>CM068369.1:194632149-197568379 GCA_034769895.1 Magicicada septendecula
TACAAATTCGATGACTTATATTTTTACTCTGACTCGATAATCGCCTTACTGCATCCACCAGCAGTCTTCCAGATGGAAGGTATTTGTCGCCAACCGCGTTGCGGAAATACAGCGTCTCACTGCAAAGGGTACCTTGCATCATGTCTTGGTCACATGACAACCCTGCCGACATTCTATCGCGTGGTTGTCTCCCTCGGGTTTTACACGGTCACCCACAATGTCGTACAGCACCGGAAATTCCAGAACTTCAGAGTTATACGGAGAGCTGCAACTTCCAGGCGTTACCCGACCAGCAGAAACAAGAGTTACGCCAACACCTAAGGCCTGCCGAAACAGGATCACCAAGGCAACAACAGGATTGGAGCCATCTTGAACACGCCAGGATTCACAATCCACGTGACTATGAACTTGCATTTCCTATAATTTTTCATTTGTAGTTTTTATGTATAGCAGAGTCAGTAATATTTTAGCATAGATTTGGTAGTATTTAGTATAAAATCATTATAATTTTTGCATAAACAGATATAAGTGTCAAGTGGCCATAAACTTGTATTTTTACCTAAATTTTCATTTACGCAGCTGTACAATAATTCATTAAGAAACTTAAGTGATGTGATAAGGCTGTGTGTATATTGTCACTTTGAATGATTCATATTTTCAATAACTTCCATAACTATTTTTTTAAAGAAAATAAGTACCTATTATAATAGGCAATAGACTGAGCCTGCATACCGATCACTGGCTCCCGCACCATATCAGGATTTAGTAAATTATACAAATTACAACAATTGTTCACCTGCTCTATATTTAGCTATCGTTTTCGAATCACATTTTGCATTTCAGTCATGGCTGATGTGAAGGCGTTAATTAAGAAACGGGGCACAATTAAGGCCTCTATCTCCCGTGTAAATACATTCGCTGACAATTTCGATCCAGACATAAGCGATCACCATGCCTTAAAAATTAAACTCCACCACTTGATGGAATTGTCCACGAAGTATGATGAAATTCAGACCCAGATTGAGGCTAATGATTCCGATTTCATATCAGTCAGTGACAGGGTTCAAACAGAGGATGATCTCTGTAATATTGAGTGCAAGCTACACCATTTATTAGAACAAGTAGAGGAGGTGAACAAAAACCATTGGTTCAAGCTGAAGTTACGCCAATTAAAACCCCCCTATACAGTTAGAGCCAATTAAATTGCCCTGCTTCTCAGGCAACATTATTGATTGGCAGCATTATTATAATATGTTTTTGGAACTAGTACACGTCAGAACTGACCTGACGGACATTCATAAATTACACTATTTACACTCTTCATTAAGAGACGAAGCTTTAAATGTAATAAAATCTCTCCCAATAACCCATGACAATTATGCGGTAGCCATTGATCTATTGAGGGCCAGGTATGACAGCAAATTAATTGTCTCGACCTATCATATAGGGATGTCTTGGGCATGAAGTCCATTCAACAAGAGTCCATGGTTGGAATTTCCAAATTCATTGACGAGATCACCGCGAATAAAAATGCTTTAAATTCATTAAATTTACCGGTAAATACCTTTGAAATCATTTTCGTTCAATATTTAACACAAAAACTCGATAACCAGACATGCAGGCTATGGAAGGAAAGCCTGTCCGACGAGCGATTTCCTAATTTTAATAATTTTATTAAATTTTTAAATAGTAGAAGGCAATTAATGCAGAACGTTGGTGCCTCGACCAGTTCAGTAAATAGAATACAAGTTAGCGATAAGACTCCCTATCGCAAAGCTATTAAACCGGCCGATCTTACTAGGTCAACATTCCATTCTCATATCGGCAATAACATTTGTCAGCTGTCGTGGTAAACACCGCCTCTCTGAATGCCCACAATTCGTGGCTATATCTCCCCTTGAACGAAAAAATATTTTAATTAAACATAAAATTTGCTTAAATTGCATACGTCCAGGCCATGATCTCGCACACTGTCCTTCCAAATTTGCTTGCAGGACATGCACTAAACGCCACCACACAATGATCCACATATCAGGCAATAACGCTTCAAGTAGGAACAATCAATTTTCACTGAAACTGCAAACAAACAAATCCATTCTATTATCCACCGCTGTATGCATGACAACTGACCATGCCGGTAGGAAGCACCCTATTGGACTCAGGATCGCAAGCTAACTTCTGCACCATGAGTTTTGCACGTCGCATGGGTCTAAATCTAACTAAATCTCAATTACCCATCACTGGTATAAACAATTACTTATCTCAAGCTGACTTCAGTACTAGGGTAAGGTTGCATTCTCGTTATAAAAATTTTAGTTTGAATGTGCATTGCGCTGTGCTTCCCAGTATTACGAAGACTCTTCCTGCGGAATCGTTTGATATCTCATCCCTAAATATACCAAAAGGCATATTCCTAGCTGACCCGCAACTGAACTTTTCTTCGCAAATCGATGTATTACTTGGTGCCCAGTACTATTTACAATTAATTGAACCTGTCAAATTCATTCGCAGCCCACACTTTCCCATAATACAGGAGACAAAATTGGGATCCATTCTTGCGGGTAACTTGCCCTTTAATGTCGACATGACAAAGCCTGTCTCGTCATTCATAGCATGCGAGGATAATAATGCCATTTCCTCGCAACTAAAGGACTTCTGGAATTTAGAGGACGTTGCTGCTCGTGCTCCCTCCATTGAGGACTCGGAATGTGAAAGTCATTTTGTCGCTAACACTTTCCGCAAAAATGATGGTAGATTTGTGGTATTCCTACCTCACAGGGCATACAATTCTCATTCGGGTGATTCTCTTCCTGGAGCTATTCGCAGATTTCAGTCACTGGAACTCAAGTTCAAGCAGAACCCTGCCCTTCATAAAGGCTATAGCGCATTCATGCATGAATTACGATTTGTCAGTTAACAAGTCAGACACTTTTTATTTACCGCACCATTCGGTGTTTACGGGCTCTAGTATAACCACCAAATTGTGAGTTGTTTTCGACGGCTCTGCCAAAACAACAAATAATTTATCTTTGAATGACACATTGATGGTTGGTCCCACGGTCCAGCATGATCTTTTTTCAATTATGTCTCGGTTTCGCACTCACCGATATGTCCTCATTTCGGACATTGAGAAGATGTACCGTCAAATTTTAGTTAATCCCAAGGATTCTAATTTGCAACGAATTGTCTGGCGCGACGCCCCCCATAGGGAACTTCAACATTATGCCTTGAGGACAGTCACCTATGGGACTGCAAGTGCGTCATTTCTTGCCACAAGATGTCTGGCACAAATAGCCCAGGAAAACAAAACTCAACACCCTATTGCTTGTTCAGCTATCGCAAATGATTTCTATGTGGACGATCTCATGACCGGTTCAGATAAGCCGCACATCCTATCTAAAATGAAATCCGACATCACAGATTTATTACACCAATACGGTTTTACTTTGCACAAGTGGTTTTCCAATGATCAAACCATTATAGCTTCACACGCCAATTCTTCCCTCGACTTTAGCAAAAATCAAACTGTGCGTACTTTGGGTATTCAATGGGACATTGACGAAGATAGTTTCGTATATAGTTTCCAAAGACGTGTCAAAGTGGAGGTATTCAACAAGAGTAAGGTATTATCAGTTATCACAGGAATTTACGACCCTTTGGGACTCATTGGCCCGGTTACATTTTGGTGTAAGCATTTCATGCAGATATTGTGGTTAACCGGTGCAAGTTGGGACGACCCCTTATCAGACTCACTATCTAATCAGTGGGTAGAGCTTTATTCTCAGCTGATTTCCGACACTTACTTTAAAATTCCAAGGTCTGTAAAGAGTTTAAATAATTCACAAATCATTTCATTTCAGCTCCATGGGTTTGCCAACGCGTCAGCAAAGGGTTACGTGTGTTGTATTTATGTGCACACGGTGTATTCAAACCGCGGCATCTCATCAAACTTGTTATGCTCTAAATCTAGAGTTGCTCCCTTGAAGCAGGTAACATTACCCAGACTTGAACTTTGCGCCTGTTTCTTGTTGGCTCAGTTGGTTTCCAAGGTTATAAATGCCGTGAGTTACAAATTCGATGACTTATATTTTTACTCTGACTCGATAATCGCCTTACTGCATCCACCAGCAGTCTTCCAGATGGAAGGTATTTGTCGCCAACCGCGTTGCGGAAATACAGCGTCTCACTGCAAAGGGTACCTTGCATCATGTCTTGTCACATGACAACCCTGCCGACATTCTATCGCGTGGTTGTCTCCCTCGGGTTTTACACGGTCACCCACAATGTCGTACAGCACCGAAATTCCAGAACTTCAGAGTTATACGGAGAGCTGCAACTTCAGGCGTTACCCGACCAGCAGAAACAAGAGTTACGCCAACACCTAAGGCCTGCCGAACAGGATCACCAAGGCAACAACAGGATTGGAGCCATCTTGAACACGCCAGGATTCACAATCCACGTGACTATGAACTTGCATTTCCTATAATTTTTCATTTGTAGTTTTTATGTATAGCAGAGTCAGTAATATTTTAGCATAGATTTGGTAGTATTTAGTATAAAATCATTAATAATTTTTGCATAAACAGATATAAGTGTCAAGTGGCCATAAACTTGTATTTTTACCTAAATTTTCATTTACGCAGCTGTACAATAATTCATTAAGAAACTTAAGTGATGTGATAAGGCTGTGTGTATATTGTCACTTTGAATGATTCATATTTTCAATAACTTCCATAACTATTTTTTTAAAGAAAATAAGTACCTATTATAATAGGCAATAGACTGAGCTGCATACCGATCACTGGCTCCCGCACCATATCAGGATTTAGTAAATTATACAAATTACAACAATTGTTCACCTGCTCTATATTTAGCTATCGTTTTCGAATCACATTTTGCATTTCAGTCATGGCTGATGTGAAGGCGTTAATTAAGAAACGGGGCACAATTAAGGCCTCTATCTCCCGTGTAAATACATTCGCTGACAATTTCGATCCAGACATAAGCGATCACCATGCCTTAAAAATTAAACTCCACCACTTGATGGAATTGTCCACGAAGTATGATGAAATTCAGACCCAGATTGAGGCTAATGATTCCGATTTCATATCAGTCAGTGACAGGGTTCAAACAGAGGATGATCTCTGTAATATTGAGTGCAAGCTACACCATTTATTAGAACAAGTAGAGGAGGTGAACAAAAACCATTGGTTCAAGCTGAAGTTACGCCAATTAAAACCCCCCTATACAGTTAGAGCCAATTAAATTGCCCTGCTTCTCAGGCAACATTATTGATTGGCAGCATTATTATAATATGTTTTTGGAACTAGTACACGTCAGAACTGACCTGACGGACATTCATAAATTACACTATTTACACTCTTCATTAAGAGACGAAGCTTTAAATGTAATAAAATCTCTCCCAATAACCCATGACAATTATGCGGTAGCCATTGATCTATTGAGGGCCAGGTATGACAGCAAATTAATTGTCTCGACCTATCATATAGGGATGTCTTGGGCATGAAGTCCATTCAACAAGAGTCCATGGTTGGAATTTCCAAATTCATTGACGAGATCACCGCGAATAAAAATGCTTTAAATTCATTAAATTTACCGGTAAATACCTTTGAAATCATTTTCGTTCAATATTTAACACAAAAACTCGATAACCAGACATGCAGGCTATGGAAGGAAAGCCTGTCCGACGAGCGATTTCCTAATTTTAATAATTTTATTAAATTTTTAAATAGTAGAAGGCAATTAATGCAGAACGTTGGTGCCTCGACCAGTTCAGTAAATAGAATACAAGTTAGCGATAAGACTCCCTATCGCAAAGCTATTAAACCGGCCGATCTTACTAGGTCAACATTCCATTCTCATATCGGCAATAACATTTGTCAGCTGTCGTGGTAAACACCGCCTCTCTGAATGCCCACAATTCGTGGCTATATCTCCCCTTGAACGAAAAAATATTTTAATTAAACATAAAATTTGCTTAAATTGCATACGTCCAGGCCATGATCTCGCACACTGTCCTTCCAAATTTGCTTGCAGGACATGCACTAAACGCCACCACACAATGATCCACATATCAGGCAATAACGCTTCAAGTAGGAACAATCAATTTTCACTGAAACTGCAAACAAACAAATCCATTCTATTATCCACCGCTGTATGCATGACAACTGACCATGCCGGTAGGAAGCACCCTATTGGACTCAGGATCGCAAGCTAACTTCTGCACCATGAGTTTTGCACGTCGCATGGGTCTAAATCTAACTAAATCTCAATTACCCATCACTGGTATAAACAATTACTTATCTCAAGCTGACTTCAGTACTAGGGTAAGGTTGCATTCTCGTTATAAAAATTTTAGTTTGAATGTGCATTGCGCTGTGCTTCCCAGTATTACGAAGACTCTTCCTGCGGAATCGTTTGATATCTCATCCCTAAATATACCAAAAGGCATATTCCTAGCTGACCCGCAACTGAACTTTTCTTCGCAAATCGATGTATTACTTGGTGCCCAGTACTATTTACAATTAATTGAACCTGTCAAATTCATTCGCAGCCCACACTTTCCCATAATACAGGAGACAAAATTGGGATCCATTCTTGCGGGTAACTTGCCCTTTAATGTCGACATGACAAAGCCTGTCTCGTCATTCATAGCATGCGAGGATAATAATGCCATTTCCTCGCAACTAAAGGACTTCTGGAATTTAGAGGACGTTGCTGCTCGTGCTCCCTCCATTGAGGACTCGGAATGTGAAAGTCATTTTGTCGCTAACACTTTCCGCAAAAATGATGGTAGATTTGTGGTATTCCTACCTCACAGGGCATACAATTCTCATTCGGGTGATTCTCTTCCTGGAGCTATTCGCAGATTTCAGTCACTGGAACTCAAGTTCAAGCAGAACCCTGCCCTTCATAAAGGCTATAGCGCATTCATGCATGAATTACGATTTGTCAGTTAACAAGTCAGACACTTTTTATTTACCGCACCATTCGGTGTTTACGGGCTCTAGTATAACCACCAAATTGTGAGTTGTTTTCGACGGCTCTGCCAAAACAACAAATAATTTATCTTTGAATGACACATTGATGGTTGGTCCCACGGTCCAGCATGATCTTTTTTCAATTATGTCTCGGTTTCGCACTCACCGATATGTCCTCATTTCGGACATTGAGAAGATGTACCGTCAAATTTTAGTTAATCCCAAGGATTCTAATTTGCAACGAATTGTCTGGCGCGACGCCCCCCATAGGGAACTTCAACATTATGCCTTGAGGACAGTCACCTATGGGACTGCAAGTGCGTCATTTCTTGCCACAAGATGTCTGGCACAAATAGCCCAGGAAAACAAAACTCAACACCCTATTGCTTGTTCAGCTATCGCAAATGATTTCTATGTGGACGATCTCATGACCGGTTCAGATAAGCCGCACATCCTATCTAAAATGAAATCCGACATCACAGATTTATTACACCAATACGGTTTTACTTTGCACAAGTGGTTTTCCAATGATCAAACCATTATAGCTTCACACGCCAATTCTTCCCTCGACTTTAGCAAAAATCAAACTGTGCGTACTTTGGGTATTCAATGGGACATTGACGAAGATAGTTTCGTATATAGTTTCCAAAGACGTGTCAAAGTGGAGGTATTCAACAAGAGTAAGGTATTATCAGTTATCACAGGAATTTACGACCCTTTGGGACTCATTGGCCCGGTTACATTTTGGTGTAAGCATTTCATGCAGATATTGTGGTTAACCGGTGCAAGTTGGGACGACCCCTTATCAGACTCACTATCTAATCAGTGGGTAGAGCTTTATTCTCAGCTGATTTCCGACACTTACTTTAAAATTCCAAGGTCTGTAAAGAGTTTAAATAATTCACAAATCATTTCATTTCAGCTCCATGGGTTTGCCAACGCGTCAGCAAAGGGTTACGTGTGTTGTATTTATGTGCACACGGTGTATTCAAACCGCGGCATCTCATCAAACTTGTTATGCTCTAAATCTAGAGTTGCTCCCTTGAAGCAGGTAACATTACCCAGACTTGAACTTTGCGCCTGTTTCTTGTTGGCTCAGTTGGTTTCCAAGGTTATAAATGCCGTGAGTTACAAATTCGATGACTTATATTTTTACTCTGACTCGATAATCGCCTTACTGCATCCACCAGCAGTCTTCCAGATGGAAGGTATTTGTCGCCAACCGCGTTGCGGAAATACAGCGTCTCACTGCAAAGGGTACCTTGCATCATGTCTTGTCACATGACAACCCTGCCGACATTCTATCGCGTGGTTGTCTCCCTCGGGTTTTACACGGTCACCCACAATGTCGTACAGCACCGAAATTCCAGAACTTCAGAGTTATACGGAGAGCTGCAACTTCAGGCGTTACCCGACCAGCAGAAACAAGAGTTACGCCAACACCTAAGGCCTGCCGAACAGGATCACCAAGGCAACAACAGGATTGGAGCCATCTTGAACACGCCAGGATTCACAATCCACGTGACTATGAACTTGCATTTCCTATAATTTTTCATTTGTAGTTTTTATGTATAGCAGAGTCAGTAATATTTTAGCATAGATTTGGTAGTATTTAGTATAAAATCATTAATAATTTTTGCATAAACAGATATAAGTGTCAAGTGGCCATAAACTTGTATTTTTACCTAAATTTTCATTTACGCAGCTGTACAATAATTCATTAAGAAACTTAAGTGATGTGATAAGGCTGTGTGTATATTGTCACTTTGAATGATTCATATTTTCAATAACTTCCATAACTATTTTTTTAAAGAAAATAAGTACCTATTATAATAGGCAATAGACTGAGCTGCATACCGATCACTGGCTCCCGCACCATATCAGGATTTAGTAAATTATACAAATTACAACAATTGTTCACCTGCTCTATATTTAGCTATCGTTTTCGAATCACATTTTGCATTTCAGTCATGGCTGATGTGAAGGCGTTAATTAAGAAACGGGGCACAATTAAGGCCTCTATCTCCCGTGTAAATACATTCGCTGACAATTTCGATCCAGACATAAGCGATCACCATGCCTTAAAAATTAAACTCCACCACTTGATGGAATTGTCCACGAAGTATGATGAAATTCAGACCCAGATTGAGGCTAATGATTCCGATTTCATATCAGTCAGTGACAGGGTTCAAACAGAGGATGATCTCTGTAATATTGAGTGCAAGCTACACCATTTATTAGAACAAGTAGAGGAGGTGAACAAAAACCATTGGTTCAAGCTGAAGTTACGCCAATTAAAACCCCCCTATACAGTTAGAGCCAATTAAATTGCCCTGCTTCTCAGGCAACATTATTGATTGGCAGCATTATTATAATATGTTTTTGGAACTAGTACACGTCAGAACTGACCTGACGGACATTCATAAATTACACTATTTACACTCTTCATTAAGAGACGAAGCTTTAAATGTAATAAAATCTCTCCCAATAACCCATGACAATTATGCGGTAGCCATTGATCTATTGAGGGCCAGGTATGACAGCAAATTAATTGTCTCGACCTATCATATAGGGATGTCTTGGGCATGAAGTCCATTCAACAAGAGTCCATGGTTGGAATTTCCAAATTCATTGACGAGATCACCGCGAATAAAAATGCTTTAAATTCATTAAATTTACCGGTAAATACCTTTGAAATCATTTTCGTTCAATATTTAACACAAAAACTCGATAACCAGACATGCAGGCTATGGAAGGAAAGCCTGTCCGACGAGCGATTTCCTAATTTTAATAATTTTATTAAATTTTTAAATAGTAGAAGGCAATTAATGCAGAACGTTGGTGCCTCGACCAGTTCAGTAAATAGAATACAAGTTAGCGATAAGACTCCCTATCGCAAAGCTATTAAACCGGCCGATCTTACTAGGTCAACATTCCATTCTCATATCGGCAATAACATTTGTCAGCTGTCGTGGTAAACACCGCCTCTCTGAATGCCCACAATTCGTGGCTATATCTCCCCTTGAACGAAAAAATATTTTAATTAAACATAAAATTTGCTTAAATTGCATACGTCCAGGCCATGATCTCGCACACTGTCCTTCCAAATTTGCTTGCAGGACATGCACTAAACGCCACCACACAATGATCCACATATCAGGCAATAACGCTTCAAGTAGGAACAATCAATTTTCACTGAAACTGCAAACAAACAAATCCATTCTATTATCCACCGCTGTATGCATGACAACTGACCATGCCGGTAGGAAGCACCCTATTGGACTCAGGATCGCAAGCTAACTTCTGCACCATGAGTTTTGCACGTCGCATGGGTCTAAATCTAACTAAATCTCAATTACCCATCACTGGTATAAACAATTACTTATCTCAAGCTGACTTCAGTACTAGGGTAAGGTTGCATTCTCGTTATAAAAATTTTAGTTTGAATGTGCATTGCGCTGTGCTTCCCAGTATTACGAAGACTCTTCCTGCGGAATCGTTTGATATCTCATCCCTAAATATACCAAAAGGCATATTCCTAGCTGACCCGCAACTGAACTTTTCTTCGCAAATCGATGTATTACTTGGTGCCCAGTACTATTTACAATTAATTGAACCTGTCAAATTCATTCGCAGCCCACACTTTCCCATAATACAGGAGACAAAATTGGGATCCATTCTTGCGGGTAACTTGCCCTTTAATGTCGACATGACAAAGCCTGTCTCGTCATTCATAGCATGCGAGGATAATAATGCCATTTCCTCGCAACTAAAGGACTTCTGGAATTTAGAGGACGTTGCTGCTCGTGCTCCCTCCATTGAGGACTCGGAATGTGAAAGTCATTTTGTCGCTAACACTTTCCGCAAAAATGATGGTAGATTTGTGGTATTCCTACCTCACAGGGCATACAATTCTCATTCGGGTGATTCTCTTCCTGGAGCTATTCGCAGATTTCAGTCACTGGAACTCAAGTTCAAGCAGAACCCTGCCCTTCATAAAGGCTATAGCGCATTCATGCATGAATTACGATTTGTCAGTTAACAAGTCAGACACTTTTTATTTACCGCACCATTCGGTGTTTACGGGCTCTAGTATAACCACCAAATTGTGAGTTGTTTTCGACGGCTCTGCCAAAACAACAAATAATTTATCTTTGAATGACACATTGATGGTTGGTCCCACGGTCCAGCATGATCTTTTTTCAATTATGTCTCGGTTTCGCACTCACCGATATGTCCTCATTTCGGACATTGAGAAGATGTACCGTCAAATTTTAGTTAATCCCAAGGATTCTAATTTGCAACGAATTGTCTGGCGCGACGCCCCCCATAGGGAACTTCAACATTATGCCTTGAGGACAGTCACCTATGGGACTGCAAGTGCGTCATTTCTTGCCACAAGATGTCTGGCACAAATAGCCCAGGAAAACAAAACTCAACACCCTATTGCTTGTTCAGCTATCGCAAATGATTTCTATGTGGACGATCTCATGACCGGTTCAGATAAGCCGCACATCCTATCTAAAATGAAATCCGACATCACAGATTTATTACACCAATACGGTTTTACTTTGCACAAGTGGTTTTCCAATGATCAAACCATTATAGCTTCACACGCCAATTCTTCCCTCGACTTTAGCAAAAATCAAACTGTGCGTACTTTGGGTATTCAATGGGACATTGACGAAGATAGTTTCGTATATAGTTTCCAAAGACGTGTCAAAGTGGAGGTATTCAACAAGAGTAAGGTATTATCAGTTATCACAGGAATTTACGACCCTTTGGGACTCATTGGCCCGGTTACATTTTGGTGTAAGCATTTCATGCAGATATTGTGGTTAACCGGTGCAAGTTGGGACGACCCCTTATCAGACTCACTATCTAATCAGTGGGTAGAGCTTTATTCTCAGCTGATTTCCGACACTTACTTTAAAATTCCAAGGTCTGTAAAGAGTTTAAATAATTCACAAATCATTTCATTTCAGCTCCATGGGTTTGCCAACGCGTCAGCAAAGGGTTACGTGTGTTGTATTTATGTGCACACGGTGTATTCAAACCGCGGCATCTCATCAAACTTGTTATGCTCTAAATCTAGAGTTGCTCCCTTGAAGCAGGTAACATTACCCAGACTTGAACTTTGCGCCTGTTTCTTGTTGGCTCAGTTGGTTTCCAAGGTTATAAATGCCGTGAGTTACAAATTCGATGACTTATATTTTTACTCTGACTCGATAATCGCCTTACTGCATCCACCAGCAGTCTTCCAGATGGAAGGTATTTGTCGCCAACCGCGTTGCGGAAATACAGCGTCTCACTGCAAAGGGTACCTTGCATCATGTCTTGTCACATGACAACCCTGCCGACATTCTATCGCGTGGTTGTCTCCCTCGGGTTTTACACGGTCACCCACAATGTCGTACAGCACCGAAATTCCAGAACTTCAGAGTTATACGGAGAGCTGCAACTTCAGGCGTTACCCGACCAGCAGAAACAAGAGTTACGCCAACACCTAAGGCCTGCCGAACAGGATCACCAAGGCAACAACAGGATTGGAGCCATCTTGAACACGCCAGGATTCACAATCCACGTGACTATGAACTTGCATTTCCTATAATTTTTCATTTGTAGTTTTTATGTATAGCAGAGTCAGTAATATTTTAGCATAGATTTGGTAGTATTTAGTATAAAATCATTAATAATTTTTGCATAAACAGATATAAGTGTCAAGTGGCCATAAACTTGTATTTTTACCTAAATTTTCATTTACGCAGCTGTACAATAATTCATTAAGAAACTTAAGTGATGTGATAAGGCTGTGTGTATATTGTCACTTTGAATGATTCATATTTTCAATAACTTCCATAACTATTTTTTTAAAGAAAATAAGTACCTATTATAATAGGCAATAGACTGAGCTGCATACCGATCACTGGCTCCCGCACCATATCAGGATTTAGTAAATTATACAAATTACAACAATTGTTCACCTGCTCTATATTTAGCTATCGTTTTCGAATCACATTTTGCATTTCAGTCATGGCTGATGTGAAGGCGTTAATTAAGAAACGGGGCACAATTAAGGCCTCTATCTCCCGTGTAAATACATTCGCTGACAATTTCGATCCAGACATAAGCGATCACCATGCCTTAAAAATTAAACTCCACCACTTGATGGAATTGTCCACGAAGTATGATGAAATTCAGACCCAGATTGAGGCTAATGATTCCGATTTCATATCAGTCAGTGACAGGGTTCAAACAGAGGATGATCTCTGTAATATTGAGTGCAAGCTACACCATTTATTAGAACAAGTAGAGGAGGTGAACAAAAACCATTGATTCAAGCTGAAGTTACGCCAATTAAAACCCCCCTATACAGTTAGAGCCAATTAAATTGCCCTGCTTCTCAGGCAACATTATTGATTGGCAGCATTATTATAATATGTTTTTGGAACTAGTACACGTCAGAACTGACCTGACGGACATTCATAAATTACACTATTTACACTCTTCATTAAGAGACGAAGCTTTAAATGTAATAAAATCTCTCCCAATAACCCATGACAATTATGCGGTAGCCATTGATCTATTGAGGGCCAGGTATGACAGCAAATTAATTGTCTCGACCTATCATATAGGGATGTCTTGGGCATGAAGTCCATTCAACAAGAGTCCATGGTTGGAATTTCCAAATTCATTGACGAGATCACCGCGAATAAAAATGCTTTAAATTCATTAAATTTACCGGTAAATACCTTTGAAATCATTTTCGTTCAATATTTAACACAAAAACTCGATAACCAGACATGCAGGCTATGGAAGGAAAGCCTGTCCGACGAGCGATTTCCTAATTTTAATAATTTTATTAAATTTTTAAATAGTAGAAGGCAATTAATGCAGAACGTTGGTGCCTCGACCAGTTCAGTAAATAGAATACAAGTTAGCGATAAGACTCCCTATCGCAAAGCTATTAAACCGGCCGATCTTACTAGGTCAACATTCCATTCTCATATTGGCAATAACATTTGTCAGCTGTCGTGGTAAACACCGCCTCTCTGAATGCCCACAATTCGTGGCTATATCTCCCCTTGAACGAAAAAATATTTTAATTAAACATAAAATTTGCTTAAATTGCATACGTCCAGGCCATGATCTCGCACACTGTCCTTCCAAATTTGCTTGCAGGACATGCACTAAACGCCACCACACAATGATCCACATATCAGGCAATAACGCTTCGAGTAGGAACAATCAATTTTCACTGAAACTGCAAACAAACAAATCCATTCTATTATCCACCGCTGTATGCATGACAACTGACCATGCCGGTAGGAAGCACCCTATTGGACTCAGGATCGCAAGCTAACTTCTGCACCATGAGTTTTGCACGTCGCATGGGTCTAAATCTAACTAAATCTCAATTACCCATCACTGGTATAAACAATTACTTATCTCAAGCTGACTTCAGTACTAGGGTAAGGTTGCATTCTCGTTATAAAAATTTTAGTTTGAATGTGCATTGCGCTGTGCTTCCCAGTATTACGAAGACTCTTCCTGCGGAATCGTTTGATATCTCATCCCTAAATATACCAAAAGGCATATTCCTAGCTGACCCGCAACTGAACTTTTCTTCGCAAATCGATGTATTACTTGGTGCCCAGTACTATTTACAATTAATTGAACCTGTCAAATTCATTCGCAGCCCACACTTTCCCATAATACAGGAGACAAAATTGGGATCCATTCTTGCGGGTAACTTGCCCTTTAATGTCGACATGACAAAGCCTGTCTCGTCATTCATAGCATGCGAGGATAATAATGCCATTTCCTCGCAACTAAAGGACTTCTGGAATTTAGAGGATGTTGCTGCTCGTGCTCCCTCCATTGAGGACTCGGAATGTGAAAGTCATTTTGTCGCTAACACTTTCCGCAAAAATGATGGTAGATTTGTGGTATTCCTACCTCACAGGGCATACAATTCTCATTCGGGTGATTCTCTTCCTGGAGCTATTCGCAGATTTCAGTCACTGGAACTCAAGTTCAAGCAGAACCCTGCCCTTCATAAAGGCTATAGCGCATTCATGCATGAATTACGATTTGTCAGTTAACAAGTCAGACACTTTTTATTTACCACACCATTCGGTGTTTACGGGCTGTAGTATAACCACCAAATTGCGAGTTGTTTTCGACGGCTCTGCCAAAACAACAAATAATTTATCTTTGAACGACACATTGATGGTTGGTCCCACGGTCCAGCATGATCTTTTTTCAATTATGTCTCGGTTTCGCACTCACCGATATGTCCTCATTTCGGACATTGAGAAGATGTATCGTCAAATTTTAGTTAATCCCAAGGATTCTAATTTGCAACGAATTGTCTGGCGCGACACCCCCCATAGGGAACTTCAACATTATGCCTTGAGGACAGTCACCTATGGGACTGCAAGTGCGTCATTTCTTGCCACAAGATGTCTGGCACAAATAGCCCAGGAAAACAAAACTCAACACCCTATTGCTTGTTCAGCTATCGCAAATGATTTCTATGTGGACGATCTCATGACCGGTTCAGATAAGCCGCACATCCTATCTAAAATGAAATCCGACATCACAGATTTATTACACCAATACGGTTTTACTTTGCACAAGTGGTTTTCCAATGATCAAACCATTATAGCTTCACACGCCAATTCTTCCCTCGACTTTAGCAAAAATCAAACTGTGCGTACTTTGGGTATTCAATGGGACATTGACGAAGATAGTTTCGTATATAGTTTCCAAAGACGTGTCAAAGTGGAGGTATTCAACAAGAGTAAGGTATTATCAGTTATCACAGGAATTTACGACCCTTTGGGACTCATTGGCCCGGTTACATTTTGGTGTAAGCATTTCATGCAGATATTGTGGTTAACCGGTGCAAGTTGGGACGACCCCTTATCAGACTCACTATCTAATCAGTGGGTAGAGCTTTATTCTCAGCTGATTTCCGACACTTACTTTAAAATTCCAAGGTCTGTAAAGAGTTTAAATAATTCACAAATCATTTCATTTCAGCTCCATGGGTTTGCCAACGCGTCAGCAAAGGGTTACGTGTGTTGTATTTATGTGCACACGGTGTATTCAAACCGCGGCATCTCATCAAACTTGTTATGCTCTAAATCTAGAGTTGCTCCCTTGAAGCAGGTAACATTACCCAGACTTGAACTTTGCGCCTGTTTCTTGTTGGCTCAGTTGGTTTCCAAGGTTATAAATGCCGTGAGTTACAAATTCGATGACTTATATTTTTACTCTGACTCGATAATCGCCTTACTGCATCCACCAGCAGTCTTCCAGATGGAAGGTATTTGTCGCCAACCGCGTTGCGGAAATACAGCGTCTCACTGCAAAGGGTACCTTGCATCATGTCTTGTCACATGACAACCCTGCCGACATTCTATCGCGTGGTTGTCTCCCTCGGGTTTTACACGGTCACCCACAATGGTGGTATGGTCCATCCTGGTTGTCCCATGAGTCATCATCATGGCCCACCAGTGCCTTCGATGCCCATTCACCCTGCACTCATCCCGATCTTGAGCAGGAACAACGTAAGCAGGTCCAAAACTCATTGATTGTCGCTTCATCTACGTCTAGTTATTTTGAAAACTACTCTTCGCTTTCAAAACTCCTTCGTGTATTTTCGTATTGCCGTCGATTCATTTGGAACTCTAGGCTCCCCATAGCTGATAGAGACACTTCCTTTTTAACTTCCCATGAGTTACAAGGTACACTTTTGGTTTTTATTCGCCAGTCCCAGCGATCGCACTTTAGCATCGAAATTAAGGAACTTGAGGCACAACGCTGTATCCCTAATAATAGTAAAATTCTTTCACTTAACCCCTTTTTGGACAATGCGGGGATATTACGCATGGGCGGACGCCTTCAGCACTCCCAGCAAACACCAAATCATACTCCACCCACATTCTCATCTCAGCAAATTGATCATAGAAGGCGAGCATCTTTGTCTACTACACGCTGGGGTACAATTGACTCAGTACTCTCTACAGCAGAAATATTGGATAATTAATGATAAATCTTATATACGATCAGTAATACACAAATGTATCACTTGCTTTCGATTCCGTGCTAGGGGTTCAAGGCAATTATTAGGACAATTACCCTCTTCCCGGGTTACTCCTGCTAAGCCATCTGCAGTCGACTATGCCAGTCCCGTATTTACACGTCATGGCGGGCAGCGTTCCAAATCGACGTCAAAGGCTTATATTGCTCTATTTATATGCATGGCCACTAAGGCCATTCACCTTGAACTAGTCTCAGATCTTACCTCAGACGCTTTCATAGCAGCCTTAAAACGGTTTATAGCTCATAGAGGTATCCCTGATCAGATATTCTCCGACAATGGTACAAATTTTCATTGTGCTAGTAGTACACTTCACGAATTATACAAACTTTTTCAATCTAATGGATTTGAACAGACCACCCAGGATTTTACCAATGCCCAAGGCATCAAATGGTCCTTTATTCCCCCCTCAGCACCTCATTTCAGTGGCCTGTGGGAAAGTGGAGTCAAGAGCGTCAAGTTTCATTTGCGGCGTGTTGTCGGCGGAACCATTCTTACGTTTGAGGAGTATTACACTATCCTAACTCAAATAGAGTCCTGCCTTAACTCACGCCCCTTGTTTGCCCTATCAAATGACTCTAGGGACCCCGAACCTTTAACTACAGCGCACTTCCTGGTTGGTTCTCCGCTCACTGCACTCCCGGAACCTGACTACTCCCTACTCCAAAGTCAATATTGGTCGTCTGGGAAGATGGCAGCTGCTCCAGAGATTCACCCAGTCTATATGGAAAAGGTGGTCGAAGGATTATTTGCACCAGGTGCAACAACGCAACAAATGGCGCATCCCGTCAAAAAATTTGGCTCCCGGACTTGTCCTTATTTTGGATGACAATTCCCCCCCACTGTAGTGGAAACGCAGGGTAGTCACTCAAGTCTATTCGGGTCAGGATTCAATAGTGCGCGTCGCGGACGTTCGCACTGCAAACGGTATCCTACGTCGGCCCATTCATAAATTATGTCCACTTCCAGTGGCCTCAGACTAATCGCATGAGCGTTCATGCGACATGTATCAGTAATGTGAACTTTATCGCATTATCGTGCTTCATGCCCGGGACATTCCCCGGGCGATCACATGCTTTACATTGTTATGCTTATTATATCAATTATTATGTCTTTTACTATTGTATTATTCTATGGTTATATATTTTTGAATTTTTGGGGATTATTATTCTAATATTATGCATATCAATTATTATGTCTTTTACTATTGTATTATTCTATGGTTATATATTTTTGAATTTTTTGGGGATTATTATTCTAATATTATGCATATCAATTATTATGTCTTTTACTATTGTATTGTTAAATGAGAATAATGATCCAGCAAGTGTGGACAAGAAAATTAATGAATTGGGCCCAAGTGGGCTAAATGTAAGCTTCTTGAGTTAAAAAATTCTGTCGGCTGGTCTTCCATATTAGTTGAAAGTGATATGTGATAAATGCATTGATTCTGCAGGAAGAAAATGATAAGAGGTGGACTGTATTTGAATAAATTTTAATGTCTGACTTAGTTACATTACAGATGTATTTGTTGAAATCAAGTTGGCTGATACTGCGTGTTGCGAAATATTATAAATTTAGATAAGCATGAATCGGGCCTAGTCGGCCATAAGCGAGAATGTAAGGCCTAAAGCCTACATTGAATGTCGACAAATAATTGACAGCGAAAAGCTGGGCTCGGCTCGGAACGACCGCCGCGAGCGTTTGCTACGCACTGTGCAAAGTACAAACACGCAAAGATTAAGGCGAGGTTGTAAGCAGATTAGCCAACCTAGAAAACGAAATCATCGCGCTACCGTACATAAGTTGCCCGTCAAAATCAAACTGATTTTTTAACACATTTTTTCTTAAATTATGATACATTTACAATTTAATTTAAAAGAGTACAGTTTCTTATAATGGTAGTTAGCTTCAAGGCTGAGTTGTACCTTGAGTTATGAGATTAGATAACGGCAGTCCGTCACTAGTTTAGAGATAAGCATGCATAAGATAAGCCTAGAGATAGGCGGTTGTAGGCCAAGGTTGGCGAACAGCTGTTTTATATATGAATAAATCTGGTTTGACTAATATTACTGACACAAGTGTGTTCAGTATATAACATTATAAAACATGAAAGAAAAATACATAATTATACAATGTTTAATGCATGATCGGAAGCTCATCACATGATGGACCGATCGCTGGTAACCCTATGCATGTCATAGATGGTTACTAAAATTAATTGAGGCCCGTGGACCTGTACAGAAAGTTCATTACATGAACAAAATTGTTGTTGAACATGTTGCAGTTACATGTTCTATTGTATATTGAGCAGGGCGGCATGTATTGACCTAGTCATGCTATTCCTGAAGTTTCAGGAACTTACAATATAATAATGTATGAACAAGCTAGATGCTGAATGCAAGCCCAGATATGACATGTATGTCATAATTTTAAATAAAAGAATTGTGCATGCTTACTTGCAAAATGTATAAAATATAAAATACAATATGAAATAAACCTAGACGTGGCAGTTACATACGGCAGACGCTAACAATAGTTTTTACATAGAAACAATTTATGTGAATACAATAACAATAATTTAAATAACATACAATACTGTGATTACAGAAACAATTGAAAATAAATTTAGAAATAACCAAAGTTGTACACAATAGTGAGGAAGACATGAGGCATGAATCAAATGTTCCAGATACGAAAATACAAATAATAATAAAGCCTTGCATATTAACTAAACTAATACTTGCTTGAGCAAACAGACAGTTGCTGACTCAAAAATAATTAGGCTTATGCTAAAACGAGCGGTTATAACTTAACAAGTTGGAACATTTGACTTATGTGTCCTCAAAATAAAACAAGGAAATAAACGCCCTTACGTTATTGTTCGTCTCCCTTACAATTTTAAAATGAGACCACCAAAACATGAAAATTAAAAGCATGCGATGGCGCAAAATTGATAAGAAAAAGATTGTGATAATTCATCACAATTATGTTGACCAACTGGTCGTAATAAGTAATAAGCCAATGGCTGAATAAAGGTAGCATTGTGCTAAGTAATCATAATGTCAAACCTCGTCTCGCGCTGGCAACAGACATAATTTATGTATGGGTCTCCGCAAAACACCCGTAGGCATGCGAATGTCCACGACACGAACCAAGTTATCTGGGCCGGGAAATGTGGCGATGATTACGCCAAATTTCCAGGCTAATGGAGGCAAATTATCCTCAATAAGCAAAACTAAGTCACCAATGGAAACACTATCTTTGGCAAACTTCCACTTGTGACGCTGTTGCAAATAATCGTGAGACCACGCCTTCCAAATGCCCTGGACAAACTTCTGAAGGAGTTGCCAACGCCCAAGACGAGAAACAGGAACGTGAGAAAGGTCTGGGTCCGGAATCGCCGTTAAGGGCGCGCAAATCAAAAAATGGCCCGGTGTAAGTGGCACCGGGTCGTTAACATCCGAAGAGATAGCAAATAAAGGTCGAGAGTTCAGACATGCCTCTATCTGAGACAAAACGGTCGTGAACTCTTCGAAGTTTAGTATAGATTTGCCTACCACACGGCGGAGATGAAATTTCAAACTCTTTATGCCGCTCTCCCAAAGGCCACCGAAATGCGGTGAGGAGGGCGGAATAAATGACCATGATATCCCCTGAGAGGATGTGAATGACTTAATCGAAGAAATGGCATCCTTATTGCGCCAAAAGTTGTAAATATCATGTAAGATGGTGCGGGCCTTCCTGAAGTTTGTGCCATTGTCGGAGTACAGTTGACTGGGTATACCCCGACGTGCCATGAAACGACGTAAAGCGGCTATAAATGCGCTGGCCGTAAGGTCGGACACCAATTCCAAGTGAATAGCCCTAGTCGCTAAGCAAACAAACAAAGATACATATGCCTTAGTAAGAGTTCTCGACCTCTGCCCGCCATGACGAATCATGAAGGGACCACCATAATCAACCGCGCAAAATAAGAATGGCCTAGAAGGAGTGACTCTAGGGGATGGTAAAATACCAAGTCTCTGAACCTGCTGTGTGGCACTAAACCTGATACACTTGAGACACTTGCGAATAATGGAACGGATGACTAGCCGGGCATTAACAATCCACCAACGCTGACGCAGTGAATGATGCACGAGTTGAGCACCAGCGTGAAGTAAACGAATATGTTCGCGTTCGATGATAAGGCGTGTAATATGCGCCGATGGGGGTAATACAATAGGATGTTTCGAATCGTAGGGTAATTGGGAATGCTGCAATCGTCCGCCCACACGTATCACTCCAGAGTCGTCAAGAAACGGGTCGAGAGAAGCCAACTTGCTCCTAATGGAAACAGAAGATCCGTTCCGAAGACAACTAATTTCGGTTGGGAAGTGGATCGACTGAGATTGTTTTATGAAGAAGTTGAGAGACTGATGAATTTCTACAGGGGTCAGATCGCCCGAAAGTTTGTCCGCAGATGAGTGCCTAATATTTCTGATGAACCGAAAACAGTAAGCGTATACACGTGTCAGCCGGTGCAACGAGGAAAAGTCCAATGATAAGTCAACAGCCAGGGTAGACATTAGCGACAGGTTATGTGTATTTTTCTCTTCCGCGGTGACTTCAGAAGACGACGGAGTGGCCGGTACGAAGGATGGGAAGGGATCAGACTCTGACGATTGAGACAGACAGCTAGGACCGTGCCACCAAAGCGAGCAATCGCGCAAAACGTCAGGGAAACACCCCCTGGATATAATATCAGCAGGATTGCGTCGCGAATCAATGTGATGCCAGGTATAAGTTTGCGTACGACGCTGAATTTCAGCAACCCGATTAGCGACGTATGTTTTCCAACGCGTAGACTGCGCATGAATCCAGTAAAGAGCCACCATGGAATCAGAATACAAATACACATTATCAATAAACGAATAAAGAGCAGGAATAACCTTAGATACGAGTCGCGACAATAACAAGCAAGCGCAGAGCTCGATGCGAGGTAATGACACCTGGCGTAGTGGAGCCACGCGAGATTTGGAACACAAGAGGCGACAGGAGGCAGTAGAATCTTGATAAATGACTCTGATATATATGCAACAGCCAAACCCTCTCTCTGAGGCATCCGAAAAACCATGCAACTGAACTGTAGCCGCCTCACGCTTGCAACGAATGGATCGCGGGACTACTATTTTACCAATGAGGATCAATTTGTTACACAAAGAATGCCAATCCGAAAGTGACTGACCGGAAATCGGTTCATCCCAACCAAGCTTACAAAGCCACAGTCGCTGCATGAAATGTTTATACAAAAAGACAACTGGACCGATTAAGCCAAGAGGATCATATATTCCAGCAATAATTGAAAGAATTTTTCTCTTGGATATGCTAGAATCAACCGGAGATAGTTTAATGTCAAACAAAAATGAATCGGCAGTGTTGTTCCAAAGAATGCCTAGGGTACGCACATTGTCCTGTTTATTTAGGGGTCGTGAAAAGTTGTGATGATTTGCGACCGCTGTGGGTTCATTTGATGCCCATTTGTGCAACGTGAAACCATATTGACCAAGTAACGCACCTAGATCGGATTTCAGCTTGGTTAGATTGGGGATAGTGTCCGAACCGGTAAGTAGATCGTCGACATAAAAATCGTTGGTTATGGCTAAAGCCGCTTGGGGAAAGGAAGCCTGATTGTCTCTAGCAATTTGTAGAAGGCAACGAGTGGCCAAAAAAGAGGCGCTAGCCGTGCCGTAGGTTACTGTTCGCAGCGCGAAATGTTTAAGTGGTTCGAGGGGAGAGTCACGCCACAAAATGCGTTGATAGTGACAATCCCCCTCAGCTACGCGAATCTGACGATACATCTTTTCGATGTCGGCAATAAGAACATACTTATGTATGCGGAAACGCAAAAGAATGGAAAAAAGGTCTTGTTGAACAGTGGGGCCTACTAATAATATGTCATTTAACGAAAGGCCATTAGTAGTCTTGGACGAACCATCAAAAACAACGCGCAGTTTTGTGGTCAAGCTAGACTGTTTAAACACGGCATGGTGAGGCAAGTAGTAAATATTTGACACTCCTAAATTGATAGCGCCATGATCAATGAGTGTCATGTGCCCAAGATCCATGTATTCCTTGATAAAGTCCGCGTAGTCGCGAGCGAGCTTGGAATCGCGCCTAAATCGACGCTCTAAGCTTAAAAATCTTGATTCGGCACTTGTGTAAGATTCCCCCAAGTGGGGATTATCAGACTTGACTGGGAGTGAGACTATAAATCTACCCTCGTGGTTGCGCTGAGTAGAGCGCACAAAATGCTCTTCGCAAGCCGACTCGCTATCAGGGGTATCATCAGGGATAGTTTCTGCTTCCCAAAATCTCTCGAGAGATTGCAGAATCTGACTGTCATTGTTCCTTGCCAGGAACGAAACAGCAGGACCCTCGGTGTGGCAGTGCTTGGGCAGATTGCCAGCCAAAATGTAACCCAGTTTTGTTTCCTGAATGATAGGGAAATTGGGTCCACGTGTGTATTTATTGGCTAATATCAAATCCAGATAAAATTGTGCCCCTAATAGTATGTCGATCTGTGAAGATATATTAAACTCTGGATCGGCCAGAAAAATTTTGTTTGGAATGTGGAACTGGTTGATATCAAACGAGGTTGAAGGCAGATTGTGAGTTAAAGTAGATAAGACGACACATTTCGCCTCGAAACTATGTCTCTGATAGCGAGAAATAATACGTATAGAAGCAATATCAGTTGCGCAACACGCTGTGTTGTTTATTCCTGTGATTGGAATATTAGATTTGGTTAATTTAAGGTGTAACCTTTTTGCAAATGATTTTGTACAGAAATTGATCTGTGACCCGGCGTCTAGAAGCACTCTAGCTCTATGCCTGTTGCCAGCCTGATCAACGACAGATACAACCGCTGTGGATAAAAGAACATTGTTTTTGCACTGTAATTTAAGTGAGCAATAACTGCTGCTGGCAGCTGTTGATTTCGGCACGTAATTTGCGTGCAGCAATGTGTGGTGTCTTTTTGAACAAATTTTACAGACCTGTTTACTCTTACAGTTAGCTATCAGATGACCTGCTCTAAGGCAGTTGATACAACATTTATGATTTGCAACCAATTGCCCCCGCTCAGCGGCACTTAATATACGAAAATTATTACATATGTAAAGCGGGTGGTCAGATTTACAACACACGCATGAATAATGATTTGCCGCTGCGTGATAGCTCTTAAAGGTATTGCTGCCAGCAGTATTTCTTAAGCTACACTTCTCAAATTTATTGTTAGGTTTTACATTAAGTTTGTTGAATTGCTGTCCGGGTTCAATAGGCATTGTATTTTCTAACAGCTGTCTGCGTAAGTTTAAAAAATGCGTAAAGTCTTGAAAGCTAGGCAAGTTGTCAGGGTCTATTGACTCCTTCCAAAGTTTTAAAGTAATAGGGTCAAGTTTGGTGGAGAGCAACTGTATGGTGATAAATTCAAATGAATTCACTGACAGCTTCATTGCTGCCAGTGAATTAACGGAAGACGTTATTGTATTCGTAAACTCCGCCAAACTTTGGACCGAGTCCTTTATTGTGGACTTAACCTGAAGTAGGTTTTGTACTAGCTAATATAAATGGGTTGTTATACCTTTCGGACAGCAAGTTCAACGCTATTGCATAATTTTCTTTACAAATAGGTAATGATTTAATTAAATCCAATGGTTCACACTTCACAGAGGAATGCAAATAATGCAGTTTTTGCACTGGTGTTAAATCAGATCTTGAATGCACTAAATCAGTGAAAATTGAATAAAAATGTTGCCACTCAAGTATGTTGCCTGAGAAGCAGGGCAAACTTATCGGCTTTAATTGCATGGGCGTCGATAATACGGGAGGCACAGTCTGAGTATTAAAAGTGTCAAGTAGTTGTAAAATGTTTGCCTCAGTTGAGTATATAATTTCTTCAACCTCAACTCGGTCTGCCTGAGCAACGCTCGTGTCTTTACTGATAAGCTCTATCTCAGACTGTACCTCGTCGTACTTCGAGGCCAAGCTTTTGAGACTTTCCAGTCTTACAGTTAGAAAATGTTTTGTGCTTAAAGTTATATCGAATGAATTTACCGCGGATTGTATCCGCACTATCGCGGACTTTAAACCGCCTCTCTTTCTGGTCAGCACCTTGAGGCCTTCTTCAGACATTTTACGCACCTTTTTACTGTTGTTGGCGATACCTTACTGTTGATGTCCTGCAGCGTCGGCTCCTTGGTGAAGATGGTAAACAGCTGGCAGAGATGACCACTTTGAGTAAGCACTGTAGCTGGCAGGCACTTGCTAATATGTTGTCTGAAGATGACGAGCAAAATGACGATGCAAATCACGCCACGGTCGTATTAGCTGACGTGCTAATTCGCCCGTGCTGGCCAGAAGTATTGGTAAAAAATGTTGAATGGAAAATCCAGGGCCGGAGTGACCAAAAAATGTTTAGTATCCGGTCCGCGTGGACCAAAAAATGTTAAATGAGAATAATGATCCAGCAAGTGTGGACAAGAAAATTAATGAATTGGGCCCAAGTGGGCTAAATGTAAGCTTCTTGAGTTAAAAAATTCTGTCGGCTGGTCTTCCATATTAGTTGAAAGTGATATGTGATAAATGCATTGATTCTGCAGGAAGAAAATGATAAGAGGTGGACTGTATTTGAATAAATTTTAATGTCTGACTTAGTTACATTACAGATGTATTTGTTGAAATCAAGTTGGCTGATACTGCGTGTTGCGAAATATTATAAATTTAGATAAGCATGAATCGGGCCTAGTCGGCCATAAGCGAGAATGTAAGGCCTAAAGCCTACATTGAATGTCGACAAATAATTGACAGCGAAAAGCTGGGCTCGGCTCGGAACGACCGCCGCAAGCGTTTGCTACGCACTGTGCAAAGTACAAACACGCAAAGACTGAGGCGAGGTTGTAAGCAGATTAGCCAACCTAGAAAACGAAATCATCGCGCTACCATACATAAGCTGCCCATCAAAATCAAACTGATTTTTTAACACATTTTTTCTTAAATTATGATACATTTACAATTTAATTTAAAAGAGTACAGTTTCTTATAATGGTAGTTAGCTTCAAGGCTGAGTTGTACCTTGAGTTATGAGATTAGATAACGGCAGTCCGTCACTAGTTTAGAGATAAGCATGCATAAGATAAGCCTAGAGATAGGCGGTTGTAGGCCAAGGTTGGCGAACAGCTGTTTTATATATGAATAAATCTGGTTTGACTAATATTACTGACACAAGTGTGTTCAGTATATAACATTATAAAACATGAAAGAAAAATACATAATTATACAATGTTTAATGCATGATCGGAAGCTCATCACATGATGGACCGATCGCTGGTAACCCTATGCATGTCATAGATGGTTACTAAAATTAATTGAGGCCCGTGGACCTGTACAGAAAGTTCATTACATGAACAAAATTGTTGTTGAACATGTTGCAGTTACATGTTCTATTGTATATTGAGCAGGGCGGCATGTATTGACCTAGTCATGCTATTCCTGAAGTTTCAGGAACTTACAATATAATAATGTATGAACAAGCTAGATGCTGAATGCAAGCCCAGATATGACATGTATGTCATAATTTTAAGTAAAAGAATTGTGCATGCTTACTTGCAAAATGAATACAATATAAAATAATTCTACTGTTATATATTTTTGAATTTTGAATTTTTGGGGATTATTATTCTAATTTATGCCTATGAATTATTATGTCTTTTATTATTGTATTGTTCTACTGTTATATATTTTTGAATTTTTGGTGAGCATTATTCTGATATTATGCATGTAAGGTATTATGTCTTTATCATTGTACTATCATCTGTCATATATTATTGAATTTTTTGGGATTATCATTATATTGTTATGTACTGTCAACTATTATGTCTGTCTGATTATTGTATTATTATGCATCATTATTATGTTATTATGTGTTATGGAATTTTTAGTATCATTATTCTATTACTGTGTAACGTAAATCATTATGTATTATGTATCCTTACATGAATTTGGTATGTCAATCATATTGTTATGTACTATTGGATTTCTTTTGGTGTCATTGCTCTATTGTTATGCATGTCAATTATTATGTCTTTGTTATGTATTGTTGAATTTTGGTGTCATGTAATGTCAATTATTATATACTATTCGCACATTGACTTAAGTTGCAAAATCGCCCGATTTTGTGCGGGCAGTATGGTTAAACTTTGTACTTATTTAAACTTTGTACTGTAAAATCCGCATTGCGGTCCGTGCAGTGACGTCATTTTCTCCCCCCGCTGATCTGCTGCCGGCTTGTATCCAAGCGCGCAGCAGTCAAATTTAGTTAGTTATTTGCAAGACTCCAGACGGGCAACTCGCCTCAGTTCGCCAGCCGCGGCTACATAAAGTTTTCAAATATTTCAAAATTTTAGCATGACCATCATGCGATAATTACTTAGGCGATCTCGGCTTCTACGTATGATTATGGCTTTCAATATTTAATTCTAAGGCGATCTCAGCTTCTACGTACGATTATGGCTTTCAATATTTAATTCTATCTTAATTCTCAGGTATTTATGCCGCGCTAAACTGCACGTGCCAGCAACTATTTTCTAATAATTTTCAATAAATGATTAACTCCAAACAACATATACAGTCCACTTAGTTATTTCATTTCTCACCAGCTAACTCAACAACTAGCGTTCTAAGACTAACTTAAGATTGCTTCGAGAGCGTCTAAGATGCAGCAAATACCAATTATGGTAAATATGTAAGAAAATACACAAGAAACCAAACTAACACATATAGGCATTGTTGTAATACAGTGATATACACATAACCCCAACTGAGCAGAATTTGCAGCAAAGAATCATAACGATTAGAAAAACACTGATAAAAGTATTTACATAATGCAACAACCAAACTAGAATAAATAATGAGTAGAATAAACCCAATATGAACTAGAAAACACAACAATATACTTTAAATTTTATAAACAAATAGCAGCCAAAATACCAAACCACAGAGTAACTGACAGAATTACATAAATAACTCTCCATTAAAACTAATCAGAAAGAGGAAAATAGTATAACAGTAGTTTCAAGAATACTCAATACTTCTTTGAGAACACTGAACAAACAGTAAATGCATAAATTTATGTAATAATCATGAAAAACCATAGTACACGTCAGATGAAGCTAGATGAAAGTAACAGTCCAACAGAAACTTGTGAGTAATTAGCCCAGCAGGGAATACTAAATATCCAAACTAAGATGTAAACGAACATTAAATACCAGTTAATGGAAGAAAATACATCCATAATACAAAACTATTTGTAAAATAAGAGTGTCAAAATGACAGGAACACCTGACATGGTGTGATACAACCATTTATTGTAAATAAACTAAGATATGTTAGTAACTACAAAACTGCACCAAATGTGTAGAATCGTTTGAGGTATAAACTAAACACAATAGAATTGTGTGAGAGTGAAATATATATTGTAAATAATAAGAAATAACATTAATAAAAATTGACATTTAAGGCCTACTCGCCTGAAAAGTGTATTATTGAATTTTGTAAATATTTAGCATTTAAGAAATAATTAATGAGAAAAAATGACTTGAAACATAATCAATAAGCGATACATGTATCATGTGATACAATAAAAGTAAAACACTTATGTTTAAATAAGAAACACTAAAAGTGCATCAACGAAAGTCTAAATAGTTTAATCATGAACGAAAATAGTGCTTGTGTGGACTCAAAATAAAGAGCAAAACAGCCGAAATAACATGATACTATTAGTTTTCGAATCGGAGGTACATTAAGAAGGTTATGAGCAATCATAATTATTCAGTCAATTACAAAAGAATTGATGGCTTTCTTTTTATACTCTCAACACCAAAAACAGACGCTGAGAAATAAAAATTATTAATTTCTTGTGGCATATGGGGACAAGATTAAACGACTTTCAGCCAATTAGAGACGCTGATTCCAAGCAGACGCCGGCCAAAGGAGCTAAGCGTGGCTTCGCCAAAAAACTGGACATCGACGCCAACAGAACGTTTCTCCGCTGATAGTATATTTATAACAATGTGTGCATCCCCCCCCCAGTAGAGAGATAACTAACCTAACATCATAACCTCCAAAACGTGTGAAGTGTAAATAGTGCTACCAGACTTAGTGTATTATCATTGCTAGTGTATAATCCCAGCAATGAAAAGTGATAATAAGGAAGTATATTGAATTAACAATATTTAACTGAATTTTGAATGATTTTGAAACAATAATTTTTGTGTTGATACTACGTTAGTCAAATGCGATCACACGTGACTAACATAACTAATAATTATGAATTAACGTACTATTGAATAAAAGTTCTCAATAATATTTTTTTAAATAAAATATTATAAATTTTAAAAAGAATCAAAATGAAAAACTACTAATTAATTAACACAAATGTATTTGAACATAGATTCTGATTTGACTTTAATGATAACGAAAGACAATTTGATTCTTAATAATATTTGAGAACTGTCAATAAAGTTAATTATTAATAAATATGTCATTAACTAATATTATGTATAACGATGAGATTTTATGAACTTAATTCAGATATTTTTATCAATTAACTTAGAAAAATTTTCATTCTAACCTACCTGTTGTTGAAATGTACACAATTGATACAGTGCAATGCTTTCAATTCAAGAAAGCATAACTATTTTTAATTGCACTGAAATTATAAATCAGTCATTATATTTTAATTTTTATAACCATTAACGGAATTTTATTCCAATATACAGAAATAATAATAGTATTGCACATGCGATACCATAACCTGCAAATTTAAATGTAAGCGTGTCTTGTACAATTGTTTACAATTATAATTGACCTTTTTCTATTTTATGTAACCACTCTCCACAATACGTCATTATCGTATTTAAGCATTTTTTGTAGTAAGTATCTTGTATACTCAAAGAACTCACGATTTTATTAATTATAAATAAGAAATCTAACCAAATCATGTTAGAGAATCACAACATAGAAATCAGTGTTACCAGCCCTGAGTTTTAAGAATATCTGTAATGATTTTGAATTGTTTTAATGTTTTAAAAAACTTTTGTGAGTGTTTTAAATTGAACTTTAATTGAATTACATTGTTAATAAATTACCATTTAATATATAATCGAGTCAGTCCATTATTTAAAGGTAGACTATAATAACAACACAACAGAGCATTTATTTCACAGATTGGCAGTAAGGCAAGTAAGCAGCCAAGATTTTGAATAATTTCAAAACAGTCTTATTTACAGATTAACTTTATTTACACAATTTTAACATACAAACAAGTGGTAAATATTATATGAATTGTGTTGTGCTGTTTTCAATATATTACAGAAAGAGAAGATCTACATTAGAAGATTGACATCGGTAAGTAAGTGGTAATTAAAATCTAAACCAACCAGTGCTTCGAAAAAAGAACTTAAACATTTTTCAGCATTTAAATCTTTTTTGAAACAACTTGAACTATAAATTAAATCTTCATAATAATAATTCTAAACCGACCGAACAATGTCTAGTTATAATATATATTTTATTTATAGATGTTATTTATATAAAGTTATTTATAAATGATGTGAAAAAGAACTCTTTAATTAAAATAAGAAACTAAGATTTTTAAAATTTTGTACTGATAAAATAATAATCTGCAAAAATGCTCTGTTTTAAGAATACAGGATTAATCCGTTAACAGTAATTTGTTACCTAGCACCTATTCATTCACAACACTAATATGAAAGGAAATTTTACTGCTGTGTTACAACAAAACTGATGATCATGGCAGAACAGAGATTCATACTGTAATGTTTTACGTTTTCCCATTGTAAAGTAATAGAAAACAAAGGTACAGAGTGTATACATAACTATTTTAAATATTAATTTCTAATATTAAATACTGTATTATTATGAATATTAGTGTATTAGGCTATTAGAATATTTAAATACATTTAATATATATTATTAAACATTAATATTACATACTATTTTAAATAAAACAGAAATTGCACAGGCCAACTGTTTAAATTGTTGGAAACTGCGAAAAAACTGTTGGGTTCCTTTTTAAGTATATAATAATTTCACTATAATAATTACTTTTATTATATAAGTTAGATTTATGATAGGATAAATAAAAAAGATGTCTGCAGAATGTCCTGTCATTTCTGTTTATTGCTAAAATGTGAAGTAACTCTCTGGTTGAATAAATAATACAAATTTAATTTACAAACATGTGCAAAATTTTAGAACACTACAGCATGTCTGAGCCTAAAACTTCTACTGAGATTACAGAATTTTTTATATGTTTATATATTGTCTTCTGCACTAACAATTTGAATCTAATAGCATCAGGTGTCCTACGTCCCACTCTGAAGACAGCATTTTTTAATTTATTGTGAAACTGTTCTAGTAACATGTAAATATTCTATTATTAATTCTTTAATGTGGGCAGCATCTTAATTAGATTACACTACAGAAATTGTGGCAAACACAATTTGTCTCTTACGATTACATAATCCTCTCCCCATAATCCTTTTGTACTGTACATTTGTGGTCAGCTGTTCTCATAACAACACTGATGATTATAAGTATTTAGTACAATATGACTACATACTATTTTGCAAACAGAACTAATAACAGATGTGCACACCTGATATTCTAAATGCCAATGTTCACTTTACTTGGCTGGATCAGAGACATGTAAACTTCCAGCATTAAAAATGTAGATAAGAAATACTAAATATCAGTATGGAGAACCATGCATAACTTCCATGTTCTAAGATTTATATTTAAAATCATTTTTGAAATGAAATATTACCATAGAAACTACTTCTTTCTACTTACTGCTTCAGCCTTAACCACAGTACTGTGGTCACTAACGTATACCACCTCACGTTATCGCACTCGATTTTCACTGATGATGGAAGTCGATGGCATTGCTGAAACGTCTGGTTTTGTAGAAAACATTGGACTACGGCCAAACATCCCAGGAAGGAATTTTAACAAAAACTACTTCTTTGTTGCCGATAACGTACACATATATATAAAAAATATGCATAAAATTAATGGCTTGTATAAGTTAATGTTTGATCTCCATTAAGTAGTGCTCAAGTTTCCAAAGTTATGATGTCCATAATTAAAACATCAGAGCAGGTTTAGTGTGTATGAGGGTACACCATGGACAAAAATTTTCAACATTGCTTATTGAGCGTTGCTTAGAGTAAAGCTGCGAATCTACAGTGTACGTTTCACAGAACAAACACGCGCAAAAGAAGGAGCGCTCCGAAGTCACTCATGGACCCTCAACATCTTGCAGAGGGTTCATTCCCTAAAGACGAAAATTCTGTCTATGAATCGCTCCTCTGTAAACACGTGCAGTTACACTGCCCAGCGATCCACAGGAAGCAAATCGCTATCCACGCTGGACACTTTTTTGGCTTGCACGCGTTATGTTGGTGTGGGTTTCGGCACTTTCCATTTAAAAAGCGTGCAAATGTAAGAAAATAAACATGAGTGAGGCCAGAAATAACCCGAATTTTATGTGTGTGTGTGTGTGTGTGTCTTCCCTTGCTTTTTATTGCAGTATTCATAATAATAAAATGGAAACGTAAACATTACATAATTGAGATATGTTGCCTGCCACGAACGATATATTTTCACTCATACATGATTTACACTAAAATGAAAAAATTATAATTTTATTGCCTGGCAACAAAATTATTTTATTTTTAACAATTACCATTGTTTGAAAAAGTTTAAATGAATTTTCAAGTACTTTACTGTTGTTAAAATGTAAAAGGTTGCAGGTAAACTACCCCTTCCCCTTAACCGATCTTCACCAAAATCAAAAGTCCTTGAGATCTCTACAATTCAGGGACGTATGCAAAAAATTATTTGATTCTGTTTGAATTTGCGGCTGTTATCATTTGCCATAGAAAATTACCCTTGATAAAAAAACGTTGCAGGTAAACTACCCCTTCCCCTTAACTGAGCTTCACCAAAAACAATAGGTCTTGAGTACTCTACAAATCAGGGCTGTATGCAAAAAATTATTTGATTCTGTTTGAATTTGCGGCTGTTATCGTTTGCCATAGAACATACCCTTGTTAAAACATAAAACGTTGCAGGTAAACTACCCCTTTCCCTTAACCGATCTTCACCAAAAACAATAGGTCTGAGAACTGTACAATTTAGGGCTGTATGCAAATAATCTTTTGATTCTGTTTGAATTTGCGGCTGTTATCGTTTGCCATAGAAAATACCCTTGTTAAAACATAAAACGTTGCCGGTAAACTACCCCTTTCCCTTAACCGATCTTCACCAAAAACAATAGGTCTTGAGAACTCTACAATTCAGAGCTGTATGCGAAACATTATTTGATTCTGTTTGAATTTGCGGCTGTTATCGTTTGCCAAAAAAAAAATTACCCTTGATAAAAAAAAACCGTTGCAGGTAAACTACCCCTTTCCCTCAACCGATCTTCACCAAAAACAATAGGTCGTGAGTACTCTACAAATCAGGGCTGTACGCAAAAATTATTTGATTCTGTTTGAATTTGTGGCAGTTATCGTTTGCCATAGAAAAAAATCTACAGAAGACAGACAGACAGACACACACACAGACACTTTTTGAAAAACGACTTTTTTCATGTTTTGAGTGTAGTACAATCAGAATCTGCAATAATCTCGAACACGATTTTTTTTGCCATCACCATACTTCCATTTCCTTAAGGAACATGGAAGTAAAACTGTTAAGTAACTCAATATTAAAAATATAAACATGTTTTCGGGTTTACAGTATGTCTATGTGAGGGTTGTGGTATGTTATTATTTATTTGTTTTCATTTTATGTGAACACAATATTTCTAGTCAACATACAATTAAAATTTCTCATATAGTTTTAATGTTTATTTTCTTCATAAGCTGTAAACATTGAAACATACATACATACAAAACACACAACACTATTTCTCTTTAATTGATTCTAACAGTATTAATACAATATATACAGCTTAAGACTAGGTTGACTTTAGGAATGGATGGAAGACTTCTGTCTTCTATCAACTAATGAGGGCTAGAACAACCCTCAGAATCACTCACTCAAATTATTGTAACGGTGCTCAGCGCATATCACATGTAATGAAATAATGGGCATATCAGAAACATCTAACCCATTCATACTTTTATTTCATGGCCAATTCTTACAGTCAAGAAATCTTTCTACCCACATCTCCATAAACTGAAGAGCACATACAAGATACCACCATGTGTCCATGTCAAACACACCCCACTTATTATTGATGATTTGTCATTGGTTGCCTATATCTGAAACTTTTCTGCCAACTCAAGTTTATAAAACTTTGCCTAATAAAAAATATCACTGAAGATTCTGCTGAGGATGAAAATTCCAGTAGGAGGCCACGTTTAGAGTACACAATGCAAGTAAAGCAATATGTCCACAGAAAGAGCAACAGGGAGGTGAAGAACTTGGTACAACGTAGAAATAAATAGAGAGACACAGGTAACCAATTTTTGGACTGATGAATTTATGATGATGGTAACAGAGTCCAGGAACATGTCTTCTTCCTCTCCCTAATGTGTGAGGAATGAGAGTATGAATCATTTTTTTCTTGTGATCACACGTTAACATTCTGGGGACACAACATCGCACATTTTTAGTGCAATTTTGTCCTCCCAATTTCATGATTCCTGTTTTCGGACACTTCAGGAAGAAAGTCATGCAATTCTCTTATCCTCAAATGCTGTTATGTACAAATGCTTTCTTCAATTCTGTTAATAAATTTGTCATCAGTCAAAGATGGCTTACCGCAATTTTGTTGTGAATTCTGAAACTCAGTTCTTTTTCTGAGAATTCATGACGCCACTTTATAAATTTTGTCAAGTCACAATATCATCACAAACAACCGTGATTTGTCTAAGAATTCTGCTACAAATTCATCTTTTGCATTTTAAAAAACATTTTGCAGAATGACTTTTGCAACTGGGAAGATTTTGGATTGACAGTGCTATTTTCAAAACAAGTAAGTGAACTGTTGTAAAGATCTTCAGATTCCAAGCTGTTTGGCTGTGGTCCTTTGCTACACAAATTAGTAAACATTTTAGCCGTGCCATTGACGGCCATCATCAGTGCTGATTGAGCTTTGTCTAATGCAGATGTGGCATATTAGAGACCACAGTACTGATCTAATTATAATTAGATTATAATTATAATCTAAAAGATATGGTGCTACTTAATTAGTATGCAATGTCATTATAATAAAATAACAAAAATATGATTTTTACTTCATAACAACATAAAGTCTCAAAAAAGTTCAGTTAAATTTTATAAGTCTACAGTACAATATTAATTGTCAAAGAATAGACAAAAATGAGCACTAAATACTATGAGAAAACAAATAACACACAGTTTAGAGCTACCACCACATAAAACATGTTCTCTACTGTGTGTCTACAATTTTTAAATATCTAATTTTCAAACCTACAGTGATTATCTAATTTCATGCGTATTACAGTGAATATAAATATTATTGTGAGAGATACCTTGGTCTGATATTATAAAACATTGAGAGTTTGGCCAGAAGGAGTTGTAGCATGCACAGAACAGAACAGAACAGACAGCCAAAAGTCATATAGAGGAAAGTCGAGCATGGTGCTAATATTGATATACCATCATTACCAACACTGTTAACTCTTTTGGTATTAATGGCCATTCTTTTTTTTTCATAATTTCCTTAACTTACTTAAGGAAACTGAATGAGTCACCAATGAAATAATGTTCCTATAACACATATAATTAGACAAAGTAAAATTCACACACACACACACACACACACACACACACACACACACACACACACACACACACACACACACACACACACACACACACACACACACACACACACACACACACACACACACACACACACACACACACACACAGTGTTCTTTGTTTTTCAGATGTGATTGTATCCTTGCCTCATCATACTTCGCTTTATATTTTCACATCTACTCTGATGTCTTCTTCAGGAATGTGTCTGTTTCTGTTACATGTGCTTATGCACCTGGCACATGTGATGATTCAAGACTGTGGCTGGTTTGCTGTAAGCACAGCTGCTGGTGGCAGGTCCATGGTTAGTGCTGTTAATGTGTTAGTAGTGACTGAAAATCATTTTCCATGGTATGGTAATTTCTGTATCTGTAGCTTTCCTAATTGTGCTTGTGGAGTGTTAATGATGGTGGATATGGCTCAAATCCAATACTGTGATCTGTAGTCTTGTTGCTAACATCAGACATCAGAGCATATGTTGAAACATAGATGTAAGGATGCAGTAATATCTGGAAAATCAATATCATCGAAAATACAACAGGTCCCCCCCCCTCTACACATACACACGTGAGTACACACAGAAGTCTTGGGTTTGATTATTTGTCTTCTACAAGCACCAATTGTGTAAATATTGCTTGGTTATTTGTATATCGCATCATGAAATTACCACTGTCTGCATCAATACTGAAAGTGACAATGAGTTAGAGTTAGTCCTACTGTCCACTGATAGAATAACTTTGCAATATTTATCACATATAAGTCAGCCATATCATCATATTGGCTGGTAAGACATTTTTATGCTGACCTTGCTAACATCATATAAAGGTAAACATGAAATGGGCAATAATACAAATGTTTCAGTGTTTGAAAACATACAAATTTTACATTTTACAGACTTGTTGGTGATGATGGTATGAGTAATATTTTGAGACACAATATATTGAAAATACTTATAAAAGAAACATGAAATAGACTATGTCTGTTACTGTATAATATAGCATTATGTGATAATTTATTACCTACTACTGAAATTATAGAATGGTAACAATTGATTACACGTTACACACCTGACTGAAATATTTATTAAAAGAATACTGAATATGGTTGTTGGCAATAAAAAATAACAATTAAATCAAGAGTTGATTGTATGTAAGAATATGTGTGGTTAAGAAAAAACCTAAATATATAATTAATTACATGTTCCGAATATTGAATGTATTACATATCTCAGCAGATTCTCATTTAGTAATATAGAAATTATCGACAGTATTATTTATTCATTCTTACAGATTTACCTAAAAAAAGAATGTTATTCAAATTTTATATTCTCTCATATCCTTTTTATTTGCTACTGTCTTTTCCTTTGATATTTTGTAGAGGAAACCTAGATATTTTTAACTTATATAAATATGTAGAGCAAAAATCAGTTACACAGAGTGGAAAAGAACCTATTTTTCTCATACTAACAAATTTAATAGAAAATGATAAATTGTTTATAAACTGTAAGCATATTACGATTGTAAAATGAGTAGGCCATACCAAACTCCTTCGTAATCTACCTTTCTCAATTTAAGATATTTAATAAATTAAAATTAAATATAAAATATTCAATATTAATGCTGTTTGGAAAAAAATATCTGTACATTATGCTGAGAGTACTCAGAGTACCTAGAAGTTAGGGTACAAGAAGAAAAGTGAATGAATTTTGACTCTGAATGAAGGATTTTGAAACTGGAGGTAGTTTACACGCAATACAGTACAACCTGTCACATCCGGACCTGTGATATCCGGATCCTCCCATATCCGGACGTATCTCCAAACTAATTTTTCAATTTTGGTTAGCGAATGGTTAGGGATGGAAAAGTGAAAGTTGCAGCTGGAATGTTGTTTGCGCGCCTAATCTATTCTGAGCGGGGCTGTGGCCTTGACTTGGTCAATGGCTCTTTCCCGGAAACCCATTCCTTTATTCTCAACCTCGGCTGCCGTCTGCCTGCCACTTGCTACCCGCAGTCTGTGTTTGCGTTTTAAAGTGACAGTTTGTTTTGCAAGTGAGTTTCTAAACTGTATGTCAGAAGTGATTGCCGTTGTTATCGTTATTGTTAACTGTTGTTACTGTATTTTATCGTTGTTATTTTTTATTGTTGCTACAGGAGTTCACAAACTTCCACTGGGATTTATTGGAAAATCCAAAAAGCCGAGGGCTTTCAAGAACTTTAAAGATTTGTCTTATCTGCCAGTTTGCTACAGAAACCAACGCAGCGCATGGATGAACTGTGAAATATTTAGTGATTGGTTTCACAAGCAGTTTGTGCCACAAGTTGAAAAACATTTAGCGAAAAATAATTTGCCAAGAAAAGCAGTGCTCCTACTAGACAATGCACCCTCACACCCAAGTGAAGATGAACTGAAAAATGGTGACATAAAATGTGTGTTTTATCCCAAGCATGGGATGAAATAAAACCATATACACTGGTTAGGTCATGGAGGAAGCTGTTAGATCACGAAGCAACTGAAAAATGGACTGGGGAGAAACCAGAAGAAATCAATGAAACTGTTTGCAATGAAGAAGAGAGTCAGATTGCAGAGCTTGTAAAAAACCTGCCTGGATGTGAAGAAATCAATGACGATGAAGTCAAGAAGTGGTTCAGTGAAGATGAAGTCAATGAAATTACAGACAGTGACATTATAGAAATGGTGTGCAATAGCGATGAGAAAATCTCTGAACTCGAAGAGGATGACAACAAGCCTATAATGAGTCAATCTGAGGCATTCAAGACCATCGAATCTCTGACCAGTTATGTTCAACATCAAGATGAAACAAGTGAAACTGAAGTGATGCTTTTAAGAAGGTTGAGAGACATGGATTCCAAAAAACGTGTGCAGTGTGTGTGAAGCAGCCGAAAATCACAAACTTTTTCAAAAACTGATGTAGGCGTACTGTAAGTAAAACTTTTTAACCAATTTTACTTTTTGTATTTTAAAGAGTACAGTGTACAAATACAAATGCTAAACCAATAGAAACGTCTAAAAAAAACATTCAACAACAAACGCGTTCATTATTTCTGGCCCTCTAGCTATTTATAAATGACCTTGTGATATCCGGATTTTTCCATATCCGGATCGGCCGGTCGCCATATTAGTCCGGATATGACAGGTTGTACTGTATTAATAATAGACATTGCCTATGTCCATTTAGGATGTTTAAGGTACAACTTATTGTCAAAAAAGGAAATTGTAACGGGGCAAAATATGTAAAATTTGTTGATCAACTTGTACTAAAAATTATTAATAAACACCCTATGGCTTAGCCGTACCAGGTACGACAAGGTACGGTTGGAACTGTAACAAAGGATAGCTGTGTTTCATCAGCAAAGCGCGTATTTGTGTGATGCAGAAATTACCTCGTGGCTACAACGTGAAATGCTTTCCGGTACGTTGTAATATTCTGGAATATTCCACAGCCAATGAAAGAACGAGTTGAGAGCACGTGGTCAACGCACGGAGTCGAGTATAGTATAGAGTTGTGAGTGACGCTCGCCCAGTTCAGCAACACACTTCAAATAGTACAGAGCCGTTCAACACAACCCAGCAATGGTAACAAAAGTTATAATCCTAGCCTCGGCATTTCGGTAGGTCAAAGCAAACACAGTAGCCGAGACCTACCGAAACTGGTAAAAATGTAAAGAGAGTGAGAGTGATGTTAAAAAATGAATTCTTAAAGTGAAGAATTAGAAAAGTGTTAGTGGCGACGGAAGTGAAAGTGAGGACGAGTAATGGCGGATAGCATGTGCAGATAAGTGAAACAGAAATGTAACTATTTTGGGGTCGAAGTAAAGTTAAAAACAATAACTATCAGAGAGCGCAATAAGTAAATGGGGGGTGAAAGAGAAATGTAAAGAGCATGAGAGTGTGCGTGGGAAAACGGGGAAAATAAAAAGTATAAGTACTGGTCTGTCCATTAAAATGTTGGCCAATATAAATATTTGATAATAGTATTATACGTTTTATATTTTTGATGTCAGTAATAAAATAAGTAACAGAGTTTAATTTTTGAAATAAATAAAATATCAGTGAAGTTACTATAAACATGTGTAAGTAAGTTATTATGCCAGTTTAACATAACCTATCCTATATGGAAAATCTCGCCTAAAACGAACCTGGTAAGTTATTAAATTCAGGGATGAAGTATCATAAGGTTTCCACATTTGCCTTTAAAGATGTTGGTGGCGACCTGTAATAAGTAATTTGGATCTTCTGGGTGAGTTCAGGTGAGTGTGAAGTGAAGAGACGTCAGAATCGGGGTAAGTAGACACGTGATAAGATTGGGAATTATATTTTTCAAAATGTTATACCTTTACAATTGGCGAACCCTGCCTGGTCAACTTATATGAAGTTATTCATATGGGTTTAGGCCTCATTTGAAGTACAAGACAGGTTGTGGTAAACGGCATGAATTTTGAATAATTGTCGTAAATATATACGTTGCGTATAAGTGTGGTTATGTTTTGTAGTGTAACGTACTAGATTAGTATATGTTCACTTTTACATAGTGATAATGATTTTACGTGTTGGGTATTTTGATTTGGTATATATAATTAGAGTGTAATAGAAGGGGTGTGGTGGTTTTTATATAAAGGGTATTATATAAAAAAATTTTTTTAACATGGCTGAGGCACAAGAAACTGAAATAGGTTTCTAATGGGAGGCATGGGAGGATGAGTTCAGAAGCATTGTGAACAGAATGACGGATGATGAGTGGCATAAACTGGATGATAATCTGAGACAAATGGAAGAACAAGAAGAGGGAATATTTGCTGAAATGGAAAAGCATAGTGATGACACTATTAAACGAACTAGCGAGTTGAGAGAACAAACAGAAGAGTGTCAACGAGATACAGATAAATTAAAGGAGAATGAAGAAAGTAAAATAAATCAGGCAATTAATATGAAGGTAAGTGAAAGTAACAGTGGTAGTGATATAACGAATAATAATGGCAACATAGTTGAAGTGGTAGTGTTAGAGAATACGATGTTGAATAATGATTATAATGATGATAGTGTAGTGGTGGTAGAAAATGGTAGAGAGACAGATCAATTAAACGAGAACAAAGACAATCAGGTAACAGATAATAAGGTAACTGATGCTAATATAAATGATAGCTATAATAATGATGATATAATGAATGTTTTACGAGAAATATCTAGGAAAATTGATAATATTAATAAACGGTGTGACGAAAGGGACGAAAAGTGGAATACGTTAAGAGATTCACAAAAACAAAGTATTGAGAAAATGAAAGTGTGGAAAAAAGACAAGTGATAGTTATAATGGGGAGATAATTACGAATAATAATCAGGTGACAGATGACAAGGTAAGTGAGGTTAATACAAGTGGAAATAATAGTGATGATAGTGAAATAAAGTTGAATAATAATAATAAAGATGTATTTGAAAATGGGGTATCAAAAAGTGATAACGTAAGTAATAGTAGAAATGATGAGAGTGTAACGGGGCAGAAAAGGGGGCTTTCTATTTTATTAAATTTGGGTGTTATTTTATTAAAGATTTTAAATTCATTTTTCATCTGTGGGGACAGCCATGTGTTTGAGTAGAAGCGTAGTTTCGAACAAAGGAACTGTGGTGAAACAATTGTAAAGGAATGTGCGGGTGACACAATTCTTAGAACTTTGCGGCTGTGTGACACCTGCGTCCAAACGCACTAACCTCGGCGGCGCGCATACCCACGCTAAGCCAAAGGCGCAAGATGGCTTAGAGATGAATTTTGTTCGCACATGGTCTCAAAACGGCGGAAACGAAACTTAGTCCGGCCTACATTTGTGACGTCGACCAGTGCACACTGAATATCGTCGACGTCAAAAACACGAAAAACCCATGTGTTGAATGTGTCACCGCTATGACTACAAAGTACAAGGCATTGCTTTCCGCCTTGTATGGCCAAAAATCTAGTAGAGAGGGGACTTATAGACGCTACCAGTCTCTCACTGAAGCTCGCCTGTGCAGGCAGCCCGCAAAACAGGGCTCAACAATAACATTTAAACATCAAATAAAAGTGAGTGCCGCTTTGTCAAAATATGGAAGTGAGTAGAGTTTTCGAAAAATGACATCTTAAATTATTTTCGGACATACTGATCGAGTTTTATAAGTGATGCATCACAAGGTTGAGGAGACTCCACGTGGCCGGCAGGGGTATAGGTATCAATTCTAATTAAAATGGGGCATATTTTTTTTATATTAAAAGGGAATTAAAAATAGTATGAATGTGAGTGCGGGGGCAGACTGGGCTGTTTTATGTAAGTATAAGATGAATATTTAAATGTGTTAATATAAGATGTTCCATTAATATTTAAGGAACTTTTAATTTGTTTTGAATTTTGGGTAAGAATATGTCATGATTAGAGAACAATACAAAAAATGAAATAATTATATATTAAGAAATGTTTTAATCTCTTCACAAAATGCGAGTTGCGTCAGTTATTGACATAACCCTACAATCATGCTTGCATCCCAACGTTCGTGTGACGTAACTCTGGGCTGAAAAAAGATTTTAAGGTAAGTGAAATAATAAATAATTTTATTTATTTATTTGTATTTGTAGTTAATTAGATTATCACAACTGGCGCTTCCGAAGCAGGGACTGTTTTTATCAATTAAAATTTAAATATAAAAACCACACCTACAAGTAAAATGCAAGTTTGATTTGAAGGTTAAGTAACTACGTAAAAATTACGCAGCACATAAAATAGTACATCAATGTTCAGAGGTTAAGAGTTAAGTAGTAGATATTTTTATGTAAGAAAATCTAGATTAATAAACTTACAGATATGGCAGGAAATAATGAAAGTGAAATAAATGAAATGACTAATGTCGAAAATTTTTATGAATCAAACATTATGAGCAATTTTGAGGTACATCCGACTCCAAGTGCGAGTCAAGATAAAATAGAAATACATGTAACAGATCAAAGCAATGTAACTGAAGATTCGGGCGTGCAATTAACCCCAATCTCAACAAAATGTAACAGTCAATTTAATAATGATGTAATGAATATGTTGCAATTAATTTTAGAGCAAAATAGTAATTTTGACACCAAATTTGATGGTATAAATAGTCGTTTTGACAATAACGATATAAAATTGAATGAGATTAAAAGTGAATTTAACTGTAAATTTGACGTACTTAAATGTGACCTTAATGAGGTAAAAATGAAATGCGAAAGTAATTTTAACGAACTGAAATTTAAATTAAACGAAAAAGTGGTCACTCATTAAATAGTATAAATAATAGAATTGATGAAATAGAGAGTAGTGTGGTTGAAAAAATCGATAAACAAATACAGGATGTAACGTGACAAATACAGGGGATATTATTTTATTAAAATTTTTTGGGGTTTTGTTAAACATATTTATAAACATAATTTCCAACTGTGACCAGGCCACGTGGTGAATTGAAACAGTGTTCTAACAAAGGCACAATACGCCTTAACTATTGTGCAATCTGTAGGAAGGAATGTACTAAGCGTCATTTCCTAGAACTTTGCGAGTGTGTGGTCGTGCGCCCGATCGCACCCAACAACCAGGCGCGCGGACCGACGCCGACTTGGAAAACTAAAAATGGCTAGGGACCAAAAAACCGTACTAGCACATGTTCCTTGCTGACGGATGTGATTCTAAGTCCCACCTCTTTCGTGACATCAGCCAGTGCGGAACAAATATCATCTACAGCCAACACACAATCAACTGCATGGGTTAAATGGAACACAACAAGCGACGAAGAACTACAAGGCCTTGTTTTCCACCTAAAAAGACGCAATCTAGTTAGCGGTGAACGCTAAGCCGTTCTTGGCAGTCCGATTACAGACCGTACCTACGCAGGTACAGCCCCAAGGGGCTCCTTTTTAAAAATTTCATAATTTTCAAGTAAAAGTTGAACTATCATTTAAAATAATGTGACAGTGGCGAGATTATTTAGTGGAAGAACATTCACATCGATTTACGGACACACAATCAATCTTCAAATGCGAAATAGCGAGCTCGAGTGAACCACGTTGCCGGCAGTGGGGTATTTCACAATGTTAAGGGTTTTTGTGAATTAATAAATCAGGGGAGGGTTTTAAATAAATGTGAGAGAGAGAATGTTTGGCAGGCTGGGCTGTCTATGTCTTAGTATAAGGTAAGCTGTTAGAATAAGGTCAAGTAGTACTTGTAGTCAAGGAATGAATAACACAACAAGAAATTATTATGCTATATTCATGTTTTATAATTTTGGAGTAAAGATTTAACAGAGTTGCTAAAAGTTGAAAAATAAAAATTATGAATTCTCTTCAAATAATGAGTAGATTAAATTATTACAAGAACCTATAAACCACGCTAACATCTTACGTTCGTGCGAGAATCCTGGACCCAGATAACTTTGCAGGTAGGTGGAATAAAATTTATGTATTTATATATTTTAATAGTTTAATTAACTTCACAATGGCGCCCGAACAGGGACAGTTTTTGTGAGTAAAAAATTTAAAGTAAAAACCGCACCTACAAATAAGATGCAAGCGTGTGTTTAAGGTTAGTGTAATGAAATAAAAGTACGTCAGTTACACACAACTGACAAGATCAAAATTATATTATAATAAAGGACATTAATTAGAGTAAATTAATAAATAGCAATCATAACGAATAAGAGATGGCAGATAATAATGAAGTCAGCTTCGCTGACAGTCAAACCGAGAGTCAAATAAATACCGACTCAGGTATTCAAACAGAGTCACTATCAATAGATGACCGTAGTGTAGAAGAATCTGTAATTAGTACGCCGGAAGCGATTTTAACTCCCGTAACGATTAAAACAAAAGAAAAAGAGATGTCCATGAGTGACTTATTTAACCTCCTAAGTAAACGTTTTGATGCAACTGACGAAAAATTTGAGAGTCATTTTGATAAAATAAATTGTCGTTTCAATATTAATGATACCCAATTTGACCAATTAACTAATGACTTGAAGGAACAGAGAATAAAATGTGAACAGCAAAATATTAAAAATGATATTAATTTTAAAGAAATTAAAGAACAGAATATTCAGTTTCAGCAGTATTAGTGTGAAATTTGATGAATGAAAAAATGATATACAAGAAAGGAATAAACGTCTTGAAAATACTAATGAAATAAAAAAAAATAGTTTGAATAAATTAGAACAGAGTATTGAGAGAATGGGAGTGAATGTGATGAATCCAAACAAGAGTAATACAAATGAAAATTATAATGAGAGGTATAAAAATGTGGTACCAGAGAATAAGTTAACAAATGATAATGATGATGTAGAAAATAATAAAAATAATATTGAGAATAGTGAACAATTGAAGAGGTAGTATCAGAGAGGGATACGCTGAAAATAAATAGTGAGAGTACTGATGAAGTTGTAGAATGTAATAATGGAATGTTAACGTGTGTTTATGAGTCAGAGAGAAAGTGGAAAGATAGTAAGTGGTAGAAGGGGGGCAGAGGGTAAATTTTCCCCAGATTTATGATGAACCAGGGTGTTCACAAGTGTTGTTTTTGAAGGGCAAGAGTCCCGTGTTAATAGATGATTTTTGTTTCCCAGTTTTGTATAAGTTTATACCCTCTGTGTGAAATGATTTTATAAGTATGAGATGGTGTTATGATGAGAGAAATTTAGATAGAGAATGGTGTGTTGAGAGAGAGACGGAATTGTATGAATTAAAGAGAGATTATGGTGAGTGGAAAGAAATGTTAGAAGTGTATTTAAACAAGAATAATTTAATTGATGATGAAAAAATAACTAACCCGATATTGAATATTATTACTAAGGGAGACTTGACAGAAATACTTAATGTTGACTTGGTTCACGATTATTGTGATAAAACGAATGAATTTGATTTGTATGGTTATGACACACAAAATAGCCATATGTGTGTCAATAAAATTGAAAAGTGCTATTTGAAACAAAGATTAATTTTTGACGATGGAGGGTAAATTATAAAACAATCAATGGACAATTTTAAATACAGTGGAAATCGTTTAACGCGAAAACGGTTACCACAAAATATCGGTTAACACGAAATACCACTCGGGTACCGATCGCCGTTTGTTATGTACAGTGTATTATTTGTACGGTTAACACGAAAGGTTTACCTGAAAAATATCGGTTAACACGAAAAATTTTTGTTAAAAATAATATTTTTTTGGCTGGGTTTTAAGTAACTGCATACAAAATAAAGCCACACAAGTACGCCCAAAAGCTTGTTTTCGATCTAACGGAATCCATTCTTCATCTCTAAAAGAGAAAGAGCAGGTAGTGACCATAGTTTTTGTCTACCTGTTTTGTTTTGTCTTCAGTACCAAGTTCTATTTACAGTACGTACTGTGTACAGTGTACCGTTGTTTACGAGAAACCATAGCCTCTCCTTCAGCACCAAATGTGGTGTTCATTGACCGCAAATAAACCGTTATCGCTTACATTAACTACAGCTTGGCAACTCTTTCTGAAGCCCTGGCTGGCAGCGCTAGCTCCGCGTCTGTGGGGATGGAGTAACCCTACTTTGGGGTGAGAGAGAAGGCAATACGAAAGCGCTGTTGCCAAGTCAACAGTGAGTTACAGACATGCCAGTTACAGCCACAATGCTCGCCTTACGGACCTTTACCGTGGGACGACTTGGAATGGAATGAACATATTGTAGTATCTGACAGCGCTGCACACGAAACGAGCTCCTATTGGCTCGTGCGGCAACAAATAGAGTGGCTCGAGTAACGTGTGGACTGGAAGGGCGAAGGGAGGCTCTTCAGCTTCGAATTTCGTCCGGGGACTCAGATGAAGTTGCCAGACTGTACCTATTCTATAGGGTGTGGTGAGTTCAGTTCAGTTGTATTCTGTGCGTGTACAGCGGTGGTAAAGTTTGCGGTACGGTACCGATAACATTTTATTGTAAAAAATTTACTCAGTTGTGAGGATTAACTTTTTACTGTACAAACTTCTTAGTCTTTTACACCCAGTTAAGTGACATTAAGCGTGTGACGTGTACGTGTTAAGTGAAGTTACGCTTTCGTAAATTTCATTTTTGCAGTCCGGAAGTAAAATGGAGAAGAAAGTGCGTAAACAAAGTGCCCTCTCTTTAGAAAAAAAAGTTTAACTCCTCCAAGCTGTTAATGAGGGTATTCGAACTAAAACAGAAATCTGTAAAACATTCGGTATACCAAACTTGACATTATCCACGATTATAAAAAATAGAGATAAAACTTTAGAACTGTATGAGTCGGGCAAGTTTGAACCAGGCAGAAAACGTTTCCGTAAGTCAAACCACGAAAACTTAGAGGCTGCTCTTCTTGTTTGGTTTAAGCAAGCAAGATCACAAGATGCTCCTATTTCTGGACCACTACTGATGGAGAAAGCAAACGTTTTTGCTGAACAGATGAACTTAAATTTCACTGCAAATCCTGGCTGGCTAGAAAGGTTTAAGAAACGAAATGGCATAACCTTTAAAAACATCCGTGGCGAATCAAGACAGGTGTCACAAGAAATGACATCATCGTGGTTGCAATCTACGCTGCCTGCAATTTTAAAAGACTATCCACGTAAGGATATTTTCAACGCCGATGAAACAGGACTATTTTTCTGTTGTATGCACGATAAAACACTTTCATTCAAAGGGGAGCAGTGCTCTGGTGGTAAAAAGTCCAAAGAGAGAGTGACAGTGATGGTAGGTGCAATGCTGATGGGTCAGAAAGACTTCCGTTACTTGTTATAGGAAAACGTTTAAAGCTGCACTGTTTTAAAAATGTTAAAAAGTTGCCAGTAGAATATAGAGCTAACAAACGGGCGTGGATGACGTCTAAAATTTTTACCGAATGGCTGGTTTCGTTAGAAAAACATTTCACTTCTCAGAAGAGGAAAATTGTGTTAATTATTGACAACTGTCCTGCCCACCCATGTGACCTAAAATTGATGGCAATTAAACTTGTTTTTCTACCACCGAACACGACTAGTGTCCTACAACCTTGTGATCAAGGTATTATTCAAAATTTAAAATTTCAGTACAGAAAGTTACTTCTGCGGAAATACTTGGCCACTATTGAGGGGAAAAAAGATTTCTGTGTAAATGTTCTGGATGCTTGTAACTTGTTAAGAACAGCGTGGAACCTCGTGACGCCTACAACAATTCAAAATTGTTTCGCTCATGCTCGATTCATTTTGAATTCAGAAACTGAACAACCCAAAGAAAATGAAATTGATCCTACACTATCTGAAATGTTTAATCGTGTGTCATCTGTATTAAATGTTTCAATTTCTCTAAATGAGTACGTGACTGTCGACGAGAACGTAACTACGGCTGCCGTATTAACAGATACCGATATCGTGGAAACAGTGCAAGTTGACAACTGTGAAGGTGATGATAGTGACGACGAACTTGACACGTGAAAATGTTCCTACCGCTACCGATATGCTTTCATTGCTGAGCCGTGTTCGTCGATATTTTGAAGCCAACTCGGAAGGTGAAATGTTTGAACACGTTGATAAATTAGAACAATTTGTTGAAAATAAAATAGTGCAAAATTGTGTGCAAAAGAAAATAACGGATTATTTTAAATAAAGATAAACACGAAAACTACGGTAAAGTTGAAAGACATACAGTAGTCTATAAGAAAACCTAAATCATAGGACTAAATTTAGAACAGCTAATAATAATTTTAAGAAAAATTAACAATAATAAACCATGAGGATAAATAAAAGGTTGTATTTGTTGCATTTTACTAGACAGTACAATAAATAATCTACAGTACACTTTTTGTTCGCTTAACGAGAAATTCGGTTTACACGAAAAAAATAACTGGTCCCCGTCATTTCGTGTTAACCGATTTCCACTGTATATTGTTTATGGTTTTTGACCTCGCAACCTTGGACATTGAAGTGTGATATAACTGAGTAATCAATGATGAAGAATTGTAAATAAGTGTAGTGAATTCAATTGTGTGTACTGTAAAATGTTAGGTAAAAAATGTGTACGTAGGTAATTATTGTAATAATAATATTAATATTTTGCAATCTAAATAAATAACAAATTAATTTTAAAGACAGTCATTAGCGAATTGTAATTGTTTTGATGGCAATGGAACTTGTATTTTCAATAATTAATTTAATCAAACTAATTTGAAATGTTTAAATATTTTTGATTGATTCAAAGGTTATATAATTGAATTTTCTAATGAATTTAAATTATTTTATGAGGTGTGAATTTGGTAATTAATTGTTAAATTGTGTGATTTGAAATAACACTGTGATTAAATGTTTCAGAGGTTACGTGAAAGTATTGGTATGTATGGTGTATATATTTGGTGTATGTCAGTATGTGAATATTGGACTGTAAGTATAAAAAATCTTAGAATACAAATCAAATAGAATAAAATGTTTACAGATGTTTAACTCAATTGAAAGAATTTTAACTGCAATAATGAAAATAACTTGAGATAAGAATTTAAAAAGTAATAATAACTGAGATATGATGTAAAATGAATGTTAATAGTAAATTTGAAAATTTTAAGGAATCTAATGTTTAGAAAGTGATGAATGATTTAAATGATGATGGATAAAATGGTTAATGAAAAATGTCATCTTATAATGTTTTATATAAAATTTTAAGTTAGCTATTAATTTGCTATTGCTGGGGTGGCCTGTGCCCCAGTAGATAGTGGAATGGGTTGGGGGTAACAGTGAGTGTTACCTCCATCGGAGGCCGAAATGGCGAAAATGTGCGGCACACCTTTTCTGTACAATTTCATTTTTGTACAATGATAGACTTTCATGCCGTGCAGAATAATGACGAGTAGAACAGGCATGAAAGTAAAGTTTGATTTCCCCGATTTTTCGGGCGATTACTGCCTTACCACCACTAATCGTGGTTTTGGCTAGCGGTCAGCTATGGCCATAATCAAGTCCCTTGACCATAGCTGGCTTGAAATTGGTTGATATTAGAAATTAATAGGGGGGTGAAACTAGGGGAAATTCCGGAACTATGGAACAGCGGCTGCCACTCTGTCCGAGTAGGGACAGCATAGCCAGGTGGTAGACCCGTTTTAAGGGCTTGTAACTATAAACCGCAGGTATGTCGATACCTAAACTGTTTAAAATGTAACGCCGAAGCAAGGACAAGGAGATGTTCAATTCCTCCAACTATGCAGTCCTTGTGTAGGCAAATGGGCGCCAAAGTCCAACATAAAATACAATAATGTGTGTGGATTGGGGGGTTGCTCAGGCGAGCAACGAATTTAAATTTCATAACATAAAAATGATAAAATACATTACGGTGTTGGGATCTCGTACAGAGAAGTCCAGTGATCTCGTTCAGATGCGTCCATAGTCGCCGAGCCAGGGGGGTTGTTTACCCATGAAGTATAAGAGCTAAAGGGGGTTGTTGGCACCAGTTCCTCACCGGTCCTCTTAGGGGTTTTAGCAATGAGATTTCTTCTGTTTTGGCAGAAGATCTCTCATTGGGGGGGGGGGGTATTGTAACGTGACAAATACAGGGGATATTATTTTATTAAAATTTTTTGGGGTTTTGTTAAACATATTTATAAACATAATTTCCAACTGTGACCAGGCCACGTGGTGAATTGAAACAGTGTTCTAACAAAGACACAATACGCCTTAACTATTGTGCAATCTGTAGGAAGGAATGTACTAAGCGTCATTTCCTAGAACTTTGCGAGTGTGTGGTCGTGCGCCCGATCGCACCCAACAACCAGGTGTGCGGACCGACGCCGACTTGGAAAACTAAAAATGGCTAGGGACCAATAAACCGTACTAGCACATGTTCCTTGCTGACGGATGTGATTCTAAGTCCCACCTCTTTCGTGACATCAGCCAGTGCGGAACAAATATCATCTACAGCCAACACACAATCAACTGCATGGGTTAAATGGAACACAACAAGCGACGAAGAACTACAAGGCCTTGTTTTCCACCTAAAAAGACGCAATCTAGTTAGCAGTGAACGCTAAGCCGTTCTTGGCAGTCCGATTACAGACCGTACCTACGCAGGTACAGCCCCAAGGGGCTCCTTTTTAAAAATTTCATAATTTTCAAGTAAAAGTTGAACTATCATTTAAAATAATGTGACAGTGGCGAGATTATTTAGTGGAAGAACATTCACATCGATTTACGGACACACAATCAATCTTCAAATGCGAAATAGCGAGCTCGAGTGAACCACGTTGCCGGCAGTGGGGTATTTCACAATGTTAAGGATTTTTGTGAATTAATAAATCGGGGGATGGTTTTAAATAAATGTGAGAGAGAGAATGTTTGGCAGGCTGGGCTGTCTATGTCTTAGTATAAGGTAAGCTGTTAGAATAAGGTCAAGTAGTACTTGTAGTCAAGGAATGAATAACAGAACAAGAAATTATTATGCTATATTCATGTTTTCTAATTTTGGAGTAAAGATTTAACAGAGTTGCTAAAAGTTGAAAAATAAAAATTATGAATTCTCTTCAAATAATGAGTAGATTAAATTATTACAAGAACCTATAAACCACGCTAACATCTTACGTTCGTGTGAGAATCCTGGACCCAGATAACTTTGCAGGTAGGTGGAATAAAATTTATGTATTTATATTTTTTAATAGTTTAATTAACTTCACAAGGAGGTAACCGAAAATTTTGAATGTAAGATGACTAAATGTAATGCTGTTAGTGAGTACAAGTTTAATTGTGTAGTTGAGAAGATTGAAACATACGAAACTAGTACCAATGTCAAAATCAATGAAATCGAAAGTAATTGCAAAACAGAGATACAAGCTATACAAAATACAGTAAATACTATAGATAAAAATAATAAACAATGTGAATGTCTAAATAATGATAAATTTGTAAATATCACTATAATATTGACGACTCGGAACACAAAGTTTTTTATAAGTAAAAACGTAAAGTTTTACCTTACAGCCTAAACCGGCTTTCACCTATAGAAGGCTTCATCAGAGGCTGTCGTTAGTAGCGCTGCTCGTCTTGTTGTTGGCGACGAGAAAGTGTTTCGAAAGATTGAAGCTGTGTGTGTGTGGTGAGATGTGTTCGAATAATGCGTGCGATTTGAATTGTGTCTGTTCGTTTAGGATGTCGTTTTTATTTGTTTTTGTGTGTTTGTATATTTCTAATTGTTCTAGAGTGTCTAGTTTTCGGCCTTTTGTGTGTACGTGTAGTATGTTCATGTTATTGTCGATGTTTTTATATGTGTGGTTTGCTTCAATGAGGTGGTTTGCGAAGGTAGATTCTGTAGTGGTGTGGAGTGCTTTTGTGTGTTCAATGTATCTCTGTTTGAAGCTACGTCCTGTCTGGCCTATGTAGAATTTACTGCAATTTGAACAATTTAGTTTATATACACCGGGTAGATCGAATTTGTTTTGTGCTTTGGGCATGCGTTTTGATAGTGTGTGTTCTGTTTTGTTAGTAGTTTTGTAAGCGATTCTGTATCCTGCTTTTTTGAATTTGTGGGCAATTTTTTCTGTTTGTTTGTTGATGTATGTTAGTGTTATGAATTTGTTGTTTTCTGTCTTTGTCTGTTGTTTGTTTTGTGTTTTGTGTAGGAGTTTACTGACTATTGTTCTGTCATAACCGTTAGATTCTGCAAAGACAAAGACAGAAAACAACAAATTCATAACACTAACATACATCAACAAACAAACAGAAAAAATTGCCCACAAATTCAAAAAAGCAGGATACAGAATCGCTTACAAAACTACTAACAAAACAGAACACACACTATCAAAATGCATGCCCAAAGCACAAAACAAATTCGATCTACCCGGTGTATATAAACTAAATTGTTCAAATTGCAGTAAATTCTACATAGGCCAGACAGGACGTAGCTTCAAACAGAGATACATTGAACACACAAAAGCACTCCACACCACTACAGAATCTACCTTCGCAAACCACCTCATTGAAGCAAACCACACATATAAAAACATCGACAATAACATGAACATACTACACGTACACACAAAAGGCCGAAAACTAGACACTCTAGAACAATTAGAAATATACAAACACACAAAAACAAATAAAAACGACATCCTAAACGAACAGACACAATTCAAATCGCACGCATTATTCGAACACATCTCACCACACACACACAGCTTCAATCTTTCGAAACACTTTCTCGTCGCCAACAACAAGACGAGCAGCGCTACTAACGACAGCCTCTGATGAAGCCTTCTATAGGTGAAAGCCGGTTTAGGCTGTAAGGTAAAACTTTACGTTTTTACTTATAAAAAACTTTGTGTTCTGAGTCGTCAATATTATAGTGATATTTAGTTAAGTAACGGACACGTCATGGACAACGAAAAATCCAAGATAAATTTGTATTAATGGAGCAGAGTATAGTCAATGTGAAAGATGAATTGAATGTAGCCATAAATAAAAAACTTAGTAGTGTTACTGAACAAATAGTGATTAGAATAGTGATATTGATTTAGAATTATTTAATTGTGAAAATAGGGGGGTACACCCTATGCAGTTTTTAAATAGAGTCAAAGAATTCAATCAGTTTTGTCGAAGTAGTTGGGAAGTACAGTTACTAAAAATAATGAAGTGTTTTAGAGGGAATTCCGCGGTATGGGCGGAGGTACATAAAGTAGAGTGGGTAAATTATCAGAGGTTCGAGACGGCATTTAGAGAAAAATATTGGTCGGAGGAAGAACAAGAAATATTACGGAGTAAAATTATGGGACCAGGTAATTTTGGGACCCAAGGGGGCAACGTAACCATATATGTAATGCGATTATACAATGAGGCCAAATATTTAGAGCCACCATTACCGTTTCGATCATTCGTCCGCCACATAAGTAAGCATTTGCCCAGAGAAATACAGATTACGCTATGACCCGCGAGATTCTAGAGGTTACAGAACTAGAGAAAATATTGGATATTTTTCAAAATATACGGGAACGTGATATGAGTAGGCGAATAAACGCACCAATAACACATATGAATGGTAATTATAATCAATCCCGGGGAATACCAAATTTTCACCGTGGGGCACGAGGGGGAAATAATGATAATCGAGGCGAGGGTTGGAGATGCGTCGACTGTAATATAGATAATTATTCAATAAGAACCACATGTTTTAGATGTCACAAACCAAGACAATGTCAACGCAGTGAGCGAACATATCAGCCACAAAATCAACCGCAGAGAGGAGGCGAGAACGCTAGAGGAGCACCGAGGGGAAACGGAAGTGGAAACAGAGGCAGAGGTGGATACAGCCAAGCAGTAGCACCATCCACGGGAAACTAGAAGAGACAATGGGGATCCATTGTCGGAGGAGAACCTGGGGGTCCAAGAGGAGTATAACTACCGCAGCAACATAATTATCAGAGACATGGCGGAGGAGTTACTAGAGGAGGACACTGCAGAAATGACAGAAACCAAAACCGGACTGACGGAGGTATTTATAACCATAGAAGGTAAGGACTATAAAACATTGATTGATACAGGTAGTGAGATATCGGTAGTTTCAGAGAATGTATTGGGTGAATTACAAAGGGTAAATAAGAATATTACCAGTTGCGGGAGTAACAGTAGTGGGGGTAACTGGGGTACGAAGTAAACGAGTCACTAAACAAGTACAATTAAACATATACATTAATGAAATAGAATTTGAGAATACTTTTCTAGTAGTTAAGGGTTTGAATTTAGATATAATTCTGGGAAATGATTTTTTGGAGAGAAATAAAGCAGTAATTGATTTTAACCAGAGAATAGTAGAATTTAATAAGGGGCATGAACCAGTCAGGGTAGATTTTAAGAGGGTGTTAGATAAGGTTAGAGTTACGGGTGTAAAGATGATACAAAACCGAGTAGGTTAGGGAATTATAGAAACAAGAGTGAATATGTGTAGAGAGAGAGTGAGTGAAGAGCGTGAGGAGAGAATATGGGTAGATATAGCGGTTAAATTTTGTGGTGAGGGTGGCACAATGGGGAGTTCGCAACGTAAAGCGTTGTGGCGGGTAGTCGAGGATTATAGGGGAGTGTTTGCCGGGGAACCAGGAAGGGCAAAAGGTTATGAGTGTGAACTAAAGGTAAGGGAGCATGCGCCATATGTACAACGTAGTTATCCGGTACCATATTCAAAAAGGGGAGCAGTGCAGTTAGAATTGGATAGAATGTTAGAGGGCGGTATTATAGAGAGGTCGGTATCAACCTATTCCAACCCTCTAGTGGTAGTCATAAAGAAAGACGGGAAAGTTAGATTATGCCTTGATGCGAGAAAAATAAATCAAATTATTATTCCTGATAGAGAGTCCCCTGAGGCGATTGAGGAAATTTTTCAGAAGTTCAGTGGGGTGAAATATATGACGTTGTTAGACCTGACGGCAGGTTACTGGCAGGTACCGCTAGCCCAAAATAGTCGCAAGTATACTGCATTTTTATTTAATGGAAAAAATTATCAGTTTACTCGCTTGCCGTTTGGATTGAACACCAGTGTAGCTAGTTTTATTAAGTGTCTTGATGAAATTTTGCAACCTCATAATTTAGATTTTTTGACTATATATGTGGATGACATTCTGATAGCTTCCAGAACATTTGAGGAGCATGTAGAACATTTAGGGTATGTGTTGGAGAAATTATACCAGGGAGGTTTAACAGTTAATTGGGATAAATCCAAATTTTTGCAGACCGAAATAAATTTTCTAGGCTTCATCATAACACCTAGAGGAATACAGGCTAATCCGGACAAAGTAGAATCCATCCTGACGTTCCCGGAGCCAAAGAACATAAAGCAATTACAAAGTTTTCTTGGTCTGTGTAATTTTTACAGGAAGTTCCAGCGAAACTACGCTCAGACAACGGCAAGACTTAGTGCCGTGCTGCAGAAGAACAAACAATGGAAATGGGGGGAAAATGAAAGAGAAGCGTTTTGCAAAATTAAGAATAAGTTTGCCGATATGATTTTAATGAACCACCCAAATTTCAATAATAATTTTTATTTACAGACAGACGCTAGCAATATAGCACTCGGAGCCGAACTGTATCAAGAGGACGAGGCGAGAGAACACCTTACAATTGCTTTCGCCAGCCGGACGTTGTTGGCATCAGAACGCAACTATACAACCACAGAGAAGGAGCTCCTCAGTATAGTATTTGCAGTAAAAAAGTTCCGGACATATCTGCTGGGCAGTAACACCATCATCAGGATGGACCATAAAGCGCTGTCATTCCTGAACACGTGCAAGCTAACACACAGCCGGATAACCAGGTGGGTGTTGGCTCTCCAAGAGTACAATTTTTCCTGGGAATATATTAAGGGGTCAGATAATAAAGTACCGAACACTGTGTCCAGGGTAGATACTATAGATAATAAGACAGGTAGAGATCTGAAAGAAATAGAAATTTTCCGATTAACGAGGGAAGATAGAATTTTTGGGGAGGAATTAAGGGAAATTAAGGATATACAAAGATCAGAAAATAAATTAGGTAAGATAATAGCTAGTTTAGAAGCAGATGTTAATGGTTCAGAGTATAATACACATTTCCAGATACATAAGGGAATTCTGTTTAAGAAAGTAGAAGGGGGTGAATGGGATTGGAGGTTAATGATACCTGATGATTTAGTAGATAGAATTATTTGGGATTGCCACATAAGATATGGTCATTTTGGTGCGAGAAAATGTACAAATGTGTTAAAAGAATCTTGTGTTTTTAAAAATATGGAGAAGAGAGTTAGAAGAGTATTAAGAGTTTGCGATTTGTGTCAAAAGTCTAAAGTAGTCACTTATAAAGTTGAAGGGGAAATGAAGTATATTAAAGTAGAAAGACCTTTCGTTGAGGTCTGCAACCAAAGACCTGCAACCAGTGTAAATTGATACCAAAAAATAGTTTGGAATGTTTATAATTTTAAATTTATATAAATTTTAGTAAATAAGTGACCTAGTATAATTGTAAAGTTTGTAGTACCAGTGAAAGTTGGGACATGAAGAAGTGTGTAAAAAATAAATTAGAACTTGTTGTCATACAAGATATGTGGGTAATTTTGGGGGGGTAGAGTGGTGTTTATAGAAGTGATATAATAATGGAATGTAGGGACTGCTATTGTAGAAAGATTTAGTTTAGTTATTAGTGTGCTATCGCTGTGGTGGCATGTGCCACAGTAGATAGCGGAAAGTGTTGGGGGTAACAGATAGTGTTACCTCCATCGGAGGCCAAAATGGCGTAAAATGCACGGCACACCCCTTTTTACAATTTTATATTGTATACTGATAAATTGCCGTGCCGTGCAGTTAAATGATGATGCTAACATGCCTAAAGGTAGAGTTGATTTCCCCGACTTTTCGGGCGATTACTGCCTTACCAGCACTAATCGTGGTTTTGGCTAGCGGTCAGCTATGGCCATAAATTAAGAACCTTGACCATAGCTGGCTCGAAATTGGTTTATATTAGAAATTGATGGGGGGTGAAATTAGGGGAAATCCCGGGAACTATGGAACAGCGGCTGCCACTCTGTTCAAGTAGGAACAGCAAGGCCAGGTGGTAGACCTGCATTAAGGGTGTGTAATTATGTAACAAAAGATATGTTGATGTCTAAATCTTTCAAATGTAACGCTGAAGCAAGGACACGGAGATGACAAATTCCTCCACCAATGCCGTCCTTGTGGAAGCACATGGGCGCAACAGTCCAACAGAAAAAAACAATAGTGTGTGTGGCTGGGTGGTTGCTCAGGGGAGCAACGAATTAAAATTTTGTAACCTAAAGATGATAACTCGCTATTGCACTAATTAAATAATTGTATTATGATTTGATAAATAGGTGTTTGTATGTTTATTATACTGTGTTTATTCTGTCTTATAAATGTATTATTTTATTGTGTTAGAGATAAGGATTGATAAAATGTATAATTTGTCTAATTTTGAAATGTGTTTATGGTAAGGTCATTCACCTTGCTAAGAAAATCAGCTGATCCGCTGTAGAATGTCACTTATAAATTGTTTGTTAATTTCCAAGGTAACTAGTGTTTGAATATAATGATTTTAATGTAGTAAAAGATTTTGATTTAAATGTTGGAAGTAATTTGATATAGTTAAGAATTTTAAATGATGTGTAAAAGATAGTAAAAGGTAGATTTTGGGTGATGAATATTTTGTTAGGACATGTAAATAAGTCCATGTTGAGTTTAAAGTGGTAATAGAGAGAATAATATTGTTATGAAGTAATGTAATGAAGAATTTGAGATGTAAGGGTGACACAGTAGCTATGGGAAATATATGTAGAGTATTGATTGATATATTGATGTAATATATAAGTGGAGATATTTTTTACTTCCATATTCCTTAAGGAATGGAAGTATGGTGATGGCAAAAAAAATCGTGTTCGAGATTATTGCAGATTCTGATTCTACTACACTCAAAACATGAAAAAAAGTCGTTTTCCGAAAAGTGTCTGTGTGTGTGTCTGTCTGTCTGTCTGTCTGTAGATTTGTTTTCCATGGCAAACGATAACTGCCGCAAATTCAAACAGAATCAAATAATTTTTTGCATACAGGCCTGATTTGTAGAGTACTCACGACCTATTGTTTTTGGTGAAGATCGGTTGAGGGAAAGGGGTAGTTTACCTGCAACGGTTTTTTTTATCAAGGGAAATTTTTTTTTTTTGGCAAACGATAACAGCCGCAAATTCAAACAGAATCAAATAATGTTTCGCATACAGCCCTGAATTGTAGAGTTCTCAAGACCTATTGTTTTTGGTGAAGATCGGTTAAGGGAAAGGGGTAGTTTACCTGTAACATTTTATGTTTTAACAAGGGTATTTCCTATGGCAAACGATAACAGCCGCAAATTCAAACAGAATCAAATAATTTTTTGCATATGTCAGTGAATTGTAGAGGACGCAAGGCCTTTAGATTTTGGTGAAGATCGGTTAAGGGGAAGGGGTAGTTTACCTGCAACCTTTTACGTTTTAACAAGAGTAAAGTACTTGAAAATTTATTTAAACTTTTTGAAACAATGGTAATTGTTGAAAATAAAATAATTTTGTTGCCAGGTAACAAATATCGGTATGGAGAACCATACATGACTTCCATATTCTAAGATTTATATTTAAAATCATTTTCAGCCAAACAGCCAGGCTGTGTCTTACCTGCCTTTTTATTGCTGTATTAAATGAAAAATATTATATTACATTAAAATGAAAAAATTATAATTTTATTGCCTGGCAACAAAATTATTTTATTTTTAACAATTACCATTGTTTCAAAAAGTTTAAATAAATTTTCAAGTACTTTACTCTTGTTAACACGTAAAAGGTTGCAGGTAAACTACCCCTTCCCCTTAACCGATCTTCACCAAAATCGAAAGTCATTGAGACCTCTACAATTCAGGGACGTATGCAAAAAATTACTTGATTCTGTTTGAATTTGCGGCTGTTATCGTTTGCCATAGAAAATACGCTTGATAAAAAAACGTTGCACGTAAACTACCCCTTCCCCTTAACCGATCTTCACCAAAAACAATAGGTCTTGAGTACTCAACAAATCAGGGCTGTATGCAAAACATTATTTGATTCTGTTTGAATTTGCGGCTGTTATCGTTTGCCATAGAAAATACCCTTGTTAAAAAAACGTTGCAGGTAAACTACCCCTTTCCCTCAACCGATCTTCACCAAAAACAACAGGTCTTGAGAACTCTACAATTTAGGGCTGTATACAAATAATCTTTTGATTCTGTTTGAATTTGCGGCTGTTATCGTTTGCCATAGGAAATACCCTTGTTAAAACATAAAACGTTACAGGTAAACTACCCCTTTCCCTTAACCGATCTTCACCAAAAACAATAGGTCTTGAGTACTCTACAAATCAGGGCTGTATGCAAAACATTATTTGATTCTGTTTGAATTTGCGGCTGTTATCGTTTGCCATAGAAAATACCCTTGTTAAAAAAACGTTGCAGGTAAACTACCCCTTTCCCTCAACCGAACTTCACCAAAAACAATAGGTCTTGAGAACTCTACAATTTAGGGCTGTATGCAAATAATCTTTTGATTCTGTTTGAATTTGCGGCTGTTATCGTTTGCCATAGGAAATGCCCTTGTTAAAACATAAAACGTTACAGGTAAACTACCCCTTTCCCTTAACCGATCTTCACCAAAATCAACAGATCTTGAGAACTCTACAATTCAGGGCTGTATGCGAAACATTATTTGATTCTGTTTGAATTTGCGGCTGTTATCGTTTGCCAAACAAACAAAATTACCCTTGCTAAAAAAAAAACCGTTGTAGGTAAACTACCCCTTTCCCTCAACCGATCTTCACCAAAAACAATAGGTCGCGAGTACTCTGCAAATCAGGGCTGCATGCAAAAAATTATTTGATTCTGTTTGAATTTGCGGCTGTTATCGTTTGCCATAGAAAATACCCTTGTTAAAAAAACGTTGCAGGTAAACTACCCCTTTCCCTCAACCGATCTTCACCAAAAACAACAGGTCTTGAGAACTCTACAATTTAGGGCTGTATGCAAATAATCTTTTGATTCTGTTTGAATTTGCGGCTGTTATCGTTTGCCATAGGAAATACCCTTGTTAAAACATAAAACGTTACAGGTAAACTACCCCTTTCCCTTAACCGATCTTCACCAAAAACAATAGGTCTTGAGTACTCTACAAATCAGGGCTGTATGCAAAACATTATTTGATTCTGTTTGAATTTGCGGCTGTTATCGTTTGCCATAGAAAATACCCTTGTTAAAAAAACGTTGCAGGTAAACTACCCCTTTCCCTCAACCGAACTTCACCAAAAACAATAGGTCTTGAGAACTCTACAATTTAGGGCTGTATACAAATAATCTTTTGATTCTGTTTGAATTTGCGGCTGTTATCGTTTGCCATAGGAAATACCCTTGTTAAATCATAAAACGTTACAGGTAAACTACCCCTTTCCCTTAACCGATCTTCACCAAAATCAACAGATCTTGAGAACTCTACAATTCAGGGCTGTATGCGAAACATTATTTGATTCTGTTTGAATTTGCGGCTGTTATCGTTTGCCAAACAAACAAAATTACCCTTGCTAAAAAAAAACCGTTGTAGGTAAACTACCCCTTTCCCTCAACCGATCTTCACCAAAAACAATAGGTCGCGAGTACTCTGCAAATCAGAGCTGCATGCAAAAAATTATTTGATTCTGTTCGAATTTGCGGCAGTTATCGTTTGCCATAGAAAAAAAATCTACAGACAGACAGACACACAGACAGACAGACAGACAGACAGACACACAGACACTTTTCGGAAAACGACTTTTTTTCATGTTTTGAGTGTAGTAGAATCAGAATCTGCAATAATATCGAACACGATTTTTTTTGCCATCACCATACTTCCATTCCTTAAGGAATATGGAAGTAAAAATAAAGTCATTTTACTTCCATATTCCTTAAGGAATGGAAGTATGGTGATGGCAAAAAAAATCGTGTTCGAGATTATTGCAGATTCTGATTCTACTACGCTCAAAACATGAAAAAGAGTCGTTTTCCGAAAAGTGTCTGTGTGTGTCTGTAGATTTTTTACTTCCATAATCCTTAAGGAATGGAAGTATGGTGATGGCAAAAACGTAGTAGAATCAGAATCTGCAATAATCTCGAACACGATTTTTTTTGCCATCACCATACTTCCATTCCTTAAGGAATATGGAAGTAAAAATCGTGTTCGAGATTATTGCAGATTCTGATTCTACTACACTCAAAACATGAAAAAAAGTCGTTTTCCGAAAAGTGTCTGTGTGTGTGTCTGTCTGTCTGTCTGTAGATTTTTTTCTATCGCAAACGATAACTGCCGCAAATTCAAACAGAATCAAATAATTTTTTGCATACAGCCCTGATTTGCAGAGTACTCGCGACCTATTGTTTTTGGTGAAGATCGGTTGAGGGAAAGGGGTAGTTTACCTGCAACAGTTTTTTTTTAGCAAGGGTAATTTTGTTTGTTTGGCAAACGATAACAGCCGCAAATTCAAACAGAATCAAATAATGTTTCGCATACAGCCCTGAAATGTAGAGTTCTCAAGATCTGTTGATTTTGGTGAAGATCGGTTAAGGGAAAGAGGTAGTTTACCTGTAACGTTTTATGTTTTAACAAGGGTATTTCCTATGGCAAACGATAACAGCCGCAAATTCAAACAGAATCAAAAGATTATTTGCATACAGCCCTAGATTGTAGAGTTCTCAAGACCTGTTGTTTTTAGTGAAGATCGGTTGAGGGATAGGGGTAGTTTACCTGCAACGTTTTTTTAACAAGGGTATATTCTATGGCAAACGATAACAGCCGCAAATTCAAACAGAATCAAAAGATTATTTGCATACGGCCCTAAATTGTAGAGTTCTCAAGACCTGTTGTTTTTGGTGAAGATCGGTTAAGGGAAAGGGGTAGTTTACCTACAACGTTTTTTTAACAAGGGTATTTTCTATGGCAAACGATAACAGCCGCAAATTCAAACAGAATCAAATAATTTTCTGCATACAGCCCTGATTTGTAGAGTACTCAAGACCTATTGTTTTTGGTGAAGATCGGTTGAGGGGAAGGGGTAGTTTACCTGCAACGTTTTTTAACAAGCGTATTTTCTATGACAAACGATAACAGCCACAAATTCAAACAGAATCAAATAATTTTTTGCATACGTCAGTGAATTGTAGAGGACTCAAGGCCTTTAGATTTTGGTGAAGATCGGTTAAGGGGAAGGGGTAGTTTACCTGCAACCTTTTACGTTTTAACAAGAGTAAAGTACTTGACAATTTATTTAAACTTTTTGAAACAATGATAATTGTTGAAAATAAAATAATTTTGTTGCCAGGTAACAAAAATAAAGTCATTTTACTTCCATATTCCTTAAAGAATGGAAGTATGGTGATGGCAAAAAAAATCGTGTTCGAGATTATTGCAGATTCTGATTCTACTACGCTCAAAACATGAAAAAGAGTCGTTTTCCGAAAAGTGTCTGTGTGTGTGTCAGTAGATTTTTTTTCTATGGCAAACGATAACTGCCGCAAATTCAAACAGAATCAAATAATTTTTTGCATACAGTCCTGATTTGTAGAGTACTCATGACCTATTGTTTTTGGTAAAGATCGGTTGAGGGAAAGGGGTAGTTTACCTGCAACGGTTTTTTTTTATCAAGGGAAATTTTTTTTTTGGCAAACGATAACAGCCGCAAATTCAAACAGAATCAAATAATGTTTCGCATACAACCCTGAATTGTAGAGTTCTCAAGACCTATTGTTTTTGGTGAAGATCGGTTAAGGGAAAGGGGTAGTTTACCTGTAACGTTTTATGTTTTAACAAGGGTATTTCCTATGGCAAACGATAACAGCCGCAAATTCAAACAGAATCAAATAATTTTTTGCATATGTCAGTGAATTGTAGAGGACTCAAGGCCTTTAGATTTTGGTGAAGATCGGTTAAGGGGAAGGGGTAGTTTACCTGCAACCTTTTACGTTTTAACAAGAGTAAAGTACTTGAAAATTTATTTAAACTTTTTGAAACAATGGTAATTGTTGAAAATAAAATAATTTTGTTGCCAGGTAACAAATATCGGTATGGAGAACCATACATGACTTCCATATTCTAAGATTTATATTTAAAATCATTTTCAGCCAAACAGCCAGGCTGTGTCTTACCTGCCTTTTTATTGCTGTATTAAATGAAAAATATTATATTACATTAAAATGAAAAAATTATAATTTTATTGCCTGGCAACAAAATTATTTTATTTTTAACAATTACCATTGTTTCAAAAAGTTTAAATAAATTTTCAAGTACTTTACTCTTGTTAAAACGTAAAAGGTTGCAGGTAAACTACCCCTTCCCCTTAACCGATCTTCACCAAAATCGAAAGTCATTGAGACCTCTACAATTCAGGGACGTATGCAAAAAATTACTTGATTCTGTTTGAATTTGCGGCTGTTATCGTTTGCCATAGAAAATACGCTTGATAAAACAACGTTGCAGGTAAACTACCCCTTCCCCTTAACCGATCTTCACCAAAAACAATAGGTCTTGAGTACTCTACAAATCAGGGCTGTATGCAAAACATTATTTGATTCTGTTTGAATTTGCGGCTGTTATCGTTTGCCATAGAAAATACCCTTGTTAAAAAAACGTTGCAGGTAAACTACCCCTTTCCCTCAACCGATCTTCACCAAAAACAACAGGTCTTGAGAACTCTACAATTTAGGGCTGTATACAAATAATCTTTTGATTCTGTTTGAATTTGCGGCTGTTATCGTTTGCCATAGGAAATACCCTTGTTAAAACATAAAACGTTACAGGTAAACTACCCCTTTCCCTTAACCGATCTTCACCAAAAACAATAGGTCTTGAGTACTCTACAAATCAGGGCTGTATGCAAAACATTATTTGATTCTGTTTGAATTTGCGGCTGTTATCGTTTGCCATAGAAAATACCCTTGTTAAAAAAACGTTGCAGGTAAACTACCCCTTTCCCTCAACCGAACTTCACCAAAAACAATAGGTCTTGAGAACTCTACAATTTAGGGCTGTATGCAAATAATCTTTTGATTCTGTTTGAATTTGCGGCTGTTATCGTTTGCCATAGGAAATACCCTTGTTAAAACATAAAACGTTACAGGTAAACTACCCCTTTCCCTTAACCGATCTTCACCAAAATCAACAGATCTTGAGAACTCTACAATTCAGGGCTGTATGCGAAACATTATTTGATTCTGTTTGAATTTGCGGCTGTTATCTTTTGCCAAACAAACAAAATTACCCTTGCTAAAAAAAAACCGTTGTAGGTAAACTACCCCTTTCCCTCAACCGATCTTCACCAAAAACAATAGGTCGCGAGTACTCTGCAAATCAGGTCTGCATGCAAAAAATTATTTGATTCTGTTCGAATTTGCGGCAGTTATCGTTTGCCATAGAAAAAAATCTACAGACAGACAGACACACAGACAGACAGACAGACAGACACACAGACACTTTTCGGAAAACGACTTTTTTTCATGTTTTGAGTGTAGTAGAATCAGAATCTGCAATAATCTCGAACACGATTTTTTTTGCCATCACCATACTTCCATTCCTTAAGGAATATGGAAGTAAAAATAAAGTCATTTTACTTCCATATTCCTTAAGGAATGGAAGTATGGTGATGGCAAAAAAAATCGTGTTCGAGATTATTGCAGATTCTGATTCTACTACGCTCAAAACATGAAAAAGAGTCGTTTTCCGAAAAGTGTCTGTGTGTGTGTCTGTGTGTGTCTGTAGATTTTTTACTTCCATAATCCTTAAGGAATGGAAGTATGGTGATGGCAAAAACGTAGTAGATTCAGAATCTGCAATAATCTCGAACACGATTTTTTTTGCCATCACCATACTTCCATTCCTTAAGGAATATGGAAGTAAAAATCGTGTTCGAGATTATTGCAGATTCTGATTCTACTACACTCAAAACATGAAAAAAAGTCGTTTTCCGAAAAGTGTCTGTGTGTGTGTCTGTCTGTCTGTCTGTAGATTTTTTCTATGGCAAACGATAACTGCCGCAAATTCAAACAGAATCAAATAATTTTTTGCATACAGCCCTGATTTGCAGAGTACTCGCGACCTATTGTTTTTGGTGAAGATCGGTTGAGGGAAAGGGGTAGTTTACCTGCAACGTTTTTTTAACAAGGGTATATTCTATGGCAAACGATAACAGCCGCAAATTCAAACAGAATCAAAAGATTATTTGCATACTGTCCTAAATTGTAGAGTTCTCAAGATCTATTGTTTTTGGTGAAGATCGGTTGAGGGAAAGGGGTAGTTTACTAGCAACGTTTTTTTAACAAGGGTTATTTTCTATGGCAAACGATAACAGCCGCAAATTCAAACAGAATCAAATAATGTTTTGCATACAGCCCTTATTTGTAGAGTACTCAAGACCTATTGTTTTTGGTGAAGATCGGTTAAGGGGAAGGGGTAGTTTACCTGCAACGTTTTTTTATCAAGCGTATTTTCTATGGCAAACGATAACAGCCGCAAATTCAAACAGAATCAAATAATTTTTTGCATACGTCCCTGAACTGTAGAGGTCTCAATGACTTTCGATTTTGGTGAAGATCAGTTAAGGGGAAGGGGTAGTTTACCTGCAACCTTTTACGTTTTAACAAGAGTAAAGTACTTGAAAATTTATTTAAACTTTTTGAAACAATGGTAATTGTTAAAAATAAAATAATTTTGTTGCCAGGCAATAAAATTATAATTTTTTCATTTTAATGTAATATAATATTTTTCATTTAATACAGCAATAAAAAGGCAGGTAAGACACAGCCTGGCTGTTTGGCTGAAAATGATTTTAAATATAAATCTTAGAATATGGAAGTCATGTATGGTTCTCCATACCGATATTTTTCTATGGCAAACGATAACTGCCGCAAATTCAAACAGAATCAAATAATTTTTTGCATACAGCCCTGATTTGTAGAGTACTCACGACCTATTGTTTTTGGTAAAGATCGGTTGAGGGAAAGGGGTAGTTTACCAGCAACGGTTTTTTTTTATCAAGGGAAATTTTTTTTTTTTGGCAAACGATAACAGCTGCAAATTCAAACAGAATCAAATAATGTTTCGCATACAGCCCTGAATTGTAGAGTTCTCAAGACCTATTGTTTTTGGTGAAGATCGGTTAATGGAATAGGGTAGTTTACCAGCAACGTTTTATGTTTTAACAAGGGTATTTCCTATGGCAAACGATAACAGCCGCAAATTCAATCAGAATCAAAAGATTATTTGCATACAGCCCTAAATTGCAGAGTTCTCAAGACCTATTGTTTTTGTTGAAGATCGGTTGAGGGAAAGGGGTAGTTTACCTGCAACGTTTTTTTAACAAGGGTATTTTCTATGGCAAACGATAACAGCCGCAAATTCAAACAGAATCAAATAATTTTCAGCATACAGCCCTGATTTGTAGAGTACTCAAGACCTATTGTTTTTGGTGAAGATCGGTTAAGGGAAAGGGTTAGTTTACCTGCAATGTTTTTTATCAAGCGTATTTTCTATGGCAAACGATAACAGCCGCAAATTCAAACAGAATAAAATAATTTTTTGCATACGTCCCTGAATTGTAGAGGACTCAAGGACTTTCGATTTTGGTGAAGATCGGTTAAGGGGAAGGGGTAGTTTACCTGCAACCTTTTACGTTTTAACAAGAGTAAAGTACTTGAAAATTTATTTAAACTTTTTGAAACAATGGTAATTGTTAAATATCGGTATGGAGAACCATACATGACTTCCATGTTCTAAGATTTATATTTAAAATCATATTCGAAATGAAATATTTCCATAGAAACTACGTCTTTCTACTTATTGCTTCAGCATTAACCACAGTACTGTGGTCACTAACGTATACCACCTCACGTTTTCGCACTCGATTTTCACCGATGATGGCAGTTGATGGCACTGCCGAAAAATCTGGTTTTGCAGAAAACATTGGACTATGGCTAAAGAGCCCGGGAAGCAATTTTAACAAAAAACTACTTCTTTGTTGCCGATAACGTGGTACACATATAAAAAATTCTCCCCTCCACCTTCAACTATAATTTTTAATAATAGAAAATTACCCCCACCCCGTTCACCTAACTTCGTCATTTATAGATATTTCATCTACGTTTCTACAGTGGATTACTATGAGCTTCTTATCAGGATACTTTATTTATAAAAATTAAGTACTTTACTCTTGTTAAATCATAAAATGTTTCAGGTAAACTACCCCTTTCTCTTAACCGATCTTCTCCAAAATCAACAGACCTTCCGTCCTCTACAATTCAGGGAAGCATGCAAAAAAATATTTGATTCTGTTTGAATGTGCGGCAGTTATCGTTCGTCATTGAAACATTTCTCTTGTTACAACATAAAATGTTGCAGGTAAACTACCCCTTTCCCTTAACCGATCTTCACCAAAATCAATAGACCTTGAGCTCTCTGCAACTCAGGGGGTGCAAAAAATTATTTGATTCTCATTGAATTTTCGGCAGTTATCGTTAGTCATAAAAAAATTACCCTTTTTAAAACATAAAACGTTGCTGACAAACTACCCCTTCCCTTAACCAATCTTCAACAAAATCAACAGACCTTGAGTTCTCTTTAGTTCAAAAAGGTATGCAAAAACCTAGTTGATTCTGGTTGAATTTACGGCAGTTACCGTTCGTCATATAAAAAATTACCCTTGTTAAAACAAAATGTTGCTGGTAAACTACCCCTTTCCCTTAACCGATCTTCACCAACACCAATACGTATTGAGAACTCTACAATACAGGGCTGTATGCAAAACATCATTTGATTCTGTTTGAATTTGCGGCTGTTATCGTTTACTATAGAAAAAAATTACCCTTGATAAAAAAACTGTTGCAGGTAAACTACCCCTTTCCCTTAACCGATCTTCACAAAAAACGACAGGTCTTAGGTACTCTACAATTCAGGCCTGTATGCAAACAATTATTTGATTCTCTTTGCATTTACGCAAGTTATCGTTCGTCATAGAAAAAATACCCTTTTTAAAACATAAAACGTTGCTGACAAACTACCCCTTCCCTTAACCAATCTTCAACAAAATCAACAGACCTTGAGTTCTCTTTAGTTCAAAAAGGTATGCAAAAACCTAGTTGATTCTGGTTGAATTTACGGCAGTTATCATTCGTCATAAAAAAAATTACCCTTGATAAAACATAAAATGTTGCAGGTAAACTACCCTATTCCCTTAACCGATCTTCAACAAAATCAACAGACCTTGAGTTCTGTATAATTCAAAAAGGTATGCAGAAGAGTAGTTGATTCTGGTTGAATTTACGGCAGTTATCGTTCGTCAAAAAAAAAAAATTACCCTTGATAAAACATAAAATGTTGCTGGTAAACAACCCTATTCCCTTAACCGATCTTCACCAAAACCAACAGGTCTTGAGAATTCTACATTTCAGGGCTGTATGCAAAATATTATATGATTCTGTTTGAATTTGCGGCTGTTATCGTTTGCCATATAAAATACCCTTGATAAAACAAAAAACGTGTCTGGTAAACTACCCCTTTCCCTTAACCGATCTTCACCGAAAACAATAGGTCTTTAGTACTCAACAAAACAGGGCTGTATGCAAAAACGTATTTGATTCTGTTTGAATTTGCGGCTCTTATCGTTTACCCGTTTACCATAGAAAATATCGGTATGGAGAACCATACATGACTTCCATATTCTAAGATTTATATTTAAAATCATTTTCAGCCAAACAGCCAGGCTGTGACTTACCTGCCTTTTTATTGCTGTATTAAATGAAAAATATTATATTACATTAAAATGAAAAAATTATAATTTTATTGCCTGGCAACAAAATTATTTTATTTTTAACAATTACCATTGTTTCAAAAAGTTTAAATAAATTTTCAAGTACTTTACTATTGTTAAAACGTAAAAGGTTGTAGGTAAACTACCCCTTCCCCTTAACCGATCTTCACCAAAATCGAAAGTCATTGAGACCTCTACAATTCAGGGACGTATGCAAAAAATTATTTGATTCTGTTTGAATTTGCGGCTGTTATCGTTTGCCATAGAAAATACGCTTGATAAAAAAACGTTGCAGGTAAACTACCCCTTCCCCTGAACCGATCTTCACCAAAAACGATAGGTCTTGAGAACTCTGCAATTCGGGGTGTATGCAAAATATTATATGATTTTGTTTGAATTTGCGGCTGTTATCGTTTGCCATACAAAATACCCTTGATAAAACAAAAAACGTGGCAGGTAAACTACCCCTTTCCCTTAAACGATCTTCACCAAAAACAATAGGTCTTTAGTACTGAAGAAATCAGGGCTGTATGCATAAACGTATTTGATTATGTTTGAATTTGCGGCTGCTATCGTTTGCCATAGAAAATACCCTTGTTAAAACATAAAACGTTGCAGGTAAACTACCCTTTTCCCTTAACCGATCTTTACCAAAATCAACAGATCTTGAGAACCCTACAATTCAGGGCGGTATGCGAAACATTATTTGATTCTGTTTGAATTTGCGGCTGTTATCGTTTGCCAAACAAACAAAATTACCCTTGATAAAAAAAAACGTTGCAGGTAAACTACCCCTTTCCCTCAACCGATCTTCACCAAAAACTATAGGTCGCGAGTACTCAACAAATCAGGGGTGTATGCAAAAAATTATTTGATTCGGTTTGAATTTGCGGCTGTTATCGTTTGCCATAGAAAAAAAATCTACAGACACAGACACACACACAGACACTTTTCGAAAAATGACTTTTTTTCATGTTTTGAGTGTAGTACAATCATATTCTGCAATAATCTCGAACACGATTTTTTTTGCCATCACCATACTTCCATTTCCTTAAGGAACATGGAAGTAAAAAAATTATAAAAAATGTAATTAGGTAGAGAAGATGAAAATAAAGATACACATGATTAATCTGAAGTATTCTTGATCTTAAATATCGGTATGGAGAACCATACATGACTTCCATGTTCTAAGATTTATATTTAAAATCATATTCGAAATGAAATATTTCCATAGAAACTACGTCTTTCTACTTATTGCTTCAGCATTAACCACAGTACTGTGGTCACTAACGTATACCACCTCACGTTTTCGCTCTCGATTTTCACCGATGATGGCAGTCGATGGCACTGCCGAAAAGTCTGGTTTTGCAGAAAACATTGGACTACGGCTAAAGAGCCCGGGAAGCAATTTTAACAAAAAACTACTTCTTTGTTGCCGATAACGTAGTACACATATAAAAAATCCCCTCCACCTTCAACTATAATTTTTAACAATAGAAAATTACCCCCACCCCGTTCACCTAACCTCTTCATTTATAGATATTTCATCTACGTTTCTACAGTCGATTACTGTGAGCTTCTTATCAGGATACTTTATTTATAAAAATTAAGTACTTTACTCTTGCTAAATCATAAAATGTTTCTGGTAAACTACCCCTTTCTCTTAACCGATCTTCTCCAAAATCAACAGACCTTCCGTCCTCTACAATTCAGGGAAGCATGCAAAAAAATATTTGATCTGTTTGAATGTGCGGCAGTTATCGTTCGTCATGGAAACATTTCTCTAGTTACAACATAAAATGTTGCAGGTAAACTACCCATTTCCCTTAACTGATCTTCACCAAAATCAATAGACCTTGAGCTCTCTGCAACTCAGGAAAGAGTGCAAAAAAGTATTTGATTCTCATTGAATTTTCGGCAGTTATCGTTCGTCATAAAAAAATTACCTTTTTTAAAACATAACACGTTGCTGATAAACTACCCCTTCCCTTAACCGATCTTCAACAAAATCAACAGACCTTGAGTTATCTTTAGTTCAAAAAGGTATGCAAAAACCTAGTTGATTCTGTTTGAATTTACGGCAGTTACCGTTCGTCATATAAAAAATTACCCTTGTTAAAACATAAAATGTTGCTGGTAAACTACCCCTTTCCCTTACCCTTTCACCAACACAAATAGGTATTGAGAACTCTACAATACAAAGCTGTATGCAAAACATCATTTGATTCTGTTTGAATTTGCGGCTGTTATCGTTTACTATAGAAAAAAATTACCCTTGAAAAAAAAACCGTTGCTGGTAAACTACCCCTTTCCCTTAACCGATCTTCACCAAAAACGACAGGTCTTGGGTACTCTACAATTCAGGCCTGTATGCAAACAATTATTTGATTCTGTTTGAATTTGCGGCTGTTATCGTTTGCCATAGAAAACACCCTTGATAAAACATAAAACGTTGCTGGTAAACTACCCTATTCCATTAACCGATCTTCACCAATAACAATAGGTCTTGAGAACTCTACAATTCAGGGCTGTATGCAAAACATTAGTTGATTCTCTTTGAATTTACGGCAGTTATCGTTCGTCACAGAAAAAATACCCTTGTTAAAACAAAAAACGTTGCAGGTAAACTACCCCTTTCCCTTAACCGATCTTCACCAAAAACAATAGGTCTTTAGTACTCAACAATCCAGGGCAGTATGCAAAAACGTATTTGATTCGGTTTGAATTTGCGGCTCTTATCGTTTGCCATAGAAAATACCCTTTTAAAACATAAAACGTTGCAGGTAAACTACCCCTTTCCCTTAACCGATCTTCACCAACACCAATAGGTAATGAGAACTCTACAATACAGGGCTGTATGCAAAACATCATTTGATTCTGTTTGAATTTGTGGCTGTTATCGTTTACCATAGAAAAAGTAAAAAATTACCCTTGATAAAAAACAGTTGCAGGTAAACTACCCCTTTCCCTTAACCGATCTTCACCAAAAACGATAGGTCTTGAGAACTCTGCAATTCAGGGCTGTATGCAAAATATTATATGATTTTGTGTGAATTTGCGGCTGTTATCGTTTGCCATACAAAATACCCTTGATAAAACAAAAAACGTGGCAGGTAAACTACCCCTTTCCCGTAAACGATCTTCACCAAAAACAATAGGTCTTTAGTACTCAAGAAATCAGGGCTGTATGCAAAAACGTATTTGATTATGTTTGAATTTGCGGCTGTTATCGTTTGCCATAGAAAATACCCTTGTTAAAACATAAAACGTTGCAGGTAAACTACCCCTTTCCCTTAACCGATCTTTACCAAAATCAACAGATCGTGAGAACCCTACAATTCAGGGCTGTATGCGAAACATTATTTGATTCTGTTTGAATTTGCGGCTGTTATCGTTTGCCAAATAAACAAAATTACCCTTGATAAAAAAAAAACCGTTGCTGGTAAACTACCCCTTTCCCTCAACCGATCTTCACCAAAAACAATAGGTCGCGAGTACTCAACAAATCAGGGCTGTATGCAAAAATTTATTTGATTCAGTTTGAATTTACGGCTGTTATCGTTTGCCATAGAAAAAAATCTACAGCACAGACACACACACACTTTTCGAAAAATGACTTCTTTTCATGTTTTGAGTGTAGTACAATCATATTCTGCAATAATCTCGAACACGATTTTTTTTGCCATCACCATACTTCCATTTCCTTAAGGAACATGGAAGTAAAAAATTACCCTTGAAAAAAAAACCGTTGCTGGTAAACTACCCCTTTCCCCTAACCGATCTTCACCAAAAACGACAGGTCTTGGGTACTCTACAATTCAGGCCTGTATGCAAACAATTATTTGATTCTGTTTGAATTTGCGGCTGTTATCGTTTGCCATAGAAAACACCCTTGATAAAACATAAAACGTTGCTGGTAAACTACCCTATTCCATTAACCGATCTTCACCAATAACAATAGGTCCTGAGAACTCTACAATTCAGGGCTGTATCCAAAACATTAGTTGATTCTCTTTGAATTTACGGCAGTTATCGTTCGTCACAGAAAAAATACCCTTGTTAAAACATAAAACGTTGCAGGTAAACTACCCCTTTCCCTAAACCGATCTTCACCAAAAACAATAGGTCTTTAGTACTCAACAAAACAGGGCTGTATGCAAAAACGTATTTGATTCTGTTTGAATTTGCGGCTCTTATCGTTTGCCATACAAAATACCCTTGATAAAACAAAAAACGTGGCAGGTAAACTACCCCTTCCCCTTAACCGATCTTCACCAAAAACAATAGGTCTTGAGTACTCTAAAAATTAGGGCTGTATGCAAATAATCTTTTGATTCTGTTTGAATTTGCGGCTGTTATCGTTTGCCATAGGAAATACCCTTGTTAAAACATAAAACGTTACAGGTAAACTACCCCTTTCCCTTAACCGATCTTCACCAAAAACAATAGGTCTTGAGAACTCTACAATTCAGGGCTGTATGCGAAACATTATTTGATTCTGTTTGAATTTGCGGCTATTATCGTTTGCCAAAAAAAAAAATTTCCCTTGATAAAAAAAAACCGTTGCAGGTAAACTACCCCTTTCCCTTAACCGATCTTCACCAAAAACGATAGGTCTTGAGAACTCTGCAATTCGGGGTGTATGCAAAATATTATATGATTTTGTTTGAATTTGCGGCTGTTATCGTTTGCCATACAAAATACCCTTGATAAAACAAAAAACGTGGCAGGTAAACTACCCCTTTCCCTTAAACGATCTTCACCAAAAACAACAGGTCTTTAGTACTGAAGAAATCAGGGCTGTATGCAAAAACGTATTTGATTATAAATATCACTATAATATTGACGACTCGGAACACAATGTTTTTTATAAGTAAAAACGTAAAGTTTTACCTTACAGCCTAAACCGGCTTTCACCTATAGAAGGCTTCATCAGAGGCTGTCGTTAGTAGCGCTGCTCGTCTTGTTGTTGGCGACGAGAAAGTGTTTCGAAAGATTGAAGCTGTGTGTGTGTGGTGAGATGTGTTCGAATAATGCGTGCGATTTGAATTGTGTCTGTTCGTTTAGGATGTCGTTTTTATTTGTTTTTGTGTGTTTGTATATTTCTAATTGTTCTAGAGTGTCTAGTTTTCGGCCTTTTGTGTGTACGTGTAGTTTGTTCATGTTATTGTCGATGTTTTTATATGTGTGGTTTGCTTCAATGAGGTGGTTTGCGAAGGTAGATTCTGTAGTGGTGTGGAGTGCTTTTGTGTGTTCAATGTATCTCTGTTTGAAGTTACGTCCTGTCTGGCCTATGTAGAATTTACTGCAATTTGAACAATTTAGTTTATATACACCGGGTAGATCGAATTTGTTTTGTGCTTTGGGCATGCGTTTTGATAGTGTGTGTTCTGTTTTGTTAGTAGTTTTGTAAGCGATTCTGTATCCTGCTTTTTTGAATTTGTGGGCAATTTTTTCTGTTTGTTTGTTGATGTATGTTAGTGTTATGAATTTGTTGTTTTCTGTCTTTGTCTGTTGTTTGTTTTGTGTAGGAGTTTACTGACTATTGTTCTGTCATAACCGTTAGATTCTGCTAGATATTTTATCGTGTTTAGTTCGTCTTTGTAGTCTATTTCATCTAAGGGGATGTTGTTAAGTCTATGTATCATGGTTCTAAAAGCAGCTAGTTTGTGTTGTATTGGGTGATTGGAGGTGTTGTGTATTAGTGTGTCAGTTGTAGTTGGTTTTCTGTATATACTGAATTTGTGCCTGTGTTCTAGTTTTGTGATGGAGAGGTCTAAGAAGTTTATGGTCTTGTTGTGTTCGTATTCGGCAGTGAAGGTTATGTTTTTATGTATTTTGTTTATGTGCGTTAGTAACTGTTCACATTGTCTTTTGTTTCCCCTGTATAGTATTAGAATGTCATCAACGTATCTGTGCCAATATAGTATTTTATGTGAGTGTCTGTCATTGTTTGTGAGTATTTTTGTTTTTTCTAAGTGTTGGAGGAAGACTTCTGCTAGAATGCTGGATATGGGGGAGCCCATGGGTAGGCCGTCATTCTGTGTGTAGTATTTATTGTTATAAGTAAAGTAGTTTTGTTTTGTGATAATGTTCAGAGTTTCTGTTATTTCATTGATAAGTTCGTCTGGTGTGTTGTTCTGTTTGAGTTTGTTTTGTAGGATAGTGATTGTTTCAGAGATGGGGATGTTTGTGTACAGGTTTTTAATGTCAAAGGAGGCTAATGTGGCGTTATGGGGGATGTGTATGTCTTTTATTTTTGTTACTAGGTCAGTGTTGTTTTTTACTGCAATGTTGTTGTCTATTTGTGTGTGTTGTCTAATAATTTTGTCTAGATATTTTGCCAGTTTGTGTGCAGGGGCATTACGGTAGTTGATAATGGGGCGGATCGGAATGTCTTCTTTATGGATTTTGGGAAGCGCTTGGAGTGTAGGTGCTGATGGTCGGATTTGTTTCATGTAGGGCTTTTGTTTATGTGTCATAATGTGTTTGGCTTTGTTGACTATTTGTTTTACTGAGTTTTGGTATCTGTCGGTGGGGTCGTGTTTTAGTTCTGTGATGTTGTTCTGTTCTATGAAGTCTTGTACTTTTTTGTGTAGGTTGTCTGTGGGGATAATTACAGTCGTGTTGCCTTTGTCAGCTTTTACAAATGTGATGTTGTGTTTGTGTGCCTTTTCCCTCAGTTTGATGGCTGTGTGTATTTCTGAGTTGTGGTTGTTGTTGTCTGGTGTCTTATGTACTCCTATTGTGTTGTTTATATTATGTCTTAATGTGTCTTGATGTTCTGGTGCTGTGTTTTGTATATTTGTTTCTGTGTCAATTATGAGCTTTGTTAGTGTTTGGTTGTTATGTTTGTAATGTATGTTATGTTTTAGGCCTTTATCAAGGAGTGTTTGTTCGTTTTTTGTGAGTGTGACGTTCGTGAGGTTTACTGTACGTGGGTAGAATTTGTGCGAGGGAATTATATCTGTTTTGATTGGTGTCAGGTTTTTTATTTTTCTGTCGTGTTTTGTCTGTATGATATGTATTTGTTTTTTTGTCCATTCATTTGTGTGATGTATAAGTTCAGTCATGTAATTGTGTCCGTATGCGTTGGCGATATGTAGGTGTAGTGTTAATGCTTTGCGGTTAAGAGCATCTTTTTTCTTATATAGTTGTTTAATTGATTCTTTTATGTATGTTCTTTGTGCGATGTTTTGTGTTATTCGGGCGGCCTGGTTGTTATGTTTAATTTTGATTTGGGCATATTTAGGTGTTAGTGAATTGTTTATGCATGTTTTGTTGAAATTTATGTGAGCTACAATCTTTCTAACCTTCAAAGTTGTGAACTTGTACGCTTGGACGTTGGCTCGTCTTGCTGAGTTAAATTCTTGGATTTCGTTGTCCATGACGTGTCCGTTACTTAACTAAATATCACTATAATATTGACGACTCGGAACACAATGTTTTTTATAAGTAAAAACGTAAAGTTTTACCTTACAGCCTAAACCGGCTTTCACCTATAGAAGGCTTCATCAGAGGCTGTCGTTAGTAGCGCTGCTCGTCTTGTTGTTGGCGACGAGAAAGTGTTTCGAAAGATTGAAGCTGTGTGTGTGTGGTGAGATGTGTTCGAATAATGCGTGCGATTTGAATTGTGTCTGTTCGTTTAGGATGTCGTTTTTATTTGTTTTTGTGTGTTTGTATATTTCTAATTGTTCTAGAGTGTCTAGTTTTCGGCCTTTTGTGTGTACGTGTAGTATGTTCATGTTATTGTCGATGTTTTTATATGTGTGGTTTGCTTCAATGAGGTGGTTTGCGAAGGTAGATTCTGTAGTGGTGTGGAGTGCTTTTGTGTGTTCAATGTATCTCTGTTTGAAGTTACGTCCTGTCTGGCCTATGTAGAATTTACTGCAATTTGAACAATTTAGTTTATATACACCGGGTAGATCGAATTTGTTTTGTGCTTTGGGCATGCGTTTTGATAGTGTGTGTTCTGTTTTGTTAGTAGTTTTGTAAGCGATTCTGTATCCTGCTTTTTTGAATTTGTGGGCAATTTTTTCTGTTTGTTTGTTGATGTATGTTAGTGTTATGAATTTGTTGTTTTCTGTCTTTGTCTGTTGTTTGTTTTGTGTTTTGTGTAGGAGTTTACTGACTATTGTTCTGTCATAACCGTTAGATTCTGCTAGATATTTTATCGTGTTTAGTTCGTCTTTGTAGTCTATTTCATCTAAGGGGATGTTGTTAAGTCTATGTATCATGGTTCTAAAAGCAGCTAGTTTGTGTTGTATTGGGTGATTGGAGGTGTTGTGTATTAGTGTGTCAGTTGTAGTTGGTTTTCTGTATATACTGAATTTGTGCCTGTGTTCTAGTTTTGTGATGGAGAGGTCTAAGAAGTTTATGGTCTTGTTGTGTTCGTATTCGGCAGTGAAGGTTATGTTTTTATGTATTTTGTTTATGTGCGTTAGTAACTGTTCACATTGTCTTTTGTTTCCCCTGTATAGTATTAGAATGTCATCAACGTATCTGTGCCAATATAGTATTTTATGTGATTGTCTGTCATTGTTTGTGAGTATTTTTGTTTTTTCTAAGTGTTGGAGGAAGACTTCTGCTAGAATGCTGGATATGGGGGAGCCCATGGGTAGGCCGTCATTCTGTGTGTAGTATTTATTGTTATAAGTAAAGTAGTTTTGTTTTGTGATAATGTTCAGAGTTTCTGTTATTTCATTGATAAGTTCGTCTGGTGTGTTGTTCTGTTTGAGTTTGTTTTGTAGGATAGTGATTGTTTCAGAGATGGGGATGTTTGTGTACAGGTTTTTAATGTCAAAGGAGACTAATGTGGCGTTATGGGGGATGTGTATGTCTTTTATTTTTGTTACTAGGTCAGTGTTGTTTTTTACTGCAATGTTGTTGTCTATTTGTGTGTGTTGTCTAATAATTTTGTCTAGATATTTTGCCAGTTTGTGTGCAGGGGCATTACGGTAGTTGATAATGGGGCGGATCGGAATGTCTTCTTTATGGATTTTGGGAAGCGCTTGGAGTGTAGGTGCTGATGGTCGGATTTGTTTCATGTAGGGCTTTTGTTTATGTGTCATAATGTGTTTGGCTTTGTTGACTATTTGTTTTACTGAGTTTTGGTATCTGTCGGTGGGGTCGTGTTTTAGTTCTGTGATGTTGTTCTGTTCTATGAAGTCTTGTACTTTTTTGTGTAGGTTGTCTGTGGGGATAATTACAGTCGTGTTGCCTTTGTCAGCTTTTACAAATGTGATGTTGTGTTTGTGTGCCTTTTCCCTCAGTTTGATGGCTGTGTGTATTTCTGAGTTGTGGTTGTTGTTGTCTGGTGTCTTATGTACTCCTATTGTGTTGTTTATATTATGTCTTAATGTGTCTTGATGTTCTGGTGCTGTGTTTTGTATATTTGTTTCTGTGTCAATTATGAGCTTTGTTAGTGTTTGGTTGTTATGTTTGTAATGTATGTTATGTTTTAGGCCTTTATCAAGGAGTGTTTGTTCGTTTTTTGTGAGTGTGACGTTCGTGAGGTTTACTGTACGTGGGTAGAATTTGTGCGAGGGAATTATATCTGTTTTGATTGGTGTCAGGTTTTTTATTTTTCTGTCGTGTTTTGTCTGTATGATATGTATTTGTTTTTTTGTCCATTCATTTGTGTGATGTATAAGTTCAGTCATGTAATTGTGTCCGTATGCGTTGGCGATATGTAGGTGTAGTGTTAATGCTTTGCGGTTAAGAGCATCTTTTTTCTTATATAGTTGTTTAATTGATTCTTTTATGTATGTTCTTTGTGCGATGTTTTGTGTTATTCGGGCGGCCTGGTTGTTATGTTTAATTTTGATTTGGGCATATTTAGGTGTTAGTGAATTGTTTATGCATGTTTTGTTGAAATTTATGTGAGCTACAATCTTTCTAACCTTCAAAGTTGTGAACTTGTACGCTTGGACGTTGGCTCGTCTTGCTGAGTTAAATTCTTGGATTTCGTTGTCCATGACGTGTCCGTTACTTAACTAAATATCACTATAATATTGACGACTCGGAACACAATGTTTTTTATAAGTAAAAACGTAAAGTTTTACCTTACAGCCTAAACCGGCTTTCACCTATAGAAGGCTTCATCAGAGGCTGTCGTTAGTAGCGCTGCTCGTCTTGTTGTTGGCGACGAGAAAGTGTTTCGAAAGATTGAAGCTGTGTGTGTGTGGTGAGATGTGTTCGAATAATGCGTGCGATTTGAATTGTGTCTGTTCGTTTAGGATGTCGTTTTTATTTGTTTTTGTGTGTTTGTATATTTCTAATTGTTCTAGAGTGTCTAGTTTTCGGCCTTTTGTGTGTACGTGTAGTATGTTCATGTTATTGTCGATGTTTTTATATGTGTGGTTTGCTTCAATGAGGTGGTTTGCGAAGGTAGATTCTGTAGTGGTGTGGAGTGCTTTTGTGTGTTCAATGTATCTCTGTTTGAAGTTACGTCCTGTCTGGCCTATGTAGAATTTACTGCAATTTGAACAATTTAGTTTATATACACCGGGTAGATCGAATTTGTTTTGTGCTTTGGGCATGCGTTTTGATAGTGTGTGTTCTGTTTTGTTAGTAGTTTTGTAAGCGATTCTGTATCCTGCTTTTTTGAATTTGTGGGCAATTTTTTCTGTTTGTTTGTTGATGTATGTTAGTGTTATGAATTTGTTGTTTTCTGTCTTTGTCTGTTGTTTGTTTTGTGTTTTGTGTAGGAGTTTACTGACTATTGTTCTGTCATAACCGTTAGATTCTGCTAGATATTTTATCGTGTTTAGTTCGTCTTTGTAGTCTATTTCATCTAAGGGGATGTTGTTAAGTCTATGTATCATGGTTCTAAAAGCAGCTAGTTTGTGTTGTATTGGGTGATTGGAGGTGTTGTGTATTAGTGTGTCAGTTGTAGTTGGTTTTCTGTATATACTGAATTTGTGCCTGTGTTCTAGTTTTGTGATGGAGAGGTCTAAGAAGTTTATGGTCTTGTTGTGTTCGTATTCGGCAGTGAAGGTTATGTTTTTATGTATTTTGTTTATGTGCGTTAGTAACTGTTCACATTGTCTTTTGTTTCCCCTGTATAGTATTAGAATGTCATCAACGTATCTGTGCCAATATAGTATTTTATGTGAGTGTCTGTCATTGTTTGTGAGTATTTTTGTTTTTTCTAAGTGTTGGAGGAAGACTTCTGCTAGAATGCTGGATATGGGGGAGCCCATGGGTAGGCCGTCATTCTGTGTGTAGTATTTATTGTTATAAGTAAAGTAGTTTTGTTTTGTGATAATGTTCAGAGTTTCTGTTATTTCATTGATATGTTCGTCTGGTGTGTTGTTCTGTTTGAGTTTGTTTTGTAGGATAGTGATTGTTTCAGAGATGGGGATGTTTGTGTACAGGTTTTTAATGTCAAAGGAGGCTAATGTGGCGTTATGGGGGATGTGTATGTCTTTTATTTTTGTTACTAGGTCAGTGTTGTTTTTTACTGCAATGTTGTTGTCTATTTGTGTGTGTTGTCTAATAATTTTGTCTAGATATTTTGCCAGTTTGTGTGCAGGGGCATTACGGTAGTTGATAATGGGGCGGATCGGAATGTCTTCTTTATGGATTTTGGGAAGCGCTTGGAGTGTAGGTGCTGATGGTCGGATTTGTTTCATGTAGGGCTTTTGTTTATGTGTCATAATGTGTTTGGCTTTGTTGACTATTTGTTTTACTGAGTTTTGGTATCTGTCGGTGGGGTCGTGTTTTAGTTCTGTGATGTTGTTCTGTTCTATGAAGTCTTGTACTTTTTTGTGTAGGTTGTCTGTGGGGATAATTACAGTCGTGTTGCCTTTGTCAGCTTTTACAAATGTGATGTTGTGTTTGTGTGCCTTTTCCCTCAGTTTGATGGCTGTGTGTATTTCTGAGTTGTGGTTGTTGTTGTCTGGTGTCTTATGTACTCCTATTGTGTTGTTTATATTATGTCTTAATGTGTCTTGATGTTCTGGTGCTGTGTTTTGTATATTTGTTTCTGTGTCAATTATGAGCTTTGTTAGTGTTTGGTTGTTATGTTTGTAATGTATGTTATGTTTTAGGCCTTTATCAAGGAGTGTTTGTTCGTTTTTTGTGAGTGTGACGTTCGTGAGGTTTACTGTACGTGGGTAGAATTTGTGCGAGGGAATTATATCTGTTTTGATTGGTGTCAGGTTTTTTATTTTTCTGTCGTGTTTTGTCTGTATGATATGTATTTGTTTTTTTGTCCATTCATTTGTGTGATGTATAAGTTCAGTCATGTAATTGTGTCCGTATGCGTTGGCGATATGTAGGTGTAGTGTTAATGCTTTGCGGTTAAGAGCATCTTTTTTCTTATATAGTTGTTTAATTGATTCTTTTATGTATGTTCTTTGTGCGATGTTTTGTGTTATTCGGGCGGCCTGGTTGTTATGTTTAATTTTGATTTGGGCATATTTAGGTGTTAGTGAATTGTTTATGCATGTTTTGTTGAAATTTATGTGAGCTACAATCTTTCTAACCTTCAAAGTTGTGAACTTGTACGCTTGGACGTTGGCTCGTCTTGCTGAGTTAAATTCTTGGATTTCGTTGTCCATGACGTGTCCGTTACTTAACTAAATATCACTATAATATTGACGACTCGGAACACAATGTTTTTTATAAGTAAAAACGTAAAGTTTTACCTTACAGCCTAAACCGGCTTTCACCTATAGAAGGCTTCATCAGAGGCTGTCGTTAGTAGCGCTGCTCGTCTTGTTGTTGGCGACGAGAAAGTGTTTCGAAAGATTGAAGCTGTGTGTGTGTGGTGAGATGTGTTCGAATAATGCGTGCGATTTGAATTGTGTCTGTTCGTTTAGGATGTCGTTTTTATTTGTTTTTGTGTGTTTGTATATTTCTAATTGTTCTAGAGTGTCTAGTTTTCGGCCTTTTGTGTGTACGTGTAGTATGTTCATGTTATTGTCGATGTTTTTATATGTGTGGTTTGCTTCAATGAGGTGGTTTGCGAAGGTAGATTCTGTAGTGGTGTGGAGTGCTTTTGTGTGTTCAATGTATCTCTGTTTGAAGTTACGTCCTGTCTGGCCTATGTAGAATTTACTGCAATTTGAACAATTTAGTTTATATACACCGGGTAGATCGAATTTGTTTTGTGCTTTGGGCATGCGTTTTGATAGTGTGTGTTCTGTTTTGTTAGTAGTTTTGTAAGCGATTCTGTATCCTGCTTTTTTGAATTTGTGGGCAATTTTTTCTGTTTGTTTGTTGATGTATGTTAGTGTTATGAATTTGTTGTTTTCTGTCTTTGTCTGTTGTTTGTTTTGTGTTTTGTGTAGGAGTTTACTGACTATTGTTCTGTCATAACCGTTAGATTCTGCTAGATATTTTATCGTGTTTAGTTCGTCTTTGTAGTCTATTTCATCTAAGGGGATGTTGTTAAGTCTATGTATCATGGTTCTAAAAGCAGCTAGTTTGTGTTGTATTGGGTGATTGGAGGTGTTGTGTATTAGTGTGTCAGTTGTAGTTGGTTTTCTGTATATACTGAATTTGTGCCTGTGTTCTAGTTTTGTGATGGAGAGGTCTAAGAAGTTTATGGTCTTGTTGTGTTCGTATTCGGCAGTGAAGGTTATGTTTTTATGTATTTTGTTTATGTGCGTTAGTAACTGTTCACATTGTCTTTTGTTTCCCCTGTATAGTATTAGAATGTCATCAACGTATCTGTGCCAATATAGTATTTTATGTGAGTGTCTGTCATTGTTTGTGAGTATTTTTGTTTTTTCTAAGTGTTGGAGGAAGACTTCTGCTAGAATGCTGGATATGGGGGAGCCCATGGGTAGGCCGTCATTCTGTGTGTAGTATTTATTGTTATAAGTAAAGTAGTTTTGTTTTGTGATAATGTTCAGAGTTTCTGTTATTTCATTGATATGTTCGTCTGGTGTGTTGTTCTGTTTGAGTTTGTTTTGTAGGATAGTGATTGTTTCAGAGATGGGGATGTTTGTGTACAGGTTTTTAATGTCAAAGGAGGCTAATGTGGCGTTATGGGGGATGTGTATGTCTTTTATTTTTGTTACTAGGTCAGTGTTGTTTTTTACTGCAATGTTGTTGTCTATTTGTGTGTGTTGTCTAATAATTTTGTCTAGATATTTTGCCAGTTTGTGTGCAGGGGCATTACGGTAGTTGATAATGGGGCGGATCGGAATGTCTTCTTTATGGATTTTGGGAAGCGCTTGGAGTGTAGGTGCTGATGGTCGGATTTGTTTCATGTAGGGCTTTTGTTTATGTGTCATAATGTGTTTGGCTTTGTTGACTATTTGTTTTACTGAGTTTTGGTATCTGTCGGTGGGGTCGTGTTTTAGTTCTGTGATGTTGTTCTGTTCTATGAAGTCTTGTACTTTTTTGTGTAGGTTGTCTGTGGGGATAATTACAGTCGTGTTGCCTTTGTCAGCTTTTACAAATGTGATGTTGTGTTTGTGTGCCTTTTCCCTCAGTTTGATGGCTGTGTGTATTTCTGAGTTGTGGTTGTTGTTGTCTGGTGTCTTATGTACTCCTATTGTGTTGTTTATATTATGTCTTAATGTGTCTTGATGTTCTGGTGCTGTGTTTTGTATATTTGTTTCTGTGTCAATTATGAGCTTTGTTAGTGTTTGGTTGTTATGTTTGTAATGTATGTTATGTTTTAGGCCTTTATCAAGGAGTGTTTGTTCGTTTTTTGTGAGTGTGACGTTCGTGAGGTTTACTGTACGTGGGTAGAATTTGTGCGAGGGAATTATATCTGTTTTGATTGGTGTCAGGTTTTTTATTTTTCTGTCGTGTTTTGTCTGTATGATATGTATTTGTTTTTTTGTCCATTCATTTGTGTGATGTATAAGTTCAGTCATGTAATTGTGTCCGTATGTGTTGGCGATATGTATGTGTAGTGTTAATGCTTTGCGGTTAAGAGCATCTTTTTTCTTATATAGTTGTTTAATTGATTCTTTTATGTATGTTCTTTGTGCGATGTTTTGTGTTATTCGGGCGGCCTGGTTGTTATGTTTAATTTTGATTTGGGCATATTTAGGTGTTAGTGAATTGTTTATGCATGTTTTGTTGAAATTTATGTGAGCTACAATCTTTCTAACCTTCAAAGTTGTGAACTTGTACGCTTGGACGTTGGCTCGTCTTGCTGAGTTAAATTCTTGGATTTCGTTGTCCATGACGTGTCCGTTACTTAACTAAATATCACTATAATATTGACGACTCGGAACACAATGTTTTTTATAAGTAAAAACGTAAAGTTTTACCTTACAGCCTAAACCGGCTTTCACCTATAGAAGGCTTCATCAGAGGCTGTCGTTAGTAGCGCTGCTCGTCTTGTTGTTGGCGACGAGAAAGTGTTTCGAAAGATTGAAGCTGTGTGTGTGTGGTGAGATGTGTTCGAATAATGCGTGCGATTTGAATTGTGTCTGTTCGTTTAGGATGTCGTTTTTATTTGTTTTTGTGTGTTTGTATATTTCTAATTGTTCTAGAGTGTCTAGTTTTCGGCCTTTTGTGTGTACGTGTAGTATGTTCATGTTATTGTCGATGTTTTTATATGTGTGGTTTGCTTCAATGAGGTGGTTTGCGAAGGTAGATTCTGTAGTGGTGTGGAGTGCTTTTGTGTGTTCAATGTATCTCTGTTTGAAGTTACGTCCTGTCTGGCCTATGTAGAATTTACTGCAATTTGAACAATTTAGTTTATATACACCGGGTAGATCGAATTTGTTTTGTGCTTTGGGCATGCGTTTTGATAGTGTGTGTTCTGTTTTGTTAGTAGTTTTGTAAGCGATTCTGTATCCTGCTTTTTTGAATTTGTGGGCAATTTTTTCTGTTTGTTTGTTGATGTATGTTAGTGTTATGAATTTGTTGTTTTCTGTCTTTGTCTGTTGTTTGTTTTGTGTTTTGTGTAGGAGTTTACTGACTATTGTTCTGTCATAACCGTTAGATTCTGCTAGATATTTTATCGTGTTTAGTTCGTCTTTGTAGTCTATTTCATCTAAGGGGATGTTGTTAAGTCTATGTATCATGGTTCTAAAAGCAGCTAGTTTGTGTTGTATTGGGTGATTGGAGGTGTTGTGTATTAGTGTGTCAGTTGTAGTTGGTTTTCTGTATATACTGAATTTGTGCCTGTGTTCTAGTTTTGTGATGGAGAGGTCTAAGAAGTTTATGGTCTTGTTGTGTTCGTATTCGGCAGTGAAGGTTATGTTTTTATGTATTTTGTTTATGTGCGTTAGTAACTGTTCACATTGTCTTTTGTTTCCCCTGTATAGTATTCTGGTTTTGTAGAAAACATTGGACTACGGCCAAATATCCCGGGAAGGAATTTTAACAAAAACTACTTCTTTGTTGCCGATAACGTTGTACACATATATATAAAATATATGCATAAAATTAATGGCTTGTATAAGTTAATGATTGATCTCCATTAAGTAGTGCTCAAGTTTCCAAAGTTTTAATATTATGATGTCGTAATTAAAACATCAGAGCAGGTTTAGTGTGAATGAGGGTACACTGTGGACAAAAATTTTCAACATTTCCTATTGAGCGTTGCTTAGAGTAAAGCTGCGAATCTACAGTGTATGTTTCACAGAACAAACACGTGAAAAAGAAGGAGCGCTCCGAAGTCACTCATGGACCCTCAGCATCTTGCAGAGGGTTCATTCCCTAAAGACGAAAAGTCTGTCTATGAATCGTTCCTCTGTAAACACGTGCAGTTACATTGCCCAGCGATCCACAGGAAGCAAATTGATGTCCATTTTTTCGGCTTGCACGCCTTATGTTGGTATGGGTTTCGGCACTTTCCATTTAAAAAGCGTGCAAATGTAAGAAAATAAACATGAGTGAGGCCAGAAATAATGTGAATTGTGTGTGTGTGTGTGTGTGTGTCTTACCTGCCTTTTTATTGCTGTAGGCATAATAATAAAATGGAAACGTAAACATTACATAACTGAGATATGCTTACCTGCCACGAACGATATATTATTTTATACATGGAGGAGTTCAGTGACATACACACGTACAGAAGTCATCTTCAAAAATACTAGAAGTCGTCCACGCTTTTATGTTGGCAGCGTAACTTACAGGAAGTTTTTTGATGTTTTTAAAACATCTAGGATGCAAACTTTTCCCGATAACTAAAAGTTTCCTTTTTTCGGTTCCCGTCATGTTCGCACAAACAAAAGCTGTAACTCTTTGTTTAGAGAGCTTCCCACCAACGCACTTTTCATTTTTAAATTTGAAAGTCTTATCTGGAGTTAATTTATAAAAAATTCCGGCTTCATGTCCATTAAAGATGCCTTCATCTTTATATGATCGTCTAATTTCTGGCCAAGTGTTACGCACCCAATCGCCTGTAACGTTCAGATCTACGCATTTTGCCTCACCACAAATTTTTGCAAAGGAAATCGAGTGTCGGGCCTTAAATCGATCTAGCCATCCGTTGGAGCACGTAAAATGGCTGGCGCCGGCAGTCCTGTTACAGTGCTTATCGCTTGCATACAATGTATGTCTGTAGCCATGGGCTAGCGCGCGCGCGCGCACATATATATATTATTGTTTATATGAAATTTAGAGTAAAATATCTGAGAAATATTTGACGCTATAACAGAGTAGTACAATATTTAGTGACGTTAAAACCGGGAATTTTTATAATGTTAAAGATATCAGTTTGCCGAACCCATACCAACATAACGCATGCAAGCCGAAAAAGTGTCCAGCGTGGATAGTGATTTCCTTCCTGTGGATCGCTGGGCAGTGTAACTGCACGTGTTTACAGAGGAACGATTCATAGACAGACTTTTCGTCTTTAGGGAATATTTAGGTAATATTTCATTTCGAAAATGATTTTAAATATAAATCTTAGAATATGGAAGTCATGTATGGTTCTCCATACCGATTTTTGATTATAAAATATAAATATTTACAACAAGAAAAGAATTTTCAGTTTTCAAAATTTAAATATATTTTTATAAAACAATGGGTTCTTCATTGAGGTGGGGACCATGTCACTTACTCCATCTCAAGCCTCTCCCATTTTGCAGAAAAAGAGGACCCTGTCAAGGCTGATACTTTGACGACAGTGACAGGGCTTTCCACCAAATTCAGCAGAGTGACAGGTAGGCCCAACTCTGATTGGCTCCTCAGATTTCCCCAGCGTTAGTAGGTTCTATGAAAATATTTTATTTCAAAAATGATTTTAAATATAAATCTTAGATATGTTTTATAAATCTCATGTTTTATGTTTTAACATGGGTAATTTTTTATATGACGAACCATAACTGCCGTAAATTCAAACAGAATCAAATAATTTTTTATATATGTGGCTGAGCTATAGAGAACTCAATGTCTGTTGATTTTGGTGAAGATCGGTTACGGGGAAAGGGCAGTTTACCTGAAACATTTTTTGTTGTAACATGAGTAAAGTACTTAATTTTGATAAAGTATCCTGATACGATCTTAATAATCCACTGTAGAAACGTAGATGAAATATCTATAAATGAAGAGGCTAGTTGAACGGGCTGGGGGTAATTTTCTATAAATCAAAATTATAGTTGAAGGGGGAGGGGATAATTTTTTTTTATATGTGTACTACGTTATTGGCAACAAAGAAGTATTTTTTTGTTAAAATTCCTTCCCTGGCTGTTTGGCTGAAAATGATTTTAAATATAAATCTTAGAATATGGAAGTCATGTATGGTTCTCCATACCGATATTTGTTGTAGTTGAAGTGATGTAATGAGAATGGTAATTAGTTGAGGGGAATTTTGTAAGAGGGGGTGGTGTGATAGGAGTCTGCAACAAAAGGGTTGAGATGGGAAGGGACCGTTTAGCGCCGGAAAGGGTTGCCTTAGGTAGAATCCAGGGACCAAATAAGGGAATGAGCTTTTGGGAGGGAACACACATCCTGAGTACAAAGGGGTAGAGAGTATATTTTTTTTATATAAGGGTAGAATGATGCGAATTGTGTTGAGTAGTAAGTTGGGTTTAGAGATTGTTTGATATATGTTTTTGATAGAGATGGGTGTCATATTAGTTAAAGCTGTTAGTGATGTTAGAGTCAGAGGGGAGATTATAAATTTATACATACCAAGTTGTGAATCAAGTTATCATGAATAATTAAATCACCCAAACTAATGGAGAATGAGAATAGTAAAGAAAGAGAGTCATAGTGAAAATATAGAATTTTAATTGAAGCAAGTGACAATTTTAATAGAATTTGAGAATAAAGTAAGTTGTAAAAAGTGTAATTTTGAGTAATTTAAATGTAAATTTTATTGTTAATTGTTATAATACTATGGTAATTTCAAATGTCTTATTTTATTATGTTGTTGTGTTTGAAGACAGAATTTCTAAAAGATGTTTAATGTATTTTCTGATGTGGTCTATGTATAACCTGTGTAGGTCAAGGTTGTGGACTTGACCCAGTTTGATCAGCTGATGGGTGATGTTATATACTAGACCCGTTTTGGCAAGGAAGTAATGCCAATTTTGCTGTTTAATTGAATTAAATAATTAAAAAAAATTTAAATAGTGAGAAAAGTATAAAAAAAAATTTGATTTTTTGTGCCTGCCATGTAATTGATGTTTTGAATTTTGATTGTAGTGTTGTTTATATGTATTACTAGGGTTTTATTGAATTATATTGTTTAGAATGTATGTATAATCACATGTTAGGATAAGTGAGTTCATGTTCTAATTAAATGTTCTAGAATTAGATGGCTGGGACACGTATTCCGTATGAATGTTACGAGGATGCCCAAAACTATATTAAGTGGAACGATACTGGGCAAAAGAAGAAGAGGAAGGCCTCGAAGAAGATGGCAGCAGGATGTGGAAGAAGATCTAAGAAAGATGGGCATTAGGAACTGGAGACTGAAGGCAGTGGACAGAGATGAGTGGAGACGGGTCGTAGCGGAGGCCAAGGCTCACCATGGGCTGTAGTGCTGGAGAGTAGTAGTAGTAGTAGTAGTAGTAGTAGTAGAGTTGCACCCTAACAGCAGACAAGCAGAGAATATGTTGCTTTCATATTCGAAGGACGAAATTATCATTTTAAACGTTTGCCTTTCGGATTGGTAAATTCTGTGGCCGTGTTCATCCAATGCATGGATCAAATTTTGGGTAAGGAAGTTTTAGATTTTACTACAATATATGTTGATGACATATTAATTACGTCTTGTACATGGGAGGAACATTGTAATAGAGTGGAAACAGTGTTAAATAAACTGTTACAATATAATATAACTTTGAAACTGGATAAATCTAAATTTATCACACATGAATTACCATTTTTAGTATCATTCTGTCCGCTACTGGAATTAAACCATCTCCTGAGAAGGTAAAGGCTATCCAAGATTTTCCTAAACCAAAAAACTTAAAACAACTACAATCCTTTCTGGGGATCTGCCACTATTATAGGAAATTTCAACAGAATTATTCAGAAGTAACAGCCAAATTCCAATATTTACTTTCGAAGAAAAACAAGTGGAAATGGGAAGCAAGTGAAGATAATAATTTTAAGATAATAAAAAATAAATTTCTGGACAGCATCATGTTACACCACCCAAATTTTAATAAACGTTTTTTCATAAATTGTGATGCTAGCAACATTAGCCTTGGAAGTGAGCTATATCAGGAAGATGAGGAAGAAAATCATGGGGTCATCAGTTTTGCAAGCAGAGTACTGAGTAGTTGTGAGAGGAATTATACAGTAACTGGAAAAGAACTGCTGAGTGTTGTGTTCTCATGTATAAAATTTCGAACATTTATATTGGCATACCCAGTAACCATAAGAACCGATCATAGATCAATTTCATTTTTAAAAAATTGTAAACTTAACCACGGCAGACTCACCAGATGGGTATTAATACTTCAAGAGTATAATTTAGACTGGGAATATATCCCGGGTAAGAAGAATGTAATAGCAGACCGATTGTCACGGATTAACCTAGAAAAAGGAACTTGTGAAACAGAACCAGAGAGTATTGGAAAGATATATTACATTATCAAAATGAAAAAGGAGTATACAACCAGTCTGAAATGAAACGATATCACGAAGAATAAAACCAGATATGAAAATTGAAGCAATCAACAATTTATTTTGTAAACAAGTAAAACGAAAATAAATTTGTTCTAGTGGGGGGGCTTTATGTAACGTTACATAACCCAGTCCCAAAAATGATAACTTAATTATCCTACCATAAAGGTCAGAAATGGGTATAATATACCTAGCTCTAAATTACTTTATATCACCAAACATTATAAACTATATTTAATTGATATAAAGTGTAACAAGTGAGTTATAGTGTACCCAGTGAGTAAATAAGTGACTTTGAAGGGAGCATCTTACAGACTTGTGCTGTAGATGTAGAAACAATTGATTATAATAGTAGACTGTGTTGCTACTAACCAGTTATGTATTTTGTTTAATTATTGTATGATTTGTATTGTGAAGGCAACTAAAATTTAGTACCTAGGTTTAATTTTATATTTAACAGAATAATTATGTTTGAATATAAGATAACCAGGGTTAAAAATAAAAGAGTTAAATATAAGATGATAATAAAAAATAAAATAATACTGTATGAGGAAAATGGCAGAAGAAAATAGTGCAGTGTAAGGATACTATAAGAAATTAATAAATAATATATAAATTGTAATGGTACGAAGTTGTAGGGCTAAGGTAACATTTTAAAAATTTTATTTTCCATACAGTCATTGTTCACCCTTGTAGAACCCCGAGTTAGTCAACCAGATAGGCTGTGTTTGTTACAGAACAAAACGTCTATGTTTTGTCTCCGCACTCAAGCAACGTAGACCGATTGTGAAATAACACCTAATTTCACATCCGCCGTGAATCACGGAGAAAATAACGCCAAGTTATGAATTGCGCCAGGCGGCAAAAACATTGCTAACCTTCCCGCCTACGCTAAGGCGCTCTTTCAATAGCACCAATGGGAGCACATATGCACGATCACGTGACCAAAAAACACTGTATGCAATTTAGCAAACTAACGTCAGTTCCAGTTGTGACTCAGGGCCGCGCGGCCAACCTAAGCGAGCTAAGTGTTCGAAAATTTATGTCGGCCGACAAAACAAAACGAAATGTTATTTTAAAGTGGATTAAAATAATAGTGGCGCATCAACCTAATATGAAATAAGCAATAACAGTACCGTGGTTAAACAGTGTCAAAACTAAATTATGGTGTGTTAAACAGTGCATTCACAGCAGAGGTGCAAAACAGCGGAGTTCTTCAGACGTTAAGTATTAACTGAGTTTTAACCAAGATTATTTTCCCTTTTTCCCCAGAGTGTAATTCAACATAAATAAATTGTAAATCTAAAATGTACATCAGAGATCTCGAAGTGGGGTTTAAATAGAACGACAAAATCAAAGAACGAATGTGTGTGAGTGTGTAGCTAAATCACGTATTGGTTCATTGCAAATAATAAATAGTTGTGGTATACCATAGTTGTCATAAGCTAGTTAATTAAGAAATATTTAATCTAAATGGCATGAAAGAGAGACGAAGTAGTTATTTTGCATAATAAACCAGAGGCAATTTGTTTTAGCGCAAACGGTGTATTTGATCTTTGCCCATATCAAATCCAAATAATCCTTTTTGCAGCTGTTTTCGTCTGAAAGACTCTGGAATAAAACCCTAAGGTAAGAGTTAATTATAATGTAATTAATTGAGTAGTTTCAAAATTCAATTACAGGAAATAATAATATTAAAGACCTATATCTAAGGTTATAAGAAAATGAACGGAAAAACCTTAAATAAATCAAATTGGATAATAAACCAAAGTTAAAAAGAATTATTTTTCTATAAATAAGAAATAAATTTATAATAATTAAAAACAGCCTATATACTCAAAAGTAAATAGAGGCACCAATAAAAAATGATATAAAAATTATTGGTTACTATGAGTAACGATATAACAACACAGGAATTAATTGTTAAAAACGATTGGAAACCGTTCGGTTGAGAAAAGTGATGTCACAAAAATTGTATTAAAACCATTTTAAAACTTTCGGAAACGGTGCAAAAATGGAATAAAAATTAACTCACAGTATCCACCTTATGTTCAAACTCCTTCAGATATCAAACATAACGTGCTTTACCCGATAAAAAAGTGAAATAACCAATTCCAAGATCTGGCCTAGCTGAACCGCACTTCGAGTTTTTAGCGAGATTGTATCTTAGGGACCTTCAATGAAATTACAAAACAACTAGAACTACAACACTAGAAACAGCTCCATTCAAGTAAAAACTTCGAGGAAAGAGGTAATATAAACGTTATTAATCCTTATTAACCAAGAAAACCCCATATCAAATTGTGGTGCAGTTACAATATTTCGTAAATGATTCCATGTGTATAATAAAGAAATAATCTGCACTCTTGCGGACAAATCCAGAACTACATACTATGAAATAAACCAAAAATTCGAAATTTATTAATTTTTATCTTGTAAAGCGTAGTATATAATTATTCATTTCTGACCGTCTCATAACACAAAGAACTTACCCTTAACCCTGGGGAAATTAATAAAAATGAATTATATGTTGTTTAATGTCTAATCAAGGATAAAATTATAAAAATATATTTTTTGATAATTCAAATGTTTACCTAACTAAATCGATCCAATGTATTATTGACTGGAAAAGATCGATTATAATATTTGTATACTGGAAGAAGAGGAAATCAGTGTACTATACAAATAAATACTCTGAATATTTTATGTTAAATAATCAATCATGTATTCTTTATTGTAGAGGGTAGTTGTTGTAGATTTTCAGTAAGCTAAGAAGTGGACTATCCACCAGGGAGTATTACCGAACCGTGGTGTTTGGTGAACCTAACATTTTGAGGTTGATGTCAAAATCAGCTGATCTTATGAACAGCGAATTTTAAAAATAAGAAATTGTATAATCTGGGTGTAACAAAATTGTTCTTACTCTCTCTTCTAACTAAGATTAAACAATTTCCTTAATCTCTACCAAATCACACACACTCGATTTCTGTTTCTTTTGGTAAACTTCAAATCCGATTGATTTGAACATTAGTAAATATAATTCATAAGTCACGATCGCAAAAAGGTACTTTGACTTTAGCTAATACCCGCGGGACGTTACAGAATGGCGCTCAACGTAAAAGGGCTGTAATTAGAAAAGAATTTTGAGATATTTAACAAAATAATATAACAAAAAACCTAATTATCATCGGCAGTTATGAGAAAACAAGAAATGCATAATACCAGAGGCAGATCGAAGAAGAGGGCAGAAGAAAAGGAGAAGGAAGAAGGTGGACAGGAACGAGAGATAGAAATATTTACAGACAGTGAAATGGAACAACCGATGGGTGATAAAGAAGAAACTGAAGCAATAATGAACACGGAAAAGGAAATAGTTGAAGAGGATGCCCAAGGGGACCAACCAGACAAAGCGGAAGCCAGGAGAGAACCAAATTGGCAAGACATGATGAGATTTATAGCCGAGAAATTTGATAAAATAGATGAAAATTTTAAGAAACAGGAGGAAAACTCGAAGCAAACCAATGAGGAAAATAAGGAGAATTTTAGGAAACAGGAGGAACAAAACAGACAAACCAATGAGAAAATAGATAGCATTCAGGAAAGTTTAGTCAAACAACTAAACGAAAAAATAGAAACCATTCATGGAAATATCAGACAAACCATGAATGAACAATACCATGAATTGAAAGAGACTGTTGAAGGACAAAGAGAAGAGATGAATGCTAAATTTGAAGAGAATAATGAAAATTTAAAACAAATTGAGGGTAAGATGGAGAATTTCAATAAAGAGTTGAGGAAAAATCTTGAGAGTAAAATTGAACTGGTCAGTAATACGCTTAGCCAAAGAGTAGATGAATATAAGGAAGAGGCAGAGAAGAAATTAATAGAAACCAATCAAAGATTAGATAAAACTGAAGAGAAGATGGAACAAATCAAAACAGGAATAGATGCCCGAATGGACCGGGAGGAACAAAGTAATCAAGTTCGTATAATGGCCATACGCCAAGAAAACAATGACCAGTTAGATAGTATAAAAAGCAGTCTAAACTGTAAATTCACAGATTTTCACGAAACGGTAGAGAATGTAAAGAATCAGTTCCATAGCCAAGCAGAGAAATTAGATAATTTGCAACAAATACAAACAAACTTACAAGGGGATGTAGATAGAATAAGTTCTAGATCTACATGCAACAATCATCATGTTATCCAAGATAGTAGGGAAAGTGTAAACTTTTGGGATTATCGCAGAAACCCACTCGAATTTTTAGGGAGAGTAGACAAAATTTTGAATAGGTCAAAGGAGAACCGATGGAACATGATCAAAGGTATATTAGACGAATCTTTCAAAAACTTTATCGATAATTGGTGGACTGTAATCAGGAACGAGGTGTGTGATTATGGGAGTTTCAAAACAATGTTCAAACTTAAGTACTGGTCGGAGTCAGTGCAAAACATTATTAGAGACGATATCTGTCATGGTAGGTATGACCGCAATATAGGACAAACACCTACTGCTTATTTTTTGGGGAAGGTGTGTGTGGCAAAATATTTAGACCCAAAGATCCCTGAAGAGTGTTTGGTGACCAAGACTGCGTATCACTTCGAGGAAAAGATTATAAGCGCATGATTAAGTGGACAAATAAAAACTATTGGAGGCATGGAAATGCTACTAGAGAATTATGAACAAGAATCTTATTACACGAGGAGTGGATGGAGGTCAGGGAATACCGAGGAGCGGAAAAATGAACCACCTAGAGATAATCGACCTAGAGTAAATTATGTACGTGCCAATAACAATTATTTTAATAACAGGTATCGAGGAAGATGGCAAAATTATAACAATCGAAATTACAGAAATGATTCTTATCAGAGAGAAGAAGGTCCATAAAGAAGTAGGAGTGAAGAACAACCTAGATTCAGAGATAGTGATGAAGAAAGAAGACCAGTAAACAATATTCAACATAATGAAAATGTTGAACCAAATAATAATAATGATGGAAATCGGGGAAACGGGTACCAGCAGTGAGAAGATGTGACTGCCCGTCACTGCTAGAAACAACCGGGCACAGAATTTACCACAGACCTAATCATAATAATAAATTATACAGATCAATAACAATTATCAGAAATCATTTTTTTAAAAATATACAGGCGGAGTTAATGGAAGAAAGAGCAATTAAAGAGTCATCACCAAACAATGATATAGTCTATATACAAATAAAATTAAATGGAGTGTTAGCAGAGGCCATGATTGATACAGGAGCAAATATTTCAATTATTGATCAATTAGAACTGGACTGGATTACTGAACTAACTACTGAGAGAATACTTACTTTACCAATTAATAATTTAACAATTATTGGCGCCACCGGGAAGCAAAATAAAACAATCAGAAAACAATTGTCTTTGAATGTTACTACTAGTGGAATAGGAATACCTATGGGATTTTTAGTAGCTAAAGGGCTACCTTTTAGGGTGTTAATAGGGTGTGATATGCTACGGCGACACACTGCAATTATAAATCTGGCCAGGGGTATAGTAACCTTGAGAACAGAAGAAGGTGAGTTAGCGGCTGAGATAATTGGTAGCCAAAGTGCCCCTCAGTGTCCGAGCTCATTTTTTATTAGGGAGGATAATAGATTAACCCTAGGTAAAAATACAGAAGTAACAGAATCAAAGATTTGGCAAGAGAAGATAGAAGAGATAATCGAGTTTCAAAATAGGCAGGCCCAGGAAATAATTAATGCAGAACAAAAACAACAGCTTATAAAAATTTATAATAAATATAAATCAGTATTCTCAGAGTCACCAGGAAAAGCAAAAAACTTCCTGTGTGAACTAAAGTTCAAAGAAAATGTAAATTTTAATAAACGGTCATACCCCATTGCTCAAGCTTTGAAAGAGGCAGCAAGAAAAGAAATTCAAAGAATGATATTGGAAGATATAATTGAAAGAAGTAGTTCTCCGTATACTAGCCCATTGGTAGCTATACCGAAGAAAGATGGTCAAGTAAGACTATGCCTTGATGCTCGGGAGTTGAATAAAATGCTCATTAACGATCGCACGTCTCCAGGTGAGATTGAAGAAATAATGAAAATTCTATGGATGTAAGTACATGAGTACTTGGGATGCAGTCTGTGGATATTGGCAAATAGAGTTGCACCCTAAGTGCAATAAGAATTTTTGAAAGAAGAATTTTGAGACAGATATTTGGACCGGTGAAGGAAGGGAATATGTATAGGATCCGAAATAACAGTGAAATAAATGAGTTGATTGGTGGACAAGACCTGGTGAGACACAAAATCAGCTAGAATTAGATGGCTGGGACACGTATTCCGTATGAATGTTACGAGGATGCCCAAAACTATATTAAGTGGAACGATACTGGGCAAAAGAAGAAGAGGAAGGCCTCGAAGAAGATGGCAGCAGGATGTGGAAGAAGATCTAAGAAAGATGGGCATTAGGAACTGGAGACTGAAGGCAGTGGACAGAGATGAGTGGAGACGGGTCGTAGCGGAGGCCAAGGCTCACCATGGGCTGTAGTGCTGGAGAGTAGTAGTAGTAGTAGTAGTAGTAGTAGTAGTAGTAGTAGAGTTGCACCCTAACAGCAGACAAGCAGAGAATATGTTGCTTTCATATTCGAAGGACGAAATTATCATTTTAAACGTTTGCCTTTCGGATTGGTAAATTCTGTGGCCGTGTTCATCCAATGGATGGATCAAATTTTGGGTAAGGAAGTTTTAGATTTTACTACAATATATGTTGATGACATATTAATTACGTCTTGTACATGGGAGGAACATTGTAATAGAGTGGAAACAGTGTTAAATAAACTGTTACAATATAATATAACTTTGAAACTGGATAAATCTAAATTTATCACACATGAATTACCATTTTTAGTATCATTCTGTCCGCTACTGGAATTAAACCATCTCCTGAGAAGGTAAAGGCTATCCAAGATTTTCCTAAACCAAAAAACTTAAAACAACTACAATCCTTTCTGGGGATCTGCAACTATTATAGGAAATTTCAACAGAATTATTCAGAAGTAACAGCCAAATTCCAATATTTACTTTAGAAGAAAAACAATTGGAAATGGGAAGCAAGTGAAGATAATAATTTTAAGATAATAAAAAATAAATTTCTGGACAGCATCATGTTACACCACCCAAATTTTAATAAACGTTTTTTCATAAATTGTGATGCTAGCAACATTAGCCTTGGAAGTGAGCTATATCAGGAAGATGAGGAAGAAAATCATTGGGTCATCAGTTTTGCAAGCAGAGTACTGAGTAGTTGTGAGAGGAATTATACAGTAACTGGAAAAGAACTGCTGAGTGTTGTGTTCTCATGTATAAAATTTCGAACATTTATATTGGCATACCCAATAACCATAAGAACCGATCATAGATCAATTTCATTTTTAAAAAATTGTAAACTTAACCACGGCAGACTCACCAGATGGGTATTAATACTTCAAGAGTATAATTTAGACTGGGAATATATCACGGGTAAGAAGAATGTAATAGCAGACCGATTGTCACGGATTAACCTAGAAAAAGGAACTTGTGAAACAGAACCAGAGAGTATTGGAAAGATATATTACATTATCAAAATGAAAAAGGAGTATACAACCAGTCTGAAATGAAACGATATCACGAAGAATAAAACCAGATATGAAAATTGAAGCAATCAACAATTTATTTTGTAAACAAGTAAAACGAAAATAAATTTGTTCTAGTGGGGGGGCTTTATGTAACGTTACATAACCCAGTCCCAAAAATGATAACTTAATAATTATCCTACCATAAAGGTCAGAAATGGGTATAATATACCTAGCTCTAAATTACTTTATATCACCAAACATTATAAACTATATTTAATTTATATAAAGTGTAACAAGTGAGTTATAGTGTACCCAGTGAGTAAATAAGTGACTTTGAAGGGAGCATCTTACAGACTTGTGCTGTAGATGTAGAAACAATTGATTATAATAGTAGACTGTGTTGCTACTAACCAGTTATGTATTTTGTTTAATTATTGTATGATTTGTATTGTGAAGGCAACTAAAATTTAGTACCTAGGTTTAATTTTATATTTAACAGAATAATTATGTTTGAATATAAGATAACCAGGGTTAAAAATAAAAGAGTTAAATATAAGATGATAATAAAAAATAAAATAATACTGTATGAGGAAAATGGCAGAAGAAAATAGTGCAGTGTAAGGATACTATAAGAAATTAATAAATAATATATAAATTGTAACGGTACGAAGATGTAGGGCTAAGGTAACATTTTAAAAATTTTATTTTCCATACAGTCATTGTTCACCCTTGTAGAACCCCGAGTTAGTCAACCAGATAGGCTGTGTTTGTTACAGAACAAAACGTCTATGTTTTGTCTCCGCACTCAAGCAACGTAGACCGATTGTGAAATAACACCTAATTTCACATCCGCCGTGAATCACGGAGAAAATAACGCCAAGTTATGAATTGCGCCAGGCGGCAAAATCATTGCTAACCTTCCCGCCTACGCTAAGACGCTCTTTCAATAGCACCAATGGGAGCACATATGCACGATCACGTGACCAAAAAACACTGTATGCAATTTAGCAAACTAACGTCAGTTCCAGTTGTGACTCAGGGCCGCGCGGCCAACCTAAGCGAGCTAAGTGTACGAAAATTTATGTCGGCCGACAAAACAAAACGAAATGTTATTTTAAAGTGGATTAAAATAATAGTGGCGCATCAACCTAATATGAAATAAGCAATAACAGTACCGCGGTTAAACAGTGTCAAAACTAAATTATGGTGTGTTAAACAGTGCATTCACAGCAGAGGTGCAAAACAGCGGAGTTCTTCAGACGTTAAGTATTAACTGAGTTTTAACCAAGATTATTTTCCCTTTTTCCCCAGAGTGTAATTCAACATAAATAAATTGTAAATCTAAAATGTACATCAGAGATCTCGAAGTGGGGTTTAAATAGAACGACAAAATCAAAGAACGAATGTGTGTGAGTGTGTAGCTAAATCACGTATTGGTTCATTTAATACAATTCATAGCAAATTCCATGAGTTAAAGGGTGATATAAATAATATTGACCAAAAATTTGATAAGCGTTTATGTGAAATGAATACACGTCTAAATGAGATGGATGAATGCTTTAACACTATTAAAGAACAAGTGGTAGAACAAATTGAGAAACAAATACAAAAGGTAATTGAAAATTTTGAGTATAAAACAAATGAGAATTATAATATGTGTAAAAACGTGGTAGTTGAGAATAAGGAGATTAATGTTGAGAGTGATGAAGATTTTGTTGAAGTAGAGTTTAGTAATGAAGTGTTGCTAGCAAATGTCAATGAGAATGAGAGAGAGTGTGAAGACAGTTTAAGTGTAGAGGGTGAAAAGAGGGCAAATTTGTCTTGTGAGAGGGGTGAAGAAAATGCTTCACTAGTATTGTTGGAGGACAAAGGTTCCTCCTTAGTTTTTGTAAAAGACAAAAGGTCTTTGACTTGTTTTTGTGTATCTGGTAAAGCCAGATGTTGTAATAATGTTGTGTTGCCCTCTGTATGGAATGAGCAATGTTGTGATAAATATTGTAATGAGAGAATTAAAGAAAGGAAAACCGAAATATTCAAGTTGAATAGAAATTATGAAATACTAGTACAGAATTTATGTATGGAGAGAGAGGAGCAAATTGATTTACCCGTTAACATAGAGTTTGATAATTATTTTGATGAATATGGTAATAATAATGTAATAGTAATAACAAAAAACACTGACGGAGACTTTACAAATAATACTGATGTTGACCTGGTATATGAATATTATGGTAGTATATAATTATTCATTTCTGACCGTCTCATAAGACAAAGAACTTACCCTTAACCCTGGGGAAATTAATAAAAATGAATTATATGTTGTTTAATGTCTAATCAAGGATAAAATTATAAAAATATATTTTTTGATAATTCAAATGTTTACCTAACTAAATCGATCCAATGTATTATTGACTGGAAAAGATCGATTATAATATTTGTATACTGGAGAAGAGGAAATCAGTGTACTATACAAATAAATACTCTGCATATTTTATGTTAAATAATCAATTATGTATTCTTTATTGTAGAGGGTAGTTGTTGTAGATTTTCAGTACGCTAAGAAGTGGACTATCCACCGGGGAGTATTACTGAACCGTGGTGTTTGGTTAACCTAACATTTTGAGGTTGATGTCAAAATCAGCTGATCTTATGAACAGCGAATTTTAAAAATAAGAAATTGTATAATCTGGGTGTAACAAAATTGTTCTTACTCTCTCTTCTAACTAAGATTAAACAATTTCCTTAATCTCTACCAAATCACACACACTCGATTTCTGTTTCTTTTGGTAAACTTCAAATCCGATTGATTTGAACATTAGTAAATATAATTTATAAGTCACGCTCGCAAAAAGGTACTTTGACTTTTGCTAATACCCGCGGGACGTTACAGAATGGCGCTCAACGTAAAAGGGCTGTAATTAGAAAAGAATTTTGAGATATTTAACAAAATAATATAACAAAAAACCTAATTATCGTCGGCAGTTATGAGGAAACAAGAAATGCATAATACCAGAGGCAGATCGAAGAAGAGGGCAGAAGAAAAGGAGAAGGAAGAAGGTGGACAGGAATGAGAGATAGAAATATTTACAGACAGTGAAATGGAACAACCGATGGGTGATCAAGAAGAAACTGAAGCAATTATGAACACGGAAAAGGAAATAGTTGAAGAGGATGCCCAAGGGGACCAACCAGACAAAGCGGAAGCCAGGAGAGAACCAAATTGGCAAGACATGATGAGATTTATAGCCGAGAAATTTGATAAAATAGATGAAAATTTTAAGAAACAGGAGGAAAACTCGAAGCAAACCAATGAGGAAAATAAGGAAAATTTTAAGAAACAGGAGGAAAACCTGAAGCAAACCAATGAGGAAAATAAGGAGAATTTTAGGAAACAGGAGGAACAAAACAGACAAACCAATGAGAAAATAGATAGCATTCAGGAAAGTTTAGTCAAACAACTAAACAAAAAATAGAGACCATTCATGGAAATATCAGACAAACCAAGAATGAACAATACCATGAATTGAAAGAGACTGTTGAAGGACAAAGAGAAGAGATGAATGCAAAATTTGAAGAGAATAATGAAAATTTAAAACAAATTGAGGGTAAGATGGAGAATTTCAATAAAGAGTTGAGGGAAAATCTTGAGAGTAAAATTGAACTGGTCAGTAATACGCTTAGCCAAAGAGTAGATGAATATAAGGAAGAGGCAGAGAAGAAATTAATAGAAACCAATCAAAGATTAGATAAAACTGAAGAGAAGATGGAACAAATCAAAACAGGAATAGATGCCCGAATGGACCGGGAGGAACAAAGTAATCAAGTTCGTATAATGGCCATACGCCAAGAAAACAATGACCAGTTAGATAGTATAAAAAGCAGTCTAAACTGTAAATTCACAGATTTTCATGAAACGGTAGAGAATGTAAAGAATCAGTTCCATAGCCAAGCAGAGAAATTAGATAATTTGCAACAAATACAAACAAACTTACAAGGGGATGTAGATAGAATAAGTTCTAGATCTACATGCAACAATCATCATGTTATCCAAGATAGTAGGGTCATCATGTTATCCAAGATAGTAGGGAAAGTGTAAACTTTCGGGATTATCGCAGAAACCCACTCGAATTTTTAGGGAGAGTAGACAAAATTTTGAATAGGTCAAAGGAGAACCGATGGAACATGATCAAAGGTATATTAGACGAATCTTTCAAAAACTTTATCGATAATTGGTGGACTGTAATCAGGAACGAGGTGTGTGATTATGGGAGTTTCAAAACAATGTTCAAACTTAAGTACTGGTCGGAGTCAGTGCAAAACATTATTAGAGACGATATCTGTCATGGTAGGTATGACCGCAATATAGGACAAACACCTACTGCTTATTTTTTGGGGAAGGTGTGTGTGGCAAAATATTTAGACCCAAAGATCCCTGAAGAGTGTTTGGTGACCAAGACTGCGTATCACTTCGAGGAAAAGATTATAAGCGCATGCTTAAGTGGACAAATAAAAACTATTGGAGGCATGGAAACGCTACTAGAGAATTATGAACAAGAATCTTATTACACGAGGAGTAGATGGAGGTCAGGGAATACCGAGGAGCGGAAAAATGAACCACCTAGAGATAATCGACCTAGAGTAAATTATGTACGTGCCAATAACAATTATTTTAATAACAGGTATCGAGGAAGATGGCAAAATTATAACAATCGAAATTACAGAAATGATTCTTATCAGAGAGAAGAAGGTCCATAAAGAAGTAGGAGTGAAGAACAACCTAGATTCAGAGATAGTGATGAAGAAAGAAGACCAGTAAACAATATTCAACATAATGAAAATGTTGAACCAAATAATAATAATGATGGAAATCGGGGAAACGGGTACCAGCAGTGAGAAGATGTGACTGCCCGTCACTGCTAGAAACAACCGGGCACAGAATTTACCACAGACCTAATCATAATAATAAATTAAACAGATCAATAACAATTATCAGAAATCATTTTTTAAAAAATATACAGGCGGAGTTAATGGAAGAAAGAGCAATTAAAGAGTCATCACCAAACAATGATATAGTCTATATACAAATAAAATTAAATGGAGTGTTAGCAGAGGCCATGATTGATACAGGAGCAAATATTTCAATTATTGATCAATTAGAACTGGACCGGATTACTGAACTAACTACTGAGAGAATACCTACGTTACCAATTAATAATTTAACAATTATTGGTGCCACCGGGAAGCAAAATAAAACAATCAGAAAACAAGTGTCTTTGAATGTTACTACTAGTGGAATAGGAATACCTATGGGATTTTTAGTAGCTAAAGGGCTACTTTTTAGGGTGTTAATAGGGTGTGATATGCTACGGCGACACACTGCAATTATAAATCTGGCCAGGGGTATAGTAACCTTGAGCACAGAAGAAGGTGAGTTAGCGGCTGAGATAATTGGTAGCCAAAGTGCCCCTCAGTGTCCGAGCTCATTTTTTATTAGGGAGGATAACAGATTAACCCTAGGTAAAAATACAGAAGTAACAGAATCAAAGATTTGGCAAGAGAAGATAGAAGAGATAATCGAGTTTCAAAATAGGCAGGCCCAGGAAATAATTAATGCAGAACAAAAACAACAGCTTATAAAAATTTATAATAAATATAAATCAGTATTCTCAGAGTCACCAGGAAAAGCAAAAAACTTCCTGTGTGAACTAAAGTTCAAAGAAAATGTAAATTTTAATAAACGGTCATACCCTATTGCTCAAGCTTTGAAAGAGGCAGCAAGAAAAGAAATTCAAAGAATGATATTGGAAGATATAATTGAAAGAAGTAGTTCTCCGTACTAGCCCATTGGTAGCTATACCGAAGAAAGATGGTCAATTGGTAAATTCTGTGGCCGTGTTCATCCAATGCATGGATCAAATTTTGGGTAAGGAAGTTTTAGATTTTACTACAATATATGTTGATGACATATTAATTACGTCTTGTACATGGGAGGAACATTGTAATAGAGTGGAAACAGTGTTAAATAAACTGTTACAATATAATATAACTTTGAAACTGGATAAATCTAAATTTATCACACATGAATTACCATTTTTAGTATCATTCTGTCCGCTACTGGAATTAAACCATCTCCTGAGAAGGTAAAGGCTATCCAAGATTTTCCTAAACCAAAAAAACTTATTTTTAGAATTCATATTAGGCAATTACCTGTATTAATTTCCGTCTTGTGACTTCTTTAGTTTTTTCCTTAAAACAATGCGTTTCGAGAATAAATTCTCATCATCAGGTTTTTTAAAATTTTGAATTTGATGTTTTTATAATTTTTAAAAAACCTGATGATGAGAATTTATTCTCGAAACGCGTTGTTTTAAGGAAAAAACTAAAGAAGTCACAAGACGGAAATTAATACAGGTAATTGCCTAATATGAATTCTAAAAATAAGTTTTTTGGTTTAGGAAAATCTTGGATAGCCTTTACCTTCTCAGGAGATGGTTTAATTCCAGTAGCGGACAGAATGATACTAAAAATGGTAATTCATGTGTGATAAATTTAGATTTATCCAGTTTCAAAGTTATATTATATTGTAACAGTTTATTTAACACTGTTTCCACTCTATTACAATGTTCCTCCCATGTACAAGACGTAATTAATATGTCATCAACATATATTGTAGTAAAATCTAAAACTTCCTTACCCAAAATTTGATCCATGCATTGGATGAACACGGCCACAGAATTTACCAATTGACCATCTTTCTTCGGTATAGCTACCAATGGGCTAGTACGGAGAACTACTTCTTTCAATTATATCTTCCAATATCATTCTTTGAATTTCTTTTCTTGCTGCCTCTTTCAAAGCTTGAGCAATAGGGTATGACCGTTTATTAAAATTTACATTTTCTTTGAACTTTAGTTCACACAGGAAGTTTTTTGCTTTTCCTGGTGACTCTGAGAATACTGATTTATATTTATTATAAATTTTTATAAGCTGTTGTTTTTGTTCTGCATTAATTATTTCCTGGGCCTGCCTATTTTGAAACTCGATTATCTCTTCTATCTTCTCTTGCCAAATCTTTGATTCTGTTACTTCTGTATTTTTACCTAGGGTTAATCTGTTATCCTCCCTAATAAAAAATGAGCTCGGACACTGAGGGGCACTTTGGCTACCAATTATCTCAGCCGCTAACTCACCTTCTTCTGTGCTCAAGGTTACTATACCCCTGGCCAGATTTATAATTGCAGTGTGTCGCCGTAGCATATCACACCCTATTAACACCCTAAAAAAGTAGCCCTTTAGCTACTAAAAATCCCATAGGTATTCCTATTCCACTAGTAGTAACATTCAAAGACACTTGTTTTCTGATTGTTTTATTTTGCTTCCCGGTGGCACCAATAATTGTTAAATTATTAATTGGTAACGTAGGTATTCTCTCAGTAGTTAGTTCAGTAATCCGGTCCAGTTCTAATTGATCAATAATTGAAATATTTGCTCCTGTATCAATCATGGCCTCTGCTAACACTCCATTTAATTTTATTTGTATATAGACTATATCATTGTTTGGTGATGACTCTTTAATTGCTCTTTCTTCCATTAACTCCGCCTGTATATTTTTTAAAAAATGATTTCTGATAATTGTTATTGATCTGTTTAATTTATTATTATGATTAGGTCTGTGGTAAATTCTGTGCCCGGTTGTTTCTAGCAGTGACGGGCAGTCACATCTTCTCACTGCTGGTACCCGTTTCCCCGATTTCCATCATTATTATTATTTGGTTCAACATTTTCATTATGTTGAATATTGTTTACTGGTCTTCTTTCTTCATCACTATCTCTGAATCTAGGTTGTTCTTCACTCCTACTTCTTTTATGGACCTTCTTCTCTCTGATAAGAATCATTTCTGTAATTTCGATTGTTATAATTTTGCCATCTTCCTCGATACCTGTTATTAAAATAATTGTTATTGGCACGTACATAATTTACTCTAGGTCGATTATCTCTAGGTGGTTCATTTTTCCGCTCCTCGGTATTCCCTGACCTCCATCTACTCCTCGTGTAATAAGATTCTTGTTCATAATTCTCTAGTAGCGTTTCCATGCCTCCAATAGTTTTTATTTGTCCACTTAAGCATGCGCTTATAATCTTTTCCTCGAAGTGATACGCAGTCTTGGTCACCAAACACTCTTCAGGGATCTTTGGGTCTAAATATTTTGCCACACACACCTTCCCCAAAAAATAAGCAGTAGGTGTTTGTCCTATATTGCGGTCATACCTACCATGACAGATATCGTCTCTAATAATGTTTTGCACTGACTCCGACCAGTACTTAAGTTTGAACATTGTTTTGAAACTCCCATAATCACACACCTCGTTCCTGATTACAGTCCACCAATTATCGATAAAGTTTTTGAAAGATTCGTCTAATATACCTTTGATCATGTTCCATCGGTTCTCCTTTGACCTATTCAAAATTTTGTCTACTCTCCCTAAAAATTCGAGTGGGTTTCTGCGATAATCCCGAAAGTTTACACTTTCCCTACTATCTTGGATAACATGATGACCCTACTATCTTGGATAACATGATGATTGTTGCATGTAGATCTAGAACTTATTCTATCTACATCCCCTTGTAAGTTTGTTTGTATTTGTTGCAAATTATCTAATTTCTCTGCTTGGCTATGGAACTGATTCTTTACATTCTCTACCGTTTCATGAAAATCTGTGAATTTACAGTTTAGACTGCTTTTTATACTATCTAACTGGTCATTGTTTTCTTGGCGTATGGCCATTATACGAACTTGATTACTTTGTTCCTCCCGGTCCATTCGGGCATCTATTCCTGTTTTGATTTGTTCCATCTTCTCTTCAGTTTTATCTAATCTTTGATTGGTTTCTATTAATTTCTTCTCTGCCTCTTCCTTATATTCATCTACTCTTTGGCTAAGCGTATTACTGACCAGTTCAATTTTACTCTCAAGATTTTCCCTCAACTCTTTATTGAAATTCTCCATCTTACCCTCAATTTGTTTTAAATTTTCATTATTCTCTTCAAATTTTGCATTCATCTCTTCTCTTTGTCCTTCAACAGTCTCTTTCAATTCATGGTATTGTTCATTCTTGGTTTGTCTGATATTTCCATGAATGGTCTCTATTTTTTGTTTAGTTGTTTGACTAAACTTTTCCTGAATGCTATCTATTTTCTCATTGGTTTGTCTGTTTTGTTCCTCCTGTTTCCTAAAATTCTCCTTATTTTCCTCATTGGTTTGCTTCAGGTTTTCCTCCTGTTTCTTAAAATTTTCCTTATTTTCCTCATTGGTTTGCTTCGAGTTTTCCTCCTGTTTCTTAAAATTTTCATCTATTTTATCAAATTTCTCGGCTATAAATCTCATCATGTCTTGCCAATTTGGTTCTCTCCTGGCTTCCGCTTTGTCTGGTTGGTCCCCTTGGGCATCCTCTTCAACTATTTCCTTTTCCGTGTTCATAATTGCTTCAGTTTCTTCTTGATCACCCATCGGTTGTTCCATTTCACTGTCTGTAAATATTTCTATCTCTCATTCCTGTCCACCTTCTTCCTTCTCCTTTTCTTCTGCCCTCTTCTTCGATCTGCCTCTGGTATTATGCATTTCTTGTTTCCTCATAACTGCCGACGATAATTAGGTTTTTTGTTATATTATTTTGTTAAATATCTCAAAATTCTTTTCTAATTACAGCCCTTTTACGTTGAGCGCCATTCTGTAACGTCCCGCGGGTATTAGCGAAAGTCAAAGTACCTTTTTGCGAGCGTGACTTATAAATTATATTTACTAATGTTCAAATCAATCGGATTTGAAGTTTACCAAAAGAAACAGAAATCGAGTGTGTGTGATTTGGTAGAGATTAAGGAAATTGTTTAATCTTAGTTAGAAGAGAGAGTAAGAACAATTTTGTTACACCCAGATTATACAATTTCTTATTTTTAAAATTCGCTGTTCATAAGATCAGCTGATTTTGACATCAACCTCAAAATGTTAGGTTAACCAAACACCACGGTTCGGTAATACTCCCCGGTGGATAGTCCACTTCTTAGCGTACTGAAAATCTACAACAACTACCCTCTACAATAAAGAATACATAATTGATTATTTAACATAAAATATGCAGAGTATTTATTTGTATAGTACACTGATTTCCTCTTCTCCAGTATACAAATATTATAATCGATCTTTTCCAGTCAATAATACATTGGATCGATTTAGTTAGGTAAACATTTGAATTATCAAAAAATATATTTTTATAATTTTATCCTTGATTAGACATTAAACAACATATAATTCATTTTTATTAATTTCCCCAGGGTTAAGGGTAAGTTCTTTGTCTTATGAGACGGTCAGAAATGAATAATTATATACTACCATAATATTCATATACCAGGTCAACATCAGTATTATTTGTAAAGTCTCCGTCAGTGTTTTTTGTTATTACTATTACATTATTATTACCATATTCATCAAAATAATTATCAAACTCTATGTTAACGGGTAAATCAATTTGCTCCTCTCTCTCCATACATAAATTCTGTACTAGTATTTCATAATTTCTATTCAACTTGAATATTTCATTTTCCTTTCTTTAATTCTCTCATTACAATATTTATCACAACATTGCTCATTCCATACAGAGGGCAACACAACATTATTACAACATCTGGCTTTACCAGATACACAAAAACAAGTCAAAGACCTTTTGTCTTTTACAAAAACTAAGGAGGAACCTTTGTCCTCCAACAATACTAGTGAAGCATTTTCTTCACCCCTCTCACAAGACAAATTTGCCCTCTTTTCACCCTCTACACTTAAACTGTCTTCACACTCTCTCTCATTCTCATTGACATTTGCTAGCAACACTTCATTACTAAACTCTACTTCAACAAAATCTTCATCACTCTCAACATTAATCTCCTTATTCTCAACTACCACGTTTTTACACATATTATAATTCTCATTTGTTTTATACTCAAAATTTTCAATTACCTTTTGTATTTGTTTCTCAATTTGTTCTACCACTTGTTCTTTAATAGTGTTAAAGCATTCATCCATCTCATTTAGACGTGTATTCATTTCACATAAACGCTTATCAAATTTTTGGTCAATATTATTTATATCACCCTTTAACTCATGGAATTTGCTATGAATTGTATTAAATGAACCAATACGTGATTTAGCTACACACTCACACACATTCGTTCTTTGATTTTGTCGTTCTATTTAAACCCCACTTCGAGATCTCTGATGTACATTTTAGATTTACAATTTATTTATGTTGAATTACACTCTGGGGAAAAAGGGAAAATAATCTTGGTTAAAACTCAGTTAATACTTAACGTCTGAAGAACTCCGCTGTTTTGCACCTCTGCTGTGAATGCACTGTTTAACACACCATAATTTAGTTTTGACACTGTTTAACCGCGGTACTGTTATTGCTTATTTCATATTAGGTTGATGCGCCACTATTATTTTAATCCACTTTAAAATAACATTTCGTTTTGTTTTGTCGGCCGACATAAATTTTCGTACACTTAGCTCGCTTAGGTTGGCCGCGCGGCCCTGAGTCACAACTGGAACTGACGTTAGTTTGCTAAATTGCATACAGTGTTTTTTGGTCACGTGATCGTGCATATGTGCTCCCATTGGTGCTATTGAAAGAGCGCCTTAGCGTAGGCGGGAAGGTTAGCAATGATTTTGCCGCCTGGCGCAATTCATAACTTGTGTTATGTCCCTGACGGACATTAATACAGGTAATTGCCTAATATGAATTCTAAATATTAGTAACGTGACTTGGAGACAATTAAAACAAAATGAATCAAAAAACTTAAAACAACTACAATCCTTTCTGGGGATCTGCAACTATTATAGGAAATTTCAACAGAATTATTCAGAAGTAACAGCCAAATTCCAATATTTACTTTCGAAGAAAAACAAGTGGAAATGGGAAGCAAGTGAAGATAATAATTTTAAGATAATAAAAAATAAATTTCTGGACAGCATCATGTTACACCACCCAAATTTTAATAATCGTTTTTTCATAAATTGTGATGCTAGCAACATTAGCCTTGGAAGTGAGCTATATCAGGAAGATGAGGAAGAAAATCATGGGGTCATCAGTTTTGCAAGCAGAGTACTGAGTAGTTGTGAGAGGAATTATACAGTAACTGGAAAAGAACTGCTGAGTGTTGTGTTCTCATGTATAAAATTTCGAACATTTATATTGGCATACCCAGTAACCATAAGAACCGATCATAGATAATTTCATTTTTTTAAAATTGTAAACTTAACCACGGCAGACTCACCAGATGGGTATTAATACTTCAAGAGTATAATTTAGACTGGGAATATATCACGGGTAAGAAGAATGTAATAGCAGACCGATTGTCACGGATTAACCTAGAAAAAGGAACTTGTGAAATAGAACCAGAGAGTATTGGAAAGATATATTACATTATCAAAATGAAAAAGGAGTATACAACCAGTCTGAAATGAAACGATATCACGAAGAATAAAACCAGATATGAAAATTGAAGCAATCAACAATTTATTTTGTAAACAAGTAAAACGAAAATAAATTTGTTCTAGTGGGGGGGCTTTATGTAACGTTACATAACCCAGTCCCAAAAATGATAACTTAATTATCCTACCATAAAGGTCAGAAATGGGTATAATATACCTAGCTCTAAATTACTTTATATCACCAAACATTATAAACTATATTTAATTTATATAAAGTGTAACAAGTGAGTTATAGTGTACCCAGTGAGTAAATAAGTGACTTTGAAGGGAGCATCTTACAGACTTGTGCTGTAGATGTAGAAACAATTGATTATAATAGTAGACTGTGTTGCTACTAACCAGTTATGTATTTTGTTTAATTATTGTATGATTTGTATTGTGAAGGCAACTAAAATTTAGTACCTAGGTTTAATTTTATATTTAACAGAATAATTATGTTTGAATATAAGATAACCCAGGGTTAAAAATAAAAGAGTTAAATATAAGATGATAATAAAAAATAAAATAATACTGTATGAGGAAAATGGCAGAAGAAAATAGTGCAGTGTAAGGATACTATAAGAAATTAATAAATAATATATAAATTCAATTAAATGAAATAATAATATTAAAGACCTATATCTAAGGTTATAAGAAAATAAACGGAAAAACCTTAAATAAATCAAATTGGATAATAAACCAAAGTTAAAAAGAATTATTTTTCTATAAATAAGAAATAAATTTATAATAATTAAAAACAGCCTATATACTCAAAAGTAAATAGAGGCACCAATAAAAAATGATATAAAAATTATTGGTTACTACGAGTAACGATATAACACAGGAATTAATTGTTAAAAACGATTGGAAACCGTTCGGTTGAGAAAAGTGATGTCACAAAAATTGTATTAAAACCATTTTAAAACTTTCGGAAACGGTGCAAAAATGGAATAAAAATTAACTCACAGTATCCACCTTATGTTCAAACTCCTTCAGATATCAAATATAACGTCTTTACCTGATAAAAAAGTGAAATAACCAATTCCAAGATCTGGCCTAGCTGAACCGCACTTCGAGTTTTTAGCGAGATTGTATCTTAGGGATCTTCAATGAAATTACAAAACAACTAGAACTACAACACTAGAAACAGCTCCATTCAAGTAAAAACTTCGAGGAAAGAGGTAATATAAACGTTATTAATCCTTATTAACCAAGAAAACCTCATATCAAATTGTGGTGCAGTTACAATATTTCGTAAATGATTCCATGTGTATAATAAAGAAATAATCTGCACTCTTGCGGACAAATCCAGAACTACATACTATGAAATAAACCAAAAATTCGAAATTTATTAATTTTTATCTTGTAAAGCGTAGTATATAATTATTCATTTCTGACCATCTCATAACACAAAGAACTTACCCTTAACCCTGGGGAAATTAATAAAAATGAATTATATGTTGTTTAATGTCTAATCAAGGATAAAATTATAAAAATATATTTTATGATAATTCAAATGTTTACCTAACTAAATCGATCCAATGTATTATTGACTGGAAAAGATCGATTATAATATTTGTATACTGGAAGAAGAGGAAATCAGTGTATTATACAAATAAATACTCTGAATATTTTATGTTAAATAAGCAATCATGTATTCTTTATTGTAGAGGGTAGTTGTTGTAGATTTTCAGTAAGCTAAGAAGTGGACTATCCACCGGGGAGTATTACCGAACCGTGGTGTTTGGTTAACCTAACATTTTGAGGTTGATGTCAAAATCAGCTGATCTTATGAACAGCGAATTTTAAAAATAAGAAATTGTATAATCTGGGTGTAACAAAATTGTTCTTACTCTCTCTTCTAACTAAGATTAAACAATTTCCTTAATCTCTACCAAATCACACACACTCGATTTCTGTTTCTTTTGGTAAACTTCAAATCCGATTGATTTGAACATTAGTAAATATAATTCATAAGTCACGATCGCAAAAAGGTACTTTGACTTTCGCTAATACCCGCGGGATGTTACAGAATGGCGCTCAACGTAAAAGGGCTGTAATTAGAAAAGAATTTTGAGATATTTAACAAAATAATATAACAAAAAACCTAATTATCGTCGGCAGTTATGAGGAAACAAGAAATGCATAATACCAGAGGCAGATCGAAGAAGAGGGCAGAAGAAAAGGAGAAGGAAGAAGGTGGACAGGAACGAGAGATAGAAATATTTACAGACAGTGAAATGGAACAACCGATGGGTGATAAAGAAGAAACTGAAGCAATTATGAACACGGAAAAGGAAATAGTTGAAGAGGATGCCCAAGGGGACCAACCAGACAAAGCGGAAGCCAGGAGAGAACCAAATTGGCAAGACACGATGAGATTTATAGCCAAGAAATTTGATAAAATAGATGAAAATTTTAAGAAACAGGAGGAAAACTCGAAGCAAACCAATGAGGAAAATAAGGAGAATTTTAGGAAACAGGAGGAACAAAACAGACAAACCAATGAGAAAATAGATAGCATTCAGGAAAGTTTAGTCAAACAACTAAACGAAAAATAGAGACCATTCATGGAAATATCAGACAAACCAAGAATGAACAATACCATGAATTGAAAGAGACTGTTGAAGGACAAAGAGAAGAGATGAATGCAAAATTTGAAGAGAATAATGAAAATTTTTAAACAAATTGAGGGTAAGATGGAGAATTTCAATAAAGAGTTGAGGGAAAATCTTGAGAGTAAAATTGAACTGGTCAGTAATACGCTTAGCCAAAGAGTAGATGAATATAAGGAAGAGGCAGAGAAGAAATTAATAGAAACCAATCAAAGATTAGATAAAACTGAAGAGAAGATGGAACAAATCAAAACAGGAATAGATGCCCGAATGGACCGGGAGGAACAAAGTAATCAAGTTCGTATAATGGCCATACGCCAAGAAAACAATGACCAGTTAGATAGTATAAAAAGCAGTCTAAACTGTAAATTCACAGATTTTCACGAAACGGTAGAGAATGTAAAGAATCAGTTCCATAGCCAAGCAGAGAAATTAGATAATTTGCAACAAATACAAACAAACTTACAAGGGGATGTAGATAGAATAAGTTCTAGATCTACATGCAACAATCATCATGTTATCCCAGATAGTAGGGAAAGTGTAAACTTTCGGGATTATCGCAGAAACCCACTCGAATTTTTAGGGAGAGTAGACAACATTTTGAATAGGTCAAAGGAGAACCGATGGAACATGATCAAAGGTATATTAGACGAATCTTTCAAAAACTTTATCGATAATTGGTGGACTGTAATCAGGAACGAGGTGTGTGATTATGGGAGTTTCAAAACAATGTTCAAACTTAAGTACTGGTCGGAGTCAGTGCAAAACATTATTAGAGACGATATCTGTCATGGTAGGTATGACCGCAATATAGGACAAACACCTACTGCTTATTTTTTGGGGAAGGTGTGTGTGGCAAAATATTTAGACCCAAAGATCCCTGAAGAGTGTTTGGTGACCAAGACTGCGTATCACTTCGAGGAAAAGATTATAAGCGCATGATTAAGTGGACAAATGAAAACTATTGGAGGCATGGAAACGCTACTAGAGAATTATGAACAAGAATCTTATTACACGAGGAGTAGATGGAGGTCAGGGAAAACCGAGGAGCGGAAAAATGAACCACCTAGAGATAATCGACCTAGAGTAAATTATGTACGTGCCAATAACAATTATTTTAATAACAGGTATCGAGGAAGATGGCAAAATTATAACAATCGAAATTACAGAAATGATTCTTATCAGAGAGAAGAAGGTCCATAAAGAAGTAGGAGTGAAGAACAACCTAGATTCAGAGATAGTGATGAAGAAAGAAGACCAGTAAACAATATTCAACATAATGAAAATGTTGAACCAAATAATAATAATGATGGAAATCGGGGAAACGGGTACCAGCAGTGAGAAGATGTGACTGCCCGTCACTGCTAGAAACAACCGGGCACAGAATTTACCACAGACCTAATCATAATAATAAATTAAACAGATCAATAACAATTATCAGAAATCATTTTTTAAAAAATATACTGGCGGAGTTAATGGAAGAAAGAGCAATTAAAGAGTCATCACCAAACAATGATATAGTCTATATACAAATAAAATTAAATGGAGTGTTAGCAGAGGCCATGATTGATACAGGAGCAAATATTTCAATTATTGATCAATTAGAACTGGACCGGATTACTGAACTAACTACTGAGAGAATACCTACTTTACCAATTAATAATTTAACAATTATTGGTGCCACCGGGAAGCAAAATAAAACAATCAGAAAACAAGTGTCTTTGAATGTTACTACTAGTGGAATAGGAATACCTATGGGATTTTTAGTAGCTAAAGGGCTACTTTTTAGGGTGTTAATAGGGTGTGATATGCTACGGCGACACACTGCAATTATAAATCTGGCCAGGGGTATAGTAACCTTGAGCACAGAAGAAGGTGAGTTAGCGGCTGAGATAATTGGTAGCCAAAGTGCCCCTCAGTGTCCGAGCTCATTTTTTATTAGGGAGGATAACAGATTAACCCTAGGTAAAAATACAGAAGTAACAGAATCAAAGATTTGGCAAGAGAAGATAGAAGAGATAATCGAGTTTCAAAATAGGCAGGCCCAGGAAATAATTAATGCAGAACAAAAACAACAGCTTATAAAAATTTATAATAAATATAAATCAGTATTCTCAGAGTCACCAGGAAAAGCAGAAAACTTCCTGTGTGAACTAAAGTTCAAAGAAAATGTAAATTTTAATAAACGGTCATACCCTATTGCTCAAGCTTTGAAAGAGGCAGCAAGAAAAGAAATTCAAAGAATGATATTGGAAGATATAATTGAAAGAAGTAGTTCTCCGTACTAGCCCATTGGTAGCTATACCGAAGAAAGATGGTCAATTGGTAAATTCTGTGGCCGTGTTCATCCAATGCATGGATCAAATTTTGGGTAAGGAAGTTTTAGATTTTACTACAATATATGTTGATGACATATTAATTACGTCTTGTACATGGGAGGAACATTGTAATAGAGTGGAAACAGTGTTAAATAAACTGTTACAATATAATATAACTTTGAAACTGGATAAATCTAAATTTATCACACATGAATTACCATTTTTAGTATCATTCTGTCCGCTACTGGAATTAAACCATCTCCTGAGAAGGTAAAGGCTATCCAAGATTTTCCTAAACCAAAAAACTTATTTTTAGAATTCATATTAGGCAATTACCTGTATTAATTTCCGTCTTGTGACTTCTTTAGTTTTTTCCTTAAAACAACGCGTTTCGAGAATAAATTCTCATCATCAGGTTTTTTAAAAATTATAAAAACATCAAATTCAAAATTTTAAAAAACCTGATGATGAGAATTTATTCTCGAAACGCGTTGTTTTAAGGAAAAAACTAAAGAAGTCACAAGACGGACATTAATACAGGTAATTGCCTAATATGAATTCTAAATATTAGTAACGTGACTTGGAGACAATTAAAACAAAATGAATCAAAAAACTTAAAACAACTACAATCCTTTCTGGGGATCTGCAACTATTATAGGAAATTTCAACAGAATTATTCAGAAGTAACAGCCAAATTCCAATATTTACTTTCGAAGAAAAACAAGTGGAAATGGGAAGCAAGTGAAGATAATAATTTTAAGATAATAAAAAATAAATTTCTGGACAGCATCATGTTACACCACCCAAATTTTAATAATCGTTTTTTCATAAATTGTGATGCTAGCAACATTAGCCTTGGAAGTGAGCTATATCAGGAAGATGAGGAAGAAAATCATGGGGTCATCAGTTTTGCAAGCAGAGTACTGAGTAGTTGTGAGAGGAATTATACAGTAACTGGAAAAGAACTGCTGAGTGTTGTGTTCTCATGTATAAAATTTCGAACATTTATATTGGCATACCCAGTAACCATAAGAACCGATCATAGATAATTTCATTTTTAAAAAATTGTAAACTTAACCACGGCAGACTCACCAGATGGGTATTAATACTTCAAGAGTATAATTTAGACTGGGAATATATCACGGGTAAGAAGAATGTAATAGCAGACCGATTGTCACGGATTAACCTAGAAAAAGGAACTTGTGAAATAGAACCAGAGAGTATTGGAAAGATATATTACATTATCAAAATGAAAAAGGAGTATACAACCAGTCTGAAATGAAACGATATCACGAAGAATAAAACCAGATATGAAAATTGAAGCAATCAACAATTTATTTTGTAAACAAGTAAAACGAAAATAAATTTGTTCTAGTGGGGGGGCTTTATGTAATGTTACATAACCCAGTCCCAAAAATGATAACTTAATTATCCTACCATAAAGGTCAGAAATGGGTATAATATACCTAGCTCTAAATTACTTTATATCACCAAACATTATAAACTATATTTAATTTATATAAAGTGTAACAAGTGAGTTATAGTGTACCCAGTGAGTAAATAAGTGACTTTGAAGGGAGCATCTTACAGACTTGTGCTGTAGATGTAGAAACAATTGATTATAATAGTAGACTGTGTTGCTACTAACCAGTTATGTATTTTGTTTAATTATTGTATGATTTGTATTGTGAAGGCAACTAAAATTTAGTACCTAGGTTTAATTTTATATTTAACAGAATAATTATGTTTGAATATAAGATAACCCAGGGTTAAAAATAAAAGAGTTATATATAAGATGATAATAAAAAATAAAATAATACTGTATGAGGAAAATCGCAGAAGAAAATAGTGCAGTGTAAGGATACTATAAGAAATTAATAAATAATATATAAATTCAATTAAAGGAAATAATAATATTAAAGACCTACATCTAAGGTTATAAGAAAATAAACGGAAAAACCTTAAATAAATCAAATTGGATAATAAACCAAAGTTAAAAAGAATTACTTTTCTATAAATAAGAAATAAATTTATAATAATTAAAAACAGCCTATATACTCAAAAGTAAATAGAGGCACCAATAAAAAATGATATAAAAATTATTGGTTACTACGTGTAACGATATAACACAGGAATTAATTGTTAAAAACGATTGGAAACCGTTCGGTTGAGAAAAGTGATGTCACAAAAATTGTATTAAAACCATTTTAAAACTTTCGGAAACGGTGCAAAAATGGAATAAAAATTAACTCACAGTATCCACCTTATGTTCAAACTCCTTCAGATATCAAATATAACGTCTTTACCTGATAAAAAAGTGAAATAACCAATTCCAAGATCTGGCCTAGCTGAACCGCACTTCGAGTTTTTAGCGAGATTGTATCTTAGGGACCTTCAATGAAATTACAAAACAACTAGAACTACAACACTAGAAACAGCTCCATTCAAGTAAAAACTTCGAGGAAAGAGGTAATATAAACGTTATTAATCCTTATTAACCAAGAAAACCTCATATCAAATTGTGGTGAAGTTACAATATTTCGTAAATGATTCCATGTGTATAATAAAGAAATAATCTGCACTCTTGCGGACAAATCCAGAACTACATACTATGAAATAAACCAAAAATTCGAAATTTATTAATTTTTATCTTGTAAAGCGTAGTATATAATTATTCATTTCTGACCGTCTCATAACACAAAGAACTTACCCTTAACCCTGGGGAAATTAATAAAAATGAATTATATGTTGTTTAATGTCTAATCAAGGATAAAATTATAAAAATATATTTTTTGATAATTCAAATGTTTACCTAACTAAATCGATCCAATGTATTATTGACTGGAAAAGATCGATTATAATATTTGTATACTGGAAGAAGAGGAAATCAGTGTATTATACAAATAAATACTCTGAATATTTTATGTTAAATAAGCAATCATGTATTCTTTATTGTAGAGGGTAGTTGTTGTAGATTTTCAGTAAGCTAAGAAGTGGACTATCCACCGGGGAGTATTACCGAACCGTGGTGTTTGGTTAACCTAACATTTTGAGGTTGATGTCAAAATCAGCTGATTTTATGTACAGCGAATTTTAAAAATAAGAAATTGTATAATCTGGGTGTAACAAAATTGTTCTTACTCTCTCTTCTAACTAAGATTAAACAATTTCCTTAATCTCTACCAAATCACACACACTCGATTTCTGTTTCTTTTGGTAAACTTCAAATCCGATTGATTTGAACATTAGTAAATATAATTCATAAGTCACGATCGCAAAAAGGTACTTTGACTTTCGCTAATACCCGCGGGATGTTACAGAATGGCGCTCAACGTAAAAGGGCTGTAATTAGAAAAGAATTTTGAGATATTTAACAAAATAATATAACAAAAAACCTAATTATCGTCGGCAGTTATGAGGAAACAAGAAATGCATAATACCAGAGGCAGATCGAAGAAGAGGGCAGAAGAAAAGGAGAAGGAAGAAGGTGGACAGGAACGAGAGATAGAAATATTTACAGACAGTGAAATGGAACAACCGATGGGTGATAAAGAAGAAACTGAAGCAATTATGAACACGGAAAAGGAAATAGTTGAAGAGGATGCCCAAGGGGACCAACCAGACAAAGCGGAAGCCAGGAGAGAACCAAATTGGCAAGACATGATGAGATTTATAGCCAAGAAATTTGATAAAATAGATGAAAATTTTAAGAAACAGGAGGAAAACTCGAAGCAAACCAATGAGGAAAATAAGGAGAATTTTAGGAAACAGGAGGAACAAAACAGACAAACCAATGAGAAAATAGATAGCATTCAGGAAAGTTTAGTCAAACAACTAAACGAAAAATAGAGACCATTCATGGAAATATCAGACAAACCAAGAATGAACAATACCATGAATTGAAAGAGACTGTTGAAGGACAAAGAGAAGAGATGAATGCTAAATTTGAAGAGAATAATGAAAATTTAAAACAAATTGAGGGTAAGATGGAGAATTTCAATAAAGAGTTGAGGGAAAATCTTGAGAGTAAAATTGAACTGGTCAGTAATACGCTTAGCCAAAGAGTAGATGAATATAAGGAAGAGGCAGAGAAGAAATTAATAGAAACCAATCAAAGATTAGATAAAACTGAAGAGAAGATGGAACAAATCAAAACAGGAATAGATGCCCGAATGGACCGGGAGGAACAAAGTAATCAAGTTCGTATAATGGCCATACGCCAAGAAAACAATGACCAGTTAGATAGTATAAAAAGCAGTCTAAACTGTAAATTCACAGATTTTCACGAAACGGTAGAGAATGTAAAGAATCAGTTCCATAGCCAAGCAGAGAAATTAGATAATTTGCAACAAATACAAACAAACTTACAAGGGGATGTAGATAGAATAAGTTCTAGATCTACATGCAACAATCATCATGTTATCCAAGATAGTAGGGAAAGTGTAAACTTTCGGGATTATCGCAGAAACCCACTCGAATTTTTAGGGAGAGTAGACAAAATTTTGAATAGGTCAAAGGAGAACCGATGGAACATGATCAAAGGTATATTAGACGAATCTTTCAAAAACATTATCGATAATTGGTGGACTGTAATCAGGAACGAGGTGTGTGTTTATGGGAGTTTCAAAACAATGTTCAAACTTAAGTACTGGTCGGAGTCAGTGCAAAACATTATTAGAGACGATATCTGTCATGGTAGGTATGACCGCAATATAGGACAAACACCTACTGCTTATTTTTTGGGGAAGGTGTGTGTGGCAAAATATTTAGACCCAAAGATCCCTGAAGAGTGTTTGGTGACCAAGACTGCGTATCACTTCGAGGAAAAGATTATAAGCGCATGATTAAGTGGACAAATAAAAACTATTGGAGGCATGGAAACGCTACTAGAGAATTATGAACAAGAATCTTATTACACGAGGAGTAGATGGAGGTCAGGGAAAACCGAGGAGCGGAAAAATGAACCACCTAGAGATAATCGACCTAGAGTAAATTATGTACGTGCCAATAACAATTATTTTAATAACAGGTATCGAGGAAGATGGCAAAATTATAACAATCGAAATTACAGAAATGATTCTTATCAGAGAGAAGAAGGTCCATAAAGAAGTAGGAGTGAAGAACAACCTAGATTCAGAGATAGTGATGAAGAAAGAAGACCAGTAAACAATATTCAACATAATGAAAATGTTGAACCAAATAATAATAATGATGGAAATCGGGGAAACGGGTACCAGCAGTGAGAAGATGTGACTGCCCGTCACTGCTAGAAACAACCGGGCACAGAATTTACCACAGACCTAATCATAATAATAAATTAAACAGATCAATAACAATTATCAGAAATCATTTTTTTAAAAATATACAGGCGGAGTTAATGGAAGAAAGAGCAATTAAAGAGTCATCACCAAACAATGATATAGTCTATATACAAATAAAATTAAATGGAGTGTTAGCAGAGGCCATGATTGATACAGGAGCAAATATTTCAATTATTGATCAATTAGAACTGGACCGGATTACTGAACTAACTACTGAGAGAATACCTACTTTACCAATTAATAATTTAACAATTATTGGTGCCACCGGGAAGCAAAATAAAACAATCAGAAAACAAGTGTCTTTGAATGTTACTACTAGTGGAATAGGAATACCTATGGGATTTTTAGTAGCTAAAGGGCTACTTTTTAGGGTGTTAATAGGGTGTGATATGCTATGGCGACACACTGCAATTATAAATCTGGCCAGGGGTATAGTAACCTTGAGCACAGAAGAAGGTGAGTTAGCGGCTGAGATAATTGGTAGCCAAAGTGCCCCTCAGTGTCCGAGCTCATTTTTTATTAGGGAGGATAATAGAATAACCCTAGGTAAAAATACAGAAGTAACAGAATCAAAGATTTGGCAAGAGAAGATAGAAGAGATAATCGAGTTTCAAAATAGGCAGGCCCAGGAAATAATTAATGCAGAACAAAAACAACAGCTTATAAAAATTTATAATAAATATAAATCAGTATTCTCAGAGTCACCAGGAAAAGCAAAAAACTTCCTGTGTGAACTAAAGTTCAAAGAAAATGTAAATTTTAATAAACGGTCATACCCTATTGCTCAAGCTTTGAAAGAGGCAGCAAGAAAAGAAATTCAAAGAATGATATTGGAAGATATAATTGAAAGAAGTAGTTCTCCGTACTAGCCCATTGGTAGCTATACCGAAGAAAGATGGTCAATTGGTAAATTCTGTGGCCGTGTTCATCCAATGCATGGATCAAATTTTGGGTAAGGAAGTTTTAGATTTTACTACAATATATGTTGATGACATATTAATTACGTCTTGTACATGGGAGTAACATTGTAATAGAGTGGAAACAGTGTTAAATAAACTGTTACAATATAATATAACTTTGAAACTGGATAAATCTAAATTTATCACACATGAATTACCATTTTTAGTATCATTCTGTCCGCTACTGGAATTAAACCATCTCCTGAGAAGGTAAAGGCTATCCAAGATTTTCCTAAACCAAAAAACTTATTTTTAGAATTCATATTAGGCAATTACCTGTATTAATTTCCGTCTTGTGACTTCTTTAGTTTTTTCCTTAAAACAACGCGTTTCGAGAATAAATTCTCATCATCAGGTTTTTTAAAAATTATAAAAACATCAAATTCAAAATTTTAAAAAACCTGATGATGAGAATTTATTCTCGAAACGCGTTGTTTTAAGGAAAAAACTAAAGAAGTCACAAGACGGACATTAATACAGGTAATTGCCTAATATGAATTCTAAATATTAGTAACGTGACTTGGAGACAATTAAAACAAAATGAATCAAAAAACTTAAAACAACTACAATCCTTTCTGGGGATCTGCAACTATTATAGGAAATTTCAACAGAATTATTCAGAAGTAACAGCCAAATTCCAATATTTACTTTCGAAGAAAAACAAGTGGAAATGGGAAGCAAGTGAAGATAATAATTTTAAGATAATAAAAAATAAATTTCTGGACAGCATCATGTTACACCACCCAAATTTTAATAATCGTTTTTTCATAAATTGTGATGCTAGCAACATTAGCCTTGGAAGTGAGCTATATCAGGAAGATGAGGAAGAAAATCATGGGGTCATCAGTTTTGCAAGCAGAGTACTGAGTAGTTGTGAGAGGAATTATACAGTAACTGGAAAAGAACTGCTGAGTGTTGTGTTCTCATGTATAAAATTTCGAACATTTATATTGGCATACCCAGTAACCATAAGAACCGATCATAGATAATTTCATTTTAAAAAAATTGTAAACTTAACCACGGCAGACTCACCAGATGGGTATTAATACTTCAAGAGTATAATTTAGACTGGGAATATATCACGGGTAAGAAGAATGTAATAGCAGACCGATTGTCACGGATTAACCTAGAAAAAGGAACTTGTGAAATAGAACCAGAGAGTATTGGAAAGATATATTACATTATCAAAATGAAAAAGGAGTATACAACCAGTCTGAAATGAAACGATATCACGAAGAATAAAACCAGATATGAAAATTGAAGCAATCAACAATTTATTTTGTAAACAAGTAAAACGAAAATAAATTTGTTCTAGTGGGGGGGGGGGGCTTTATGTAACGTTACATAACCCAGTCCCAAAAATGATAACTTAATTATCCTACCATAAAGGTCAGAAATGGGTATAATATACCTAGCTCTAAATTACTTTATATCACCAAACATTATAAACTATATTTAATTTATATAAAGTGTAACAAGTGAGTTATAGTGTACCCAGTGAGTAAATAAGTGACTTTGAAGGGAGCATGTTACAGACTTGTGCTGTAGATGTAGAAACAATTGATTATAATAGTAGACTGTGTTGCTACTAACCAGTTATGTATTTTGTTTAATTATTGTATGATTTGTATTGTGAAGGCAACTAAAATTTAGTACCTAGGTTTAATTTTATATTTAACAGAATAATTATGTTTGAATATAAGATAACCCAGGGTTAAAAATAAAAGAGTTAAATATAAGATGATAATAAAAAATAAAATAATACTGTATGAGGAAAATGGCAGAAGAAAATAGTGCAGTGTAAGGATACTATAAGAAATTAATAAATAATATATAAATTCAATTAAAGGAAATAATAATATTAAAGACCTATATCTAAGGTTATAAGAAATAAACGGAAAAACCTTAAATAAATCAAATTGGATAATAAACCAAAGTTAAAAAGAATTATTTTTCTATAAATAAGAAATAAATTTATAATAATTAAAAACAGCCTATATACTCAAAAGTAAATAGAGGCACCAATAAAAAATGATATAAAAATTATTGGTTACTACGAGTAACGATATAACACAGGAATTAATTGTTAAAAACGATTGGAAACCGTTCGGTTGAGAAAAGTGATGTCACAAAAATTGTATTAAAACCATTTTACAACTTTCGGAAACGGTGCAAAAATGGAATAAAAATTAACTCACGGTATCCACCTTATGTTCAAACTCCTTCAGATATCAAATATAATGTCTTTACCTGATAAAAAAGTGAAATAACCAATTCCAAGATCTGGCCTAGCTGAACCCCACTTCGAGTTTTTAGCGAGATTGTATCTTAGGGACCTTCAATGAAATTACAAAACAACTAGAACTACAACACTAGAAACAGCTCCATTCAAGTAAAAACTTCGAGGAAAGAGGTAATATAAACGTTATTAATCCTTATTAACCAAGAAAACCTCATATCAAATTGTGGTGCAGTTACAATATTTCGTAAATGATTCCATGTGTATAATAAAGAAATAATCTGCACTCTTGCGGACAAATCCAGAACTACATACTATGAAATAAACCAAAAATTCGAAATTTATTAATTTTTATCTTGTAAAGCGTAGTATATAATTATTCATTTCTGACCATCTCATAACACAAAGAACTTACCCTTAACCCTGGGGAAATTAATAAAAATGAATTATATGTTGTTTAATGTCTAATCAAGGATAAAATTATAAAAATATATTTTATGATAATTCAAATGTTTACCTAACTAAATCGATCCAATGTATTATTGACTGGAAAAGATCGATTATAATATTTGTATACTGGAAGAAGAGGAAATCAGTGTATTATACAAATAAATACTCTGAATATTTTATGTTAAATAAGCAATCATGTATTCTTTATTGTAGAGGGTAGTTGTTGTAGATTTTCAGTAAGCTAAGAAGTGGACTATCCACCGGGGAGTATTACCGAACCGTGGTGTTTGGTTAACCTAACATTTTGAGGTTGATGTCAAAATCAGCTGATCTTATGAACAGCGAATTTTAAAAATAAGAAATTGTATAATCTGGGTGTAACAAAATTGTTCTTACTCTCTCTTCTAACTAAGATTAAACAATTTCCTTAATCTCTACCAAATCACACACACTCGATTTCTGTTTCTTTTGGTAAACTTCAAATCCGATTGATTTGAACATTAGTAAATATAATTCATAAGTCACGATCGCAAAAAGGTACTTTGACTTTCGCTAATACCCGCGGGATGTTACAGAATGGCGCTCAACGTAAAAGGGCTGTAATTAGAAAAGAATTTTGAGATATTTAACAAAATAATATAACAAAAAACCTAATTATCGTCGGCAGTTATGAGGAAACAAGAAATGCATAATACCAGAGGCAGATCGAAGAAGAGGGCAGAAGAAAAGGAGAAGGAAGAAGGTGGACAGGAACGAGAGATAGAAATATTTACAGACAGTGAAATGGAACAACCGATGGGTGATAAAGAAGAAACTGAAGCAATTATGAACACGGAAAAGGAAATAGTTGAAGAGGATGCCCAAGGGGACCAACCAGACAAAGCGGAAGCCAGGAGAGAACCAAATTGGCAAGACATGATGAGATTTATAGCCAAGAAATTTGATAAAATAGATGAAAATTTTAAGAAACAGGAGGAAAACTCGAAGCAAACCAATGAGGAAAATAAGGAGAATTTTAGGAAACAGGAGGAACAAAACAGACAAACCAATGAGAAAATAGATAGCATTCAGGAAAGTTTAGTCAAACAACTAAACGAAAAATAGAGACCATTCATGGAAATATCAGACAAACCAAGAATGAACAATACCATGAATTGAAAGAGACTGTTGAAGGACAAAGAGAAGAGATGAATGCTAAATTTGAAGAGAATAATGAAAATTTAAAACAAATTGAGGGTAAGATGGAGAATTTCAATAAAGAGTTGAGGGAAAATCTTGAGAGTAAAATTGAACTGGTCAGTAATACGCTTAGCCAAAGAGTAGATGAATATAAGGAAGAGGCAGAGAAGAAATTAATAGAAACCAATCAAAGATTAGATAAAACTGAAGAGAAGATGGAACAAATCAAAACAGGAATAGATGCCCGAATGGACCGGGAGGAACAAAGTAATCAAGTTCGTATAATGGCCATACGCCAAGAAAACAATGACCAGTTAGATAGTATAAAAAGCAGTCTAAACTGTAAATTCACAGATTTTCACGAAACGGTAGAGAATGTAAAGAATCAGTTCCATAGCCAAGCAGAGAAATTAGATAATTTGCAACAAATACAAACAAACTTACAAGGGGATGTAGATAGAATAAGTTCTAGATCTACATGCAACAATCATCATGTTATCCAAGATAGTAGGGAAAGTGTAAACTTTCGGGATTATCGCAGAAACCCACTCGAATTTTTAGGGAGAGTAGACAAAATTTTGAATAGGTCAAAGGAGAACCGATGGAACATGATCAAAGGTATATTAGACAAATCTTTCAAAAACATTATCGATAATTGGTGGACTGTAATCAGGAACGAGGTGTGTGTTTATGGGAGTTTCAAAACAATGTTCAAACTTAAGTACTGGTCGGAGTCAGTGCAAAACATTATTAGAGACGATATCTGTCATGGTAGGTATGACCGCAATATAGGACAAACACCTACTGCTTATTTTTTGGGGAAGGTGTGTGTGGCAAAATATTTAGACCCAAAGATCCCTGAAGAGTGTTTGGTGACCAAGACTGCGTATCACTTCGAGGAAAAGATTATAAGCGCATGATTAAGTGGACAAATAAAAACTATTGGAGGCATGGAAACGCTACTAGAGAATTATGAACAAGAATCTTATTACACGAGGAGTAGATGGAGGTCAGGGAAAACCGAGGAGCGGAAAAATGAACCACCTAGAGATAATCGACCTAGAGTAAATTATGTACGTGCCAATAACAATTATTTTAATAACAGGTATCGAGGAAGATGGCAAAATTATAACAATCGAAATTACAGAAATGATTCTTATCAGAGAGAAGAAGGTCCATAAAGAAGTAGGAGTGAAGAACAACCTAGATTCAGAGATAGTGATGAAGAAAGAAGACCAGTAAACAATATTCAACATAATGAAAATGTTGAACCAAATAATAATAATGATGGAAATCGGGGAAACGGGTACCAGCAGTGAGAAGATGTGACTGCCCGTCACTGCTAGAAACAACCGGGCACAGAATTTACCACAGACCTAATCATAATAATAAATTAAACAGATCAATAACAATTATCAGAAATCATTTTTTTAAAAATATACAGGCGGAGTTAATGGAAGAAAGAGCAATTAAAGAGTCATCACCAAACAATGATATAGTCTATATACAAATAAAATTAAATGGAGTGTTAGCAGAGGCCATGATTGATACAGGAGCAAATATTTCAATTATTGATCAATTAGAACTGGACCGGATTACTGAACTAACTACTGAGAGAATACCTACTTTACCAATTAATAATTTAACAATTATTGGTGCCACCGGGAAGCAAAATAAAACAATCAGAAAACAAGTGTCTTTGAATGTTACTACTAGTGGAATAGGAATACCTATGGGATTTTTAGTAGCTAAAGGGCTACTTTTTAGGGTGTTAATAGGGTGTGATATGCTACGGCGACACACTGCAATTATAAATCTGGCCAGGGGTATAGTAACCTTGAGCACAGAAGAAGGTGAGTTAGCGGCTGAGATAATTGGTAGCCAAAGTGCCCCTCAGTGTCCGAGCTCATTTTTTATTAGGGAGGATAATAGAATAACCCTAGGTAAAAATACAGAAGTAACAGAATCAAAGATTTGGCAAGAGAAGATAGAAGAGATAATCGAGTTTCAAAATAGGCAGGCCCAGGAAATAATTAATGCAGAACAAAAACAACAGCTTATAAAAATTTATAATAAATATAAATCAGTATTCTCAGAGTCACCAGGAAAAGCAAAAAACTTCCTGTGTGAACTAAAGTTCAAAGAAAATGTAAATTTTAATAAACGGTCATACTCTATTGCTCAAGCTTTGAAAGAGGCAGCAAGAAAAGAAATTCAAAGAATGATATTGGAAGATATAATTGAAAGAAGTAGTTCTCCGTACTAGCCCATTGGTAGCTATACCGAAGAAAGATGGTCAATTGGTAAATTCTGTGGCCGTGTTCATCCAATGCATGGATCAAATTTTGGGTAAGGAAGTTTTAGATTTTACTAAAATATATGTTGATGACATATTAATTACGTCTTGTACATGGGAGTAACATTGTAATAGAGTGGAAACAGTGTTAAATAAACTGTTACAATATAATATAACTTTGAAACTGGATAAATCTAAATTTATCACACATGAATTACCATTTTTAGTATCATTCTGTCCGCTACTGGAATTAAACCATCTCCTGAGAAGGTAAAGGCTATCCAAGATTTTCCTAAACCAAAAAACTTATTTTTAGAATTCATATTAGGCAATTACCTGTATTAATTTCCGTCTTGTGACTTCTTTAGTTTTTTCCTTAAAACAACGCGTTTCGAGAATAAATTGTCATCATCAGGTTTTTTAAAAATTATAAAAACATCAAATTCAAAATTTTAAAAAACCTGATGATGAGAATTTATTCTCGAAACGCGTTGTTTTAAGGAAAAAACTAAAGAAGTCACAAGACGGACATTAATACAGGTAATTGCCTAATATGAATTCTAAATATTAGTAACGTGACTTGGAGACAATTAAAACAAAATGAATCAAAAAACTTAAAACAACTACAATCCTTTCTGGGGATCTGCAACTATTATAGGAAATTTCAACAGAATTATTCAGAAGTAACAGCCAAATTCCAATATTTACTTTCGAAGAAAAACAAGTGGAAATGGGAAGCAAGTGAAGATAATAATTTTAAGATAATAAAAAATAAATTTCTGGACAGCATCATGTTACACCACCCAAATTTTAATAATCGTTTTTTCATAAATTGTGATGCTAGCAACATTAGCCTTGGAAGTGAGCTATATCAGGAAGATGAGGAAGAAAATCATGGGGTCATCAGTTTTGCAAGCAGAGTACTGAGTAGTTGTGAGAGGAATTATACAGTAACTGGAAAAGAACTGCTGAGTGTTGTGTTCTCATGTATAAAATTTCGAACATTTATATTGGCATACCCAGTAACCATAAGAACCGATCATAGATAATTTCATTTTAAAAAAATTGTAAACTTAACCACGGCAGACTCACCAGATGGGTATTAATACTTCAAGAGTATAATTTAGACTGGGAATATATCACGGGTAAGAAGAATGTAATAGCAGACCGATTGTCACGGATTAACCTAGAAAAAGGAACTTGTGAAATAGAACCAGAGAGTATTGGAAAGATATATTACATTATCAAAATGAAAAAGGAGTATACAACCAGTCTGAAATGAAACGATATCACGAAGAATAAAACCAGATATGAAAATTGAAGCAATCAACAATTTATTTTGTAAACAAGTAAAACGAAAATAAATTTGTTCTAGTGGGGGGGGGGGGGGGGCTTTATGTAACGTTACATAACCCAGTCCCAAAAATGATAACTTAATTATCCTACCATAAAGGTCAGAAATGGGTATAATATACCTAGCTCTAAATTACTTTATATCACCAAACATTATAAACTATATTTAATTTATATAAAGTGTAACAAGTGAGTTATAGTGTACCCAGTGAGTAAATAAGTGACTTTGAAGGGAGCATGTTACAGACTTGTGCTGTAGATGTAGAAACAATTGATTATAATAGTAGACTGTGTTTGCTACTAACCAGTTATGTATTTTGTTTAATTATTGTATGATTTGTATTGTGAAGGCAACTAAAATTTAGTACCTAGGTTTAATTTTATATTTAACAGAATAATTATGTTTGAATATAAGATAACCCAGGGTTAAAAATAAAAGAGTTAAATATAAGATGATAATAAAAAATAAAATAATACTGTATGAGGAAAATGGCAGAAGAAAATAGTGCAGTGTAAGGATACTATAAGAAATTAATAAATAATATATAAATTCAATTAAAGGAAATAATAATATTAAAGACCTATATCTAAGGTTATAAGAAATAAACGGAAAAACCTTAAATAAATCAAATTGGATAATAAACCAAAGTTAAAAAGAATTATTTTTCTATAAATAATAAATAAATTTATAATAATTAAAAACAGCCTATATACTCAAAAGTAAATAGAGGCACCAATAAAAAATGATATAAAAATTATTGGTTACTACGAGTAACGATATAACACAGGAATTAATTGTTAAAAACGATTGGAAACCGTTCGGTTGAGAAAAGTGATGTCACAAAAATTGTATTAAAACCATTTTAAAACTTTCGGAAACGGTGCAAAAATGGAATAAAAATTAACTCACGGTATCCACCTTATGTTCAAACTCCTTCAGATATCAAATATAATGTCTTTACCTGATAAAAAAGTGAAATAACCAATTCCAAGATCTGGCCTAGCTGAACCGCACTTCGAGTTTTTAGCGAGATTGTATCTTAGGGACCTTCAATGAAATTACAAAACAACTAGAACTACAACACTAGAAACAGCTCCATTCAAGTAAAAACTTCGAGGAAAGAGGTAATATAAACGTTATTAATCCTTATTAACCAAGAAAACCTCATATCAAATTGTGGTGCAGTTACAATATTTCGTAAATGATTCCATGTGTATAATAAAGAAATAATCTGCACTCTTGCGGACAAATCCAGAACTACATACTATGAAATAAACCAAAAATTCGAAATTTATTAATTTTTATCTTGTAAAGCGTAGTATATAATTATTCATTTCTGACCATCTCATAACACAAAGAACTTACCCTTAACCCTGGGGAAATTAATAAAAATGAATTATATGTTGTTTAATGTCTAATCAAGGATAAAATTATAAAAATATATTTTATGATAATTCAAATGTTTACCTAACTAAATCGATCCAATGTATTATTGACTGGAAAAGATCGATTATAATATTTGTATACTGGAAGAAGAGGAAATCAGTGTATTATACAAATAAATACTCTGAATATTTTATGTTAAATAAGCAATCATGTATTCTTTATTGTAGAGGGTAGTTGTTGTAGATTTTCAGTAAGCTAAGAAGTGGACTATCCACCGGGGAGTATTACCGAACCGTGGTGTTTGGTTAACCTAACATTTTGAGGTTGATGTCAAAATCAGCTGATCTTATGAACAGCGAATTTTAAAAATAAGAAATTGTATAATCTGGGTGTAACAAAATTGTTCTTACTCTCTCTTCTAACTAAGATTAAACAATTTCCTTAATCTCTACCAAATCACACACACTCGATTTCTGTTTCTTTTGGTAAACTTCAAATCCGATTGATTTGAACATTAGTAAATATAATTCATAAGTCACGATCGCAAAAAGGTACTTTGACTTTCGCTAATACCCGCGGGATGTTACAGAATGGCGCTCAACGTAAAAGGGCTGTAATTAGAAAAGAATTTTGAGATATTTAACAAAATAATATAACAAAAAACCTAATTATCGTCGGCAGTTATGAGGAAACAAGAAATGCATAATACCAGAGGCAGATCGAAGAAGAGGGCAGAAGAAAAGGAGAAGGAAGAAGGTGGACAGGAACGAGAGATAGAAATATTTACAGACAGTGAAATGGAACAACCGATGGGTGATAAAGAAGAAACTGAAGCAATTATGAACACGGAAAAGGAAATAGTTGAAGAGGATGCCCAAGGGGACCAACCAGACAAAGCGGAAGCCAGGAGAGAACCAAATTGGCAAGACATGATGAGATTTATAGCCAAGAAATTTGATAAAATAGATGAAAATTTTAAGAAACAGGAGGAAAACTCGAAGCAAACCAATGAGGAAAATAAGGAGAATTTTAGGAAACAGGAGGAACAAAACAGACAAACCAATGAGAAAATAGATAGCATTCAGGAAAGTTTAGTCAAACAACTAAACGAAAAATAGAGACCATTCATGGAAATATCAGACAAACCAAGAATGAACAATACCATGAATTGAAAGAGACTGTTGAAGGACAAAGAGAAGAGATGAATGCTAAATTTGAAGAGAATAATGAAAATTTAAAACAAATTGAGGGTAAGATGGAGAATTTCAATAAAGAGTTGAGGGAAAATCTTGAGAGTAAAATTGAACTGGTCAGTAATACGCTTAGCCAAAGAGTAGATGAATATAAGGAAGAGGCAGAGAAGAAATTAATAGAAACCAATCAAAGATTAGATAAAACTGAAGAGAAGATGGAACAAATCAAAACAGGAATAGATGCCCGAATGGACCGGGAGGAACAAAGTAATCAAGTTCGTATAATGGCCATACGCCAAGAAAACAATGACCAGTTAGATAGTATAAAAAGCAGTCTAAACTGTAAATTCACAGATTTTCACGAAACGGTAGAGAATGTAAAGAATCAGTTCCATAGCCAAGCAGAGAAATTAGATAATTTGCAACAAATACAAACAAACTTACAAGGGGATGTAGATAGAATAAGTTCTAGATCTACATGCAACAATCATCATGTTATCCAAGATAGTAGGGAAAGTGTAAACTTTCGGGATTATCGCAGAAACCCACTCGAATTTTTAGGGAGAGTAGACAAAATTTTGAATAGGTCAAAGGAGAACCGATGGAACATGATCAAAGGTATATTAGACAAATCTTTCAAAAACATTATCGATAATTGGTGGACTGTAATCAGGAACGAGGTGTGTGTTTATGGGAGTTTCAAAACAATGTTCAAACTTAAGTACTGGTCGGAGTCAGTGCAAAACATTATTAGAGACGATATCTGTCATGGTAGGTATGACCGCAATATAGGACAAACACCTACTGCTTATTTTTTGGGGAAGGTGTGTGTGGCAAAATATTTAGACCCAAAGATCCCTGAAGAGTGTTTGGTGACCAAGACTGCGTATCACTTCGAGGAAAAGATTATAAGCGCATGATTAAGTGGACAAATAAAAACTATTGGAGGCATGGAAACGCTACTAGAGAATTATGAACAAGAATCTTATTACACGAGGAGTAGATGGAGGTCAGGGAAAACCGAGGAGCGGAAAAATGAACCACCTAGAGATAATCGACCTAGAGTAAATTATGTACGTGCCAATAACAATTATTTTAATAACAGGTATCGAGGAAGATGGCAAAATTATAACAATCGAAATTACAGAAATGATTCTTATCAGAGAGAAGAAGGTCCATAAAGAAGTAGGAGTGAAGAACAACCTAGATTCAGAGATAGTGATGAAGAAAGAAGACCAGTAAACAATATTCAACATAATGAAAATGTTGAACCAAATAATAATAATGATGGAAATCGGGGAAACGGGTACCAGCAGTGAGAAGATGTGACTGCCCGTCACTGCTAGAAACAACCGGGCACAGAATTTACCACAGACCTAATCATAATAATAAATTAAACAGATCAATAACAATTATCAGAAATCATTTTTTTAAAAATATACAGGCGGAGTTAATGGAAGAAAGAGCAATTAAAGAGTCATCACCAAACAATGATATAGTCTATATACAAATAAAATTAAATGGAGTGTTAGCAGAGGCCATGATTGATACAGGAGCAAATATTTCAATTATTGATCAATTAGAACTGGACCGGATTACTGAACTAACTACTGAGAGAATACCTACTTTACCAATTAATAATTTAACAATTATTGGTGCCACCGGGAAGCAAAATAAAACAATCAGAAAACAAGTGTCTTTGAATGTTACTACTAGTGGAATAGGAATACCTATGGGATTTTTAGTAGCTAAAGGGCTACTTTTTAGGGTGTTAATAGGGTGTGATATGCTACGGCGACACACTGCAATTATAAATCTGGCCAGGGGTATAGTAACCTTGAGCACAGAAGAAGGTGAGTTAGCGGCTGAGATAATTGGTAGCCAAAGTGCCCCTCAGTGTCCGAGCTCATTTTTTATTAGGGAGGATAATAGAATAACCCTAGGTAAAAATACAGAAGTAACAGAATCAAAGATTTGGCAAGAGAAGATAGAAGAGATAATCGAGTTTCAAAATAGGCAGGCCCAGGAAATAATTAATGCAGAACAAAAACAACAGCTTATAAAAATTTATAATAAATATAAATCAGTATTCTCAGAGTCACCAGGAAAAGCAAAAAACTTCCTGTGTGAACTAAAGTTCAAAGAAAATGTAAATTTTAATAAACGGTCATACTCTATTGCTCAAGCTTTGAAAGAGGCAGCAAGAAAAGAAATTCAAAGAATGATATTGGAAGATATAATTGAAAGAAGTAGTTCTCCGTACTAGCCCATTGGTAGCTATACCGAAGAAAGATGGTCAATTGGTAAATTCTGTGGCCGTGTTCATCCAATGCATGGATCAAATTTTGGGTAAGGAAGTTTTAGATTTTACTAAAATATATGTTGATGACATATTAATTACGTCTTGTACATGGGAGTAACATTGTAATAGAGTGGAAACAGTGTTAAATAAACTGTTACAATATAATATAACTTTGAAACTGGATAAATCTAAATTTATCACACATGAATTACCATTTTTAGTATCATTCTGTCCGCTACTGGAATTAAACCATCTCCTGAGAAGGTAAAGGCTATCCAAGATTTTCCTAAACCAAAAAACTTATTTTTAGAATTCATATTAGGCAATTACCTGTATTAATTTCCGTCTTGTGACTTCTTTAGTTTTTTCCTTAAAACAACGCGTTTCGAGAATAAATTGTCATCATCAGGTTTTTTAAAAATTATAAAAACATCAAATTCAAAATTTTAAAAAACCTGATGATGAGAATTTATTCTCGAAACGCGTTGTTTTAAGGAAAAAACTAAAGAAGTCACAAGACGGACATTAATACAGGTAATTGCCTAATATGAATTCTAAATATTAGTAACGTGACTTGGAGACAATTAAAACAAAATGAATCAAAAAACTTAAAACAACTACAATCCTTTCTGGGGATCTGCAACTATTATAGGAAATTTCAACAGAATTATTCAGAAGTAACAGCCAAATTCCAATATTTACTTTCGAAGAAAAACAAGTGGAAATGGGAAGCAAGTGAAGATAATAATTTTAAGATAATAAAAAATAAATTTCTGGACAGCATCATGTTACACCACCCAAATTTTAATAATCGTTTTTTCATAAATTGTGATGCTAGCAACATTAGCCTTGGAAGTGAGCTATATCAGGAAGATGAGGAAGAAAATCATGGGGTCATCAGTTTTGCAAGCAGAGTACTGAGTAGTTGTGAGAGGAATTATACAGTAACTGGAAAAGAACTGCTGAGTGTTGTGTTCTCATGTATAAAATTTCGAACATTTATATTGGCATACCCAGTAACCATAAGAACCGATCATAGATAATTTCATTTTAAAAAAATTGTAAACTTAACCACGGCAGACTCACCAGATGGGTATTAATACTTCAAGAGTATAATTTAGACTGGGAATATATCACGGGTAAGAAGAATGTAATAGCAGACCGATTGTCACGGATTAACCTAGAAAAAGGAACTTGTGAAATAGAACCAGAGAGTATTGGAAAGATATATTACATTATCAAAATGAAAAAGGAGTATACAACCAGTCTGAAATGAAACGATATCACGAAGAATAAAACCAGATATGAAAATTGAAGCAATCAACAATTTATTTTGTAAACAAGTAAAACGAAAATAAATTTGTTCTAGTGGGGGGGGGGGGCTTTATGTAACGTTACATAACCCAGTCCCAAAAATGATAACTTAATTATCCTACCATAAAGGTCAGAAATGGGTATAATATACCTAGCTCTAAATTACTTTATATCACCAAACATTATAAACTATATTTAATTTATATAAAGTGTAACAAGTGAGTTATAGTGTACCCAGTGAGTAAATAAGTGACTTTGAAGGGAGCATGTTACAGACTTGTGCTGTAGATGTAGAAACAATTGATTATAATAGTAGACTGTGTTTGCTACTAACCAGTTATGTATTTTGTTTAATTATTGTATGATTTGTATTGTGAAGGCAACTAAAATTTAGTACCTAGGTTTAATTTTATATTTAACAGAATAATTATGTTTGAATATAAGATAACCCAGGGTTAAAAATAAAAGAGTTAAATATAAGATGATAATAAAAAATAAAATAATACTGTATGAGGAAAATGGCAGAAGAAAATAGTGCAGTGTAAGGATACTATAAGAAATTAATAAATAATATATAAATTCAATTAAAGGAAATAATAATATTAAAGACCTATATCTAAGGTTATAAGAAATAAACGGAAAAACCTTAAATAAATCAAATTGGATAATAAACCAAAGTTAAAAAGAATTATTTTTCTATAAATAATAAATAAATTTATAATAATTAAAAACAGCCTATATACTCAAAAGTAAATAGAGGCACCAATAAAAAATGATATAAAAATTATTGGTTACTACGAGTAACGATATAACACAGGAATTAATTGTTAAAAACGATTGGAAACCGTTCGGTTGAGAAAAGTGATGTCACAAAAATTGTATTAAAACCATTTTAAAACTTTCGGAAACGGTGCAAAAATGGAATAAAAATTAACTCACGGTATCCACCTTATGTTCAAACTCCTTCAGATATCAAATATAATGTCTTTACCTGATAAAAAAGTGAAATAACCAATTCCAAGATCTGGCCTAGCTGAACCGCACTTCGAGTTTTTAGCGAGATTGTATCTTAGGGACCTTCAATGAAATTACAAAACAACTAGAACTACAACACTAGAAACAGCTCCATTCAAGTAAAAACTTCGAGGAAAGAGGTAATATAAACGTTATTAATCCTTATTAACCAAGAAAACCTCATATCAAATTGTGGTGCAGTTACAATATTTCGTAAATGATTCCATGTGTATAATAAAGAAATAATCTGCACTCTTGCGGACAAATCCAGAACTACATACTATGAAATAAACCAAAAATTCGAAATTTATTAATTTTTATCTTGTAAAGCGTAGTATATAATTATTCATTTCTGACCATCTCATAACACAAAGAACTTACCCTTAACCCTGGGGAAATTAATAAAAATGAATTATATGTTGTTTAATGTCTAATCAAGGATAAAATTATAAAAATATATTTTATGATAATTCAAATGTTTACCTAACTAAATCGATCCAATGTATTATTGACTGGAAAAGATCGATTATAATATTTGTATACTGGAAGAAGAGGAAATCAGTGTATTATACAAATAAATACTCTGAATATTTTATGTTAAATAAGCAATCATGTATTCTTTATTGTAGAGGGTAGTTGTTGTAGATTTTCAGTAAGCTAAGAAGTGGACTATCCACCGGGGAGTATTACCGAACCGTGGTGTTTGGTTAACCTAACATTTTGAGGTTGATGTCAAAATCAGCTGATTTTATGAACAGCGAATTTTAAAAATAAGAAATTGTATAATCTGGGTGTAACAAAATTGTTCTTACTCTCTCTTCTAACTAAGATTAAACAATTTCCTTAATCTCTAACAAATCACACACACTCGATTTCTGTTTCTTTTGGTAAACTTCAAATCCGATTGATTTGAACATTAGTAAATATAATTCATAAGTCACGATCGCAAAAAGGTACTTTGACTTTCGCTAATACCCGCGGGATGTTACAGAATGGCGCTCAACGTAAAAGGGCTGTAATTAGAAAAGAATTTTGAGATATTTAACAAAATAATATAACAAAAAACCTAATTATCGTCGGCAGTTATGAGGAAACAAGAAATGCATAATACCAGAGGCAGATCGAAGAAGAGGGCAGAAGAAAAGGAGAAGGAAGAAGGTGGACAGGAACGAGAGATAGAAATATTTACAGACAGTGAAATGGAACAACCGATGGGTGATAAAGAAGAAACTGAAGCAATTATGAACACGGAAAAGGAAATAGTTGAAGAGGATGCCCAAGGGGACCAACCAGACAAAGCGGAAGCCAGGAGAGAACCAAATTGGCAAGACATGATGAGATTTATAGCCAAGAAATTTGATAAAATAGATGAAAATTTTAAGAAACAGGAGGAAAACTCGAAGCAAACCAATGAGGAAAATAAGGAGAATTTTAGGAAACAGGAGGAACAAAACAGACAAACCAATGAGAAAATAGATAGCATTCAGGAAAGTTTAGTCAAACAACTAAACGAAAAATAGAGACCATTCATGGAAATATCAGACAAACCAAGAATGAACAATACCATGAATTGAAAGAGACTGTTGAAGGACAAAGAGAAGAGATGAATGCAAAATTTGAAGAGAATAATGAAAATTTAAAACAAATTGAGGGTAAGATGGAGAATTTCAATAAAGAGTTGAGGGAAAATCTTGAGAGTAAAATTGAACTGGTCAGTAATACGCTTAGCCAAAGAGTAGATGAATATAAGGAAGAGGCAGAGAAGAAATTAATAGAAACCAATCAAAGATTAGATAAAACTGAAGAGAAGATGGAACAAATCAAAACAGGAATAGATGCCCGAATGGACCGGGAGGAACAAAGTAATCAAGTTCGTATAATGGCCATACGCCAAGAAAACAATGACCAGTTAGATAGTATAAAAAGCAGTCTAAACTGTAAATTCACAGATTTTCACGAAACGGTAGAGAATGTAAAGAATCAGTTCCATAGCCAAGCAGAGAAATTAGATAATTTGCAACAAATACAAACAAACTTACAAGGGGATGTAGATAGAATAAGTTCTAGATCTACATGCAACAATCATCATGTTATCCAAGATAGTAGGGAAAGTGTAAACTTTCGGGATTATCGCAGAAACCCACTCGAATTTTTAGGGAGAGTAGACAAAATTTTGAATAGGTCAAAGGAGAACCGATGGAACATGATCAAAGGTATATTAGACGAATCTTTCAAAAACATTATCGATAATTGGTGGACTGTAATCAGGAACGAGGTGTGTGTTTATGGGAGTTTCAAAACAATGTTCAAACTTAAGTACTGGTCGGAGTCAGTGCAAAACATTATTAGAGACGATATCTGTCATGGTAGGTATGACCGCAATATAGGACAAACACCTACTGCTTATTTTTTGGGGAAGGTGTGTGTGGCAAAATATTTAGACCCAAAGATCCCTGAAGAGTGTTTGGTGACCAAGACTGCGTATCACTTCGAGGAAAAGATTATAAGCACATGATTAAGTGGACAAATAAAAACTATTGGAGGCATGGAAACGCTACTAGAGAATTATGAACAAGAATCTTATTACACGAGGAGTAGATGGAGGTCAGGGAAAACCGAGGAGCGGAAAAATGAACCACCTAGAGATAATCGACCTAGAGTAAATTATGTACGTGCCAATAACAATTATTTTAATAACAGGTATCGAGGAAGATGGCAAAATTATAACAATCGAAATTACAGAAATGATTCTTATCAGAGAGAAGAAGGTCCATAAAGAAGTAGGAGTGAAGAACAACCTAGATTCAGAGATAGTGATGAAGAAAGAAGACCAGTAAACAATATTCAACATAATGAAAATGTTGAACCAAATAATAATAATGATGGAAATCGGGGAAACGGGTACCAGCAGTGAGAAGATGTGACTGCCCGTCACTGCTAGAAACAACCGGGCACAGAATTTACCACAGACCTAATCATAATAATAAATTAAACAGATCAATAACAATTATCAGAAATCATTTTTTTAAAAATATACAGGCGGAGTTAATGGAAGAAAGAGCAATTAAAGAGTCATCACCAAACAATGATATAGTCTATATACAAATAAAATTAAATGGAGTGTTAGCAGAGGCCATGATTGATACAGGAGCAAATATTTCAATTATTGATCAATTAGAACTGGACCGGATTACTGAACTAACTACTGAGAGAATACCTACTTTACCAATTAATAATTTAACAATTATTGGTGCCACCGGGAAGCAAAATAAAACAATCAGAAAACAAGTGTCTTTGAATGTTACTACTAGTGGAATAGGAATACCTATGGGATTTTTAGTAGCTAAAGGGCTACTTTTTAGGGTGTTAATAGGGTGTGATATGCTACGGCGACACACTGCAATTATAAATCTGGCCAGGGGTATAGTAACCTTGAGCACAGAAGAAGGTGAGTTAGCGGCTGAGATAATTGGTAGCCAAAGTGCCCCTCAGTGTCCGAGCTCATTTTTTATTAGGGAGGATAATAGAATAACCCTAGGTAAAAATACAGAAGTAACAGAATCAAAGATTTGGCAAGAGAAGATAGAAGAGATAATCGAGTTTCAAAATAGGCAGGCCCAGGAAATAATTAATGCAGAACAAAAACAACAGCTTATAAAAATTTATAATAAATATAAATCAGTATTCTCAGAATAACCAAGAAAAGCAAAAAACTTCCTGTGTGAACTAAAGTTCAAAGAAAATGTAAATTTTTATAAACGGTCATACCCTATTGCTCAAGCTTTGAAAGAGGCAGCAAGAAAAGAAATTCAAAGAATGATATTGGAAGATATAATTGAAAGAAGTAGTTCTCCGTACTAGCCCATTGGTAGCTATACCGAAGAAAGATGGTCAATTGGTAAATTCTGTGGCCGTGTTCATCCAATGCATGGATCAAATTTTGGGTAAGGAAGTTTTAGATTTTACTACAATATATGTTGATGACATATTAATTACGTCTTGTACATGGGAGTAACATTGTAATAGAGTGGAAACAGTGTTAAATAAACTGTTACAATATAATATAACTTTGAAACTGGATAAATCTAAATTTATCACACATGAATTACCATTTTTAGTATCATTCTGTCCGCTACTGGAATTAAACCATCTCCTGAGAAGGTAAAGGCTATCCAAGATTTTCCTAAACCAAAAAACTTATTTTTAGAATTCATATTAGGCAATTACCTGTATTAATTTCCGTCTTGTGACTTCTTTAGTTTTTTCCTTAAAACAACGCGTTTCGAGAATAAATTCTCATCATCAGGTTTTTTAAAAATTATAAAAACATCAAATTCAAAATTTTAAAAAACCTGATGATGAGAATTTATTCTCGAAACGCGTTGTTTTAAGGAAAAAACTAAAGAAGTCACAAGACGGACATTAATACAGGTAATTGCCTAATATGAATTCTAAATATTAGTAACGTGACTTGGAGACAATTAAAACAAAATGAATCAAAAAACTTAAAACAACTACAATCCTTTCTGGGGATCTGCAACTATTATAGGAAATTTCAACAGAATTATTCAGAAGTAACAGCCAAATTCCAATATTTACTTTCGAAGAAAAACAAGTGGAAATGGGAAGCAAGTGAAGATAATAATTTTAAGATAATAAAAAATAAATTTCTGGACAGCATCATGTTACACCACCCAAATTTTAATAATCGTTTTTTCATAAATTGTGATGCTAGCAACATTAGCCTTGGAAGTGAGCTATATCAGGAAGATGAGGAAGAAAATCATGGGGTCATCAGTTTTGCAAGCAGAGTACTGAGTAGTTGTGAGAGGAATTATACAGTAACTGGAAAAGAACTGCTGAGTGTTGTGTTCTCATGTATAAAATTTCGAACATTTATATTGGCATACCCAGTAACCATAAGAACCGATCATAGATAATTTCATTTTTAAAAAATTGTAAACTTAACCACGGCAGACTCACCAGATGGGTATTAATACTTCAAGAGTATAATTTAGACTGGGAATATATCACGGGTAAGAAGAATGTAATAGCAGACCGATTGTCACGGATTAACCTAGAAAAAGGAACTTGTGAAATAGAACCAGAGACTATTGGAAAGATATATTACATTATCAAAATGAAAAAGGAGTATACAACCAGTCTGAAATGAAACGATATCACGAAGAATAAAACCAGATATGAAAATTGAAGCAATCAACAATTTATTTTGTAAACAAGTAAAACGAAAATAAATTTGTTCTAGTGGGGGGGCTTTATGTAATGTTACATAACCCAGTCCCAAAAATGATAACTTAATTATCCTACCATAAAGGTCAGAAATGGGTATAATATACCTAGCTCTAAATTACTTTATATCACCAAACATTATAAACTATATTTAATTTATATAAAGTGTAACAAGTGAGTTATAGTGTACCCAGTGAGTAAATAAGTGACTTTGAAGGGAGCATCTTACAGACTTGTGCTGTAGATGTAGAAACAATTGATTATAATAGTAGACTGTGTTGCTACTAACCAGTTATGTATTTTGTTTAATTATTGTATGATTTGTATTGTGAAGGCAACTAAAATTTAGTACCTAGGTTTAATTTTATATTTAACAGAATAATTATGTTTGAATATAAGATAACCCAGGGTTAAAAATAAAAGAGTTAAATATAAGATGATAATAAAAAATAAAATAATACTGTATGAGGAAAATGGCAGAAGAAAATAGTGCAGTGTAAGGATACTATAAGAAATTAATAAATAATATATAAATTCAATTAAAGGAAATAATAATATTAAAGACCTATATCTAAGGTTATAAGAAAATAAACGGAAAAACCTTAAATAAATCAAATTGGATAATAAACCAAAGTTAAAAAGAATTATTTTTCTATAAATAAGAAATAAATTTATAATAATTAAAAACAGCCTATATACTCAAAAGTAAATAGAGGCACCAATAAAAAATGATATAAAAATTATTGGTTACTACGAGTAACGATATAACACAGGAATTAATTGTTAAAAACGATTGGAAACCGTTCGGTTGAGAAAAGTGATGTCACAAAAATTGTATTAAAACCATTTTAAAACTTTCGGAAACGGTGCAAAAATGGAATAAAAATTAACTCACGGTATCCACCTTATGTTCAAACTCCTTCAGATATGAAATATAACGTCTTTACCTGATAAAAAAGTGAAATAACCAATTCCAAGATCTGGCCTAGCTGAACCGCACTTCGAGTTTTTAGCGAGATTGTATCTTAGGGACCTTCAATGAAATTACAAAACAACTAGAACTACAACACTAGAAACAGCTCCATTCAAGTAAAAACTTCGAGGAAAGAGGTAATATAAACGTTATTAATCCTTATTAACCAAGAAAACCTCATATCAAATTGTGGTGCAGTTACAATATTTCGTAAATGATTCCATGTGTATAATAAAGAAATAATCTGCACTCTTGCGGACAAATCCAGAACTACATACTATGAAATAAACCAAAAATTCGAAATTTATTAATTTTTATCTTGTAAAGCGTAGTATATAATTATTCATTTCTGACCGTCTCATAACACAAAGAACTTACCCTTAACCCTGGGGAAATTAATAAAAATGAATTATATGTTGTTTAATGTCTAATCAAGGATAAAATTATAAAAATATATTTTATGATAATTCAAATGTTTACCTAACTAAATCGATCCAATGTATTATTGACTGGAAAAGATCGATTATAATATTTGTATACTGGAAGAAGAGGAAATCAGTGTATTATACAAATAAATACTCTGAATATTTTATGTTAAATAAGCAATCATGTATTCTTTATTGTAGAGGGTAGTTGTTGTAGATTTTCAGTAAGCTAAGAAGTGGACTATCCACCGGGGAGTATTACCGAACCGTGGTGTTTGGTTAACCTAACATTTTGAGGTTGATGTCAAAATCAGCTGATCTTATGAACAGCGAATTTTAAAAATAAGAAATTGTATAATCTGGGTGTAACAAAATTGTTCTTACTCTCTCTTCTAACTAAGATTAAACAATTTCCTTAATCTCTACCAAATCACACACACTCGATTTCTGTTTCTTTTGGTAAACTTCAAATCCGATTGATTTGAACATTAGTAAATATAATTCATAAGTCACGATCGCAAAAAGGTACTTTGACTTTCGCTAATACCCGCGGGACGTTACAGAATGGCGCTCAACGTAAAAGGGCTGTAATTAGAAAAGAATTTTGAGATATTTAACAAAATAATATAACAAAAAACCTAATTATCGTCGGCAGTTATGAGAAAACAAGAAATGCATAATACCAGAGGCAGATCGAAGAAGAGGGCAGAAGAAAAGGAGAAGGAAGAAGGTGGACAGGAACGAGAGATAGAAATATTTACAGACAGTGAAATGGAACAACCGATGGGTGATAAAGAAGAAACTGAAGCAATTATGAACACGGAAAAGGAAATAGTTGAAGAGGATGCCCAAGGGGACCAACCAGACAAAGCGGAAGCCAGGAGAGAACCAAATTGGCAAGACATGATGAGATTTATAGCCGAGAAATTTGATAAAATAGATGAAAATTTTAAGAAACAGGAGGAAAACTCGAAGCAAACCAATGAGGAAAATAAGGAAAATTTTAAGAAACAGGAGGAAAACTTGAAGCAAACCAATGAGGAAAATAAGGAGAATTTTAGGAAACAGGAGGAACAAAACAGACAAACCAATGAGAAAATAGATAGCATTCAGGAAAGTTTAGTCAAACAACTAAACGAAAAAATAGGGACCATTCATGGAAATATCAGACAAATCATGAATGAACAATACCATGAATTGAAAGAGACTGTTGAAGGACAAAGAGAAGAGATGAATGCAAAATTTGAAGAGAATAATGAAAATTTAAAACAAATTGAGGGTAAGATGGAGAATTTCAATAAAGAGTTGAGGGAAAATCTTGAGAGTAAAATTGAACTGGTCAGTAATACGCTTAGCCAAAGAGTAGATGAATATAAGGAAGAGGCAGAGAAGAAATTAATAGAAACCAATCAAAGATTAGATAAAACTGAAGAGAAGATGGAACAAATCAAAACAGGAATAGATGCCCGAATGGACCGGGAGGAACAAAGTAATCAAGTTCGTATAATGGCCATACGTCAAGAAAACAATGACCAGTTAGATAGTATAAAAAGCAGTCTAAACTGTAAATTCACAGATTTTCACGAAACGGTAGAGAATGTAAAGAATCAGTTCCATAGCCAAGCAGAGAAATTAGATAATTTGCAACAAATACAAACAAACTTACAAGGGGATGTAGATAGAATAAGTTCTAGATCTACATGCAACAATCATCATGTTATCCAAGATAGTAGGGAAAGTGTAAACTTTCGGGATTATCGCAGAAACCCACTCGAATTTTTAGGGAGAGTAGACAAAATTTTGAATAGGTCAAAGGAGAACCGATGGAACATGATCAAAGGTATATTAGACGAATCTTTCAAAAACATTATCGATAATTGGTGGACTGTAATCAGGAACGAGGTGTGTGTTTATGGGAGTTTCAAAACAATGTTCAAACTTAAGTACTGGTCGGAGTCAGTGCAAAACATTATTAGAGACGATATCTGTCATGGTAGGTATGACCGCAATATAGGACAAACACCTACTGCTTATTTTTTGGGGAAGGTGTGTGTGGCAAAATATTTAGACCCAAAGATCCCTGAAGAGTGTTTGGTGACCAAGACTGCGTATCACTTCGAGGAAAAGATTATAAGCGCATGATTAAGTGGACAAATAAAAACTATTGGAGGCATGGAAACGCTACTAGAGAATTATGAACAAGAATCTTATTACACGAGGAGTAGATGGAGGTCAGGGAATACCGAGGAGCGGAAAAATGAACCACCTAGAGATAATCGACCTAGAGTAAATTATGTACGTGCCAATAACAATTATTTTAATAACAGGTATCGAGGAAGATGGCAAAATTATAACAATCGAAATTACAGAAATGATTCTTATCAGAGAGAAGAAGGTCCATAAAGAAGTAGGAGTGAAGAACAACCTAGATTCAGAGATAGTGATGAAGAAAGAAGACCAGTAAACAATATTCAACATAATGAAAATGTTGAACCAAATAATAATAATGATGGAAATCGGGGAAACGGGTACCAGCAGTGAGAAGATGTGACTGCCCGTCACTGCTAGAAACAACCGGGCACAGAATTTACCACAGACCTAATCATAATAATAAATTAAACAGATCAATAACAATTATCAGAAATCATTTTTTTAAAAATATACAGGCGGAGTTAATGGAAGAAAGAGCAATTAAAGAGTCATCACCAAACAATGATATAGTCTATATACAAATAAAATTAAATGGAGTGTTAGCAGAGGCCATGATTGATACAGGAGCAAATATTTCAATTATTGATCAATTAGAACTGGACCGGATTACTGAACTAACTACTGAGAGAATACCTACTTTACCAATTAATAATTTAACAATTATTGGTGCCACCGGGAAGCAAAATAAAACAATCAGAAAACAAGTGTCTTTGAATGTTACTACTAGTGGAATAGGAATACCTATGGGATTTTTAGTAGCTAAAGGGCTACTTTTTAGGGTGTTAATAGGGTGTGATATGCTACGGCGACACACTGCAATTATAAATCTGGCCAGGGGTATAGTAACCTTGAGCACAGAAGAAGGTGAGTTAGCGGCTGAGATAATTGGTAGCCAAAGTGCCCCTCAGTGTCCGAGCTCATTTTTTATTAGGGAGGATAATAGAATAACCCTAGGTAAAAATACAGAAGTAACAGAATCAAAGATTTGGCAAGAGAAGATAGAAGAGATAATCGAGTTTCAAAATAGGCAGGCCCAGGAAATAATTAATGCAGAACAAAAACAACAGCTTATAAAAATTTATAATAAATATAAATCAGTATTCTCAGAGTCACCAGGAAAAGCAAAAAACTTCCTGTGTGAACTAAAGTTCAAAGAAAATGTAAATTTTAATAAACGGTCATACCCTATTGCTCAAGCTTTGAAAGAGGCAGCAAGAAAAGAAATTCAAAGAATGATATTGGAAGATATAATTGAAAGAAGTAGTTCTCCGTACTAGCCCATTGGTAGCTATACCGAAGAAAGATGGTCAATTGGTAAATTCTGTGGCCGTGTTCATCCAATGCATGGATCAAATTTTGGGTAAGGAAGTTTTAGAGTTTACTACAATATATGTTGATGCCATATTAATTACGTCTTGTACATGGGAGTAACATTGTAATAGAGTGGAAACAGTGTTAAATAAACTGTTACAATATAATATAACTTTGAAACTGGATAAATCTAAATTTATCACAAATGAATTACCATTTTTAGTATCATTCTGTCCGCTACTGGAATTAAACCATCTCCTGAGAAGGTAAAGGCTATCCAAGATTTTCCTAAACCAAAAAACTTATTTTTAGAATTCATATTAGGCAATTACCTGTATTAATTTCCGTCTTGTGACTTCTTTAGTTTTTTCCTTAAAACAACGCGTTTCGAGAATAAATTCTCATCATCAGGTTTTTTAAAAATTATAAAAACATCAAATTCAAAATTTTAAAAAACCTGATGATGAGAATTTATTCTCGAAACGCGTTGTTTTAAGGAAAAAACTAAAGAAGTCACAAGACGGACATTAATACAGGTAATTGCCTAATATGAATTCTAAATATTAGTAACGTGACTTGGAGACAATTAAAACAAAATGAATCAAAAAACTTAAAACAACTACAATCCTTTCTGGGGATCTGCAACTATTATAGGAAATTTCAACAGAATTATTCAGAAGTAACAGCCAAATTCCAATATTTACTTTCGAAGAAAAACAAGTGGAAATGGGAAGCAAGTGAAGATAATAATTTTAAGATAATAAAAAATAAATTTCTGGACAGCATCATGTTACACCACCCAAATTTTAATAATCGTTTTTTCATAAATTGTGATGCTAGCAACATTAGCCTTGGAAGTGAGCTATATCAGGAAGATGAGGAAGAAAATCATGGGGTCATCAGTTTTGCAAGCAGAGTACTGAGTAGTTGTGAGAGGAATTATACAGTAACTGGAAAAGAACTGCTGAGTGTTGTGTTCTCATGTATAAAATTTCGAACATTTATATTGGCATACCCAGTAACCATAAGAACCGATCATAGATAATTTCATTTTTAAAAAATTGTAAACTTAACCACGGCAGACTCACCAGATGGGTATTAATACTTCAAGAGTATAATTTAGACTGGGAATATATCACGGGTAAGAAGAATGTAATAGCAGACCGATTGTCACGGATTAACCTAGAAAAAGGAACTTGTGAAATAGAACCAGAGAGTATTGGAAAGATATATTACATTATCAAAATGAAAAAGGAGTATACAACCAGTCTGAAATGAAACGATATCACGAAGAATAAAACCAGATATGAAAATTGAAGCAATCAACAATTTATTTTGTAAACAAGTAAAACGAAAATAAATTTGTTCTAGTGGGGGGGCTTTATGTAATGTTACATAACCCAGTCCCAAAAATGATAACTTAATTATCCTACCATAAAGGTCAGAAATGGGTATAATATACCTAGCTCTAAATTACTTTATATCACCAAACATTATAAACTATATTTAATTTATATAAAGTGTAACAAGTGAGTTATAGTGTACCCAGTGAGTAAATAAGTGACTTTGAAGGGAGCATCTTACAGACTTGTGCTGTAGATGTAGAAACAATTGATTATAATAGTAGACTGTGTTGCTACTAACCAGTTATGTATTTTGTTTAATTATTGTATGATTTGTATTGTGAAGGCAACTAAAATTTAGTACCTAGGTTTAATTTTATATTTAACAGAATAATTATGTTTGAATATAAGATAACCCAGGGTTAAAAATAAAAGAGTTAAATATAAGATGATAATAAAAAATAAAATAATACTGTATGAGGAAAATGGCAGAAGAAAATAGTGCAGTGTAAGGATACTATAAGAAATTAATAAATAATATATAAATTCAATTAAAGGAAATAATAATATTAAAGACCTATATCTAAGGTTATAAGAAAATAAACGGAAAAACCTTAAATAAATCAAATTGGATAATAAACCAAAGTTAAAAAGAATTATTTTTCTATAAATAAGAAATAAATTTATAATAATTAAAAACAGCCTATATACTCAAAAGTAAATAGAGGCACCAATAAAAAATGATATAAAAATTATTGGTTACTACGAGTAACGATATAACACAGGAATTAATTGTTAAAAACGATTGGAACCCGTTCGGTTGAGAAAAGTGATGTCACAAAAATTGTATTAAAACCATTTTAAAACTTTCGGAAACGGTGCAAAAATGGAATAAAAATTAACTCACGGTATCCACCTTATGTTCAAACTCCTTCAGATATCAAATATAACGTCTTTACCTGATAAAAAAGTGAAATAACCAATTCCAAGATCTGGCCTAGCTGAACCGCACTTCGAGTTTTTAGCGAGATTGTATCTTAGGGACCTTCAATGAAATTACAAAACAACTAGAACTACAACACTAGAAACAGCTCCATTCAAGTAAAAACTTCGAGGAAAGAGGTAATATAAACGTTATTAATCCTTATTAACCAAGAAAACCTCATATCAAATTGTGGTGCAGTTACAATATTTCGTAAATGATTCCATGTGTATAATAAAGAAATAATCTGCACTCTTGCGGACAAATCCAGAACTACATACTATGAAATAAACCAAAAATTCGAAATTTATTAATTTTTATCTTGTAAAGCGTAGTATATAATTATTCATTTCTGACCGTCTCATAACACAAAGAACTTACCCTTAACCCTGGGGAAATTAATAAAAATGAATTATATGTTGTTTAATGTCTAATCAAGGATAAAATTATAAAAATATATTTTATGATAATTCAAATGTTTACCTAACTAAATCGATCCAATGTATTATTGACTGGAAAAGATCGATTATAATATTTGTATACTGGAAGAAGAGGAAATCAGTGTATTATACAAATAAATACTCTGAATATTTTATGTTAAATAAGCAATCATGTATTCTTTATTGTAGAGGGTAGTTGTTGTAGATTTTCAGTAAGCTAAGAAGTGGACTATCCACCGGGGAGTATTACCGAACCGTGGTGTTTGGTTAACCTAACATTTTGAGGTTGATGTCAAAATCAGCTGATCTTATGAACAGCGAATTTTAAAAATAAGAAATTGTATAATCTGGGTGTAACAAAATTGTTCTTACTCTCTCTTCTAACTAAGATTAAACAATTTCCTTAATCTCTACCAAATCACACACACTCGATTTCTGTTTCTTTTGGTAAACTTCAAATCCGATTGATCTGAACATTAGTAAATATAATTCATAAGTCACGATCGCAAAAAGGTACTTTGACTTTCGCTAATACCCGCGGGACGTTACAGAATGGCGCTCAACGTAAAAGGGCTGTAATTAGAAAAGAATTTTGAGATATTTAACAAAATAATATAACAAAAAACCTAATTATCGTCGGCAGTTATGAGAAAACAAGAAATGCATAATACCAGAGGCAGATCGAAGAAGAGGGCAGAAGAAAAGGAGAAGGAAGAAGGTGGACAGGAACGAGAGATAGAAATATTTACAGACAGTGAAATGGAACAACCGATGGGTGATAAAGAAGAAACTGAAGCAATTATGAACACGGAAAAGGAAATAGTTGAAGAGGATGCCCAAGGGGACCAACCAGACAAAGCGGAAGCCAGGAGAGAACCAAATTGGCAAGACATGATGAGATTTATAGCCGAGAAATTTGATAAAATAGATGAAAATTTTAAGGAACAGGAGGAAAACTCGAAGCAAACCAATGAGGAAAATAAGGAAAATTTTAAGAAACAGGAGGAAAACTTGAAGAAAACCAATGAGGAAAATAAGGAGAATTTTAGGAAACAGGAGGAACAAAACAGACAAACCAATGAGAAAATAGATAGCATTCAGGAAAGTTTAGTCAAACAACTAAACGAAAAAATAGGGACCATTCATGGAAATATCAGACAAATCATGAATGAACAATACCATGAATTGAAAGAGACTGTTGAAGGACAAAGAGAAGAGATGAATGCTAAATTTGAAGAGAATAATGAAAATTTAAAACAAATTGAGGGTAAGATGGAGAATTTCAATAAAGAGTTGAGGGAAAATCTTGAGAGTAAAATTGAACTGGTCAGTAATACGCTTAGCCAAAGAGTAGATGAATATAAGGAAGAGGCAGAGAAGAAATTAATAGAAACCAATCAAAGATTAGTTAAACTGAAGAGAAGATGGAACAAATCAAAACAGGAATAGATGCCCGAATGGACCGGGAGGAACAAAGTAATCAAGTTCGTATAATGGCCATACGCCAAGAAAACAATGACCAGTTAGATAGTATAAAAAGCAGTCTAAACTGTAAATTCACAGATTTTCACGAAACGGTAGAGAATGTAAAGAATCAGTTCCATAGCCAAGCAGAGAAATTAGATAATTTGCAACAAATACAAACAAACTTACAAGGGGATGTAGATAGAATAAGTTCTAGATCTACATGCAACAATCATCATGTTATCCAAGATAGTAGGGAAAGTGTAAACTTTCGGGATTATCGCAGAAACCCACTCGAATTTTTAGGGAGAGTAGACAAAATTTTGAATAGGTCAAAGGAGAACCGATGGAACATGATCAAAGGTATATTAGACGAATCTTTCAAAAACATTATCGATAATTGGTGGACTGTAATCAGGAACGAGGTGTGTGTTTATGGGAGTTTCAAAACAATGTTCAAACTTAAGTACTGGTCGGAGTCAGTGCAAAACATTATTAGAGACGATATCTGTCATGGTAGGTATGACCGCAATATAGGACAAACACCTACTGCTTATTTTTTGGGGAAGGTGTGTGTGGCAAAATATTTAGACCCAAAGATCCCTGAAGAGTGTTTGGTGACCAAGACTGCGTATCACTTCGAGGAAAAGATTATAAGCGCATGATTAAGTGGACAAATAAAAACTATTGGAGGCATGGAAACGCTACTAGAGAATTATGAACAAGAATCTTATTAGACGAGGAGTAGATGGAGGTCAGGGAATACCGAGGAGCGGAAAAATGAACCACCTAGAGATAATCGACCTAGAGTAAATTATGTACGTGCCAATAACAATTATTTTAATAACAGGTATCGAGGAAGATGGCAAAATTATAACAATCGAAATTACAGAAATGATTCTTATCAGAGAGAAGAAGGTCCATAAAGAAGTAGGAGTGAAGAACAACCTAGATTCAGAGATAGTGATGAAGAAAGAAGACCAGTAAACAATATTCAACATAATGAAAATGTTGAACCAAATAATAATAATGATGGAAATCGGGGAAACGGGTACCAGCAGTGAGAAGATGTGACTGCCCGTCACTGCTAGAAACAACCGGGCACAGAATTTACCACAGACCTAATCATAATAATAAATTAAACAGATCAATAACAATTATCAGAAATCATTTTTTTAAAAATATACAGGCGGAGTTAATGGAAGAAAGAGCAATTAAAGAGTCATCACCAAACAATGATATAGTCTATATACAAATAAAATTAAATGGAGTGTTAGCAGAGGCCATGATTGATACAGGAGCAAATATTTCAATTATTGATCAATTAGAACTGGACCGGATTACTGAACTAACTACTGAGAGAATACCTACTTTACCAATTAATAATTTAACAATTATTGGTGCCACCGGGAAGCAAAATAAAACAATCAGAAAACAAGTGTCTTTGAATGTTACTACTAGTGGAATAGGAATACCTATGGGATTTTTAGTAGCTAAAGGGCTACTTTTTAGGGTGTTAATAGGGTGTGATATGCTACGGCGACACACTGCAATTATAAATCTGGCCAGGGGTATAGTAACCTTGAGCACAGAAGAAGGTGAGTTAGCGGCTGAGATAATTGGTAGCCAAAGTGCCCCTCAGTGTCCGAGCTCATTTTTTATTAGGGAGGATAATAGAATAACCCTAGGTAAAAATACAGAAGTAACAGAATCAAAGATTTGGCAAGAGAAGATAGAAGAGATAATCGAGTTTCAAAATAGGCAGGCCCAGGAAATAATTAATGCAGAACAAAAACAACAGCTTATAAAAATTTATAATAAATATAAATCAGTATTCTCAGAGTCACCAGGAAAAGCAAAAAACTTCCTGTGTGAACTAAAGTTCAAAGAAAATGTAAATTTTAATAAACGGTCATACCCTATTGCTCAAGCTTTGAAAGAGGCAGCAAGAAAAGAAATTCAAAGAATGATATTGGAAGATATAATTGAAAGAAGTAGTTCTCCGTACTAGCCCATTGGTAGCTATACCGAAGAAAGATGGTCAATTGGTAAATTCTGTGGCCGTGTTCATCCAATGCATGGATCAAATTTTGGGTAAGGAAGTTTTAGAGTTTACTACAATATATGTTGATGCCATATTAATTACGTCTTGTACATGGGAGTAACATTGTAATAGAGTGGAAACAGTGTTAAATAAACTGTTACAATATAATATAACTTTGAAACTGGATAAATCTAAATTTATCACAAATGAATTACCATTTTTAGTATCATTCTGTCCGCTACTGGAATTAAACCATCTCCTGAGAAGGTAAAGGCTATCCAAGATTTTCCTAAACCAAAAAACTTATTTTTAGAATTCATATTAGGCAATTACCTGTATTAATTTCCGTCTTGTGACTTCTTTAGTTTTTTCCTTAAAACAACGCGTTTCGAGAATAAATTCTCATCATCAGGTTTTTTAAAAATTATAAAAACATCAAATTCAAAATTTTAAAAAACCTGATGATGAGAATTTATTCTCGAAACGCGTTGTTTTAAGGAAAAAACTAAAGAAGTCACAAGACGGACATTAATACAGGTAATTGCCTAATATGAATTCTAAATATTAGTAACGTGACTTGGAGACAATTAAAACAAAATGAATCAAAAAACTTAAAACAACTACAATCCTTTCTGGGGATCTGCAACTATTATAGGAAATTTCAACAGAATTATTCAGAAGTAACAGCCAAATTCCAATATTTACTTTCGAAGAAAAACAAGTGGAAATGGGAAGCAAGTGAAGATAATAATTTTAAGATAATAAAAAATAAATTTCTGGACAGCATCATGTTACACCACCCAAATTTTAATAATCGTTTTTTCATAAATTGTGATGCTAGCAACATTAGCCTTGGAAGTGAGCTATATCAGGAAGATGAGGAAGAAAATCATGGGGTCATCAGTTTTGCAAGCAGAGTACTGAGTAGTTGTGAGAGGAATTATACAGTAACTGGAAAAGAACTGCTGAGTGTTGTGTTCTCATGTATAAAATTTCGAACATTTATATTGGCATACCCAGTAACCATAAGAACCGATCATAGATAATTTCATTTTTAAAAAATTGTAAACTTAACCACGGCAGACTCACCAGATGGGTATTAATACTTCAAGAGTATAATTTAGACTGGGAATATATCACGGGTAAGAAGAATGTAATAGCAGACCGATTGTCACGGATTAACCTAGAAAAAGGAACTTGTGAAATAGAACCAGAGAGTATTGGAAAGATATATTACATTATCAAAATGAAAAAGGAGTATACAACCAGTCTGAAATGAAACGATATCACGAAGAATAAAACCAGATATGAAAATTGAAGCAATCAACAATTTATTTTGTAAACAAGTAAAACGAAAATAAATTTGTTCTAGTGGGGGGGCTTTATGTAATGTTACATAACCCAGTCCCAAAAATGATAACTTAATTATCCTACCATAAAGGTCAGAAATGGGTATAATATACCTAGCTCTAAATTACTTTATATCACCAAACATTATAAACTATATTTAATTTATATAAAGTGTAACAAGTGAGTTATAGTGTACCCAGTGAGTAAATAAGTGACTTTGAAGGGAGCATCTTACAGACTTGTGCTGTAGATGTAGAAACAATTGATTATAATAGTAGACTGTGTTGCTACTAACCAGTTATGTATTTTGTTTAATTATTGTATGATTTGTATTGTGAAGGCAACTAAAATTTAGTACCTAGGTTTAATTTTATATTTAACAGAATAATTATGTTTGAATATAAGATAACCCAGGGTTAAAAATAAAAGAGTTAAATATAAGATGATAATAAAAAATAAAATAATACTGTATGAGGAAAATGGCAGAAGAAAATAGTGCAGTGTAAGGATACTATAAGAAATTAATAAATAATATATAAATTCAATTAAAGGAAATAATAATATTAAAGACCTATATCTAAGGTTATAAGAAAATAAACGGAAAAACCTTAAATAAATCAAATTGGATAATAAACCAAAGTTAAAAAGAATTATTTTTCTATAAATAAGAAATAAATTTATAATAATTAAAAACAGCCTATATACTCAAAAGTAAATAGAGGCACCAATAAAAAATGATATAAAAATTATTGGTTACTACGAGTAACGATATAACACAGGAATTAATTGTTAAAAACGATTGGAAACCGTTCGGTTGAGAAAAGTGATGTCACAAAAATTGTATTAAAACCATTTTAAAACTTTCGGAAACGGTGCAAAAATGGAATAAAAATTAACTCACGGTATCCACCTTATGTTCAAACTCCTTCAGATATCAAATATAACGTCTTTACCTGATAAAAAAGTGAAATAACCAATTCCAAGATCTGGCCTAGCTGAACCGCACTTCGAGTTTTTAGCGAGATTGTATCTTAGGGACCTTCAATGAAATTACAAAACAACTAGAACTACAACACTAGAAACAGCTCCATTCAAGTAAAAACTTCGAGGAAAGAGGTAATATAAACGTTATTAATCCTTATTAACCAAGAAAACCTCATATCAAATTGTGGTGCAGTTACAATATTTCGTAAATGATTCCATGTGTATAATAAAGAAATAATCTGCACTCTTGCGGACAAATCCAGAACTACATACTATGAAATAAACCAAAAATTCGAAATTTATTAATTTTTATCTTGTAAAGCGTAGTATATAATTATTCATTTCTGACCGTCTCATAACACAAAGAACTTACCCTTAACCCTGGGGAAATTAATAAAAATGAATTATATGTTGTTTAATGTCTAATCAAGGATAAAATTATAAAAATATATTTTATGATAATTCAAATGTTTACCTAACTAAATCGATCCAATGTATTATTGACTGGAAAAGATCGATTATAATATTTGTATACTGGAAGAAGAGGAAATCAGTGTATTATACAAATAAATACTCTGAATATTTTATGTTAAATAAGCAATCATGTATTCTTTATTGTAGAGGGTAGTTGTTGTAGATTTTCAGTAAGCTAAGAAGTGGACTATCCACCGGGGAGTATTACCGAACCGTGGTGTTTGGTTAACCTAACATTTTGAGGTTGATGTCAAAATCAGCTGATCTTATGAACAGCGAATTTTAAAAATAAGAAATTGTATAATCTGGGTGTAACAAAATTGTTCTTACTCTCTCTTCTAACTAAGATTAAACAATTTCCTTAATCTCTACCAAATCACACACACTCGATTTCTGTTTCTTTTGGTAAACTTCAAATCCGATTGATTTGAACATTAGTAAATATAATTCATAAGTCACGATCGCAAAAAGGTACTTTGACTTTCGCTAATACCCGCGGGACGTTACAGAATGGCGCTCAACGTAAAAGGGCTGTAATTAGAAAAGAATTTTGAGATATTTAACAAAATAATATAACAAAAAACCTAATTATCGTCGGCAGTTATGAGAAAACAAGAAATGCATAATACCAGAGGCAGATCGAAGAAGAGGGCAGAAGAAAAGGAGAAGGAAGAAGGTGGACAGGAACGAGAGATAGAAATATTTACAGACAGTGAAATGGAACAACCGATGGGTGATAAAGAAGAAACTGAAGCAATTATGAACACGGAAAAGGAAATAGTTGAAGAGGATGCCCAAGGGGACCAACCAGACAAAGCGGAAGCCAGGAGAGAACCAAATTGGCAAGACATGATGAGATTTATAGCCGAGAAATTTGATAAAATAGATGAAAATTTTAAGAAACAGGAGGAAAACTCGAAGCAAACCAATGAGGAAAATAAGGAAAATTTTAAGAAACAGGAGGAAAACTTGAAGCAAACCAATGAGGAAAATAAGGAGAATTTTAGGAAACAGGAGGAACAAAACAGACAAACCAATGAGAAAATAGATAGCATTCAGGAAAGTTTAGTCAAACATCTAAACGAAAAAATAGGGACCATTCATGGAAATATCAGACAAATCATGAATGAACAATACCATGAATTGAAAGAGACTGTTGAAGGACAAAGAGAAGAGATGAATGCTAAATTTGAAGAGAATAATGAAAATTTAAAACAAATTGAGGGTAAGATGGAGAATTTCAATAAAGAGTTGAGGGAAAATCTTGAGAGTAAAATTGAACTGGTCAGTAATACGCTTAGCCAAAGAGTAGATGAATATAAGGAAGAGGCAGAGAAGAAATTAATAGAAACCAATCAAAGATTAGATAAAACTGAAGAGAAGATGGAACAAATCAAAACAGGAATAGATGCCCGAATGGACCGGGAGGAACAAAGTAATCAAGTTCGTATAATGGCCATACGCCAAGAAAACAATGACCAGTTAGATAGTATAAAAAGCAGTCTAAACTGTAAATTCACAGATTTTCACGAAACGGTAGAGAATGTAAAGAATCAGTTCCATAGCCAAGCAGAGAAATTAGATAATTTGCAACAAATACAAACAAACTTACAAGGGGATGTAGATAGAATAAGTTCTAGATCTACATGCAACAATCATCATGTTATCCAAGATAGTAGGGAAAGTGTAAACTTTCGGGATTATCGCAGAAACCCACTCGAATTTTTAGGGAGAGTAGACAAAATTTTGAATAGGTCAAAGGAGAACCGATGGGACATGATCAAAGGTATATTAGACGAATCTTTCAAAAACTTTATCGATAATTGGTGGACTGTAATCAGGAACGAGGTGTGTGTTTATGGGAGTTTCAAAACAATGTTCAAACTTAAGTACTGGTCGGAGTCAGTGCAAAACATTATTAGAGACGATATCTGTCATGGTAGGTATGACCGCAATATAGGACAAACACCTACTGCTTATTTTTTGGGGAAGGTGTGTGTGGCAAAATATTTAGACCCAAAGATCCCTGAAGAGTGTTTGGTGACCAAGACTGCGTATCACTTCGAGGAAAAGATTATAAGCGCATGATTAAGTGGACAAATAAAAACTATTGGAGGCATGGAAACGCTACTAGAGAATTATGAACAAGAATCTTATTAGACGAGGAGTAGATGGAGGTCAGGGAATACCGAGGAGCGGAAAAATGAACCACCTAGAGATAATCGACCTAGAGTAAATTATGTACGTGCCAATAACAATTATTTTAATAACAGGTATCGAGGAAGATGGCAAAATTATAACAATCGAAATTACAGAAATGATTCTTATCAGAGAGAAGAAGGTCCATAAAGAAGTAGGAGTGAAGAACAACCTAGATTCAGAGATAGTGATGAAGAAAGAAGACCAGTAAACAATATTCAACATAATGAAAATGTTGAACCAAATAATAATAATGATGGAAATCGGGGAAACGGGTACCAGCAGTGAGAAGATGTGACTGCCCGTCACTGCTAGAAACAACCGGGCACAGAATTTACCACAGACCTAATCATAATAATAAATTAAACAGATCAATAACAATTATCAGAAATCATTTTTTTTAAAATATACAGGCGGAGTTAATGGAAGAAAGAGCAATTAAAGAGTCATCACCAAACAATGATATAGTCTATATACAAATAAAATTAAATGGAGTGTTAGCAGAGGCCATGATTGATACAGGAGCAAATATTTCAATTATTGATCAATTAGAACTGGACCGGATTACTGAACTAACTACTGAGAGAATACCTACTTTACCAATTAATAATTTAACAATTATTGGTGCCACCGGGAAGCAAAATAAAACAATCAGAAAACAAGTGTCTTTGAATGTTACTACTAGTGGAATAGGAATACCTATGGGATTTTTAGTAGCTAAAGGGCTACTTTTTAGGGTGTTAATAGGGTGTGATATGCTACGGCGACACACTGCAATTATAAATCTGGCCAGGGGTATAGTAACCTTGAGCACAGAAGAAGGTGAGTTAGCGGCTGAGATAATTGGTAGCCAAAGTGCCCCTCAGTGTCCGAGCTCATTTTTTATTAGGGAGGATAATAGAATAACCCTAGGTAAAAATACAGAAGTAACAGAATCAAAGATTTGGCAAGAGAAGATAGAAGAGATAATCGAGTTTCAAAATAGGCAGGCCCAGGAAATAATTAATGCAGAACAAAAACAACAGCTTATAAAAATTTATAATAAATATAAATCAGTATTCTCAGAGTCACCAGGAAAAGCAAAAAACTTCCTGTGTGAACTAAAGTTCAAAGAAAATGTAAATTTTAATAAACGGTCATACCCTATTGCTCAAGCTTTGAAAGAGGCAGCAAGAAAAGAAATTCAAAGAATGATATTGGAAGATATAATTGAAAGAAGTAGTTCTCCGTACTAGCCCATTGGTAGCTATACCGAAGAAAGATGGTCAATTGGTAAATTCTGTGGCCGTGTTCAATGCATGGATCAAATTTTGGGTAAGGAAGTTTTAGAGTTTACTACAATATATGTTGATGCCATATTAATTACGTCTTGTACATGGGAGTAACATTGTAATAGAGTGGAAACAGTGTTAAATAAACTGTTACAATATAATATAACTTTGAAACTGGATAAATCTAAATTTATCACAAATGAATTACCATTTTTAGTATCATTCTGTCCGCTACTGGAATTAAACCATCTCCTGAGAAGGTAAAGGCTATCCAAGATTTTCCTAAACCAAAAAACTTATTTTTAGAATTCATATTAGGCAATTACCTGTATTAATTTCCGTCTTGTGACTTCTTTAGTTTTTTCCTTAAAACAACGCGTTTCGAGAATAAATTCTCATCATCAGGTTTTTTAAAAATTATAAAAACATCAAATTCAAAATTTTAAAAAACCTGATGATGAGAATTTATTCTCGAAACGCGTTGTTTTAAGGAAAAAACTAAAGAAGTCACAAGACGGACATTAATACAGGTAATTGCCTAATATGAATTCTAAATATTAGTAACGTGACTTGGAGACAATTAAAACAAAATGAATCAAAAAACTTAAAACAACTACAATCCTTTCTGGGGATCTGCAACTATTATAGGAAATTTCAACAGAATTATTCAGAAGTAACAGCCAAATTCCAATATTTACTTTCGAAGAAAAACAAGTGGAAATGGGAAGCAAGTGAAGATAATAATTTTAAGATAATAAAAAATAAATTTCTGGACAGCATCATGTTACACCACCCAAATTTTAATAATCGTTTTTTCATAAATTGTGATGCTAGCAACATTAGCCTTGGAAGTGAGCTATATCAGGAAGATGAGGAAGAAAATCATGGGGTCATCAGTTTTGCAAGCAGAGTACTGAGTAGTTGTGAGAGGAATTATACAGTAACTGGAAAAGAACTGCTGAGTGTTGTGTTCTCATGTATAAAATTTCGAACATTTATATTGGCATACCCAGTAACCATAAGAACCGATCATAGATAATTTCATTTTTAAAAAATTGTAAACTTAACCACGGCAGACTCACCAGATGGGTATTAATACTTCAAGAGTATAATTTAGACTGGGAATATATCACGGGTAAGAAGAATGTAATAGCAGACCGATTGTCACGGATTAACCTAGAAAAAGGAACTTGTGAAATAGAACCAGAGAGTATTGGAAAGATATATTACATTATCAAAATGAAAAAGGAGTATACAACCAGTCTGAAATGAAACGATATCACGAAGAATAAAACCAGATATGAAAATTGAAGCAATCAACAATTTATTTTGTAAACAAGTAAAACGAAAATAAATTTGTTCTAGTGGGGGGGCTTTATGTAATGTTACATAACCCAGTCCCAAAAATGATAACTTAATTATCCTACCATAAAGGTCAGAAATGGGTATAATATACCTAGCTCTAAATTACTTTATATCACCAAACATTATAAACTATATTTAATTTATATAAAGTGTAACAAGTGAGTTATAGTGTACCCAGTGAGTAAATAAGTGACTTTGAAGGGAGCATCTTACAGACTTGTGCTGTAGATGTAGAAACAATTGATTATAATAGTAGACTGTGTTGCTACTAACCAGTTATGTATTTTGTTTAATTATTGTATGATTTGTATTGTGAAGGCAACTAAAATTTAGTACCTAGGTTTAATTTTATATTTAACAGAATAATTATGTTTGAATATAAGATAACCCAGGGTTAAAAATAAAAGAGTTAAATATAAGATGATAATAAAAAATAAAATAATACTGTATGAGGAAAATGGCAGAAGAAAATAGTGCAGTGTAAGGATACTATAAGAAATTAATAAATAATATATAAATTCAATTAAAGGAAATAATAATATTAAAGACCTATATCTAAGGTTATAAGAAAATAAACGGAAAAACCTTAAATAAATCAAATTGGATAATAAACCAAAGTTAAAAAGAATTATTTTTCTATAAATAAGAAATAAATTTATAATAATTAAAAACAGCCTATATACTCAAAAGTAAATAGAGGCACCAATAAAAAATGATATAAAAATTATTGGTTACTACGAGTAACGATATAACACAGGAATTAATTGTTAAAAACGATTGGAAACCGTTCGGTTGAGAAAAGTGATGTCACAAAAATTGTATTAAAACCATTTTAAAACTTTCGGAAACGGTGCAAAAATGGAATAAAAATTAACTCACGGTATCCACCTTATGTTCAAACTCCTTCAGATATCAAATATAACGTCTTTACCTGATAAAAAAGTGAAATAACCAATTCCAAGATCTGGCCTAGCTGAACCGCACTTCGAGTTTTTAGCGAGATTGTATCTTAGGGACCTTCAATGAAATTACAAAACAACTAGAACTACAACACTAGAAACAGCTCCATTCAAGTAAAAACTTCGAGGAAAGAGGTAATATAAACGTTATTAATCCTTATTAACCAAGAAAACCTCATATCAAATTGTGGTGCAGTTACAATATTTCGTAAATGATTCCATGTGTATAATAAAGAAATAATCTGCACTCTTGCGGACAAATCCAGAACTACATACTATGAAATAAACCAAAAATTCGAAATTTATTAATTTTTATCTTGTAAAGCGTAGTATATAATTATTCATTTCTGACCGTCTCATAACACAAAGAACTTACCCTTAACCCTGGGGAAATTAATAAAAATGAATTATATGTTGTTTAATGTCTAATCAAGGATAAAATTATAAAAATATATTTTATGATAATTCAAATGTTTACCTAACTAAATCGATCCAATGTATTATTGACTGGAAAAGATCGATTATAATATTTGTATACTGGAAGAAGAGGAAATCAGTGTATTATACAAATAAATACTCTGAATATTTTATGTTAAATAAGCAATCATGTATTCTTTATTGTAGAGGGTAGTTGTTGTAGATTTTCAGTAAGCTAAGAAGTGGACTATCCACCGGGGAGTATTACCGAACCGTGGTGTTTGGTTAACCTAACATTTTGAGGTTGATGTCAAAATCAGCTGATCTTATGAACAGCGAATTTTAAAAATAAGAAATTGTATAATCTGGGTGTAACAAAATTGTTCTTACTCTCTCTTCTAACTAAGATTAAACAATTTCCTTAATCTCTACCAAATCACACACACTCGATTTCTGTTTCTTTTGGTAAACTTCAAATCCGATTGATTTGAACATTAGTAAATATAATTCATAAGTCACGATCGCAAAAAGGTACTTTGACTTTCGCTAATACCCGCGGGACGTTACAGAATGGCGCTCAACGTAAAAGGGCTGTAATTAGAAAAGAATTTTGAGATATTTAACAAAATAATATAACAAAAAACCTAATTATCGTCGGCAGTTATGAGAAAACAAGAAATGCATAATACCAGAGGCAGATCGAAGAAGAGGGCAGAAGAAAAGGAGAAGGAAGAAGGTGGACAGGAACGAGAGATAGAAATATTTACAGACAGTGAAATGGAACAACCGATGGGTGATAAAGAAGAAACTGAAGCAATTATGAACACGGAAAAGGAAATAGTTGAAGAGGATGCCCAAGGGGACCAACCAGACAAAGCGGAAGCCAGGAGAGAACCAAATTGGCAAGACATGATGAGATTTATAGCCGAGAAATTTGATAAAATAGATGAAAATTTTAAGAAACAGGAGGAAAACTCGAAGCAAACCAATGAGGAAAATAAGGAAAATTTTAAGAAACAGGAGGAAAACTTGAAGCAAACCAATGAGGAAAATAAGGAGAATTTTAGGAAACAGGAGGAACAAAACAGACAAACCAATGAGAAAATAGATAGCATTCAGGAAAGTTTAGTCAAACAACTAAACGAAAAAATAGGGACCATTCATGGAAATATCAGACAAATCATGAATGAACAATACCATGAATTGAAAGAGACTGTTGAAGGACAAAGAGAAGAGATGAATGCAAAATTTGAAGAGAATAATGAAAATTTAAAACAAATTGAGGGTAAGATGGAGAATTTCAATAAAGAGTTGAGGGAAAATCTTGAGAGTAAAATTGAACTGGTCAGTAATACGCTTAGCCAAAGAGTAGATGAATATAAGGAAGAGGCAGAGAAGAAATTAATAGAAACCAATCAAAGATTAGATAAAACTGAAGAGAAGATGGAACAAATCAAAACAGGAATAGATGCCCGAATGGACCGGGAGGAACAAAGTAATCAAGTTCGTATAATGGCCATACGCCAAGAAAACAATGACCAGTTAGATAGTATAAAAAGCAGTCTAAACTGTAAATTCACAGATTTTCACGAAACGGTAGAGAATGTAAAGAATCAGTTCCATAGCCAAGCAGAGAAATTAGATAATTTGCAACAAATACAAACAAACTTACAAGGGGATGTAGATAGAATAAGTTCTAGATCTACATGCAACAATCATCATGTTATCCAAGATAGTAGGGAAAGTGTAAACTTTCGGGATTATCGCAGAAACCCACTCGAATTTTTAGGGAGAGTAGACAAAATTTTGAATAGGTCAAAGGAGAACCGATGGAACATGATCAAAGGTATATTAGACGAATCTTTCAAAAACATTATCGATAATTGGTGGACTGTAATCAGGAACGAGGTGTGTGTTTATGGGAGTTTCAAAACAATGTTCAAACTTAAGTACTGGTCGGAGTCAGTGCAAAACATTATTAGAGACGATATCTGTCATGGTAGGTATGACCGCAATATAGGACAAACACCTACTGCTTATTTTTTGGGGAAGGTGTGTGTGGCAAAATATTTAGACCCAAAGATCCCTGAAGAGTGTTTGGTGACCAAGACTGCGTATCACTTCGAGGAAAAGATTATAAGCGCATGATTAAGTGGACAAATAAAAACTATTGGAGGCATGGAAACGCTACTAGAGAATTATGAACAAGAATCTTATTAGACGAGGAGTAGATGGAGGTCAGGGAATACCGAGGAGCGGAAAAATGAACCACCTAGAGATAATCGACCTAGAGTAAATTATGTACGTGCCAATAACAATTATTTTAATAACAGGTATCGAGGAAGATGGCAAAATTATAACAATCGAAATTACAGAAATGATTCTTATCAGAGAGAAGAAGGTCCATAAAGAAGTAGGAGTGAAGAACAACCTAGATTCAGAGATAGTGATGAAGAAAGAAGACCAGTAAACAATATTCAACATAATGAAAATGTTGAACCAAATAATAATAATGATGGAAATCGGGGAAACGGGTACCAGCAGTGAGAAGATGTGACTGCCCGTCACTGCTAGAAACAACCGGGCACAGAATTTACCACAGACCTAATCATAATAATAAATTAAACAGATCAATAACAATTATCAGAAATCATTTTTTTTAAAATATACAGGCGGAGTTAATGGAAGAAAGAGCAATTAAAGAGTCATCACCAAACAATGATATAGTCTATATACAAATAAAATTAAATGGAGTGTTAGCAGAGGCCATGATTGATACAGGAGCAAATATTTCAATTATTGATCAATTAGAACTGGACCGGATTACTGAACTAACTACTGAGAGAATACCTACTTTACCAATTAATAATTTAACAATTATTGGTGCCACCGGGAAGCAAAATAAAACAATCAGAAAACAAGTGTCTTTGAATGTTACTACTAGTGGAATAGGAATACCTATGGGATTTTTAGTAGCTAAAGGGCTACTTTTTAGGGTGTTAATAGGGTGTGATATGCTACGGCGACACACTGCAATTATAAATCTGGCCAGGGGTATAGTAACCTTGAGCACAGAAGAAGGTGAGTTAGCGGCTGAGATAATTGGTAGCCAAAGTGCCCCTCAGTGTCCGAGCTCATTTTTTATTAGGGAGGATAATAGAATAACCCTAGGTAAAAATACAGAAGTAACAGAATCAAAGATTTGGCAAGAGAAGATAGAAGAGATAATCGAGTTTCAAAATAGGCAGGCCCAGGAAATAATTAATGCAGAACAAAAACAACAGCTTATAAAAATTTATAATAAATATAAATCAGTATTCTCAGAGTCACCAGGAAAAGCAAAAAACTTCCTGTGTGAACTAAAGTTCAAAGAAAATGTAAATTTTAATAAACGGTCATACCCTATTGCTCAAGCTTTGAAAGAGGCAGCAAGAAAAGAAATTCAAAGAATGATATTGGAAGATATAATTGAAAGAAGTAGTTCTCCGTACTAGCCCATTGGTAGCTATACCGAAGAAAGATGGTCAATTGGTAAATTCTGTGGCCGTGTTCATCCAATGCATGGATCAAATTTTGGGTAAGGAAGTTTTAGAGTTTACTACAATATATGTTGATGCCATATTAATTACGTCTTGTACATGGGAGTAACATTGTAATAGAGTGGAAACAGTGTTAAATAAACTGTTACAATATAATATAACTTTGAAACTGGATAAATCTAAATTTATCACAAATGAATTACCATTTTTAGTATCATTCTGTCCGCTACTGGAATTAAACCATCTCCTGAGAAGGTAAAGGCTATCCAAGATTTTCCTAAACCAAAAAACTTATTTTTAGAATTCATATTAGGCAATTGCCTGTATTAATTTCCGTCTTGTGACTTCTTTAGTTTTTTCCTTAAAACAACGCGTTTCGAGAATAAATTCTCATCATCAGGTTTTTTAAAAATTATAAAAACATCAAATTCAAAATTTTAAAAAACCTGATGATGAGAATTTATTCTCGAAACGCGTTGTTTTAAGGAAAAAACTAAAGAAGTCACAAGACGGACATTAATACAGGTAATTGCCTAATATGAATTCTAAATATTAGTAACGTGACTTGGAGACAATTAAAACAAAATGAATCAAAAAACTTAAAACAACTACAATCCTTTCTGGGGATCTGCAACTATTATAGGAAATTTCAACAGAATTATTCAGAAGTAACAGCCAAATTCCAATATTTACTTTCGAAGAAAAACAAGTGGAAATGGGAAGCAAGTGAAGATAATAATTTTAAGATAATAAAAAATAAATTTCTGGACAGCATCATGTTACACCACCCAAATTTTAATAATCGTTTTTTCATAAATTGTGATGCTAGCAACATTAGCCTTGGAAGTGAGCTATATCAGGAAGATGAGGAAGAAAATCATGGGGTCATCAGTTTTGCAAGCAGAGTACTGAGTAGTTGTGAGAGGAATTATACAGTAACTGGAAAAGAACTGCTGAGTGTTGTGTTCTCATGTATAAAATTTCGAACATTTATATTGGCATACCCAGTAACCATAAGAACCGATCATAGATAATTTCATTTTTAAAAAATTGTAAACTTAACCACGGCAGACTCACCAGATGGGTATTAATACTTCAAGAGTATAATTTAGACTGGGAATATATCACGGGTAAGAAGAATGTAATAGCAGACCGATTGTCACGGATTAACCTAGAAAAAGGAACTTGTGAAATAGAACCAGAGAGTATTGGAAAGATATATTACATTATCAAAATGAAAAAGGAGTATACAACCAGTCTGAAATGAAACGATATCACGAAGAATAAAACCAGATATGAAAATTGAAGCAATCAACAATTTATTTTGTAAACAAGTAAAACGAAAATAAATTTGTTCTAGTGGGGGGGCTTTATGTAATGTTACATAACCCAGTCCCAAAAATGATAACTTAATTATCCTACCATAAAGGTCAGAAATGGGTATAATATACCTAGCTCTAAATTACTTTATATCACCAAACATTATAAACTATATTTAATTTATATAAAGTGTAACAAGTGAGTTATAGTGTACCCAGTGAGTAAATAAGTGACTTTGAAGGGAGCATCTTACAGACTTGTGCTGTAGATGTAGAAACAATTGATTATAATAGTAGACTGTGTTGCTACTAACCAGTTATGTATTTTGTTTAATTATTGTATGATTTGTATTGTGAAGGCAACTAAAATTTAGTACCTAGGTTTAATTTTATATTTAACAGAATAATTATGTTTGAATATAAGATAACCCAGGGTTAAAAATAAAAGAGTTAAATATAAGATGATAATAAAAAATAAAATAATACTGTATGAGGAAAATGGCAGAAGAAAATAGTGCAGTGTAAGGATACTATAAGAAATTAATAAATAATATATAAATTCAATTAAAGGAAATAATAATATTAAAGACCTATATCTAAGGTTATAAGAAAATAAACGGAAAAACCTTAAATAAATCAAATTGGATAATAAACCAAAGTTAAAAAGAATTATTTTTCTATAAATAAGAAATAAATTTATAATAATTAAAAACAGCCTATATACTCAAAAGTAAATAGAGGCACCAATAAAAAATGATATAAAAATTATTGGTTACTACGAGTAACGATATAACACAGGAATTAATTGTTAAAAACGATTGGAAACCGTTCGGTTGAGAAAAGTGATGTCACAAAAATTGTATTAAAACCATTTTAAAACTTTCGGAAACGGTGCAAAAATGGAATAAAAATTAACTCACGGTATCCACCTTATGTTCAAACTCCTTCAGATATCAAATATAACGTCTTTACCTGATAAAAAAGTGAAATAACCAATTCCAAGATCTGGCCTAGCTGAACCGCACTTCGAGTTTTTAGCGAGATTGTATCTTAGGGACCTTCAATGAAATTACAAAACAACTAGAACTACAACACTAGAAACAGCTCCATTCAAGTAAAAACTTCGAGGAAAGAGGTAATATAAACGTTATTAATCCTTATTAACCAAGAAAACCTCATATCAAATTGTGGTGCAGTTACAATATTTCGTAAATGATTCCATGTGTATAATAAAGAAATAATCTGCACTCTTGCGGACAAATCCAGAACTACATACTATGAAATAAACCAAAAATTCGAAATTTATTAATTTTTATCTTGTAAAGCGTAGTATATAATTATTCATTTCTGACCGTCTCATAACACAAAGAACTTACCCTTAACCCTGGGGAAATTAATAAAAATGAATTATATGTTGTTTAATGTCTAATCAAGGATAAAATTATAAAAATATATTTTATGATAATTCAAATGTTTACCTAACTAAATCGATCCAATGTATTATTGACTGGAAAAGATCGATTATAATATTTGTATACTGGAAGAAGAGGAAATCAGTGTATTATACAAATAAATACTCTGAATATTTTATGTTAAATAAGCAATCATGTATTCTTTATTGTAGAGGGTAGTTGTTGTAGATTTTCAGTAAGCTAAGAAGTGGACTATCCACCGGGGAGTATTACCGAACCGTGGTGTTTGGTTAACCTAACATTTTGAGGTTGATGTCAAAATCAGCTGATCTTATGAACAGCGAATTTTAAAAATAAGAAATTGTATAATCTGGGTGTAACAAAATTGTTCTTACTCTCTCTTCTAACTAAGATTAAACAATTTCCTTAATCTCTACCAAATCACACACACTCGATTTCTGTTTCTTTTGGTAAACTTCAAATCCGATTGATTTGAACATTAGTAAATATAATTCATAAGTCACGATCGCAAAAAGGTACTTTGACTTTCGCTAATACCCGCGGGACGTTACAGAATGGCGCTCAACGTAAAAGGGCTGTAATTAGAAAAGAATTTTGAGATATTTAACAAAATAATATAACAAAAAACCTAATTATCGTCGGCAGTTATGAGAAAACAAGAAATGCATAATACCAGAGGCAGATCGAAGAAGAGGGCAGAAGAAAAGGAGAAGGAAGAAGGTGGACAGGAACGAGAGATAGAAATATTTACAGACAGTGAAATGGAACAACCGATGGGTGATAAAGAAGAAACTGAAGCAATTATGAACACGGAAAAGGAAATAGTTGAAGAGGATGCCCAAGGGGACCAACCAGACAAAGCGGAAGCCAGGAGAGAACCAAATTGGCAAGACATGATGAGATTTATAGCCGAGAAATTTGATAAAATAGATGAAAATTTTAAGAAACAGGAGGAAAACTCGAAGCAAACCAATGAGGAAAATAAGGAAAATTTTAAGAAACAGGAGGAAAACTTGAAGCAAACCAATGAGGAAAATAAGGAGAATTTTAGGAAACAGGAGGAACAAAACAGACAAACCAATGAGAAAATAGATAGCATTCAGGAAAGTTTAGTCAAACAACTAAACGAAAAAATAGGGACCATTCATGGAAATATCAGACAAATCATGAATGAACAATACCATGAATTGAAAGAGACTGTTGAAGGACAAAGAGAAGAGATGAATGCAAAATGTGAAGAGAATAATGAAAATTTAAAACAAATTGAGGGTAAGATGGAGAATTTCAATAAAGAGTTGAGGGAAAATCTTGAGAGTAAAATTGAACTGGTCAGTAATACGCTTAGCCAAAGAGTAGATGAATATAAGGAAGAGGCAGAGAAGAAATTAATAGAAACCAATCAAAGATTAGATAAAACTGAAGAGAAGATGGAACAAATCAAAACAGGAATAGATGCCCGAATGGACCGGGAGGAACAAAGTAATCAAGTTCGTATAATGGCCATACGCCAAGAAAACAATGACCAGTTAGATAGTATAAAAAGCAGTCTAAACTGTAAATTCACAGATTTTCACGAAACGGTAGAGAATGTAAAGAATCAGTTCCATAGCCAAGCAGAGAAATTAGATAATTTGCAACAAATACAAACAAACTTACAAGGGGATGTAGATAGAATAAGTTCTAGATCTACATGCAACAATCATCATGTTATCCAAGATAGTAGGGAAAGTGTAAACTTTCGGGATTATCGCAGAAACCCACTCGAATTTTTAGGGAGAGTAGACAAAATTTTGAATAGGTCAAAGGAGAACCGATGGAACATGATCAAAGGTATATTAGACGAATCTTTCAAAAACATTATCGATAATTGGTGGACTGTAATCAGGAACGAGGTGTGTGTTTATGGGAGTTTCAAAACAATGTTCAAACTTAAGTACTGGTCGGAGTCAGTGCAAAACATTATTAGAGACGATATCTGTCATGGTAGGTATGACCGCAATATAGGACAAACACCTACTGCTTATTTTTTGGGGAAGGTGTGTGTGGCAAAATATTTAGACCCAAAGATCCCTGAAGAGTGTTTGGTGACCAAGACTGCGTATCACTTCGAGGAAAAGATTATAAGCGCATGATTAAGTGGACAAATAAAAACTATTGGAGGCATGGAAACGCTACTAGAGAATTATGAACAAGAATCTTATTAGACGAGGAGTAGATGGAGGTCAGGGAATACCGAGGAGCGGAAAAATGAACCACCTAGAGATAATCGACCTAGAGTAAATTATGTACGTGCCAATAACAATTATTTTAATAACAGGTATCGAGGAAGATGGCAAAATTATAACAATCGAAATTACAGAAATGATTCTTATCAGAGAGAAGAAGGTCCATAAAGAAGTAGGAGTGAAGAACAACCTAGATTCAGAGATAGTGATGAAGAAAGAAGACCAGTAAACAATATTCAACATAATGAAAATGTTGAACCAAATAATAATAATGATGGAAATCGGGGAAACGGGTACCAGCAGTGAGAAGATGTGACTGCCCGTCACTGCTAGAAACAACCGGGCACAGAATTTACCACAGACCTAATCATAATAATAAATTAAACAGATCAATAACAATTATCAGAAATCATTTTTTTTAAAATATACAGGCGGAGTTAATGGAAGAAAGAGCAATTAAAGAGTCATCACCAAACAATGATATAGTCTATATACAAATAAAATTAAATGGAGTGTTAGCAGAGGCCATGATTGATACAGGAGCAAATATTTCAATTATTGATCAATTAGAACTGGACCGGATTACTGAACTAACTACTGAGAGAATACCTACTTTACCAATTAATAATTTAACAATTATTGGTGCCACCGGGAAGCAAAATAAAACAATCAGAAAACAAGTGTCTTTGAATGTTACTACTAGTGGAATAGGAATACCTATGGGATTTTTAGTAGCTAAAGGGCTACTTTTTAGGGTGTTAATAGGGTGTGATATGCTACGGCGACACACTGCAATTATAAATCTGGCCAGGGGTATAGTAACCTTGAGCACAGAAGAAGGTGAGTTAGCGGCTGAGATAATTGGTAGCCAAAGTGCCCCTCAGTGTCCGAGCTCATTTTTTATTAGGGAGGATAATAGAATAACCCTAGGTAAAAATACAGAAGTAACAGAATCAAAGATTTGGCAAGAGAAGATAGAAGAGATAATCGAGTTTCAAAATAGGCAGGCCCAGGAAATAATTAATGCAGAACAAAAACAACAGCTTATAAAAATTTATAATAAATATAAATCAGTATTCTCAGAGTCACCAGGAAAAGCAAAAAACTTCCTGTGTGAACTAAAGTTCAAAGAAAATGTAAATTTTAATAAACGGTCATACCCTATTGCTCAAGCTTTGAAAGAGGCAGCAAGAAAAGAAATTCAAAGAATGATATTGGAAGATATAATTGAAAGAAGTAGTTCTCCGTACTAGCCCATTGGTAGCTATACCGAAGAAAGATGGTCAATTGGTAAATTCTGTGGCCGTGTTCATCCAATGCATGGATCAAATTTTGGGTAAGGAAGTTTTAGAGTTTACTACAATATATGTTGATGCCATATTAATTACGTCTTGTACATGGGAGTAACATTGTAATAGAGTGGAAACAGTGTTAAATAAACTGTTACAATATAATATAACTTTGAAACTGGATAAATCTAAATTTATCACAAATGAATTACCATTTTTAGTATCATTCTGTCCGCTACTGGAATTAAACCATCTCCTGAGAAGGTAAAGGCTATCCAAGATTTTCCTAAACCAAAAAACTTATTTTTAGAATTCATATTAGGCAATTGCCTGTATTAATTTCCGTCTTGTGACTTCTTTAGTTTTTTCCTTAAAACAACGCGTTTCGAGAATAAATTCTCATCATCAGGTTTTTTAAAAATTATAAAAACATCAAATTCAAAATTTTAAAAAACCTGATGATGAGAATTTATTCTCGAAACGCGTTGTTTTAAGGAAAAAACTAAAGAAGTCACAAGACGGACATTAATACAGGTAATTGCCTAATATGAATTCTAAATATTAGTAACGTGACTTGGAGACAATTAAAACAAAATGAATCAAAAAACTTAAAACAACTACAATCCTTTCTGGGGATCTGCAACTATTATAGGAAATTTCAACAGAATTATTCAGAAGTAACAGCCAAATTCCAATATTTACTTTCGAAGAAAAACAAGTGGAAATGGGAAGCAAGTGAAGATAATAATTTTAAGATAATAAAAAATAAATTTCTGGACAGCATCATGTTACACCACCCAAATTTTAATAATCGTTTTTTCATAAATTGTGATGCTAGCAACATTAGCCTTGGAAGTGAGCTATATCAGGAAGATGAGGAAGAAAATCATGGGGTCATCAGTTTTGCAAGCAGAGTACTGAGTAGTTGTGAGAGGAATTATACAGTAACTGGAAAAGAACTGCTGAGTGTTGTGTTCTCATGTATAAAATTTCGAACATTTATATTGGCATACCCAGTAACCATAAGAACCGATCATAGATAATTTCATTTTTAAAAAATTGTAAACTTAACCACGGCAGACTCACCAGATGGGTATTAATACTTCAAGAGTATAATTTAGACTGGGAATATATCACGGGTAAGAAGAATGTAATAGCAGACCGATTGTCACGGATTAACCTAGAAAAAGGAACTTGTGAAATAGAACCAGAGAGTATTGGAAAGATATATTACATTATCAAAATGAAAAAGGAGTATACAACCAGTCTGAAATGAAACGATATCACGAAGAATAAAACCAGATATGAAAATTGAAGCAATCAACAATTTATTTTGTAAACAAGTAAAACGAAAATAAATTTGTTCTAGTGGGGGGGCTTTATGTAATGTTACATAACCCAGTCCCAAAAATGATAACTTAATTATCCTACCATAAAGGTCAGAAATGGGTATAATATACCTAGCTCTAAATTACTTTATATCACCAAACATTATAAACTATATTTAATTTATATAAAGTGTAACAAGTGAGTTATAGTGTACCCAGTGAGTAAATAAGTGACTTTGAAGGGAGCATCTTACAGACTTGTGCTGTAGATGTAGAAACAATTGATTATAATAGTAGACTGTGTTGCTACTAACCAGTTATGTATTTTGTTTAATTATTGTATGATTTGTATTGTGAAGGCAACTAAAATTTAGTACCTAGGTTTAATTTTATATTTAACAGAATAATTATGTTTGAATATAAGATAACCCAGGGTTAAAAATAAAAGAGTTAAATATAAGATGATAATAAAAAATAAAATAATACTGTATGAGGAAAATGGCAGAAGAAAATAGTGCAGTGTAAGGATACTATAAGAAATTAATAAATAATATATAAATTCAATTAAAGGAAATAATAATATTAAAGACCTATATCTAAGGTTATAAGAAAATAAACGGAAAAACCTTAAATAAATCAAATTGGATAATAAACCAAAGTTAAAAAGAATTATTTTTCTATAAATAAGAAATAAATTTATAATAATTAAAAACAGCCTATATACTCAAAAGTAAATAGAGGCACCAATAAAAAATGATATAAAAATTATTGGTTACTACGAGTAACGATATAACACAGGAATTAATTGTTAAAAACGATTGGAAACCGTTCGGTTGAGAAAAGTGATGTCACAAAAATTGTATTAAAACCATTTTAAAACTTTCGGAAACGGTGCAAAAATGGAATAAAAATTAACTCACGGTATCCACCTTATGTTCAAACTCCTTCAGATATGAAATATAACGTCTTTACCTGATAAAAAAGTGAAATAACCAATTCCAAGATCTGGCCTAGCTGAACCGCACTTCGAGTTTTTAGCGAGATTGTATCTTAGGGACCTTCAATGAAATTACAAAACAACTAGAACTACAACACTAGAAACAGCTCCATTCAAGTAAAAACTTCGAGGAAAGAGGTAATATAAACGTTATTAATCCTTATTAACCAAGAAAACCTCATATCAAATTGTGGTGCAGTTACAATATTTCGTAAATGATTCCATGTGTATAATAAAGAAATAATCTGCACTCTTGCGGACAAATCCAGAACTACATACTATGAAATAAACCAAAAATTCGAAATTTATTAATTTTTATCTTGTAAAGCGTAGTATATAATTATTCATTTCTGACCGTCTCATAACACAAAGAACTTACCCTTAACCCTGGGGAAATTAATAAAAATGAATTATATGTTGTTTAATGTCTAATCAAGGATAAAATTATAAAAATATATTTTATGATAATTCAAATGTTTACCTAACTAAATCGATCCAATGTATTATTGACTGGAAAAGATCGATTATAATATTTGTATACTGGAAGAAGAGGAAATCAGTGTATTATACAAATAAATACTCTGAATATTTTATGTTAAATAAGCAATCATGTATTCTTTATTGTAGAGGGTAGTTGTTGTAGATTTTCAGTAAGCTAAGAAGTGGACTATCCACCGGGGAGTATTACCGAACCGTGGTGTTTGGTTAACCTAACATTTTGAGGTTGATGTCAAAATCAGCTGATCTTATGAACAGCGAATTTTAAAAATAAGAAATTGTATAATCTGGGTGTAACAAAATTGTTCTTACTCTCTCTTCTAACTAAGATTAAACAATTTCCTTAATCTCTACCAAATCACACACACTCGATTTCTGTTTCTTTTGGTAAACTTCAAATCCGATTGATTTGAAAATAGTAAATATAATTCATAAGTCACGATCGCAAAAAGGTACTTTGACTTTCGCTAATACCCGCGGGACGTTACAGAATGGCGCTCAACGTAAAAGGGCTGTAATTAGAAAAGAATTTTGAGATATTTAACAAAATAATATAACAAAAAACCTAATTATCGTCGGCAGTTATGAGAAAACAAGAAATGCATAATACCAGAGGCAGATCGAAGAAGAGGGCAGAAGAAAAGGAGAAGGAAGAAGGTGGACAGGAACGAGAGATAGAAATATTTACAGACAGTGAAATGGAACAACCGATGGGTGATAAAGAAGAAACTGAAGCAATTATGAACACGGAAAAGGAAATAGTTGAAGAGGATGCCCAAGGGGACCAACCAGACAAAGCGGAAGCCAGGAGAGAACCAAATTGGCAAGACATGATGAGATTTATAGCCGAGAAATTTGATAAAATAGATGAAAATTTTAAGAAACAGGAGGAAAACTCGAAGCAAACCAATGAGGAAAATAAGGAAAATTTTAAGAAACAGGAGGAAAACTTGAAGCAAACCAATGAGGAAAATAAGGAGAATTTTAGGAAACAGGAGGAACAAAACAGACAAACCAATGAGAAAATAGATAGCATTCAGGAAAGTTTAGTCAAACAACTAAACGAAAAAATAGGGACCATTCATGGAAATATCAGACAAATCATGAATGAACAATACCATGAATTGAAAGAGACTGTTGAAGGACAAAGAGAAGAGATGAATGCAAAATTTGAAGAGAATAATGAAAATTTAAAACAAATTGAGGGTAAGATGGAGAATTTCAATAAAGAGTTGAGGGAAAATCTTGAGAGTAAAATTGAACTGGTCAGTAATACGCTTAGCCAAAGAGTAGATGAATATAAGGAAGAGGCAGAGAAGAAATTAATAGAAACCAATCAAAGATTAGATAAAACTGAAGAGAAGATGGAACAAATCAAAACAGGAATAGATGCCCGAATGGACCGGGAGGAACAAAGTAATCAAGTTCGTATAATGGCCATACGCCAAGAAAACAATGACCAGTTAGATAGTATAAAAAGCAGTCTAAACTGTAAATTCACAGATTTTCACGAAACGGTAGAGAATGTAAAGAATCAGTTCCATAGCCAAGCAGAGAAATTAGATAATTTGCAACAAATACAAACAAACTTACAAGGGGATGTAGATAGAATAAGTTCTAGATCTACATGCAACAATCATCATGTTATCCAAGATAGTAGGGAAAGTGTAAACTTTCGGGATTATCGCAGAAACCCACTCGAATTTTTAGGGAGAGTAGACAAAATTTTGAATAGGTCAAAGGAGAACCGATGGAACATGATCAAAGGTATATTAGACGAATCTTTCAAAAACATTATCGATAATTGGTGGACTGTAATCAGGAACGAGGTGTGTGTTTATGGGAGTTTCAAAACAATGTTCAAACTTAAGTACTGGTCGGAGTCAGTGCAAAACATTATTAGAGACGATATCTGTCATGGTAGGTATGACCGCAATATAGGACAAACACCTACTGCTTATTTTTTGGGGAAGGTGTGTGTGGCAAAATATTTAGACCCAAAGATCCCTGAAGAGTGTTTGGTGACCAAGACTGCGTATCACTTCGAGGAAAAGATTATAAGCGCATGATTAAGTGGACAAATAAAAACTATTGGAGGCATGGAAACGCTACTAGAGAATTATGAACAAGAATCTTATTACACGAGGAGTAGATGGAGGTCAGGGAATACCGAGGAGCGGAAAAATGAACCACCTAGAGATAATCGACCTAGAGTAAATTATGTACGTGCCAATAACAATTATTTTAATAACAGGTATCGAGGAAGATGGCAAAATTATAACAATCGAAATTACAGAAATGATTCTTATCAGAGAGAAGAAGGTCCATAAAGAAGTAGGAGTGAAGAACAACCTAGATTCAGAGATAGTGATGAAGAAAGAAGACCAGTAAACAATATTCAACATAATGAAAATGTTGAACCAAATAATAATAATGATGGAAATCGGGGAAACGGGTACCAGCAGTGAGAAGATGTGACTGCCCGTCACTGCTAGAAACAACCGGGCACAGAATTTACCACAGACCTAATCATAATAATAAATTAAACAGATCAATAACAATTATCAGAAATCATTTTTTTAAAAATATACAGGCGGAGTTAATGGAAGAAAGAGCAATTAAAGAGTCATCACCAAACAATGATATAGTCTATATACAAATAAAATTAAATGGAGTGTTAGCAGAGGCCATGATTGATACAGGAGCAAATATTTCAATTATTGATCAATTAGAACTGGACCGGATTACTGAACTAACTACTGAGAGAATACCTACTTTACCAATTAATAATTTAACAATTATTGGTGCCACCGGGAAGCAAAATAAAACAATCAGAAAACAAGTGTCTTTGAATGTTACTACTAGTGGAATAGGAATACCTATGGGATTTTTAGTAGCTAAAGGGCTACTTTTTAGGGTGTTAATAGGGTGTGATATGCTACGGCGACACACTGCAATTATAAATCTGGCCAGGGGTATAGTAACCTTGAGCACAGAAGAAGGTGAGTTAGCGGCTGAGATAATTGGTAGCCAAAGTGCCCCTCAGTGTCCGAGCTCATTTTTTATTAGGGAGGATAATAGAATAACCCTAGGTAAAAATACAGAAGTAACAGAATCAAAGATTTGGCAAGAGAAGATAGAAGAGATAATCGAGTTTCAAAATAGGCAGGCCCAGGAAATAATTAATGCAGAACAAAAACAACAGCTTATAAAAATTTATAATAAATATAAATCAGTATTCTCAGAGTCACCAGGAAAAGCAAAAAACTTCCTGTGTGAACTAAAGTTCAAAGAAAATGTAAATTTTAATAAACGGTCATACCCTATTGCTCAAGCTTTGAAAGAGGCAGCAAGAAAAGAAATTCAAAGAATGATATTGGAAGATATAATTGAAAGAAGTAGTTCTCCGTACTAGCCCATTGGTAGCTATACCGAAGAAAGATGGTCAATTGGTAAATTCTGTGGCCGTGTTCATCCAATGCATGGATCAAATTTTGGGTAAGGAAGTTTTAGAGTTTACTACAATATATGTTGATGCCATATTAATTACGTCTTGTACATGGGAGTAACATTGTAATAGAGTGGAAACAGTGTTAAATAAACTGTTACAATATAATATAACTTTGAAACTGGATAAATCTAAATTTATCACAAATGAATTACCATTTTTAGTATCATTCTGTCCGCTACTGGAATTAAACCATCTCCTGAGAAGGTAAAGGCTATCCAAGATTTTCCTAAACCAAAAAACTTATTTTTAGAATTCATATTAGGCAATTACCTGTATTAATTTCCGTCTTGTGACTTCTTTAGTTTTTTCCTTAAAACAACGCGTTTCGAGAATAAATTCTCATCATCAGGTTTTTTAAAAATTATAAAAACATCAAATTCAAAATTTTAAAAAACCTGATGATGAGAATTTATTCTCGAAACGCGTTGTTTTAAGGAAAAAACTAAAGAAGTCACAAGACGGACATTAATACAGGTAATTGCCTAATATGAATTCTAAATATTAGTAACGTGACTTGGAGACAATTAAAACAAAATGAATCAAAAAACTTAAAACAACTACAATCCTTTCTGGGGATCTGCAACTATTATAGGAAATTTCAACAGAATTATTCAGAAGTAACAGCCAAATTCCAATATTTACTTTCGAAGAAAAACAAGTGGAAATGGGAAGCAAGTGAAGATAATAATTTTAAGATAATAAAAAATAAATTTCTGGACAGCATCATGTTACACCACCCAAATTTTAATAATCGTTTTTTCATAAATTGTGATGCTAGCAACATTAGCCTTGGAAGTGAGCTATATCAGGAAGATGAGGAAGAAAATCATGGGGTCATCAGTTTTGCAAGCAGAGTACTGAGTAGTTGTGAGAGGAATTATACAGTAACTGGAAAAGAACTGCTGAGTGTTGTGTTCTCATGTATAAAATTTCGAACATTTATATTGGCATACCCAGTAACCATAAGAACCGATCATAGATAATTTCATTTTTAAAAAATTGTAAACTTAACCACGGCAGACTCACCAGATGGGTATTAATACTTCAAGAGTATAATTTAGACTGGGAATATATCACGGGTAAGAAGAATGTAATAGCAGACCGATTGTCACGGATTAACCTAGAAAAAGGAACTTGTGAAATAGAACCAGAGAGTATTGGAAAGATATATTACATTATCAAAATGAAAAAGGAGTATACAACCAGTCTGAAATGAAACGATATCACGAAGAATAAAACCAGATATGAAAATTGAAGCAATCAACAATTTATTTTGTAAACAAGTAAAACGAAAATAAATTTGTTCTAGTGGGGGGGCTTTATGTAACGTTACATAACCCAGTCCCAAAAATGATAACTTAATTATCCTACCATAAAGGTCAGAAATGGGTATAATATACCTAGCTCTAAATTACTTTATATCACCAAACATTATAAACTATATTTAATTTATACAAAGTGTAACAAGTGAGTTATAGTGTACCCAGTGAGTAAATAAGTGACTTTGAAGGGAGCATCTTACAGACTTGTGCTGTAGATGTAGAAACAATTGATTATAATAGTAGACTGTGTTGCTACTAACCAGTTATGTATTTTGTTTAATTATTGTATGATTTGTATTGTGAAGGCAACTAAAATTTAGTACCTAGGTTTAATTTTATATTTAACAGAATAATTATGTTTGAATATAAGATAACCCAGGGTTAAAAATAAAAGAGTTAAATATAAGATGATAATAAAAAATAAAATAATACTGTATGAGGAAAATGGCAGAAGAAAATAGTGCAGTGTAAGGATACTATAAGAAATTAATAAATAATATATAAATTCAATTAAAGGAAATAATAATATTAAAGACCTATATCTAAGGTTATAAGAAAATAAACGGAAAAACCTTAAATAAATCAAATTGGATAATAAACCAAAGTTAAAAAGAATTATTTTTCTATAAATAAGAAATAAATTTATAATAATTAAAAACAGCCTATATACTCAAAAGTAAATAGAGGCACCAATAAAAAATGATATAAAAATTATTGGTTACAACGAGTAACGATATAACACAGGAATTAATTGTTAAAAACGATTGGAAACCGTTCGGTTGAGAAAAGTGATGTCACAAAAATTGTATTAAAACCATTTTAAAACTTTCGGAAACGGTGCAAAAATGGAATAAAAATTAACTCACGGTATCCACCTTATGTTCAAACTCCTTCAGATATCAAATATAACGTCTTTACCTGATAAAAAAGTGAAATAACCAATTCCAAGATCTGGCCTAGCTGAACCGCACTTCGAGTTTTTAGCGAGATTGTATCTTAGGGACCTTCAATGAAATTACAAAACAACTAGAACTACAACACTAGAAACAGCTCCATTCAAGTAAAAACTTCGAGGAAAGAGGTAATATAAACGTTATTAATCCTTATTAACCAAGAAAACCTCATATCAAATTGTGGTGCAGTTACAATATTTTGTAAATGATTCCATGTGTATAATAAAGAAATAATCTGCACTCTTGCGGACACATCCAGAACTACATACTATGAAATAAACCAAAAATTCGAAATTTATTAATTTTTATCTTGTAAAGCGTAGTATATAATTATTCATTTCTGACCGTCTCATAAGACAAAGAACTTACCCTTAACCCTGGGGAAATTAATAAAAATGAATTATATGTTGTTTAATGTCTAATCAAGGATAAAATTATAAAAATATATTTTATGATAATTCAAATGTTTACCTAACTAAATCGATCCAATGTATTATTGACTGGAAAAGATCGATTATAATATTTGTATACTGGAGAAGAGGAAATCAGTGTATTATACAAATAAATACTCTGAATATTTTATGTTAAATAATCAATTATGTATTCTTTATTGTAGAGGGTAGTTGTTGTAGATTTTCAGTACGCTAAGAAGTGGACTATCCACCGGGGAGTATTACCGAACCGTGGTGTTTGGTTAACCTAACATTTTGAGGTTGATGTCAAAATCAGCTGATCTTATGAACAGCAAATTTTAAAAATAAGAAATTGTATAATCTGGGTGTAACAAAATTGTTCTTACTCTCTCTTCTAACTAAGATTAAACAATTTCCTTAATCTCTACCAAATCACACACACTCGATTTCTGTTTCTTTTGGTAAACTTCAAATCCGATTGATTTGAACATTAGTAAATATAATTCATAAGTCACGATCGCAAAAAGGTACTTTGACTTTCGCTAATACCCGCGGGACGTTACAGAATGGCGCTCAACGTAAAAGGGCTGTAATTAGAAAAGAATTTTGAGATATTTAACAAAATAATATAACAAAAAACCTAATTATCGTCGGCAGTTATGAGAAAACAAGAAATGCATAATACCAGAGGCAGATCGAAGAAGAGGGCAGAAGAAAAGGAGAAGGAAGAAGGTGGACAGGAACGAGAGATAGAAATATTTACAGACAGTGAAATGGAACAACCGATGGGTGATAAAGAAGAAACTGAAGCAATTATGAACACGGAAAAGGAAATAGTTGAAGAGGATGCCCAAGGGGACCAACCAGACAAAGCGGAAGCCAGGAGAGAACCAAATTGGCAAGACATGATGAGATTTATAGCCGAGAAATTTGATAAAATAGATGAAAATTTTAAGAAACAGGAGGAAAACTCGAAGCAAACCAATGAGGAAAATAAGGAAAATTTTAAGAAACAGGAGGAAAACTTGAAGCAAACCAATGAGGAAAATAAGGAGAATTTTAGGAAACAGGAGGAACAAAACAGACAAACCAATGAGAAAATAGATAGCATTCAGGAAAGTTTAGTCAAACAACTAAACGAAAAAATAGGGACCATTCATGGAAATATCAGACAAATCATGAATGAACAATACCATGAATTGAAAGAGACTGTTGAAGGACAAAGAGAAGAGATGAATGCTAAATTTGAAGAGAATAATGAAAATTTAAAACAAATTGAGGGTAAGATGGAGAATTTCAATAAAGAGTTGAGGGAAAATCTTGAGAGTAAAATTGAACTGGTCAGTAATACGCTTAGCCAAAGAGTAGATGAATATAAGGAAGAGGCAGAGAAGAAATTAATAGAAACCAATCAAAGATTAGATAAAACTGAAGAGAAGATGGAACAAATCAAAACAGGAATAGATGCCCGAATGGACCGGGAGGAACAAAGTAATCAAGTTCGTATAATGGCCATACGCCAAGAAAACAATGACCAGTTAGATAGTATAAAAAGCAGTCTAAAGTGTAAATTCACAGATTTTCACGAAACGGTAGAGAATGTAAAGAATCAGTTCCATAGCCAAGCAGAGAAATTAGATAATTTGCAACAAATACAAACAAACTTACAAGGGGATGTAGATAGAATAAGTTCTAGATCTACATGCAACAATCATCATGTTATCCAAGATAGTAGGGAAAGTGTAAACTTTCGGGATTATCGCAGAAACCCACTCGAATTTTTAGGGAGAGTAGACAAAATTTTGAATAGGTCAAAGGAGAACCGATGGAACATGATCAAAGGTATATTAGACGAATCTTTCAAAAACATTATCGATAATTGGTGGACTGTAATCAGGAACGAGGTGTGTGTTTATGGGAGTTTCAAAACAATGTTCAAACTTAAGTACTGGTCGGAGTCAGTGCAAAACATTATTAGAGACGATATCTGTCATGGTAGGTATGACCGCAATATAGGACAAACACCTACTGCTTATTTTTTGGGGAAGGTGTGTGTGGCAAAATATTTAGACCCAAAGATCCCTGAAGAGTGTTTGGTGACCAAGACTGCGTATCACTTCGAGGAAAAGATTATAAGCGCATGATTAAGTGGACAAATAAAAACTATTGGAGGCATGGAAACGCTACTAGAGAATTATGAACAAGAATCTTATTACACGAGGAGTAGATGGAGGTCAGGGAATACCGAGGAGCGGAAAAATGAACCACCTAGAGATAATCGACCTAGAGTAAATTATGTACGTGCCAATAACAATTATTTTAATAACAGGTATCGAGGAAGATGGCAAAATTATAACAATCGAAATTACAGAAATGATTCTTATCAGAGAGAAGAAGGTCCATAAAGAAGTAGGAGTGAAGAACAACCTAGATTCAGAGATAGTGATGAAGAAAGAAGACCAGTAAACAATATTCAACATAATGAAAATGTTGAACCAAATAATAATAATGATGGAAATCGGGGAAACGGGTACCAGCAGTGAGAAGATGTGACTGCCCGTCACTGCTAGAAACAACCGGGCACAGAATTTACCACAGACCTAATCATAATAATAAATTAAACAGATCAATAACAATTATCAGAAATCATTTTTTTAAAAATATACAGGCGGAGTTAATGGAAGAAAGAGCAATTAAAGAGTCATCACCAAACAATGATATAGTCTATATACAAATAAAATTAAATGGAGTGTTAGCAGAGGCCATGATTGATACAGGAGCAAATATTTCAATTATTGATCAATTAGAACTGGACCGGATTACTGAACTAACTACTGAGAGAATACCTACTTTACCAATTAATAATTTAACAATTATTGGTGCCACCGGGAAGCAAAATAAAACAATCAGAAAACAAGTGTCTTTGAATGTTACTACTAGTGGAATAGGAATACCTATGGGATTTTTAGTAGCTAAAGGGCTACTTTTTAGGGTGTTAATAGGGTGTGATATGCTACGGCGACACACTGCAATTATAAATCTGGCCAGGGGTATAGTAACCTTGAGCACAGAAGAAGGTGAGTTAGCGGCTGAGATAATTGGTAGCCAAAGTGCCCCTCAGTGTCCGAGCTCATTTTTTATTAGGGAGGATAATAGAATAACCCTAGGTAAAAATACAGAAGTAACAGAATCAAAGATTTGGCAAGAGAAGATAGAAGAGATAATCGAGTTTCAAAATAGGCAGGCCCAGGAAATAATTAATGCAGAACAAAAACAACAGCTTATAAAAATTTATAATAAATATAAATCAGTATTCTCAGAGTCACCAGGAAAAGCAAAAAACTTCCTGTGTGAACTAAAGTTCAAAGAAAATGTAAATTTTAATAAACGGTCATACCCTATTGCTCAAGCTTTGAAAGAGGCAGCAAGAAAAGAAATTCAAAGAATGATATTGGAAGATATAATTGAAAGAAGTAGTTCTCCATACTAGCCCATTGGTAGCTATACCGAAGAAAGATGGTCAATTGGTAAATTCTGTGGCCGTGTTCATCCAATGCATGGATCAAATTTTGGGTAAGGAAGTTTTAGATTTTACTACAATATATGTTGATGACATATTAATTACGTCTTGTACATGGGAGGAACATTGTAATAGAGTGGAAACAGTGTTAAATAAACTGTTACAATATAATATAACTTTGAAACTGGATAAATCTAAATTTATCACACATGAATTACCATTTTTAGTATCATTCTGTCCGCTACTGGAATTAAACCATCTCCTGAGAAGGTAAAGGCTATCCAAGATTTTCCTAAACCAAAAAACTTATTTTTAGAATTCATATTAGGCAATTACCTGTATTAATTTCCGTCTTGTGACTTCTTTAGTTTTTTCCTTAAAACAACGCGTTTCGAGAATAAATTCTCATCATCAGGTTTTTTAAAAATTATAAAAACATCAAATTCAAAATTTTAAAAAACCTGATGATGAGAATTTATTCTCGAAACGCGTTGTTTTAAGGAAAAAACTAAAGTAGTCACAAGACGGACATTAATACAGGTAATTGCCTAATATGAATTCTAAATATTAGTAATGTGACTTGGAGACAATTAAAACAAAATGAATCAAAAAACTTAAAACAACTACAATCCTTTCTGGGGATCTGCAACTATTATAGGAAATTTCAACAGAATTATTCAGTAGTAACAGCCAAATTCCAATATTTACTTTCGAAGAAAAACAAGTGGAAATGGGAAGCAAGTGAACATAATAATTTTAAGATAATAAAAAATAAATTTCTGGACAGCATCATGTTACACCACCCAAATTTTAATAATCGTTTTTTCATAAATTGTGATGCTAGCAACATTAGCCTTGGAAGTGAGCTATATCAGGAAGATGAGGAAGAAAATCATGGGGTCATCAGTTTTGCAAGCAGAGTACTGAGTAGTTGTGAGAGGAATTATACAGTAACTGGAAAAGAACTGCTGAGTGTTGTGTTCTCATGTATAAAATTTCGAACATTTATATTGGCATACCCAGTAACCATAAGAACCGATCATAGATAATTTCATTTTTAAAAAATTGTAAACTTAACCACGGCAGACTCACCAGATGGGTATTAATACTTCAAGAGTATAATTTAGACTGGGAATATATCACGGGTAAGAAGAATGTAATAGCAGACCGATTGTCACGGATTAACCTAGAAAAAGGAACTTGTGAAATAGAACCAGAGAGTATTGGAAAGATATATTACATTATCAAAATGAAAAAGGAGTATACAACCAGTCTGAAATGAAACGATATCACGAAGAATAAAACCAGATATGAAAATTGAAGCAATCAACAATTTATTTTGTAAACAAGTAAAACGAAAATAAATTTGTTCTAGTGGGGGGGCTTTATGTAACGTTACATAACCCAGTCCCAAAAATGATAACTTAATTATCCTACCATAAAGGTCAGAAATGGGTATAATATACCTAGCTCTAAATTACTTTATATCACCAAACATTATAAACTATATTTAATTTATACAAAGTGTAACAAGTGAGTTATAGTGTACCCAGTGAGTAAATAAGTGACTTTGAAGGGAGCATCTTACAGACTTGTGCTGTAGATGTAGAAACAATTGATTATAATAGTAGACTGTGTTGCTACTAACCAGTTATGTATTTTGTTTAATTATTGTATGATTTGTATTGTGAAGGCAACTAAAATTTAGTACCTAGGTTTAATTTTATATTTAACAGAATAATTATGTTTGAATATAAGATAACCCAGGGTTAAAAATAAAAGAGTTAAATATAAGATGATAATAAAAAATAAAATAATACTGTATGAGGAAAATGGCAGAAGAAAATAGTGCAGTGTAAGGATACTATAAGAAATTAATAAATAATATATAAATTCAATTAAAGGAAATAATAATATTAAAGACCTATATCTAAGGTTATAAGAAAATAAACGGAAAAACCTTAAATAAATCAAATTGGATAATAAACCAAAGTTAAAAAGAATTATTTTTCTATAAATAAGAAATAAATTTATAATAATTAAAAACAGCCTATATACTCAAAAGTAAATAGAGGCACCAATAAAAAATGATATAAAAATTATTGGTTACTACGAGTAACGATATAACACAGGAATTAATTGTTAAAAACGATTGGAAACCGTTCGGTTGAGAAAAGTGATGTCACAAAAATTGTATTAAAACCATTTTAAAACTTTCGGAAACGGTGCAAAAATGGAATAAAAATTAACTCACGGTATCCACCTTATGTTCAAACTCCTTCAGATATCAAATATAACGTCTTTACCTGATAAAAAAGTGAAATAACCAATTCCAAGATCTGGCCTAGCTGAACCGCACTTCGAGTTTTTAGCGAGATTGTATCTTAGGGACCTTCAATGAAATTACAAAACAACTAGAACTACAACACTAGAAACAGCTCCATTCAAGTAAAAACTTCGAGGAAAGAGGTAATATAAACGTTATTAATCCTTATTAACCAAGAAAACCTCATATCAAATTGTGGTGCAGTTACAATATTTCGTAAATGATTCCATGTGTATAATAAAGAAATAATCTGCACTCTTGCGGACAAATCCAGAACTACATACTATGAAATAAACCAAAAATTCGAAATTTATTAATTTTTATCTTGTAAAGCGTAGTATATAATTATTCATTTCTGACCGTCTCATAACACAAAGAACTTACCCTTAACCCTGGGGAAATTAATAAAAATGAATTATATGTTGTTTAATGTCTAATCAAGGATAAAATTATAAAAATATATTTTATGATAATTCAAATGTTTACCTAACTAAATCGATCCAATGTATTATTGACTGGAAAAGATCGATTATAATATTTGTATACTGGAAGAAGAGGAAATCAGTGTATTATACAAATAAATACTCTGAATATTTTATGTTAAATAAGCAATCATGTATTCTTTATTGTAGAGGGTAGTTGTTGTAGATTTTCAGTAAGCTAAGAAGTGGACTATCCACCGGGGAGTATTACCGAACCGTGGTGTTTGGTTAACCTAACATTTTGAGGTTGATGTCAAAATCAGCTGATCTTATGAACAGCGAATTTTAAAAATAAGAAATTGTATAATCTGGGTGTAACAAAATTGTTCTTACTCTCTCTTCTAACTAAGATTAAACAATTTCCTTAATCTCTACCAAATCACACACACTCGATTTCTGTTTCTTTTGGTAAACTTCAAATCCGATTGATTTGAACATTAGTAAATATAATTCATAAGTCACGATCGCAAAAAGGTACTTTGACTTTCGCTAATACCCGCGGGACGTTACAGAATGGCGCTCAACGTAAAAGGGCTGTAATTAGAAAAGAATTTTGAGATATTTAACAAAATAATATAACAAAAAACCTAATTATCGTCGGCAGTTATGAGAAAACAAGAAATGCATAATACCAGAGGCAGATCGAAGAAGAGGGCAGAAGAAAAGGAGAAGGAAGAAGGTGGACAGGAACGAGAGATAGAAATATTTACAGACAGTGAAATGGAACAACCGATGGGTGATAAAGAAGAAACTGAAGCAATTATGAACACGGAAAAGGAAATAGTTGAAGAGGATGCCCAAGGGGACCAACCAGACAAAGCGGAAGCCAGGAGAGAACCAAATTGGCAAGACATGATGAGATTTATAGCCGAGAAATTTGATAAAATAGATGAAAATTTTAAGAAACAGGAGGAAAACTCGAAGCAAACCAATGAGGAAAATAAGGAAAATTTTAAGAAACAGGAGGAAAACTTGAAGCAAACCAATGAGGAAAATAAGGAGAATTTTAGGAAACAGGAGGAACAAAACAGACAAACCAATGAGAAAATAGATAGCATTCAGGAAAGTTTAGTCAAACAACTAAACGAAAAAATAGGGACCATTCATGGAAATATCAGACAAATCATGAATGAACAATACCATGAATTGAAAGAGACTGTTGAAGGACAAAGAGAAGAGATGAATGCTAAATTTGAAGAGAATAATGAAAATTTAAAACAAATTGAGGGTAAGATGGAGAATTTCAATAAAGAGTTGAGGGAAAATCTTGAGAGTAAAATTGAACTGGTCAGTAATACGCTTAGCCAAAGAGTAGATGAATATAAGGAAGAGGCAGAGAAGAAATTAATAGAAACCAATCAAAGATTAGATAAAACTGAAGAGAAGATGGAACAAATCAAAACAGGAATAGATGCCCGAATGGACCGGGAGGAACAAAGTAATCAAGTTCGTATAATGGCCATACGCCAAGAAAACAATGACCAGTTAGATAGTATAAAAAGCAGTCTAAACTGTAAATTCACAGATTTTCACGAAACGGTAGAGAATGTAAAGAATCAGTTCCATAGCCAAGCAGAGAAATTAGATAATTTGCAACAAATACAAACAAACTTACAAGGGGATGTAGATAGAATAAGTTCTAGATCTACATGCAACAATCATCATGTTATCCAAGATAGTAGGGAAAGTGTAAACTTTCGGGATTATCGCAGAAACACACTCGAATTTTTAGGGAGAGTAGACAAAATTTTGAATAGGTCAAAGGAGAACCGATGGAACATGATCAAAGGTATATTAGACGAATCTTTCAAAAACATTATCGATAATTGGTGGACTGTAATCAGGAACGAGGTGTGTGTTTATGGGAGTTTCAAAACAATGTTCAAACTTAAGTACTGGTCGGAGTCAGTGCAAAACATTATTAGAGACGATATCTGTCATGGTAGGTATGACCGCAATATAGGACAAACACCTACTGCTTATTTTTTGGGGAAGGTGTGTGTGGCAAAATATTTAGACCCAAAGATCCCTGAAGAGTGTTTGGTGACCAAGACTGCGTATCACTTCGAGGAAAAGATTATAAGCGCATGATTAAGTGGACAAATAAAAACTATTGGAGGCATGGAAACGCTACTAGAGAATTATGAACAAGAATCTTATTACACGAGGAGTAGATGGAGGTCAGGGAATACCGAGGAGCGGAAAAATGAACCACCTAGAGATAATCGACCTAGAGTAAATTATGTACGTGCCAATAACAATTATTTTAATAACAGGTATCGAGGAAGATGGCAAAATTATAACAATCGAAATTATAGAAATGATTCTTATCAGAGAGAAGAAGGTCCATAAAGAAGTAGGAGTGAAGAACAACCTAGATTCAGAGATAGTGATGAAGAAAGAAGACCAGTAAACAATATTCAACATAATGAAAATGTTGAACCAAATAATAATAATGATGGAAATCGGGGAAACGGGTACCAGCAGTGAGAAGATGTGACTGCCCGTCACTGCTAGAAACAACCGGGCACAGAATTTACCACAGACCTAATCATAATAATAAATTAAACAGATCAATAACAATTATCAGAAATCATTTTTTTAAAAATATACAGGCGGAGTTAATGGAAGAAAGAGCAATTAAAGAGTCATCACCAAACAATGATATAGTCTATATACAAATAAAATTAAATGGAGTGTTAGCAGAGGCCATGATTGATACAGGAGCAAATATTTCAATTATTGATCAATTAGAACTGGACCGGATTACTGAACTAACTACTGAGAGAATACCTACTTTACCAATTAATAATTTAACAATTATTGGTGCCACCGGGAAGCAAAATAAAACAATCAGAAAACAAGTGTCTTTGAATGTTACTACTAGTGGAATAGGAATACCTATGGGATTTTTAGTAGCTAAAGGGCTACTTTTTAGGGTGTTAATAGGGTGTGATATGCTACGGCGACACACTGCAATTATAAATCTGGCCAGGGGTATAGTAACCTTGAGCACAGAAGAAGGTGAGTTAGCGGCTGAGATAATTGGTAGCCAAAGTGCCCCTCAGTGTCCGAGCTCATTTTTTATTAGGGAGGATAATAGAATAACCCTAGGTAAAAATACAGAAGTAACAGAATCAAAGATTTGGCAAGAGAAGATAGAAGAGATAATCGAGTTTCAAAATAGGCAGGCCCAGGAAATAATTAATGCAGAACAAAAACAACAGCTTATAAAAATTTATAATAAATATAAATCAGTATTCTCAGAGTCACCAGGAAAAGCAAAAAACTTCCTGTGTGAACTAAAGTTCAAAGAAAATGTAAATTTTAATAAACGGTCATACCCTATTGCTCAAGCTTTGAAAGAGGCAGCAAGAAAAGAAATTCAAAGAATGATATTGGAAGATATAATTCAAAGAAGTAGTTCTCCGTACTAGCCCATTGGTAGCTATACCGAAGAAAGATGGTCAATTGGTAAATTCTGTGGCCGTGTTCATCCAATGCATGGATCAAATTTTGGGTAAGGAAGTTTTAGAGTTTACTACAATATATGTTGATGCCATATTAATTACGTCTTGTACATGGGAGTAACATTGTAATAGAGTGGAAACAGTGTTAAATAAACTGTTACAATATAATATAACTTTGAAACTGGATAAATCTAAATTTATCACAAATGAATTACCATTTTTAGTATCATTCTGTCCGCTACTGGAATTAAACCATCTCCTGAGAAGGTAAAGGCTATCCAAGATTTTCCTAAACCAAAAAACTTATTTTTAGAATTCATATTAGGCAATTACCTGTATTAATTTCCGTCTTGTGACTTCTTTAGTTTTTTCCTTAAAACAACGCGTTTCGAGAATAAATTCTCATCATCAGGTTTTTTAAAAATTATAAAAACATCAAATTCAAAATTTTAAAAAACCTGATGATGAGAATTTATTCTCGAAACGCGTTGTTTTAAGGAAAAAACTAAAGTAGTCACAAGACGGACATTAATACAGGTAATTGCCTAATATGAATTCTAAATATTAGTAATGTGACTTGGAGACAATTAAAACAAAATGAATCAAAAAACTTAAAACAACTACAATCCTTTCTGGGGATCTGCAACTATTATAGGAAATTTCAACAGAATTATTCAGTAGTAACAGCCAAATTCCAATATTTACTTTCGAAGAAAAACAAGTGGAAATGGGAAGCAAGTGAACATAATAATTTTAAGATAATAAAAAATAAATTTCTGGACAGCATCATGTTACACCACCCAAATTTTAATAATCGTTTTTTCATAAATTGTGATGCTAGCAACATTAGCCTTGGAAGTGAGCTATATCAGGAAGATGAGGAAGAAAATCATGGGGTCATCAGTTTTGCAAGCAGAGTACTGAGTAGTTGTGAGAGGAATTATACAGTAACTGGAAAAGAACTGCTGAGTGTTGTGTTCTCATGTATAAAATTTCGAACATTTATATTGGCATACCCAGTAACCATAAGAACCGATCATAGATAATTTCATTTTTAAAAAATTGTAAACTTAACCACGGCAGACTCACCAGATGGGTATTAATACTTCAAGAGTATAATTTAGACTGGGAATATATCACGGGTAAGAAGAATGTAATAGCAGACCGATTGTCACGGATTAACCTAGAAAAAGGAACTTGTGAAATAGAACCAGAGAGTATTGGAAAGATATATTACATTATCAAAATGAAAAAGGAGTATACAACCAGTCTGAAATGAAACGATATCACGAAGAATAAAACCAGATATGAAAATTGAAGCAATCAACAATTTATTTTGTAAACAAGTAAAACGAAAATAAATTTGTTCTAGTGGGGGGGCTTTATGTAACGTTACATAACCCAGTCCCAAAAATGATAACTTAATTATCCTACCATAAAGGTCAGAAATGGGTATAATATACCTAGCTCTAAATTACTTTATATCACCAAACATTATAAACTATATTTAATTTATACAAAGTGTAACAAGTGAGTTATAGTGTACCCAGTGAGTAAATAAGTGACTTTGAAGGGAGCATCTTACAGACTTGTGCTGTAGATGTAGAAACAATTGATTATAATAGTAGACTGTGTTGCTACTAACCAGTTATGTATTTTGTTTAATTATTGTATGATTTGTATTGTGAAGGCAACTAAAATTTAGTACCTAGGTTTAATTTTATATTTAACAGAATAATTATGTTTGAATATAAGATAACCCAGGGTTAAAAATAAAAGAGTTAAATATAAGATGATAATAAAAAATAAAATAATACTGTATGAGGAAAATGGCAGAAGAAAATAGTGCAGTGTAAGGATACTATAAGAAATTAATAAATAATATATAAATTCAATTAAAGGAAATAATAATATTAAAGACCTATATCTAAGGTTATAAGAAAATAAACGGAAAAACCTTAAATAAATCAAATTGGATAATAAACCAAAGTTAAAAAGAATTATTTTTCTATAAATAAGAAATAAATTTATAATAATTAAAAACAGCCTATATACTCAAAAGTAAATAGAGGCACCAATAAAAAATGATATAAAAATTATTGGTTACTACGAGTAACGATATAACACAGGAATTAATTGTTAAAAACGATTGGAAACCGTTCGGTTGAGAAAAGTGATGTCACAAAAATTGTATTAAAACCATTTTAAAACTTTCGGAAACGGTGCAAAAATGGAATAAAAATTAACTCACGGTATCCACCTTATGTTCAAACTCCTTCAGATATCAAATATAACGTCTTTACCTGATAAAAAAGTGAAATAACCAATTCCAAGATCTGGCCTAGCTGAACCGCACTTCGAGTTTTTAGCGAGATTGTATCTTAGGGACCTTCAATGAAATTACAAAACAACTAGAACTACAACACTAGAAACAGCTCCATTCAAGTAAAAACTTCGAGGAAAGAGGTAATATAAACGTTATTAATCCTTATTAACCAAGAAAACCTCATATCAAATTGTGGTGCAGTTACAATATTTCGTAAATGATTCCATGTGTATAATAAAGAAATAATCTGCACTCTTGCGGACAAATCCAGAACTACATACTATGAAATAAACCAAAAATTCGAAATTTATTAATTTTTATCTTGTAAAGCGTAGTATATAATTATTCATTTCTGACCGTCTCATAACACAAAGAACTTACCCTTAACCCTGGGGAAATTAATAAAAATGAATTATATGTTGTTTAATGTCTAATCAAGGATAAAATTATAAAAATATATTTTATGATAATTCAAATGTTTACCTAACTAAATCGATCCAATGTATTATTGACTGGAAAAGATCGATTATAATATTTGTATACTGGAAGAAGAGGAAATCAGTGTATTATACAAATAAATACTCTGAATATTTTATGTTAAATAAGCAATCATGTATTCTTTATTGTAGAGGGTAGTTGTTGTAGATTTTCAGTAAGCTAAGAAGTGGACTATCCACCGGGGAGTATTACCGAACCGTGGTGTTTGGTTAACCTAACATTTTGAGGTTGATGTCAAAATCAGCTGATCTTATGAACAGCGAATTTTAAAAATAAGAAATTGTATAATCTGGGTGTAACAAAATTGTTCTTACTCTCTCTTCTAACTAAGATTAAACAATTTCCTTAATCTCTACCAAATCACACACACTCGATTTCTGTTTCTTTTGGTAAACTTCAAATCCGATTGATTTGAACATTAGTAAATATAATTCATAAGTCACGATCGCAAAAAGGTACTTTGACTTTCGCTAATACCCGCGGGACGTTACAGAATGGCGCTCAACGTAAAAGGGCTGTAATTAGAAAAGAATTTTGAGATATTTAACAAAATAATATAACAAAAAACCTAATTATCGTCGGCAGTTATGAGAAAACAAGAAATGCATAATACCAGAGGCAGATCGAAGAAGAGGGCAGAAGAAAAGGAGAAGGAAGAAGGTGGACAGGAACGAGAGATAGAAATATTTACAGACAGTGAAATGGAACAACCGATGGGTGATAAAGAAGAAACTGAAGCAATTATGAACACGGAAAAGGAAATAGTTGAAGAGGATGCCCAAGGGGACCAACCAGACAAAGCGGAAGCCAGGAGAGAACCAAATTGGCAAGACATGATGAGATTTATAGCCGAGAAATTTGATAAAATAGATGAAAATTTTAAGAAACAGGAGGAAAACTCGAAGCAAACCAATGAGGAAAATAAGGAAAATTTTAAGAAACAGGAGGAAAACTTGAAGCAAACCAATGAGGAAAATAAGGAGAATTTTAGGAAACAGGAGGAACAAAACAGACAAACCAATGAGAAAATAGATAGCATTCAGGAAAGTTTAGTCAAACAACTAAACGAAAAAATAGGGACCATTCATGGAAATATCAGACAAATCATGAATGAACAATACCATGAATTGAAAGAGACTGTTGAAGGACAAAGAGAAGAGATGAATGCTAAATTTGAAGAGAATAATGAAAATTTAAAACAAATTGAGGGTAAGATGGAGAATTTCAATAAAGAGTTGAGGGAAAATCTTGAGAGTAAAATTGAACTGGTCAGTAATACGCTTAGCCAAAGAGTAGATGAATATAAGGAAGAGGCAGAGAAGAAATTAATAGAAACCAATCAAAGATTAGATAAAACTGAAGAGAAGATGGAACAAATCAAAACAGGAATAGATGCCCGAATGGACCGGGAGGAACAAAGTAATCAAGTTCGTATAATGGCCATACGCCAAGAAAACAATGACCAGTTAGATAGTATAAAAAGCAGTCTAAACTGTAAATTCACAGATTTTCACGAAACGGTAGAGAATGTAAAGAATCAGTTCCATAGCCAAGCAGAGAAATTAGATAATTTGCAACAAATACAAACAAACTTACAAGGGGATGTAGATAGAATAAGTTCTAGATCTACATGCAACAATCATCATGTTATCCAAGATAGTAGGGAAAGTGTAAACTTTCGGGATTATCGCAGAAACACACTCGAATTTTTAGGGAGAGTAGACAAAATTTTGAATAGGTCAAAGGAGAACCGATGGAACATGATCAAAGGTATATTAGACGAATCTTTCAAAAACATTATCGATAATTGGTGGACTGTAATCAGGAACGAGGTGTGTGTTTATGGGAGTTTCAAAACAATGTTCAAACTTAAGTACTGGTCGGAGTCAGTGCAAAACATTATTAGAGACGATATCTGTCATGGTAGGTATGACCGCAATATAGGACAAACACCTACTGCTTATTTTTTGGGGAAGGTGTGTGTGGCAAAATATTTAGACCCAAAGATCCCTGAAGAGTGTTTGGTGACCAAGACTGCGTATCACTTCGAGGAAAAGATTATAAGCGCATGATTAAGTGGACAAATAAAAACTATTGGAGGCATGGAAACGCTACTAGAGAATTATGAACAAGAATCTTATTACACGAGGAGTAGATGGAGGTCAGGGAATACCGAGGAGCGGAAAAATGAACCACCTAGAGATAATCGACCTAGAGTAAATTATGTACGTGCCAATAACAATTATTTTAATAACAGGTATCGAGGAAGATGGCAAAATTATAACAATCGAAATTATAGAAATGATTCTTATCAGAGAGAAGAAGGTCCATAAAGAAGTAGGAGTGAAGAACAACCTAGATTCAGAGATAGTGATGAAGAAAGAAGACCAGTAAACAATATTCAACATAATGAAAATGTTGAACCAAATAATAATAATGATGGAAATCGGGGAAACGGGTACCAGCAGTGAGAAGATGTGACTGCCCGTCACTGCTAGAAACAACCGGGCACAGAATTTACCACAGACCTAATCATAATAATAAATTAAACAGATCAATAACAATTATCAGAAATCATTTTTTTAAAAATATACAGGTGGAGTTAATGGAAGAAAGAGCAATTAAAGAGTCATCACCAAACAATGATATAGTCTATATACAAATAAAATTAAATGGAGTGTTAGCAGAGGCCATGATTGATACAGGAGCAAATATTTCAATTATTGATCAATTAGAACTGGACCGGATTACTGAACTAACTACTGAGAGAATACCTACTTTACCAATTAATAATTTAACAATTATTGGTGCCACCGGGAAGCAAAATAAAACAATCAGAAAACAAGTGTCTTTGAATGTTACTACTAGTGGAATAGGAATACCTATGGGATTTTTAGTAGCTAAAGGGCTACTTTTTAGGGTGTTAATAGGGTGTGATATGCTACGGCGACACACTGCAATTATAAATCTGGCCAGGGGTATAGTAACCTTGAGCACAGAAGAAGGTGAGTTAGCGGCTGAGATAATTGGTAGCCAAAGTGCCCCTCAGTGTCCGAGCTCATTTTTTATTAGGGAGGATAATAGAATAACCCTAGGTAAAAATACAGAAGTAACAGAATCAAAGATTTGGCAAGAGAAGATAGAAGAGATAATCGAGTTTCAAAATAGGCAGGCCCAGGAAATAATTAATGCAGAACAAAAACAACAGCTTATAAAAATTTATAATAAATATAAATCAGTATTCTCAGAGTCACCAGGAAAAGCAAAAAACTTCCTGTGTGAACTAAAGTTCAAAGAAAATGTAAATTTTAATAAACGGTCATACCCTATTGCTCAAGCTTTGAAAGAGGCAGCAAGAAAAGAAATTCAAAGAATGATATTGGAAGATATAATTCAAAGAAGTAGTTCTCCGTACTAGCCCATTGGTAGCTATACCGAAGAAAGATGGTCAATTGGTAAATTCTGTGGCCGTGTTCATCCAATGCATGGATCAAATTTTGGGTAAGGAAGTTTTAGAGTTTACTACAATATATGTTGATGCCATATTAATTACGTCTTGTACATGGGAGTAACATTGTAATAGAGTGGAAACAGTGTTAAATAAACTGTTACAATATAATATAACTTTGAAACTGGATAAATCTAAATTTATCACAAATGAATTACCATTTTTAGTATCATTCTGTCCGCTACTGGAATTAAACCATCTCCTGAGAAGGTAAAGGCTATCCAAGATTTTCCTAAACCAAAAAACTTATTTTTAGAATTCATATTAGGCAATTACCTGTATTAATTTCCGTCTTGTGACTTCTTTAGTTTTTTCCTTAAAACAACGCGTTTCGAGAATAAATTCTCATCATCAGGTTTTTTAAAAATTATAAAAACATCAAATTCAAAATTTTAAAAAACCTGATGATGAGAATTTATTCTCGAAACGCGTTGTTTTAAGGAAAAAACTAAAGAAGTCACAAGACGGACATTAATACAGGTAATTGCCTAATATGAATTCTAAATATTAGTAACGTGACTTGGAGACAATTAAAACAAAATGAATCAAAAAACTTAAAACAACTACAATCCTTTCTGGGGATCTGCAACTATTATAGGAAATTTCAACAGAATTATTCAGAAGTAACAGCCAAATTCCAATATTTACTTTCGAAGAAAAACAAGTGGAAATGGGAAGCAAGTGAAGATAATAATTTTAAGATAATAAAAAATAAATTTCTGGACAGCATCATGTTACACCACCCAAATTTTAATAATCGTTTTTTCATAAATTGTGATGCTAGCAACATTAGCCTTGGAAGTGAGCTATATCAGGAAGATGAGGAAGAAAATCATGGGGTCATCAGTTTTGCAAGCAGAGTACTGAGTAGTTGTGAGAGGAATTATACAGTAACTGGAAAAGAACTGCTGAGTGTTGTGTTCTCATGTATAAAATTTCGAACATTTATATTGGCATACCCAGTAACCATAAGAACCGATCATAGATAATTTCATTTTTTAAAAATTGTAAACTTAACCACGGCAGACTCACCAGATGGGTATTAATACTTCAAGAGTATAATTTAGACTGGGAATATATCACGGGTAAGAAGAATGTAATAGCAGACCGATTGTCACGGATTAACCTAGAAAAAGGAACTTGTGAAATAGAACCAGAGAGTATTGGAAAGATATATTACATTATCAAAATGAAAAAGGAGTATACAACCAGTCTGAAATGAAACGATATCACGAAGAATAAAACCAGATATGAAAATTGAAGCAATCAACAATTTATTTTGTAAACAAGTAAAACGAAAATAAATTTGTTCTAGTGGGGGGGCTTTATGTAATGTTACATAACCCAGTCCCAAAAATGATAACTTAATTATCCTACCATAAAGGTCAGAAATGGGTATAATATACCTAGCTCTAAATTACTTTATATCACCAAACATTATAAACTATATTTAATTTATATAAAGTGTAACAAGTGAGTTATAGTGTACCCAGTGAGTAAATAAGTGACTTTGAAGGGAGCATCTTACAGACTTGTGCTGTAGATGTAGAAACAATTGATTATAATAGTAGACTGTGTTGCTACTAACCAGTTATGTATTTTGTTTAATTATTGTATGATTTGTATTGTGAAGGCAACTAAAATTTAGTACCTAGGTTTAATTTTATATTTAACAGAATAATTATGTTTTAAGATAACCCAGGGTTAAAAATAAAAGAGTTAAATATAAGATGATAATAAAAAATAAAATAATACTGTATGAGGAAAATGGCAGAAGAAAATAGTGCAGTGTAAGGATACTATAAGAAATTAATAAATAATATATAAATTCAATTAAAGGAAATAATAATATTAAAGACCTATATCTAAGGTTATAAGAAAATAAACGGAAAAACCTTAAATAAATCAAATTGGATAATAAACCAAAGTTAAAAAGAATTATTTTTCTATAAATAAGAAATAAATTTATAATAATTAAAAACAGCCTATATACTCAAAAGTAAATAGAGGCACCAATAAAAAATGATATAAAAATTATTGGTTACTACGAGTAACGATATAACACAGGAATTAATTGTTAAAAACGATTGGAAACCGTTCGGTTGAGAAAAGTGATGTCACAAAAATTGTATTAAAACCATTTTAAAACTTTCGGAAACGGTGCAAAAATGGAATAAAAATTAACTCACGGTATCCACCTTATGTTCAAACTCCTTCAGATATCAAATATAACGTCTTTACCTGATAAAAAAGTGAAATAACCAATTCCAAGATCTGGCCTAGCTGAACCGCACTTCGAGTTTTTAGCGAGATTGTATCTTAGGGACCTTCAATGAAATTACAAAACAACTAGAACTACAACACTAGAAACAGCTCCATTCAGGTAAAAACTTCGAGGAAAGAGGTAATATAAACGTTATTAATCCTTATTAACCAAGAAAACCTCATATCACATTGTGGTGCAGTTACAATATTTCGTAAATGATTCCATGTGTATAATAAAGAAATAATCTGCACTCTTGCGGACAAATCCAGAACTACATACTATGAAATAAACCAAAAATTCGAAATTTATTAATTTTTATCTTGTAAAGCGTAGTATATAATTATTCATTTCTGACCGTCTCATAACACAAAGAACTTACCCTTAACCCTGGGGAAATTAATAAAAATGAATTATATGTTGTTTAATGTCTAATCAAGGATAAAATTATAAAAATATATTTTATGATAATTCAAATGTTTACCTAACTAAATCGATCCAATGTATTATTGACTGGAAAAGATCGATTACAATATTTGTATACTGGAAGAAGAGGAAATCAGTGTATTATACAAATAAATACTCTGAATATTTTATGTTAAATAAGCAATCATGTATTCTTTATTGTAGAGGGTAGTTGTTGTAGATTTTCAGTAAGCTAAGAAGTGGACTATCCACCGGGGAGTATTACCGAACCGTGGTGTTTGGTTAACCTAACATTTTGAGGTTGATGTCAAAATCAGCTGATCTTATGAACAGCGAATTTTAAAAATAAGAAATTGTATAATCTGGGTGTAACAAAATTGTTCTTACTCTCTCTTCTAACTAAGATTAAACAATTTCCTTAATCTCTACCAAATCACACACACTCGATTTCTGTTTCTTTTGGTAAACTTCAAATCCGATTGATTTGAACATTAGTAAATATAATTCATAAGTCACGATCGCAAAAAGGTACTTTGACTTTCGCTAATACCCGCGGGACGTTACAGAATGGCGCTCAACGTAAAAGGGCTGTAATTAGAAAAGAATTTTGAGATATTTAACAAAATAATATAACAAAAAACCTAATTATCGTCGGCAGTTATGAGAAAACAAGAAATGCATAATACCAGAGGCAGATCGAAGAAGAGGGCAGAAGAAAAGGAGAAGGAAGAAGGTGGACAGGAACGAGAGATAGAAATATTTACAGACAGTGAAATGGAACAACCGATGGGTGATAAAGAAGAAACTGAAGCAATTATGAACACGGAAAAGGAAATAGTTGAAGAGGATGCCCAAGGGGACCAACCAGACAAAGCGGAAGCCAGGAGAGAACCAAATTGGCAAGACATGATGAGATTTATAGCCGAGAAATTTGATAAAATAGATGAAAATTTTAAGAAACAGGAGGAAAACTCGAAGCAAACCAATGAGGAAAATAAGGAAAATTTTAAGAAACAGGAGGAAAACTTGAAGCAAACCAATGAGGAAAATAAGGAGAATTTTAGGAAACAGGAGGAACAAAACAGACAAACCAATGAGAAAATAGATAGCATTCAGGAAAGTTTAGTCAAACAACTAAATGAAAAAATAGGGACCATTCATGGAAATATCAGACAAATCATGAATGAACAATACCATGAATTGAAAGAGACTGTTGAAGGACAAAGAGAAGAGATGAATGCTAAATTTGAAGAGAATAATGAAAATTTAAAACAAATTGAGGGTAAGATGGAGAATTTCAATAAAGAGTTGAGGGAAAATCTTGAGAGTAAAATTGAACTGGTCAGTAATACGCTTAGTCAAAGAGTAGATGAATATAAGGAAGAGGCAGAGAAGAAATTAATAGAAACCAATCAAAGATTAGATAAAACTGAAGAGAAGATGGAACAAATCAAAACAGGAATAGATGCCCGAATGGACCGGGAGGAACAAAGTAATCAAGTTCGTATAATGGCCATACGCCAAGAAAACAATGACCAGTTAGATAGTATAAAAAGCAGTCTAAACTGTAAATTCACAGATTTTCACGAAACGGTAGAGAATGTAAAGAATCAGTTCCATAGCCAAGCAGAGAAATTAGATAATTTGCAACAAATACAAACAAACTTACAAGGGGATGTAGATAGAATAAGTTCTAGATCTACATGCAACAATCATCATGTTATCCAAGATAGTAGGGAAAGTGTAAACTTTCGGGATTATCGCAGAAACCCACTCGAATTTTTAGGGAGAGTAGACAAAATTTTGAATAGGTCAAAGGAGAACCGATGGAACATGATCAAAGGTATATTAGACGAATCTTTCAAAAACATTATCGATAATTGGTGGACTGTAATCAGGAACGAGGTGTGTGTTTATGGGAGTTTCAAAACAATGTTCAAACTTAAGTACTGGTCGGAGTCAGTGCAAAACATTATTAGAGACGATATCTGTCATGGTAGGTATGACCGCAATATAGGACAAACACCTACTGCTTATTTTTTGGGGAAGGTGTGTGTGGCAAAATATTTAGACCCAAAGATCCCTGAAGAGTGTTTGGTGACCAAGACTGCGTATCACTTCGAGGAAAAGATTATAAGCGCATGATTAAGTGGACAAATAAAAACTATTGGAGGCATGGAAACGCTACTAGAGAATTATGAACAAGAATCTTATTACACGAGGAGTAGATGGAGGTCAGGGAATACCGAGGAGCGGAAAAATGAACCACCTAGAGATAATCGACCTAGAGTAAATTATGTACGTGCCAATAACAATTATTTTAATAACAGGTATCGAGGAAGATGGCAAAATTATAACAATCGAAATTACAGAAATGATGCTTATCAGAGAGAAGAAGGTCCATAAAGAAGTAGGAGTGAAGAACAACCTAGATTCAGAGATAGTGATGAAGAAAGAAGACCAGTAAACAATATTCAACATAATGAAAATGTTGAACCAAATAATAATAATGATGGAAATCGGGGAAACGGGTACCAGCAGTGAGAAGATGTGACTGCCCGTCACTGCTAGAAACAACCGGGCACAGAATTTACCACAGACCTAATCATAATAATAAATTAAACAGATCAATAACAATTATCAGAAATCATTTTTTTAAAAATATACAGGCGGAGTTAATGGAAGAAAGAGCAATTAAAGAGTCATCACCAAACAATGATATAGTCTATATACAAATAAAATTAAATGGAGTGTTAGCAGAGGCCATGATGGATACAGGAGCAAATATTTCAATTATTGATCAATTAGAACTGGACCGGATTACTGAACTAACTACTGAGAGAATACCTACTTTACCAATTAATAATTTAACAATTATTGGTGCCACCGGGAAGCAAAATAAAACAATCAGAAAACAAGTGTCTTTGAATGTTACTACTAGTGGAATAGGAATACCTATGGGATTTTTAGTAGCTAAAGGGCTACTTTTTAGGGTGTTAATAGGGTGTGATATGCTACGGCGACACACTGCAATTATAAATCTGGCCAGGGGTATAGTAACCTTGAGCACAGAAGAAGGTGAGTTAGCGGCTGAGATAATTGGTAGCCAAAGTGCCCCTCAGTGTCCGAGCTCATTTTTTATTAGGGAGGATAATAGAATAACCCTAGGTAAAAATACAGAAGTAACAGAATCAAAGATTTGGCAAGAGAAGATAGAAGAGATAATCGAGTTTCAAAATAGGCAGGCCCAGGAAATAATTAATGCAGAACAAAAACAACAGCTTATAAAAATTTATAATAAATATAAATCAGTATTCTCAGAGTCACCAGGAAAAGCAAAAAACTTCCTGTGTGAACTAAAGTTCAAAGAAAATGTAAATTTTAATAAACGGTCATACCCTATTGCTCAAGCTTTGAAAGAGGCAGCAAGAAAAGAAATTCAAAGAATGATATTGGAAGATATAATTGAAAGAAGTAGTTCTCCGTACTAGCCCATTGGTAGCTATACCGAAGAAAGATGGTCAATTGGTAAATTCTGTGGCCGTGTTCATCCAATGCATGGATCAAATTTTGGGTAAGGAAGTTTTAGAGTTTACTACAATATATGTTGATGCCATATTAATTACGTCTTGTACATGGGAGTAACATTGTAATAGAGTGGAAACAGTGTTAAATAAACTGTTACAATATAATATAACTTTGAAACTGGATAAATCTAAATTTATCACACATGAATTACCATTTTTAGTATCATTCTGTCCGCTACTGGAAATAAACCATCTCCTGAGTAGGTAAAGGCTATCCAAGATTTTCCTAAACCAAAAAACTTATTTTTAGAATTCATATTAGGCAATTACCTGTATTAATTTCCGTCTTGTGACTTCTTTAGTTTTTTCCTTAAAACAACGCGTTTCGAGAATAAATTCTCATCATCAGGTTTTTTAAAAATTATAAAAACATCAAATTCAAAATTTTAAAAAACCTGATGATGAGAATTTATTCTCGAAACGCGTTGTTTTAAGGAAAAAACTAAAGAAGTCACAAGACGGACATTAATACAGGTAATTGCCTAATATGAATTCTAAATATTAGTAATGTGACTTGGAGACAATTAAAACAAAATGAATCAAAAAACTTAAAACAACTACAATCCTTTCTGGGGATCTGCAACTATTATAGGAAATTTCAACAGAATTATTCAGAAGTAACAGCCAAATTCCAATATTTACTTTCGAAGAAAAACAAGTGGAAATGGGAAGCAAGTGAAGATAATAATTTTAAGATAATAAAAAATAAATTTCTGGACAGCATCATGTTACACCACCCAAATTTTAATAATCGTTTTTTCATAAATTGTGATGCTAGCAACATTAGCCTTGGAAGTGAGCTATATCAGGAAGATGAGGAAGAAAATCATGGGGTCATCAGTTTTGCAAGCAGAGTACTGAGTAGTTGTGAGAGGAATTATACAGTAACTGGAAAAGAACTGCTGAGTGTTGTGTTCTCATGTATAAAATTTCGAACATTTATATTGGCATACCCAGTAACCATAAGAACCGATCATAGATAATTTCATTTTTAAAAAATTGTAAACTTAACCACGGCAGACTCACCAGATGGGTATTAATACTTCAAGAGTATAATTTAGACTGGGAATATATCACGGGTAAGAAGAATGTAATAGCAGACCGATTGTCACGGATTAACCTAGAAAAAGGAACTTGTGAAATAGAACCAGAGAGTATTGGAAAGATATATTACATTATCAAAATGAAAAAGGAGTATACAACCAGTCTGAAATGAAACGATATCACGAAGAATAAAACCAGATATGAAAATTGAAGCAATCAACAATTTATTTTGTAAACAAGTAAAACGAAAATAAATTTGTTCTAGTGGGGGGGGGGGGGCTTTATGTAACGTTACATAACCCAGTCCCAAAAATGATAACTTAATTATCCTACCATAAAGGTCAGAAATGGGTATAATATACCTAGCTCTAAATTACTTTATATCACCAAACATTATAAACTATATTTAATTTATATAAAGTGTAACAAGTGAGTTATAGTGTACCCAGTGAGTAAATAAGTGACTTTGAAGGGAGCATCTTACAGACTTGTGCTGTAGATGTAGAAACAATTGATTATAATAGTAGACTGTGTTGCTACTAACCAGTTATGTATTTTGTTTAATTATTGTATGATTTGTATTGTGAAGGCAACTAAAATTTAGTACCTAGGTTTAATTTTATATTTAACAGAATAATTATGTTTGAATATAAGATAACCCAGGGTTAAAAATAAAAGAGTTAAATATAAGATGATAATAAAAAATAAAATAATACTGTATGAGGAAAATGGCAGAAGAAAATAGTGCAGTGTAAGGATACTATAAGAAATTAATAAATAATATATAAATTCAATTAAAGGAAATAATAATATTAAAGACCTATATCTAAGGTTATAAGAAAATAAACGGAAAAACCTTAAATAAATCAAATTGGATAATAAACCAAAGTTAAAAAGAATTATTTTTCTATAAATAAGAAATAAATTTATAATAATTAAAAACAGCCTATATACTCAAAAGTAAATAGAGGCACCAATAAAAAATGATATAAAAATTATTGGTTACTACGAGTAACGATATAACACAGGAATTAATTGTTAAAAACGATTGGAAACCGTTCGGTTGAGAAAAGTGATGTCACAAAAATTGTATTAAAACCATTTTAAAACTTTCGGAAACGGTGCAAAAATGGAATAAAAATTAACTCACTGTATCCACCTTATGTTCAAACTCCTTCAGATATCAAATATAACGTCTTTACCTGATAAAAAAGTGAAATAACCAATTCCAAGATCTGGCCTAGCTGAACCGCACTTCGAGTTTTTAGCGAGATTGTATCTTAGGGACCTTCAATGAAATTACAAAACAACTAGAACTACAACACTAGAAACAGCTCCATTCAAGTAAAAACTTCGAGGAAAGAGGTAATATAAACGTTATTAATCCTTATTAACCAAGAAAACCTCATATCAAATTGTGGTGCAGTTACAATATTTCGTAAATGATTCCATGTGTATAATAAAGAAATAATCTGCACTCTTGCGGACAAATCCAGAACTACATAGTATGAAATAAACCAAAAATTCGAAATTTATTAATTTTTATCTTGTAAAGCGTAGTATATAATTATTCATTTCTGACCGTCTCATAACACAAAGAACTTACCCTTAACCCTGGGGAAATTAATAAAAATGAATTATATGTTGTTTAATGTCTAATCAAGGATAAAATTATAAAAATATATTTTTTGATAATTCAAATGTTTACCTAACTAAATCGATCCAATGTATTATTGACTGGAAAAGATCGATTATAATATTTGTATACTGGAAGAAGAGGAAATCAGTGTATTATACAAATAAATACTCTGAATATTTTATGTTAAATAAGCAATCATGTATTCTTTATTGTAGAGGGTAGTTGTTGTAGATTTTCAGTAAGCTAAGAAGTGGACTATCCACCGGGAAGTATTACCGAACCGTGGTGTTTGGTTAACCTAACATTTTGAGGTTGATGTCAAAATCAGCTGATCTTATGAACAGCGAATTTTAAAAATAAGAAATTGTATAATCTGGGTGTAACAAAATTGTTCTTACTCTCTCTTCTAACTAAGATTAAACAATTTCCATAATCTCTACCAAATCACACACACTCGATTTCTGTTTCTTTTGGTAAACTTCAAATCCGATTGATTTGAACATTAGTAAATATAATTCATAAGTCACGATCGCAAAAAGGTACTTTGACTTTCGCTAATACCCGCGGGACGTTACAGAATGGCGCTCAACGTAAAAGGGCTGTAATTAGAAAAGAATTTTGAGATATTTAACAAAATAATATAACAAAAAACCTAATTATCATTGGCAGTTATGAGAAAACAAGAAATGCATAATACCAGAGGCAGATCGAAGAAGAGGGCAGAAGAAAAGGAGAAGGAAGAAGGTGGACAGGAACGAGAGATAGAAATATTTACAGACAGTGAAATGGAACAACCGATGGGTGATAAAGAAGAAACTGAAGCAATTATGAACACGGAAAAGGAAATAGTTGAAGAGGATGCCCAAGGGGACCAACCAGACAAAGCGGAAGCCAGGAGAGAACCAAATTGGCAAGACATGATGAGATTTATAGCCGAGAAATTTGATAAAATAGATGAAAATTTTAAGAAACAGGAGGAAAACTCGAAGCAAACCAATGAGGAAAATAAGGAAAATTTTAAGAAACAGGAGGAAAACTTGAAGCAAACCAATGAGGAAAATAAGGAGAATTTTAGGAAACAGGAGGAACAAAACAGACAAACCAATGAGAAAATAGATAGCATTCAGGAAAGTTTAGTCAAACGACTAAACGAAAAAATAGGGACCATTCATGGAAATATCAGACAAATCATGAATGAACAATACCATGAATTGAAAGAGACTGTTGAAGGACAAAGAGAAGAGATGAATGCTAAATTTGAAGAGAATAATGAAAATTTAAAACAAATTGAGGGTAAGATGGAGAATTTCAATAAAGAGTTGAGGGAAAATCTTGAGAGTAAAATTGAACTGGTCAGTAATACGCTTAGCCAAAGAGTAGATGAATATAAGGAAGAGGCAGAGAAGAAATTAATAGAAACCAATCAAAGATTAGATAAAACTGAAGAGAAGATGGAACAAATCAAAACAGGAATAGATGCCCGAATGGACCGGGAGGAACAAAGTAATCAAGTTCGTATAATGGCCATACGCCAAGAAAACAATGACCAGTTAGATAGTATAAAAAGCAGTCTAAACTGTAAATTCACAGATTTCCACGAAACGGTAGAGAATGTAAAGAATCAGTTCCATAGCCAAGCAGAGAAATTAGATAATTTGCAACAAATACAAACAAACTTACAAGGGGATGTAGATAGAATAAGTTCTAGATCTACATGCAACAATCATCATGTTATCCAAGATAGTAGGGAAAGTGTAAACTTTCGGGATTATCGCAGAAACCCACTCGAATTTTTAGGGAGAGTAGACAAAATTTTGAATAGGTCAAAGGAGAACCGATGGAACATGATCAAAGGTATATTAGACGAATCTTTCAAAAACATTATCGATAATTGGTGGACTGTAATCAGGAACGAGGTGTGTGTTTATGGGAGTTTCAAAACAATGTTCAAACTTAAGTACTGGTCGGAGTCAGTGCAAAACATTATTAGAGACGATATCTGTCATGGTAGGTATGACCGCAATATAGGACAAACACCTACTGCTTATTTTTTGGGGAAGGTGTGTGTGGCAAAATATTTAGACCCAAAGATCCCTGAAGAGTGTTTGGTGACCAAGACTGCGTATCACTTCGAGGAAAAGATTATAAGCGCATGATTAAGTGGACAAATAAAAACTATTGGAGGCATGGAAACGCTACTAGAGAATTATGAACAAGAATCTTATTACACGAGGAGTAGATGGAGGTCAGGGAATACCGAGGAGCGGAAAAATGAACCACCTAGAGATAATCGACCTAGAGTAAATTATGTACGTGCCAATAACAATTATTTAATAACAGGTATCGAGGAAGATGGCAAAATTATAACAATCGAAATTACAGAAATGATTCTTATCAGAGAGAAGAAGGTCCATAAAGAAGTAGGAGTGAAGAACAACCTAGATTCAGAGATAGTGATGAAGAAAGAAGACCAGTAAACAATATTCAACATAATGAAAATGTTGAACCAAATAATAATAATGATGGAAATCGGGGAAACGGGTACCAGCAGTGAGAAGATGTGACTGCCCGTCACTGCTAGAAACAACCGGGCACAGAATTTACCACAGACCTAATCATAATAATAAATTAAACAGATCAATAACAATTATCAGAAATCATTTTTTAAAAAATATACAGGCGGAGTTAATGGAAGAAAGAGCAATTAAAGAGTCATCACCAAACAATGATATAGTCTATATACAAATAAAATTAAATGGAGTGTTAGCAGAGGCCATGATTGATACAGGAGCAAATATTTCAATTATTGATCAATTAGAACTGGACCGGATTACTGAACTAACTACTGAGAGAATACCTACTTTACCAATTAATAATTTAACAATTATTGGTGCCACCGGGAAGCAAAATAAAACAATCAGAAAACAAGTGTCTTTGAATGTTACTACTAGTGGAATAGGAATACCTATGGGATTTTTAGTAGCTAAAGGGCTACTTTTTAGGGTGTTAATAGGGTGTGATATGCTACGGCGACACACTGCAATTATAAATCTGGCCAGGGGTATAGTAACCTTGAGCACAGAAGAAGGTGAGTTAGCGGCTGAGATAATTGGTAGCCAAAGTGCCCCTCAGTGTCCGAGCTCATTTTTTATTAGGGAGGATAATAGAATAACCCTAGGTAAAAATACAGAAGTAACAGAATCAAAGATTTGGCAAGAGAAGATAGAAGAGATAATCGAGTTTCAAAATAGGCAGGCCCAGGAAATAATTAATGAAGAACAAAAACAACAGCTTATAAAAATTTATAATAAATATAAATCAGTATTCTCAGAGTCACCAGGAAAAGCAAAAAACTTCCTGTGTGAACTAAAGTTCAAAGAAAATGTAAATTTTAATAAACGGTCATACCCTATTGTTCAAGCTTTGAAAGAGGCAGCAAGAAAAGAAATTCAAAGAATGATATTGGAAGATATAATTGAAAGAAGTAGTTCTCCGTACTAGCCCATTGGTAGCTATACCGAAGAAAGATGGTCGGTAAATTCTGTGGCCGTGTTCATCCAATGCATGGATCAAATTTTGGGTAAGGAAGTTTTAGATTTTACTACAATATATGTTGATGACATATTAATTACGTCTTGTACATGGGAGGAACATTGTAATAGAGTGGAAACAGTGTTAAATAAACTGTTACAATATAATATAACTTTGAAACTGGATAAATCTAAATTTATCACACATGAATTACCATTTTTAGTATCATTCTGTCCGCTACTGGAATTAAACCATCTCCTGAGAAGGTAAAGGCTATCCAAGATTTTCCTAAACCAAAAAACTTATTTTTAGAATTCATATTAGGCAATTACCTGTACTAATTTCCGTCTTGTGACTTCTTTAGTTTTTTCCTTAAAACAACGCGTTTCGAGAATAAATTCTCATCATCAGGTTTTTTAAAAATTATAAAAACATCAAATTCAAAATTTTAAAAAACCTGATGATGAGAATTTATTCTCGAAACGCGTTGTTTTAAGGAAAAAACTAAAGAAGTCACAAGACGGACATTAATACAGGTAATTGCCTAATATGAATTCTAAATATTAGTAATGTGACTTGGAGACAATTAAAACAAAATGAATCAAAAAACTTAAAACAACTACAATCCTTTCTGGGGATCTGCAACTATTATAGGAAATTTCAACAGAATTATTCAGAAGTAACAGCCAAATTCCAATATTTACTTTCGAAGAAAAACAAGTGGAAATGGGAAGCAAGTGAAGATAATAATTTTAAGATAATAAAAAATAAATTTCTGGACAGCATCATGTTACACCACCCAAATTTTAATAATCGTTTTTTCATAAATTGTGATGCTAGCAACATTAGTCTTGGAAGTGAGCTATATCAGGAAGATGAGGAAGAAAATCATGGGGTCATCAGTTTTGCAAGCAGAGTACTGAGTAGTTGTGAGAGGAATTATACAGTAACTGGAAAAGAACTGCTGAGTGTTGTGTTCTCATGTATAAAATTTCGAACATTTATATTGGCATACCCAGTAACCATAAGAACCGATCATAGATAATTTCATTTTTAAAAAATTGTAAACTTAACCACGGCAGACTCACCAGATGGGTATTAATACTTCAAGAGTATAATTTAGACTGGGAATATATCACGGGTAAGAAGAATGTAATAGCAGACCGATTGTCACGGATTAACCTAGAAAAAGGAACTTGTGAAATAGAACCAGAGAGTATTGGAAAGATATATTACATTATCAAAATGAAAAAGGAGTATACAACCAGTCTGAAATGAAACGATATCACGAAGAATAAAACCAGATATGAAAATTGAAGCAATCAACAATTTATTTTGTAAACAAGTAAAACGAAAATAAATTTGTTCTAGTGGGGGGGCTTTATGTAACGTTACATAACCCAGTCCCAAAAATGATAACTTAATTATCCTACCATAAAGGTCAGAAATGGGTATAATATACCTAGCTCTAAATTACTTTATATCACCAAACATTATAAACTATATTTAATTTATACAAAGTGTAACAAGTGAGTTATAGTGTACCCAGTGAGCAAATAAGTGACTTTGAAGGGAGCATCTTACAGACTTGTGCTGTAGATGTAGAAACAATTGATTATAATAGTAGACTGTGTTGCTACTAACCAGTTATGTATTTTGTTTAATTATTGTATGATTTGTATTGTGAAGGCAACTAAAATTTAGTACCTAGGTTTAATTTTATATTTAACAGAATAATTATGTTTGAATATAAGATAACCCAGGGTTAAAAATAAAAGAGTTAAATATAAGATGATAATAAAAAATAAAATAATACTGTATGAGGAAAATGGCAGAAGAAAATAGTGCAGTGTAAGGATACTATAAGAAATTAATAAATAATATATAAATTCAATTAAAGGAAATAATAATATTAAAGACCTATATCTAAGGTTATAAGAAAATAAACGGAAAAACCTTAAATAAATCAAATTGGATAATAAACCAAAGTTAAAAAGAATTATTTTTCTATAAATAAGAAATAAATTTATAATAATTAAAAACAGCCTATATACTCAAAAGTAAATAGAGGCACCAATAAAAAATGATATAAAAATTATTGGTTACTACGAGTAACGATATAACACAGGAATTAATTGTTAAAAACGATTGGAAACCGTTCGGTTGAGAAAAGTGATGTCACAAAAATTGTATTAAAACCATTTTAAAACTTTCGGAAACGGTGCAAAAATGGAATAAAAATTAACTCACAGTATCCACCTTATGTTCAAACTCCTTCAGATATCAAATATAACGTCTTTACCTGATAAAAAAGTGAAATAACCAATTCCAAGATCTGGCCTAGCTGAACCGCACTTCGAGTTTTTAGCGAGATTGTATCTTAGGGACCTTCAATGAAATTACAAAACAACTAGAACTACAACACTAGAAACAGCTCCATTCAAGTAAAAACTTCGAGGAAAGAGGTCATATAAACGTTATTAATCCTTATTAACCAAGAAAACCTCATATCAAATTGTGGTGCAGTTACAATATTTCGTAAATGATTCCATGTGTATAATAAAGAAATAATCTGCACTCTTGCGGACACATCCAGAACTACATACTATGAAATAAACCAAAAATTCGAAATTTATTAATTTTTATCTTGTAAAGCGTAGTATATAATTATTCATTTCTGACCGTCTCATAAGACAAAGAACTTACCCTTAACCCTGGGGAAATTAATAAAAATGAATTATATGTTGTTTAATGTCTAATCAAGGATAAAATTATAAAAATATATTTTATGATAATTCAAATGTTTACCTAACTAAATCGATCCAATGTATTATTGACTGGAAAAGATCGATTATAATATTTGTATACTGGAGAAGAGGAAATCAGTGTATTATACAAATAAATACTCTGAATATTTTATGTTAAATAATCAATTATGTATTCTTTATTGTAGAGGGTAGTTGTTGTAGATTTTCAGTACGCTAAGAAGTGGACTATCCACCGGGGAGTATTACCGAACCGTGGTGTTTGGTTAACCTAACATTTTGAGGTTGATGTCAAAATCAGCTGATCTTATGAACAGCAAATTTTAAAAATAAGAAATTGTATAATCTGGGTGTAACAAAATTGTTCTTACTCTCTCTTCTAACTAAGATTAAACAATTTCCTTAATCTCTACCAAATCACACACACTCGATTTCTGTTTCTTTTGGTAAACTTCAAATCCGATTGATTTGAACATTAGTAAATATAATTCATAAGTCACGATCGCAAAAAGGTACTTTGACTTTCGCTAATACCCGCGGGACGTTACAGAATGGCGCTCAACGTAAAAGGGCTGTAATTAGAAAAGAATTTTGAGATATTTAACAAAATAATATAACAAAAAACCTAATTATCATTGGCAGTTATGAGAAAACAAGAAATGCATAATACCAGAGGCAGATCGAAGAAGAGGGCAGAAGAAAAGGAGAAGGAAGAAGGTGGACAGGAACGAGAGATAGAAATATTTACAGACAGTGAAATGGAACAACCGATGGGTGATAAAGAAGAAACTGAAGCAATTATGAACACGGAAAAGGAAATAGTTGAAGAGGATGCCCAAGGGGACCAACCAGACAAAGCGGAAGCCAGGAGAGAACCAAATTGGCAAGACATGATGAGATTTATAGCCGAGAAATTTGATAAAATAGATGAAAATTTTAAGAAACAGGAGGAAAACTCGAAGCAAACCAATGAGGAAAATAAGGAAAATTTTAAGAAACAGGAGGAAAACTTGAAGCAAACCAATGAGGAAAATAAGGAGAATTTTAGGAAACAGGAGGAACAAAACAGACAAACCAATGAGAAAATAGATAGCATTCAGGAAAGTTTAGTCAAACAACTAAACGAAAAAATAGGGACCATTCATGGAAATATCAGACAAATCATGAATGAACAATACCATGAATTGAAAGAGACTGTTGAAGGACAAAGAGAAGAGATGAATGCTAAATTTGAAGAGAATAATGAAAATTTAAAACAAATTGAGGGTAAGATGGAGAATTTCAATAAAGAGTTGAGGGAAAATCTTGAGAGTAAAATTGAACTGGTCAGTAATACGCTTAGCACAAAGAGTAGATGAATATAAGGAAGAGGCAGAGAAGAAATTAATAGAAACCAATCAAAGATTAGATAAAACTGAAGAGAAGATGGAACAAATCAAAACAGGAATAGATGCCCGAATGGACCGGGAGGAACAAAGTAATCAAGTTCGTATAATGGCCATACGCCAAGAAAACAATGACCAGTTAGATAGTATAAAAAGCAGTCTAAACTGTAAATTCACAGATTTTCACGAAACGGTAGAGAATGTAAAGAATCAGTTCCATAGCCAAGCAGAGAAATTAGATAATTTGCAACAAATACAAACAAACTTACAAGGGGATGTAGATAGAATAAGTTCTAGATCTACATGCAACAATCATCATGTTATCCAAGATAGTAGGGAAAGTGTAAACTTTCGGGATTATCAAAGAAACCCACTCGAATTTTTAGGGAGAGTAGACAAAATTTTGAATAGGTCAAAGGAGAACCGATGGAACATGATCAAAGGTATATTAGACGAATCTTTCAAAAACATTATCGATAATTGGTGGACTGTAATCAGGAACGAGGTGTGTGTTTATGGGAGTTTCAAAACAATGTTCAAACTTAAGTACTGGTCGGAGTCAGTGCAAAACATTATTAGAGACGATATCTGTCATGGTAGGTATGACCGCAATATAGGACAAACACCTACTGCTTATTTTTTGGGGAAGGTGTGTGTGGCAAAATATTTAGACCCAAAGATCCCTGAAGAGTGTTTGGTGACCAAGACTGCGTATCACTTCGAGGAAAAGATTATAAGCGCATGATTAAGTGGACAAATAAAAACTATTGGAGGCATGGAAACGCTACTAGAGAATTATGAACAAGAATCTTATTACACGAGGAGTAGATGGAGGTCAGGGAATACCGAGGAGCGGAAAAATGAACCACCTAGAGATAATCGACCTAGAGTAAATTATGTACGTGCCAATAACAATTATTTTAATAACAGGTATCGAGGAAGATGGCAAAATTATAACAATCGAAATTACAGAAATGATTCTTATCAGAGAGAAGAAGGTCCATAAAGAAGTAGGAGTGAAGAACAACCTAGATTCAGAGATAGTGATGAAGAAAGAAGACCAGTAAACAATATTCAACATAATGAAAATGTTGAACCAAATAATAATAATGATGGAAATCGGGGAAACGGGTACCAGCAGTGAGAAGATGTGACTGCCCGTCACTGCTAGAAACAACCGGGCACAGAATTTACCACAGACCTAATCATAATAATAAATTAAACAGATCAATAACAATTATCAGAAATCATTTTTTTAAAAATATACAGGCGGAGTTAATGGAAGAAAGAGCAATTAAAGAGTCATCACCAAACAATGATATAGTCTATATACAAATAAAATTAAATGGAGTGTTAGCAGAGGCCATGATTGATACAGGAGCAAATATTTCAATTATTGATCAATTAGAACTGGACCGGATTACTGAACTAACTACTGAGAGAATACCTACTTTACCAATTAATAATTTAACAATTATTGGTGCCACCGGGAAGCAAAATAAAACAATCAGAAAACAAGTGTCTTTGAATGTTACTACTAGTGGAATAGGAATACCTATGGGATTTTTAGTAGCTAAAGGGCTACTTTTTAGGGTGTTAATAGGGTGTGATATGCTATGGCGACACACTGCAATTATAAATCTGGCCAGGGGTATAGTAACCTTGAGCACAGAAGAAGGTGAGTTAGCGGCTGAGATAATTGGTAGCCAAAGTGCCCCTCAGTGTCCGAGCTCATTTTTTATTAGGGAGGATAATAGAATAACCCTAGGTAAAAATACAGAAGTAACAGAATCAAAGATTTGGCAAGAGAAGATAGAAGAGATAATCGAGTTTCAAAATAGGCAGGCCCAGGAAATAATTAATGCAGAACAAAAACAACAGCTTATAAAAATTTATAATAAATATAAATCAGTATTCTCAGAGTCACCAGGAAAAGCAAAAAACTTCCTGTGTGAACTAAAGTTCAAAGAAAATGTAAATTTTAATAAACGGTCATACCCTATTGCTCAAGCTTTGAAAGAGGCAGCAAGAAAAGAAATTCAAAGATTGATATTGGAAGATATAATTGAAAGAAGTAGTTCTCCGTACTAGCCCATTGGTAGCTATACCGAAGAAAGATGGTCAATTGGTAAATTCTGTGGCCGTGTTCATCCAATGCATGGATCAAATTTTGGGTAAGGAAGTTTTAGAGTTTACTACAATATATGTTGATGCCATATTAATTACGTCTTGTACATGGGAGTAACATTGTAATAGAGTGGAAACAGTGTTAAATAAACTGTTACAATATAATATAACTTTGAAACTGGATAAATCTAAATTTATCACACATGAATTACCATTTTTAGTATCATTCTGTCCGCTACTGGAAATAAACCATCTCCTGAGTAGGTAAAGGCTATCCAAGATTTTCCTAAACCAAAAAACTTATTTTTAGAATTCATATTAGGCAATTACCTGTATTAATTTCCGTCTTGTGACTTCTTTAGTTTTTTCCTTAAAACAACGCGTTTCGAGAATAAATTCTCATCATCAGGTTTTTTAAAAATTATAAAAACATCAAATTCAAAATTTTAAAAAACCTGATGATGAGAATTTATTCTCGAAACGCGTTGTTTTAAGGAAAAAACTAAAGAAGTCACAAGACGGACATTAATACAGGTAATTGCCTAATATGAATTCTAAATATTAGTAATGTGACTTGGAGACAATTAAAACAAAATGAATCAAAAAACTTAAAACAACTACAATCCTTTCTGGGGATCTGCAACTATTATAGGAAATTTCAACAGAATTATTCAGAAGTAACAGCCAAATTCCAATATTTACTTTCGAAGAAAAACAAGTGGAAATGGGAAGCAAGTGAAGATAATAATTTTAAGATAATAAAAAATAAATTTCTGGACAGCATCATGTTACACCACCCAAATTTTAATAATCGTTTTTTCATAAATTGTGATGCTAGCAACATTAGCCTTGGAAGTGAGCTATATCAGGAAGATGAGGAAGAAAATCATGGGGTCATCAGTTTTGCAAGCAGAGTACTGAGTAGTTGTGAGAGGAATTATACAGTAACTGGAAAAGAACTGCTGAGTGTTGTGTTCTCATGTATAAAATTTCGAACATTTATATTGGCATACCCAGTAACCATAAGAACCGATCATAGATAATTTCATTTTTTAAAAATTGTAAACTTAACCACGGCAGACTCACCAGATGGGTATTAATACTTCAAGAGTATAATTTAGACTGGGAATATATCACGGGTAAGAAGAATGTAATAGCAGACCGATTGTCACGGATTAACCTAGAAAAAGGAACTTGTGAAATAGAACCAGAGAGTATTGGAAAGATATATTACATTATCAAAATGAAAAAGGAGTATACAACCAGTCTGAAATGAAACGATATCACGAAGAATAAAACCAGATATGAAAATTGAAGCAATCAACAATTTATTTTGTAAACAAGTAAAACGAAAATAAATTTGTTCTAGTGGGGGGGCTTTATGTAATGTTACATAACCCAGTCCCAAAAATGATAACTTAATTATCCTACCATAAAGGTCAGAAATGGGTATAATATACCTAGCTCTAAATTACTTTATATCACCAAACATTATAAACTATATTTAATTTATATAAAGTGTAACAAGTGAGTTATAGTGTACCCAGTGAGTAAATAAGTGACTTTGAAGGGAGCATCTTACAGACTTGTGCTGTAGATGTAGAAACAATTGATTATAATAGTAGACTGTGTTGCTACTAACCAGTTATGTATTTTGTTTAATTATTGTATGATTTGTATTGTGAAGGCAACTAAAATTTAGTACCTAGGTTTAATTTTATATTTAACAGAATAATTATGTTTGAATATAAGATAACCCAGGGTTAAAAATAAAAGAGTTAAATATAAGATGATAATAAAAAATAAAATAATACTGTATGAGGAAAATGGCAGAAGAAAATAGTGCAGTGTAAGGATACTATAAGAAATTAATAAATAATATATAAATTCAATTAAAGGAAATAATAATATTAAAGACCTATATCTAAGGTTATAAGAAAATAAACGGAAAAACCTTAAATAAATCAAATTGGATAATAAACCAAAGTTAAAAAGAATTATTTTTCTATAAATAAGAAATAAATTTATAATAATTAAAAACAGCCTATATACTCAAAAGTAAATAGAGGCACCAATAAAAAATGATATAAAAATTATTGGTTACTACGAGTAACGATATAACACAGGAATTAATTGTTAAAAACGATTGGAAACCGTTCGGTTGAGAAAAGTGATGTCACAAAAATTGTATTAAAACCATTTTAAAACTTTCGGAAACGGTGCAAAAATGGAATAAAAATTAACTCACGGTATCCACCTTATGTTCAAACTCCTTCAGATATCAAATATAACGTCTTTACCTGATAAAAAAGTGAAATAACCAATTCCAAGATCTGGCCTAGCTGAACCGCACTTCGAGTTTTTAGCGAGATTGTATCTTAGGGACCTTCAATGAAATTACAAAACAACTAGAACTACAACACTAGAAACAGCTCCATTCAAGTAAAAACTTCGAGGAAAGAGGTAATATAAACGTTATTAATCCTTATTAACCAAGAAAACCTCATATCACATTGTGGTGCAGTTACAATATTTCGTAAATGATTCCATGTGTATAATAAAGAAATAATCTGCACTCTTGCGGACAAATCCAGAACTACATACTATGAAATAAACCAAAAATTCGAAATTTATTAATTTTTATCTTGTAAAGCGTAGTATATAATTATTCATTTCTGACCGTCTCATAACACAAAGAACTTACCCTTAACCCTGGGGAAATTAATAAAAATGAATTATATGTTGTTTAATGTCTAATCAAGGATAAAATTATAAAAATATATTTTTTGATAATTCAAATGTTTACCTAACTAAATCGATCCAATGTATTATTGACTGGAAAAGATCGATTATAATATTTGTATACTGGAAGAAGAGGAAATCAGTGTATTATACAAATAAATACTCTGAATATTTTATGTTAAATAAGCAATCATGTATTCTTTATTGTAGAGGGTAGTTGTTGTAGATTTTCAGTAAGCTAAGAAGTGGACTATCCACCAGGGAGTATTACCGAACCGTGGTGTTTGGTTAACCTAACATTTTGAGGTTGATGTCAAAATCAGCTGATCTTATGAACAGCGAATTTTAAAAATAAGAAATTGTATAATCTGGGTGTAACAAAATTGTTCTTACTCTCTCTTCTAACTAAGATTAAACAATTTCCTTAATCTCTACCAAATCACACACACTCGATTTCTGTTTCTTTTGGTAAACTTCAAATCCGATTGATTTGAACATTAGTAAATATAATTCATAAGTCACGATCGCAAAAAGGTACTTTGACTTTCGCTAATACCCGCGGGACGTTACAGAATGGCGCTCAACGTAAAAGGGCTGTAATTAGAAAAGAATTTTGAGATATTTAACAAAATAATATAACAAAAAACCTAATTATCGTCGGCAGTTATGAGAAAACAAGAAATGCATAATACCAGAGGCAGATCGAAGAAGAGGGCAGAAGAAAAGGAGAAGGAAGAAGGTGGACAGGAACGAGAGATAGAAATATTTACAGACAGTGAAATGGAACAACCGATGGGTGATAAAGAAGAAACTGAAGCAATTATGAACACGGAAAAGGAAATAGTTGAAGAGGATGCCCAAGGGGACCAACCAGACAAAGCGGAAGCCAGGAGAGAACCAAATTGGCAAGACATGATGAGATTTATAGCCGAGAAATTTGATAAAATAGATGAAAATTTTAAGAAACAGGAGGAAAACTCGAAGCAAACCAATGAGGAAAATAAGGAAAATTTTAAGAAACAGGAGGAAAACTTGAAGCAAACCAATGAGGAAAATAAGGAGAATTTTAGGAAACAGGAGGAACAAAACAGACAAACCAATGAGAAAATAGATAGCATTCAGGAAAGTTTAGTCAAACAACTAAACGAAAAAATAGGGACCATTAATGGAAATATCAGACAAATCATGAATGAACAATACCATGAATTGAAAGAGACTGTTGAAGGACAAAGAGAAGAGATGAATGCTAAATTTGAAGAGAATAATGAAAATTTAAAACAAATTGAGGGTAAGATGGAGAATTTCAATAAAGAGTTGAGGGAAAATCTTGAGAGTAAAATTGAACTGGTCAGTAATACGCTTAGTCAAAGAGTAGATGAATATAAGGAAGAGGCAGAGAAGAAATTAATAGAAACCAATCAAAGATTAGATAAAACTGAAGAGAAGATGGAACAAATCAAAACAGGAATAGATGCCCGAATGGACCGGGAGGAACAAAGTAATCAAGTTCGTATAATGGCCATACGCCAAGAAAACAATGACCAGTTAGATAGTATAAAAAGCAGTCTAAACTGTAAATTCACAGATTTTCACGAAACGGTAGAGAATGTAAAGAATCAGTTCCATAGCCAAGCAGAGAAATTAGATAATTTGCAACAAATACAAACAAACTTACAAGGGGATGTAGATAGAATAAGTTCTAGATCTACATGCAACAATCATCATGTTATCCAAGATAGTAGGGAAAGTGTAAACTTTCGGGATTATCGCAGAAACCCACTCGAATTTTTAGGGAGAGTAGACAAAATTTTGAATAGGTCAAAGGAGAACCGATGGAACATGATCAAAGGTATATTAGACGAATCTTTCAAAAACATTATCGATAATTGGTGGACTGTAATCAGGAACGAGGTGTGTGTTTATGGGAGTTTCAAAACAATGTTCAAACTTAAGTACTGGTCGGAGTCAGTGCAAAACATTATTAGAGACGATATCTGTCATGGTAGGTATGACCGCAATATAGGACAAACACCTACTGCTTATTTTTTGGGGAAGGTGTGTGTGGCAAAATATTTAGACCCAAAGATCCCTGAAGAGTGTTTGATGACCAAGACTGCGTATCACTTCGAGGAAAAGATTATAAGCGCATGATTAAGTGGACAAATAAAAACTATTGGAGGCATGGAAACGCTACTAGAGAATTATGAACAAGAATCTTATTACACGAGGAGTAGATGGAGGTCAGGGAATACCGAGGAGCGGAAAAATGAACCACCTAGAGATAATCGACCTAGAGTAAATTATGTACGTGCCAATAACAATTATTTTAATAACAGGTATCGAGGAAGATGGCAAAATTATAACAATCGAAATTACAGAAATGATTCTTATCAGAGAGAAGAAGGTCCATAAAGAAGTAGGAGTGAAGAACAACCTAGATTCAGAGATAGTGATGAAGAAAGAAGACCAGTAAACAATATTCAACATAATGAAAATGTTGAACCAAATAATAATAATGATGGAAATCGGGGAAACGGGTACCAGCAGTGAGAAGATGTGACTGCCCGTCACTGCTAGAAACAACCGGGCACAGAATTTACCACAGACCTAATCATAATAATAAATTAAACAGATCAATAACAATTATCAGAAATCATTTTTTTAAAAATATACAGGCGGAGTTAATGGAAGAAAGAGCAATTAAAGAGTCATCACCAAACAATGATATAGTCTATATACAAATAAAATTAAATGGAGTGTTAGCAGAGGCCATGATTGATACAGGAGCAAATATTTCAATTATTGATCAATTAGAACTGGACCGGATTACTGAACTAACTACTGAGAGAATACCTACTTTACCAATTAATAATTTAACAATTATTGGTGCCACCGGGAAGCAAAATAAAACAATCAGAAAACAAGTGTCTTTGAATGTTACTACTAGTGGAATAGGAATACCTATGGGATTTTTAGTAGCTAAAGGGCTACTTTTTAGGGTGTTAATAGGGTGTGATATGCTACGGCGACACACTGCAATTATAAATCTGGCCAGGGGTATAGTAACCTTGAGCACAGAAGAAGGTGAGTTAGCGGCTGAGATAATTGGTAGCCAAAGTGCCCCTCAGTGTCCGAGCTCATTTTTTATTAGGGAGGATAATAGAATAACCCTAGGTAAAAATACAGAAGTAACAGAATCAAAGATTTGGCAAGAGAAGATAGAAGAGATAATCGAGTTTCAAAATAGGCAGGCCCAGGAAATAATTAATGCAGAACAAAAACAACAGCTTATAAAAATTTATAATAAATATAAATCAGTATTCTCAGAGTCACCAGGAAAAGCAAAAAACTTCCTGTGTGAACTAAAGTTCAAAGAAAATGTAAATTTTAATAAACGGTCATACCCTATTGCTCAAGCTTTGAAAGAGGCAGCAAGAAAAGAAATTCAAAGAATGATATTGGAAGATATAATTGAAAGAAGTAGTTCTCCGTACTAGCCCATTGGTAGCTATACCGAAGAAAGATGGTCAATTGGTAAATTCTGTGGCCGTGTTCATCCAATGCATGGATCAAATTTTGGGTAAGGAAGTTTTAGAGTTTACTACAATATATGTTGATGCCATATTAATTACGTCTTGTACATGGGAGTAACATTGTAATAGAGTGGAAACAGTGTTAAATAAACTGTTACAATATAATATAACTTTGAAACTGGATAAATCTAAATTTATCACACATGAATTACCATTTTTAGTATCATTCTGTCCGCTACTGGAAATAAACCATCTCCTGAGTAGGTAAAGGCTATCCAAGATTTTCCTAAACCAAAAAACTTATTTTTAGAATTCATATTAGGCAATTACCTGTATTAATTTCCGTCTTGTGACTTCTTTAGTTTTTTCCTTAAAACAACGCGTTTCGAGAATAAATTCTCATCATCAGGTTTTTTAAAAATTATAAAAACATCAAATTCAAAATTTTAAAAAACCTGATGATGAGAATTTATTCTCGAAACGCGTTGTTTTAAGGAAAAAACTAAAGAAGTCACAAGACGGACATTAATACAGGTAATTGCCTAATATGAATTCTAAATATTAGTAATGTGACTTGGAGACAATTAAAACAAAATGAATCAAAAAACTTAAAACAACTACAATCCTTTCTGGGGATCTGCAACTATTATAGGAAATTTCAACAGAATTATTCAGAAGTAACAGCCAAATTCCAATATTTACTTTCGAAGAAAAACAAGTGGAAATGGGAAGCAAGTGAAGATAATAATTTTAAGATAATAAAAAATAAATTTCTGGACAGCATCATGTTACACCACCCAAATTTTAATAATCGTTTTTTCATAAATTGTGATGCTAGCAACATTAGCCTTGGAAGTGAGCTATATCAGGAAGATGAGGAAGAAAATCATGGGGTCATCAGTTTTGCAAGCAGAGTACTGAGTAGTTGTGAGAGGAATTATACAGTAACTGGAAAAGAACTGCTGAGTGTTGTGTTCTCATGTATAAAATTTCGAACATTTATATTGGCATACCCAGTAACCATAAGAACCGATCATAGATAATTTCATTTTTTAAAAATTGTAAACTTAACCACGGCAGACTCACCAGATGGGTATTAATACTTCAAGAGTATAATTTAGACTGGGAATATATCACGGGTAAGAAGAATGTAATAGCAGACCGATTGTCACGGATTAACCTAGAAAAAGGAACTTGTGAAATAGAACCAGAGAGTATTGGAAAGATATATTACATTATCAAAATGAAAAAGGAGTATACAACCAGTCTGAAATGAAACGATATCACGAAGAATAAAACCAGATATGAAAATTGAAGCAATCAACAATTTATTTTGTAAACAAGTAAAACGAAAATAAATTTGTTCTAGTGGGGGGGGGGGGGGGCTTTATGTAACGTTACATAACCCAGTCCCAAAAATGATAACTTAATTATCCTACCATAAAGGTCAGAAATGGGTATAATATACCTAGCTCTAAATTACTTTATATCACCAAACATTATAAACTATATTTAATTTATATAAAGTGTAACAAGTGAGTTATAGTGTACCCAGTGAGTAAATAAGTGACTTTGAAGGGAGCATCTTACAGACTTGTGCTGTAGATGTAGAAACAATTGATTATAATAGTAGACTGTGTTGCTACTAACCAGTTATGTATTTTGTTTAATTATTGTATGATTTGTATTGTGAAGGCAACTAAAATTTAGTACCTAGGTTTAATTTTATATTTAACAGAATAATTATGTTTGAATATAAGATAACCCAGGGTTAAAAATAAAAGAGTTAAATATAAGATGATAATAAAAAATAAAATAATACTGTATGAGGAAAATGGCAGAAGAAAATAGTGCAGTGTAAGGATACTATAAGAAATTAATAAATAATATATAAATTCAATTAAAGGAAATAATAATATTAAAGACCTATATCTAAGGTTATAAGAAAATAAACGGAAAAACCTTAAATAAATCAAATTGGATAATAAACCAAAGTTAAAAAGAATTATTTTTCTATAAATAAGAAATAAATTTATAATAATTAAAAACAGCCTATATACTCAAAAGTAAATAGAGGCACCAATAAAAAATGATATAAAAATTATTGGTTACTACGAGTAACGATATAACACAGGAATTAATTGTTAAAAACGATTGGAAACCGTTCGGTTGAGAAAAGTGATGTCACAAAAATTGTATTAAAACCATTTTAAAACTTTCGGAAACGGTGCAAAAATGGAATAAAAATTAACTCACTGTATCCACCTTATGTTCAAACTCCTTCAGATATCAAATATAACGTCTTTACCTGATAAAAAAGTGAAATAACCAATTCCAAGATCTGGCCTAGCTGAACCGCACTTCGAGTTTTTAGCGAGATTGTATCTTAGGGACCTTCAATGAAATTACAAAACAACTAGAACTACAACACTAGAAACAGCTCCATTCAAGTAAAAACTTCGAGGAAAGAGGTAATATAAACGTTATTAATCCTTATTAACCAAGAAAACCTCATATCAAATTGTGGTGCAGTTACAATATTTCGTAAATGATTCCATGTGTATAATAAAGAAATAATCTGCACTCTTGCGGACAAATCCAGAACTACATAGTATGAAATAAACCAAAAATTCGAAATTTATTAATTTTTATCTTGTAAAGCGTAGTATATAATTATTCATTTCTGACCGTCTCATAACACAAAGAACTTACCCTTAACCCTGGGGAAATTAATAAAAATGAATTATATGTTGTTTAATGTCTAATCAAGGATAAAATTATAAAAATATATTTTTTGATAATTCAAATGTTTACCTAACTAAATCGATCCAATGTATTATTGACTGGAAAAGATCGATTATAATATTTGTATACTGGAAGAAGAGGAAATCAGTGTATTATACAAATAAATACTCTGAATATTTTATGTTAAATAAGCAATCATGTATTCTTTATTGTAGAGGGTAGTTGTTGTAGATTTTCAGTAAGCTAAGAAGTGGACTATCCACCGGGAAGTATTACCGAACCGTGGTGTTTGGTTAACCTAACATTTTGAGGTTGATGTCAAAATCAGCTGATCTTATGAACAGCGAATTTTAAAAATAAGAAATTGTATAATCTGGGTGTAACAAAATTGTTCTTACTCTCTCTTCTAACTAAGATTAAACAATTTCCTTAATCTCTACCAAATCACACACACTCGATTTCTGTTTCTTTTGGTAAACTTCAAATCCGATTGATTTGAACATTAGTAAATATAATTCATAAGTCACGATCGCAAAAAGGTACTTTGACTTTCGCTAATACCCGCGGGACGTTACAGAATGGCGCTCAACGTAAAAGGGCTGTAATTAGAAAAGAATTTTGAGATATTTAACAAAATAATATAACAAAAAACCTAATTATCATTGGCAGTTATGAGAAAACAAGAAATGCATAATACCAGAGGCAGATCGAAGAAGAGGGCAGAAGAAAAGGAGAAGGAAGAAGGTGGACAGGAACGAGAGATAGAAATATTTACAGACAGTGAAATGGAACAACCGATGGGTGATAAAGAAGAAACTGAAGCAATTATGAACACGGAAAAGGAAATAGTTGAAGAGGATGCCCAAGGGGACCAACCAGACAAAGCGGAAGCCAGGAGAGAACCAAATTGGCAAGACATGATGAGATTTATAGCCGAGAAATTTGATAAAATAGATGAAAATTTTAAGAAACAGGAGGAAAACTCGAAGCAAACCAATGAGGAAAATAAGGAAAATTTTAAGAAACAGGAGGAAAACTTGAAGCAAACCAATGAGGAAAATAAGGAGAATTTTAGGAAACAGGAGGAACAAAACAGACAAACCAATGAGAAAATAGATAGCATTCAGGAAAGTTTAGTCAAACGACTAAACGAAAAAATAGGGACCATTCATGGAAATATCAGACAAATCATGAATGAACAATACCATGAATTGAAAGAGACTGTTGAAGGACAAAGAGAAGAGATGAATGCTAAATTTGAAGAGAATAATGAAAATTTAAAACAAATTGAGGGTAAGATGGAGAATTTCAATAAAGAGTTGAGGGAAAATCTTGAGAGTAAAATTGAACTGGTCAGTAATACGCTTAGCCAAAGAGTAGATGAATATAAGTAAGAGGCAGAGAAGAAATTAATAGAAACCAATCAAAGATTAGATAAAACTGAAGAGAAGATGGAACAAATCAAAACAGGAGTAGATGCCCGAATGGACCGGGAGGAACAAAGTAATCAAGTTCGTATAATGGCCATACGCCAAGAAAACAATGACCAGTTAGATAGTATAAAAAGCAGTCTAAACTGTAAATTCACAGATTTCCACGAAACGGTAGAGAATGTAAAGAATCAGTTCCATAGCCAAGCAGAGAAATTAGATAATTTGCAACAAATACAAACAAACTTACAAGGGGATGTAGATAGAATAAGTTCTAGATCTACATGCAACAATCATCATGTTATCCAAGATAGTAGGGAAAGTGTAAACTTTCGGGATTATCGCAGAAACCCACTCGAATTTTTAGGGAGAGTAGACAAAATTTTGAATAGGTCAAAGGAGAACCGATGGAACATGATCAAAGGTATATTAGACGAATCTTTCAAAAACATTATCGATAATTGGTGGACTGTAATCAGGAACGAGGTGTGTGTTTATGGGAGTTTCAAAACAATGTTCAAACTTAAGTACTGGTCGGAGTCAGTGCAAAACATTATTAGAGACGATATCTGTCATGGTAGGTATGACCGCAATATAGGACAAACACCTACTGCTTATTTTTTGGGGAAGGTGTGTGTGGCAAAATATTTAGACCCAAAGATCCCTGAAGAGTGTTTGGTGACCAAGACTGCGTATCACTTCGAGGAAAAGATTATAAGCGCATGATTAAGTGGACAAATAAAAACTATTGGAGGCATGGAAACGCTACTAGAGAATTATGAACAAGAATCTTATTACACGAGGAGTAGATGGAGGTCAGGGAATACCGAGGAGCGGAAAAATGAACCACCTAGAGATAATCGACCTAGAGTAAATTATGTACGTGCCAATAACAATTATTTAATAACAGGTATCGAGGAAGATGGCAAAATTATAACAATCGAAATTACAGAAATGATTCTTATCAGAGAGAAGAAGGTCCATAAAGAAGTAGGAGTGAAGAACAACCTAGATTCAGAGACAGTGATGAAGAAAGAAGACCAGTAAACAATATTCAACATAATGAAAATGTTGAACCAAATAATAATAATGATGGAAATCGGGGAAACGGGTACCAGCAGTGAGAAGATGTGACTGCCCGTCACTGCTAGAAACAACCGGGCACAGAATTTACCACAGACCTAATCATAATAATAAATTAAACAGATCAATAACAATTATCAGAAATCATTTTTAAAAAATATACAGGCGGAGTTAATGGAAGAAAGAGCAATTAAAGAGTCATCACCAAACAATGATATAGTCTATATACAAATAAAATTAAATGGAGTGTTAGCAGAGGCCATGATTGATACAGGAGCAAATATTTCAATTATTGATCAATTAGAACTGGACCGGATTACTGAACTAACTACTGAGAGAATACCTACTTTACCAATTAATAATTTAACAATTATTGGTGCCACCGGGAAGCAAAATAAAACAATCAGAAAACAAGTGTCTTTGAATGTTACTACTAGTGGAATAGGAATACCTATGGGATTTTTAGTAGCTAAAGGGCTACTTTTTAGGGTGTTAATAGGGTGTGATATGCTACGGCGACACACTGCAATTATAAATCTGGCCAGGGGTATAGTAACCTTGAGCACAGAAGAAGGTGAGTTAGCGGCTGAGATAATTGGTAGCCAAAGTGCCCCTCAGTGTCCGAGCTTCATTTTTTATTAGGGAGGATAATAGAATAACCCTAGGTAAAAATACAGAAGTAACAGAATCAAAGATTTGGCAAGAGAAGATAGAAGAGATAATCGAGTTTCAAAATAGGCAGGCCCAGGAAATAATTAATGCAGAACAAAAACAACAGCTTATAAAAATTTATAATAAATATAAATCAGTATTCTCAGAGTCACCAGGAAAAGCAAAAAACTTCCTGTGTGAACTAAAGTTCAAAGAAAATGTAAATTTTAATAAACGGTCATACCCTATTGCTCAAGCTTTGAAAGAGGCAGCAAGAAAAGAAATTCAAAGAATGATATTGGAAGATATAATTGAAAGAAGTAGTTCTCCGTACTAGCCCATTGGTAGCTATACCGAAGAAAGATGGTCAATTGGTAAATTCTGTGGCCGTGTTCATCCAATGCATGGATCAAATTTTGGGTAAGGAAGTTTTAGAGTTTACTACAATATATGTTGATGCCATATTAATTACGTCTTGTACATGGGAGTAACATTGTAATAGAGTGGAAACAGTGTTAAATAAACTGTTACAATATAATATAACTTTGAAACTGGATAAATCTAAATTTATCACACATGAATTACCATTTTTAGTATCATTCTGTCCGCTACTGGAAATAAACCATCTCCTGAGTAGGTAAAGGCTATCCAAGATTTTCCTAAACCAAAAAACTTATTTTTAGAATTCATATTAGGCAATTACCTGTATTAATTTCCGTCTTGTGACTTCTTTAGTTTTTTCCTTAAAACAACGCGTTTCGAGAATAAATTCTCATCATCAGGTTTTTTAAAAATTATAAAAACATCAAATTCAAAATTTTAAAAAACCTGATGATGAGAATTTATTCTCGAAACGCGTTGTTTTAAGGAAAAAACTAAAGAAGTCACAAGACGGACATTAATACAGGTAATTGCCTAATATGAATTCTAAATATTAGTAATGTGACTTGGAGACAATTAAAACAAAATGAATCAAAAAACTTAAAACAACTACAATCCTTTCTGGGGATCTGCAACTATTATAGGAAATTTCAACAGAATTATTCAGAAGTAACAGCCAAATTCCAATATTTACTTTCGAAGAAAAACAAGTGGAAATGGGAAGCAAGTGAAGATAATAATTTTAAGATAATAAAAAATAAATTTCTGGACAGCATCATGTTACACCACCCAAATTTTAATAATCGTTTTTTCATAAATTGTGATGCTAGCAACATTAGCCTTGGAAGTGAGCTATATCAGGAAGATGAGGAAGAAAATCATGGGGTCATCAGTTTTGCAAGCAGAGTACTGAGTAGTTGTGAGAGGAATTATACAGTAACTGGAAAAGAACTGCTGAGTGTTGTGTTCTCATGTATAAAATTTCGAACATTTATATTGGCATACCCAGTAACCATAAGAACCGATCATAGATAATTTCATTTTTAAAAAATTGTAAACTTAACCACGGCAGACTCACCAGATGGGTATTAATACTTCAAGAGTATAATTTAGACTGGGAATATATCACGGGTAAGAAGAATGTAATAGCAGACCGATTGTCACGGATTAACCTAGAAAAAGGAACTTGTGAAATAGAACCAGAGAGTATTGGAAAGATATATTACATTATCAAAATGAAAAAGGAGTATACAACCAGTCTGAAATGAAACGATATCACGAAGAATAAAACCAGATATGAAAATTGAAGCAATCAACAATTTATTTTGTAAACAAGTAAAACGAAAATAAATTTGTTCTAGTGGGGGGGGGGGGCTTTATGTAACGTTACATAACCCAGTCCCAAAAATGATAACTTAATTATCCTACCATAAAGGTCAGAAATGGGTATAATATACCTAGCTCTAAATTACTTGATATCACCAAACATTATAAACTATATTTAATTTATATAAAGTGTAACAAGTGAGTTATAGTGTACCCAGTGAGTAAATAAGTGACTTTGAAGGGAGCATCTTACAGACTTGTGCTGTAGATGTAGAAACAATTGATTATAATAGTAGACTGTGTTGCTACTAACCAGTTATGTATTTTGTTTAATTATTGTATGATTTGTATTGTGAAGGCAACTAAAATTTAGTACCTAGGTTTAATTTTATATTTAACAGAATAATTATGTTTGAATATAAGATAACCCAGGGTTAAAAATAAAAGAGTTAAATATAAGATGATAATAAAAAATAAAATAATACTGTATGAGGAAAATGGCAGAAGAAAATAGTGCAGTGTAAGGATACTATAAGAAATTAATAAATAATATATAAATTCAATTAAAGGAAATAATAATATTAAAGACCTATATCTAAGGTTATAAGAAAATAAACGGAAAAACCTTAAATAAATCAAATTGGATAATAAACCAAAGTTAAAAAGAATTATTTTTCTATAAATAAGAAATAAATTTATAATAATTAAAAACAGCCTATATACTCAAAAGTAAATAGAGGCACCAATAAAAAATGATATAAAAATTATTGGTTACTACGAGTAACGATATAACACAGGAATTAATTGTTAAAAACGATTGGAAACCGTTCGGTTGAGAAAAGTGATGTCACAAAAATTGTATTAAAACCATTTTAAAACTTTCGGAAACGGTGCAAAAATGGAATAAAAATTAACTCACTGTATCCACCTTATGTTCAAACTCCTTCAGATATCAAATATAACGTCTTTACCTGATAAAAAAGTGAAATAACCAATTCCAAGATCTGGCCTAGCTGAACCGCACTTCGAGTTTTTAGCGAGATTGTATCTTAGGGACCTTCAATGAAATTACAAAACAACTAGAACTACAACACTAGAAACAGCTCCATTCAAGTAAAAACTTCGAGGAAAGAGGTAATATAAACGTTATTAATCCTTATTAACCAAGAAAACCTCATATCAAATTGTGGTGCAGTTACAATATTTCGTAAATGATTCCATGTGTATAATAAAGAAATAATCTGCACTCTTGCGGACAAATCCAGAACTACATAGTATGAAATAAACCAAAAATTCGAAATTTATTAATTTTTATCTTGTAAAGCGTAGTATATAATTATTCATTTCTGACCGTCTCATAACACAAAGAACTTACCCTTAACCCTGGGGAAATTAATAAAAATGAATTATATGTTGTTTAATGTCTAATCAAGGATAAAATTATAAAAATATATTTTTTGATAATTCAAATGTTTACCTAACTAAATCGATCCAATGTATTATTGACTGGAAAAGATCGATTATAATATTTGTATACTGGAAGAAGAGGAAATCAGTGTATTATACAAATAAATACTCTGAATATTTTATGTTAAATAAGCAATCATGTATTCTTTATTGTAGAGGGTAGTTGTTGTAGATTTTCAGTAAGCTAAGAAGTGGACTATCCACCGGGAAGTATTACCGAACCGTGGTGTTTGGTTAACCTAACATTTTGAGGTTGATGTCAAAATCAGCTGATCTTATGAACAGCGAATTTTAAAAATAAGAAATTGTATAATCTGGGTGTAACAAAATTGTTCTTACTCTCTCTTCTAACTAAGATTAAACAATTTCCTTAATCTCTACCAAATCACACACACTCGATTTCTGTTTCTTTTGGTAAACTTCAAATCCGATTGATTTGAACATTAGTAAATATAATTCATAAGTCACGATCGCAAAAAGGTACTTTGACTTTCGCTAATACCCGCGGGACGTTACAGAATGGCGCTCAACGTAAAAGGGCTGTAATTAGAAAAGAATTTTGAGATATTTAACAAAATAATATAACAAAAAACCTAATTATCATTGGCAGTTATGAGAAAACAAGAAATGCATAATACCAGAGGCAGATCGAAGAAGAGGGCAGAAGAAAAGGAGAAGGAAGAAGGTGGACAGGAACGAGAGATAGAAATATTTACAGACAGTGAAATGGAACAACCGATGGGTGATAAAGAAGAAACTGAAGCAATTATGAACACGGAAAAGGAAATAGTTGAAGAGGATGCCCAAGGGGACCAACCAGACAAAGCGGAAGCCAGGAGAGAACCAAATTGGCAAGACATGATGAGATTTATAGCCGAGAAATTTGATAAAATAGATGAAAATTTTAAGAAACAGGAGGAAAACTCGAAGCAAACCAATGAGGAAAATAAGGAAAATTTTAAGAAACAGGAGGAAAACTTGAAGCAAACCAATGAGGAAAATAAGGAGAATTTTAGGAAACAGGAGGAACAAAACAGACAAACCAATGAGAAAATAGATAGCATTCAGGAAAGTTTAGTCAAACGACTAAACGAAAAAATAGGGACCATTCATGGAAATATCAGACAAATCATGAATGAACAATACCATGAATTGAAAGAGACTGTTGAAGGACAAAGAGAAGAGATGAATGCTAAATTTGAAGAGAATAATGAAAATTTAAAACAAATTGAGGGTAAGATGGAGAATTTCAATAAAGAGTTGAGGGAAAATCTTGAGAGTAAAATTGAACTGGTCAGTAATACGCTTAGCCAAAGAGTAGATGAATATAAGTAAGAGGCAGAGAAGAAATTAATAGAAACCAATCAAAGATTAGATAAAACTGAAGAGAAGATGGAACAAATCAAAACAGGAGTAGATGCCCGAATGGACCGGGAGGAACAAAGTAATCAAGTTCGTATAATGGCCATACGCCAAGAAAACAATGACCAGTTAGATAGTATAAAAAGCAGTCTAAACTGTAAATTCACAGATTTCCACGAAACGGTAGAGAATGTAAAGAATCAGTTCCATAGCCAAGCAGAGAAATTAGATAATTTGCAACAAATACAAACAAACTTACAAGGGGATGTAGATAGAATAAGTTCTAGATCTACATGCAACAATCATCATGTTATCCAAGATAGTAGGGAAAGTGTAAACTTTCGGGATTATCGCAGAAACCCACTCGAATTTTTAGGGAGAGTAGACAAAATTTTGAATAGGTCAAAGGAGAACCGATGGAACATGATCAAAGGTATATTAGACGAATCTTTCAAAAACATTATCGATAATTGGTGGACTGTAATCAGGAACGAGGTGTGTGTTTATGGGAGTTTCAAAACAATGTTCAAACTTAAGTACTGGTCGGAGTCAGTGCAAAACATTATTAGAGACGATATCTGTCATGGTAGGTATGACCGCAATATAGGACAAACACCTACTGCTTATTTTTTGGGGAAGGTGTGTGTGGCAAAATATTTAGACCCAAAGATCCCTGAAGAGTGTTTGGTGACCAAGACTGCGTATCACTTCGAGGAAAAGATTATAAGCGCATGATTAAGTGGACAAATAAAAACTATTGGAGGCATGGAAACGCTACTAGAGAATTATGAACAAGAATCTTATTACACGAGGAGTAGATGGAGGTCAGGGAATACCGAGGAGCGGAAAAATGAACCACCTAGAGATAATCGACCTAGAGTAAATTATGTACGTGCCAATAACAATTATTTAATAACAGGTATCGAGGAAGATGGCAAAATTATAACAATCGAAATTACAGAAATGATTCTTATCAGAGAGAAGAAGGTCCATAAAGAAGTAGGAGTGAAGAACAACCTAGATTCAGAGATAGTGATGAAGAAAGAAGACCAGTAAACAATATTCAACATAATGAAAATGTTGAACCAAATAATAATAATGATGGAAATCGGGGAAACGGGTACCAGCAGTGAGAAGATGTGACTGCCCGTCACTGCTAGAAACAACCGGGCACAGAATTTACCACAGACCTAATCATAATAATAAATTAAACAGATCAATAACAATTATCAGAAATCATTTTTTTAAAAATATACAGGCGGAGTTAATGGAAGAAAGAGCAATTAAAGAGTCATCACCAAACAATGATATAGTCTATATACAAATAAAATTAAATGGAGTGTTAGCAGAGGCCATGATTGATACAGGAGCAAATATTTCAATTATTGATCAATTAGAACTGGACCGGATTACTGAACTAACTACTGAGAGAATACCTACTTTACCAATTAATAATTTAACAATTATTGGTGCCACCGGGAAGCAAAATAAAACAATCAGAAAACAAGTGTCTTTGAATGTTACTACTAGTGGAATAGGAATACCTATGGGATTTTTAGTAGCTAAAGGGCTACTTTTTAGGGTGTTAATAGGGTGTGATATGCTACGGCGACACACTGCAATTATAAATCTGGCCAGGGGTATAGTAACCTTGAGCACAGAAGAAGGTGAGTTAGCGGCTGAGATAATTGGTAGCCAAAGTGCCCCTCAGTGTCCGAGCTCATTTTTTATCAGGGAGGATAATAGAATAACCCTAGGTAAAAATACAGAAGTAACAGAATCAAAGATTTGGCAAGAGAAGATAGAAGAGATAATCGAGTTTCAAAATAGGCAGGCCCAGGAAATAATTAATGCAGAACAAAAACAACAGCTTATAAAAATTTATAATAAATATAAATCAGTATTCTCAGAGTCACCAGGAAAAGCAAAAAACTTCCTGTGTGAACTAAAGTTCAAAGAAAATGTAAATTTTAATAAACGGTCATACCCTATTGCTCAAGCTTTGAAAGAGGCAGCAAGAAAAGAAATTCAAAGAATGATATTGGAAGATATAATTGAAAGAAGTAGTTCTCCGTACTAGCCCATTGGTAGCTATACCGAAGAAAGATGGTCAATTGGTAAATTCTGTGGCCGTGTTCATCCAATGCATGGATCAAATTTTGGGTAAGGAAGTTTTAGATTTTACTACAATATATGTTGATGACATATTAATTACGTCTTGTACATGGGAGGAACATTGTAATAGAGTGGAAACAGTGTTAAATAAACTGTTACAATATAATATAACTTTGAAACTGGATAAATCTAAATTTATCACACATGAATTACCATTTTTAGTATCATTCTGTCCGCTACTGGAATTAAACCATCTCCTGAGAAGGTAAAGGCTATCCAAGATTTTCCTAAACCAAAAAACTTATTTTTAGAATTCATATTAGGCAATTACCTGTATTAATTTCCGTCTTGTGACTTCTTTAGTTTTTTCCTTAAAACAACGCGTTTCGAGAATAAATTCTCATCATCAGGTTTTTTAAAAATTATAAAAACATCAAATTCAAAATTTTAAAAAACCTGATGATGAGAATTTATTCTCGAAACGCGTTGTTTTAAGGAAAAAACTAAAGAAGTCACAAGACGGACATTAATACAGGTAATTGCCTAATATGAATTCTAAATATTAGTAATGTGACTTGGAGACAATTAAAACAAAATGAATCAAAAAACTTAAAACAACTACAATCCTTTCTGGGGATCTGCAACTATTATAGGAAATTTCAACAGAATTATTCAGAAGTAACAGCCAAATTCCAATATTTACTTTCGAAGAAAAACAAGTGGAAATGGGAAGCAAGTGAAGATAATAATTTTAAGATAATAAAAAATAAATTTCTGGACAGCATCATGTTACACCACCCAAATTTTAATAATCGTTTTTTCATAAATTGTGATGCTAGCAACATTAGCCTTGGAAGTGAGCTATATCAGGAAGATGAGGAAGAAAATCATGGGGTCATCAGTTTTGCAAGCAGAGTACTGAGTAGTTGTGAGAGGAATTATACAGTAACTGGAAAAGAACTGCTGAGTGTTGTGTTCTCATGTATAAAATTTCGAACATTTATATTGGCATACCCAGTAACCATAAGAACCGATCATAGATAATTTCATTTTTAAAAAATTGTAAACTTAACCACGGCAGACTCACCAGATGGGTATTAATACTTCAAGAGTATAATTTAGACTGGGAATATATCACGGGTAAGAAGAATGTAATAGCAGACCGATTGTCACGGATTAACCTAGAAAAAGGAACTTGTGAAATAGAACCAGAGAGTATTGGAAAGATATATTACATTATCAAAATGAAAAAGGAGTATACAACCAGTCTGAAATGAAACGATATCACGAAGAATAAAACCAGATATGAAAATTGAAGCAATCAACAATTTATTTTGTAAACAAGTAAAACGAAAATAAATTTGTTCTAGTGGGGGGGCTTTATGTAACGTTACATAACCCAGTCCCAAAAATGATAACTTAATTATCCTACCATAAAGGTCAGAAATGGGTATAATATACCTAGCTCTAAATTACTTTATATCACCAAACATTATAAACTATATTTAATTTATACAAAGTGTAACAAGTGAGTTATAGTGTACCCAGTGAGCAAATAAGTGACTTTGAAGGGAGCATCTTACAGACTTGTGCTGTAGATGTAGAAACAATTGATTATAATAGTAGACTGTGTTGCTACTAACCAGTTATGTATTTTGTTTAATTATAGTATGATTTGTATTGTGAAGGCAACTAAAATTTAGTACCTAGGTTTAATTTTATATTTAACAGAATAATTATGTTTGAATATAAGATAACCCAGGGTTAAAAATAAAAGAGTTAAATATAAGATGATAATAAAAAATAAAATAATACTGTATGAGGAAAATGGCAGAAGAAAATAGTGCAGTGTAAGGATACTATAAGAAATTAATAAATAATATATAAATTCAATTAAAGGAAATAATAATATTAAAGACCTATATCTAAGGTTATAAGAAAATAAACGGAAAAACCTTAAATAAATCAAATTGGATAATAAACCAAAGTTAAAAAGAATTATTTTTCTATAAATAAGAAATAAATTTATAATAATTAAAAACAGCCTATATACTCAAAAGTAAATAGAGGCACCAATAAAAAATGATATAAAAATTATTGGTTACTACGAGTAACGATATAACACAGGAATTAATTGTTAAAAACGATTGGAAACCGTTCGGTTGAGAAAAGTGATGTCACAAAAATTGTATTAAAACCATTTTAAAACTTTCGGAAACGGTGCAAAAATGGAATAAAAATTAACTCACTGTATCCACCTTATGTTCAAACTCCTTCAGATATCAAATATAACGTCTTTACCTGATAAAAAAGTGAAATAACCAATTCCAAGATCTGGCCTAGCTGAACCGCACTTCGAGTTTTTAGCGAGATTGTATCTTAGGGACCTTCAATGAAATTACAAAACAACTAGAACTACAACACTAGAAACAGCTCCATTCAAGTAAAAACTTCGAGGAAAGAGGTAATATAAACGTTATTAATCCTTATTAACCAAGAAAACCTCATATCAAATTGTGGTGCAGTTACAATATTTCGTAAATGATTCCATGTGTATAATAAAGAAATAATCTGCACTCTTGCGGACAAATCCAGAACTACATAGTATGAAATAAACCAAAAATTCGAAATTTATTAATTTTTATCTTGTAAAGCGTAGTATATAATTATTCATTTCTGACCATCTCATAACACAAAGAACTTACCCTTAACCCTGGGGAAATTAATAAAAATGAATTATATGTTGTTTAATGTCTAATCAAGGATAAAATTATAAAAATATATTTTTTGATAATTCAAATGTTTACCTAACTAAATCGATCCAATGTATTATTGACTGGAAAAGATCGATTATAATATTTGTATACTGGAAGAAGAGGAAATCAGTGTATTATACAAATAAATACTCTGAATATTTTATGTTAAATAAGCAATCATGTATTCTTTATTGTAGAGGGTAGTTGTTGTAGATTTTCAGTAAGCTAAGAAGTGGACTATCCACCGGGAAGTATTACCGAACCGTGGTGTTTGGTTAACCTAACATTTTGAGGTTGATGTCAAAATCAGCTGATCTTATGAACAGCGAATTTTAAAAATAAGAAATTGTATAATCTGGGTGTAACAAAATTGTTCTTACTCTCTCTTCTAACTAAGATTAAACAATTTCCTTAATCTCTACCAAATCACACACACTCGATTTCTGTTTCTTTTGGTAAACTTCAAATCCGATTGATTTGAACATTAGTAAATATAATTCATAAGTCACGATCGCAAAAAGGTACTTTGACTTTCGCTAATACCCGCGGGACGTTACAGAATGGCGCTCAACGTAAAAGGGCTGTAATTAGAAAAGAATTTTGAGATATTTAACAAAATAATATAACAAAAAACCTAATTATCATTGGCAGTTATGAGAAAACAAGAAATGCATAATACCAGAGGCAGATCGAAGAAGAGGGCAGAAGAAAAGGAGAAGGAAGAAGGTGGACAGGAACGAGAGATAGAAATATTTACAGACAGTGAAATGGAACAACCGATGGGTGATAAAGAAGAAACTGAAGCAATTATGAACACGGAAAAGGAAATAGTTGAAGAGGATGCCCAAGGGGACCAACCAGACAAAGCGGAAGCCAGGAGAGAACCAAATTGGCAAGACATGATGAGATTTATAGCCGAGAAATTTGATAAAATAGATGAAAATTTTAAGAAACAGGAGGAAAACTCGAAGCAAACCAATGAGGAAAATAAGGAAAATTTTAAGAAACAGGAGGAAAACTTGAAGCAAACCAATGAGGAAAATAAGGAGAATTTTAGGAAACAGGAGGAACAAAACAGACAAACCAATGAGAAAATAGATAGCATTCAGGAAAGTTTAGTCAAACGACTAAACGAAAAAATAGGGACCATTCATGGAAATATCAGACAAATCATGAATGAACAATACCATGAATTGAAAGAGACTGTTGAAGGACAAAGAGAAGAGATGAATGCTAAATTTGAAGAGAATAATGAAAATTTAAAACAAATTGAGGGTAAGATGGAGAATTTCAATAAAGAGTTGAGGGAAAATCTTGAGAGTAAAATTGAACAGGTCAGTAATACGCTTAGCCAAAGAGTAGATGAATATAAGTAAGAGGCAGAGAAGAAATTAATAGAAACCAATCAAAGATTAGATAAAACTGAAGAGAAGATGGAACAAATCAAAACAGGAGTAGATGCCCGAATGGACCGGGAGGAACAAAGTAATCAAGTTCGTATAATGGCCATACGCCAAGAAAACAATGACCAGTTAGATAGTATAAAAAGCAGTCTAAACTGTAAATTCACAGATTTCCACGAAACGGTAGAGAATGTAAAGAATCAGTTCCATAGCCAAGCAGAGAAATTAGATAATTTGCAACAAATACAAACAAACTTACAAGGGGATGTAGATAGAATAAGTTCTAGATCTACATGCAACAATCATCATGTTATCCAAGATAGTAGGGAAAGTGTAAACTTTCGGGATTATCGCAGAAACCCACTCGAATTTTTAGGGAGAGTAGACAAAATTTTGAATAGGTCAAAGGAGAACCGATGGAACATGATCAAAGGTATATTAGACGAATCTTTCAAAAACATTATCGATAATTGGTGGACTGTAATCAGGAACGAGGTGTGTGTTTATGGGAGTTTCAAAACAATGTTCAAACTTAAGTACTGGTCGGAGTCAGTGCAAAACATTATTAGAGACGATATCTGTCATGGTAGGTATGACCGCAATATAGGACAAACACCTACTGCTTATTTTTTGGGGAAGGTGTGTGTGGCAAAATATTTAGACCCAAAGATCCCTGAAGAGTGTTTGGTGACCAAGACTGCGTATCACTTCGAGGAAAAGATTATAAGCGCATGATTAAGTGGACAAATAAAAACTATTGGAGGCATGGAAACGCTACTAGAGAATTATGAACAAGAATCTTATTACACGAGGAGTAGATGGAGGTCAGGGAATACCGAGGAGCGGAAAAATGAACCACCTAGAGATAATCGACCTAGAGTAAATTATGTACGTGCCAATAACAATTATTTAATAACAGGTATCGAGGAAGATGGCAAAATTATAACAATCGAAATTACAGAAATGATTCTTATCAGAGAGAAGAAGGTCCATAAAGAAGTAGGAGTGAAGAACAACCTAGATTCAGAGATAGTGATGAAGAAAGAAGACCAGTAAACAATATTCAACATAATGAAAATGTTGAACCAAATAATAATAATGATGGAAATCGGGGAAACGGGTACCAGCAGTGAGAAGATGTGACTGCCCGTCACTGCTAGAAACAACCGGGCACAGAATTTACCACAGACCTAATCATAATAATAAATTAAACAGATCAATAACAATTATCAGAAATCATTTTTTAAAAAATATACAGGCGGAGTTAATGGAAGAAAGAGCAATTAAAGAGTCATCACCAAACAATGATATAGTCTATATACAAATAAAATTAAATGGAGTGTTAGCAGAGGCCATGATTGATACAGGAGCAAATATTTCAATTATTGATCAATTAGAACTGGACCGGATTACTGAACTAACTACTGAGAGAATACCTACTTTACCAATTAATAATTTAACAATTATTGGTGCCACCGGGAAGCAAAATAAAACAATCAGAAAACAAGTGTCTTTGAATGTTACTACTAGTGGAATAGGAATACCTATGGGATTTTTAGTAGCTAAAGGGCTACTTTTTAGGGTGTTAATAGGGTGTGATATGCTACGGCGACACACTGCAATTATAAATCTGGCCAGGGGTATAGTAACCTTGAGCACAGAAGAAGGTGAGTTAGCGGCTGAGATAATTGGTAGCCAAAGTGCCCCTCAGTGTCCGAGCTCATTTTTTATTAGGGAGGATAATAGAATAACCCTAGGTAAAAATACAGAAGTAACAGAATCAAAGATTTGGCAAGAGAAGATAGAAGAGATAATCGAGTTTCAAAATAGGCAGGCCCAGGAAATAATTAATGCAGAACAAAAACAACAGCTTATAAAAATTTATAATAAATATAAATCAGTATTCTCAGAGTCACCAGGAAAAGCAAAAAACTTCCTGTGTGAACTAAAGTTCAAAGAAAATGTAAATTTTAATAAACGGTCATACCCTATTGCTCAAGCTTTGAAAGAGGCAGCAAGAAAAGAAATTCAAAGAATGATATTGGAAGATATAATTGAAAGAAGTAGTTCTCCGTACTAGCCCATTGGTAGCTATACCGAAGAAAGATGGTCGGTAAATTCTGTGGCCGTGTTCATCCAATGCATGGATCAAATTTTGGGTAAGGAAGTTTTAGATTTTACTACAATATATGTTGATGACATATTAATTACGTCTTGTACATGGGAGGAACATTGTAATAGAGTGGAAACAGTGTTAAATAAACTGTTACAATATAATATAACTTTGAAACTGGATAAATCTAAATTTATCACACATGAATTACCATTTTTAGTATCATTCTGTCCGCTACTGGAATTAAACCATCTCCTGAGAAGGTAAAGGCTATCCAAGATTTTCCTAAACCAAAAAACTTATTTTTAGAATTCATATTAGGCAATTACCTGTATTAATTTCCGTCTTGTGACTTCTTTAGTTTTTTCCTTAAAACAACGCGTTTCGAGAATAAATTCTCATCATCAGGTTTTTTAAAAATTATAAAAACATCAAATTCAAAATTTTAAAAAACCTGATGATGAGAATTTATTCTCGAAACGCGTTGTTTTAAGGAAAAAACTAAAGAAGTCACAAGACGGACATTAATACAGGTAATTGCCTAATATGAATTCTAAATATTAGTAATGTGACTTGGAGACAATTAAAACAAAATGAATCAAAAAACTTAAAACAACTACAATCCTTTCTGGGGATCTGCAACTATTATAGGAAATTTCAACAGAATTATTCAGAAGTAACAGCCAAATTCCAATATTTACTTTCGAAGAAAAACAAGTGGAAATGGGAAGCAAGTGAAGATAATAATTTTAAGATAATAAAAAATAAATTTCTGGACAGCATCATGTTACACCACCCACATTTTAATAATCGTTTTTTCATAAATTGTGATGCTAGCAACATTAGCCTTGGAAGTGAGCTATATCAGGAAGATGAGGAAGAAAATCATGGGGTCATCAGTTTTGCAAGCAGAGTACTGAGTAGTTGTGAGAGGAATTATACAGTAACTGGAAAAGAACTGCTGAGTGTTGTGTTCTCATGTATAAAATTTCGAACATTTATATTGGCATACCCAGTAACCATAAGAACCGATCATAGATAATTTCATTTTTAAAAAATTGTAAACTTAACCACGGCAGACTCACCAGATGGGTATTAATACTTCAAGAGTATAATTTAGACTGGGAATATATCACGGGTAAGAAGAATGTAATAGCAGACCGATTGTCACGGATTAACCTAGAAAAAGGAACTTGTGAAATAGAACCAGAGAGTATTGGAAAGATATATTACATTATCAAAATGAAAAAGGAGTATACAACCAGTCTGAAATGAAACGATATCACGAAGAATAAAACCAGATATGAAAATTGAAGCAATCAACAATTTATTTTGTAAACAAGTAAAACGAAAATAAATTTGTTCTAGTGGGGGGGCTTTATGTAACGTTACATAACCCAGTCCCAAAAATGATAACTTAATTATCCTACCATAAAGGTCAGAAATGGGTATAATATACCTAGCTCTAAATTACTTTATATCACCAAACATTATAAACTATATTTAATTTATACAAAGTGTAACAAGTGAGTTATAGTGTACCCAGTGAGCAAATAAGTGACTTTGAAGGGAGCATCTTACAGACTTGTGCTGTAGATGTAGAAACAATTGATTATAATAGTAGACTGTGTTGCTACTAACCAGTTATGTATTTTGTTTAATTATAGTATGATTTGTATTGTGAAGGCAACTAAAATTTAGTACCTAGGTTTAATTTTATATTTAACAGAATAATTATGTTTGAATATAAGATAACCCAGGGTTAAAAATAAAAGAGTTAAATATAAGATGATAATAAAAAATAAAATAATACTGTATGAGGAAAATGGCAGAAGAAAATAGTGCAGTGTAAGGATACTATAAGAAATTAATAAATAATATATAAATTCAATTAAAGGAAATAATAATATTAAAGACCTATATCTAAGGTTATAAGAAAATAAACGGAAAAACCTTAAATAAATAAAATTGGATAATAAACCAAAGTTAAAAAGAATTATTTTTCTATAAATAAGAAATAAATTTATAATAATTAAAAACAGCCTATATACTCAAAAGTAAATAGAGGCACCAATAAAAAATGATATAAAAATTATTGGTTACTACGAGTAACGATATAACACAGGAATTAATTGTTAAAAACGATTGGAAACCGTTCGGTTGAGAAAAGTGATGTCACAAAAATTGTATTAAAACCATTTTAAAACTTTCGGAAACGGTGCAAAAATGGAATAAAAATTAACTCACAGTATCCACCTTATGTTCAAACTCCTTCAGATATCAAATATAACGTCTTTACCTGATAAAAAAGTGAAATAACCAATTCCAAGATCTGGCCTAGCTGAACCGCACTTCGAGTTTTTAGCGAGATTGTATCTTAGGGACCTTCAATGAAATTACAAAACAACTAGAACTACAACACTAGAAACAGCTCCATTCAAGTAAAAACTTCGAGGAAAGAGGTAATATAAACGTTATTAATCCTTATTAACCAAGAAAACCTCATATCACATTGTGGTGCAGTTACAATATTTCGTAAATGATTCCATGTGTATAATAAAGAAATAATCTGCACTCTTGCGGACAAATCCAGAACTACATACTATGAAATAAACCAAAAATTCGAAATTTATTAATTTTTATCTTGTAAAGCGTAGTATATAATTATTCATTTCTGACCGTCTCATAAGACAAAGAACTTACCCTTAACCCTGGGGAAATTAATAAAAATGAATTATATGTTGTTTAATGTCTAATCAAGGATAAAATTATAAAAATATATTTTATGATAATTCAAATGTTTACCTAACTAAATCGATCCAATGTATTATTGACTGGAAAAGATCGATTATAATATTTGTATACTGGAGAAGAGGAAATCAGTGTATTATACAAATAAATACTCTGAATATTTTATGTTAAATAATCAATTATGTATTCTTTATTGTAGAGGGTAGTTGTTGTAGATTTTCAGTACGCTAAGAAGTGGACTATCCACCGGGGAGTATTACCGAACCGTGGTGTTTGGTTAACCTAACATTTTGAGGTTGATGTCAAAATCAGCTGATCTTATGAACAGCAAATTTTAAAAATAAGAAATTGTATAATCTGGGTGTAACAAAATTGTTCTTACTCTCTCTTCTAACTAAGATTAAACAATTTCCTTAATCTCTACCAAATCACACACACTCGATTTCTGTTTCTTTTGGTAAACTTCAAATCCGATTGATTTGAACATTAGTAAATATAATTCATAAGTCACGATCGCAAAAAGGTACTTTGACTTTCGCTAATACCCGCGGGACGTTACAGAATGGCGCTCAACGTAAAAGGGCTGTAATTAGAAAAGAATTTTGAGATATTTAACAAAATAATATAACAAAAAACCTAATTATCGTCGGCAGTTATGAGAAAACAAGAAATGCATAATACCAGAGGCAGATCGAAGAAGAGGGCAGAAGAAAAGGAGAAGGAAGAAGGTGGACAGGAACGAGAGATAGAAATATTTACAGACAGTGAAATGGAACAACCGATGGGTGATAAAGAAGAAACTGAAGCAATTATGAACACGGAAAAGGAAATAGTTGAAGAGGATGCCCAAGGGGACCAACCAGACAAAGCGGAAGCCAGGAGAGAACCAAATTGGCAAGACATGATGAGATTTATAGCCGAGAAATTTGATAAAATAGATGAAAATTTTAAGAAACAGGAGGAAAACTCGAAGCAAACCAATGAGGAAAATAAGGAAAATTTTAAGAAACAGGAGGAAAACTTGAAGCAAACCAATGAGGAAAATAAGGAGAATTTTAGGAAACAGGAGGAACAAAACAGACAAACCAATGAGAAAATAGATAGCATTCAGGAAAGTTTAGTCAAACAACTAAACGAAAAAATAGGGACCATTCATGGAAATATCAGACAAATCATGAATGAACAATACCATGAATTGAAAGAGACTGTTGAAGGACAAAGAGAAGAGATGAATGCTAAATTTGAAGAGAATAATGAAAATTTAAAACAAATTGAGGGTAAGATGGAGAATTTCAATAAAGAGTTGAGGGAAAATCTTGAGAGTAAAATTGAACTGGTCAGTAATACGCTTAGCCAAAGAGTAGATGAATATAAGGAAGAGGCAGAGAAGAAATTAATAGAAACCAATCAAAGATTAGATAAAACTGAAGAGAAGATGGAACAAATCAAAACAGGAATAGATGCCCGAATGGACCGGGAGGAACAAAGTAATCAAGTTCGTATAATGGCCATACGCCAAGAAAACAATGACCAGTTAGATAGTATAAAAAGCAGTCTAAACTGTAAATTCACAGATTTTCACGAAACGGTAGAGAATGTAAAGAATCAGTTCCATAGCCAAGCAGAGAAATTAGATAATTTGCAACAAATACAAACAAACTTACAAGGGGATGTAGATAGAATAAGTTCTAGATCTACATGCAACAATCATCATGTTATCCAAGATAGTAGGGAAAGTGTAAACTTTCGGGATTATCACAGAAACCCACTCGAATTTTTAGGGAGAGTAGACAAAATTTTGAATAGGTCAAAGGAGAACCGATGGAACATGATCAAAGGTATATTAGACGAATCTTTCAAAAACATTATCGATAATTGGTGGACTGTAATCAGGAACGAGGTGTGTGTTTATGGGAGTTTCAAAACAATGTTCAAACTTAAGTACTGGTCGGAGTCAGTGCAAAACATTATTAGAGACGATATCTGTCATGGTAGGTATGACCGCAATATAGGACAAACACCTACTGCTTATTTTTTGGGGAAGGTGTGTGTGGCAAAATATTTAGACCCAAAGATCCCTGAAGAGTGTTTGGTGACCAAGACTGCGTATCACTTCGAGGAAAAGATTATAAGCGCATGATTAAGTGGACAAATAAAAACTATTGGAGGCATGGAAACGCTACTAGAGAATTATGAACAAGAATCTTATTACACGAGGAGTAGATGGAGGTCAGGGAATACCGAGGAGCGGAAAAATGAACCACCTAGAGATAATCGACCTAGAGTAAATTATGTACGTGCCAATAACAATTATTTTAATAACAGGTATCGAGGAAGATGGCAAAATTATAACAATCGAAATTACAGAAATGATTCTTATCAGAGAGAAGAAGGTCCATAAAGAAGTAGGAGTGAAGAACAACCTAGATTCAGAGATAGTGATGAAGAAAGAAGACCAGTAAACAATATTCAACATAATGAAAATGTTGAACCAAATAATAATAATGATGGAAATCGGGGAAACGGGTACCAGCAGTGAGAAGATGTGACTGCCCGTCACTGCTAGAAACAACCGGGCACAGAATTTACCACAGACCTAATCATAATAATAAATTAAACAGATCAATAACAATTATCAGAAATCATTTTTTTAAAAATATACAGGCGGAGTTAATGGAAGAAAGAGCAATTAAAGAGTCATCACCAAACAATGATATAGTCTATATACAAATAAAATTAAATGGAGTGTTAGCAGAGGCCATGATGGATACAGGAGCAAATATTTCAATTATTGATCAATTAGAACTGGACCGGATTACTGAACTAACTACTGAGAGAATACCTACTTTACCAATTAATAATTTAACAATTATTGGTGCCACCGGGAAGCAAAATAAAACAATCAGAAAACAAGTGTCTTTGAATGTTACTACTAGTGGAATAGGAATACCTATGGGATTTTTAGTAGCTAAAGGGCTACTTTTTAGGGTGTTAATAGGGTGTGATATGCTACGGCGACACACTGCAATTATAAATCTGGCCAGGGGTATAGTAACCTTGAGCACAGAAGAAGGTGAGTTAGCGGCTGAGATAATTGGTAGCCAAAGTGCCCCTCAGTGTCCGAGCTCATTTTTTATTAGGGAGGATAATAGAATAACCCTAGGTAAAAATACAGAAGTAACAGAATCAAAGATTTGGCAAGAGAAGATAGAAGAGATAATCGAGTTTCAAAATAGGCAGGCCCAGGAAATAATTAATGCAGAACAAAAACAACAGCTTATAAAAATTTATAATAAATATAAATCAGTATTCTCAGAGTCACCAGGAAAAGCAAAAAACTTCCTGTGTGAACTAAAGTTCAAAGAAAATGTAAATTTTAATAAACGGTCATACCCTATTGCTCAAGCTTTGAAAGAGGCAGCAAGAAAAGAAATTCAAAGAATGATATTGGAAGATATAATTGAAAGAAGTAGTTCTCCGTACTAGCCCATTGGTAGCTATACCGAAGAAAGATGGTCAATTGGTAAATTCTGTGGCCGTGTTCATCCAATGCATGGATCAAATTTTGGGTAAGGAAGTTTTAGAGTTTACTACAATATATGTTGATGCCATATTAATTACGTCTTGTACATGGGAGTAACATTGTAATAGAGTGGAAACAGTGTTAAATAAACTGTTACAATATAATATAACTTTGAAACTGGATAAATCTAAATTTATCACACATGAATTACCATTTTTAGTATCATTCTGTCCGCTACTGGAAATAAACCATCTCCTGAGTAGGTAAAGGCTATCCAAGATTTTCCTAAACCAAAAAACTTATTTTTAGAATTCATATTAGGCAATTACCTGTATTAATTTTCGTCTTGTGACTTCTTTAGTTTTTTCCTTAAAACAACGCGTTTCGAGAATAAATTCTCATCATCAGGTTTTTTAAAAATTATAAAAACATCAAATTCAAAATTTTAAAAAACCTGATGATGAGAATTTATTCTCGAAACGCGTTGTTTTAAGGAAAAAACTAAAGAAGTCACAAGACGGACATTAATACAGGTAATTGCCTAATATGAATTCTAAATATTAGTAATGTGACTTGGAGACAATTAAAACAAAATGAATCAAAAAACTTAAAACAACTACAATCCTTTCTGGGGATCTGCAACTATTATAGGAAATTTCAACAGAATTATTCAGAAGTAACAGCCAAATTCCAATATTTACTTTCGAAGAAAAACAAGTGGAAATGGGAAGCAAGTGAAGATAATAATTTTAAGATAATAAAAAATAAATTTCTGGACAGCATCATGTTACACCACCCAAATTTTAATAATCGTTTTTTCATAAATTGTGATGCTAGCAACATTAGCCTTGGAAGTGAGCTATATCAGGAAGATGAGGAAGAAAATCATGGGGTCATCAGTTTTGCAAGCAGAGTACTGAGTAGTTGTGAGAGGAATTATACAGTAACTGGAAAAGAACTGCTGAGTGTTGTGTTCTCATGTATAAAATTTCGAACATTTATATTGGCATACCCAGTAACCATAAGAACCGATCATAGATAATTTCATTTTTTAAAAATTGTAAACTTAACCACGGCAGACTCACCAGATGGGTATTAATACTTCAAGAGTATAATTTAGACTGGGAATATATCACGGGTAAGAAGAATGTAATAGCAGACCGATTGTCACGGATTAACCTAGAAAAAGGAACTTGTGAAATAGAACCAGAGAGTATTGGAAAGATATATTACATTATCAAAATGAAAAAGGAGTATACAACCAGTCTGAAATGAAACGATATCACGAAGAATAAAACCAGATATGAAAATTGAAGCAATCAACAATTTATTTTGTAAACAAGTAAAACGAAAATAAATTTGTTCTAGTGGGGGGGGGGGGGGCTTTATGTAACGTTACATAACCCAGTCCCAAAAATGATAACTTAATTATCCTACCATAAAGGTCAGAAATGGGTATAATATACCTAGCTCTAAATTACTTTATATCACCAAACATTATAAACTATATTTAATTTATATAAAGTGTAACAAGTGAGTTATAGTGTACCCAGTGAGTAAATAAGTGACTTTGAAGGGAGCATCTTACAGACTTGTGCTGTAGATGTAGAAACAATTGATTATAATAGTAGACTGTGTTGCTACTAACCAGTTATGTATTTTGTTTAATTATTGTATGATTTGTATTGTGAAGGCAACTAAAATTTAGTACCTAGGTTTAATTTTATATTTAACAGAATAATTATGTTTGAATATAAGATAACCCAGGGTTAAAAATAAAAGAGTTAAATATAAGATGATAATAAAAAATAAAATAATACTGTATGAGGAAAATGGCAGAAGAAAATAGTGCAGTGTAAGGATACTATAAGAAATTAATAAATAATATATAAATTCAATTAAAGGAAATAATAATATTAAAGACCTATATCTAAGGTTATAAGAAAATAAACGGAAAAACCTTAAATAAATCAAATTGGATAATAAACCAAAGTTAAAAAGAATTATTTTTCTATAAATAAGAAATAAATTTATAAAAATTAAAAACAGCCTATATACTCAAAAGTAAATAGAGGCACCAATAAAAAATGATATAAAAATTATTGGTTACTACGAGTAACGATATAACACAGGAATTAATTGTTAAAAACGATTGGAAACCGTTCGGTTGAGAAAAGTGATGTCACAAAAATTGTATTAAAACCATTTTAAAACTTTCGGAAACGGTGCAAAAATGGAATAAAAATTAACTCACTGTATCCACCTTATGTTCAAACTCCTTCAGATATCAAATATAACGTCTTTACCTGATAAAAAAGTGAAATAACCAATTCCAAGATCTGGCCTAGCTGAACCGCACTTCGAGTTTTTAGCGAGATTGTATCTTAGGGACCTTCAATGAAATTACAAAACAACTAGAACTACAACACTAGAAACAGCTCCATTCAAGTAAAAACTTCGAGGAAAGAGGTAATATAAACGTTATTAATCCTTATTAACCAAGAAAACCTCATATCAAATTGTGGTGCAGTTACAATATTTCGTAAATGATTCCATGTGTATAATAAAGAAATAATCTGCACTCTTGCGGACAAATCCAGAACTACATAGTATGAAATAAACCAAAAATTCGAAATTTATTAATTTTTATCTTGTAAAGCGTAGTATATAATTATTCATTTCTGACCGTCTCATAACACAAAGAACTTACCCTTAACCCTGGGGAAATTAATAAAAATGAATTATATGTTGTTTAATGTCTAATCAAGGATAAAATTATAAAAATATATTTTTTGATAATTCAAATGTTTACCTAACTAAATCGATCCAATGTATTATTGACTGGAAAAGATCGATTATAATATTTGTATACTGGAAGAAGAGGAAATCAGTGTATTATACAAATAAATACTCTGAATATTTTATGTTAAATAAGCAATCATGTATTCTTTATTGTAGAGGGTAGTTGTTGTAGATTTTCAGTAAGCTAAGAAGTGGACTATCCACCGGGAAGTATTACCGAACCGTGGTGTTTGGTTAACCTAACATTTTGAGGTTGATGTCAAAATCAGCTGATCTTATGAACAGCGAATTTTAAAAATAAGAAATTGTATAATCTGGGTGTAACAAAATTGTTCTTACTCTCTCTTCTAACTAAGATTAAACAATTTCCTTAATCTCTACCAAATCACACACACTCGATTTCTGTTTCTTTTGGTAAACTTCAAATCCGATTGATTTGAACATTAGTAAATATAATTCATAAGTCACGATCGCAAAAAGGTACTTTGACTTTCGCTAATACCCGCGGGACGTTACAGAATGGCGCTCAACGTAAAAGGGCTGTAATTAGAAAAGAATTTTGAGATATTTAACAAAATAATATAACAAAAAACCTAATTATCATTGGCAGTTATGAGAAAACAAGAAATGCATAATACCAGAGGCAGATCGAAGAAGAGGGCAGAAGAAAAGGAGAAGGAAGAAGGTGGACAGGAACGAGAGATAGAAATATTTACAGACAGTGAAATGGAACAACCGATGGGTGATAAAGAAGAAACTGAAGCAATTATGAACACGGAAAAGGAAATAGTTGAAGAGGATGCCCAAGGGGACCAACCAGACAAAGCGGAAGCCAGGAGAGAACCAAATTGGCAAGACATGATGAGATTTATAGCCGAGAAATTTGATAAAATAGATGAAAATTTTAAGAAACAGGAGGAAAACTCGAAGCAAACCAATGAGGAAAATAAGGAAAATTTTAAGAAACAGGAGGAAAACTTGAAGCAAACCAATGAGGAAAATAAGGAGAATTTTAGGAAACAGGAGGAACAAAACAGACAAACCAATGAGAAAATAGATAGCATTCAGGAAAGTTTAGTCAAACGACTAAACGAAAAAATAGGGACCATTCATGGAAATATCAGACAAATCATGAATGAACAATACCATGAATTGAAAGAGACTGTTGAAGGACAAAGAGAAGAGATGAATGCTAAATTTGAAGAGAATAATGAAAATTTAAAACAAATTGAGGGTAAGATGGAGAATTTCAATAAAGAGTTGAGGGAAAATCTTGAGAGTAAAATTGAACTGGTCAGTAATACGCTTAGCCAAAGAGTAGATGAATATAAGTAAGAGGCAGAGAAGAAATTAATAGAAACCAATCAAAGATTAGATAAAACTGAAGAGAAGATGGAACAAATCAAAACAGGAGTAGATGCCCGAATGGACCGGGAGGAACAAAGTAATCAAGTTCGTATAATGGCCATACGCCAAGAAAACAATGACCAGTTAGATAGTATAAAAAGCAGTCTAAACTGTAAATTCACAGATTTCCACGAAACGGTAGAGAATGTAAAGAATCAGTTCCATAGCCAAGCAGAGAAATTAGATAATTTGCAACAAATACAAACAAACTTACAAGGGGATGTAGATAGAATAAGTTCTAGATCTACATGCAACAATCATCATGTTATCCAAGATAGTAGGGAAAGTGTAAACTTTCGGGATTATCGCAGAAACCCACTCGAATTTTTAGGGAGAGTAGACAAAATTTTGAATAGGTCAAAGGAGAACCGATGGAACATGATCAAAGGTATATTAGACGAATCTTTCAAAAACATTATCGATAATTGGTGGACTGTAATCAGGAACGAGGTGTGTGTTTATGGGAGTTTCAAAACAATGTTCAAACTTAAGTACTGGTCGGAGTCAGTGCAAAACATTATTAGAGACGATATCTGTCATGGTAGGTATGACCGCAATATAGGACAAACACCTACTGCTTATTTTTTGGGGAAGGTGTGTGTGGCAAAATATTTAGACCCAAAGATCCCTGAAGAGTGTTTGGTGACCAAGACTGCGTATCACTTCGAGGAAAAGATTATAAGCGCATGATTAAGTGGACAAATAAAAACTATTGGAGGCATGGAAACGCTACTAGAGAATTATGAACAAGAATCTTATTACACGAGGAGTAGATGGAGGTCAGGGAATACCGAGGAGCGGAAAAATGAACCACCTAGAGATAATCGACCTAGAGTAAATTATGTACGTGCCAATAACAATTATTTAATAACAGGTATCGAGGAAGATGGCAAAATTATAACAATCGAAATTACAGAAATGATTCTTATCAGAGAGAAGAAGGTCCATAAAGAAGTAGGAGTGAAGAACAACCTAGATTCAGAGATAGTGATGAAGAAAGAAGACCAGTAAACAATATTCAACATAATGAAAATGTTGAACCAAATAATAATAATGATGGAAATCGGGGAAACGGGTACCAGCAGTGAGAAGATGTGACTGCCCGTCACTGCTAGAAACAACCGGGCACAGAATTTACCACAGACCTAATCATAATAATAAATTAAACAGATCAATAACAATTATCAGAAATCATTTTTTAAAAAATATACAGGCGGAGTTAATGGAAGAAAGAGCAATTAAAGAGTCATCACCAAACAATGATATAGTCTATATACAAATAAAATTAAATGGAGTGTTAGCAGAGGCCATGATTGATACAGGAGCAAATATTTCAATTATTGATCAATTAGAACTGGACCGGATTACTGAACTAACTACTGAGAGAATACCTACTTTACCAATTAATAATTTAACAATTATTGGTGCCACCGGGAAGCAAAATAAAACAATCAGAAAACAAGTGTCTTTGAATGTTACTACTAGTGGAATAGGAATACCTATGGGATTTTTAGTAGCTAAAGGGCTACTTTTTAGGGTATTAATAGGGTGTGATATGCTACGGCGACACACTGCAATTATAAATCTGGCCAGGGGTATAGTAACCTTGAGCACAGAAGAAGGTGAGTTAGCGGCTGAGATAATTGGTAGCCAAAGTGCCCCTCAGTGTCCGAGCTCATTTTTTATTAGGGAGGATAATAGAATAACCCTAGGTAAAAATACAGAAGTAACAGAATCAAAGATTTGGCAAGAGAAGATAGAAGAGATAATCGAGTTTCAAAATAGGCAGGCCCAGGAAATAATTAATGCAGAACAAAAACAACAGCTTATAAAAATTTATAATAAATATAAATCAGTATTCTCAGAGTCACCAGGAAAAGCAAAAAACTTCCTGTGTGAACTAAAGTTCAAAGAAAATGTAAATTTTAATAAACGGTCATACCCTATTGCTCAAGCTTTGAAAGAGGCAGCAAGAAAAGAAATTCAAAGAATGATATTGGAAGATATAATTGAAAGAAGTAGTTCTCCGTACTAGCCCATTGGTAGCTATACCGAAGAAAGATGGTCGGTAAATTCTGTGGCCGTGTTCATCCAATGCATGGATCAAATTTTGGGTAAGGAAGTTTTAGATTTTACTACAATATATGTTGATGCCATATTAATTACGTCTTGTACATGGGAGGAACATTGTAATAGAGTGGAAACAGTGTTAAATAAACTGTTACAATATAATATAACTTTGAAACTGGATAAATCTAAATTTATCACACATGAATTACCATTTTTAGTATCATTCTGTCCGCTACTGGAATTAAACCATCTCCTGAGAAGGTAAAGGCTATCCAAGATTTTCCTAAACCAAAAAACTTATTTTTAGAATTCATATTAGGCAATTACCTGTATTAATTTCCGTCTTGTGACTTCTTTAGTTTTTTCCTTAAAACAACGCGTTTCGAGAATAAATTCTCATCATCAGGTTTTTTAAAAATTATAAAAACATCAAATTCAAAATTTTAAAAAACCTGATGATGAGAATTTATTCTCGAAACGCGTTGTTTTAAGGAAAAAACTAAAGAAGTCACAAGACGGACATTAATACAGCTAATTGCCTAATATGAATTCTAAATATTAGTAATGTGACTTGGAGACAATTAAAACAAAATGAATCAAAAAACTTAAAACAACTACAATCCTTTCTGGGGATCTGCAACTATTATAGGAAATTTCAACAGAATTATTCAGAAGTAACAGCCAAATTCCAATATTTACTTTCGAAGAAAAACAAGTGGAAATGGGAAGCAAGTGAAGATAATAATTTTAAGATAATAAAAAATAAATTTCTGGACAGCATCATGTTACACCACCCAAATTTTAATAATCGTTTTTTCATAAATTGTGATGCTAGCAACATTAGCCTTGGAAGTGAGCTATATCAGGAAGATGAGGAAGAAAATCATGGGGTCATCAGTTTTGCAAGCAGAGTACTGAGTAGTTGTGAGAGGAATTATACAGTAACTGGAAAAGAACTGCTGAGTGTTGTGTTCTCATGTATAAAATTTCGAACATTTATATTGGCATACCCAGTAACCATAAGAACCGATCATAGATAATTTCATTTTTAAAAAATTGTAAACTTAACCACGGCAGACTCACCAGATGGGTATTAATACTTCAAGAGTATAATTTAGACTGGGAATATATCACGGGTAAGAAGAATGTAATAGCAGACCGATTGTCACGGATTAACCTAGAAAAAGGAACTTGTGAAATAGAACCAGAGAGTATTGGAAAGATATATTACATTATCAAAATGAAAAAGGAGTATACAACCAGTCTGAAATGAAACGATATCACGAAGAATAAAACCAGATATGAAAATTGAAGCAATCAACAATTTATTTTGTAAACAAGTAAAACGAAAATAAATTTGTTCTAGTGGGGGGGCTTTATGTAACGTTACATAACCCAGTCCCAAAAATGATAACTTAATTATCCTACCATAAAGGTCAGAAATGGGTATAATATACCTAGCTCTAAATTACTTTATATCACCAAACATTATAAACTATATTTAATTTATACAAAGTGTAACAAGTGAGTTATAGTGTACCCAGTGAGCAAATAAGTGACTTTGAAGGGAGCATCTTACAGACTTGTGCTGTAGATGTAGAAACAATTGATTATAATAGTAGACTGTGTTGCTACTAACCAGTTATGTATTTTGTTTAATTATTGTATGATTTGTATTGTGAAGGCAACTAAAATTTAGTACCTAGGTTTAATTTTATATTTAACAGAATAATTATGTTTGAATATAAGATAACCCAGGGTTAAAAATAAAAGAGTTAAATATAAGATGATAATAAAAAATAAAATAATACTGTATGAGGAAAATGGCAGAAGAAAATAGTGCAGTGTAAGGATACTATAAGAAATTAATAAATAATATATAAATTCAATTAAAGGAAATAATAATATTAAAGACCTATATCTAAGGTTATAAGAAAATAAACGGAAAAACCTTAAATAAATCAAATTGGATAATAAACCAAAGTTAAAAAGAATTATTTTTCTATAAATAAGAAATAAATTTATAATAATTAAAAACAGCCTATATACTCAAAAGTAAATAGAGGCACCAATAAAAAATGATATAAAAATTATTGGTTACTACGAGTAACGATATAACACAGGAATTAATTGTTAAAAACGATTGGAAACCGTTCGGTTGAGAAAAGTGATGTCACAAAAATTGTATTAAAACCATTTTAAAACTTTCGGAAACGGTGCAAAAATGGAATAAAAATTAACTCACAGTATCCACCTTATGTTCAAACTCCTTCAGATATCAAATATAACGTCTTTACCTGATAAAAAAGTGAAATAACCAATTCCAAGATCTGGCCTAGCTGAACCGCACTTCGAGTTTTTAGCGAGATTGTATCTTAGGGACCTTCAATGAAATTACAAAACAACTAGAACTACAACACTAGAAACAGCTCCATTCAAGTAAAAACTTCGAGGAAAGAGGTAATATAAACGTTATTAATCCTTATTAACCAAGAAAACCTCATATCAAATTGTGGTGCAGTTACAATATTTCGTAAATGATTCCATGTGTATAATAAAGAAATAATCTGCACTCTTGCGGACACATCCAGAACTACATACTATGAAATAAACCAAAAATTCGAAATTTATTAATTTTTATCTTGTAAAGCGTAGTATATAATTATTCATTTCTGACCGTCTCATAAGACAAAGAACTTACCCTTAACCCTGGGGAAATTAATAAAAATGAATTATATGTTGTTTAATGTCTAATCAAGGATAAAATTATAAAAATATATTTTATGATAATTCAAATGTTTACCTAACTAAATCGATCCAATGTATTATTGACTGGAAAAGATCGATTATAATATTTGTATACTGGAGAAGAGGAAATCAGTGTATTATACAAATAAATACTCTGAATATTTTATGTTAAATAATCAATTATGTATTCTTTATTGTAGAGGGTAGTTGTTGTAGATTTTCAGTACGCTAAGAAGTGGACTATCCACCGGGGAGTATTACCGAACCGTGGTGTTTGGTTAACCTAACATTTTGAGGTTGATGTCAAAATCAGCTGATCTTATGAACAGCAAATTTTAAAAATAAGAAATTGTATAATCTGGGTGTAACAAAATTGTTCTTACTCTCTCTTCTAACTAAGATTAAACAATTTCCTTAATCTCTACCAAATCACACACACTCGATTTCTGTTTCTTTTGGTAAACTTCAAATCCGATTGATTTGAACATTAGTAAATATAATTCATAAGTCACGATCGCAAAAAGGTACTTTGACTTTCGCTAATACCCGCGGGACGTTACAGAATGGCGCTCAACGTAAAAGGGCTGTAATTAGAAAAGAATTTTGAGATATTTAACAAAATAATATAACAAAAAACCTAACTATCGTCGGCAGTTATGAGAAAACAAGAAATGCATAATACCAGAGGCAGATCGAAGAAGAGGGCAGAAGAAAAGGAGAAGGAAGAAGGTGGACAGGAACGAGAGATAGAAATATTTACAGACAGTGAAATGGAACAACCGATGGGTGATAAAGAAGAAACTGAAGCAATTATGAACACGGAAAAGGAAATAGTTGAAGAGGATGCCCAAGGGGACCAACCAGACAAAGCGGAAGCCAGGAGAGAACCAAATTGGCAAGACATGATGAGATTTATAGCCGAGAAATTTGATAAAATAGATGAAAATTTTAAGAAACAGGAGGAAAACTCGAAGCAAACCAATGAGGAAAATAAGGAAAATTTTAAGAAACAGGAGGAAAACTTGAAGCAAACCAATGAGGAAAATAAGGAGAATTTTAGGAAACAGGAGGAACAAAACAGACAAACCAATGAGAAAATAGATAGCATTCAGGAAAGTTTAGTCAAACAACTAAACGAAAAAATAGGGACCATTCATGGAAATATCAGACAAATCATGAATGAACAATACCATGAATTGAAAGAGACTGTTGAAGGACAAAGAGAAGAGATGAATGCTACATTTGAAGAGAATAATGAAAATTTAAAACAAATTGAGGGTAAGATGGAGAATTTCAATAAAGAGTTGAGGGAAAATCTTGAGAGTAAAATTGAACTGGTCAGTAATACGCTTAGCCAAAGAGTAGATGAATATAAGGAAGAGGCAGAGAAGAAATTAATAGAAACCAATCAAAGATTAGATAAAACTGAAGAGAAGATGGAACAAATCAAAACAGGAATAGATGCCCGAATGGACCGGGAGGAACAAAGTAATCAAGTTCGTATAATGGCCATACGCCAAGAAAACAATGACCAGTTAGATAGTATAAAAAGCAGTCTAAACTGTAAATTCACAGATTTTCACGAAACGGTAGAGAATGTAAAGAATCAGTTCCATAGCCAAGCAGAGAAATTAGATAATTTGCAACAAATACAAACAAACTTACAAGGGGATGTAGATAGAATAAGTTCTAGATCTACATGCAACAATCATCATGTTATCCAAGATAGTAGGGAAAGTGTAAACTTTCGGGATTATCACAGAAACCCACTCGAATTTTTAGGGAGAGTAGACAAAATTTTGAATAGGTCAAAGGAGAACCGATGGAACATGATCAAAGGTATATTAGACGAATCTTTCAAAAACATTATCGATAATTGGTGGACTGTAATCAGGAACGAGGTGTGTGTTTATGGGAGTTTCAAAACAATGTTCAAACTTAAGTACTGGTCGGAGTCAGTGCAAAACATTATTAGAGACGATATCTGTCATGGTAGGTATGACCGCAATATAGGACAAACACCTACTGCTTATTTTTTGGGGAAGGTGTGTGTGGCAAAATATTTAGACCCAAAGATCCCTGAAGAGTGTTTGGTGACCAAGACTGCGTATCACTTCGAGGAAAAGATTATAAGCGCATGATTAAGTGGACAAATAAAAACTATTGGAGGCATGGAAACGCTACTAGAGAATTATGAACAAGAATCTTATTACACGAGGAGTAGATGGAGGTCAGGGAATACCGAGGAGCGGAAAAATGAACCACCTAGAGATAATCGACCTAGAGTAAATTATGTACGTGCCAATAACAATTATTTAATAACAGGTATCGAGGAAGATGGCAAAATTATAACAAACGAAATTACAGAAATGATTCTTATCAGAGAGAAGAAGGTCCATAAAGAAGTAGGAGTGAAGAACAACCTAGATTCAGAGATAGTGATGAAGAAAGAAGACCAGTAAACAATATTCAACATAATGAAAATGTTGAACCAAATAATAATAATGATGGAAATCGGGGAAACGGGTACCAGCAGTGAGAAGATGTGACTGCCCGTCACTGCTAGAAACAACCGGGCACAGAATTTACCACAGACCTAATCATAATAATAAATTGAACAGATCAATAACAATTATCAGAAATCATTTTTTAAAAAATATACAGGCGGAGTTAATGGAAGAAAGAGCAATTAAAGAGTCATCACCAAACAATGATATAGTCTATATACAAATAAAATTAAATGGAGTGTTAGCAGAGGCCATGATTGATACAGGAGCAAATATTTCAATTATTGATCAATTAGAACTGGACCGGATTACTGAACTAACTACTGAGAGAATACCTACTTTACCAATTAATAATTTAACAATTATTGGTGCCACCGGGAAGCAAAATAAAACAATCAGAAAACAAGTGTCTTTGAATGTTACTACTAGTGGAATAGGAATACCTATGGCATTTTTAGTAGCTAAAGGGCTACTTTTTAGGGTGTTAATAGGGTGTGATATGCTACGGCGACACACTGCAATTATAAATCTGGCCAGGGGTATAGTAACCTTGAGCACAGAAGAAGGTGAGTTAGCGGCTGAGATAATTGGTAGCCAAAGTGCCCCTCAGTGTCCGAGCTCATTTTTTATTAGGGAGGATAATAGAATAACCCTAGGTAAAAATACAGAAGTAACAGAATCAAAGATTTGGCAAGAGAAGATAGAAGAGATAATCGAGTTTCAAAATAGGCAGGCCCAGGAAATAATTAATGCAGAACAAAAACAACAGCTTATAAAAATTTATAATAAATATAAATCAGTACTCTCAGAGTCACCAGAAAAAGCAAAAAACTTCCTGTGTGAACTAAAGTTCAAAGAAAATGTAAATTTTAATAAACGGTCATACCCTATTGCTCAAGCTTTGAAAGAGGCAGCAAGAAAAGAAATTCAAAGAATGATATTGGAAGATATAATTGAAAGAAGTAGTTCTCCGTACTAGCCCATTGGTAGCTATACCGAAGAAAGATGGTCAATTGGTAAATTCTGTGGCCGTGTTCATCCAATGCATGGATCAAATTTTGGGTAAGGAAGTTTTAGATTTTACTACAATATATGTTGATGACATATTAATTACGTCTTGTACATGGGAGGAACATTGTAATAGAGTGGAAACAGTGTTAAATAAACTGTTACAATATAATATAACTTTGAAACTGGATAAATCTAAATTTATCACACATGAATTACCATTTTTAGTATCATTCTGTCCGCTACTGGAATTAAACCATCTCCTGAGAAGGTAAAGGCTATCCAAGATTTTCCTAAACCAAAAAACTTATTTTTAGAATTCATATTAGGCAATTACCTGTATTAATTTCCGTCTTGTGACTTCTTTAGTTTTTTCCTTAAAACAACGCGTTTCGAGAATAAATTCTCATCATCAGGTTTTTTAAAAATTATAAAAACATCAAATTCAAAATTTTAAAAAACCTGATGATGAGAATTTATTCTCGAAACGCGTTGTTTTAAGGAAAAAACTAAAGAAGTCACAAGACGGACATTAATACAGGTAATTGCCTAATATGAATTCTAAATATTAGTAACGTGACTTGGAGACAATTAAAACAAAATGAATCAAAAAACTTAAAACAACTACAATCCTTTCTGGGGATCTGCAACTATTATAGGAAATTTCAACAGAATTATTCAGAAGTAACAGCCAAATTCCAATATTTACTTTCGAAGAAAAACAGGTGGAAATGGGAAGCAAGTGAAGATAATAATTTTAAGATAATAAAAAATAAATTTCTGGACAGCATCATGTTACACCACCCAAATTTTAATAATCGTTTTTTCATCAATTGTGATGCTAGCAACATTAGCCTTGGAAGTGAGCTATATCAGGAAGATGAGGAAGAAAATCATGGGGTCATCAGTTTTGCAAGCAGAGTACTGAGTAGTTGTGAGAGGAATTATACAGTAACTGGAAAAGAACTGCTGAGTGTTGTGTTCTCATGTATAAAATTTCGAACATTTATATTGGCATACCCAGTAACCATAAGAACCGATCATAGATAATTTCATTTTAAAAAAATTATAAACTTAACCACGGCAGACTCACCAGATGGGTATTAATACTTCAAGAGTATAATTTAGACTGGGAATATATCACGGGTAAGAAGAATGTAATAGCAGACCGATTGTCACGGATTAACCTAGAAAAAGGAACTTGTGAAATAGAACCAGAGAGTATTGGAAAGATATATTACATTATCAAAATGAAAAAGGAGTATACAACCAGTCTGAAATGAAACGATATCACGAAGAATAAAACCAGATATGAAAATTGAAGCAATCAACAATTTATTTTGTAAACAAGTAAAACGAAAATAAATTTGTTCTAGTGGGGGGGGCTTTATGTAATGTTACATAACCCAGTCCCAAAAATGATAACTTAATTATCCTACCATAAAGGTCAGAAATGGGTATAATATACCTAGCTCTAAATTACTTTATATCACCAAACATTATAAACTATATTTAATTTATATAAAGTGTAACAAGTGAGTTATAGTGTACCCAGTGAGTAAATAAGTGACTTTGAAGGGAGCATCTTACAGACTTGTGCTGTAGATGTAGAAACAATTGATTATAATAGTAGACTGTGTTGCTACTAACCAGTTATGTATTTTGTTTAATTATTGTATGATTTGTATTGTGAAGGCAACTAAAATTTAGTACCTAGGTTTAATTTTATATTTAACAGAATAATTATGTTTGAATATAAGATAACCCAGGGTTAAAAATAAAAGAGTTAAATATAAGATGATAATAAAAAATAAAATAATACTGTATGAGGAAAATGGCAGAAGAAAATAGTGCAGTGTAAGGATACTATAAGAAATTAATAAATAATATATAAATTCAATTAAAGGAAATAATAATATTAAAGACCTATATCTAAGGTTATAAGAAAATAAACGGAAAAACCTTAAATAAATCAAATTGGATAATAAACCAAAGTTAAAAAGAATTATTTTTCTATAAATAAGAAATAAATTTATAATAATTAAAAACAGCCTATATACTCAAAAGTAAATAGAGGCACCAATAAAAAATGATATAAAAATTATTGGTTACTACGAGTAACGATATAACACAGGAATTAATTGTTAAAAACGATTGGAAACCGTTCGGTTGAGAAAAGTGATGTCACAAAAATTGTATTAAAACCATTTTAAAACTTTCGGAAACGGTGCAAAAATGGAATAAAAATTAACTCACAGTATCCACCTTATGTTCAAACTCCTTCAGATATCAAATATAACGTCTTTACCTGATAAAAAAGTGAAATAACCAATTCCAAGATCTGGCCTAGCTGAACCGCACTTCGAGTTTTTAGCGAGATTGTATCTTAGGGACCTTCAATGAAATTACAAAACAACTAGATCTACAACACTAGAAACAGCTCCATTCAAGTAAAAACTTCGAGGAAAGAGGTAATATAAACGTTATTAATCCTTATTAACCAAGAAAACCTCATATCAAATTGTGGTGCAGTTACAATATTTCGTAAATGATTCCATGTGTATAATAAAGAAATAATCTGCACTCTTGCGGACACATCCAGAACTACATACTATGAAATAAACCAAAAATTCGAAATTTATTAATTTTTATCTTGTAAAGCGTAGTATATAATTATTCATTTCTGACCGTCTCATAAGACAAAGAACTTACCCTTAACCCTGGGGAAATTAATAAAAATGAATTATATGTTGTTTAATGTCTAATCAAGGATAAAATTATAAAAATATATTTTATGATAATTCAAATGTTTACCTAACTAAATCGATCCAATGTATTATTGACTGGAAAAGATCGATTATAATATTTGTATACTGGAGAAGAGGAAATCAGTGTATTATACAAATAAATACTCTGAATATTTTATGTTAAATAATCAATTATGTATTCTTTATTGTAGAGGGTAGTTGTTGTAGATTTTCAGTACGCTAAGAAGTGGACTATCCACCGGGGAGTATTACCGAACCGTGGTGTTTGGTTAACCTAACATTTTGAGGTTGATGTCAAAATCAGCTGATCTTATGAACAGCAAATTTTAAAAATAAGAAATTGTATAATCTGGGTGTAACAAAATTGTTCTTACTCTCTCTTCTAACTAAGATTAAACAATTTCCTTAATCTCTACCAAATCACACACACTCGATTTCTGTTTCTTTTGGTAAACTTCAAATCCGATTGATTTGAACATTAGTAAATATAATTCATAAGTCACGATCGCAAAAAGGTACTTTGACTTTCGCTAATACCCGCGGGACGTTACAGAATGGCGCTCAACGTAAAAGGGCTGTAATTAGAAAAGAATTTTGAGATATTTAACAAAATAATATAACAAAAAACCTAATTATCGTCGGCAGTTATGAGAAAACAAGAAATGCATAATACCAGAGGCAGATCGAAGAAGAGGGCAGAAGAAAAGGAGAAGGAAGAAGGTGGACAGGAACGAGAGATAGAAATATTTACAGACAGTGAAATGGAACAACCGATGGGTGATCAAGAAGAAACTGAAGCAATTATGAACACGGAAAAGGAAATAGTTGAAGAGGATGCCCAAGGGGACCAACCAGACAAAGCGGAAGCCAGGAGAGAACCAAATTGGCAAGACATGATGAGATTTATAGCCAAGAAATTTGATAAAATAGATGAAAATTTTAAGAAACAGGAGGAAAACTCGAAGCAAACCAATGAGGAAAATAAGGAGAATTTTAGGAAACAGGAGGAACAAAACAGACAAACCAATGAGAAAATAGATAGCATTCAGGAAAGTTTAGTCAAACTACTAAACGAAAAATAGAGACCATTCATGGAAATATCAGACAAACCAAGAATGAACAATACCATGAATTGAAAGAGACTGTTGAAGGACAAAGAGAAGAGATGAATGCAAAATTTGAAGAGAATAATGAAAATTTAAAACAAATTGAGGGTAAGATGGAGAATTTCAATAAAGAGTTGAGGGAAAATCTTGAGAGTAAAATTGAACTGGTCAGTAATACGCTTAGCCAAAGAGTAGATGAATATAAGGAAGAGGCAGAGAAGAAATTAATAGAAACCAATCAAAGATTAGATAAAACTGAAGAGAAGATGGAACAAATCAAAACAGGAATAGATGCCTGAATGGACCGGGAGGAACAAAGTAATCAAGTTCGTATAATGGCCATACGCCAAGAAAACAATGACCAGTTAGATAGTATAAAAAGCAGTCTAAACTGTAAATTCACAGATTTTCACGAAACGGTAGAGAATGTAAAGAATCAGTTCCATAGCCAAGGAGAGAAATTAGATAATTTGCAACAAATACAAACAAACTTACAAGGGGATGTAGATAGAATAAGTTCTAGAACTACATGCAACAATCATCATGTTATCCAAGATAGTAGGGAAAGTCTAAACTTTCGGGATTATCGCAGAAACCCACTCGAATTTTTAGGGAGAGTAGACAAAATTTTGAATATGTCAAAGGAGAACCGATGGAACATGATCAAAGGTATATTAGACGAATCTTTCAAAAACTTTATCGATAATTGGTGGACTGTAATCAGGAACAAGGTGTGTGATTATGGGAGTTTCAAAACAATGTTCAAACTTAAGTACTGGTCGGAGTCAGTGCAAAACATTATTAGAGACGATATCTGTCATGGTAGGTATGACCGCAATATAGGACAAACACCTACTGCTTATTTTTTGGGGAAGGTGTGTGTGGCAAAATATTTAGACCCAAAGATCCCTGAAGAGTGTTTGGTGACCAAGACTGCGTATCACTTCGAGGAAAAGATTATAAGCGCATGATTAAGTGGACAAATAAAAACTATTGGAGGCATGGAAACGCTACTAGAGAATTATGAACAAGAATCTTATTACACGAGGAGTAGATGGTGGTCAGGGAATACCGAGGAGCAGAAAAATGAACCACCTAGAGATAATCGACCTAGAGTAAATTATGTACGTGCCAATAACAATTATTTTAATAACAGGTATCGAGGAAGATGGCAAAATTATAACAATCGAAATTACAGAAATGATTCTTATCAGAGAGAAGAAGGTCCATAAAGAAGTAGGAGTGAAGAACAACCTAGATTCAGAGATAGTGATGAAGAAAGAAGACCAGTAAACAATATTCAACATAATGAAAATGTTGAACCAAATAATAATAATGATGGAAATCGGGGAAACGGGTACCAGCAGTGAGAAGATGTGACTGCCCGTCACTGCTAGAAACAACCGGGCACAGAATTTACCACAGACCTAATCATAATAATAAATTGAACAGATCAATAACAATTATCAGAAATCATTTTTTAAAAAATATACAGGCGGAGTTAATGGAAGAAAGAGCAATTAAAGAGTCATCACCAAACAATGATATAGTCTATATACAAATAAAATTAAATGGAGTGTTAGCAGAGGCCATGATTGATACAGGAGCAAATATTTCAATTATTGATCAATTAGAACTGGACCGGATTACTGAACTAACTACTGAGAGAATACCTACTTTACCAATTAATAATTTAACAATTATTGGTGCCACCGGGAAGCAAAATAAAACAATCAGAAAACAAGTGTCTTTGAATGTTACTACTAGTGGAATAGGAATACCCATGGGATTTTTAGTAGCTAAAGGGCTACTTTTTAGGGTGTTAATAGGGTGTGATATGCTACGGCGACACACTGCAATTATAAATCTGGCCAGGGGTATAGTAACCTTGAGCACAGAAGAAGGTGAGTTAGCGGCTGAGATAATTGGTAGCCAAAGTGCCCCTCAGTGTCCGAGCTCATTTTTTATTAGGGAGGATAATAGATTAACCCTAGGTAAAAATACAGAAGTAACAGAATCAAAGATTTGGCAAGAGAAGATAGAAGAGATAATCGAGTTTCAAAATAGGCAGGCCCAGGAAATAATTAATGCAGAACAAAAACAACAGCTTATAAAAATTTATAATAAATATAAATCAGTATTCTCAGAGTCACCAGGAAAAGCAAAAAACTTCCTGTGTGAACTAAAGTTCAAAGAAAATGTAAATTTTAATAAACGGTCATACCCTATTGCTCAAGCTTTGAAAGAGGCAGCAAGAAAAGAAATTCAAAGAATGATATTGGAAGATATAATTGAAAGAAGTAGTTCTCCGTACTAGCCCATTGGTAGCTATACCGAAGAAAGATGGTCAATTGGTAAATTCTGTGGCCGTGTTCATCCAATGCATGGATCAAATTTTGGGTAAGGAAGTTTTAGATTTCACTACAATATATGTTGATGACATATTAATTACGTCTTGTACATGGGAGGAACATTGTAATAGAGTGGAAACAGTGTTAAATAAACTGTTACAATATAATATAACTTTGAAACTGGATAAATCTAAATTTATCACACATGAATTACCATTTTTAGTATCATTCTGTCCGCTACTGGAATTAAACCATCTCCTGAGAAGGTAAAGGCTATCCAAGATTTTCCTAAACCAAAAAACTTATTTTTATAATTCATATTAGGCAATTACCTGTATTAATTTCCGTCTTGTGACTTCTTTAGTTTTTTCCTTAAAACAACGCGTTTCGAGAATAAATTCTCACCATCAGGTTTTTTAAAAATTATAAAAACATCAAATTCAAAATTTTAAAAAACCTGATGATGAGAATTTATTCTCGAAACGCGTTGTTTTAAGGAAAAAACTAAAGAAGTCACAAGACGGACATTAATACAGGTAATTGCCTAATATGAATTCTAAATATTAGTAACGTGACTTGGAGACAATTAAAACAAAATGAATCAAAAAACTTAAAACAACTACAATCCTTTCTGGGGATCTGCAACTATTATAGGAAATTTCAACAGAATTATTCAGAAGTAACAGCCAAATTCCAATATTTACTTTCGAAGAAAAACAAGTGGAAATGGGAAGCAAGTGAAGATAATAATTTTAAGATAATAAAAAATAAATTTCTGGACAGCATCATGTTACACCACCCAAATTTTAATAATCGTTTTTTCATAAATTGTGATGCTAGCAACATTAGCCTTGGAAGTGAGCTATATCAGGAAGATGAGGAAGAAAATCATGGGGTCATCAGTTTTGCAAGCAGAGTACTGAGTAGTTGTGAGAGGAATTATACAGTAACTGGAAAAGAACTGCTGAGTGTTGTGTTCTCATGTATAAAATTTCGAACATTTATATTGGCATACCCAGTAACCATAAGAACCGATCATAGATAATTTCATTTTTAAAAAATTGTAAACTTAACCACGGCAGACTCACCAGATGGGTATTAATACTTCAAGAGTATAATTTAGACTGGGAATATATCACGGGTAAGAAGAATGTAATAGCAGACCGATTGTCACGGATTAACCTAGAAAAAGGAACTTGTGAAATAGAATCAGAGAGTATTGGAAAGATATATTACATTATCAAAATGAAAAAGGAGTATACAACCAGTCTGAAATGAAACGATATCACGAAGAATAAAACCAGATATGAAAATTGAAGCAATCAACAATTTATTTTGTAAACAAGTAAAACGAAAATAAATTTGTTCTAGTGGGGGGGCTTTATGTAACGTTACATAACCCAGTCCCAAAAATGATAACTTAATTATCCTACCATAAAGGTCAGAAATGGGTATAATATACCTAGCTCTAAATTACTTTATATCACCAAACATTATAAACTATATTTAATTTATACAAAGTGTAACAAGTGAGTTATAGTGTACCCAGTGAGTAAATAAGTGACTTTGAAGGGAGCATCTTACAGACTTGTGCTGTAGATGTAGAAACAATTGATTATAATAGTAGACTGTGTTGCTACTAACCAGTTATGTATTTTGTTTAATTATTGTATGATTTGTATTGTGAAGGCAACTAAAATTTAGTACCTAGGTTTAATTTTATATTTAACAGAATAATTATGTTTGAATATAAGATAACCCAGGGTTAAAAATAAAAGAGTTAAATATAAGATGATAATAAAAAATAAAATAATACTGTATGAGGAAAATGGCAGAAGAAAATAGTGCAGTGTAAGGATACTATAAGAAATTAATAAATAATATATAAATTCAATTAAAGGAAATAATAATATTAAAGACCTATATCTAAGGTTATAAGAAAATAAACGGAAAAACCTTAAATAAATCAAATTGGATAATAAACCAAAGTTAAAAAGAATTATTTTTCTATAAATAAGAAATAAATTTATAATAATTAAAAACAGCCTATATACTCAAAAGTAAATAGAGGCACCAATAAAAAATGATATAAAAATTATTGGTTACTACGAGTAACGATATAACACAGGAATTAATTGTTAAAAACGATTGGAAACCGTTCGGTTGAGAAAAGTGATGTCACAAAAATTGTATTAAAACCATTTTAAAACTTTCGGAAACGGTGCAAAAATGGAATAAAAATTAACTCACAGTATCCACCTTATGTTCAAACTCCTTCAGATATCAAATATAACGTCTTTACCTGATAAAAAAGTGAAATAACCAATTCCAAGATCTGGCCTAGCTGAACCGCACTTCAAGTTTTTAGCGAGATTGTATCTTAGGGACCTTCAATGAAATTACAAAACAACTAGAACTACAACACTAGAAACAGCTCCATTCAAGTAAAAACTTCGAGGAAAGAGGTAATATAAACGTTATTAATCCTTATTAACCAAGAAAACCTCATATCAAATTGTGGTGCAGTTACAATATTTCGTAAATGATTCCATGTGTATAATAAAGAAATAATCTGCACTCTTGCGGACAAATCCAGAACTACATACTATGAAATAAACCAAAAATTCGATATTTATTAATTTTTATCTTGTAAAGCGTAGTATATAATTATTCATTTCTGACCGTCTCATAACACAAAGAACTTACCCTTAACCCTGGGGAAATTAATAAAAATGAATTATACGTTGTTTAATGTCTAATCAAGGATAAAATTATAAAAATATATTTTATGATAATTCAAATGTTTACCTAACTAAATCGATCCAATGTATTATTGACTGGAAAAGATCGATTATAATATTTGTATACTGGAAGAAGAGGAAATCAGTGTATTATACAAATAAATACTCTGAATATTTATGTTAAATAAGCAATCATGTATTCTTTATTGTAGAGGGTAGTTGTTGTAGATTTTCAGTAAGCTAAGAAGTGGACTATCCACCGGGGAGTATTACCGAACCGTGGTGTTTGGTTAACCTAACATTTTGAGGTTGATGTCAAAATCAGCTGATCTTATGAACAGCGAATTTTAAAAATAAGAAATTGTATAATCTGGGTGTAACAAAATTGTTCTTACTCTCTCTTCTAACTAAGATTAAACAATTTCCTTAATCTCTACCAAATCACACACACTCGATTTCTGTTTCTTTTGGTAAACTTCAAATCCGATTGATTTGAACATTAGTAAATATAATTCATAAGTCACGATCGCAAAAAGGTACTTTGACTTTCGCTAATACCCGCGGGACGTTACAGAATGGCGCTCAACGTAAAAGGGCTGTAATTAGAAAAGAATTTTGAGATATTTAACAAAATAATATAACAAAAAACCTAATTATCGTCGGCAGTTATGAGAAAACAAGAAATGCATAATACCAGAGGCAGATCGAAGAAGAGGGCAGAAGAAAAGGAGAAGGAAGAAGGTGGACAGGAACGAGAGATAGAAATATTTACAGACAGTGAAATGGAACAACCGATGGGTGATAAAGAAGAAACTGAAGCAATTATGAACACGGAAAAGGAAATAGTTGAAGAGGATGCCCAAGGGGACCAACCAGACAAAGCGGAAGCCAGGAGAGAACCAAATTGGCAAGACATGATGAGATTTATAGCCAAGAAATTTGATAAAATAGATGAAAATTTTAAGAAACAGGAGGAAAACTCGAAGCAAACCAATGAGGAAAATAAGGAGAATTTTAGGAAACAGGAGGAACAAAACAGACAAACCAATGAGAAAATAGATAGCATTCAGGAAAGTTTAGTCAAACTACTAAACGAAAAATAGAGACCATTCATGGAAATATCAGACAAACCAAGAATGAACAATACCATGAATTGAAAGAGACTGTTGAAGGACAAAGAGAAGAGATGAATGCAAAATTTGAAGAGAATAATGAAAATTTAAAACAAATTGAGGGTAAGATGGAGAATTTCAATAAAGAGTTGAGGGAAAATCTTGAGAGTAAAATTGAACTGGTCAGTAATACGCTTAGCCAAAGAGTAGATGAATATACGGAAGAGGCAGAGAAGAAATTAATAGAAACCAATCAAAGATTAGATAAAACTGAAGAGAAGATGGAACAAATCAAAACAGGAATAGATGCCTGAATGGACCGGGAGGAACAAAGTAATCAAGTTCGTATAATGGCCATACGCCAAGAAAACAATGACCAGTTAGATAGTATAAAAAGCAGTCTAAACTGTAAATTCACAGATTTTCATGAAACGGTAGAGAATGTAAAGAATCAGTTCCATAGCCAAGCAGAGAAATTAGATAATTTGCAACAAATACAAACAAACTTACAAGGGGATGTAGATAGAATAAGTTCTAGAACTACATGCAACAATCATCATGTTATCCAAGATAGTAGGGAAAGTCTAAACTTTCGGGATTATCGCAGAAACCCACTCGAATTTTTAGGGAGAGTAGACAAAATTTTGAATATGTCAAAGGAGAACCGATGGAACATGATCAAAGGTATATTAGACGAATCTTTCAAAAACTTTATCGATAATTGGTGGACTGTAATCAGGAACAAGGTGTGTGATTATGGGAGTTTCAAAACAATGTTCAAACTTAAGTACTGGTCGGAGTCAGTGCAAAACATTATTAGAGACGATATCTGTCATGGTAGGTATGACCGCAATATAGGACAAACACCTACTGCTTATTTTTTGGGGAAGGTGTGTGTGGCAAAATATTTAGACCCAAAGATCCCTGAAGAGTGTTTGGTGACCAAGACTGCGTATCACTTCGAGGAAAAGATTATAAGCGCATGATTAAGTGGACAAATAAAAACTATTGGAGGCATGGAAACGCTACTAGAGAATTATGAACAAGAATCCTATTTTCACGAGGAGTAGATGGAGGTCAGGGAATACCGAGGAGCAGAAAAATGAACCACCTAGAGATAATCGACCTAGAGTAAATTATGTACGTGCCAATAACAATTATTTTAATAACAGGTATCGAGGAAGATGGCAAAATTATAACAATCGAAATTACAGAAATGATTCTTATCAGAGAGAAGAAGGTCCATAAAGAAGTAGGAGTGAAGAACAACCTAGATTCAGAGATAGTGATGAAGAAAGAAGACCAGTAAACAATATTCAACATAATGAAAATGTTGAACCAAATAATAATAATGATGGAAATCGGGGAAACGGGTACCAGCAGTGAGAAGATGTGACTGCCCGTCACTGCTAGAAACAACCGGGCACAGAATTTACCACAGACCTAATCATAATAATAAATTGAACAGATCAATAACAATTATCAGAAATCATTTTTTAAAAAATATACAGGCGGAGTTAATGGAAGAAAGAGCAATTAAAGAGTCATCACCAAACAATGATATAGTCTATATACAAATAAAATTAAATGGAGTGTTAGCAGAGGCCATGATTGATACAGGAGCAAATATTTCAATTATTGATCAATTAGAACTGGACCGGATTACTGAACTAACTACTGAGAGAATACCTACTTTACCAATTAATAATTTAACAATTATTGGTGCCACCGGGAAGCAAAATAAAACAATCAGAAAACAAGTGTCTTTGAATGTTACTACTAGTGGAATAGGAATACCCATGGGATTTTTAGTAGCTAAAGGGCTACTTTTTAGGGTGTTAATAGGGTGTGATATGCTACGGCGACACACTGCAATTATAAATCTGGCCAGGGGTATAGTAACCTTGAGCACAGAAGAAGGTGAGTTAGCGGCTGAGATAATTGGTAGCCAAAGTGCCCCTCAGTGTCCGAGCTCATTTTTTATTAGGGAGGATAATAGATTAACCCTAGGTAAAAATACAGAAGTAACAGAATCAAAGATTTGGCAAGAGAAGATAGAAGAGATAATCGAGTTTCAAAATAGGCAGGCCCAGGAAATAATTAATGCAGAACAAAAACAACAGCTTATAAAAATTTATAATAAATATAAATCAGTATTCTCAGAGTCACCAGGAAAAGCAAAAAACTTCCTGTGTGAACTAAAGTTCAAAGAAAATGTAAATTTTAATAAACGGTCATACCCTATTGCTCAAGCTTTGAAAGAGGCAGCAAGAAAAGAAATTCAAAGAATGATATTGGAAGATATAATTGAAAGAAGTAGTTCTCCGTACTAGCCCATTGGTAGCTATACCGAAGAAAGATGGTCAATTGGTAAATTCTGTGGCCGTGTTCATCCAATGCATGGATCAAATTTTGGGTAAGGAAGTTTTAGATTTCACTACAATATATGTTGATGACATATTAATTACGTCTTGTACATGGGAGGAACATTGTAATAGAGTGGAAACAGTGTTAAATAAACTGTTACAATATAATATAACTTTGAAACTGGATAAATCTAAATTTATCACACATGAATTACCATTTTTAGTATCATTCTGTCCGCTACTGGAATTAAACCATCTCCTGAGAAGGTAAAGGCTATCCAAGATTTTCCTAAACCAAAAAACTTATTTTTATAATTCATATTAGGCAATTACCTGTATTAATTTCCGTCTTGTGACTTCTTTAGTTTTTTCCTTAAAACAACGCGTTTCGAGAATAAATTCTCACCATCAGGTTTTTTAAAAATTATAAAAACATCAAATTCAAAATTTTAAAAAACCTGATGATGAGAATTTATTCTCGAAACGCGTTGTTTTAAGGAAAAAACTAAAGAAGTCACAAGACGGACATTAATACAGGTAATTGCCTAATATGAATTCTAAATATTAGTAACGTGACTTGGAGACAATTAAAACAAAATGAATCAAAAAACTTAAAACAACTACAATCCTTTCTGGGGATCTGCAACTATTATAGGAAATTTCAACAGAATTATTCAGAAGTAACAGCCAAATTCCAATATTTACTTTCGAAGAAAAACAAGTGGAAATGGGAAGCAAGTGAAGATAATAATTTTAAGATAATAAAAAATAAATTTCTGGACAGCATCATGTTACACCACCCAAATTTTAATAATCGTTTTTTCATAAATTGTGATGCTAGCAACATTAGCCTTGGAAGTGAGCTATATCAGGAAGATGAGGAAGAAAATCATGGGGTCATCAGTTTTGCAAGCAGAGTACTGAGTAGTTGTGAGAGGAATTATACAGTAACTGGAAAAGAACTGCTGAGTGTTGTGTTCTCATGTATAAAATTTCGAACATTTATATTGGCATACCCAGTAACCATAAGAACCGATCATAGATAATTTCATTTTTAAAAAATTGTAAACTTAACCACGGCAGACTCACCAGATGGGTATTAATACTTCAAGAGTATAATTTAGACTGGGAATATATCACGGGTAAGAAGAATGTAATAGCAGACCGATTGTCACGGATTAACCTAGAAAAAGGAACTTGTGAAATAGAACCAGAGAGTATTGGAAAGATATATTACATTATCAAAATGAAAAAGGAGTATACAACCAGTCTGAAATGAAACGATATCACGAAGAATAAAACCAGATATGAAAATTGAAGCAATCAACAATTTATTTTGTAAACAAGTAAAACGAACATAAATTTGTTCTAGTGGGGGGGCTTTATGTAACATTACATAACCCAGTCCCAAAAATGATAACTTAATTATCCTACCATAAAGGTCAGAAATGGGTATAATATACCTAGCTCTAAATTACTTTATATCACCAAACATTATAAACTATATTTAATTTATACAAAGTGTAACAAGTGAGTTATAGTGTACCCAGTGAGTAAATAAGTGACTTTGAAGGGAGCATCTTACAGACTTGTGCTGTAGATGTAGAAACAATTGATTATAATAGTAGACTGTGTTGCTACTAACCAGTTATGTATTTTGTTTAATTATTGTATGATTTGTATTGTGCAGGCAACTAAAATTTAGTACCTAGGTTTAATTTTATATTTAACAGAATAATTATGTTTGAATATAAGATAACCCAGGGTTAAAAATAAAAGAGTTAAATATAAGATGATAATAAAAAATAAAATAATACTGTATGAGGAAAATGGCAGAAGAAAATAGTGCAGTGTAAGGATACTATAAGAAATTAATAAATAATATATAAATTCAATTAAAGGAAATAATAATATTAAAGACCTATATCTAAGGTTATAAGAAAATAAACGGAAAAACCTTAAATAAATCAAATTGGATAATAAACCAAAGTTAAAAAGAATTATTTTTCTATAAATAAGAAATAAATTTATAATAATTAAAAACAGCCTATATACTCAAAAGTAAATAGAGGCACCAATAAAAAATGATATAAAAATTATTGGTTACTACGAGTAACGATATAACACAGGAATTAATTGTTAAAAACGATTGGAAACCGTTCGGTTGAGAAAAGTGATGTCACAAAAATTGTATTAAAACCATTTTAAAACTTTCGGAAACGGTGCAAAAATGGAATAAAAATTAACTCACAGTATCCACCTTATGTTCAAACTCCTTCAGATACCAAATATAACGTCTTTACCTGATAAAAAAGTGAAATAACCAATTCCAAGATCTGGCCTAGCTGAACCGCACTTCAAGTTTTTAGCGAGATTGTATCTTAGGGACCTTCAATGAAATTACAAAACAACTAGAACTACAACACTAGAAACAGCTCCATTCAAGTAAAAACTTCGAGGAAAGAGGTAATATAAACGTTATTAATCCTTATTAACCAAGAAAACCTCATATCAAATTGTGGTGCAGTTACAATATTTCGTAAATGATTCCATGTGTATAATAAAGAAATAATCTGCACTCTTGCGGACAAATCCAGAACTACATACTATGAAATAAACCAAAAATTCGATATTTATTAATTTTTATCTTGTAAAGCGTAGTATATAATTATTCATTTCTGACCGTCTCATAACACAAAGAACTTACCCTTAACCCTGGGGAAATTAATAAAAATGAATTATATGTTGTTTAATGTCTAATCAAGGATAAAATTATAAAAATATATTTTATGATAATTCAAATGTTTACCTAACTAAATCGATCCAATGTATTATTGACTGGAAAAGATCGATTATAATATTTGTATACTGGAAGAAGAGGAAATCAGTGTATTATACAAATAAATACTCTGAATATTTTATGTTAAATAAGCAATCATGTATTCTTTATTGTAGAGGGTAGTTGTTGTAGATTTTCAGTAAGCTAAGAAGTGGACTATCCACCGGGGAGTATTACCGAACCGTGGTGTTTGGTTAACCTAACATTTTGAGGTTGATGTCAAAATCAGCTGATCTTATGAACAGCGAATTTTAAAAATAAGAAATTGTATAATCTGGGTGTAACAAAATTGTTCTTACTCTCTCTTCTAACTAAGATTAAACAATTTCCTTAATCTCTACCAAATCACACACACTCGATTTCTGTTTCTTTTGGTAAACTTCAAATCCGATTGATTTGAACATTAGTAAATATAATTCATAAGTCACGATCGCAAAAAGGTACTTTGACTTTCGCTAATACCCGCGGGACGTTACAGAATGGCGCTCAATGTAAAAGGGCTGTAATTAGAAAAGAATTTTGAGATATTTAACAAAATAATATAACAAAAAACCTAATTATCGTCGGCAGTTATGAGAAAACAAGAAATGCATAATACCAGAGGCAGATCGAAGAAGAGGGCAGAAGAAAAGGAGAAGGAAGAAGGTGGACAGGAACGAGAGATAGAAATATTTACAGACAGTGAAATGGAACAACCGATGGGTGATCAAGAAGAAACTGAAGCAATTATGAACACGGAAAAGGAAATAGTTGAAGAGGATGCCCAAGGGGACCAACCAGACAAAGCGGAAGCCAGGAGAGAACCAAATTGGCAAGACATGATGAGATTTATAGCCAAGAAATTTGATAAAATAGATGAAAATTTTAAGAAACAGGAGGAAAACTCGAAGCAAACCAATGAGGAAAATAAGGAGAATTTTAGGAAACAGGAGGAACAAAACAGACAAACCAATGAGAAAATAGATAGCATTCAGGAAAGTTTAGTCAAACTACTAAACGAAAAATAGAGACCATTCATGGAAATATCAGACAAACCAAGAATGAACAATACCATGAATTGAAAGAGACTGTTGAAGGACAAAGAGAAGAGATGAATGCAAAATTTGAAGAGAATAATGAAAATTTAAAACAAATTGAGGGTAAGATGGAGAATTTCAATAAAGAGTTGAGGGAAAATCTTGAGAGTAAAATTGAACTGGTCAGTAATACGCTTAGCCAAAGAGTAGATGAATATAAGGAAGAGGCAGAGAAGAAATTAATAGAAACCAATCAAAGATTAGATAAAACTGAAGAGAAGATGGAACAAATCAAAACAGGAATAGATGCCTGAATGGACCGGGAGGAACAAAGTAATCAAGTTCGTATAATGGCCATACGCCAAGAAAACAATGACCAGTTAGATAGTATAAAAAGCAGTCTAAACTGTAAATTCACAGATTTTCACGAAACGGTAGAGAATGTAAAGAATCAGTTCCATAGCCAAGGAGAGAAATTAGATAATTTGCAACAAATACAAACAAACTTACAAGGGGATGTAGATAGAATAAGTTCTAGAACTACATGCAACAATCATCATGTTATCCAAGATAGTAGGGAAAGTCTAAACTTTCGGGATTATCGCAGAAACCCACTCGAATTTTTAGGGAGAGTAGACAAAATTTTGAATATGTCAAAGGAGAACCGATGGAACATGATCAAAGGTATATTAGACGAATCTTTCAAAAACTTTATCGATAATTGGTGGACTGTAATCAGGAACAAGGTGTGTGATTATGGGAGTTTCAAAACAATGTTCAAACTTAAGTACTGGTCGGAGTCAGTGCAAAACATTATTAGAGACGATATCTGTCATGGTAGGTATGACCGCAATATAGGACAAACACCTACTGCTTATTTTTTGGGGAAGGTGTGTGTGGCAAAATATTTAGACCCAAAGATCCCTGAAGAGTGTTTGGTGACCAAGACTGCGTATCACTTCAAGGAAAAGATTATAAGCGCATGATTAAGTGGACAAATAAAAACTATTGGAGGCATGGAAACGCTACTAGAGAATTATGAACAAGAATCTTATTACACGAGGAGTAGATGGAGGTCAGGGAATACCGAGGAGCAGAAAAATGAACCACCTAGAGATAATCGACCTAGAGTAAATTATGTACGTGCCAATAACAATTATTTTAATAACAGGTATCGAGGAAGATGGCAAAATTATAACAATCGAAATTACAGAAATGATTCTTATCAGAGAGAAGAAGGTCCATAAAGAAGTAGGAGTGAAGAACAACCTAGATTCAGAGATAGTGATGAAGAAAGAAGACCAGTAAACAATATTCAACATAATGAAAATGTTGAACCAAATAATAATAATGATGGAAATCGGGGAAACGGGTACCAGCAGTGAGAAGATGTGACTGCCCGTCACTGCTAGAAACAACCGGGCACAGAATTTACCACAGACCTAATCATAATAATAAATTGAACAGATCAATAACAATTATCAGAAATCATTTTTTAAAAAATATACAGGCGGAGTTAATGGAAGAAAGAGCAATTAAAGAGTCATCACCAAACAATGATATAGTCTATATACAAATAAAATTAAATGGAGTGTTAGCAGAGGCCATGATTGATACAGGAGCAAATATTTCAATTATTGATCAATTAGAACTGGACCGGATTACTGAACTAACTACTGAGAGAATACCTACTTTACCAATTAATAATTTAACAATTATTGGTGCCACCGGGAAGCAAAATAAAACAATCAGAAAACAAGTGTCTTTGAATGTTACTACTAGTGGAATAGGAATACCCATGGGATTTTTAGTAGCTAAAGGGCTACTTTTTAGGGTGTTAATAGGGTGTGATATGCTACGGCGACACACTGCAATTATAAATCTGGCCAGGGGTATAGTAACCTTGAGCACAGAAGAAGGTGAGTTAGCGGCTGAGATAATTGGTAGCCAAAGTGCCCCTCAGTGTCCGAGCTCATTTTTTATTAGGGAGGATAATAGATTAACCCTAGGTAAAAATACAGAAGTAACAGAATCAAAGATTTGGCAAGAGAAGATAGAAGAGATAATCGAGTTTCAAAATAGGCAGGCCCAGGAAATAATTAATGCAGAACAAAAACAACAGCTTATAAAAATTTATAATAAATATAAATCAGTATTCTCAGAGTCACCAGGAAAAGCAGAAAACTTCCTGTGTGAACTAAAGTTCAAAGAAAATGTAAATTTTAATAAACGGTCATACCCTATTGCTCAAGCTTTGAAAGAGGCAGCAAGAAAAGAAATTCAAAGAATGATATTGGAAGATATAATTGAAAGAAGTAGTTCTCCGTACTAGCCCATTGGTAGCTATACCGAAGAAAGATGGTCAATTGGTAAATTCTGTGGCCGTGTTCATCCAATGCATGGATCAAATTTTGGGTAAGGAAGTTTTAGATTTCACTACAATATATGTTGATGACATATTAATTACGTCTTGTACATGGGAGGAACATTGTAATAGAGTGGAAACAGTGTTAAATAAACTGTTACAATATAATATAACTTTGAAACTGGATAAATCTAAATTTATCACACATGAATTACCATTTTTAGTATCATTCTGTCCGCTACTGGAATTAAACCATCTCCTGAGAAGGTAAAGGCTATCCAAGATTTTCCTAAACCAAAAAACTTATTTTTAGAATTCATATTAGGCAATTACCTGTATTAATTTCCGTCTTGTGACTTCTTTAGTTTTTTCCTTAAAACAACGCGTTTCGAGAATAAATTCTCACCATCAGGTTTTTTAAAAATTATAAAAACATCAAATTCAAAATTTTAAAAAACCTGATGATGAGAATTTATTCTCGAAACGCGTTGTTTTAAGGAAAAAACTAAAGAAGTCACAAGACGGACATTAATACAGGTAATTGCCTAATATGAATTCTAAATATTAGTAACGTGACTTGGAGACAATTAAAACAAAATGAATCAAAAAACTTAAAACAACTACAATCCTTTCTGGGGATCTGCAACTATTATAGGAAATTTCAACAGAATTATTCAGAAGTAACAGCCAAATTCCAATATTTACTTTCGAAGAAAAACAAGTGGAAATGGGAAGCAAGTGAAGATAATAATTTTAAGATAATAAAAAATAAATTTCTGGACAGCATCATGTTACACCACCCAAATTTTAATAATCGTTTTTTCATAAATTGTGATGCTAGCAACATTAGCCTTGGAAGTGAGCTATATCAGGAAGATGAGGAAGAAAATCATGGGGTCATCAGTTTTGCAAGCAGAGTACTGAGTAGTTGTGAGAGGAATTATACAGTAACTGGAAAAGAACTGCTGAGTGTTGTGTTCTCATGTATAAAATTTCGAACATTTATATTGGCATACCCAGTAACCATAAGAACCGATCATAGATAATTTCATTTTTAAAAAATTGTAAACTTAACCACGGCAGACTCACCAGATGGGTATTAATACTTCAAGAGTATAATTTAGACTGGGAATATATCACGGGTAAGAAGAATGTAATAGCAGACCGATTGTCACGGATTAACCTAGAAAAAGGAACTTGTGAAATAGAACCAGAGAGTATTGGAAAGATATATTACATTATCAAAATGAAAAAGGAGTATACAACCAGTCTGAAATGAAACGATATCACGAAGAATAAAACCAGATATGAAAATTGAAGCAATCAACAATTTATTTTGTAAACAAGTAAAACGAAAATAAATTTGTTCTAGTGGGGGGGCTTTATGTAACGTTACATAACCCAGTCCCAAAAATGATAACTTAATTATCCTACCATAAAGGTCAGAAATGGGTATAATATACCTAGCTCTAAATTACTTTATATCACCAAACATTATAAACTATATTTAATTTATACAAAGTGTAACAAGTGAGTTATAGTGTACCCAGTGAGTAAATAAGTGACTTTGAAGGGAGCATCTTACAGACTTGTGCTGTAGATGTAGAAACAATTGATTATAATAGTAGACTGTGTTGCTACTAACCAGTTATGTATTTTGTTTAATTATTGTATGATTTGTATTGTGAAGGCAACTAAAATTTAGTACCTAGGTTTAATTTTATATTTAACAGAATAATTATGTTTGAATATAAGATAACCCAGGGTTAAAAATAAAAGAGTTAAATATAAGATGATAATAAAAAATAAAATAATACTGTATGAGGAAAATGGCAGAAGAAAATAGTGCAGTGTAAGGATACTATAAGAAATTAATAAATAATATATAAATTCAATTAAAGGAAATAATAATATTAAAGACCTATATCTAAGGTTATAAGAAAATAAACGGAAAAACCTTAAATAAATCAAATTGGATAATAAACCAAAGTTAAAAAGAATTATTTTTCTATAAATAAGAAATAAATTTATAATAATTAAAAACAGCCTATATACTCAAAAGTAAATAGAGGCACCAATAAAAAATGATATAAAAATTATTGGTTACTACGAGTAACGATATAACACAGAAATTAATTGTTAAAAACGATTGGAAACCGTTCGGTTGAGAAAAGTGATGTCACAAAAATTGTATTAAAACCATTTTAAAACTTTCGGAAACGGTGCAAAAATGGAATAAAAATTAACTCACAGTATCCACCTTATGTTCAAACTCCTTCAGATATCAAATATAACGTCTTTACCTGATAAAAAAGTGAAATAACCAATTCCAAGATCTGGCCTAGCTGAACCGCACTTCAAGTTTTTAGCGAGATTGTATCTTAGGGACCTTCAATGAAATTACAAAACAACTAGAACTACAACACTAGAAACAGCTCCATTCAAGTAAAAACTTCGAGGAAAGAGGTAATATAAACGTTATTAATCCTTATTAACCAAGAAAACCTCATATCAAATTGTGGTGCAGTTACAATATTTCGTAAATGATTCCATGTGTATAATAAAGAAATAATCTGCACTCTTGCGGACAAATCCAGAACTACATACTATGAAATAAACCAAAAATTCGATATTTATTAATTTTTATCTTGTAAAGCGTAGTATATAATTATTCATTTCTGACCGTCTCATAACACAAAGAACTTACCCTTAACCCTGGGGAAATTAATAAAAATGAATTATACGTTGTTTAATGTCTAATCAAGGATAAAATTATAAAAATATATTTTATGATAATTCAAATGTTTACCTAACTAAATCGATCCAATGTATTATTGACTGGAAAAGATCGATTATAATATTTGTATACTGGAAGAAGAGGAAATCAGTGTATTATACAAATAAATACTCTGAATATTTTATGTTAAATAAGCAATCATGTATTCTTTATTGTAGAGGGTAGTTGTTGTAGATTTTCAGTAAGCTAAGAAGTGGACTATCCACCGGGGAGTATTACCGAACCGTGGTGTTTGGTTAACCTAACATTTTGAGGTTGATGTCAAAATCAGCTGATCTTATGAACAGCGAATTTTAAAAATAAGAAATTGTATAATCTGGGTGTAACAAAATTGTTCTTACTCTCTCTTCTAACTAAGATTAAACAATTTCCTTAATCTCTACCAAATCACACACACTCGATTTCTGTTTCTTTTGGTAAACTTCAAATCCGATTGATTTGAACATTAGTAAATATAATTCATAAGTCACGATCGCAAAAAGGTACTTTGACTTTCGCTAATACCCGCGGGACGTTACAGAATGGCGCTCAACGTAAAAGGGCTGTAATTAGAAAAGAATTTTGAGATATTTAACAAAATAATATAACAAAAAACCTAATTATCGTCGGCAGTTATGAGAAAACAAGAAATGCATAATACCAGAGGCAGATCGAAGAAGAGGGCAGAAGAAAAGGAGAAGGAAGAAGGTGGACAGGAACGAGAGATAGAAATATTTACAGACAGTGAAATGGAACAACCGATGGGTGATAAAGAAGAAACTGAAGCAATTATGAACACGGAAAAGGAAATAGTTGAAGAGGATGCCCAAGGGGACCAACCAGACAAAGCGGAAGCCAGGAGAGAACCAAATTGGCAAGACATGATGAGATTTATAGCCAAGAAATTTGATAAAATAGATGAAAATTTTAAGAAACAGGAGGAAAACTCGAAGCAAACCAATGAGGAAAATAAGGAGAATTTTAGGAAACAGGAGGAACAAAACAGACAAACCAATGAGAAAATAGATAGCATTCAGGAAAGTTTAGTCAAACTACTAAACGAAAAATAGAGACCATTCATGGAAATATCAGACAAACCAAGAATGAACAATACCATGAATTGAAAGAGACTGTTGAAGGACAAAGAGAAGAGATGAATGCAAAATTTGAAGAGAATAATGAAAATTTAAAACAAATTGAGGGTAAGATGGAGAATTTCAATAAAGAGTTGAGGGAAAATCTTGAGAGTAAAATTGAACTGGTCAGTAATACGCTTAGCCAAAGAGTAGATGAATATACGGAAGAGGCAGAGAAGAAATTAATAGAAACCAATCAAAGATTAGATAAAACTGAAGAGAAGATGGAACAAATCAAAACAGGAATAGATGCCTGAATGGACCGGGAGGAACAAAGTAATCAAGTTCGTATAATGGCCATACGCCAAGAAAACAATGACCAGTTAGATAGTATAAAAAGCAGTCTAAACTGTAAATTCACAGATTTTCATGAAACGGTAGAGAATGTAAAGAATCAGTTCCATAGCCAAGCAGAGAAATTAGATAATTTGCAACAAATACAAACAAACTTACAAGGGGATGTAGATAGAATAAGTTCTAGAACTACATGCAACAATCATCATGTTATCCAAGATAGTAGGGAAAGTGTAAACTTTCGGGATTATCGCAGAAACCCACTCGAATTTTTAGGGAGAGTAGACAAAATTTTGAATATGTCAAAGGAGAACCGATGGAACATGATCAAAGGTATATTAGACGAATCTTTCAAAAACTTTATCGATAATTGGTGGACTGTAATCAGGAACAAGGTGTGTGATTATGGGAGTTTCAAAACAATGTTCAAACTTAAGTACTGGTCGGAGTCAGTGCAAAACATTATTAGAGACGATATCTGTCATGGTAGGTATGACCGCAATATAGGACAAACACCTACTGCTTATTTTTTGGGGAAGGTGTGTGTGGCAAAATATTTAGACCCAAAGATCCCTGAAGAGTGTTTGGTGACCAAGACTGCGTATCACTTCGAGGAAAAGATTATAAGCGCATGATTAAGTGGACAAATAAAAACTATTGGAGGCATGGAAACGCTACTAGAGGATTATGAACAAGAATCCTATTTTCACGAGGAGTAGATGGAGGTCAGGGAATACCGAGGAGCAGAAAAATGAACCACCTAGAGATAATCGACCTAGAGTAAATTATGTACGTGCCAATAACAATTATTTTAATAACAGGTATCGAGGAAGATGGCAAAATTATAACAATCGAAATTACAGAAATGATTCTTATCAGAGAGAAGAAGGTCCATAAAGAAGTAGGAGTGAAGAACAACCTAGATTCAGAGATAGTGATGAAGAAAGAAGACCAGTAAACAATATTCAACATAATGAAAATGTTGAACCAAATAATAATAATGATGGAAATCGGGGAAACGGGTACCAGCAGTGAGAAGATGTGACTGCCCGTCACTGCTAGAAACAACCGGGCACAGAATTTACCACAGACCTAATCATAATAATAAATTGAACAGATCAATAACAATTATCAGAAATCATTTTTTAAAAAATATACAGGCGGAGTTAATGGAAGAAAGAGCAATTAAAGAGTCATCACCAAACAATGATATAGTCTATATACAAATAAAATTAAATGGAGTGTTAGCAGAGGCCATGATTGATACAGGAGCAAATATTTCAATTATTGATCAATTAGAACTGGACCGGATTACTGAACTAACTACTGAGAGAATACCTACTTTACCAATTAATAATTTAACAATTATTGGTGCCACCGGGAAGCAAAATAAAACAATCAGAAAACAAGTGTCTTTGAATGTTACTACTAGTGGAATAGGAATACCCATGGGATTTTTAGTAGCTAAAGGGCTACTTTTTAGGGTGTTAATAGGGTGTGATATGCTACGGCGACACACTGCAATTATAAATCTGGCCAGGGGTATAGTAACCTTGAGCACAGAAGAAGGTGAGTTAGCGGCTGAGATAATTGGTAGCCAAAGTGCCCCTCAGTGTCCGAGCTCATTTTTTATTAGGGAGGATAATAGATTAACCCTAGGTAAAAATACAGAAGTAACAGAATCAAAGATTTGGCAAGAGAAGATAGAAGAGATAATCGAGTTTCAAAATAGGCAGGCCCAGGAAATAATTAATGCAGAACAAAAACAACAGCTTATAAAAATTTATAATAAATATAAATCAGTATTCTCAGAGTCACCAGGAAAAGCAAAAAACTTCCTGTGTGAACTAAAGTTCAAAGAAAATGTAAATTTTAATAAACGGTCATACCCTATTGCTCAAGCTTTGAAAGAGGCAGCAAGAAAAGAAATTCAAAGAATGATATTGGAAGATATAATTGAAAGAAGTAGTTCTCCGTACTAGCCCATTGGTAGCTATACCGAAGAAAGATGGTCAATTGGTAAATTCTGTGGCCGTGTTCATCCAATGCATGGATCAAATTTTGGGTAAGGAAGTTTTAGATTTCACTACAATATATGTTGATGACATATTAATTACGTCTTGTACATGGGAGGAACATTGTAATAGAGTGGAAACAGTGTTAAATAAACTGTTACAATATAATATAACTTTGAAACTGGATAAATCTAAATTTATCACACATGAATTACCATTTTTAGTATCATTCTGTCCGCTACTGGAATTAAACCATCTCCTGAGAAGGTAAAGGCTATCCAAGATTTTCCTAAACCAAAAAACTTATTTTTAGAATTCATATTAGGCAATTACCTGTATTAATTTCCGTCTTGTGACTTCTTTAGTTTTTTCCTTAAAACAACGCGTTTCGAGAATAAATTCTCATCATCAGGTTTTTTAAAAATTATAAAAACATCAAATTCAAAATTTTAAAAAACCTGATGATGAGAATTTATTCTCGAAACGCGTTGTTTTAAGGAAAAAACTAAAGAAGTCACAAGACGGACATTAATACAGGTAATTGCCTAATATGAATTCTAAATATTAGTAACGTGACTTGGAGACAATTAAAACAAAATGAATCAAAAAACTTAAAACAACTACAATCCTTTCTGGGGATCTGCAACTATTATAGGAAATTTCAACAGAATTATTCAGAAGTAACAGCCAAATTCCAATATTTACTTTCGAAGAAAAACAAGTGGAAATGGGAAGCAAGTGAAGATAATAATTTTAAGATAATAAAAAATAAATTTCTGGACAGCATCATGTTACACCACCCAAATTTTAATAATCGTTTTTTCATAAATTGTGATGCTAGCAACATTAGCCTTGGAAGTGAGCTATATCAGGAAGATGAGGAAGAAAATCATGGGGTCATCAGTTTTGCAAGCAGAGTACTGAGTAGTTGTGAGAGGAATTATACAGTAACTGGAAAAGAACTGCTGAGTGTTGTGTTCTCATGTATAAAATTTCGAACATTTATATTGGCATACCCAGTAACCATAAGAACCGATCATAGATAATTTCATTTTTAAAAAATTGTAAACTTAACCACGGCAGACTCACCAGATGGGTATTAATACTTCAAGAGTATAATTTAGACTGGGAATATATCACGGGTAAGAAGAATGTAATAGCAGACCGATTGTCACGGATTAACCTAGAAAAAGGAACTTGTGAAATAGAACCAGAGAGTATTGGAAAGATATATTACATTATCAAAATGAAAAAGGAGTATACAACCAGTCTGAAATGAAACGATATCACGAAGAATAAAACCAGATATGAAAATTGAAGCAATCAACAATTTATTTTGTAAACAAGTAAAACGAAAATAAATTTGTTCTAGTGGGGGGGCTTTATGTAACGTTACATAACCCAGTCCCAAAAATGATAACTTAATTATCCTACCATAAAGGTCAGAAATGGGTATAATATACCTAGCTCTAAATTACTTTATATCACCAAACATTATAAACTATATTTAATTTATACAAAGTGTAACAAGTGAGTTATAGTGTACCCAGTGAGTAAATAAGTGACTTTGAAGGGAGCATCTTACAGACTTGTGCTGTAGATGTAGAAACAATTGATTATAATAGTAGACTGTGTTGCTACTAACCAGTTATGTATTTTGTTTAATTATTGTATGATTTGTATTGTGAAGGCAACTAAAATTTAGTACCTAGGTTTAATTTTATATTTAACAGAATAATTATGTTTGAATATAAGATAACCCAGGGTTAAAAATAAAAGAGTTAAATATAAGATGATAATAAAAAATAAAATAATACTGTATGAGGAAAATGGCAGAAGAAAATAGTGCAGTGTAAGGATACTATAAGAAATTAATAAATAATATATAAATTCAATTAAAGGAAATAATAATATTAAAGACCTATATCTAAGGTTATAAGAAAATAAACGGAAAAACCTTAAATAAATCAAATTGGATAATAAACCAAAGTTAAAAAGAATTATTTTTCTATAAATAAGAAATAAATTTATAATAATTAAAAACAGCCTATATACTCAAAAGTAAATAGAGGCACCAATAAAAAATGATATAAAAATTATTGGTTACTACGAGTAACGATATAACACAGGAATTAATTGTTAAAAACGATTGGAAACCGTTCGGTTGAGAAAAGTGATGTCACAAAAATTGTATTAAAACCATTTTAAAACTTTCGGAAACGGTGCAAAAATGGAATAAAAATTAACTCACAGTATCCACCTTATGTTCAAACTCCTTCAGATACCAAATATAACGTCTTTACCTGATAAAAAAGTGAAATAACCAATTCCAAGATCTGGCCTAGCTGAACCGCACTTCAAGTTTTTAGCGAGATTGTATCTTAGGGACCTTCAATGAAATTACAAAACAACTAGAACTACAACACTAGAAACAGCTCCATTCAAGTAAAAACTTCGAGGAAAGAGGTAATATAAACGTTATTAATCCTTATTAACCAAGAAAACCTCATATCAAATTGTGGTGCAGTTACAATATTTCGTAAATGATTCCATGTGTATAATAAAGAAATAATCTGCACTCTTGCGGACAAATCCAGAACTACATACTATGAAATAAACCAAAAATTCGATATTTATTAATTTTTATCTTGTAAAGCGTAGTATATAATTATTCATTTCTGACCGTATCATAACACAAAGAACTTACCCTTAACCCTGGGGAAATTAATAAAAATGAATTATATGTTGTTTAATGTCTAATCAAGGATAAAATTATAAAAATATATTTTATGATAATTCAAATGTTTACCTAACTAAATCGATCCAATGTATTATTGACTGGAAAAGATCGATTATAATATTTGTATACTGGAAGAAGAGGAAATCAGTGTATTATACAAATAAATACTCTGAATATTTTATGTTAAATAAGCAATCATGTATTCTTTATTGTAGAGGGTAGTTGTTGTAGATTTTCAGTAAGCTAAGAAGTGGACTATCCACCGGGGAGTATTACCGAACCGTGGTGTTTGGTTAACCTAACATTTTGAGGTTGATGTCAAAATCAGCTGATCTTATGAACAGCGAATTTTAAAAATAAGAAATTGTATAATCTGGGTGTAACAAAATTGTTCTTACTCTCTCTTCTAACTAAGATTAAACAATTTCCTTAATCTCTACCAAATCACACACACTCGATTTCTGTTTCTTTTGGTAAACTTCAAATCCGATTGATTTGAACATTAGTAAATATAATTCATAAGTCACGATCGCAAAAAGGTACTTTGACTTTCGCTAATACCCGCGGGACGTTACAGAATGGCGCTCAACGTAAAAGGGCTGTAATTAGAAAAGAATTTTGAGATATTTAACAAAATAATATAACAAAAAACCTAATTATCGTCGGCAGTTATGAGAAAACAAGAAATGCATAATACCAGAGGCAGATCGAAGAAGAGGGCAGAAGAAAAGGAGAAGGAAGAAGGTGGACAGGAACGAGAGATAGAAATATTTACAGACAGTGAAATGGAACAACCGATGGGTGATCAAGAAGAAACTGAAGCAATTATGAACACGGAAAAGGAAATAGTTGAAGAGGATGCCCAAGGGGACCAACCAGACAAAGCGGAAGCCAGGAGAGAACCAAATTGGCAAGACATGATGAGATTTATAGCCAAGAAATTTGATAAAATAGATGAAAATTTTAAGAAACAGGAGGAAAACTCGAAGCAAACCAATGAGGAAAATAAGGAGAATTTTAGGAAACAGGAGGAACAAAACAGACAAACCAATGAGAAAATAGATAGCATTCAGGAAAGTTTAGTCAAACTACTAAACGAAAAAATAGGGACCATTCATGGAAATATCAGACAAATCATGAATGAACAATACCATGAATTGAAAGAGACTGTTGAAGGACAAAGAGAAGAGATGAATGCAAAATTTGAAGAGAATAATGAAAATTTAAAACAAATTGAGGGTAAGATGGAGAATTTCAATAAAGAGTTGAGGGAAAATCTTGAGAGTAAAATTGAACTGGTCAGTAATACGCTTAGCCAAAGAGTAGATGAATATACGGAAGAGGCAGAGAAGAAATTAATAGAAACCAATCAAAGATTAGATAAAACTGAAGAGAAGATGGAACAAATCAAAACAGGAATAGATGCCTGAATGGACCGGGAGGAACAAAGTAATCAAGTTCGTATAATGGCCATACGCCAAGAAAACAATGACCAGTTAGATAGTATAAAAAGCAGTCTAAACTGTAAATTCACAGATTTTCACGAAACGGTAGAGAATGTAAAGAATCAGTTCCATAGCCAAGGAGAGAAATTAGATAATTTGCAACAAATACAAACAAACTTACAAGGGGATGTAGATAGAATAAGTTCTAGAACTACATGCAACAATCATCATGTTATCCAAGATAGTAGGGAAAGTCTAAACTTTCGGGATTATCGCAGAAACCCACTCGAATTTTTAGGGAGAGTAGACAAAATTTTGAATATGTCAAAGGAGAACCGATGGAACATGATCAAAGGTATATTAGACGAATCTTTCAAAAACTTTATCGATAATTGGTGGACTGTAATCAGGAACAAGGTGTGTGATTATGGGAGTTTCAAAACAATGTTCAAACTTAAGTACTGGTCGGAGTCAGTGCAAAACATTATTAGAGACGATATCTGTCATGGTAGGTATGACCGCAATATAGGACAAACACCTACTGCTTATTTTTTGGGGAAGGTGTGTGTGGCAAAATATTTAGACCCAAAGATCCCTGAAGAGTGTTTGGTGACCAAGACTGCGTATCACTTCGAGGAAAAGATTATAAGCGCATGATTAAGTGGACAAATAAAAACTATTGGAGGCATGGAAACGCTACTAGAGAATTATGAACAAGAATCTTATTACACGAGGAGTAGATGGAGGTCAGGGAATACCGAGGAGCAGAAAAATGAACCACCTAGAGATAATCGACCTAGAGTAAATTATGTACGTGCCAATAACAATTATTTTAATAACAGGTATCGAGGAAGATGGCAAAATTATAACAATCGAAATTACAGAAATGATTTTTATCAGAGAGAAGAAGGTCCATAAAGAAGTAGGAGTGAAGAACAACCTAGATTCAGAGATAGTGATGAAGAAAGAAGACCAGTAAACAATATTCAACATAATGAAAATGTTGAACCAAATAATAATAATGATGGAAATCGGGGAAACGGGTACCAGCAGTGAGAAGATGTGACTGCCCGTCACTGCTAGAAACAACCGGGCACAGAATTTACCACAGACCTAATCATAATAATAAATTGAACAGATCAATAACAATTATCAGAAATCATTTTTTAAAAAATATACAGGCGGAGTTAATGGAAGAAAGAGCAATTAAAGAGTCATCACCAAACAATGATATAGTCTATATACAAATAAAATTAAATGGAGTGTTAGCAGAGGCCATGATTGATACAGGAGCAAATATTTCAATTATTGATCAATTAGAACTGGACCGGATTACTGAACTAACTACTGAGAGAATACCTACTTTACCAATTAATAATTTAACAATTATTGGTGCCACCGGGAAGCAAAATAAAACAATCAGAAAACAAGTGTCTTTGAATGTTACTACTAGTGGAATAGGAATACCCATGGGATTTTTAGTAGCTAAAGGGCTACTTTTTAGGGTGTTAATAGGGTGTGATATGCTACGGCGACACACTGCAATTATAAATCTGGCCAGGGGTATAGTAACCTTGAGCACAGAAGAAGGTGAGTTAGCGGCTGAGATAATTGGTAGCCAAAGTGCCCCTCAGTGTCCGAGCTCATTTTTTATTAGGGAGGATAATAGATTAACCCTAGGTAAAAATACAGAAGTAACAGAATCAAAGATTTGGCAAGAGAAGATAGAAGAGATAATCGAGTTTCAAAATAGGCAGGCCCAGGAAATAATTAATGCAGAACAAAAACAACAGCTTATAAAAATTTATAATAAATATAAATCAGTATTCTCAGAGTCACCAGGAAAAGCAAAAAACTTCCTGTGTGAACTAAAGTTCAAAGAAAATGTAAATTTTAATAAACGGTCATACCCTATTGCTCAAGCTTTGAAAGAGGCAGCAAGAAAAGAAATTCAAAGAATGATATTGGAAGATATAATTGAAAGAAGTAGTTCTCCGTACTAGCCCATTGGTAGCTATACCGAAGAAAGATGGTCAATTGGTAAATTCTGTGGCCGTGTTCATCCAATGCATGGATCAAATTTTGGGTAAGGAAGTTTTAGATTTCACTACAATATATGTTGATGACATATTAATTACGTCTTGTACATGGGAGGAACATTGTAATAGAGTGGAAACAGTGTTAAATAAACTGTTACAATATAATATAACTTTGAAACTGGATAAATCTAAATTTATCACACATGAATTACCATTTTTAGTATCATTCTGTCCGCTACTGGAATTAAACCATCTCCTGAGAAGGTAAAGGCTATCCAAGATTTTCCTAAACCAAAAAACTTATTTTTAGAATTCATATTAGGCAATTACCTGTATTAATTTCCGTCTTGTGACTTCTTTAGTTTTTTCCTTAAAACAACGCGTTTCGAGAATAAATTCTCATCATCAGGTTTTTTAAAAATTATAAAAACATCAAATTCAAAATTTTAAAAAACCTGATGATGAGAATTTATTCTCGAAACGCGTTGTTTTAAGGAAAAAACTAAAGAAGTCACAAGACGGACATTAATACAGGTAATTGCCTAATATGAATTCTAAATATTAGTAACGTGACTTGGAGACAATTAAAACAAAATGAATCAAAAAACTTAAAACAACTACAATCCTTTCTGGGGATCTGCAACTATTATAGGAAATTTCAACAGAATTATTCAGAAGTAACAGCCAAATTCCAATATTTACTTTCGAAGAAAAACAAGTGGAAATGGGAAGCAAGTGAAGATAATAATTTTAAGATAATAAAAAATAAATTTCTGGACAGCATCATGTTACACCACCCAAATTTTAATAATCGTTTTTTCATAAATTGTGATGCTAGCAACATTAGCCTTGGAAGTGAGCTATATCAGGAAGATGAGGAAGAAAATCATGGGGTCATCAGTTTTGCAAGCAGAGTACTGAGTAGTTGTGAGAGGAATTATACAGTAACTGGAAAAGAACTGCTGAGTGTTGTGTTCTCATGTATAAAATTTCGAACATTTATATTGGCATACCCAGTAACCATAAGAACCGATCATAGATAATTTCATTTTTTAAAAATTGTAAACTTAACCACGGCAGACTCACCAGATGGGTATTAATACTTCAAGAGTATAATTTAGACTGGGAATATATCACGGGTAAGAAGAATGTAATAGCAGACCGATTGTCACGGATTAACCTAGAAAAAGGAACTTGTGAAATAGAACCAGAGAGTATTGGAAAGATATATTACATTATCAAAATGAAAAAGGAGTATACAACCAGTCTGAAATGAAACGATATCATGAAGAATAAAACCAGATATGAAAATTGAAGCAATCAACAATTTATTTTGTAAACAAGTAAAACGAAAATAAATTTGTTCTAGTGGGGGGGCTTTATGTAATGTTACATAACCCAGTCCCAAAAATGATAACTTAATTATCCTACCATAAAGGTCAGAAATGGGTATAATATACCTAGCTCTAAATTACTTTATATCACCAAACATTATAAACTATATTTAATTTATATAAAGTGTAACAAGTGAGTTATAGTGTACCCAGTGAGTAAATAAGTGACTTTGAAGGGAGCATCTTACAGACTTGTGCTGTAGATGTAGAAACAATTGATTATAATAGTAGACTGTGTTGCTACTAACCAGTTATGTATTTTGTTTAATTATTGTATGATTTGTATTGTGAAGGCAACTAAAATTTAGTACCTAGGTTTAATTTTATATTTAACAGAATAATTATTTTTGAATATAAGATAACCCAGGGTTAAAAATAAAAGAGTTAAATATAAGATGATAATAAAAAATAAAATAATACTGTATGAGGAAAATGGCAGAAGAAAATAGTGCAGTGTAAGGATACTATAAGAAATTAATAAATAATATATAAATTCAATTAAAGGAAATAATAATATTAAAGACCTATATCTAAGGTTATAAGAAAATAAACGGAAAAACCTTAAATAAATCAAATTGGATAATAAACCAAAGTTAAAAAGAATTATTTTTCTATAAATAAGAAATAAATTTATAATAATTAAAAACAGCCTATATACTCAAAAGTAAATAGAGGCACCAATAAAAAATGATATAAAAATTATTGGTTACTACGAGTAACGATATAACACAGGAATTAATTGTTAAAAACGATTGGAAACCGTTCGGTTGAGAAAAGTGATGTCACAAAAATTGTATTAAAACCATTTTAAAACTTTCGGAAACGGTGCAAAAATGGAATAAAAATTAACTCACAGTATCCACCTTATGTTCAAACTCCTTCAGATATCAAATATAACGTCTTTACCTGATAAAAAAGTGAAATAACCAATTCCAAGATCTGGCCTAGCTGAACCGCACTTCAAGTTTTTAGCGAGATTGTATCTTAGGGACCTTCAATGAAATTACAAAACAACTAGAACTACAACACTAGAAACAGCTCCATTCAAGTAAAAACTTCGAGGAAAGAGGTAATATAAACGTTATTAATCCTTATTAACCAAGAAAACCTCATATCAAATTGTGGTGCAGTTACAATATTTCGTAAATGATTCCATGTGTATAATAAAGAAATAATCTGCACTCTTGCGGACAAATCCAGAACTACATACTATGAAATAAACCAAAAATTCGATATTTATTAATTTTTATCTTGTAAAGCGTAGTATATAATTATTCATTTCTGACCGTCTCATAACACAAAGAACTTACCCTTAACCCTGGGGAAATTAATAAAAATGAATTATATGTTGTTTAATGTCTAATCAAGGATAAAATTATAAAAATATATTTTATGATAATTCAAATGTTTACCTAACTAAATCGATCCAATGTATTATTGACTGGAAAAGATCGATTATAATATTTGTATACTGGAAGAAGAGGAAATCAGTGTATTATACAAATAAATACTCTGAATATTTTATGTTAAATAAGCAATCATGTATTCTTTATTGTAGAGGGTAGTTGTTGTAGATTTTCAGTAAGCTAAGAAGTGGACTATCCACCGGGGAGTATTACCGAACCGTGGTGTTTGGTTAACCTAACATTTTGAGGTTGATGTCAAAATCAGCTGATCTTATGAACAGCGAATTTTAAAAATAAGAAATTGTATAATCTGGGTGTAACAAAATTGTTCTTACTCTCTCTTCTAACTAAGATTAAACAATTTCCTTAATCTCTACCAAATCACACACACTCGATTTCTGTTTCTTTTGGTAAACTTCAAATCCGATTGATTTGAACATTAGTAAATATAATTCATAAGTCACGATCGCAAAAAGGTACTTTGACTTTCGCTAATACCCGCGGGACGTTACAGAATGGCGCTCAACGTAAAAGGGCTGTAATTAGAAAAGAATTTTGAGATATTTAACAAAATAATATAACAAAAAACCTAATTATCGTCGGCAGTTATGAGAAAACAAGAAATGCATAATACCAGAGGCAGATCGAAGAAGAGGGCAGAAGAAAAGGAGAAGGAAGAAGGTGGACAGGAACGAGAGATAGAAATATTTACAGACAGTGAAATGGAACAACCGATGGGTGATAAAGAAGAAACTGAAGCAATTATGAACACGGAAAAGGAAATAGTTGAAGAGGATGCCCAAGGGGACCAACCAGACAAAGCGGAAGCCAGGAGAGAACCAAATTGGCAAGACATGATGAGATTTATAGCCAAGAAATTTGATAAAATAGATGAAAATTTTAAGAAACAGGAGGAAAACTCGAAGCAAACCAATGAGGAAAATAAGGAGAATTTTAGGAAACAGGAGGAACAAAACAGACAAACCAATGAGAAAATAGATAGCATTCAGGAAAGTTTAGTCAAACTACTAAACGAAAAATAGAGACCATTCATGGAAATATCAGACAAACCAAGAATGAACAATACCATGAATTGAAAGAGACTGTTGAAGGACAAAGAGAAGAGATGAATGCAAAATTTGAAGAGAATAATGAAAATTTAAAACAAATTGAGGGTAAGATGGAGAATTTCAATAAAGAGTTGAGGGAAAATCTTGAGAGTAAAACTGAACTGGTCAGTAATACGCTTAGCCAAAGAGTAGATGAATATAAGGAAGAGGCAGAGAAGAAATTAATAGAAACCAATCAAAGATTAGATAAAACTGAAGAGAAGATGGAACAAATCAAAACAGGAATAGATGCCTGAATGGACCGGGAGGAACAAAGTAATCAAGTTCGTATAATGGCCATACGCCAAGAAAACAATGACCAGTTAGATAGTATAAAAAGCAGTCTAAACTGTAAATTCACAGATTTTCATGAAACGGTAGAGAATGTAAAGAATCAGTTCCATAGCCAAGCAGAGAAATTAGATAATTTGCAACAAATACAAACAAACTTACAAGGGGATGTAGATAGAATAAGTTCTAGAACTACATGCAACAATCATCATGTTATCCAAGATAGTAGGGAAAGTCTAAACTTTCGGGATTATCGCAGAAACCCACTCGAATTTTTAGGGAGAGTAGACAAAATTTTGAATATGTCAAAGGAGAACCGATGGAACATGATCAAAGGTATATTAGACGAATCTTTCAAAAACTTTATCGATAATTGGTGGACTGTAATCAGGAACAAGGTGTGTGATTATGGGAGTTTCAAAACAATGTTCAAACTTAAGTACTGGTCGGAGTCAGTGCAAAACATTATTAGAGACGATATCTGTCATGGTAGGTATGACCGCAATATAGGACAAACACCTACTGCTTATTTTTTGGGGAAGGTGTGTGTGGCAAAATATTTAGACCCAAAGATCCCTGAAGAGTGTTTGGTGACCAAGACTGCGTATCACTTCGAGGAAAAGATTATAAGCGCATGATTAAGTGGACAAATAAAAACTATTGGAGGCATGGAAACGCTACTAGAGAATTATGAACAAGAATCTTATTACACGAGGAGTAGATGGAGGTCAGGGAATACCGAGGAGCAGAAAAATGAACCACCTAGAGATAATCGACCTAGAGTAAATTATGTACGTGCCAATAACAATTATTTTAATAACAGGTATCGAGGAAGATGGCAAAATTATAACAATCGAAATTACAGAAATGATTCTTATCAGAGAGAAGAAGGTCCATAAAGAAGTAGGAGTGAAGAACAACCTAGATTCAGAGATAGTGATGAAGAAAGAAGACCAGTAAACAATATTCAACATAATGAAAATGTTGAACCAAATAATAATAATGATGGAAATCGGGGAAACGGGTACCAGCAGTGAGAAGATGTGACTGCCCGTCACTGCTAGAAACAACCGGGCACAGAATTTACCACAGACCTAATCATAATAATAAATTGAACAGATCAATAACAATTATCAGAAATCATTTTTTAAAAAATATACAGGCGGAGTTAATGGAAGAAAGAGCAATTAAAGAGTCATCACCAAACAATGATATAGTCTATATACAAATAAAATTAAATGGAGTGTTAGCAGAGGCCATGATTGATACAGGAGCAAATATTTCAATTATTGATCAATTAGAACTGGACCGGATTACTGAACTAACTACTGAGAGAATACCTACTTTACCAATTAATAATTTAACAATTATTGGTGCCACCGGGAAGCAAAATAAAACAATCAGAAAACAAGTGTCTTTGAATGTTACTACTAGTGGAATAGGAATACCCATGGGATTTTTAGTAGCTAAAGGGCTACTTTTTAGGGTGTTAATAGGGTGTGATATGCTACGGCGACACACTGCAATTATAAATCTGGCCAGGGGTATAGTAACCTTGAGCACAGAAGAAGGTGAGTTAGCGGCTGAGATAATTGGTAGCCAAAGTGCCCCTCAGTGTCCGAGCTCATTTTTTATTAGGGAGGATAATAGATTAACCCTAGGTAAAAACACAGAAGTAACAGAATCAAAGATTTGGCAAGAGAAGATAGAAGAGATAATCGAGTTTCAAAATAGGCAGGCCCAGGAAATAATTAATGCAGAACAAAAACAACAGCTTATAAAAATTTATAATAAATATAAATCAGTATTCTCAGAGTCACCAGGAAAAGCAGAAAACTTCCTGTGTGAACTAAAGTTCAAAGAAAATGTAAATTTTAATAAACGGTCATACCCTATTGCTCAAGCTTTGAAAGAGGCAGCAAGAAAAGAAATTCAAAGAATGATATTGGAAGATATAATTGAAAGAAGTAGTTCTCCGTACTAGCCCATTGGTAGCTATACCGAAGAAAGATGGTCAATTGGTAAATTCTGTGGCCGTGTTCATCCAATGCATGGATCAAATTTTGGGTAAGGAAGTTTTAGATTTCACTACAATATATGTTGATGACATATTAATTACGTCTTGTACATGGGAGGAACATTGTAATAGAGTGGAAACAGTGTTAAATAAACTGTTACAATATAATATAACTTTGAAACTGGATAAATCTAAATTTATCACACATGAATTACCATTTTTAGTATCATTCTGTCCGCTACTGGAATTAAACCATCTCCTGAGAAGGTAAAGGCTATCCAAGATTTTCCTAAACCAAAAAACTTATTTTTATAATTCATATTAGGCAATTACCTGTATTAATTTCCGTCTTGTGACTTCTTTAGTTTTTTCCTTAAAACAACGCGTTTCGAGAATAAATTCTCACCATCAGGTTTTTTAAAAATTATAAAAACATCAAATTCAAAATTTTAAAAAACCTGATGATGAGAATTTATTCTCGAAACGCGTTGTTTTAAGGAAAAAACTAAAGAAGTCACAAGACGGACATTAATACAGGTAATTGCCTAATATGAATTCTAAATATTAGTAACGTGACTTGGAGACAATTAAAACAAAATGAATCAAAAAACTTAAAACAACTACAATCCTTTCTGGGGATCTGCAACTATTATAGGAAATTTCAACAGAATTATTCAGAAGTAACAGCCAAATTCCAATATTTACTTTCGAAGAAAAACAAGTGGAAATGGGAAGCAAGTGAAGATAATAATTTTAAGATAATAAAAAATAAATTTCTGGACAGCATCATGTTACACCACCCAAATTTTAATAATCGTTTTTTCATAAATTGTGATGCTAGCAACATTAGCCTTGGAAGTGAGCTATATCAGGAAGATGAGGAAGAAAATCATGGGGTCATCAGTTTTGCAAGCAGAGTACTGAGTAGTTGTGAGAGGAATTATACAGTAACTGGAAAAGAACTGCTGAGTGTTGTGTTCTCATGTATAAAATTTCGAACATTTATATTGGCATACCCAGTAACCATAAGAACCGATCATAGATAATTTCATTTTTAAAAAATTGTAAACTTAACCACGGCAGACTCACCAGATGGGTATTAATACTTCAAGAGTATAATTTAGACTGGGAATATATCACGGGTAAGAAGAATGTAATAGCAGACCGATTGTCACGGATTAACCTAGAAAAAGGAACTTGTGAAATAGAACCAGAGAGTATTGGAAAGATATATTACATTATCAAAATGAAAAAGGAGTATACAACCAGTCTGAAATGAAACGATATCACGAAGAATAAAACCAGATATGAAAATTGAAGCAATCAACAATTTATTTTGTAAACAAGTAAAACGAAAATAAATTTGTTCTAGTGGGGGGGCTTTATGTAACGTTACATAACCCAGTCCCAAAAATGATAACTTAATTATCCTACCATAAAGGTCAGAAATGGGTATAATATACCTAGCTCTAAATTACTTTATATCACCAAACATTATAAACTATATTTAATTTATACAAAGTGTAACAAGTGAGTTATAGTGTACCCAGTGAGTAAATAAGTGACTTTGAAGGGAGCATCTTACAGACTTGTGCTGTAGATGTAGAAACAATTGATTATAATAGTAGACTGTGTTGCTACTAACCAGTTATGTATTTTGTTTAATTATTGTATGATTTGTATTGTGAAGGCAACTAAAATTTAGTACCTAGGTTTAATTTTATATTTAACAGAATAATTATGTTTGAATATAAGATAACCCAGGGTTAAAAATAAAAGAGTTAAATATAAAATGATAATAAAAAATAAAATAATACTGTATGAGGAAAATGGCAGAAGAAAATAGTGCAGTGTAAGGATACTATAAGAAATTAATAAATAATATATAAATTCAATTAAAGGAAATAATAATATTAAAGACCTATATCTAAGGTTATAAGAAAATAAACGGAAAAACCTTAAATAAATCAAATTGGATAATAAACCAAAGTTAAAAAGAATTATTTTTCTATAAATAAGAAATAAATTTATAATAATTAAAAACAGCCTATATACTCAAAAGTAAATAGAGGCACCAATAAAAAATGATATAAAAATTATTGGTTACTACGAGTAACGATATAACACAGAAATTAATTGTTAAAAACGATTGGAAACCGTTCGGTTGAGAAAAGTGATGTCACAAAAATTGTATTAAAACCATTTTAAAACTTTCGGAAACGGTGCAAAAATGGAATAAAAATTAACTCACAGTATCCACCTTATGTTCAAACTCCTTCAGATATCAAATATAACGTCTTTACCTGATAAAAAAGTGAAATAACCAATTCCAAGATCTGGCCTAGCTGAACCGCACTTCAAGTTTTTAGCGAGATTGTATCTTAGGGACCTTCAATGAAATTACAAAACAACTAGAACTACAACACTAGAAACAGCTCCATTCAAGTAAAAACTTCGAGGAAAGAGGTAATATAAACGTTATTAATCCTTATTAACCAAGAAAACCTCATATCAAATTGTGGTGCAGTTACAATATTTCGTAAATGATTCCATGTGTATAATAAAGAAATAATCTGCACTCTTGCGGACAAATCCAGAACTACATACTATGAAATAAACCAAAAATTCGATATTTATTAATTTTTATCTTGTAAAGCGTAGTATATAATTATTCATTTCTGACCGTCTCATAACACAAAGAACTTACCCTTAACCCTGGGGAAATTAATAAAAATGAATTATACGTTGTTTAATGTCTAATCAAGGATAAAATTATAAAAATATATTTTATGATAATTCAAATGTTTACCTAACTAAATCGATCCAATGTATTATTAACTGGAAAAGATCGATTATAATATTTGTATACTGGAAGAAGAGGAAATCAGTGTATTATACAAATAAATACTCTGAATATTTTATGTTAAATAAGCAATCATGTATTCTTTATTGTAGAGGGTAGTTGTTGTAGATTTTCAGTAAGCTAAGAAGTGGACTATCCACCGGGGAGTATTACCGAACCGTGGTGTTTGGTTAACCTAACATTTTGAGGTTGATGTCAAAATCAGCTGATCTTATGAACAGCGAATTTTAAAAATAAGAAATTGTATAATCTGGGTGTAACAAAATTGTTCTTACTCTCTCTTATAACTAAGATTAAACAATTTCCTTAATCTCTACCAAATCACACACACTCGATTTCTGTTTCTTTTGGTAAACTTCAAATCCGATTGATTTGAACATTAGTAAATATAATTCATAAGTCACGATCGCAAAAAGGTACTTTGACTTTCGCTAATACCCGCGGGACGTTACAGAATGGCGCTCAACGTAAAAGGGCTGTAATTAGAAAAGAATTTTGAGATATTTAACAAAATAATATAACAAAAAACCTAATTATCGTCGGCAGTTATGAGAAAACAAGAAATGCATAATACCAGAGGCAGATCGAAGAAGAGGGCAGAAGAAAAGGAGAAGGAAGAAGGTGGACAGGAACGAGAGATAGAAATATTTACAGACAGTGAAATGGAACAACCGATGGGTGATAAAGAAGAAACTGAAGCAATTATGAACACGGAAAAGGAAATAGTTGAAGAGGATGCCCAAGGGGACCAACCAGACAAAGCGGAAGCCAGGAGAGAACCAAATTGGCAAGACATGATGAGATTTATAGCCAAGAAATTTGATAAAATAGATGAAAATTTTAAGAAACAGGAGGAAAACTCGAAGCAAACCAATGAGGAAAATAAGGAGAATTTTAGGAAACAGGAGGAACAAAACAGACAAACCAATGAGAAAATAGATAGCATTCAGGAAAGTTTAGTCAAACTACTAAACGAAAAATAGAGACCATTCATGGAAATATCAGACAAACCAAGAATGAACAATACCATGAATTGAAAGAGACTGTTGAAGGACAAAGAGAAGAGATGAATGCAAAATTTGAAGAGAATAATGAAAATTTAAAACAAATTGAGGGTAAGATGGAGAATTTCAATAAAGAGTTGAGGGAAAATCTTGAGAGTAAAATTGAACTGGTCAGTAATACGCTTAGCCAAAGAGTAGATGAATATACGGAAGAGGCAGAGAAGAAATTAATAGAAACCAATCAAAGATTAGATAAAACTGAAGAGAAGATGGAACAAATCAAAACAGGAATAGATGCCTGAATGGACCGGGAGGAACAAAGTAATCAAGTTCGTATAATGGCCATACGCCAAGAAATCAATGACCAGTTAGATAGTATAAAAAGCAGTCTAAACTGTAAATTCACAGATTTTCATGAAACGGTAGAGAATGTAAAGAATCAGTTCCATAGCCAAGCAGAGAAATTAGATAATTTGCAACAAATACAAACAAACTTACAAGGGGATGTAGATAGAATAAGTTCTAGAACTACATGCAACAATCATCATGTTATCCAAGATAGTAGGGAAAGTCTAAACTTTCGGGATTATCGCAGAAACCCACTCGAATTTTTAGGGAGAGTAGACAAAATTTTGAATATGTCAAAGGAGAACCGATGGAACATGATCAAAGGTATATTAGACGAATCTTTCAAAAACTTTATCGATAATTGGTGGACTGTAATCAGGAACAAGGTGTGTGATTATGGGAGTTTCAAAACAATGTTCAAACTTAAGTACTGGTCGGAGTCAGTGCAAAACATTATTAGAGACGATATCTGTCATGGTAGGTATGACCGCAATATAGGACAAACACCTACTGCTTATTTTTTGGGGAAGGTGTGTGTGGCAAAATATTTAGACCCAAAGATCCCTGAAGAGTGTTTGGTGACCAAGACTGCGTATCACTTCGAGGAAAAGATTATAAGCGCATGATTAAGTGGACAAATAAAAACTATTGGAGGCATGGAAACGCTACTAGAGAATTATGAACAAGAATCCTATTTTCACGAGGAGTAGATGGAGGTCAGGGAATACCGAGGAGCAGAAAAATGAACCACCTAGAGATAATCGACCTAGAGTAAATTATGTACGTGCCAATAACAATTATTTTAATAACAGGTATCGAGGAAGATGGCAAAATTATAACAATCGAAATTACAGAAATGATTCTTATCAGAGAGAAGAAGGTCCATAAAGAAGTAGGAGTGAAGAACAACCTAGATTCAGAGATAGTGATGAAGAAAGAAGACCAGTAAACAATATTCAACATAATGAAAATGTTGAACCAAATAATAATAATGATGGAAATCGGGGAAACGGGTACCAGCAGTGAGAAGATGTGACTGCCCGTCACTGCTAGAAACAACCGGGCACAGAATTTACCACAGACCTAATCATAATAATAAATTGAACAGATCAATAACAATTATCAGAAATCATTTTTTAAAAAATATACAGGCGGAGTTAATGGAAGAAAGAGCAATTAAAGAGTCATCACCAAACAATGATATAGTCTATATACAAATAAAATTAAATGGAGTGTTAGCAGAGGCCATGATTGATACAGGAGCAAATATTTCAATTATTGATCAATTAGAACTGGACCGGATTACTGAACTAACTACTGAGAGAATACCTACTTTACCAATTAATAATTTAACAATTATTGGTGCCACCGGGAAGCAAAATAAAACAATCAGAAAACAAGTGTCTTTGAATGTTACTACTAGTGGAATAGGAATACCCATGGGATTTTTAGTAGCTAAAGGGCTACTTTTTAGGGTGTTAATAGGGTGTGATATGCTACGGCGACACACTGCAATTATAAATCTGGCCAGGGGTATAGTAACCTTGAGCACAGAAGAAGGTGAGTTAGCGGCTGAGATAATTGGTAGCCAAAGTGCCCCTCAGTGTCCGAGCTCATTTTTTATTAGGGAGGATAATAGATTAACCCTAGGTAAAAATACAGAAGTAACAGAATCAAAGATTTGGCAAGAGAAGATAGAAGAGATAATCGAGTTTCAAAATAGGCAGGCCCAGGAAATAATTAATGCAGAACAAAAACAACAGCTTATAAAAATTTATAATAAATATAAATCAGTATTCTCAGAGTCACCAGGAAAAGCAAAAAACTTCCTGTGTGAACTAAAGTTCAAAGAAAATGTAAATTTTAATAAACGGTCATACCCTATTGCTCAAGCTTTGAAAGAGGCAGCAAGAAAAGAAATTCAAAGAATGATATTGGAAGATATAATTGAAAGAAGTAGTTCTCCGTACTAGCCCATTGGTAGCTATACCGAAGAAAGATGGTCAATTGGTAAATTCTGTGGCCGTGTTCATCCAATGCATGGATCAAATTTTGGGTAAGGAAGTTTTAGATTTCACTACAATATATGTTGATGACATATTAATTACGTCTTGTACATGGGAGGAACATTGTAATAGAGTGGAAACAGTGTTAAATAAACTGTTACAATATAATATAACTTTGAAACTGGATAAATCTAAATTTATCACACATGAATTACCATTTTTAGTATCATTCTGTCCGCTACTGGAATTAAACCATCTCCTGAGAAGGTAAAGGCTATCCAAGATTTTCCTAAACCAAAAAACTTATTTTTAGAATTCATATTAGGCAATTACCTGTATTAATTTCCGTCTTGTGACTTCTTTAGTTTTTTCCTTAAAACAACGCGTTTCGAGAATAAATTCTCATCATCAGGTTTTTTAAAAATTATAAAAACATCAAATTCAAAATTTTAAAAAACCTGATGATGAGAATTTATTCTCGAAACGCGTTGTTTTAAGGAAAAAACTAAAGAAGTCACAAGACGGACATTAATACAGGTAATTGCCTAATATGAATTCTAAATATTAGTAACGTGACTTGGAGACAATTAAAACAAAATGAATCAAAAAACTTAAAACAACTACAATCCTTTCTGGGGATCTGCAACTATTATAGGAAATTTCAACAGAATTATTCAGAAGTAACAGCCAAATTCCAATATTTACTTTCGAAGAAAAACAAGTGGAAATGAGAAGCAAGTGAAGATAATAATTTTAAGATAATAAAAAATAAATTTCTGGACAGCATCATGTTACACCACCCAAATTTTAATAATCGTTTTTTCATAAATTGTGATGCTAGCAACATTAGCCTTGGAAGTGAGCTATATCAGGAAGATGAGGAAGAAAATCATGGGGTCATCAGTTTTGCAAGCAGAGTACTGAGTAGTTGTGAGAGGAATTATACAGTAACTGGAAAAGAACTGCTGAGTGTTGTGTTCTCATGTATAAAATTTCAAACATTTATATTGGCATACCCAGTAACCATAAGAACCGATCATAGATAATTTCATTTTTAAAAAATTGTAAACTTAACCACGGCAGACTCACCAGATGGGTATTAATACTTCAAGAGTATAATTTAGACTGGGAATATATCACGGGTAAGAAGAATGTAATAGCAGACCGATTGTCACGGATTAACCTAGAAAAAGGAACTTGTGAAATAGAACCAGAGAGTATTGGAAAGATATATTACATTATCAAAATGAAAAAGGAGTATACAACCAGTCTGAAATGAAACGATATCACGAAGAATAAAACCAGATATGAAAATTGAAGCAATCAACAATTTATTTTGTAAACAAGTAAAACGAAAATAAATTTGTTCTAGTGGGGGGGCTTTATGTAACGTTACATAACCCAGTCCCAAAAATCATAACTTAATTATCCTACCATAAAGGTCAGAAATGGGTATAATATACCTAGCTCTAAATTACTTTATATCACCAAACATTATAAACTATATTTAATTTATATAAAGTGTAACAAGTGAGTTATAGTGTACCCAGTGAGTAAATAAGTGACTTTGAAGGGAGCATCTTACAGACTTGTGCTGTAGATGTAGAAACAATTGATTATAATAGTAGACTGTGTTGCTACTAACCAGTTATGTATTTTGTTTAATTATTGTATGATTTGTATTGTGAAGGCAACTAAAATTTAGTACCTAGGTTTAATTTTTATATTTAACAGAATAATTATGTTTGAATATAAGATAACCCAGGGTTAAAAATAAAAGAGTTAAATATAAGATGATAATAAAAAATAAAATAATACTGTATGAGGAAAATGGCAGAAGAAAATAGTGCAGTGTAAGGATACTATAAGAAATTAATAAATAATATATAAATTCAATTAAAGGAAATAATAATATTAAAGACCTATATCAAGGTTATAAGAAAATAAACGGAAAAACCTTAAATAAATCAAATTGGATAATAAACCAAAGTTAAAAAGAATTATTTTTCTATAAATAAGAAATAAATTTATAATAATTAAAAACAGCCTATATACTCAAAAGTAAATAGAGGCACCAATAAAAAATGATATAAAAATTATTGGTTACTACGAGTAACGATATAACACAGGAATTAATTGTTAAAAACGATTGGAAACCGTTCGGTTGAGAAAAGTGATGTCACAAAAATTGTATTAAAACCATTTTACAACTTTCGGAAACGGTGCAAAAATGGAATAAAAATTAACTCACAGTATCCACCTTATGTTCAAACTCCTTCAGATATCAAATATAACGTCTTTACCTGATAAAAAAGTGAAATAACCAATTCCAAGATCTGGCCTAGCTGAACCGCACTTCGAGTTTTTAGCGAGATTGTATCTTAGGGACCTTCAATGAAATTACAAAACAACTAGAACTACAACACTAGAAACAGCTCCATTCAAGTAAAAACTTCGAGGAAAGAGGTAATATAAACGTAATTAATCCTTATTAACCAAGAAAACCTCATATCAAATTGTGGTGCAGTTACAATATTTCGTAAATGATTCCATGTGTATAATAAAGAAATAATCTGCACTCTTGCGGACAAATCCAGAACTACATACTATGAAATAAACCAAAAATTCGAAATTTATTAATTTTTATCTTGTACAGCGTAGTATATAATTATTCATTTCTGACCGTCTCATAACACAAAGAACTTACCCTTAACCCTGGGGAAATTAATAAAAATGAATTATATGTTGTTTAATGTCCAATCAAGGATAAAATTATAAAAATATATTTTATGATAATTCAAATGTTTACCTAACTAAATCGATCCAATGTATTATTGACTGGAAAAGATCGATTATAATATTTGTATACTGGAAGAAGAGGAAATCAGTGTATTATACAAATAAATACTCTGAATATTTTATGTTAAATAAGCAATCATGTATTCTTTATTGTAGAGGGTAGTTGTTGTAGATTTTCAGTAAGCTAAGAAGTGGACTATCCACCGGGGAGTATTACCGAACCGTGGTGTTTGGTTAACCTAACATTTTGAGGTTGATGTCAAAATCAGCTGATCTTATGAACAGCGAATTTTAAAAATAAGAAATTGTATAATCTGGGTGTAACAAAATTGTTCTTACTCTCTCTTATAACTAAGATTAAACAATTTCCTTAATCTCTACCAAATCACACACACTCGATTTCTGTTTCTTTTGGTAAACTTCAAATCCGATTGATTTGAACATTAGTAAATGTAATTCATAAGTCACGATCGCAAAAAGGTACTTTGACTTTCGCTAATACCCGCGGGACGTTACAGAATGGTGCTCAACGTAAAAGGGCTGTAATTAGAAAAGAATTTTGAGATATTTAACAAAATAATATAACAAAAAACCTAATTATCGTCGGCAGTTATGAGAAAACAAGAAATGCATAATACCAGAGGCAGATCGAAGAAGAGGGCAGAAGAAAAGGAGAAGGAAGAAGGTGGACAGGAACGAGAGATAGAAATATTTACAGACAGTGAAATGGAACAACCGATGGGTGATAAAGAAGAAACTGAAGCAATTATGAACACGGAAAAGGAAATAGTTGAAGAGGATGCCCAAGGGGACCAACCAGACAAAGCGGAAGCCAGGAGAGAACCAAATTGGCAAGACATGATGAGATTTATAGCCAAGAAATTTGATAAAATAGATGAAAATTTTAAGAAACAGGAGGAAAACTCGAAGCAAACCAATGAGGAAAATAAGGAGAATTTTAGGAAACAGGAGGAACAAAACAGACAAACCAATGAGAAAATAGATAGCATTCAGGAAAGTTTAGTCAAACTACTAAACGAAAAATAGAGACCATTCATGGAAATATCAGACAAACCAAGAATGAACAATACCATGAATTGAAAGAGACTGTTGAAGGACAAAGAGAAGAGATGAATGCAAAATTTGAAGAGAATAATGAAAATTTAAAACAAATTGAGGGTAAGATGGAGAATTTCAATAAAGAGTTGAGGGAAAATCTTGAGAGTAAAATTGAACTGGTCAGTAATACGCTTAGCCAAAGAGTAGATGAATATAAGGAAGAGGCAGAGAAGAAATTAATAGAAACCAATCAAAGATTAGATAAAACTGAAGAGAAGATGGAACAAATCAAAACAGGAATAGATGCCTGAATGGACCGGGAGGAACAAAGTAATCAAGTTCGTATAATGGCCATACGCCAAGAAAACAATGACCAGTTAGATAGTATAAAAAGCAGTCTAAACTGTAAATTCACAGATTTTCACGAAACGGTAGAGAATGTAAAGAATCAGTTCCATAGCCAAGGAGAGAAATTAGATAATTTGCAACAAATACAAACAAACTTACAAGGGGATGTAGATAGAATAAGTTCTAGAACTACATGCAACAATCATCATGTTATCCAAGATAGTAGGGAAAGTCTAAACTTTCGGGATTATCGCAGAAACCCACTCGAATTTTTAGGGAGAGTAGACAAAATTTTGAATATGTCAAAGGAGAACCGATGGAACATGATCAAAGGTATATTAGACGAATCTTTCAAAAACTTTATCGATAATTGGTGGACTGTAATCAGGAACAAGGTGTGTGATTATGGGAGTTTCAAAACAATGTTCAAACTTAAGTACTGGTCGGAGTCAGTGCAAAACATTATTAGAGACGATATCTGTCATGGTAGGTATGACCGCAATATAGGACAAACACCTACTGCTTATTTTTTGGGGAAGGTGTGTGTGGCAAAATATTTAGACCCAAAGATCCCTGAAGAGTGTTTGGTGACCAAGACTGCGTATCACTTCGAGGAAAAGATTATAAGCGCATGATTAAGTGGACAAATAAAAACTATTGGAGGCATGGAAACGCTACTAGAGAATTATGAACAAGAATCTTATTACACGAGGAGTAGATGGAGGTCAGGGAATACCGAGGAGCAGAAAAATGAACCACCTAGAGATAATCGACCTAGAGTAAATTATGTACGTGCCAATAACAATTATTTTAATAACAGGTATCGAGGAAGATGGCAAAATTATAACAATCGAAATTACAGAAATGATTCTTATCAGAGAGAAGAAGGTCCATAAAGAAGTAGGAGTGAAGAACAACCTAGATTCAGAGATAGTGATGAAGAAAGAAGACCAGTAAACAATATTCAACATAATGAAAATGTTGAACCAAATAATAATAATGATGGAAATCGGGGAAACGGGTACCAGCAGTGAGAAGATGTGACTGCTCGTCACTGCTAGAAACAACCGGGCACAGAATTTACCACAGACCTAATCATAATAATAAATTGAACAGATCAATAACAATTATCAGAAATCATTTTTTAAAAAATATACAGGCGGAGTTAATGGAAGAAAGAGCAATTAAAGAGTCATCACCAAACAATGATATAGTCTATATACAAATAAAATTAAATGGAGTGTTAGCAGAGGCCATGATTGATACAGGAGCAAATATTTCAATTATTGATCAATTAGAACTGGACCGGATTACTGAACTAACTACTGAGAGAATACCTACTTTACCAATTAATAATTTAACAATTATTGGTGCCACCGGGAAGCAAAATAAAACAATCAGAAAACAAGTGTCTTTGAATGTTACTACTAGTGGAATAGGAATACCCATGGGATTTTTAGTAGCTAAAGGGCTACTTTTTAGGGTGTTAATAGGGTGTGATATGCTACGGCGACACACTGCAATTATAAATCTGGCCAGGGGTATAGTAACCTTGAGCACAGAAGAAGGTGAGTTAGCGGCTGAGATAATTGGTAGCCAAAGTGCCCCTCAGTGTCCGAGCTCATTTTTTATTAGGGAGGATAATAGATTAACCCTAGGTAAAAATACAGAAGTAACAGAATCAAAGATTTGGCAAGAGAAGATAGAAGAGATAATCGAGTTTCAAAATAGGCAGGCCCAGGAAATAATTAATGCAGAACAAAAACAACAGCTTATAAAAATTTATAATAAATATAAATCAGTATTCTCAGAGTCACCAGGAAAAGCAAAAAACTTCCTGTGTGAACTAAAGTTCAAAGAAAATGTAAATTTTAATAAACGGTCATACCCTATTGCTCAAGCTTTGAAAGAGGCAGCAAGAAAAGAAATTCAAAGAATGATATTGGAAGATATAATTGAAAGAAGTAGTTCTCCGTACTAGCCCATTGGTAGCTATACCGAAGAAAGATGGTCAATTGGTAAATTCTGTGGCCGTGTTCATCCAATGCATGGATCAAATTTTGGGTAAGGAAGTTTTAGATTTCACTACAATATATGTTGATGACATATTAATTACGTCTTGTACATGGGAGGAACATTGTAATAGAGTGGAAACAGTGTTAAATAAACTGTTACAATATAATATAACTTTGAAACTGGATAAATCTAAATTTATCACACATGAATTACCATTTTTAGTATCATTCTGTCCGCTACTGGAATTAAACCATCTCCTGAGAAGGTAAAGGCTATCCAAGATTTTCCTAAACCAAAAAACTTATTTTTAGAATTCATATTAGGCAATTACCTGTATTAATTTTCGTCTTGTGACTTCTTTAGTTTTTTCCTTAAAACAACGCGTTTCGAGAATAAATTCTCACCATCAGGTTTTTTAAAAATTATAAAAACATCAAATTCAAAATTTTAAAAAACCTGATGATGAGAATTTATTCTCGAAACGCGTTGTTTTAAGGAAAAAACTAAAGAAGTCACAAGACGGACATTAATACAGGTAATTGCCTAATATGAATTCTAAATATTAGTAACGTGACTTGGAGACAATTAAAACAAAATGAATCAAAAAACTTAAAACAACTACAATCCTTTCTGGGGATCTGCAACTATTATAGGAAATTTCAACAGAATTATTCAGAAGTAACAGCCAAATTCCAATATTTACTTTCGAAGAAAAACAAGTGGAAATGGGAAGCAAGTGAAGATAATAATTTTAAGATAATAAAAAATAAATTTCTGGACAGCATCATGTTACACCACCCAAATTTTAATAATCGTTTTTTCATAAATTGTGATGCTAGCAACATTAGCCTTGGAAGTGAGCTATATCAGGAAGATGAGGAAGAAAATCATGGGGTCATCAGTTTTGCAAGCAGAGTACTGAGTAGTTGTGAGAGGAATTATACAGTAACTGGAAAAGAACTGCTGAGTGTTGTGTTCTCATGTATAAAATTTCGAACATTTATATTGGCATACCCAGTAACCATAAGAACCGATCATAGATAATTTCATTTTTAAAAAATTGTAAACTTAACCACGGCAGACTCACCAGATGGGTATTAATACTTCAAGAGTATAATTTAGACTGGGAATATATCCCGGGTAAGAAGAATGTAATAGCAGACAGATTGTCACGGATTAACCTAGAAAAAGGAACTTGTAAAATAGAACCAGAGAGTATTGGAAAGATATATTACATTATCAAAATGAAAAAGGAGTATACAACCAGTCTGAAATGAAACGATATCACGAAGAATAAAACCAGATATGAAAATTGAAGCAATCAACAATTTATTTTGCAAAAAAGCAAAACGAAAATAAATTTGTTCTAGTGGGGGGGCTTTATGTAACGTTACATAACCCAGTCCCAAAAATGATAACTTAATTATCCTACCATAAAGGTCAGAAATGGGTATAATATACCTAGCTCTAAATTACTTTATATCACCAAACATTATAAACTATATTTAATTGATATAAAGGGTAACAAGTGAGTTATAGTGTACCCAGTGAGTAAATAAGTGACTTTGAAGGGAGCATCTTACAGACTTGTGCTGTAGATGTAGAAACAATTGATTATAATAGTAGACTGTGTTGCTACTAACCAGTTATGTATTTTGTTTAATTATTGTATGATTTGTATTGTGAAGGCAACTAAAATTTAGTACCTAGGTTTAATTTTATATTTAATAGAATAATTATGTTTGAATATAAGATAACCCAGGGTTAAAAATAAAAGAGTTAAATATAAGATGATAATAAAAAATAAAATAATACTGTATGAGGAAAATGGCAGAAGAAAATAGTGCAGTGTAAGGATACTATAAGAAATTAATAAATAATATATAAATTCAATTAAAGGAAATAATAATATTAAAGACCAATATCTAAGGTTATAAGAAAATAAACGGAAAAACCTTAAATAAATCAAATTGGATAATAAACCAAAGTTAAAAAGAATTATTTTTCTATAAATAAGAAATAAATTTATAATAATTAAAAACAGCCTATATACTCAAAAGTAAATAGAGGCACCAATAAAAAATGATATAAAAATTATTGGTTACTACGAGTAACGATATAACACAGGAATTAATTGTTAAAAACGATTGGAAACCGTTCGGTTGAGAAAAGTGATGTCACAAAAATTGTATTAAAACCATTTTAAAACTTTCGGAAACGGTGCAAAAATGAATAAAAATTAACTCACAGTATCCACCTTATGTTCAAACTCCTTCAGATATCAAATATAACGTCTTTACCTGATAAAAAAGTGAAATAACCAATTCCAAGATCTGGCCTAGCTGAACCGCACTTCGAGTTTTTAGCGAGATTGTATCTTAGGGACCTTCAATGAAATTACAAAACAACTAGAACTACAACACTAGAAACAGCTCCATTCAAGTAAAAACTTCGAGGAAAGAGGTAATATAAACGTAATTAATCCTTATTAACCAAGAAAACTTCATATCAAATTGTGGTGCAGTTACAATATTTCGTAAATGATTCCATGTGTATAATAAAGAAATAATCTGCACTCTTGCGGACAAATCCAGAACTACATACTATGAAATAAACCAAAAATTCGAAATTTATTAATTTTTATCTTGTACAGCGTAGTATATAATTATTCATTTCTGACCGTCTCATAACACAAAGAACTTACCCTTAACCCTGGGGAAATTAATAAAAATGAATTATATGTTGTTTAATGTCTAATCAAGGATAAAATTATAAAAATATATTTTATGATAATTCAAATGTTTACCTAACTAAATCGATCCAATGTATTATTGACTGGAAAAGATCGATTATAATATTTGTATACTGGAAGAAGAGGAAATCAGTGTATTATACAAATAAATACTCTGAATATTTTATGTTAAATAAGCAATCATGTATTCTTTATTGTAGAGGGTAGTTGTTGTAGATTTTCAGTAAGCTAAGAAGTGGACTATCCACCGGGGAGTATTACCGAACCGTGGTGTTTGGTTAACCTAACATTTTGAGGTTGATGTCAAAATCAGCTGATCTTATGAACAGCGAATTTTAAAAATAAGAAATTGTATAATCTGGGTGTAACAAAATTGTTCTTACTCTCTCTTCTAACTAAGATTAAACAATTTCCTTAATCTCTACCAAATCACACACACTCGATTTCTGTTTCTTTTGGTAAACTTCAAATCCGATTGATTTGAACATTAGTAAATGTAATTCATAAGTCACGATCGCAAAAAGGTACTTTGACTTTCGCTAATACCCGCGGGACGTTACAGAATGGCGCTCAACGTAAAAGGGCTGTAATTAGAAAAGAATTTTGAGATATTTAACAAAATAATATAACAAAAAACCTAATTATCGTCGGCAGTTATGAGAAAACAAGAAATGCATAATACCAGAGGCAGATCGAAGAAGAGGGCAGAAGAAAAGGAGAAGGAAGAAGGTGGACAGGAACGAGAGATAGAAATATTTACAGACAGTGAAATGGAACAACCGATGGGTGATAAAGAAGAAACTGAAGCAATTATGAACACGGAAAAGGAAATAGTTGAAGAGGATGCCCAAGGGGACCAACCAGACAAAGCGGAAGCCAGGAGAGAACCAAATTGGCAAAACATGATGAGATTTATAGCCAAGAAATTTGATAAAATAGATGAAAATTTTAAGAAACAGGAGGAAAACTCGAAGCAAACCAATGAGGAAAATAAGGAGAATTTTAGGAAACAGGAGGAACAAAACAGACAAACCAATGAGAAAATAGATAGCATTCAGGAAAGTTTAGTCAAACAACTAAACGAAAAAATAGAGACCATTCATGGAAATATCAGACAAACCAAGAATGAACAATACCATGAATTGAAAGAGACTGTTGAAGGACAAAGAGAAGAGATGAATGCAAAATTTGAAGAGAATAATGAAAATTTTAAACAAATTGAGGTAAGATGGAGAATTTCAATAAAGAGTTGAGGGAAAATCTTGAGAGTAAAATTGAACTGGTCAGTAATACGCTTAGCCAAAGAGTAGATGAATATAAGGAAGAGGCAGAGAAGAAATTAATAGAAACCAATCAAAGATTAGATAAAACTGAAGAGAAGATGGAACAAATCAAAACAGGAATAGATGCCCGAATGGACCGGGAGGAACAAAGTAATCAAGTTCGTATAATGGCCATACGCCAAGAAAACAATGACCAGTTAGACAGTATAAAAAGCAGTCTAAACTGTAAATTCACAGATTTTCACGAAACGGTAGAGAATGTAAAGAATCAGTTCCATAGCCAAGCAGAGAAATTAGATAATTTGCAACAAATACAAACAAACTTACAAGGGGATGTAGATAGAATAAGTTCTAGATCTACATGCAACAATCATCATGTTATCCAAGATAGTAGGGAAAGTGTAAACTTTCGGGATTATCGCAGAAACCCACTCGAATTTTTAGGGAGAGTAGACAAAATTTTGAATAGGTCAAAGGAGAACCGATGGAACATGATCAAAGGTATATTAGACGAATCTTTCAAAAACTTTATCGATAATTGGTGGACTGTAATCAGGAACGAGGTGTGTGATTATGGGAGCTTCAAAACAATGTTCAAACTTAAGTACTGGTCGGAGTCAGTGCAAAACATTATTAGAGACGATATCTGTCATGGTAGGTATGACCGCAATATAGGACAAACACCTACTGCTTATTTTTTGGGGAAGGTGTGTGTGGCAAAATATTTAGACCCAAAGATCCCTGAAGAGTGTTTGGTGACCAAGACTGCGTATCACTTCGAGGAAAAGATTATAAGCGCATGATTAAGTGGACAAATAAAAACTGTTGGAGGCATGGAAATGCTACTAGAGAATTATGAACAAGAATCTTATTACACGAGGAGTAGATGGAGGTCAGGGAATACCGAGGAGCGGAAAAATGAACCACCTAGAGATAATCGACCTAGAGTAAATTATGTACGTGCCAATAACAATTATTTTAATAACAGGTATCGAGGAAGATGGCAAAATTATAACAATCGAAATTACAGAAATGATTCTTATCAGAGAGAAGAAGGTCCATAAAGAAGTAGGAGTGAAGAACAACCTAGATTCAGAGATAGTGATGAAGAAAGAAGACCAGTAAACAATATTCAACATAATGAAAATGTTGAACCAAATAATAATAATGATGGAAATCGGGGAAACGGGTACCAGCAGTGAGATGTGACTGCCCGTCACTGCTAGAAACAACCGGGCACAGAATTTACCACAGACTTAATTATAATAATAAATTAAACAGATCAATAACAATTATCAGAAATCATTTTTAAAAAAATATACAGTCGGAGTTAATGGAAGAAAGAGCAATTAAAGAGTCATCACCAAACAATGATATAGTCTATATACAAATAAAATTAAATGGAGTGTTAGCAGAGGCCATGATTGATACAGGAGCAAATATTTCAATTATTGATCAATTAGAACTGGACCGGATTACTGAACTAACTACTGAGAGAATACCTACTTTACCAATTAATAATTTAACAATTATTGGCGCCACCGGGAAGCAAAATAAAACAACCAGAAAACAAGTGTCTTTGAATGTTACTACTAGTGGAATAGGAATACCTATGGGATTTTTAGTAGCTAAAGGGCTACCTTTTAGGGTGTTAATAGGGTGTGATATGCTACGGCGACACACTGCAATTATAAATCTGGCCAGGGGTATAGTAACCTTGAGCACAGAAGAAGGTGAGTTAGCGGCTGAGATAATTGGTAGCCAAAGTGCCCCTCAGTGTCCGAGCTCATTTTTTATTAGGGAGGATAATAGATTAACCCTAGGTAAAAATACAGAAGTAACAGAATCAAAGATTTGGCAAGAGAAGATAGAAGAGATAATCGAGTTTCAAAATAGGCAGGCCCAGGAAATAATTAATACAGAACAAAAACAACAGCTTATAAAAATTTATAATAAATATAAATCAGTATTCTCAGAGTCACCAGGAAAAGCAAAAAACTTCCTGTGTGAACTAAAGTTCAAAGAAAATGTAAATTTTAATAAACGGTCAAACCCCACTGCTCAAGCTCTGAAAGAGGCAGCAAGAAAAGAAATTCAAAGAATGATATTGGAAGATATAATTTAAAGAAGTAGTTCTCCGTATACTAGCCCATTGGTAGCTATACCGAAGAAAGATGGTCAAGTAAGACTATGCCTTGATGCTCGGGAGTTGAATAAAATGCTCATTAACGATCGCACGTCTCCAGGTGAGATTGAAGAAATAATGAAAATTCTATGGATGTAAGTACATGAGTACTTGGGATGCAGTCTGTGGATATTGGCAAATAGAGTTGCACCCTAAGTGCACTAAGAATTTTTGAAAGAAGAATTTTGAGACAGATATTTGGACCGGTGAAGGAAGGGAATATGTAGAGGATCCGAAATAACGGTGAAATAAATAAGTTGATTGGTGGACAAGACCTGGTGAGACACATAAAATCAGCTAGAATTAGATGGCTGGGACACGTATTCCGTATGAATGTTACGAGGATGCCCAAAACTATATTAAGTGGAACGATACTGGGCAAAAGAAGAAGAGGAAGGCCTCGAAGAAGATGGCAGCAGGATGTGAAAGAAGATCTAAGAAAGATGGGCATTAGGAACTGGAGACTGAAGGCAGTGGACAGAGATGAGTGGAGACGGGTCGTAGCGGAGGCCAAGGCTCACCATGGGCTGTAGTGCTGGAGAGTAGTAGTAGTAGTAGTAGTAGTAGTAGTAGTAGTAGTAGTAGTAGTAGTAGTAGTAGTAGTAGTAGTAGAGTTGCACCCTAACAGCAGACAAGCAGACAATATGTTGCTTTCATATTCGAAGGACAAAATTATCATTTTAAACGTTTGCCTTTCGGATTGGTAAATTCTATGGCCGTGTTCATCCAATGCATGGATCAAATTTTGGGTAAGGAAGTTTTAGATTTTACTACAATATATGTTGATGACATATTAATTACGTCTTGTACATGGGAGGAACATTGTAATAGAGTGGAAACAGTGTTAAATAAACTGTTACAATATAATATAACTTTGAAACTGGATAAATCTAAATTTATCACACATGAATTACCATTTTTAGTATCATTCTGTCCGCTACTGGAATTAAACCATCTCCTGAGAAGGTAAAGGCTATCCAAGATTTTCCTAAACCAAAAAACTTAAAACAACTACAATCCTTTCTGGGGATCTGCAACTATTATAGGAAATTTCAACAGAATTATTCAGAAGTAACAGCCAAATTCCAATATTTACTTTCGAAGAAAAACAAGTGGAAATGGGAAGCAAGTGAAGATAATAATTTTAAGATAATAAAAAATAAATTTCTGGACAGCATCATGTTACACCACCCAAATTTTAATAAACGTTTTTTCATAAATTGTGATGCTAGCAACATTAGCCTTGGAAGTGAGCTATATCAGGAAGATGAGGAAGAAAATCATGGGGTCATCAGTTTTGCAAGCAGAGTACTGAGTAGTTGTGAGAAGAATTATACAGTAACTGGAAAAGAACTGCTGAGTGTTGTGTTCTCATGTATAAAATTTCGAACATTTATATTGGCATACCCAGTAACCATAAGAACCGATCATAATCAATTTCATTTTTAAAAAATTGTAAACTTAACCACGGCAGACTCACCAGATGGGTATTAATACTTCAAGAGTATAATTTAGACTGGGAATATATCCCGGGTAAGAAGAATGTAATAGCAGACCGATTGTCACGGATTAACCTAGAAAAAGGAACTTGTGAAATAGAACCAGAGAGTATTGGAAAGATATATTACATTATCAAAATGAAAAAGGAGTATACAACCAGTCTGAAATGAAACGATATCACGAAGAATAAAACCAGATATGAAAATTGAAGCAATCAACAATTTATTTTGTAAACAAGTAAAACGAAAAAAAATTTGTTCTAGTGGGGGGGCTTTATGTAACGTTACATAACCCAGTCCCAAAAATGATAACTTAATTATCCTACCATAAAGGTCAGAAATGGGTATAATATACCTAGCTCTAAATTACTTTATATCACCAAACATTATAAACTATATTTAATTTATATAAAGTGTAACAAGTGAGTTATAGTGTACCCAGTGAGTAAATAAGTGACTTTGAAGGGAGCATCTTACAGACTTGTGCTGTAGATGTAGAAACAATTGATTATAATAGTAGACTGTGTTGCTACTAACCAGTTATGTATTTTGTTTAATTATTGTATGATTTGTATTGTGAAGGCAACTAAAATTTAGTACCTAGGTTTAATTTTATATTTAATAGAATAATTATGTTTGATTATAAGATAACCCAGGGTTAAAAATAAAAGAGTTAAATATAAGATGATAATAAAAAATAAAATAATACTGTATGAGGAAAATGGCAGAAGAAAATAGTGCAGTGTAAGGATACTATAAGAAATTAATAAATAATATATAAATTCAATTAAAGGAAATAATAATATTAAAGACCTATATCTAAGGTTATAAGAAAATAAACGGAAAAACCTTAAATAAATCAAATTGGATAATAAACCAAAGTTAAAAAGAATTATTTTTCTATAAATAAGAAATAAATTTATAATAATTAAAAACAGCCTATATACTCAAAAGTAAATAGAGGCACCAATAAAAAATGATATAAAAATTATTGGTTACTACGAGTAACGATATAACACAGGAATTAATTGTTAAAAACGATTGGAAACCGTTCGGTTGAGAAAAGTGATGTCACAAAAATTGTATTAAAACCATTTTAAAACTTTCGGAAACGGTGCAAAAATGAATAAAAATTAACTCACAGTATCCACCTTATGTTCAAACTCCTTCAGATATCAAATATAACGTCTTTACCTGATAAAAAAGTGAAATAACCAATTCCAAGATCTGGCCTAGCTGAACCGCACTTCGAGTTTTTAGCGAGATTGTATCTTAGGGACCTTCAATGAAATTACAAAACAACTAGAACTACAACACTAGAAACAGCTCCATTCAAGTAAAAACTTCGAGGAAAGAGGTAATATAAACGTTATTAATCCTTATTAACCAAGAAAACCTCATATCAAATTGTGGTGCAGTTACAATATTTCGTAAATGATTCCATGTGTATAATAAAGAAATAATCTGCACTCTTGCGGACAAATCCAGAACTACATACTATGAAATAAACCAAAAATTCGAAATTTATTAATTTTTATCTTGTAAAGCGTAGTATATAATTATTCATTTCTGACCGTCTCATAACACAAAGAACTTACCCTTAACCCTGGGGAAATTAATAAAAATGAATTATATGTTGTTTAATGTCTAATCAAGGATAAAATTATAAAAATATATTTTATGATAATTCAAATGTTTACCTAACTAAATCGATCCAATGTATTATTGACTGGAAAAGATCGATTATAATATTTGTATACTGGAAGAAGAGGAAATCAGTGTATTATACAAATAAATACTCTGAATATTTTATGTTAAATAATCAATCGTGTATTCTTTATTGTAGAGGGTAGTTGTAGATTTTCAGTAAGCTAAGAAGTGGACTATCCACCGGGGAGTATTACCGAACCGTGGTGTTTGGTTAACCTAACATTTTGAGGTTGATGTCAAAATCAGCTGATCTTATGAACAGCGAATTTTAAAAATAAGAAATTGTATAATCTGGGTGTAACAAAATTGTTCTTACTCTCTCTTCTAACTAAGATTAAACAATTTCCTTAATCTCTACCAAATCACACACACTCGATTTCTGTTTCTTTTGGTAAACTTCAAATCCGATTGATTTGAACATTAGTAAATATAATTCATAAGTGATGATCGAAAAAAGGTACTTTGACTTTCGCTAATACCCGCGAGACATTAAATATAAAGCTCCAGAGGTCACTCACTGATATAAATTCTGACCCATAAGGAAGCCTCGGAGCGAAAAAACACAAGAGACCTTTTTTATTCCCCATCCGAAGTAACTTGGGGAAAAATTATAAAACCAAAGCTTTGTGCAACCGGAAGCCCGAAAAAACGAATTTCGTCTGACCAATTTTCATACCGGATATAAGAGGGGAGCCTATCTGGAGAACGGTTAGCGCTATCGAGCTGGGAGTAATTTTAATCCAGTCGGCTCGCCTGACTAAATGTAAACCGATTATCAGTTGTTTGAAATTTATGAATCTATCTATAACATACTATAACATATAAAGCCCCAGAGGTCACTCACTGACTGACATAAATTCTAACCCATAAGGAAGCCTTGGAGCGAAAAAACACAAGAGACCTTTTTTATTCCCCGTCCGAAGTAACTTGGGGAAAAATTATAAAACCAAAGCTTTGTGCAACCGGAATCCCGAAAAAACGAATTTCGTCTGACTCCTGGGATAGGTTCGTTCGGAGGCCGTTGTAAATATGTACATAGCTCCCCTGACGTTCGTCGGATCGGGGCGTCCACCGAGGGGGTCTGGGGGCGAAGCCGCGAGTATTGTATATAAAATTGTATTGGCGTTACATGTAATATGTACTAGGTTATGTTGTTGTTATGATAAGGTATCTGCCGATACATTATTGTGTGTGTGTACCTTGTATTTTATATAATTAATGTTTATAGTAGTGATTGATTTTATAACAATAACAATATTTTGTTTGATTGAATAATTGACAGTAGGTAATTAAATTGGATAATGGAATTTAATAAAATTAAAATGTTTTAAATAATGTAACTAAATTAATTAGAGATTACATAATTCATTTATAAAGATGGAAACGTTGGTAATAAATTTGAGAAATTTATTTTTTGAGATTGGAATTGTATAATAAATGGTAAATGATTAAAATTTGATGAGTAAAATGTTTAATTTAAATTCAGAGTTGAAGTGATAATGAAAGATAAACAATTAAAATGTTTAATAAATAGAAAATTGAAAGTGAAGTTGTAATGTTTGGAATTTTTATTCAAATTCAAAGGTGAAATGTTTGTTTTAATGAAACATTGGTAATGTTTATTTTGAGCTGAAGTATTTGTGAGATATATAACCTATATAATGTGATTAATCATAATGAAGTATTGGAGGAGGCTGTTCTGATTATCTATGTATCCGTTGTCTTAAATAACTTTGTATTTTTATTAATCATGTTTGTATGGTATAAGAATAGCAGTAGTAATCTGCATTAACATTGAGGAAATTGAGATATAAATGTAAATTTTAAATGAAAAAATAATATGTGAGTGTTGATAAATTGAATTCATAACTGAAGTATTAAGTCATTGTTTGGAGTTGGAATTAAAATGTTCAAGTGTATACTAATGTCATGTATTATAAACAGCATGTATCAGGTTAGCAATAAGACTATATGTGTATTAAAAGATAAAAAAAAAACCAGTACTTCGAAAAAGGCAAACCAGTACGGCTAAGAGGAAACCAAATCAGTTCAGGATACGGAATAATGAAAGGCCAGTTAGTAATGTTTTAATTGATTGTTTCAGAGTCTGGTGGTACTGTGGTGGCGGTTCTGTGCTGGCCGGTGGGTCAGGGCAGCGGCGTCGCGTACCTGTCTGGCTTTATGGTGTTGGGATCTGGATAAAGGAAGTCCAATTAAGTCATGCAGGTGCAGCCAACAGCCACTGGACTAGGGGGGTGAGTAACCCATGATTATATAAGGAAGTAAGGGGGGTCATGGCGCCATATCCTAGCTGGTCCTCTTAGGTTTATGCAATGAGAGCTTTTATGCTTCGGCATAAAACCTCATTGGGGGGTATTGTAACGGGGCAAAATATGTAACATTTTTTGAGCAACTTGTACTAAAAATTATTAATAAACACCCTATGGCTTAGCCGTACCAGGTACAACAAGGTACGGTTGGAACTGTAACAAAGCAAATACACTGTACTCACCGTCTATGGCTTTTTTCCTTGATGTTTTTTCCAGTTTACATGTTTCAAGGCACTTGCCTCATCATCAGAACTTATAAAATCAATCTATGTCATAAATGATGACATTTGTCAAAATATTAAAAACACAATACGGCAATTAAACTATGTACATAAATTCACTTTAAAAACGTTCGGTGTGTCTTGAGTACAGTGTATTTGGTTAACAAACACGTGGCTTGGGACTACAATAGGATTTATTCCATTTAAATCACTGTAACAAAGGATAGCTGTGTTTCATCAGCAAAGCACGTATTTGTGTGATGCAGAAATTACGTTGTGGCTACCATCCGAAATGCTTTCCGGTACGTTGTAATATTCCACGGCCAATGAAAGAACGAGTTGAGAGCATATGGTCAAAGCACGGAGTCGAGTATAGTATAGAGTTGCGAGCGACGCTCGCCCAGTTCAGCAACACACTTCAAATAGTACAGAGCAGTTCAACACAACCCAGCGACGGTAACAAAAGTTATAATCCTAGCCTCGGCATTTCGGTAGGTCAAAGCAAACACAGTAGCCGAGACCTACCAAAACTTATAAAAATGTAAAGAGAGTGAGAGTGATGTTAAATGGTGATGGAAGTGAAAGTGATGACGAGTAATGGCGGATAGCATGTGCAGATAAGTGAAACAGAAATGTAACTATTTTGGGGTCGAAGTAAAGTTAAAAACAATAACTATCAGAGAGCGCAATAAGTAAATGTGGGGTGAAAGAGAAATGTAAAAAGCGTGAGAGTGTGTGTGGGAAAACGGGGAAAATAAAAAGTAAAGTACTGGTTTGTCCATTAAAATGTTGGCCAATATAAATATTTGATAATAGTATTATACGTTTTATATTTTTGATGTCAGTAATAAAATACGTAACAGAGTTTAATTTTTGAAATAAATAAAATAGCAGTGAAGTTACTATAAACATGTGTAAGTTATTATGCCAGTTTAACATAACCTGTCCTGTATAGAAAATCTCTCCTAATACGAACCCGGTAAGTTATTAAATTCAGGGATGAAGTATCATAAGGTTTCCACATTTGCCTTTAAAGATGTTGGTGGCGACCTGTAATAAGTGATTTGGATCTTCTGGGCGAGTTCAGGTGAGTGTGAAGTGAAGAGACGTCGGAATCGGGGTAAAGTAGACACGTGGTAAGATTGGGAATTATATTTTTCAAAATGTTAGATCTTTATAAAATACTGCCATAACCAAGCTACATTTTTGTAGGGACTATACTACTTATGCACAGTATCTGAAACTGACGCTTGCAAGTGAGTTCAATTAAATCAGTGACTGTCATTTAGGTGAGAGGACTGGTGTTTAAGAGAACCTTTTACTGCCTATACAAGATAATCATAATGGTAAATACAAGAAAATATAATGAGAAGTGCTTTCTTTTATTAAGATATTGTCAATTCGGGATAACTTGTACCTTTGAATAATTATAAATAAACCTCATTTAAACACAATAGGTATATAAAATCTACAGTTTGTAATTAAATATGGATATCAGCTACACAATATACAAATCTGTTAGATTCACTAACTGGTAGCACCCATCAAACCCTTGCAGTATTTGAATTTTTCTTTATTAGCTGACTCCATGACACAGGATCATTATATAACAAGTGACATGACTTAAACCTGTTATGATAAGGTAGCTGAAGCATAACTGACCGAAGACTGAAAGATATGGTTACACTGAGATCTTACAGATGTACTACAGCAATCTGTCCAAAGTCTATGGCTCAGTAGCATTAAGGTTTTTACTTTAATTATGAAAAATAACACCTTGGTAATGTTTTTAAGTTATACAAGGTTAACTTTAAATCTGGCTGTAAAAACTAAAGAAAGGCTAAAAAACTGATAAAATCTACTTTTTTCTTATAAACAAGTTGCTCTTCTCAGACCTCAAATATCAGACCAACCATTATTTAACAATTTCTATAATAAATTTAGAAAATGCATTTGTTTTCTGGTATCTCCTAATGTCTAAAAATATATTTTATTTAAAAAAAATGCAAAGTATAATATTAGTGTATGTAACACTTGTGTATATTGTGTAGTGAAAATATTACACAATCCATTGGAACATGAGAGAATGCATGAACATTCATATGTTATATTCAGTACCTTGTTAATATATAATATCCTACAGAACCAGATATGGTTTGCAAATAAAAATTATAGTATTTATTTTAAGTAAGAGATACATGTTAGGATCTTCATAAACATCATGTGGTAAGGCAAAGGTGGTGGCTCCAAGTTGGATTTGTATTGTGATATGTGGATTATGTACAAAAAAAAGTTAAAACAACATGATATTATGAAGGAACAGCATACATACAAATGAAATTTATACCATAGTATAATCTGTATTTATGAATGACAGGAAAACCAAGAGCTGAAAAATAAACACTTTGTGGGAATACAGAACAACGGACTCAAGGACACAGCCAAAGTAAACACACAAAAATATATCTATTTACACTGATATGAATATCCTGCAAGTAGCATAGAAGCTGGATGCTCAGGATGTAAGAAATATCTAATTTAACTAAATTTATAGTCATGTTAATAGTACTGTTTTTTTAAGAGACATGATAAAAAAATCATTTAAAAAAGAATGAAAACTACTCAATATAAAAAAGTCTTAGAAAAAAATAACACAGTTAAGAAATATGTGTAATCACAGTTCACAATTTATACACACATTTTTGATTTTGCAAACACTGTGTGAATAGTAACTAGTGATAATTTACAGTTAGAAAACAATTGTTACTGTCAAAGAAAAATATATTTATTATTAAAGTTTTTTTTCTTTTTATGTCTATCTAAAATTTGAATCCTAAGGAAAGTACATTAGACTCACCTTTCTGCGATTATTGTTTCTGAGGTATGAATTTAACTTTACTTTTCATCATATGTGCCCTTTACTCTGAACTTTCTGTAGGTTTCATTTTTATTTAACTCCAAAAGATGAAAGTTCAATAGTTCTATGTAGCTACTGTTTCATTTTGCCAGATGTTTTTAGGCTGATAATTCATATTTTCCAGTCTTCACCTATTTATTTAACTTGGTCATAGTGATATTCTGTTGGATGGCTGTCTTTTTATTTATTTGTTTGTTTTGTAATACACTATCACCTTATCTGCCATTATGCTGCGTCTCATGAAGACCATAGATGTAGTCACAGTTGAAATCTGTTCTAATTTTGATAACAAAACAGTGGAACAAAAGTATATTTTTGTATAAATAATGTTAACATTCATCAAAATCTATCCAGAAAGAAACTAATTAATACTGTAAATTAATTTCTGTTACACAGTAAATTAATACTGAGAGGTTAATAGTGGTAAAATATTTGCCAATTTAAGAAGGAACCACAATCCCATCACACCATGCTGTAAGGGTGTATAGGTGGATTATATTTTAATACTTTATTGTCTTTTTGATGGTATTATACTTAATTTTTTTTAAGCATAAGTTGTATCAGTCATTCATACACATATCTCCTGTATTATTATTTTGTTCTGCAATAAAAATTAAAGCAGAAATCATAAGACACATAAGAAGAGTAAGATATTGTAATATCTACTTAAAAAATTATCATCCATTCAAGTTTGTGAAATGCTTCTAAGCAAAATTTAGTTCTTTTGTTTTCATATTGGGCAGTTTTTTCCATTAGCACATCTGGTAGGACCTAGTCTAAAGGTGTTTGTTGACAGTCAGCAAAGTTTAAATAGTCTGATAAACTGCTACATGACAATTCTTGTCTTTCAAAGTAAAATTTGTGAGGTTAATAGTTGTAAAATATTTGCCTATTTAAGACGAACCCAGAAATAGAAGATTTTAACTATAATTGTTCCTAACTACAAAACTATCATGTCTCTTAAATTTAGTACAAAAAAAGCAAAACCAAGAAACTGCTTAAAGAAATACATTTCATACACATATAAACACAAACACATTAAAAAAACATACAAATGAATATAAAGTATTTCGGAATACACAAAAACAGATATACTGAAGTCCATATAAACCATGCAGTCAATAATAATAATATTTTTATATGTACTTACTTGAAACTCATCCCAAGGTATTGACGAACACTCATCTGAAGAAAATTTTGACACCTGAACTTTTACTGCTGAGTGAAAGCCCTTAGATTGTTGCAGCACTTCTACTTGACCTAATTTAAATGTTGCAACAGATATCTGAAAATAAAAATTTATTAGGACTGGTGAGCTATACCTGTAGTCTAAATTGTTAGAAGCCTCAACAGTTTTAAGATGAGTTCTAACACTTACAAAGACCTTATGCAAAATATAAGGCAAAGTCAGTAAACAGACCACAAATAGCTATTACAGAAATATTGTAATAGCTCGAAGTTATTTCTCCTTTAGTTGGTTGGTTACTTAATTTATTAATTTTGGAATAAGTTTATTATTTATTGAATTATTGTTTATTTAGTTTGACTTTATTTTAATTAATAAATAAGAATTATCAAGCAAAAACAGGTCGTTGCTGAGTTAACGGTTTTTAAAATGTCGCCAAAAATAATTGTTCTTAATAATTAAAAATAGATTGTGTGGGTTCTTCACAATCGATTGGTGATCCGACTCAGTCTTATAGGTTACCTGGCCTTTTCTATTAATTGCTTAATGTTCTTTACTCTCGCCGTATTCCTCTTCTTGCTTATCGCCTGCAAATCCTTTATCTTATTTACTTCAAAGAAATAATATGCTTTGTCAATTAACAAATCAATTTATTTGATGATTTTTAAACTCAGAGTAAGTACAACGGTTCGCGAATCGAACGGGATAGTAACCGTATCGACTCGCTCACCAAGCTCGACTCGAAAAAATACAATGTTTAAAATGAATTACAATATTATTTTTTATATCAGGTCGTGGATACTTTGAGCTGCTAAGAAAGATCAGAAAATGCTTATGGACAAAATACAATACATCAAAATTAGTTAATTAACATTCTTAATAAATAATAGAATTTAAATAGTATTAATTTAAAAGTATTACAATTCTGTGTTTTGTTCCAAGTGTCACTTGAAATGGCAGAGATGTTTTAACAAAATCGCTGTCGGCCAGTGTCTTGCGTACCAAAATCTGCTTCACCTATTTTCTTTAAATTAAATAGTGTTTTAATGGTTTTATGTCCACAATGTTATTAAATAAAGGTTTGTTGAAGTTCACAAGTGTCTGGAGTAACAGTGTTTTTGGTGAATCTCGTGTTGTGTACGTTAAGATTATTTCGTTATGAGTTTATGAAGATATCTCACCACTCGGCGATACGACTTCCATATCTTGGAACGTATTAGTTTGAGTAAATCGTGGTCTTGTTATTCGGTCTCCAATTATTTCTGTTAGTATGGTTTGCCTGTGTAATTCTTTAATGTTTTTTCTTAATTTGGTATCGACATCTCTTTATTTTTACTTTTGGTCATTAATTATTCATCAAAATGTGATTCTCTGTTACATGGAGTTCATCTGTACAGCCTGAGTTTTAACAATAGACTAATTCGAAAAATCCGTTTAGTTATCGATTATGACCAAGCTTTTGTGAGCTCTGGTTCTTATTCCCGACCCCTGATCACGTGACATTAATTATTTGAAATCTGTAAATTTTAAATCTGTCACCTCAAATTACTCTTTATTTATTTTTAGATTAAGTTAAATTTGAGTTATACAATGTTGTTGTTTGGAAAAATAGAATTATTTTGATACCGAATGTGGCCCATTTCGGCCCAGTATCGCTTAGTTTAACACATTTACAAATTTAAGTTTCTAGGCTTTTACATATTTTTTCTTATCTTGTTTTATTGCCTTCTTTGCTATTTAAATATGTCCTAATAGGGTTGTATTTATTAATAACAATAATGTCTGATACTTCTACCTTATATATAACCTTACAATTTTAAATACCTATTCTTCATTTTCTTATTATAACAATGATATTGACAGCATGTCAGTTCAATGGCTTATCTTGTGTTAATATTACCTTCCCTATTCATCTGATCATTACAATTATGAGTTTTTATATATAATTTTGTCAATACCATCCCTGTTTCATTAAGGTCAGGCTTCTATTTGATTTTATTTGGTTTGGTTATGACTATTTTGGACATTTTACTGTTTAAGTTCAGCTCACCTCTTTTGGCCTATAGGTCTAGCATTTTGCCATTCCTTTACAATAATTTTATACACAATATGGTGTTTCACCCGGTACCTGATATTGATATTTCTGAACAGCTCTTATAACTACTGTTCTTGAAAAGTGAGCAAATCTTTTAACAAATAGCTATAACATGATAAAATAATGGGTATGCAATGTAACGGGACAAACTGAAGGGGATTTATAATTTAAAGACTTTCATGTTAACCATCTGCAGACAACCTTTGAGGTAATCTTTTTATTCACCCAGAGTGTATTTTTGGTCACTGACTGTAGCTCCGTGGAAGGCACAGCACGGTACAAGTATAAAGGTCTCCATATCTGTCCTTCAAAGATATTGGTGGTGGCCCTGAACTTCTGTTGGTGTTTATAAAAGGTAAGTCAGTGAGAGAAAGATCGCAAGGTAAGAGTCTGGCAGAGTATATTATTTTTTTAAATTGATAATTTGTTTGTTTCATAACAGCAAGATCCCTTCAACACTTACTTATAAGACAATATCCTGTGGGTATACAAAAATATTTCAAACAATTAATTGTAACATAACAAAATCCTGTGGGTATACATAAAACCTGTAAATAACTAATTCTCATACAATAAATCATGGGTATTGTAAGTAGCCGGAATAGTTGGTCCTATTTTAAAAGTATTTATTTTAATTGAAATTTGTAAATTGTTTAATGGTATGTGTAAGTAGAAGGTCTGTAGTGAAAAAAGCTGTTGACGACGAATTGTGGTTGGTTCTCTCGCAGGAGTCCGTGGTTATTCGTAGATCACCGCAGATTCTGTTTCTGCTAAAACAAACACAAGTTATATATTTACTGTAATTGAAGTTCTCGACGGTTGACCAATTCGTAAATAATCGGGTCAGTGTTCTACGGTGCCACCTGTGAAAGTATTGCTGAATCTAGCTCGTGACTGTACTGTCTAAATAATAAAAAGTCGTCAACTCTTTTTTCTGTTATGAATTTTAATTTTTTATTTACAATCTTGATAATATGCAATCTTTACTCTTAAAATTTAATACAGGCTGTTTGCCTAATCAGTCATTGACTTTACTGTTTTAAAATTGCTCTTAATCTCAGGGTATTGAACATTATTTAAAATAGTTAACATAAAAATTCACAATATAATACTAGAACCTTGGTTCATTATGTTTACAGTTCTTCAGTGGTTCCTTTGAGCCTGCAAAATACAAAAACAAGAAAAAATGTCGGCGCTAGAGTTTAACATTTAGTAGGCGGAGTTAATTATCTTAAACAATAAACATATTAAGTGGTTTTATAAGTCATTACCATTGAATAAAAATATAGTCGACTATGGTCAACCTTAACTTGCTTTACGCATAACTAATTAATCTTTACAATGAAATTTTTCCTGAAACGGTTTCAAAATTATGAACCTACAGTCGTAACATTGACAGTGATCAACCTTGGCTTGCCTCTAGGCATACTAATTCAAACATTAAAAAATAAAATTAACATTGAACGTTTATACTATAATGAACATGGTTACTAAATTGATTATTGCCAATATGAACACCACTTCAGGCATACGGATTATAATAAAATATCAACTATCCCAAATTATCGGGTATCCACTTAATCTAAAATCTCAAAAAAGGTTACATCAGTATAATAAAGAATAAATCATTTAAAGTTTGTCAATTATGATTATCCATCTTATGTAGCACTCTAGTAGTTCAAACAATTATGGTTTGTCACCTAATAAGTGTTCATTCAATATTAATTAGTGGTTTATGTCGAATACCATTTGAACTTGTAATGGTACAATTCTGGTACCATAGTAATTTTGGGAAACTATTGTTCTTAAACATAATTATTGTATTTTATTATTTTTATATCCCATATAAGAGACTGGTAAAGTTTTGGTGAGAATTTGCAATAACGCAATATTGAGTTAACAGGATTGGTGTCGAATTCAGTGGAAAATTACAAAAGTAAAACTGTTTGTCACAATAACGGGTAAACAAGACTAGCCCATGATTACGTCAGACGAAGGAATGCGATGCGCATACATACATACAATTGTAAGCCAGAGGCTTGGCTGTTCGAACAAAGAACCAGTGACGTAGTTTTTCCCCACCTCTGCAATGCTTAGTGGTGAAGCGTGGTCATTTTCGTCTCGACCGTGAAGGCTGCCAGCCGGCCAAGTCACACGGCTGGCAAATTCACGAAGTGTGATTATTTAAATTTTACACCACCAAAAGTTTATTAATAACAGTTATATATTAACAGTTTTGAGTTAAAACATCGGAAGCGTGTAATCCACGATGGGACGCTACAGATTTGGATAAAAGTGAGATCTACGATAGGACGCTACCGATTCGAGAGTGTGTGATCAAAGATGAGATGTTTTCGATGTCCGTAACTCAAAAGTATAGGAAGTGACAGCTAAGTACAATTGGCTGTAAAACCAATCAAATATTCAATACAATCCAAATTTAATAACATGAGTTCAATTTTAAAGAAAATGTACCAGAGTATGAATGGGAGAGAGTGAGAGAGTGGATACTATTCATAATTAAAAAGTGCTGGGTTGTGCCAAAAATATTTATGTTTATCAAGCTTATTATGCATTAATCAAAAACAAAGTATTTATTTTGGAGGGATAAAGTGTTGTAGGGGTTTAATATTTGATAAACGCCACCTGGCGTAACAGGTAGTCAATTTTCAATGTGTAGAGTCAATTTCAATATGTACGTAATTTTTCCTTTGATATAAATAATAGGTAATGTCAATGGTAACAATTAGAAAAATGAGTGAATTATTTCAGGTAATATATTCCTCGACTCTGGTTCGTATAACTCGAATTCTGGCCTTTCAAGGTAAGGTTTTGTATTTGTATGCAGTATGCAACATGGCGCCCGATATTTTTTAATATCTGGAATTAATTTCTTATTCATTTCTATGAAAAAATAAATTATATTGGGTTCATCAATGTTTTTGAATGACTATTTGTCAGTTTGTTTGTTCACTATGAACCTCGTTAGTCTATTATGGTTGGTTCCATGTTTCAAAATTTACAATAGGAAAATCTCTGTTTTTTCATTAATTATCATTAATAATTAATTCACACTATACTCCCTGTTAATCCACTTCAATTGCCACTTTATTATGCACTGGGCAATTGCATTTCGCTATAATATAAGCGTTTTAGTTAAACACTCGACACTAAAAAATCTGAAGGTTAGGATGTCCCTTCTGTTTACGTTTTACAACCGCACAGCTGATCTCTTGAAACCGACTGTATCCGCGCACAGAAATTGGCCGTCGTATCGCTTCACTAGTCTGAGGTAGAATAATAAAATTATTTTTCTTCTTCGCTGTTCCTATATCGGGAGCACATACCCCCCCGGTCGATTTTGACCGAGTCCAATGGTTAAAAAGGCGGACATTCTATTCAGCGAGGTCACCCCCTTGTGAATTAATTGATTTAGTTAATGACTTCGGGTTGGAGAGTTCCGTTTGTTGTATTCTCGCTTTTTCCAAAATAAACATAATTCCTTTAAAATTGGTTTAACGTCCTTGTTATACAAGTATTACTTAATATGATCACATTATGTTATTACAATTAATCTGTTCTTTAAAATAAGTCCTCACAAGACATGTGTGAGTTTAATAATAAGAAAGTTAATTCCTTACTTATGACTATTACATTTTTCTTATATTTTTACATGATTAATTATTAAAATTGTCCAAATGATGATTACATTTCATTGTATGGTTCCTTTGAAGTTCATTTATGATAATAATTAGTACAGTGATTGTCTAAGATTAATAAAATTACTATATTTGACCCCTGCTTTCTATGGCCTTGATCATCGTCAGTTAGATTTACTTTATTTATTGACATAATTTGTCCTGTTCACTTTTTTACAGTGATATAGATATTCTAAGATGTCCATTACAACTTCTGGACAGCTTAGTTTTCATTAGAATACAATTACAGTAAACCCTTGATTTAACGGACAGAATTTAACAGACAAAACGATAAAAAAAAAAGCATGAAAATGTTTTTAGGCTTTTGAAACGTATAATGTGCATAAACTGCAGACTCTCCTGTTCTGACGATGTTGCTTGGCTATCGCAGCATTCTTTCGTTTCTTGTTTTGAAACACGCAAATTTTCTCATCTCCAATTTTATTTGATGAGAACGGAGATAAGAATTAGATAAGAATTCATTTAATTCTTCACGATCCCCGTCTTTGCGTTGTCGTTGACGCAGGCGTCACACACGTTCAGTGGAAGACATCATGACGACTAACACTGAACAATATACACTGATATGCATCTTATTTCACTGTGACCAAATTTATTTATTACTAACATCACCTGGAGCGTTACATTTTTCGATGACGTTATACATTTTGCATCACGCATTTTGTGGAATGACCCCCAGCCTAAAAACATTATCATGTTAAAAAAAAAATTTGACAAAAAAATCACGATTAAGTTTTTGAAGTCCATGGTTGTGATTTAAATTTGGTGGTAGTTCATAACCATAGCAACGCATTTTCACTCTTGAATATTCGGCTATTTCCGTGATAATTCGTATGCACGCACAGTTCACATTCGTACAGCGTCGCATCAGTTTATTCAGAGAACACAGCGTGTACGCTACATGTGTTTCTATAGTACGAACCTTGCACGTGTTAAATAGAGAGTCTTAACGAGTTTATACTTGCGTTGTTACAGCAAGGTCCATTACTTTATTAGTGAATTACAGCATAAGTATGTCTGGCGTTACGAAAAAACGTGTGAACTTGAGTATAAAGCAAAAGCTTGAACTAATAAGTAAACTTGAAGGTGGCACGTCTGTTGCACATGTTTGTGAAGTGTACGGTGTAAAGAAACAAACCGTTTCAGACATTCGAAAGAATAAAGATAAACTTATTCAGTTTTCGCTAAAGTACAGTGTTGATAGTTCGAAGAATGAGGGAAAAAGAAAACACATTAAATTAGCCAAACACAAACAATTAGAGGATGCTGTGTACAAGTGGTTTATTCAACAACGTTCTAGTGGCGTCGTTGTTCGTAGTGTCGAGTTGCGGGCTGCTGCTGATAAACTGGCAAAACATATTGGTATCCAATTTCAGGCGAGTGATGGGTGGCTTTGGTGTTTTCGTAAACGGCATGGCATCACAAAGAGATCAACATGTGGTGAAGCGCTGAGTGCAGACACTGAACAAGTTGAGGCTTTTTGTCAACATATAAAGGAAACGATCGAATCTGAGGGTCTCATTTTGTCTCAGGTCTACAATGCTGATGAGACTGGTCTCTACTTTCGTGCTGGCCTGAAAATACTCTGGCACACAAACATGAAACTAGCACACCAGGCCGTAAACTCAACAAGGAGCGGCTTTCTACCCTACTGTGTGCGAATGCTGATGGTTTGCATCGACTTACTCCAGTCATAGTCGGAAACGCAAAGAAACCTTGTGCGATAAAGAACATAATGAACCAGTTGCCAGTCATTTATAAAAGTTCAAAAAATGCTTGGTTTACCTTCAGTATTTTTTCAGACTGGTTTTTTAATCATTTTGTGCCAGAAGTGCGACGTTTTCAAGAAGAGACTATGAAAATTCCATCGCATGCAGTGAAAGCCGTCTTACTACTGGACAATGCACCGGCCCATTGCAACTCCGAGAAGTTAGTTAGCAACGACGGAAAAATAAAATGCGTCTTCCTCCCTCCGAACAACACTTCAATTTTACAGCCAATGGACCAAGGAGTCATTGTTGCCTGCAAAAGGCTGTACAAGAAGAAGTTTCTTGAAGAGGTGATGGTTGTCTTGGAGGACGAACAAGACCATGAAAACGACACGAGAGGAGCTAGAACACTGCAAAATCTGCGTGCATACAACATCAAGTCCGCCATCTTTAATTTTGCTGCCGCATGGAAGGAGATGAAGGAAACAACATTGGCTAATGAGTGGACACAGTTACTGAATGGGACTGAACCGGAGTACGATTTCAGAGGATTTTGAAACAGCCGATTTCTGTGAAACCGTAAAGGCTGGTGAAGATGTAAACGAGAATGATATAGAACAGTGGCTAAACTTGGACGAGGGTGATCCAGGCTACCAAATCCTGAGTCAGGAAGAGATCGCGGAATCTGTTCTACACAACGATCAAGAAGATGGAGATGATGATGATGACGACGATGAAGAAACATCTGTTACAGGAGGCCCTAAATTATCAGCGATAAGAAACAGCATGGACGAAATTATCGCGTACATTGGGGAGTCTTCAGATCCGGAAGTGTGTGCTTATTATGACCATTTTAGACAGTTTAGATCTTTAATAATAAAGAAGCAACATTCTAGTGGAAAACAACTGACTCTTGATGCTTTTATCCAGAATAAATAAAGGTGTGTACATAACATTGTATTTGCATGATATTAATAGTACGGTATGTATTAAATACAGATAAGCGATGTTGTCGCTGTTACAATAGAAAACCATACTGGCAGTTTACCCGTTATTTAGAAACATGTTACTCACACCCCCTCTACTCATCCTTTGTCTTGCCGCCTACGGAAGGGTCCGAGCACGCACGCATGCGCAGGTACGTACACTTTTCTTCCTATTCATTGTTCAGTTTGCTGTTAAAACGTACGGTTGCAGTCATAAATCATAATGCCAGAGTTAACAACAGCCAGGCAAACTGCTGTTGCTTACGCAGTAAACAACTCATAGATACCAAAAGCGTTCGTCCCGCCAGAAGTCAGGTATAACTTCGAATTTCGTTAGTGCGCGAATGCAAGCCACAGGCCAAATTAGCGACCATGTTTTTGGGAAAAAAAGTGCAGCTTGTATTCGGAACAATACGGTATTTGCATGATATTAATAGTATTAAAATTTCAAGTGTTATAGGCCTATTTGATTTAAATATATCCTCAAAAAACAAAATTTGGGATTTAACGGACTTTCGATTTAATGAACACCCCTCAGCCCCAATTAGTCCGTTAAATCGAGGGTTTACTGTATTTGCTTGTTTTTAATGTAAAATTTATTGTTCATAGTCTTAGTATGCCATGTCATTATGATTTAATTATGGATTAATGATATACCCATCTTCATTTGGTTCTTTTAAGTCTAACTTGTCTTTACAGTTTGAAGGTTGTTTTGTAATGGTTGTTCTTTTATAATTACATGTGATATTGAAATAGTTCACCAATACTTCTTGCAGCTAGTGTGGTCAGACAGTGACCTTAATTTTCCTTAATTCTGGTTAAATTAGTTTTTCATAATAATCAGTGTATACTATAACAGTGGTAGGTAATATATATTATATTGCATATTTATGACATTGTTCTTCACTGGTTTATATTATTATAGAAATTCTGAGTGTGTTTAATGTGTACACTTTTCTGTCCAATTTCAGTCCGTGTATTTGCATTAAACACCACACATACCACTTTCAATTAATAAAATTGTATCACTAGGTTTGTATTTACAATTTCTACTTTCATTATTTTATAACTTACACTAGTTTACATCGTTTTGGTCTTATTTTATGCTAATTACAAGCTGATTTATAACCAAGTTGAGGTTACCTGGGACCCCCTGTTAGACAACAATGGTCTGTTTTGGCTATCTGGTTTCAATGTTTTACAGGTTATTATTTGACACTTTTACACTTGTTAATTATTATTTACTATCTCTTTTTATTATTTCTACCTGTCTACAGGTGATTACTGGGTTCTTTTTTTGTTATTTTATTTGAATCTGCCAGTATTAAAAGCATGCCTGGTACACTGTTCTTACTAAGATAATTACTCTATTCGTATCATTCATTATTTTCCTTCATGGTTTTGATTTATTTAATTAATGCTATTCTTTTATTAGAATAAAGAGTTTTTTGTCATGGTTTGTCTTTGGTAATGTCTGTCTATGTCTGTGTCTCTTTGCTGTTTCTTAATTCTGTAGACTTCTGGTTTTATTAGTTTCATTTTCTGTTAATACATATACTAGGCACATTATTTGGCATATTTGTTAATTCTTCTGTGTTTGTTACCTTGCTTGTGTTTATTTATATTCTTCAGTCTCTTGTTAATGCTGAATGTCATTGTACTTCAGTTTTGTCCTCTCACTTACCATATCTATTGGGTCATTTGGATAATCACATTATTAAGTTGTCTTCTATACTTTCTTCTTTATCAGTATTTGTTGTCCTTTGTTTGCTGAGTTAATTACATTAATTGTTTTATTGAGTTCTTGAACCTTATATAATACTTTGTACACAGTTACTTAGCTGTAATTCCTTTCTTAGGTGTTCTGGTGTGAGTTTATGAGTGTTTCATTCTTTATCTTTTGTTGTTAACTTTATTGTGAAGATATGTACTATTACATATTGCCCCAACGCTAAAATTGATCATTTCAACAAATATTGTGCAGGTGTTGATGAAATTATCAATAATTTTATTTGTTTAATCACTTCTTTACTTAAGCTTCCTTCTTTGATCTCTTATAATTTTCCCTTTTCTTCTTCATGCAATTCACTATCTCCTTGCTTTATTTAGTATGTTATCTTCTTTCTTTGTGTTTTATCCCTTAAACATTTAACTTCCCTAACTATTTTCCCTATCATGTGCGTTGGCACCAGTCGGGTGGGCACCTTTGGCTCCAATTCACCGCTGTCCATCTTACACCTTCTGAGTTCAGAGGAACGTATCGTATGCTCAGGTATATGATTGCTGGATCGTTCTACAGTCAATCATAAAAAAACTTTAAAGTAGTCTTAAAGCGACTAAAATATAATAAACATTCTGGGATTCTGTGAAGTTTTTTATTACATACAAACACCAATAAATTATTTATGTATTCCACTCACCTTAAAAATCCCTTTTGCTACAGCCAGAGTTACGTCACACGAACAACTAGGATGCAAACGTTGTTTACGGGTTATTTGAATAACTTACGCTACTCATTTTTGAAGAGAATTAAATTGAAATTTTCTTTATTAAACTTTTAAACCTTCATGTTGTGATGGTACAATTCTGGTACAATCTTTAATTAACAAAAACATGGTATAAAAGACCATAAGTATTGTATTCCTTCATTTTTTAACAATTTGGTCATAATTAATTAAACTTTTAATAATCCTTGTAAAGCTACAGTGAGTGAACTATATAAATATTTTGTAAATGCAAAAGTGAATTGCCAGGATTCTAACTGTTTCATCGCAAAAAACCAAGAAACACAACAAAAAAACGTATGTCGCATACTGAGATAAGGTGCCTATCCCTGATGACGCCAGCGATGAAGAATGTGTTGTTGAAGCTGTAAACAGACGAACAATAACTTGATGACATAGTTTCGCCCCACCTACGCGAAATGGGACAAAGAATCTTGGTCATTTCATCAAAAAGCGTGAGCGCAGCCGGCCGGCAAACCGTTCACCGAGTGTGAATTTTAACTTTTACACCACTAAAAGTGGTTAATTACAACAGTGTTAATCAACAGTGACACCTTACCATTAGGTAAGGTGTAATACTACAAAAATGTGACCGGTAGAAATCGACGAACTCGCGGTGCACGACGTTCGTAACACCGCAGCTGGCAATTTGGTGAGAACATTCCAAACATTCGTATTAATGCAAAATCAAAATTCAATTAATGTTAAATGACCAATTCTAAATCAAATAGGAGCTCAATAAAATAAAATAAAGTTGTACCAGAGCGTGAGAGAGAGAGAGAGTGACATAAATTATGCTGGGTTGTGCGAGAGATATATATATATCTATGTTTAATAACCTATTATATAATATTCCATAATTACATATTTTTATATTACATATTTCATGATTTTGGAGGGTTTAAAGTTCGCTGAATGCAGCATTATGTAAGATGTAATTCTAGCAAAATAAATAGGGTATATCATTGGTAGCAATTTTAACCAGGTATTATTATTTCAAATAATTTCCGCTACTCAAAAGTTCGCGTAACGAATTCCTGCCCTATAGTGACTAGCAATGGTAAGTAAAATTACAAAGTTATTAACATATATGTATTCTTATATCAAGATGGCGCCCGACTTTTGAAAACAGCAATAAACGTATAGTTACAGATGGCGCCCGTAATAACAGGGACCTGACATAAAATTTTATGTGAGTATGCCTACAAAGAGAGCGGAGAAGTTATCTGAGGTAATAAACGCCAAAATTTTAATACGTAAACATAACCTAAGTTTACGAGGTTATGTTATAAGATTGTATGCATGGCTGTATTATAAATAAGCAAAATGAATACTGATGAAGATAATAATGCAAAAGTCAGCATAACTGACGCAACAGTTACAAGTGAGATGGACGTTGAATTAACCCCAATTAGTCAGATCAGTGAAACCAGAGCCACTGAGTTAGACACAGTTCCTTCAACATCCATTTCAACTAGTTCGGAAAGTAAATCAGATAGTACCGCTGCTTTGATGCAGCTGTTATTAAATAAATTTGATGAACAGAGTGTAAAATTTGATGAAAAATTTGATAGTTTTGATATCAAGTTCAATGAATTAAAGAATGAAATTAAAAACGGTAACAATAATCTCATTAAGCAGTGTAATAAAGTAATAAAAAAATTGGATGAGAATTTAATTCAACTAGAAAAACAGAAGGCGAATAGTAGTGAAAACAGTACGAAAAACGAAGTACTGGCCAATAACGTAAGTAACAGTGATAAGTTGAATAATGAATTTACAGGTAGTAAGAATATAATATTAGAAAATGATAATGAAAGTATTATGAGTGATAATGAAGTGTTTGAGTGTATTGAGTCAGAAAGAGAGTTTGGAGAAAGTATTTTTGTACAAGGGGTGCAGGGGGTAGAATTTTCTTTTGATGTTGTGTTAGGGGGTGAAGAAAAGTCTTCACGTATTTTTTATAAGGACAAGAGTTCCTTCAATTTATATTTGGGAGACGATAGGTCTACAAATAAAGTTTCTTGGTGTTTTAGTGTACCTCATAAGTGGTGCAGTAATTTTAAGTTAGGGACCCCTGCATATTTGGAGAGAGAGTGTAAATTGGTGTTATGGTGAGGAATATATTAAGAGAGAAAGTGTAGAGAGATATTGTGAGAAAAAGAAAGTAATAGAAATTTTTAAAGTTAATAGAAAGTACAGAGAATTGGTAGAAAGGTTAGGCATAGATACGGTGGATGAAAATAATGAATACTTACCTTATAGTAACAATGATATTGAGATAACAATAAATGATGAGAATAAGTACTTACCTGTGGTAGAAAATTATGATGATAATTACAAGATGAATAACCAAATTATAACATATGATCTTACTGATATAGACAGAACCCTACTCGATCGTGACTTGATATATTTGTTTGATAATTGTTTGATATATGAATATGAATATAATGTTTGTACTAATTTGTAACAGAAGTAAATTATTAATTGTGATAGAAAGTTTCTAATGAAGTTAACTTATTAATTAATATGTAATGAAGGTAATTACTAAGGATTAATAAATGATTAAGTAAGAATACAAATATTTGGATTTTAAAATGTATTGTTATGAGTAGGTGAGAGATGAATTTTATAAGACAATTGTCAATGATTACAGTAAGGTAGAATGTTTAAACAGGGATAGAGCCTGGGTATTAAAATAGAAGCACGTGAGTTTAATTAATGTAAATGGAGTTAGATAGTTAAGAATTTTGAAGTAAATAATACAAAAAGAGTATTAGATATTTAGGGACACAGTAGTTAGTGATTATTTGTAGAGGGGAGTAAAGTCAAGGTTAAACATATAATTGTTGTTGATGATATTTTGTAGTGGGGGTGAGGTGATAAGGAGTAGCCAACGTATAGTGTTGTGGCAGGTCATAGCGTAGTTTAAGGGAGTGTTTGCCGAATTTTTTGGAAGGGCAAAATATTATGAATGTATATAGCCAGTTAGGGAACACCCATCTCTGTACAAAGACGTGCGGTGCTATAGGATTTATTGTCGGAATGAAATTAGTAAAGGTGTTTATAATTGAGATATTGGTGTCATGATAGGTAAATTTGGTGGTTAGTTAGAAGAAGGCGAGTAAGATAATAATAAGTAAAAGCATAGAGAATACAGGAGTCACCCAGAATAAACAAAGATTAGAATGTGAAAGGTTAGGTAGTTAGGTAGGTGAAAAAGTTTAGAGGAAATAAGAAATGAATAATGAAGTAATAATAATAATATGAATATTAATAATAAATGTGAAATAAATATTAATAATTATAATAAATAATTGATGTCTAATTAATTAATTAACTGAAATTGTAATTTAAAAAAAAATGCAAACTTAAATCGATAGAATATGCAAATCTTAATAAGATTAAATATGAATTTAAAATGTATTAATATAATGATCATGTGTATTAATGTATCAATGTATTATCATGTATTATGTTATGAGATTTTAACATGATTTATGGAAATAGTGTGTGTGGAGGAGAAAGAGGGGTAAATATAATTGGCGCTGTCAATAACAATTATTACCTGTTAATAACGATAGTAATGATTTTAATAATAAGTTTAATTTCAATAAGATGTTATTAATTATTTTGTTTCTCTATAATTTTTTTTTCTCCATGTTTGAATATTTGGGAGATTTATATGGGAATTTCCATATTTTCAGTTATAATTAAATTCTTTTATATCAATATGTGTTTCTTTTATATTTATAATAATTATAAAATAGAAAGAGTTAATTATTATCGATGGGAATCGAAACGATTTTATAATTCAGGGTAGTCCATAATGAGAATGGAAGTTCTAGATAATTCTTGTGAGTTACATTTTTGGTAATTATATTTTAGTAGTATTTCAAGCAAACCCAGTGCTTATTAGCACAAACCAGCACCTAGCTAAGGGGAAACAGATCAGTTAAGGATAGAGTAATATACCAAGCCACTATTTTGATATTTTTCATTTATTGTTTCAGTGTTTGGTGATGTTATGACAGCGGTCCTGAGCTGGCCAGCACGTCAGAGCAGGGGCGTTACGCGCCTAAGTGGCCTTATGGTGTTGGGATCTCGAAGGAGAAGTCCAGTAAGGTCATGCAGGTACTGTCATCATCATCAGACCACGGGTGAGTTATTGTTTTCTTTTATATAAATTGTAAGGGGGTTGTGGCGACCTATCCTGGCTGATCCCTTTAGGAAGCATGAATGGGTCAATGAAAGTTTTTATGCTTCGGCACAAAATCTTTCATTGAGGGGGTTTTGTGATGGTACAATTCTGGTACAATCTTTAATTAACAAAAACATGGTATAAAAGACCATAAGTATTGTATTCCTTCATTTTTTAACAATTTGGTCATAATTAATTAAACTTTTAATAATCCTTGTAAAGCTACAGTGAGTGAACTATATAAATATTTTGTAAATGCAAAAGTGAATTGCCAGGATTCTAACTGTTTCATCGCAAAAAACCAAGAAACACAACAAAAAAACGTATGTCGCATACTGAGATAAGGTGCCTATCCCTGATGACGCCAGCGATGAAGAATGTGTTGTTGAAGCTGTAAACAGACGAACAATAACTTGATGACGTAGTTTCGCCCCACCTACGCGAAATGGGACAAAGAATCTTGGTCATTTCATCAAAAAGCGTGAGCGCAGCCGGCCGGCAAACTGTTCACCGAGTGTGAATTTTAACTTTTACACCACTAAAAGTGGTTAATTACAACAGTGTTAATCAACAGTGACACCTTACCATTAGGTAAGGTGTAATACTACAAAAATGTGACCGGTAGAAATTGACGAACTCGCAGTGCGCGACGTTCGTAAAACTGCAGCTGGCAATTTGGTGAGAATGTTCCAAACATTCGTATTAATGCAAAATCAAAATTCAATTAATGTTAAATGACCAATTCTAAATCAAATATGAGCTCAATAAAATAAAATAAAGTTGTACCAGAGCGTGAGAGAGAGAGAGAGAGTGACATAAATTATGCTGGGTTGTGCGAGAGATATATATATTGTAACGTAACAGAGTTGAGGTCCCCCAACGTTACATAAAAAATTGAATGAAACATGGTCAAGGACCATACCCTGAATTAAGGTTGTTCAGTAGTTAATGCATCTGAGAAGTACCTCAAGTCAAAAGAGGCAATAATTAGTGTTGAATATAAAAAACCATACCAATTAATAGTTAAATATAATAAATTATGCTTGTTTTTATACTGTAACATGTTAATGTTCACAGAATATGTATGTTATGTTTTGAGTATCGTAAGAATGAACTGATGTTGTTTAATAGAAATACTTCATCAATGATTATGTTTGTATTTATGTTAAATTTGTCTTTAGACAATCAAGTATAGTTACCTGTGTTAGGCATTATACTAAGTTTTAAGTATTGTCTAAAATTGAATAATGCTGTTGTTTTAATTAATGTTTGTAAACTTGGCCAGGAGGGCAATCAGTGTTCAATGTTTGACAAGTAGTTCTAATAATTATATTGTAAACTAAGGAAGGGTTCCAGGACCAGTTAATTAATGTAACAAAGTAACCACCAGGAAATTAAAAATTAATGTAATTAACCATTAACCAATAATTAATTGTACAGTAGGTCAGGTAAAAGAAAATTAAGTTAAAAAACCAAATAATGTTATAACGGTTGCAAGAAAACCTATAGGCCTAAATTCCATATTTGTGAAAGGAAATTAATACCTTTTTAAGAAGTCCAGTCCAATGAAACTATGGTAAAACATTTACTGTTTAAGAAGGAAGGTTAGGTGAGAATTTTAGGTAATTTAATATTATTCCAAGCATGGAGTATTTTATTGAAAAAGAGTAGTAATATTCGATAATTCTGGCTCTAGGATATCTAATTTCACCCAATGACAGAAAAAAGTGGTTGTTAAGGCAACTGAAATGTACACGAGTTGTTTATATTGAATCATTCATTCTGATTGTTACAAGCTATTAAGTTGAGATGGGCAGATGCATTTAAAAAAATGAATAAGAAATTCTGAAGAAAATATAAATCAAAATTAAAAAACCCTCTTTGAAACCTATTTATATCATAATACTGATGAGTAATAAAACTAAGTAGACTTCCAAATTTAACTGAATACATTTAAAAAGAGTTGAAAACCCCTCACCTCATTCACCAGAATAATTCCGCTGGATTTGGTATTAAAACGATTTCCACTATAACCAGAAGATCAGTTAAGAGAATTAGAGTAAGAAACTAACGGAATTATTGAAAGGACAAGAAGACCTCGTTTGGCATAGTTAACCTTCACTTGCAGAAGAAGCTGGGATCCTATTTTCATTTTGCCGAGACCGACAACTAGCAAGATCATAGTAGAAGAACAGCGGTCTGAAGAATTTCTGAGAGCTTCCCAATACACTCCACAATCAATTTTATTAAGGGCCAGAACACTTTTACTGGATGAAGATGAGTTAAGCTGAGTCTCGTCAACTGTTTACAGACGTCCACAGCCAGTCGGAGTTTTCGTCGACTTGGTAAAAAAACAACCTATTTTAAATTCAATATATTTAGAGTTAATAATTTTGTTTTGTAATACTTGAGTAACCTTAATTGTGCATTTTACCTGGCCTTACTAATGGTTCCAAGAACCTTACGAACCCTGGGATTAGAACTATTTATTGTTATTTTTCATTTGTATAAGTCAATGGAATTTGACTAATTTACAATCGATATATTTTTTGTGTGATCGATTTGATTATATTATTATTTTGGAGATAACGGCGACTGTGAATTAATAGATAAATTTAATAAAGGATCTGTATTGTATGAGATAATGTGTGAAGTTATTGCAGAATAGATACTATATGTAGTGGGTGGAATAATTTACAATAAAAGGTTGATTTAAACCCGATGAACAGCTAACCTAGAAACACGATTATTGCAAATAACAGCGCCAAGTGCTTACAGCTGGTGGAACGGGAGATCGCTGAACTAGCGTGTTTTCAGTGCAAAGTTTGAATAGAATTTCCTAACGTCGAGTGACTAGGGTTGACAAGAATATTCATTACATTCAGTTAATACACTATATATATCGTTAATATTACCCAACTACTGAATACTAAGCTAAACCTATGTCGTAGTACGATTATAAGTTAAAAGAACATTATTATAATTATATTTGTCTAATAATATATTTTCAGGAGGTTTCATCGGTCACAACCGAAAGATATATTCATTAATGATACACTGATTAAAAACCTGTAACTTCGATAAATTGTTACAATATCTATGTTTAATAACCTATTATATAATATTCCATAATTACATATTTTTATATTACATATTTCATGATTTTGGAGGGTTTAAAGTTCGCTGAATGCAGCATTATGTAAGATGTAATTCTAGCAAAATAAATAGGGTATATCATTGGTAACAATTTTAACCAGGTATTATTATTTCAAATAATTTCCGCTACTCAAAAGTTCGCGTAACGAATTCCTGCCCTATAGTGACTAGCAATGGTAAGTAAAATTACAAAGTTATTAACATATATGTATTCTTATATCAAGATGGCGCCCGACTTTTGAAAACAGTGTCTCTATCGTTTATCGTCTATCGTATGTTTATTATCAGCAATAATCGTATAGTTACAATGTCAATTATTTCTCATAATTTGGAAAATGAAATACATACATAATATTTTCTGTGATTCACTTCATGGCTACGACAATGCAATTATAATCTTATTCTAGCATCTTACCTTATTTTAAAATACAGACCGCCCAGCCTGCTAGCGTTCACTCATTCACACTAATTTACATAAAACCCCCGTTTGAATTAATTATAAAAAGTTGTATTAGGCATGGTGCAATACCCTTGTCGGTAACTAGGGTATCTCTGAAGTAGTGGCGATTCACTTAAGAAATTTGTGTTATAAGTCCGAAAAAGTTTATAATTTCCTTCTCTGCCGATGAACTTCAACCGCCTTCACATTTTTTCTAATATAAACGCACTTTTTACTTGAAACTCATAAATTTTGAAAGAGCCCCTTGGGGCAGATACCTGGCCAGGCACTGTCTGTAGAGAACTGGGGAGTTGTCTAGGGCCAGGCGTCTCTAAGCTCACTCTCAACTAGATTGCGGTCTCACAAGGGGGCAAGCAATGCCTTCTATTTCATCGTCACTGCTGTGTCACATTCAACACACTTTTTTTTTGTGTGTTTGACGTGGATGACATTTGGTAAGCACTGGTTGACGTCACAGTTATGGGCTGTACTTAGTTTCATTTCCGCCAGCATGGACCACAAGGCGAACAGAAATATAGTACTCAAGCCATTTTGTGTCCAACAATTCCGCGACGGTCTGCGAACATGCTGGGGTGGTGCGTTTGGGCGCAGGTGTCACACAAACGTTAAGTTCTTAGAATCGACGCCTTGCACATTCTTTTGCCAATGTTTCACAACAGTTACGGCGTACTGTTCCTTGGTCTGCACAATGCTTTTATTCATACACGTGGACTGGCCACACAGATGGAAATTAATTTAGAATATTTTAATAGATCCCCAAATTTAATAAAATAAAAAATCCTTTTATTTGACCCGTGATACTTTTCAATTTATTGATATTTTAATAAAATATATAAAATATGATTGATATTATTTTATAGTCTAACTTTGTCGGGCACCATCTTGTATTTATTACTTACAAGAAACAGATTTGTACTTACCATTTTTGGGGTTCTTTTTAGGCGAACTCAGGAGCAGAGCTGGTTGTTCAAAATAAAAAAAAACTTTATTTTGTTTCCCCTTTATAGAGGTTTATTAACAATTAGATATTATCATCATTTTAAAATCATTAACAAACTACCTCCTTACCTCCTTCATCTGTTATACAATTCTCATAAAAAAAAACTCACATGAAATAAAATTGAAACCTAATATAAACTTTTTAATTAACAAAAAAAAAAAAACATCAAGATATTAAATAGAAATAATTTTTTGAAACACAAACCAGCCTTCTTAATTTTAATACATTCTCACGTACACACACAACACACACACACAGTTACTTTAGAGATCTCATTTTTATGTTTAAAATTTTGTTGTGTTCTCATTTTTATTAGCCCTTGTTAAAATTCATTTTAATTATTTGGTACTTAGCTGTTCAATTTTGTCCAGAAGACGTCGCCTTAATTTAACCGCACATTTGCTATTTTTGACACTGATGATTAAAACCGAAACTGTCTCTACATTTTATATCTGAATTCCTACATATTTTAAAACTGTTATTACACTATTTTCAAGAATTAAAATGCGTTACTTTCATTTTCGGTGCGGGCGATACAAAGAACTTCGCCCAAACCGGCGAGCCGGGCAGACGCGACAGTTGTTTTGCGTCCGATCTGTTCAGATGTTATAGTCCGACTGCTTTGTTTGCTGTGAGTGTGACAAAGCTAGTTGCACACTCCACCCACATTCCTTGTTATGTAACTCGCTGACGTATATACTGACGTCAGATGGTCTGATGCTAGTTACATAACTTGTTGAGTGGTTTTGTATGTCATTGTTTGACCTTGGCACAGTTCCGTCGGTTGTTAAGTTCATAAAACTCATTTCAATAATTTACATACAATATTGTCAATCAGTCGTACCACCTTCGCTACCGTCGCCTACCACTAAATTTACCTTTGTTTATAAATTTTGTCCCAATTGTTGAAAAATATTATTTACTTTATGAAAAAAAATACAAATTGCTTTATTACCCCAAAATAGGCCCGTTACAATACCCCCTCAATGAGATATTTTATGCCGAAGCATAAAAAATCTCATTGACACATTCATACTTGCTAAAGGGATCAGCCAAGATATGTCGCCACAACCCCCTTTACGGTTTACAAAAAATATAATCAACTCACCCTTGGTCTGGTGACTGTGACCGCATCTGAATGACAATACTGGCCTTCTCTCTCGAGATCCCAACACCGTAGAGTCAGACAGATACTTAGCGCCCCTGCTCTGACGCGCTGGCCAGCTCAGGTCCGCCGCCACAGCATCACCAAACACTGAAACAACAAATCAAAATATCAACTAGTGGCCTTATACAACACCATATCCGCAACTGATCTGTTTCCCCCTAGCGGTGCTGGTTTGCGCTAAGAAGCACTGGTTTTGTTTTTTACCTATTTCTAACATATATATCAAAATATCTAATAACAACATGATACCCATTTTAAAATTCCATAATCTCATTCTATCTACTTTCTCTTGTTAACTTTATCCCAAAATTCAAAATCATTGCCCTGATTCCCATCAGAATTTAAATAAACAGACGACTGACTCACAAACATTTCCCATTACCATTTTACATTTCTCTCATCCCCAATTTAAAATGCATTTAAAATATTTAACTTCATAAAATTCTCTTAAATACTAACAAACACAATATAATATAAGAAAACATAGTACACTAATAATTCACACTGTTATTATCATCTTAAAATAAACAATTTATATTTAAAATTTACACACTTTACATCATTGAATTTGCATATAAAATCATAAAATTATCTTTTAAACTCACTTTACTTTTATTAATTCTCTTTCAACAAAAATTATTTTTTTTATTTATTTTTTTTTTCCAATCTTCGTTTTACACATCATTTTGTTTATTATTCCCTTTCATTAATTTGGGTGATTCTACGTTATTCGTTATAATTCACTTTTTCAACTTGGCATTTACCCATAATCTTCCCCTTTTATTACTCTAACGCTCCCTTACAAAATCTTTAACTAGTATGACACCCCACTATCACAAAATCTACTAACCCTTCTCCACCTCTAACTACTTACTACTTTAACTCAATTCGCCACCTTCTACTCTTATATATAAAAAAAATACTCTCTAACCCTTTGTACATAGGATACGTGTTCCCCCCCCCAAAAAAAACTCAATTCCCGTTCTCTGGTTCCTGGATTCTACCTAAGGCAACCCCTTCCCACTAAATCTATACCAAATCCCGTCCCAACTCACTATTATGTTGCGGACTCCCACATTACACTACCCCCTACTACAAAATTGCCATCCCCCAAATCTCAATCTCCTTAACTTACTACAACTACAACAAAATAACATCATCAATTATAAACAACAATATATCAATCAAAACTCTACAATTATTCTCCATTACTACTGTGTCAACATCAATACTTCTCAAAATTCTATAACATACATTAACTCAAAACAACCTTACATTATTTTCATCTCTACTATTTCTTTAACTTGGACTTCAACTTGGACAGATCTATATGTCCCATAAAATATTCAACACCCAACTTCTATCTTTTGCAACCCATTGAAACTATCACAACTTTATTTCATTTTATTTTAAAATCTATAAACACATTGAAAACATATTATCATATTTTTATAATCCTTATTCCTAACATACTAAATGCAATTAACACAATAAGACATAATAAAAACAATATAGGAAGTATCTAGTGCATCTATTTTTCAAATCAAAACAAAATTCTTGAGTAGCAAATCATCATTATTAAAATACAACAAATTAATTCGTTATCCCCTTGGATAACCTCCCTGCTACACACACTATGACCCCCCCTGGACTGTGGCATCCACAAGGACTGAAGTTGTGGAGGAATGTGACATCTCCGTGTCCTTGCTTCTGTGTTACATTTTAAAGATTAGATATCATAATATCTCTGTCTATAGTTACACGCCCTTAATGCGGGTCTACCACCTGGCTCTGCTGTCCCTCCTCGGACAGAGTGGTAGCCGCTGTTCCCTAGTTTGGTGATTCCCTGTAATTTCACCCCCCATCAATTTCAAAATACACCTTTACAACGATAACAGCTATGGCCAGTTATGGTCAGCGCGTAATCGTAATGTGCCCCAACCATAGCTGTTAAAGCTAAACCAATTCCACGGTCAAGGTTTGGTGAGGCCGTGACCGCCCGAAAAGTTGGGGAATCACAAGTAAAACCTCTTTTGTAACACTAAACTTAAGAATTTATACTTAAATGACATTATTAGTATACACTAAACACACAATTCTCTTTTAAATAATTTATATAAAAACTTATAAACATTATTGTTTAAGAATTTTCATTAACTCTTTTATATATCATTATTTCATTATTTATCCTTTGCTGTAATTAGATTACTCAAAATTTTCAAATTTATTATTAACATATATTTTTAACCATTATGCTATTCCACCAACTAAACCATTTAACATTCATTTATTTATTCATTAATTATTATTAAATTGAAATCTCATCAAACAATTTAAATTCATTAAAAAATTCAAACATATAACCTTCAATCACAATATTGAAACATTTCAAATTATTTACTTCAATTGATTATTAAAACACAACATATTTCAATTATTATCAAAATTACAAATCATCAATTATTGTCTTCATAATTACTTTATTAATTAATTAGAATGCAAAATATTAATAATATTACTATTATTATCACAACATTTTCCTACTACATATACACATTATTTACCTAACCTTTCATAATACACACAAATGAATTCACTACATTATTTACAAAGTATACGTCAATAACTGTTCAATTGTTTCACACTTCGTATGTCCAAATCTGCAAGGTCGTTACCAAAATTTACAGTATTCAACAATGTCTATACACTGATATTTTAGCTCAGCCTCCATCGTCATATAAATATCTAATATATTTGTAACATGCACCATTGTTATCCACATACAATTTATTATTATTATTATTATAATAATCCACTAACTTTATTCCATTCATTATGCCATTATAATTTATAGGGTTATTCCCTATTAATATTTCATACACCTTGTCAACATCAGGTATTATTGTCCAGTCTCCATCAGTATTATTGGTCAATGTCAGGTAAGTTGTTTTATCATTCTTATATTCATCAACTATTACGTCAGGTAAGTCATTATTATTTATAAAAATATTATCAAAATAATTCTCTATCTCTCTTTCAATAGGTAAGTATTTTAGATGGTTCATCTTCACCCCTTCTAATATTTTCCTCAATTCATCATAATTTCTTTTTAACTTATATAATTCTATCTCTCTTTCAATACACAACTCTCTCTCTCTTCATAACACCACATCACACTCTCATAATTATTACAGACAGAGGGTACAACATTATACAACATCAATATACACTTCACTTCATCTACTAATATGGGTCTCTTGCCCTTCAAAAACAACAACATTTGTGAACACTCTGGTTCAGAAAAATTAATGGGAAAATTTACCCTCTGCCCCCATTCAACTACTATATTATTTTTCCTGTACGGCAGCGCGATGATTTTGTTTTCTAGGTTGGCTAATCTGCTTACTACCTCGCCTCAAAATTCGCGTGTTTGTACTTTGCACAGTGCGTAGCTAGCTTTCTCGGCGTTCGGTTCGCCGAATCCTTCGCTGTCAATTAGTGTCGACATTAAATGTAGGCTTTAGGCCCTTATATTCTCGCTTATGGCCAACTAGCGCCATAACTTCATTTCAATTCAAAATTTATAATACTTAGCAAAATGCAGTATTAGCCAACCTCATTTCAAATTAATACAGCTGTAATGTAACTAATTTAGATATTAAAATTATTCGTATACAGTCCACTTCTTGTCATTTTCTTCCTGCAGAATCAATGCATTTATTACATATCATTTTCAACTACTATGGAAGACCAGCCGACAGAATATTTTAACTCAAGAAGCATACATTTAGCCCACTTGGGCCCAATTCATTAACTCTTCTTGTCCACACTTGCTGGATCATTATTTTCATTCAACACTTCGGTCCACGTGGACCGGACATCAACCATTTTTTGGTCACTCCGGACCTGGATTTCCATTTAATATTTTTTACATCTGTTTCTGGCCATCACGGGCGAATTAGCACGTCAGCTAATGCGACCGTGGCATGATTTGCGTCGCCATTTCGCTCGTCATCTTCGGACAACGTAGTAGCAAGTTCCTGCCGGCTGCAGTGCTTACTCAAAGTGGTCATCTCTGCCAGCTGTTCACCATCTTCACCAAGGAGCCGACGCTGCAGGACATCAACAGCAAGGTACCATCAACAACAGTAAAAAGGTGCGTAAAATGTCTGAAGAAGGCCTCAAGGCGCTGACCAGAAAGAGAGGCGGATTAAAGTCCGCGATAGTGCGGATACAATCCGCGGTAAATTCATTTGACATAAATCAAAGTACAAAACATTTTCTAACTGTAAGACTGGAAAGTCTCAAAAGCTTGGCCTCGAAGTACGACGAGGTACAGTCTGAGATAGAGCTTATCAGTAAAGACACGAGCGTTGCTCAGGCAGACCGAGTTGAGGTTGAAGAAATTATATACTCAACTGAGGCAAACATTTTACAACTTCTTGACACTTTTAATACTCAGACTGTGCCTCCCGTATTATCGACGCCTATGCATTTAAAGCCGATAAGTTTGCCCTGCTTCTCAGGCAACATACTTGAGTGGCACCATTTTTATTCAATTTTCAATGATCTAGTGCATTCAAGATCCGATTTAACACCAGTGCAAAAACTGCATTATTTGCATTCCTCTGTGAAGTGTGAACCATTAGATTTAATTAAATCATTACCCATTTGTCAAGAAAATTATGTAATAGCATTGAACTTGCTGTCCGAAAGGTATAACAACCCATTTATATTAGCCAAATACTATGTACAAAACCTGCTTCAGGTTAAGTCCACAATAAAGGACTCAATCCAAAGCTTGGCGGAGTTTATGAATACAATAACGTCTTCCGTTAATTCACTGGCGGCAATGAAGCTGTGAGTGAATTCATTTGAATTTATTACCATACAGTTGCTCTCCACCAAACTTGACCCTATTACTTTAAAACTTTGGAAGGAGTCAATAGACCCTGACAACTTGCCTAGCTTTCAAGACTTTACGCATTTTTTAAACTTACGCAGACAGCTTTTAGAAAATACAATGCCTATTGAACCCGGACAGCAATTCAACAAACTTAGTGTAAAACCCAACAATAAATTTGAGAAATGTAGTTTAAGAAATACTGCTGGCAGCAATACCTTTAAAAACTATCGCGCAGCGGCAAAGCATTGTTCATGCGTGTGTTGTAAATCTGACCACCCGCTTTACATGTGTAATAATTTTCGTATATTAAGTGCCGCTGAGCGGGGGCAATTGGTTGCAAATCATAAATGTTGTATCAACTGCCTTAGAGCAGGTCATTTGATAGCTAACTGTAAGAGTAAACAGGTCTGTAAAATTTGTTCAAAAAGACACCACACATTGCTGCACGCAAATTACGTGCCGAAATCAACAGCTGCCAGCAGCAATTATTGCTCATTTAAATTACAGTGCAAAAACAATGTTCTTTTATCCACAGCGGTTGTATATGTCGTTGATCAGGCTGGCAACAGGCATAAAGCTAGAGCGCTTCTAGATGCCGGTTCCCAGATCAATTTCTGTACGAAATCATTTGCGAAAAGGTTACACCTTAAATTAACCAGATCTAATATTCCAATCACAGGAATAAACAACACAGCGTGTTGCGCTACTGACATTGCTTCTATACGTATTATTTCTCGCTATCAGAGACATAGTTTCGAGGCGAAATGTGCCGCCTTATCTAACTTAACTCACAATCTGCCTTCAATTTCGTTTGATATCAACCGGTTCCACATTCCAAATAAAATTTTTCTGGCCGACCCAGATTTTAATATATCTTCACAGATCGACATACTATTAGGGGCACAATTTTATCTGGATTTAATATTAGCCAATAAATACACACGCGGACCCAATTTCCCTATCATTCAGGAAACAAAACTGGGTTACATTCTGGCTGGCAATCTGCCCAAGCACTGCCACTCCGAGGGTCCTGCTGTTTCGTTCCTGGCAAGGAAAAATGACAGTCAAATTCTGCAATCTCTCGAGAGATTTTGGGAGGCAGAAACAATCCCTGACGATACCCCTGATAGCGAGTCGGCTTGCGAAGAGCATTTTGTGCGCTCTACTCAGCGCAACCACGAGGGTAGATTTATAGTGTCGCTCCCATTCAAGTCTGATAATCCCCACTTGGGGGAATCTTACACAAGTGCCGAATCAAGATTCTTAGGCTTAGAGCGTCGATTTAGGCGCGATGCCAAGCTCGCTCGCGACTACGCGGACTTTATCAGGGAATACATGGATCTTGGGCACATGACACTCATCGATCATGACGCTATCAATTTAGTAGCGTCAAACACTTACTACATATACTTATATGTGTACTTATATATACTCGTATACTTACTTTGTCTTTGCAAGATTGGTTGGGATGAACCGATTTCCGGTCAGTCACTTTCGGATTGGCATTCTTTGTGTGACAAATTGATTCTGATTGGTAAAATAGTGGTTCCGCGATCCATTCGTTGCATTCATGAGGCGGTTGCAGTTCAGTTGCATGGTTTTTCGGATGCTTCAGAGAGAGGGTTTGGCTGTTGCATATATATCCGAGTCATTTATCAAGATTCTACTGCTTCCTGTCGCCTCTTGTGCTCCAAATCTCGCGTGGCTCCCCTACGCCAGGTGTCATTACCCCGCATCGAGCTCTGCGCTTGCTTGTTATTGTCGCGACTCGTATCTAAGGTTATTCCTGCTCTTTATTCGTTTATTGATAATGTACATTTGTATTCTGATTCTATGGTGGCTCTTTACTGGATTCATGCGCAATCTACGCGTTGGAAAACATACGTCGCTAATCGAGTTGCTGAAATTCAGCGTCGTACGCAAACTTATACCTGGCATCACATTGATTCGCGACGCAATCCTGCTGACATTATATCTAGGGGGTGTTTCCCTGATGTTTTGCGCGATTGCTCGCTTTGGTGGCACGGTCCTAGCTGTCTGTCTCAATCGTCAGAGTCCAATCCCTTCCCATCCTTCGTACCGGCCACTCAGTCGTCCTCTGAAGTCACCGCGGAAGAGAAAACTACACATAACCGGTCGCTAATGTCTACCCTGGCTGTTGACTTATCGTTGGACTTTTCCTCGTTGCACCGGCTGACACGTGTATACGCTTACTGTTTTCGTTTCATCAGAAATATTAGGCACTCATCTGCGGACAAACTTTCGGGCGATCTGACCCCTGTAGAAATTCATCAGTCTCTCAATTTCTTCATAAAACAATCTCAGTCGATCCACTTCCCAACCGAAATTAGTTGTCTTCGGAACGGATCTTCTGTTTCCATTAGGAGCAAGTTGGCTTCTCTCGACCCGTTTCTTGACGACTCTGGAGTGATACGCGTGGGCGGACGATTGCAGCATTCCCAGTTACCCTACGATTCGAAACATCCAATTGTATTACCCCCATCGGCGAATATTACACGCCTTATCATCGAACGTGAACACATTCGTTTACTTCACGCTGGTGCTCAACTCGTGCATCATTCACTGCGTCAACGTTGGTGGATTGTTAATGCCCGGCTAGTCATCCGTTCCATTATTCGTAAGTGTCTCAAGTGTATCAGGTTTAGTGCCACACAGCAGGTTCAGAGACTTGGTATTTTGCCATTCCCTAGAGTCACTCCTTCAAGGCCGTTTCTATTTTGCGCGGTTGATTATGGTGGTCCCTTCATGATTCGTCATGGCGGGCAGAAGTCTAGAACTCTTACTAAGGCATACGTATCTTTGTTTGCTTAGCGACTAGGGCTATTCACTTGGAATTGGTGTCTGACCTTACGGCCAGCGCATTTATAGCTGCTTTACGTCGTTTCATGGCACGTCGGGGTATACCCAGTCAGCTGTACTCCGACAATGGTACAAATTTCAGGAAGGCCCGCACCATCTTACATGACATTTACAACTTTTGGCACAATAAGGATGCCATCTCCTCGATTAAGTCATTCACATCCTCCAGGGGATATCATGGTCATTTATTCCGCCCTCCTCACCTCATTTCGGTGGCCTTTGGGAGAGCGGCATAAAGAGTTTGAAATTTCATCTGCGCCGCGTGGTAGGCAAATCTATACTAAACTTCGAAGAGTTCACGACCGTTTTGTCCCAGATAGAGGCATGTCTGAACTCTCGACCTTTATTTGCTATCTCATCGGATGTTAACGACCCGGTGCCACTTACACCTGGCCATTTTTTGATTTGCGCGCCCTTAACAGCGATTCCGGACCCAGACCTTTCTCACGTTCCTGTTTCTCGTCTTGGGCGCTGGCAACTCCTTCAGAGGTTTGTCCAGGGCATTTGGAAGGCGTGGTCTCGCGATTATTTGCACCAGTTGCAACAGCGTCACAAGTGGAAGTTTGCCAAAGATAGTGTTTCCATTGGTGACTTAGTTTTGCTTATTGAGGATAACTTGCCTCCATTAGCCTGGAAATTTGGCGTAATCATCGCCACATTTCCCGGCCCAGATAACTTGGTTCGTGTCGTGGACATTCGCACGCCTACGGGTGTTTTGCGGAGACCCATACATAAATTATGTCTGTTGCCAGCGCGAGACGAGATTTGACATTATGATTACTTAGCACAATACTACTTTATTCAGCCACTGGCTTACTACTTATTACGACCATTTGGTCAACACAATCGTGATGAATCATCACAATATTTTTCTTGTCAATTTTGCGTCATTGCACGCTTCTAATTATCACAGCTTTGGTGGTATCTTAATGTTTGTATTGTATGTTAATTTGTGTGGCATACTATGTCTTACACATTTTCATTTGATGTTATGGGGTATATTGCATGTTTTTTGGTGGTCTCATTTACAAGATGTTATTACATAATATTTGCATGTCTTGCCGTTAAGCAATCATGCATTCATTTCTTTATATTGTTGCTGATAAATATGTACTATTCTGTGAATGTCTTTAAATTGCTAAATTGTTTCTGTAATTTCAGTATTGTATTGTTATTTGACATTGCAATTATTTATCTTGTAATTATTCTATTTATCTTGTAATTATTCAAATTATTGTTACTGTATTCGCATAAATTATGTCTATGCAAAAGGCTATTGTTAGCGTCTGCCGTATGTAACTGCCACGTCTAGGTTTATTGTATATTGTACTTTATATTTTATTCATTTTGCAAGTAAGCATGCACAATTCTTTTACTTAAAATTATGACGTACATGTTGTAGCGTGTCAATTTTGGGCGTTTTTATTTTTTACCGTATGGGGTAATTATATTTTTTATTTATTTCATTTTGGGCGGGCTTTTCATAAAATTTTTGGTCAACGTTATTTCCATTGTGAAAGAACCAGTGTTGAGAAGCAGTGTTTAGGACAAAGGCGATACGCAATTTCCATTGTGTAACTAGGCAAAGGAATTTGCACCTCCACAAAATTCTAAGAACTTGGTATATGTGTGTCGACGCACGAGCGCAACTACTCACGCAGGCGCTCCAAGGGACGCTCTCAACGAAAAACAAGATGGCTAAAGTGCGAAAGTATTCATCGTTCCTTTAGTTTCACTCAGGAAGTGCTGCTTAAGTCCTGCCTACTTTAATGACGTCAGCCAATGCCTAACTGAGATCGTTGGCCATGTTAACTCAAAAACTACATGCAGAGCCTGTGACAAAGCTTCGACGACGAAAAGCAAGGCAGCGCTTTCCGTTGAAAGTCTGAGACCACCTGAGAAATACCTGTTACGTTACCGTTCCCAGTCTGCATTGGTGAGAGACGCGAGATAGTCTACGAGAAACCAAGTTCGCTAACAGACGCTGATCACGTTGTGCGGGCCCGGTCGGGTCGAACTTTTAAGTATGAATACCTAAATAAAATAACGCCTTCATACCGACCGGGACCCGAGTAATTAACGGATGTAACAATATTATAATTGGCACAGTAGAATTGTGAAGTGACGACAGTGAAATAACGGACCGTGGAATTGGGCAACAAAACACGTGTTCGGTCGGCCGTGAACAGTTAATCAAATTACCACGAATAAAAACATGACTTCGTAAAACAAAATATTAAAGGGGAATATGTTAAATTGTATGGATGTGTGTATGGGCAAAGCTGGGCGGCTTTCGATAGTGTAAGAAATATATGAGGGTAAGGCCTATTTAACCATTTAAAAATGTTTTGTATTATTTTTGTGCGTTTTGTATTAAGGAGTTCCGTCTTATGTAAGTAAAAAATATTCATTTCATAACATAATCATGTGTTAGACTAAGTTATTTCGTCATTACCACTTTCTCATTTCTGTGTTGAAAAAATTCGTCTAACGGATCGGAATCTTTCTGAATTATCAATTGGGTGGGGTCAGATTGCTAAATTGTCCGTTTTATTAAGGTAAAGTGTAAAGGTCTCCATATCTGTCCTTCAAAGATATAGGTGGCGACTCTGGGCTTCTGATAAAATTTCTGCAACTGGTAAGTCCTGGTAGTGGTTTTATGTATTAAATATATTTTGATCTTCTTTTTATTGTTACAAATGGCTCTCGATGCCAGGATTTTCGTTTAATTGTAATGTTATACGAGATAGACCTATTTTAAGGCACAGAAAATAGGATGTGGTAATGACGAATGTATAAAAATTGTATCGCACATATTCACGTAGGTTATGTTCGTGTTGTGATTCATAGTGTGTTAGGTGTTTGAGTATAGAACAATAGTAGTTTTATATATAAAAGTGTTGTACAAACGAACTTTAAAAATGTCTATAATACAAAGTAATGATAGTGATTTTGCTTGGGATGAGTGGGAGAATGAATTTCGAGGTGTTGTGGGTGAGATGACAAACGAGGAATGGGGTAATTTAGACGATAGGTTAACACGAATCGAAGAACAAGAGGAAGGAATATTCGCAGAAATTAATAAACATAGTGAGAAAGTGGTAGAGAATGAGACAGAAAATAGGCCTAATGATAATGATGTCGACAGGGTGGGGGTAGTAAAAAAGGAGCGTTCATGGGAGGATGTGCTGAATTTTTTAATAGCAATGGAAAAACAGTGGGATAAACGTTTTGACGAGTGGGATACAAAATTGGACAGAAGGGCAGAAATGATGGGTAAACGAGAGGCAGAGAAATCAAAGGAGAGCACAGAAGTTGAAGTAACACAGGTAAGTGGTAATAATGTCTTTAATAATAGCGAAGAAATAATTAACAAGGTAAGTTACAGTTGTAAAGAGGAATTAATAAATAATAGTGAGAAAATAATTGAAAACGAGCTATTTAAGAATGATGTAGTGAAAACAAATAGTGATGATGAAGCTTGTGGTGAAGTAGAATTTAATAACAAAATGTTAGCGAGTGTTGATGAAATTGAGAGAGAGTGTGATGAAAGGTTAGGGTGGCAAAGGGCAAATTTTCCCCGTGATATAAGTGGAGTAAGGACTCCGCTAGTAGTGAATTTTGAGGACAGAGTTTCCTCCGTTAATTATGTGGAAGACAAGGTGTCTTCAAGCAGTCCCCTAATGTTTTGTAAACCTGGAAAAGCCAGGAAGTGGTATAGTAAGTTTGTTGTGCCCTTTGCATGGAGTGAAGTAGGTCAGTGGTGTTGAGACAGGTATTGTGATGAAAGTGATTATGAGAGAGAGAAAGAGTTAGAGTGGTTCAAGACAAATAGAGGTTATGTAGAGCTGATAGAGAAGATGGATATTAAGAGGGTTATGATAAATAATATAGACATACCTTGTGTAGTAGTAGACAATGATTATATTGATGATAAATATGTACCTGTAGGAAGAATTAGTGTACTTGTAGTGGAGGAATATGATGAGAAAATAACTTACCTGGGTGTAACAACAAATATTCACGGAGGCGGGATAAAAACAAATAATAGTGACAAGTCTTATGAAATAATAAAAGGGAAAATGAATGACATAGAGGTAATGGTTTATAATAAGAATAATAATAATAAATTGGATATAAATAAAAATCATTTATGCTATAAATATGTGAGGTATCTTTTTGACGATGGAGGCTAAACCATAAAACAGTTAAATATTTTGTTTTAGAGGGTTTGACCTAGCTGATTGGGATATTGAGATGTGATAACTGAATAAATAATGAATCAGATTTGTAAATAAATATGTAGTAAAGCCAATTGTATGTGTTGTGGTTAAGTGAACAGTGTATGTAGGTAATTAATTGTTGTAATAATAAGATTAATATTTTGCAATTTAAAGGAATAATAACAGTAATTTTGGCAATAGTAATTGGCTAATGGTAAATATTTTGATAGTATTGGAATTTGTATTTTAATAATGAATTTAATTGAAACAGTTTGAAATATTTGAAATAATTTGATTGATTTAAAAGTTATAATTGAATACTTTTATAATAGTGAATATCTCACTATACTTTACTGTGGGTGATTTAAATTATTTGTCTCATTTAATTTACTATTTGATCTGTATACATATATAATCTTTCTCCCCCTGACTTGAATATTCATCAACTTCAACTACCATGACACCCATCTCTATCAAAATCTCTACTAATCAAGACACTCTCTAACCCCAACTTATCATTAGACTCAATTCGCCACCTTCTCTACAGATATAAAAAAAAACTCTCTAACCCTTTGTACATAGGATACGTTTTTCCCCGCCCCCAAAAAAACCCAATTTCCCTTATATGGCCCCTGGATTCTACCTAAGGCGACCCCGACCCCACTAAAATCTATCCCTATCCCGTCCCAACCCTTGTTGCGGACTCCTACATTACACTATCCCCTAATACAAAATTGCCATCCCCAAAAAAATCTCAAACTCATTACCTTACTACAACTACAACAAAATAACATCATTAGTCATAAACAACAACATATCATTCAAAACCTACATAAATTCTCCACAACTACTGTGTCAACATCAATACTTCTCAAACTTCTATAACATACATTACTTCAAAACAACATGATATTATTCTCTACTATTTCAACTTCAACTTGGAATTCAACTTGGACAGGTATATGTGTCCCATAAATTACGCATCACCCAAAAACTATCTTTTGTTAACTCTGACAATTGTTACTTTATTTCTCATTTCATCAAATTATTTTGCCCATTACTTTAAAACATCCGTAATACCTTAAAACATTACATCAAACATTACTTACTTAAAACATTTATAACTAATATACCAGTGACATGTTATTGCTGATCAGCTGATATCCTAACAGAATGAAAACACATCTCAAATTTGAACAAATTACATGGAATATACATATTTGTTTATCATTACTCCTCACCTTCTTGTTTCCCATTTCTCTGATTCTGATAATTCATATTGACTGCCTGCCAGACGATTTAATTATTGGCTTAGAAAAAAAAATATACACATATCATGAAAACACATATATCTAACTTGCAATGATAAAGTAATACACTTAAAATTATAGCATGAACACCTTGTCTTGAGTGTCTGAGCACTAGTTATTTAACAGAGCACAAGCAGTTTTACTTGATCAAAATTTGAATAAAAAATTCTTATGTTATAAAATTACATTCGTGGCTCATTCGAGCCACCTCCCAGCCACACACACTATTTCAAATTATGGAGGACTGTTTCGCCCTGGCGCTTCGACAAAGACTGTATATTTTGGAGCAGGTTTTACCTCTCCGTGTCTTTGCTTCCGCTATTACGTTTAAACACTAGCGAATATCAACATATTCTCGTTACATAATGACACACCCTTAATGCGGGTCTACCACCTGTCTTGCTACCCCCAAGCGGGCAGAGTGGCAGCCGCTGTTTCATAGTTCCGGAGATTTCCCCTAGTTGTCTCCCCCCATTGAATTTATAATATATACCAATTTCAAGTCAGCTATGGTCAAGGGACTTGATATGACCATAGCTGGCCGCTAGCCAAATCCACGATTAGTGCTGGTAAGGCAGTAATCGCCCGAAAAGTCGGGGAAATCTAACTTCAATTTGACTGCCTGTTACAATCATTACTATTATGTGCGACACAGTCGTTTAGCAGGGTGTAAATTTTAATTCACACGAAAAAAAAGGTGTGCCGCACATTTTCGCCTCCGATGGAGGTAACACTCTCTGTTACCCCCAACCCATTTTGCTATCTACGGGAGCACAGGCCACCCCCGCAATAGCAACTTAATAGCTAATCAATTAAAAAAATAAATTTTATATACATTATATAAATATAATCTTTTCCTCAACAGACTTTTAACCCATTCACAACCTTTTACCCTTTGACTTTCTTAAAATTTTCAAAATTTACCATCAATAATTAGTATATATCATTGTTCATTTATTATTAAAATTTTTTAATTATTATTTTTATTGACCGCAATTATTTCCAATAATCTCTTATTACTGAATTAAAATCTTAGTTACCTGTAAATGTTTTTGTTATACATGATTATAAAATTTTTATACTTACAGTTCAGTTAACATGATATACACACAAAACATAATCACCATATCACAATACTTTCACCTCACCTCTGAAACAATTTACACAAAAATCAGTTTACATCCAACAATTCATTTAATTACAAAATTCACCTCATAAAACCATTTGACTTCAAAACACAACAAAAAAAATTGTTAAATGAAGAGTAAGATTGTTAAGCAAAAAGAGAGATTTATAATAAAGATATAAAATTTTAATTTTTTAAACCAGTGACAAACTTTTGGTAGAATTGAAAATAATGTCAAGTTAAGAATTGTTTATTTTAAATAATTTAAATGTCAAGTTGATGATTATTTATATTAATATTTTGTTTATTTTAAATATTTTGTTTTATTATGTTTTGTGTTTCAAGTAGGGTATTACAGATGTTAAATGTATTTGCAGATGTAGTATATATAACACATGTAGGTCAAGGGCCTTGGACTTGACCTACTTTCGATCAGCTGATGAGTTCATACACCTACTAAGCTTGTATAGTAGGAAGTCAGTTTAACTTGTTTGTTTAATCAATTTAAACCAATTTTAAAATAATGTCTAAATATGAAGAAAACATTAAATAAATTTAATTTTTTTTGAATTTTAAAATTTTTGGAAATTTTAATTTTTTTTGGAAAAAAAAAACTTGATTTTTTGCCTGCCAGCATTTGAATATTTTGAGTAATGATTATTTTAGTATGTGTGTACTTAACATGTTTGTTTTTATTGATTGATTATATTGCATTGTACTGTTAGATTGTAAGTGATTACATGTTAGATTAAGGATGTGTTTAGAGTAGGAGAAAGGTTTAAAGTAATGCATTTTAAGTAGAAAACAGAAAAAATGGAAGAGAATTTTTTGAGTATATTATTTTGGATTTTTTAAATGTTTCATAAATGTTAAAAGAATTTTTCATTTTTACTATGTGTTATGTCAACATGTAATGTGAGTGTGTGTGAGCCCAGTATTTGCTAAAGGCAGCCCAGCTTGCATAAAAGGGGATCCCTATCGGCGGAGGATCTGGAGTAATTTAAGCCAGGGACGGAGGATTTTGGGGGTAGCATGTTAGGAGGTGAGGTGGGCTGTGGTACTTGTCGGTTCGATTTCTCGGTGTTGGGATCTCTTACGGAGAAGTCCAGTGATCTTGTTCAGATGAGTCCATAGTCGCCAAGCCAGGGGGATCGTGTACCCATGTAGATTAAGAACAAGAGGGGGTTGTTGGCACCAGTTCCTCACCGGTCCTCTTCGGGGTTTATCGATGAGATTTCTTCTGTTGTGAACAGCAGAATTCTCATCGAGGGGGTATTGTAGCGTGTCAATTTTGGGCGTTTTTATTTTTTACCGTATGGGGTAATTATATTTTTTATTTATTTCATTTTGGGCGGGCTTTTCATAAAATTTTTGGTCAACGTTATTTCCATTGTGAAAGAACCAGTGTTGAGAAGCAGTGTTTAGGACAAAGGCGATACGCAATTTCCATTGTGTAACTAGGCAAAGGAATTTGCACCTCCACAAAATTCTAAGAACTTGGTATATGTATGTCGACGCACGAGCGCAACTACTCACGCAGGCGCTCCAAGGGACGCTCTCAACGAAAAACAAGATGGCTAAAGTGCGAAAGTATTCATCGTTCCTTTAGTTTCACTCAGGAAGTGCTGCTTAAGTCCTGCCTACTTTAATGACGTCAGCCAATGCCTAACTGAGATCGTTGGCCATGTTAACTCAAAAACTACATGCAGAGCCTGTGACAAAGCTTCGACGACGAAGAGCAAGGCAGCGCTTTCCGTTGAAAGTCTGAGACCACCTGAGAAATACCTGTTACGTTACCGTTCCCAGTCTGCATTGGTGAGAGACGCGAGATAGTCTACGAGAAACCAAGTTCGCTAACAGAAGCTGATCACGTTGTGCGGGCCCGGTCGGGTCGAACTTTTAAGTATGAATACCTAAATAAAATAACGCCTTCATACCGACCGGGACCCGAGTAATTAACGGATGTAACAATATTATAATTGGCACAGTAGAATTGTGAAGTGACGACAGTGAAATAACGGACCATGGAATCGGGCAACAAAACACGTGTTCGGTCGGCCGTGAACAGTTAATCAAATTACCACGAATAAAAACATGACTTCGTAAAACAAAATATTAAAGGGGAATATGTTAAATTGTATGGATGTGTGTATGGGCAAAGCTGGGCGGCTTTCGATAGTGTAAGAAATATATGAGGGTAAGGCCTATTTAACCATTTAAAAATGTTTTGTATTATTTTTGTGCGTTTTGTATTAAGGAGTTCCGTCTTATGTAAGTAAAAAATATTCATCTCATAACATAATCATGTGTTAGACTAAGTTATTTCGTCATTACCACTTTCTCATTTCTGTGTTGAAAAAATTCGTCTAACGGATCGGAATCTTTCTGAATTATCAATTGGGTGGGGTCAGATTGCTAAATTGTCCGTTTTATTAAGGTAAAGTGTAAAGGTCTCCATATCTGTCCTTCAAAGATATAGGTGGCGACTCTGGGCTTCTGATAAAATTTCTGCAACTGGTAAGTCCTGGTAGTGGTTTTATGTATTAAATATATTTTGGTCTCTTTTTTATTGTTACAATGTCATATCTGGGGCTCGCATTCAGCATCTATCTTGTTCATACGTTATTATATTGTAAATTCCTGAAACTTCAGGAATAGCATGTCTAGGTCAATACATGCTGCCCTGCTGAATATACAATAGAACATGTAACTGCAACATGTTCAACAACAATTTTGTTCATGTATTGAACTCTCTGTACAGGTCTACGAGCCTCAATTAATTTTAAAGTAGCTGTCTATGACTTGCATAGGGCTACCAGCGATCGGTCCATCATGTGATGAGCTTCCGATCATGCATTAAACATTGTATAATTATGTATTTTTCTTTCATGTTTTATAATGTTATAGACTGCACACACTTGTGTCAGTAATATTGTCAACCAGACTTTATTCGTACATGAAACAGCTGTTCGCCAACCTTGGCCTACAACCGCCTATCTATAGGCTTATCTTATGCATGCTTATCTCTAAACTAGTGGCAGATTGCCGTTATCTAATCTCATGACTCAAGGTTCAACTCAGCCTTGAAGCTAACCATCGTTAGTAAGAACTGTACTCTTTTAAATTAAATTGTAAATGTATTATAATTTATTAAAAAAAATGTGTTAAAAAATCTTTTTGATTTTTGACGGGCAGCTTATGTACGGTAGCGCGATGATTTTGTTTTCTAGGTTGGCTAATCTGCTTACTACCTCGCCTCAAAATTCGCGTGTTTGTACTTTGCACAGTGCGTAGCTAGCTTTCTTGGCGTTCGGTTCGCCGAATCCTTCGCTGTCAATTAGTGTCGACATTAAATGTAGGCTTTAGGCCCTTATATTCTCGCTTATGGCCAACTAGCGCCATAACTTCATTTCAATTCAAAATTTATAATACTTAGCAAAATGCAGTATTAGCCAACCTCATTTCAAATTAATACAGCTGTAATGTAACTAACTCAGATATTAAAATTATTCGTATACAGTCCACTTCTTGTCATTTTCTTCCTGCAGAATCAATGCATTTATTACATATCATTTTCAACTACTATGGAAGACCAGCCGACAGAATATTTTAACTCAAGAAGCATACATTTAGCCCACTTGGGCCCAATTCATTAACTCTTCTTGTCCACACTTGCTGGATCATTATTTTCATTCAACACTTTGGTCCACGTGGACCGGACATCAACCATTTCCACTCTCTCTCTACTTCATCAATACACCTCAACACCGCATAATCACACTCCACAAACTCATCAGTACTATCTGATATGACATTTTCAACAACATCATTATTATTTATTAATTCTCTATCCAATATCATATTTTCACACTTGTCATTACAATTTTCATTTGTTTTATTTTTCTCTGGATTTATCACAACTACTTCCATTCTCTCCACACTCTGTTCTAATTTATTTAAACTGGTTCTTATTGTTTCATCAGTACTTTCTAAGCATTTATTTAATTCTTGAATCTCATTTTTCAACTCGTCAAATTTGTCATTCTGGATATTAAATTTAGCGTCAGAATCACTCTTTATTTCGTTAATTTGGGTTTTTAACTCATCCAAACTATTCTTTTGAACATCGAATTTCTCATTTATCTCGTTTTTCTGTTCATTAAACTTTACACTCTGTTTTTCTATCATTGCTTGTATTGCTTTAAACATTTCATACGTATCGTCATTTTTTTTTCTCTGGATAGGTGTCGATTGATATTTGACATCTTTCATTATTTTTGATTCGGTCAACTGACTCTCTAAATTACTGTCATTCGTTTGAACTCCCGAATCGCTACTTAACTGACTTTCTATCTGACTGCCAGATAAGCTGACGTCATTATTATCTGCCATTTTTCTTAAATCTTTTAGACATATAATTCTTTGCAAAATATTATTATATGTAACACATACTTATTAAAAAAAAAAATTCTACTCATCCATACTACAAAAACATGACATACCTTACTCCTTATCTTTACACATTTTTTAGTTACCTCGAACAACCATTCTGTTCTCCCAAGTAGGCCTATATTTTATATAAATGTATTTATATAAAATTGTCCCTGTTCAGAAGCCATTGATACTTTTCAATTTATTGATATTTTAATAAAATATATAAAATATGATTGATATTATTTTATAGTCTAACTTTGTTGGGCGCCATCTTGTATTTATTACTTACAAGAAACAGATTTGTACTTACCATTTTTGGGGTTCTTTTTAGGTGAACTCAGGAGCAGAGCTGGTTGTTCAAGATAAAAAAAAAACTTTATTTTGTTTCCCCTTTATAGAGGTTTATTAACAATTAGATATTCTCATCATTTTAAAATCATTAACAAACTACCTCCTTACCTCCTTCATCTGTTATACAATTCTCATAAAAAAAACACATGAAATAAAATTGAAACCTAATATAAACTTTTTAATTAACAAAAAAAAATCAAGATATTAAATAGAAATAATTTTTTGAAACACAAACCAGCCTTCTTAATTTAAATACATTCTCACGTACACACGCAACACACACACAAAGTTACTTTAGAGATCTCATTTTTATGTTTAAAATTTTGTTGTGTTCTCATTTTTATTAGCCCTTGTTAAAATTCATTTTAATTATTTGGTACTTGGCTGTTCAATTTTGTCCAGAAGACGTCGCCTTAATTTAACCGCACATTTGCTATTTTTGACATTGATGATTAAAACCGAAACTGTCTCTACATTTTATATCTGAATTACTACATATTTTAAAACTGTTATTACACTCTTTTTAAGAATTAAAATGTGTTACTTTCATTTTCGGTGCGGGCGATACAAAGAACTTCGCCCAAACCGGCGAGCCGGGCAGACGCGACAGTTGTTTTGCGTCCGATCTGTTCAGATGTTATAGTCCGACTGCTTTGTTTGCTGTGAGTGTGACAAAGCTAGTTGCACACTCCACCCACATTCCTTGTTATGTAACTCGCTGACGTATATACTGACGTCAGATGGTCTGATGTTAGTTACATAACTTATTGAGTGGTTTTGTATGTCATTGTTTGACCTTGGCACAGTTCCGTCGGTTGTTAAGTTCATAAAACTCGTTTCAATAATTTACATACAATATTGTCAATCAGTCGTACCACCTTCGCTACCGTCGCCTACCACTAAATTTACCTTTGTTTATAAATTTTGTCCCAATTGTTGAAAAATATTATTTACTTTATGAAAAAAAAATACAAATTGCTTTATTACCCCAAAATAGGCCCATTACACCCGTTACAATACCCCCCCCAATGAGATATCTTCTGCCGAAACAGAAGAAATCTCATTGCTAAAACCCCTAAGAGGACCGGTGAGGAACTGGTGCCAACAACCCCCCTTGGTTCTTCTACTTCATGGGTAAACAACCCCCCTGGCTCGGCGACTATGGCCGCATCTGAACGAGATTACTGGACTTCTCTGTGCGAGATCCCAACACCATAAAATCGAACAGACACGCACCACAGCGCACCTCACCTTCTAACATGCCGCCCCAAAAATCCAAACCCCTGGCTTATATCATGCCAGATCCTCAACCGATATGTTCCCCCTTGTCATGCACACTGGGCTGCCTTTAGCAGTTACTGGGCTTGTACACACACTTATTGCTACATCCTATCAAATCTTATCAAATTTACGAGTTTCCTTTAAATTGAAACCAAATCTATATTACCATTAATCTCAAAAATCAAAATACAAATCTTTTATCTGAATTGATTAATTCTCTTCGTTATTATTGATAATTAGAAAAACAAATAAATTGAACTTTTATTAAAAACATGAACTTCCTTATCCTAACATTGGATTAGACACATATCCTAAATAATACAATTCAATAAAAAACACTATTAATACACACAAACAATAATATAATCAAAATTCAAAACATCAATTAGATGGCAGGCACAAAATCAAAAAAAAATTTTTGTTTCCAAAAAAAAATTTAAATTTATTAAAATATTTTTTTTTCTCAATATTAAAATTATTTAAATTTATTTAAATTAATTAAGAAACAAAATTGGCATCACTTCATTGCCAAAACGGGTCTAGTATAGAACATCACCCATCAGCTGATCAAACTGGGTCAAGTCAAGAACCTTGACCTACATAAGTTATACACAAGTTACATCAGAAAATACATTGAACATCTTTAAAATTCTATCTTTACACACAAAAACATAATAAAATAAAACATTTAAAAATAACACAATATTATTATAATTAACAATAAAATTGATATTTAAATTACTCCAAATTATACCTTTTACAACTTTACATTACTCTCCAATTCTATTAAAATTGTCACTTGTTTCAATCAAAATTTTATACTGTTACTATAACTCTCTTTTCTTTACTATTCTCAATCTCCATTAGTTTGGGTGATTTAATTATTCATACTAACATGATATACCACTTGGCATATATACATATATAATCTTTACCCCTCTGACTCAAATATCACTAACAACTTTAACTAACATGACACCCATCTCTATCAAAACATCTATCAAAAAATCTCTAAACCCAACTTACTACTAAACTCAATCCGCATCATTCTCTCGTTATAAAAAAAAATACTCTCTAACCCTTTGTACTTAGGATGTGTTTCCCCCCCCCCCAAAAGCTCATTCCCTTAATCTGGTTCCTGGATTCTACCTAAGGCAACCCCTTCCAGCGCTAAACGGTCCCTTCCCGTCCCAACCCTTTTGTTGCGGACTCCTACACTACACTATCCCCTCTTACAAAATTACCATCCCCTAATTACAATTCTCATTACCTCACTTCAATTACAACAAAATATCATCAATTACTTATTACATCAATATATCGCTCAATACTCTACATATTATCCTCATAACTACTGTGTCAACATCAATACTTCTCAAATTCTACATTACATTTATTCATAACAACCTTATTCATCTCTATTACCACTTTAAACTCAACTTGGATTGATTTACCTGTCCCAACAAAATATTAATCACCCAAAATCTACCTTTTACTAATTTTCACAAATCATTTAAAATTCTTAAATATATCAGTTATTTTCATGATTTAAAATAAACTCTTTTAACACATTAAAAAACATTATTCAAACATTAGTTACATTGAAAGTTGGCAAATAACTTATAAGTGACATTCTACAGCAGATCAGCTGATTTTCTTAGCAAGGTGAATGACCTTACTGCTAACACATTTCAAAATTATACAAATTATATGAAATACATATTGTAATAATATATCTTCAATAAGTATAGATGTGTGTTGATGATATAAGAGATTATGGAGTATGTGACTCCGAAGTAATCAAGTCCAATGTAATATGTTTAATTGGTGTGGCTCTCGACGTCTTACTGGCCTGAAACACTTCCTTAAGTTTCCCAGCTGGTCGAGTCCCAATGGTAGCAAGACCGGTCGAGTAGCGTAAAGTTGATGAAGAAATATATATGCTCAGCTTCACCGAAAGTTTCAAAACAAAAATTATTGTTTTGAAGAAAATTAAAAAAAAAAATTATGTTTATAAAAAAAAAAATAATAAAAAAAATTTTAATTTTATTAATTGATTAATTAGGATCAATTAATTAATATAGGGCTGTGAAGTTTTAAACAGTGTAATGCTCTTCTGAAAATTTTTATTAAAGTTTTAGTATAATTTAAATAATCTATCACCACTCATAAGACTGTCTGTAAACCAATCGATATTTGTTTACCTTTCTATTTTTTAGGTTATCTTCACTTACGGGTGGTAAAGTCCTTGTAGATTATCAATTAGAATTATATTATTGGTAATTAGTATTATTGAAGAAATAAAGAACTATTAAGTATTGAAAAGTATTAATGTTTTATTAAGTAACAGCAATATTGACTCTTATCGATTAGTATCGATTCTCAGGATATCGAAAAAAGTTACAAGTATATGTTATAAAAATTATATAGGGTTCTTTAAACAGCCAGTTATTACCAAAGTCAGAGAAATCGGGCTAATATTTAAAAAGTATAACGTTACAATCAAATTAATAGTTATTAATAAACACAGACATTGAATAATAAATTGTAAATATAATAATTGTTTTCACCAAACAGCTGTGCTGAACCAAGAAGAGGCACTGGGATTGTCAAAGAAAGATGGCTGCCGTCAAGTCGATGAAAATGTTGCTCGTTGCTGCTGCATTCCAAATAATGTATTTTGACGCAATATTTCTGTTCTCGTGTCCGCAAATCTCTTGTTATATGTTGTGTAGTGACTGGTGTAGTGCTTCTGGGTTGTATTTAGTGTATCTGTATAATTATTAGTTCAAACACTTTCTCCGATTCCGTCACTAATTTGGTTTAATGTATTATACAGTTTTCTAGTGTTTTATGGTGTTTTTCGGAGTAGATTTATATTGTTCTGTGTTATGGAGTGTTACTTGATCGTTTCTGTTATAATATGATAGTTTCAGAAGTATTTTACAAGTCACTCGCGATTTCACAATAACTCACTATACACTCGCTTGTATGACGATTATAGGTTAGGTTATCCACGTTATTAAATGTATGTCATGTTAACCGTTCAACTACCAATAATTAACTAACTGTTTCCTTCAGTTTCAATTAAACTCTTAGCCCATATAATATTATCCTTAACATTGTTCAAATATTTTTCACATCCTGTATGCACTTTTACATTTTCACTATATGAATGCCTATACTTTGGTTATTTGTCAATTTTATTCACTAGATTTGATTTAAATTAATCTTTCAGTTCATTCTGGTTATTTTCAGATTAAATAATGCCATTTTATAGTGTTTTCTGTCAAAAAAAAAATAGTAATTTCACTTTCAGTTTGGTATACTGTGAAGAGTCAAAACATCAAAATTTACTTCCTGTCATTATATAAATTCAGCCATTTTATCAGTTATATTTAATATTAATAATCCTATATTGTATTAAAAGGTTCCTATTCCCTTATTTTCTGGTAATTAATTGAATTAGTTGTATTCTGAAACATTATTCTGAAATATATGACTCCCATGTCTAAATTTCTGAGTTTAGTCATTTTATTTTTATTTATAATTCTGAATATAATTTATTAAAATCTCTCTAAATGGTATGTGCAATTATATGGCATGATCTCAAGTTTATTTTGTCTAAACCCCTTTTGTTTATTTGCATTTAATTGAGCAATTTCTCTGTTTTGATGAAGTTTGGTTTCCATTCTTTTGGCCTATGATTTTTTAACAATTTTTCTTACAAAACAATTTACAAACAATATATGATGTGTGATACCCTCTCTGACTTTTACAAATAGTATTATAAATTAAACATGTTTTTAAATTACACAAAAACAATTAGTATTGGTTACAATACAAATAATAGTTAAACAGAATAAAGAACATTTTTTTTTAAATAAATGGTTGTCTTCAAATCAGACATTTTGCAACAAAATTCCCATTTCCAACATGGAAATATGGTTTACAACAAAGGTTTTGTACTAACTAACATCTTAATTACTCTCTACTATTTACAAGTGGTAATTATTTTTATAGTTCTGATGTTAGTTGTTTCAGACCCAAACAAATGGCCTTATATCTAAAACCTTTTTATACATTCTTGTACTATATACATAAAAAACCTTATATTTATATTCTTATTTCTAACTATTATTATAAGTAGGATTCTACAGTTTTTATACTGTCTTTTACATTGTCTTTGGGGAATTGTACCCTGTCATTAACAAATAAATAGTATTAATTGTTCAAAAGGTATTATGAACTCTGTTTTTCTTTTTTCATGTAAAACAAAATGTTATTTTAAACAGATTCATGTCTTATGAACAACATATTGTCACAGTACATATTTTAAGTCATTGAAAAATGCATATTTCATTGCATCCAATGTTTGTGATTGCCAAGAATGAAACACAAGGTTCATTTTTTATAATACCCAAAACTATCACTGGTTCACTTTGCACTTATATATTATGTTAATGCTAAATGGTCGTATAGTCTTATTAACATAATAAATTGGTTAGCGTTTTTTCAATGGAGATTTGTTCCATGGGTACTATATTATTGTTTCATCTTAGTTCACAGGAAACTTTTACTTTATACACTCCTCTCTCTTAAATTTATATACATGTGGTTTTTATTTCGTTATACTTTTATTTTTAGATATTTATTTTGGGGATATAGGGATTTGGGTGTCTTTTATAAGAGCATGACATCTTCTTCAGGATGCTGCCCTCTTCTTCTTTCTTCAGTCTTCTTTTCTCCTGCCTTCTGGGACTGGTATCTTCTCCATCTTCTTCTTGTTGCCATCAGGTTTCTTGGGATCTTCTCCATCTTCTTCTTTATTACAGAAATACACAACCTGTATTGGTTGATCTTGGCTTATTTTAGGGTTTCTATTCTATTTATTCTCCCTCGTTGTGGGTTTGGTCATATTCAGTACTGCTTTGTTATTTACTTTTTACCTTCCTGGGTTATACCTTGAAAACCTTTGGTTATGAGACTGGTCTTGGATGACTCATCACTAGTAACTCCTTTTATTTTAACTTGTATTTTCTTTATAATAATGATTTCTTTCCACAGTTGCTATGAATTAATTAATTTATATTAAACTTAATGCTTTCTTCCAAATTTAAACATTATAACTTCATTATTCTAATGATCAATTGCCATTCAATATTATGCATACATCTGTCACGCTACAGATTGCTCCCCTCCAGAAGTAATTATTTCAGACATGTTTATGGATGAAATAATTTCTTATGATAATTTCATCATTTCTTATAATTCATTTTCTTCTCCATCTTTATATCGACTTTTTTATAATTAGAGTTTTATTAATTTTATATATATGGTTACTTGTCTTACTACTGATCCTTTTCGGATAGTTAGTGTCTTCTGAGATATATTATAATTGTAATACATTTTCTTTCTATATCAACTTCGTGTTGTATCCTTGGGATATTAATTCCCTAACATTCCCTATCACGTGGGCTGGGGCAGATCAGAGGGGCACTGTACGCTACTTCTCTGCTGGCCATACACCACTTCTATAAATTGAGTACAGGGGCATATCCATCCCTGCTCAAAAACATAATGCTGCTGGAATTATCTTCAGTCAGTCATCGAATAAATAAATAAAAAGTAGTCTCATTTTCGACTAATAAAAATATCTTCGGATTCTCCACTTCGTAGTCTCTCAGATTATCTCACATTTTCTATCTTAATAAATCTTCATAATCATTATTATACTCATTACATATATATTTTTTCAAAACTCTTAACTTGTCTGATATATTTAATTTAATTATGGTTGAAAACCTTTCTTTTAATAATTCTGGTTACTGTTTACAGTGTAACTCTCTTTCTTCTTCATCTGAATTCTCTTTATACTTTCTTCTGGTTATTCATAGTATTAGCATGGTCTCTATATATAGTCTTTCTTATTCATTATTTGAATGGTCTTATTATATTATATTTAATTTTTTAACATTGTATCTTTACATTAGATATACAGGTTGTTATATTGATCATTTTATTTAAACATTTTGGTTGTTTCCTTTCTCTTAGAAAGTTATTAATCCACCTTCGCATTCATTAACATTAATTCATTTATATCATATTTCATGTGGTATTTCTTCTCTTTGCATTTCATATAGGTCTTATTATTATCATTGGTTCAAAATCATCTTCTCCATCTGTTTGGTATGAGTTGTTCTTCTTTGCTCTTAATTAACTGTTTTCATTATCGTTTCATAGGTAATTAGTCTCTTTGCTTCCAAATTTTTTCCTTCTCTGGCATATTACACTCTTTTTTGTTAGTCTTCTCTACTCCTTCAAATGCTATTGTGAATGTCTAGCATTTATTCTGGATTAACGTTAATTCTCTTTTCTGAATTAACCACTTTATTTTCTTCTCAATTCAATCATAATTGACACATAATTATTTTTTGGAACTTGGTTAGTTTTAATGTAAAATTCAAACTATTCTTTTTATTTAATTGAAAAATATTTCTCATAAATCCTTGTAATATGTTGATCTTATCTTATTTCAAAGTTCTGACGTTCTATCAACATTCAAATTCTGTTTAATTCATTTATTCCCAGAATTGTTTCATTCAGAATTGTTTATAGTACTGTGATTTTACTATTATTTCTGAATATTTTGGTATTTCTCCAAATTCAAATTCTTCTTAATTATTTACCATAATGTTTTTCTCATAATTCAGTGGTAGTAAGCTGTGCTTGCTTAATTTTAAATTTTTTTTAAATTAAGTTCAAAATTCTCTCTCTTTCTCTTTCTTCCATAAAGTTTTGTTCTAAATTATCAGGTTGTAGTAAGAAGTACTTACTCAATTTAAAATTTTTATAATTATATTTCAATTCAAAAGTCTTTCTTTTTCTTTCTTCCATAAAGTCCGTTCCAAAATTATTAGGTTGTAAGTTGTTCTTCCATATTTTAGAATTTTTTCAAATATAAATTCTAAATTCCTTCTTCTTATAATTCTCCAAAATGTTCTTCTCAAAATATTAGGTTGTAAGATGTACTTACATTATTTTTGAATTTTTAAAATTAAATTCAAAATTCCATAACTCACAACTCATTCTTCATAATATTTCTTCATAGAAGCTTGATTGTACACTCCTTTGATTTTTCCTGAAACGATTTCCCTCAACTCATATGTATTGTTATGCTTATCATTTACCACAACATATGGTCCGGTGTAAAGTAATAGTAGTTTTTTGGTTATGCCTTCTAAGGTGCTAGGCAGCTCTCGATTTTTAAGGAGGACTTTTTCACCCTCTTTATATGTTACAATTCGCCCTATTGCCTTCTGGTATTTGGCTTGCCGTTTTTCCTGATCTTCTGCTACCTTATTGTAAAACTTCAACTGGTTGAATTTCCTATTGTTGTTCGTTGGAAATTCAATGATTTGTTCAATGTCTCGGGGAGTCGGCTTCTCATACATGGCTGAGTACGGTGGAATTCCTATAGCTGGATGGTGGGCGTAATTTAGGAATGTTTCTGTCGCTGCTAGGTACTCTTGCCACTTTTTCTGTTGGTTGTGACAGTACGTGCGCAATATCCTACCCACTTCTCTTAGTACTCTCTCAGCCGGATTGCTACTTGGGTGGTAGACTGATGTCTTATATGTTTTGACCCCAAGTGCTAATAAAGTGTCTCGCCATCTCCTCCCCTTAAACTGTGTACCATGGTCGGTAATAATAGAAAATGGTCTACCGATCTCTGGGATATACAAATCAATAATCACCGCCAAAACCTTTGCTGTCGTTGCCCGATTAACCGGATATAGCTTTATATACTTGGTGTAGTGATCCATTATGATTACCAAGTATTTATATCTGTGTCGACCACCGCTACGGGGAAATGGCCCGCATATATCCAAAAACACTTTTTCCAGTTTTGCGTTGGAAGTTATCGGTATCATGATACCCTCTGTCTTTTCATTGTTTACTTTTGCACATTGGCAGATCTTACAGGACTTGATATATGTTCTCACCTTGCGGTTGATATTCTTGATCTTACAATTTTCCTCTAGAGCTTGTATCACTTTTAACGCTCCCATGTGACCATACCTTACATGGTAATCGATGATGACCTCCTTTTCGATTTGGTGTGGGATTATCACCTTCCATGTCTCATCGTCTAAGGCGGTTTTTATGAATAGAATTCCCTTGTTAAGGTGGTAATATTTAGAAATGGTTTCATCATTGGCTTCCAAACGACTCACAATGTTTTTCAGCTTAGGATCAGACTGCTGATGGATTCGGATATTTATTAACAAAGCTTGTAAATCGGCTCTGGTCGTGAATATGTTATAAATTTTTACTAAGCTCTCCTTCTCTCCCTCGAAAGTCTGATCTTCCAGATTTATACGTGACAACACATCCGCTACCACGTTCTTCTTTCCTGGAATGTATTCCCATTTCAGGTCATATTCTTGTAGGGCGAGTACCCACCTAGCCAATCGGCTGTGACTCAATTTGCACCTACGAAGGAACGAGATGGATTTATGATCAGTTCGTACCGTGACTTGATATCCGAGAATGTACGTCCGGAACTTGCTGCATGCGAACACCACGCTCAACAATTCCTTTTCTGTCACACTGTAGTTCTTTTCGCACTGGTTCAGTGTGCGACTAGCGAAGCTTATTACCAGATGTTGTCCCTCCTCATCTTCCTGGTATAATGTCGTTCCTAAGCTTAGATCGCTAGCGTCACAGTTTAGAAAGAACGGTTTATTAAAATCTGGGTGACGAAGTATCACACTCTCCAGAAACTTCTCTTTTATTAATCGGAAAGTAATATCTTGATCTTCACCCCAAGTCCATTTGTTTTTTGCAGATAACTGTGGTTGAAACTTGGCGGTCAACTCGGAATATCGGCTCTGAAACTTCCTGTAATAGTTACAGAGTCCGAGGAAAGATTGCAATTGTTTCCTGTTTCTTGGTTGCGGGAACCTCTGAATTGCCTCCACTTTCTCTGCTGATGGGGTAATACCTCTGTCGTCTAGGTTGAAGCCTAAGAATTGTACCTCGCGCGCTATGAATTTGGATTTCTCCAACTTCAGTGTTATGTTGTTCTGCGCTAGTTTGTTTAGTACAAATTCCACTCTGTAACAGTGCTCCTCCCAAGTTCCGGATGTGATTAGTAAATCGTCAACATAGACGGTGGTAAATTGGAGCGCTTCTGGTCCCAAAATCTGGTCCATGCATGCCACAAATATGGCGACAGAATTGACAAGTCCGAAAGGCAGTCTCTTGAACTGGTAATTGCGCCCTTCGAAAATGAACGCTACATACTGGCGGCTTTGTGGATGCAGCTCTACCTGCCAATAACCACAGACCGTATCCCAGGTGCTAATAAAGTTAGTACCATGAAAACGCTTTAAGATTTCTTCTATTTCACCGGGAGATGTTCTGTCATTCACAATTGTCTTGTTCAACTCACGCGCATCTAAACAGAGCCGGACTTGTCCGTCTTTCTTCGGAACAGCAATAATTGGACTAGTGTAAGGTGATTGACTAATCTCAATTATGTCGTTATCTAACATCTTGTTTATCTCTGTTCTCACGGCTTCTTTGAGTGACTGCGCTATTGGATATGACCTCCGGTTAAACTCTACGTTTTCTTTAAAACGAAGTTGGCACTGGTAGTTCTTTACCTTCCCTGGTTCATCAGAAAACACCGCCTTGTATCTCTCATATATTGCAATTAGACGATCAGCCATGTGCGTTGGTATTTTCTTGTTATCGCTTCCGCACTGGAAATTACGTATTTCTTGGATCTTAACTGACCATAAATCCTCTCCTCCATTATTGTATATTATGGGTTTAGAAAGAGGGCTGTTTCTTATAATATTAATTTTTCGAAGTTGTTGATGTATTGGGCTGGGAAGTATAGTTGTGCTTCCTACCAGATCTGCGGTCCATGTTACTCCGTCTGGGAAAAGTGATACTTTATTTAAATTGAGATCGATTACCGCCGAATATCTACGAAGAATATCGCAACCGACTAAGATGTCAAATGGTAATCCGGTGGCGATTAAAAATTCCATATCTAAAGCTATATCACGGCTAACTACACTCAAGGAAACTTGCTTCCTAATGGTTTTATTCTGGCGGCCAGTTGCACCTACCAACACAATGTTGTTGACTGGTAACATTGGCAAAGTTTTTCCACATGTACATTGTATTCTCTCCAACTCATTGGAGTTTATTATTGAAATATTAGCTCCTGTGTCTATCATTATTTTAGCGGGAACTCCTTCCACCTCCGCTGTTATATAAATTATCTCATTATTACTGTTGCTGAGACTCTTCTCGTTCTCTTCCAAAAGTTCAGTTCGTATGTCTTTCAAATAATGGTTACTGATAATAGTGATGTTTTTATCATTGTTTGCTTGTTGCAAATCATCCTTTTCTAACCCAGGAAGTATAAGCAGTAACGGGTCATCGTTGTTGATTACTGCCTCCTCTCGTTTAAAGCATTTTGGTCATTGTTTAAGTTATTGTTGACCGAGGCATCGTTCGGGAAACTCTGGTTTGTTTCCTGACGTTCTGTACCCTGGTTGATGTTTAACGCCCTGTTCGGTTGTCTGCCAAGATCTTCCAGGCTGGTACTTCGTCTTTCCTGTTCGTATCTTGGGCCGTCTCGTTCCACACTCCGCCATCTTCGGTCAGCGCCGTGGAAGCTGCTCCTCCTCGGTTGATAGTATCTCCTGGGTCCGCGATCTTCTGCTCTTATAAAATTTACCCTAGGGCGCGACACTCGGTTATTACTATTGCTATTATTATTATTACTAATATTATTATTATAGTAATTTCGGTTAGGTGGGTAAGGTCTGTCACCATTATTGTTGGGATATGGATTTCTCTGACTGTATGGAACATTATTATTTTGTTGGTAAAAGTGGTTTCGATTATTTGGGTAGGGGTTGTTATTTCTCACGCCGTTAAAATTTCCGTTAAACTGGTTATTACGCGGCTGGTTGTTAGGGCCGTCGTAATTACTGGGCTGGTTCCGGTTATTTGTATGGTTATTGCCGTTATTGGGGTAAGTAGTCGGCCTTGCTTCTGGTCTCTCATTTCTCTTCCTGCTCTGCCGATAATACTCTTCATTCTCGTATCCCTCCAATAACTCAGTCATTCCCTGGATCTTCTTGATCTGACTACCTCTCCGGGCCCTGATAATGTCCTCATCATAGTGATAAGATATCTTATTCACTAAACATTCTTCTGGGATTGCTGGCTCAAGGTGCTTTGCCATACACACCTTCCCCAAGAAATATGCCGTCATACTGCTACCTAATTGTGACCTGTATCTTCCGTTACAAATATTGTCACGTATCAAGTTCTGGGTGGTCTCAGACCAGTATTTTGTCTTAAACATTTTCCGGAACTGTTGGTAGTCGGAAATTTCACTCCGGTTGGCCATCCACCAATTATCTGTAATGTCTCGGAAGGACTCGTCGAATATCTCCCTGCTATGGCTCCATTGGGTAATTTTATGCTTGGTCAAATATTCTTCTACCCTTGCCAGGAACTCCATCGGCTTGCGTTTGTACTGCCGGAAGTTGAGCCACTCTCGGCTTTCGTTGACGGGCAATCCGGTGAAATGAGTCGGTCTGTTTCTAATCGCTTCCATCTCCTCTCGGCTTTGTCGCACCTGACCGGTGATATTGGCCATGGTCGCTTGTATATCATTACATCGTTCTGTGACCTGGTTGCATACTTTTCCGAATTCTTCTTGATTCTCCTTCCTCTGTTCTTCTACCTTCCTACGACTATGTTCTTCGATATTTGTGAACTTGATGTTCACCACTTCTTTAAACTCATTCACCTCCTTTTCGGTCTGGTTGCACTTTCCATCAATCTCCCGAATCTGTCGATTGACCATTATATTTTCTTCTTCCATCTTCTTATTCATCGCTTTTTTGTTAACAGTGATTTCTTTATTCAGTTCTTCTCGCAACAATTCCATCCTTTCGTCCAATTTGTCCAAATTCTCCTGATTTACCTCCCTTAATTCTTCTCTCAAAATTTGATTGACCTCTCTCAATTCTTCCAATTTCTCCCCCATCTTCTCTTCCAACTTCTTGTTATCTTCTTTCAACTCTTCCTTCAATTGTCGGTTGTTCTTCTCTATCTTCTTCCTGGTTTCATCTATTTTCTGATTGGTATTTTCAATTTTATTAATCAATTCTTCTTTAGTTGACTTGAATTCTTCCTTAAACGCTTGGTTGTCTTCCTTCAATTTTTCTAACTTCTTCCCCATCTCTTCTTCCATCTTCTTGTTATCTTCCTTCAAATTTTCCATGTTCTTGTTCATCCCAGTCAACTCTTCTTTTGTAGATTGATTATCCTTCTTCAATTCTTCTATCTTCTCTTCCATCTTCTTGCTGTTTTCTTCCATCTTCTCTTCCAGCTTCTTATTTGTTGTTTCGATCTTATTTCCTAAATCTTCTTTCAAGGACTGGTTATCACTCCCCATTTTCTTACTCAAGTCTTCCTTCCATTCTTCCATCTTCTCATTTGTTGTTTGGTTGTCCTTCTTCCTGTTCTCCTCCATTCGTTGGTTATCCTTCTCCCTATTCTGGTCCATTGTCTTGAACATTTCCATTATTTTCTCCATCCTTACGTCTTCCATTGTTTTGGGTTTCTCTTGGATATTAACCTCCCCTGTCTGTGTGGGTATCTCAGATTGTTCTTCTGGTGGTTCAGGTTGTTTGGATGCCACCGGTGGCAACGACTCTTCCGCCTCTACTGGTGTTGCCTCTTTGTTGTCCATATCGGTTTCTATTTCTTTTTCGGCCTCCGCCGCCCGTTTCTTAGATGTCGCACGTCGTTGCAGTTTCCCTTGAAATTCTCTGGCTTTGTAGCTGTTGCCTAGCTCCAACTAGTGATTGGGCAGAATGTATTGGCCTTCCAATCGCTAATTAAAGCCCCTAAAGTTGTGCGCCAATTTGTAATAATATATCTTCAATAAGTATAGATGTGTGTTGATGATATAAGAGATTATGGAGTATGTGACTCCGATGTAATCAAGTCCAATGTAATATGTTTAATTGGTGTGGCTCTCGACGTCTTACTGGCCTGAAACACTTCCTTAAGTTTCCCAGCTGGTCGAGTCCCAATGGTAGCAAGACCGGTCGAGTAGCGTAAAGTTGATGAAGAAATATATATGCTCAGCTTCACCGAAAGTTTCAAAACAAAAATTATTGTTTTGAAGAAAATTAAAAAAAAAAAATTATGTTTATAAAAAAAAAATAATAAAAAAAAAATTTTAATTTTATTAATTGATTAATTAGGATCAATTAATTAATATAGGGCTGTGAAGTTTTAAACAGTGTAATGCTCTTCTGAAAATTTTTATTAAAGTTTTAGTATAATTTAAATAATCTATCACCACTCATAAGACTGTCTGTAAACCAATCGATATTTGTTTACCTTTCTATTTTTTAGGTTATCTTCACTTACGGGTGGTAAAGTCCTTGTAGATTATCAATTAGAATTATATTATTGGTAATTAGTATTATTGAAGAAATAAAGAACTATTAAGTATTGAAAAGTATTAATGTTTTATTAAGTAACAGCAATATTGACTCTTATCGATTAGTATCGATTCTCAGGATATCGAAAAAAGTTACAAGTATATGTTATAAAAATTATATAGGGTTCTTTAAACAGCCAGTTATTACCAAAGTCAGAGAAATCGGGCTAATATTTAAAAAGTATAACGTTACAATCAAATTAATAGTTATTAATAAACACAGACATTGAATAATAAATTGTAAATATAATAATTGTTTTCACCAAACAGCTGTGCTGAACCAAGAAGAGGCACTGGGATTGTCAAAGAAAGATGGCTGCCGTCAAGTCGATGAAAATGTTGCTCGTTGCTGCTGCATTCCAAATAATGTATTTTGACGCAATATTTCTGTTCTCGTGTCCGCAAATCTCTTGTTATATGTTGTGTAGTGACTGGTGTAGTGATTCTGGGTTGTATTTAGTGTATCTGTATAATTATTAGTTCAAACACTTTCTCCGATTCCGTCACTAATTTGGTTTAATGTATTATACAGTTTTCTAGTGTTTTATGGTGTTTTTCGGAGTAGATTTATATTGTTCTGTGTTATGGAGTGTTACTTGATCGTTTCTGTTATAATATGATAGTTTCAGAAGTATTTTACAAGTCACTCGCGATTTCACAATAACTCACTATACACTCGCTTGTATGACGATTATAGGTTAGGTTATCCACGTTATTAAATGTATGTCATGTTAACCGTTCAACTACCAATAATTAACTAACTGTTTCCTTCAGTTTCAATTAAACTCTTAGCCCATATAATATTATCCTTAACATTGTTCAAATATTTTTCACATCCTGTATGCACTTTTACATTTTCACTATATGAATGCCTATACTTTGGTTATTTGTCAATTTTATTCACTAGATTTGATTTAAATTAATCTTTCAGTTCATTCTGGTTATTTTCAGATTAAATAATGCCATTTTATAGTGTTTTCTGTCAAAAAAAAATAGTAATTTCACTTTCAGTTTGGTATACTGTGAAGAGTCAAAACATCAAAATTTACTTCCTGTCATTATATAAATTCAGCCATTTTATCAGTTATATTTAATATTAATAATCCTATATTGTATTAAAAGGTTCCTATTCCCTTATTTTCTGGTAATTAATTGAATTAGTTGTATTCTGAAACATTATTCTGAAATATATGACTCCCATGTCTAAATTTCTGAGTTTAGTCATTTTATTTTTATTTATAATTCTGAATATAATTTATTAAAATCTCTCTAAATGGTATGTGCAATTATATGGCATGATCTCAAGTTTATTTTGTCTAAACCCCTTTTGTTTATTTGCATTTAATTGAGCAATTTCTCTGTTTTGATGAAGTTTGGTTTCCATTCTTTTGGCCTATGATTTTTTAACAATTTTTCTTACAAAACAATTTACAAACAATATATGATGTGTGATACCCTCTCTGACTTTTACAAATAGTATTATAAATTAAACATGTTTTTAAATTACACAAAAACAATTAGTATTGGTTACAATACAAATAATAGTTAAACAGAATAAAGAACATTTTTTTTTAAATAAATGGTTGTCTTCAAATCAGACATTTTGCAACAAAATTCCCATTTCCAACATGGAAATATGGTTTACAACAAAGGTTTTGTACTAACTAACATCTTAATTACTCTCTACTATTTACAAGTGGTAATTATTTTTATAGTTCTGATGTTAGTTGTTTCAGACCCAAACAAATGGCCTTATATCTAAAACATTTTTAAACATTCTTGTACTATATACATAAAAAACCTTATATTTATATTCTTATTTCTAACTATTATTATAAGTAGGATTCTACAGTTTTTATACTGTCTTTTACATTGTCTTTGGGGAATTGTACCCTGTCATTAACAAATAAATAGTATTAATTGTTCAAAAGGTATTATGAACTCTGTTTTTCTTTTTTCATGTAAAACAAAATGTTATTTTAAACAGATTCATGTCTTATGAACAACATATTGTCACAGTACATATTTTAAGTCATTGAAAAATGCATATTTCATTGCATCCAATGTTTGTGATTGCCAAGAATGAAACACAAGGTTCATTTTTTATAATACCCAAAACTATCACTGGTTCACTTTGCACTTATATATTATGTTAATGCTAAATGGTCGTATAGTCTTATTAACATAATAAATTGGTTAGCGTTTTTTCAATGGAGATTTGTTCCATGGGTACTATATTATTGTTTCATCTTAGTTCACAGGAAACTTTTACTTTATACACTCCTCTCTCTTAAATTTATATACATGTGGTTTTTATTTCGTTATACTTTTATTTTTAGATATTTATTTTGGGGATATAGGGATTTGGGTGTCTTTTATAAGAGCATGACATCTTCTTCAGGATGCTGCCCTCTTCTTCTTTCTTCAGTCTTCTTTTCTCCTGCCTTCTGGGACTGGTATCTTCTCCATCTTCTTCTTGTTGCCATCAGGTTTCTTGGGATCTTCTCCATCTTCTTCTTTATTACAGAAATACACAACCTGTATTGGTTGATCTTGGCTTATTTTAGGGTTTCTATTCTATTTATTCTCCCTCGTTGTGGGTTTGGTCATATTCAGTACTGCTTTGTTATTTACTTTTTACCTTCCTGGGTTATACCTTGAAAACCTTTGGTTATGAGACTGGTCTTGGATGACTCATCACTAGTAACTCCTTTTATTTTAACTTGTATTTTCTTTATAATAATGATTTCTTTCCACAGTTGCTATGAATTAATTAATTTATATTAAACTTAATACTTTCTTCCAAATTTAAACATTATAACTTCATTATTCTAATGATCAATTGCCATTCAATATTATGCATACATCTGTCACGCTACAGATTGCTCCCCTCCAGAAGTAATTATTTCAGACATGTTTATGGATGAAATAATTTCTTATGATAATTTCATCATTTCTTATAATTCATTTTCTTCTCCATCTTTATATCGACTTTTTTATAATTAGAGTTTTATTAATTTTATATATATGGTTACTTGTCTTACTACTGATCCTTTTCGGATAGTTAGTGTCTTCTGAGATATATTATAATTGTAATACATTTTCTTTCTATATCAACTTCGTGTTGTATCCTTGGGATATTAATTCCCTAACATTCCCTATCACGTGGGCTGGGGCAGATCAGAGGGGCACTGTACGCTACTTCTCTGCTGGCCATACACCACTTCTATAAATTGAGTACAGGGGCATATCCATCCCTGCTCAAAAACATAATGCTGCTGGAATTATCTTCAGTCAGTCATCGAATAAATAAATAAAAAGTAGTCTCATTTTCGACTAATAAAAATATCTTCGGATTCTCCACTTCGTAGTCTCTCAGATTATCTCACATTTTCTATCTTAATAAATCTTCATAATCATTATTATACTCATTACATATATATTTTTTCAAAACTCTTAACTTGTCTGATATATTTAATTTAATTATGGTTGAAAACCTTTCTTTTAATAATTCTGGTTACTGTTTACAGTGTAACTCTCTTTCTTCTTCATCTGAATTCTCTTTATACTTTCTTCTGGTTATTCATAGTATTAGCATGGTCTCTATATATAGTCTTTCTTATTCATTATTTGAATGGTCTTATTATATTATATTTAATTTTTTAACATTGTATCTTTACATTAGATATACAGGTTGTTATATTGATCATTTTATTTAAACATTTTGGTTGTTTCCTTTCTCTTAGAAAGTTATTAATCCACCTTCGCATTCATTAACATTAATTCATTTATATCATATTTCATGTGGTATTTCTTCTCTTTGCATTTCATATAGGTCTTATTATTATCATTGGTTCAAAATCATCTTCTCCATCTGTTTGGTATGAGTTGTTCTTCTTTGCTCTTAATTAACTGTTTTCATTATCGTTTCATAGGTAATTAGTCTCTTTGCTTCCAAATTTTTTCCTTCTCTGGCATATTACACTCTTTTTTGTTAGTCTTCTCTACTCCTTCAAATGCTATTGTGAATGTCTAGCATTTATTCTGGATTAACGTTAATTCTCTTTTCTGAATTAACCACTTTATTTTCTTCTCAATTCAATCATAATTGACACATAATTATTTTTTGGAACTTGGTTAGTTTTAATGTAAAATTCAAACTATTCTTTTTATTTAATTGAAAAATATTTCTCATAAATCCTTGTAATATGTTGATCTTATCTTATTTCAAAGTTCTGACGTTCTATCAACATTCAAATTCTGTTTAATTCATTTATTCCCAGAATTGTTTCATTCAGAATTGTTTATAGTACTGTGATTTTACTATTATTTCTGAATATTTTGGTATTTCTCCAAATTCAAATTCTTCTTAATTATTTACCATAATGTTTTTCTCATAATTCAGTGGTAGTAAGCTGTGCTTGCTTAATTTTAAATTTTTTTTAAATTAAGTTCAAAATTCTCTCTCTTTCTCTTTCTTCCATAAAGTTTTGTTCTAAATTATCAGGTTGTAGTAAGAAGTACTTACTCAATTTTAAATTTTTATAATTATATTTCAATTCAAAAGTCTTTCTTTTTCTTTCTTCCATAAAGTCCGTTCCAAAATTATTAGGTTGTAAGTTGTTCTTCCATATTTTAGAATTTTTTCAAATATAAATTCTAAATTCCTTCTTCTTATAATTCTCCAAAATGTTCTTCTCAAAATATTAGGTTGTAAGATGTACTTACATTATTTTTGAATTTTTAAAATTAAATTCAAAATTCCATAACTCACAACTCATTCTTCATAATATTTCTTCATAGAAGCTTGATTGTACACTCCTTTGATTTTTCCTGAAACGATTTCCCTCAACTCATATGTATTGTTATGCTTATCATTTACCACAACATATGGTCCGGTGTAAAGTAATAGTAGTTTTTTGGTTATGCCTTCTAAGGTGCTAGGCAGCTCTCGATTTTTAAGGAGGACTTTTTCACCCTCTTTATATGTTACAATTCGCCCTATTGCCTTCTGGTATTTGGCTTGCCGTTTTTCCTGATCTTCTGCTACCTTATTGTAAAACTTCAACTGGTTGAATTTCCTATTGTTGTTCGTTGGAAATTCAATGATTTGTTCAATGTCTCGGGGAGTCGGCTTCTCATACATGGCTGAGTACGGTGGAATTCCTATAGCTGGATGGTGGGCGTAATTTAGGAATGTTTCTGTCGCTGCTAGGTACTCTTGCCACTTTTTCTGTTGGTTGTGACAGTACGTGCGCAATATCCTACCCACTTCTCTTAGTACTCTCTCAGCCGGATTGCTACTTGGGTGGTAGACTGATGTCTTATATGTTTTGACCCCAAGTGCTAATAAAGTGTCTCGCCATCTCCTCCCCTTAAACTGTGTACCATGGTCGGTAATAATAGAAAATGGTCTACCGATCTCTGGGATATACAAATCAATAATCACCGCCAAAACCTTTGCTGTCGTTGCCCGATTAACCGGATATAGCTTTATATACTTGGTGTAGTGATCCATTATGATTACCAAGTATTTATATCTGTGTCGACCACCGCTACGGGGAAATGGCCCGCATATATCCAAAAACACTTTTTCCAGTTTTGCGTTGGAAGTTATCGGTATCATGATACCCTCTGTCTTTTCATTGTTTACTTTTGCACATTGGCAGATCTTACAGGACTTGATATATGTTCTCACCTTGCGGTTGATATTCTTGATCTTACAATTTTCCTCTAGAGCTTGTATCACTTTTAACGCTCCCATGTGACCATACCTTACATGGTAATCGATGATGACCTCCTTTTCGATTTGGTGTGGGATTATCACCTTCCATGTCTCATCGTCTAAGGCGGTTTTTATGAATAGAATTCCCTTGTTAAGGTGGTAATATTTAGAAATGGTTTCATCATTGGCTTCCAAACGACTCACAATGTTTTTCAGCTTAGGATCAGACTGCTGATGGATTCGGATATTTATTAACAAAGCTTGTAAATCGGCTCTGGTCGTGAATATGTTATAAATTTTTACTAAGCTCTCCTTCTCTCCCTCGAAAGTCTGATCTTCCAGATTTATACGTGACAACACATCCGCTACCACGTTCTTCTTTCCTGGAATGTATTCCCATTTCAGGTCATATTCTTGTAGGGCGAGTACCCACCTAGCCAATCGGCTGTGACTCAATTTGCACCTACGAAGGAACGAGATGGATTTATGATCAGTTCGTACCGTGACTTGATATCCGAGAATGTACGTCCGGAACTTGCTGCATGCGAACACCACGCTCAACAATTCCTTTTCTGTCACACTGTAGTTCTTTTCGCACTGGTTCAGTGTGCGACTAGCGAAGCTTATTACCAGATGTTGTCCCTCCTCATCTTCCTGGTATAATGTCGTTCCTAAGCTTAGATCGCTAGCGTCACAGTTTAGAAAGAACGGTTTATTAAAATCTGGGTGACGAAGTATCACACTCTCCAGAAACTTCTCTTTTATTAATCGGAAAGTAATATCTTGATCTTCACCCCAAGTCCATTTGTTTTTTGCAGATAACTGTGGTTGAAACTTGGCGGTCAACTCGGAATATCGGCTCTGAAACTTCCTGTAATAGTTACAGAGTCCGAGGAAAGATTGCAATTGTTTCCTGTTTCTTGGTTGCGGGAACCTCTGAATTGCCTCCACTTTCTCTGCTGATGGGGTAATACCTCTGTCGTCTAGGTTGAAGCCTAAGAATTGTACCTCGCGCGCTATGAATTTGGATTTCTCCAACTTCAGTGTTATGTTGTTCTGCGCTAGTTTGTTTAGTACAAATTCCACTCTGTAACAGTGCTCCTCCCAAGTTCCGGATGTGATTAGTAAATCGTCAACATAGACGGTGGTAAATTGGAGCGCTTCTGGTCCCAAAATCTGGTCCATGCATGCCACAAATATGGCGACAGAATTGACAAGTCCGAAAGGCAGTCTCTTGAACTGGTAATTGCGCCCTTCGAAAATGAACGCTACATACTGGCGGCTTTGTGGATGCAGCTCTACCTGCCAATAACCACAGACCGTATCCCAGGTGCTAATAAAGTTAGTACCATGAAAACGCTTTAAGATTTCTTCTATTTCACCGGGAGATGTTCTGTCATTCACAATTGTCTTGTTCAACTCACGCGCATCTAAACAGAGCCGGACTTGTCCGTCTTTCTTCGGAACAGCAATAATTGGACTAGTGTAAGGTGATTGACTAATCTCAATTATGTCGTTATCTAACATCTTGTTTATCTCTGTTCTCACGGCTTCTTTGAGTGACTGCGCTATTGGATATGACCTCCGGTTAAACTCTACGTTTTCTTTAAAACGAAGTTGGCACTGGTAGTTCTTTACCTTCCCTGGTTCATCAGAAAACACCGCCTTGTATCTCTCATATATTGCAATTAGACGATCAGCCATGTGCGTTGGTATTTTCTTGTTATCGCTTCCGCACTGGAAATTACGTATTTCTTGGATCTTAACTGACCATAAATCCTCTCCTCCATTATTGTATATTATGGGTTTAGAAAGAGGGCTGTTTCTTATAATATTAATTTTTCGAAGTTGTTGATGTATTGGGCTGGGAAGTATAGTTGTGCTTCCTACCAGATCTGCGGTCCATGTTACTCCGTCTGGGAAAAGTGATACTTTATTTAAATTGAGATCGATTACCGCCGAATATCTACGAAGAATATCGCAACCGACTAAGATGTCAAATGGTAATCCGGTGGCGATTAAAAATTCCATATCTAAAGCTATATCACGGCTAACTACACTCAAGGAAACTTGCTTCCTAATGGTTTTATTCTGGCGGCCAGTTGCATCTACCAACACAATGTTGTTGACTGGTAACATTGGCAAAGTTTTTCCACATGTACATTGTATTCTCTCCAACTCATTGGAGTTTATTATTGAAATATTAGCTCCTGTGTCTATCATTATTTTAGCGGGAACTCCTTCCACCTCCGCTGTTATATAAATTATCTCATTATTACTGTTGCTGAGACTCTTCTCGTTCTCTTCCAAAAGTTCAGTTCGTATGTCTTTCAAATAATGGTTACTGATAATAGTGATGTTTTTATCATTGTTTGCTTGTTGCAAATCATCCTTTTCTAACCCAGGAAGTATAAGCAGTAACGGGTCATCGTTGTTGATTACTGCCTCCTCTCGTTTAAAGCATTTTGGTCATTGTTTAAGTTATTGTTGACCGAGGCATCGTTCGGGAAACTCTGGTTTGTTTCCTGACGTTCTGTACCCTGGTTGATGTTTAACGCCCTGTTCGGTTGTCTGCCAAGATCTTCCAGGCTGGTACTTCGTCTTTCCTGTTCGTATCTTGGGCCGTCTCGTTCCACACTCCGCCATCTTCGGTCAGCGCCGTGGAAGCTGCTCCTCCTCGGTTGATAGTATCTCCTGGGTCCGCGATCTTCTGCTCTTATAAAATTTACCCTAGGGCGCGACACTCGGTTATTACTATTGCTATTATTATTATTACTAATATTATTATTATAGTAATTTCGGTTAGGTGGGTAAGGTCTGTCACCATTATTGTTGGGATATGGATTTCTCTGACTGTATGGAACATTATTATTTTGTTGGTAAAAGTGGTTTCGATTATTTGGGTAGGGGTTGTTATTTCTCACGCCGTTAAAATTTCCGTTAAACTGGTTATTACGCGGCTGGTTGTTAGGGCCGTCGTAATTACTGGGCTGGTTCCGGTTATTTGTATGGTTATTGCCGTTATTGGGGTAAGTAGTCGGCCTTGCTTCTGGTCTCTCATTTCTCTTCCTGCTCTGCCGATAATACTCTTCATTCTCGTATCCCTCCAATAACTCAGTCATTCCCTGGATCTTCTTGATCTGACTACCTCTCCGGGCCCTGATAATGTCCTCATCATAGTGATAAGATATCTTATTCACTAAACATTCTTCTGGGATTGCTGGCTCAAGGTGCTTTGCCATACACACCTTCCCCAAGAAATATGCCGTCATACTGCTACCTAATTGTGACCTGTATCTTCCGTTACAAATATTGTCACGTATCAAGTTCTGGGTGGTCTCAGACCAGTATTTTGTCTTAAACATTTTCCGGAACTGTTGGTAGTCGGAAATTTCACTCCGGTTGGCCATCCACCAATTATCTGTAATGTCTCGGAAGGACTCGTCGAATATCTCCCTGCTATGGCTCCATTGGGTAATTTTATGCTTGGTCAAATATTCTTCTACCCTTGCCAGGAACTCCATCGGCTTGCGTTTGTACTGCCGGAAGTTGAGCCACTCTCGGCTTTCGTTGACGGGCAATCCGGTGAAATGAGTCGGTCTGTTTCTAATCGCTTCCATCTCCTCTCGGCTTTGTCGCACCTGACCGGTGATATTGGCCATGGTCGCTTGTATATCATTACATCGTTCTGTGACCTGGTTGCATACTTTTCCGAATTCTTCTTGATTCTCCTTCCTCTGTTCTTCTACCTTCCTACGACTATGTTCTTCGATATTTGTGAACTTGATGTTCACCACTTCTTTAAACTCATTCACCTCCTTTTCGGTCTGGTTGCACTTTCCATCAATCTCCCGAATCTGTCGATTGACCATTATATTTTCTTCTTCCATCTTCTTATTCATCGCTTTTTTGTTAACAGTGATTTCTTTATTCAGTTCTTCTCGCAACAATTCCATCCTTTCGTCCAATTTGTCCAAATTCTCCTGATTTACCTCCCTTAATTCTTCTCTCAAAATTTGATTGACCTCTCTCAATTCTTCCAATTTCTCCCCCATCTTCTCTTCCAACTTCTTGTTATCTTCTTTCAACTCTTCCTTCAATTGTCGGTTGTTCTTCTCTATCTTCTTCCTGGTTTCATCTATTTTCTGATTGGTATTTTCAATTTTATTAATCAATTCTTCTTTAGTTGACTTGAATTCTTCCTTAAACGCTTGGTTGTCTTCCTTCAATTTTTCTAACTTCTTCCCCATCTCTTCTTCCATCTTCTTGTTATCTTCCTTCAAATTTTCCATGTTCTTGTTCATCCCAGTCAACTCTTCTTTTGTAGATTGATTATCCTTCTTCAATTCTTCTATCTTCTCTTCCATCTTCTTGCTGTTTTCTTCCATCTTCTCTTCCAGCTTCTTATTTGTTGTTTCGATCTTATTTCCTAAATCTTCTTTCAAGGACTGGTTATCACTCCCCATTTTCTTACTCAAGTCTTCCTTCCATTCTTCCATCTTCTCATTTGTTGTTTGGTTGTCCTTCTTCCTGTTCTCCTCCATTCGTTGGTTATCCTTCTCCCTATTCTGGTCCATTGTCTTGAACATTTCCATTATTTTCTCCATCCTTACGTCTTCCATTGTTTTGGGTTTCTCTTGGATATTAACCTCCCCTGTCTGTGTGGGTATCTCAGATTGTTCTTCTGGTGGTTCAGGTTGTTTGGATGCCACCGGTGGCAACGACTCTTCCGCCTCTACTGGTGTTGCCTCTTTGTTGTCCATATCGGTTTCTATTTCTTTTTCGGCCTCCGCCGCCCGTTTCTTAGATGTCGCACGTCGTTGCATTTTCCCTTGAAATTCTCTGGCTTTGTAGCTGTTGCCTAGCTCCAACTAGTGATTGGGCAGAATGTATTGGCCTTCCAATCGCTAATTAAAGCCCCTAAAGTTGTGCGCCAATTTGTAATAATATATCTTCAATAAGTATAGATGTGTGTTGATGATATAAGAGATTATGGAGTATGTGACTCCGATGTAATCAAGTCCAATGTAATATGTTTAATTGGTGTGGCTCTCGACGTCTTACTGGCCTGAAACACTTCCTTAAGTTTCCCAGCTGGTCGAGTCCCAATGGTAGCAAGACCGGTCGAGTAGCGTAAAGTTGATGAAGAAATATATATGCTCAGCTTCACCGAAAGTTTCAAAACAAAAATTATTGTTTTGAAGAAAATTAAAAAAAAAAATTATGTTTATAAAAAAAAAATAATAAAAAAAAATTTTAATTTTATTAATTGATTAATTAGGATCAATTAATTAATATAGGGCTGTGAAGTTTTAAACAGTGTAATGCTCTTCTGAAAATTTTTATTAAAGTTTTAGTATAATTTAAATAATCTATCACCACTCATAAGACTGTCTGTAAACCAATCGATATTTGTTTACCTTTCTATTTTTTAGGTTATCTTCACTTACGGGTGGTAAAGTCCTTGTAGATTATCAATTAGAATTATATTATTGGTAATTAGTATTATTGAAGAAATAAAGAACTATTAAGTATTGAAAAGTATTAATGTTTTATTAAGTAACAGCAATATTGACTCTTATCGATTAGTATCGATTCTCAGGATATCGAAAAAAGTTACAAGTATATGTTATAAAAATTATATAGGGTTCTTTAAACAGCCAGTTATTACCAAAGTCAGAGAAATCGGGCTAATATTTAAAAAGTATAACGTTACAATCAAATTAATAGTTATTAATAAACACAGACATTGAATAATAAATTGTAAATATAATAATTGTTTTCACCAAACAGCTGTGCTGAACCAAGAAGAGGCACTGGGATTGTCAAAGAAAGATGGCTGCCGTCAAGTCGATGAAAATGTTGCTCGTTGCTGCTGCATTCCAAATAATGTATTTTGACGCAATATTTCTGTTCTCGTGTCCGCAAATCTCTTGTTATATGTTGTGTAGTGACTGGTGTAGTGATTCTGGGTTGTATTTAGTGTATCTGTATAATTATTAGTTCAAACACTTTCTCCGATTCCATCACTAATTTGGTTTAATGTATTATACAGTTTTCTAGTGTTTTATGGTGTTTTTCGGAGTAGATTTATATTGTTCTGTGTTATGGAGTGTTACTTGATCGTTTCTGTTATAATATGATAGTTTCAGAAGTATTTTACAAGTCACTCGCGATTTCACAATAACTCACTATACACTCGCTTGTATGACGATTATAGGTTAGGTTATCCACGTTATTAAATGTATGTCATGTTAACCGTTCAACTACCAATAATTAACTAACTGTTTCCTTCAGTTTCAATTAAACTCTTAGCCCATATAATATTATCCTTAACATTGTTCAAATATTTTTCACATCCTGTATGCACTTTTACATTTTCACTATATGAATGCCTATACTTTGGTTATTTGTCAATTTTATTCACTAGATTTGATTTAAATTAATCTTTCAGTTCATTCTGGTTATTTTCAGATTAAATAATGCCATTTTATAGTGTTTTCTGTCAAAAAAAAATAGTAATTTCACTTTCAGTTTGGTATACTGTGAAGAGTCAAAACATCAAAATTTACTTCCTGTCATTATATAAATTCAGCCATTTTATCAGTTATATTTAATATTAATAATCCTATATTGTATTAAAAGGTTCCTATTCCCTTATTTTCTGGTAATTAATTGAATTAGTTGTATTCTGAAACATTATTCTGAAATATATGACTCCCATGTCTAAATTTCTGAGTTTAGTCATTTTATTTTTATTTATAATTCTGAATATAATTTATTAAAATCTCTCTAAATGGTATGTGCAATTATATGGCATGATCTCAAGTTTATTTTGTCTAAACCCCTTTTGTTTATTTGCATTTAATTGAGCAATTTCTCTGTTTTGATGAAGTTTGGTTTCCATTCTTTTGGCCTATGATTTTTTAACAATTTTTCTTACAAAACAATTTACAAACAATATATGATGTGTGATACCCTCTCTGACTTTTACAAATAGTATTATAAATTAAACATGTTTTTAAATTACACAAAAACAATTAGTATTGGTTACAATACAAATAATAGTTAAACAGAATAAAGAACATTTTTTTTTAAATAAATGGTTGTCTTCAAATCAGACATTTTGCAACAAAATTCCCATTTCCAACATGGAAATATGGTTTACAACAAAGGTTTTGTACTAACTAACATCTTAATTACTCTCTACTATTTACAAGTGGTAATTATTTTTATAGTTCTGATGTTAGTTGTTTCAGACCCAAACAAATGGCCTTATATCTAAAACCTTTTTATACATTCTTGTACTATATACATAAAAAACCTTATATTTATATTCTTATTTCTAACTATTATTATAAGTAGGATTCTACAGTTTTTATACTGTCTTTTACATTGTCTTTGGGGAATTGTACCCTGTCATTAACAAATAAATAGTATTAATTGTTCAAAAGGTATTATGAACTCTGTTTTTCTTTTTTCATGTAAAACAAAATGTTATTTTAAACAGATTCATGTCTTATGAACAACATATTGTCACAGTACATATTTTAAGTCATTGAAAAATGCATATTTCATTGCATCCAATGTTTGTGATTGCCAAGAATGAAACACAAGGTTCATTTTTTATAATACCCAAAACTATCACTGGTTCACTTTGCACTTATATATTATGTTAATGCTAAATGGTCGTATAGTCTTATTAACATAATAAATTGGTTAGCGTTTTTTCAATGGAGATTTGTTCCATGGGTACTATATTATTGTTTCATCTTAGTTCACAGGAAACTTTTACTTTATACACTCCTCTCTCTTAAATTTATATACATGTGGTTTTTATTTCGTTATACTTTTATTTTTAGATATTTATTTTGGGGATATAGGGATTTGGGTGTCTTTTATAAGAGCATGACATCTTCTTCAGGATGCTGCCCTCTTCTTCTTTCTTCAGTCTTCTTTTCTCCTGCCTTCTGGGACTGGTATCTTCTCCATCTTCTTCTTGTTGCCATCAGGTTTCTTGGGATCTTCTCCATCTTCTTCTTTATTACAGAAATACACAACCTGTATTGGTTGATCTTGGCTTATTTTAGGGTTTCTATTCTATTTATTCTCCCTCGTTGTGGGTTTGGTCATATTCAGTACTGCTTTGTTATTTACTTTTTACCTTCCTGGGTTATACCTTGAAAACCTTTGGTTATGAGACTGGTCTTGGATGACTCATCACTAGTAACTCCTTTTATTTTAACTTGTATTTTCTTTATAATAATGATTTCTTTCCACAGTTGCTATGAATTAATTAATTTATATTAAACTTAATGCTTTCTTCCAAATTTAAACATTATAACTTCATTATTCTAATGATCAATTGCCATTCAATATTATGCATACATCTGTCACGCTACAATATTTTTATCAATCCTTATCTCTAACACAATAAAATAATACATTTATAAAACAGAATAAACACAGTATAATAAATATATGAACATCTATTTATCAAATCGTAATACAAGCATTTAATTAGTGCAAAAGTGAGTTATCATCTTTAACGTTACAAAATTTAAATTCGTTGCTCACCTGAGCAACCTCCCAAACCACACACACTATTGTTTTGTTCTGTTGGACTGTAGCGCCCATTGGCCTCCACAAGGACGGCATAGTTGGAGGAATTTCACATCTCCTTGTCCTTGCTTCGGCGTTACATTTGAAAAGTTTAGATATCAACATATCTTTGTTATATAGTTACACGCCCTTAAAACGGGTCTACCACCTGGCTTTGCTGTCCCTACTCGGACAGAGTGGCAGCCGCTGTTCCATAGTTTCCGGGATTTCCCCTAGTTTCACCCCCCATCAATTTCTAATATAAACCAATTTCAAGCCAGCTATGGTCAAGGGACTTAATTTATGGCCATAACTGACCGCTAGCCAAAACCACGATTAGTGCTGGTAAGGCAGTAATCGCCCGAAAAGTCGGGGAAATCATCTTTACCTTCAGGCATGTTACAACATCATTACTCTGCACGGCACAAAAGTCTATCAAGGTACAATATGAAATTGTACAAAAAAAAAAAAAGGTGTGCCGTGCGTTTTCGCCCTTTCGGCCTCCGATGGAGGTAACACTCTTTATTACTCCCAACACTTTCCGCTATCTACTGTGGCACATGCCACCACAGCAATAGCACCCTAATAACTAAAATAAAACTCTCTATAAAACATTATAATGTGAAATTTTCATTAACTCTTTTATCCATCATCATTTAAATCATTCATCGCTTTCTATAATTAGATTCTTTAAAATTTTCAAATTTATTATTAACATTTATTTTACATCATATTTCAGTCATTATTACCTTTTAATTATTTTCTATTTAGCACAGTTGTCTCAAATTATTTTCATTATTGAATCAAAATCTTTTCACATCTGCAAACATTGTAAACATCTCTGACTTGTATTATACAATTTATACTTACAGTACTTTATTCACCTACTGACATAAACACAAAATATACACACCATATTACCTCCACGTAACCTCTGAAACATTTAACAACAGTGTTATTTCATATAAAATAATTTAACATTTATTTATTAATTAATTATCAAATCACATCTCATCAAACAATTTAAAACCATTAGAAGATTCAATTATATAACCTCTGAATCAATCAAAAATAATTAAACATCTCAAATTATTTTAATTAAATTAATTACTGAAAACAACATTTTTAATTACTTTCACCAAGTACAATAACCACAATTCATTTATTCTCTTCTTCCAAATTATTTTTGTTATTTATTTAGGCTGCAAAATATTATTATTATTATCATCACACAATTTTTACTACATAAACACATTGTTTACATAACATCCTACAATTGTAGCGTGTCAATTTTGAGTCTTTTTATTTTTTTACCGTATGGGGTAATTACATTTTTATTTATTTCGTTTTGGGCGGGCTTTTCATAAATTATTGGTCAACGTTATTTCCATTGTGAAAGCAACAGTGTTGAGAAACAGTGTTTGGGACAAAGGCGATACGCAATTTCAGTTGTGTAATGCGGCAAAGGAATTTGCACCTCCACAAAATTCTCAGAAATCTGTACATGTGTGTCGACGCACGAGCGCAACTGTACACTCACACGCTCGGGGGACGCGATCAGTATGAAGAACAAAATGGCTAAAGGGTGAAAGTATTCATCGTCTCTTTACAGACCATCAGGAAGTGCTGCTAAACCCCGCCCACTACTAGTGACATCAGTGTGGCACATGCAAAAATCAGCTACACATGTGGCGAATATAATGACTATATTCCATGCATAGAGCTCATGAGTAACAGCAAATCAACATTATACGGCAACTAAAACCTGTTGGCCGTGGACGCGTGTTTCCTGCCATTAAAAGACACACACGAACCAGTTCCACTATTGAAGCCGGCCGGCCAGGAACGAAGTAGACTCCACACAAAAGTTTTTTTGTTTTTTAATAGTAAAGTCAAATATCAGTGGAAAAAGTTTGGTACGACAATCAATCCATGCGGTAGAAAATAACCGAGTGTTTTTTCGGACATCAACATTATAAAATTTCATATAAAGACGACTGTGTGTGAAGACCGCGTGGCCGCCGTGGGGGGGGGGGGAATTTTATCAATATTGAAATGTTAAGGGCAAAATAAATTAGAATGAATGTGAGAGCGAGCAAAGCTGGGCTGTTTCTGTTTGTGTTTTCTAATTGTGTTTGTGTTTGTAGAAATGATAAGGTAAGCTATAGTTGGTAAGTTCCGTTACAAGGTGCACGAGTTGCACAATATTTGATTACATGTAAATCTATTTGGCAAACAATAATTTCAACGTATGAGTATTAAAATTATCAATTCTCTTCATAATGATGTGTAGAGTTAGTTATTTCGAGAACCCATGAAACACATGTTTGTATCTAGCGTTCGTACGAAAGGATCCTGGCCCATACAAAACGAAACTTTCCAGGTAGGTGGGAGTTAATATATTATATTATATTAATATATTCAATTATTTTTAACATCTCAATGGCTTCCGATACAGGGACAGTTTATTAATTAAAATATTAAAGACCGTACCTACAGTAAAGATACAAACATGTTTTTGGGGTTAGCGGAATAAAACAAAAGTGCGCTATTAACGCAAAATTGGTTATGTAATACATTATATTGATTATATTATATTTATATACAAGTATAGAGTACAAAATAAGAAATGGCAGATAACAATGAATTATCTGACAGTCAGACCGAGAGTCAAGTAAATGCTGACTCCGGTATTCAAATAGAATTAACGCCAATAAATGAATATAATGCAGAAGAATCTGTTCTTCATACACCGGAGCGATATCAACTCCTGTAACAAGTAAAGAGAAAGGGTTGTCATTGGACGATCTATTTAATTACATGAGAACCATGTCTAGTGACATGAGACTATGTCTAGTGATATTAACGTAAAATTTGACATGCAAAACAGTAATTTTAATAAACAATTTGATATACAGAATGATAAGTTTGATGCAATGGACAAAAAATTTGAGAGCCGTTTTAACTCTAGTGACGAAAAATTTGATAAAATAGACCGTCGTTTTGACGTTCAGAATAGCAATTTTAATATAAAACTCGAACAACAGAATATTCAGTTGCAGCAGAATATTAATGTACAGTTTGATAATTTGAGTCGGGTACTAGACAAACATATTGATGAACGTTGTGAAAGTATGAAATTACACCTGTCAGAGTCACTAAATGAGCAAGTAGAGTGCCGTGTTTCTGATATTACCAATAATATAACCAATAAAGTAGAGAAACAGATCACGGAACAATATGTAACAGTACATACTGTCCCAATACCATAATTGTGGGTTATGTAGGGGTTTTCAATGTTTTATTATGTATTTTTTAAACATACAGAATGGTTAGGTACCTTGTCCCTCTGGAAAAAAGGAACAACGAAATTTCGGCCAGAGTAAGACACCAAAGTCGCCGATGGACGTGCTGAACTCAAAATATACCATGGCGGTGTTTGTGACGAAAAGACTACAATACGAATTCCGATTGGACAATAACCCTGATCCGTCATAACAAAAGCAATGACGCACTGACGACAACGCATGTAACCAGTCTTAGTCCTGTATGAAAAAGAGTGGTGACGTAAATCTATACACACACAAGCGCAAATTTACATTTGCCTCGTTCTCATTTCAACGCCATTCTTCGAACAATTTTCTACAAATAGTTTACAATAACTAGATCAAAATATTATCAGTAATAGTGGAGCAATGAAAGCTCACTTTGTTTAACAGTATGAATATTAAAATGTAAATTCAGTGCACATATCTCTCCAGTTAAACTCAGCAGAATTAGAGGCGAACACCGGCCATCACCATGGGCGTCACCCACCAGCAACGGATGGACAACACCAAACGATAAGCAGAGAAGTCCCATTTTATCATTTGTTATAGTTTAATGAGCTCATTAATACAGAATCACTAATTAAAAGAATGTACTGGGCTAAAGATGAGTGTGTGTGAGAGTGAGCGAGTGAACGTATGGTCATAATCACAGATGCTGCGGGCATTGGTTTGTGTATTAAAGAACTAACAATTAATAAATGGTTTTAAGCTGCAGCAATACAATTTACACTGATATTAATTTAGCAGACAAAAGAAGTATAGAGAGTAAAATGAGATATAAAAAATAACTGCCATTTTGTTTTTGGGTCATCTTATATGACGTCATTGTTTTGACCGCATGGTCGCATCTGTAATACCTTATAGAGAATTAAATTTTGATGGTTATTTTCAACAATACCGTGTATTCATTTGTGTCATCATCTGTGTCTCAAAATCTCGCTGTAAACGAATCCTGGCACCCCTTAGGTAAAAAAGCATATAACATAAGAAGATTACGAGCCCGGCAGCAACAAGAAATGGTAAGTACACACACGTGCCATAGTATGGTAGTATTTACACATATAATGTAAAGAGATTATTATGGAAGGGGAGGAGTAAGATAACAAATGCCGCCCTCACAGTGACTTTATAAGTAAGATAACAAATATAGCATGATAAATACAATTGTAGAGAAACAAATTAGTTAATGTAACACCAATACTGAATGTAAGGTTAGTTATGTTATGAGTCAGATGGAAAATAATAATAGTAAAATAAGTGAAATCGAAGACAATTGTAAGATCGAATTTAAGACAATACATAATACAATAAGTGACCTTGAATCTGACAGTAACCTTAAATTAATGAACGTTGAGCAAAATATCATGAATGTGAAAAATGAATTGAGCATGGCCATCAGCCAACAAGTAAACACTGTTACCGAGCGAGTAATTATGACTCGTGACGTAAGCAGTGAAGTAGAATTAGAGACATTCAGTTGTGACAACAAAAGAGTACATCCTATGCAATTCATAAGTAGAGTGAGAGAGTTCAATAAGTTCAGTACTAATAACTGGGAAGTTCAATTATTAAAGATTTTAAAATGTTTCAAAGGTAGTTCGGAGATATGGGCCGAGGTACACAAAACGGAATGGGGATGTTTTGAAAGTTTTGAGTCCGCATTTAGAAATAAATATTGGTCTGAAGAAGATCAAGAAGTGTTACGAAGTAGAATCATGGGAACCGGGAATTTTGGGGGGCCCAATAATAATATAACAGGGTATGTGATGAGAATATTTAATGAGGCGAAATACTTAGAACCGCCATTGCCATTTAGATCCTTTGTGAGGCATATAAGCAAGCATTTGCCAAGGGAAGTACAGATAACGCTTATGACAATTAGTAAGTTCTGTTACAAACCAGGTGCACGAGTTGCACAATATGTGACTCCATGTAAATCTATTTGTCAAACAATAATTTCAACAATTGAGCATTAAAATTATCAATTCTCTTCAAAAATGAGTTGTGTTAGTGCTTTGCGTAACCTATAAACCATGTTTGTATCTAGCTACATGTGATCGGACCCTGGAGCCCTATAGAAGAGATCGTAACGGTAGGTAACCACTAAATTGCTTTTCGTATTAATAAATGTGATCAAATTGATGAGAGGATCACAATTGGCGCCCGAACAGGGACCAAAACCAACAGTGGAAAAAGTTTGGTACGACAATCAATCCATGCGGTAGAAAATAACCGAGTGTTTTTTCGGACATCAACATTATAAAATTTCATATAAAGACGACTGTGTGTGAAGACCGCGTGGCCGCCGTGGGGGGGGGGGAATTTTATCAATATTGAAATGTTAAGGGCAAAATAAATTAGAATGAATGTGAGAGCGAGCAAAGCTGGGCTGTTTCTGTTTGTGTTTTCTAATTGTGTTTGTGTTTGTAGAAATGATAAGGTAAGCTATAGTTGGTAAGTTCTGTTACAAGGTGCACGAGTTGCACAATATTTGATTACATGTAAATCTATTTGGCAAACAATAATTTCAACGTATGAGTATTAAAATTATCAATTCTCTTCATAATGATGTGTAGAGTTAGTTATTTCGAGACCCCATGAAACACATGTTTGTATCTAGCGTTCGTATGAAAGGATCCTGGCCCATACAAAACGAAACTTTCCAGGTAGGTGGGAGTTAATATATTATATTATATTAATATATTCAATTATTTTTAACATCTCAATGGCTTTTTACCGTAAAATTTTTACCGTATGGGGTAATTACATTTTTATTTATTTCGTTTTGGGCGGGCTTTTCATAAATTATTGGTCAACATTATTTCCATTGTGAAAGCAACAGTGTTGAGAAACAGTGTTTGGGACAAAGGCGATACGCAATTTCAGTTGTGTAATGCGGCAAAGGAATTTGCACCTCCACAAAATTCTCAGAGATCTGTACATGTGTGTCGACGCACGAGCGCAACTGTACACTCACGCGCTCGGGGGACGCGATCAGTATGAAGAACAAAATGGCTAAAGGGCGAAAGTATTCATCGTCTCTTTACAGACCATCAGGAAGTGCTGCTAAACCCCGCCCACTACTAGTGACGTCAGTGTGGCACATGCAAATATCAGCTACACATGTGGCGAATATAATGACTATATTCCATGCATAGAGCTCATGAGTAACAGCAAATCAACATTATACGGCGACTAAAACCTGTTGGCCGTGGTCGCGTGTTTCCTGCCATTAAAAGACACACACGAAGCAGTTCCACTATTGAAGCCGGCCGGCCAGGAACGAAGTAGACTCCACACAAAAGTTTTTTTGTTTTTTAATAGTAAAGTCAAATATCAGTGGAAAAAGTTTGGTACGACAATCAATCCATGCGGTAGAAAATAACCGAGTGTTTTTTCGGACATCAACATTATAAAATTTCATATAAAGACGACTGTGTGTGAAGACCGCGTGGCCGCCGTGGGGGGGGGGAATTTTATCAATATTGAAATGTTAAGGGCAAAATAAATTAGAATGAATGTGAGAGCGAGCAAAGCTGGGCTGTTTCTGTTTGTGTTTTCTAATTGTGTTTGTGTTTGTAGAAATGATAAGGTAAGCTATAGTTGGTAAGTTCCGTTACAAGGTGCACGAGTTGCACAATATTTGATTACATGTAAATCTATTTGGCAAACAATAATTTCAACGTATGAGTATTAAAATTATCAATTCTCTTCATAATGATGTGTAGAGTTAGTTATTTCGAGAACCCATGAAACACATGTTTGTATCTAGCGTTCGTACGAAAGGATCCTGGCCCATACAAAACGAAACTTTCCAGGTAGGTGGGAGTTAATATATTATAATATATTATATTATATTAATATATTCAATTATTTTTAACATCTCAATTTTTTTTTTTTTTTTTTTTTTTGAAGAGAATTGATATGACAAGGGAGGTAGCTAATATTAGCGAATTAGAAAATATTTTAGATGTGTTTCAGAATATCCGGGACCAAGAATTGAGTCGCCGTCAGAACCAGCAGAATGGAAATAATGGAGGTAATCAGGGACCGCCGAGGGGACCTACAAATGGACTGGCATATCCCAGACGAGAACAAAATAATCGAGGACCCATGTGGACTTGTCCAGCGTGTTCACAGGAGAATTACGCTTCACAGAGTTTTTGTTTTAGATGCAGGAGAGAGAGACCGGGTCAGTGACAGGGACCACAACCTGCACAGAACCAGCATGCATACCAACGAAGGGGAGAGGGCCAAGGAGGAGCGCCGAGAGGCCACACTCACGAACAGCGAGGAAACCAGCACGAACGGGGATACAACCCGGCAGTGGCGAGCACATCTGCGGGAAACTAAGAGGGACAATGGAACACCGGACCCGACCGTTGTCGCCGGAAGTTTCTGGGGTCCAAATGGATGATAGATACCAAAACAACGTTGTTATTACGGCTTTGTCTGAGGAATTATTGGAGGAGGAAGACTTCGAAGCAGGGAGACGGGAAAACGGACTAACTGAGGTGAAAATCAACATAGAAGGTAAGGAGATTAAAACTTTAATCGATACAGGTAGCGAAATCTCTGTTATTTCTGAACATGTACTAGATGAATTAAGAGAAATAAATAAAAATATTCCATCTTTGCCAGTTGCGGGGGTGACAATTGTAGGTGTTACGGGAGTTAGAAGTAAAAGAGTCACGAAACAAGTACAATTAAACATGATAATTAACGGGGTAGGGTACGATAATACATTTCTGGTCGTACGGGGATTAAATCTTGAGGTTATACTGGGAAATGATTTTCTAATTAAACATAAGGCGGTGATTGATTTTCATAACCGGGTGTTAGAATTAAATAGTGCAGGGGAACCAGTCCGTATTAATTTTGAGCGGGTGTTAGATGCGGTAAGAATTTCTGAGGTAAGGGTGATACATACTCGGAGTAATAAACAAGAAAGGGAAGTTAGTATGAATGTATGTAGTGAGAGTAAGATAGAGTGTGAGGAGAATGTAGATTATTTATGGAAGGAGAGAGCACTTAAATTTTGTAGTGAGGGTGGCGTGATAGGGAGTTCTCAACGTGAATCGTTGTGGCGGGTAGTAGAGAATTTTAGAGAAGTGTTTGCCGATATACCAGGGAGGGCAAGAAACTATGAATGCGAGTTAAAGGTAAGGGAACACGCACCCTATGTGCAAAGAAGTTATCCGGTGCCATATGCGAAGAGAAGAGCGGTTCAGCTTGATTAGAGAAGATGTTAGAGGGAGATATAATTGAGCGATCTGTATCACCCCTTAGTAGTGGTGATTAAAAAGGATGGTAGAGTTAGGTTATGTTTAGATGCCCGCAAAATCAATCAAATAATTATTCCAGACAGGGAGTCACCCGAAGCTATTGAAGAAATATTTCAGAAATTCAGTGGTGTAAAATATATGACCTCTTTAGACCTAACCGCCGGGTACTGGCAAGTTCCGTTGGCAGCCAATAGTAGAAAATATACAGCCTTTTTATTCAATGGAAAGAATTATCAATTTAAGAGACTACCGTTTGGTTTGAACACAAGTGTAGCTAGCTTTATTAAGTGTCTTGACGAAATTTTGCAACCCCATAACTTAGATTTTTTAACCATATACGTTGATGATATCCTGATAGCTTCGAGAACGTTTGAAGAGCATGTAGAACACTTAGAATATGTATTGGAGAAGTTATACCAGGGAGGTTTGACAGTGAATTGGGACAAATCAAAATTTTTGCAAACTGAGATACATTTTTTAGGTTTCATCATAACACCTACAGGGATACGTGCCAATCCGGATCAAGTAGAATCCATCCTGACGTTCCCGGAGCCAAAAAATATAAAACAATTGCAAAGTTTCCTTGGTCTTTGTAATTTTTACAGGAAGTTCCAGCGGAACTACGCCCAGACGACGGCCCGACTCAGCGCAGTGCTGCAAAAGAACAAACAATGGAGGTGGGGCGATAATGAAAGAGCCGCGTTCAATGAAATCAAAAATAAGTTTGCTGATATGATATTGATGAATCATCCCAATTTTAATGAAAAATTTTACTTACAGACAGACGCAAGCAATATAGCACTTGGAGCAGAACTATACCAAGAGGACGAGGCGAAAGAACATAAAACCATTGCCTTCGCCAGCCAGACGTTGCTAGCCGCAGAACGTAACTACACTACCACCGAGAAGGAGCTCCTCAGTATAGTGTTCGCCGTGAAGAAGTTCCGCACGTATCTGCTGGGTAATAGAACCATCATCAGGACGGACCATAAAGCGCTGTCGTTCCTGAATACTTGTAATCTCACACACAGCCGGATAACCAGGTGGGTGTTAGCTCTTCAAGAGTATAATTTTTCTTGGGAATACATTAAGGGTGCAGAGAACAGGGTGCCAGACACACTATCACGAGTAGACATAGACAGAAATAGAACGGGGAGAGATATCAAAGAAATAGAGATTTATAGATTGTCCAGGGAAGATAAACTTTTTGGGGAAGAATTGAAGAATATAAATGTAATGCAAAGAGCTGATAGTAAATTACATAAAATCATTACTAGCGTAGAATCAGATGTAGATGAGTTTGGGTATAAACAATATTTTCAAGTGTTTAAAGGGAGTTTGTTTAAAAAAGTAGAAGGGAGAGAGAGGGATTGGAGGTTAGTTATACCTGAAGGGTTGATAGAGAAAATAGTGTTACGACGGTCTACTCGATCATCGTAGGTACAGTGGAAACAAAATAAGTACAAGACACCAATTAAGTCACTAATCACACCTTTAATTGTTATAGTAAAACAGTTCGTAATTAACAACACAGTGTCTACAACAAATCAAATGAAATTGTTCGTACGCAATAAAATGTCCACTAATATTAAAACTCAACTGTATTACAATTATACCGTCCGAATATAAAACGCAACACTTCACTAATAACTACTTGAACGTACACCGTAATAACCCGAACCGCTTTGTAAATATATCGCACTAATACTCTCGAACCGCACAGTCAAAAATCTCGCATTGAACTGAAAAACTAAGGCCGCAACGCGATGTATTTATAGTTACGCTACACACACCAGAAGCTTCCAAACTGCATCTTATCTCTCGCGAACTACGTAATTGCTGCGGCCTTGACAGAGTCCGAGCGCCCGAGCGAAGGCTGGCAAAGTGCGAGAAAATTCTCGCAACATGCGTTTAGTAGCACGTACACCACACGCTTACGTCGAGATCTTTCTGGGACATTCGATAAACGCCTAGATTGTTCTACGCTGTCGTAGCACTGCCCCCTCCTTAAGCCTGTTCGTCCCGAACTGGCAAAGCGTCTCTAAATTTGTATTTAGCCAGGCGATCTAGGTGGACGACCTTGAACTTTCGCTGTCCTTCCTGTTGAATCCGATAAACAACATCGTTAATCCTTTTTTTTACAGTGTAGGGTCCTTCCCAGTTAGACTGAAGCTTAGGTGAGCGACCACGACGGCGCTTTGGATTGAACAACCAGACCTGATCTCCTTCTTGGAAACCCACACTATTGCTGCGAATGTCATACCGAGTTTTCATTTTATCACTGGCAATCTTGAGCCGTCCTCTTACCAAGCGATTCATTTCTCGCAGTTGGTTTTCTAATTGCGAGGAATAGTTCTTTGGCTCTTGGGACTGAGTCTCAGGTGATCCAAACATCAAGTCCCCAGGAAGACGAATCTCCCGCCCAAACACCAATTTTGCTGGAGTCATGCCGGTTGTGTCATGTACTGATGATCTATACGCCATAAGGAATAGTGGTATACGTTGGTCCCAGTCTGTTTGGTTCTCGTCAACAACTTTCGAAAGATGCTGCTCAAGTGTCCTGTTGAATCTCTCAACCATCCCGTCCGACTGAGGATGCAGAGGCGTTGTCCTGGTCTTTCGAATTCCAAGTAGACGGCATAATTCTTTAAACACTCCTGATTCGAAATTTCTCCCTTGATCCGTATGGATTTCCATAGGGGCTCCATAACGGCAACAGAAGTTGTGAACTAACTGCTTTGCCACAGTGGTAACCTCCTGATTTGGAATTGCGTAGGCTTCCACCCACTTAGTAAAGTAGTCACCTACAACCATGATGTACCGGTTTCCATCGTCAGTAACTGGGAATGGTCCAACAATGTCAATGGCAATTCTCTCGAAAGGCAGTCCAATGTTATACTGTCTCACATTTTTCCCCTGCTTCTGGTTTGTGGGCCCTTGCTTGCTTGCAGCACATATTTCACATGTCCGAACCCATTCCTCTACGTCGTGGTGAATATGAAGCCAATATAATCACTTCCGTATTTTGTCAAGGGTCTTGTTAACGCCAAGATGGCTTCCAGACATTACATCATGCATCTCCTTCAAAACAGACTGCACTTTATTTCGGGGAACTATCAACTGCATGACCACATCTCGTCCATCTGCACTTTCCCAAGCCCTTTTCAGCAATCCGTTCTCCAAGGTAAGGGATTCCCATTCTGCCCATTAGCCCTTCAGCACTTCCGAACCATGGCAGATATCTTGCCAATCCGGACAGCGACCTTCCTCTTTTGCTGTCAAGATCGGTCCAATGTCTTCATCAGTCATCTGTTCTTGTCGACAGTCTTGTGTTGTCCACCCATCAGCCAGGAAATCTACAGTGATGGCTCGAACATGTTCACTTGAGTTTTGTTCTTCCTTTCTGTGGCAATGTCGGCAGTCTTCCGGGCATGGTCTTCGTGATAAGCCATCTGCATTACCGTGCAGGCGCCCCCGCCGATGTTGTACCTTGAAGTTGTACTCTTGCAGACGTTCGAGCCACCTTGCCAACTGCCCTTCCGGATTTTTAAATCTCAAGAGCCATGCAAGTGCAGCATGGTCGGTACGTAGTGAAAACTCTCTCCCATAGAGGTATTTATGGAAGTGCTCCAAAGCTCTGACAATTGCCAACAACTCTCTTCTTGTAACACAATAATTTCTCTCTGGTTTAGAAAGCGTCTTGCTGTAATACGCTATTACTCGTTCTTCACCGTTCTGCACTTGAGACAAAACTGCTCCTAGGCCAGTATTGCTTGCGTCTGTGTCTACGATGTACTTCCCTTCGGAAGCTGGAAAAGCGAGAATTGGCTGCGAACATAATGCAATCTTCAACGTTCTAAATGCTTGTTCACACTCTCTCGACCATTGGAAGTTTCGTTTATTTTCCGTTAGCTCATGTAGTGGTTTAGCAATAGTAGCGAAGCCTTTCACAAAACGTCGGTAATATGAGCATAACCCCAGGAAACTCCGAACTTCGTGTTTATTCTTCGGAACTGGCCAGTCTCTTACGGTGTCTACTTTATTAGGATCCATGCTAACGCCCGCTGCCGAAACCAGATGGCCCAAATACTGTACTTCCTTCTGGAATAGAGAACACTTCTTCGGGCTCAGCTTCAGTTGTGCACCGTGAATTCTAGTTAGAACTTCCTTAAGGTTTTCCAAGTGATCTTCGAAAGTCTTCCCGATCACTATGACATCGTCTAAGTAAACAAGGCAAGTTTTCCACGTCAGGCCTCGGAGTATCAGGTCCATCAATCTCTCAAATGTTGCCGGTGCATTACAGAGTCCAAATGGCATGACGTTAAATTGGAATAAGCCACTTGGGGTCGAGAAAGCGGTCTTTTCCTTGTCTTCTTGATGAAGACCCACTTGCCAATATCCACTCTTCAGGTCCAATGTGGAAAACCACTGTGCTCCGGACAACGTGTCGAGTGTATCGTCAACGCGAGGTAATGGATAGCAGTCTTTCTTTGTAACGTCATTTAACCTGCGGTAGTCTACGCAGAAACGCAATCCACAATCCTTCTTCGCTACCAGCACTACAGGGGAAGACCAAGCACTTGACGAAGGTTCAATTACTCCCTCTGTCAACATGTCCTGTACTAACCGAGACATCTCCTCTTGTTTAGATAATGGAGGCCTTCGAGGAGGTTGGCGTATCGGTGTTGTGTCCCCGGTATTGATGCGATGTTGCACAAGAGAGGTTCTTCCCAGTGACTGTCCCCGAACTGCAAAACAATCTTTGAATTCGTGTAAAAACTGTCAGAGTTCTTTTACCTCACCACTTGAGAGGTCGTTAGAAGATCTGTTCAATAATTCTTGCAGTTCCTCTGGTAATTTAGAAGTATCCGAAGAACTGGGTCTTCGTTGCGTTATTCCGGCTACCCAGGCCACAGGAGTCAATTTGCCTAGGAGCGTATTGCTTTGTAAAGTGATAGCTTGATCCAAAATATTCGCCACTCTAATAGGTACATTTCCGGTTTCGTCAGGTTTTACTAAACTTCTAGCAATTAGTATGCCCGGTGTGCTGACTACCTGGGGTTCGAATATAGAGCACTGATTGCCCCTAGTATCTACCGCAGTTCTAACCATGATGATCTTTTCGGAGTTTGGCGGAACAGTTACGGCCACTTGGTTTATGACGTCCATCGATTTTTCTGCTGTCATCATTGTTGATAGCATTACCTCTTCGCCTCCGATTCTCAAGACATTGTTTTTGAAGTCGACTATAAATCCGTATGCGTTCATAACGTCCACACCAAGAATTGCTTCATCCACAATGTCTGCAACAAGTACTTGATGATTAAACTCAAGTCGACCGAGGCGTAGGTGTATCTCCACTTTTCCATACACTTTTACAGGCCGTCCAGTAGCTGTTCGCAAGCTGCAAGAGCACCAGATTGGCTTGAGATCTTTCACCACGTCGGGGCGCACAATAGAAACTGTTGCGCCTGTGTCAACTGTAATCGAGGTTGGCCTTTCTTGAACAAATCCGGTAACTACCAAGCTCCCGGTGTTTTTCTGAAGCGTAGAAATTGCGTATTCTCTAGGGGCTTCGTTCCTCCAGTTAGTCAGCACACGCCCCGTTGCACTGACTATTGCTCGTTTCCCTGCTGCTGAATTCTAAACCGACAATCTCGTTGTAGATGTCCAGGTTTCCCACATCGATAACACTTCGGTCTTCCATCCTTTCTTATTTTATTCTGTGGCGCCGACCGTCGAGTCTCTGTTCCTTGTTCTTCTTCCTCATCGTCTGTGCCGTCTCGATCTTTTAGCTCGCGCACTTTATGACTTGTCCAACCAGACGCTGATTTGGCGGCCTCAAATTGCAAAGCATGTACCAGGGCGTCCGCACTGTTCTGGTGTCTTGCCATTCGTAACACTTGCTGTAGTTCGTTATCTCGGACACCGGCAGTAAATGTCTGCATCGCAAAACGCGTTCGAAAATCTTCTGGCGCTTCAGGATAGGCCAGTCTAATTAGTCTGTCGATACTTGCTTCAAACTCTTGAAGACTTTCCCCGGAATGTTGTCGCCTTGCTCTCAACTGGGTGCAGTACACATCTCGCAAATGTTTATCACCATACCGTAATTCCAGAGCTTTTATCAACTCGGCATAGGTGTTCTGGCTGTCAGGTGGCACTTTCTGTAGTAGTTCTGCCGCGGGTCCTTTTAATGCAAGAACAAGCGAAACAGCCTTGTCTTTTTCTGTCCAATTATTTGCGCATGCAGCAGCTTCAAATTGGCGGAGGTACGTTGCCCAGTGAGTGCTTCCGTCAAAGGTTGGAGCTTTGACATGAACTGTCCCTACTGCAGGCAAAGTGACTTTCTCTGTTAACTTATTTTCTGTGTATTTTTCTGTCTTGATCACTGGTACAGTCTGTTCAGAAAGTTGTTTTGGTTGTAATTTCAGACACTGCTCGACTTCATTTTTAATCTGCTCTTTTATATTTGTAATCGAGTCTTCTACTGCAGATATTTTTGTTGACATAATTTCTTCCACATTCAAGACAGATTTTTCTACTTCAGATATTTTTGTAGACATCGATTCTTCAACACTCGAGACAGATTTTTCTACTTCCGCTATTTTTAATGTCATTGATTCTTGTACCTCCGATATTTTAGTAACTTGTTTATTAAGCTCACCTCGTAGGAGACCCAATTCTGCGGTACTATGTTCTTGCAACTGTTTCTGCATAGTTTCAAAGAGAGCTTCCGTTTTATCTTTTTGTCTTTCTTCTGTTTCTAGCATTAGTGCTTTCTGGCGTTCCTCAGCTTCTTCTCTTTCTTGTATTCGTTCTTCTTTTTGTCGTCTTTCTGTCTGCAACAGCAGCGCCTGTAAATTTTCCATCATCTGACTGGCATCCATTGTTTATCGATTAATTACGAATCACACTCGTCTTGTACAAAGCGTCCACTGTTTCCACTGTTAACCGTTCTATCCCAGTTCTGACACCACTATTACGACGGTCTACTCGATCGTCGTAGGTACAGTGGAAACAAAATAAGTACAAGACACCAATTAAGTCACTAATCACACCTTTAATTGTTATAGTAAAACAGTTCGTAATTAACAACACAGTGTCTACAACAAATCAAATGAAATTGTTCGTACGCAATAAAATGTCCACTAATATTAAAACTCAACTGTATTACAATTATACCGTCCGAATATAAAACGCAACACTTCACTAATAACTACTTGAACGTACACCGTAATAACCCGAACCGCTTTGTAAATATATCGCACTAATACTCTCGAACCGCACAGTCAAAAATCTCGCATTGAACTGAAAAACTAAGGCCGCAACGCGATGTATTTATAGTTACGCTACACACACCAGAAGCTTCCAAACTGCATCTTATCTCTCGCGAACTACGTAATTGCTGCGGCCTTGACAGAGTCCGAGCGCCCGAGCGAAGGCTGGCAAAGTGCGAGAAAATTCTCGCAACATGCGTTTAGTAGCACGTACACCACACGCTTACGTCGAGATCTTTCTGGGACATTCGATAAACGCCTAGATTGTTCTACGCTGTCGTAGCAATAGTGTGGGACTGTCACCTTAGATATGGGCATTTTGGGGCACGGAAATGTGTGAATGTGTTAAAGGAATCTTGTCTATTTAAGAATATGGAGAAACGCGTCCGAAGAATACTTAAAGTTTGCGAGTTATGTCAGAAATCTAAAGTTGTAAATTATAGGTTAGAAGGAGAACTGAATTATATTAGAGTAGAAAAACCATTCGATTTAGTAGCTGTAGATTTGTACGGCCCTTTGCCGAAAGGTAGGGGTGGAGTGATGCATATTTTTGTTGTACTCGATACTTTTTCCAAATATGTCAGGTTATATAGCGTAAAGCGAGCAACAAGTAAGGTGCTGAGCGAGAAGATCACACGCGACTACATGATCAACGTGGGAAAGCTGAAGGTGATATTATCTGACCATGGGCCGCAGTTCATCAGCGGTAGATGGAGCCAGACTCTCGGATGGGAAGGTATCATCCCAAAGCACACCGCAGTGTATCATCCACAGTCCAATCAGGCGGAGAGAGTCATGAGGGAGCTGGGTAGAATTTTCCGAACATACTGCCACGCCAAACACAGCGAGTGGCCACTCTATGTCCAGAAGATTGAAAATTGGCTTAACTGTACCACCCACGAGTCGACGGGGTTCACACCTTATGAGTTAATAAGAGGAAAGCGTCCACAGAGGATTTTGGAACAATTAATTGAGTATCCACCGGAAACCAACACTATTGGTCACGATGTTAAACTCAGACTAGCGAATGAAAGTTTGTTGACGAAAGCGGAGAGGAGAAAACAGAGACATGATATGAAAGGTAAGTGGACGCAGTACGAGGTTGGACAGCTGGTATTGGTGCGACGCCACGATTTATCGAGCGCTCAAGATAAGGAGATCACAAAATTTTTCTTATTATACGAGGGGCCATACGAGATAGTAGAAATAAAAATGAAAAATTCGTATGTGTTACAGAATAGGGAGACTAGGGAGATAGTGGGTATGCACAACGCTACAAATTTGAAATTATTTTGGTCAGCATAAGGATTTTATTAAATAGTAAATGTATGAATGTCATTTAATTGTTTTTCTATGTTTTTAGATGGGCTCCTCCCCCATTTTCGGGCGGTCACGATCTTACCAGTCCTGGCCGTGGAATTCGGAACTCGGAGGCGGGCCATGGTTGGCAGATCTTCCTTCGGGCGGTGAAAGCAACGATGGTCCGGCTCCACCAAAATTGGTACAAATTAGAAATTTAACCACGCATATTTCAACGGGGAGGGGGACCCCAAAAAGGTACGTGACGAATTAAATTTTTATACACTCTAGGTGCAACAAGTTTGATGTACCTGTCACGTGCCTGCACTGCCTTAGAGTGTTATATATAAAGGAGGCTACACCTAAATGCAAGGCAGTGCATACAAATTTCAATAATTTTAGTGTCACTGGCAAATTTAAAATTGAGCCATTGACAATAGTTTTGCTTACACCCGAAATGAAGAGTTTTGCGGGGAAGTATAGTGACTGCCAGATCAGACGACGGGTTAGTAGAGATGAGAAGATAAGGTAGCACAATTGCATAGAAGGGGAAGTAACTGCACAAAGTAGATCTGCTCTGGCAGTTTTATATACTTCATCGCAAAACACCCCCGTTTCAGGTGCGTCCATAATCGCCGATTTAATAATATATATATAAAAAAAAAAAAAATAAAAAAAAAATATATATATATACCCAAACAATTTTGGATGTGTATAATTTTAAATGTAAATAAATTGTAGAATTAAGTGACCAAATATAATTGTCAAGTTTTAGTATCAGTGAGAATGGGAACGTTTTAAAAGACGTGTAACAAAATATAAACTTGGTATCAATACAAGAAGTGGGGATGATTTTGGGGGGGTAGATTGGTGCTCAATGAAGTGATAGAACAATGGAGTGTGGAACTGCAAAGGTTGAAAGCTTTAGTGTATAAATATTAATTAATTAGCTATTAGGTTGCTATTGCGGGGGTGGCCTGTGCTCCCGTGGATAGCGAAATGGGTTGGGGGTAACAGAGAGTGTTACCTCCATCGGAGGCCAAAATGGCGAAAATGTGCGACACACCTTTTTCGTGTAAATTAAAATTTACACACTGATAGACGACCGTGTCGCACATATCTAGAACGAAGTAGAACAGGCAGTCAAATTGAAGTTTAGATTTCCCCAACTTTTCGGGCGGTTACTGCCTTACCAGCACTAACCGTGGTTTTGGCTAGCGGCCAGCTATGGTCATATCAAGTCCCTTGACCATAGCTGACTTGAAATTGGTACATATTTGAAATTCAATGGGGGGCGAACTTAGGGGAAATCTCCGGGAACTATGAAACAGCGGCTGCCACTCTGCCCGCTTGGGGGTAGCAAGACAGGTGGTAGACCCGTAGTAAGGGTGTGTAATTATAGACCCGAACATGTTGGTGTTCAATACTTTCAAATATAATAGTGGAAGCAAAGACACGGAGAGGTGAAACCTGCTCCAAAATATACAGTCTTTGTCAAAGCGCAAGGACGCCATAGTCCTCTACAATTTGAAATAGTGTGTGTGGCTGGGAGGTGGCTCAGATGAACCACGAATTTAAATTTTACCACATAAAAAATTTTTTTGTTTAATTCAAATTTTGATCAAATAAAACTGCTTGTGCTCTGTTCAAATAATTAGATGCTCAGACTCTTAATATAAGGTGTTCATACTATAATTTTAAATGTGTTATTTTATTGTAGTAAGTAGATATAGTTGTTGGTAAAAAGTGTTTTCATTATGTGTATATTTTTTTCTAAGCCAATAATTAAATCGTCTGGCAGGCCATTAACATAGTAGAAGCCAGTATAAATAAATATATATATATTATGTAGTCTGTTCAAGTATGAAATGTGTTTTAATTGTGTTAGGAGGATCAGCTGATCATTAATAACATGTCACTGATATTGGGTTCATAAATGCTACCAGTAATTAATGTTCAATATAATGTTTTTAATGTATTACAGATGTTTTGGAGTAATGACAACAATAATGATAATAAGAAATAAAATAATAATTTATGCAAGTTAATAAGAGTTTTGGGTGATAAATATTTCGTGGGACATATAGATCTGTGCACGTTTGGACCCTTTTCCACGTTTGGTCCCTGTTCGGGCGCCAATTGTGATCCTCTAATCAATTTGATCACATTTATTAATACGAAAAGCAATTTAGTGGTTACCTACCGTTACGATCTCTTCTATAGGGCTCCAGGGTCCGATCACATGTAGCTAAATACAAACATGGTTTATAGGTTACGCAAAACACTAACACAACTCATTTTTGAAGAGAATTGATAATTTTAATGCTCAATTGTTGAAATTATTGTTTGACAAATAGATTTACATGGAGTCACATATTGTGCAACTCGTGCACCTGGTTTGTAACGGAACTTACTAACTATAGCTTACCTTATCATTTCACAAAAACACAAACGCAAATATAAAATACAAACACAGACATAAACAGCCCAGCTTTGCCCACGCTCACACGCACACTGTAAATTATAAACCCCTTATCATTTTACATTATAACTCCCAGACCCCAAACGCCGGCCACGCGGTTACCGCACACACACATCTTCTCACGAAAATTGCTTGTTCTATATTATTCAAACGTTATAACTAATACAGTTTCTTTTTAAAACCGACCGCGGTCACATGAATTTAGACTGTTTTACACCCTTTACTGGAAAAATTAAAATATTTGTGACGAGCCTACTTGGGCCAGCCCGGTACCGGGGACTGCAGCTTGTAGACTGCGAACGGTAACGTAACAGGTACTGCTTGCTTCCGCGGGCGGGAACGGCGGTTCACGGCCACCAGGTTTTCGTAGCCGTTCATGCTTAGTTGTTGTGTGGTAACCACTTTATGCATGTCATAGAGCTGGTATATGTGTGTGACCAGAGGACAATATTGGCTTCTGCTCTGCTGATGTCATTAACAGTAGGCGGGGCTTTAGCAGTGTTTCCGGATGACCGATGAAGAGATGATGAATAATTCTTCGTTCTAGCCATCTTGGTTTTTAGTCAAGATCGTCACTTGGAGCGCCTGCGTGAGTGGTGGCGTGTGTGCACAGCCACACACGTACAGAGTTCTTAGAAATTCGTTGAGATGCAAATTCCTTAGCCGAATGGCACAATGGAAATTGCGTATCGCCTTTGTCTCAACCACTGTTTCAGTTGCCATGCATTCTGTTGTAATCGGATTCACAGTTGTAGCATAATAAAATTTTACAATATTTTCCTAAAACTCCCGCACAAAAACGAAATAAATAAAATATAAATTCCCCATACGGTAAAAATAAAAATACCCAAAAATTGACACGCTACACAATACACACAATTAAATTTCACTAAACATTTATTTACAATTCTTCATCATTAATTATTCAGTTATATCACACTTCATTGTCCAAGGTTGCGAGGTCTGAACCATAAAACAAAATATTTAAAATTGTCCATTTATTGTTTTACTGTTTAGCCTCCATCGTCAAAAATTAGTCTCGGTTTCAAATAACAATTTTCAATTTTATTTACACACATATGGCTATCTTGTGTGTAATAACCATAAAATCTCAGTTTATTCATTTTATCATAATAATCATATACCAAGTCAACATTATGTATTTCTGTCCAGTCTCCATTAGTAATTATATTCAATATCGGGTCAGTTACTTTTTCATCATAAATTAAATTATTATTGTTTAAACACACTTCTAACCTTTCTTTCCACTCATCATAATCTCTCTTTAATTCATATAATTCTATTTCTCTATCAATACACAATTCTCCATCTAAATCTCTCTCATCATAACACCATCTCACACTTTCAACACCATTCCACACAGAGGGTACTAACTTATACAAAAAAGGGAAACAACTCAAATCTTCCAATAAATAGGGTCTCTTGCCCTCCAATAATAACACTTGTGAACACCCTGGTTCATCACAAATAAGGGGAAAATTTACCCTCTGTCCTACACATTCATCTACTCTTTCTTTCCATTCTTTTTCTAATTCAACAACACTAATTACTACTCCATTACAACTTATCATTCTCTCACTCTCACTTACTATCTCATTATCTATTTTCAACGTATCATTCTCTAATATTACATTCTTAATCATATTCTCATTTGCAACATTATTTTTCTCACTAGTTACTTGTTTATTATCATTATTATTTTTACTTTTACTCTGTTCTCCTACTGACTCTACTATTCTCTCAATGTCTCGTTTCAATTCTTTACAACTACTTTCGTATTTCATTTTTACCTCATTAATATCGATTTTAAGCTCATTGAACTTTCTACTCTGTTCATCCCATTTTATGTCATTATTATCAAAACGTCTATTTAATTCGTTAAATTTGTTATTCTGTTCCTTAAATTGTTGTTGTAAAAACTCATTATATCGTTATCGGACTTACTACATTTTGTTGAGGTCGGAGTTATCTGCACCCCTGAATCCTCCATAATATTTGTTTCATCTGAATTATTTTTTATTTTATTCTCCCGACTCACGTTTGGAGTCGAGTGGATTTCAAAATCGCTCATACTATTTGATTCATTACAATTTTCTATATTAGTCATTTCATTTATTTCACTTTCATTATTTCCTGCCATCTCTTATTCTTTATAATTTATATTTGTTAATTTACTTTAATTAATTTAATTTATCATAATACAATTTCGATCTTATGCCAATTGTGCGTAAATGACGCACTTCTACTTCATTACTCCAACCTTAAAAACACGCTTGCATCCTTTGTAGGTGTGGAATTTTAATTGACTTAATCAAATTCGTCCCTGTATCGGATGCGCCATTGTGAAGTTTATTTATTACATACAAATACCAATAAATTATTTATGTATTCCACTCACCTTAAAAATCCCTTTTGCTACAGCCAGAGTTACGTCACACGAACAACTAGGATGCAAACGTGGTTTACGGGTTATTTGAATAACTTACGCTACTCATTTTTGAAGAGAATTAAATTGAAATTTTCTTTATTAAACTTTTAAACCTTCATGTCAATTATTTCTCATAATTTGGAAAATGAAATACATACATAATATTTTCTGTGATTCACTTCATGGCTACGACAATGCAATTATAATCTTATTCTAGCATCTTACCTTATTTTAAAATACAGACCGCCCAGCCTGCTAGCGTTCACTCATTCACACTAATTTACATAAAACCCCCGTTTGAATTAATTATAAAAAGTTGTATTAGGCATGGTGCAATACCCTTGTCGGTAACTAGGGTATCTCTGAAGTAGTGGCGATTCACTTACAAAATTTGTGTTATAAGTCCGAAAAAGTTTATAATTTCCTTCTCTGCCGATGAACTTCAACCGCCTTCACATTTTTTCTAATATAAACGCACTTTTTACTTGAAACTCATAAATTTTGAAAGAGCCCCTTGGGGCAGATACCTGGCCAGGCACTGTCTGTAGAGAACTGGGGAGAGCGTCTCTAAGCTCACTCTCAACTAGATTGCGGTCTCACAAGGCGGCAAGCAATGCCTTCTATTTCATCGTCACTGCTGTGTCACATTTGTCACATTCAACACACGTGGTTTTTTGTGTGTTTGATGTGGATGACATTTGGTAAGCACTGGTTGACGTCACAGTTATGGGCTGTACTTAGTTTCATTTCCGCCAGCATGGACCACGAGGCGAACAGAAATATAGTACTCAAGCCATTTTGCGTCCAACAATTCCGTGTCGGTCTGCGCACATGCTGGGGTGGTGCGTTTGGGCGCAGGTGTCACACAAACGTTAAGTTCTTAGAATCGACGCCTTGCACATTCTTTTGCCAATGTTTCACAACAGTTACGGCGTACTGTTCCTTGGTCCGCACAATGCTTTTATTCAAACACGTGGACTGGCCACACAGATGGAAATTAATTTAGAATATTTTAATAGATCCCCAAATTTAATAAAATAAAAAATCCTTTTATTTGACCCGTTACAATTCTTCATGTTATCATTGTATAGATTACATTATATCTTCCTTCGTTATTGATTTCCTTTCTCATACTCTATAGCTCTTTAGTGAAACAATATTGTTGATGGGCATTTTTTATCTTTACTTATTATTATTTATATTAAAACTCACTTTTCTTTATCACTCTTCTTTTAACACATTTATAATTTATTATTTGGTTCAATGATCATTCTTTTAATTGTTTAATAGTATTTTTTCATGGATGACTGGTTGTAAGTCCCCTTTTTCCTGTGTACTTGGATCCATGATCTCGTATGTATTATTATTATTATTATTATCCTTCATCACTGTGTAAGGTCCGGTATATAACAATAACAGTTTTTTTTTGCTATACCCTCCATTGTACTGGGCAGCTCTCTGTTCTTCTATAAGATTCGGTCTCCAACTTTATATCGTACCGGCTTTGGTTGTAGTATCTGGTATTTGCTTTTTATTTTCTCAGTTTGTTCTAGTGTTTTGTTATAGAATTTTATCTCATCAAACTTATATTCTTCTGCATTTGGAAATTGGATTAACTCGGTAATCTCTCTGGGTGGTGGTCTCTGGAACACTGCTGTTGTAACAACCTGATGTGTACGTGCTCTGTAAAAGTGTAAAGTTTTGTGTGTGTTCACCTCACACTGGGTGGTCGTTACTTTATGTTGCGCTGACGATGTCCGTAGCGATCCTTCGAATTACCAGTACACGGATGTGGGAACCTTACGTGTTCTTCAATATTTGTTCATAAATCCCGGGTGGCGCCAAACTGTTTAAACTGCAAACAATTAAAATAAAAAATAGGACGATTGAGCGTTCTTAGCTATGACGGTACGGTGAATTCAAATTTACTCCCGCCTTCATTCGACTTTCTTAATCGAGCTGTTAGTTCGCCAAGTTTCCGACGTGGGCGCTTACCGTCACCTTTGCTTGTCGCTAAAATACACAAATATTATAATGCACTTTCCTATGGAATAAAGAACAGTGGTTACAACTCTGTACTAGTTTATTAAATTGTGACTGGTATGTATTCATTATTATACAAAATTATATTTTGTTATTCAACAAATTTACACCGGCAATTATTATAAGACAAAAATCTCAAGGTTCGGCGAAGTGATCTGAACGAATTATTTAGTCAGACATGACGCCTGCTTGGTTGTTTACTATTAATTTCGTTCAGATTCTGGATACTTGAAATTACAAAAAAATATCAATTTGATTACAATTAAGTACACTACCTTACATTAATTGTACTTATATAATATAATGTGTAATTATAATTTGTTCCTGAAGTGTTATAAAGTGTGTTTCAAAAGTTCATAATTTTTATACAGGTTATTTTTTCTAGTTAACATAAGTTTAGTGTTTTATTTTTTATTAATCTTTGAAAGAAATAAGATCATCAGTTTACAGTGAGAGTTCAAAGTGTTATGAGAAAAAATTAAAGAGAATTTATTTCATAAATTCGGGTAACTCAGCAATACTTATCAAATCAGTTGACTTGAGGTGTAATGTCATTCAGTTGAAATGGGTTGGGGTCTTCGATAGTCATCAATCTTCAATCATCTTGGGATTTAAGTACGTCTGGCTTCTTTTTCGTATTAGTTGGTTGAAATTTATTAATTTAGAATTTATTAATCTGGTATTTGGCATCAGTTGAATGTCCTAGTCCTTCATCATATTCTTACTTCTTCATTTTTTCAAATTTGGATTACTTTTGAACATTTTATATTAAAATTTTGGTCATTTACGGCCTGGCGTCTATTCCTTTTGAGCGTCAATAAAGGAATCCTAGTTTCTAACGGAATATTCATAAATAACGTTCAGTTGTCATGGTAACTGATTGATTCTGATTGGCTGTACTTGACTTAAGCCCACTGTTATAATATTTGAATTTTTATTCAAAATGACTGTATATCTTCTGATTGCTATTATTCTTCTGTCTTCTTCTCTATGTATGAAATATTATCACTACTGTTCGTATTTTCTTTCAAAGATCATTTTGACATCCCACAAAGCTGGGTTTGCTTATGTATTATGTTTTGACAATTATGTTGATATTATCTAATTACATTTCTTTCTTATTTAAGTCCTTAATTTAACATTTATCTCTTAATATGATTCATTAATTATCATTGACTAGTTACTTGCCTTGGATTTGCTAATATCCTATTTAATTTCTTACAATTTGTAGTTATTGGTTTTATACAGTTAGGCATTTCATAGGCCTAGGTAGTAATTGGCTAATTTTCTTAATTTATACAAATTATATATTAAGTTACCCTTATACATGTTTTGTTTTGGTATTACAAATGATTTATTTACTTGTTGAATTGTTTTGGGTCGTTTTATAATAATTGTATGTTTTCATTAGTTTCCACATTATGGTTTGTCTATTATTTTCTAACTGCTTTTCCAGTACTATTAGATTTATATTAATTTATCTTTTTACTTATTTATATTGCTATTGTTTATAATTTGGCTATTACCTACTATTCTCTATAAAATATAACATAACATTTAGGCTTATGGTCTGTATAACTCCTTCAGCCATATTCCTAGTCATAGATTTAATCAAACAATTCTTTAACAGCTATTATGCTACGTTTGTTTACAACTTGTTTTATTCTTCCTTTTTTTTTGGTGATAAACATCACCACATCATTTAACTTTACTTAAGTAACTATCCCTTAGAACATAGGATGTTTATTGATTTTGCCTTCCTATTCTTTACTACATTCTTTCTTAACTAAACTTTACTCTCTAACCATGGTAACACCTTCCCTTAATACTATTGTATTCCTCATCTACAATTAATCTTAGTACTAATAATAACAACATTCTTATTTAATAACACTTTTCACCAATAAATCTTTAGTGTTTATCACTGATTATTAGGTGTTTATACCTATCAATAGGGTTTCTATTTATTTTTGGAGTTTTACACTGTCACTTTGCACTTTTTGTATTTTATTTAAGTGTTACTAGTGGGTAACATTAAACATTAACATTAACATTTTCCCTAACATTAAATTCTCTTCATCACTTACTCATGTTCACTATCTTTTTATCTCTCTATCTCTCACTTTACAATGGTTAGTTATACTGTTAACAAGTTCATGTCATTATAGAGTTATTTATTACATTGAATCTCTATTTATTTGGTTAGTGTACTTTGTTTGTCTTTACTTTATTGGATTTTAACAATTATCCTTTACATTGATTAATTATTTAGTCGATACTAATAATTATTATTTATTGGTTTCTTTTTCATTATTACATTTTAGTGTAACATTTCTCCTTTTTCTGTTCTATATTATTTGTTTGTGTCTTTTCATTTCTTTTCATTTTATTTCCTTTATACTTGTTTTGTTTCATTTTCATTTACCTTCTTCTTCGATTTCATTTTACTTCATTTTATTTCCTTGTATTTTGGTTTCATTTTATTTGGTCAATCACTTGGGTTGGGTCATGTAGTCATTTGTCGCGTCGTCATTTTAGTTTCTTTAGTTTAAACATTTTATATAGTTGATTAATTGTTTTTTCCCTGGTATTGGGGTGGCTTGTTTGTGTTGTAACATAATGCCTCTCCTTCAAAATTGATCATTTTGGTAATACACTAGCATAGTTTTTTATGAAATTATCAGTTATATATATAATTTTTTTCTTTTTCTTCTTGTTTATTTCTTCTTTCTTGTTTCTCTTCTTACTTGATTCACTCCTTTTTATTTAGATCTGTTTTTATTCATTTCCATTAGTGCGTTCTCCCTGCTATATAATTTTTTCCCTAACTTTTAGTAGCTGGTTTCTTCCATTACTACCTTTTTTTCTGAGACCAGAGGAACATCATCTCTGCTCAGTTAATTGATTGCTGGACCTATTCTCAGTCAATCTGAAATACCTTTTTTGTCATCTTGTGACTTTCATTAATAATAATATTTTGGGATTGTCCACTTCATGGTTTTTTAGATCATTTTAACCTTTTACTCATTCTTCCTTCCGCTGTACCTTTGCTATATTCTGTTATCTACTCACACAGTTGATTGTTTTTATTTATTTAGTGGTTAATTTCATTATTTCTAACTTTTCATTAGTTTGTTTTTCTTTTCTTATTGTGATCATTTAAATTATTTTAGACATATTTTTCTTTTCTTCTTCTTGGTTGATTTCCATTATTTTAGCTTTAGCCACATGCTGTATATTTGTTTTATACATTTTTTTTCCTGTACCAGTTCATTTTTTTTTTCTTTGAATATTCTATGTTCTTTATAACTTTTATGTATTTGTCTTAGCAGGTCTTGCTTGATTTTATTTTTATTTATTTTAATTGGTCTCCTTTCTAATTCTCTTACATTATTAATTCTTGTTTTCACTTTATTTGTTTATTTTGTCTCGTCTCATATATTTTTTAAATATTATAGTAAGTTTGTTGTTCTTACTATTTAGGAATTTTTGTAACTTATTCCTTTATTTTATATTTTATACTTCATATGTTATCTAAATATTATTGTAAGTTTGTTGTTCTTACTTTTTAGGAATTTTTGTAACTTATTCCTTTATTTTATATTTTATACTTCATATGTTATCTAAGTATTATTGTAAGTTGATCTTACATCTTTTTTGAATTTTGTAATATTTTATTTTTTATGATTTTTATGCGTTCCACCGGTCGGCCGTTTCTTCTTCTTCATCTATTTCTTGTCTCCCTCCCTGAGGTGTATTGGATTGGTTTCCATTATTTCTCGAAGGAATCCAGAGTTCTGGTGGGTTACGTTTATTGTACGCTATTCTAAAATTCTCCGCAGGATTGTCGCTGAAAGGTATCCAGTCATAATTTTCCTCTTCTTGTTGGTTACTTCCGGATGGTGTGTCCCTTCTCTGGTTATCGCTTCCGGATCTGACTCCTTCAATATTATGAATTCGTTGTACGTTTTCAGTATTCCCTTCCCTTGGGTGCTGGTTATCGCTTTGGGAGTTATTATTGTTTCGTTCGTTTGATGGTGGTCTTGGGTAGCGCCTCCCCTGATTGTTTCGAGTGCTCCCTCGTATAAAGTGTACTTTGGGTTGATTGTTACGATTACGGTTATCTCCGTTTCCCCTATTATTATTATTCTGGTTATTCGGGTTATTATTGTCCCCGTAATAATTATTTTAAATGGTGGCAATCTTCTTCATAGCAATCTCGTCTGTAGACCTCCTGGCTTCGGCTTCTTCCTCCATTAGTTCGGTTATCCCTTCCGTTATTGCCGTTACTCTGATTTCCGTACGCGTTGCGGTCAAAGCTCCGGCGTCCTTGGTACTAAGATCGTCCTTACCGTTGTCTTCGGTGCGTACGTAGTTCACTCTCCGGTAGTTTCTGTTTTGGTTATTCTGGTTTCGGTTATTGTAGTTCTGGTTGTTGTAGTTAAGCTGATTGTAATTCGCATTGTTCGGTCTATTAAACTGGTTGTTCTCGTTACTGGACTGATTGTTGTTGTTATTATTTCCGCTATTCGTCGGATTATTATTATTATTCGGTCTGTGATATGCTTCACTGTTGTTGTTTTGGTAGTTATAATTCGGTCGGTAGTTACCGTTGTTATATGAGTTGTTGTTATTCTGCGCGTTCTGGTTGTCGTACCTATCATTTCGTTGTCGACTTCTCCGGTAATAACTCTCGCGCTCTTAATCCTCCAGGAGGGCTGCCATAGATTGTACGGTCTTGAGCTGTCCTCCAAGTCGTGCCCTGGATAATCCCCCTTCATAATGGTAGGCGAGTTTAGTGACGAGGTTCTACTCTCGGATCTTTGGCTCCAGATTCCTCGCAAGGCATATCTTCCTTAGAAAGTAGGCGGTGAGTGTTGTCCCTCGGTTTGTATCGTATTTGCCGTGCCATATATTGTCCCTTACAATGTTTTGGGTTGCCTCCGACCAGTACTTAGCTTTAAATACAGCTTTGAACTCTTTGTAGCTCTGGAGCTTGTAACGGTACAGAATTGGGAGGCAGAGAATATGAATAAAATTTTTTCAATTCATACAGTATACCACCTATTGGGAACCCCTGCTTTACAAAACTGCACAATGTTGTTGCAGACTGTTTATGTCTAGTCACATAGTCTAGACGTATTACGTAACCGCTGGCAAGCCAGTCTCTCTGTGAATTACAGAAAGAATGAGTAATTACTACAAGCCAGTTTACATCACAGGATCACACATAGTAGTCAGTCGTTGACTAACAACAGTTGAATAGGAGTCGTTAACCAGAGTAAACGTAACGTCCGCCTCGGGAAAGTTTTGGTAGACCGAAATGTCTAACTAGGTCTACCAAAGAGTGGAGTTCAATAATGTAACAACAAACAGTTTGTGTAAAAAAGGTTTTGAAGAGAGGAGGTTTGAATATTTATGTAAAAAGCAGTGAAACAATATAGTGTGCAACACCGGGAACCTCGCATCGCCAGGTATCACGACGTAGTTAATGTAAACGATCTTTTATGTTGGCCAGAAGTGTATTAGTGAATAATAATTGTTAAAAGAGCTCGACAAAAGGTGGTGAATAAAAAGTGTAAAAATAAGGAGAGAGTGTATGAAGTAAAATGGGGAGAAAGAGACCTGGTTGTTAACGAGAGTAGAGACCTGGTTTTTAACGAGAGTACTGGTTGTAAGTATATATTAGCATACGAGATATATAGTATAGATAGCATATCAAACATTTGTATACAATAGAGGTTATTAAGAGTAGAGAAGTAACATTAAAAAGAATATAAAAAGAAATAACGAGACAGAGACTACAATTTTTGAATCAATAAAATTATATTCGATGTTACTTAAACATGTGTTAGTGGTAAGTTATTACGTCATAACCATTTCCTATTCTGTGCTGAAAACCTCGTCTAACGTTCTGGGGATTTTCTGAGTTTAAGGGAAGTCAGATAGCAGGATTATTTTAATTTTTTATAAGGGCAAGAGTGTAAAGGTTTCAATATTAAACCATAAAATATTGTGGTGACCGGGGCAGTTTAAAGGGTAAGTTTGAAGTATTATGACGGTAAGTAAAATTCTGGCAGCAGTGAGTTTTAGTAGTAATATTATGGTATTATTATATAATGGTAAAAAGTTTAATACCGTTACAGTGGCGACCCTGCCAGGATATTCGTATAAATATTATATGAATTAGACCTGTTTTGAGGCACAGAAAATAGGATTTGGGTAATGACGTATGTGAAATTATTGTATACGTTAAATGTATATTTTATGGTTATGTTTGGGTAGCGTAGCGTACGAAATTATTGTGTTTACGTTTACATATTTATGTGTGGGGTATTTTGATTTATCGAGTAATAGAAGGGTTGTAGTGGGTATCTGAAGTTGAGGTGAATAATTATTGAGTAAAATAGAGGGTAGTATATAAAAATTTCGTGAACATGGCTGAGATACAGGAGGCCAACGTAGGTACATCAAAGGAAGATATGAGTGAACCTGATTTTAGGATGCGCATGATGACTATGATGAAGATGCAGTCTGCTAAATATGATGACATGATTAATGATATGAAAAAACAAAAAGAAAGGTGGAAACCAGATGCAGATAAATTAAAAGAAAATAAAGAAAGCGAACCAAACCAGGTAAGTGGTTTTGATAGTGGAGGTAGTCATGATGATAATTTTACAAACAACAGTGTTAATTTAAGTACAGTGGAGATAAAATATGACAAGGTAGGTGCTGTTAATACAAGTAATAATCAGAAAGCTGATAGTTTAAATGCAAAACAAGGAACAGTAGACAAGGTGAGTAATAATGTTAATTATGATGAGGAAAAAATTAACAAGAGCAAAATAATAGTGAATAACGATAACAAAGTAGTTGATAATGAGGTATTTATGCATGATATGGTAAAGAGTAGAATTAATTATGAGAGTAGAAAACTATCTGTGGTTAGTAATGGAGTAGCACTTAGCATTTATGAGTCGGAAAGCGGGTACGAAGATAGTTTAAATGAAGAGGGTGAACAGGGGGCAAATTTTTCTGGGGTTAAATGTGAAGCAGAGATTTCACAAGTTGTTTATGAGGATAAGAGATCCTCACTAGGACATTTGGGCGACAATGGGTCGGCAAATGGTCAAATAGGTTTTTTGTGTGTGTCTGGTAGGGCCAGATGGTGTTATAATAATAATGTGGTATTGCCCTCTGTGTGGATTGAGAATGTGAAATTGGGTTGGGAAAGTGATTATAAAGAAAGAAATAGAAGGATAGAGTTGTTTAATGTAAAGAAAGGTTATAGAGAATTTGTAGAGAGAGTAAATAATATTAACTATTTACCTTATGAAGTAAACAGTGTAGTGATAAACAATGATTATATTGATGATGATGATAAACATTTACCTATTGGGAGAATTACTGTACTGGTAGTAGCTGATAATTGTGATAATGATGTAACTCACCTGGGTGTAACAATAAATACTAATGAAGACTGGACAAAAAATAATAATGCAGACTTGGCTTATGATAAAATAACAATAGGTGATAACCCTGGGAATTATTATTATGGTACAATGGAAAAAACAATTTCATATGGTCATTATATTAACAATAGTAATATAATGAATTTAAATAAAACTGAATTGTGTATATTCAACATAAGACTAATTTTCAACGATGGCGGTTAGATAAACAGTGAATGAACATTTAATTATTTGAGTCAATGGTATAATTACTCGGCTGATTTATGTAATGAAGTGTGGTAAAACTAATAACTGGATATGACGAAAATTTGTAAATAAATGTGTATGTTGATATTTTGGTAGTGCATCAGCTGATATGCTGTTGACATGGGCATTGTATTTTGTGTGACTAATGTTTACAGTCATGCGGGAGTCGACAACAACAAGAATGTTTTATTTTGATGATGAGTAAATTTTATTAGGAAATAAAAATACATACAAGATGTAATTAAATTGAGTTAACTGTTTTGTGAATAATGTAATGAAGTAACTTAGTGTTTTGATTATAATGTAGTTAAAATTTATGTGAAAGGACTTTATTACTGTAGAATCATTTTGAATAAAATGTAATTAAAGTAACTGAAACTGTTTTGAACATAGGAGGTAATGAAATTAAATTTGAGTTGGCCTTGGATTAACTTAAACCTGTGAATTTTAGCAATTTGTTTAAATTTATTTTTATTTGAATTTTGATTGTAATTGTAAAATAAATGATAACTGATTAAAATGTAATGATGGAAATATTTATATAAATTGAAAATTGAGGGAAATATTAGTGCTGATGTATTCAAAAATGTGTAGGCTGAGTTAGTGTTTGTAAAACAAGATGTGTATACAACTAATGATGTAAACAGGTATAAATAACTGTATATATACAGTATTATATGTTTAACTGTAGATTCCCCACCTAAGTGCGGTCATGACCTCACCGGATCATGATGGTGAAAGTAGTTAATTATGGCAAATCATAAATTTTAATTGTTATAACCGGCCTGTGGTTTGTTTTTGTTTTGTTAACCTGGTGGTTTGTTAAAATTAGTTGGGGGGTTATTTTAGGGGAATCTATACCAAATTTTGGAACAGGGCTATTTTCACTCATATAGGGGTGGTAGTCCATTAGGAGCGTATTCATCATGAATAGTAAGTTGATAATACTGAATTTTATTGTAACACCGAAGCAAGGATAGGGGTGGAATAAAAGAAAAAAATGTCCACCCCTTCCGCATCAGTTGTGGAAGCAACTGGATGCTACAGTCCAGGGGGGATCATAGTGAGTGTGGATGGGGGGTGACCAAGTCACAGGCCACGAGGTAGATGTGGTTTACGGCTAGGATCAGGCTGGCGATGGTCAAGAAGCCTAGTGCAGAACACAGTAAATTGTAACTTAAGGGATTTGGGGGTCGTAAAAAAAAAAAAAATTGTTTAGCCTAAGATTAAGTATAAGTTGATGATAAAGTATTCTTGAGGGTGCAACTTGTATATTATAGCAAGATTGTTATGATTTCTGTGTATTTTAGGTAATCAATGTGTAATTTTGCGGGGAATAATGTTTTGGTTAGGGGAGAAAATTACCAATATACAACTGGTATGGGATTTTCATGTACTTGATGTAAGTAGACAGTAAGTTTATACTGCTACATAGACACTGTAAGCTACTGGTTTATTTGAAACCAATGTAAAATGTGTAAATCTTGGTAATCAATGTAGTTAAATTAATTTGAGGTAATCAGGTACATTCAAAGGGGAAATATTTGTTTTATTGTTGTATTATGTTTAAGAGTGCACCATAAAGGGTTGTTGTATATTAACAACTCCGATCAAAAACCAGTACTTTGCTAACAATGAACCAGTATGACTAAGAGGAAACAAATCAGTTGGGGATATGGAGTAATGGAAGTCCATTTATTGATATATTAAATGAATCTTTCAGAGTCAGGTGATACTGTGGTGACGTGCCGATCTGATGTTATGGTATTGGGATCTCGAGCGAGAAGTCCAGTAAGGTCGGATGGGTGCAGCCACAGCCACCGGACTAGGGGGGGTAAGTACCCATGATTTGAGTAAAGAACTAAGGGGGGTTGCGGCACCATATCTTCATTGATCCTCTTAGGTTTTAGGCAATGAGAGTTTTTATGCTTCGGCATAAAACCTCTCATTGGTGGGGTATTGTAACGGTACAGAATTGGGAGGCAGAGAATGTGAATAAAATTTTGTCAATTCATACAGTATACCACCTATTGGGAACCCCTGCTTTACAAAACTGCACAATGTTGTTGCAGACTGTTTATGTCTAGTCACATAGTCTAGGCGTATTATGTAACTGCTGGCAAGCCAGTCTCTCTGTGAATTACAGAAAGAATGAGTAATTACCACAAGCCAGTTTGCATCAGAGGATCACACATAGTAGTCATTCGTTGACTAACAACAGTTGAATAGGAGTCGTTAACCTGAGTAAACGTAACGTCCGCCTCGGGAAAGTTTTGGTAGACCGAAATGTCTAAGTAGGTCTACCAAAGAGTGGAGTTCAATAATGTAACAACAAACAGTTTGTGTAAAAAAGGTTTTGAAGAGAGGAAGTTTGAATATTTACGTAAAAAGCAGTGAAACAATATAGTGTGCAACACCGGGAACCTCGCATCGCCAGGTGTCACGACGTAGTTAATGTAAACGACCTTTATGTTGGCCAGAAGTGTATCAGTGAATAATAAGTGTTAAAAGAGCTCGACAAAAGGTGGTGAATAAAAAGTGTAAAAATAAGGAGAGAGTATATGAAGTAAAATGGGGAGAAAGAGACCTGGTTGTTAACGAGAGTACTGGTTGTAAGTATAGATTAGCATAGGAGATATATAGTATAGATAGCATATCAAACATTTGTATACAATAGAGGTTATTAAGAGTAGAGAAGTAACATTAAAAAGAATATAAAAAGAAATAACGAGACAGAGACTACAATTTTTGAATAAATAAAATTATATTCGATGTTACTTAAACATGTGTTAGTGGTAAGTTATTACGTCATAACCATTTCCTATTCTGTGCTGAAAACCTCGTCTAACGTTCTGGGGATTTTCTGAGTTTAAGGGAAGTCAGATAGCGGGATTATTTTAATTTTTTATAAGGGCAAGAGTGTAAAGGTTTTGATATTAAACCATAAAATATCGTGGCGACCAGGGCAGTTTAAAGGGTAAGTTCGAAGTATTATGACGGTAAGTAAAATTCTGGCAGCAGTGAGTTTTAGTAGTAATATTATGGTATTATTATATAATGATAAAAAGGTGAATACCGGTACAAGCTCATGTCTCGTAGCTGTCCACCAATTGTCGTTTATCTCCTTGAAATATTCGTCAATCAGTCCCCGAATCACTGGCCACCTGGTCTCTCTTTTTCTTGTTAGTTGCTCCTCAACTTGTTCCAGGAACTCCATTGGATTACGTTTATACAACTTGAATTGTTTATCGCCTCCCGGTTGTCTAAGTGTTGGAGGTGTGAAATTACGGTGGGTCGATTGCTGATTATATCGAGTTCTTCCCTTATCTTGGTGATCTTCCTGCATTGGATTTCCTCGATCTTCTCCTGATTATGCTGACCCTGTCCTCGTACTTCATTGACAGCCGTGTCGATGTCCCGACATCTCTTTCCGAAGTCTGTTCACACCTGGCTTATGTTTTCTTCGGTTGCAGTTCGTATGGACTCCATTCGAATCTGACTCTCTTCTTCAAGGTTGGTCATTCGGGTACTGAAGTCTTCCTTCTTTAGTTGTAATTCCTGACTCATGTTTTCCCATTTTCCGTTTATTTCAGAAATCTCTTGTCGGATCCCCGTCATCTCCTCCTCGATTTTCTTATTTATCTGTTCGTTATTATTTTCGATCGTTTTGCTTAATTCTTCTTTCAAATCCTCCAAGTTTTTCTGGTTGTTCTGTTTCAATTCTTCTTTTAAGGTTTCCATGGTTTCTTCCATCTTCTTACTGTTCTCGGCCATTTGTTGGCTTAATTTTTGGCTATCTCCCTTTAATTCTCTATTATTTTTATTTAATTCTCCCTGAAAATCTTCCTTTAATTCCTTGTTATTGACATCCATTTTCTTATTTAACGATTCTATATTCTTATTATTATTTTCTTCCATCTTCTTGAGGAATTCCATGAGGCTATCCATGTTCACGCTCTCCGTGGTTTGTACGGGTCTCTCGGGTTGTTCTTCTTGGTGTGTGGGTCTGGTAGGTTCCACGGGAGGTAATGTTTCTTCGCTACCTTCGACTGATGTTGCTTCCTTATCGTCCATGTTGACCTCTCTCTCCGCTTCTGCCGCTCGTTTCTTTGACGTAGCTCGCCATATCATTTTCGGTTCTTGTATTGCAGCTGCCGCACGAAATAAGGTGAATTTATTTTTAATTATTATTATTTTATTTATTATTGTCGGTTGTTTCTCTAATTTCAAGCCTCTTTCGTTGGTGCGCCAATTTGTAAGTAGCCGGAATTGTCGGTCCTATTTTAAAAGTATTTATTTTAATTGAAATTTGTAAATTGTTTAATGGTGTGTGTAATTAGAAGGTCTGTAGTGAAAAAAGCTGTCGACGACGAATTGTGGTTGGTTCTCTCGCAGGAGTCCGTGGTTATTCGTAGATCACCGCAGATTCTGTTTCTGCTAAAACAAACACAAGTTATTTATTTACTGTAATTGAAGTTCTCGACGGTTGACCAATTCGTAAATAATCGGGTCAGTGTTCTACGGTGCCACCTGTGAAAGTATTGCTGAATCTAGCTCGTGACTGTACTGTCTAAATAATAAAAAGTCGTCAACTCTTTTTTCTGTTATGAATTTTAATTTTTTATTTACAATCTTGATAATATGCAATCTTTACTCTTAAAATTTAATACAGGCTGTTTGCCTAATCAGTCATTGACTTTACTGTTTTAAAATTGCTCTTAATCTCAGGGTATTGAACATTATTTAAAATAGTTAACATAAAAATTCACAATATAATACTAGAACCTTGGTTCATTATGTTTACAGTTCTTCAGTGGTTCCTTTGAGCCTGCAAAATACAAAAACAAGAAAAAATGTCGGTGCTACAGTTTAACATTTAGTAGGTGGAGTTAATTATCATAAGCAATGAACATATTAAGTGGTTTTATAAGTCATTACCATTGAATAAAAATATAGTTGACTATGGTCAACCTTAACTTGCTTTACGCATAACTAATTAATCTTTACAATGAAATTTTACCTGAAACGTTTTCAAAATTATGAACCTACAGTCGTAACATTGACGGTGATCAACCTTGGCTTGCCTCTAGGCATACTAATTCAAACATTAAAAAATAAAATTAACATTGAACGTTTATACTATAATGAACATGGTTACTAAATTGACTATTGCCAATATGAACACCACTTCAGGCATACTGGATTATAATACAATATCAACTATCCCAAAATATCAGGTATCCACTTAATCTAAAATCTCAAAAAAGGTTACATCAGTATAATAAAGAATAATTCATTTAAAGTTTGTCAATTATGATTATCCATCTTATGTAGCACTCTAGTAGTTCAAACAATTATGGTTTGTCACCTAATAAGTGTTCATTCAATATTAATTAGTGGTTTATGTCGAATACCATTTGAACTCAATAGTTCGTATAACCTCTCTCTTTGGTTGTTTATTATTGATTATTTTATTTCGACTTGATTCGATATTTTTTAACATCTGGAATAAATTTCTTATTTATTTCTATGAAAAAATAAAATATATTGGGTTCATCAATGTTTTTGAATGACTATTTGTCAGTTTGTTTGTTCACTATGAACCTTGTTAGTGTATTATGGTTGGTTCCATGTTTCAAAATTTACAATAGGAAAATCTCTGTTTTTTAATTAATTATCATTAATAATTAATTCACACTATACTCCCTGTTAATCCACTTCAATTGCCACTTTATTATGCACTGGGCAATTGCATTTTGCTATAATATAAGCGTTTTAGTTAAACACTCGACACTAAAAAATTTGAAGGTTAGGATGTCCCTTCTGTTTACGTTTTACAACCGCACAGCTGATCTCTTGAAACCGACTGTATCCACGCACAGAAATTGGCCGTCGTATCGGTTCGCTAGTCTGAGGTAGAATAATAAAATTATTTTTCTTCTTCACTGTTCCTATATCGGGAGCACATAGCCCCCGGTCGATTTTGACCGATTCCATTGGTTAAAAAGGTGGACATTCTATTCAGCGAGGTCACTCCCCTTGTGAATTAATTGATTTTGTTAATGACTTCAGGTTGGAGAGTTCCGTTTGTTGTATTCTCGCTTTTTCCAAAATAAACATAATGCCTTTAAAATTGGTTTAACGTCCTTGTTATATGAGTATTACTTAATATGATCACATTATGTTATTACAATTAATCTGTTCTTTAAAATAAGTCCTCACAAGACATGTGTGAGTTTAATAATAAGAAAGTTAATTCCTTACTTATGACTATTACATTTTTCTTATATTTTTACAAGATTAATTATTAAAATTGTCCAAATGATGATTACATTTCATCATATGGTTCCTTTGAAGTTCATTTATGATAATAATTAGTACAGTGATTGTCTAAGATTAATAAAATTACTATATTTGACCCCTGCTTTCTATGGCCTTGATCATCGTCAGTTAGATTTACTTTATTTATTGACATAATTTGTCCTGTTCACTTTTTTACAGTGATATAGATATTCTAAGATGTCCATTACAACTTCTGGACAGCTTAGTTTTCATTAGAATACAATTATTTGCTTGTTTTTAATGTAACATTTATTGTTCATAGTCTTAGTATGCCATGTCATTATGATTTAATTCTGGATTAATGATATACCCATCTTCATGTGGTTCTTTTAAGTTTAACTTGTCTTTACAGTTTAAAGGTTGTTTTGTAATGGTTGTTCTTTTATAATTACATGTGATATTGAAATAATTCACCAGTACTTCTTGTAGCTAGTGTGGTCAGACAGTGACCTTAATTTTTCTTAATTCTGGTTAAATTAGTTTTTCATAATAATCAATGTATACTATAATAGTGGTAATACATATTAAATTGCATATTTATGACATTGTTCTTCACTGGTTTATATTATTATAGAAATTCTGAGCGTGTTTAATGTGTACACTTTTCTGTCTAATTTCAGTCTGTGTATTTGCATTAAACTGTGACGGCAGCGATATGCGAACATCTGCTCTCCGGTACCAGCGGTAGACACAGCGAGCCAATCCGGCATCAGCGTTCGGAGCTAGCCAATCAGCGATCCCTGTTAGGTAATAAAACCCATGCCGGGTGAAAATTTTGAACACACTTCATCACCACGCCATCGGACGCACTTCATCTCCTCTCCTCTCTCGGACGACATCGAGGCGGAGTCAGCCAGAAGGAACGGCCGAAGAATAGAACCGGCGTTCTTGCGTCTTCGCACTCCCGTTCCACGCCAGCGATGGATTTCGCTGGGCCGGCAGCCGACTCTACAGCCGATGCCAAAAGAAGGGGAGGACTGCAGTACGCCACAATCAGCGGGCGCAGCCGCCGAACATCTCAGCGCGGCACAACCAACATCAGCCTTCTCGCCACAGGTCCTTTTTAGGGCCACCAAAAATACTAGTGTATGATTGGTGCCATTTGTCATGCGGCAGCCTTTTGTCCGGTGACAAGTGGTGCCCAAAGTGGGGCAGCAATCATCTTGCCGATGCAAGATCCAGCCACACCAGCGAGCTACCAGCCGGCACACCAATCAACATGGCGCCCAACAGACACTTCCACCTGGAGAAGAGCAGTAGGCTGGCTACCGGAGAGCATTCAAGACCCGGTGGAGTTGTGACAGCAGCGATATGCGAACATCTGCTCTCCGGTACCAGCGGTGGACGCAGTGAGCCAATCCGGCATCAGCGTTCGGAGCTAGCCAATCAGCGATCCTGGTTAGTTAATAAAACCCGGGCCGGCAGACAATTTTGAACACACTTCATCGCCACGCCATCGGACGCACTTCATCTCCTCTCCTCTCTCGGACGACATCGACGCGGAGTCAGCCAGAAGGAACGGCCGAAGAATAGAACTGGCGTTCTTGCGTCTTCGCACTCCCGTTCCGCGCCAGCGATGGATTTCGCTGGGCCGGCAGCCGACTCTACAACCGATGCCGAAAGAAGAGGAGGATTGCAGCACGCCACGATCAGCGGGCGCAGCCGCCGAACATCTCAGCGCGGCACGACCAACATCAGCCTTCTCGCCACAGGTCCTTTTTAGGGCCACCAAAAATACTAGAGTGTACGATTGGCGCCATTTTTCATGCGGCAAGCCTTTTGTCCGGTGACAAAACACCACACATACCACTTTCAATTAATAAAATTGTATCATTAGGTTCGTATTTACAACGTCTACTTTCATTATTTTATAACTTACACTAGTTTACATCGTTTTGGTCTTATTTTATGCTAATTACAAGCTGATTTATAACCAAGTTGAGGTTACCTGGGACCCCCTGTTAGACAACAATGGTCTGTTTTGGCTATCTGGTTTCAATGTTTTACAGGTTATTATTTGACACTTTTACACTTGTTAATTATTATTTACTATCTCTTTTTATAATTTCTACCTGTCTACAGGTGATTACTGGGTGCTTTTTTTGTTATTTTATTTGAATTTGCCAGTATTAAAAGCATGCCTGGTACACTGTTCTTACTAAGATAATTACTCTATTCTTATCATTCATTATTTTCCTTCATGGTTTTGATTTATTTAATTAATGCTATTCTTTTATTAGAATAAAGAGTTTTTTGTCATGGTTTGTCTTTGGTAATGTCTGTCTATGTCTGTGTCTCTTTGCTGTTTCTTAATTCTGTAGATTCCTGGTTTTATTAGTTTCATTTTCTGTTAATACATATACTAGGCACATTATTTGGCATATTTGTTAATTCTTCTGTGTTTGTTACCTTGCTTGTGTTTATTTATATTCTTCAGTCTCTTGTTAATGCTGAATGTCATTGTACTTTAGTTTTGTCCTCTCACTTACCATATCTATTGGGTCATTTGGATAATCACATTATTAAGTTGTCTTCTATACTTTCTTCTTTATCAGTATTTGTTGTCCTTTGTTTGCTGAGTTAATTACATTAATTGTTTTATTGAGTTCTTGAACTTTATATAATACTTTGTACACAGTTACTTAGCTATAATTCCTTTCTTAGGTGTTCTGGTGTGAGTTTATGAGTGTTTCATTCTTTATCTTTTGTTGTTAACTTTATTGTGAAGATATGTACTATTACAGTATACAAAAATACTTCAAACAATTAACTATAACATGGTGCTTCCTGTGGGTATACAAAAACCCTTTATATAATTAATTATAATGTAATAACTCCTGGGTATTTAGAACCCTTTAAACACATATAACTTTTTATTTACTGGTTCTTAATATATACTGTTTTATACATAAGACCATTACTTCAGTTTCTCCCTTCCCACTGGTTTATAACATGATCTTTGATCATCACTATTTCCTACCTTGTACACTAATCACTTCACTTCCTTACAATATAAGTTTTTACAATTTTTCTTAAACTAATGCATATTTTTCTTACTTTCATTTATATCATTGTATTGCATTTTCTACAACTCTACCTACTTTCTGATCTTATCTCTTTTAATTAGTATTATTGTTATTATTCTTGGATTTCGTTGTCCATGACGTGTCCGTTACTTAACGGATATCAATATTATATCAATATTATAGTGGTATTGTTATTAATTTACGTAGTACTTTTTATTTACATTTTACTTGGTCATTAACATGTTTTTAGTTTATTTTCTTTTGTTATTTTTTAGTTCTTCATTCCTTTGTGTTGTCTTGTCATTAATGTGTTCCTCACTGTCTTGTTGCTTGTTGCATGTCTCTATTTCAGTTAGTTGTTTCATCGTTGGGTTTGTTTATACCTCTCACTTACCATATCTATTGGGTTTATCACGGTATTAAGTTCTATTCTTCTGATTTTCATTATAATTACAATATTACCTTGCTTTAACATTTATTTTGCTTCATCCCTTGTTTTGTTTTAGCTTGGAACCAGAATACACTGCTTAATACTCCCTTATTAGTAAGTTTCCTTTCATTTATTATTTATTCTAGTACTTAGTTAACTATGGTTTCTTTATCTGAATAGTTGTTCTATGCATGGTGGTGATACGTATCGCCACAATATTCAGTGAGACATTGTTTAAAAACCAGTTTTATTTTTCAACATTATTTTCACCATCATCTATACTGCTATGACAATTACATAACGCTCTTTAAAAGTCGGCAGGTGCTTTTATAGAAGTTGCATAAAAGTTCTACATATTTCTCAACTAGCCGAGCAGATGCAGTGTCTCTGTCAAGGTTGTGCACTCAAGTAGCTTTGAGACTGAGCACTCTTAACTATGCAACTTATGTTGGCATGCTGCAAGCAATATGGAAAATTATTCTGGAACTTCTGTGGCATCTATTAAGCAACAGTGGCCGGCTTAGAAGTTAGTTACACCTGGTGTTATTGTAGAGTGTGGATCAAGTGATTGTTGCAGACTAGTGGAAAGTGATTACTGTGTTATAATTATTGCGGAATTCTACTAGTTGACATTATTATAGCGTGGGGACAAATTTAACTCGAATTATTGTATGAGAGTAACTTGTTGATTTTAAATTGTCATTTGTGACTAATTAAAGCTGGTAATTAGTGACTTAATTGGTGTCGGTATTATGTTTCTACTGTACAAACACGATGATCCATGAGATCACTGTAACAATACACTTATTCCATCACCTTATCAGTGCCCCAATACCTGCTGCATAAAAGTCTATGGGCCACTGTCTCGACTACATATGCACCTTACATTCAACATCGTTATCACCCACAAAATCTCTAATGCTAAGGTCAGACTTTATGGAACCAAAGAGATGAAAATCACTGGGGGCTAAGTCAGGACTGTAGGGCAGATTTGAAGAAACTGCTACCCTAATTGATCAATTCCAACCCTCGTTAATTGTGCCATACGATGTCTGGCATCATCACAATGGAACAATTCTTCTGTATGTTCTTTAAATTAACAATGAGAACATCCTATTGCAGATGAAATGGTATTTATTATCAGTAGCCTGTTATTTCATATCATCTTCTCTACCTGGTGCACTGTTGGTTCTGTTGAAATTGAACAGGACAACCAGGCGGGTGTTTGTCAACAACTTTTGAGTGTCTTTGAGAGAATTTATCAACCCAGTTGTGTATCGCTTTCTGTAACAAATACTCCTCACCATAAACAGTGTAACGGGGCTAAAAAGAGGGGGTTTATTTTATTAAAAAATCACAAATTTATTTTCCATCTGTGTGGCCAGTCCCGTGTCAAATAAAAGTTTCGTCAAACAAAGGAACAGTGATGTGAAGTTGGGGCGTTGGAATGCGATGTGTGTTTGCCAACGCAATTGAATTCCAAGAAAACGGGTGATGTGTTACACACTAGTGCGCACAACCATGAGCACATGTGCGGACAGGACGCTGAGACGCTAAGACCAACATGGCTTAATTGTAAAATTTATTTGCCATGCTGTCGGGTGCCGACGGAAGTCTTGACGAGATCCCACCTATTTGAGTGACGTAACCAGTGGCTTCAAGATTTCATCGACATCTAAGACACACAAATAACCCATACTGTGTGTACAATGACGAACATTTTCACGCAGCAGGCATTGCTTTCCTCTCCAGCAACCCAACGTGGTGGGAGAAATTTTGGTAGCGCTCCCCAGTCGACTAACAATATCGCCCACGCGTGGTCCAACTAAATTTTTCTGCTTGGGCAATTTTAAAGGTCGGCCGGCCAAAACTCAGTTTAATTCCGTGAATGTGTATAACAGTGAAAACGACATGAAACAATGAACAAAGAAAGTTAGGGAAAGTGAGATCACAAACTTTTGGACGCTACTAAAAGAAAACTCGGAGCGACGCACCATGCGGTCGGAGAAAAGGACGCCACACAAGTAACGTTCCACAATGAAATATCATTATCAGTATTTTTACATACAATGGGGATTTAAACTGTTTGAATGAATGAGTGAGTGAGCAAGCTGGGTTCGCCTTACATAAAAATCTGATTAAATTAAGGATATATTATTTAAAGAAATGTTTGGTTTTATGTTTAATTGAGATGACTTAATTTGAGGTAAGAAACAAAAAATTTCAATAATTTGAAGTTAGAAAAAATGAAATAATTATATAATAAAAATTTTGAATTCTATCATACAAATGAGTGTAGCGTACATTTGTCATGTGACCTTACAATCATACTTGCATTTCGCAGTTCGTGCGACGTAACCCTGGGCTGAAAGAAAAAGGTAAGTGGGAGAGAAAATACTATGATATAAATGTATTAAATAATAACCTCACAACAGGAAACATTTCCTTATGAATTTCCTCTGTAGAAAAATTTTGCCCATAAAAAACACACAATGCATGATGATCTTCTAACACACAGTCCATGATCACCATTTTGAAACTGGCTGATTGTTGAACAATTACCAGCTAGCTTTTGCTAATTGAATATCATCAAGCTGGATTGTACAGCCAACTAGTGATACCTTTAGAAATCACTACTGTCTGCAATTACATTGTTTGTGATATATTTACTGACTTTGCCTCATATATTTGTGGTAACATCATATACCTTCATTTTTATTATTTTTTTAGCTTGTTAAAAATAAAAAATACAATAATTACAATATATTTTTTTATTCCAATATACAAATTTTAATGTAACAACTATTCTATACATCATACAGCAGCTTTCTCTTGTTAATTTAAATGGAATAACCCATTTATTTAATCTAATCTCGTTCCTTACCATAAAGTATAGGAGAAATTACTGTACAGACTGCACTTGAATACTAATAAAATGAATAAAAAAACCTGTAAAAGTGCAGGGCAAACAGTTCCTTAGAAAACTATACTTTAACATAAACTAAAATTGTAAATGGTAAGAGAGTATCATATATTCGGGTCAGTTAACAAATGAGTTGCATAATACTATTTAAGATATTTATTCAAAAGTAATAACTACTATACTTTAATAAATTTAAGTTTAAAACATATAATTAATCAATTTAACTAAATACTTACAAGATCCCTGCGTTTGCATGAGCTTGCAATAGAATGACTTTCACTTGGAGTTGTAATAGTTGCTTCTTCTTCAAGAACTTCACTAGCGACTTCAACACCACTTGTATTGCCTGTCATGGTGCCTCTACCAGTACTGCTTGTTCCACCCACACAGAATATTGCATCTGCAGTTTCCCCTTCCCTTTCTGCCATATTTACAACAACATAGTTCTCACTATCTGAACTTGCATCTGACCTGTAAATTGTGCATACCTTACTGATATAGGCTCCCATCGAATGCATGTGCGCGCACACACACACACACACACACGCACGCACAATGTTGCTTGGATCAACTGTGGAAAGGAAAAGTTGGATGGGCACTTGCTATGTCATTTAATCTGGTTTGCCGCCCCGATTGAGGGCGTAGTGTGAGGGGAAGGCCCAGGCACAGGTAGGACTACATGGTTCGGGTAAGAAAAGGAAGAAATTGCAAGCCCACTAACCTCTAGGTTGAGGAGAAGAAGAAGAATAAAATTATTCTTCACGCGATCTCTAGGTTGAGATCGCGTGTGTCTCAAGTTTGGGTATTTTATGTGTTTTTTATGTTTATATTATATTTATTGTTATGTGTAAAATTGTATATACAGTGTTTTTAATATTTTAACGATCGACGAACTTCAACAAGGGATATTCCTGATGATGGGGCATATGTCCCGAAACGCGTTGAATTAAATATAGAGAAAAGGCCACCAGACGGACAAGAAAAAGGTAAACTATTTTACTAATTATATGAAGAATGAAACTAAAAATATGTAATACAACTTTAATGTAAAGTTAAATTTCAAGTGTTAAAGTTAAGCCTTTTACAAAGTACAACCTACATTGTATGACACCACCTTCTACGACAGAAGCAACACCAACAACAGAAAATTAAACAATATATTAACAACTTTACCAAAGAATAATGGAAACTATTAATTACAAAAATACATTAAATGAAGTAACAAGAACTTTAATTTGTAGTTTCTGTTAATATATTTATTATAAGTCCAACATGGTGTACATGTTCATCCACCAGAAATGTGTATATTTCAAATTATAAATTTTATTTTGTTGAATAGTAGTCCAGAACATGTAACATGTTTTGTATATTGTCTACAATAAATTGAACCCTGGCTGAATTTGCCCATTGCAAACATACTCCAGTTGCAAAATTTTACTATTATGATTGCCACGATTAAAATAATGAAGCATGTGTGTACACTGCGAGCACACAAGTGTGCGACGTACCAGAGTGCGTGCTGGAGTCAATGCAAGGGGTGCGCTTGCACTGACCCCAACATGCAGACTGCATCACAGGACATGTGTCGGCTCAGCGGTGTGGTGTGAGTTTGTACGCACGGGTAACACATGCGTGCGCTTACCAGAGTGCGTGTTGAAGTCAATGCAAGGCGCGCACTTGCACTGACTCCCAACACACAGACTGCAACAAAGGACTTGTATCCACCAAACGGGTGTGTGTGAGTGTAATGCCCGTATCCTAATTGTGACAATCAGATTAGCGAAAGTTCCATTACCTGGAGTATTTCAAAACTTCCAGTGGTCGAGAGAATGTGATCAAGCATTTAGGACTTTAAAAATTGCATTATGTTCGCAGCCAATTCTCGCTTTCCCAGCTTCCAAAGGGAAGTACATCATAGACACAGACGCAAGCAATACTGGTCTAGGAGCAGTTTTGCATCAAGTGCAAAACGGTGAAGAATGAGTAATAGCGTATTACAGCAAGATGCTTTCTAAACCAGGGAGAAATTATTGTGTTACAAGGAGAGAGTTGCTGGCAATCGTCTGAGCTTTGGAGCACTTCCATAAATACCTCTATGGAAGAGAGTTTTCACTATGTACCGACCATGCCGTGCTTGCATGGCTCTAGAGATTTAAAAATCCGGAAGGGCAGTTGGCAAGGTGGCTCGAACGTCTGCAAGAGTACAACTTCAAGGTACAATATCGGCAGAGGCGCCTGCATGGTAATGAGGATGGCTTATCATGACGACTGTGCCCGGAAGACTGCCGACACTGCCACAGAAAGGAAACGCCAGCGACATGTTCAAGCCATCACTATAGATTTCCTGGCAGATGGCTGGACGACACAAGATTGTTGACAAGAACAGATGACTGATGAAGACATTGGACCGATCTTGACAGCAAAAGAGGAAGGTCGCTGTCCGGATTGGCAAGATATCTGCCATGGTTCGGAAGTGCTGAAGGGCTAATGGGCAGAATGGGAATCCCTTACCTTGGAGAACGGATTGCTGAAAAGGGCTTGGGAAAGTGCAGATGGACGAGATGTGGTCATGCAGTTGATAGTTCCCCGAAATAAAGTGCAGTCTGTTTTGAAGGAGATGCATGATGTAATGTCTGGAAGCCATCTTGGCGTTAACAAGACCCTTGACAAAATACGGAAGTGATTCTATTGGCTTCATATTCACCACGACGTAGAGGAATGGGTTCGGACATGTGAAATATGTGCTGCAAGCAAGCAAGGGCCCACAAACCAGAAGCAGGGGAAAAATGTGAGACAGTATAACATTGGACTGCCTTTCGAGAGAATTGCCATTGACATTGTTGGACCATTCCCAGTTACTGACGATGGAAACCGGTACATCATGGTTGTAGGTGACTACTTTACTAAGTGGGTGGAAGCCTATGCAATTCGAAATCAGGAGGTTACCACTGTGGCAAAGGAGTTAGTTCACAACTTTTGTTGCCGTTATGGAGCCCCTATTGAAATCCATACGGATAAAGGGAGAAATTTCGAATCAGGAGTGTTTAAAGAATTATGCAGCCTACTCGGAATTCGAAAGACCAGGACAATGCCTCTGCATCCTCAGTAGGACGGAATGGTTGAGAGATTCAGTAGGACACTTGAACATGGCGGTCACCAGTACATGACACAACCGGCATGACTCCAGCAAAATTGGTGTTTGGGCGGGAGATGAGGACTTGATGTTTGGATCACCTGAGACTCAGTCCCAAGAGCCACATAACTATTCCTCACAATTAGAAAACCAAATGCGAGAAATGAATCGCTTGATAAGAGGACGGCTGAAGACAGCCAGTGATAAAATGAGAACTCGGTATGACATTCGCAGCAATAGTGTGGGTTTCCAAGAAGGAGATCAGGTCGGGTTGTTCAACCCAAAGCACCGTTGTGGTCGCTCACCTAAGCTTCAGACTAACTGGGAAGGACCCTACACTGTGTAAAAAAGAATCATCGATGTTGTTTATCGGATTCAACATGAAGGACAGCGAAAGTTCAAGGTCGTCCACCTAGATCGCCTGGCTAAGTATTACTTCAGAGACGGTTTGTCAGTTCAGGAACAGGCTTAAGGAGGAGGCAGTGGGTTGCGAGATTGTTTTGCTCACCGGTCCGCACCTGTTGTGTGCAAGGCCGCAACCAATTATGTTCTGGTGTTTTCTAGTAGCATTCTTGCCGCGCAGTAGCGAATATTCTGGAATATCAGCAGGGTATAAATACAAGTACTCAGGGAAGCTCAAGTCAATTATTGTCGGGCGATTACAGAGTGATTACACAGTGTGTTTAAGTGGCGATTTACACAGTGCGGTTTGAATTATTGTGGTGAAGTATTACATGTTTTATAATTGTGTGGGACACTTGTAATACAATTGTGTTTTATATCAGTTAACATATTTATTGCGAGTGAACAATCTTATTTAATTTTTTGTAAGAGACTGTGTTGTTAATTACAATCTCTTTAATTGTGATAATTAAAGCTGGTGATCAGTGACATAATTGGTGTCTTGTATTTTGTTTTCCACTGTACCATATGACAATCAGCAGACCATCGTAACAATACCTTAGTACAAGGGACGTTCACGTCAATCCGGGACTATTAATTTTTAATAAATATAGAAGACATTTATGATAGTAAAAAATATGTTTATTTCTCGATGTAATCCCCTGCTACATTTATCCCAGTGTTTCACTAGTGCCTGGATACCCGCAGTGTAGAAAGATTTGTCGTTACGACAAAACCAAGATACAACTGACTGCTTCACTTCATTGTTGCTGTTGGAATGTTGGCCTCCCACGAACAACTTCAAGGGCCGAACAGGTGAAAATCGCTGGGAGCAAGGTCCCGACTGTAAGGGGGGTGTGGCAATAACTCCCAACCAAGATCTTGTAGCGTGCATGCCATGCAGTGCGCGGTATGGGGGCGCGCATTGTCCTGCAGAAACAGAACGCCTTTAGTGATCGCACCAGGCTGTTTTTTCTTGAGAGCATTGTGCACATATTGAAGAACTTTGCAGTAGTACTCACTGTTTCTACTCCACGGAGTAGAAAATTGACGTGAATGACGCCATTTTATCCTACAAAATTGAGGCGATAACTTTGCCTGCAGAAGCAATTGTTCGAATTTTTGGGAGGTGGTAAGTCCACATGCTTACACTGCTTTGATGCATGTTTTAATTTCCTGGGTGAAATGATGGACCCACGTTTCATCGCAGGTAACAATTCCATTGAGAAAAAACTGGCCTTCTTTGTCAAAATGTTGCTTTAACTCCTTGCAGATTTGCAATCTTCTTTGCCAGTCAAAAGCAGAAAGCTGTCTTGGTACCCAACTAACCTTACTGAACTTCAGATGTTTGTGAATGATTTTGTTTATATTTCCCACAGACTCATTTATTCCTTTTGCAATTTGTTGACAAGTTATCCATCGATTTATCAAGGATCAGTTCTTCCACTCGCTGAATGTTCATGGGAATGACTATAGTACGCTCCGAAACACCTCGACCAGGATCGTCACTCACTGATGTACGGCCTTCTTTAAAACGTTTGCACCACTCAAATGTTTTACTGCGACTAAAAGTCTCATCACTGTACTGTGCATGGAGTCACTAATAAATCTCACCGGATTTTACACCTTCATTCATGAGAAATTTCATTATAACACGCTGTACCACATGTGCATTGGACGCCATGTTCTTTATGACTGACTATTGTTATTGTTTAACGTGTAAACAATACAGCATGCCATGCTGTAGTAGCTGACACTTGTACTTCATATGTATGACCAACAGAATGCACACAAATCTCTATTTACACTCTAGTCTAACAAAAGTCCCAGATTGATGTGAACATCCCCCGTAATTACATATAATGAAACTATTGCTCAACAAAAGTATAAATATCAAAAATGGGGTTGTTAAAGTAAAGGGGAGGGGTAGTTTACCTGCATTGTTTTGTGTTTCAATAAGAGTATAGTACTTAGTTCTGATAAATAAGTGCCCCAAAACTGTAGTCATATTAATCCACTGTTGAAGGGGGAGGGAGTGAATTTTTGAAAATTTCTATGCTGATATCAAAGTAAAGTTCGAATATTTAATTTTGAAAGATAAGATACCTTTGCAATTACATATAATAAAACTATTACTCTATGTAAGTGTAAATATCATTAATGGTGGGGATAGGTTGAGGATGAGGGATAATTATCTGCGAAGTTCAGATTCGTTATAAGAATAAAGTACTTAATTTTTATAGATAAAATGACTCGAAAATAACATTATATTAAACGACTACCCCATAATTACAAAAAATATCTATAAATAGTGAAAATAGTTTGGGAGTGGGGAATGTTTTTACAGAAATTATCGAACCAAATTCAAGTAAATGATTTTAAATATAATTCTTAGAACATGGAAGTCATGTATGGTTCTCCATACCGATATTTTAAAATGGTTTTGTGAAAGAAACTGTAAAAAAGAAATTTTCATTCAGTAGAAACCTATTGATTGAAACATTCTTTTTTTATACAATTTATAAAAATATTCAATTGTATATTCATAATAATAAACATAACAGGAGAAACTAAATCCTTTCCACATACCTGTCCAGCAAGTAGTGGTCGGCTAGTTGGCTGCCAAGAGCTCTGTAATATCTCTTATGAAAATCAATATAAGCTTTTGTAACTGTACATTATTCGACTGTGGTTTTATAGTCCTTGATAGGAATTAATTTTTCCTTGAGGAATGTCATATCATTGCAGACCATTCATATAACATTTGTTATATAAACACTTGTATGCTGTGTGAATAGAATGGGATTTCAATTTACCTGAGAGACACTGTGTCACTGGCATCATCAGAATTAGCTTTAAATGCAGAATCAATAGATGTCATAATACTGCTGAACCCTTTTTTAACAGAAGTAGATATACTGAATATTTCTCCACTTTCTGGCATAACACATCTTGGTGAAACCATATCTGCTGAGAGCTGATCACTGGTAGGTGACGAAGGTAATGCATTTCCAGGGCTTCGTGTGTAGACTGCACTATCCTAAAAAAATTTCTGTGAGTTAACAGAATGAACAAACAAATGAATATAGGCCTATGTGTACATTTATTAGTCTATTTATTACATGCACAGAAATGTAAACAGAGAATTAGTAAAGTTAGAAGTTACCATCAATTTGCTTAGGCCAACAGTCCACAAGTTGGTTGGCAGCTGGTCTCCATTTTTCTCAATATTCAGCCTTCTCCTGTGCAGAGTAACTTACGATTCACATTTTTAACTATACGATCCACACATTCAAAACAACCCCTTTCCTTCCCTTCTATTTTACCTTATTATCTTCATAAATTTAGTATGCTGAAGTATGTGCCCATTAGCACTACTTTTCTCCTTTTTATTTGCTTTACAAAATTTCTATTCTCTTAAAGTTTCAAAAAAACTACATCACTTGTAAACTTTTCTCTCCAACCTATCTTCATCATTCTTCTATAGCGTCATACTTAGAAATCTAGAAGTCTTTTCCTTTCCCCTCTACTATTGCCCACAAAGGCACTACACTTCACCACCGAATCCACCTCGTTGAAGCAAACCACACATACACAAACATCAACTGTAACATGGATATTCTACACATACACACAAAAGGCTGAAAACTAGACACTCTTGAACAACTAGAAATATACAAACACACAAAAACACATAAAAATGACATCCTAAACGAAGCTTATAATAAGCAAAAACTGGTTCAGGTTACAAGACACAATTTTATATTTCTACCAATAAAAACTTTGTGTTCTGAGTCAGTTACTACTTATACTTATAAGTACTTATAATTGTTTTTTAAAGTATTCCTTTCATAAATTTTGGGGTTAGGTTGTGTTGGGGTTGTGTAAATTTTCAAATTATGTACACAAATTTAAGGATTTAAGAATCTGTTAATACATTTTGTATAAACGTGCATGATTACTGTATTGTTACAACAGTCTCATTGACTATTGTATGGTACAATGGAAAACAAAATAGAGACCAATGAAGTCACTAATCACCAGCTTTAATTAATCACAAATACAGTTTGCTTGACTGAGGCTCCACCTGCTTAATCAGTTGGGGGACGGGTGGAGGACGCTGTTTGAGAGGATTCTATCATTTCAGTATAATCTGTTACTTTGAATAGTCTGATATATATTAATAACATATGTATATTTTGGGACAGGAGGAACAAATTGTTGCCAGTATACAAATGACAAATAACGTGTAAAATACTGCAGTAATGAGTGTGACTGATGGCAATGGAGGAGGTAACATTTCCCCTCATTATGCCGTGCCTGTGGCAGCAATCCCCAGCTATTTTGTGTCTGTGGTAGACCTATAAATGAGAAATGTCACACTAATTACGCACTTCATATAATATATCTTTATACATACACACATATACATATACTTTAGGCATAGAGTACATGTAGTTTTCTCATGTCTGTACATATTTCCTTAATCAATTTCTAACAAAACATTTAGAATTAATAAAATGTTTCTGAACACAAGAAACTGGAAAGGCAAGGCACGCACTAGGGAAGAATCAGCCGACTCTTGGAACAGGCCAAGACCCAACAAGGGTTGTAGAGCCACAGCTGATGATGGAAAATCATTTCCGATCTCTTAATGTCTTCGAGGAGGGTACAAACCAGTCGTAAGACTGAAGGACCCAATGTCTGTTTGTTGACTACAGGGAAAAATGAATACAAGTGGCCTTGATATCAAAAGTGGGATGAGTTTCTCAACCATGTTATTAGTCATGAGTTATGGATCTCCTATAAAATAACTGAAATCCAATGCCTGTCAGTGAGCGTGTAGAAAGTTATGACTTTCATGTTTTGAGACAAAAGGATATCCTCCTGATTGATTTCAGGTGGACGCTACATATAATAATGAAAAGGGTATCAATATGTAGGACATAAACTAAGGTTATGTGAAGCTGTAGTATAAATATTAGAGGGAGGTTACAGTATAGTTTTTGTTTAATGTATATATCAAAAGACTAAAAATATATGTAGAAATTGGTTTATCAAAATGACAGTAGGAAATGGTAGAAGTAAAAGTTTTATATTTGTGGTTAAAAAGTGAACATTGATGATATAGAAGGCAAGGAAGATGCTGTGGCATATAGATATTCATGTTCTGAGACTATAATTCATGCTTCCATCTTCCACCACCCATTGAACAAACTTGGCTAATTACGCAGGAGAAACTATAGTTTTTTAAATATGTAAAAAATAAAATTGTAATCAGAATGTGCATGTGTGGTGCAGAACAGTGTTTCAAGAACTGAATAAGGTGCAAAGCTTACAGTAATGGGAAAGTAATAAGTTAAAAAGGTGTGTTTGGAAGTACTATCAGCCACTCCATACTGTGCAGTATTCAACAGGTGAAGTTAGAGGTACAATTTTGTGCTGTTATAAATCTTTTTAATTCTTCAACAACAAGGGGGCGTTTCTACACCATAACATCTATCTGCATAAGTATATTAACACCAAACAAGACATGCGAGGAGATGAGCAATGAATTTATAAAAACTACATACCTTAACAAATAAAAATAAGAATAAAGAAAATGCTGGTTGATTTGAAAATAAATAACTAGTTATCATATGTAATCATTTCAGAATGTTGTTTTGTTTGTTTTTTAAACATACATGTATAGTTCGAAATCAGTCAAGGAATTGTAGATTTTAAATTAAAATAACTGTTTATTTATTTATTTTTTGAAACAGTAATGTCAATTTTGCATATTAAATTTTGCATACTGAAAATTATTTAAAAAATTTTTGTGGTAGAAGAAGACATATTTTAGAAACATAATATTGGGATTACTGTATACGGAGCAACTATTTACACAAACTTAGAGAAATTATTCTAATAAAAGTTAAAATATTAACATGTATTAAGTTATTTATCACCTTATCTTGACCTAACCTGGTCTCGATAGGCTTGCTTAACATTACTGGAATTAGTTTACCTTCTGTAAGGGAATTGTGATCATTTAGTATTTAAATCTGTTTGATTTTTGTGGGGACAGTGCAGTGGTTATCATGTGTAATGGGGCAAACTAAGGAGTTTTTCTTTTATTTCATAATAAGTGTAACAATCTGTAGCAACCCACGATGAGCAACATTTCTAGATCACCAAATGTGTGGCTTTTGTGAACACCCGGTAGTCAATTCGGTGTCAAGCAGCGCAAGGTACAAAAGCCATTATAACATTGGAATGTGTAAGAGCGCGCGGGTGCCGCCTTTCGCGACGTAAAAGTCATGCACATGTTCTCCTTACTGCCTTATACGAGATGACAAGAAAGGCGCGAGACGCACCAGCCAATCAGCACATACAAAACGGGCAAGGCGCTTTACCAGACAACGAAGTGGAAACAGCAGAGAGTATTCTCGCCATTTTGGACGCCAGCAGTCGGCATCTAAATTCAGAACCGCGCAGACGTGTTAACGCGCGGTTCGCCAAAAAGTGTTCGTGAACAATGTAAGCCGACCGACCAGAAAGGAAAAATGTTATTTTAAATTGTTTTAAAACAGCACCGGAGTGTAAAATAAACAGACATTCAACATTATAAATTTTAACAGTTTAGAACATATTCCGGAGTGTCTAGTGAAAGTAATGGATCAGTAGCGGCGGTGAAATGAGTGGACAATGGCTACTACGAGGATGAGTACCTTTTAAAAATTTTACACCTTTAAACCTACAAACAAATTAAACAACAGCCTAGTAAAATATTTGAAAAAACTAAAAGAGCTCTATTAATAGAAAGGGGGATTTTATAGATATGATGAGTGTGTATGTGGGTGAAAATTACGTAATGAATATAAAAGCACTGGTTTGCGTTAAGCAAATTTAATTTGTATTTTCAATATTTGTTTTTCTTTTCACTATGTTGAAATTATATAACATCATATAAAAGAAGTGTAACTTTGTAACGGTACAGAATTGGCGCTACCCCAGTTTAAATTTTATTTTACATCAATTCAGTTAATTTTCAATTGTAAGACTTCACCTGTGAGGTGCCCCAGTAACCAGCAATACACACTGTTAGCCAAAACAATTGTCCAGACGTATTGCGTAACCGCCCCAGTAAGCAGCAGTCCTTGTGAAACAGTGTGCAGTTTGTCATCAGAGAGGGTACAACAGACAGCCAGCAGCAGCATACAGTTCAGATAGCTAAACGGTGGCCTTGGGTGCAAGATAGGGCGTAATAATAATTAATAGTCAGCCTATCTTTTAAAGCATTAAAACAAATATAAAAAGTTGTACAAACAGTGTAACGCGCGGCCAACCTAAAACACCTAAGTGCTCGAGCAAAATAAAGTCGGCCGACAAAATGTTACAAAAGTGTAAAGTGTAATTTGAAACCAAATAAACTAAATAAGGCGGAGTATACCGTGACAGTGAATAAATTCATAAATTGTTGAAATAACAGTTTGGAGTGATGAGTGATACCGTGAGTAACACGTGACGGTGGTGAAGCTGTCTGGAACGCCGTGGATTGGTTAAGTACCATTCAGAAACAACCAAATCAATTTTATAAATATACAAAATACTTACAGATACAGAGCTCTATTAACAGGGGTTAGAAAATAAAAATGTAAAAAAGAATGAAAGAGTGAGTGCGACAAAGTACTGGGTCATTATTAAGATTAAGAAAATTGTTAAAGCCATTTAAGAATAATAATCATAAGAATTGTTTCATTATTGTTTGATATACCGGTACTGATAACTTTATATGTTGTTTACGTTCAACAAAACAAAAAACAGAAAACTTTTAATCAATGTAGTAATCAACCAGCACAGAATTTGATACGTTATTGCATAACTGTAAAACATTACATTAAATAAAATCCAAATAAGTTGTTTTAGCCAGAATAAACTGTGTTATTATACTTCACCACTCAACTCAAATAAACCTTCTGCAGCTGTGTTCGTCTGTACGACTCTGGAGTAAAACCCGAAGGTAAGAGTATTTTAGAATTTGAATAAATTAATATTGTTTCATGTTGGGCGCCAGATATACGTTTATATGAAATTTAGAGTAAAATATCTGAGAAATATTTGACGCTATAACAGAGTAGTACAATATTTAGTGACGTTAAAACCGGGAATTTTTATAATGTTAAAGATATCAGTTTGACCGGACTTATGACAAAATAACGCTACACCCGAGTTGACGTAACAGCCGAGGCCGTAATAACCAAGTTCCACTGTATATATAAAGATATTAACTCAAACATAATTTACATTAAAATGATAAAATTTTAATTTTATTGCCTGGCAACAAAATTATTTTATTTTTAACAATTACCATTGTTTCAAAACGTTTAAATAAATTTTCAAGTACTTTACGCTTGTTAAAACGTAAAAGGTTGCAGGTAAACTACCCCTTCCCCTTAACCGATCTTCACCAAAATCGAAAGTCCTTGAGACCTCTACAATTCAGGGACGTATGCAAAAAAGTATTTGATTCTGTTTGAATTTGCGGCTGTTATCGTTTGCCATAGAAAATACGCTTGATAAAAAAACGTTGCAGGTAAACTACCCCTTCCCCTTAACCGATCTTCACCAAAAACAATAGGTCTTGAGTACTCTACGAATCAGGGCTGTATGCAAAACATTATTTGATTCTGTTTGAATTTGCGGCTGTTATCGTTTGCCATAGAAAATACCCTTGTTAAAAAAACGTTGCAGGTAAACTACCCCTTTCCCTCAACCGATCTTCACCAAAAACAATAGGTCTTGAGAACTCTACAATTTAGGGCTGTATGCAAATAATCTTTTGATTCTGTTTGAATTTGCGGCTGTTATCGTTTGCCATAGGAAATACCCTTGTTAAGACATAAAACGTTACAGGTAAACTACCCCTTTCCCTTAACCGATCTTCACCAAAAACAATAGGTCTTGAGAACTCTACAATTCAGGGCTGTATACGAAACATTATTTAATTCTGTTTGAATTTGCGGCTGTTATCGTTTGCCAAAAAAAAAAAAAATTCCCTTGATAAAAAAAAACCGTTGCAGGTAAACTACCCCTTTCCCTCAACCGATCTTCACCAAAAACAATAGGTCGTGAGTACTCTACAAATCAGGGCTGTATGCACAAAATTATTTGATTCTGTTTGAATTTGCGGCAGTTATCGTTTGCCATAGAAAAAAATCCACACACACACACACACACACACACACACACACACACACACACACACACACACACACACACACACACACACACACACACACACACACACACACACACACACACACACACACACACACACACACACACACACACACACACACACACACAGTTTTCGGAAAACGACTTTTTTTCATGTTTTGAGTGTAGTAGAATCAGAATCTGCAATAATCTCGAACACGATTTTTTTTGCCATCACCATACTTCCATTCCTTAAGGAATATGGAAGTAAAAATTGCATTAAATCTATTTTGTTACTATATAAAATTTTTTTTTTCTACTACCCGCTTTTAATCCCTTAACCCCTGATACCCGTTACATATTAATATGTTCTGCGTTAGGCTTCTTGGCCCTTGCCGGCCTCATCCTAGCCGTAAACCACATCTCCCTCATGACCTGTAACTGGGTCACCCCCCATCCACACTCACTATTTCCCCCCCTGGACTGTGGCGCCCAGCTGCTTCCACAAGGACTGATGCGGAAGGGGTGGACATTTTTTTCTTTTATTCCACCCCCATCCTTGCTTTGGCGTTACAATAAAAATTCAGTGTTGCACTTACTAATAATGAATGATACGCCCCTAATGGACTACCCCCCTATCTGGGTGAAAATAGCCCTGTTCCAAAATTTGGTAGATTCCCCAAAAAATAAACGCCCTACTAAGTCTAACAAACCACCGGGTTAACAAAATAAAACAAACCACAAGCCGGTTATATCAAGTAAAATTTATGATTTGTCACAATTAACTACTTTCACGGTCATGGTCCGGTGAGGTCATGACCGCACTTAGGTGCGGAATCTACAGTTAGACGTAAAATATAAGTTGTCATTTATAAAAGTTTACATGAGTAATTATAAGCATATCTTCTTTTCCAAACACTATCTCATCTTGAACGTTCTTTCAGTTTTTTAATTTAACCCTTAATTGGTACGACCTCTTTCTTGTACGTTAATGGTAATATGGGTGAATTTTCACCCATAACCTAGAAAGGTTAAATTTCACTGCAGGAAAATGACAAAAAAAGTACTCTTATGACACAGAACACTGTATATTTCTTTAAAAGACTAATTTTAATACATTTGCTGAAAAAAAATGTTTTTTATTATTTTTTTATTTGAAAAAAGAATGAGGACATAATTCGTCGTAAACAAATTATTACAAACATAATGGTATTTCTATAACAAATCCTCTTTTGTTTCTTTATGGAGTGCAGTTTTTACATGTTATTTCCCTGTGTTCTCCACAAACAAAGTTTCTGCACACACTTCACTTGACTGAGAACTTTTTATCACTTTTGTGGCACAGCTTGCACCTCCCTTGCTTTGGGCCTTCCGCTGGTCGTTGTTGGTTAGGATCTTGTGCTGTTGGAGGCAAGGAGTTATTACCTCGCAGGATAGCCTGAATTTTAAGTCGAAGGTCTTGTGGAAGATTACTGACAGTCAGTCGTTGTTGCATAAACATTTTTGCTAAGTCAAGTCCGAGTTGATGAAGGAACTCAAACCGATTTATCTTCTTTTGGCATCTGGCTAAAATCACGTAAGACCATATTACAAATGCATTGATTCCAGCTGCATTCAACAAACCGTAAAAAATGGCCATAGGCCACCTTCTTGTACACCGGCTGCATGAGTAATTTTTGCACATTTGGTCAAAGGAATCTACTCCTCCTTTGGTTTCATTGTAGAACTCTATTGCTACAGGCTTTTTAGTTTCCTCTGAAACATCTGCTTTATAATGCATAGTAGATGCTAGTAAGACGACTTTTCCCTTCTTTGGACAGTAGGAGATCAACTGTTGTTTTGTATGTGAATCATACAAAAATATATTTGTGTTTGCTGGACGTCCTTTTGTTTGGAGCATTTCAATTGGCACCTCTTTTTTGTTTCGGCGTACTGTACCAACCATTGTTACACCAAGACCAAGCATTTCAGAAAGCAAAGGGAATGAAGTAAACCAGTTATCAGTGGTTATATTTGAATTGGTGTTGTAAACCGGTTTTGCCAATTCTTTCACTTGGTGTTGGGCGAGAGGTTCGTCTCCATGATAGGTGTCTTTGCCAACGTAGGGAATACCTGTCAGTAAGTACTTAGAATGTGCATCACACATAAATATAAGCTTTAATCCATACTTTTCCGGCTTGTTTGCAATGTACATGCGGAATTTACACCGGCCTCTAAATCCCAACAATTGTTCATCAATAGTAAGTTCAACTGAAGGCTTATAGTGTTCTAAACAATTACTAAAAAACTGGTCCCAGAGAGATCTAATACTCGTAAAAGGATCTCCAACCTTTCTTGTTTGGCGTGTAGCTTTGTCATCAAAATGCAAGCAATTGGTTATGAATCTGAACCGTTTTAGTGACATTATAGATACATAAATAGAACTTCCACATGGACCCCATAGGTAATCTGCATTCATGTGGTTGTCTTTCCTTGCACCAGCTACATAAAGTAAGCCTCTAAAGGCTTCTAACTCAATTTTACTTATATCTTTTAAAAAACTCTGTTCACCCTTATAGTTTTCCCTTTGAGTTGCAATTTCAATATTAGTAAATTTTACTATGTCATTCAGCATGTCATCGGTAAAATATAAGCGCCAAGTTTCTTCAAAGCTTGTTACCACACGAGCCTTTCCCTTTGGCCCTGGAAGTCCAAACCTGGTAACGTTTCTGGCAGGTGTTTTTTGTTTTTCAGGATGCTTGGTTGACCATTTTTTATTCTTATCACCTTTCCCAGTAAGTACAGTCTTTTTAGGAATAATAATATTCTCACCTTGCCTTGTAAACCAACTGCTATGATCCTTCTTCTGACGTATTTCTATCTTCCGCCGTTTTGTAGCTTTAGGCCCACCCTCTTCATATTCTCTTTCAACAATATCATCATCATTTTCACTGCCATCTTCAGTGTCTTGTTCTTCTTCATTGCAATCCACATTATCTGACTCAGAACCATCCAAAACCTCTTCTTCTACGGTATCTATTTCACAATAGTCTTCTTGCTCCGAACTGCAGTCTTCACTATCCCAATCATCCAAATTATCGTCTAATAAAAGTCTTTCCACTTCACTGGCGGTTAGTTTTTTCCCATCAATAATAATTGAGTCCATAATTGAATTAAAAAAATGTTTATATAAAAACAAGCACAAATCACATTCTACAAAATAGTTACGTTAATGGTACGATGGGTGAAAATTCACCCAAGTTAGCACAAAATGACGACTTTGTGAAAGAATTAAAACATGAATCTAGCACTGGCAGGTAGGCACTGGCTAGGAAAAAGCACTGCTGGTCAGTCAAGGCCATACACAGGTTTACCATCCCACAGCAGTAAAACGAAAATTCCCTCGGGTGAATTTTCACCCATGGTACCAATTAAGGGTTAAATAAATATTCTAATCATTGTTTACATCAATTAGCATTTAATTTATAATTCCAGTTTGAATTCGAATGAAAATAAAGTTGAGTTCATTATTAAAAGTTATCTTTTCAATTAATTTAAATACCAAATTAATTTAATTTTATTATCTCAAAGCTCTAAATTATGGTAATTACCTCATTATTATTTTATCTGTAAAAAAATTAACTTCATTTCTTTTGTTTCACAATAAGATTTTACTGCTGGCAATGATTCAGCAGACTACAGCATTTTTATTATTGTTACCAAGCATGACTGTAGACATTAGTCACAACATACAACATACCTGTTTACATCAACAATAGTCTGCCAGACTGGTGTTATAAACACTCTCAGTTTCAACATTCATGGTTACGTCATATACTGACACATATGCTTACTTCAACTATTTGGGTTTTTCTAAATCTTTTAGTTAACATATTTATCAATTATTATTCAAATCCAAATATAATTTTAATTCACCCTTTTAAATTACTTTAATAACTTCCAACCAGAACAGTTTAACTTTACTATTTCTTTTATGAATTTGCTAACTGCTATAATTTTTTATTGTTCGACTAAGCTTTTCGTCATTATTGACATCTTCAGGTCTTAAACAACCACCTGAATCTCGTTGTTTAAGGCCTGAAGATGTCAGTAATGACGAAAAGCTTAGTTGAACAATAAAAAATTATAGCAGTTAGCAAATTCATAAAAGAAATAGTAAGGATGGCTGCTAATTTAAGCAATACGAAGTTTAACTTTAGTTATGTTATTTAAAACACTTTGAATATTAACATACAATACAACATTAAATTCATTAATACCTCTTATTAATTATTTTAGTGGAATAAAATATTATTATTTATGATTTACCTTTCCCTCTCATTACAAACATATGTTACACATAAGCTATAATATACATTGCAACAGAATACTATTAACACAATACATTTAACATTAACACATTTATTTATTTACAAGTTTTCGTCATATCCAATTATTATTTGCCGTACTTCAATATCTAATTCAGCCAGGTCATTACCATAAACGAGAATATTTAGAATGTCCATTCATTGTTTATATTCAACCCCCATCGTCAAAGATTAGTCTGGTCTTTATATAACACTTTTCAATTTTGGTGATACACAACATACGGTTGTTTTTTGTTTTACAACCATAAGGACTTATTTTTTCCTTTTTACCAAAATAATAATATACAGGGTTAACCCCCAAAATTATCTTATCATAAATCAAGTCGACATTAATATTTTTTATAAAGTCTCCGTCAGTGTTTTTTGTTATTACCATTACATCATTATTACCATACTCTGCTCCTACAGGTACGTTAACTCTCCCCACAGGTAAATGTTTATCATCATCAACTACAATATACTCAGTTAAATCCTTCAATTTTTAGTGACCGTCAATCAGTGAATGTTTTAGTGGATATTTAGTGAGGATCGGTCAATAATACAACTTTTAGTTATTTTGCGTCGACGTTTCGACAATATTTATTGTCCTGAAGATGACAATAAATATTGTCGAAACGTTGACGCAAAATAACTAAAAGTTGTATTATTGACCGATCCTCACTAACTATCCACTAAAATATACTCAGTGTTTACTATAATTCTCTTAATATTCATATTCTCTCTCAACTCTTCATAATCTCTATTTAAATTAAATATTTCTGTTTCTCTCTCTCTAATTCTCTCATCACAATATTTCTTATAACATTTCACATTATCATTCCATACAGAGGGCAACACAACATTATTACAACATCTGGCTTTACCAGATACACAAAAATAACTTCTTTGATATTTTAAAGACATTTTGTCTTTTACAAAAACTAACGAGGAACCTTTGTCCTCCAACACTACTGGTGAAGCTTTTTCTTCACCTATCTCACAAGAAAAATTTGCCCTCTTTGTATACTCTATATTTGAACTGTCTTCACGCTCTCTCTCATTCTCATCGGCCTTTACTAACAACACTTCATTACTGATAAAATTATCTTTTATCTCTTGAATTTGCTCATGAACTTGTATTTTGACTGTCTCTGACACTTGTTTGTTTACATTAATGATATGATTATTTAATTGTTCATTTACTGATCCTATCACTTGTTCTCTAAATGTATTGAAACATTCATCCATCTCATTTAGACGTTTATTCATATTAACCTCAAACTTGGCATTTTGCTTATTTATTTCGTCAAATTTCTTATTGAAACTACTTTTAATTTCTTTAATTTCGTTTTTCTGTTCATGAATATCCATTGACATGGTTCGTAACATACTCATTATATCATCATCTAATTTATTGTTACATTTTGTTGAGGTGGGAGTCAACTGGACTCCCGAATCCTCTGTTATATTAGTTTCATCTGTTATATTTAGCTGTATTATTTTATCTTGACTCGCACTTGGAGTCGAATGTATCTCAAAATTACTCATAACATTTGACTCGTCACAATTGTCAACACTCGTTATTTCATTGACATAGTGTGACGATTTTAAATATATCAAAAATCGCACAAATTAAAATTTCTAATTTTAATAAGTAAGAGTATCATACACCCTTACCTATACCCAGATTCCTGTATCAACTTGAAAACCTTCCAGTACCAACACGCCAAGAAAAGTATTAAGTAGTGAATAATAATAATAATTACTTAAATAATTAAAAATGCGACTAGAGAAATAAAGAAATCCCTAAGTCATAATAAAATAAACATAAAGTATTTATCTTCTAATTAATGAATAAATAATAATAGGAAAAGTACGAACTATTTTCTTAGTGTGTAAATACGCCCTAGCTTACTGAGCCCTCTCCCCTAAACCGTACGCGCATTCGGCCGTAGAACGTCGCAATGAGTAGATGTGAGTTTTGGTGTTGTACACATATACGTATGTGTATGTTCTCTAGAAGTATATCCAGCGTGAAATCGTGTTATTGTGAATAATGTAGTGTCTAGAGTTTGTGAGAAAATATATAAATAAAATAGAAAAAGGTAGCCAACACATCTCTTAAAAACAAAATCAAATGTAAGGGTAACATAGTTAACTACTAGACTGTAGTACTGCAAAGTGAGAACTATAACTGTAATTAAAATAAAGAAAATGTGAACCACAAGAATCTGCACTAAGAAAAGTGAAATTACAACATTTGGAACTTCGAGTAAACAACCTATCTTCGAGAGCTTCAAGTTAACAAAAATCAACCCGATGTAGATACACCAAGAACAACGTACTCAACCCGTAGAAGACAACTGGAGATGTCCCAAGAATACAACAACAACCTCAGGTGATATCAAACCACAACTTTTGTAAATTTCCCCTTAATAAGAACTAACAAAGAACTTTAAAGAACTTTCGCAATGTAATGAACAAATTATCAGATTTGTATATTTTGTAATTTTGTAAGAAGTAATAGTAACCGTAATGTATATATTGATAAATTAATAATTTTGAGAAAATTGAGACCCGGATCCGTGGTATTAAAAGCAACAGTTATATCAATAAATTTTGATATAACAAGAATAATATAATTAAGATCTTTAAAGCAGTAAAAGCGCTATTTACTAAAATAACTTTCTTTAAAATCAGGAATAATGTTTGATTAGTATTTCATTAGCAATAAAGAGATGTTTTAGCTAATACCTAGTGAGTGAATAAGTTTATGCAAAGCTTGTCAGTTTCCTATATCATACTTGTTTTGTAATTTGTTAGTAAGCGTTTTACTAACAACGGCAGCTGGTTTAGTTTACTGGTAAAGAATTAAACTAGTTCCCGATTGTTGTGTTGTCTTGCCAAGGGGCGGCACAATAGTCATTATTCCCTGCCATTTTTTATAAGTTTATAAAATGTTACATAAGAATTTCAATCTTATCCAATATTAACTTAACCCTTTTAATATATCACTATATTTATATAATTGACCAAAACGTCCTCCCTCTCAAATAACCCGTTCTGCAGCTTGATTAGGTCTGGCGAATGTAATCACAAATTACACTCGCCGTCCCTGTTCGGGCGCCAGTGAAACTATATTAATTTATTCAAATTCTAAAATACTCTTACCTTCGGGTTTTACTCCAGAGTCATACAGACGAACACAGCTGCAGAAGGATTATTTGAGTTGAGTGGTGAAGTATAATAACACAGTTTATTCTGGCTAAAACAACTGATTTGGATTTTATTTAATGTAATGTTTTACAGTTATGCAATAACGTATCAAATTCTATGCTGGTTGATTACTACATTGATTAAAAGTTTTCTGTTTTTTGTTTTGTTGAACGTAAACAACATATAAAGTTATCAGTACTGGTATATCAAACAATAATGAAACAATTCTTATGATTATTATTCTTAAATGGCTTTAACAATTTTCTTAATCTTAATAATGACCCAGTACTTTGTCGCACTCACTCTTTCATTCTTTTTTACATTTTTATTTTCTAACCCCTGTTAATAGAGCTCTGTATCTGTAAGTATTTTGTATATTTATAAAATTGATTTGGTTGCCGGCGTTCCAGACAGCTTCACCACCGTCACGTGTTACTCACGGTATCACTCATCACTCCAAACTGTTATTTTAACAATTTATGAATTTATTCACTGTCACGGTATACTCCGCCTTATTTAGTTTATTTGGTTTCAAATTACACTTTACACTTTTGTAACATTTTGTCGGCCGACTTTATTTTGCTCGAGCACTTAGGTGTTTTAGGTTGGCCGCGCGTTACACTGTTTGTACAACTTTTTATATTTGTTTTAATGCTTTAAAAGATAGGCTGACTATTAATTATTATTACGGCCTATCTTGCACACGAGGTCACCGTTTAGCTATCTGAACTGTATGCTGCTGCTGGCTGTCTGTTGTACCTTCTCTGATGACAAACTGCATACTGTTTCACAAGGACTGCTGCTTACTGGGGCGGTTACGCAATACGTCTGGACAATTGTTTTGGCTAACGGTGTGTATTGCTGGTTACTGGGGCACCTCACAGGTGAAGTCTGTATTGATGTAAAATAAAATTTAAACTGGGGTAGCGCCAATTCTGTACCGTTACAACTTTCGAATTAATCAATGTGTCGTTTATTATTTAAATAGTAACACATGGAGAAGAGAGAGAAAGAATAATTTTTGTTTATGATGGGAATAAAATTGTTGAACTCTGTACTTATAATATCTGTAATGTAACGCCGTGTGTGCGTGCAGTGACGTCATCCCCCTGCTGACTGCTGCCAGCGTGTCCTGCATGCTCGCAGCAAGCCAGTCTAGTTCAGTTAACTGCTAAACTCCGAACGGGCAACAAGCCTTCAGTTCGCCAGCCGCGGCTATATAATTATTTTCAATTCGGAATAATCCACTTCAAATTATTAGCATGAGCTTCAGTGCTTAATGCACTAATACTTAGGCGATCTCGGCCTCAATTCATTATCATGACTTTAATATTTAATTCAACTTTATTTCTCAGGCAATGTATGCCGCGCTACACTGCACGTGCCATGCAATCATTTTCTTGCAACATTCAATAAACAGTTAATTCAAACAAAATATACAGTCCACTACTTTATTTCATTTCATACCAGCCAACTCATCACCTAACGTTGTAAGACCAACTCAAGATTATTTGAGAGCGTCGAAGACGTGACATTTTGGTCCTCTGGGCCGGATCCGGATTGTGATTCGGATTAAGATTCTGATCTATATTTCATTGCATTGGGCCCAAACAACATTTTATTCAAGCCCGAATCTTCTCAAACGAAAGATTACTGGCTGTAGCATACCTTCATTGTAAAAAAAAACTTCATACTTGGCCGTACAAGATTCTGCAGGACATCATATTTTCAAATAATTTCCATATAACTATTATTTTTAAGAAAATAAGTACCTATTATAATAAGGAATTAGATTAAGTTATATACCGATCACTGGCTGCCGCATTATATCAGAATTTGGTAAAGTACTCAAATTACATTAATTGTTCACCTGTTCTGTATTTATTTATCTGTTTCGGATCACAGCTTGCATTTCAATCATGACTGATGTGAAAGCGTTAATTAAAAAACGTGGCACAATTAAGGCCTCTATATCCCGTGTAAATACCTTCACGGACAATTTCGATCCTGACATAAACGATCACCATGCTTTAAAAATTAAACTCAGCCACTTGATGGAGTTGTCCGCGAAGTATGATGAAATTCAGACCCAAATTGAGGCTGAGGAATCCGATTTCACATCGGTAAGTGACAGGGTTCAGACAGAGGATGATCTCTGCACTATTGAGTGTAAGCTGCACAATTTATTAGAACGTGTAGAAAAGGTGAACAAAAAACTATTGATTCAAGCGGAAGTTACGCCAATTAAAACCTTCCCTATTCAGTTAGAGCCAATTAAATTGCCCTGCTTCTCAGGCAACATTATGGATTGGGTGCATTATTACAACATGTTCTTGGAGTTAGTACACGTCAGAACTGACCTGACGGACATTCAGAAATTGCATTATTTACATTCTTCACTAAGGGACGATGCTTTAAATGTAATAAAATCTCTCCCAATCACCCATGATAATTATGCGGTAGCCATTGATCTATTGAGGGTCAGGTATGATAGTAAATTAATTGTCTCAGCGTTATCATATAGGGAATGTCTTGGGCATGAAGTCCATTCAGCAAGAGTCCATGGTTGGCATTTCAAAATTTATTGACGAAATCACCGCAAATATAAACGCTTTAAATTCATTAAGTTTACTGGTAAATACTTTTGAAATTATTTTCGTTCAATATTTAATGCAGAAACTCGATAACCAGACATGCCGACTATGGAAGGAAAGTCTATCCGACGAGCGATTCCCTAATTTCACCAATTTTATTAAATTTTTAAATGGTAGAAGGCAATTAATGCAAAACGTCAGCGGCTCGACCAGTTCAGTAAACAGAATACAAGTTAGCGATAAGATTCCCTATCGCATGACTATGAAACCCGTTGATCTCACTAGGTCAACATTTCATACTCATATCAACAACAACATTTGTCAGCTGTGTCGCGGTAAACATAGACTCTCTGAATGCCCACAATTCGTGGCTATATCTCCCTTTGGGCGAAAAAACATTTTACTCAAACACAAACTTTGTTTAAATTGCATGCGTCCAGGCCATGAGCCCTCACACTGTCCTTCCAAATTTTCTTGTAGGACATGTTCTAAATGACATCATACAATGATCAACATATCAGGCAGTAACACTTCAAGTAGGGGCAACAATCAATTTTCACTGAAACTGCAAACAAAACAAATCCATTCTATTATCCACCGCTGTCTGCATGACAACGGACCAGGCCGGTAGGAAGCATTCAGTAAGGATTTTATTAGACTCAGGATCTCAAGCAAACTTCTGTACTATGAGTTTCGCACGCCGCATGGGTCTAAAATTAACCAAGTCTCAATTACCCATCACTGGTATAAACAATTCCTTATGTCAAGCTGACTTTAGTACAAGGGTAAGGCTGAATTCTCGTTACAAGGATTTTAATCTGAACGTGCATTGCGCTTTGCTTCCCAGTATTACGAATAATCTCCCTGCAGAATCGTTTGATATCTCATCCCTAAATATACCAAAAGGCATATTCCTAGCTGACCCGCAACTGAACTTTTCGTCGCAAATCGACATATTACTTGGTGCCCAGTACTATTTACAATTAATTGAACCCGTCAAATTTATCCGCAGCCCACACTTTCCCATAATACAGGAGACAAAATTGGGATTCATCCTCGCTGGTAACCTGCCCTTTAATGTCGACATGACAAAACCTGTCTCATCATTCATAGCATGCGAAGATAACAATGCCATTTCATCGCAATTAAAAGACTTCTGGCAATTGGAGGACGTTGCTGTTCGTGCTCCCTCCGTTTAGGACTCAAAATACGAGTCATTTTGTCGCTAACACTTTTCGCGATAATAGTGGTAGATTTGTCCCTACCTCGCAGGGTATACAATTCTCATTTGGGATTCTCTTGCCGGAGCTATTCGCAGATTTCAATCACTGGAACTCAAGTTCAAGCAGAACCCTGCTTTTCACAAAGACTATAGTAAATTCATGCAGGAATATTTAACTCTGGGCCACATGTCTTTGCTTGATTCTTACGATTTGTCAATCAATAAGTCTGACACCTTTTATTTACCGCACCATTCGGTTTTTAAGGGCTCTAGTATAACCACCAAATTGCGAGTTGTTTTCGACGGCTCTGCCAAAACAACAAATAATTTGTCCTTGAACGACACATTGATGGTTGGTCCCACGGTCCAGCAGGATCTTTTTTCGATTATGTCTCGGTTTTGTATGCACCGATACGTCCTCATTTTGGACATTGAGAAAATGTACCGTCAAATTTTAGTTAATCCCAGAGATTCTAATTTGCAACGAATTGTTTGGCGCGACGCCCCCCATAAGAAACTTCAACACTACGCCTTGAGGACAGTCACATATGGGACTGCAAGCGCTTCATTTCTGGCCACAAGATGTTTGGCACAAATAGCCCAGGAAAACAAAACTCAACACCCTATAGCCTGTTCTGCTATCGCAAACAATTTCTATGTGGACAATCTCATGACTGGCTCAGATAACCCACACAGCTTATTGCAAATGAAGTCTGACATTACAAATTTATTAAGTCAATACAGGTTTACTTTGCACAAGTGGTTTTCCAATGATCAAACCATTATAACTTCACACGCCAACTCTTCCCTTGACTTTAACAAGAATCAAACTGTACGTACTTTGGGTATTCAATGGGACATTAACGATGATAGTTTCATATATAGTTTCTAAAGAAATTTTGAAGTGGAGGTATTTAACAAGAGAAGGGTATTATCAGTTATCGCCGGAATTTACGACCCATTAGGACTTATTGGCCCGGTTACATTTTGGTGCAAGCATTTCATGCAGATATTGTGGTTAACCGGAACAAGTTGGGACGACCCCCTGTCATACTCATTATCTAATCAATGGGTAGAGCTTTATGCTCAGCTGATATCCGACACTTATTTTAAGATTCCAAGGTCCGTAAAGAATTTAAATAATTCCCAAATCATTTCATTTTAGCTCCATGGGTTTGCCGACGCGTCAGTAAAGGGTTATGCGTGCTGCATTTATGTGCGAACGGTGTATTCAAACCACAGCATTTCATCAAACTCGTTATGCTCTAAATCTAGAGTCGCTCCCTTACAGCAGGTAACATTGCCCAGACTTGAACTTTGCGCCTGTCTCTTATTGGCTCAGTTGGTTTCCAAGGTTGTAAACGCAGTGAGTTACAAATTCGACTTGTATTTTTACTCCGACTCAATGATCGCCTTACACTGGATTCACCAGCAGTCTTCCAGATGGAAGATATTTGTCTCCAACCGCGTTGCGGAGATACAGCAAATAACTCACTGCAAAAGGTACCTGGCATCATGTCTCTTCACATGACAACCCTGCCGACATTCTATCGCGTGGTTGTCTACCCCGTTTTTTACACGGTCACCCACAATGGTGGTATGGTCCATCCTGGTTGTCCAATGAGTCATCATCATGACCCACCAGTGCTTTCGATGCCCATTCGCCCTGCACTCATCCCGATCTTAAGCAAGAACAACGTAAGCAAGTCCAAACCTCACTGGTTGCCGCTTCATCTACGCTTAGTTATTTTGAAAACTACTCTTCGCTTTCAAAACTCCTTCGTGTATTTTCCTACTGCCTTCGATTCATTCGGAACTCTAGGATTCCCATAGCTGATAGAAACACTTCTTTTTTAACTTCCCATGAGTTACATGGTACACTTTTGATTTTTATTCGCCAGTCCCAGCGATCGCACTTTAACATCGAAATCAAGGAATTTGAGGCACAACGCTCTATCCCTAATAATAGCAAAATTCATCCCTTTCTGGACAATACGGGGATATTACGCGTGGGCGGACGCCTTCAGCACTCCCAGCTTACCTATGATAGCAAACACCAAATCATACTCCACCCGCATTCTCATCTCAGTAAACTAATCACAGAAGGCGAGCATCTTCGTCTACTCGATGGTGGGGTACAATTGACTCAGTACTCTCTATGGCAGAAATACTGGATGATTAATGATAAAACGTACATACGATCAGTAATACACAAATGTATCACTTGCTTTCGATTCCGTGCTAGGGGCTCAAGCCAATTATTAGGACAATTGCCCTCTTCCCGAGTTACTCCTGCTAAGCCATTTTCTCAATGTTCAGTAGACTACGCCGGTCCTGTATTTATATGTCAGGGCGGGCAGCGTTCCAAATCGGTCAAAGGCTTATATTGCTCTATTTATATGCATGGCCACTAAGGCCATTCACCTTGAATTAGTTTCAAATCTTACCTCAGACGCTTTTATAGCAGCCTTAAAAATGGTTTATAGCTCGTAGAGGCATCCTTTCACAGATATTCTCCGACAATGGTACAAATTTTCGTCATGCTAGCAGTACACTTCACGACTTATACAAACTTCTCCAATCTAACGGATTTGAACAGACTACCCAGGATTTTACCAGTGCCCAAGGAATCAAATGGTCCTTCATTAACCCGTCAGCACCTCATTTCGGTGGCCTGTGGGAGATTGGAGTCAAGAGCGTCAAGTTTCATTTGCGGCGCGTTGTCGGCAGAACCCTTCTTACGTTTGAAGAGTATTACACTATTTTAACTCAAACAGAGCCCTGCCTTAACTCACGTCCCTTGTTCGCCATCTCAAATGACTCTAGGGATCCCGAGCCTTTGACTCCTGCGCACTTCTTGGTTGGTTCTCCACTCACTTCACTCCCGGAACCTGATTATTCCGAAGTCAAAATTGGTCGTTTGGGTAGATGGCAGCTGCTCCAAAGATTCACCCACTCTATATGGAAGAGGTGGTCAAAGGATTATTTGCACCAGTTGCAACAATGCAACAGATGGCGTCTCCAGTCAAAAAATTTGGCTCCCGGACAACTTGTCCTTATTCTGGAAGATAATTCCCCTCCCTGCTGTGGAAACGCGGGGTAGTCACTCAGGTCCATTTGGGTCAGGATTCACTAGTCCGCGTAGCGGATGTTCGCACCGCAAACGGCATCCTACGTCGACCCATTCACAAATTATGTCCACTTCCAGTGACCTCAGATTAATTACATTAGCATTCATGCGATATGTATCATTGATTTGAACTTTTATCGCATTATCGTGCTTCATGCCCGGGACATACCCCGGGCGATCGCATGCTTTACATTTGTTATTCTTATTATATTATTATTGTGCCTTTTATTATTGTATTATCATATTGTTATGTACTATTGAATTTTTTGGTGTCATTATTATAATATTATGCATGTCAATTATTATGCCTTTTATTATTGTATTATCATATTGTTATGTACTATTGAATTTTTTGGTGTCATTATTCTAATATTATGCATGTCAATTATTATACCTTTTATTATTGTATTCTTATATTATTATGTACTATTGAATTTTTTGGTGTCATTATTCTAATATTATGCATGTCAATTATATGCACTATTCACATAATGACTTAAACTGCAAAATCACCCGATTTTGTGTGGGCAGTATGTTAAACTTTGTACTTATAATATCTGTAATGTAACGCCATGTGTGCGTGCAGTGACGTCATCCCCCCTGCTGACTGCTGCCAGCGTGTCCTGCACGCTCGCAGCAAGCCAGTCTAGTTCAGTTAACTGCTAAACTCCGAATGGGCAACAAGCCTTCAGTTCGCCAGCCGTGGCTATATAATTATTTTCAATTCAGAATATTCCACTTCAAATTATTAGCATGAGCTTCAGTGCTTAATGCACTAATACTTGGGCGATCTCGGCCTCAATTCATTATCATGACTTTCAATATTTAATTCAACTTTATTTCTCAGGCAATGTATGCCGCGCTACACTGCACGTGCCATGCAATCATTTTCTTGCAACATTCAATAAACAGTTAATTCAAACAAAATATACAGTCCACTACTTTATTTCATTTCATACCAGCCAACTCATCACCTAACGTTGTAAGACCAACTCAAGATTATTCGAGAGCGTCGAAGACGTGACAGAAATGAATTTAAACTGTTTTGAATAAAGTAATTGAAGTAATGTATTAATGATACAAATGAAGAATAAAAGAGAATAAGATGTGTATGCGGGTACTCAATTTGTTTTCTTTGAATAACCATTCTGTTCTCTCTCTCTAACATGTTCAACAGAATCCTGGACCAAGGTAAGTAATTATGCAGTTGGCGATATTCCAAGATGGCATCCGAAAGAGACGAAAACACAGCTGATTTTGTGAAAATAAAAGTGTAAAAGAGTAAATAACATTACACATGCACTGCCTGTACAACTGTTGGTTGGCGACCCAGGTTTGTTATGGGTTTCTTCCTTCTTTTGTTTAATGATAAATAAAGAGTTTGGGGCCATACCCCTTCTTGGATTTTTACTGTATAATCTACGATCAAAGTTTAAGTTCACAGATTGTCAAATATCCTTCTGTTTCTGAGGCAAACATCATCACAACAAGATATCTAACAAATCAGCTGAAACAATATCAAACTGTATACACTTGTGTCTTCAATATAATTACGGACATACCTGTATGGTAGTAGAAATGACAGCATTCCACTGTATACTGGTGTTGGTAACAACGTCATCAGCAAGGCTGGACGAATCAGGAATAACTGATTCCACGTCACCACCAGAAGACTCCTTGCCAGGATTCTGAGAAGGCATAACGAATGTTACTTCTAATTGTGGTACGAGAGCGCCAACTGCTATGGAACCACTGTTATCTCGATTTAAAATCCTGTTCGAGTCCATTGCTAAGAAAGTTGTCAGCTGTGTAAAAAATATACAGTCACTTAAAAGCTAATACGTACACACACACAATATGTTAACAAGGTTAATCATTAATATGTATGGTATTACATGATTATGGTCACACTACTATTGATAAATATGAACTTATAAACAAATCTATAATTTTTAATCGACTCTAAATGTTCAGTGTTTATAAAACTAAACATTCATATAAAAACATCACTTACACACATACTTAAAACACATTACATTGTTAACAACACGACTATCACTATGCTTGACAATTTACTTACTGATGTTACTATTGGCTACTAAAATCTCTTATTTCTTTTATGGTTCAACCAGGATTTGTGACCTGTGTCACGTATCATTTTGGTACTTATTTTTATTTTTTTGTTATAATGTTCACACTTTTTTTTTAACATACATCTGACTTTTAAATGTATGAGGTGAATACTACTAGCGCTGCTATTCTACAAGAATACTTAATCACATTAACAGAAGCTAACATGTATGTTCCAAAACAGCATCACACACCAGCAAACATGATTACTATCTGGTCTTGGCTTATTTTCTCAATTTAAATTAATCATAATTTTTGAAGACTCTTTCTGTTTATTTTAGATAATCTATTGTACATAAATAAACTTTCTTTTCACACTAAAATATTTTATATTACCAAAGTAATATTTTATTTTACAAAATAATGTATCATACAATTTCTTTAAATTAACCCTTTGGGTGCAGACATTGTAATATTACGACGCAAAGGTTTTTGGTATGGGGGGCAATGTCACTCGCGTCCGTGGAAAACCATAATCCACACGTGCCTCCTGGGTGGTGCTAAATGAGTGACGGCGATGGCGAAATGGCGACCAAAAATACTGTTTGTCATGAACCTAACAGCAGGATGGACGAAGAACACCTATTAGTGTGCTCACGACTCGACAAAAATCAACAATCAAACAGAGACCTTGCAGTTCTCTACTGGTCTGCCAGAAACTTGATGGAATGAATTCCAAAGTATCGCCATAAGAAGAAGAAGAAGGTTTTTGGTATTTTGGCGAACGTAGTAATATTATGACGCGATATTTCTCTTGTTTGCAGTGTTCTACGTCTTGTATTTACGACGCGGAATGGAATAGGAATGTCCATTGAGTTATGTTGTTCACATTTCTACCAATAGATGGCAGATCTATGCAGTATACTGGATTTTATTGAAGCATAATTATAACTTTGATACATATAAAAGAAGACATCACAACAAGAAAATTTTAGTGTCAACTGATGATGAAATTATAATAATTTCGAAAAGGCCTTATTCAATAATTTAAAAAATTGAAACTTTACTGATTTTGGTGGTATGTATATAATAACATATTTATATGTTAATTATATAATAACATTAAATTACATAATTATATAATAACGCTGTCCCTGTTGGCGTTAGTGTTGCGCACATGGCTTGCAGCTGAGTTGTTTACATTGTATCGGGTTGTCAAGTTAGCGAGCACATGTTTTGTGTTTTTGTTTGCTTTATTTAATCGTGTGTTTTGTGTAATATATTTTGTGTGCTGCGTTTATTATAAAAATTTTATTATGGCATGTCTAAGTGAAGAACAAATTAGGGAACTTGCGGAAATTAGTAGTGAGAGTGAGGACAATACTGATTCAGACCCAGTTTGTTTTTAGCAATTCAGGTGAGTTTTATACTAAATATTTGTAAAAAAGATTTATATGCTGCATATAGTATATGAATATTACTTTTCTGTTTATTTGTATTACTTCAATTGCTTCAAACACTTCAATCCCCACATTCAATTCGTATAACCTCCCTAGTCAGTACGGTTGTTGCCACTGTTTTTCACTTGTTTACAGTCAGTTTATAGTGTAGATTTACACATCAATCTAACATATAATTCCACTAAAAAGAACTACTTTGTAATGGGGCAAAAACGGGTTTTTTATTTTTTATTAAATTTATTTAAAATTGTTTGTGGTCAACATTGCAAGTCCCATGTAAACTACAGTCATATTCGAACAAAGAACGGGAACATAAACTTTTTGAATGGAGTGTAGGTGAAAAATGCCAGACTCGCTTGTAAATTCAGTGTTTGTCATGTCCGCTGCGCACACGCACTTGACGGCGTGCAGCTACTATGGCTAAACATTAAAAGCGACGCCATGAGAAAATGGCTAAGCTGTAAGATTTCCTTGCCATGTGCTTTTGAGATGGCGGAAGTCAAGTGAATGCTCACCCACAAAGCCTCCTATATCGTCAATGTTTAACAACAGTAGCCACGGGATCCATAGAAAATCCATACACTATGAACGTTGACGAACAATTTGTCGCTTGAAGGCTGTGAGTTCCTGTTTAGCAACGAACAATAGTGGGGAGTCTTTGTTCTCAGTATCAGGGAGTCGACGATTAACAACTACACACAACGGACGCGAATAGTGGCGTGTGTCACCGGCCGGGCTAAACTTTATCAAAAATGTGAAAATAATAAACAGCAGTCGTTCCACAAAATTTTACCCGGCCGGGTGGACCACAAGACTAGTGGGCCCAAATATACTTTTTTTGACTTTTAATAGAAAGTGACAAACTGACCATAAGTGAAATGACATCTCCGAGTGAAGAAAGAAGAAATTAAAAAATGTGTTGAACTGACAAGACATTCGGACATATATCTAGTGCGGCACGGGGCAATGTGGAAAGCCGAAAGTTAAGTAGACGACGACCAATTTCCCGATATAATTATTTTAAATTAAAAGAGCGCTCTAAATGATGGGGAAAATTTAAATGTGTATGAATGAAGTGTGTGAGCAATTACTGGGCTGTCTTAATATAATTTAATAGATTTTACGTTAAGGTGTGAAATAGATTAGGATGTTTATCATGTTAAAATAAATTTTTGTACTTTCAAAGAAAGAGTAATCAAATCAACAGGAATAAGTTTTTAGACGAAAATGAACACTAAGTAAAGTTAGAAGAAAAGTAAACCAAATGTTGAAATTGGATAATAAACAGACATGATTAATATAGTCAAAGAGCATGTTTATTACGTAACGAACCCATTAACCTCTCTTACAGACTGTGAGTTCGTGTAAAAGGATCCTGGACCCAGAAAAGGTAAGAGTTACGATAAAAATATATTTCTATGTCTTTCAGTAAATGTGTAGAATAAAAGAGAAAATCTCAATGGCCCCCGAAACAGGGACAGTCTATATAAATTATATTTCCTATAGGCTATGCCTACTCGCAGATGTAAGAGACGCTAGTGGGAGTTACATATGAATTAAAATTAAGTACAGGAAATATTTATAGAATAAAATTAAATTAAGAGTATGTTGTAATATGATTGATAGGTGTAAGGCTAAATTTTTGTAAGATTAAAATCTCATAAAGAATAATTAAATTTATAAAAATGGAAAATAATGAAAGTAAAGTCAGTACGGTAACGGGGGAGGTAGAAATTCATTCAGACCTGAATGTGGGCAAAGAAAATGTTTTATGCGAAAATAGATGATGTAAACGATTCAGGAATGGAGACAACTCCAAGCCTGATAGACGAATCTGTAATAATGAGTAAAGCAAAAGCAGAATCTACTCCAACGACAACTAGAATAAAAGAGTTGTCATTGGACGATATATATAATTTCATGAGAACAATGAATAGTGTAACAGTACAATTCTGGCCCTACTGTGTTTTGGGGAATAATCAATATAAATGGTATTTTATTTCAAAGTCACATATAAGAAATTAGTAAAGGTTTATGAAGGTTTGCAACTGCGCAATATCGAGTGGACAGAATTTGCTTCAAGGTCGAGAGTATACGCACAGAAACAACAACATTATTTTGTCATACAAATGTGTCACAAGCTGCACCCATGTATACGCCATCCAAAAGTATGCGAAACGCAATTTATGCGCCTGTAAACAAATAAGGAGTGGAAATCTACACAAAGGAACTGATGACATAGTTACTCCCCACTTCCGAATTGAAGCGTGGCAAACCTTTCTTAGTCCCGAATCATCAGCATCGCCGGCCGGCTGTATATTGAAAGTTTATGAAACTAAGTCTCGGACGTCCGCTCGTACAACAAAAAAGTGAAGTATTTATATAAAATAAAGTAACAGTGCAACGTAAAAACGTACACACCAAGTTTGATAAAAGTTTTAACACCTATAGTGCGAGTTTAGCAAGTAGTTTAGTCTGGAGTTAGAGTTTAGTCTGGAGTACTAATTTCAGCTAAGTGACAAATGGGGGGTACACAAAATATTAAATAAGGGTCAATACAAGAATTTTCAGTAATAACTAATAAAAATGAGCTCAATTTGGGGAAAAAATTAAAAGAAAATTGTACCAAGAATGCGAGCGTGAGTGAATGAGAGAATGTCTAACTAAATAACAAGTGCTGGGTTGTAAAGTTACTTATAATTATGATATCATAAAAATATAATTGAGTCTGTTATTTTGGAGGGCTATTGAAATGTTTAAGGGGAATTTTTAACTTGAACAGTGAAACTGCGTCTTACGGCACAACGCCTAAGGGTGTATAGCAGTGTGCTTATTGTGCACGGTAGAGTCACATGTTTTGTACGTAATATGACAATAAAAGGTAATGTCATTGGTAAACATTTCAAGCAAGAGTGAATTATTTCAGATAACACATTCCGCTACTTCTGGTTCGCTTAACCGAATTCTGCCCTTAAAGGTAAGCAAATTTTACAATGTTCTTGTAATAACAAGATGGCGCCTGAACAAATGTTGATTAAATTTATTGATATTACATATTAATTGTTGCACATAAAGAATTAATATAACAATAGTAATATTAACGTAAAACTTGACGTTCAGAAAAGCGAAATCAATGAAATAAAAAATAATGTCAATATTAAACTTGATGAGGTAAACATTAAAATGAATGAACAAATTTGACGCTAGATTTGATGAACAGAATAATAAAATTAAAAATAATTTTATTGAAAAATTGAATGAGATCAGAAATGAAATAAAACAAGTAAATCAAAATGTTGAAAAAAACCAATGAGATATTTGAAACTAAATGTAACAATTTAGTACAGAGTATAGAGGGTATGGGAGTGTGGAGAATAAATACCGGTAAGTGTAGTGGGAATGTAATTAATGAAGTAACTGAGAACAAGGTGAGTAATAATGATAATTCTAAAAATTAATTAATAAGTAGTAGTGATAAGATAGTGGAAAACGAGATACTTAAAGGTGATATAATGAAAATAGATAGTGATGATATAGAGATAGTTAGTGAGAGTGAGAGAGTAATGGGTTGTAAAGGGGTAGAAACAAATGTTTATCAGTTAGAGAGAGAGTATGAAGAGAGTGTACACGTAGAGGGATGGCAGAGGGTAAAATTTTCCCGTGGTGTTGTGGGGGGGTGAAGAAAGGTCTTCACGAATGTATTGGGTAGATAAATGTTCTACCAATAATTGTCTTTTGAATTTTTGTGTTGTTCCTGGAGGATCAGGAGATGTTTTAATGTAGCAGTACCCTCTGTATGGGATGGTAGAGAAAATATGATATGGCATTGTGGTGAGAGATATTTGGAGAGAGAGTTACGTGTAGATGGGGAGATAAAAGTATTTAAGTCAGGTAGAAGTTATAAAGAGTTGATAGAGAGGTTAGGATTGGAGAAAATAAACTATATAAAATACGTACCTTGTGAAATAGAGATGCATGATTATTTTGATGATACTGTTGTAAATGATAAACACTTACCTAATGATGTAATTGATACAGTGGAGGAGTATAATGATAAAATAACTTACCTTATGTTAACCAAAAATACTGATGGAGAGTGGACTAAAATTACCAATGTAGATGGGCTTTATGAATTAATGGGAGACAAAAATGTAGTTAATTACTATGTCAATATAATTAACGAAAATAGTCATTACAATAATAACTATAATGTAATATGTGTCGATAAAAATGATTTATGTTATAAATACACCAGACTAATACATGATGATGGGGGTTAAATAAAAATCAGTGAATGGACATTTTAAATATTTTAGTTTGTGGTAATGACCTGGATAGATTATGAAATGAGGTGTGGTAAACAGAAAAATTAATGACGAAGAATTGTAAATAAATTTATAAAGAAATTAATGATGTTGTGTTGTAAAATGTGTTTTATGTAAACAATGTGTATGTAGTAGAAATTTATGTAATAATAATAATAATAATATTTTGGCAGACTAAATAAATAACAAGAATAATTATGAAGGTAATAAATGAATTGTAATTGTTTTGGAGTAAGGTAATTAAAAGATGTTGTGTTTTAAATAATTGATTGAATTAAATATTTTGAGAAGTATTAATTGATTAAGTTAAATGTTATATAAAGAAATTTTGGTAATGAATTTAAATGATTTTAGGAGATTGGAACTTGATAATAAATAATAAATGAATAAATATAAAATGTATTTAGTTGTGGAATCATATGTTTGTTATAATGTTTCAGAAGATACATGGAGTTGTGTACATGATTTGGTGGTAACAAATGTTTATATTTTGTGTCTATGACAGTATATGAGTGATGTACTGTAAGTATGAAGTTTATAATACAATGTAAATAAAGTAAAATGTTTAATGTTTGAATGGTTAAGTATAGATGAAGCTCACAGACGAAAAAATTAAATAATAATATAACCAAACATATAAGAATTTACCCTCTGTGAACTGTAGTAGCAGTATAAGTGTGAACCTTATATGTCTTTTGGTAGTTTCCCCAATTTTCGCGGGCGGTTACGGCTTCACCGAACCCTGACCATGGATTTATAATGTAAATATATTCTAAATTGGTGAACATAGAAATTAACCGGGGGGTAACTCAGGGGAAACTACATAACTATGGAACAGCGGCTATCATCGAAGGTGGTGATAGTGCCGTAATAAGGGTGTGTGAATCATTATAGTAGGATTACTGGTGTCCTCGGACATCAGTAATGCCGAATTTTATATAACGTTGAACCAAGAACGGTATAGGCAGCGTCTATACCATATATATGCAAACTTCAGTTCTTGGGGATGCAAATGGGCACTACAGTCCACCAGCAGGAAACAATAGTGTGTGTGTGGAAAAGGAGCTGGCCGTTACAAGCCAGGGGCACAGATAACATATCTGTGCATAAGGGAAACGCTCGATCCTGTTTATCCGGCGGGTGGTTACCTAATTGTAACTGGGTAAAGGGGGGGTTTAAGAAAACGATGTAGTAGGAGGGTAACTGAGAAATCAGTGAGAGGGTGACGACATCTGTAAACAGCGGGCGATCAATTTCACTTCCTCTATAGAGAGAGTTGGTGGTTGACGACCCAATTTCCTGTTCAGTAACAGTTGCTATAACTATGACTCCATGATTAGTGATGTATTTCCCTTATGAGAGCAAACGATCTTAAGTGCTAGGTTTAATGGTAAGGATTCTAAATCCACCCGAATATTTTATAATGATAACTGTATAATCTTGTGTATGTGTGAGTTATATGAAGGGTGTTGAGAGAAAGGTCATTCACATGACAGTGAGACATCAGCTGACTGCTGGGGTTATATATGTAGTATGTCACTTATAAGTGATTTGCAGATTTTTATCAATATAATTAAATGTTTGAATAATAAATTTTCCATGTGTTTACGAGGTTTTACGTTAAATGATGAAATTAATTTGAGATAGTTGTGAATTTTCAATGAGTAATAAAGGTTAGAGTTTGGGTGATAACTGTTTTAATAGGACATTTGAATCGGCCAGATTTAAGGTTAAATGGGTGTTAAACAGAAATAAGATTTTGGGAATATAAGTAAGATAGAAAACCGAGTATTAATAGTGACACAGCAGCGATAGGGAGTATATGTAGAGTAAGGAGAGGGATGTAATTGGAGAGTAATTAGCTGATGGTCGAATTTTGTAAGAGGAGTGGTGTGATAAGGAGTCCTCAACGAAAAGCGTTGTGGTGGGAGGTGAACCGTATGTGCGTTGGCGGGGTTACCATGGGGAGACCAGGAACCAATAAGGGAATGAGCATAGGGAGGGAACACACATCCTAAGTACAAAGAGGGTAGAGAGTTTCGAGATAAGTCGAAGTAGTAAGTTAGTGGAGATAAATGTTTTGAGGGATTGTGGTCATACTAGGTAAATCTGTTAATGAGTGGTAGAGTCAGAAGGGGGTTGAGGTTATATTTAATCACCCATTCGTAAATCGAATGATGATGAATATCTAAGAATCACCCAAAATAATTAATAACGAAAATGTTAAAAAGGAAATCATAGGTAAAATGTAATAATAAACGAAACTAGTGAAAAATTTGAAAATAAAATAAAGCTGTAAGGGGTGTAAAATTTTGGTCAACTTAAATGTGAATTGTTTATTGTAAAGTAATAACAAGAATGTTAATTATGGGTGTTTTATATTTTATTATGTTGTACTTTGTTTGAATGTAAAAATTATGAACATGTGATGTATATTACCTTGTATAAATTTTTGAGATGTATCTAGGGCAAGGTCATTCACTTGACCCAGAGAAGATCAGCTGATGACTGATGTTTGATATATAGTATGTTTTTTACAATTGATTCGTAGATTTTATTTGTGTACTCATATTGAAATGATTAAATAATAAATTTGGTTGACAAAACAATTCTTTTTGGGAATCGAAATTTTTTTGAAAAAAAAAAAAAAAAAAAATTATTTTTTGCTTGAAGTATAGATTGTGTTTTTATGTCCAGGATATATTGTTGATTATAGGTTAATGTGTTAACTGATTTATATTATTCATATTATATGTGTTGTAAACAAATGTAATGATAAGTGAATTTATGATTTAATAAGATGTTCAGTTTATTTGTTTTTTTGATTATTAGTAGCTAGTGAAGAAGAATTGTAGATTCATGTAAAAAATTTTGGGGTTTTGCTGAAATTAATGGTAATATAAAATTTTGGTATTGGACTTAGATAAATTTTGAACAGAATTTAAATGTTTTAATCTGATTTGTTCGATTTATTTTGATTTGAAAAAACAAAGTAGATGAAATTTGAGAAAAGCAATTGAAAATAAAACAGAAATTATTTTGAAGTCGACGATTAACAACTACATGCAACGGACGCGAATAGTGGCATGTGTCACCGTGTAGCGGGTCAATTTTGGGTCCTTTTATTTTTTTTTACGGTATGGGGTATTACAATTTATTTATGTCGTTTTTGTGCCGGAGTTTTTTTTAAACATTGTGAAATTTCATATTACGACAACGATTCATTTCATTATAACAGAACACATATTGAGAAACAGTGGTGTAACAAAGCGAAACGCAGTTTGCTGTTGAGTAATGCAGCCAGGAATTTACATCTCCACGAATTTCCAAGAACTATGCGAGAGTGTGGCAGTGCGCACCTACGCGTCCACCACGCATGGGCGCCGACCCACGCGCTTGTAAAACTCAAAATGGCTAAAAGCAAGCAACTCCACGAGCACATGGTCGTGAACAGCAGGAAATAATGTCTTAAGTCCTGCCCCTTTTGTGACGTCAGCCAATGCCTAGCTGAGATCCTATGCTGTATTAGCTCCAAAAAACTACATGCCTGGCATGGAACGAAGCTTCGACGACGAAGACCAAGGCACTGATTTCCACACCAAGTATGAGATCACGACCGTACTACCTATTACGTTATTGTGCGAAGTCTACCAGCTGAATTCCCCGGTACCGGGTACGACCAAGTAGGCTCGTCGAGAAAAGTTTTAATTTAATCGTAAAACAAGGTGGAACTATAGTAATTTTTATGTGACCGCGGTCAATCCAACCTGGAGAAGTGAAATAAGTATTTTTCGGAAATATAGCAATTAAACATTTTTCAAAAACGATGAGTGCGTGCACGAAGACCGCGTGGCCGGCGTTAGGGGTCTGGGGTTGATATTATTAAAAATGTTAAGGGTTTTATAATTATGTGTGTCTGAGTGTGTGCAAAATTGCAGGCTGGGCAGTTTTGTGTGTATGTATATAAAATAAGGTAAGCCGTAGTATAAGATAGAATAGGAGTGGTAATCATGTAACTCAGGCAAAGCATCAATTCTTATGAAAATATTTCATATGTAGTAAACTGTGTAAACAAGTTAAATGATTCAAAACTAAATTATTAAATAGTAATTCTCTTCCAAAAATGAGTTGTGTCAGTGTTTTGCTTAACCTGTAAACCATGTTTGTATCTAGCGTACATGTGAACAGACCCTGGGACCTTGTAGAAGCGATTGTAACGGTAGGTAAAGATTAATTTGTGTTTTGTGTAATAAATGTGATCGATAAATAAATAGAGAGCATCACAATTGGCGCCCGAACAGGGACGAATTGAATTAATTATAATTAATTAATTAAATTCCACATCTACAAAGATACAAACATGTTTTAGGTTAGCATAGCAAAATAACATTACATTACAAAATTTAATTAATTACATTATTTATTTAAGTAATTTATTTAGTCAATTTATTTAATTTAAGTTAACCAATAATACAAAATGTCAGATAACGAAAATAACGTAAATGAAATGACGAGTGTCGAAGTTTTCGACGACTCAAACATTAGTAACTCTGAAGCACACTCGACTCCAAGTGTGAGTCAGAATGAAGCAGAAATAAGTATAACAGATCAAAGTAAAGTAAATGAAGATTCAGGGATTCAAGTAACCCCGAAATTGGATAGGGAAAGTAGAATTGATAGTAAAGAAGTCGGCTTCACTGACGGAAACATAGCAGCACAATCTACTCCGTCGACAACACGAACCAAAGAGTTGTCGATGGACGATCTGTTTAATCTAATAAAAACCATGTCTGAAAATATAAATAGCAATCATAAAGAGCAACAAATTGATTCCAATGTCAAATACAATAAAATGAATGTAAAGTTTGAAGTTCAGAACAGAAAATTCATTGAATTAAAAAGTGAGATTCAAGAATTAAATGAATGTTTGGAAAGTACTAATGAAACAATAATAACCAGCTTGAATAAATTAGAACAGAGTGTTGAGCGAATGGGAGTACATGTGATGAGTACAGAGAAAAATAAAACAAATGAAAATTGTAGTGACAAATGTAGGAATATGATACCAGATAAAAAGTTAACGAATAATAACAATAATGTCGAACATAACGAATGTAATACTGAGAATAATAATGTGTTTGAAGAATTGGTATCAGAAAGTGATACGGTGAAACTAAATAATGAAAGTACTGATGAGTTTGTGGACTGTGATTATGAGATGTTAAGATGTGTTAGTGAGTTAGAGAGAGAGAGGAAAAATAATGTTGTAGTAGAGTGGGGACAGAGAGTGAATTTTCCCTTTATTATTTATGATGTTTATGATGATGATTTAATGTGGCCACAAGTGGTATTGAAGGGCAAGGGTCCCGTTTTGATAGATGAATTAAGGTGTTTATTTTTGTTGAGTAATTGTGTACCCTCTGTCCGGAATAATTGTGAGAGTGTGATGTGGTGTTATGAAGAGAGAGAAGTAAGTAGAGAATGGTATGTAACAGAATTGTATAATTTGCATAGAAAATATGATGATTGGAAAGAAAGTTTAAAAGTATATGTGAATGATAATAACGATAATGATTTGACTAAAGTAATTAACCCGATCATGAATGTATTTACCAACGGAGATGTAACAAAAATACCGAATGTAGAATGGTTTAATGAGTATTTTGGTATGATTAATGAGTTTAGTTTGTATGGTTATGACACACAAAACAGTCATTTGTGTGGTGATAAAATTGAACAATGTTATGTAGAACCAAGGTTAATTTGGAACGATGGAGGTTAAACTATTAAAACAATAAAAGACGGTATAAACATTATGTTTTATGGGTTTTTTGACATGGCAAATTTAGGACAATGAAGTGCGGAAAAAACTGAACAATTAATAACAAGAGTTTGTAAATAAAAATGATGTAAATTTATTTGTGTGCATTGTGGAATGTTAAGTAAATAATGGGTGTACGTAAGATGATTGTTGTAATAACAATATTGAAATATTTGCAAGTTAAATAAATATCAGAATTAATTTTGAAAACAGTAATTGATTAATGGTAATTGTTTCGATAACTATATAATTTATATTTTTCAGTAATTAATTAAATTAAACCAATTTGATATGCTTAAATATTTTGATTGCTTATTTAAATGTCGTGTAATTAAATTTGTTAATGATTTCAATTTATTTTACGAGATTTGGAAATTTGGTAATGAATGATAAATTATTTGATGTAAACTAATATTTTTGTATTAAATGTTACAGAGGTGAGGTGAAAAGTATTGTGATATGGTGATTATGTTTTGTGTGTATATCGTGTTAAATGGATTGTAAGTATGAAAATTTTATAATCATGTATAACAAAAATGTTTACAGGTGTAATTGAGATTCTAATTCAGGAATAAGATGTTTATTTGAAATAATTGTGTTTAATAAGTATGATAATTAAAAAACTTTTTAATAATAAAGAAAAAATGATATATATTCATTATTAATAATAAAATTTTAAAAATTTTAAGAAAGTCAAATGGTAAAAAGGTATGAAGGAGGGAAATGATTATTGATGGAGATACTATATTATATGTATATAAAATTTCAATTGTAATTAGTTAGTAAGTTGCTATTGCGAGGGTGGCCTGTGCTCCCGTAGATAGCGAAATGGGTTGGGGTAACAGAGAGTGTTACCCCCATCGGAGGCTGAAATGGCGAAAATGTGCGGCACACCTTTTTCGTGTAAAATAAAATTTACACACTGCTAAACGACCGTGTCGCACATAGTAATAATGGATGTAACAGGCAGTGAAATGAAAGTTAGATTTCCCCGACTTTTCGGGCGATTACTGCCTTACCAGCACTAATCGTGGATTTGGCTAGCGGCCAGCTATGGTCATATCAAGTCCCTTGACCATAGCTGACTTGAAATTGGTATATATTAGAAATTCAATGGGGGGAGAAATTAGGGGAAATCTCCCGGAATTATGAAACAGCGGCTGCCACTCTGCCCGCTTGGGGGTGCAAAGACAGGTGGTAGACCCGCATTAAGGGTGTGTAATTATAGACCCGAACATGTTGATGTTCAATACTTTCAAATGTAATAGCGGAAGCAAAGACACGGAGAGGTAAAACCTGCTCCAAAATATACAGTCTTTGTCGAAGCGCCAGGGCGAGACAGTCCTCCATAATTTGAAATAGTGTGTGTGGATGGGAGGTGGCTCGGATGAGCCACGAATGTAAATTTTATAACATAAAAATTTTTTATTCAAATTTTGATCAAATAAAACTGCTTGTGCTCTGTTAAATAACTAGTGCTCAGACACTCAAGACAAGGTGTTCATGCTATAATTTTAGGTGTATTATTTTATTGTTGTACGTTAGATATAGGTGTTGATAATAATACGTGTTTTCATTATGTGTGTATATTTTTTTCTAAGTCAACAATTAAATTGTCTGGCAGGCGGTTAATATGAATGATCAGAATCAGAGAAATGGGAAACAAGAAGGTGAGGAGTAATGATAAATAAATATATATATTTCATATAAGTTGTTCAATTTTGAGATGTGTTTTCATTATGTTAGGATATCAGCTGATCAGCAAAACATGTCACTGGTATATTAGTTATAAATGTTTTAAGTAATTGATGTTCAATGTAATGTTTGATGTATTACAGATGTTTTAAAGTAATGATAAAAATACCAATGAAAAAAAAAATAACAATTTGTGAAAGTTAACAAGAGATAGTTTTGGGTGATAAATATTTTGTGGGACATATAGATCTGTCCAAATTGAATTCCAAGTGAAGTTGAAATAGTAGAGATGATATAATGTAATATTGTTTTGAAGTAATGTAGTTTTGTGAAGTATTGATGTTGACACAGTAGTTACGGAGAATAATTGTAAAGTTTTGAATGATATGTTGTTGTTTATAATTAATGATGTTATTTTGTTGTAGTTGTAGTAAGGTAATGAGTTTGAGATTTTTTGGGGATGGCAATTTTGTATTAGGGGGTAGTGTATTGGGGGAGTCCGCAACAAGGGTTGGGACGGGATTAGGACCGATTTAGTGGGGACGGGGTCGCCTTAGGTAGAATCCAGGGGCCAAATAAGGGAATTGAGTTTTGGGTAGGGGAAACACATATCCTATGTACAAAGTGTTAGAGAGTATTTTTTTTTATATGTATAGAGAAGGTGGCGAATTGAGTTAAATGATAAGTTGGGGTTAGAGAGTGTCTTGATTAAGTAGATATTTTGATAGAGATGGGTGTCATGGGAGTTGAAGTTGATGAATATTAGAGTCAAAGGGAGAAAGATTAGATATGTATACAGATCCAGTAGTACAGTCAATGAGAATAAATAATTTTCATCACCCACAGTAAGTGAGAGTAAGATTGTTGAATAAAGAGAGAGATTTATGATAAAGAATATAAAAATTTTACTTTCGAAACCAGTGACAGAATTTGAAAATAATGTAAAGTTAAGAATTGTTTATTTTATTATTATGTAAAGGTCAATTTGCTTATTATTTATTAATATTTTGTTTATTTTAAATGTTTTATTTTATCATGTTTTGTGTTTCTAGTTAGATTGTTACAGATAGTTAATGTAGTTTCAGAAAGCATACATAACATATTATAACGTAATAGTTATAGATAATAATAATAATAAGATATTATGCTATCTTGTATTTCTCCTTAAAGCCACACTGTCGGGCTAGCCAATCTATAATGTATTATTATAGATGATGATGTTGTAATACTGTGTAAGTATATGATTGTATCTATAGTTGTAATTGTAGTGTGCTTGCAGATACGCTCCGGTATCTGCTATTATGTTGTTTCTATAAAAATTGCTCCAATTGTAACTATTAGGAGTTATTAGTGTGATTGTATAAGTGTTTATGAAGATTTCACTCTTTCAATTTAAATGAGTTCGCGCACTTTTTTGTTTTATGCCTCCCTCACTTACCACAAGTATCCGTTTCAGTCCTGTTCTGTGACGGTTGTTGCTGAAATACATACATTCAAAATACGCACAAATATTCAATTTGAATATTTATAACAGTTAGTACACATATGTAATACTTTAAATTTCTATTAGTTTGAATTCTTCCGCCACCTTTGGTAGAACTGATTTACAAGAAACAATTTAATTTCTATTTGAAATGATACTCTTGTTCATTGGTAAAGAAGTGTAGGTTTATTAACAAATTTTAAAAATGGCAAATTTCAAGAAAAAAAACAATTAACAATCATTTAGACTAATAACCCTTTAAATAATAATTACAATCAATTAATTTTAACATAAAACTCTATCCAGGCTCAATGCTGGTAGTCCTGTCTCTAGTACAATAATTTGAATTTATAAGGTTATGTTTTCTTGTTAATATATTATCAGGTTGTTAGGTTCTTTGAGAATCCATGATATCAGTGTCAAGATGTAATATTTATAGAACTAATAAAATTAAACAATGGTTCAAAAATAACGAATAAATATAAAACAATGAAATTTAATACCATATGTATGGTAAGTAAGTAATTATCGTACGTCTGGATGCGCACGCACCTTATAACTTTCTATAGCCAGTGTCAGACTCGTGGCTTGTACAGTTTCAATATCTCGTTTTATTTTCAACAATGAATTTGATAAATATATATTTTCAAGAGAAAAAATTAATAAAATACAAAAAAAAAACTCTTGTTATGATTTCTATTTAGTTTGGAAACTATTTGAGAACAGATGCAACAGTTAAATTAATAGGCTACCGCTACCAATTTGAGGTTAGCGATCACAGGTAATGCTATTACAGAAAATGATTTCTTACTGGTTAATATTTCTTAATTTATATTTTTGAACATAATATTAGTAACCTTTTAACATGTTACTATTAAAATTACTTTATACTTTTGTACGTACGTTAATGTTATTTATTTCAAGATATCGAATAATCAAAACAAGTTTTAGTCAAAAGAGTGACTAAATGTAAACTCTTGTAATTAGTAATAGTTACTTTAAACATACTTTAATAGTTATAAAAATTAATTAAAATATTTAATTAATATTTTAATGAATAAAAAATTAACATTTCTTGAAATTATAATAATTCCATCATAAGTTTGATACTGCGCTAATAATGACTCGCGTAGTATCAAAATGTCTAATTCAAAAATATTATTTCTGAAAATTAAAGTTATTCAAATAAAATAATGTACTCCCTGTTTATAATCACAACACACGCGAGTACGATCGGGATTATACACTATCGTACTTATTGTTCGGTAATCCCGCACATATCACTCGGAAATGTATTTGTTGTGTTAAGGTTACGTCTGTATATTAACTTTATGTCAGTGTACGCGCACAAATTTTAAAATAATACTTCTTCATGACGTGGAGTGGCGTGACCTATTCGTCTGGAAGCTGTTCTTAGACTGTTACAAATTGCCAAAGCGTCTCTCTCGTTTCTGACAAAATGCGTTGATTTGATTGGCTGTCATCACTATAATCTTCACCCCAAAGGCCCATGTTTTATTAAAATATTTGGTGTTTTACCAAATTTCGATTTTGGGTCCTGGTTTATGTGACGTAAGCACTAGTGTAAAAAATACTTGAAAAGTTAATAATTACAATAACTTCCTTATTGAACGTCCTATCGTTACATGAGTTATGTCATTGAATTATAGACATTTTCCTCTTTAATTTGAGTCTAAACAACACTATTTTATTTACATTGCTTCTCTTAAAATAATGTTTTTATTAATTATCTTGGTGGTTCTTATTTTTATAAGTTTTTGACACCAAATTTAATTATTTTTACTAAAAACACTTTCTAAATAAACACTTGGAGTCCATTTCTCACTTGGTTTGACTGGTTATTTGGAAATAATTATTTCCTTAACAATAGCTTGTTTTAGCGTCATTAGGCGTCCATCTTGGTTTTCATATAAAAGTATTTACAATGAATTTCCCTTATGTAATACAAGTAATCTTATAATCTAATAATACTAAAACGATTATTTACATGATTTCACATTTAGATATCCTCACATGATGGTATTAAACATAATACACATACTGTCTCCTTCCTCTTCTAACTTTCTCATACAATTGTCAATATAATTTTAGTCTTTTTCTAAGTGAATTATATTAAGTATGAAATGTCATTAGTGTACATACATTGTACTTAGTGTATTACATATATTGGTTAGCTTCTAGCTAGTTTAGTACCCTTCAATTCTCTAATAATGGGCTTGTTCCTATGGTGTTTCAACATAATGGTTATTTATTTTTCATAAAAACAATACTTACTGTTATTGTTACATTATGTTTATGTTTCTACATTGGTATTAGACATTACTCCTACTTTTGGTAATGTTCTCATTTACTCTTAGATAAATTTATATGTCATATTTTACCTAAGTAACTTACTTGACATGGTTGGTTTATTTGTGATTTCTGTCACTATGGTCAGTTGGTTTCTAATTATTTGCATATATACTGACTGTTTTTATAGTTCTAATCTGTTCTCAAAGTTGTATTGATTTTCCCTCTAACTACTGGTAATATTGTGAACCATCTGTGTTTAAGTTTTAATACACTATTTTCCTTAACTAATGGGCCATACAGTGGTCCATCTTACATCTGATTGTTTGTACATGGTTAGTTAGTTTACATTATTTTGTTTATAATACTGTTGTTTTTATGTTAAAGATCTGTTCTCAAACCATTACCAGATATTAGTCTTACTACTGGTAATATGGTTATTCACTTTAGTATTGGTTTTGATATTGCATTTTGCCTATTTGAATTGGCATATTTGTTGCATCTTTGCTATAGCTGTCTGTCATTGTATTTGATTGGTTTTATTTACATGGTTGCATTTTAATGTATTGTCTATTAGGATGTATTGTTATTTATAACAATTCCTTAATTGATATCACTGTTGATAATCATTGATTTTCATTGATATTTCTGGTTTTCTGTTTAACAGGTACTTTCTCTATGGGTTATGTAACAATGTACCATCTGTTTTAATGCAGTATGTCTCTACCATCTACATGGTATCAGTATGGTCTTTCACAATAATATTTTACTTATTTTGTGACACATGTTTACACATTCCTTCTTAAACATTAATACATATCTTATTGTATTATTTATGATACTTTTCTAGTCATGGGTTGAATTCAATTCAATCCCTTTTGTTTGATACAATGGTTTTTTATATTGTTGTCAGTTCTTTACCAAAAATAAAACATAGTCATATTGTTCCATTTTGTTTCATTTTGGTGGACTTATGATTATCTGTGTTAATCACAACTTTATTAAATGCGTCACACTCATTGTTCGTGTCTATTTGACTTATTTAATATTTTGTTGTTTTCATCATGGAATTAACCTATTTTCATATACTCATAAACTTCCTCACTATAATTGTTTGTGTGGTTTTATTAGTAGAAATAGTTGGTTATTCACATGTTTCACATCTATTAAGTACGCACTGTTATTGTTTGTGTTTCCTTAAATGCTAATCACCGTTTTTCATCCTCACATTTGATAATCATTATTTCACTTGTCACTTAATTAGTCTTTGGTGCACATGGTTTATGTTGATTTCTGGTATGATTTATTCATCTTCTTCTCTCTTCTGAATCAGCTTTCTTGTCCTTCTTCCTTCTTCTTTCTTGTTATCTTCATTGTAGTCATTATTCTTTAGTCGTTTCCCCTCACTTTTGGAGTTTGTTAAATCTTGTTTCATCGTTTCCCCTCACTTTTGGATCCTATTGGGTCTATAATTGGTATTTGGTTTTGGCTCACTTCATTTTCTTTCTTATTTTTCGTAGTTGATGTCACTAGATTGATATTATCTTATTCATAGTTGGATTTTCATATTAACACATTTGTAGCTACACACTTTATATACATGGATTTACTTATCTAGATTTACATTCATATTTTTTTATCTTACTTGCCGTCCTTTAGGCTCATTTTATGTAACTGCCATATTTGGTTATGTTACAATATGTAGGTCAAGGGTTTTGGACTTGACCTAGTTTCGATCAGCTGATGAGGTCATATGCATACTAAGCTTGTGTAGTAGGAAGTCAATTTAATTTGTTTATTTTATCAATTCAAACAAATACTAAATAATTTCGAAATATAAAGGAAACATTTAATAAATTTAAATTTTTTTTTGAATTTTAAAATTTTTGGAAATTTTAATATTTTTGAAAAAAAAAAAAAAAATCTTGATTTTTCGCCTGCCAGCGAATGAATATTTTAGATAATGATTATTTTATTATGTGTGTACTTAACATGTTTGTTTTTATTGATCGATTGTATTGCATTGTACTGTTAGATTATAAGTTATTACATGTTAGATTAAGGATGTATTTAGATTAGGAGAAAGGTTTAAATTAATGCATTTTAAGTAGAGAACAGAAAACCAGGAAGAGAATTTTTTGAGTATATTATTTTGAATTTTGAATCTTTTTTGAATTTTTCATAAATTTTAAAAGAATTTTTCAATTTTATAATGCGTTATGTTAATATGTAATGTGAGTGTGTGTGAGCCCAGTATCTGCTAAAGGCAGCCCAGCTTGCATAAAAGAGGGAACACATCGGTGGAGGATCTGGCATAATTTAAGCCAGGGATTGAGGATTACTTGGGGGTAGCATGTTAGAAGGTAAGGTGCGCTGTGGTACGAGTCTGTTCGATTTCTCGGTGTTGGGATCTCTTACGGAGAAGTCCAGTGATCTCGTTCAGATGAGTCCATAGTCGCTGAGCCAGGGGGGTCATGTACCCATGCAGATTAAGAACAAGGGGGTTGTTGGCACCAGTTCCTCACCAGTCCTCTTCGGGGTTTATCGATGAGATTTCTTCTGTTGTGAACAGCAGAATTCTCATCGAGGGGGTATTGTAGCGGGTCAATTTTGGGTCCTTTTATTTTTTTTTACGGTATGGGGTATTACAATTTATTTATGTCGTTTTTGTGCTGGAGTTTTTTTTAAACATTGTGAAATTTCATATTACAACAACGATTCATTTCATTATAACAGAACACATATTGAGAAACAGTGGTGTAACAAAGCGAAACGCAGTTTGCTGTTGAGTAATGCAGCCAGGAATTTACATCTCCACGAATTTCCAAGAACTATGCGAGAGTGTGGCAGTGCGCACCTACGCGTCCACCACGCATGGGCGCCGACCCACGCGCTTGTAAAACTCAAAATGGCTAAAAGCAAGCAACTCCACGAGTACATGGTCGTGAACAGCAGGAAATAATGTCTTAAGTCCTGCCCCTTTTGTGACGTCAGCCAATGCCTAGCTGAGATCCTATGCTGTATTAGCTCCAAAAAACTACATGCCTGGCATGGAACGAAGCTTCGACGACGAAGACCAAGGCATTGATTTCCACACCAAGTATGAGATCATGACCGTACTACCTATTACGTTATTGTGCGAAGTCTACCAGCTGAATTCCCCGGTACCGGGTACGACCAAGTAGGCTCGTCGAGAAAAGTTTTAATTTAATCGTAAAACAAGGTGGAACTATAGTAATTTTTATGTGACCGCGGTCAATCCAACCTGGAGAAGTGAAATAAGTATTTTTCGGAAATATAGCAATTAAACATTTTTCAAAAACGATGAGTGCGCGCACGAAGACCGCGTGGCCGGCGTTAGGGGTCTGGGGTTGATATTATTAAAAATGTTAAGGGTTTTATAATTATGTGTGTCTGAGTGTGTGCAAAATTGCAGGCTGGGCAGTTTTGTGTGTATGTATATAAAATAAGGTAAGCCGTAGTATAAGATAGAATAGGAGTGGTAATCATGTAACTCAGGCAAAGCATCAATTCTTATGAAAATATTTCATATGTAGTAAACTGTGTAAACAAGTTAAATGATTCAAAACTAAATTATTAAATAGTAATTCTCTTCCAAAAATGAGTTGTGTCAGTGTTTTGCTTAACCTGTAAACCATGTTTGTATCTAGCGTACATGTGAAGAAGCTGGGACCTTGTAGAAGCGATCGTAACGGTAGGTAAAGATTAATTTGTGTTTTGTGTAATAAATGTGATTGATAAATAAATAGAGAGCATTACAACCGGCCGGGCTAAACTTTATCAAAAATGTGAAAATAATAAACAGCAGTCGTTCCACAAAATTTTACCCGGCCGGGTGGACCACAAGACTAGTGGGCCCAAATAAACTTTTTTTGACTTTAATAGAAAGTGACAAACTGACCATAAGTGAAATGACATGTCCGAGTGAAGAAAGAAGAAATTAAAAAAAAAGTTGAACTGACAAGACATTCGGACATATATCTAGTGCGGCACGGGACGATGTGGAAAGCCGAAAGTTAAGTAGACGACGACCAATTTCCCGATATAATTATTTTAAATTAAAAGAGAGCTCTAAATGATGGGGAAAATTTAAATGTGTATGAATGAAGTGTGTGAGCAATTACTGGGCTGTCTTAATATAATTTAATAAATTTTACGTTAAGGTGTGAAATAGATTAGGATGTTTATCATGTTAAAATAAATTTTTGTACTTTCAAAGAAAGAGTAATCAAATCAACAGGAATAAGTTTTTAGACGAACATGAACACTAAGTAAAGTTAGAAGAAAAGTAAACCAAATGTTGAAATTTAATAATAAACAGACATGATTAATATAGTCAAAGAGTGTGTTTATTACGTAACGAACCCATTAACCTCTCTTACAGACTGTGAGTTCGTGTAAAAGGATCCTGGACCCAGAAAAGGTAAGAGTTACGATAAAAATATATTTCTATGTCTTTCAGTAATTGTGTACAAGAAAAGAACATCTCAACTTCACATAATTCATCATTTATTCTGATTTAGTTGCACTACATGCCAGCTTTCTTTTTATTTTAGGTGACAAAACAGAGTCAGATGATGAACTTCATGAAAACATTGAAGTTCAGACAGAACCTAGATGTACAGCTGTCAATACAATTGATGTAGCCTCTTCAGGAGATGTGGGTGAAGGTAGCTGTAGCATGCATTATACTCCACAACAAAAAAGACGTAGGCTTGCTATGGAACCAGGACCAGGTATAGAATGGACACTAACCGACAGCATTCCAGACATTCCTGTTTTCACTGGTCAGAGAGGTGTTTCAGAACATGTTCTCCTAGATGACAGTGTAACGTGTCAAAATTGGGTAATTTCATTTATTACTGTTAATGGGTATTTGCATTTTTATTTATTTAATTTTTTCGGGATTTTACAAAAATATTGTACAACCGTTATTTCCATTGTAACAGAACACGTGGTAAGAAACAGTGTTGAAACAAAGCAGTAAGACGCAGTTGCTGTTGAGTAACTAGGCAAGGAATTTCGCACCACCCTAATTTTCTCAGAACTCGGTGTATGTGTGACGATGCGCGCACTTAACATCTCAAGCAGGGGCACTGTAGTGACGCCGTGAAACTCCAACGGCGCGGTAAAAAATGGCGCATGAACGAACAGTTTGTGATATCAGCAAGACGAACTACAGGAAATATCGTTAAGCCCCGCCCACTGCTTGTGACATCATTGTAGCAGCGACAAATCTCGTCCACGGTTACCTCACAAAAAACACATTATGTGCCATGCATAGAGTGAATAAACCACAGCAATTCAGTTTGAACGGTGACGAAAACCTGTTGGCAGTGAATACACAGTTCCTCCTGCTCAGCACAGGACACAGCCCAGTTTTACTCCATCCGTGTCGGCCGGCACACCAAGCTAAATTAGGCTCCTAATAAAGTTTTGTAATTTTACCGGTAATGAAGAAATAACAGTAAAAAATTGTGTGACCACGGTCCTTTAGAAGAACCGAACCCATTCAGATCGTTAATTTTTGGAAAATAACAAGACATTTACCCGAACAATGAGTGCGGGCGTGCAGACCGCGTGGTCGACGGGGAAGGAATATCATTCAATATGTTAAGGGGTTTATAATTTAGAGTGTTTGAGTGAGTGTGAAAAAATTGCAGGCTGGGCTCTGTCTGTATGTCTGTATGAGTATAAGGTAAGATGCTAGAATAAGAATAAGTTTATAATTATATTGTTGTGATCAGGGAGTGGATCACTGAAAATTATTAGGCATGTATTTCAAATTTTAATTTTGGAGAAAGAATCTTTTTAAAGTTACCAAAGTTCAAGAAATAAAAAATTAAATTTTAATTCTCTTCAAAAATGAGTTGTGTAAGTGATTTGTTTAACCTGTAAACCATGTTTGTATCCAACGTACTTGTGATTGAATCCTGGCCCGTAACAGAGTCTTGGCAGGTAGGTGGAAATTATATTGTGAATTTGGTAATTAATAAATATAATCTATTATAGAGTATAACAAATGGCGCAGCCGACAGGGACAGTTTTTATGAGTAAAGAAAAATAAAGTAAAAAACCGTACCTACAAATAGGATGTTAGCGTGATTTGGAGGTTAAGTAGAAGTGAGAACCGATTATATGTAAATGATGTTAAGATGTAGTTAAGCGATACTTAAATTATATTATACTGAATAATACAGAAACATTTAAAATTGAAATTTTGTATAGAACGAAATCTCATAAATAAGAAAAATGGAAGACGGAGATAAAGTTAGTATGAGTGATGTAACTATCACGGGGGAGGGAGAAATTAATTCAGACCCTAAGGTGGTCAAAGAAAGCGTTTCCAATGAATCAAATAATATAAATGATTCAGGATTGGAGACAACTCCAAACCTGATAGACGAGAATAATCTGACACAATCGGTAATAATGAGTGGAGCACAAGCAGAATCTACTCCTGTAACGAATAGAGCAAAAGAGTTGTCAATAAATGATATATTTTACCTGATACAAACCAATACAAACCAAATCAATAACAAATTAGATGAACAAAAAAACGAAATGCTCAATAAATTTGATGTAAAGTTAGATGAACAAAAAAAATGAAATGCTAGAATTTAAAAATAATGTAAATGAGAAATTAGATACGCAGAACAACAAATTGAATAAAATTAAGACCAAAATTAAAAGTGAATTTAATTGCAAATTGGATGAACTCAAAACTGAAATTAATAAAGTACAAATCAACTGTGAGAGTAACTTTATCAAATTGACAAATGAATTAAAAGAAACGTTGAGTCACTCATTGAATAGTATGAATAATAAAATTGACAAAATAGAGAGTAATGTGGTGGAAAAATTTGATAAACAAAGACAAAAGGTAACTGAAAATTTTGAATATAAAACAGAGGATAATTATAATGATATGGGTAAAAACGTAGTAGTAGAGAGTAAGATAACAAGTGATAACAATAATGTTGAAAATAATGAGAATAATAATATTGAGTATAGTAATGTATTTGAAGAATTAGTATCGGAGACTGATACGGTAAAAATAAAGAATGAAAGTACTGATGAGTTGGTGGAATGTAGTGATAATGAAATGTTAATGGGTATCGATGAAGTAGAGAGAGTGTGGAAAAATAATGTTGTGGCAGAGTGGGGACAGGGGGTAAATTTTCCCCTTATTGTTTATAATGTTTATGATGATTTAATGAGTTCACAAGTGTTGTTGTTGAAGGGCAAGAGTCCCGTATTGATATATGAATTGAAGTATTTATTTTTGTTGTGTAATTGTGTACCCTCTGTCCGGAATAATTGTGAGAGTGTGATGTGGTGTTATGAAGAGAGAGAGTTAAACAAAGAATTGTATGTGGAGAAAGTAACAGAATTGTATAATTTGAACAGAAAGTATGACGAATGGAAAGAAAGTTTAAAAGTATATTTGAATAATAATGACTATAATGATTTGACAAAAGTATTTAACCCGATAATGAGTGAATTTAATGACGGAGACTTAACAAAAATATCTAGCGTTGACTAGTTTAATGAGTAGTTGGGTAAGATGAATGAATTTAGTCTTTATGGGTATAACACACAAAACAGTGATTTGTATGTTAATGAGATTGAAAAATGTTATATAACACCAAGGTTAATCTGGGACGATGGAGGTTAAACTGTAAAACAATAAAAGACAGTGTAGCGGGTCAATTTTGGGTCATTTTATTTTTTACGGTATGGGGTATTTACATTTTTGTTTATTTTGTTTTTGTGTGGGATTTATAAAATTATTGTGCAACGTTATTTCATTAGTACAGAACTCATGGTAAGCTGAACAGTTTGAGACAAAGGCGATACGCAATTGCCATTGTGTAACTAGGCAAAGGAATTTGCATCTCCACGAATTTCCAAGAACTGTGCGAGAGTGTGGCAGTGCGCACCTATGCGTCCACCAAGCATGGGCGCCGACCCACGCGCTTGTAAAACTCAAAATGGCTAAAAGCAAGAAACTCTACGAGCACATGGTCATGGAACAGCAGGAAATAATGTCTTAAGTCCGGCCCCTTTTATGACGTCAGCCAATGCCTAGTTGAGATCGTATGCTATATTCACTCCAAAAAACTACATGCATGGCATGGAACGAAGCTTCGACGACGAAGATCAAGGCAGTGCTTTCCGTAGAAAGCATGAGATCATCTCAGCAGTACCTGTTACGTTATCGTTCCCAGTCTACTAACCGAAACCACCGGCGCCGGAACGGCCAAAGTAGGCTTGTTGTAAAACCTTACATTTAACAGTTAAAAAGTGGTTTAATCATTTGAATTTATGTGACCGCGGTCGATTTTAAAAGAGACAGTATAATTTATAACTTTCGGATAATATGAAACAAGAAATTTCATGAGACGATGAGTGCGCGCGCGAACGTGTCCGGCGTTTGGGGTCTGGGGTCTATATTATAAAATGATGGGGGTTTTATAATTTGCAGTGTGAATGTGAGTGTGAGCAAAGCTGGGCTGTTTGTGTCTGTGTTTGTAATTGTGTTTTGTGTGATTAGAAACAATACATAAGGTAAGCCATAGTTGTAAGTTTTATTACGAGTAAGACGCAAAAAGCAGGATAACATTTGTTTTTATATGTAAATTTAAATGACTTGATCAAAATTAAAATCTCAATTCTCTTCATACAAATGTGTTGTGCAAATTATACACAAAACCTTAAGAAATTACGCCTGTATCCTAAAGTACGTATGATGCAACCCTGAAACGTATGACGCAAAATGTAAGCAATATTACTGAACGCATATTTATGACACGAGACACAAATAATGAAATAGAATTAGAAACTTTTAGTAATGAAACTAGGAGAGTGCATCCGATGCAATTTTTGAATCGAGTACGGGAATTTGACAAATTTAATGGTAGTAGTTGGGAGGTTAAACTTATAAAAATTTTGAAATGTTTTAAAGGCAATTCAGAGATATGGGCGGAGACACATCGAAATGAATGGGAGAGGTACGAAGATTTTGAAAAAGCCTTTCGAAATAAATACTGGTCGGAGGAGGAGCAGGAGATACTACGAAGCCAAATAATGGGAACTGGGAGCTTTGGAAGAAACAACCGGAATATTACCGTGTATACCATGAAGCTATACAACGAAGCGAAGTATTTAGAACCACCGCTGCCATTCCAGTCATTTGTACGCCACATCAGTAAGCACCTACCGAGGGAAGTGCAGATCACGTTAATGACCAGAGAGGTAAGCGATATAAATGAGTTAGAAAAAATATTGGATGTTTTTCAGAATATTAAGGACCAGGAAGATAGCAGACGCATACAACAACTTAATATGCAAAATGGAGGTAACTATACACCAAGAGGAGGACCAAACGGGGGAACCACACAAAATGGTCGAGAACGAGATGGACGATACCCGATGTGGAAATGTGACGGGTGTCTGGTGGAAATTATGCTGACCGTAATTTCTGTTATAGATGTAGAAGGGCAAGGCCCGGACAGCAGCAGAGAACACCACAGAGATTCAACAACCCACAGCAGAGGAACGGTGACCGACGAGCAGAGAATCTGAGAAACGAAGGAGGAAATCAGCATATGGGTAGAGTGTATACGCCCCGTAATGCAGACGAAAGGACGGGAAACTAAGGAGGACAATGGATGAAGAGGCCCGGCCATTGTCGAGGAATAATCACGGGGCCCACGAAAACAAATACAGGAATAACACGATCCACACGGACTTGGCTACGGAATTGATGGAAGAAGAGGAGGCGGAAACGAGGAGACAAGAGGCGTGGTTGACTGAGGTAAAACTGGAGATAGAAGGTAAGTCAGTCTTGACACTTATAGATACAGGTAGTGAAATATCTGTAATAGCAGAACATGTACTGAATAAATTGAAAGAGACTAACAAACATATTCCGCCTTTGCCAGTAGCGGGAGTAACAATTGTAGGCATTACGGGTGTTAGAAGTAAACGGGTTACAACACAAGTCCAGTTGAACATGTTAATAAATGGGGAAAGCTATGAGAATACATTTCTAGTTGTAAGGGGTTTAAATTTAGAAGTGATTTTGGGTAATAATTTTTTAATAAGAAATAATGCGGTCATCAATTTTAGAAAAAGAATTTTAGAATTGAGTAATGAAAATAAACAAATAACGGTTAATTTTGAAAGGGTTCTAGACACAGTAAAGATTTCGGGTATAAGGGTTATACCAGATAAGACCATAAATGGGGATATGGAATTTAGTATACATGCGTGTAGAGAGAGTGTGAGTGAAGAGAGTGGAGAGAGAATATGGGCGGATAGAGAAGTTAAATTTTGCGGGGAAGGTGGCGTAATAGGGAGGTCTCAGCGTAAAGCACTGTGGTGGGTAGTCGAGGATTATAGGGGAGTGTTTGCCGGGGAACCAGAAAGGGCAAAAGGTTATGAATGTGAGTTAAAGGTGAGGGAGCATGCGCCATATGTCCAACGTAGTTATCCGGTACCATATTCGAAACGGGAGGCAGTACAATTAGAATTGGATAGGATGTTAGCGGGGGATATTATAGAAAGGTCGGTATCAACTTATTCCAACCCTTTAGTAGTAGTGATCAAAAAAGACGGGAGAGTGAGGTTATGTCTAGATGCCCGCAAAATCAATCAAATAATTATTCCAGACCGGGAGTCACCCGAAGCTATTGAAAGAGATTTTTCAGAAATTCAGCGGTGTAAAATATATGACCTCTTTAGACTTAACTGCCGGGTATTGGCAAGTCCCGTTGGCAATAAATAGTAGGAAGTATACCGCGTTCTTGTTCAACGGAAAAAATTATCAATTTAAGAGGTTGCCGTTTGGTTTGAACACCAGTGTAGCCAGCTTTATTAAGTGTCGATGAGATTTTGCAACCGCACAACTTAGATTTTCTAACCATATATGTGGATGACATACTAATCGCTTCTAGAACGTTTGAGGAGCATGTCGAACATTTAGAGCATGTACTGGAGAAGTTACACCAGGGAGGTTTGACGGTGAATTGGGACAAATCAAAATTTTTGCAAACTGAGATACATTTTTTAGGATTCATAATAACCCCTACGGGAATACGTGCTAACCCGGATAAAGTAGAATCCATCATGACGTTCCCGGAGCCTAAAAATATAAAACAATTGCAAAGTTTTCTTGGTCTCTGTAATTTTTACAGGAAGTTCCAGCGGAACTACGCCCAGACGACGGCCCGACTCAGCGCAGTGCTGCAAAAGAACAAACAATGGAGGTGGGGCGATAACGAAAGAGCAGCGTTCAACGACATCAAAAATAAGTTTGCTGATATGATTTTAATGAATCATCCCAATTTTAACGAAAAATTTTACTTACAGACAGACGCAAGCAATATAGCACTTGGAGCAGAACTATACCAAGAGGACGAGGCGAAAGAACACAAAACCATCGCCTTCGCCAGCCGGACGTTGCTAGCCGCAGAACGCAACTATACTACAACCGAGAAGGAGCTCCTTAGTATAGTGTTCGCTGTGAGGAAATTCCGAACGTACCTGCTGGGTAATAGAACCATCATCAGGGCGGACCATAAAGCGCTGTCGTTCCTGAATACTTGCAAACTCACACACAGCCGGATAACCAGGTGGGTGTTAGCTCTTCAAGAGTATAATTTTTCTTGGGAATACATTAAGGGTGTGGAGAACAGGGTGCCTGACACACTATCACGAGTAGACATAGACAGAAATAGAACGGGGAGAGATATCAAAGAAATAGAGATTTATAGATTGTCCAGGGAAGATAAACTTTTTGGGGAAGAATTAAAGGATATAAATGTAATGCAAAGAGCTGATAGTAAATTAAATAAAATCATTATGAGCGTAGAATCAGATGTAGATGAGTTTGGGTATAAACAATATTTTCCAGTGTTTAAAGGGAGTCTGTTTAAAAAAGTAGAGGGGAGAGAGAGAGATTGGAGGTTAGTTATACCTGAAGGGTTGATAGAGAAAATAGTGTGGGACTGTCACCTTAGGTACGGGCATTTTGGGGCACGGAAGTGTGTGAATGTGTTAAAGGAATCTTGTCTATTTAAGAATATGGAGAAACGTGTCTGAAGAATACTTAAAGTTTGCGAGTTATGTCAGAAATCTAAAGTTGTAAATTATAGGTTAGAAGGAGAACTGAATTATATTAGAGTAGAAAAACCATTCGATTTAGTAGCTGTAGATTTGTACGGCCCATTGCCAAAGGGTAGGGGTGGAGTGATGCATATTTTTGTTGTACTTGATACTTTTTCCAAATATGTAAGGTTATATAGCGTGAAGCGAGCAACAAGTAAGGTGCTGAGTGAGAAGATCACACGTGACTACATGATCAACGTGGGAAAGCCGAAGGTGATATTATCCGACCATGGGCCGCAGTTCATCAGCGGGAGATGGCGCCAGACTCTCGGATGGGAAGGTATCATCCCAAAGCACACCGCAGTGTATCATCCACAGTCCAATCAGGCGGAGAGAGTCATGAGGGAGTTGGGCAGAATTTTTCGAACATACTGCCACGCCAAACATAGCGAGTGGCCACTCTATGTGCAGAAAATTGAAAATTGGCTTAACTGCACCACCCACGAGTCGACGGGGTTCACACCTTATGAGTTAATAAGAGGAAAGCGTCCACAGAGGATTTTGGAACAATTAATTGAATATCCACCGGAAACCAACACTATTGGTAACGATGTTAAACTGAGACTAGCAAATGAAAATTTGTTGACGAAGGGGGAGAGGAGAAAACAGAGACATGATATGAAAGGTAAGTGGACGCAGTACGAGGTCGGACAGCTGGTATTGGTACGACGACATGATTTATCGAGCGCTCAAGATAAGGAGATCAAGAAATTTTTCTTATTATACGAGGGGCCGTACGAGACAGTAGAAATAAAAATGAAAAATTCGTATGTGTTACAGAATAGAGAAACCAGGGAGATAGTGGGTACGCACAACGCTACAAATTTGAAATTATTTTGGTCAGCATAATTATTTTATTAAATAGTGAATGTATGAATGTCATTTAATTGTTTTTTTGTTTATAGAAGGGCTCCTCCCCCATTTTCGGGCGGTCACGATCTTACCAGTCCTGGCCGTGGAATTCGGAACTCGGAGGCGGGCCATGGTTGGTGGATCTTCCTTCGGGCAGTGAAAACAACGATGGTCCGGCTCCACCAAAATTGGTACAAAGTAGAAATTTAGCTACATATTTGAACGGGGAGGGGGACCCCAAAAAAGGTACGTGACGAATTAAATTTTATACACTCTAGGTGCAACGTTTGATGTACCTGTCACGTACCTGCACTGCCTTAGAGTGTTATATATAAAGGAGGCTACACCTAAACATAAGGCAGTGCATACAAATTTAAATATTTTCAGTGTCTATGGCGAAGAAATTTCAGCTGAGCCATTGACAGTAGTTTGCTTACACCCGAAATGAAGAGTTTTGCGGAGAAGTATAAAAAATTCCAGATCAGACGATGGGTTAGTGGAGATGGAGATAAGGTAGTACAATTTGCATAGAAGGGGAAGTAACTGCACAAAGTAGATCTGCTCTGGCATTTTTATATACTTCATTGCAAAACACCCCCGTTTCAGGTGCGTCCATAATCGCCGAAAAAAAAAAAAAAAATATATATATAATATACCAAAGCAATTTTGGATGTATATAACTTTAAATGTAAATAAATTTTAGAATTAAGTGACCAAATATAATTGTCAAGTTTTAGTATCAGTGAGTATGGGAACTTTTGAGAAGATGTGTAACAAAATAAAAACTTGTTGTCAATACAAGAAGTGGGGATGATTTTGGGGGGTAGATTGGTGCTCAATGAAGTGATAGAACAATGGAGTGTGGAACTGCAAAGGTTGAAAGCTTTAGTGTATAAATGTTAATTAATTAGTTATTAGGTTGCTATTGCGGGGGTGGCCTGTGCCCTCGTAAATAGCGGAATGGGTTGGGGGTAACAGAGAGTGTTACCTCCATCGGAGGCCAAAGCGGCGAAAATGTGCGGCACACCTTTTTTTTTGTGTAAATTAAAATTTACACACTGCTAACGACCGTGTCGCACATACTAGTACTGATTGTAACAGGCAGTGAAATTGAAGTTAGATTTCCCCGACTTTTCAGGCGATTACTGCCTTACCAGCACTAATCGTGGATTTGGCGAGCGGCCAGCTATGGTCATATCAAGTCCCTTGACCATAGCTGACTTGAAATTGGTATATATTAGAAATTCAATGGGGGGAGAAACTAGGGGAAATCTCCCGGAACTATGAAACAGCGGCTGCCACTCTGTCCGCTTGGGGGTAGCAAAGACAGGTGGTAGACCCGCATTAAGGGCGAGTAATTATGTAACAAGAATATGTTGATATTCGCTAATGTTCAAATGTAATAGCGGAAGCAAAGACACGGAGAGGTAAAACCTGCTCCAAAATATACAGTCTTTGTCGAAGCGCAAGGACGAGACAGTCCTCCATAATTGGAAATAGTGTGTGTGGCTGGGAGGTGGCTCAGATGAGCCACGAATGTAAATTGTATAACATAAAAATTTTTTATTCAAATTTTGATCAAATAAAACTGCTTGTGCTCTGTTCAAATAACTAAATGCTCAGACACTCAATACAAGGTGTTCATGCTATAATTTTAAGTGTATTATTTTATTGTTGTACTTTAGATATAGGTGTTGATAAAAATATGTGTTTTCATTATATATGTATACTTTAAACTAAGCTAATAAGTAAACGTCTGGCAGGCGGGTAACACAAAATGATCAGAATCAGAAAGGGGAAACAATGAGGTGAGAAGTAATGATAAATAAAAAGATATATATTTCATGTAGTTTGTTCAAGTATGAAATGTGTTCTAATTGTGCTAGTAGGATCAGCTGATCAGCAATAACATGTCACTGGTATATTAGTTATAAATGTTCCAAATAATTAATGTTCAATATAATGTAATTTTAATGTATTATAGATATTTTAAAGTAATGGGAAAAATAATTTGATAAAGTGAGAAGTAAAGTAACAATGTATGCAAGTTAAAAAGAGATAGTTTTGGGTGATGGATAGTTTATGGGACATATAGATCTGTCCAAGTTGAAGTCAAAGTTAAAGAAATAGTAGAAATGAAGAATGTAATGTTGTTTTGAGTTAATGTAATGTTATAGAGTTTTAAGAAGTCTTGATGTGGACACAGTAGTAATGGAGACTTTATGTAGATTTTGAGTGATATATTTATGTTTATAATTAATGATGTTATTTTGTTGTATTTGTAGTAAGGTAATGAGATTGAGATTTTTGGGATGGCAATTTTGTATTAGGGGGTAGTGTATTGGGGGAGTTCGCAACTTAATGATATGTTGGGACGGGATAGGTACCGATTTAGTGGGGACGGGGTCGCCTTAGGTAGAATCCAGGGGCCAAATAAGGGAATTGAGTTTTTGGGGGCGGGGAAACACGTATCCTATGTACAAAGGGTTAGAGAGTATTTTTTTTATATATGTAGAGAAGGTGGCGATTTGAGTCTAATGATAAGCTGGGGTTTAGAGTGTCTTGATTAGTAGAGATTTTGATAGAGATGGGCGTCATGGTAGTTGAAGTTGATGAATATTAGAGTCAAAGGGAGAAAGATTATATATGTATACAGATCTAGTATAGTCAATGAGAATAAATAATTTACATCACCCACAGTAAAGTAGAGTGAGATGGTTAAGCAAAAAGAGAGATTTATAATAAAAATATAATTTTTTATTTTTTAAACCAGTGACAGAATTTGGAAATCATGTAAAATTAAGAATTGTTTATTTTGAATAGTTTAAATGGCAATTGGCTTATTGTTTATAATAATGTTTTGTTAATTTTAAATGTTTTATTTTGTTATTTTATGTTTCACATTAGATTGTTACAGATATTGAATGTATTTTCAGAAAGTATGCATAACATATGTAGGTCAAGGGTTTTGGACTTGACCTAGTTTCGATCAGCTGATGAGGTCATACACATATTAAGCTTGTATAGTAGGCAGTCAATTTAATTTGTTTGTTTAATCAATTTAAACCAATATTTAAATAATTTCAATAGATAAAGGAAACGTTTAATAAATTTAAATTGTTTTTTTGAATTTTAAATTTTTTTTGGAAAATATTTTTTTGGAAATTTTAATTTTGAAAAAAAAAAAAAATCTTGATTTTCGCCTGCCAGCGAATGAATATTTTAGGTAATGATTATTTTATTATGTGTGTACTTAACATGTTTGTTTTTATTGATTGATTGTATTGTATTGTACTGTTAGATTATAAGTGATTACATGTTATGTTAAGGATGTTTTAGTCGTAAGAAATGGTTAATTTAACTTAGTTTGGAAAAAAAAAAGAGGAAGAGACTTTTTTTTTTAAAGCATATTATTTTGAATTTTGATTTTTTAATTTTGCGTAAATTTTAAAGATTTTGTCAAGGTATGATATGTAATGTGAGTGTGTGTGAGCCCAGTATCTGCTAAAGGCAGCCCAGCTTGCATAAAAGGGTAAACATATCGGCTGAGGATCTGGCATAATTTAAGCCAGGGATTGAGGATTTTTGGGGGTAGCATGTTAAAAGGCGAGGTGTGCTGTGGTACTTGTCGGTTCGATTTCTCGGTGTTGGGATCTCTTACGGAGAAGTCCAGTGATCTCGTTCAGATGGGTCCATGGTCGCCAAGCCAGGGGGTAGTGTACCCATGAGGAGTAAGAACAAGGGGGTTGTTGGCACCAGTTCCTCACCGGTCCTCTTCGGGGTTTATCGATGAGATTTCTTCTGTTGTGAACAGCAGAATTCTCATCGAGGGGGTATTGTAGCGGGTCAATTTTGGGTCATTTTATTTTTTACGGTATGGGGTATTTACATTTTTGTTTATTTTGTTTTTGTGTGGGATTTATAAAATTATTGTGCAACATTATTTCATTAGTACAGAACTCATGGTAAGCTGAACAGTTTGAGACAAAGGCGATACGCAATTTCCATTGTGTAACTAGGCAAAGGAATTTGCATCTCCACGAATTTCCAAGAACTATGCGAGAGTGTGGCAGTGCGCACCTATGCGTCCACCAGGCATGGGCGCCGACCCACGCGCTTGTAAAACTCAAAATGGCTAAAAGCAAGAAACTCTACGAGCACATGGTCATGGAACAGCAGGAAATAATGTCTTAAGTCCGGCCCCTTTTATGACGTCAGCCAATGCCTAGTTGAGATCGTATGCTATATTCACTCCAAAAAACTACATGCATGGCATGGAACGAAGCTTCGACGACAAAGATCAAGGCAGTGCTTTCCGTAGAAAGCATGAGATCATCTCAGCAGTACCTGTTACGTTATCGTTCCCAGTCTACTAACCGAAACCACCGGCGCCGGAACGGCCAAAGTAGGCTTGTTGTAAAACCTTACATTTAACAGTTAAAAAGTGGTTTAATCATTTGAATTTATGTGACCGCGGTCGATTTTAAAAGAGACAGTATAATTTATAACTTTCGGATAATATGAAACAAGAAATTTCATGAGACGATGAGTGCGCGCGCGAACGTGTCCGGCGTTTGGGGTCTGGGGTCTATATTATAAAATGATGGGGGTTTTATAATTTGCAGTGTAAATGTGAGTGTGAGCAAAGCTGGGCTGTTTGTGTCTGTTTGTAATTGTGTTTTGTGTGATTAGAAACGATACATAAGGTAAGCCATAGTTGTAAGTTTTATTATGAGTAAGACGCAAAAAGCAGGATAACATTTGTTTTTATATGTAAATTTAAATGACTTGATCAAAATTAAAATCTCCATTCTCTTCATACAAATGTGTTGTGCAAATTATTCACACAACCTTAAGAAATTACGCCTGTATCCTAAAGTACGTATGACGCAACCCTGAAGCCGAGTGATGGTAAGTAGAAGTTTCTTAACGTTTATTTTGTATTATTATTATTATGTCATTCATTAATGGACATAACAACAGTTATAAACATTTTGTTTTATGGTTTTTGACATGGCAGATTTGGACAATGAAGTGCGGAAAAACTGAACAGTTAATAACTAAAGTTTGTAAATAATTGTAGTGCATTTATTTATGTGTATTGTAGAAGGTCAGCTAAACAATGTATGTATATAGGCAAGTGATAATAATAAAATTAATACTTTGCAATTTAAATAAATAATAACATTAATTTTGGGAACGTTTTGAAAAGATGTGTAATAAAATAAAAACTTGTTGTCAATACAAGAAGTGGGGATGATTTTGGGGGGTAGATTGGTGCTCAATGAAGTGATAGAACAATGGAGTGTGGAACTGCAATTGTTAAAAGTTTTAGTTTTCAATTGTAATTAGTTAGCTATTAAGTTGCTATTGCGGGGGTGGCCTGTGCTCTCGTAGATAGCGAAATGGGTTGGGGGTAACAGAGAGTGTTACCTCCATCGGAGGCGAAAATGTGCGACACACCTTTTTCGTGTAAATTCAATTTACATCATGATAGACGATCGTGTCGCACATAATAATGATGAGTGTAACAGGCACTGAAATGAAGTTAGATTTCCCCGACTTTTCGGGCGATTACTGCCTTACTAGCACTAATCGTGGATTTGGCTAGCGGTTAGCTATGGTCATATCAAGTCCCTTGACCATAGCTGACTTGAAATTGGTATATAGTAGAAATTCAATGGGGGGTGAATTTTAGGGGAAATCCAGGTACTATGGAACAGCGGCTACCACTCTGTTCGCGGAGGAACAGCAAAGCCAGGTGGTAGACCCGTTTAAGGGCGTTTAATTATAGCCAAGAATATGTTGATATTCAGACGTTTAAATGTAACAGCCGAAGCAAAGACACGGAGAGGTCAAACTACTCCAAAATATGCCGCCTTTGCAGAAGCGAAAGGGCGATACAGTCCTCCATAATTTGCAATAGAGTGTGTGGATGGGAGGTGACTCAGATGAGTCACGAATTTAAATTTTACCACATAAAAAGTTTGCTAATTCAAATTTGATCCAATAAAATTGCTTGTGCTCTGTTTAAATAACTAGCTGCTCAGACATTCAATATAAGGTGTTCATTCCATAATTTTAAATGTATTATTTTATTGTTGTACGTTAGATATAGGTATTGATAAAAATATGGGTTTTCATTATGTGTGTATTTTGAACCTAAGTAGATAATTAAGCCGTCTGGCAGGCGGTCAACATAAATGATCAGAATCAGAAAAAGGGGAAACAATGAGGTGAGAAGTAATGATAAATAAAAATATATATATTTCATGTAATTTGTTCAAGTATGAGATGTGTTTTCATAGGGTTAGTAAGATCAGCTGATCAGCAATAACAGGTCACTGGTAAAGTGGGTATAAATGCTCCAAGTAATTAATGTTTAATATAATGTTTCAATGTATTACAGATGCTATTTTAAAGTAATGAGAAAAGCAATTTAATAAAATGAGAAATGGAGTAATAATTTGTGAAACTTAATAAGAGATAGTTGGTGGGTGATGAATATTTTATGGGACAAGTAGATCTGTCCAAGTTGAAGTCAAAGTTAAAGTTGAAATAATAAAGATCGAAATATTCTTTTGAAGTAATGTAATGTTGTTTTGAGTTAATATATGTTATAGAATTTTGAGAAGTATTGATGCTGACACAGTAGTCATGGGAAATATATGTAGAATATTGAGTGATATATTGATGTTTATAATTAATGATGTTATTTTGTTGTAGTTGTAGTAAGGTAATGAGATTGAGATTTTGGGGATGGCAATTTTGTAGTAGGGGGTAGTGTATTGTGGGAGTCCGCAACATAATGATAAGTTGTGACGGGATTGGGACCGATTTAGTGGGACGGGGCCGCCTTAGGTAGAATCCAGGGGCCAGATAAGGGAAATGAGTTTTTTTTGGGGGGAAACACGTATCCCAAGTACAAAGGGTTAGCGAGTATTTTTTTTTTATATATATAGAGAAAAGGTGGCGAATTGAGTTTAATGATAAGTTGGGGTTAGAGAGTGTTTTGATAGAGATTTTGATAGAGATGTGTGTCATGGGAGTTACAATTGTTAGAAGTTAGAGTCAGAGAGAGAAAGATAATATATGTATACAGAGCAAGTAGTAAATTAAAAGAGATAATTAATTCAAATCACCCACTGTAATGGAGAATAAGATTGTTAAGCAAAGATGTAAAGGTATCTCCTTCTACCCTTTATAATTACATATAATACACTCATCAAAAAATACTCACCGCTGCCAGAATTTTACTTACCGTCATGGTCCCCGTAAAACTTACCTTTAAAAATTACCCAAGGTCGCCACGATATTTTCTGGTTTAATATCGAAACCATTCTACACACTTGCCCTTATAAAAATCCCGCTATCTGACTATAATACAACTCAGAAAAATCCCAAAGAACGTTAGACGAGGTTTTCAGCACAGAAAACTAGGAAATGGTTATGGCGTAATGACTTACTCTAACACATACTTTATATTAAATAAAATCTGAATTTATTTTAAGGTGAAATTTTATGAATTAATAAAATAAACATTTCTTAATCAACTAGCTTCTAACAAACTATTATGAACCAGTACTAAATTTTTTCCCTTAGAGATCTCGTTTGAAATTTAACACTTTATACATAACAAAGGAAATTACTAAAAATGGTGTTTGATTTTATTCAATTGATTATGTTCTTAAGTTTGCTACTCATCTGGTCAATGCAATCCACATTTTCCGCCACCACGTGTTACGCACTTTTTGTTTGTAGAACACTCCGAAAACTGATTTTATACTGTTTAACTTGGATTATTTTCTCAATCACAAATGTTAAGGCTGTTTCACAAATGACAGCACTATTCTTTTCAATCGGTCAGCTTACATTGTTCGCAAGCACATTTTTTTGGCAAACTGCGCGTTAACACTTTACTTGATAGGCCGATTAGATTATTTTCGGCCTATCTTGCGCCCGAGGCCACTGTTTAATTTTACATTACAACTTTACTGTCTGATGCTGGCTGTCTGTTGTTCACTCTCTACTGACACACAGCAGACTGTGTCACAAAGCTGCTGCTATGTGATTACGCAATGCGTCTGGCAGTTGTTTTGTCTGACTGTATGTGTGTTGCATTGCTGTACTGGAGGCTCCTTACAGGTGAAAGTCTGGCAATTTGGAAAGTGCTTAAACTGATGATTTGAATTAATATGAAATTAAACTGGGGTGGCTCACAATTCCGTACCGTCACAATACCCCCCCAATAAGAGGTTGAAGGCCAAGGCGTTCAAACTCTTATTGCCTAAACCTAAGAGGATCAGTGAGGATATGGCGCCGCAACCCCCCTGAACTCTCTACTAAATCATGGGTTCTTACCCCCCTAGTCTGGCGACTGCGAAAGCACCCATCCGATCTTACTGGACTTCTCTGTTCGAGATCCCAACACCGAAAAACCGAACAGATACCCGTCCCAGTATCGCCTGACTTTTAAAACATTCAATAAAAAAATCAACAAACGGCCTTCCATCACTCCATATCCCACATCTGATTTGTTTCCTCTTAACCGTACTGGTTCATTGACAACGTACTGGCTCATTTTATATTATAGACCCTAAAGAATAATATTAATAAAACAATATTGGTTTACAATGATACACATAAATTCCAGTTAAATTGAATAATATTCCCCATACAATGTTGCCCATCCAAAATAACACCTTAATTACACAAAAGGACATTAACTCCATTTATACTTAGCTACTATAAATTTGTTTTTATTTTTTTTTTATATATATATATATATATATACCCCCCTTTTAATCCCTTAACCCCTGATACCCGTTACATTTTAATGTGGTCTGCACGAGGCTTCTTGGCCCTTTTTCAGCCTCATCCTCGCCGTAACCCACATCTCCCTCGTGACCTGTAACTGGGTCACCGCCCACCCACACTCACTATTGCCCCCCCTAGACTGTAGCGTCCAGTTGCTTTCACAAGGACTGATGCGGAAGGGGTGGACTTTTTTTTTTTATTCCACCCCCATCCTTGCTTCGGCGTTACAATAAAATTCGGTATACATATAACCTACTATTCTTTTTTATATTATACACCCCTAATGGACTACCACCCCTATCTGGGTGAAAATAGCCCTGTTCCAAAATTTGGTAGATTCCCCAAAAAATAACCCCCCTACTAAGTCTAACAGACCACCGGATTGATAAAATAAAACAAACCACAAGCCGGTTATATCAAGTAAAATTTATGATTTGCCACAATTAACTACTTTCACGGTCATGGTCCGGTGAGGCCATGACCGCACTTAGGTGGGGAATCTACAGTTAAAACATAAAATATAGATTGGCCTTGATACAAGTTACTTGGACAGCAGTATATACATCTTATTTTCCAAACGCCGCTTCAGCTCAAACATTTCCTTCAGTTTTCGATTTTAAATAAATATTTTAATAAGTTAAATCCTTATTTACATCAATTGGTATTTACTTTATAATTCAAATTTGAATTTAAATGAAAATAAAGTTAAGTTCATTGTTAAAAATCATCGTTTCTATTAATTTTATTACTAAATTAATTTAATTGTATTTAATTTACTTTAATTAATTCACTTAATCTCAAAAGTTACAGTAATTGCCTCATTATTATTTGGTCTGTAAAAAAAAATTTGATTTCAATTCTTTTATGTCACAATAGGGTTTTACTCAAGATACTGATTCAGCAGACTACAACATTTTTTGTTATTGTCACCAAGCATGACTACAGACATTAGTCTCAACATACCACACCTGTTTATATAAACACTAGTCTGCAAGACTCACATCGTCTAAACATTCTGGTTACATCATATACTAACACCTGTACTTTTCAGTTTTTTATAAATTTTTAGATAACATATTTATCAATGGCTATTTCTTACCGTTCAACCAAATATACTTTTAATTCACCTTTCAATTATTATTTCTCTTTTAATTACAATTTCTATTTAATGCTATTATCTCAATTCATATTATTGAATCAACATTTTTTTCACACCTGTAAGCATTTTATCATTCAACTCAAAAAATTTCAATTATATAACTTTTAAATCAATCAGAATATTTTAAACATTTCAAATTGTTTCAATTAAATTCATTATTAAAATATAAATTCCATTATTATTGTTTGCCATTATACAAATGAGCCAATTACTGTTTCTGAACTTAATGTTATTATTTCTTTAAATTGCAAAATATTAATCTTATTATTACAACAATTAATTACCTACATACACTGTTCACTTAACCCTTTACAACACATACAATTGAATTCACTACATATTTATTTACAAATCTACTTCATTATTTATTCAGTTATCATATTTCAATGTTCAAATCAGCTAAGTCAACATCCTTAAAACAAAAATTTAACTGTCTTTTATTGTTTTATGGTCTAGCCTCCCTCGTCAAAAAGGTATCTTACATATTTATAGCATAAATGATTTTTATTTACATCCAATTTATTATTATTATTCTTATCATAAACCATTACCTCTATGTCATTCATTTTCCCTTTTATTATTCCATAAGACTTGTCACTATTATTTGTTTTTATCCAGCCTCCGTGAATATTTGTTGTTACACCCAGGTAATTTATTTTCTCATCATATTCCTCCACTACAAGTACACTAATTCTTCCTACAGGTACACATTTATCATCAATATAATCATTGTCTACTACTACACAAGGTATGTCTACATTATTTATCATAACTCTCTTAATATCCATCTTCTCTATCAGCTCTACATAACCTCTATTTATCTTGAACCACTCTAACTCTTTCTCTCTCTCATAATCACTTTCATCACAATACCTATCACAACACCACTGACCTACTTCACTCCATGCAAAGGGCACAACAAACTTACTATACCACTTCCTGGCTTTTCCAGGTTTACAAAAAATTAGGGGACTGCTTGAAGACACCTTGTCTTCCACATAATTACCGGAGGAAACTCTGTCCTCAAAAATCATTACTAGCGGAGTCCTTACTCCACTTATATCACGGGGAAAATTTGCCCTTTGCCACCCTAACCTTTCATCACACTCTCTCTCAATTTCATCAACACTCGCTAACATTTTGTTATTAAATTCTACTTCACCACAAACTTCATCATCACTATTTGTTTTCATCACATCATTCTTAAATAGCTCGTTTTCAACTATTTTATCACTATTATTTATTAATTCATTTTTACAACTGTAACTTACCTTGTTAGTTATTTCTTCGCTATTATCAAAGACACCACTTACCTGTGTTAACTCAACTTCTGTACTCTCTTTTAACTGACCTCTATTCTCCTCCCGCTTCTCGTCTGGTTTATCGATAGCATTTTTTATTGTATTACAACCCTTACTCATTATTTCCTCCCTTTCATCCGCTAGTTTATCCATCCTATCAAAACCCTTGTTTATAACACCCCTTAGTTCATCAAAATGTTTGTTCATCATTTCAAAACCCTTAACCATCTCTGTTTTTATAAGGTTCAACATATACGTCTTATATTCAGATTCACTCATATTATCCTTACTTACCTTATTATCTGCCACCTGATCGACTTTCTTTTTGTTAACTTGGTCTGTCTCTCTACCTTTATTTATCACCACCACACTATCATCATTATCACTAGGCCTATTTACTGCCTTATTTTCTACCCCTATTACTTCAACTATCTTACCTTTATCATTTGTTATCTTACCCCACTCCTCGTCGGTCATTTCACCTACTTCACCCATATTTATACTCGTACTTCAAAATTTATTTATAAACCCAACATTTACGCTACCAAAACATAACCTAATTTTTACAACGTAATTATATACGATTAATTTTACAAATACGCCGTTACCAAATCCTACTTTCTGTGCTTTAAAACAGGTCTAGTTCCTATAATATTTATACGAACATCCTGGCAGGGGCGTCGCTTGTAAAGGTATCTCCTTCTACCCTTTATAATTACATATAATACACTCATCAAAAAATACTCACCGCTGCCAGAATTTTACTTACCGTCATGGTCCCCGTAAAACTTACCTTTAAAAATTACCCAAGGTCGCCACGATATTTTCTGGTTTAATATCGAAACCATTCTACACACTTGCCCTTATAAAAATCCCGCTATCTGACTATAATACAACTCAGAAAAATCCCAAAGAACGTTAGACGAGGTTTTCAGCACAGAAAACTAGGAAATGGTTATGGCGTAATGACTTACTCTAACACATACTTTATATTAAATAAAATCTGAATTTATTTTAAGGTGAAATTTTATGAATTAATAAAATAAACATTTCTTAATCAACTAGCTTCTAACAAACTATTATGAACCAGTACTAAATTTTTTCCCTGAGAGATCTCGTTTGAAATTTAACACTTTATACATAACAAAAAAAATTACTAAAAATGGTGTTTGATTTTATTCAATTGATTATGTTCTTAAGTTTGCTACTCATCTGGTCAATGCAATCCACAATTTCCGCCACCACGTGTTACGCACTTTTTGTTTGTAGAACACTCCGAAAACTGATTTTATACTGTTTAACTTGGATTATTTTCTCAATCACAAATGTTAAGGCTGTTTCACAAATGACAGCACTATTCTTTTCAATCGGTCAGCTTACATTGTTCGCAAGCACATTTTTTTGGCAAACTGCGCGTTAACACTTTACTTGATAGGCCGATTAGATTATTTTCGGCCTATCTTGCGCCCGAGGCCACTGTTTAATTTTACATTACAACTTTACTGTCTGATGCTGGCTGTCTGTTGTTCACTCTCTACTGACACACAGCAGACTGTGTCACAAAGCTGCTGCTATGTGATTACGCAATGCGTCTGGCAGTTGTTTTGTCTGACTGTATGTGTGTTGCATTGCTGTACTGGAGGCTCCTTACAGGTGAAAGTCTGGCAATTTGGAAAGTGCTTAAACTGATGATTTGAATTAATATGAAATTAAACTGGGGTGGCTCACAATTCCGTACCGTCACAAAGAGAGAGATTTATAATAAAGATATAAAAGTTTTTATTTTGAAACCAGTGACAAAACTTTGATAGAATTTGATAATGTAAAGAGGTAAGGTGTTTATTTTAAATAATTTAAATGTCAATTTGCTTATTATTTATAATAATACTTTGTTATTTTAAATGTTTTATTTTATTATGTTTTGTGTTTCAAGTTAGATGGTTACAGATGTTAAATGTATTTTCAGACCTAACTTGTACATAACATATGGGGGTCAAGGTTGTGGACTTGACCTAGTTTCGATCAGCTGATGAGGTCATACACATACTAAGCTTGTTTCATAAGGAAGTCAATTCAACTTGTTTTCTGATCAATTGAAACAAATTCTAAATAATTGCTGTATGTAAAGGAAACCTTTTTAATAAAATTAAATTTTTTTGAATTTTAAAATTTTTTGAAAAATATTTTTTTTGAAAAAAAAAAAAATCTTGATTTTCGCCTGCCAGCTAATGAATATTTTAAGCTTTATTTTACTATTTGTGGGCCAACCATGTTTATTTGATTGATTTATTTTGTATTGACTTGTATTGTTAGACTCTAAGTGATTACATGTTAGGTTAAGGATATGTTTAATTAGGAGAAATGTTTAAATTAACTCATTTTAAATAAAACAGAAAATAAGGAAGAGAATTTTTGATACAATATTTTATTTTGAATTCTGAATTTTTTTCTTAGATGAAATAGTAAATTTTAAAGAATTTTTCAATGTATAATATGTAATGTGAGTGTGTGTGAGCCCAGTATCTGCTAAAGGCAGCCCAGCTTGCATACAAGGGGAAACATATCGGTGGAGGAGCTGGCATAGTTTAAGCCAGGGATTGAGGATTTTGGGGGTAGCATGTTAGAAGGTGAGGTGTGCTGTGGTACTTGTCTGTTTGATTTTTCGGTGTTGGGATCTCTTACGGAGAAGTCCAGTGATCTCGTTCAGATGCGTCCATAGTCGCCACACCAGGGGGGTCGTGTACCCATGTAGATTAAGAACCAGGGGGTTGTTGGCACCAGTTCCTCACCGGTCCTCTTCGGGGTTTATCAATGAGATTTCTTCTGTTTTGGACAGCAGAATTCTCATTGAGGGGGTATTGTAACGTGTCAAAATTGGGTAATTCCATTTATTACTGTTAATGGGTATTTGCATTTTTATTTATTTCATTTTTTCGGGATTTTACAAAAATATTGTACAACCGTTATTTCCATTGTAACAGAACACGTGGTAAGAAACAGTGTTGAAACAAAGCAGTAAGACGCAGTTGCTGTTGAGTAACTAGGCAAGGAATTTCGCACCACCCTAATTTTCTCAGAACTCAGTGTATGTGTGACGATGCGCGCACTTAACATCTCAAGCAGGGGCGCTGTAGTGACGCCGTGAAACTCCAACGGCGCGGTAAAAAATGGCGCATTAACGAACAGTTTGTGATATCAGCAAGACGAACTACAGGAAATATCGTTAAGCCCCGCCCACTGCTTGTGACATCATTCTAGCAGCGACAAATCTCGTCCACGGTTACCTCACAAAAAACACATTATGTGCCATGCATAGAGTGAATAAACCACAGCAATTCAGTTTGAACGGTGACGAAAACCTGTTGGCAGTGAATACACAGTTCCTCCTGCTCAGCACAGGACGCAGCCCAGTTTTACTCCATCCGTGTCGGCCGGCACACCAAGCTAAATTAGGCTCCTAATAAAGTTTTGTAATTTTACCGGTAATGAAGAAATAACAGTAAAAAATTGTGTGACCACGGTCCTTTAGAAGAACCGAACCCATTCCGATCGTTAATTTTTGGAAAATAACAAGACATTTACCCGAACAATGAGTGCGGGCGTGCAGACCGCGTGGTCGACGGGGAAGGAATATCATTCAACATGTTAAGGGGTTTATAATTTAGAGTGTTTGAGTGAGTGTGAAAAAATTGCAGGCTGGGCTCTGTCTGTATGAGTATAAGGTAAGATGCTAGAATAAGAATAAGTTTATAATTATATTGTTGTGATCAGGGAGTGGATCACCGAAAATTATTAGGCATGTATTTCAAATTTTAATTTTGGAGAAAGAATCTTTTTAAAGTTACCAAAGTTCAAGAAATAAAAAATTAAATTTTAATTCTCTTCAAAAATGAGTTGTGTAAGTGATTTGTTTAACCTGTAAACCATGTTTGTATCTAACGTACTTGTGATTGGATCCTGGCCCGTAACAGAGTCTTGGCAGGTAGGTGGAAATTATATTGTGAATTTGGTAATTAATAAATATAATCTATTATAGAGTATAACAACAGTTGCACTGAAGTTGATTTCTTTCACCACTTTATTGATGACAGTGTCCTCAAAAATATGAAGGAGCAAAAAAACTTGTATGCTCGAACTAAAATTATTAAGCTTCGGTCCCAAAGCAAACTCTTACCACATAGCAGATTTTCTAAATGGACCACAGTCACGATAAATGAAATTAAAAAATTTATTGCAATAATTCTTCATATGTCAATTTCAACAAGACCAGACAACAGACTGCACTGGACTAAAAATCCAGTTTTTCATCGCTCCTTTTGCCCAAATGTAATGCAGAGGTAGGTTCATTTCCATTTTATTGATCTTTCATCTAAATGACAATGCTACAGTGAAAGGTGAACCTGGTTATAACCCTCTCCATAAGCTTAGACCTCTTATTGACAAAATTCTTGAAAAATTCAAGACTTCATATATTGGTGAAGCTATTACAATAGATGAGGGTATCTGTGTTACAAGTAGTTAGGAAAATGGCAGAGTTACAAAGGATGCTCCTTGCAAAGTAATTAGCGGTTAGGCAAATAACAGTGGCCATAAATAATACAGTATGTGAATTCAACTATGAACAGTACAAAATTATTAAACTTTTGTACAAAATGTTTAAAGTTTTGATATATGGTTGTATTCCTGTTGAATAATTCTGTTAAAATTTTGTTCTTTGAATGCATTACATTTTACTTTACATTTTTCCTCTTAGAAAAATATTTATAGTGGAATGTAGATTTAATGCTCTGTCACTGGACAAAAGGCTTGTCGCATGACAAATGGCGCCAATCATACAACTCTTCGTTATTTTGGTGACCCTAAAAAGGGCCACTGGCGAAAATGCTGTGGTGTTTGTTCCGCCGAAGCCGCACTGAGATGTTCGTGGCGTACTGCAGTCCTCCTCTTCTTTCGGCATCGATTGCGTCGAGTCTGCTGCCAGCCCAGCGAAACCTATCGCTGGCGTGGTACAGGGCGAAGAATGTGAAGAACGTCGGTTCTACTCTTTGGCTGTTCCTTCCGGCTGGCTCCGCGTCGATGTCGTCCAAGAGAGGAGAGAAGATGAAGTGCGTCTGATGGCATGGCGATGGAGTGCGCCAAAAAATTCTAGCGGCGCTCTTTTTATGACCTGACCGGGATCGCTGATTGGCTCGCTCCGAACACGTCAGGTGTCACGCGCCGCCAGGTGTTCGTGGCTGGTACCAGGGAGCAGATGTTTGCCCCCGTGCCATCATAGCTCCTTCGATATAACATGGGACTTCGACAATGTAATACAATGCTCATATCTCACTGTCCCAATTATTTTCCCATACAAACAATGTATAATAAACCATGATTTGAACGCTCCCATTTAGTAATAGGTCTGTTGACGTAATGATGTTTATGCTGGATGGAATTTTACATTTGAAAGGACATAACACTCTTTATTTGAATAACTGCAAGAAAAACGTTCAATTTTCAAGTATGTATTTTGGAATGGATGGTGACGAGAGGTGGCTGTAGGCTTATTATGACTTTCAAAACCATGTAAATTTTGTTTGTTTTGCTTGGCAGTCAAAAGTTGGGTAGGTGGTTTTTTGGATTGTTGTCAAAGTCATGCTAACAAAATCTTAAAATTTTTCATATTCTTGTGCTTTGTAAAAATAATAACTTCTTTGCAAAAGATAAGTAATTATTATTGGTACTGCATAATTACAGTGTATAATTAGTATTATTGGTTATAATCACAAACAGAATTATCACTGTTGCACACCACTATAGAAAAATTATTCCGATTAGCGCTTTCAAGCTTTTCAGCTCATCGTCAGATCGGAAAATCATTACAAACAGTGATAATTCTGTTCATATTAATTTTACTGATAAATGTAGTGTACTTTAATTAGTTTTTGTAATTTTTACAACAGCAGAGTCCAAACAATTTATTATACAATGAACACTTCTGACCTAAAAGAGACTTCTGTATAACTACAGTGACTTCTGTTCCATTAATTTTTTTCTCACAATGTTAACTACCATATTTACCCGCATAATATTTGCGATTGTTTTGTATCTTCTTGATTCTCCCTTAATTTGGAATATGGTAATAGTGGAAACAGAAATTTCTGTAAAATAGCAATTACAACATAACAGTAGACAGCCCACTAATTTTCCTTTGTTGGTTGACCTTGAACAGCTGTGATATGGTGAAAATAATCAGATATGAAGCGGTAGCACAGGTTGTAGGTAGTGGGGACAAGGCGGGAATAGTGGAAGCCACGTGAGAGGAAATTGGCTACTACCGCAGTTGAAAATACTTGCTTGCTCCCTGAAAGTATGCAGTGTGCAGTCATACTTTCAGCAGGTGCTAATATACTGATGCAGAGTATTCAAACTGTTTTCAAAATTCATTTCAAATCATTTAAAGTTAATCATACTGCTACGTACTTGATTTGTTCAAACCTACAGTGTGGCAGTCACTTTAGAGGGAGGTAATTGGGCATGTAATTGGTTTGGATACAAAAATGTCTGATAAAATATACATTAACTTGTACACAATTACAGTCGTTAAGAAAACCAGAAAACTCGGAATTAATGGGAGTAACATAAAAACAAATTAATTATGAGTGATTTTATATATAAAAATTAAAACTTTTGTCTACCTATACACAATCTAAAGTAGATACAGTACATGTAGTTACATACTGTAGAAGGCCAAATACATTACATAAAGTTTTATGAGACAAGATAAGCATTAGACATAACAGACAGGGAACAATAGAAACATTTCACCCAGTCATAAATTGTTTAGTACAGCTTTTATTTTGTAAAGATTGACTTAGCAATGTTGTGTTTATAACAAGCCCATGTATCTGTTGATGCTCTGTATATGTAATATGTTTCCACTAAGCTGAAGTCAAACCTCAACAAACGTGTGTTTTGGTATATGTAATGCTTTGTGTATGTGTTATGATTTTGGAATAACGTCATTTTTTATGGATGATGTTGCAATTTTGTTACTTTATAAAATTCTATTTGGCTTCCTCACAAAGCTTCACAACAACAACAACAACAACAACAACAACAACAACAACAACAAAAATTGGGGGGGGGACACCTTTACATTTCTTAAGTTAAACTCGAAACCTTTATATAAAGCTACCCTTAATATAAAGCTCTTTTTACTCAGTCCACTGAAGAGTGTCATATTATCAAGGTTCCAATGTATGTTTAGTTCACATTAATCAACTGATATGTTTCTAAACTGATAATGTATTATTTATGTTGACACACATGCTTGTGTATTTTTTTGTTTTTGACACTTTAAAGGTACTGTTCTTTGATTATTCAAGAAAGGTAAAGGTATCTCTGTTACCAAAATGTTTTTTTATTACTATGGATTCAATAAAATAGATGTGCTGTGTTCTATAAACACAATACATTCCAAGAATCATGGTCATATCATTAGGTTAACAAAATATTATGTTATTCACTCACGCAGAGTTCATGAATAAATAAAGAAAGTCATTTACATCACAGAAACACAACCTAACTGTCACTTACAAGACACTACTGTACATTTGGTGAGTGACTGTATCTTGATTGTGTGGATTGGTGTATCACACAGTTCATTAGATTTAAAAGAAAGTTTGTAATTCAGTAACTGATGAAGTTGAATCTTTGAGGTTCTGTAAATTTAAAATTCCTCCAAAGTGGCCATGTCTTTGCCTTTTCTACAAAAATGTAATAACTTTAAGTTGTTTTGAAAACTTGAATATTGTACGGATGTAAAAAGTAAAGAAAAAATTAATCAAAAGATTGTAGGTAATGTCAGAATTATAACTACAGGGAAAAAAGTAATATAATCAAGTGTTTAAAGTGTAGTGAGGCGATATCCCCCAGGGGCTCATTGTCCATATTTCATATGATGGTATAAGTGATGTTTATTTTACCATTAACAATGACACACTCTGCCTTTCTATTTAAAAGTTTTAAAACATTTTATCTTCTCGTTGGAACTATTCGTTAGTTGTACGTTCCTCTACCTTTAAATCGGTTACTCACAATTGTCTGACCGTACTTTCTATTTTTGTTGAGATGTGTCAGTAGCGATTTGGACGTATTAAGAGTGTTTACATACTTTAGTATTTACTTACTTAAAAGGTTTTCTTAGCATCTGTTCAAATAAAGAGTGTACAGTAATCGTCTCTGTGGTTGCAAAATAACCGCCAATATCCTGTTTTGAAGACTTTCAAGGATTTGTACCGCGCGTGGCAATCTGAGCTCTGATTGGCCGACGCATGGGAGTAGCCCAGTTACTTGGTTGAAGCCTTCTGAAACTATAAAAGCTGACAGAGGCCCAAACCAGCATCATTTGGTCTGTCGAGTGATCCGGGGCGACACAGCCGTGTGTCCTGTAAATTTTCGTTTTCGTCTTCAACTACTGTGAATCTCAAGTTTTTAAAGTATAATTATTCAATTTTTATAATATTTATTAAAGTGTAAAGTTAGATACGCGAAACGCGCTAACTGCTCTTCAGTCGCAGCTCATATCACAGAATGGCACTTCGAAACAGAGAGGGAGGTATGACTAGGGAATAATTGAAATTTGTGTAACTTAAATACCAAAAGAGAGAGACTTTAAAAAGATTTATAAAGACTATAAAATATCTTATTATCAAATAAAAGTACAGTTGATCTATTTAAAGACAATAAGAGAGAGACATAAAATTGTAATAAATATTAAATTTTGTTAACAGTTATAAATTGAGTTATATAAACATATTAAAGAGATATTACATTATTTTGTTCTAATATCTATATAATTAAATTTTAAGTTTGCTTCTTAATCTTGAAACAATTAACTGAATTATTTTGGAGTTATGTAAAGTTTATGTATCACTTTGAATTAGAGATCTAAAGGCTTTTATGTTTAAATGCTTACTAATTGTTTTATAAAGATTTATTGATTGATTGAAATGTACTAAAATCATTACAGAAATTCAGTAACTAATAAACGTAAGAATTAATAATCTTAGATTTGAGTTTCATTTGTCTGTACACCTATAAGCCACCACTATCACTTAAAAGGTATTGTATGATACTTGGAAGCCTCCTTACCGCTCGGGAGACGCTGGCCACGACAAATGGTGGCAGCGGTGGGATAAATTGGTGTGCTTGAGGTTTAGAGACATATGTAAACTTATATAAAAGTGTTTCTAGGTATAAACAACTTTTCAATCTAGATTTCTAGATATAAACAACTTTTAAAGGCATTGAAAGTTTCTTTAATACATAACTCAATAGCTGATTATTATTTGAATCATCCTGCAATTTGTAAAATTTTAAATTCAAAAGAGTCAAGAGGAGATAAGTGGCATATATATATTTGTTATTTTGATGAAAACTTTCAGCAAAAGTCTAACGAATTTACCTTAATTAAAGGGAAACCCATAAGATTAATAAGAGAAATTGAATATAGTAATGTTTTAAATTGTACAGAATATATGGATTATGTTGCTTGTAAATTTCTGAATAGAGAAGACTGTACGATTGAAGCTGAAATAGATTTTTATGACAAAGTTACATATGTGATTCTAGTAAGGATACATTAAGATGTTTATTATTGTTATGTTTAATATATGTTGATATGTAATTTGTGATGCTTAACTCTAAGTGGTATATCATTATCGAATTCGGTATTATTTAAGTTTTCGCGGGACTATGAAATTTATTTGAGATTTTTTTTTGAGAGATTAATTTGAGATATTTATGGGCAGTAGCTTTTCTAAGAATAAAAATAATAAAGGCCATATACAGCAGATAAACGATCTTTTGGGCAAACAGCGGGACAAATCGAACCTCAGCGTGAACCAATTAGTCCAGATTTATATATGAAAGTAGGGACAAGAGTAGGGACGATAACTGCTTATTACGAACATATTCCATCTGTAGTTACTATAGGACATAGTTTGCGTCCACCCACACCACCTGTTCGTATTCCAAAGTTACAGCCACCTGAAACGTCTAATTCTATTGACATAACTTTCAGTAGCAGTACACAAAGGTCAATTGAACCACAACCAAGTATAAGTAATACTCTTTCAATACCTTCACCTTTATACGATATACCAAGACCCAATCCAAAGAGTACATGAGTCGTAGACCTGCATATTATCTCCCTATCACAGACCCAGACATTCTGTTAGAAGGGTGTGAAACATTATTGAGAAGTTTATTACAAAGGATTATTGAAAGATATATAAACGGGCATAGTAATTATACAGACGAAGCAAATGTAAATAGGGTTCGAATATTGAAATTAGAGATTGAATTTCATAATTAAATATATGAATTCTATATTATACCTTATTATTTGTTTTCTATTAGGACTTATTTCGTGTATCGCAATACAGTCTGCTTATTTATTGTGGTACAACGAAACAGATTACATTCAATTTTGAAGTGTTTAATACATTCTAATCATACTATATTTTGAATAATCTAAACCAAAATGGTTAACACAGACCCAAAAACGGGGAAACCTATTGTATCAGGAGATACATCAGCTTCTAGTATGTCCGCAACGTCCTCTACGCGTGTTAAAGATATGTCAGTATCAAATTTAATTGAACCATGGAATGGAGAAGGTCCTATTTCAGTATCAGAATTTTTCGCGAAAATTGAAAGAGCAGCGAAAACCGGAAATTGGTTAGACTCTGATAAAGTAACCGTAGCTGTATTAAAATTTACGGGAGCAGCCGCTTTGTTTTATAATAGTAATGTAGAAGTTGCAAGTGAGGATATAACCTTTGATCGTTTAAAAGAAATATTTACTGAGCGATTCAAGATTAAACATCTTGATCAATTTCATTAGAGTCAGTTGCAAAATGCGACGCAACGTAAGTCGGAAACACCAGAACAGTTTGCTGACAGATGTAGGCGTTTGTGTGCACGTACAGTTAGACAAGTCGCTGACCCTGAACAACAACGCATTATTAATGAAGAAGCGGAACGTCGTATGTTAGCCGCGTATATTAATGGTTTAGCGGGTAACGTCGGAACCCAAGTACGTTATCGAATGCCTGCTACTTTAACAGAGGCATTACAAATTGCTTCGACGGTTACAGAAGTCGAAAATATGGAAGCCCGACGTGCTCAACAAAACAGATTTCAAAGTCCCAATCGAATATTTACTGTAACATGTTTTAATTGTAATAAACAAGGTCATGTAGCGAGAGATTGTCGTTCTCGAATAAATAATTTCGGTACTAATGTGAAGAAATCCAATAGTACAAATTTTAATACAGGGGTTAAGGGAAACAGGGATTTCCGGGGTTATAATTCTAATGGAGGTAGTCGAGATATTTCTAAAGTTGAATGTTATAATTGTCGTAAAACAGGGCATTACGCGAATGAGTGTCCGCAAAGGAGGAAGTTAGCGATTTCCCCAAACGGGCAAAGTTCGACGGGAAACGGTCCCACCCCGCCGAACGTGAGGTCGAGCAGAGTGTAATCAAAGTACAGGTAGACGTAAACGGGCGTGCAGACGAGAGTATGGAGATAGAGCGACTGCCAAGCCAGACTCTACATGTGGAGCGACCGCAAAGCCGGACTCTGCACCTTACAGACGTTACGTGCGATCCTAGTTACGATGACGCTTTGTCAGTGGACGTTATCGTAGGACGTAAACCTTGTAAATTTCTGATTGACACTGGGACTATGGTTTCATTTATAAAAAGGGGTATCAGCCAAAAGTTAATTCGAGAGATTAAAGTTGTTGCTAAAAGTGCTACTGGGGATGAACTAAAGGTCTTCGGAGTACAGATGGTAGGCTTCATAATTGAAGGTACCACAGTCTATCACGATTTTATGGTAGCAGACCTTTGTACTGGCTTTGATGGACTGTTCGGAATAGACTTATTGAAAAAATTAAATGTTTACATAAATTTTTCCAATAACGATATTTATGTAGGAGGAGAAAAAGTCACCAACAGTGAGGAGACCAGGGAACCTGATACAGAAACGGAAGGGACTGGCCATCTCAACCCACCTGTAGAAGAACCTGAAGTATGGAGTATTGTGACCATCCAGGATCAGTCCATACCAGCAAAGTCCGAGATGCTTGTGCAGGGACGCCTGCAGGTGACACAAGCAAGTTGGCGTACGCCGGGATTAGAGAAATCCCAAGAGTTATCCGGATTTGATGAATCCGATGAGTTGTTATGTGGATCCAAAGAGTTTAAGGGTGTAGCCCATGTTAATATGTTGTCTGGATTAGGTAAATCCAAAGTTGTTTCGGGAAAAGGTAATTCCCAAGAGTTTTCCGGTTCGTGTAGTTTATTTTCGCAACCACGATCGCGAGGATCGGGGGTGTTGCGCAGGTTAAATAGATCCAGGGGATCAGGTAGATCTATTCGTGTACACGACGAAGTTCTAGTAGAACCGGTAGAGTTTCAGACTCATGGCATTAGAGTAGCACGATGTTTAAGTAGAGTTTTTCACTCCATGAAATACTCAGATGTTGTTGTTCAAGTTGTTAATTTCAGTAATGAAGATTTAGTTCTCCCGAAGAATAGTTTGTTGGGGTTAGCTGAGGCGTTTGATCAGGCACCAACCGGAACGTCAGTGATGCCCATACCCACAAACGGTGAAGACCATGAGCAAAGTAGTTGTGAAGTATTCACGTTGAATACTAGTGAAAGAGGCTGTACTGACCCATTGTTATATAAAGAGGAGTTGAATGAAGAAATTCAAAGTAAGTTATCGCATTTGTCTGATCTAGAAAAGGGAATCATTGAACCTATTTTGTTGAAATATAAACATTTATTTTCAGAACCAATTGTTAATACGGGATGTAGTGTTAAGATAAAACATCGAATTGATACGGGAGATAGCCCGCCGATTCGGAAGAACCCTTATAGATTACCTCATTCTTTAAAGCCAGTTGTAAAAGAGCATATTGAAGATATGAAAAATCGTGGTATAATTCGTGAAAGTTCTAGTCCATGGGGAGCACCAATTGTTATAGTAACCCAGACACGGAAAACCGATTCAATTGTTAAACATCGTTTCTGTGTAGATTATCGCGCTTTAAATAATGTTACTCGTAAAGATGCATATCCATTGCCTAATATTGCAGAAACTTTAGATAGTTTAAATGGAAGTGAATATTTTTCTACATTAGATTTATGTAGTGGTTATCATCAAGGTAGTATCGAGCCCAACGATATAGAGAAAACTGCATTTACTGTCCCAGGACATCATTTTGAGTTTCTTAGAATGCCATTCGGATTATGTAATGCACCCGCAACTTTTCAACGCCTGATGGACAATGTCTTGATGGGATTGAAAGGGGAGGAAGCATTAGTTTATCTCGATGACATTATAATTTTTGGAAGTAGTTTAGAAGAACATACTAAACGACTTGAACGAGTTTTACAAAGACTATAAAACATTATAAAATAAAAACTAAAGCAAATGAGAATCCAGTCGTACATTATAATCGTTTAAAACCTAGCAAGGTCATAACTAAGAAACGACGACGCGTGATAAAGCAGTTACCGCAACGCGATAGTGGAAGTGTGTCAGACGTATACGACCTTGACCAAGAACCAACCGTCGACGAAATTTGTTTAAACAAACCGTTCATTGTAAACACTGGGCCAACCCAATGTACACCTGAACCAACATGTCAGGTTAGCGACCTTGAAGCAGAGAGGAAAGATTCCACTGTTGAGTTACGTGATGTAATACGAGCAAACGTTAACGACCCTGAGTGGATCCCTCCACCCACTCAACAAACCGTTCCCGAAATAGTTGGTCGATATGAATTGAGACCGCGTGAAAATATTATAGCACCTCGTAGATTAATAACTGAGTGAATAAATTAGAATATCGCATGACATAAAAGTAATGGGAAATTTTTGTACGCATTACAGATGCAGTACTGAGGGCACTGTTATTGATATTGAGTCTCACGAATGTTCAAAGCATGGATTCAAATGGAAGTTCTAACGCACTGATGACGAAAAATACACTTGACTCTCAGGGATGCACAAATATTTCTGACTTAAGTAGATGTCATTTTGACAAAGGACTTGTATTTATTAAACAAAGAGACATCATATTGACAACCGACACCTGGACCATAGCAGTTACTGTAGGAACAGAAGACTATGACGATATTTTATTCCAAGTTTCAAATTTATTTAAATATTTAAAAGGGTTAGAAACTTCATCAAATTCTACAGACATTAAATTTCTTATTCCATCTTTTGAATTAATTCGTTTACAATCGAAACTGAAATCCACACAAAATCAAGTTGACAACTTAAAACTTCTCTTACCCACTTCTAGAACTAAAAGAGGTTTAGTTAACGGAATTGGAACAGTATTCAAATATTTATTTGGAACTTTAGACACAGACGATTACGAGACTTTAAATACGAAACTTGACGAAATAGACAATACTAGTGAAACAGTTGCACATGTTGAATCAGATAGATTAACTTATTTGAAGAAATTAACAAATGAAGTTGAAAGTAATAATAAAGCTATAAAATCCTTAGTGAATACTGTAAAGATAACAGTCGAGGAAATTAATAACGTAACATCAGTAATAACAAATGAAATATTGAAACTAAAGAAACAGTTAGAATATCAGTCTAAAATATCTTCCTTGTTTCGAGAAATAGAATTGACATTAATTGAAGTCGATAATCAATTAACTCAATTACAAGAAGCGTTAGATGTAACATCCGCAGGATATTTGAGTGCAATTTTAATTCCCCCTAATAAGTTGAATAAATTGTTAAAAGAAATTGCAACCAAATTGCCTGTTGGACTTTCGTTAATTATAAAAAGCGAACTGGATATGACATATCACTATTATAGAGTAGCAAAAGTTCATGCTATAGCTACAAGAAATGTAATTAGAGTAATCATAGATATTCCTTTACAATCAAATGACAATAATTATGAATTGTATAACATTAAATCATTACCTTACTATGATACAAGGTTAGAAAAATTTTTAGTTGTAATTACAGAAATGAAATATATTGCTATATCTTATGATAGACAAAAATTTATTGTAATGTCAAGTATTCAAGCAAGGAAATGTATAATTTCACCTTTTGGTATATGCTCTCTCAATGTGCCAATACGATATGCAGCTGAAGGAAAGAATTGTGCTTATTCTATGCTAATCGGAGATGAAGAAAACGCCAGATAGTTATGTCGAAGGACAATTTTGAAGAGATTCCAGATTCCAGTCATCTATGAAGGAACCAACGGAGACTTCTGGATTTACAGCCTGCCTAGTACAACTCGAGTGACATATCAATGTTCAGATCCTACAAATGGTATTCATAATGTGAACTCAGAGAGTATGTGGATAGCTGGTACAGGAATACTTCATCAACCCAAGACGTGTCGTATTATATCTAAATACTTCACGTTACGTCCACATCTTCAAGGGCAATCCTCAGCCACAATTAGAAGGAATCACATAATTGTTCCTCCTATCAATAATCTGTTGTCATCATCAGAAATGACAATGTTCAACTTCACTTTGAATGATCAGTTAATACAACTGGATCAGATTAATCGCATCTTGAATGAAACCGGCTCAGCTGATACTGCTGACATTGACTTATTACAAAGGAAGCTATCCGAGATAAAAATTCGACCACACTCTTACCACAGTAGTACTACTACTACTGAATCAAATCATTTGTTTACTTCTCTTATCATTATTATCACTGTGATAGTAAGTGTCATACTATACACATGTGGATTACAACATCCAGGTATACGTAATTGTGTTATGCCACTCGCTCGAGTTCGAACAGTAGTGCTAAGAAGACGTCATGAACCAATCTATGAGGAAATGCAACCCGTTACCACACGGAATTCCGATCCTTCTGCGGAATCAACACATTTCACAGGAGAAGTGCATCAAGTGCAGTGATATAAAAGTGAAATTTCATTGTAAAATCATTCACAGTAGAAAACCCTACCTCTATCCTCTATACTATATCCCTATATTTAGTATACGTTGATGACATTCTAATACTGTACAGGGGAAACAAAAGACAATGTGAACAGTTACTAACGCACATAAACAAAATACATAAAAACATAACCTTCACTGCCGAATACGAACACAACAATACCATAAACTTCTTAGACCTCTCCATCACAAAACTAGAACACAGGCACAAATTCAGTATATACAGAAAACCAACTACAACTGACACACTAATATACAACACCTCCAATCACCCAATACAACACAAACTAGCTGCTTTTAGAACCATGATACATAGACTTAACAACATCCCCTTAGATGAAATAGACTACAAAAACGAACTAAACACGATAAAATATCTAGCAGAATCTAACGGTTATGACAGAACAATAGTCAGTAAACTCCTACACAAAACACAAAACAAACAACAGACAAAGACAGAAAACAACAAATTCATAACACTAACATACATCAACAAACAAACAGAAAAAATTGCCCACAAATTCAAAAAAGCAGGTTACAGAATCGCTTACAAAACTACTAACAAAACAGAACACACACTATCAAAACGCATGCCCAAAGCACAAAACAAATTCGATCTACCCGGTGTATATAAACTAAATTGTTCAAATTGCAGTAAATTCTACATAGGCCAGACAGGACGTAGCTTCAAACAGAGATACATTGAACACACAAAAGCACTCCACACCACTACAGAATCTACCTTCGCAAACCACCTCATTGAAGCAAACCACACATATAAAAACATCGACAATAACATGAACATACTACACGTACACACAAAAGGCCGAAAACTAGACACTCTAGAACAATTAGAAATATACAAACACACAAAAACAAATAAAAACGACATCCTAAACGAACAGACACAATTCAAATCGCACGCATTATTCGAACACATCTCACCACACACACACAGCTTCAATCTTTCGAAACACTTTCTCGTCGCCAACAAGACGAGCAGCGCTACTAGCGACAGCCTCTGATGAAGCCTTCTATAGGTGAAAGCCGGTTTAGGCTGTAAGGCACTATACCAAAACATTAATTAATCAGGAGGCAGTGCTGTAAAATGTAAGTATGGTAGGCAAACAGAAGCCATGGGATCACTGTATACCAATTCCAGGCCCTGTTGTTCTTGAGATACAGTGATGACTAAGTGAAGTTTTCAAGGAAGGTTTGCTACACTGTTATCGGAGTAGCAGCATTTTTATGTTATGTGAATTCACTGGATGGGAATTTTGTGTTTGATGATTCTGAAGCTATAGTCAATAATCCAGATATAAAACGGACAACGCCAGTTTTACAAATGTTCAAAAATGACTTCTGGGGTACACAGATCACTCACAATGGTAGTCACAAGTCATATAGGCCTCTTACAGTCCTATCATTTAGGCATGTTTTGTTGAATGTTATGTGAGCAGTAATTTTTCTAACCTTCAATATTGTGAATTTGTGCATTATTCGAACATATCTCACCCCACACACACAGCATCGATCTTTTGAAATTCGATTCCGTCACCCACAACAAGACGGACAGCGCTACCAGCGGCAGCCTCTGAAGAAGCCTTTTAAAGGAGAAAACCGGTTCAGGCTGTAAGGTAAAACTTTACGTTTTTACTTATAAAAAACTTTGTGTTCCGAGTCGTCAATATTATAGTGATATTTAGCCCTATATTTACTTTATTACATGTTTTGAAGATTGTTAAAATGTATTTGTTCATCCACCAGATTGTATATGCATGTTATATTTAAGTTAGGATAAGATAAGCTCTCTCCAAGCAATATTGAGTACTGTAAATGTAAATTAAAGTGAGGTACATGGTACCTCCCTTTTAAAAAAAGGGGAGTGATGTAGTGCGGCGATATCCCCCAGGGGCTCACTGTCCATATTTCATATGATGGTATAAGTGATGTTTATTTTACCATTAACAATGACACACTCTGCCTTTCTATTTAAAAGTTTTAAAACATTTTATCTTCTCGTTGGAACTATTCGTTAGTTGTACGTTCCTCTACCTTTAAATCGGTTACTCACAATTGTCTGACCGTACTTTCTATTTTTGTTGAGATGTGTCAGTAGCGATTTGGACGTATTAAGAGTGTTTACATACTTTAGTATTTACTTACTTAAAAGGTTTTCTTAGCATCTGTTCAAATAAAGAGTGTACAGTAATCGTCTCTGTGGTTGCAAAATAACCGCCAATATCCTGTTTTGAAGACTTTCAAGGATTTGTACCGCGCGTGGCAATCTGAGCTCTGATTGGCCGACGCATGGGAGTAGCCCAGTTACTTGGTTGAAGCCTTCTGAAACTATAAAAGCTGACAGAGGCCCAAACCAGCATCATTTGGTCTGTCGAGTGATCCGGGGCGACACAGCCGTGTGTCCTGTAAATTTTCGTTTTCGTCTTCAACTACTGTGAATCTCAAGTTTTTAAAGTATAATTATTCAATTTTTATAATATTTATTAAAGTGTAAAGTTAGATACGCGAAACGCGCTAACTGCTCTTCAGTCGCAGCTCATATCACAGAATGGCACTTCGAAACAGAGAGGGAGGTATGACTAGGGAATAATTGAAATTTGTGTAACTTAAATACCAAAAGAGAGAGACTTTAAAAAGATTTATAAAGACTATAAAATATCTTATTATCAAATAAAAGTACAGTTGATCTATTTAAAGACAATAAGAGAGAGACATAAAATTGTAATAAATATTAAATTTTGTTAACAGTTATAAATTGAGTTATATAAACATATTAAAGAGATATTACATTATTTTGTTCTAATATCTATATAATTAAATTTTAAGTTTGCTTCTTAATCTTGAAACAATTAACTGAATTATTTTGGAGTTATGTAAAGTTTATGTATCACTTTGAATTAGAGATCTAAAGGCTTTTATGTTTAAATGCTTACTAATTGTTTTATAAAGATTTATTGATTGATTGAAATGTACTAAAATCATTACAGAAATTCAGTAACTAATAAACGTAAGAATTAATAATCTTAGATTTGAGTTTCATTTGTCTGTACACCTATAAGCCACCACTATCACTTAAAAGGTATTGTATGATACTTGGAAGCCTCCTTACCGCTCGGGAGACGCTGGCCACGACATTGAGTAGACTAATTACAGAAAGTTTACTGAAGATAACAAAATCTGAACTTCAGCTGGTGATCCCACAACACGCTACATTACAAATACTAACAATCAACAAGTGTACCATCAAATAAACCATGTATGTGATAGCAAGAATTTTCAAATAGATTGTAATGGAACAATTTTGAAGGAGGTATGTTTTTTATTTCATTTAATATCAACTATTGGGAAATAATCGGTTTGGACACCCTTTGCGGCCACCGAGACCACTAACACTTATTTGGACACCCTGTATACAATCCTGTACCGGTCCGTGCCTAGCGCACAACGATAACACCGTGGAATGTCAGCTTGTGCGCACATGCGTGTATCCTCCGTTGGGGAGAAGTAACAAAAACTTGGTGGATAACGCTCAACTACAATGGAATGTGGCAGTGCGTGTGCGCCCGTGTGCCGCTATCTGTACTCTCGACACCAAAGTTGATCACCGGAACCAGCCATGTGAGGTGCCGCAGCCAATCACAGCACGAGCTGGCGGAAATGTTTTTTTGACCAACGCACTTGTAGCGTCGTCAGTCGACGAAATCACCCATTCCCGGCCGGGACAAGGTTCACAGTTCGCGACCCTTAAATTTTGCATTTTAACATATTCTGAAGTGTAACAGTAAAGTTGAAGATAAACAGTTAAATCCGACAGTGTAAACGAAGTTAGCAGAGTGTACAGCAAAAGTGAAAAATGTGACAAATAAACAGGACAGTCGTATACATGCGCGACGCCACACGCGGTCAGCCGAAGGACTCTGGTTAAGTAGTCGACTCAAATCTAATTTCAATTATTTTTCAAATTCATAAAAAAAGGGGGGTTATAACTAAATTATAGGGAATTTTATAGTATGAGAGAGAGAGAGAGAGCAATATGGGTCGCTTTCATAATTTAGATACCATGGTTAGAATATTAAGTGTTTAGTCATAAGTATCGCAACTATTTTCATTTCATGTATAACAAGTATCAATGCTTTCAAGCAAAGTTTTTCGAATGAACCGCTAGTAAATTAAAATTAAACTGATATTCCAATAATTATTAACGATGTAATGTAAAAGAAATTGATGAAGAGGGAGTTCAAGTTTAATAATTAATATTAAAAAATTAAAAGTTAATAAAAAGTGTCAATTAAACACATTAATGTGTGTTTGTCATTGCATTGCCTGTTTTTCTCTGCCTAAGTACATCAGACGACACCCTGATAATTCGCTAAGAAGGTAAGTGATACCAATTAAAATTTTTTATTAAACAAGTAGAGTTTCAGTTGTTTACCCAGATTTCTAGATTTAAATATTTATTTTAAAGCTCGTAACGCTTTAATTGGTGCCTGAACAGTTGACATTGTAAATTAATTTTTAATGTAATATAAAATAAATTAATTTACAACCTGATCGAAAAAATGGCAGAGAAAAGCGAGAGTGTAAATTTATGTGAAGGTAGTGTGGAAGGGTCAATTTTAAATGTTACGCAAGACGATTTAATATCGACAAATATTAACGAGAGTGTAGACAATACAACACACGAATTAACGATTGAGACAGTAGACGCAAAAATAAGCGATAATGTAAATATATTTAATCAGTTAGCGTTAATAATGGAGATGATGTCAGGAATGAAAACTGAGATCAAATCAGAAGTGAATACTATAAATATTAAACTGACTGATTTAAATAACGAGTTCATAAGTGTGAGGAGCGAATTGAGAGCGAGTGCAATAAATATGAACAACCGTTTGGAAAGTATGAATGAGGTTATTGTTGGAGTGAGAGATGAACTGACTAGTGTTATAAATAATGTACAAGACGAAATGAGAAACGATAGAAAAATAATTAACGAAAAACAAAAAGAAAAAATGTTAGAAACAAATCAAAACTTTGACACATTGACAAGTAAATTTAATGATAAAATTAAAAAGCAAAATGACAAAATTGACTGTAATGTTCAATGTTTAATTAATGAGTGTGAGCAAAGTGAAATACAAGAAAATATAAATGATGCATTCAGAAGTAATTGTGAACAAGTTGATGCAATTAACATTAATGTAACTAGCTTAAAGAAGAAACAAGCAGAACATGAGCGTGAAATAATTAAAGTCAGAAAAGACTTAAATGTATCCATTAATCAGATGTTAACTAATGTGAGTGAGAGAGATTTATATAGAGAGTTGTATGCAGATAGAGAAATAGAATTGTATAAGTTAAAGAGAAATTATTATGAGTTAGAGAGAAAGTGGAAAGAGAGAATAGAATATGTGGGGCAGAAGGTAAATTTTCCTATTAATTTTTCTGAACCAAGGTGTTCACAAGTGTTGTTTAAGAAGGGAAAGAGTCCCGTATTGATAAATGAATTGATGTTGTATAATGTTGTACCCTCTGTCTGTAATAATAATGTTGAAAGTATGATTTTGTATTGTGGTGAGAGAGATATAAGTGGAGAATGGTATGTTAATAAAGTAACAGAATTATATAATGTGAATCGAAAGTATGACGCATGGAGAGAAAGTTTAACAGTATACTTGAAGAATAATGTAAATAATTATCTGACAAAAGTAATTAACCCGATCATGAATGTATTTACCGATGGAGACTGGACAATAATAACTTATATTGACAAGTTGTATGAAATATTAATAGGGAATAACCCTATCAATTATAATGACTTAATGAATGGAATAAAGGTAATGGATGATTATTATAATGATAGTAATGACAAATTGAGTGTGTATAATAATGATGCATGTTACAAATACATTAGATATATATATAACGATGGAGGTTGAACTAAAATATCAGTGTATAGACATTGGTAAATATTGTAAATTTTGGTAATGACCTTGCAGATTTGGGCATATGAAGCGTGAAACAATTGAACAGTTATTGACGCATGATTTGTAAATAATTTGTGAATTCATTTGTGTAGATATATTATTAATATTTTGCAGTTTACATGAATAATTAGCGTAATAATAATTATGAAGTTGAATAATTATGAAGACAATAATTGATGCTTTGTAAATTTTGATAATAATTGAAAAATGTAAAGTTTAATAATCAATTGAAGTGAATAATTTGAGATGGCTAAATATTGTGATTTAATGTTGTATGATTGAATTTTTATGAGATATTTAAATTATTTGATGAAATTTCAATTGAAAAACAATTAATGAATAAATAAATCTTAAATAGTTTAGTTTGTGGAATGACATAATTGTTAAAACATATGTTAATAATAATTTTGAAATTTTAAGAAATTCTTCCTATTGTATGACGGTCCATATGAGGTTAGCCAAGTGAAAATGGAGAATGCGTATGTTTTAGTAGATTTGCAAACTCGAGAAATAAAGGGAACCTATAATGTGACCCAGTTAAAAAAGTATTATCTAGCTGAGTGATGATGGATGTATTTGTGAATATTAATATTTTCATACCTAAACAGACATTTTTATATTCTATTATTATAAATTGTTATTATTGTTTATACACACATTATGTATTTTATGTAAATGGACATTAAGATAGTTAAGAAAGAAATGTATTAGTTAAAACACCACCAAGACTAGAAATGTCATGTAATATAAATTATCAATTTTAATTTTAAAAGGAAATATTATACTTGTGATTCCCCAACTTTTTGGGCGGTCACGGCCTCACCGAACCTTGACCGTGGAATTGGTTTAGCTTTAACAGCTATGGTTGGGGCTCATTGCGTCACGTTCTGCCATAACTGGCCATAGCTGTTATCATTGTAAAGGTGTACTTTGAAATTGATGGGGGGTGAAATTAAGGGGAATCACCAAACTATGAAACAGCGGCTGCCACTCTGCCCGCGTAGGGGTAGCAGAGACAGGTGGTAGAACCGTTTTAAGGGTGTATCATTTTATAACAAGAACATGATGATGTTCACTATTTTAAAACTTTATAGCGGAAGCAGAGACACGGAGAGGTAAACCCTGCTCCAAAATATACAGTCTCTGTGGAAGCGAAAAGGCGCCACAGTTTTACACAATTTGCAATAGAGTGTGTGGCCGGGAGGTGGCTCAGAGGAGCCACGAATGTAAATTTTATAACATAAAAATGTTTTACTAATTCAAATTTGATCCTATAAAAAAAAACTGCTTGTGCTCTGTTAAATAACTAGCTGCTCAGACAAGTCAATACAAGTCGTTCATGCTATAATTTTAAGTGTATTATTATTATTGTTGTACGTTAGATATAAGAATTGATAAAAATATATTTCATGCAATTTGCTCAATTTTGAAATGTGTTTACAATTAGCTAGGGATGTCAGCTGATATATAGTATATAATTATTGATATGTAGAATATCACTTAGGAATGATTTGCAATTTGTTCAAGCCAGTATAAATAACTAAATCACCCAAAGTAGTGGATATGAGATTATCAAAGAAAAGAGGTTCATAGTAAAAAGGTAAAATTTTGATTGAAACCGAGGAAAATTTTAATAGAACTTGAAAATGTAAAATTATAAAGTGTCTATTTGAATAATTTAAATGTCAATCCAATTGTTAATTATAATAATATTTTGTTAATTTTAAATGTTGTATTTTGTTATGTTTTTGCGTTGCAAGACTGAATTTTACAGTAGTTTAATGTATTCACAGATGTAACTTGTACATACCGTATGTAGATCAAAGATCTGGACTTGACCCAGTTTTGGTCAGCTGATGGGTGATGTTCTATACTAAACCAGTTTTGGCAAGGAAGCGATGCCAATTTTGTTTATTCATTAATTTAAATAAGTTCAAATAAATTTCCTATTGAGAAAAAATGTTATAAAATGTAAATTGTTGAATTTAAATTTTTTTGTTTTGAAAGAAAAAAAAAATTTTTTTTTTGATGTTAATTTAACTGAAACTTAAAATTTGATAGGTAGGAATTAACAAGTACATGTGTGCGCCCAGTATTGCTGAAGGCGACCCAGTTTGCATATAAGGGGGAACAGATCGGTTGAGGATCTGGCATGATAAGCCAGGGAGTGAGGATTTTGGGGGGTAGCATGTTAGAAGGTGAGGTGTGCTGTGGTACTTGTCGGTTCGATTTCTCGGTGTTGGGATCTCTTACGGAGAAGTCCAGTGATCTCGTTCAGATGAGTCCATAGTCGCCGAGCCAGGGGGGTAGTTTACCCATGATGTGTTAAGAAATTAAAGGGGGGTTGTTGGCACCAGTTCCTCACCGGTCCTCTTAGGGGTTTTGGCAATGAGATATCTTCTGTTTCGGCAGAAGATCTCTCATTGGGGGGGGTATTGTAATGGAACAATTTTGAAGGAGGTATGTTTTTTATTTCATTTAATATCAACTATTGGGAAATAATCAGTTTGGACACCCTTTGCGGCCACCGAGACCACTAACACTTATTTGGACACCCTGTATACAATCCTGTACCGGTCCGTGCCTAGCGCACAACGATAACACCGTGGAATGTCAGCTTGTGCGCACATGCGTGTATCCTCCGTTGGGGAGAAGTAACAAAAACTTGGTGGATAACGCTCAACTACAATGGAATGTGGCAGTGCGTGTGCGCCCGTGTGCCGCTATCTGTACTCTCGACACCAAAGTCGATCACCGGAACCAGCCATGTGAGGTGCCGCAGCCAATCACAGCACGAGCTGGCGGAAATGTTTTTTTGACCAACGCACTTGTAGCGTCGTCAGTCGACGAAATCACCCATTCCCGGCCGGGACAAGGTTCGCAGTTCGCGACCCTTAAATTTTGCATTTTAACATATTCTGAAGTGTAACAGTAAAGTTGAAGATAAACAGTTAAATCCGACAGTGTAAACGAAGTTAGCAGAGTGTACAGCAAAAGTGAAAAATGTGACAAATAAACAGGACAGTCGTATACATGCGCGACGCCACACGCGGTCAGCCGAAGGACTCTGGTTAAGTAGTCGACTCAAATCTAATTTCAATTATTTTTCAAATTCATAAAAAAAGGGGGGTTATAACTAAATTATAGGGAATTTTATAGTATGAGAGAGAGAGAGAGAGCAATATGGGTCGCTTTCATAATTTAGATACCATGGTTAGAATATTAAGTGTTTAGTCATAAGTATCGCAACTATTTTCATTTCATGTATAACAAGTATCAATGCTTTCAAGCAAAGTTTTTCGAATGAACCGCTAGTAAATTAAAATTAAACTGATATTCCAATAATTATTAACGATGTAATGTAAAAGAAATTGATGAAGAGAGAGTTCAAGTTTAATAATTAATATTAAAAAATTAAAAGTTAATAAAAAGTGTCAATTAAACACATTAATGTGTGTTTGTCATTGCATTGCCTGTTTTTCTCTGCCTAAGTACATCAGACGACACCCTGATAATTCGCTAAGAAGGTAAGTGATACCAATTAAAATTTTTTATTAAACAAGTAGAGTTTCGGTTGTTTACCCAGATTTCTAGATTTAAATATTTATTTTAAAGCTCGTAACGCTTTAAGATGAATGAAACATTTACTTAGAGGTGATGTAAGGAGTATTCAATCATACTCTGCTTTACATATCATCAGTTAAAAAAAAAAAAAAAAAAAAAAAAAAAAAGATACACTGGAGATATCTGAAAAGGCCCCAAAAACTCAATGAGACTACTTACTGAATGGCAAACTCTTGTTTACATCTAATGAGCTATGTGAAACAGCTATATGGATGGTAGAGCAATATGACAAGTAAGTACAAGCAAGGTATTAATACTTAACTAGTTAGTTGATCACAAAACATATTGTTACGATGGTCTAACTTGATGTTGTATGGTACAGTGGAAAACAAAATACAAGACTCCAATTATGTCACTAATCACCAGCTGTGTAATATCCTTCACAGTACAAATTAATAAAATTAATAATTAATAAAATTAACCATTTTTATATACTTCTTACCTTCTATCGGGTTCCAAGGTTCTTCACACGAACGGTGAAATACAAGCGAGATTTAGGGTTATGTGTCGTAATAATTACTCTCATTTTCGGTTAACTATTTCAACTTCATTTTATTATTCTTTTTCATGAATCAATTAAAACATGCTTTCTCATTTTACATTCTCTAATCTTTCAAATGAACAAAATTAAATATTGAGGTAGCGACCCCCATCTGACCAAAACTACAAACATATTGACATACAAGACCACAAGTATCCTTAATTTATATACTTAAATTATTTAGGTACCTATTAAAAAATAAACAAAAACAACCCAGCTTGCTCACTCTCACTCTCATACAGTTTAAATCCCCATTTATTTTATTTAGAGCGCTTTGAATGAAATTATTTATATATTGAAAGTGGTCGTTGGTTACTTAACCATCGGCGTTCCTCATCACCACGTGCTGCACTACGTATATGTCCGAATGTTTTGTCCGTTCACATTTTTAATTTTTTCTTTCCTCACTCCACTTACTTCATTCTGAGATATCGTTTCACTTATTGATGGCTGTTTGTCACTTTTTACAGTTAAAAAGTTTCTTGGGGCTCAAGAGTCTTAGCGTACGTCTGGCCAGACGTATGTGGTTTTGTCGACTGGGTAGAGTGAGAACAAAGACTTCCCACTATTGTTTGTTGCTAAACAGGAAAGCACTGCCTTCATGCTACTATTTTTTCGTCATCGTACAATATGTTTGGATTGTCTATGGCCCACATGGGATAGTGTTGTTAAACGGCGATGATATAAGAGGCTGAGTTGGGTGGAGCCTCTACTTGATTTCCGCTGTCTACAGAGCACGTGGCAAGGAAATCTTCATGCCTTGCCATTTTCTCAGCGTCAGTTCAGATTTTTTGTGCGTAGAAACCGCGCTCCGTTGAGTGTATGCACGTAGTTGTACGTGACAAACATTCAGTTTATAAACAAGTATCGCATTCTCCAGCTACAATCCACTCAAAAAGTTACGTCACGGTTCATTGTTTGAATAGAACCTTTTTACGTGGGATAATACCGAATAAATTTAATAAAAAACAGAAACCCCCTTTTTGACACATTACAATACCCCCCCCCCAATGAGAGGTTTTATGCCTAAGAGCATAAAAACTCTCATTGCTAAACCTAAGAGGATCGGTGAGGATATGGCGCCAACGACCCCCCTTTAATTCTTAATACGTCATGGGTAAACTACCCCCCTAGCTCGGCGACTATGGCTGCACCTGAACGACATTACTGGACTTCTCTGTTCGAGATCCCAACACCACAACCCCGGACAGATACTCACCATAGTACCCCTAACCTTCTATCATTTCACCAAAAAAAATCAAAGACTGGCTGGATGGTCCCAGTCCGAGTGGACCGAAACTGATGAATAAAAGTAATGTTCCACAAGTGTGGACAGGAAGAATTAATTAGTTGGGCCCAAGTGGGCGAAAATTATGTTTCTTGAATTATATTCTGTTAGCTGGTCTTCCATGGTGATTGAAGATGATGTGTAGAATGAATTAAGAATTACATTAAGAAATAAAAAGAAGTGGACTGTATACGAATAGTTTTAATATTGACTGATTACATTACAGCTGTAAAAATTGAAGTAGGCTGGCTAATGCTGCATATTGAATTAATATAAATTTAGTTACTCATGAAGAGAGCCTAGTCGGCCATAATAGAAAATAATAAGGCCTAAAGCCTACATTTAATGTCGACACTAACTTGACAGAGAAAGTTCGGCGAACCGAACGCCGAGAAAGCTGAATGTGCACTGGGCAAGGTACAATCACGCGAACATTGATGCGATATATAAATCAGATTAGCCAACCTAGAAAAATAAAATCATCGCGCTACCGTCCACTGGCCTTATACCACACCAGATCCTCAACCGATATGTTCCCCTTTACATTCATACTGGGTTGCCTTTAGCAAGTACTGGGTGCGTACACATACTCATTATTACACTGAATATAATATCTATATACTACGTTGCTGATCTTACATTCATAACAATATTTTATTTTTTAACTTCAATTCCTTTTCTGAAATTGACGTTATGGTTTCAAATCAAAAATAAATCAAACAAATCAGATTAAATCATTTAAATTCTGTTCAAAAAATTAATCTAAGTCCAATATCAAAGATTTCATATTACCATTAATTTGATCATCTCTTTCTGTTTACTCTTAAAATTTCAAAATCTCTAAAATGAATTTACAATTCTTCTTAACTAGCTGCTAACAATCATATAAACAAAATAAACTGAACACCTTATTAAATCATAAAGTCCCTTATCGTTACATTTGCTTACAACACATATACTATGAACAATATAATTCAGTTATTAACATCAGAGCAATATATCCTGGACATAAAAACACAATCTGTACTTCAAGCAAAAATAATTTTTTTTTCCAAAAAAAAAAAAAAAAAACCCATTCCCAAAAAGAATTATTTTGTTAACAAAATTTCACATTCTATCATTTACTCAGTTTGATAAAAAAATCTGCCAATCAATTATAAGGCATCTACTACAAGTCTGACATCAGTCATCAGCTGATCTCTCTGGGTCAGGTGGATGACCTTACCCTAGATACACTACACAAAATTATACAATGTAAAATACCTGACACAACATAATATAGCATAGTACACTCATAATTAACAATGTTGTTATTACCTTAAAATGAACAATTCACATTTAAGTTTGATCAGAAATTACACACCTTACAGTTTTAATTCTGTTTTCAAATTCTATTAAATTCTTCACTTGTTTCATTTATTATTACCCGTTAACTAAGATTTTCTATTTAACATTTTCATCATTAATTGGTTTGGGTGATCATCAATTATCAACAATGATTTACTTCACTGAAAAGGCATTAAAATATAATCTTACCCCCCTTCTGACTATAATACTCACTAACAGATTTATATAGGATGACACCAATCTCTCAAAACATTTACCTCCACTAACTTACTACTCTAACTCACCTTGAATCATTCTACCCTTATAACAAAATACCCTCTACCCTCTTTGTACTTAGGATGTGTGTTCCCTCCCTATGCTCATTCCCTTATTGGTTCCTGGTCTCCCCCAGGTAACCCCGCCAACGCACATACGGTTCACCTCCCGCCACAACGCCTTTTGTTGAGGACTCCTTATCACACCACCCCCTTTACAAAATTCCTCTATCATCTAATTACTCTCCAATTACATCACTCTCATTACTTTACATATGTGCACTATCGCTACTGTGTCCCTACTAATACTCAGTTTTCTACATTACTTTTATCCCCAAGAATCTTATTCTGTTTAACACCCCTTCAAAATTAACTCTGACTAATTCAAATGCCTTATTATAATATTTATCACCCAAATTACCCATTGAAAATTCATAACTATCTCCAATTAATTTCATCACTTAATTTAAAACCTCTTAAACACATTGAAAATTTATTATTCGCACATTTAATTATATTGATAAAAATCTGCAAACTAATTATAAGTGACATACTACATATATAACATCAGCCATCAGCTGATATCTCATGGTCAGGTGAATGACCTTATACTAGACATTAACATATAATACTGCATATAATTAACACAAATACACAAATCATATGGTTATCATCATAAATGTTCTTCTAGATTAACATCATTATCACTGGCCCTAACACTTAAAATCGTTTGTTCTCATAAGTGAAATACATCACTAATCAACGAATCATAGTTATAGCAACTGTTACTGAACAGGAACTGGGTCATCAACCACCAACTCTCTCTTTAGAGTACGTGAAATTGAATGTCCCTCTGTTTACAGATGTCGTCACCCTCTCACTGATTTCTCAGTTACCACTCCTACTACATCGTTTTCTTAATTCCCCCCTTTACCCAGTTACAATTAGGTAACCACCCGCCGGATAAACCAGATCGAGCGTTTGCCTTATGCACAGGAGCTGGCCCCTGGCTTATAACAGCCAGCTCCTTTTCCACACACACTATTGTTTCCTGCTGGTGGAGTGTAGCACCCATTTGCATCCCCAAGAACTGAAGTTTATATAGGGTATAGACACTGCCTATACTGTTCTTGGTTCAACGTTATATAAAAATTCAGCATTACTGATGTCCGAGGACAGCAGTAATCCTACTAAATATGATTCACACACCCTTAAAACGGCACTATCACCACCTTCGATGACAGCCGCTGTTCCATAGTTATATAGATTCCCCTGAGTTACCCCCCGGTTTCTTTCTAAGTTCACCAATTTAGAATATATTTACATTATAAATCCACGGTCAGGGTTCGGTGAAGCCGTGACTGCCCGAAATGTAGGGGAAACTACTAAAAGACATATAAGGTTCACACTGACACCGTTACTACAATTTTCGGATGGTAAACTCTTATATGTTTGGTTATATTATTATTTATCACCTCTACGACTCATTTACCATTTATTATTCGTCCATTTAAACATTTTACTTTATTTAAATTGCATTATAAAATTCATACTTACATTACATCACTCATATACTCGAATACAACATGATTACTGTCAGAGACACAAAAAATATAAACATTTATCACCACCACATAATATACATTTTTAACTCCATGTATCTTCTGAAACATTTTAACACCCATGTTACTCCACAAACTAAACACATTTTATATTTATTCCTTCACTATTTATTATCAAGTTCAAATCTCATAAAATCATTTAAATTCATTAGCAAAATTCAATTATACAACATTAATTAATTAATCAATTACTTCATCTCAAATTATTTAACTCAATCAATTATTGAAAACACAAGTTATTTTAATTACTTTACTCCAAAACAATTACAATTCGTTTATTACAAACTCTCATTATTTATTTAGTCTGCCAAAATATTATTATTATTAAATTGATTTCTACTACATACACACATTGTTTATATACAGCACACTTTACAACACAGACACAATTAATTTCACTATGAATTTATTTACAATCTCTTGTCATTAATTTTTCTGTTTACCACACCTCATTTCATAAGTTAGCTAGGTCATTACCATAAACTAAAATATTTAAAATATCCATTCAATAATTTTTTATTTAACCCCCATCATCATATAATAATCTAATCTTATGACTACACCATTCATTTACAATTGAATACATATGGCTATTATAATTATAATAGCCATCATTATTACTTTGTTCCATTATATCAATACTATTGATAATACAAATATTATTGCATACCATTATTCCGAAATTCCTGTCGACATCGGGTAGGGTAATTTCTCCTTTAATATTTTCTGTCAAAGTAAGGTAAGTTAATAATTCGTCAACTTTATCATCTACTTCTGCTACTACCTCAGTCTCACTACAAGGTAAGTGCTCAATATAATTCCCAACTCTCACTACATCTAACCTTTCTACAAATTCTTCATAATTTCTATTCACCTTAAATAATTTTATCTCTCTATCTATACACATCTCTCTCTCTAAATATATCTCACCATAACACCATATCACACTTTCTCTACCATCCCATACAGAGGGCACTAACTCATAAAAATTCAGGGAGCAACTCAAAGACCTCATGTCTTCTAATAATAGGGACTCTTGCCCTTCAACAACAACATTTGTAAACACCTTGGTTCACAATAAACCTGGGGAAAATTTACCCTCTGCACACCTCTAACTCTATGCTATCTCTCCACTTTCTCTCTGACTCATCAACACTGTAACGGGGCAAAAGGGGGGTTTTTTATTTTATTAACTTTGGGTTTTATTTTATTAAAATATTCACTTCATCTGTGGGGACAGCCACGGGTTAAATAAAATGTAGTTCGAACAAAGAAACGGTGATGAAACAATGGCAATGGAATGTGCGGGTTGACGATTCTTAGAACTTTGCGGCTGTGTGACATCTGCGCCCAAACGCACTAACATCGGCGGAGCGCATACCCACGCTAAGCCAAAGGCGCACAAGATGGCTTGGAGATGAATTTTGTTCGCACGTGGTCTCAACATGACGGAAACGAGATCAAGTCCTGCCCACATTTGTGATGTCGACCAGTGAACACTAAATATCGTCCACGTCTAAAACACGAAAAACCCATGTGTTGGCTGAACAGTGACTACGACAAAAAAGTAGAAGGCATTGCTTTCCGCCTTGTTGAAGGATTGAAAGTGTAAGAGTCTTGGTGAACGCTCTTCCCAGTTCTCTCGCCGACGCTTATCTGGCCAGGTAGACGATCAAAGGGGCTCATCAATAAGGTTCAATATACAGTAAAAGTGCGAGCAGTTTTCCCAAAAATGCGGAAATAATAACAGTTTTTTCAAAAAGGGTAGTAGTGAGACCCGTGTCACAGAAAGAATGAATTAACAAATTATTTCGGATCCATATAGTGAACTAGTAAGTGCGGAACCACGAGGTCGGAAAACACCACGATGTCAGCGAGGGTGTTATGTAAAGTATTCAACATGTAAATTAAATAAAAGAGGTTGGTTTTGTGGGAATATAGTGTGAATGTGAGAGTGCAAGCAGGCTGGGCTGTCTGTTGAAATTAAGGTAAGATGTTTAGTATAATATTATAATTGTAATTGTCGTAATCATGTCGTAAATCTCAGGGGTTACTGGTGTGTTTATTCGCCTACTCATATCACGTTCCCGTATATTTTGAAAAATATCCAATATTTTCTCTAGTTCTGTAATCTCTAGAATCTCGCGGGTCATTAGTGTAATCTGTATTTCTCTGGGCAAATGCGTACTTATGTGACGGACGAATGACCGAAACGGTAATGGTGGCTCTAAATATTTGGCCTCATTGTATAATCGCATTACATACATGGTTACGTTGCCCCCTTGGGTCCCAAAATTACCTGGTCCCATGATTTTACTCCGCAATATTTCTTGTTCTTCTTCCGACCAATATTTTTCTCTAAATGCCGTCTCGAAACTCTGATAATTTGCCCACTCTACTTTATGTACCTCCGCCCATACCGCGGAATTCCCTCTGAAACACTTCATTATTTTCAACAGCTGTATTTCCCAACTACTTCTACAAAACTGATTAAATTCTTTAACTCTATTTAAAAACTGCATAGGGTGTACCCCCCTGTTTTCACAATTAAACAATTCCAAATCAGTGTCGCTATTCATATCTTTAGTAATCACTATTTGTTCAGTAACACTGCTAAGTTTTTTATTTATGGCTACATTCAATTCATCTTTCACATTGACTATACTCTGCTCCATTAATACAAATTTATCATTATTTAGACATTCAAATTGTTTATTATTTTTATCTATAGTATTTACTGTATTTTGTATAGCTTGTATCTCTGTTTTGCAATTACTTTCAATTTCATTTATTTTGACCTTCGTACTAGTTTCATATGTTTCAACCTTATCAACTACACAATTAAACTTATACTCACTAACAGCATTACATTCATTTATCTTACATTCAAAATTTTCAGTTACCTCCTGTATTTGTTTATCGATTTTTTCTACCATACTACTTTCTATTTCGTCAATTCTATTATTCATACTATTTAATGAGTGACTCAACTTTTCGTTTAATTCAAATTTCAATTCGTTAAAATTACTTTCGCATTTCATTTTTACCTCATTAATGTCAAATTTAAGTACATCAAATTTATCGTCAAATTTACAGTTAAATTCACTTTTAATTTCATTCAATTTTATATCGTTATTGTCAAAATAATTATTCACACTCTGCTTAATATCATCGGACATTGCTCTCATAAAATTAAATATGTCACTCGTTGAATACTCTTTTCCTTTTGTTTTACTTATTACAGGAGTAGAATTCGCTCCTACCTCACTAATTTTGATAGATTCGTCTACGTTAGTGTCACTAATTGACAGTGACTCTGTCTGGATACCTGAATCGCTTTTATCAGCCGATTCAGTTGACATATTTTCATTACTTTCATTCATTACTTTACCTTCGGCTTTATCGCCTACAATTTCAACTTCATTTTCGTTAGTAGCCATCTCTTATTCTTTATAATTTATATTTGTTAATTTACTTTAATTAATTTAATTTATCATAATACAATTTCAATCTTATGCAAGTCATGCGTACATTACGTACTTCTACGCATTTTTTGCGTACCGTTACTTAACCTCAAATCACACTTGCATTTTACTTGTAGGTGTGGTTTTTATATTTTAATTTCAATTTATAAAAACTGTCCCTGCTTCGGACGCGCCAATTGTGATATTAATTACATTCTTAATACATTAAAATCATCCAAATTATTTATTTTCCACTTACCTTAAAAAATCTTCTCTCGGCCCAGAGTTACGTCACACGAACGTTGGAATGCCAGAGTGATTTAAGGTTATTTCAATAACTGACGCAACTCGCATTTTGTGAATAGAAACAAACTAAGATTTTATTTTATTGTTAAAACTTTTAAACTTCAAATCATATTATTTCTTGCCTCTTATCTCCAACGATTATTTCTCCAAAATTAAAATAGAAAAATATATGCATAACACTTTTAGATGTCACAAACCGAGAGAATGTCAACACAGTGAGCGGACGTATCAGCCACAAAATCAGCAGCAGAGAGGAGCAGAATATAGTAGAGGAGCGCCGAGAGGAGGTGGAAATTACAACCGAGGAAGAGGAGGAAACAACCAAGCCGTAGCAGGTCCCTCCACGGTAAACTAGGGAGGACAATTGGAGAATCGGACCCAACCATTGTCAACGGAGAACCGGGTCCCAGTGACAGACGAATATCAGAGTAATATAATCAAGGTGGACATGGCGAAGGAGTTGTTGGAAGAAGAGGACACCAAAGTTGTGGACCGCAAAACCGGGTTGACGGAGGTGATAAGTCACCATAGAAGGTAAGAGTTATAAAACATTGATTGATACAGGTAGTGAGATATCCGTAATTTCTGAGAATGTGATGGGAGAATTAAAAGAAATAAATAAAAATATACCATCATTGCCAGTTGCGGGAGTTACAGTAGTGGGGGTAACTGGGGTAAGAAGTAAAAGAATAACTAGACAAGTACAATTAAATATCTTGATAAACGAAATTGAATTTGAAAACACATTCCTAGTGGTTAAAGGGTTGAGTTTAGATGTAATATTAGGAAATGATTTTTTGGAGAGAAATGGGGCAATAATAGACTTTAGTAAACAAATAGTAAAATTTGAAAATGGGGGTAAACCAATCAGGGTTAATTTCAAGAAAGTAGTAGATGAAGCGAAAGTTACGGGAATAAAAATGATACAAAAGCAGATAGTCGATGGAGAGATAGAAACTAGAATAAATATGTGTCGAGAGAGTGAGAGTATAGAAAATGAGGAGGGAGAGATGCATGTGAGTGATGAGAGTGTGTGGGTAAATAGAGCCAACAAATTTTTTAATGAAGGTGTAGTTGTAGGAAATACTCAGCGAGAGGAGTTGTGGACAGTTGTGGAGCGTTTCAGAGATGTGTTTGATGAATCGCCAGGGAAAGCTAAGGATTATATATGTGAGCTGAATGTTCGAGAACACTCACCCTACATGCAGAGGAGTTATCCAGTACCATTTTCAAAGAGAAGAGCCGTGCAGGAGGAATTAGACCGAATGATGAGGGGAGACATAATTGAAAGATCGATATCGCCATACTCAAACCCGTTAGTCGTAGTGAAGGATGGAAAGGTAAGACTATGCCTAGATGCTAGAAAGATAAATCAAATTATTATACCTGACCGGGAATCACCGGAACCTATTAATGAAATTTTACAGAAATTTAGTGGCGTTAAGTACATGACATCATTAGACTTAACAGCAGGATATTGGCAGGTGCCGTTAGCAGCAGAGAGTCGGAGATATACTGCCTTTCTTTTCAATGGTAAGAATTATCAGTTCAAACGTCTACCATTTGGGTTAAACACCAGTGTTGCTAGTTTTATTAAATGTTTGGATAAGATATTACAACCTAAAGATTTAGATTTTTTAACAGTGTACGTAGATGACATATTGATAGCATCCAGAACATTCACTGAACATTTAGAGCATATAGAATATGTGTTAGACAAGTTACAGAAGGGGGGTCTGACAGTTAATTGGGATAAATCTAAGTTCTTACAAACGGAAATACATTTCTTAGGTTTTATTATTACGCAAGAGGGAATATTAGCTAACCCGGACAAGGTAGAAGCTATTATGCGCTTCCCAGAACCAAAAAACATTAAACAATTGCAAAGTTTTTTAGGTTTATGCAATTTCTATAGGAAGTTCCAAGAAAATTACGCACACACAACATCGAAACTAAGTGCAGTACTCCAGAGGAACAAGCAGTGGAAATGGGGAGAGACGGAACGCAACGCATTTAACGAAATTAAGAGAAAATTTAGCCATATGATTATGATGAATCATCCCGATTTTAATAAAACTTTTTACTTACAGATAGATGCAAGCAACGTAGCTTTAGGAGCGGAGCTCTACCAGGAGGGCTGCGATAAGGAACATCTTACCATCGCCTTCGCCAGTAGGTCGCTTCTGTCTGCGGAAAAAATTATACCACCACCGAGAAAGAACTTTTGAGCATTGTGTTCGCCGTGGGGAAGTTCAGGACATACATCCTGGGAAACGAAACGGTAATCCGAACGGACCACAAGGCACTGTCATTTCTGAATTCTTGCAAATTAACGCACAGTCGTCTAACCAGGTGGGTATTAGCTTTACAAGAATACAACTTTTCCTGGGAGTACATAAAGGGGTCAGATAATAAAGTACCAGACACACTTTCCAGGATAGATATTATAGAAAATAAAACAGGGAGGGACCTTAAAGAGATAGAAATTTTTAGATTAACTAGAGAAGATAGAATTTTTGGTGAGGAGTTAAGGGACATTAAGAATATGCAAAGATCTGAAAGTAAATTGGGTAAAATAATTGTTAGTTTAGAAGCGGAGGTAGATGGGTCTGAATATAGTTCATGTTTTCAAGTGTATCACGGGATTCTGTTTAAAAAAGTAGAAGGGGGGAGCATGATTGGAGGCTAGTTATACCAGAAGGGTTGGTAGATAAAATTATTTGGGATTGCCATATAAGGTATGGGCATTTTGGGGCAAGAAAGTGTGCTAATGTTTTAAAGGAATCATGTATATTTAAGAATATGGAGAGGAGAGTTAGAAGAGTGTTAAGAGTTTGTGATTTGTGTCAGAAGTCAAAAGTAGTGAACTATAGAGTAGAAGGGGAGATGAATTATATAAAAGTTGAGAGACCAATTGATTTAGTTGCAGTTGATTTGTATGGGCCATTGCCTAGAGGTAGAGGTGGTGTGTTGTATGTATTTGTAGTTTTAGACACTTTTTCGAAATTTGTTAAGTTGTATAGTATTAAGAGAGCGACGAGCAAAGTCCTCAGCGAAAAAATAGTAAGAGATTACATGATTAATGTAGGAAAACCAAAAATAATTTTATCTGACCATGGACCACAGTTTATAAGCGGCAAGTGGCGACAGACGCTTGGATGGGAAGGCATCATACCCAAGCATATGGCAGTTTACCATCCACAGTCGAACCAGGCAGAACGGGTGATGAGAGAGATTGGTAGGATATTTCGGGCGTATTGTCACGCCAAGCACACAGAATGGCCGTCCTACGTGAAGAAAGTAGAGGAGTGGCTGAATTGTACCACCCATGAATCCACCGGATTTACGCCGCATGAATTGATCAGAGGAACAAGGCCACCCAGAATATTGGAACAACTGTTTGAATACCCACCAGAAAATCAAATTATAGACGTAAATATGAAGATCAGATTAGCAAATGAAAATTTACTTACAAAAGGAGAACGGAGGAAGCAGAGACATGATGCGAAAGGTAAATGGACCAAATATGAGGTAGGTCAATTGGTGTTGGTAAAGAGGCATGATTTGTCGAGTGCCCAAGATAAAGAAATAAAGAAGTTTTCCTGTTATATGAAGGGCCATATGAAATTGTAGAAATAAAGATGCTAAATGCGTATGTGTTACGGAATCAAGCAACGCAGGAAATAGTGGGTACACAAAATGCGACGAACTTAAAGTTATATAGGTCACTTTAAATGTTTGAATTCTATAGATAGTATTAAAATGTTGTTTTATGTTTTCAGAAGGGACTCTCCCCCATTTTCGGGCGGTCACGACCTTACCAGTCCTGGCTGTGGTTTTCGGAACTTGGAGGCGGGCCATGGTTGGAGGATCTTCCTTCGGGTGGTGAACGCAACGATGGTCCGGCTCCACCAAAATTGGTCTAAATTTGAAATGTACGCCACATTTGAACGGGGAGGGGGACCCCTAAAGGTACATGACATAAATTATTTTTTTTATATACACTCATGGTGCAGCGGTCAGGTGTACCTGTCACGTACCTGCACTGCCTTAGAGTGTTTGTACATAATGGAGGCTGCACATATAATAAAGGCAGTGCATGCAAATTAAAATTTCAGTGTCAATGGCGAAACTAAATTTACCCATTGACAATAGTTTCAGTGTGGTCTGAAAAGACGAATTTTGTGGCAAGGGGGTCGGAGGGAAAATAGACAGCGGGTTTGAATAAATGGTAGGAGAAGGGGGAGTAGATTTGGTTTAGAGGGGGGACGTGAATTCACGTAGTGGATCTATTTTGCCTCCAATTTTCCCTTGCAGCAAAACCCCTACTTTTCGGGCGATCTCGGCCTTACCAACCTAGATAGTGTTAAGGATAAAGTCAGCCTCCAGTGTAAATAGATATCAAAATATAATTTGGAATGCTTATAGTTTTAAATTTATATCAACTTTAGTAAATAAGTGACCAATAATTGTAAAGTTCATAGTATCAGTGAGAGTTGGAACGTGTTGAAGAGTGTAAAAGAAATTAGAACTTGTTGTCATACAAGATATGTGGGTAAATTTTGGGGGGGTTGAGTGGTGTTAATAGATGTTCTATACTGATGGAGTGCAGAAACGGCAAATGTAGACGGATTAGTTTAGTTATTAAGTGGCTAGTACGGTGGTGGCATGTGCCACCGTAGGTAGCGATAAGTGTTGGGGGTAACACAGAGTGTTACCTCCATCGGAGGCCAAAATGGCGTAAAATGCACGGCACACCCTTTTATACCATTTTATATTGTATCCTGATAGATTGCCGTGCCGTGCATATTAATGACGATTAGAACATGCTTGAAAGTAGAGTTGATTTCCCCGACTTTTTGGGCGATTACTGCCTTACCAGCACTAATCGTGGTTTTGGCTAGCGGTCAACTATGGCCATAAAATAAGAACCTTGACCATAGCTGGCTTGAAATTGGTTTATATTAGAAACTGATGGGAGGTGAAATTTGGGGAAATCCCGGAAACTATGGAACAGCGGCTGCCACTTTGTTCGAGTAGGAACAGCAAGGCCAGGTGGTAGACCCGTTTAAGGGCGTATAAATTTGTAACACGGATATGATGATATCTAAATAATTTCCAATGTTACGCTGAAGCAAGGACACGGAGATGAGAAATTCCTCCACCTATGCCGTCCTTGTGGAGGCAAATGGGCGTAACAGTCCAACAGAAAAAACAATAGTGTGTGTGGCTGGGTGGTTGCTCAGGGGAGCAACGAATTAAAATTTTGTAACCTAAAGATGAAGACTCGCTCTTGAAGTAATTAAATCGTTGTATCTTGCTAGGAGAAATAGGGTTTTAGATGTTCATTATCCTGTGTTTATTATGTCTTATAAATGTATTAATTTGTTGCATTAGAGGTAAGGATTGATAAAATGTGTGATTTGTATAATTTTGAAATGTGTTTGTAGTAAGGTCATTCACCTTGCTAAGAAAATCAGCTGATCAGCAGTAGAATGTCACGTATAAATTGTCTGTAGATTTCCAAGGTAACTAAGGTTTGAGTATAATGATTTTAATGTGTTAAAGATTTTGGTTTAAATGTTGGAAATAATTTGATATAGTTAAGAATTTTAAATGATGTGTAAGAAATAAAAAAAAGGTAGATTTTGGGTGATTAATATTTTGGGAGGACATGTAGATCAGTCCATGTTGAGTTTAAAGTGGTAATAGAGAGAAAAAGATTGTTGTGAGTTAATGTAATGTAGAATTGGAGATGTGATAGTGACACAGTGGCTATGGGGAAAATATGTAGAGTATGGATTGATATATTGATGTAATAAGTAAATGGAGATATTTTGTTGTCGTTGAAGTGGTGTAATGAGAATGGTAATTAGCTGAAGGGAATTTTGTAAGAGGGGGTGGTGTGGTAGGAGTCCGCAACAAAAGTGGTTGGGACGGGAAGGGACCGTTTAGCGCCAGAAAGGGTCGCCTAGGTAGAATCCAGGGGCCAAATAAGGGAATGAGCTTTGGGAGGGAAACACACATCCTGAGTACAAAGGGTCAGAGAGTTTTTTTTAAGAGTAGAATGATGCGAATTGAGTTGAGTAGTAAGTTGTGTTTAGAGATGTTTGATAGATGTTTTTGATAGAGATGGGTGTCATATTAGCTAAAGCTGTTAGTGATGTTAGAGTCAAAGGGGAGATTATAAATGTATAAAGGCCAAGTTGATACAATCAAGTTATTAGGGATAATTAAATCACCCAAACGAATGGAGATTGAGAATGGTAAAGAAACAGAGTCATAGTAAAAATATAAACTTAATGAAAATAAGTGACAAATTTTAATAGAATTTGAGAATAAAGTAAAGTTGTAAAATGTGTAATTTTTGATTAATTTAAATGTCAATTTTATTGTTAATTGTAATAATACTGTGGTAATTTTAAGTGTCTTATTTTATTATGTCTTATTATGTTTGAAGGTAAAACTTTTAAAGCTGTTTAATGTATTTTCTGATGTAGCCTATGTATAACCTGTGTAGGTCAAGGTTGTTGACTTGACCCAGTTTGATCAGCTGATGGGTGATGTAAACTGGACCAGTTTTGACAATGAAGTGATGCAAATTTGGTTGTCTAATTGATTTAAATAATTTTAAATTTTCTTAATATTGAGAAAAGTATATTTTAATAAATTTAAATTTTTTTGAAAAAAAAATCTTAATTTTTGATTTTTTGTGCCTGCCAGCTAATTGATTTTTTTGAGTTTTGAGTGTATTATTGTTTAGGTGTGTTACTAGTGTTTTTTAATGAATTGTATTGTTTAGTAGGTATGTGTAATCAAATGCTAGGATAAGTGAGTTCATGTTTTAATTAAATGTTCAATTTATTTGTTTTTCTAATTATTAATAATAACGAAGAGAAGTAAGCAATTCCGATAAAAGATTTTATTTTTTGATTTTGAAGAAAGTAATGGAGATAGAGCAGTTTGTTTTCAACTTAAATAAACTTTTGGAATGTAAGAATAAATTTTTTGCTAGGATGTAGTAATAAGTGTATGTACAAGCCCAGTAACTGCTAAAGGCAGCCCAGTGTGCATGGTAAGGGGGAACATATCGGTTGAGGATCTGGCGTGGTATAAGACCAGGGGTTTGGATTTTGGGGTGGCATGTTAGAAGGTTAGGTGCGCTGTGGTGCGTGTCTGTTCGATTTTATTGTGTTGGGATCTCGTACAGAGAAGTCCAGTAATCTCGTTCAGATGCGGCCATAGTCGCAGAGCCAGGGGGGTTGTTTACCCATGATGTACAAGAACAAATGGGGGGTTGTTGGCACCATATCCTCTCCGGTCCTCTTAGGGGTTTAACAATGAGATTTCTTCTGTTTCGACAGAAGACCTCTCATTGGGGGGGGGGTATTGTAACGGGGCAAAAGGGGGGTTTTTTATTTTATTAACTTTGGGTTTTATTTTATTAAAATATTCACTTCATCTGTGGGGACAGCCACGGGTTAAATAAAATGTAGTTCGAACAAAGAAACGGTGATGAAACAATGGCAATGGAATGTGCGGGTTGACGATTCTTAGAACTTTGCGGCTGTGTGACATCTGCGCCCAAACGCACTAACATCGGCGGAGCGTATACCCACGCTAAGCCAAAGGCGCACAAGATGGCTTGGAGATGAATTTTGTTCGCACGTGGTCTCAACATGACGGAAACGAGATCAAGTCCTGCCCACATTTGTGACGTCGACCAGTGAACACTAAATATCGTCCACGTCTAAAACACGAAAAACCCATGTGTTGGCTGAACAGTGACTATGACAAAAAAGTAGAAGGCATTGCTTTCCACCTTGTTGAAGGATTGAAAGTGTAAGAGTCTTGGCGAACGCTCTTCCCAGTTCTCTCGCCGACGCTTATCTGGCCAGGTAGACGTTCAAAGGGGCTCATCAATAAGGTTCAATATACAGTAAAAGTGCGAGCAGTTTTCCCAAAAATGCGGAAATAATAACAGTTTTTTTCAAAAAGGGTAGTAGTGAGACCCGTGTCACAGAAAGAATGAATTAACAAATTATTTCGGATCCATATAGTGAACTAGTAAGTGCGGAACCACGAGGTCGGAAAACACCACGATGTCGGCGAGGGTGTTATGTAAAGTATTCAACATGTAAATTAAATAAAAGGGGTTTGGTTTTGTGGGAATATAGTGTGAATGTGAGAGTGCAAGCAGGCTGGGCTGTCTGTTGAAATTAAGGTAAGATGTTTAGTGTAATATTATAATTGTAATTGTCGTAATCATGTCGTAAATCTCAGAAAAAAGTGTTATGCATATATTTTTCTATTTTAATTTTGGAGAAATAATCGTTGGAGATAAGAGGCAAGAAATACTATGATTTGAAGTTTAAAAGTTTTAACAATAAAATAAAATCTTAGTTTGTTTCTATTCACAAAATGCGAGTTGCGTCAGTTATTGAAATAACCTTAAATCACTCTGGCATTCCAACGTTCGTGTGACGTAACTCTGGGCCGAGAGAAGATTTTTTAAGGTAAGTGGAAAATAAATAATTTGGATGATTTTAATATATTAAGAATGTAATTAATATCACAACACACACTAACATTCCATTATTACATCTTACTCTCTCTAAAATTTCATCAGTACTATCAATATTCACAACCTTACTCTTTAACACCACATGTTTAATTATATCATCGTAATTCTCACCCTACTTACCTCATTATATGTCATTTGATCGTCTTTATTTTCATCGAATTTATCGGACTTTTCACTAGTCTCTACCCCCATTTTAATCTCGTAATTTTCGTCTACTTTATTCTTTGTAAAGTTATTAATTATGTCACCTACTCTGTTTATTTGTTCATCAAACACATGATCTATTGATTCTATTATCTCATCTTTCATATTATCAAAACGTGTATTAATCTCAACTACTTGTTTACTAAAATTAATATTTTGTTGTTTAATTTCATTTCTAATTTCATCAAATTTAATATTTTGTTCATTCAATCTATCTTTGAAACTACTTTTCATTTCTTTCATTTCGTTCTTCTGTTCATCAAATTTGGCATTAAAATTACTATTTTGTACATCAAAACGACGATCAAATTTTTCATCATTACTATCAAAACGACTCTTTATTTCATTAAATTGATTTAGTAAAATACTCATCATGTCATCATCAAATTTACTATTGTATTTTGTTGAGGTTGGAGTTAACTGAACTCCGGGGTCCTCTGTAATATTTGTTTCATTCGTAACACTTATATTCATAGTTTTATCGTCTTGACCTACATTCGGAGTTGAATGTACTTCAAGGCTACTCATGACAGCTGATTCATTAAAATTACTTATTTCTTCTATCTCATTTTCATTATTTCCTGCCATTTTTAAATTATAAATTTACTGATTTTCAGTTAAATAATTCTCTTAGCTTACATATAAAACATCTTATACTTAACCTAACAGTGACGTACTATTTTATGTGTGCTACGTAATTTGTACGTATTATTGCTTAACCTCCAAACCACGCTTGTATTTACCTGTAGGTGCGGCTTTTTGTATAAAATTTAATTTATAAAAACTCGTCCCTGTTCAGGCGCCAATTGTCTAATATCCTTCTCAGTACAAATTAATAATTAATAAAATTAACCATTTTTATATACTTCTTACCTTCTATCGGGTTCCAAGGTTCTTCACACGAACGGTGAAATACAAGCGAGACTTAGGGTTATGTGTCGTAATAATTACTCTCATTTTCGGTTAACTATTTCAACTTCATTTTATTATTCTTTTTTATGAATCAATTAAAACATGCTTTCTCATTTTACATTCTCTAATCTTTCAAATGAACAAAATTAAATATTGAGGTAGCGACCCCCATCTGACCAAAACTACAAACACACTGACATACAAAACCACAAGTATCCTTAATTTATATACTTAAATTATTTAGGTACCTATTAAAAAATAAATAAAAACAACCCAGCTTGCTCACTCTCACTCTCATACAGTTTAAATCCTCATTTATTTTATTTAGAGCGCTTTGAATGAAATTATTTATATAGGCCTATTGAAAGTGGTCGTTGGTTACTTAACCATCGGCGTTCCTCATCACCACGTGCCGCACTACGTTTATATCCGAATGTTTTGTCTGTTCACCACATTTTTAATTTTTCTTTCTTCACTCCACTTACTTCATTCTGAGATATCGTTTCACTTATTGATGGCTGTTTGTCACTTTTTACAGTTAAAAAGTTTCTTGGGGCTCACGAGTCTTAGCGTACGTCTGGCCAGACGTATGTGGTTTTGTCGACTGGGTAGAGTGAGAACAAAGACTCCCCACTATTGTTTGTTGCTAAACAGGAAAGCACTGCCTTCATGCTACTATTTTTTCGTCGTCGTACAATATGTTTGGATTGTCTATGGCCCACATGGGATAGTGTTGTTAAACGGCGACGATATAAGAGGCTGAGTTGTGTGGAGCCTCTACTTGATTTCCGCCGTCTACAGAGCACGTGGCAAGGAAATCTTCATGCCTCGCCGTTTTCTCAGCGTCGGTTCAGATTTTTTGTGCGTAGAAACTGTGCTCCGTTGAGTGTATGCGCGTAGTTGTACGTGACAAACATTCAGTTTACAAACAAGTATCCCATTCTCCAGCTACACTCCACTCAAAAAGTTACGTCATGGTTCATTGTTTGAATAGAACCTTTTTACGTGGGACTTACAATGATGATACCGAATAAATTTAATAAAAAACAAAAACCCCCTTTTTGACACATTACACAGCTTTAATTATCACTATTAAACAGTTTGTAATCAACAAGATAGTCTGTTACAACAAATCAAATAAAAATTGTTCACACTAAATAAAAATGTCTACTAATATAAAACACAATTGCATTACAATTGCCCATCACGATTATAAAACACATAACACGTCACAATACCTCGAACTGCACTGTGTAAATCGCCACTCAAACGCACTGTGTAATCACCTGACAATAACTAACTTGACCGTCGCTGAATGGCTGTATTTATACCCTGCTGATTTCCAGAATCATCTGTAACTTTGATAAACAAATAGGCGCTCTCGAGAATCCCCTAGAAACAGTGTCCTTGGACACACTGCGCTGACCGGTATGGTCCAGTATAGACTCGATAGTTGACACGTAATTGTCTTTCACTGTACAGTAGCAGCAAAACACACACACACACACACACACACACACACACACACACACACACACACACACACACACACACACACACACACACACACACACACACATTAGAACTGGATTCCACTGGAACATTCGATAAACTTGTAGAACACTCCGTATTACGTAACACTTTTTCCACATTACATAACACTGCCCCCTCCTTAAGCCTATTCGTCCCGAACTGGCAAACCATCTCTGAAATAATACTCGGCCAGGTGATCTACATAGCTGGTCTACTTGTGAAAGATAATTCTCCGGTTCTTCGAATTCAGTCTCTTATGACCTGAACATCAAGTTCCCACGAATATGAGTCTTCTGCTCACTAGCCCACTAGTTTTGCAGGAATTACTCCTGTTACATCATGTACTGATGAACTAAACACCACTGGCTGATCCAAGTCTGTTTGGTTCTCGTCAACAACCTCTTGTGTAACTTCATCTTCAGCAACGTTCTCCCCGTGTTCTTCCATTAACTCAGGAACAATCAAGAGTCTTGTCTCGACACCCATAGTTGGCTTTCCAATTACTTCTTTTGACGTTACATTTATTTGTACTTCCTTTGCTAGTTCTTCCTCCATTTACGCTTGCAATAGGGAGGGTTCCTCTTGACCAAACCAATTGACTTTTTCTTCAGCCAATGCCACTTGCTTAATCGAATGGTTGGTAGACCCTGTCATTTTAGCTATGCAAAGCTTTATATTTTCTTGCCCAGCCCTCAGGACATTCTCTCTTAAGTCCACAATGAACCCATAGGCGTTCATAATGTCCGTGCCAAGAATCACTTCATCGACAATGTCTGCAATGAGCATTTGGTGGCTAACTCGAGATGACCCAGGCGTACACATACGTCTACCTTTCCTAGCACCTGGACAGGGCTTCCAGTCACAGTCTGTGTGGTATAAGAGCTAATTAGTGGCTGGCGGATGCTGAATAAGTCAGGGTGTTCAATGGACACTGCTGTGCCCATATCAAGTGTAAATGATGTTGGTTTACCTTCCGCAAATCCATTAATGATCAAGTTTCCACTGGTCTTATGTAGTGTGGAAACTGTGTGCTGTTCTGGGGCTTTACTTCTCCAATTGGTGGGAACACTCTCTTCTCTCAGTATTTTCTTCTCCCAACAGTCTACCTATAGATGACCACGTTTTCCACAGTTGTAACACTTCGGTCTTCTGTCTTTTTCTGATCGTTCACATCGTTGCGGCGCTCTTGAATTTCTGAATTGTTTGTCCAACAACATTGTTTTTCTGCACCCATCGTAACGACAATGAATACACTGATCTTCTGACTACAATGTGATGGCATAAACCCACTAATGTAGCGGGACACTGACTTGGCAGCTTCAAACTCTAGGTCTTTTGAGTTATTTCGGTGTCTTGCCATTCGTAACACTTGCTGACGTTCACAATCTCCGATGCCATCAATAAATGTCTGCACCCCAAACCTTATTCGAAAATCTTCTGGTGCTTCAGGATAGGTCAAACTAACCAGTCTTCAAACTCTTGAAGACTCTCCCCGGAGCATTATCGTCTTGTTCTCAACTGAGCGTAGTACACATCTCACAAATGTTTATCACCATATTGTAATTCTAGAGCTTTAATCAATTCGTCATAGATGTTCTGGCTGTCAGGTGGGACTTTCTATAGTAATTCTGCCGCAGGTCCTTTTAATGCTAGAAGGAGTGAAACTGCCTTGTCTTTCTCTGTCCAATTATTTGCGCATGCAGCAGGTTCAAATTGGCGGATGTATGCTGCCCAGTGACTGCTTCCGTCAAAGGTTGGAGCCTTGACATGAACTGTCCCTACTGCAGGCAATGTGACTTTCTCTATTGTCTTATTTTCTGTGTTTATCATTGGTACACTCTGTCCAGAAATTTGTTTTGGTTGTGTCTTCATGAACTGTTCGACTTCATTTTTAATTTGTTCTCTTATTTTTGTAATGGAGTTTTCTACTGCAGATATTTTATTTAACACGGATTCTTCTATGACAGATATTTTTGTAGACATTGATTCAACAATTGAGACAGAGTTTTCTACTTCAGCATTGATTCTTGTACCTCCGATATTTTAGTAACTTGCTTATTAAGGTCACCTCGTAGGAGACCCAATTCTTGTGGTACGGTGTTCTTGCAACTGTTTTTGCATAGCTTCAAAAAGAGCTTCCGTTTTATCTGGTTCTTGCCTACGTTTTTCATCCTGTCGTTTTTCTTCTTCTTCCGCCTCCTGTCTGCGTTTCTCATCCTGTTGTTTTTCTGCTTCTTCTCTTTCTTGTCTTCGTTCTTCTTTTTGTCGTCTTTCTGCTTCTTCCTGTGTCTGCCGCAGCAGCGTTTGGAAAGCTTCCATCATCTGACTGGCATCTCTGTTTACAGATTAATTACGAATTTACACCCGTCTTGTACAAAGTGTCCACTGTTACCACTGTTAACGGTTCTATCCCGCTTCTGACACCACTGTTACGACGGTTTAACTTGACGTCGTATGGTACAATGGAAAACAAAATACAAGGCACCAATTACGTCACTAATCACCAGCTTTAATTATCACTATTAAACAGTTTGTAATCAACAAGATAGTCTGTTACAACAAATCAAATAAAAATTGTTCACACGCAATAAAAATGTCTACTAATATAAAACACAATTGTATTACAATTGTCCCTCACGATTATAAAACATAACACTTCACCACAATACCTCGAACTGCACTGTGTAAGTCGCCACTCAAACGCACCGTGTAGTTACCTGACAATACCTAACTTGACCGTCGCTGAATGGCTGTATTTATGGCTGATTTCCAGAATAATCTGTAACTTTGTTAAACAAACAGGCGGTCTCGAGAATCCACTAGAAACAGTATCCTTGAACACACTGCGCTGACCGGTATGGTCCGGTATAGACTCGATAGTTGACGCGTAATTGTCTTTCACTGTAAAGTAGCAGCATTTTGTACACAGACACACACACACATTGCAACTGGATTCCACTGGAACATTTGATAAACTTGCAGAACATTCCATATTATGTAATACTTGTTCCGCACTACGTAACAATATAAAGCTATCTCATGGGTAACAAAAGAATAAGATTTCTGAGATGTGATGATAAGTGACTTTCTTTATTAACTGACAGACTCTGCACAAATAAAAACTGATAATATATTAACGTAATGATGAGACCCTGGGTTTCAGAACGCATCGTTTTTAGAGAAAGAATGTCGTAAGCAGTATCACTTATGTACCTGTATGCAGAAGTAATAAAAAACATTTTTATTATTCATGCAACTTTAAACCCCAAGTTGTAACAATGTGTAGTTGCAGTCTTGTGTACTTCACTCAATACAATTATACTATAAGCAGAAAAGTAAAATCTTACCTCAGTTGCTTCATCAGCCAGTCTTAACAAAAACAGGAACTGGTAATGATTTATCTGCACACTGACCAGATTTGACACATACGCTAGCACATGTATATCTGCTTTACCGTTGTCAATATTTGTGTTATTTGTGGTGGTATTAGGAGATGGTGATGCTGGCTGTTGTGGTGTGAAATGTGCCCACACAGTCAATGGAAATGCATCAAGAAATGGTACAGGACGATTGTTTCCAACAGCTCGAACACCATAGAAGTCTCCCCAAACAGGTTCTAGCAGTACGCACCTAATAATATGAAATAAACATCAGTTTGGATGATTTGTAAAAATAGGAATTTATTTAAATAAGTGAGTCTTAGTACATAAAATGGACTCAAATCCAAAAAAAAAAAAAACAAACAAAAGAATGGTATATGGCAATTTTGGAATCTTTTGGCCAAAACAATATTTCAATTAATATTTGTAATATGGAAGTTGGCAGTAATATATTATACACACAAGTGTACTATCACACACACACACACACACGTGCACATGCCTATATCATTATCATTTTTATCATCATAATCAGCAGCATCTGCTCTTATGTGCCCACTGCTGAGCAAATGACCCAGCATTATCCATTGATCTCTCCTTACCAATTTTGTCCAGTTTACTGTAACTGAGTACTTAAACCATGTCATCCTTCCATTTCTGTTGTCATAGGGTATTTTGTCTCTTGGTCTTATGCTCATCTGCCATATTCTCGCGTTGCCAAATATCCCAAATAAGTTTCTCAATTCCGCAAATGATATCCATTCTAGTGTGGATTCTCTAGTATTATGGTATAATTCCGCTGTCCATTTGGTCTCATTCTTGATCTTCCTAGCACAGTATTTTCATATTTCTCTGTTCATCGTACAGTTTTTGTATAATTTTCTTGTTCACAATCTATATTTTGACCTGTGAGTAGCTGTCCAGACCACACACCAATTAAAAACATTCATTTTGAACACAATGACTGTTCAAGTCTTGTAACTAAGCAAATTATGTTGGAATGGTGCCACAAATATGGAATATTATTCTGGAACATCTGCGGGATCTGTATAAGCAACAGCAACCAGCTGATACAGTATTAAACAAACTGATATTTGATAAACCTAAGGGATTTGGTTATTTAATTCAATTATTTACTAAATAGCTCCTTCGAGCGCCATCTTGTTACCAACTGTAATAAGAAAATTACCAAGGTTCGTTTAAGCGAACTAGGAGAACAGAAGGTGGTTGCTGAAATAATAACAATCATTTATGTTCATCAATAATTAAACGTTATTAATACTTTATTATTATTCATATTTCATATTGATAAAATCATACAGACAAAATTTGAATTAATAATTGACAAAAACGTAAATAATAGTTGTTAATTACCTTGAATCTCTTTTAATTTACTTACTCGCAATACAATAAGATTCTTGAAATACATTTTTAAGAATTATAACGGGAACGCAAACCAGCCTTCTTATTACGATAAACTATAATAATACTATATTCACACATACACACACAAAGCTACTTTAGAGATCTCATTTTTTAAATATTTCAAAATTTATTTCCCCATTTTATTTAAAAAAAAAAAAACCAGCATTTTTAATTATTATTTTTTAATGGCTACTTTCCTGTTTACGAGTAGAAGTCGGCACCTGGGGTGTCTCCTCATGGCGTGCACTGTTTTACTGTTTTATAGTTCGCACTATCACATTTTACTGCCGAACTGTTAATTTTAGATGAATATTGGCTGGAAAACTGTTTGTATTTTAGATGTACATATAAAGATTCACATTTTTTATTGTATGCGGGCCCGCACTTACGTTTCGAAACTTTGTATCGGTGTTGCTCGCGCGAGCATGGAATTTTGACTGGGAGCGAACTACTTGCGCTAATTTGTGAAGCGACTGTTGTTCGTTCAACTCTCATTGGTTTACAGTTTGTATTCGTTCGCCAGTGGACTGTTTTTGGCCTGTTGACAAAACTGGTGACACACATCGTTATATAATTTGCTGACGCAACGCATCGCCTGATGTCTGGTTGTGTAACGTGTTTACAGATTTAGTTACATAACGTGTTTACGTTTTCCGGGTTCGTCATTGTCCTTGAACTGATTCTGGTACATTTGCAGTTGTTATTAAACTGTCCACACAATATTAAACAATTCTCACAGTCAATGCTGCCACTTTGCGATCGCTTCCACATAACAAATTTACCTATCGGTCACAAAATTTTCCTATCACTCAACAAGTTAATTATTATGAAAAAAATACAAATCCTGTTATTACCCCAGGTATGCCCAAAAATGCCCCGCTACAATACCCCCTCAATGAGATATTTTATGCCGAAGCATAAAAAATCTCATTGACACATTCATACTTGCTAGAGGGATCAGCCAGGATATGTCGCCACAACCCCCTGTATGGTTTACACAAAAGAATAATCAACTCACCCTTGGTCCGGTGACTGTGACCGCATCTGCATGACAATACTGGACTTCTCTCTCGAGATCCCAACACCGTAGAGTCAGACAGATACTCCACGCCCCTGCTCTGACGCGCAGGCCAGCTCAGGTCCGCCGCCACAGCACCACCAAACACTGAAACAACAAATCAAAATATTAAATAGTGGCCTTATACAACACCATATCCCCAACTGATCTGTTTCCCCCTAGCGGTGCTGGTTTGCGCTAAGAAGCACTGGTTTTGTTTTTCATTTATCGCTAACATGTATATATCATAACATATTTACCAACAATATATATATACCCCTCTTAAAATTCCATCTACTTACCCTTATCAACGTTACCCAAAATTCAAAATCATTGCCCTGATTCCCATCAGAATTTAAGCAAACAGACGACTGACTTATTAACATTTCCCATTACCATATTACATTTCTCTCATCCCCAATTTAAAAATGCATTTAAAATAGTTAACTTCATAAAATTCTCTTAAACTAACAAACACAATATAACATAAGAAAATATAATACACTTCTAATTCACATTAAAATAAACAATTGGTATTTAAAATGTTACACAAGTTGGCATATAAAATCAAAAAATTACTTTTAAACTTGATTTACTCTTATTAATTCGTTTCTCAAAAGTACAAAAATTATTTTATTTTATTTTATTTTTTTTTTTCAATTATGGCCATCATTATTCCATTTCATTACTTTGGGTGATTCTACGTTATTCATTATAATTTACTTTATCAACTTGGCATTTACTCATAATCTTACCCCTTTTATTACTCTAACGTTCCCTTACAAAATCTCTAACTAGTATGACACCCCTCTATCAAAATTTTACTAACCCTTCTCTACCTCTAACTACTTACTACTTTAACTCCAATCGCCACCTTCTACTCTTATAAAAAAAAAATACTCTCTAACCCTTTGTACATAGGATACGTGTTTCCTTCCCAAAACTCATTCCCTTATGTTGGTCCCTGGACTCCCCCTAGGTAACCCTTTCCGGCGCCAATCGGTCCCTATCCCGTCCCAACCCTTGTTGCGGACTCCCACATTACACTACCACTACTACAAAATTGCCATCCCCAAAAAATCTCACTCTCATAACTTCACTACAATTACAACAAATTAACATCAACAAATAAACAACAACATATCACTCAAAACTCTACATAAATTCTCCATTTCTACTGTGTCTCCACTTATACTTCTCAAAATTCTATAACATACATTAACTCAAAACAACATTGCATTATTTTCATTTCCACTATTACTTTAACTCTTACTTCGATTTGGACAAATCTATATGTCCCACAAAATTCAACTTGAATTGACTCAAACATTTTATTCAACTAATTACTATCACCCATTTCTATCTTTTACAACCCATTGAAAATTTTACCTATCACAACTATTTTTCATTTTATTTTAAAATCTATAAACACATTGAAAACATATTATTATATTTTTATAATACTTATTCCTAACATACTAATGCAATCGACACAATAAGACATAATAACACAATATAAGAAGTATTTAGTGCATCTATTTTTTAAATTCAAACAAAATTATTGAGTAGCAAATCATCATTATTAATTAAAATATATCAAATTTTTAATACGTTATCCCCTTGGATAACCTCCCAGCCACACACACTATTTCAATTATGTAAGACTGTGGCGCCTTTTCGCTTCCACAGAGACTGTATATTTTGGAGCAGGTTTTTTACCTCTCCGTGTCTCTGCTTCCGCTGTTAAGTTAAAATTGTTGAACATCAACATGTTCTCGTTAATAATCATGCACCCTTAAACGGATCTACCACCTGGCTCTGCTGTTCCTTCTCGAACAGAGTGGCAGCCGCTGTTCCATAGTTTGGTGATTCCCCTTTTATTACCCCCCATCAATTTCAAAATACACCTTTACAACGATAACAGCTATGGCCAGTTATGGTCAGCGCGTAATCGTAATGTGCCCCAACCATAGCTGTTAAAGCTAAACCAATTCCACGGTCAGGGTTCGGTGAGGCCGTGACCGCCCGAAAATTTGGGGAATCACAAGTAAAATATCTTTCGTAATATTAAATTTACGAATTTATATTTAAATGACAATATTAATTTAGATGGGGTTTTAACCCACTTAGATGGAAGCTTAACCATTATTAACATAACATATTATATACAAAATCTACAACCTTCCCCCATAGCAGTTCCACACTACACTGTTATGTCACTTCATTGAGCACCAAACTATCCCCCAAAATTATCCCCACATCTTGTATTGATAACAAGTTCTTATATTACTACACATTTCTTCAAAACGTTCCTATACCCACTAATACTAAAATCTAACAATTATATTTGGTCACCTAATGCTAAAAAATTTAGAAGAAAGAAAAAAAAATTATATCTTAAATTTAAAATTATACACATCCAAAGTTAATTTGGGTTTTTTTTTTTTTTTTTTTTTTTTTTTTTTTTTTTTTTTTTTTTTTTTTTTTTTTTTTATACTATTTACATAGGAGGCTGACTCTATTGTCATAAACTTACTCTACGTCTAGGAAGATCGCAGCCGCCTGAAATGCCGGGTCTTGCTGCAAAACGGATTGGCACTAGGTAGATATACTACGTGAATTCACGTCCCCTCTCTAAACCACACTACTCCCCCCTCTCCTACCATTTCTTCTACCCCGCTTTCTACCGTGCGCCAAACCGTCTTGCCCCAAAACTCGTTGTTTCGGGCCAATCAGAAGATATTGTCAAAGACTCCATTTTAATTTTGCCCTTGACACCAAAAAATTTAATTTGAATGCACTGCCTTTTACTTAAATGCAGCCTCCATTATTTACAAACACTCTAAGGCAGTGCAGGCACGTGACAGGCACACCAAAACCGCTGCACCGGGAGTGTATAAGAAATAATTTGTGTCACGTACCTGTGGGGTCCCCCTCCCCGTTCAAATGTGCAGTTAGATTTTCTACTTTATACCAATTTTGGTGGAGCCGGACCATCGTTGTTTTCACCGCCCGAAGGAAGATCCGCCAACCATGGCCCGCCTCCGAGTTCCGAATTCCACGGCCAGGACTGGTAAGATCGTGACCGCCCGAAAATGGGGGAGGATCCCTTCTGAAAACATACAATAATATTTGAAAAAACTTATTTATAAACATAACAATTAAAGTGACCTATATAATTTTAAATTCGTCGCATTTTGAGTACCTACTATTTCCTGCGTCGCTGGGTTCCTCAGCACATACGCATTCTGCATTTTTATGTCTATGATTTCATAAGGTCCTTCATATAACAAGAAAAACTTTTTTATTTCCCTATCTTGAGCACTGGACAGATCATGTCTTTTTACTAACACTAACTGGCCTACCTCATACTTGGTCCAGTTACCCTTAGCATCATGTTTCTGTTTTCGTCGCTCTCCTCTGGTAAGTAAATTCTCGTTCGCCAATCTAATCTTCATATTCCTGTCCAAAATTTGACCTTCAGGTGGGTATGTGAAAAGTTGTTCTAATATCCTGGGCGGCCTTGTTCCCCTGATCAACTCATGCGGCGTAAATCCCGTGGACTCATGGGTGGTACAATTCAGCCACTCCTCTACTTTTTTCACGTAGGATGGCCATTCTGTGTGTTTGGCGTGACAGTACGCCCGAAATATCCTGCCAATCTCTCTCATCACCCGTTCTGCTTGGTTCGACTGAGGATGGTACACTGCCGTATGCTTGGGTATGATGCCTTCCCATCCAAGCGTCTGCCGCCACTTGCCGCTTATAAACTGTGGACCATGGTCAGATAATATAATTTTCGGCTTTCCCACATTAAGCATATAATCTTTTACTATTCTCTCACTAAGTACTTTACTAGTTGCCCTCTTAATGCTATATAATTTTACAAATTTTGAAAAAGTGTCTAAAACTACAAATACATATACCACACCCCCTCTACCTCTGGGTAACGGTCCATATAAATCAACCGCAACTAGATCAAAAGGCTTATCTACTTTTATATAATTCATCTCTCCTTCTACTCTATAATTCACTACTTTCGATTTTTGACATAAATCACACACTCTCAACACTTTTCTCACCCTCCTCTCCATATTCTTAAATATACATGATTCTTTCAAAACATTTGCACACTTTCTCGCACCAAAATGACCATACCTTATATGACAATCCCAAACAATTTTATCTATTAACACATCAGGTATAATTAACCTCCAATCACGCTCCCCACCATCTACTTTTTTAAACAAAATGCCTTGATATATTTGAAATCGCTCATTATATTCAGATCCCTCTACGTCTGTTTCTAAACTAACAATTATTTTACCCAGTTTGCTATCAGATCTTTGCAAGTTTTTAATGTCACTTAATTCCTCACCAAAAATCCTATCTTCTCTAGTTAACCTAAAAATTTCTATTTCTTTAAGGTCCCTACCAGTCTTATTATCTATAACATCTATTCTAGAAAGTGTATCTGGTACTTTATTATCTGACCCCTTTATGTACTCCCATGAAAAGTTATATTCCTGTAAGGCTAATACCCACCTGGTTAATCGGCTGTGCGTTAGCTTACATGAATTCAGAAATGACAGTGCCTTGTGGTCCGTCCGGATTATCGTAGTATTCCCTAAGATGTAGGTGCGGAATTTACCCACGGCGAACACAATGCTCAGAAGTTCCTTTTCTGTTGTCGTGTAATTCTTTTCCGCCGATAACAGCGATCTACTGGCGAAGGCGATCGTTAGGTGTTCCTTGTCGCAGCTCTCTTGGTATAACTCAGCACCTAGCGCTACATTGCTGGCGTCGGTCTGCAAATAAAAGATCTTATTAAAATCAGGATGATTCATCATTATCATGTGACTGAACTTTCTCTTAATTTCATTAAACGCAGCTCGTTCCGCATCGCCCCATCTCCACTGTTTATTCTTCTGCAGGACAGCACTCAATTTGGATGTTGTGTGTGCGTAGTTCTCCTGAAATTTCCTGTAAAAATTGCATAAGCCTAAAAAACTCTGTAGTTGCTTAATGTTTTTAGGTTCAGGGAATCGCATTATTGCTTCGACTTTGTCAGGGTTGGCTAATATCCCCTCCTGTGTAATAACAAATCCTAAAAAGTGTATCTCTGTCTGCAGAAACTTAGACTTGTTCCAATTCACTGTTAAACCCCCTACTTGTAGCTTATCTAATACATATTCTATGTGTTCTAAATGTTCAGTGAATGTTCTAGAGGCTATCAAAATATCATCGACATACACAGTTAAAAAATCTAAGTCCTTAGGTTGTAAAATATTATCTAAACATTTGATAAAACTGGCAACACTGGTGTTTAATCCAAAAGGTAAGCGTTTAAACTGGTAATTCTTACCGTTAAAAAGAAAAGCTGTATATTTCCTACTCTCTGTTGCTAATGGTACCTGCCAGTATCCAGCGGTCAGGTCTAAAGATGTCAGGTACTTGACTCCGCTAAACTTTTGTAAAATCTCATTTATGGGTTCCGGAGATTCTCTGTCCGGTATAATAATCTGATTGATTTTTCTAGCATCTAAACATAACCTTACCTTGCCATCCTTCTTTATCACTACCACCAAAGGGTTTGAATAAGGTGATACCGAGCGTTCAATTATGCCTCCTTGCATCATACGGTCTAATTCCTCCTGTACAGCCCTCCTCTTCGAAAACGGCACCGGGTAGCTTCTCTGCATGTATGGTGCGTGGTCCCGAACTTTCAACTCACAGATGTAGTCCTTCGCTTTCCCTGGTGATTCATCAAACACCCCTCTGTACTGCTCCACAACTGCCCACAGCTCCTCTCGCTGAGTACTTCCTACAACTGTATTTTCATTGAAAAATTTATCGGCTCTATTTGCCCACACACTCTCATTACGCTCATGCATCTCTCTCTCCTCATTTTCTAAACCATCACTCTCTAGACATATATTTATTTTAGTTTCTATCTCTCTATCACTTATCTGTTTATGTAACATTTTTATTCCAGTGACTTTAGCTTCATTTACTACTTTCTTAAACTCTATTCTGACTGGTTTATTCCCCTTCTCAAATTTAACTATTTGTTTATTAAAATCTATCACTGCTCCGTTTCTTTCCAAAAAATCATTTCCCAATATTACATCTAGACTTAACCCTTTAACTACTAGGAAAGTGTTTTCAAATTCTACTTCATTTATTAAAATATTTAATTGTACTTGTCTGGTTATTCTTTTACTTCTCACCCCAGTTACCCCCACTACTGTAACCCCTGCAACTGGTAATGACGGTATATTCTTGTTTAACTCTTTTAATTCACCCATGACATTTTCAGAAATTACTGAGATCTCGCTACCGGTATCAATTAAAGTTTTATAATTCTTACCTTCAATGTTAATCGTCACCTCAGTCAATCCTGTTCTGCGTTCTACCACCTTGTTCTCCTCTTCTTCTAACAACTCTTTTGCCATATCCATCTTGATGACGTTGTTTGTGTATTCGTTAATTACTTGGACCCGGTCCTCCGTTGACAATGGTTGGGCCCGCTTCCCCATTGTCTTTCTCAGTTTTCCGTGGATGGACCTGCCACAGCTTGATGATTTCCTCCTCGACTTCTATTATGATTTCCTCCTCCTCGAGGCGCTCCTCTATAAAATTCTCCTCCTCTCGACTGTTGATTTGGTGGTGGGTTTGTCCTCTCATTTCTGGCGCACTCCCTGGTTCGATGACATCTAAAACAATTCGTCCTATTAGCATAGTTATCAATTTCACAGGCTCTACACCTCCAACTCTCGCCCCTATTATCGAAACTTCCTCCCCGCGCTCCTCTATGAAAATTCTGTGTACCCCTGTTATGATGGAAATTATTATTATTATTATTATGGTGTGGTACTACTGGTGTGTTCGGACGTCGTCCCATATCGCGTTCCCCTATATTCTGTAATACATCTAACATGTTTTCTAACTCGCTTATATTGGTAATCTCTCTAGTCATTAAAGTTATTTGCACCTCTCTGGGCAGGTGTTTGCTAATATGTCGTACAAATGATCGGAATGGCAACGGCGGTTCTAAATACTTTGCTTCGTTATAAATGGTCATCACATATATGGTTAGGTGGTTATTAATCCTACCAAAATTCCCATTACCCATTATTTTACTTCTTAGTATTTCTTGGTCTTCTTCTGACCAATATTTATTACGAAAAGCTATCTCAAAATCTTCATAACTTTCCCATTCGGTATGGTGTACTTCCGACCATATCTCGGCACTACCTTTGAAACATTTGATAATCTTCAGCAACTTAACCTCCCAGCTACTATTATTAAACCGATTAAATTCCCTAACCCTATTTAAAAATTGCATTGGGTGTACTCTACGATTGTCACAATTGAAAGTTTCTAATTCTACCTCATTATTTGTGTCTCGTGTCATAAATACTCGTTCAATAACATTGTTTACATTTTGATTTTTCACTAAACTTAATTCATCTCGCATATTACTAATATTTTGTTCAAGTGAATACAATTTTTTATCATTACTATATTCAGACTGTACATTATTTTTTGCTATTACATCGATAGATTCATTTACTGCTTGTATTTCTGTCTTATAATTACTTTCAATCTCATTTATTTTAGATTCTATCTTACTTTGGTGTTCATCAATATTCTGACTAAATTTTTCAACTGTCATTACTACACTACTCAACTTACATTCAGTTTCAATATTACGTTTAATAATTTTCGATTCTATGTCATTGTTATACTCATTCATTGAATTTATTAATATTTCATTGTTTTCATTGATTTGCTTCTCAACTCTGTCTATCTGACTATCTATTTCATTAAATTTATCATCTGTCTTTTGTATTGAATCATCTAACTTGGTTTCTACTTGGCTGATTTTATTAGTAAATTCTACTTTGGTATTTTCACAATGTTTATTAATTTCTTGTATCTCATGTTTCAACTCATTATTCTGATTTTTTAACTCGTCAAAACTATTCTTTTGAATATCGAACTTCTCATTGATTTCGTTTTTTTGTTCATTAAACAGCAATTTCATCATCTTGATTAAATCATTATCTTCAGCCGTTTTGTTCATGACTGGTGTTGAGTGAACACCTTCATGCATGATTTGAGATTCAGTTATGCTTATCTGGCTTTCATCTACACTGTCAGTGACGCTGACAGTTTCATGATTGTCTGCCATTTTTAAAAAAAAATTTTTATATATATATCTTCATATAACTTTATTATACGTAACATATACTTATTGAAAAATATTCTACTCACCAATATCAAACATAACCTTTAACGTCCATCTTACGTATATACGTAAATACAAACTCCAAACAACCATTCTGTTCTCCCCGTAGGCTTAAATTTATATAATTATATTATATAAATCGTCCCTACGTTCGGAAGCCACTGATACAGTATTAAACAAACTGATATTTGATAAACCTAAGGGATTTGGTTATTTAATTCAATTATTTACTAAATAGCTCCTTCGAGCGCCATCTTGTTACCAACTGTAATAAGAAAATTACCAAGGTTCGTTTAAGCGAACTAGGAGAACAGAAGGTGGTTGCTGAAATAATAACAATCATTTATGTTCATCAATAATTAAACGTTATTAATACTTTATTATTATTCATATTTCATATTGATAAAATCATACAGACAAAATTTGAATTAATAATTGACAAAAACGTAAATAATAGTTGTTAATTACCTTGAATCTCTTTTAATTTACTTACTCGCAATACAATAAGATTCTTGAAATACATTTTTAAGAATTATAACGGGAACGCAAACCAGCCTTCTTATTACGATAAACTATAATAATACTATATTCACACATACACACACAAAGCTACTTTAGAGATCTCATTTTTTAAATATTTCAAAATTTATTTCCCCATTTTATTTAAAAAAAAAAAAACCAGCATTTTTAATTATTATTTTTTAATGGCTACTTTCCTGTTTACGAGTAGAAGTCGGCACCTGGGGTGTCTCCTCATGGCGTGCACTGTTTTACTGTTTTATAGTTCGCACTATCACATTTTACTGCCGAACTGTTAATTTTAGATGAATATTGGCTGGAAAACTGTTTGTATTTTAGATGTACATATAAAGATTCACATTTTTTATTGTATGCGGGCCCGCACTTACGTTTCGAAACTTTGTATCGGTGTTGCTCGCGCGAGCATGGAATTTTGACTGGGAGCGAACTACTTGCGCTAATTTGTGAAGCGACTGTTGTTCGTTCAACTCTCATTGGTTTACAGTTTGTATTCGTTCGCCAGTGGACTGTTTTTGGCCTGTTGACAAAACTGGTGACACACATCGTTATATAATTTGCTGACGCAACGCATCGCCTGATGTCTGGTTGTGTAACGTGTTTACAGATTTAGTTACATAACGTGTTTACGTTTTCCGGGTTCGTCATTGTCCTTGAACTGATTCTGGTACATTTGCAGTTGTTATTAAACTGTCCACACAATATTAAACAATTCTCACAGTCAATGCTGCCACTTTGCGATCGCTTCCACATAACAAATTTACCTATCGGTCACAAAATTTTCCTATCACTCAACAAGTTAATTATTATGAAAAAAATACAAATCCTGTTATTACCCCAGGTATGCCCAAAAATGCCCCGCTACACAGCTTACAAATCAGTTGCATGGCAATATTGTAGAGAGTGGATCAAGTGATTGTTGCGGATTAGTAGAAACTGATTATTGTGTTATAATTAGTGTGAAACTCTAATAGTTGACATTATTATTGCATGTGGACAAATTTAACTTGAATTATTGTATGAGTACCTTGTTGATTTCAAATTGTTATTTTGAGTAATTAAAGCTGATAATTGGTGGCTTCAGTGGTGTCTGCATTTTATTTTCACTGTACAATATAACAATCTGTGAAACCACTGTAAGAATACTATAACCACACAAACTATACATACACAAAATCCAGGATTCATAAACAATGAGCTTACTAACACAGATACAGACAAAATGGCTTGATATGAATAAAGAGTGATAAGGCAACTTCTGGTGGTAATCTGAGCTGTGTTAATCATGACATATGACATATGTGTTGGCTACTGTAATTATAGATGTGGCACATAACAGATGCAGAGCCAAAGAGGACATATAGCTTGATATAATATCTAATATATTTTTGGAGAAAACACATTGCATTATACAAAGCAAGCAATTTTGCATTAAGTAAGCAATTTTGTTTCACTTTGTATTACAAAGTGATTTTATCATTTACACTATGTGATTAACCCTTTCCATATCAGTTTCTTATTCATAACTGCAGTGATCAGTACTAGCAGAATTGATAACAATGCAATCAAGTCTCAAAAGTTAATTTTTCTACTTCAATACATGCCAAACCCAACTAAAATTACTTGTTTCACACCTCACACTGCCACCTGGACTAATTGTGTAAATAAGTATCTCTTATAACTGCCACAAATATAGAATACATTCAGCAACCAATATAAACAGACTTTAACTGGAAGGAGATTAAAAAACAAAATTAGGATAATTGGAAAAAAATTTTCCTTTCTCTCACTCATTTTTTCATTTCCTTTTCTAAATACTGAGTGAGTGTGGGGCCCTGTCACATACTTCTCAGAGTGCTTCTGTGTGTGCACATGTAATATACTACCAACAAAAGACCATACTGCCTACAAAACTTGTAAATATTCAGTGTGATGTAATGTTGTATACCATACCACACATCCTTAGATTCCGTCCACAGAAGTTCCCTGTAAAGCTGTTTTTCAGCTTCCTGAACAGAATTTGTAGGTAGCTGTAGTGGCGGAGGTCTTATATTGTCTTTGCCTGTAAACACAATTTTTCCTGTATTAATTATGCATCATTTAAGTACCATACTGACTCTCAGAGATGCCTTACTGTTAACACTAACCACTGTTTTATTTTACATCTGTTGAATAAATGTATAAAACTAAGGTTCAAAGTTACTATGATATGCATATAAGTGAAGAAAGTGATTTCTATAGATATATTCTAATGATCACACACACACACACACACACACACACACACACACACACACACACACACACACACACACACACACACACACACACACACACACACACACACACATTATTTTGTGTACGCTGTAACCTGTGGCTAAATATAATACTTATGTAAAGCAGAGTACAGGTATGTGTACAATATACCCAGCACCACAATGAAGTTAAAATATAAGGGTTGTTTGAAAAATGAACCTCTCGTACATTGTTCAGCATGGCTTAGACCTAACAGCAACCTATATGTATATGTGAACTAGCAAATTAACAAAGACATGTGTAATAACAAAGATTTGTTGCCCTGCCACTGCGCATCTAGTCTTCTCTCAAATATTGTCTTGCAAATGAAAAATACGGATAATTCAAAATGCGAGTTTCATTTGACATGCTAACAACTTTCATGCTGGGTGTACAATTTTATTACTATTCATTATTTATAAACTCCCAAACTCATAAAACTGCTAAAACTCATTGCAAACAAAGTACATGGTCTAAGACTTCCAATTCAACAATGTTTCATCTGCATTTAGTGTTTTCAGGAGAACAAACATGTATGCATGATGAATGGAATTGAGGTTTGCACCTTCATGCTTACAAACTAGTTCAAAGAGAATCTAAGGAGATGAATATAGTAAATTTACTTTGCTTGTAAATTTTACTGGACTGTTGTGTACTATGAATCTACTGGAGACATACGAGGAGGTATATATATGCAGATCACGTTAAGAAACAAGAAGAAAGCTGAAAAGAGAATATATGAGAGAAAGAAAAGAGCCTGAGAAAATAAGGAGATGGAATAAATATACAACATTCTGCAGAAGATTAAAACATTTTTCAGCTGAAATTTCTTGAATAGATGAGAGTAACTAATTGGTGCAGATATGAAGATGGCTCTCTCAAAAGTGATGCTAAAGGAGTTCTTAATGGGGAACAGGATATGACATGGAGAAAGCATAATGACTGTTTATTAAAACAAGAGCTGTGAGGAGATAATTTGGAGAACAGGGTCAGCTGCCAGTGGATGATTAAGAGCCTCCTGATGAAAAGGATTCTCATAGCCCTCCCATACCTGCCTCTTACATGACCAACTGTAAAATATTGATCAACATATTGTATCACAAGCTACTACCATGTCCAGACTGAGAAACTGGTGGTTACCAAAGTGGATTTCATGGCAAAACGACAACTACAAACCAAATATTCTCCATCAGAACAACATAATGGGAGAAATATTGGATAAAGACATATCTATTCACTGATTTTGCAGAAGCTTAGGACAGTGTTGGACTGAGAGAAGGTTTATAAAGCCACAGTACAAAAGTAAGCAGTGCCACTCTGAACTGCAGAAGCAGTTGAAAAGCAAGCTGTGAAGAAGCTCTTCAAAGATGTGATTAGGCTACGTCAGATCAACATGATTGTCAATTATTTCAAAGAAAGACCTGGAAAAGGAATGTGGCTCAGTGTTTGAAGGGCCAACTTTGACACAGAGACACAATCAGGAAGTATGCCATCTCTCCCAAGAGCCAAATATCATAAAAAATTAACTTGGATGGCTATGCTGGGCTGGACATATTAATGAATAAATAAGAATCATATTCCCAAGATGCTTATTCACATACACTATTCCACTATTGAATGCAATTCTTCTAGCAGTATTCGCTTTGATTCTCAGTTATGGAAAATGAAATAACTTTGATGCAGATGGAATGAACTTGTTGACTATAACATTCTGTGGAATATGGTGTTTATTTCTCATTATGCATTAACTTATTACTTGGTGGATCATTGCATTCCTTTTATGTCATCTATATCATGCTCAGCATTACTATTTGGTTAAAGAAAGTTTTTCCTATCGATTATATTCTATTACCGCATAAAGTTTTCTGCATCTTCGTGATACTGACCCTCAATTAAGTTTCATCCTGACTTGGAAAGTCATCTGTATAGTAATACTCTGCCATGCTGTATAAGTGCGTTATCTTAATCATCTTTTTGTTGACCTTCTTGTTATTAAACCACACATAGAGTATAAGAACCTCTCCAATTTTTGAGAAATGATTCCAATCCACTCAGTTGTTTTGCGAAACTAACCAACTACAAAATCCAAAATATTACTGTAGATGTCTTCACTCTATCATTGGAAACATTCAGCCATCCTATCAGCTAGTTCAGACCACGCATTTGGTTCTCAAATTCAAACACACAATTACTTGACTCTTGGAGTTGATTTTCAGATGCTCTGAATGTTGAGTCCCTAGGAAGACACACATCTTAACCATACACGTTTTGCCATTCATTATGATAATTCATACAGTGTTCCGATGACCATAAGCTGCGCGCGCGCGCGCGTGTGTGTTTGTGTGTGTGTGAGAGTGAGAGTGAGAGTGAGAGAGAGAGAGAGAGAGAGAGAGAGAGAGAGAGAGAGAGAGAGAGAGAGAGAGAGAGAGAGAGAGAGAGAGAGAGAGAGAGAGAGAGAGAGAGAGAGAGAGAGAGGGGGGTCAAATAGTTCGTCTAACGCATCTTGAATCTTCCGATAAGGGAGTTTTTGTTTTAAATTGTTTTCATGGGGAAAGTTGATACGATTTCCACATTTCCTCCTTTAAAAATGTGGTGGTGACCTAAGGGCTTTTCATGTTTTTTGGAATCTTCTGGTGAGTTCTACGTAAATAAAGGTAGTATCGGGGCTTTCATTTCTTCTTTTATTTATGCCAATTATTTGAATTATTACACTCACTGTTATTACTGACACATACAAAATGTATAGAATTAGTTTTTATACTTTTTTTTTTTCATTTTAGTAAGGAGGCTGGGATAAATTTTAGTTGATACTGTGATAGCTCAATTTTATGAACGTTGTAAACAAGTAGCGATAAAAAAATGGATACATTTTTGGACATGCTGAAGAAGACTACAATTTCAAATATATACTGCCTACTGAAACTGTTGGAAATAGCTTTGGAGAGGGGGTGGTTGATAAGGATTGTTTTCATGGACAGGAACTACTGTAAGATCAACACTGTACTGTGAAACATAAGAAATAGTGCAGGCACATTGTAACGGTACAAACCAAGAGGTATATTTTAATTTCCTAACAATTGTAAAAATTTGTAACCAACCATGCTAGGCAACAGTCGTGATCACGAAATCTTGACTTGTTGAACACCTTGTAGTCAGTGCGATACCAAGCCGTGCGAGGCACAAAAGCAATTTAGCGTCTGGGAATGTGTAAGAGCACGCGTGTGTGCCGCTTGTTTGGCGACATGTGCCCAGAGGACAAAAGGGCATGAGAAAATATGTAGTCTCCGACCCAAAATTCATAACAGAAGGAAGACGAATTGTTCCCGCTGACCGCCATTAAACCAATCATGGAACGAGTGGACGCCAATGCCTTACGCTTGGTGGGTAGGCAACCAAGCGCACACAGTCGGTAGTTGGACACCATTACTTAAACAGTGCAGATGTAATTTCACAGTAGCCTCGGAAAAACTATGGTAGACCGAAAAAGTTAAAAGTAGGTCTACCAAAGAGTGTATCGTAATAAAACAACAGTAAACAGTGGTTCAACCAGAGGAACAGTGTATAAAAAGAGTGGAGTGAAGGAGGTGGAGCAGACATAGTGCGCAAAACCATAGTTAAGTACATATATATATATAGACATAGTTAAGTAAAAGTGAAATTTATAGTAATTGGCCAAAAGTTTATAGTAAACAGTAAATTAATAATGAGCTCAATAACGGGGGTTTATTCAAATACTTAAAGGGAGTGAGAGCGTGTGCGTGTGAGGGAAATATGGAATAAAGGGGGAGAAAGAAACTTTACTGGTTTGTATGATCTATAGAATTTATAATATTGTAACCCTATTAAACTAAATATTGGGAAAGTAAAGAAGTTAATTGTTATAATAAATAAAACAATGTTTGAATCATCATAAATATGTGTTAGTTGTACGTTATTACGTCATTACCATTTCCTAGTGTTCTGTGCTAAAAAATTAATCTAACGTTTCCGGGAATCTTCTGAATTGGGGGGAAGTCAGATTGGAAAATTATCCCGTTTTAATTAAGGAAGTGTATAAAAGTGTTACATATTTTAACTTAAAAAATATGTTGGCGGCCCTGAACTTGTTGGTGTTTTTAAAAGGTAAGTAGCAAAAAAAGATCGAAAGGTAAGGTTCTGGCAGAGTATTATTTTATTTTAAATTTATAATTTGGGTGTAACTTCACAACATTCACATAAAAGGAGACTTTTCAGTGTAGTATAACACACAACAATACAAGCCTGCACATTCTCACAAGTGCTACTGAAACAGTTTGGGTAGATTGCAGACTTGTTTGCACATGACATAAAATCAGAACACATAACCACACCAAGTTCAATAACAGTAAAAAGTTATTGAGCAGTGTCATTAAAGCTTTTTTTGACAATGATACTTAAACTTGTGGAACAATTTAATACACACCTCAATTCAGTTACGAATAATGCACTGAGAAGACATGAACAGCAACTTTCATAATAATTTACTATGTTTTTTAACATCCTACCTGATATTAATTGTCAGAGGGCCCGCATATGATCATTTAGTAAATTATACAAGAGGGTTTTTGAAACAGGCGTTAAAACGTTATCAGTTTTGAGAATGATACTTAAAAAACATTTTAATAATCTTGGTTATACAGTACATTGCAGACTACAGATAAGAAAAAAGTATTCTATAGTTACAATATTTTATGAAAACTACTTTTCAGATTTGAAAACATTACACAATACATAACAGACACTTACACTCAACATGGTTGACAAACTTGTCTGTAACAACATGGTAGTCACCAGCCTGCGAAGGGAAATCTTCTCCATAGAACAATGTACCTAACTGATACGAGTGAATACATTTTGCTAAATCTGCTCGTGAACACCTCTCAACACTTCTAACATTAGTTATTGATGCTCGACTCACTTGAAAGTGTAACGACCGTGGTCTGTCTTTCTGCCCAGTTTTGTCATTGGTACTCTCTAGGATCACCTATTGAACAATATGATTAGTTTAGGCACCGAACTAAAAAAAGTGCCTACTGGATTATTACCAATAATGTTGTTATATTATTCAGTACAACCATGTAGTAAATGAGATGAAAATATGAAAATGAGTTTTAAAAAGACATTTTAAAATACATGACTTAACCAAATGAACTGATTAAGTATGAGTGGAAATAGTGTTGATGTTGGTGCTGATGATTATGCAGTGCATGGTGTTGTTAATGATGATGAATAACAGTTTTAATCTCACTGAACCAAAAAAATATGCCTGCTAAAGAATGCTGGAAGGATCTTAACAAAACAAAAGCCTATATAAACAGGAATTCTTAAGTATAATACAACATTAAAGTATTTTACCAGAATATTAATTATGCCAATAAGCTTACACTAGGATGATAGGATGTCTGAACTCCATCTAATGAAAGAATCAAATTTCCAATATGTCAAGACTCGTGTAGTAAAATTAATGGTAGTTTATTCTCTCTGTTAGCTGTGAAGTCTGGACCACAAGTGCTGAGAGAAAAGGGCAGAAAGTGGCTGTGGAAATGGAATATCTGAGATGCTGAATATGGATGTCAAGATGAAGTAGAAAAAGAAATGAAAGGCTTAGAAGTTAGAAGTACAAAGGTTAATGAATATTGTAATGTAACAGAATGAGGAGACCAAATAAACATGAAAACTCAATATAAAAAACCCCATAAAATAAATTAAACTAAAACCATAATAATAAACCCTGAAGTACACTACAGTAGGTAAAGAAAGATTAATGTACCATAGTTTATAAGAGAATACTATAAATAATATTTAATGATAAGAGTGAAGTGATGATAGAAAATTAGCAATAATTAATCAAAACAGAACAGACTGTATAGATTAATTAGTTCTTTTTGTGACAACAAAAATGTAAACCAAATACAAAAATGATGACTGTGACAAGTAGAAATACAGTACAATGTATGAGTAATGTACAGTACAGTATAGTACTTAATGTATGAATAAGGAAGTAGCTACATATTATGTATCAGTGAATTATAATAAGTGTTAATCACTCAGACAGGACTGGGAAGATTAATACCAACGTGAAGGCGACTTGGAATAATTAGTTAAATTAACAAGGCAAAATGCATTGAAATGAGATGTTATTACTATGTGTTAAACAGTTGTTTAGGTTTAATGAAAATTAGTTTATATGTTCAATGTTCATTAAAGTCATATAGTAGAGGCAAAATAGCATTTAAAAAGGATGTTTCTCCTCCGTCCAATTTTTTTGCTGGAATAGGTTAAGTAAGCAGAAGTAAGTGTACAGTTAAAATTTTTACAAAATCTTGCTTGTTCGTCACGAGATAAGTGCATTTTTGGTGCATCGTATAAGTGTATCGGCCATAACTTCGGTTCTATTGGACGTATCAAGACCAAAAAAAATTCAACCTACTCGTTATGAATTAACAAATCAAGCTGGATAGTAGTGCTACCTAAAAAGGTCAACATAACCTAAAAAAAATATTAAACTTCATTATAATGCAATTTTCCTTTAAAATTCGATTTCTCTTGAATTATAAAAGATGAAATCAATTTCTTTGGACCAAAATATTTGTTTTTTATTGTAGAAACTTAAAAAAATTTTGAAAAAAAAAATTTAATTTTCTGGCTAAAATCTCAACATTTTGATTTGCTCGCCATTTTATGAGAGATGACCCTAGTAAGGTTTTTTGTTTTTCAAATCGTAGATTTTTTTATGCACTTAATTACTATTATCATTAAAGAAATTTTAATTTTTTTTTTACCTATTTTATGGCAATTTATATATATTGCAACGATATGTTTAGCATAAGTATATGTATCAACCCCTGACTGAGGTATGATAACGTGTTTTCGTATATAAGTATAAAATATGTAAGATGTACATAATAAAAATAATATAATGTACGTTATAGATAAGAAAGAATGTAATAAATATAAGCAGTACTTAAATTTAAATAAATCAAATATTGTACGTAAGCATGTATATGGAAGCATATGACTTTGTTGGTTTTTAAATGTAACGAAGGGGAGCTATTAACACGCTAAGACCGGCAGAGGTGACGTCAGAGCGGCCTGCCGCAGCTTGTGTATCAGTCTGCGTGTGTGTGTATGTGTACATGTGTAAATAACAGACAGGTTCAATTATGCCAATGAGGGTGGAAGATTTCACACAGTTTTTTAAGGATTGTACATGAACCAAAAGTCACATGAATCAGCGACATATGTGAATACATAGCTGATGCCTGGCGCTTCAATTTGGCGTTGTGGTCATTAATCGTGGGAACGGTTCAGACACCGTGTGAATTTTTGCCATAGCTGCCGTAATTTGCACAGGGTAACAACCAAAATTTGCAGAGATAAGGTTTAATATTATACCTAACCAGTGGTGTAATAATATTTATAAAAAAGTGTACGCTTAAAAAAAAAACGCGTGTAGGTTGAAAGTGATGATGAAACCGACGCGCCGGCCAGTCCAAAGTTGTCAGAAACAGTTTCCAACAGGAATTGCAACGAGCAGCAGTATAAAACCCCAGCACGCGACACACTTTCAGCGCAGATCAAATTCATTTAGTAAGAGGAATCCACGCATCTCGACAACGTAAACTTTACAAAGTGTAGTAATGTTTTGAACAGTATTTAAATAAAATGAAGTGCGATGGAACCGGCATTACGTCGGTGCAGTTATTAAAGAGCGAGTGATTTAAATAAAAGACTGTATTAATGAAGCTACAAGAGTCATAACTACGTAGAACGTCTAGACAGCAACGAGGGACAAAAAAGAAGAGTACGAGAAACTAGACATCTACGAGAGATATAACATATAATATAACATCTTTCCTTGCGTTATAACATAGGGAACCCGTATTAATTGGTTCTGCCAATTATACAGGCTGCCTTCGTTGTAACAAGCTGAAAATTAATCAAATCACTAAAACAATTAATATACAAGGAACTGGGAGGGGGGGAGTCTGCTGATTTATGCACTCAATTTAGTATTGTACTAAAGATGACATCTCTTTATTTATGTCTATTTGATTATACACAACATATCAACTTTTAACTTACAGTGAAAATTGTAATGGGTTTTCTACATTAAGATTTATAATACAGTTAGCGCATTTTACCTCGGATCCGAGTTTATATGTATTACTTAAGAATTTAAAGTTTACTCTACTCCATTAATGAATTACTTTATTACTCTTTATACCATTTGAGGAATGGTTTCATTTAGTAGTGCAATGTTCCAACGCTACATCACACGTGTTACTTTACAACTTATGGTTACTGAAGTTACTTGTTACAACATTTATTCTTAAACTTTAGAGATTGTCATTTTAAAGTCTTTTAGTTTACAATTACTTCTATTTCAAAAGATACATATCCATGGAAGACAAGTCTCCGCGTCACCTTTTAGTTAAGGGTTTTAGTCCTAGTCCTCCACGCGTGATTCTTCGGTCCTCTCTCTGTAGTGGGTTGTCATAGTGGTAGTCTTTCTGGTAAAGGTCCTCGGACTCAACTAATGTTGATTCGGATGTTACGGTGTCATGAAGTCGTCCTGTTTCTCGGTGGTATTGCAAATACAGTTGAGGTCTTCGTCTTCACATTTTACAGTTATGCACATCACATTTGGTAATAGTACGGTTGTATCTGAATTTACATATACAACACTAAAATAACTTTAACTATATTTCTTACTGGGAGATGTCACCTTACGCACTTAATTTTCTACATTACTTTTTTCTGTTACACACTACATTCTCGTTGTATAACTCTTCACATGGTTATTTGAAACTAATAACCACATTTAACAAAAAAGTACATATTTTGTACAGCGCTCTGCTTTGAGCTGCTTACTGGTTGAACGACGCATCATCTCTGCTCTGTAACTATGTAGGAAGGGTCAGTTAATCACGCGGAGGTTACGCGTCGCAGCGAAATCGTTCGACATTTCTCCTTTATTTAAATGGTTAAAGTTTGACTTTTTAATTAGTCAGAGATATTCTTAATTACAGAAGTTATTAAAGTACACTACTGTGGTCTTGTTTAATTATTTAAATAATGTCAAATTTACAAGTATTATTAGTTTGTTTAGGGGTCGGAATTCAAGTTAATTCCGGTTAGCGCATGTCTATGCAGGGTTAATTAACAAGGTTTACCCTATCTGTACACTCGTATTCCTTTTTATTTTATTATTAAAACTCTTTATTAAATATTATTATAATTTTATGATAGCGATAAATTTAGTTTAAATGTGCGATTTTATTAAAATTTAAAATTTCTCAGCCTTTACATTATCTATTTATTAATTACTATATTTTTTATTAATGAAATTGTCACATACTCCGCCGCTTAAAAACAGACTCCGGCTTATTTGGTCAGCAATGTACCGGGAGTATGCTTGGGGATTACCGTGTGAAATTTCTCTCACTCGTTTCTCTGTATAAAATTATGAGCTGCATAAGTCACTCTCGACTTGCTTATTCTTACTATCAATATATAAATATAATACTTTACAGACTAATTCTAATACTACATAAAATTCACACATTATAAAATATATTGTAAACATTCTAAATTTTCTTAACTCTACTACTTACGACTACTACCGGATTTTTCTTTAGTTGTGAGTTACTCTTGTTATAGAATTACTCATATTCGATGTCAGCTGACTTCTCACTTTGTTCTACTTTCGATGAATAGGATTCAAGGTTGATCAGGCCTCGTACCTATTTATACGATTAGGTAGCCAATTGTTACTCAAGTACTCTTTAGCAGTTGAGTACAAAACATATACCTTTTACTACATTTATTTTGCTTGCACTCTACCATTTCCTTCCTTGTGATAATGTTTTATCTGCAAAATATGTGTTCTTCGTACATATTTTTGAGTAGAGGGTTCGTACAGGGTTACAGTTACTGGAGTTAAGTATCTGTGAATTTGATAAGGACCGCACCATCGGTATGATAGCTTGGAGGTTGTCTTATCGATTGCACTACTCGTAGGGTGTGTTTTATACATTACTAAGTCACCGATTTGGTACTTTACTTCATTATTATTATTATTTCGCTCGTGATATTTCCTTGATTTCGCTAAGTTTGCTCGTAAATTAGCGCGAGCTTCATTCCAGATTTTCTTTATATTTTTATCCCTAATTTCAAGGGGTAGCAACTCATGTATTTTCCACTTAGTGGATAATGGGTGGTTAGGTTTGTATTTGAACAATAATTCGAATGGGGTAGACTTATGTCCTTCATGATAGGCTGAATTAAAGGCGAATTGTATCCAGGATAGGTTCTGGTCCCAAGACGTATGATCGTTTGCATGGTAGGCTATTAAAGCAGATTTTAGGTTTCGCAAATACCTTTCAGCTATATTACCTTGCGGACGATACTCTGTAGTGGTAATGTGGTCTATTCCTAATTTGAAACACATGTTCCTGAATTCCTTTGACTTAAACTGTGGTCCGTTATCCGACACTAGATGGACTGGTGTACCGAATTCTTTAAATAATCTATGCTGTAATATACTTACTGTGGTTGAAGCCAATGCTCGCCGCATGGGGTACATCCAGACGAATTTGCTGAAAGAATCTACGCAAATTAGTAACATTGTATTACCTGATTTAGAATGCGGGTAGGGTCCTGAAAAATCTAAATAGATTTTAGAGAACGGGGTAGCAGGAATCTCTGAGATTAATTGACTTATTTGGCTGTTTCTCGCTGGTTTGCTGAGTGCACACAACTTACACCTTTTCACGAAATTAGCGATCTCACTGTTCATATTTTCCCAGTGATATTCTTTATGAATTCGATGTATGGTTTTATTTATTCCCATATGCGCTCCAATGGTGGAAGAGTGATAGTATTCCATCAGCATAGGTTTAATAATATCAGGGGCGATTATTCGTAAATATTTTCCTTTCTCTATTCTATAACATAACACTCTCTTACTTAATATGTATTTTTCGGACTTATTTCCTTTATCGAGTTGTTCAATAATTGGTCTCAAACGGGGGTCCTGTTGTTGATACTGGGCTAAGTCCGTAAATGCAAGAGGAAATTCGGTAATTAAAGTATTGATAATCGGCGTTTCTCTACTCTCCTTGTTTTCGTATGTTTTACTACTCGGCTGGAACATACGTGACAGTGTATCGGCAACTACGTTTTGGGTGCCTCTAATATGTTGTACTTTGAATTTAAAACAATTTAATCTTAATACCCATCTTCCGATACGACCTAACTGTTTTGGGTGATTTAGTAGCCAAGATAATGCTTGATTATCTGTTTCTAACAAAAACTCTTTATGTTCTAAAAAGGGTTTGAACTTCTCAAAAGCGAAAACGATTGCTAAACATTCTAATTCGTATGCGGAGTATTTTTTTTCTTGGTCTGTCAGGGTGCGTGAAGCGTAACTAATAGGTAGTCTAGAGTTATCTACTTCCTGATATATTACTGCACCTAGGGCTACACTTGAACTGTCTGCACTACAAACGGTTTTGTAAAACCAGCTAATTGTAGTACTGGGGGTGATATGATGCTTTCTTTTAATTTCTCGAATGCGGTTTGGTGTTGCTCATTCCACTCAAATTTAACTCCCTTCTTTCTTAAAGTATTTAGAGTGCTGCAATTTCGGATATATGTGGGATATACTTGTGGAAATAATTTATCATTCCCAAAAATCAGGCTATTCCTTTCGCATCCCGCGGTGGCAAAAATTCTCTGATAGCACGGGTTCACTCGGGGTCTATGCTTACCTTTCCGTTGGCTTTTACGATGTGACCTAAAAATGAGAATTGTGTGACAGCAAAATTTACTTTACTGGGGTTTACGGTTAATCCAGCTTTCTCCAATCGGGATAGTACTTCACGTAGATGTTTAAGATGTTGGTCAATTGATTCGCTGTAGATAATGATGTCATCTAAGTAGTGATACACATATTTAAATTTCATATCATGAAATAATTTTTCTAATAATCTGCTACATACAGAACTACCTTGGGATATACCAAAGGGTACCCTCGTAAATTGGTACAGGTTGAAAGGGACGGCAAATGCGGTTAGACGTTTTGATTCTTCCGAAAGGGGTATTTGATGAAATGCCTGATTTAAATCCATGATGGTAAAGATTTTTGCTTTCGTAAAATAATGAAAAGCACTGTGAATGTCAGGAAGCGGGATAGATTCAAATTCTATCTGTTTATTTAGTTGCCTGTAGTCCACAACTAGTCTATGTTTGTCGTTACTTTTGGGTACTAAAAACGCGGGTGATGAATAAGATGAAGTAGAGGGTTCGATGACTCCTTGTTCTAACAATCTGTTAATTTGGTTCCTCATTACTTCCATTTTTGGAGGTGATAACTTGTATGGGGCTAAACGTATTACTTTATTGTCGCTCAAATTGATTTTGTACTCTATCAGGTCCGTCAGTCCTAACTTTGGGGTGAGGACGTTGGAGAACTGTTCTATTAATGTCTGCATGTTCCGTCTATCTTTACTTTCCAGATGACCTAATTCAGATTCGTGATGTTTTAGATGTGTAGAAGTAGTTCCAGTACTTTCTCTGTTATTTGCATTATCATCCAAGTTATATTTTCGTGAACGATCGAATCCAAAGTAAAATTTCTTATCGTGAATATCTAGAATTATTCCTGTTTTACTGATAAAATCAGCTTCCAATATTAACTCAGGTCCTAACTCGTCGCATACCAACATTGGAAAATACCACGTTAGATTTTGAATTTTTACTTTAAACGTGATGATAAGTTTTATCATTAAATTTTGTTTATTAGCTGTAGCCCATCTAATATTTACTGATTGACTGCGTTTAACTAAATTGTGTTTAAATAATTTATTGGCTAGTTCTTGACTAATTAAACTTCGCGTTGATCCGGAATCAATTAATCCGAGGGTGGATGTAACACCGAGGTCAACTTGTATATACGGTAATTGACACTTACTGAAATCACATTTATTAATCGCGTTACATTTATCAATAAATTTTCTAACATAGGGGTCTAATTTTCTTTGGTTATTATTATTTTGTTTTAATTTGTTGTCTCTCAGGGGTTTACCTGTTTTCACGATGCTGCGGAAGACACAGGGTTTCGGATCTCCCTGCCTTACATGTTTTTTTTTGATAATGAGTTTTCTGATTGTACTGTTTCCGTTTACAGTTTCTACTGATGTGTCCAGGTTTCCCGCAGTTATAGCATACATTTTCTTTACGTGGGGTCTCACTGGTTTCCTGTCGAGGTTGAGGCTCCTTGGACTTATCATGGCCATGAAAATAGGTTGGTCGCCGAAATGGTCGTCTTTCTCATAGAGTTCTTGCATCTGTGACTAGGGCTTGCGTTTCCTTTCTATATTGTGTTGTGGATAGCGATGCATGTCTGTTCTGATCTGCGTACCATACATTTGAAGAGTGAATACTACATTGTTCAAGATCAGCGAAAGTTTGGGGCCTACTTATTAGTGCTAAACGGGAGCGTTCTTCAGGAGATAAGCCTACTAGAATAGTATTGACCAATTGTTTCTCACTCCAGTCGACTTGCAGTAGTCGTGAAGATTCTCTGATGTCTGCAATATAGTGGGCCAGTCTTTCATGGGCTCCTTGTACTTGAAGTACTGTATTTCTTTTAATCTCCTCGTAAATTCCCGTGGGGATAAAATATTTGATTATGGTAGTATGAAGTTCTTCTACTGGAAGAGTCGAGTTTAATGATTCCAGTACACGATCTCGTAAGGGTGGTTTACATTTGGGTAGGATTACTTGCAGGATTTGCCAATCGTTTAATTGTTGTAGATCTTTTATTTGCAGGAGGTATCTGATGAAATTTAACAGTTTCGTTATACTTAAGCCATCGGTGTAAGGAATTTCATTAATTATTTTCTCTACTGGGTGGGTAATCTTTCCGTAGAGGTCTACATTAAAATTTACATTTGGTATACATTTCGAAGGATTTGTGGCTGCATTAGGAGTCGTAATCGCATATCGACTAGTGCGAGTATGGTGACCACTAGGCTGTGGGGGTTCTGATATCGTTAGGGTATTTAATTCTCTACTAGGTAACTGTTCATGAGTCGGTTGTATCTTCGATACGGTGGGTGATTCGTGGTTCGAGGTGGAGGGAGGGTGTTCTAAAGTAGGGGATTGAACCGGGGAAATATATAATTTTTGTAAGGAGTGCTCAATTTCTTCTATTCTAGATGAGTCTGACTTTCGTCGCAATTCGTTGATAATTATGGGTAATTCACGTAATGCCTCATCCACAAATTTATGCACATTGGCAGGGATTACGGTGACATCGGGCCAGCTTAATAAATTGTTCAACCGGCGGGTTAAATGTTCTTTTCGTTGCGTGACGCGCAATATTACAGTAGGTGATTTTTCGTCTTGAAGGTTTTGAGATAATAACGTCAGTTCCCTATACTTCCAATAACAGGTTTCTCGTTCGCTGTCATAATCGAGTTCACGCAATCTATCTAACTGCGAGGGTATATCTGATCTGGTTTCGTGTAATGATTTGCGCAATTCAGACACTGTTACGTTCACGTGTTTTAAACCACGTAAAATAGCTTCGTAGCACAGCTCATCTTTTAATAATAGATCAGGGTTAAATACAGCCATTTTTGAAATGTGAGTGGCTATAAATACTTATTCTACTATTCGCATTAAATTCTATTTTTTTTTTTCTAACATATAAACGATTAAAATGTGAACTTTAATCATTTTACATTGGTAGTGAGAGAGAGAAATCTCACACAGGCGTCAATATACGTTCAACGAAGGGGGAATTCTCGGTTACTAAACACAGGATAATACACGCTTCTTATAACAATAGAACAATCGAAGAGGGTTGCGTATTGTCTAACTCAACTTTGCGGGAGGTAACTATGACAGTTTTACACAGGGGTGGACAAGAATTTAACCGGTCAGATTTTGTTTACAAACCGACATGTTGATGAATGAAATTTTTGACAAGCACGTACCTGATGTTGTTTCGTATTCTTGTGGCGTGTTAAGTTAACATTATGTACATTCCTCTATCTAAATCATAATTAAAATTACTTATTTACTATACTATTATAATAATAATTATCATTTTATTTTATTTAAAATTTTAGACACATATTAGAGTAAATGAGTGAATAGATCAACAGGGTGTCCCTAATATTACATAATTACTTATTAAACAACACAAGGTGGAGCATGTTAATAATAAAATTATTTACCTTTTTTTTTTTTTATAAAGCAAAGCAGTGTGACAAAAGAAAGCAGAGTGGCGCAATTTATAACATCTTTTCTTGCGTTATAACATAGGGAACCCGTATTAATTGGTTCTGCCAATTATACAGGCTGCCTTCATTGTAACAAGCTGAAAATTAATCAAATCACTAAAACAATTAATATACAAGGAACTGGGGGGGGGAGTCTGCTGATTTATGCACTCAATTTAGTATTGTACTAAAGATGACATCTCTTTATTTATGTCTATTTGATTATACACAACATATCAACTTTTAACTTACAGTGAAAATTGTAATGGGTTTTCTACATTAAGATTTATAATACAGTTAGCGCATTTTACCTCGGATCCGAGTTTATATGTATTACTTAGGAATTTAAAGTTTACTCTACTCCATTAATGAATTACTTTATTACTGGGTGCAATGTTCCAACGCTACATCACACGTGTTACTTTACAACTTATGGTTACTGAAGTTACTTGTTACAACATTTATTCTTAAACTTTAGAGATTGTCATTTTAAAGTCTTTTAGTTTACAATTACTTCTATTTCAAAAGATACATATCCACGGAAGACAAGCCTCTGCGTCACCTTTTAGTTAAGGGTTTTAGTCCTAGTCCTCCACGCGTGATTCTTCGGTCCTCTCTCTGTAGTGGGTTGTCATAGTGGTAGTCTTTCTGGTGAAGGTCCTCGGACTCAATTAATGTTGATTCGGATGTTACGGTGTCATGAAGTCGTCCTGTTTCTCGGTGGTATTGCAAATACAGTTGAGGTCTTCGTCTTCACATTTTACAGTTATGCACATCACATTTGGTAATAGTACGGTTGTATCTGAATTTACATATACAACACTAAAATAACTTTAACTATATTTCTTACTGGGAGATGTCACCTTACGCACTTAATTTTCTACATTACTTTTTTCTGTTACACACTACATTCTCGTTGTATAACTCTTCACACGGTTATTTGAAACTAATAACCACATTTAACAAAAAAGTACATATTTTGTACAGCGCTCTGCTTTGACCTGCTTACTGGTTGAATGACGCATCATCTCTGCTCTGTAACTATGTAGGAAGGGTCAGTTAATCACGCGGAGGTTACGCGTCGCAGCGAAATAGTTCCACATTTCTCCTTTATTTAAATGGTTAAAGTTTGACTTTTTAATTAGTCAGAGATATTCTTAATTACAGACGTTATTAAAGTACACTACTGTGGTCTTGCTTTAATTATTTAAATAATGTCAAATTTACAAGTATTATTAGTTTGTTTAGGGGTCGGAATTCAAGTTAATTCCGGTTAGCGCATGTCTATGCAGGGTTAATTAACAAGGTTTACCCTATCTGTACACTTGTATTCCTTTTTATTTTATTATTAAAACTCTTTATTAAATATTATTATAATTTTATGATAGCGATAAACTTAGTTTAAATGTGCGATTTTATTAAAATTTAAAATTTCTCAGCCTTTACATTATCTATTTATTAATTACTATATTTTTTATTAATGAAATCGTCACAGACGCAGGGACAGCCTATGCAGCTACATCCAGCCGTTTATCATCAAGACTAGAGGTCCACGTCAGAACTCAGCATCCAGGAGACGGAGCAAGGAATTCAATGACATAGAGACAAGGGGAGCTGATACCGAAGAGGATCAACGAACTCGAGAGTCTGGAGGACGGTAACAACAATTTAAATGGGTGCAGGAAAAATGCAGGTGAACTCGAACGTTTATTTAACATTATAAATGACCCTGAAGTTATCACCAAAAGCTAGTTTCCATATCCAAGTTTACAGAACATTAATATATTTTTTTACTTAAAGAATTAATAAATAATTGTTTAAATATATAAATGAGAATAGAGAATATCATAATAGTAATCTCATAATTGAATGGTCAAGAAAAACCATAGTTTATTATATGTTGTAATTATTTAAATGAGTAATTTTTAAATATGAGATTTACGTAATGGTTAATTAATTGAGACAGTAAAAATAGAATCAATTAACGTAAAGAAGATTCTCTATTAATATTTTAATTAATTAAAAGTTGCATTTACGTGGTATACATTGGAACCCACACTTGTAAAGACTAAATCAATATTTAAATGTTATACGTATGAATTATGTTTCCTATTATATTTATATGTATATGTCTGTGTACTATTTCAGGTCATATATAATTTACGTGTGTATATATTATGTCTTAGAAGTATAAGAAATCAGAGTTACACATATTATGAGTATATTATATTCGGATTGAATATAAGGGTTCATATAACAAGAAACCCACATTGAACAATTTAAATAACATGACAATTTGCTATTTTTGAATAAATCAAATGAATATGCTTTTCTTGAAACAGTCCTACTAATTTCACAACCACTGCTCAATCCTCTGTACTCTTTACTTGTAAATTAAAACTTATAACGTTATTCACACGCTTATCCACACTCAACCAACGACCAAAGCCTGCGACCCAGCCGGGGAACATCAGGGTAAATACTGCTGAAGAAGAGTATCACCTCCGAGACGTGGGTAAGTGTGCGCATACGAGTAAGAGCGTATGTGTAAAAGTAAGTGTCACAAAATAACGTTGTATAGTAATTGGGGCTCCAAAATCGTGGGGCTCGGCAAACATAAATAAATTTACGTATGTTAATTATTGTTGTGTCTTGGCCACATTGGCATCATTGTATAAAAATAACGTTGTATAGTAATTGGCTCCTAAAGTGCGTGGGGCACGATATGTGTATAAAGTCACGCTTTTGGAAACGTTGTATAGTAATTGGCTCCAAGATCGTGGGGCTCGGCAAACACAAATAAATTTATGTATGTTACTTACTGTTGTACAATAAATGTTAAATATAATTACAAGTAAATGGCGCCCTGGTAATAAAGAAAGTCTAATAAATAATTAGATAAATATTGTAAGAAAGAATTAATAGTCAATTTGTGTAATAAATAATATTACAAATTGTTATAATCAAGTACAGAGAAAAAGAGTTGTGAAATTAATACCGATAAATAAAATTAATTTAAATAAAGAAATATCTAGAGTCACGGTTGACCAATAATAAAAATATAATTCATATAATGAATTAGTTAGGACACCGTAGTCTACATATAAAAATGGCGAAGCAACCGACAATGGACTTCAAAACTATGTTTAAACGACTTCAAGAAGAGTTGAAGACGAATAGTGAAAAATTAGAAAGTAAACTAGAAAGTAATAATGAAAAATTAGAAAACAAATTAGATAGTAGAAATAAAAATTTGGAAAAATTAGAAAATAAATTAGGAAGATTAGAAGATAGTAATACGAGATTAGAAACTCAAGTAGAAGATAGTCGTAATAGACTAGAAATCACTATTGAAGAAGTATAAAAACTCAGTTAGATAGTAATAATACTAGATTAGAAGAGAAAATAGAACTCGTCAGTAATACTTTAAAAACAGAGCTTACTGCACGCGTTGAAGCAGTCGAACAGCGAGTTCAACAGTCACTTAATGAACAAGCTGTAAAGATTGACAGTAAATTTAAAGAACAGCGTGAATATACTACACGTGAAACTAAAGAACACATTTGACAACTGGCTGAACAGTGGAATGAAAAGTTTAAAATTACTAAGCAGGAGCAAGACCTCAGACACAAAGATGTAAATGAGCGCATCCTGGACAATACTAATAAAACAAAGGAACTCACTGTGAGGACCGAAACTGTAGAAATAGCTGTGGAGGAGGTCACGAGGAAAACTATGCACCACTCCATAGAAATTAACAATATGAAAGATGGCCTACAAGAGGAGGTAGAAAAACTACGAGCAGAAGTCAAGAGACGACCCAGTGCTATGATGATGTGTGCTGCAAAGGTAGACGATCGAGAGAAGATCAGTTTTAAAGGTAATAAATGGGAGAACCCCACAGAATTTTTACATAAATGTGAACGAGAAATGGCAACTATAGGAAGCAACCTAAACGACCGAGAACGTATAGAATTTGTAAGTTCGACATTTCCAGGAAACAGCATCCAAATGGTATACGATTGTTCGGGACCAAACAGAAACTTATGAACAGTTCAAGGCATCCTTCGAAAATCGATACTGGAATATACATACCCAGAGAGAGGTACGAGACCAGCTGGAGTATGGACGGTATTACGTCAACAACAAACGTTTCATGGAAGACTACATAATACAACTCGTCGAACGGTGTAAGCATCTTAGACCCAGTTTCACGGAGCACGAATTAGTATTGAAATTAAGCTACCATTTTGACAGACACATTAGACTTGCTGTTTATACCCAAGGAGTTAAAACCATAGAGGAACTTCTTATTCTTGTAACGCAGTCATCGCAGTTTGTTAATAAACAATATGAGAAGAGAGAACCAGCCGCAGCAGCAGCAGTACTCTACGCATAATCCAATGCAACAAAAATCGATGCAGTTTGCAAAGAGAGAAGAGAATTGGAAAGAGTATAAACCCTTTGAGAAAGGTAATACAAGTCCACATAAAGGAGCGTACTCGCATCCAGGTACGGCTAAAACGCAATTAAAACCGTACAATGCGAATGTACAGAATATAAATGCAAATAATAATAATCATAATAATAATAATAATTATGAAAATAAAAGTGTTCAACAGCTGACACGCCCGTCTACATCCAAAGAGAGAGGGGGTGATCACACGACAAGGGAATACAAACAGACCCTTGCAAGCTACAAAGTATAACGGAGTTCCCAAGACCCAAGAACATAAAAGGGTTAAGAGCATTCCTAGGACTCACAGGTTACTACCGATGTTTTTCATCGTTATATGCGTAGAGAATCCAACCACTTCTAGAACTCACTAGAAAAGAAAGTAAATGGAAATGGGAGGTACATCATGAAGAAGCGTTCCGTGAAGTGAAAAAACTATTTCTATATAACATTATGCTGCATCATCCACAACGGGAAGGACGATATATAATCTACGCAGATGCCAGTGACTATGCAGTGGGGAGTGTCCTGTGTCAAGAAGATAAACACGGAGAGTTACAAGTCATCGCATACGCCAGTCGAGTCTTCAAAGGAGCAGAAAAACACTACTGTACGTCAGAAAAGGAAATCTTAGTGATAGTATACGCCTTGAAGCAGTTTCGTTATTATGTGTATGGAACACACTTTGAAATACACACGGATCATCAAGCGCTTTCATTTTTATTAAGTTGTAAAGCAACAAATGCACGACTAATGAGATGGATACTGGCCATACAAGAGTATTCATTCACAATAAAATATTGTAAAGGCTCGGATAATATAATTGCCGACACACTAAGTCGTTATCCACCACAAGAGACACAAGACACTCATGAAGCTAAGTGGAACGATGTGAAAATATTAAATATTACTTATCAAACAGATGATAGAGTTAAATATTTGCTAAATAATCTAGCAAGTGAACAAAATAAAGATCCGCAGATCAGTCACTTGAAATTATCAACACTATCTAGTAGTGTAAAGATACAAAAAAATGATCGAAATACATAAATAAATAAAAATACTGCCAGAACTTACCTGCGTTCTGTTAACTTACCTGCTGTATAAATTTTGATCAGAAGCCCAGAGTCGCCAACATGTTTTTTAGTTATAAATGTAAACTTTCAACACTCTACCTTAATAAAAATGGGACAATTTCGCCTTCTGACTACCCCGCAATAAGAATTCAGAAGATATCCGGGAACGTTTAGACGAATCATGCCGCACAGAAATGAGAAAGTGGTAATGACAAAATAACGTAAACTAACACATTATTTTGAAGAGAATCATTATTTTTAATGAGCAGTTAGTAAAAATGGTTGTACTATTAATTTTTTAATAATTTGACTTAAAACTTTCGTACATTTTTACCCTATGTTTTATATGGTCATAACTACATCCTATTACTTACAACTAGGTAGACTGCCCAGTCTGCTCCTCTTTCTCTCTCTCTCACATTCTTATTTAAAACAAAAAAACCTTTATTTTCCTTTTTATACATTCACTTTTGTATCTAAGGACTCACGGTCGCGATTCTGGCCAAACACGTGGTTTTCGTTCACCCGGTTAGTTGCCTGTTAACTTGTCTATTTATTTATCCGATTGTCCATTTATTCACTCCACTTCACCAGTTGGAAACTTGTTATGTCCGTTAATTCCTCGGGTCCCGGTCGGTATTAACGATATTATTTTGAATTAGTCACATTTTTTACAACTCGACCGACCAGGCCAGCACAATACTGTCAGCGAACTCGGTTTCTCGTGGACTGCCTCATTCCATGCAGCCGGACAGTAATGCCATGCCGGCGAACAAATTTCGTCGTTGCTCACCGCCTGAGTAGTCACAGTTTAATGGCTATGTACATGACACATAGCAGTTTTTCCGTGTTGTACGTCGATGATATTTAGACGCTTACTGGTCGACGTCACCAAAGTAGGATGGGCTTAAACCTTACATCCGTCGACTTAGTAAAGGAAGCGAACAGAGATTATTCTTTTAGCCATTTTTGTGGTTCACAGCGGCGTGGGTCCGCGCGCATGGTCGTGTGATGCATACGGGCGCACGGCCACACACTTACAAAGTTCTTAGAAATGAGGCCGAGTGCATTCTTCTGTACTGATTGCACAACTTGAGATATTACTTCGCCTTTGTTAGAAACTGTTCCATACACTACAACACGTGGCCTGGTCACCGTTGAAACTAACTTTACAAATATTTTTATAAATCCCAAATTTAATAAAATAAAATAACCCGCAAAACTGGCCCGTTACAATACCCCCCCAATGAGAGGTCTTCTGTCGAAACAGAAGAAATCTCATTGCTAAAACCCCCAAGAGGACCGGTGAGGAAATGGTGCCAACAACCCTCCGTTTGTTCTTACACCTCATGGGTAAACGACCCCCCTGGCTCGGCGACTATGGACGCATCTGAACGAGATCACTGGACTTCTCTGTAGGAGATCCCAACACCGAAAAATCGAACAGATACGCACCACAGCGCACCTCCCCTTCTAACATGTTTCCCCAAAAAATCCAAATCCCTGGTCTTATATCATGCCAGATCCTCAACCGATATGTTCCCCCTTATATGCAAACTGGGCTGCCTTTAGCAGTTACTGGGCTCACACACACACCTATACTACATCATATAAACATTGATATATTCTTAGCTGTAACATTTCATTTAAGTTAAAATCCAAAAAATCAAACTAAAATCTTTTATCTAAAAAATTCTCTTCATTAGTTTTATGTTGTTGAAAATACACAAATTGAACATTTCTTAAAATAGGAACATCCTTAACCTAACATGGGATTATACATATGCCCTAACAATACAATTCAGTAAAAACACTAATAATACACAAACAATAAAATAATCAAAGTTCAAAAATACCAATTAGATGGCAGGCGCAAAATCAAGAAATAGTTTTTTTTCCAAAAAAATTTTAAATTCAAAAATTTAAATTTATTAAAACATATTCATTTTTTCAATCTTGAAATTATTCTAAATTATTCAAATTGATTAAAAACAAAATTGGCTTTATTTCCTTGCTAAACGTCTCTAGTATATAACCTCACCTCTCAGCTGATCAAAACTGGGTCAAGTCAAGAACCTTGACCTACATACGTTGTACACAAGTTACATCTGAAAATACATTGTACACCTGTAAAATTCTATCTTTAAACATAAAAACACAATAAAATAAAACATTTAAAATAACAAAATATTATTATAATTAACAATCAAATTGATATTTAAATTATTCAAAATAAACACTTTATAGCTTTACATTTTCAAATTCTATTAAAATTTGTCACTGGTTTCAATCAAAATGTTATATTCTTACTATAAATCTCTTTATTTAGTCATCTCCTTCTCCCTTCATTTGGGTGATTCAATTACTTATAATAGCTTGATTTGCCACTTGACATTTATACATATATAATCTTTCTCCCTTTGACTCTAATAGCCTTAACAACTTGAACTAATATGACACCCATCTCTCTCAAAATATCTATCAAACAATCTCTAAACCCAACTTACCATTAAACTCAATCTACATCATTCTCTCAATATATAATAAAAATTAATCTCTGACCCTTTGTACCTAAGATAAGTGTCTCCCCCCCCAAAAGCTCATTCCCTTATGTTGTTTCCTGGATTCTACCTAAGGTAACCCTTTCCGGCGCCAAACGGTCCCTTCCCGTCCCAACCCTTTCGTTGCGGACTCCACCATTACACTATCCCCTATTACAAAATTATCATCCCCAAATCTCAATCTTATTACCTCACTTCAACTACAACAAAATAACATCATCATTTATAAACATCAATATATCAATCAAAACTCTACATATATTCCCCATATCTACTGTGTCAACATCCATACTTCTCAAATTCTATTACATTAACTCACAACAACATTACATTATTTCACCACAATATTTTCATCTCTAGTACCACTTTAACTTTAACTTTAACTTGGACTAATCTACATGTCCCATAAAATATTAATCACCCAAAATCTACCTTTTATTATTTCTCACAAATCATTTAAAATCTTAACCTTATCAAATTACTTTTCTCATCATTTGAAATAACATCTTAAACACATTAAAACATTATATTTAACATTAATTACCTTGAACATTTATAAACAATTTAACAGTGACATTTTACTACTGATCAGCTGACATTCCTAGCCAAGTGAAAACACATTCCAAAATTGTGCAAATTACATGAAATACATATGATTATCAATCCTTACATCTACCATACTACACATCATTGTTTCCCCTCTTTCTGACTCTGGTACTATTGTGTAAACCGCCTGCCAGTCGGTTTAGTTAGTTACTTTATTTCAAAATTACACAAATTATATAGAACACATTTTTTTTATCAATTCTTATATCTAACATACTACAATAACATAACACATTGCTAAAATAGAATGAACACAGTATACTGAATGTCTGAACCCCTATTTATCAAAGTGTAACACAAGCATTTAATTAGAGCAAAATTAGAGTTAGCATTTTTTATGTTATGAAATTTAATTTCGTTGTTCATCTGAACAACCTCCTAATCCACACACACTATTGTAATTTATGTTGGACTGTAACGCCCATTTGCCTACACAAAGACTGCATAGTTGGAGGAATTGAACATCTCCGTGTCTTTGCTTCGGCTTTACATTTTAAAGATTTTGGATATCGACATATCCTCGTTTTATATTGATAAGCCCTTAAAACGGGTCTACCACCTGGCTTTGCTGTCCCCACGCGGACAGAGTGGCAGCCGCTGTTCCATAGTTCCGGGATTCCCCTAGTTTCACCCCCCTATTAATTTCTACTGTCAACCAATTTCAAGTCAGCTATGGTCAAGGGACTTGATATGGCCATAGCTGACCGCTAGCCAAAACCACGATTAGTGCTGGTAAGGCAGTAATCGCCCGAAAAGTCGGGGAAATCAAACTTTCACTTCAATGCCTGTTCTATACATCAATATTCTGTACGGCACGAAAGTCTATCATGGTACAATTGTACAAAAAAGGTGTGCCGCACATTTTCGCCATTTCGGCCTCCGATGGAGGTAACACTCACTGTTACCCCCAACCCCTTCCACTATCTACTGGGGCACAGGCCACCCCAGCAATAGCGCCTTAATAAGTAAATAATAAAATTAAATATACAACATTATAATATAAAATTTTCATTAATCATTTTATCCATCATCATTTAAATCATTCATCACTTTCTATACATAAATTTCTTAAAATTTTTTAAAATTATTGTTAACATTTGTTTCTCTTTATATTTCAGTTATTATTATTTTTAAATTATTATCTCAAGTTGTTTTCATTACTGAAGTTAAAATTCTTTCCATTACGTTAAACATCTGTAAACATTTTATTATATTTGACTTGTGTTATTATAAATTTTATACTTACAATCCATTTAAACTGACATACATAAAATATATACACCATACACCAATACTTTCACGTAACCTCTGAAACATTTAACAAAATGTTAGTTCAAATTAAACAATTTAACACTTAATTACCAAATTCACATCTCACAAAAATAATTCAATTATATAATCTTTGAATCAATCAAAAACATTTAAAACATCTCAAATTATTTTAATTAAATTCATTATTAAAATACAAATTTCATTGCTACCAAAACAATTACGATTCGCTAATTACTGTCTCTAAAATTAATTTTGTTATTTATTTAGATTGGAAAATATTAATATTATTATTACCAGACTTACCTCCATACATACATTGTTTACTTAACATTTTACAATACATACAACTGAATTTCACTACATATTTATTTACAACTTTCCTCATTATTTATTCAGTTATATCACACTTCAATGTCCAAGGTTGCGAGGTCAAAACCACAAAACAAAATATTTATAATTGTCCATTAATTGTTTTTATAGTTTAGCCTCCATCGTCAAAAATTAATCTTTGTTTCAGATAGCACTTTTCAATTTTATTGACACACATACTACTATCTTGTGTTTTATAACCATAAGAATCAAATTCATCCGTTTTATCAGAGTAATCATGAAACAAGTCAACATTATGTATTTCTGTCAAGTCTCCAGTAGTAATTATATTCATTATCGGGTCAGTTATTTTATCGTCAATTACATTATTCTTGTTCTTCGTATTGTTTAAATTAGCAGCCATCCTTACTATTTCTTTTATGAATTTGCTAACTGCTATAATTTTTTATTGTTCGACTAAGCTTTTCGTCATTACTGACATCTTCAGGTCTTAAACAACCTAAAGTTTAAGGTTGTTTAAGACCTGAAGATGTCAGTAATGACGAAAAGCTTAGTCGAACAATAAAAAATTATAGCAGTTAGCAAATTCATAAAAGAAATACATTATTCTTGTTTAAATACACTTCTAATATTTCTTTCAACTCACCATAATCTCTCTTTAATTCATATAATTCTATCTCTCTCTCAACACACAATTCTTTATCTAAATTTCTCTCATCATAACACCATCTCATACCTTCAATATTACTCCAGACAGAGGGTATAAACTTATGCAAATAAAATAAACAACTCAAATCTTCTACTAACACGGGACTCTTGCCCTGCAAAAACAACACTTGTGAATACATTAAATCATCATAAATAAGGGGAAAATTTACCTTCTGCCCCCATTCTACCACTATACTATCTTTCCACTCTCTCTCTAACTCATAAACACACATTAACATTTCATCATTACATTCTACAATTTCATCAGTATTCTCACTATTTATTTTCAACATATCACTCTCTGATACTACCTTTTCAGTTACATTACTATTCTCAATATTATTTTCGACATCATCGCCATCATTTATTAACTCTTTATCTAGTACCACATTTTTACACATGTCATTATAATTTTCGTTAGTACTATTCTTGTTTCTATTCATCACATGTACTCCCATTCGCTCAACATTCTGTTCTAATTTATTCAAACTAGTTCTTATTATTTATTATTATTTTCAAAGCATTTATTCATTTCTTGAATCTCATTTTTTAATTCCTCAAATTTGGTATTCTGTACTTCTAATTTACAGTTAAAGTCACTTTTCATTTCATTTTGTGATGGTACAATCATGGTACATTTCATAATTACCTAAAATATGGTAACGAGATCATAAATATTGTATTTTCCTATTTTTTGACATACCCAACCCAACCTCAAACACCCGATATAGAATTTACAGTGAGTGGACTATATTACAGTATTTGCCAGGATTTGAACTAATGCATGACAAAAAACGGTGTCACATCACAAAAACAGTGTGCAGTTATTGCGATAAGCAGAGCCAAGCCTTCGTTACGTCAGAGGCTGAGAATGTGTTGACAACAACCAAACTGCGATGTCAACACGATAGACAAAGAAAATGTGACGTCAGTACGCCCCACTTCCGCAGATTTCAACCAGGAATTGTCGTCATTTCATCTTCAACTCTGAATTGAGCCGGCCGGCCAAAACTCATTCACTCACGGGTGAATTTTTTAACTTTTTAGACCACTGTAGGTGGTTAATAATTGTGTAAAACACCGTACAGTGCGTGACCGTAAAAATGTGACCGAGACGTGTACACGTAAAACTCGCGGTACTGGGAGCGAAGTTTTACCGCCCGCTACAACAACCAGCAACACTACATTGGTGAGAACGTTCCTTTTATATCTTCAATCCTTTTATTCATTCCCAATACCAAATTTTGAATCAATGTAAAATCATTTTAAATTCAATACTAAAAAATCATTTAAATTTTTCAATATATAAAGGGAGCTCCACTATGTATAAAATTTGTACCATGAGTATGTAAGAGTGAGTATTTGAGTGTGTGGGTTAAAAAATATTAAGTGTTGGGTTGTGCTGAAATTTCAATAATTTACGTTTAAATAATTATAACATATATTATAATGCAGCGTATATCTTTTGTGTAGAGTAATATCATGGGGACAACGCCCATGGCGCAATATATATATCCATGTAACATCTATCATGTTTAATGTTAATAAATACTTTTTATATGTTATTTGCAGTTTCGTTATTTCAGGTAATGGGTTTCACTGAACTGGTACGTGTTAACCGAATTCTGGCCCTAATAGTAAATGTCGATCATACACAGTACAGTACAGACACTTGCACAACATGGCACCCTAGATTGTTGTACAGACAAAATACATTGTACATTGTAATCAAACAATATAAATTAATATAAGAGATTACATTTGCGCCCTTAAGAACAGGGACTAATAGATTACATTGGCGCCCGAACAGGGACTCGATATAAGACTTAATTTTATATGGAGTAATACCTACCAGGAAAGTGGAACGGTTACCTGAAGTAATTGCGTAAGTACATACACACGTGCGTAGAATAGGGTTAAATTCCTAGGTTATAAACATACATGTTTTAGTAACCTAAAATAATACAACATGAATACTGATGAAGATAAAACTGAAAAAGTCAGCCTCTCTGACGAAATAGTGATGAGTGAGATGGATGTTCCATTAACCCCACTTAGTCAGGTTGGCGAGGCGAGTGCGACCGAAAATGTAGAGACTAAACAAGTAACCTCCATCTCACTTCATGAAAACAAAACAGACGAAATGTTAACACGTCTGTATAACATGATGTGTAGCAATTTTAATGACCTCAGAGGGGACATGAATTTTAAATTTGATGTTCAGAAAAGTGAAATTAAAGAAATTCAAAATAGTTTTAACAGCCATTTCAATGAAATGAAAAATGAAATAAAAGTGAGTCACAATAAACTTATTAAGAAATGTGACCAGCTGATTACAAAATTAGATAAGTTACATGTGGTAGAAAGTAAATTAGAAAGTCAGAAAGTACTAGATAGTAGTACCCAGCAAAATGCTGTACTGGATAACATATTTAAAACTGATAATTCCAAAAATGAATGTACTCTAGATAATTCAAATAATACAGGTAGTAAGATAGTGGTGGTAGAAGAGGATAAACATGATAATGAAAATATAATGCATGACAATGAAATATTTGAATTTATGAAGTCAGAAAGAAAGTTGAGAGAAAGTATTTTAGTACAAGGAGTGCAGGGGGTAGAATTTTCTTTTAATGTTGTATTAGGGGGTGAAGACAAGTCTTCATGTTATTGTTATAAGGATAAGAATGCCTTTAATTTATATTTGATAGACGATAGTTCTACAAATAAAGTTTCTTTATGTTTTTGTGTACCTAAGAGGTGCAACGATTTTATGATAGGGACCCCTGCATATTTGGAGAGAGAAAGTGTATTTTGGTGTTATGGAGAGAAATGTATTAAGAGAGAAAGTATAGAGAGATATTGTGAGAGTAAGAGAGTAATAGAAGTATTTAAAATAAACAGAAATTACAGACAACTGTTAGAAAGGTTAGGGTTATATGTGGTATATGAAAATGATGAATACTTACCTGATAATAACAATAAATTGGAAATAACAAGAAATGAGAATAAAGACATTAGGTACTTACCTGTGGTGGAATATTATGGGGATAATTATAATATAAACCGATTAATGACATATGATACTAAGACAAACGGAACTCTACTTGATCGTGACTGGAAATATTTGTTAAATAACCGTTTCATAAAGGAGTACGAATATAATGTATCTAGTAATAAAATCTATTTATTAAATAAGAATTTATATAGACCTAAGATTCGTTTGTTGTTTAATGATGGTGGATAGACTGTTATATTGTGAAATGAACATTAAATAATAATATGAAAAGTGGTATTGAATTGAACTGTTATGGACTGATTTCGATTAATGACACAATAATGAAGTTGGAGTGTATATTTTTATTGTATTTATCCATGTATTTTGATGTGTATTATGTATTACAGGTACCCCAGTGTGTATTATTATATATTTTATATATATAACATGTTTAATAATAATATTTTAATTAATTACTAATGAACAATAATGAATGTTTAAATAAATAATTATATTTGAATTTTGAAAAGAGGTATTGTTATAAGTAGGTAGGAGAGGAATTTTATAAGAGAATTGTCAATGATCACAGTAAGTGTTTAAACAGGAATATAACCTGGGTATTGAATTAGAAGCAGGTGAGTTATTTAATTAATGTAAAGGGAGTTAGATAGTTAAGAATTTTAAGAAAATACAAAGAGAATTAATAGATATTTAGGGACACAGTAGTTAGTGATTATTTGTAGAGAAGGTGTTTAAGTAAAGGTACATACATATATTTATTGTTGATGAATTCTGTAGTGGGGGTGAGGTGATAAAGGGTAGCCAACCAATAGTGTTGTGGCAGATATTAGTGTAGTTTAAGGGAGTGTTTGCCGAATTATTTGGAAGGGCAAAATATTAGAGATGTATATAGCCAGTTAGGGAACACCCAACTCATTGCAAAGACGAGCGGTGCCATATGATTTCAATGGAATTAGTAATGGAGTTTAAGATTGAGATATTGGTGTCAATGATAGGTAAATTTGGTGGTCAGTTAGAAGAAGGTGAGTAAAATTATATAATGAAGTATAGTGAATATAGGAGTTATCCAGACTAAACAGTGATAGAAGGTGAGAGGTTAGGTAGTTAGGGAGGTAGAAAGTTCAGAGGAGAGAGGTAGTAGAAAATGAATAATGAAATAATAATGTAATATGAATAGTAACAATAAATTCAAAATATATTTTATTATTATAAATAAATAAATTTGATGTTTAATTAATAACTGCAATGGTAAATTTTAATTTAAATACAACTTTTAAGTAAATTATACAAATGTTAATGCATATCTTAGATATGATTAAATATGATTGAGTATTTAAAATGTATTAACTGTATTATTAATATATCAGTGTTAATTATTAATGTATTATGTATTTATTTGAAAACTTTTTAACATGATGTTATAATATGTGTAGGAATTAAAAAAAAAATTTTTTAAATGGCGTTGTTAATAATATTTATCAGCCAGATGATTAACTGTTAATAATAATAATAATAATACTAATAATCATAATAAAAGTTTATTTTAAGGGTTATAAATAAATAAATCGATTTTTTAAATTTCTTGATTTGTTTTCTCCAAGTTTGGGAGATATATAATTATATTTTATATTATATACATTTTATATTTTCAATTATATTTCATTCAATTTTAATCCTTTTTCATATTCTTTTTAATCCTTGAGATTTATTATTTTTATAATTTTTATACTTTCTCATTTTATTTAATATAATTTATAATTTTATAAATAGTAAGCCAACCCAGTGCTTATTGGCACAAACCAGCACTTAGCTAAGGGGAACCATATCAGTTAAGGAGGTAACTGATACCACTAGGAGGTGGTGATTCAATAAGCCACTATATTAATATTTTTTATAAATTGTTTCACTGTTTGGGATGTGACAGCGGTCCTGAGCTGGCTAACTCGTCAGAGCAGGGGCGTTAAGAGCCTAAGTGGCCTTATGGTGTTGGGATCTCGCAGGAGAAGTCCAGTAAGGTCATGAAGGTACAGTCATTATCACCAGACCAAGGGTGAGTGATTATTTTTTTATGTAAAATTGTAAGGGGGTTGTGGCGACTTGTCCTGACTGATCCATTTAGGAAGTATGAAAGGGTCAATGAAAGTTTGTGTGCTTCGTCACACCATCTTTCATTGAGGGGGTTTTGTGATGGTACAATCATGGTACATTTCATAATTACCTAAAATATGGTAACGAGATCATAAATATTGTATTTTCCTATTTTTTGACATACCCAACCCAACCTCAAACACCCGATATAGAATTTACAGTGAGTGGACTATATTACAGTATTTGCCAGGATTTGAACTATGCATGACAAAAAACGGTGTCACATCACAAAAACAGTGTGCAGTTATTGCGATAAGCAGAGCCAAGCCTTCGTTACGTCAGAGGCTGAGAATCTGTTGACAACAACCAAACTGCGATGTCAACACGATAGACAAAGAAAATGTGACATCAGTACGCCCCACTTCCGCAGATTTCAACCAGGAATTGTCGTCATTTCATCTTCAACTCTGAATTGAGCCGGCCGGCCAAAACTCATTCACTCACGGGTCAATTTTTTAACTTTTTAGACCACTGTAGGTGGTTAATAATTGTGTAAAACACCGTACAGTGCGTGACCGTAAAAATGTGACCGAGACGTGTACACGTAAAACTCGCGGTACTGGGAGCGAAGTTTTACCGCCAGCTACAACAACCAGCAACACTACATTGGTGAGAACGTTCCTTTTATATCTTCAATCCTTTGATTCATTCCCAATACCAAATTTTGAATCAATGTAAAATCATTTTAAATTCAATACTAAAAAATCATTTAAATTTTTCAATATATAAAGGGAGCTCCACTATGTATAAAATTTGTACCATGAGTATGTAAGAGTGAGTATTGAGTGTGTGGGTTAAAAAATATTAAGTGTTGGGTTGTGCTGAAATTTCAATAATTTACGTTTAAATAATTATAACATATATTATAATGCAGCGTATATCTTTTGTGCAGAGTAATATCATGGGGACAACGCCCATGGCGCAATATATATATCCATGTAACATCTATCATGTTTAATGTTAATAAATACTTTTTATATGTTATTTGCAGTTTCGTTATTTCAGGTAATGGGTTTCACTGAACTGGTACGTGTTAACCGAATTCTGGCCCTAATAGTAAATGTCGATCATACACAGTACAGTACAGACACTTGCACAACATGGCACCCTAGATTGTTGTACAGACAAAATACATTGTACATTGTAATCAAACAATATAAATTAATATAAGAGATTACATTTGCGCCCTTAAGAACAGGGACTAATAGATTACAATTTAATGTTATCTCGTTACTGTCAAAACGTTTACTTAGCAGGTTAAATAAGTCACTCATGGACATCTCTTTTTCTTTTGTTTTAACTATTACGGGAGTGGAAATCGCTCCCGGCGTACTAATTACAGCTTCTTCTACATTATGGTCATCTGTTGATAGTGACTCTGTTTGAATACTGGAGTCGGTATTTATTTGACTCTCGGTCTGACTGTCAGAGAAGCTGACTTCATTATTATCTGCCATTTCTTATTTATACTTGATACTTAGAATACTTTAATTAATTTAAATTTTTGTAATACACTTTCTATTTCATGTCAATTTTGCGTAAATGACGGACTTTTATTTCATTACACTAACCTTAAAACACGCGTACGTAATTATTTACGATAACTATTTTTACAAATACGTCATTACCACATCCTATTTTCCGTGCTTTAAAATAGGTCTACCTCGTACAAATAAAATTAAACCAGGATCCTGGCAGCACGAGCTAAATGTAAAGATACAAAAAATGATCGAAATACATAAATAAATAAAAATACTGCCAGAACTTACCTGCGTTCTTTTAACTTACCTGCTGTATAAATTTTGATCAGAAACCCAGAGTCGCCAACATGTTTTTTAGTTATACATGTAAACTTTGAACACTCTACCTTAGTAAAAACGGGACAATTTCGCCTTCTGACTACCCCCCAATAATAATTCAGAAGATATCCGGGAACGTTTAGACGAATCTTGCCGCACAGAAATGAGAAAGTGGTAATGACGAAATAACGTAAACTAACACATTATTTTGAAGAGAATCATTATTTTTAATGAGCAGTTATTAAAAGTGGTTGTACTATTAATTTTTTAATAATTTGACTTAAAACTTTCGTACATTTTTACCCTATGTTTTATATGGTCATAACTACATCCTATTACTTACAACTAGGTAGACTGCCCAGTCTGCTTCTCTTTCTCTCTCTCTCACATTCTTATTTAAAACAAAAAAACCTTTATTTTACTTTTTATACATTCACTTTTGTATCTAAGGACTCACGGTCGCGATTCTGGCCAAACACGTGGTTTTCGTTCACCCGGTTAGTTGCCTGTTAACTTGCCTATTTATTTATCCGATTGTCCGTTTATTCACTCCACTTCACCAGTTGGAAACTTGTTATGTCCGTTAATTCCTCGGGTCCCGGTCGGTATTAACGATATTTTGAATTAGTCACATTTTTTACAACTCGACCGACCAGGCCAGCACAATACTGTCAGCGAACTCGGTTTCTCGTGGACTGCCTCATTCCATGCAGCCGGACATTAATGCCATGCCAGCGAACAAATTTCGTCGTCGCTCACCGCCTGAGTAGTCACAGTTTAATGGCTATGTACATGACACATAGCAGTTTTTCCGTGTTGTACGTCGATGATATTTAGACGCTTACTGGTCGACGTCACCAAAGTAGGATGGGCTTAAACCTTACATCCGTCGACTTAGTAAAGGAAGCGAACAGAGATTATTCTTTTAGCCATTTTTGTGGTTCACAGTGGCGTGGGTCCGCGCGCATGGTCGTGTGATGCATACGGGCGCACGGCCACACACTTACAAAGTTCTTAGAAATGAGGCTGAGTGCATTCTTCTGTACTGATTGCACAACTTGAGATATTACTTCGCCTTTGTTAGAAACTGTTCCATACACTACAACACGTGGCCTGGTCACCGTTGAAACTAGACTTTACAAATATTTTTATAAATCCCAAATTTAATAAAATAAAATAACCCGCAAAATTGGCCCGTTACAGTAGGTATACGATAAAGAATAGTATATTGTATAACCTCGTAAATTACGATTGGAAAATAGTCCTATCACCAGAGATGCTAAAAACACTAACTATACCATGTCATCAAAGTTTACCACATGTGTCTGCTTTAAAATGTCATTTAGCTTTGAAGGAAGAGTTCATTTTGAATAATATGTTTAGAAGAATTAAAGCAATCTTAAAAGGATGCTACGAATGTCAAACAGCACGACATCCGAATCTTCACACATACGTAGATATGCAAAATATAAAGACACAGGAAAAGAGAGAATTAGTAGCAGTAGACTTCCTGGGCCCATTTCCGAGAGCTATTCACGGGGGTACGAAGCACATACTTGTATGTATAGATGTGTTCACCAAGGCAGTTCGACTCTACGCTATTCGAAGACCTACCACAAAAAGTGTACTGAATGTCATACTATGAAAATATTGTAACGTAGCGGTTTACTTTAGAGGTGTTAGCGAAACGTCCGTCTCATTCAAGCCCCAATGTTGGGTTCGCCAATTTTATAACGTAGCGGTTCTGAGTATGTACCTTCCGAGATGTTTTTGTATGCGGCCTATTGAGTGCTCGTCTTATTTAATTAAGACGCACTGTTGTAAGCGCCAATTTGTAACGTTCTCCTCGAGCGTGTCCCTCTGATCGATCCGAACACCTCTCCGCAGTCGCCACTTATGAATTATAAAGACTGAAGTTTAAATAAAGTTGTTGGTAATGTTACTCAAACAAAGCAGAAATCGAGTGTGTGTGATTTGGGTCAAGTAGGGAAGTTGTTTAGCCTTATTTTGAAGAGAGAGCAAGTACCGTTTGTTTACCCTCGGTTTAGACGATTTATAAATTTTTCAAATATTCGCCGTGAACCGAATCAGCTGATTTTGAGACGAGTCTCCAAACATAGGTTAACCAGACGACACTGTGGCAGAATATGACCCCGTGGATCGTCTTCTTCTTATTTGTTCTGAAACTTACTACAACTACCCACTACAAGAAAGGCAACACATTTTTATTATTCAATATCATTTTTTCAATAATATTTATTGTTTATATTATTGGTTTTCTCCCTTCAGCCACAATACAAATATTACAATCGATAGTATCATTAACTAGTAAATGATATCGACTTCATTGAGTAACAAGAAATTGTCATAAAAATATAAAGGTTTGAGCGATTTTACAATTTTATCTTTTGTTTACACATCAATCAACATATAATTCTTTTAGTTATTTTCCCCAGGGTTAAGGGTAAGTTCTTTTTGTTATGAGATGGTCAGAAATGGATAATTATACTACGCTTTACAAATATAGAAAAAATATTCAAAAATTTGTTTATTTCGCTTAGTACGTAGTTCCGGAAATGTCCGTAAGAGAGCAGATTGCGTTTGTTTTTATTAAAACATGTGGTTATGTTCTAATCGTTATGGACTACACGACCATTCCGTTGGAGGTTTCTTCGTTAAATATTAAAAAGAATGTTTATATTACCTCTCTTCTTGAAGTTCTTACTTGGGTGAAGCCGCTTCTCAGGTGGTGTTGGTATTTTGGTGGTAATTTCACAACCGTCTGGCGAATATTATCTCGTTAAAACTCGAATTCTGCTAGGCTATGCCTACTCGTCCAAAAATGGTTTTTTGTTCACTGTTATTATGGAGTATAGCAAGTTAACATTGATAACTAAGGTAGTAATACATCCTGTTTATACTGTTCTTTAATTTTGTAACAATTTTGTGCTTTTCAAAAGGTTCCAAAAGGATATTTTAATAAATTTTTATCTCATCATTTTGTCAACTGGACAGGTTTAAATTTCCAATTCGATTAACAATACTTGTTATTTTCGTTACTCTTAGTAACCCATAATTTTTATATATCTTTTTATTGGTTCTGCTATTTACTTTTTAGTATGTAGGCAGTTTGTAATTATTATAAATTTATTTTTGATTTACAGAAAAATAATTCTTTTTAATTTTGGTTTCTTTCCCAATTTGATTTACATAATAGTTTTCTGTTTATTTTCTTATAACTTTGGATATAAGTATTTAATATTTTTATTAACTTTAAATGAATTTATATATTATTTATTAATCTCTTATAGTATTCTTACACTGGACTATTTTCTTCTGCCATTTCCCTCATACAGTATTATTTTAATTTTTATTATCATCTGATATTTAAATCTTTTAAGTTTTTAACACAAACCCTGGGTTATCTTATACAATAAAACCATTATTTTATAAAATATAAAATTAACATAGGTACTACACAATATAAATCCTACAATAACTAAACAAAATACATAATTAGTTAGTAGCATCATGATCTACTATTATAGTTTATAATTCTCACATTTACAGTACAATTCTGTAAGAAGTTCCCTTCACCTTCACTTATTACTTCATTGGGTACACTATAACTCACTTGTCACTGTATATCACTTTAATTGTTTATAATGTTTAGTGATACAACTTAATTTTGAGCTCGTTATAGTTTACCCATTTCTGACCTTTATGGTACCACAAAAGTTATCATTTATTGGGACCGGGTTATGTACCGTTACATAAAGCCCCACCACTAGAACAAATTTATTTTGGTTTTACTCGTTTATTAAAATAAATTGTTGATTGTTTCAATTCTCCTAATATTCTTGGTTTTTTTTTCTTCGTAATAGTGTTTCATTTCCGACTGGTTGTAAACTGACTGGTAATTCAGACTGGTGGTAATTGCTGTTTTCTTACTCTACTCTCTCGCTCTTGGAGGCAAATTCATCAATTATTTATTTCTCTGGGTAGTGGTACTTCCACATTTTATTTGATAAGGACTGGTCACACTAATCATATTAAACTTGTTTTAACACTCATTTCTATTTACTTCTATAAATTAGCTTTATCAATTAAGCTTCGGTCTGCTATCTTCCTTCTATTTTCTTCATCTATACTTCTGGAATCTAATATCAATCTGTACAGCTATTTTATAATTTTTATCCCCTAAATATTCAATTTCCCTAACATTTTTCCCTATCTTGTGCGGTGATACCAGTCGGGTGGCCACTCTGGGTCCATACTCCTCTGTCCATCCTTACACCTTCTGAGACCAGGGGAACATCATCCCTGCTCAGGAAAATTATTGCCGGAACATTTCTACGGTCAATACATTAAAATAAAAAAATTATAAGTAGTAGTCAATTAGCGACTAGTACTAAACACTTTTGGGATTCTTCATACTGTAGCTGTTTGCATTTATTTATATATTTCTTCTTCTCCTTGATTCCTTCTTCTTTTCCATTAACTAATAGCATATAACATTATTGATAGGCCTTATGTTAAAATTCTTTTGACTTTACTTCTTGTGACATATTTCTCCGTATCATTTCTTCTTATATAATCTTCAATTCCGAGAACTTCTAATTATTGTATTAATTATCATCTTCCTTCAGTTTCATTGGAGTCATTAAATTATTCTTTATTCTTCTTATCTGAGCACATTACCATCAATTGTTTTGTTCATTAAATTTTTCTTCTGTTTGTTACCATTAAAAATATTACTTTTTCCTATTATTTCATTTTAAATCAATTCTTTATAACTCTTATTTACTAATCAGTTCTTATTTTTTGTTAAATTAAATGGTTTCAAAATATCTTAAATCGTATTATTTCTGAATAAATTAAGTAAGTTGTCCTTACATAGTTTTTATTAAATCGTCTTGTTCCTGGATAAATTGTTGAGTAAGTTGTTCTTACATTTTTTTGGAATTTTGGGGTTTTTAGTCTTTCAATACTTTTCTCAATATTTCATTTAACATTAGTTTAACCGTTTTCGGTATCATTCACAACACGGATTGATCCACTCTTATATTTTTCCCGTGGATTCTGTTGATTAAACTTGTCAATAAAATTCGCTATTGGATTGCCCCATTGCGGATCACTACCATACATTTCAATATTATCGTATGTATATAGCCTCTCATCTTTATTACTGGGACCAGGATTAGACCCTTGATTTTTCCCACGGTCAACTCGTTTGTCCACTTTTCTTTGTTGCTGTTCATCGGGTCTCCTCGAATCCCTTTCATCAGCCATTAGATAATTTACTTGGACTTGATTAGTTTCATGATTGTCATTTGGTGGATCTCCCGAGGGTATGTCCCTATTTCTATCTCCACTTCTGGACCTCCTATATTCGTCATGATCATTCCATTGTTGTCTGTTGTAGTTGTTTCTCTCATCTCTTCGATCATAATTTTGTCTCTGGTTAAAATACGGACGTTTTCCTTGGTAACTATTACTGTAATAATTGTTATTAGCATGTACATAATAACTCTAGGTATTTACTCTAGGTCGATTCTCTCTTGGTGGTTCATTCTTCCGCTCCTCGGTATTCCCTGACCTCCATCTACTTCTCCTATAATAAGATTCCTGCTCATAATTTTCTAGTAGCGCTTCCATGCCTCCAATAGTTTTTATTTGTCCACTTAATCGGGCACTGATGATCTTCTCTTCGAAATGATACGCAATCTTGGTCACTAGACACTCTTCCGGGATCTTTGGGTCTAAATACTTTGCTATACACACCTTCCCCAGAAAGTAAGCCGTAGGTGTTTGTCCCATTGTACGGTCATACCTACCATGACAAATATCGTCCCTAATAATGTTTTGTACTGACTCCGACCAGTACTTACGTTTGAACATTGTTTTGAAACCCCCATAATCACACACCTCGTTCCTGATTACCGTCCACCAATTATCATTGATGTTTTTAAAAGATTCGTCTAATATACCTTTGATCATATTCCATCGATTCTCCTTTGATCTATTCAAAATTTCGTCTATTCTCCCTAAAATTCGAGTGGGTTCCTGCGATAATCCCGAAAGTTTACACTTTCCTTACTATCTTGAAAAACATGATGACTGTTGCATGCAGATCTAGAACTTATTCTATCGATGTCACCTTGAAAATTGGTTTGTATTTGTTGCAAATTATCTAATTTCTCTACTTGGCTGTTACACTGATTTTTTACATTCTCTACTGTTTTATGAAACTCCGAAAATTTACAGTTTAGACTGCCTTTGATATTATCTAACTGGTCATTGTTTTCTTGGCGTATGGCCATTACACGAACTTGATTATTTTGTTCTTCCTTTTCCATTCGGGCGTCAATTCCGAATTGAATAATTAGTTAGTAACTGGTAATTGGTTTTAATTAGTTCCATCTTTTCTTCTGTTTTATCCAACCTTTGACTGGTTTCTATTACTTTCTTCTCTGCCTCTTCCTTATATTCATCTACTCTTTGGCTAAGCGTATTACTGACCCGTTTACTTTTACTCTCTAGATTTTCTCTTAATTCTTTGTTGAAGTTCTCCATCTTACCCTCAATTTGTTTTAAATTCTCATTATTCTCTTCAAATTTTGCATTAATCTCTTCTCTTTGTCCTTCAACAGTTTCTTTCAGTTCATGGTATTGTTCATTCATGGTTTGTTTGATATTTCCATGAATGGTCTCTATTTTTTCATTTAGTTGTTTGACTAAACTTTCCTGAATGCTATGTATTTTCTCATTGGTCTGTCTATTTTGTTCCTCCTGTTTCTTAAAATTCTCCTTATTTTCCTCATTGGTTTGTTTTAAGTTTTCCTCCTGTTTCTTAAAATTCTCCTTATTTTCCTCATTGGTTTGTTTCAAGGCTTCCTCCTGTTTTCTAAAATTTTCATCTATTTTGTCATTGGTTCGCTTATTATCTTCCTGGATCTTGTTATTCCCTTCCATTATAATTCTTAACATCTCCTGTATGCTTATATCTTCTTTTTGGTTGGGTTTATCTGGTTGATCCCCTTGGGCATCTTCTTCAACTCTTTCCTTTTCCGTGTTTGTAATTGCTTCAGTTTCTTCTTTATCACCCATTGGTTGTTCCATTTCACTGTCTGTAAATAATTCTATCTCTCGTTCCTGTCCACCTTCTTCCTTCTCCTTTTCTTCTGCCCTCTTCTTCGATCTGCCTCTGGTATTATGCATTTCTTGTTTTCTCATAACTGCTGACGATAATTAGATTTTTTGGTATATTAATTTATTAAATATATCAAAATTATTTTCTAATTACAGCCCTTTTACGTTGAGCGCCATTTTGTAACGTAGCGGTTTATTTTAGAGGTGTTAGCGAAACGTCCGTCTCATTCAAGCCCCAATGTTGGGTTCGCCAATTTTATAACGTAGCAGTTCTGAGTATGTACCTTCCGAGATGTTTTTGTATGCGGCCTATTGAGTGCTCGTCTTATTTAATTAAGACGCACTGTTGTAAGCGCCAATTTGTAACGTTCTCCTCGAGCGTGTCCCTCTGATCGGTCCGAACACCTCTCCGCAGTCGCCACTTATGAATTATAAAGACTGAAGTTTAAATAAAGTTGTTGGTAATGTTACTCAAACAAAGCAGAAATCGAGTGTGTGTGATTTGGGTCAAGTAGGGAAGTTGTTTAGCCTTATTTTGAAGAGAGAGCAAGTACCGTTTGTTTACCCTCGGTTTAGACGATTTATAAATTTTTCAAATATTCGCCGTGAACCGAATCAGCTGATTTTGAGACGAGTCTCCAAACATAGGTTAACCAGACGACACCGTGGCAGAATATGACCCCGTGGATCGTCTTCTTCTTATTTGTTCTGAAACTTACTACAACTACCCACTACAAGAAAGGCAACACATTTTTATTATTCAGTATCATTTTTTCAATAATATTTATTGTTTATATTATTGGTTTTCTCCCTTCAGCCACAATACAAATATTACAATCGATAGTATCATTAACTAGTAAATGATATCGACTTCATTGAGTAACAAGAAATTGTCATAAAAATATAAAGGTTTGAGCGATTTTACAATTTTATCTTTTGTTTACACATCAATCAACATATAATTCTTTTAGTTATTTTCCCCAGGGTTAAGGGTAAGTTCTTTTTGTTATGAGATGGTCAGAAATGGATAATTATACTACGCTTTACAAATATAGAAAAAATATTCAAAAATTTGTTTATTTCGCTTAGTACGTAGTTCCGGAAATGTCCGTAAGAGAGCAGATTGCGTTTGTTTTTATTAAAACATGTGGTTATGTTCTAATCATTATGGACTACACGACCATTCCGTTGGAGGTTTCTTCGTTAAATATTAAAAAGAATGTTTATATTACCTCTCTTCTTGAAGTTCTTACTTGGGTGAAGCCGCTTCTCAGGTGGTGTTGGTATTTTGGTGGTAATTTCACAACCGTCTGGCGAATATTATCTCGTTAAAACTCGAATTCTGCTAGGCTATGCCTACTCGTCCAAAAATGGTTTTTTGTTCACTGTTATTATGGAGTATAGCAAGTTAACATTGATAACTAAGGTAGTAATACATCCTGTTTATACTGTTCTTTAATTTTGTAACAATTTTGTGCTTTTCAAAAGGTTCCAAAAGGATATTTTAATAAATTTTTATCTCATCATTTTGTCAACTGGACAGGTTTAAATTTCCAATTCGATTAACAATACTTGTTATTTTCGTTACTCTTAGTAACCCATAATTTTTATATATCTTTTTATTGGTTCTGCTATTTACTTTTTAGTATATAGGCAGTTTGTAATTATTATAAATTTATTTTTGATTTACAGAAAAATAATTCTTTTTAATTTTGGTTTCTTTCCCAATTTGATTTACATAATAGTTTTCTGTTTATTTTCTTATAACTTTGGATATAAGTATTTAATATTTTTATTAACTTTAAATGAATTTATATATTATTTATTAATCTCTTATAGTATTCTTACACTGGACTATTTTCTTCTGCCATTTCCCTCATACAGTATTATTTTAATTTTTATTATCATCTGATATTTAAATCTTTTAAGTTTTTAACACAAACCCTGGGTTATCTTATACAATAAAACCATTATTTTATAAAATATAAAATTAACATAGGTACTACACAATATAAATCCTACAATAACTAAACAAAATACATAATTAGTTAGTAGCATCATGATCTACTATTATAGTTTATAATTCTCACATTTACAGTACAATTCTGTAAGAAGTTCCCTTCACCTTCACTTATTATCTCATTGGGTACACTATAACTCACTTGTCACTGTATATCACTTTAATTGTTTATAATGTTTAGTGATACAACTTAATTTTGAGCTCATTATAGTTTACCCATTTCTGACCTTTATGGTACTACAAAAGTTATCATTTATTGGGACCGGGTTATGTACCGTTACAATATGTACCGAAGTATGGTCAAATCAAAAAGATATTGAGTGACCAAGGTGAACAATTCCAAAATAAAGCATGGACGGAAACGCTAACTCAGCACGGCATACAACCAGTGTTAACGTCAATACGACATCCACAAGGAAAACTTGCTGAGAGGGTAAATAAAGAGTTAAGAAAATATTTATGCATCTACTGTAATGAACAACATAATCGATGGGCAGAGTACTTGTCATTTTTTGAACAATCTATAAATGCTACATACAGTGAAGCTATGGGATATACACCGGTGGAACTGGAAACAAATAAGAAACCCAATACATTCTGGTCGAGAAACATTGACAAACCTCCAAACCAAAATCTACAAATTCCATTAAGTCACAAGTACGACAATGCGAAGAAGAGGATGGAAAAACTTGGAGAAAAGAGGATCGAGAGGTTCAACAGAATGCACAAACTCATCACATTCCATGAAGGAGAGAGTGTGCTACTAAAAAGTAATCCAGTGGGAAAACGAATCAACAATACAGCAAACTATTCAGACTGTACGATGGACCCTACTTATTACAAAGGAGGAAAGGACGACACACATTTATCGTCTAAGATCCAACAAGAAACAAGATCATTGGAAAGTACCATGCATCAGCATTCCGAAAATTCTATGGATAAAGGAATTAATAAATGTCAATTTATAAGTCCATGGGAGGGACGTAATCCACCCAGGGCAAATGAAAAATTTTAAGAACCCTTATAACCACTAATTGTGAGTTGTAAAAAATAATTTAAATAAAGAATATCTGAGTAAGGAAATAAAATTTGAATAAAATTCAAATTTTATTTTACCCAGCAGGGGAATTTATGCAACGATACGTTTAGCATAAGTATATGTATCAACCCCTGACTGAGGTATGATAACATGTTTTCGTATATAAGTATAAAATATGTAAGATGTACATAATAAAAATAATATAATGTACGTTATAGGTAAGAAAGAATGTAATAAATATAAGCAGTATTTAAATTTAAATAAATCAAATATTGTACTTAAGCATGTATATGGAAGCATATGATTTTGTTGGTTTTTAAATGTAACGAAGGGGAGCTATTAACACGCTAAGACCGGCAGAGGTGTGACGTCAGAACGGCCTGCCGCTGCTTGTGTATCAGTCTGCGTGTGTGTGTATGTGTACATGTGTAAATAACAGACAGGTTCAATTATGCAAAAGAGGGTGGAAGATTTCACACAGTTTTTTAAGGATTGTACGTGAACCAAAAGTCACACGAATCAGCGACATATGTGAATACATAGCTGACGCCTGGCGCTTCAATTTGGCGTTAAGTGGTCATTAATCGTGGGAACGGTTCAGACACCGTGTGAAATTTTGCCATAGCTGCTGTAATTTGCACAGGGTAACAACCAAAATTTGCAGAGACAAGGTTTAATATTATACCTAACCATTGGTGTAATAATATTTATAAAAAAGTGTACGCTTCATAAAAAGACGCGTAGGTTGAAAGTGATGATGAAACCGACGCGCTGGTCAGTCCAAAGTTGTCAGAAACAGTTTCCAACAGGAATTGCAACGAGCAGCAGTATTAAACCCCAGCGCGCGACACACTTTCAGTGCAGATCAAATTCATTTAGTAAGAGGAATCCACGCATCTCGACAACATAAACTTTACAAAGTGTAGTAATGTTTTGAACAGTATTTAAATAAACTGAAGTGCGATGGAACCGGCATTACGTCGGTGCAGTTATTAAAGAGCGAGTGATTTAAATAAAAGACTGTATTAATGAAGCTACAAGAGTCATAACTACGTAGAACTTCTAGACAGCAACGAGGGACAAGAAAGAAGAGGACGAGAAACTAGACATCTACGAGAGGACGCAGGGACAGCCTATGCAGCTACATCCAGCCGTTTATCATCAAGACTAGAGGTCCACGTCAGAACTCAGCATCCAGGAGACGGAGCAAGGAATTCAACGACGTAGAGACAAGAGGAGCTGATACTGAAGAGGATCAACGAACTCGAGAGTCTGGAGGATGGTAACAACAATTTAAATGGGTGCAGGAAAAATGCAGGTGAACTCGAACGTTTATTTAACATTATAAATGACCCTGAAGTCTATCACCAAAAGCTAGTTTCCATATCCAAGTTTACAGAACATTAATATATTTTTTTTACTTAAAGAATGAATAAATAATTGTTTAAATACATAAATGAGAATAGAGAATATCATAATAGTAATCTCATAATTTAATGGTCAAGAAAGAACCATAGTTTATTATATGTTGTAATTAATTAAATGAGTAATTTTTTAAATATGAGATTTACGTAATGGCTAATTAATTGAGACAGTAAAAATAGAATCAATTAACGTAAAGAATATTCTCTATTAATATTTTAATTAATTAAAAGTTGCATTTACGTGGTATACATTGGAACCCACACTTGTAAAGACTAAATCAATATTTAAATGTTATACGTATGAATTATGTTTCCTATTATATTTATATGTGTTATATGTATACGTCTGTGTACTATTTCAGGTCATATATAATTTATGTGTGTATATATTATGTCTTAGAAGTATAAGAAATCAGAGTTACACATATTATGAGTATATTATATTTGGATTGAATATAAGGGTTCATATTGTAACATGACATAAGGTAGTGAAGATTCAATTGTATTTAATTATAAAATAAAAGGCTGAAGATAAGAGTAAGAGGCAAAAACTTATAAACTTAGAGATCAATAACCCAGTAACCCAATAAATGACAAATGACTATTAACCTGACAATGACCTGACACAGTAGATCGGATAAAAACCAAAGGAACCAAGAGACAATGAAGAAGCAGCCGAGACCTAAGTGCAATCAAATAATCCCAAATAATGAACAGTGTATTGTAAATTAAATAATGAACTGATATTTGTAGTATATGAGATTTAACTAGGATAATAAGATTAATGGAAGGTAATAATATCACATATATCTTGTTGATAAAAGAATGTACTTATATAATATAAGGTAGAGAGTTAGAAACTAACCATACCCCAAACTATTAGTAATGATAATAGCCAAAGACAATAAACAATGCTTTGAGCCAAACAAAAGCAAAATTTAAGTAATAACTAAAAGTGATCAGAGTGATTTGGAAGTAAATTAGTTATTCATGACCATAATCACACAGTGATATAAAATAATCAGACAAATCGTGTGAATAAACAAGTGAGTAAGTTAAAAATGTGTGTAAAATTAAATAAGTGGTGAAGTGCTAGGTATAGCATATAATGGAACAAAGTGAGAATAATAATAATTAAAGAAACCTTCTAATGAAAGGAAAAGTGCAGTGGGGGTGTAGAATAAAATATTATATAAGCAAACTATAATAAACAGATAAACAATTTTTGATAAACTGTACATTAGTAAGTAAGATTAAAACTAATTGTGATATTATAAATTTAGGTAATAGGATGTCAGAATTATAAAATAAGGTAAGAATTAAGTTATTAGAATGAGTAGTAAATTAAGAAGGACAGACACTGTATTTAAGTGAAGGGATTAGTAGATAAGACATATCATGTAAGGAACAGTTTATCAGTAGTATTGTAAGAGTTTTATTATTGTTCAAAAACCATAGAATGTAGTAAATTATAGGATAAGCAAGATAACAGTAGAGAAAAGAAAAGGTAGTTAAAAGTTATTTCAGGCTAGAACCTGACAAGGAATCTTTCATAATAAGAATTAGAGTTAGGAATACTAATGTTTATTGTTTGTTTTGTTTATAAAATTGTATTAGAATTACCAGATATGTTATTAAAAAATGTTAGGTGGGAGTAGAATAAAATCTAGGCTCTAGGCCAACTGTTGAATATAAATTTAGTAATTTTGAGAACAAATAATAATCCAAAGTTAAGGCAGAAGGTGCCAAATGGTTAAACCGATTAAGTGAGTATTCCTAGTACCAAAAAATATGAATAATAACTAATTTTGAATAAAATATATGTAAAATATAAAAATGGAAAATAGTAAAATTGTAATTAGCTATTCAAAAGTGGGCATGAGGGATATCAAAATGATCATCATGAAAAATTAGGAAGAATGGTACTCATGTAATAACTCTAGCTATTAGTATAAGATAGTAATCTTCATTTGAAGATATTTTGGTAAAATTAGACTAAAAAAGACGTTAAATCATAACAATGACTTAAGTTAATAACCAATGAAAATTAGCATAATTTATTAGGTAACCATAGCAACAAGAATTTTATTGCCAAAAAACCGTTAGATTTTCAGTAGTTATTATTGACCAACGCTAGAGAGTGGATCGAGGAGCTCTCGTATTAAAATTAAAATTATTATTATTAAAGTAAATTCGAATCTAATTTAAACCAGATGGAGATAACTACAATAGTCCAGGGAATCCTGAACAAAATTTTGTTTATAAAAAATTAATTAACAAACCGTAATTATCTGAAGAAGACGGAACAACGCAGTGACGAAGAGAGACGACAACGGACACCAAATGAGGATCATTGGAACATCTTAATAGAAGAAGACGGACGACAACCGAAGGAATACGAGGCCTGAGTCAGCGAGGAGAAACATCGAGACGAAGGAAATAAACTTCTGGAGAGTATACAAAGACGACAGCCCAGGAGTTATCCATAGAAGAAGACCACATCAGGATCTTCAGCAGGAAAACCGATGAGTATAAATACTATCCCATAATCGAATTCACAATTTTTGGTCAGAATTAATAAATAACTATTTCACTTCACTGATCACTATTCCGATTCAGAAATAAATGCTTTGTTAAATTCACTATTTAAACTTTAATCAATTAGCAATTATTAAAAGTAAAATATAATAAATAATTGACGAACCTTTTGATAAATAAATTTGACAAACGAAAACTAACCCAAAATTTCTTTACAAGTTTTCATTGGTAATTACTTAATAGAATATAATGAGATATTAATTTGTTTATGTAACTAGGATTAAGAATTGTTATAACTTTGTGTGTGTTAGCCGTAAGTATATATTTCTGTAGCCGAAAGGACTTTAACACCCCTGAGAATAACCATACAAAACTGTAAACTAACATTAAAGATGCTGTGTACACAAACTGAGCAAGTACCAACCGAACAAGTGTAATAGCCGGTGCAGAAAACGAATCTGATGTACTATAAAGTAATTGAAATATTCTAAAAGGTTAATAAATGTTCTCAATCTGCAATTCTGTATGTTTGATTCAGTTAATTTATAATAACAACTAAGAATTATTGAAGTGAAAGCGTTAAAGCAAGACGCTAGCCGAGTCAACACTGCAGAAAGCCGTGCGCCAATCAGGTGGCGAGGCGGCAACATTTGAATGCAGCAGAGCGAAATACGGTTTACCCGTAAATGATAAGAGAAGTTATATCTTGACACGATTAACACTAAGTAACATTATTATTAAAACTTTATAACCCACATAAACAATTTCTTTACAATATAACAAGATACCCACATTGAACAATTTAAATAACATGACAATTTGCTATTTTTGAATAAATCACATGAATATGCTTTTCTTGAAACAGTCGTACTAATTTTACAACCACTGCTCAATCCTCTGTACTCTTTACTTATACATTAAAACTTATAACGTTATTCATGCGCTTATCCACACTCAACCAACGACCAAAGCCTGCGACCCAGCCGGGGAACATCAGGGTAAATACTGCTGAAGAAGAGTATCACCTCCGAGACGTGGGTAAGTGCGCGCATACAAGTAAGAGCGTATGTGTAAAAGTAAGTGTCACAAAATAACGTTGTAATATATATATATATATATATATATATATATATTGTAACAGTACCAAAAATGGTAGTTACATAATATAAACTAATGTAACGTCAAGTATAAGAAAAACATGGAAGTATGTCTAGATAAATAAACCTAAGTGTATAAAAGTGTGTATCTACAAATATATTAATAAAAAATCCAACGATGAAGAAGATAATATTGACATAGCAACGCCAAATACAAAATGAAGAAAGAAAATGCCACGAACCAAAACAAAATATCAGTAACCAGACCCAATAGGATCCAACAGTGAGGGGAACAAACGAAACAAGGACCAACAAACTCCAACAGCAAAGGAGATAAATAAAAATAGCGACTACAATGAAAATATTTGAAGAAGAAGAAGAGAGAAGAAGGACCAGGAAGAGCACCAAGAAGAAGAAGGAAGATGGACAGAAGATATAAGGACTCAACATAAACCACATGTACTAAAAACAATATAAGTGACAAAAGAAATGATGATTATAAATGTGAAAAGAAAACCAGTGTTAAACATTTAAGGAACCACAAACAATTACAGTGTGTACTTAATACAAATGTGAAACCTGTGAATAATTAACTAATTTCAACTGAATAAACCACACAAACAATTACAGTGATGAAGTTTACAGTGTAGAAAAATATGTTAATTTCATGATGAAACAGCAAGAATTAAAATAGTCAAATAAACACAGACAATGAGTGTGACTAATTTAATAAAGTTGTGATCAATACACATAATCATAAGACCACCAGAATAGAACAAAATAGGACAATTATGTTATTGTTCATAGAGAACTGACAACAAATAAAAACATTTGTTATGTATCAAACAATGACAGGAATTAAGTTCCACCATTGACCAGAAAAATATTGTAAATAATACAAAAAGATTTGTGTTAGTGTTTAAGAAGGAGTTGTATAAACATGTGTAACAAGATAATTAAAGTATTATAGTAAGATACCGTAGTGAAGTCAGTTTAGTAGTAGAAAAATACTGCATTAAAACAGATGGTATTTTGTTACATAACCCCACAGGGAAGATACCTATTACAACAGAAAATCATACATATTAGTATAAATAAATGATCACCAACTATGATATCAAACAAGAATTTGTTATATATAAATAATAAATCCTAAGAGACAATGTAATATATTGCAAAACAATGCAAATAGAACAAGTCAAACATAATGGCACAGAGAATAGCAGAGATGAGAAGAGCATGCCAATTTAGTTAGGCAAAGTACAGTATCAAAACCAATACCAATGTATATAAGAGTATTACCAGTAGCGAGATAAATATCTGATAATACATTGAGAACAGATTCTGAACATAATAAGAACAATATTGTAACTAAATTATTGTAAACTAACTAACTATGTACATATGACTAGAAGTAAGCTGAACCATTGTATAGCTAATTAGTTAAGAAAAATACTGTATCAAATATTGAACACAGATTGTTACAATTGTTACCAGTAGTAAGAGGAAATCCCAATGCTACTTTGAGAACAGATTATGACCATAAAAACAGTCATATTATATACAAACAATTAAAAACCAAATGACTATTATGAGAAAACCAAATGTAAACAAACAATGACAAGCAAGTTATTTATGAAAAATATAACATATAAACTTGTGTAAAAGTAAATGAAAACATTATCAAAAGTTAGAATAATATCTAATGCTACTTTGGAAATCCAAACCAAGTAGAACAATAACAATTTAGTTATTGTATTAACAAAAAATAAATGACTACTATGATATGACACAACATAAACAGAGCCATTACTGAAAAATTGAAGGGTTCTGAACTAATTAAAAGATAACCATTGTATATAATAAATTAGGTACTATGTGTGTACACTAATTAAAATCATTACATGATATGATTTATATAGAGAAAACCAAAAATAAGGTGAAAAAATTGTATAAGAGAGATAGAAGGGGACTGAAGCTATGTAAATATTAAATTAACCACAGTCATATATAAATATTATAGTGTAAAATTGTGTAAATAAACTTTACTAGTATTATTAGATCGTAATATTACTGTTTTAATTAAGGAAACTTAGTTTTAAGCACATTTATGGAAAATCAAACATGGACGCTTAATGACGCCATAACGAGATTTGTGTAGGGAACAATTATTCCCAAATTGTAAATCAAACCAATTGAGATATAGACTCAAAGTGTTTATTTAAGAAGTGTTTTATTATAATTAAGTAAAATCTGGTGTAACAGACTTATAAAAATAAGATACACCAGAAATAATAAATAAAATCGTTATTGTGATAGAAGTGATGAACGGAAAATATTCGTTCTTAGACTTAAATTAACAAGCAGAATGTCCGCAATTCACTGACATCAACCATTTAACGATAGGATGTAAATTAAGAAAGTTATAGTAATTTTAAACTTTTCAGTTAAATTTTTGTACCAGTGCTGACGTCAAAAAGCCTCAACACCAAACGCGATTTTGTCAAAAAATTAAATGTTTTAATAAAACACAGGCTTTTGGGTCAGAGAGTATAGCGCTTCCAACCAATAGAATGAATGACTTTCGACAGACTCACAGGAGACGCTTAGAGAAGACAAGACAGTCCACATCTAGCTTTTCAACAGATAGGTCACGCAACTCGACAAGACATGAAGAAGTTTATATTTTGAATTTTGTGCGCGCCATATACATTAAGTGACCAGCATACATAACCTTTAACACTACACCAATATATACGAGTGAAAAGTGCGGAATTATTTAATTAAACAAGTAAGGTCAGTGTATAATGTCGACCATACTTGCGAGTGATGTGATAAATAAGAAACAGGGAGTACAATTTTATTTAAATCATACTGAACAAAAGAATAATTTTGTAAATAACTAACGTTTGATACTACGCAAGTCAAATAAAGCGGAGTATTGAAAACAATGATTAAATTATCAGAGTTAAAGAAAAATTTAATTCACAATTATTAAAATATTATAAAAATATTTTAATTATTTATAATAATTTAAAATATCATGTTTAAAATAATTATTACTGAATACAAGAATATTTAGTCACTCATTTGACTAAACTTATTTTTCTTGAATTTTTTCGATGTTTTGAAATATACTTTATTAATTTTCATACAGTATAAATGAATGCAATTCTGATAATAGTATGTCAAAGTATTACAAATGATATGTTTATATGTATAGATTAAGAAATAATAACTGTTAAGAAATACTTATCCATTGTAACAACACCGGTTATAACTAACCTCTGAATCGTCACGGTAACTTGACAATTTCAATATTACCGATCTGTTCTCAAGTAACATCCAAATCAGATAGAACTACTAACAAGAGTTTTTTGATAAATTTTTCTCTTGTGAATCGATAATTTTTAAAACGAATTATTAAACGAAAGTAATACATTTTTAACTACTGTACAGGTCATACAGCTTGATAATTGCAAACTAGTATTATAAGATGCGTGCGCATTCCCTCGTACGATAGTACCATAAATATCAGACATATGGTATCAATTTTTGATTTTTTATATTTCTTCGCTTATTATTAATTATTGTTAATTTTATATCGTTAATTATATTACATCTTGTGCCTGGTATCATGTTACCTAAAAGAACCTTACGAAATATGGTAATTCACTGAACCAAAATAACATAACCTATTGAAGTTAAATTATTGTACCAATAACAGGTCTACCAGCCTTGAGAATTGGATAGAGTCTTATTTGAATTTTTAATTGTAATCAGTAATTGAAAGGTTGTTAGTTTTTGATCATTAATTGTCAAAGAGTTTATGATTTATTAAATTGTTAATAAACCTCCACTTTTATTACCAGTGAAAGGAGTATTATTTCTATTCTAAATAAGTTCATTTATTTTTTTAAATCAGTTCTACCACAGGTGGCGGAAGAGTTTAAAAAGATCTAACAATAATTCAGAATAATAATTAGATATTGCTCCATTTATTTTGTGCATGATACTATATTAAATATTCGATCTGAATATTTACTTGAATATAAAGTGCATGTATTTCAGAAGAAACGTCACAGAACAGGACTGAAGTATTCACGTGTGGTAAGTGAGGGAGGTATACAACAGAGTGCGCGAACCATTTTAAAAATAAAAGAAGTGGACTATTATTACGCACCCATTAAAAACAATACAATAACTCTAATAACCTTAATAATTACAATTACATCTTTTAATAAACAACATTATTGTAGATACCGGTGCGTGTCTACACTCACACGAATACACCACACATTAAGAAGAATTATAAAATACTACTACTACAAATACTTGTAAACTTATACATTACAAGTTGGCGCTCCATCGCGGAGGCAGAAGTGAGTGAAGATCCACTAAGAATTTATAATAATAACCTACATAACTATATCAACACTGATACCACTGTACTTGTACTTGTTACTTTACAATATATATATTACAACGATACATATACATAAATCTAGGCGTGTTGTTCAAGGGATACAACTTATACAACGAATTTATATGTAAATTCGATATACAGTAATTCATGCAGGTTGTATAATTATACCAGGTGTATTTATAATAAGATTATTTTTATTTATCAGTATTTAAAACTCATATTTATTATTTATTCATTATTATAAATATTCATAAACATCATTAATAATTGTCGGTCACGATATTGCTCATTATTAAATGTTTATATCTTATGCTATACAACATTACACATATTTAAAAATCTCCTATATCTAAACATGTTAATAATCTTATATCTAGACATGTTAAATAATTGGTTTATTAATTTATTATAAAATTAAAATATTTTTATATTGAAATAAATTTTCTTATCTCAGATCTGACCTCTACTCGCTCAGTCTATACCAAGGTTTAAAATTCAATTTAAATTTATATTAATTGCTTGTAGACTGGCCGTGTTTTAATATTCAACTTTAAATTAATCTTTCTATACTTCAAATATCTAATCACTTTACTATCTATTTTGATAATAAACTCTACTCTCTTTACTTTAATTCTCTTTCATTTATTAATGCTTTTATATATATGCGATCGCTCATTCTTACGACTAAACATTTATCTACATTTTAACATATTATTACTAAGTATAAACTTTTCTTTGTTTTAAATTTACTGTCTTTTGAAATCGTCTTTATGAGCTCTCTTTTTTTGTTTTTACAAATCATTTAAAATGCATTACGCATGTCACCTTGTGGTAAGAAGAATGATCCGTCACGTGAGGACCAAAAAAATGTTGAGATCCGGTCCGAGTGGACCTAAATGTTCTATTAGGAAGAATGATGTCTGGGGTGCTATTGCCAGGATGCAGAATGATGACGATAGTGGACTGTATTTAATACTTTATTGAGTTTCTGTTGTACATTGAATTATAGTGTTGAGATTGGCTAAGTCTGCACAATTTGATTTTGAATAAACAGAGTCGTTAAGAATGCTACATGTTAGATGAGGCGCAAATGTGCGGCACTCAGATTTAAACGTTAAGGCCTAAGGCCTAGACAAATGTCGTATGAAATGTCGTAAGACTTGAGGCGCGAGTACGCGGCACTCAAACTACATGAAAAAGAATTAGCAAGGTATTGCTAATGTATTGCAAGTGCAATATATGTTGTGGCCTAAGGCCTACAATGATTGTCTGACGACAAGAAAAATGATGATGACAGAACAAGCGAGCAAACGTTATGACGTCTGCCGCCTGCCGCAACTTGGTTAACTGTGACGTTATAAAAACGAGATAAGAACATGATAGCGCAATATCAGCAAGCACAGATTAGCCAACCTATTAATGCGACAATTACCACACTACTGTCCATAACTGCCCGCTAAAAATCAAAAGATTTTTTAATACATTTTAATAACTTATTGTAGAAAAATACAGAGTTCTTAATAATAAAGGTTAATCTCAGTAGGCTACATTGAACCTTGAGTTTGAATCTTAGATAACAGTTATGACATTAACTGTTTAGAGATAAGCTTGAATGATGATAAGAGTTGAACAGGCCAAAATCGGCTTGCAACCTGATTATACATGAGTATAAATGTAAGATTAGCAATGTATTGCCAATATATATTGTATGTAATCGGAGACTCATCACATGATGGGCCCGATAGATTGTAACATTTGTGTAAGTCACAATGGTTATCTTGAACCAGATAAGGCCAGTAGACCTATAGATAGTATGAATACAATGAACAAAGAAAATTGTTATAAAATTATACATGTAAAGGCAAGCTATACATAGTTGAATGATTGTAAGCACAAAGTGTAATGACATGTATGTCATAATTACAGCATGACTAATAATTGTGCAATACATGAACACAAATACCAATACAAAATACAATATAAAAATATAGGCGTGGCGTATGGTTATAGACAGCAGATGCGGATAAAACAATGTGTTTTACATAGATACAAGTATACATAATAAATACAATAGAAATTGGTTTAGATAATTACAAAATGTAATACATGTGTTGAACAATTGTGAGAAATAAATTCACAGAGTAACAAAATATCACACATATTGACAAAATGTGTGAGAAAATGCATACATGGTTTGTACAGCTGCAGACAATGGTTTGTATATTACAACCAAAATTTTTATATAAAAACAATAGTAAGCAAAGACATGAGGCATAAATCAAAGGTTGCATATACGAAAATACAATATAATAATTAAAGCTTTGCATATTAAATAAACTGACACTTGCTTGAATAAAACAAACAGTTTCTGAATCAAAAATATACAAATTAAAGCTTATGCTAAAAACAAAGGGGCTTATAACTAACAAAGTCTTCTTTGAACATCTGATTTATGTATTACAGATTACAAATATATACAAAGGAAAATAAACTCTCCTTTTTTTACTGTTCGTCCCTAGTAGGGACCAAACATAATTTATGAATTGGTCGGCGATACGTGCCAGTAGGCGTGTGAACGTCAACTACTCTAATTAAGTTGTCTGGGCCGGGACATGTGGTGGTAATTACACCAAATTTCCATGCTAATGGAGGTAAGTTATCCTCAATCAGTAAAACCAGGTCACCAATGGAAACATTATCTTTGGTGAATTTCCATTTGTGACGTTGTTGTAGTTGATGTAAGTAGTCGCGAGACCAAGCTTTCCAAATGACTTGGACAAACTTCTGGAGAAGTTGCCAACGTCCAAACCGAGAGATGGGAATGTGAGATAAGTCTGGATCAGGTAACGCCGTTAATGGTGTGCAAATCAAAAAATGGCCAGGTGTAAGTGGCACCGGATCATTTACATCCGATGAAACGGCAAATAATGGACGTGAGTTTAGACATGCCTCTATCTGAGACAAAACTGTCGTAAACTCCTCGAAGGTGAGTATAGACTTGCCTACCACACGGCGCAAGTGATACTTTAAACTCTTTATACCGCTCTCCCACAGACCACCAAAATGAGGTGATGAGGGCGGAATAAATAACCACGTAATACCCTGAGAGGTCGTAAAGGATTGGATTGATGAGGTGGCATCCTTATTATGCCAAAGATTGTAAAGGTCATGCAAAACATTGCGGGCCTTCCCAAAGTTCGTGCTATTATCAGAATATAACTGGCTGGGTATGCCCCTACGGGACATGAAACGACGTAAGGCAGCTATAAACACATTGGCTGTAAGGTCGGAAACTAATTCCAAATGAATAGCCCTAGTTGCTAGGCAGATGAACAAAGACATGTACGATTTTGACAGAGTCCTAGATTTCTGCCCACCATGACGAATCATGAAGGGACCACCATAATCAAAATACAGATGAACACTATTAATAAAGAAATGAAGAGCAGGGGCGACCTTGAACAAGAGTCGCGATAACAACAAGCAAGCGCAGAGTTCAATGCGAGGTAATGACACCTGTCGTAGGGGGGCTACGCAAGATTTAGAACACAGAAGGTGACAAGAGGCCGATGAATCTTGATAAATGACTCTAATGTAAACGCAACACCCATATCCCCTTTCAGAAGCATCCGAAAACCCGTGTAATTCAACTATCCTTGCTTTAGACTTGCAGCGAATAGAACGTGGGACAATGATTTTACTGATCAGACATAATTTATCGCATAATGAATGCCAATGCAAGTGTAATTGCCCGGAGATTGGCTCATCCCAACCAAGATTGCACAGCCAAAGTTGCTGCATAAACTGTTTGTACAGGAAAACAACGGGACCGACGAGTCCGAGTGGGTCGTATATACCTGCGATAATCGATAGGATTTTCCTCTTAGAGATGCTTGATTCAACGGGGAATGATCTGAGTCAAACAAAAATGAATCGGTAGTGTTATATTCCAGAGAATGCCCAAGGTACGCACATTACCCTGTTTGTTTAAAGGGAGTGATAAATTGTCATGATCTGCGACCACATTGGGTTCATTTGATGCCCATTTATGTAGAGTGAGACCGTATTGACTCAACAACGTACCTAAGTCAGATTTCAACTTGGTCAGATCAGAAATGGTGTCTGCACCGGTTAACAAATCATCGACATAGAAATCATTGGTTATAGCTGACACCGCGTCAGGAAAAGAAGTTTGATGATCCTTACCAATCTGATTAAGACAGCGGGTAGCCAAAAACGAAGCACTGGCAGTGCCGTATGTTACAGTTCACAGTACATAATGTTTAAACTGTTTGAGGGGAGAGCCACGCCGCAGAATACGTTGATAATAACAATCCTTCTCAGCTACCAGAATTTGTCGATACATCTTCTCGATGTCGGCGATGAGAACATAGTTATGCATACGAAATCGCAAAAGAATAGAAAAAAGGTCTTGTTGGACGTTTGGGCCTACCAACAAAATGTCACTGAGAGAAAGGCCATTGGTAGTTTTGGACGAGCCGTCAAAAACGACGCGAAGTTTTGTGGTAGAACTAGAATGTTTAAAGACGGCATGGTGAGGCAGATAATAAGTATTTGAAACACCTGAATTTATGGAGCAATCGTCGACAAGCGTCATGTGGCCAATATCCTTATACTCCTGTATAAAGTTTGCGTATTCGCGCGCAAGCTTAGAATCACGCATGAATTCTACAGGCGTTCTAAACTCAAGAATCTTGCTTCAGCGGTAGCATAGGACTCACCCAACTGGGGATTGTCTGACTTAAATGGTAGCGCAACAACGAACCTACCCTCTTGATTGCGATGAGTAGACTTAACGAAATGCTCCTCACAAGCTGACTCGTTATTAATGGGTGTATTATCAGGGATAGTTTCGGTCTCCCAAAATTTCTCGAGGGATGCTAGGATTTGACTGTCGTTGTTCCTAGCCAGGAACGAAACAGCAGGACCCTTATAATGGCAGTGTTTGGGCAGATTGCCTGCAAGAATGTAGCCTAACTTTGTTTCCTGTATAATAGGAAAATGAGAACCTCTTACATATTTGTTAGGTAAAATTATATCTAAATAAAATTGCGCCCCTAACAGTATGTCAATATGTCAATTTCGGATGATATGTTGAACTTTGGATCGGCGAGATAAACGTTATCTGGGACATTAAACTGATTTACGTCAAAAGATTGTGCTGGCAATTTATGGGTTAATGCAGATAAGACAGCACATTTTGCCTCGAAGCTAAATCTTTGATAGCGAGAGATAATGCGTATAGACGCAAGATTAGTGACACAACACGCGGTGCTTTTTATACCTGTTATCGGTATGTTAGATTTAGTCAAGTTAAGCCGTAATTTCTTGGCAAATGATTCCATACAAAAATTTATCTGTGAACCCGCATCTAAAAGAACTCTTGCGGTTTGTCTGTTGCCAGCCTGGTCAATGACAAACACAATTGCTGTTGATAAAAGAATATTATTTGTGGATTGTAATTTAAGTGAACAGTAGTTACTACTGCTGGCAGAAACTGGCTTTGACACATTGTTTATATGCAACAATGTATGGTGTCATTTTGAGCAGATCTTACATGATTGTTTAATCTTACAATTAGATGAGAAATGATCTGGTCTTAGACAATTAGTACAGCATTTATGATTTAATATGAATTGTCCTTGTTCTGATGTGCTCAGTGCACGAAATTTGTCACACATGTAAATTGGATGACTAGATTTACAGCATAAACATGAATAATTATTTGACGCTGAGTGATAACCTTTAAATGCAGTGCTGCCAGCAGAGTTTCGTGATTTATGTTTGTCAGATTTATTGAATCTTAAACTTAGCTTGTTGAGTTGCTGTCCGGCATCGATAGGCAGTGTATTTTCTAACAGCTGTCTACGTGCGCTTAAAAACTGAGTAAAACCTTGAAAGTTAGGAAGATTATCAGGGTCTATAGACTCCTTCCATAATTTAAAAGTAGTATGGTCGAGTTTCGCTGACACGAATTGTACAGTGATAAGCTCGAATGAATCCACTGACAGTTGCATGGCCGCCAGTGAATTAATGGAAGACGTTATCGTATTTATGAATTCTGCCAAACTCTGGACAGAGTCTTTTGTTGTTGACTTTACTTCAAGTAAATTTTGAATATAATACTTAGCTAGTATGAATTTGTTGTCATATCTAGCGGACAGCTCAACGCTATCGAGTAGTTTTCGTTACAGATAGGTAATGACTTAATTAAATCTAGCGGCTCATTTTTCAGAGACGAATACAAATAGTGTAATTTCTGCACTGAGGCTAAATCAGATCTGGCGTGCACCAAGTCCAGAAATATTGAATAGAAGTGCTGCCATTCTAAGATATTACCTGTGAAGCAGGGCAAACTTATCGGTTTTAACTGTATGTTGCTTGTTAATATGGGAGATACAGTCTGAACGTTGAAGCTTTCTATCAACTGCAACATATTGGCTTCTGTTGAATATAACAGCTCTTCAACCTCAATTCGGTCTTCTTGAGCAGCGTTTATGTCTTTAGAAATGAGTTCAATTTCGGACTGTACCTCATCGTATTTTGTTGCCAAGCTTTTTAGACTTTCGAGTCTAACTGTTAAGAAATGTTTGGTATTAGTGTTTTTATCAAAGCTAATAATAGCCGAATTAATCCGCACTATGGCAGACGTTATGCCGCCTCTCTTTCTGACGAACACTTTGAGGCCTTCTTCAGCCACTGTACGCACCTGTTAATGATGTGGTACCTGCTATGCGATGTCCTGGAGCGTCGAAGTCGTGGAGAAGATGGCAAACACACAGACCGTAGAGATGACTGCTCAAACTGGAGTGTAGACGCTAGCACATGGATGTTCTTGCAATGATGTCGTCACGAGGCTCAATGGCGATGAAAGAAATGCTGAAGTAAGTCCCGAGACGGTCAGATCAGCGAATGTGCTGAATCGCCCGTGATGGCCAGAAATTGGGGCAGAAAAATTATGAAATCGCTAGAATATGTTGCAAGAGGTGAATGACGAATCCAGGCACGGAGCGACCAAAAAAATGGTAATAAGAATGATCCGTCACGTGAGGACCAAAAAAATGTTGAGATCCGGTCCGAGTGGACCTAAATGTTCTATTAGGAAGAATGATGTCTGGGGTGCTATTGCCAGGATGCAGAATGATGACGATAGTGGACTGTATTTAATACTTTATTGAGTTTCTGTTGTACATTGAATTATAGTGTTGAGATTGGCTAAGTCTGCACAATTTGATTTTGAATAAACAGAGTCGTTAAGAACGCTACATGTTAGATGAGGCGCAAATGTGCGGCACTCAGCTTTAAACGTTAAGGCCTAAGGCCTAGACAAATGTCGTATGAAATGTCGTAAGACTTGAGGCGCAAGTACGCGGCACTCAAGCTACATGGAAAAGAATTAGCAAGGTATTGCTAATGTATTGCAAGTGCAATATATGTTGTGGCCTAAGGCTTACAATGATTGTCTGACGACAAGAAAAATGATGATGACAGAACAAGCGAGCAAACATTATGACATCTGCCATCTGCCGCAACTCGGTTAACTGTGACATTATAAAAACGAGATAAGAACATGATAGCACAATATCAGAAAGCACAGATTAGCCAACCTATTAATGCGAAAATTACCACACTACTGTCCACCTCGATTTCTGATGATCTTACAACTGTTGTCCGGGGTCCAGTGTTGTCCAGAGTTAGTTTTCCATTCCTCTTGTCCTGGCGTGGTTCTGGATATGTCTAGAGTCCAGCGCCGTTTTACGGCAGCATGTGTTCCTGGATACATCTAGAGTCCAGCGTCGTTCTACGGCAGCATGTTCCTGGATGCGTCTAGAGTCCAGCGTCGTTCAATGGCAGCTTTCACGTATATACTCATGGTAGACTTACTATTGCGGTATTTACTTTTTCCGTAATATTGTCGTGAATTTAACGAAACTTATTTCGTTTGTTACTGCGACTTGTAATAGAATAAAAATAAACTGTTTTGCCAATGGACAGCATGTCCGGCTGCAACTGTGTCTTGAAATGAAGAGAAGGGTTTTTGGTCGAACCCCTAATTTATACCCTCTCGAGATTCCGCGCCAGTCAGCTCCAAAATCGTCCTGTCGATACCTGCATATCTCATGACAGCCCACACTCCCAAACCTTTTCATCTATTTGCAATTATTAGCAAATAGCAAAATTTTGCACAGAATCGAGATAGCACAAATCATAGCTAATTCGATTAAGCACTCACTATATTAATTTGAGCATCTTAGGGTAATTTGCGTATTTTTTTGCACGTTTATTTTGCACTGTCTTCGCATAACGTGTTCTATTAACGTCATTTTTTCACTGGGGATAACTATAAATTTTACACACACTTTGGTGCCTTTGGTTTGATCATACACTAATTAGTTTTCACACAGTGAATTAAAATAATTATTTTATTAATTACTTGGGGCGGGTTGCTAAGATTCTTGTCTATGCCTGCATCACTAATACACACAAGATACACGTGTAACACACATACAATTGAGCAGGTGTTCACTGCTTGTCGAAACAGGTTAATTCTCCCCTAATCTAACAATGAAATATTTTTACAATCTCAGAACTGTCCATTTACCCATAACTTATACAAATTATACAAAATTTATATTTATTTAAATTAATGCCTAATACAGCGTATGGCTGTATCGTTGCATTATTCCTCTACCTAAGAAAAAAATTTAATAAATATTTATTAATTAAAATTTTTTGTCTATTTGTCCTAGACAAATATAATCATGTTATATTAACTTAACTTACGTTTATACATCAGTAAAACAAACACATAATAATGAGTAAGTCAGTCTAACGTTCACCATGGTGGTATGCAATATTCACCCCATTATACAGCTGATCGGTGCGTTGACCTTGTACTGATTCAGTGGCCTTGTCCCACCCTTACTCTCTCTTCTCATTATTCATACGTAGAATTTCTTGAATGACGTCGCATGATATTTGCCAATGTCCTTCTCCTTTCTCTCATCGTATACGATGAATGTGTGTCTTCCTACGCGTTGCTTCAATGTATAAGGTCCGTTGTACAACCGGAAAAATTTCTTCGCTGTGTTGTCACTGCGTTTTCCTACAGGATTAGCTTTCAACAGAATTTGTTCTCCTACATCAAATCGTTGTAATTTATGTGTTCTATTGTATTTTTCCATCCTCTTGTTACCTTGTTCTATGATGCGTTGTTTAGCATACTCCACCTTTACACTTAATGGAATAGGTACGTTTTGATTCTCTGGCTTGCTTACATATTTGGTCCAGAATCTGACAGGTTTCTTGTCTTCGTCTAGCTCGATTGGTGTATAACTTGTTGCTTCGCTATAATTTTCATTTATTGCTTTCTCAAAGAAAGGTAAGTACTCTGCCCATTTGTTGTGCTGATCGTGACAGTAGATTCGTAGATATTTACCTAACTCTTTATTTACTCTTTCCGCCAGATTTCCCTGTGGGTGTCGTACTGATGTGAGCACAGGTTGGATTCCATTTTCACGAAGAGTTCTCTCCCATACCTCGCTTTGGAACTGTACTCCTTGATCGCTAAGTACCTTCTTCATTTTACCATATGCAGGGATGTATTTCTGCAAGACTATTTTTAAAACAACTTTAGTTGTGGGTCGCATAATTGGATACAGATGGACGGCTTTGGAAAATACATCTATACAAACAAGTATGTGTTTCACTCCCCGACTTGATCTCGGGAGTGGTCCAAGAAAATCCACTGCAATTAGCTCTCCTTTTTGGTCTTTTTGAATACTCTGCATTTCCACATAGGTATGTAGATTCGGTCCTTTTGCTGTTTGACACTCATAACATTTCTTACATACATTGTAGAAAGACTGGTGTATCGGTCTTTAATATAAAGTTTAAAATTGTAAATGTGTTTTAGCGAACGTAATTAGTGGTTCGTTCGGAAGCGTCTGGTAGCCTGTGTGCCTTACCTATCCCTTCTCACTCTTTTGTAATTCCCGATAGGCGCCAAATTGTTTTACGAGAAAACAATTAAAAGTTTTTACCTGTATGGTATGACAATGTACTAGGGTAAATTCGAATCGTTCGCCGACTGGCATGTAACTGATTCTCGTTTGAGTGGAGGAAACGTGTTACCAACTTGAATAATGTTGGTTATGTTGACTCATTGCTATTAAACATACATAATATTCTCTATAAATAAATACTGGACAGTTGTTCTCGGTACACACTTTTTTATTAGGCTCTGAATTGTTAATTCTTGTTAACGCTTTATACAAAATAATAATTGATATAATAATTTTAGCCTCGGCAATATATAGTCGTTCACTCAGCGGATTGCTGGGTTGGCAGTACAATGTTTCTATTAGATGCAAGACAGTGTTGGTTATTATTTACAAAATAAATCTGCCTATAGAGTCCTTTTAAGTACGACAAAGAAGTTTTTATAACAAGATAACAAATTATAATATATCACTTAATGTTCGTGAGCATTAAAATCAAACAAGGTTTACTGTACATTAAATATTGTGGTGTTGAAGTGCGACAGTGTCGTTGGTGTAATACATAGGTTATCATTAGTTCAGTGTTTACAAGTTACTTTTTATTTATCAATCCTTGAGAAATAATACTTTTAGTGATAGTGAGAGTTTCACGGTTTAGTTATAATTTGGAAAGAGAATTTGTTTTTAGAAATCAATGAATTCAGCAATACTTAACGTTAGTAGATAGGAAGTATATTGTTAGTAGTTAGCGTAGGTTAATGTCGAGTCTTCTTTCTTCAATCTTGGGCTTCAGGGATGTCCGGCGTCTGCTTCTTGTTAAATTCCATATATTGCAGTCATCTGGGTTAATTTTGAGCTGGTCCTTGGTCTAGGTTAGTTTTTATCATCCTGCTCTCGCGTTATAGTATTTAAAGTATCATTTATATTATCATGTATTTGTTTACGCGTTTCTATTAAATCTTTTCTCCACTCGAGACGTAATTCTTTCTGTTTATTTTCGATCCGTACAACTTGCTCATGTAAGGCTGTTTAAAATTATTCTCTAGCGTGTCAATACGTAAGTTAGTATCAACAATCTTTTCTGTTAATTGTGCATTAGTGTCAGCTATGATTTGCTTTATTCTACATTGTCTTGTTTTAACTGGAGATTATCAATTTTTAACTCTTCTACCTCTCCAATTTTTATGGTGTCTTGTTTAAAATTTTCGGTCTGTGTTCTAGTTTATTTTCTAAACTTTCTGTTTGTTTGGTATTTATTTCATCTATTTTTTTTATTTGTTTGACACCCTCCTCTTTCAACTCTTCTTTCAATTTTTCGGCTTGTTTTATGACTAATTCGTCCACCATGGCCAGTATCGAACTTTTAAATGCTTCTAGATTCAACCCTCCTGGTTCCGCCATAGTGAATTATTTTGTATTTAAATATTTATTTATAATTTATTATTATTAGTGAACCATATGCAAGCTTTTATTTATTTATCGTTGAACTGTTATTATTTATTTATTTTTATTTACTCATGTTACAATTACACCTGTTTATTTTGTTGAGCGCCAGTTGTGTTTTAGTACACAACAATTAACATAACATAAAGTTAATGTTTAATATAAATAATTATTACATATAATATTTTTCATTTAACACACCTTTATTTTTAGAGCAACCATTTAACTACAAAATTTCTAATAGTTAAATGGTGGGGATCAGGCCACACGTCAAGGGCGACATTCTATACAACGATACATATACATAAATGTAGGCGTGTCGTTCAAGGGATACAACTTATACAACGAATTTATATGTAAATTCGATATACAGTAATTCATGCAGGTTGTATAATTATACCAGGTGTATTTATAATAAGAGTATTTTTATTTATCAGTATTTAAAACTCATATTTATTATTTATTCATTATTATAAATACTCATAAACATCATTAATAATTGTTGGTCACGATAATGCTTATTATTAAATGTTTATATCTTATGCTATACAACATTACACATATTTAAAAATCTCCTATATATAAACATGTTAATAATCTTATATCTAGACATGTTAAATAATTGGTTTATTAATTTATTATAAAATTAAAATATTTTTATATTGAAATAAATTTTCTTATCTCAGATCTGACCTCTACTCGCTCAGTCTATACCAAGGTTTAAAATTCAATTTAAATTTATATTAATTGCTTGTAGACTGGCCGTGTTTTAATATTCAACTTTAAATTAATCTTTCTATACTTCAAATATCTAATCACTTTACTATCTATTTTGATAATAAACTCTACTCTCTTTACTTTAATTCTCTTTCATTTATTAATGCTTTTATATATATGCGATCGCTCATTCTTACGACTAAACATTTATTTACATTTTAACATATTATTACTAAGTATAAACTTTTCTTTGTTTTAAATTTACTGTCTTTTGAAATCGTCTTTATGAGCTCTCTTTTTTTGTTTTTACAAATCATTTAAAATGCATTACGCATGTCACCTTGATTTCTGATGATCTTATGACTGTTGTCCGGGGTCCAGCGTTGTCCAGAGTTAGTTTTCCATTCCTCTTGTCCTGGTGTGGTCCTGCATGCGTCTAGAGTCCAGCGTCGTTCTACGGCAGCTTTCCCGTATATACTCTTGGTAGACTTACTATTGTGGTATTTACTTTTTCCGTAATATTGTCGTGAATTTAACGAAAGTTATTTCGTTTGTTACTGTGACTTGTAATAGAATAAAAATAAACTGTTTTGCCGACGGACAGCATGTCCGGCTGCAACTGTGTCTTGAAATGAAGAGAAGGGTTTTTGGTCAAACCCTTAATTTATACCCTCTCGAGATTCTGCGCCAGTCGGCTCCAAAATCGTCCTGTCGATACCTGCATATCTTGTGACAGCCCACACTCCCGAACCTTTTCATCTATTTGCAATTATTAGCAAATAGCAATGTTTTGCATGGAATTGAGATAGCACAAATCATAGCTAATTCGATTAAGCACTCACTATATTAATTTGAGCGTCTTAGGGTAATCTGTGTATTTTTTGCACGTTTATTTTGCACTGTCTTCGCATAACACGTTCTATTAACGTCATCTTTTCACTGGGGATAACTATAGATTTTACACACACTTTGGTGCCTTTGGTTTGATCATACACTAACTAGTTTTCGCACAGTCAATTAAAATACTTAATTTATTAATTACTTGGGGCGGGTTGCTGAGATTCCTATCTATGCCTGCATAACTAACACACACAAGATACACGTGTAACACACATTGTGACAGTACATAAAGGCCTGTTATCCTAACTATGGGATTAAGGGATCTCATATTGTATTTTTTATTATATTTATGAATGTCAACCAGGGTTAGGTCAGTTTTACCCATGTCCCATGAAACAACGCATATTCAACAAGAGAGGAGTGAATCCAAGGTCACCGGGAGACGGGCGAAGTGTAACATGTATAATGGCGGTGTATGTGAAAACGAACTATAAATATGAACTTTCATTGGTCCACAAGGCTGTGTCGTCATTATTAAACGCTGATGACATAACACCAAGAACGTAGAAACCAGGGCATTGGCCGTAGAAACAAAAGACGGTGACGTCATGTACACTACTACTTACACAGAAGTTGCGGATAACCCGTGCTCAGTCTGCATTAACAACTCAGAGCGCACACACGCTCAATTGTGTATTGGGCAGTTTTTGCCAACAAAGATGTTCAAATTTTTGTAAAAATGTATTCACAAAAGTAACTAGTTTCAGTGGACAGTTAAATGTAGTAATACATTCAGTGCACTCAGGAAAAGACAGATCTAAAGTTCGGCCGAACATCTGCCAACCATCATGGGAGTAGTCTGAGGAGCGTCTTTACCACTTCAATTCAGGAAAGCCCTTTTAAATTATTCTAAATTCTAAACAGTAAAAAATGAACTCAAAATATATTTAGTACAGAAACGAATCACCATCAAGGTATGAAAGGTTTGTGTGAGAAAGTGAGAGTGAAAGGTTGCCGGCTTTTAATAACCAATATCTGGGGCGTTGGTTTGTGTTAAGTATATGTATTAGTTATTGATTTTAAAGAAACAAGTAATTTTGAAAAACAGACTGCAGTAAATACGTTTGTTTAAAAGATTAATTTACAGAAAAAATAAGCGTTATATAGAGATGAAAGCATGGCGAAAGGCGGAAGTCATGAAGCCGCCATTTTGGTAATTGTTAATTGAGTAATGACTCCCATTGTCTATAATACGTGAATATTGAAAATCAAATAAAGCCTAAATTGTTTAACTATATGTTGTATGAATGGTTATTTCAAAAAACCCGACTACCTCTGCCTTTTCGCTTAACGAAACCCTGGACCCGAAAGACCAAATTTATGTTGATAAGAAAGACACATGTTTACACCGGATGTATGGTGGGTATTATTTAATTACAATGAAATACATAAAAATAACTTATCATATCTATTAAAAAAGGTATGTCCGTTAACAACATACAATTGAGCAGGTGTTCACTGCTTGTCGAAACAGGTTAATTCTCCCCTAATCTAACAATGAAATATTTTTGCAATCTCAGACCTGTCCATTTACCCGTAACTTATACAAATTATACAAAATTTATATTTATTTAAATTAATGCCTAATACAGCATATGGCTGTATTGTTGCAATATGTATATTGTTACAACACAAATAAGCCAACCCAATACCAGGGATGAACAAAACAATATTAAATCTAAAATAATACTTCATGTTAAATAAAAATGATTAATTTAAATAAAATATAAAAACTATGACTCGACAAACGACGACTTTGACCTAACCCAAGTGATTGACCCAACAAAAGGAAACAAATGAAGAAGGGAACCACACAAAAAACAAACGAGAATGCAACCAAAGAAGAGAAGAAAGTGATTGACCCAACAAAGGTAAACCAAAAGAAGAAGGGATCCACGAAGAATAAACAAGAATGTAACCCAAACCAAAAGAAGAGAGGAAAAAACCCAAAAAAAAATGAAACAAGTTCATGGAATTAAACGACCCAAAGTAACACGTCGAAATGTACCCAAAGAAGAGGATGGAAAAACCAAAGTATTAATCAAATAATGAAAATGAAGAAGGAGGGAAATAGATAAAGTGAAAACCAATAATGATACACAAACAAGTAATAAAGCATAGGAGAAGGAGAAATAATGCACTCAAGAATAATATTGGAACCAAACCAATAATCTATATCTATAAAAATGAATGTTTGTTTCTTTCTTTCTTTCTTTGTCCCGTATGCGTTCCTATACCATTCATCCGATTGCGATGAAACTTCGGTGAGTTGTTGTGCGCACGCCCGCGAAGGTTTATGAATTTTTTTCGATGGGGTCCTATGGGGGGTTCTTGGGGTCTTCCACATCTCCTCCTAAACCACTGGACCGATTTCAACCAAACTTGGCACAAATATTTTATGCAACGGGAGAACCAACATAGGGTAGGTGTTTTTTCGATGGGGTCCTTTGGGGTCTTCCACATCTCCTCCTAAACCACTGGACCGATTTCAACCAAACTTGGCACAAATATTTTACGCAACGGGAGAACCAACATAGGATAGGTGTTTTTTTCGACGGGGTCCATTTGGGGGTCCTTTGGGGTCTTCCACATCTCCTCCTAAACCACTGGACCGATTTCAACCAAACTTGGCACAAATATTTTACGCAACGGGAGAACCAACATAGGATATGTGTTTTTTCGATATGATCCTTCGGGGGGTCCTTTGGGGTCTTTCACATCTCCTCCTAAACCACTGGACCGATTTCAACCAAACGTGGCACAAATATTTTACGCAAAGGGAGAACCAACATAGGATAGGTGTTTTTTCAATGGGGTTCTTTTGGGGGTTCTTTGGGGTCTTCCACATCTTCTCCTAAACCACTGGACCGATTTCAACCAAACTTGGCACAAATATTTTACGCAACGGGAGAACCAACATAGGATATGTGTTTTTTCGATATGATACTTCGGGGGGGTCCTTTGGGGTCTTCAACATCTCCTCCTAAACCACTGGACCGATTTCAACCAAACTTGGCACAAATATTTTACGCAAAGGAAGAACCAACATAGGATAGGTGTTTTTTCGATGGGGTCCTTTGGGGGGTCCTTTGGGGTCTTCCACATCTTCTCCTAAACCACTGGACCGATTTCAACCAAACTTGGCACAAATATTTTACGCAACGGGAGAACCAACATAGGATAGGTGTTTTTTCCGACGGGGTCCTTTGGGGGGTCCTTTGGGGTCTTCCACATCTTCTCCTAAACCACTGGACCGATTTCAACCAAACTTGGCACAAATATTTTACGCAAAGGGAGAACCAACATAGGATAGGTGTTTTTTCGATGGGGTCCTTTGGGGGTCCTTTGGGGTCTTCCACATCTTCTCCTAAACCACTGGACCGATTTCAACCAAACTTGGCACAAATATTTTACGCAACGGGAGAACCAACATAGGATATGTGTTTTTTCGATATGATACTTCGGGGGGTCCTTTGGGGTCTTCCAGATCTCCTCCTAAACCACTGGACCGATTTCAACCAAATTTGGCACAAATATTTTACGCAAAGGGAGAACCAACATAGGATAGGTGTTTTTTCGATGGGGTTCTTTTGGGGATTCTTTGGGGTCTTCCACATCTCCTCCTAAACCACTGGACCGATTTCAACCAAACTTGGCACAAATATTTTATGCAACGGGAGAACCAACATAGGACAGGTGTTTTTTCCGATACGATCCTCTGGGGGGTCCTTTGGAGTCTTAAAAAACTAACTTATTAGATCTGGTTACTATGGCAACCCAATGGAATAGATTCTGTTCTAAATATATTATTGCATTAAATTGAAGACCACGCGAACGAAGTCTTTATATATTATATATATACAAACACTTTCTTTCTTTGAGTGGCATTGCAACGCATGCCGGGTACTCGCTAGTTACCCTATAAGAAAGGAAAAAGTAACTGTTATTACCCATTAATGGACAAAATGATCTAGGGAAGAAACCCTATTAAAAAAGGTTAAGGATTAAGATGATAAAAAAGCAACCTAAAACCCAATTGAGAATTAGATGTAAAAGTAGTATTATAAGAATATAAAATTGTTAATAGTATTAAGGATATATTGTAATGAAAGAGAAATAAGTATAGGTATTACCCACTAAAAAACACATAGTATAAACAGTGATACAGTGCAATAGTGTATGTGTAAAAACCCCAAAGTGAAGTGATAAGGTACGCTAGTTAAATTATAATTAACTATAGATAATTTAAAAGTGAAGGTGAGGTATAAATGGGAATAGTGTAAGATATAGAATATAACTATTATAAGAAATAGTGAATAATAAAGAAAATAGACACTTAATAAATCTGTGAAAAACACTAAAGGTTTAAAAGTGGAAAAATAACAGTGAATAAATATATGGTGAAAAATAGTATTAAGTATGAATTATAGAATAAGATATGCTGAACGCTGGAAAGTGATGATGACATTATTATTTTAAGAAAAGAGGTTTAAGAGATTTAAGTTTAATTATAACCGATAGTAATTAAAAGGGAGGATCCCAGGAAAGAATAAATTGAAGGTGTTGACATGGAGAGAATGTAAAGATTGTTTAAAAATTAAGAAATTAGAGACAAATCAAAGACACCCATGTTATAAGGGACTGTTATAAATTTCATAAGAGTGATGTTGTTTATCACAATAAAAATAATATGTATTGTAAACAAAAAATTAGCAAATAATAAGTTGGAAGGAAGTGATGATATTTCTCACTCAAAATAATAACTCTAATAACTTATAAAGAATTGTTCATGTTAATGTTATGAATAGGATATGGCTGAAAGAAACTTGCAGTCCATAAACCTAATTGTTATGTTTTAAATATTAAGATAGAGAAAGCAATATTGACATGTAATCAAAACACCAACAGACTCAAAATACAACACAACCAATAATAATAACAAAGTAAAGCCCATTAGGCTGAAACGAAATATGATTTAAATGAAATAAGTCAAATACCATAATGGCTACTCAGGCCTATGAAAGGGCATAACTGTCAGAACCAAACAACCCAAAAATTATAACAAATTAACAAAGAAATTAGCAAATCTGAGGTGAAGGATTCACCAAGAATAAATTGTAAATCATTTGTAAAACAAAATATTATAATAAGCATTTGTATACAAAAAGAAATGTAATTAACGAGCATTAACATAATTGTAAAAACATAAATTCTAAAATTACCCAAACATGTGGGGTATCAAAATAATCTATGAAAGGAAATAAATACTATAGTGACAATATTTAATAACCAGGAAGGAAGATAGAGGAATAACAGCAATCAGAAGATATACGAAGAATTCGAATTTTGATAACAATACATCATCTCAAAATCAACCAATCAAAATCATGCAGTTGCCATGGAAACGGCAGTTGAACACGGAATTACCGTTGAATACCGTTAGAAGCGAAGCGTCATTAAGAGAATACAGAAGCCAATGTTGGGAAGAACGTTTTTCTGTGAAAATAATGTAAAAAAGTAATTAAAGTTCCTAACCATGACAGCCTAAGAAGCAGACGACATTTATAGCATTCAACTCGAGATCCAAGGTAAATTAAACGGAAAATTACCCGAAAAGAACATCCAGATACATTATGAAAAAGACGCCCAACCCATTGAAGCCCCAAAATTCATGAAAACCGAACTTATTGCAGCCAAATCCTACCCGATTAAACGAACGAAGACACCGAGTCATGCTGAGGTGTTAAGTACAAAAATTTTTTTTTTTTGAAACTGGTCTAAAAGACCAACCATCAATTTACATCTAATGTTATAATTTAAGTTACTTATACAGTCACCCACTGGTGTACTATATATTACTTTCTAGATTTCTGCACACACTGCACTACACTAATTCAAAAGTTTTAGTTCTCTTCAGCCTTCTCACTGTATTGGTGTTGTCAAGCAGTTGAATAGCTCAAGTACAATTAAATTACTTATTTTCCAAAACCCCAATCACTCTAAATTTTACTAAAAGTAAATTTATCTCACTATAAACAAATATTTCTCTTTCATAGATTACTTAAGTAAAATAACACTTGCTAAAAACTTGTGAATGTTAAATATAACCTATTAGTTAAACACGAACTTACAAAACACATTTAACTACACCACAGAACAGATTGTAACATCACACATTATTATTTATGTACACGTAGAATAAGGTAATTTATTTTTATTGTAACCATAGGAATTCTTTAGCTCATAGTCACAAGAATCCACGATTTTGGAAACAAAAACAATTGTAATACTTCAAGGTACACAGCCATTCGAAAAATAATTGTTTCCTTGATCAATTCGTCAAGCCCAGAGGCAAGAGTCTAATGTAATCAGTCGGTGCAAATTTATCATTATATAATTGTCAATGTGAATATTTTAATTATCACCTATTAAAAAATCGGTATGGAGAACCATACATGACTTCCATATTCTAAGATTTATATTTAAAATCATTTTTGAAATTAAATATTACCATAGAAACTACTTCTTTCTACTTACTGCTTCAGCCTTAACCACAGTACTGTGTGTGGTCACTAACGTATACCACCTCACGTTATCGCACTCGATTTTCACTGATGATGGAAGTCGATGGCATTGCCGAAACGTCTGGTTTTGTAGAAAACACTGGACTACGGCCAAATATCCCGGGAAGGAATTTTAACAAAAACTACTTCTTTGTTGCCGATAACGTTGTACATATATATATATATATAAAATATGCATAAAATTAATGGCTTGTATAAGTTAATGATTGATCTCCATTAAGTAGTGCTCAAGTTTCCAAAGTTTTAATATTATGATGTCCGTAATTAAAACATCAGAGCAGGTTTAGTGTGAATGAGGGTAGACTGTGGACAAAAATTTTCAACATTTCCTATTGAGCGTTGCTTAGAGTAAAGCTGCGAATCTACAGTGTATGTTTCACAGAACAAACACGCGAAAAAGAAGGAGCACTCCGAAGTCACTCATGGACCCTCAGCATCTTGCAGAGGGTTCATTCCCTAAAGACGAAAAAGTCTGTCTATGAATCGTTCCTCTGTAAACACGTGCAGTTACACTGCCAAGCGATCCACAGGAAGCAAATTGATGTCAATTTTTTCAGCTTGCACGCGTTATGTTGGTGTGGGTTTCGGCACTTTCCATTTAAAAAGCGTGCAAATGTAAGAAAATAAACATGAGTGAGGCCAGAAATAACGTGAACTGTGTGTGTGTGTGTGTGTGTGTGTGTGTCTTACCTGCCTTTTTATTGCTGTAGGCATAATAATAAAATGGAAACTTAAACATTACATAACTGAGATATGCTTACCTTCCACGAAGTATATATTATTTTATACATGGAGGAGTTCAGTGACATACACACGTACAGAAGAATTATATATATATAAAGATATTAACTCATACATAATTTACATTAAAATTAAAAAATTATAATTTTATTCCCTGGCAACAAAATTATTTTATTTTTAACAATTACCATTGTTTGAAAAAGTTTAAATGAATTTTCAAGTACTTTACTCTTGTTAAAACGTAAAAGGTTGCAGGTAAACTACCCCTTCCCCTTAACCGATCTTCACCAAAATCGAAAGTCCTTGAGATCTCTACAATTCAGGGAAGTATGCAAAAAATTATTTGATTCTGTTTGAATTTGCGGCTGTTACCGTTTGCCATAGAAAATACCCTTGTTAAAACATAAAACGTTACAGGTAAACTACCCTTTCCCTTAACCGATCTTCACCAAAAACAATAGGTCTTGAGAACTCTACAAATCAGGGCTGTATGCGAAACATTATTTGATTCTGTTTGAATTTGCTGCTGTTAACGTTTGCCAAAAAAAAAATTTCGCTTGATAAAAAAAACCGTTGCAGGTAAACTACCCCTTTCCCTCAACCGATCTTCACCAAAAACAAAGGTCGTGAGTACTCTACAAATCAGGGCTGTATGCAAAAAATTATTTGATTCTGTTTGAATTTGCGGCAGTTATCTTTTGCCATAGAAAAAAAATCTACACACAGACAGACACACAGACACTTTTTGAAAAACGACTTTTTTTCATGTTTTGAGTGTAGTACAATCAGAATCTGCAATAATCTCGAACACGATTTTTTTTGCCATCACCATACTTCCATTTCCTTAAGGAATATGGAAGTAAAAACAACTATTACAGGGAGTAACCGTCGTTATTATTTCATAGGGAGTGCTTTATATATTACTAGTGTTTAGATAAGAATAGATTTGACGAGAAGCGAACAAGTTGTCATTTGCGCAGCAGCAGCAGCGACAATTTAGACGGCTGTGCGAGCGGGAATTATTTGAATGCTCCGACCGTCACCGCTGATAACTCGTCAGACAATAATTTTAGTTGTTTTATAAAACGACTTGGCGCCACCCGGGATTAACACACCCCTATAAGCAACAGGTAAGGTTACTGCTGTGTTATACAGGTGATTACCGCAACGCTACAGACATCGTTAGCCGCGAACATTAATGTAACGACCCCGGTGTGAGACGAACGCACTAATCATTATTACACATACAAAACTGGTGTACATTTTACAGGTACGCACAGAATACTTCGTTACAGATTGACGCATACAACGTGAGGCTTAAATAAGACGGACGACCTAATTCTACTTCGTTACAGATTGATGACTCCAACGTGAGGCTTAAACGAAGACGAGGACGACTCCATCTACATCGTTACAATATATATATATTTTGTAATGACCCTCTTTTTTCTAATTTTTGCAAGAGTGTAAAAGTGTCAGAGTGTAATTGGTGTATTGTGTCTTACCAATCCGTCGTCGCTCGGTAACGTAACTTACGCTGATTGAGTCCGTCACGAACGTACGAATAACCAGGTATCGAAGTCCTTACCTGAGGTTCACTAGGGGTGTATAAATCTCGGGTGGCGCCAAATTGTTTATTTTAAACACTTAAAAAATTTAGTATTATTGGCGAGTCAGCTCAGGCGGTGGGGAGAATTCAAACTTGTTCCCGCCACTTATCGATTTTTACAATCAAGCCAGCAGTTTGCTGTGTTTACTGCTTGAGTGCTTGCCGTCAATACATAGCTGTTCGCTACAATGTACAACATTTATAATACACTTTCCTAATGAAAATAAAACACGTTGGTTACACACAGAATTGGTTTATTAGTTAATGGTTATTACTTATTCAGTGACACAGGTTATATTTGGTTTTTTATATTATTTTGCACCGGCAATTAATCTAAGACAATTTTCTCTGGGTTTTGACGAATCGATTCTGATCATAACAGATACACCATAATGGCGTCTGTCGGAGTAGTATACAAAATATTTTCGTTCGATCGTCTGGATTCTTGAGATTACGATAAAAGTATTAGATGCAATTACAATAATAAAAATGCACAACCTTACATTATTTCTACTTAAATAATATAACGTGTAGCTATAATTTGTTTTTTGGAGTGTAGTAAAAGTGTTTCAAAAGTTCATAAACTAACAACAGGTTAATTTTATAAGTTGACAAATTTTCAGTGTCTTAGTTTTTTATTTAATCTTTTAAAGAGAATATATTCAGTTTAGTGATAGTTCATATTACAGTGAGAAATATTTAAAGCGCGTTTTTTCGGAAATTTGGGTAATTTAAATGATACTTAACACCTTAGTAGACTGGGTGTATGCAGTTGGTCTGGTAAAAAGGACTTGAGCTGCAATCGTATTCAAATTTCAATTGTTTGGGCTTCTGGCATCTTTTTCAATTTAATCGGAGCAATTTATTCATTTCTTTTTTGATTTAAATGGTCTTCGACAACAGTTAAATGGTTTCAGTCGTCGTCTGCTTCCTTCTCGATCATTTGTGGTAATTTGGTTTACTTTTATAACATTTTAAATTAAATATTTGGTTGTTCAAAATTTGGCTTCTGTTCTCCGAGAGCGTCGCTTTACGAGTAACGATATTCAACGGTAATTCTGTCCCTAACGGCAGTTGCCATGGTTACTAATTAAATCTGAGTGGTTAATCTGGCTATAAATCCATTGTTATCAAAATTTGAATTCTTTTCAAAATCCTTGCATATCTTCTGATTGCTTTCATTCCATTATCTTCCTTCCTAAGTAATAATTATTATCACTGTTATTTGTATTTTCTTCCAAAGATTATTTTGGTATCCCACAAGAGTGGGTTATTTCATGTTTTATAAGTTTACAATTATTTTAATATTTCCTAATTACATTTCTCTTTTGATTTACATCCTTATTCTAATATTTTGCTTTTAATAAGATTTACAATTTATCCTTGGTTGATTATTCGCCTTGGATTTGTTAATTACTTTATTTTCATACAATCTGTATTTGTTGGTGTTTGACAGTTAGGCATTTCTTAAGCCTACGTAGCCATTACTGATTTTTACTTATTTCATATACATTACATCTCATTTTAGCCTAATGCTTTATTTTGTTCTTATAACTGGTTTTTTTACCTATTGAAGTGTTTTGGTTCTGTTTTTGGGTTATTTGTATGTTACTACTATTTTATACATCATGTATTGCTAATTATTTACTGTAACAGTACGAAAAACCTGATATCAAATTTATGGTATACAAGGTATCAAATTATTGTATTTCAATGTATTTTGCATTCATTTGTATGGGTAGTACAATTTCCCTGGTTTTGCCTGCAACGACGCAGTTTCGACACAACAGAATCATTCCAAGGTCAACGGTGGACGTGCGGATAAGAACGCTTAAAATGGTTACACAAACAAATACAGACTCTAAATACGTCTGTTTCATTGGCCAACAACGCCAAACGTCATTAACAAAAGAATGACGTGCATAAAATACGTAATAAACTAGGACGTTTCTTTGACTAAAGACAAAGAATAATGACGTACGCACACACACACATACGTAAAAGGTGCGTAGTGCTTGATTCCAGTCGTCACAACTCCGCATCAGCGGTAACACCTTACAAAAGGCAGCCGGCTAATTATACCGGCCCAGTGATCTGAAAGTTCAAAATGTAATCTCTATATATGTAGTTAAAAAACAGTGGAAGAGGAAGTAAGACAGTGCACAATAGTTTTTTTAAATTAAAACCTAGAGTCAGTGAAACAATAGTAAAAAATGTAATCATGCAACTTCTGTAAAAGCAGCATGTGAGACATCGTCCAGAACTTCTAGTTTACAAAACAGGAAAGTGTAAAACCTAAATTCAATTTTAAAGAGCTCTTTTACACAACTGTCAGACATATTCATAACCAAAATGCATTAATGTATTCAGAATGAGTGAGAGTGAGAAAGTGGGGAGTGAATGGTAATTGTCGACAGCCAAGTTGGTTGTTGGTTTGCGTTTCGCCTCTAAGCGAATATAATTAAAGTCATTTTAATAGAAAGGCAGCTGCCCAGTTAACAGAAAAAATTGGTAATATGATGAATAAGAATATATAACCTAGTTGTTGTAATAAGAGAAATAGAATGTAAGTAACGGCCGCCATTTTGGTTTTTTGGTTGGGCAAAACGCCATTGTCATTAAATAAAAAGTCCGGTGTAAAAATGAAAAGAAAAATAAACCGATATTGATAGTTGATGTTTTAAAATGGTAGTATCTTTATTTCAAGCCCATTTCAGTCAGTATTCACGCTGAGTCAAAACCCTGGACCCATAACAAATAATAAGATCGAAGCAACAGGCTTTACATATGTATGGTAAGTACCATAATTATGGTGTGGTGGACACGTGTATAAGGTTAATAAATATAAACACACAAAAGTATATGTTTGCATGTTAATCTTTTTTACAAATAAATATGTAGAAGAAAGTGTGTTAGTTAACATTACTAACTGGTTTTCTCGTTTTCTAAGTCATATATTGCTTCACTTTCTTACTTATTTAATCCGCCAATGTCAACAATATGGATATTATTTACTATTTTTTATCACATAAAATACAACATTTAGGTCTATGGTTGGTATAATTACCCCAGCCATATCCTATTCATAAATTTGCTTAAACAATTATTTAACAATTAGTAGGTAGTATTGGTGTACGATTCATTACATTTTGTTTTATTTTTTGGGTGATAAACAACCTCACCTCTTTTGAACTTACTTCAATAATTATCCCTTATAACATGGGTGTTTATTGATTGTTTTAAACTTCTTATTTTATACATAATTTTTACCTTCACTCCATGGTAACACTATCTGTTTACTCTTTCATGGGATTCTCACTTTTAAATACTATTATATACTTTTAAACTTTACAATAAGATTCTTTTCTAATCAATACAGTTAACATCACTCTTCAGTGTTCATTACTTCTTAATTAATTGTTTATTTTAAATACTATTCTTAACAACTTTATTAAATATTAATATTGTTCACTATTAAACCTTTAGTGTTTGTTATTTTTACTAAGTGTTTATCTTAGCTTTCACTATTTTTTCTATTGCTATCATTGACAATATTTTTATTTACTCATCACCTTCACTTTTAAATTATCTTGTGTTTATTATAATTTATTTAGTGTTTTTTCTCTATCATTTTCCTTTAGAGTTTTTTCACTTTTACTATGGGCACTTCTTACACTTTTTATTTAAGTGTTTATTAGTGGGTAATCCCTATAATTACTTTTCTTTGTCACTTAAGTTATTTTCAGTTTATTTCTCACTATCTCAATATCTCTCTCTTTCTTTACACATATTATTTATACTTACTAAGTTCATGTCTTCCTCTATTTCTTACTTATATATACAGTAGACTCTCAACTATCCAACCTAATGTGGCGGTCGGCCGGGTCGGATAGCAAAAAAGTCGGATACACCGGAGCCGTAGGCATACCAGCCTCTGTAAGGTCAATGACCGGCACCCTATTGCGTTGAATGTACTTGTTGCTATTTGGATGCGTACGTCATATCAGTTTGTCCTTATAAATGACGTACAGTAATAAATGAATTAGAAAGAAATGAAATAAGAATTCGCAACTACAGTATCTTTCACAAAACCTTTATTTGAAGGACGAAACAAAATGTGTAGTTAACAATAAGTTGAATGAGTTTTACTATGAGTTTTAATTTATACGAAAGCTTTCAACCAAATTAGTTGTTAATATAAATCAAATTATAATAACCTAAAACTACGTACTGTATAATGAAAGAACAAGTGAAACTTACATTGTCTAAGGTTTGAAAAAGTCTGTAATTGAGACCTGCTTCTTTCCTCGCATTAATTTCCTCGCCGCTATATCCTTCCACTTACGTAAACATATGATGTCTGCTGGTGTTGCTTCTTCTTGCTGGCCAAAGTATTCCACTGCCGTCTCGATCGCCTTCAGGCCTTCAGAGTGGGTTATACGATCGGAGGGTTCATCACCTTGTTCCTCTTCAATCGGCTGTTCATTTAATACCATCACTACAATATCTTCGTCTGCAATTTCTTCGATTTCGTCCTTTGCCAACCATTCTGTGATGTCTTCCAATGAAGCTTCCTCACATCCGGGAACTTTTTCTAACAGCGATACAAGCGCAGTGTTATCAGTTGCATTTTCCACATCACATTGCTGTTCTACCTCTTCCCACTTATCACTGGCTCTGTGATCCAGCAAAATTTTCCACGATCGCACAAGTGTTAAAGATGGAATTTCATCCCATGCCTCGGACACCCATCTGATAACGTCAAGCATGTCTACTGACTGTAGTGCCGTCGCAACTTCTGTATTATCAATTGTCGCGATGATATAGCTTAGTAGCCTACGTCGATATTTCTTTTTCAAAGCTTGGAGCACTCCCTGATCCATTGGCTGACATATAGATGTAACATTTGCAGGCAAGAACAAAGCTTTTATGTCTCCATCTTTTAATTGGTCATTTGCTGGATGTGAAGGAGCGTTATCCAAAACTAGGATTGCTTTCCTTGATAAATTGTTTTCAGCTAAATGTTTTTCAACTTGTGGCACAAATTCCTGTTCAAACCAATTTTTGAAAATTTCTCCATTCATCCATGCCTTTTTTTGATGTGTATAATGCAGGGGCAAAGAACTTAAATCTTTAAGATTTTTAAAAGCCCTAATCTTGCGAGATTTTCCAATCAAGGTCAGTCTCAACTTGTGGTTTCCGGTTGCGTTACTACAAGCTAAAACTGTAACGTGGTCCTTGATCTTCTTGAACCCTGGTGTGGCCTTTTCCTGTTTAGACGCTAGTGTTGTAGATGGCAACATACGGTAATTCAAACCCGTCTCATCACAGTTGTACACTTGTTCTCTGGAAATACCTTCCTTATCAAGCAGGTCAAAAAAGTGTTTTTTAAAGTCAGGGACAGCGTCCTTATTAGCAGACAATGCTTCACCACTAATCGTCATCTGACGAACACCAAAACGTTTCTTCCAGCGATCAAGCCACCCGTCACTGGCAGTAAACTCACCATCGTCTCCTTCGATCTGTTTTTTACACTGAATCGCTTTTTCTTGGAGCAAGGGGTCTGAAACTGTCAATCCTTTCCCCCTCACATTTTCATACCACAGATATAAAGCCTCTTCAACTTCCACATGTTTTCCTTTTTGCATAGTTTTTCTAACTTTCACGCCACTGCCACTTGCTTGCTTAGAACACCATTTTTCAATCTCTGCGCGATTTCTTCGCCTATCACCCACAGTAGTTTTTCCAACTCCTAACTCCAGTGCAATTTTGTTTACCGACTCACCAGAATCCATTCTTTTTATTGCTTGCAGTTTTTCTTCCAAAGTTACTGCCACTTTCTTTCGTTTGTCACCCATATTTCACTTAAAAATAAATGCCACCAACAATACTGTATACACACTTTATAACAAATTAACAATCCACGAATGACTGAACCGCACGGACTGAGTTCTAGATACAGACTGACTGATGCACCTGTTACACACTCAAGTACGAACACGAAACTTTCCTGTCACAACATGAATCAATTGGTGTACTGTATTGGTAACTGGTGATTCACATGTAAGCGCCTTCACCCGCGTGGCGGGATTGCTCACATGACGTTTGAAGGCGCTAGTAATCGGATCGGAAATACTGCATACGTACCGTACTCAAAAAATACCCTTTTTTTTTAGTAGAGCGGGTCGGATAGGCCGGAGGTCGAATAGTCGGGAGTCGGATAGCCGAGAGTCTACTGTACTTCTAATTCTTGGGTTAGTGTATTTTTATTTATCGGGTTTTATTAATTATTAATTATATTTGTCACTTATTCAATACTAATATTTATCTTTTATATTGGTTCTTTACCGGTTTCATTTCCTTTATGATATTTGATTGTATCATTTCTCTCTTCTCTATTCTCTATTACTTGTCTTGTAACGGGCCAAATTTATGGGTATTTTCTTTTATTTCATTTTTTGGGGATTTATAAAAAATATTTGTGAAGCCTAATTTCAACAAAGACAGACCACGTGTTGTAAGAACAGTTTTAACAAAGGCGCAGTAATATCACATTGTGCAATCGGTAGAGGAATCCGCACCACCTTAGTTTCCAAGAACTTTGTTTGTGTGTGACCCTGCGCTCGTATGCATGACACGGGCATACGCGCGGGGTGACGCTACTTGTAAAACTCAAGATGGCCAAGAAGCAATTTTTGGTCGCCTTAGTCTACATAGGCGACGGATATAAAAATTAAGTCACGCCCATCTCGTGACGTTAGCCAGTGCCTAGCCAATATCCGGACACAACTAACACAACACCAGCAGCATGAGTTAAATGGGACGAAGCTGCAGCGGACAACTACAAGGCTGTGGTTCCCACCTAAAGCGACGCAATCAAGTTAGAGGCACCTGCTACGTTTTTCTTCCCAGTCCGTCACAGATAGTACCGGCCGGTACAACCCTACGGAGTTATCTCTTTTAAAAAATTTTAAAAATGTACCAGTAAAATTGAACTAACAGTTTTAAACAAGTGACAGTGGAGTGAATAATAGACTAGAAAATACCAAAGCCTATTTCGGACAGAACTAAATACAAAAAATGCGAAATTAATAGTTCGAACTGAAATCGCGTGCCGGCAGGGATGGGTGTTTTATTTCAAAATGTTAAGGGTATTTTGTATTTAAAATGTTAAGTTTTTGTTTTAAATGATGTATGTGAGTGGGTGTGTAATGCAGGCTGGGCAACCTTCATAGGTGTAAGTAATCTAATTTAAGTAATTTAAGTATGCCAATATAAGCTGTACGAACAAGAGGTATGAAAATTTAAAAGCAATGTGAGAAAATTTGTTGGAATTTAAACGCATTTCTAAAAAATTAAAACATCAATCTCTTCATTTGAAAATGAGTCGAGTCACTTATTTCAATAACCTATAAAACACGTTTGCATCCGACGTTCGTGCGATCGAATCCTGGCCCTAGATAAAAGAAACCTTGCAGGTAGGTGGAAGTAAAATTTGTATTATGTTTTTATATATTTAAGAGTGTAAATAATATCACAATGGCGCCCGAACAGGGACGATTTTATAAATTAAAAAATTTTAAAATAAAATCCACACCTACAAAGATGCAAACGTGCTTTTAAGGTTGAGGTAGTGAAGGAGGAATAAATAATGTACACAGTATATAGGCAAGATTGAGATTGTAATAGAGTAAAATAATTAATTAATTAAGATTGAAGTAAAGAAATAAGTTTTCGAAAATAATAAACAATGGAGAATAGTAAGAGCATTAATAATGAAGTCAGCCTCTCTGACAGTCAGACCGAGAGTCAAATAAATACCGACTCCGGTATTCAAACAGAATCAATGTCAATAGATGACCAGAATGTAGAAGTATCTGTAATTAGTACGCCGGGAGCGATTTCCACTCCCGTAATAATTAAAACAAGAGAAAAAGAGTTGTCAATAAATGATACATTTAACCTGATACAAACCATGTCTGAAAACATGGTAAAAAATAGTCATTTCAATAATGAAATTCAAGAATTCAAAAGTAGTGTAAAGGAGAAATTAGATATACAGAATGACAAGTTTGATGCAATTGACAAAAAATTTGAGAGTCGTTTTAATTCTAATGACGAAAAATTTGATAAAATAGACAGTCGCTTTGACGTTCAGAATAGTAATTTTAATAAAAAATTCGAAGAACAGAATATTCAGTTTCAGCAGAGTATAAGTGCAAAATTTGATAACCTAAGTCATGTACTAGATAAACATGTTGATGAACGTTTTGAAAATATTAAATTACAATTGACAGAGTCTATGAATGAACAATTAGAGTGCCATGTTTCTGATATAACCAATGATATAACTAATAAAGTAGAGAAACAGATTACGGAACAATGTAGAATAATAAACACAATTGTTGAGAAACAAATAAGTGAATGCAACACCAATACTGAATGTAAGGTTAATTATGCTATGAATAAGATTGAAAATAATAACATTAAAATAAGTGAAATAGAAAATAATTGTAAGATCGAATTTAAGACAATACACAATACAATAAGTGACCTTGAATCTGATAGTAACAATAAATTAATGAATGTTGAAAAAAATATAATGGATGTCAAAAATGAATTGAGCATGGCCATCAGCCAACAAGCAAACACTGTTACCGAACGAGTAATTATGACTCGTGACATAAGCAGTGAAGTTGAGTTAGAGACATTTAGTTGCAATAATAAAAGAGTACATCCTATGCAGTTCATAAGTAGAGTGAGAGAGTTTAATAAATTTAATACAAATAGCTGGGAGGTACAATTATTGAAAATTCTAAAATGTTTCAAGGGTAGTTCGGAGATATGGGCCGAGGTACACAAAACAGAATGGGGGTGTTTCGAAAGTTTTGAGTCCGCATTCAGAAATAAATATTGGTCTGAAGAAGACCAAGAAGTATTATGTAGTAGAATTATGGGAACCGGGAATTTTGGGGTGCCCAATAATAATATAACAGGGTATGTGATGAGAATATTTAATGAGGCGAAATACTTAGAACCGCCATTGCCATTTAGATCCTTCGTGAGGCATATAAGTAAGCATTTGCCAAGGGAGGTACAAATAACTCTGATGACACGGAAGGTAGCCAATATTAGTGAATTAGAGAACATTTTAGATGTGTTTCAGAACATCCGGGACCAAGAAATGAGTCGCCGTCAGAACCAGCAGAATATGAATAACGGAGGTAATCTGGGACCGCCGAGGGGACCTACAAATGGACCGGCATACCCCAGACGAGAACAAAATAATCGAGGACCAATGTGGACTTGTCCAGCGTGTTCACAGGAGAATTATGCTTCACAGAATTTTTGTTTTAGATGCAGGAGAGAGAGACCGGGGCAGCGACAGGGACCACAACCCACGCAGAACCAGCAAGTATACCAACGAAGGGGAGAGGGCCAAGGAGGAGCGCCGAGAGGCAACGCCCATGAGAGACAGGTGGACCAGCATGGAAGGGGATACAACCCAGCAGTGGCGAGCACGTCTGCGGGAAACTAAGAGAGACAATGGAACACCGGACCCGACCGTTGTCGCCGGAAGATTCTGGGGTCCAAATGAATGACAGATATCGAAACAACATTATTATAACTGATTTATCTGAGGAATTATTGGAGGAAGAAGACTTCGAAGCAGTGAGACGGGAGAATGGACTGGCTGAGGTGAAAATCAACATAGAAGGTAAGGTGTTATCTAACAAACTAATAATAAACAATAATAATGATAATATTTTTATATTTATATTGGTAAATGCTACCTTTGCCAATGAACTTTACATACAATCAATTCACTGTGAGGGCGGCAATTGTAATATTAATTAACTAATAAGTTACTGTGAGGGCGGCAATTGTAATCTTCCCCTCTCTCTCAAAACTACTTATAATATTATTACCTCTATTTAGCAAGATATGTATGACAAATACCATGATTTGGTATTACGGGTACTCACCAATTCATTATTAGCCGGGCTCATCTTCTGCTTTTATACACTGTTTTATACCTAAGGGTTCCAGGGCTTCGGGTACAGGAAAATTTCGAAACACAGTGGACGACACAATTGATAACACAATATTCAGGAGGTTAACCATTAATTTTAATCTCACTCTACGTTCGTACGTACAGCACCAGGTGTTTTCTATAATGACGTCAGGTGGCCTGACTCAAACAAAATGGCGGTTGCCTTTTTATATCTCTTGGTATTCTTTAATTGTTTTATTGCTGGATTAATATCAGTTAACATTACTGCTGCAGCTTCAAATTATGAATGAATAGAGTTTAAATTTATTACACAAACCAATGCCCTCGGCATATGTTTTTTTATGGCCATACATCCACTCTCTCATTTGCACACTCAGTTTTAGACCCATACATTTTTAATTAACAATGGAATATTAATGAGCTCATAAGATAGAAAATAGTGAAAGGAACTTCTCTGGTTAATCGGTGCTGATGTCCATCCGTTGATTGTGCTTGCTGCCCATGGTGATGGCCGGTGTTCGCCTTTTTTAGTCTGCCGTTTAATTAAGTTGATATTACACTGAATTTACATTTTAAGTAACTGTATGTTAATAAATCATATGAGCCTTTTTTGCTCCACTATAATGGCCAACATTTTGCCAGTTGTATTTAAATTATTGTAAAATTTTGTGCACACAACGATACATCGCTGTGGCTGCTATAAAGAATGGCGTCGAAATGAGAACGAGGCAAATGTAAATTTTTGCTTGTGTGTGTGTAGTTCTTACGTCATCCCGCTTTGTCTTGCTGGACAACGCCTCGTTACACACATTGTACTCAGTGCGTCATTGTTCTTAGCGATGACGGAGCTGTGTTATAGCCCAATCATAATGCATATTGTTGTACTTCGTCATAAACACCGCCATGGTATATTTTGATGTTTTCACGTCCACCGGAGACCTTGGTGTTTCACTCTGGCCGAATTTGCGTTGTTCCTTTTTCCAGAGGGACAATGTACCTAACCATTCTGTATGTTTAATAATTACATAATATAAACATTGAAAATACCCATAATTCCCATAATTCTGGTACTGAGTCAGTCTGTACTGTTACAAACCCCCTCAAGGAAAATTTTTGTGTCGGAACACAAAAAATTTCCTTGACTCATTCACACTTTCCTAAAAGGATCAGTCTAGATATGTCACCACAACCCCCTGTAACGTTACAAAAAAAATTTATCATCACTTACCCTTGGTCCCATGATGTTGGTCGCACCCTCTGACCTTACTGGACTTCTCCTGAGAGATCCCTACACCATAAGGCCATGAGGCACTCTACACTCCTGTTCTGACGCTCCAGCCAGCCCAGGACTGCGGTCACAACACCACAAAACTCTGAAACATTCAATACAAAATTCAAAATAGTGGTCTGATACACTTACATATCTACAACTGATATGTTCCCCTTTAGACGCATTGGTTTGTGTTTGGGGCATTGGTTTGGTCTTAAAATCAACAGGTTCAACCTCACAACTACAAGACTTAGAATACCTTGATTTTTACCACCACCTAAATCAATTTCTTATTTGTAAGAAAATAACAACATATCTATAACTACACACATAACACAATATATCAATAATTCTTTAATATACCCCCAAAATACCTTCACCTAATTAATTCTACAAATTCAGCTTACAACTATCATGGCAGATACTTTTATTACTTGAATTCTATTGCTCAACTCATAATCCTTTATCTATTTTGTAAATGGCAGCTTACTAGAATATTTTTTATCAATCTTCACTTGTAACTTTAGATTTTCAACTTTAGAATATACTATCTCTTAACACTGTTATCGTCATTACCCCTGTAACGACCTCCTAACCACACACTCTATTGCCCCCCAACATAATAAAACATCATAAAACATTGTACATTACATATTAACATTGTTACATTTACCTTACATTAAACAATTTAAATTTACATGATTTGTACCAACTTTATCACATTACTACTTCAACAATTTTCTATTAACTTTTAATTATTTGACATTCATCAGACTCTATACAACAATTTCAACTTTATCATTTACCTTTCAGTTACAATTACCTTCCTATCATGAATTCTCCTTTTCTAACCCTTCTATCCTTACTCGTTTGGGTGACTCTCTATTATTCATTTTTCTCTAGCTTATTTTGGCATTGTCAATCTAATCTTACTACCCCTTTTTTCTACACTAGCCGCTTCTAACCATTAATATATTTTGACACCAATATCTCTTAATAAACCCCTTTCACAAATCCCATTTAAAACCTCTGGCACCGCGCCTTTTTTGTACTAGTATGTGTGTATTCCCTCTAACCAACTCATTCCCTTATCGGTGTCTGACCCTTTCAGATAACCCTTTCCGGCACACAACGATCCCTTCCCGTCTCAACATCTCTCGTTGGACTCCTACACCAATACCCTTATTACAAAATATCACCATCAACAACAAATATAATTACCACTCACATCACTCAACTCTACATATAATTACTAACCACTGTGTCCCTAAAATATCTAACACCTCTTTATATTTTATCAGCATCTCAACACTTTATTTTTCCTAACTCCCAATAACTCTATCTAACTAACTCCAATGCCCTGTTTTATCCTTATTCCCAAACTCTTTACAACATTTCAACTTAATACACCATTAGAAAATTCATCACTTACCAACTAACAACAATACCTCTCAATACCCAAATCTATTACCTGCTTAATCATTTACTAACCCTTATAACCTGAATCTCATAATATCATTTAAACTTTCTTTAGTTATTTAAAATCCTACAATACATGCTTACCTAAAAATACACAAAATACACAACAGTAAAAATACACAAATACATAGACATCAATACACAAAAATATACAATTCACATAATCATGAAATCATTTGCCATAATCAGTCCTAATCAGTCCATTTTTAAAAACACTGTCCACACAATTAAATGTTCATAACACAATAAACAATTACCCCATATCGTCGAACAATAGTCTTATCTTATATCTATATACATTGCTTATTATTGAATCTCTTATATTAACATCATAAATGCATATACCATTCAAATTTTCATTATTTTCCACAAACTCATTTAATCTGTCATGATTGGTCATTGTCCTGTCACCTCCAGTATAATTCGTCACAATCAGATAAGTTACTAAGTCATTATTTTCATTATCATCTCCTACGACTACTATATCAGCTTCATTACAAGGTAGGTACTTTTTATTTTTATTATATATCATCTCTACACCTAACCTTTTCATAAACTCTTCATAATTTTTCTTTACTTTATATATCTCAATTTCTCTCTTTCTCTCTCTCTCAAAACATTTCTCACCATCATACCAAGCTACACACTCTCTCTCCATATATGCAGGGGACTCTACTACTTTATCACTGCACCACCTGTGAAGTGCACAAAAAAAACCAGGGACCACTTTATTTGTAGACCTTTTGTCTTCCAAATACGCATTGAAGGCACTCTCGTCCTTCCTAAACACACGTGAAGTCTTTACTTCACCCCCTACTACAACATTACGGGAAAAATTTACCCCCTGCAACCCCTTTATCAGTAAATTCTCTCTATACTTTCTCTCTAATTCATCAACACTTTTTATGACTTCATTATCAAATTCTACTCCCATTATACTTTTATCACCACTCTCAATACTCACACAATTATTTTCTAACACCATATTTGTAATTCTATTATAATTCTCACCACTACTTACCTTGTCTTTATTTCTATCTGATTTGTCTACCTTGTCAATGTTACAATTTTGTTTCTGTATTTCGTTTTTAAATTTTTCTAATCTCTCTTCTAATTGGTTCAATTTTACATCTTGCACATTATTTTGTTTTTTCAATTCATTTTCGAGGCTATCAAACTTCTCGTCAATCTCTTTTAACACACTATTTTGTGTTTTAATCAATGCGAACAGGTCTTCTAATGATATTTTATTTTCGACTACTTTGGGTGTTGAGCTAATGTGTCTTTCCAGTAAAATGGATTCTGTCTCTGAATTTTCTATTTCTATGCTATTATTATTTTCTGCCATTTTGTATTTTAGTATTTTAAATGGTTATTTATCTCTATTTGTATTTGGCTACGCAACTTACTCACTCGTATTTAACTATTTAACTTCAACAACATAACCTCTCATTCATTATATATCGTCTTCTGTGTTTCTCCATCTATCTGTTTTATATAAATTAATTTTATATAAAGTCCACTGTGAGGGCGACCAATTGTTATCTAACAAACTAATAAACAATAATAACGATAATATTTTTATATTTATATTGGTAAATGCTACCTTTGCCAATGAACTTTACATACAATCAATTCACTGTGAGGGCGGCAATTGTAATATTAATTAACTAATAAGTTACTGTGAGGGCGGCAATTGTAATCTTCCCCTCTCTCTCAAAACTACTTATAATATTATTACCTCTATTTAGCAAGATATGTATGACAAATACCATGATTTGGTATTACGGGTACTCACCAATTCATTATTAGCCGGGCTCATCTTCTGCTTTTATACACTGTTTTATACCTAAGGGTTCCAGGGCTTCGGGTACAGGAAAATTTCGAAACACAGTGGACGACACAATTGATAACACAATATTCAGGAGGTTAACCATTAATTTTAATCTCACTCTACGTTCGTACGTACAGCACCAGGTGTTTTCTATAATGACGTCAGGTGGCCTGACTCAAACAAAATGGCGGTTGCCTTTTTATATCTCTTGGTATTCTTTAATTGTTTTATTGCTGGATTAATATCAGTTAACATTACTGCTGCAGCTTCAAATTATGAATGAATAGAGTTTAAATTTATTACACAAACCAATGCCCTCGGCATATGTTTTTTTATGGCCATACATCCACTCTCTCATTTGCACACTCAGTTTTAGACCCATACATTTTTAATTAACAATGGAATATTAATGAGCTCATAAGATAGAAAATAGTGAAAGGAACTTCTCTGGTTAATCGGTGCTGATGTCCATCCGTTGATTGTGCTTGCTGCCCATGGTGATGGCCGGTGTTCGCCTTTTTTAGTCTGCTGTTTAATTAAGTTGATATTACACTGAATTTACATTTTAAGTAACTGTATGTTAATAAATCATATGAGCCTTTCTTGCTCCACTATAATGGCCAACATTTTGCCAGTTGTATTTAAATTATTGTAAAATTTTGTGCACACAACGATACATCGCTGTGGCTGCTATAAAGAATGGCGTCGAAATGAGAACGAGGCAAATGTAAATTTTTGCTTGTGTGTGTGTAGTTCTTACGTCATCCCGCTTTGTCTTGCTGGACAACGCCTCGTTACACACATTGTACTCAGTGCGTCATTGTTCTTAGCGATGACGGAGCTGTGTTATAGCCCAATCATAATGCATATTGTTGTACTTCGTCATAAACACCGCCATGGTATATTTTGATGTTTTCACGTCCACCGGAGACCTTGGTGTTTCACTCTGGCCGAATTTGCGTTGTTCCTTTTTCCAGAGGGACAATGTACCTAACCATTCTGTATGTTTAATAATTACATAATATAAACATTGAAAATACCCATAATTCCCATAATTCTGGTACTGAGTCAGTCTGTACTGTTACAAGGAGATTAAAACTTTAATAGATACAGGTACCGAAATCTCTGTTATTTCTGAACACATACTAGACGAATTAAAAGAAATAAATAAAAATATTCCATCTTTGCCAGTAGCGGGAGTGACAATTGTAGGTATTACGGGTGTTAGTAAAAAAGTCACGAAACAAGTTCATTTAAATATGATAATTAACGGGGTAGGGTATGATAATACATTTCTAGTCGTACGGGGATTAAATCTTGAGGTTATATTGGGAAATGATTTTCTGATTAAACATAAGGCGGTGATTGATTTTCATAAACGGGTGTTAGAATTAAATAGTGAAGTAGAATCAGTTCGAGTTAATTTTGAGCGGGTGGTAGATGCGGTAAGAATTTCAGGGGTAAGGGTGATACATAATCGGGTTGACAAACAAGAAACGGAAGTTAGTATGAATGTCTGTAGTGAGAGTGAAATAGAATGTGAGGAGAATGTAGATCAATTATGGGATGAGAGAGCACTTAAATTTTGTAGCGAGGGTGGCGTAATAGGGAGTTCTCAACGTGAATCGTTGTGGCGGATAGTAGAGAATTTTAGAGGAGTGTTTGCCAATATACCAGGGAGGGCAAGAAACTATGAATGCGAATTAAAGGTAAGGGAGCACGCACCCTACGCACAAAGAAGTTATCCGGTGCCATATGCAAAGAGAAGAGCGGTTCAGATTGAGTTAGAGAAAATGTTAGAGGGAGATATAATTGAGTGATCCGTATCACCATATTCTAACCCCTTAGTAGTAGTGATCAAAAAAGATGGGAGAGTTAGGTTATGTTTAGATGCCCGCAAAATCAATCAAATAATTATTCCAGACCGGGAGTCACCCGAAGCCATCGAGGAGATTTTTCAGAAGATCAGCGGTGTAAAATATATGACCTCTTTAGACCTAACCGCCGGGTATTGGCAAGTTCTGTTGGCAGCGAATAGTAGAAAATATACAGCCTTCTTATTCAATGGAAAAAATTATCAATTCAAAAGACTACCGTTTGGATTGAACACCAGTGTAGCCAGTTTTATCAAGTGTCTTGATGAGATTTTGCAACCTCATAACTTAGATTTTTTAACTATATATGTTGATGATATTCTAATAGCTTCTAGAACATTTGAGGAGCATGTAGAACATTTAGAATATGTATTGGAGAAGTTATACCAGGGAGGTTTGACGGTGAATTGGGACAAATCAAAATTTTTACAGACAGAAATACATTTTTTAGGTTTCATCATAACACCTACAGGAATACGGGCTAATCCGGACAAGGTAGAACCCATCCTGACATTCCCGGAGCCTAAGAATATAAAACAGTTACAAAGTTTTCTTGGTCTCTGTAATTTTTACAGGAAGTTCCAGCGAAACTACGCCCAGACAACGGCCCGACTTAGCGCAGTGCTGCAAAAGAACAAACAATGGAGATGGGGTGAAAACGAAAGAGACGCGTTTAGCGAAATCAAGAACAAGTTCGCGGATATGATCTTAATGAACCACCCAAATTTTAATGATAATTTCTATTTACAGACCGATGCCAGCAATATAGCACTTGGAGACGAACTGTACCAAGAGGACGAGGCGAAAGAACACAAGACCATTGCCTTCGCCAGCCGGACGTTGCTAGCCGCAGAGCGTAACTACACTACCACCGAGAAGGAGCTTCTCAGTATAGTTTTTGCTGTGAAGAAGTTCCGTACGTATCTGCTGGGCAATAAAATGATCATCAGGATGGACCATAAAGCGTTGTCGTTCCTGAATACTTGTAAACTCACACACAGCCGGATAACCAGGTGGGTGTTAGCTCTTCAAGAGTATAATTTTTCTTGGGAATACATTAAGGGTGTAGAGAACAGGGTGCCAGACACACTATCACGAGTAGACACAGATAGAAATAGAACGGGTAGAGATATTAAGGAAATAGAGATATATAGACTATCCCGGGAAGATAAACTTTTTGGGGAAGAATTGAAGGATATAAATGTAATGCAAAGAGCTGATAGTAAGTTAAATAAGATAATCACGAGTGTAGAATCAGATGTAGATGAATTTGGGTATAAACAATATTTTCAAGTACTTCAGGGGAGTTTGTTTAAAAAAGTAGAGGGTAGAGAAAGGGATTGGAGGTTAGTTATACCGGAAGGGCTAGTAGAGAAAATAGTGTGGGACTGTCACCTTAGATACGGGCATTTTGGGGCAAGGAAGTGTGTGAATGTATTAAGGGAATCTTGTCTATTTAAAAATATGGAAAAACGCGTCCGAAAGATACTTAGAGTTTGCGAGCTATGTCAGAAATCTAAAGTTGTAAATTATAGGTTAGAAGGGGAATTAAATTACATCAAGGTAGAAAAACCATTTGATTTAGTAGCCGTGGATTTGTACGGCCCATTGCCAAAGGGTAGGGGTGGAGTGATGTATATTTTTGTTGTACTTGACACTTTTTCTAAATATGTAAGGTTATATAGCATGAAGCGAGCAACAAGTAAGGTGCTGAGTGAAAAGATCACACGCGACTACATGATCAACGTGGGAAACCCGAAGGTGATATTATCCGACCATGGACCACAGTTCATCAGTGGAAGATGGCGCCAGACTCTAGGATGGGAAGGTATCATCCCGAAGCACACCGCAGTGTACGATCCGCAGTCCAATCAGGCGGAGTGCGTCATGAGGGAGTTGGGAAGAATTTTCCGAACATACTGCCACGCCAAACACAACGAGTGGCCATTATATGTTCAGAAAATTGAAAATTGGCTTAACTGCACCACCCACGAGTCGACGGGGTTCACACCTTATGAGTTAATAAGAGGGAAGCGTCCACAGAGAATTTTGGAGCAATTGATTGAGTATCCACCAGAAACCAACACTATTGGTCGCGATGTAAAACTTAGGCTGGCGAATGAAAGTTTATTGACGAAGGGGGAGAAAAGAAAACAGAGGCATGATATGAAAGGTAATTGGACGCAGTACGAGGTGGGACAGTTGGTATTAGTACGACGACACGATTTATCGAGTGCTCAGGATAAAGAGATTAAGAAATTTTTCTTATTATACGAGGGGCTGTACGAGGTAATAGAAGTTAAAATGAAGAATTCATATGTGTTACAGAACAGAGAAACCAGGGAAATAGTGGGAACGCACAACGCTACAAATTTGAAATTATATTGGTCAGCATAAGGATTTTATCAATGATTATTATTTATGAATAGTATAAAAGGAATTTAATTGTTTTCTATATGTTTTCAGAAGGGATCCTCCCCCATTTTCGGGCGGTCACGATCTTACCAGTCCTGGCCGTGGTATTCGGAACTCGGAGATGGGCCATGGTTGGAGGATCTTCCTTCGGGCGGTGAAAACAACGATGGTCTGGCTCCACCAAAATTGGTTGAAATTAGAAAACTAACTTCACATTTGAACGGGGAGGGGGACCCCAAAGGAACGTGACACGCATTATTCTTAATACACTCAAGGTGCAGCGGTTTGGTGTACCGGTCAGGTGCCTGCACTGCCTTAGAGTGTTTGTATATAATGGAGGCTGCATTTGAATAAAAGGCAGTGCGTACAAATTAAAAAAAAAAAATTTCAGTGTCAATGGCAAAATTAAAATTTGAGCCCTTGACAATAGTTTCTGTTTAGTCCGAAAAGACGAATTTTGTGGCAGGAGGGATTGGCGCAAGGTAGAGGACGGGTTAGAATAAATGGTAGGAGAGGGGGAGTAGTGTGGTTTAGATGGGGGACGTGAATTCACGTAGTATACCTACCGGGTGCCTATCCTTTTTGCGGCAGAACCCGGCTTTTCAGGGCGATTACTGCCTTACTACCACTTATCATAAGAATGTTAGTCAGCCTCCAATGCAAATAAAAATTTTGAAAAAAAAAAAAATACCAAAATATTTTGGATGTTTATAATTTTAAATTTAAATAAATTTTAGAATTAAGTGACCAAATATAATTGTCAAGTTTTAGTATCAGTGAGCATGGGAACGTTTTGCAAAGTGTGAAATAAAAAATAAAAACTTGTTGGCAATACAAGATGTGGGGATAATTTTGAGGGGTAGTTTGGTGCTCAAAGAAGTGATAGAACAGTGGAGTGTGGAACTGCAATGGTAGAAAGTTTTAGTTCATTACTTTTAATTATTTAGTTATTAAGGCGCTATTGCTGGGGTGGCCTGTGCCCCAGTGGATAGTGGAATGGGTTGGGGGTAACAGAGAGTGTTACCTCCATCGGAGGCCAACATGGCAAAAATGTGCGGCACACCTTTTTTGTACAAATTTAATTTGTACCCTGATAGACGCTCGTGCCGCACATAACAATGACGTATAGAACAGGCATTGAAAAGAAAGTTTGATTTCCCCGACTTTTCGGGCGATTACTGCCTTACCAGCACTAATCGTGGATTTGGCTAGCGGTCAGCTATGGCCATATCAAGTCCCTTGACCATAGCTGGCTTGAAATTGGTTGATAATAGAAATTAAATGGGGGGTGAAATTAGGGGAAATCCAGGAACTATGGAACAGCGGCTGCCACTCTGTCCGCGTGGGGACAGCATAGCCAGGTGGTAGACCCGTTTTAAGGGCGTTTCAATATATAACAAGGATATGTCGATATCCACAATCTTTAAAATGTCAAGCCGAAGCAAAGACACGGAGATGTCCAATTCCTCCAACTATGCAGTCTTTATGGAAGCGAAAGGGCGCTACAGTCCTACATAAATTACAATAGTGTGTGTGGATCAGGGGGTTGCTCAGATGAGCAACGTACTTAAATTTTGTAAATTCAAAAATGCTAACTCTAATTTTGCTCTAATTAAACGCTTGTATTCCGCTCAAATAAATAGGGGCTCATACATTCAGTATAATGTGTTCATTCTATATTTTTAAATGTAATATTTTATTGTACTAGGGTAGATATAAGAATTGATAAAAAGTATATGTTTTATATAATGTGTGTATTTTTGAAACCAAGTAGATAACTAAACCGACTGGCAGGCAGTTAACATAAATTGTCAGAGTCAGAAAGAGGGGAAACAATGATGTTAGAAGTAAGGATTGATAATCATATGTATTTCATGTAATCTGCACAATTTTTGAAATGTGTTTTCACTTTGCTGAGGAAGGTCAGCTGATCAGTAATAAAATGTCACTGTTAAATTGTTTATGAATGTTCAAGGTAGTTAAGGTTAAATACAATGTTTTAATGTGCTAAAGATGCTATTTCAAATAAGTGAGAAATAAAGTAATGATTTGTGAAAGTTAATAAAAGATAAATGGGGTGATTAATATTTTGTGGGACATATAGATCAGTCCAAGTCAAAGTTAAAGGGGTAATAAAGATGAAAATATTGTTTTGAGTTAATGTAATGTTATTGTGAGGTAATGTAATAGAATTTGAGACGTACTGATGTTGACACAGTAGTTATGGGGAATATATGTAGAGTAATGAGTGATATATTGATGTTTATAAATGATGATGTTATTTTGTCGTAGTTGAAGTGACGTAATAAGATTGAGATTTGGGGATGGCAATTTTGTAAGAGGGGATAGTGTAATGTAGGAGTCCGCAACAAAAGGGTTGGGACGGGAAGGGACCGTTTGTCGCCGGAAAGGGTTACCTTAGGTAGAAACCAGGAACCAACATAATGGGATAAGCTTTTTGGGGGGGGGGAAACACACTTATCCTAGGTACAAAGGGTTAGAGAGTATTTTTTTATAGATCGAGAGAATGATGTAGATTGAGTTTAATGGTAAGTTGGGTTTAGAGATTGTTTGATAGATATTTTGATAGAGATGGGTGTCCTGTTAGTTAAAGTTGTTAGTGGTATTAGAGTCAGAGAGGGAAATATTATGTATGTATAAATGCCAAGTGGCAAATCAAGCTAAAATAAATACTTAAATCACCCAAAGTAAGGGAAAGTGAGAATAATAAAGAAAGAGATTTATAGTTGAATATAAAAAATTTTAATTGAAACCAGTGACAAATTTTTGATAGAGTTTGAATATAATGTAAAGCTATAAAGTGTTTATTTTGAATAATTTAAATATCTAATTGATTGTTAATTATAATGATATTTTGTTCTTTTAAATGTTTTATTTTATTATGTTTTTGTGTTTCAAGATAGAATTTTACAGATGTTTAGTGTGTTTTCAGATGTAACTTGTGTATAACGTATGTAGGTCAAGGTTCTTGACTTGACCCAGTTTTGATCAGCTAATGGGTGAGGTCATATACTAGGCATGCTTAGCAAGGAAGTTAATCCAACTTTTGTTTTAATTGATTTGAAAAAATAGTTAAATAATTTCAATATGGAAAGAAAATATTTTAAGAAATTAAAATTTTTTTTTTAATTTAAAATTTTGTTTGAAAAAAAAATTGTTCTTGATTTTGTGCCTGCCAGATAACGGATATTTTTATATTCTGATTATTTTATGGTTTGTATACTGATCGTGTTTATTATTATTGAATTATTTTATTGACTTGTATCGATGTAATCACATGTTAGGTTAAGTATGTTCCTATTTTAAGAAATGTTGGATTTGTTTATTCTTTAATAACGAAAGGAAAAATTAATGAAGAGAATTATTCAGTATAGATGCCAAATTTGTGTTTTGCTTTGCAAGAAAAACAGCTAATGATTTTCGCCTAACAAATTTTTGAAGAACTTTTTAATGTTACAATATGTAGAATAGGTGTGTGTGTGAGCCCAGTATCTGCTAAAGGCAGCCTAGCTTGCATGTAAGGGGAAACATATCGGTTGAGGATCTGGCAGGATCTAAGAAAGGGAGTTGGATTTTTTGGGGTAGCATGTTAGAAGGTGAGGTGCGCTGTGGTGCGTGTCTGTTCGATTTTTCGGTGTTGGGATCTCTTACAGAGAAGTCCAGTGATCTCGTTCAGATGCGTCCATGGTCGCCGAGCCAGGAGGGTCGTTTACCCATGAGGTGTAAGAACAAAAGGGGGTTATTGGCACCAGTTCCTCACCGGTCCTCTTAGGGGTTTTATCAATGAGATTTCTTCTGTTTTGACAGAAGACCTCTCATTGAGGGGGTATTGTAACGGGCCAAATTTATGGGTATTTTCTTTTATTTCATTTTTTGGGGATTTATAAAAAATATTTGTGAAGCCTAATTTCAACAAAGACAGACCACGTGTTGTAAGAACAGTTTTAACAAAGGCGCAGTAATATCACATTGTGCAATTGGTAGAGGAATCCGCACCACCTTAGTTTCCAAGAACTTTGTTTGTGTGTGACCCTGCGCTCGTATGCATGACACGGGCATACGCGCGGGGTGACGCTACTTGTAAAACTCAAGATGGCCAAGAAGCAATTTTTGGTCGCCTTAGTCTACATAGGCGACGGATATAAAAATTAAGTCACGCCCATCTCGTGACGTTAGCCAGTGCCTAGCCAATATCCGGACACAACTAACACAACACCAGCAGCATGAGTTAAATGGGACGAAGCTGCAGCGGACAACTACAAGGCTGTGGTTCCCACCTAAAGCGACGCAATCAAGTTAGAGGCACCTGCTACGTTTTTCTTCCCAGTCCATCACAGATAGTACCGGCCGGTACAACCCTACGGAGTTATCTCTTTTAAAAATTTTAAAAATGTACCAGTAAAATTGAACTAACAGTTTTAAACAAGTGACAGTGGAGTGAATAATAGACTAGAAAATACCAAAGCCTATTTCGGACAGAACTAAATACAAAAAATGCGAAATTAATAGTTCGAACTGAAATCGCGTGCCGGCAGGGATGGGTGTTTTATTTCAAAATGTTAAGGGTATTTTGTATTTAAAATGTTAAGTTTTTGTTTTAAATGATGTATGTGAGTGGGTGTGTAATGCAGGCTGGGCAACCTTCATAGGCGTAAGTAATCTAATTTAAGTAATTTAAGTATGCCAATATAAGCTGTACAAACAAGAGGTATGAAAATTTAAAAGCAATGTGAGAAAATTTGTTGGAATTTAAATGCATTTCTAAAAAATTAAAACATCAATCTCTTCATTTGAAAATGAGTCGAGTCACTTATTTCAATAACCTATAAAACACGTTTGCATCCGACGTTCGTGCGATCGAATCCTGGCCCTAGATAAAAGAAACCTTGCCGGTAGGTGGAAGTAAAATTTGTATTATGTTTTTATATATTTAAGAGTGTAAATAATATCACAGTCTGTGCTTTATCACCTTGTTTCATTATATTTCCTTTATAGTTGGTTTGTTCCATTTTTATTTTTCTTCTCCTTCACTTCTCATCTTGATTCCTTTTATTTTGGTTCTTATCTGGCCAATCTCTGGGGTTGGGTCAAAGTCGTTTGTCTGTCAGTCTAGTCTGTGAGTTTCTTTAATAATCACTTTTAGTTTATAATTCTTCCTCCTTCTTTCTTAATTACATTTAATCTCCTTATTCTCTTCATTATTTATTTATTAAAATATATTACTTTGTAGCATTTCTTACATACTTATAGTTATCAAATATGATCTGAATTTGGCGATGTTATATAATATATATGTACCGGTTCCAAGGTTATTTCTGTATGTTACAATGTAACCGGGTTATATTACTTTATATTCATGTATTTATGATACCTTTTGTAATGTATATCAATTGTATACATATATTAGTACATACATAACTTAAAAATTTTTTTAAGCATTTAATTCTTAAAATATCGGTATGGAGAACCATACAAGACATCCATGTTCTAAGATTTATATTTAAAATCATATTCGAAATGAAATATTTCCATAGAAACTACGTCTTTCTATTTATTGCTTCAGCATTAACCACAGTACTGTGGTCACTAACATATACCACCTCACGTTTTCGCACTCGATTTTCACTGATGATGGCAGTCGATCCCACTACCGAAAAGTCTGGTTTTGCAGAAAACATTGGACTACGGCTAAACAGCCTGGGAAGCAATTTTAACAAAAAACTACTTCTTTGTTGCCGATAACGTAGTACACATATACAAAATTCTCCCCTCCACCTTCAACTATAATTTTTAATAATATAAAATTACCCGTTCACCTAACCTCTTCATTTATAGATATTTCATCTGCGTTTCTACAGTGGATTATTATGAGCTTCTTATCAGGATACTTTATTTATAAAAATTAAGTACTTTACTCTTGTTAAATCATAAAATGTTTCAGGTAAACTACCCCTTTCTCTTAACCAATCTTCTCCAAAATCAATAGACCTTCAGTACTCAATTCAGGGCTGCATGCAAAAAAATATTTGATTCTGTTTGAATGTGCGGCAGTTACGTTCATCATGGAAACATTTCTCCTGTTACAACATAAAATGTTGCAGGTAAACTACCCCTTTCCCTTAACCGATCTTCACCAAAAACAACAGACCTCGAGTTCTCTACAACTCAGGAAAGTGTGCAAAAAATTATTACATTCTCTTTGAATTTGCGGCTGTTATCGTTTGCCATAGAAAAAAGAAAAAATTACCCTTGATAAAAAAACCGTTGCAGGTAAACTACCCCTTTCCCTTAATCGATCTTCACCAAAAACAAAAAGTCTTGAGTACTCTACAAATCAGGGCTGTATGCAAAAAGTTATTTGATTCTGTTTGAATTTGCGGCTGTTATCGTTTGCCATAGAAAATACCCTTGTTAAAACATAAAATGTTGCAGGTAAACTACCCCTTTCCCTTAACCGATCTTCGCCAAAAAACAATAGTCTTGAGAACTCAACAAATCAGGGCTGTATGCAAAAACTTATTTGATTCTTTGTAAAATTGTGGCTCTTATCGTTTGCCATAGAAAATACCTTTTAAAAAAAAAAACGTTGCTGGTAAACTACCCCTTTCCCTTAACCGATCTTCACCAACACCAATAGGTATTGAGAACTCTACAATACAGGGCTGTATGCAAAACATCATTTGATTCTGTTTGAATTTGCGGCTGTTATCGTTTGCCATAGAAAATACCCTTGTTAAAAAAACGTTGCAGGTAAACTACCCCTTTCCCTTAACCGATCTTCACCAAAAACAATAGGTCTTGAGAACTCTACAAATCAGGGCAGTATGCGAAACATTATTTGATTCTGTTTGAATTTGCTGCTGTTAACGTTTGCAAAAAAAAAAAATTTCCCTTGATAAAAAAAAAACCGTTGCAGGTAAACTACCCCTTTCCAACAACCGATCTTCACCAAAAACAATAGGTCATGAGTACTCTACAAATCAGGGCTGTATGAAAAAATTATTTGATTCTGTTTGAATTTGCGGCAGTTATCGTTTGCCATAGAAAAAAAAATCTACACACAGACAGACACTTTTCGAAAAACGACTTTTTTTCATGTTTTGAGTGTAGTACAATCAGAATCTGCAATAATCTCGAACACGATTTTTTTTTGCCATCACCATACTTCCATTTCCTTAAGGAATATGGAAGTAAAATTACCCTTGATAAAAAACCGTTGCAGGTAAACTACCCCTTTCCCTTAACCGATCTTCACCAAAAACGATAGGTCTTGAGAACTCTACAATTCAGGGCTGTATGCAAAATATTATATGATTCTGTTTGAATTTGCGGCTGTTATCGATTGCCATACAAAATACCCTTGATAAAACAAAAAACGTGGCAGGTAAACTACCCCTTTCCCTTAAACGATCTTCACCAAAAACAATAGGTCTTTAGTACTCAAGAAATCAGGGCTGCATGCAATAACTTATTTGATTCTGTTTGAATTTTGCGGCTGTTATCGTTTGCCATAGAAAATACCCTTTTAAAACAAAAACGTTGCAGGTAAACTACCCCTTTCCCTTAACCGATCTTCACCAAAAACAAAAGGTCTTGAGAACTCTACAATTCAGGGCAGTATGCAAAACATTATTTTATTATGTTTGTATTTGCGGCTGTTATCGTTTGCCATAGAAAATACCCTTGTTAAAACATAAAACTTTGCAGGTAAACTACCCCTTTCCCTTGACCGACCTTTACCAAAATCAACAGATCTTGAGAACTCTACAATTCAGGGCTGTATGCGAAACATTATTTGATTCTGTTTGAATGTGCGGCAGTTACGTTCATCATGGAAACATTTCTCCTGTTACAACATAAAATGTTGCAGGTAAACTACCCCTTTCCCTTAACCGATCTTCACCAAAATCAACAGACCTTGAGTTCTCTACAACTCAGGAAAGTGTGCAAAAAATTATTACATTCTCTTTGAATTTGCGGCTGTTATCGTTTGCCATAGAAAAAAGAAAAAAATACCCTTGATAAAAAAACCGTTGCAGGTAAACTACCCCTTTCCCTTAATCGATCTTCACCAAAAACAAAAAGTCTTGAGTACTCTACAAATCAGGGCTGTATGCAAAAAGTTATTTGATTCTGTTTGAATTTGCGGCTGTTATCGTTTGCCATAGAAAATACCCTTGTTAAAACATAAAATGTTGCAGGTAAACTACCCCTTTCCCTTAACCGATCTTCGCCAAAAACAATAGTCTTGAGAACTCAACAAATCAGGGCTGTATGCAAAAACTTATTTGATTCTTTGTAAAATTGTGGCTCTTATCGTTTGCCATAGAAAATACCCTTTTAAAACATAAAACGTTGCTGGTAAACTACCCCTTCCCTTGACCGATCTTCACCAACACCAATAGGTATTGAGAACTCTACAATACAGGGCTGTATGCAAAACATCATTTGATTCTGTTTGAATTTGCGGCTGTTATCGTTTGCCATAGAAAATACCCTTGTTAAAAAAACGTTGCAGGTAAACTACCCCTTTCCCTTAACCGATCTTCACCAAAAACAATAGGTCTTGAGAACTCAACAAATCAGGGCTGTATGCGAAACATTATTTGATTCTGTTTGAATTTGCTGCTGTTAACGTTTGCAAAAAAAAAATTTCCCTTAATAAAAAAAAAACCGTTGCAGGTAAACTACCCCTTTCCCTCAACCGATCTTCACCAAAAACAATAGGTCGTGAGTACTCTACAAATCAGGGCTGTATGAAAAAATTATTTGATTCTGTTTGAATTTGCGGCAGTTATCGTTTGCCATAGAAAAAAAATCTACACACAGACAGACACTTTTCGAAAAACGACTTTTTTTCATGTTATGAGTGTAGTACAATCAGAATCTGCAATAATCTCGAACACGATTTTTTTTTGCCATCACCATACTTCCATTTCCTTAAGGAATATGGAAGTAAAATTACCCTTGATAAAAAACCGTTGCAGGTAAACTACCCCTTTCCCTTAACCGATCTTCACCAAAAACGATAGGTCTTGAGAACTCTACAATTCAGGGCTGTATGCAAAATATTATATGATTCTGTTTGAATTTGCGGCTGTTATCGATTGCCATACAAAATACCCTTGATAAAACAAAAAACGTGGCAGGTAAACTACCCCTTTCCCTTAAACGATCTTCACCAAAAACAATAGGTCTTTAGTACTCAACAAATCAGGGCTGCATGCAATAACTTACTTGATTCTGTTTGAATTTTGCGGCTGTTATCGTTTGCCATAGAAAATACCCTTTTAAAACAAAAACGTTGCAGGTAAACTACCCCTTTCCCTTAACCGATCTTCACCAAAAACAAAAGGTCTTGAGAACTCTACAATTCAGGGCAGTATGCAAAACATTATTTTATTATGTTTGTATTTGCGGCTGTTATCGTTTGCCATAGAAAATACCCTTGTTAAAACATAAAACTTTGCAGGTAAACTACCCCTTTCCCTTGACCGACCTTTACCAAAATCAACAGATCTTGAGAACTCTACAATTCAGGGCTGTATGCGAAACATTATTTGATTCTGTTTGAATGTGCGGCAGTTACGTTCATCATGGAAACATTTCTCCTGTTACAACATAAAATGTTGAAGGTAAACTACCCCTTTCCCTTAACCGATCTTCACCAAAATCAACAGACCTTGAGTTCTCTACAACTCAGGAAAGTGTGCAAAAAATTATTACATTCTCTTTGAATTTGCGGCTGTTATCGTTTGCCATAGAAAAAAGAAAAAAATACCCTTGATAAAAAAACCGTTGCAGGTAAACTACCCCTTTCCCTTAATCGATCTTCACCAAAAACAAAAAGTCTTGAGTACTCTACAAATCAGGGCTGTATGCAAAAAGTTATTTGATTCTGTTTGAATTTGCGGCTGTTATCGTTTGCCATAGAAAATACCCTTGTTAAAACATAAAATGTTGCAGGTAAACTACCCCTTTCCCTTAACCGATCTTCGCCAAAAACAATAGTCTTGAGAACTCAACAAATCAGGGCTGTATGCAAAAACTTATTTGATTCTTTGTAAAATTGTGGCTCTTATCGTTTGCCATAGAAAATACCCTTTTAAAACATAAAACGTTGCTGGTAAACTACCCCTTCCCTTAACCGATCTTCACCAACACCAATAGGTATTGAGAACTCTACAATACAGGGCTGTATGCAAAACATCATTTGATTCTGTTTGAATTTGCGGCTGTTATCGTTTGCCATAGAAAATACCCTTGTTAAAAAAACGTTGCAGGTAAACTACCCCTTTCCCTTAACCGATCTTCACCAAAAACAATAGGTCTTGAGAACTCAACAAATCAGGGCTGTATGCGAAACATTATTTGATTCTGTTTGAATTTGCTGCTGTTAACGTTTGCAAAAAAAAAAATTTCCCTTAATAAAAAAAAAACCGTTGCAGGTAAACTACCCCTTTCCCTCAACCGATCTTCACCAAAAACAATAGGTCGTGAGTACTCTACAAATCAGGGCTGTATGAAAAAATTATTTGATTCTGTTTGAATTTGCGGCAGTTATCGTTTGCCATAGAAAAAAAATCTACACACAGACAGACACTTTTCGAAAAACGACTTTTTTTCATGTTTTGAGTGTAGTACAATCAGAATCTGCAATAATCTCGAACACGATTTTTTTTTGCCATCACCATACTTCCATTTCCTTAAGGAATATGGAAGTAAACACCATACTTCCATTCCTTAAGGAATATGGAAGTAAAATTACCCTTGATAAAAAACCGTTGCAGGTAAACTACCCCTTTCCCTTAACCGATCTTCACCAAAAACGATAGGTCTTGAGAACTCTACAATTCAGGGCTGTATGCAAAATATTATATGATTCTGTTTGAATTTGCGGCTGTTATCGATTGCCATACAAAATACCCTTGATAAAACAAAAAACGTGGCAGGTAAACTACCCCTTTCCCTCAAACGATCTTCACCAAAAACAATAGGTCTTTAGTACTCAAGAAATCAGGGCTGCATGCAATAACTTATTTGATTCTGTTTGAATTTTGCGGCTGTTATCGTTTGCCATAGAAAATACCCTTTTAAAACAAAAACGTTGCAGGTAAACTACCCCTTTCCCTTAACCGATCTTCACCAAAAACAAAAGGTCTTGAGAACTCTACAATTCAGGGCAGTATGCAAAACATTATTTTATTATGTTTGTATTTGCGGCTGTTATCGTTTGCCATAGAAAATACCCTTGTTAAAACATAAAACTTTGCAGGTAAACTACCCCTTTCCCTTGACCGATCTTTACCAAAATCAACAGATCTTGAGAACTCTACAATTCAGGGCTGTATGCGAAACATTATTTGATTCTGTTTGAATTTGCGGCTGTTATCGTTTGCCAAACAAACAAAATTAATCTTGATAAAAAAAAAACCGTTGCAGGTAAACTACCCCTTTCCCTCAACCAATCTTCACCAAAAACAATAGGTCATGAGTACTCTACAAATCAGGGCTGTATGCAAAAAATTATTTGATTCTGTTTGATATCGTTTGCCATAGAAAAAAAATCTACACACAGACACTTTTCGAAAAACGACTTTTTTTCATGTTTTGAGTGTAGTACAATCAGAATCTGCAATAATCTCGAACACGATTTTTTTTTTGCCATCACCATACTTCCATTTCCTTAAGGAATATGGAAGTAAACACCATACTTCCATTCCTTAAGGAATATGGAAGTAAACACCATACTTCCATTCCTTAAGGAATATGGAAGTAAAATTACCCTTGATAAAAAACCGTTGCAGGTAAACTACCCCTTTCCCTTAACCGATCTTCACCAAAAACGATAGGTCTTGAGAACTCTACAATTCAGGGCTGTATGCAAAATATTATATGATTCTGTTTGAATTTGCGGCTGTTATTGATTGCCATACAAAATACCCTTGATAAAACAAAAAACGTGGCAGGTAAACTACCCCTTTCCCTTAAACGATCTTCACCAAAAACAATAGGTCTTTAGTACTCAAGAAATCAGGGCTGCATGCAATAACTTATTTGATTCTGTTTGAATTTTGCGGCTGTTATCGTTTGCCATAGAAAATACCCTTTTAAAACAAAAACGTTGCAGGTAAACTACCCCTTTCCCTTAACCGATCTTCACCAAAAACAAAAGGTCTTGAGAACTCTACAATTCAGGGCAGTATGCAAAACATTATTTTATTATGTTTGTATTTGCGGCTGTTATCGTTTGCCATAGAAAATACCCTTGTTAAAACATAAAACTTTGCAGGTAAACTACCCCTTTCCCTTGACCGACCTTTACCAAAATCAACAGATCTTGAGAACTCTACAATTCAGGGCTGTATGCGAAACATTATTTGATTCTGTTTGAATGTGCGGCAGTTACGTTCATCATGGAAACATTTCTCCTGTTACAACATAAAATGTTGCAGGTAAACTACCCTTTTCCCTTAACCGATCTTCACCAAAATCAACAGACCTTGAGTTCTCTACAACTCAGGAAAGTGTGCAAAAAATTATTACATTCTCTTTGAATTTGCGGCTGTTATCGTTTGCCATAGAAAAAAGAAAAAAATACCCTTGATAAAAAAACCGTTGCAGGTAAACTACCCCTTTCCCTTAATCGATCTTCACCAAAAACAAAAAGTCTTGAGTACTCTACAAATCAGGGCTGTATGCAAAAAGTTATTTGATTCTGTTTGAATTTGCGGCTGTTATCGTTTGCCATAGAAAATACCCTTGTTAAAACATAAAATGTTGCAGGTAAACTACCCCTTTCCCTTAACCGATCTTCGCCAAAAACAATAGTCTTGAGAACTCAACAAATCAGGGCTGTATGCAAAAACTTATTTGATTCTTTGTAAAATTGTGGCTCTTATCGTTTGCCATAGAAAATACCCTTTTAAAACATAAAACGTTGCTGGTAAACTACCCCTTCCCTTAACCGATCTTCACCAACACCAATAGGTATTGAGAACTCTACAATACAGGGCTGTATGCAAAACATCATTTGATTCTGTTTGAATTTGCGGCTGTTATCGTTTGCCATAGAAAATACCCTTGTTAAAAAAACGTTGCAGGTAAACTACCCCTTTCCCTTAACCGATCTTCACCAAAAACAATAGGTCTTGAGAACTCAACAAATCAGGGCTGTATGCGAAACATTATTTGATTCTGTTTGAATTTGCTGCTGTTAACGTTTGCAAAAAAAAAAATTTCCCTTAATAAAAAAAAAACCGTTGCAGGTAAACTACCCCTTTCCCTCAACCGATCTTCACCAAAAACAATAGGTCGTGAGTACTCTACAAATCAGGGCTGTATGAAAAAATTATTTGATTCTGTTTGAATTTGCGGCAGTTATCGTTTGCCATAGAAAAAAAATCTACACACAGACAGACACTTTTCGAAAAACGACTTTTTTTCATGTTTTGAGTGTAGTACAATCAGAATCTGCAATAATCTCGAACACGATTTTTTTTTGCCATCACCATACTTCCATTTCCTTAAGGAATATGGAAGTAAACACCATACTTCCATTCCTTAAGGAATATGGAAGTAAAATTACCCTTGATAAAAAACCGTTGCAGGTAAACTACCCCTTTCCCTTAACCGATCTTCACCAAAAACGATAGGTCTTGAGAACTCTACAATTCAGGGCTGTATGCAAAATATTATATGATTCTGTTTGAATTTGCGGCTGTTATCGATTGCCATACAAAATACCCTTGATAAAACAAAAAACGTGGCAGGTAAACTACCCCTTTCCCTCAAACGATCTTCACCAAAAACAATAGGTCTTTAGTACTCAAGAAATCAGGGCTGCATGCAATAACTTATTTGATTCTGTTTGAATTTTGCGGCTGTTATCGTTTGCCATAGAAAATACCCTTTTAAAACAAAAACGTTGCAGGTAAACTACCCCTTTCCCTTAACCGATCTTCACCAAAAACAAAAGGTCTTGAGAAATCTACAATTCAGGGCAGTATGCAAAACATTATTTTATTATGTTTGTATTTGCGGCTGTTATCGTTTGCCATAGAAAATACCCTTGTTAAAACATAAAACTTTGCAGGTAAACTACCCCTTTCCCTTGACCGATCTTTACCAAAATCAACAGATCTTGAGAACTCTACAATTCAGGGCTGTATGCGAAACATTATTTGATTCTGTTTGAATTTGCGGCTGTTATCGTTTGCCAAACAAACAAAATTAATCTTGATAAAAAAAAAACCGTTGCAGGTAAACTACCCCTTTCCCTCAACCAATCTTCACCAAAAACAATAGGTCATGAGTACTCTACAAATCAGGGCTGTATGCAAAAAATTATTTGATTCTGTTTGATATCGTTTGCCATAGAAAAAAAATCTACACACAGACACTTTTCGAAAAACGACTTTTTTTCATGTTTTGAGTGTAGTACAATCAGAATCTGCAATAATCTCGAACACGATTTTTTTTTTGCCATCACCATACTTCCATTTCCTTAAGGAATATGGAAGTAAACACCATACTTCCATTCCTTAAGGAATATGGAAGTAAACACCATACTTCCATTCCTTAAGGAATATGGAAGTAAAATTACCCTTGATAAAAAACCGTTGCAGGTAAACTACCCCTTTCCCTTAACCGATCTTCACCAAAAACGATAGGTCTTGAGAACTCTACAATTCAGGGCTGTATGCAAAATATTATATGATTCTGTTTGAATTTGCGGCTGTTATCGATTGCCATACAAAATACCCTTGATAAAACAAAAAACGTGGCAGGTAAACTACCCCTTTCCCTTAAACGATCTTCACCAAAAACAATAGGTCTTTAGTACTCAAGAAATCAGGGCTGCATGCAATAACTTATTTGATTCTGTTTGAATTTTGCGGCTGTTATCGTTTGCCATAGAAAATACCCTTTTAAAACAAAAACGTTGCAGGTAAACTACCCCTTTCCCTTAACCGATCTTCACCAAAAACAAAAGGTCTTGAGAACTCTACAATTCAGGGCAGTATGCAAAACATTATTTTATTATGTTTGTATTTGCGGCTGTTATCGTTTGCCATAGAAAATACCCTTGTTAAAACATAAAACTTTGCAGGTAAACTACCCCTTTCCCTTGACCGACCTTTACCAAAATCAACAGATCTTGAGAACTCTACAATTCAGGGCTGTATGCGAAACATTATTTGATTCTGTTTGAATGTGCGGCAGTTACGTTCATCATGGAAACATTTCTCCTGTTACAACATAAAATGTTGCAGGTAAACTACCCTTTTCCCTTAACCGATCTTCACCAAAATCAACAGACCTTGAGTTCTCTACAACTCAGGAAAGTGTGCAAAAAATTATTACATTCTCTTTGAATTCGCGGCTGTTATCGTTTGCCATAGAAAAAAGAAAAAATACCCTTGATAAAAAAACCGTTGCAGGTAAACTACCCCTTTCCCTTAATCGATCTTCACCAAAAACAAAAAGTCTTGAGTACTCTACAAATCAGGGCTGTATGCAAAAAGTTATTTGATTCTGTTTGAATTTGCGGCTGTTATCGTTTGCCATAGAAAATACCCTTGTTAAAACATAAAATGTTGCAGGTAAACTACCCCTTTCCCTTAACCGATCTTCGCCAAAAACAATAGTCTTGAGAACTCAACAAATCAGGGCTGTATGCAAAAACTTATTTGATTCTTTGTAAAATTGTGGCTCTTATCGTTTGCCATAGAAAATACCCTTTTAAAACATAAAACGTTGCTGGTAAACTACCCCTTTCCCTTAACCGATCTTCACCAACACCAATAGGTATTGAGAACTCTACAATACAGGGCTGTATGCAAAACATCATTTGATTCTGTTTGAATTTGCGGCTGTTATCGTTTGCCATAGAAAATACCCTTGTTAAAAAAACGTTGGAGGTAAACTACCCCTTTCCCTTAACCGATCTTCACCAAAAACAATAGGTCTTGAGAACTCAACAAATCAGGGCTGTATGCGAAACATTATTTGATTCTGTTTGAATTTGCTGCTGTTAACGTTTGCAAAAAAAAAAATTTCCCTTAATAAAAAAAAAACCGTTGCAGGTAAACTACCCCTTTCCCTCAACCGATCTTCACCAAAAACAATAGGTCGTGAGTACTCTACAAATCAGGGCTGTATGAAAAAATTATTTGATTCTGTTTGAATTTGCGGCAGTTATCGTTTGCCATAGAAAAAAAATCTACACAGACAGACACTTTTCGAAAAACGACTTTTTTTCATGTTTTGAGTGTAGTACAATCAGAATCTGCAATAATCTCGAACACGATTTTTTTTTGCCATCACCATACTTCCATTCCTTAAGGAATATGGAAGTAAACACCATACTTCCATTCCTTAAGGAATATGGAAGTAAAATTACCCTTGATAAAAAACCGTTGCAGGTAAACTACCCCTTTCCCTTAACCGATCTTCACCAAAAACGATAGGTCTTGAGAACTCTACAATTCAGGGCTGTATGCAAAATATTATATGATTCTGTTTGAATTTGCGGCTGTTATCGATTGCCATACAAAATACCCTTGATAAAACAAAAAACGTGGCAGGTAAACTACCCCTTTCCCTTAAACGATCTTCACCAAAAACAATAGGTCTTTAGTACTCAAGAAATCAGGGCTGCATGCAATAACTTATTTGATTCTGTTTGAATTTTGCGGCTGTTATCGTTTGCCATAGAAAATACCCTTTTAAAACAAAAACGTTGCAGGTAAACTACCCCTTTCCCTTAACCGATCTTCACCAAAAACAAAAGGTCTTGAGAACTCTACAATTCAGGGCAGTATGCAAAACATTATTTTATTATGTTTGTATTTGCGGCTGTTATCGTTTGCCATAGAAAATACCCTTGTTAAAACATAAAACTTTGCAGGTAAACTACCCCTTTCCCTTGACCGATCTTTACCAAAATCAACAGATCTTGAGAACTCTACAATTCAGGGCTGTATGCGAAACATTATTTGATTCTGTTTGAATTTGCGGCTGTTATCGTTTGCCAAACGAACAAAATTAATCTTGATAAAAAAAAACCGTTGCAGGTAAACTACCCCTTTCCCTCAACCAATCTTCACCAAAAACAATAGGTCATGAGTACTCTACAAATCAGGGCTGTATGCAAAAAATTATTTGATTCTGTTTGATATCGTTTGCCATAGAAAAAAAATCTACACACAGACACTTTTCGAAAAACGACTTTTTTTCATGTTTTGAGTGTAGTACAATCAGAATCTGCAATAATCTCGAACACGATTTTTTTTTTGCCATCACCATACTTCCATTTCCTTAAGGAATATGGAAGTAAACACCATACTTCCATTCCTTAAGGAATATGGAAGTAAAATTACCCTTGATAAAAAACCGTTGCAGGTAAACTACCCCTTTCCCTTAACCGATCTTCACCAAAAACGATAGGTCTTGAGAACTCTACAATTCAGGGCTGTATGCAAAATATTATATGATTCTGTTTGAATTTGCGGCTGTTATCGATTGCCATACAAAATACCCTTGATAAAACAAAAAACGTGGCAGGTAAACTACCCCTTTCCCTTAAACGATCTTCACCAAAAACAATAGGTCTTTAGTACTCAAGAAATCAGGGCTGCATGCAAAAACTTATTTGATTCTGTTTGAATTTTGCGGCTGTTATCATTTGCCATAGAAAATACCCTTTTAAAACAAAAACGTTGCAGGTAAACTACCCCTTTCCCTTAACCGATCTTCACCAAAAACAAAAGGTCTTGAGAACTCTACAATTCAGGGCAGTATGCAAAACATTATTTTATTATGTTGGTATTTGCGGCTGTTATCGTTTGCCATAGAAAATACCCTTGTTAAAATATAAAACTTTGCAGGTAAACTACCCCATTCCCTTGACCGATCTTTACCAAAATCAACAGATCTTGAGAACTCTACAATTCAGGGCTGTATGCGAAACATTATTTGATTCTGTTTGAATTTGCGGCTGTTATCGTTTGCCAAACAAACAAAATTAACCTTGATAAAAAAAAAACCGTTGCAGGTAAACTACCCCTTTCCCTCAACCCATCTTCACCAAAAACAATAGGTCACGAGTACTCTACAAATCAGGGCTGTATGCAAAAAATTATTTGATTCTGTTTGATATCGTTTGCCATAGAAAAAAAATCTCCAGACACACAGATAGACAGACAGACACACAGACACCTTTCGAAAAACACCTTTTTTTCATGTTAAGAGTGTAGTTCAATCAGAATCTACAATAATCTCGAACACGATTTTTTTTGCCATCACTATACTTCCATTTCCTTAAGGAACATTCAGGCTTGAGAACTCCACAATTTAGGGCTGTATGCAAATAATCATTTGATTCTGTTTGAATTTGCGGCTGTTATTGTTTGCCATATAAAATACCCTTGTTAAAACATAAAACGTTGCAGGTAAACTACCCCTTTCCTTAACCGATATTCACCAAAAACAATAGGTCTTGAGAACTCTGCAATTCAGGGCTATATGCAAAAGAGTAGTTGATTCTGTTTGAATTTGCGGCTGTTATCGTTTGCCATAGAAAACAATTACCCTTGATTTAAAAAAAACTGTTGCAGGTAAACTACCCCTTTCCTTCAACCGATCTTCACCAAAAACAATAGGTCGTGAGTACTCTACAAATCAGGGCTGTATGCAAAAAATGATTTGATTCAGTTTGAATTTGCGGCTGTTATCGTTTCCCATAGAAAAAAATCTACAAGCGCGCGCGCGCGCACACTTTTCGAAAAATGACTTTTTTCATGTTTTGAGTGTAGTACAATCAGAATCTGCAATAATCTCGAACACAATTTTTTTTGCCATCACCATACTTCCATTTCCTTAAGGAACATGGAAGTAAAATGACATATACAGTAAACCCTCGATTTAACGGACTAATTGGGGCTGAGGGGTGTCCGTTAAATCGAAAGTCCGTTAAATCCCAAATTTTGTTTTTTGAGGATATATTTAAATCAAATAGGCCTATAACACTTTGAAATTTTTATACTATTAATATCATGCAAATACGGTATTGTTCCGAATACAAGCCGCTTTTTCTCCTAAAAACATGGTCGTTAATTTGGCCTGCGGCTTGCATTCGCGCACTAACGAAATTCGAAGTTATACCTGACTTCTGGCGGGACGAACGCTTTTGGTATCTATGAGTTGTTTACTGCGTAAGCAACAGCAATTTGCCTGGCTGTTGTTAACGCTGGCATTATGATTTATGACTGCAACCGTACGTTTTAACAGCAAACTGAACAATGAATAGGAAGAAAAGTGTACGTACCTGCGCATGCGTGCGTGCTCGGACCCTTCCGTAGGCGGCAAGACAAAGGATGAGTAGAGGAGGTGTGAGTAACATGTTTCTAAATAACGGGTAAACTGCCAGTGTGGTTTTCTATTGTAACAGCGACAACATCGCTTATCTGTATTTTAATACGTACTATTAATATCATGCAAATACAATGTTATGTACACACCTTTATTTATTCTGGATAAAAGCATCAAGAGTCAGTTGTTTTCCACTAGAATGTTGCTTCTTTATTATTAAAGATCTAAACTGTCTAAAATGGTCATAATAAGCACACACTTCTGGATCTGAAGACTCCCCAATGTACGCGATAATTTCGTCCATGCTGTTTCTTATCGCTGATAATTTAGGGCCTCCTGTAACAGATATTTCTTCATCGTCATCATCTCCATCTTCTTGATCGTCGTGTAGAACAGATTCCGCGATCTCTTCCTGACTCAGGATTTGGTAGCCTGGATCACCCTCGTCCAAGTTTAGCCAATGTTCTATGTCATTCTCGTTTACGTCTTCACCAGCCTTCTTTACGGTTTCACAGAAATCGGATGTTTCAAATCCTGTGAAATCGTACTCCGGTTCAGTCCCATTCAGTAACTGTCTCCACCCATTAGCCAATGTTGTTTCCTTCATCTCCTTCCATGCGGCAGCAAAATTAAAGATGGCGGACTTGATGTTGTATGCACGCAGATTTTGCAGCGTTCTAGCTCCTCTCGTGTCGTTTTCATGGTCTTGTTCGTCCTCCAAGACAACCATCACCTCTTCAAGAAACTTCTTCTTGTACAGCCTTTTGCAGGCAACAATGACTCCTTGGTCCATTGGCTGTAAAATTGAAGTGGTGTTCGGAGGGAGGAAGACGCATTTTATTTTTCCGTCGTTGCTAACTAACTTCTCGGAGTTGCGATGGGCCGGTGCATTGTCCAGTAGTAAGACGGCTTTCACTGCATGCGATGGAATTTTCATAGTCTCTTCTTGAAAACGTCGCACTTCTGGCACAAAATGATTAAAAAACCAGTCTGAAAAAATACTGAAGGTAAACCAAGCATTTTTTGAACTTTCATAAATGACTGGCAACTGGTTCATTATGTTCTTTATCGCACGAGGTTTCTTTGCGTTTCCGACTATGACTGGAGTAAGTCGATGCAAACCATCAGCATTCGCACACAGTAGGGCAGAAAGCCGCTCCCTGTTGAGTTTACGGCCTGGTGTGCTAGTTTCATGTTTGTGTGCCAGAGTATTTTCAGGCACAGCACGAAAGTAGAGACCAGTCTCATCAGCATTGTAGACCTGAGACAAAATGAGACCCTCAGATTCGATCGTTTCCTTTATATGTTGACGAAAAGCCTCAACTTGTTCAGTGTCTGCACTTAGCGCTTCACCACATGTTGATCTATTTGTGATGCCATGCCGATTACGAAAACGCCAAAGCCACCCATCACTCGCCTGAAATTGGATACCAATATGTTTCGCCAGTTTATCAGCAGCAGCCCGCAACTCGACACTACGAACAACGACGCCACTAGAACGTTGTTGAATAAACCACTTGTACACAGCATCCTCTAATTGTTTGTGTTTGGCTAATTTAATGTGTTTTCTTTCTCCCTCATTCTTCGAACTATCAACACTGTACTTTAGCGAAAACTGAATAAGTTTATCTTTATTCTTTCGAATGTCTGAAACGGTTTGTTTCTTTACACCGTACACTTCACAAACATGTGCAACAGACGCGCCACCTTCAAGTTTACTTATTAGTTCAAGCTTTTGCTTTATACTCAAGTTCACACGTTTTTTCGTAACGCCAGACATACTTATGCTGTAATTCACTAATAAAGTAATGGACCTTGCTGTAACAACGTAAGTATAAACTCGTTAAGACTCTCTATTTAACACGTGCAAGGTTCGTACTATAGAAACACATGTAGCGTACACGCTGTATTCTCTGAATAAACTGATGCGACGCTGTACGAATGTGAACTGCGCGTGCATACGAATTATCACGAAAATAGCCGAATATTCAAGAGTGAAAATGCGTTGCTATGGTTATGAACTACCACCAAATTCACAACCATGGACTTCAAAAACTTAATCGTGATTTTTTCGTGTCAAAATTTTTTTTAACATGATAATGTTTTTAGGCTGGGGGTCATTCCACAAAATGCGTGATGCAAAATGTGTAACGTCATCGAAAAATGTAACGCTCCAGGTGACGTTAGTAATAAATAAATTTGGTCACAGTGAAATAAGATGCATATCAGTGTATATTGTCAGTGTTAGTCGTCGTGATGTCTTCCACTGAACGTGTGTGACGCCTGCGTCAACGACAACGCAAAGACGGGGATCGTGAAGAATTAAATGAATTCTTATCTCCGTTCTCATCAAATACAACTGGAGATGAGAAAATTTGCATGTTTCAAAACAAGAAACGAAAGAATGCTGCGATAGCCAAGCAACATCGCCAGAACAGGAGAGTCTGCAGTTTATGCACATTATACGTTTCAAAAGCCTAAAAACATTTTCATGCTTTTTTTTTTGTCTGTTAAATTCTGTCCGTTAAATCCGAAGTCCGTTAAATCGAGGTCCGTTAAATCGAGGGTTTACTGTATACTTATTTTTTGCTCAATTTACAAGTTATTTTATGTTTCCATTGTTATAACATGCTAAATAATAATTATATTCAATGAAATATATTTGTATGGCTTAAAAAAGTTCTTTATTTTAAATTATTATTTTTTACATTTAATCAATTTCTCCTTATTCTTTTGTTATCTGGAGGCTCCTCTTCATCATCAACTGAGGCATCGGTCATGCCATCGGAAAAAATTGCATCTTCTTCTTGATTGTATTGATCCCTATAAAAATGTTCAATAAATTGAAGGCTGCTTTCGCTTTCGCTTTCCAGAATGCTTATGTCGCCTTGCTCAGTCTTCCTTATTTTCCTCATTTTCTTCTACAGTTTCAAGGTCACCTGGTTGTTCATTATTAGTACAATTAGTACCCCGACAGAAACGACACATTGAACTGCAAAATTTGCCTTTGGCTCTACAAGAACAGTTTCCTGTCTTGCACCCTTTCTTGCAGACGCATTTCATGTTCCGAATTAAATACTCTGGTAACGGATGATTTTTCATTGTAAAGGGCAAAAGACCTTGTTCTTCTATCAGTTCCCACCCATATTCTAAAGGACTTTTATCCGAATTACCAAGCCATTTTTGTATTTGTAAATATACTCGAAACGAATGGTATTGTAAAGCTTCTGCTGTAGGTGGTAAACCAGATAATTTGCAAGCAATATCCATATCAGACAGAACCCTTTTCTTAAAACACAAATATCTAATAATATTTAAACCAGATTTGTCAGATGGCTCATATCCATACATAACCTTAACAAAGGTTTCGCTTGCTGCATATAGGCAAATTATAAAAGAATCTTTCTCATAAAAATAGTGTATATCCTTTAATAATACTGGATGTTTCTGAATCGCATCAATAACATTTTTTTTACCATGATAATAAAATGCAGACGTGGTGTCACAGCCAGAAAATGGATGAATAAATAATATACAATCTCTAAAATCGGGATATTTAAAACTATACTGAGTATAATATACAGTTGAAATATCTTTAGTACTTTTTTGTAAGTAAATACTGCCTGGTACAGTTTTACCTAATTCTGTTAGAATAACTAATAAAACTATATCTTCTCCTATAATAAGAATTTCATTATCACTATTTTTTGGCACCAACAGCTGCACGAACAAAATCTGTATCAGCATCATCTGTACATACTTTATATTCTATTTTTCGCTTCTCTAACTCCTCACACAGGAGAAAAATAAGTGATTCCTTATTTTTACTGTTAGCTAAAAAATTTTCCTGGGTAACTTGTGGTTTTAAATGTTTTCCTACGAAAAATTCTGTGCAAATATTTTTCTGTAAACGTCGAATTCGTTCTGTATTTTTTGTACTTAATTTGTCAGAATACCCATCAAATATAATTATACATTTATCTGAATAGTTCTTCATTATATATTCAACATAACCTCGAGATATCTGTTCGTAATTTAAATTGGCTCCCCACCTAAATTTATATAGAAGGTAACCTCCATCAATAATGTATGTTGGATTCACAAAGACAGGATTGTCTGTTACTGGTTGGAAGAAGTCGTAAAGGACTGACTTTTGTTTTTCCTCATTCCATTCTCATCGAACAAACTCATTGGGTAAGGTGCCAGTTCAAAACCTAAAATATGTTGCAAAGAGTGTTCGCTTTTATCAGTCAATGATATTCTCTGAAAGAGCAATGTTGGATCGACAGGGATATCTTTACGAGTAATATTCACTTTTGAAGTCATTATACTTAACGGGACGACAGTAGTTTTTCTACTAATTTTGACCTTGCCTAATTCAACGTTCGTTATGGATTTTATTCCTTGGAGCCCTTTGTTAAATGCTCTGCTATTATGTGTATAAAACTGATTACAAAAGGTATCCCTTTATAAAGTAAATATAACCCGGTTACATTGTAACATATAGAAATAACCTTGAAAACCGGTACGCTTATATATATAAATTGCCATAAAATAGGTAAAAAAAATGAAAATTTTTTTAATGATAATAGCAATAAGTACATAAAAAAATCGACAATTTGAAAAACAAAAAACCTTACTAGGATCATCTCTCATAAAATGGCGAGCAAATCAAAATTTTTAAAAATTTTGTGATTTTAGCCAGAAAAATTTAATTTTTTTTTTCAAAAATTTTTTTAAGTTTCTACAATAAAAAACAAATATTTTGGTCCAAAGAAACTGATTTTATCTTTTTTAATTAACGAGAAATCGAATTTTAAAGGAAAATTGCATTATAATGAAGTTTAATTTTTTCTTGAGGTTATGTTGACCTTTTTAGATAGCACTACTAACCCAGCTTGATTTGTTAATTCATAACGAGTATGCTGAATTTTTTTTGGTCTCGATACATCCAATAGAACCGAAGTTATGGCCGATACACTTATACGATGCACCAAAAATGCACTAAAATGCACTTATCTCGTGACGCACGAGCAGGATTTTGTAAAAATTTTAACTGTACACTTACTTTTGCTTACTTAACCTATTGCAGCAAAAAAATTGGACGGAGGATAAACATCCTTTTTCGGTATTTTTTGGTGCTATTTTGTCTCTACTAATAGCCATGTAGGCATGACATTCAGTTGATATGATTGTATATCTTTTTATTTTGTTAACATAGTGATGTTGTTAAAATGCAATGAAAAGATTAAAACTATGTAATTAACCCGAAGGTATAAAAACAAATACTATTTGTAAAATTGAGACAGTATACCAAGTAATAGGCAAATACTTATATAGTATGGTTGGTCAACTAACTAATAATGGTAAACTGAGAAAATAATCATTGTTATTAGATGTTAAACAGTTTTCTATATTTTTCAGAAGTTAATTTATCTGTTAAATGTTTATTAGAATCTCAGTCATGAAAACATGACACTAAGTTAAAATGTTTGTAATGGGGCCAATTTGTTCGGGCACCATTTATGGTCACGAAACTTGATTTATGTAACACCCTGTATTTAACTCTGTACCAGGCAGAGTCAGGTATGAGACGATGATAACATTGGAATGTGGATGTGAGCGCGCGTGTGTGCCGCTGTTTGTACTCTCGAGCCCAAAGTCACTAACGGAAGTAAACTGAAATGTGACCAATTAACCTGTCACGTGATTTTATTGACGAATCATAGCGCAAGCTGTTGAACCCATAGTGGAAGTGGCCATGGGAGACGCCATTGTTAGCGTCATTTTGTCGTCTACAAAACATATAGCCGGCCGGCTGGCTAATAGGCTCGTGAGCCGAAAGAAAATCTTTTTATCGTAAAATGTGAACTTAGAAACCGTAAAACAGTGCTACATGGAACTTTTAAAACAGTGGAACCGAGTTAAAATCAAGTGAACCTTTTTTAAAATTAAAACAGTAACATTTTTTGGACATTTAGTGGTGAAAATGCAGGGTGCAGCACGTGGCCAGCAGTGACGACGCTTCCAACCGTAAATGTATCACATCAAATCTATTATCCAAATTTTACAATAGAGATCTCTTGTTTTAAATCAATGGGGTAAAGGTGTGAATAAAAGTGTGTGAGGAAATGCTGGGTTGCTTTATAATAAAAAATATTTAAATAGTTATTAGAATAAGTAAATTACCATGTTGTTTTTTTCTTTTGCATTTATGAAAAGTAATTATAAAAGATCAGTAATGGTTTTGAAAAAAGAAATGAAAAGCAAGTAAACTTAAGAAGGATATGAAGAAATGTTAAATAAAAATGAGTTAAATTAACAATGCAAATGAGAGTTGAGTACGTTAATGATATAACCCTAAGTCACACTTAGCATTCACAGGTTCGTGTGACGGACTGCTGGCCATGCAAGGTAAGCAATGAATTTTATTATAAATTAAAAATGTGGTAGAGAAAAAAAAATAATATCACATGTTTGTAAATTTTGTTGAAGTAATAAAATAAGAATATAATAAGTATATTAATCCAATATAATAAGATAACAGAGAAAATTTGTAATTAAAAAGAAGGGTTCAAACTAACAGGCAAAATAATAAATAACAAAAAAGTAACATGGTGATGAAAGAAACACCATGACATAGGCCAATATTAAAATAAATAAACTATTGTCAGAATAGCCAGTAAGGCAACAAAACAATGTAAATTAATAAGAAATGATAAATTTAACAAGATGAGCAGTATTTTGTAATGGGTCGAATTAGAAGGTTTTTATTTTATTGATTTTGGTCTCGATTTTATAAAGATTTTAAATTCACTTCATGTATGTGAGCCACCCCAGTTTAATTTTATATAAATTTAAATCATCAATTCCATCCAGTATCAAATTGTTAACTGCACCTGTAGGGAGCCTCAGTACAGCAATGCACAGTGTTAGCCAAAACAAATGTACAGACGTATTGCGTAACCGCCCAGCAGCAGCCTTGTGACACAGTCTACAGTCTGCAGTTTGCCAGCAGAGAGTGAACAGATAGCCAGCAGCAGCATAAAGTGCTGGAAACAGTAAAACTGTGGCCTCGGGAGTGCAAGATAGGCCGTAATAATTAGTCGGCCTATCTATTCAAGTCGGAAAGTAACATCCTAACCTGCCGGACGCGAATAGTAGTGCGTCCGCCGACTGGACACAAAGTTTCATCATATATAGCAAAATGTGAATCAGCAGTGGTGTTGTGGTGAGGCGGCGGCAGCCGTTTGAATATAACGGGTGCGTGAAAAACCGTGTGCACACAACAGTTCAGTTTCATCATGTAAAGAGTGGTACCCAAGATATAAAATTACAAAACAGAGTTAGTGAAGTGAGCGGGCCAAAATCAAGTGAACAATACACTTTCGGGCAATTATTAATAAAGATTAATAAACATACGAGTCACGTGGCAACGAAAGCAGTGAGCCGTCGGGTAACCAGTAACCGTATTTTCAACAAATTTTTATAAAGGGTTTTTTGTGCAAACATGTTAATTAAATAATAGTAGTTGGTTTTGTAAAGGTGTGAATGTGAGAGTAAATAGCAGATTGGGGCTGTCTAATTAAGGTAAGGTGTTTATTGTAATTCTGTAAGTATAAGTAATACCATCATGTAACTATCAGTAAGGGTTTTATGCATTTTCAATGATTTGAGCCAAGAGGCCAAATAAATACAAATTTAATACTTGAAGGATATTTTAAAGTAAAAAATAAAATTTTAATTAATTTCTCTTTAAAATTGCGTTGCGTAAGTTCTTACGATAACCTATAATCATATTTGCATTTTTATGTTCGTGGTGCGGACCCTGGCGGAAGGCGAAACAGGTAGGTGGAAAATAAAATAAACTTTTGTGTATTGGTATGTGAATAGAGCATCACATTTGGCGCTACGAACGGGACTTGAATTTGAACAATTAAAATTCCACACCTACGATAAATGCAAGTTCGATTTGAGGGTTGAGTAACAATACGTAAAAAATTACGCAGCACATAGAAACTAGTACATCAATGTTTAGAGTTTAAGAGTTAAGTGGTAGATGTTTTTATGTAAGTAAATATTTTATTGTTTATTGTTTTAAATATTTTATTTTTATTGTTTAAATATTTTAAACGTAAACGTAAACGTAAACAGAAATACAAAATTATATTCATTCGACATATCAAACATGTATACAAACATTCCCATTGAAGAAACTATAAATATTATAATAAATAATCTGAAAACAAATAACGAAAGTAACACATATATTAAACAGTTAACTAATACTTTAAAAATAATTTTAAATCAAAATTATTTTCAATACAACAACAAATTGTACTATCAAACAGATGGCCTTGCTATGGGAGCCCCAACCTCCGCTATCATATCAGAAATCCTCCTACAAAAACTCGACGAACAAATAATAAATATAATAAAATTAAACGACCCATTATGATGTTATTTTAGATACGTTGATGACGCTCTGTACATTTCCCAAAACAATGGTATAAATATAAATAAAATATTCAACTCCATAAATAATTTACATTCTAAAATAAAATTCACGTTAGAAGAAGAATCTAATAATAAATTAAATTATTTAGACTTAACAATAAAGAAAAATGAAACAAATTTTGAATACGCAATATACAAGAAACCTTCTCAAACTGACTTAGTAATACCAAATACTTCTAATCATCCTCCCCAACACAAAATGGCAGTATTTAATTCCATGATTTACCGAATGCTTAGGATCCCATTAAATAACACAGAAAGAAACAAAGAAAGAAAAATTATCCAACAAATAGCAGTTAAAAATGGATACAAAATAAAAACTATTAATAAATTAGAAAATAAAATTAAACATAAAATCACTAATAAAATTCATAAAAACACTACATTTAAAAATTCATCTATTAATAATAATATAAAATATACAACCTTCACTTATTACGGAAATATAACTCAAAAACTAAATAAAATATTTAAAAATACTAATTTAAAAATATCTTATAACACAGATAATATAATTTTTAATAAAATAAAACCTAAAACTAAATCCAATACTCACAATAAAAATGGAATATATAAAATAGAATGTCCAGATTGCAATAAATTTTACGTGGGCCAGACGAAGAAAAAACTACGAGATAGATTCGTTCAACACCGCAATGCATATTTAAAACCAAATATTTATAAATCTAATTTAGCCACACATTGTCTAAATAATAACCACCAGTTTCCAAACATTGAAAATATAAAATTAATTAAAAACATACAAAAAGGTCAAAAAATGAATATTTGGGAAAATCTTAACATTTACAAACACAATAACAATAATTTATTAATTAAAGAACAAACCCAAATAAAAACAAAACAAGACGATCTATTTAAAATTATAAATTTACTAAAAAAATAAAAATAAATGTGAATAAAATACTATATAAACAAAATTTCAAATATAACCGAGAAAACAGCTGCTGAAGAAATAAACATTAAAACAATCGTTAACTAATCGACCTAAATCGATTATCATTTATTTTATTTTACGTTAAAATCGATACAAATTCGATTATTCGTTACTTTTATATTAATAGAATTATTACGATTGTTATTAATTCACTTAGAAACCTCTGATGATACTGATATTTTTCAGTGAAACGTGCGTCAGGTGTTAAAAAGAATATACAATATTATCTACTTGCAGAAGAAACAAATTGAAAACATCACAAATTATGAAGAAAATGTAACTGATACTATAACTGACTCGATAATGAATGCAATTACTGATGGAGACTTAACCGTTGTACTTAATGTTGACTTGGTATATGATGATTATGGTAAAATGAATAAACAGAAATTTTATGGTTACTATACACAAGATAACCGTATACGGAATGTAAATAAAATTGAAAATTGTTATGTGAAACCCCGACTAATTTTTGACGATGGAGGCTGAAATTCATAAATGAACAATTTTAAATATGTTAATATATGGTAATGACCTAGCTGATTTTTGATATTGAAGTGTGATATAACTGAATAATTATTGCTGAAGAATTGTGAATACATGTTTAGTGAAATTATTTGTATGTATTATAAAATGTTAGATAAACAATGTATGTATGTAGTAGAAATTGTTGTGACGATAATAATAATATTAATATTTTGCAGCCTAAATAAATAACAAAAACAATTTGGAAGAAGATAATGAATGAGTTGTAGTTATTGCAATGGGTGAAAGTAATTAAAAATGTTGTGTTTTCAATAATTGATTTAATTACAATAATTTGAAATGTTTAAATATTTTGATTGACTTAAATGTTATCTGGTTGAATTTTTCCAGTGGATTTAAATTGTTTTATGAGACTTGATATTAATAAATAAATGTTAAATTGTTTGATATGAAATAACATTGTTGTTAAATGTTTCAGAGGTTACACGGAGATATTGGTGTGTGTGTGTGGTGTGTATTTTGTATTCATGTCAATAGGTGGATAATGTATTGTAAGTATAAAGTTCATTATACCAGTCAGATAGAATAAAATGCTTACAGGTGTGAAAAGAGTGTAACAATAATAATAATGAATTGTGATAATGCTATTAAAGTAATTGTGGTGAATTAAAATATATCTGATCTGAATTGGAATAAAAAAATTTAAGAGACAAATATGTTATCTAAAAGATTTATAAAAATTGAAAAGTGCAGTAAGCAGATATGTCAGTATATGATGTAACCAGAATGTTTAGATTGTGAGTGTTGAGACAACAGAGTGTTTACAACAACAAGCCTGGCACCAAAGTGTTTGTGTAAACAGGTGTGCTGTATGTTGAGACTAATGTATACAGTCATGCTGAATTGACAATAACGAAAAAGTTGCAGTCTGCTGAATCACTGGTAGCAGCAAAATCATATTGTGAAATAAAAGAAATGAAGGTAAATTTTTTGAATGATGTAAGGAAATGACTTAATGTCTTGATTGTGAGATGGTTAATATTTGTGTGATAGGAGGTTGTCAATGTAAAATCATTTTGGTAAAATGTAATTAATTCCGAAACTATTAATCAAATAAAATTAAACTGATTTGGTAATTAACATAATTGAAAAGATGATTTTAATAATAAATTTAAATTTATTCTGATTCAAACTCCAAATGTAATTGTCAAATAAATGAAATATGTACTTTACTTAAATGGGAAGCTGAAGGAAATTTTGGGTAAATGCTGTAAAAGGGATTAAAAGGGGGGTAGTAGAGAAAAAAAATATATATATATATATATTTGTATATACTTTTTGTGCCTGCCATTAAATTGATGTTTTGCATTTTTGGTTGTATTATTGTTTATATGTATCAATAGTATTATTGAATTATATGTATAACCAAATGTTAGGATAAGGCAGTCCATGTTTTAATTAAATATTCAATTTATTTGTTTTCTTTTTTATCAGCAATAATAACGAAGAGAATTAATCTAGCCAGATAAGAGATTTTTTTGTTTTGATACAATCTGATTTTGAACTTATTTTAGATGAGGAGTTTGTTAAAAAAAAATTATTATAGGTGTGTGTGTGCGCCCAGTATCTGCTAAAGGCAGCCCAGTTTGCATATAAGGGGGACCATATCGGTTGAGGATCTGGCATGATCTAAGCCAGGGATTTGGAGTTTGGGGAGGCATGTTAAAAGGCTAGGTGCACGGGGGTGCGTGTCTGTTCGATTTTTCGGTGTTGGGATCTCGCACAGAGAAGTCCAGTGATCTCGTTCAGATGCGTCCATAGTCGCCGAGCCAGGGGGGTTGTTTACCCATGAGTATAAGAATAAATGGGGGGTTGTTGGCACCATATCCTCACCGGTCCTCTTAGGGGTTTTAGCAATGAGAATTCTTCTGTTTCGACAGAAGATTTCTCATTGGGGGGGGTATTGTAATGGGTCGAATTAGAAGGTTTTTATTTTATTGATTTTGGTCTCGATTTTATAAAGATTTTAAATTCACTTCATGTATGTGAGCCACCCCAGTTTAATTTTATATAAATTTAAATCATCAATTCCATCCAGTATCAAATTGTTAACTGCACCTGTAGGGAGCCTCAGTACAGCAATGCACAGTGTTAGCCAAAACAAATGTACAGACGTATTGCGTAACCGCCCAGCAGCAGCCTTGTGACACAGTCTACAGTCTGCAGTTTGCCAGCAGAGAGTGAACAGATAGCCAGCAGCAGCATAAAGTGCTGGAAACAGTAAAACTGTGGCCTCGGGAGTACAAGATAGGCCGTAATAATTAGTCGGCCTATCTATTCAAGTCGGAAAGTAACATCCTAACCTGCCGGACGCGAATAGTAGTGCGTCCGCCGACTGGACACAAAGTTTCATCATATATAGCAAAATGTGAATCAGCAGTGGTGTTGTGATGAGGCGGCGGCGGCCGTTTGAATATAACGGGTGCGTGAAAAACCGTGTGCACACAACAGTTCAGTTTCATCATGTAAAGAGTGGTACCCAAGATATAAAATTACAAAACAGAGTTAGTGAAGTGAGCGGGCCAAAATCAAGTGAACAATACACTTTCGGGCAATTATTAATAAAGATTAATAAACATACGAGTCACGTGGCAACGAAAGCAGTGAGCCATCAGGTAACCAGTAACCGTATTTTCAACAAGTTTTTATAAAGGGTTTTTGTGCAAACATGTTAATTAAATAATAGTAGTTGGTTTTGTAAAGGTGTGAATGTGAGATTAAATAGCAGATTGGGGCTGTCTAATTAAGGTAAGGTGTTTATTGTAATTCTGTAAGTATAAGTAATACCATCATGTAACTATCAGTAAGGGTTTTATGCATTTTCAATGATTTGAGCCAAGAGGCCAAATAAATACCAATTTAATACTTGAAGGATATTTTAAAGTAAAAAATAAAATTTTAATTAATTTCTCTTTAAAATTGCGTTGCGTAAGTTCTTACGATAACCTATAATCATATTTGCATTTTTATGTTCGTGGTGCGGACCCTGGCGGAAGGCGAAACAGGTAGGTGGAAAATAAAATAAAATTTGTGTAACCAAATACACTGTACTCACCGTCTATGGCTTTTTTCCTTGATGTTTTTTCCAGTTTACATGTTTCAAGGCACTTGCCTCATCATCAGAACTTATAAAATCAATCTATGTCATAAATAACGACATTTGTCAAAGTAATAAAAACACAATACGGCAATTAAACTATGTACATAAATTCGCTTTAAAAATGTTCGGTGTGCCTTGCAAGACAACACGCGCCGTACTCATGCAAGGCATGTGTCTTGCAAGGCACACCGAACATTTTTAAAGCGAATTTATGTACATAGTTTAATTGCCGTATTGTGTTTTTAATATTTTGACAAATGTCATTATTTATGACATAGATTGATTTTATAAGTTCTGATGATGAGGCAAGTGCCTTGAAACATGTAAACTGGAAAAAACATCAAGGAAAAAAGCCATAGACGGTGAGTACAGTGTATTTGGTTAACAAACACGTGGCTTGGGACTACAATAGGATTTATTCCATTTAAATCAAAATTTGTGTATTTGTATGTGAATGTAACTTCACAATTTCTATAATGGTAATCAAATTTTAATACTTAAATGAACTAGAAAATGTTTAAGGAATGAAGCTCTACGAGCTTTAATTAAATTTATTACTGTGTTTAAATATAGATAATTAACTACTTTTCCAGGGTCTCGTCAGGTGTACTCATTAGCAGAGAGAAACAGGTGAATGCAACTGACCAACACTTTTGGTTAACGAACACTTTTTATTTTACGCTACTGACTCCAATCTCATCAACTTCTTTTATACTATTATTTGAACATGAATATATTTGGCCACGAGGCTCAATTAAGAGAACAACTCATACTTAATTAATTATTAACTACAAAATGAATTTCATTACTATACAAATAGTTACGCAACCAGCACTTCTTAAATATAGATTCTTTACATTCACTCAAACACACACTTTCATGCAGTACTTTTTTTTTTATTTATATATATTCCCCTTTTGAGCTCATTTTATATTAAAAAACATTTCTTTCAATGACAAATTTGAATTGTGTTTGAATTTATTTATGCCTGGTTGAAAAATTATATTATGCCTCGTTCTGTTACTTATCTGTTTACAACCGGTGAGTCCATCTTACTGCGCACTTTTGACTATTCTTATATTTTCTTGGTCTCCCGCACTTTATTGAAATAATGTACTTTTACATCGGAAACTGTTAATTAATTTTGTACGATTCCGACCTGATTTTGTTGATATTGTCACATTTTGGTTGTATGCGGGCCCGCAAAAATACGTTCCGGAACTTGTATATATGTGTACCACTCGCGAGTGGTGGAGTTAGACTGCCTTTGTTTGCCGTGCGTCTGACGAAACTGGTGGCATTGCTGCACCCACATTCCTTGTTATGTAAGGCGCTGACGACATCGCCTGATGTTAGTTATATAACTTGTTGACTGGTTTTGTATGTGTCATTGTCTGACCTTGGTACAGTTTGTCGGTTGTTGAATCTGTCTTTCAAAATATAATGTTACTGAATAATTCTCACTCACTGCTGCCACTGCTGCTACTAACAAAATACCTTTTGTTCATAAGTTTGTCCCTATTATTTGAAAAAAAGTTATCGGCTCTATAAAAAAAAATACAAATTTCCTTATTACCCCAGGTAGGCCCAAAATGCCACGTTACAATACCCCCCTCAATGAGATATTTTATGCCGAAGCATAAAAAACCTCATTGACACATTCATATTTGCTAAAGGGATCAGCCAGGATATGGCGCCACAACCCCCCGTATAGTTTACAAAAAATATAATCAACTCACCCTTGGTCCGGTGACTGTGACCGCATCTGAATGACAATACTGGACTTCTCTCTCGAGATCCCAACACCATAGAGTCAGACAGATACTCAACGCCCCTGCTCTGACGCGCTGGCCAGCTCAGGTCCGCCGCCACAGCATCACCACACTCTGAAACAACAAATCAAATATTAAATAGTGGCCTTATACAACACCATATCCCCAACTGATCTGTTTCCCCCTAGCGGTGCTGGTTTGCGCTAAGAAGCACTGGTTTTGTTTTTTACCTAACTGCTAACATATATATCAAAATATCTAACACAACATGATACCCCTTTTAAAAGCCCGTAATCTCATTCTGTCTACTTTCTCTTGTTAACTTTATCCCAAAATTCAAAATCATTGCCCTGATTCCCATCAGAATTTAAATAAACATTTCCCATTATCATATTACATGTCTCTCATCCCCAATTTAAAATGCATTTAAAATATTTAACTTCATAAAATTCTCTTAAATACTAACAAACACAATATAACATAAGAAAACATAGTACATTAATAATTCACACTGTTATTATCATCTTAAAATAAACAATTTATATTTAAAATTTACACAGTTTACATCACTTTACTCTTATTAATTCGTTTCTCAAAAAAAATTTTTTTTTTTTTTTTTTCATCTACTTTTGACATATCATTTCATTTATTATCCCCTTTCATTAATTTGGGTGATTCTACGTTATTCATTATAATTCATTTTATCAACTTGGCATTTACTCATCATTTCATTTATTACTCTAACGCTTCATTACAATATTTTTATCTAGTATGATACCGCTGATGTATTATTAAAAATACCACAAATTTTTTTAATTCGTTACCCACCTTGGGTAACCTCCTTGCCACACACACTATGACCCCCCCTGGACTGTGGCGTCCAGTTGCGTCCACAAGGACTGAGATTTTGGAGGAATGTGACATCTCCGTGTCCTTGCTTCTGCGTTACATTTTAAAGATTTAGATATCATATCTGTTATATAAATATGCGCCCTTAATGCGGGTCTACCACCTGTCTTTGCTACCCCCAAGTGGGCAGAGTGGTAGCCGCTGTTCCATAGTTTGGTGATTCCCCTTAATTTCACCCCCCATCAATTTCAAAGTACACCTTTACAACGATAACAGCTATGGCCAGTTATGGTCAGCGCGTAATCGTAATGTGCCCCAACCATAGCTGTTAAAGCTAAACCAATTTCACGGTCAAGGTTCGGTGAGGCCGTGACCGCCCGAAAAGTTGGGGAATCACAAGTATAATATTTCCTTTTAAAATTAAAATTGACAATTTATATTACATGACATTTCTAGTCTTGGTGGTGTTTTAACCTCATACATTTCTTTCTTAACTTCCCCTATCTTAATGTCCATTTACATAAAATACATAATGTGTGTATAAACAATAATAACAATTTATAATAATAGAATATAAAAATGTCTGTTTATGTATGAAAATATTAATATTTATAAATACATCCATCATAACTCAGCCAGATAATACTTTTTTAATTGGGTCACATTATAAGTTCCTTTTATTTCTCGAGTTTGCAAATCTACTAAAACATAAGCATTCTCCATTTTCACTTGGCTAACCTCATATGGACCGTCATACAATAGGAAGAATTTCTTAATTTCTTTGTCCAACGCTGATGACTGATCGTGAGTTTTTATTAATACTAATTGTCCTACCTCGTATTGTATGGGTGTTAAATTCTGGTCATGTCTCCGTTTCCGTTGTACAGCCTTACTCAGCAGGCGCTCCCTCGCGATTACCAATTTCCTATCATGTGGTATCTCCGTCCGGGTTGGAAACTTTACTAGCTCTTCTAATATGCGTGCCGGCCGTCTCTGAAACATTAACTCACATGGGCTGTAACTAGTGGATTCATGTAGACTATTGTTAATATACCACTCTATCTTGCACACAAAAATAGCCCACAAAGAATGTTTTTTATGGCAAAAGGTTCTGAACATTCTCCCTAACTCCCGCATAACCCGTTCACTTGGATTTGACTGTGGATGATACACTGATGTATGTTTAACTAAAATATTTTCCCAACCTAAAGTTTCCCGCCAGGTGTTGCTGGTGAACTGCGAACCATGATCTGATAATACTATTTGAGGCTTACCTACTTCAATAAGGTATTCCTTTACTATTTTCCTAGCCAACACTGATGATGTTGCCTTTTTAATCGGGTATAGTTTTACAAATTTAGTAAAAACATCTAATACAACAAATAAATAGTTTACACCTCCTCGACCTTTGGGTAAAGGGCCATATAAATCAACAGCAACTAATGCTAAAGGACTGTCTGGCATGACATGTTGCATTAAACCCTCCTGTTTACGATTGTTTACTTTAGCTTTCTGACAAATTTCGCATGTTTGTAATATTTTACGCACCGTTCTTTCCATATTGTTGAATTTACATGATTCTTTTAATATGTCATTACATTTCTTGGGGCCTATATGACCATACCTTAAATGGCAATCTCTCACTACTTCAGGTATTATAACTTTAGGGATACACAACTTCCAATCATCTCCCTGTTCATTTGCCCGATGAAATAAGTGTTTATTAAACAAACTAAAATGTTTCTCCCACTTATGAGGTACGTTGGGTATTTGACTCAAAGCTAATATTATTTTATTAAGTTCGGTGTCTCTCTCTTGTTCTGCTGCTAAGTTACTTATTAATTTTTTCATATCTACTTCTTTTACTATAAATATTTTATATGTATTTGCTATGTCTACTTCGGTGTTATTATCAAAATCTGTTCTGGATAGGACATCAGCTACTATATTTTCTTTACCCTTACAGTACTCAATTGTTAAGTCATATTCTTGTAATATTAGCATCCACCGCACTAACCTACCATGAGTTAATTTACAGTTCTTTAAAAACGTTAACGCTTGATGGTCGGACCTTATGATTACCTTATTTCCTAACAAGTATGTTCTGAACTTTCTACAGGCGAAAACTATTGATAACGCCTCCTTCTCCATCGTAGTGTAGTTCTTTTCACTAGTTAATAGAGACCTACTTGCAAAAGCTACTACTCTGTGGTTATCACTCCCATCTAACTGAAACAACTCTACTCCCAATGCAATGTCTGACGCGTCTGTGTGTATATAAAATGGCTCTGAAAAATCAGGATGAGCTAATATAACTGTGTTTAAGAATTTATTTTTTATCAACTCGAATATATTTTGCTCTTTTAAATTCCACCGCCATCTATTGTCTTTATTTAATAAATGTCCCAATTGTACTGTTAAATATGAATATTTGTCTACAAATTGCCTATAATAATTGCACAATCCTAAAAAACTTTGCAACTGTTTAACATTTTTTGGTATCGGAAAATTTTGTATTATTTCTACCTTCTTAGGGTCTGTACTGATACCCCTTGCTGAAATTATATGTCCTAAAAAATTAACTTGTTCTTTCAAAAATTCTGACTTCTTAAACTTAACTGTTATGCCATACTCATGCAGTCTACTTAGTACCCTATCTAACCTTTCACAGTGTGTATCAATGTCTGGTGATGTAATTACTATATCATCTACATAAACGGTTGTGAATTCTAAAATCTCTCTCCCTAGCACATAATCCAGGCATTTGATAAAAATTGAAACACTTACATTTAGTCCAAACGGTAGTCGGCGAAATTGGTAATTCCTACCGTTGTATAGAAAAGCCACATACTGTCGAGACTCCTCTTCCAGCTCTATCTGCCAGTAGCCTGCAGTCAAGTCTAAGGTGGTGATGTATTTGGTCCCACTAAAACGTTGCAGAATTTCGCTTACTGGTTCCGGTGATTCTCTGTCTGGAACAATTATTCTGTTTACCTGTCTTGCGTCTAAACATAATCTTATCGATAAATCTTTCTTTGTCACCACTACTAAAGGGTTGGAATATGGTGATGTAGATTTTTCTATTATACCTTCCCTCAACATTTTATTTATTTCCTCCTGTACTAAACCCCTCTTGGAGTATGGTATCGGATAGGTTTTAGGTGCAAAGGGTGTTTTTTCTTTAACGACTAATTTACCTTTAAAATTCTTTACTAAACCGGGTTCATCTGAAAAAACTGATTTATTTTTGTTTATTATTAGTACTATTTTCTCCCTGTCTTGATAGCTAAATTCCCCCTCTTGATATAAGATTTTATTCATTTTCTCCTCCCAATTATTTTCATTGTCAAATAACTCATTATTATTTACTCTCAAGTTACAATAATTTATCATTAAGGGTCTACACTCATTTATATCATTGTCAGAAATTAACATTCCCTTACTAATTATTTTTAAAGCTTTCATTCCTACAGTTTTCTTTTGTATGAATGGTATTTCGAATATACTATTATTATTGTTTAATTTCATAGTCTGTGTGTAATAGTTTAACTCTACTTTGAAATTATTTAAAAAATCATTACCTATTATAGCTCCCATATTTAGTCCTGGAATAACTAAGAAAGGTACATTTATTGTGTTCTCATTTACTTTTAATTGTAGCATTATTTGTTTAGTTACCTTTTTACTGCGAACACCCGTTACTCCTACAACACTAATTCCCAGTACTGGTAATTGTGGAATTGTTTCTGTAGTCTGATTTTTGATTTTTTCAAACATTCTATCGTCTATAGCAGTCAGTTCACTCCCTGAATCTACTAGAAAAATATATTTAGAATTAAATACTTCGGCTTCAAATTCTGCCATCCCGAAAGCATTATTACTCTCACCCGCTTCTTCGTCAGATAAATCATTATGTATATTAGTAATTAGTGACCCTATTGTCATGTGATTACTAGACGGCTGGGGGCTTTCTTTTTCAACCGCCCTTATTAGTTTAACGGATGTGGAGGTGGTGGTTCACTGTAAACCCCCCTACTGTTTTGATTATGAGCTGGTACTTCCACGCCCCGAGTCTCGTTTGGGTTACTAACATATCCCCCTCTACCTCTATGATTAAAATTGCCTGATACTCCTCGGTTACTAGTAAAACCTCTCCCTCTAGGATTCCCTCTAAATTGATCGCAACCCCTATTATAATTCTCCCCTCTCCCTTGGACACTACTCCTCGGACCCTGACACCGGTAACATTGATTCCGCGACCCATTATAATTACTAGCTCCACAATTAGGGTTTGGACATAACCACGCCCCCTCCCCTGATCTACTCACACTACTAATAAAATGGTCTGGTTGTCTTATTTCAGTATTAGTTTGGTTCGATTCACTAACTCTAAATTGATACTTATTATCCTCTTCCTCTTTCATACTCTGGTATGCCTCTAATATTTTTTCTAACTCTGCGATATTGGCAAAATCCCGGGTTCTGATTGTGGACCGTATGTCCTTGGGTAAATGTTTACTGATGTATCTAATAAAAGATGAAAGAGGCATTGGTGGTTCTAAATATTTAACTTGACTATATAGTCTCGTCACATACGATGTAATACTCATGTGCTTAATATTAAAATTTCCCCACCCCATTATGATACTACGTAACCCCTCTTGTTTCTCTTCTGACCAGCACTTATTTCTAAATGCCTGCTCAAACTCATTAAAATCTACCCAGTTATCGTTATGAGCATCCGCCCATATTTTAGCATCCCCTTTAAAGTACTTTAAAATTCTTACTAACTTAATCTCCCAACTTTCTTGGTTATATTTATTAAAACTTTTTATAGAGTTCAAAAATTGTATGGGGTTCACTCCCCTACTTTCATTACTAAAATATCCTAATTCTACTTCCACATTCACCCTCTCACTCACATTACTTAATTTCTGGTTAATGGTTACATTCAAGTCTTCTCTGACTTTAACTATTTCACGCTCATGTTCTGCTTGTTTATTCTTTAAACTAGTTACATTAATTTTAATTGCATCAACTTGTTCAAGGTTACTTCTGAATTCATCATTTATATTTTCTTGTATTTCACTAGCTCGTTTGATTTGTTCACATTCGTTAATTATACATTGAACATTACAGTCAATTTTGTCATTTTGCTTTTTAATTTTATCATTAAATTTACTTGTCAATGTGTCAAATTTTTTATTTGTTTCTAACATTTTCTCTTTTTGTTTCTCGTTAATTATTTTGATATTTTTCATCTCAGTTTGTATCTTATTGATATCACTAGTCAACTCATCTTTCACTCCAACAATAACCTCACTCATACTTTCCAAACGGCTATGCATATATTTTTCACTCACTCTCAATTCGCTCCTCACATTTATGAACTCGTTATTTAAATCAGTCAGTTTAATATTTATAGTATTTATTTCTGATTTAATCTCAGCTTTCAAATTATTACTTTCTGATTTGATCTCAGTTTTTATTCCTGACATCATCTCCATCATCAATGCTAATTGGTTAAATATATTTACCCCCTTGTCTCTACTACTCCCCGCTACTACAGTTTCGTCTACATTTGTTTCAACACTTTCATCAACAAAATCATTGGTTATCATATGATCTTGCGTAATATTTAAAATTGATACTTCTACGTTACTTCCACCTAAGTCTGCGTTCATATTTCCCTCTGCCATTTTTTCGACCTGTTTGTAAATGTTTTGTTAAACTAATTTACAAAGTCACTGTTAAAGGGCGCCATTGAAGCTCTACGAGCTTTAATTAAATTTATTACTGTGTTTAAATATAGATAATTAACTACTTTTCCAGGGTCTCGTCAGGTGTACTCACTAGCAGAGAGAAACAGGTGAATGCAACTGACCAACACTTTTGGTTAACGAACACTTTTTATTTTACGCTACTGACTCCCATCTCATCAACTTCTTTTATACTATTATTTGAACATGAATATATTTGGCCACGAGGCTCAATTAAGAGAACAACTCATACTTAATTAATTATTAACTACAAAATGAATTTCATTACTATACAAATAGTTACGCAACCAGCACTTCTTAAATATAGATTCTTTACATTCACTCAAACACACACTTTCATGCAGTACTTTTTTTTTTTATTTATATATATTCCCCTTTTGAGCTCATTTTATATTAAAAAACATTTCTTTCAATGACAAATTTGAATTGTGTTTGAATTTATTTATGCCTGGTTGAAAAATTATATTATGCCTCGTTCTGTTACTTATCTGTTTACAACCGGTGAGTCCATCTTACTGCGCACTTTTGACTATTTCTTATATTTTCTTGGTCTCCCGCACTTTATTGAAATAATGTACTTTTACATCGGAAACTGTTAATTAATTTTGTACGATTCTGACCTGATTTTGTTGATATTGTCACATTTTGGTTGTATGCGGGCCCGCAAAAATACGTTCCGGAACTTGTATATATGTGTACCACTCGCGAGTGGTGGAGTTAGACTGCCTTTGTTTGCCGTGCGTCTGACGAAACTGGTGGCATTGCTGCACCCACATTCCTTGTTATGTAAGGCGCTGACGACATCGCCTGATGTTAGTTATATAACTTGTTGACTGGTTTTGTATGTGTCATTGTCTGACCTTGGTACAGTTTGTCGGTTGTTGAATCTGTCTTTCAAAATATAATGTTATTGAATAATTCTCACTCACTGCTGCCACTGCTGCTACTAACAAAATACCTTTTGTTCATAAGTTTGTCCCTATTATTTGAAAAAAAGTTATCGACTCTATAAAAAAAAATACAAATTTCCTTATTACCCCAGGTAGGCCCAAAATGCCACGTTACAGGAATATCAAACTATATGAAGACATGTAAAAGCAAATTTTGTAAAGATGATAAACCATCTATTAAAAAACACACACATATCAAATGAGATACCAAAATGCTTGTATTTTAATAAGGAAGATAACTGTGTAAATCGATTTAAGTAATAGTCAGAGAGTAATTAGTAGTGGAAAATGTAAAAACCATAATATATTTTCAATAATAAGAGTCATGTGATACCTAAGTTCATCGGTATTGACCAATGGGCATGTGGCTAATTTTGGTCAAGCCGGGTGAAAGCAAAAGAAATAACGATTATTCTATTGTTAGACATAAAAGTGTGCAGGTCAGCTCTGTGTAGCTAAGAACCAAAGTATAACAGAGAATTAAATCTGAGTTGGAGAAAATGAGCAAAATTAAATAAAACCAAAAGGAAAAATTAAAATGAAGAGAATATAAATTAATAAATATAAATCACGAAAAGAATAATTAAAAGTTAAAACCAAAAGAAATAAAAAGTGAAAAGTATTTCTACTAGACATGGTGAGATTATAACCTTATTCTAAAAAACACTGTTTATAACTACACAACACCAGGATTAACTTCACCAACACTTTTTAACAGCACAATAGTGAAAAGAAAAGAGAATTAACTATAATCATAGTGAACATTACAAGTAAATTCATTTATTTAAAAGAAATCAATGACAAATAATTTTGCATTAGTTGAGGTGGGCCACAAGCGGCCATCTTTAAAAATTTTGAACTCTAAGCGACGCCATGATAGTATAGTTTTGGATCATTTAAATGAAATTATTACTGTGTTATACTTAAATAAAATTAACTCTATCTGTATTAGTACTTAAGATTTTTAAATATTTGTGAGGTATTGTACTTCAAGTATGCATTTCTAACTTTTTAATAGCAGTTAGTGCAGTAGAAATAGTGTTAGAGGTGGAACTAATTGCAACAAAAATGATTCTTGTTGTAAATGGTAGGTAACACGCTCCTAATCAACATACTAAAAATATACATCCATACTGTCGCGCAAAATGCGTTTTTTTTGCCGCCATCTTGAAAAAACATCAAAAATTAAAAAAAAATCATAAAAAATCATGTGTGGTATTAAATTACAGAAAATTTCATGGTGAAAAAGAATATGATATTGGTTTTTAAAAGTAAAATGTTTCAAAGATGAAGTAGGGGAAAAATGATGAAAAAAGTATACCTACATGACCCTGTATTTACACCTTAAATTATGCTACGTTACATTACAGCTATACTTGATGCTGTGAGACTAATTTCGATTTTCTTTATTATCTGTTTCAGGTAGGTAATCTTTGTTTTGAGTGAAGAAACCATCATAAGAAAAATGGAAGAAGAAACCTGCATTTTGTGTTCCAATGTGCTTTGTGACGATACTCCCTATGTCGCATTAACAGCAAAAGGCTTGACGGGAATTATCAACGCGAGCAAACAAAGAGATGATAAAATTCATGAACTTTTCAATCCCATGCCTACTGGTGCGGTTAAAGTACATACAGAATGTCGACGTGTATACGTAAATCCTATCAAAATTAAAAGTGATATAAAACTGAAAACATTGCAAGATGATATTCCTTCGACCAGCTCGAGAACGCTACGAGGAAGTGTTGTATCGTTCAATTTCAAAGAGAATTGTTTGTTTTGTGGCCAGATTATTACGGATTATGAAAAGTGTAAAAAAATGGCAGTCATTCCTGTGCGTACTTTCCAGATTCGTGACACAATTTTGAAACTATGCAGTACTAGAAGTGATCTATGGGCAGCAAATGTACACGCGAGGATGCTTTCAGTCATAGATTTACCTGCTGCAGAAGCTCGATATCACCAAGTGTGCAGTGTCAATTTTAGGAGTGGCAAACCCACTCCTGTGAAGTATACTCCTGAAGGTAGTGGAGGATTGCCAACATCAGTAGGCCATCCGGTTAATACTGATAGTTCTGATGCTTTTGTAAAGACATGTGAGTGGTTACAAGAAAACTGTCAAGAGCCAATATCTGTCAGTGACTTAGTAGATAAAATGCGTAATTTTGTACCAGAGGGAAGTGAGCCTTACACTTCTAGACATTTGAAGAAAAAATTGCAAGACTGGTTTGGTGACAACGTCATAGTATCAGGCACAGATGGGAAATGTAACATCATAACATTTGGAAAAACTGTATCAAACATAATCTCGGACTATCACTAACAAAAAAGACTTGATGACCCCGATAAAGAAAAATTTAGATTAATCGAGTCTGCAGCGAAACTGATCAGAACTGAAATAAATTTGTTGTACAAAAATAAGGACTTTTATCCTAGTGCATCAGATATTGCATCCGTTGAAGAAAACAAGACATATCTACCCCCTGTTTTACTAACTTTTTTGGATATCCTAATCAGTGGTAACTGCAATGATCTTAAACAGGTTTCTATTGGTCAGGCTGTAATGCAAGCTTGCAGGCCTCATTCTCTGATATGCCCAATTCCTCTTGCTGTAGGCAACATTCATAGAGATTTTGGGTCTCTTTTCCTGATTGATGAACTTTGCAGCCTTGGATTCAGTGTGTCTTATGATGAAGTGCAGAAATACATACACTCTTCTGTAATGGATGAAAGTAACCAAAGCGTTGTACCATCAGGCCAATTCTCTCAATGGGTCGCCGACAATGTCGACCATAATATAGCAACAATAGATGGCCATAACACCTTTCATGGGATGGGAGTTATAATGTGCGCATCAGGAGCATCTTTTAACACCTCTTTATTGCTCACAGACAAAATAAAACGACTCAAATCCCGCCCTCTAACACATGAAATTATAAAGAAAGCAAAAATTTCCCTCCACTACATTCAATCCCCTAGCTCAACAGCCATGAATAAACTGAAATTTCAAAAATTATTCTATGAACCAATTCAAACTAATCTCCTCGATGTTCTTTGGAGTACCAGTAAGTTATTTAAAACGCCTCAACCCGGATGGTTAGGATACATGCAAACTGCTATAGAAGGTGAACACAGTGGTGTAACAGTAACTTCTTTTCTACCAATGATTGATCTGAATCCAACTTCTCACAGCTGTGTATACACCACACTTATGTTCATAAGTAATGAAGCCAAAAGATTGAATGTGAAAACTCCTATTGTAACCTTTGATCAGTGCTTGTGGATTAAGGCAATGGAAGTTATATGCGCTAATCACAAAGGAGAATTTGATAATGTGGTAATCCGGCTTGGTGGGTTTCATACACTAATGTCCTTTCTTGGGGCTATTGGAGGACTGATGGCTGGATCAGGCATAGAAGAAGCTTTGCAGACAGTGTATGCTGAAAATTCAGTACTCCACAAGTTAAAAGGTAAAGCGTATTCACGTGCTCTTAGAGGGCATTTTCTAATTTCTTCAGATCTCACTGCTTTAATTGTAGCAGATGTACTGAAGTGCAGCCTACCAGTTGAAGTAACTGCAGATTCAGATTTCAGCGAGATTGCATCAGAAAGTGAATGAATTACCGGTGATGCAATGGAAGTGGAGACAAATGATGATGATCTTAACCTTGAAAAATATATTCACCTTTTCAAAAACGTGCTCAGAGGTGATATCAAAGCAGAGGAAGTTATTTCAAATCCTCATCTTCATAAACTTTTGTCACTGATAGATGAAAGGAAGAACCTTCTCAAATCACAAGACTCTGGCTGTTGTATCTGAACATGGTGGATATTTTAAAACATTTATTTCGGCTGAGCGATCAGGAAATTTTGAAATGCACTTACAGGCGGTTGAGCATATGCTACCTTTTTTTGCGAGTTCAGGTCATAGTAATTATGCAAAATGCGCAAGAATATACCTTCAACAAATGCGGGAACTAAAAACAACGAATCCAGAACTCTACAAAATGCTGAATAAAGGCCATTTTACTGTATGAAGAAAGGATAGGAAGTGGTCTGGTGTTTGGACCGATATGTACATTGAGCAAACGCTCATGAAATGCACTAAAAGTCATTCTGGTATAACTCATGGAGGAGGAATGATGGAAAGCCAACATGCAACTTGGATTTTGAGCCATTCTAAATGCAGTGAAGTAACATGTGCAATGAGTTTGCTGACCGGCGTTTCATGTATTGGTAGTGAACAACATACTGATTTAACTGATGCACGGATGTCCAGAGATTTCGAAGATATGAAAAAGATAATGCAATTTTTTATAGACCACAATCCATTTACTGTTTCTTCGAGTGATTTATGGAATATTTTTAATGGAAATTCGGATAGTGAAAACAAAGTTACTGCAGAAAATGCTGACATTATTGGAAGAAACATCGAAGATAAATTTACCGGCAAACTTTTTAAAGATGAAACGTTATTGAAATCAGACCAAGCAGTAACCATGCAAGTACTGAGGAAAGGGATTGTTATTGCTGGTGAGACTCACCATGTGGATTCGCGTCTTTTAACACAGAGGATGCTTGCTTGTATTTCCTTGGATAATCACGCTCAAGATGCAAGGGAGTTTTTCAATTATGAGTTATCCACTCTACCAACTTCATTATTTGACAATGGTACACAGCAAATGAGAAAAACTGATAAATCATCATTGGAAAACTCATTAGATAGCATGAATGTCAACAAAATACAACGGTCTCGTTCCCAGCAAAATGCTTCCTATGTTCTTGATGGAGGTGCATTAATTCACCAGTTACCATGGTCTGCTTCTGCAACATTTGGTGATGTCATAAGGCAACACGAATCGTATGTCAACAGAAGGTATAGAAAAGTGACAATAGTTTTTGATGGTTATGAAAAACCAAATATAAAAGATATGGAGCATAGATTGCGCATGAAGCAGTCGTCCGTTGTAGTAGTCTTTGATGAAAATTCGCCTGTGATCATCAAGAAAAACAAATTTCTTTCTAACTCGACAAACAAACAACGCTTTATCAATATACTGGGGAGTTATTTTCAAGGAAGAGGTCACTCCGTCATTCATGCAGAAGGTGATGCAGACACACTAATCGTCAAAGAAGCTTTAAACATAGCCCAGGAAAAACATGTCACTGTATTAGCTGATGATACTGATATTTTAATCCTACTGCTATATCATTCTTCTAAAAACATTTTAATGCAGTCTGCCACACAATCAGATAAAGTTCGTGACATTCAAGCCATGCAACGATCTATTGGAGAGGAGGCTTGCAAAACTTTACTTTTTGTTCACGCATTAACAGGGTTGTGACACCACCAGTGCGTTATTTGACAAAAGTAAATCTTCTGCTTTCAAGAATATCATAAAATCCAAAATCTTATGCGAATGGGCTTCCCATTTTGGATCATCCGAAGATGTTTCTAAGGAAGATTTGGTCGAAATTGGCTGTACATTTATTGTGTCACTATATGGAGGTAACATCGACACAAGCAACCTAAATGTGCTTCGTTATGAACAACACATTAGGAAAATAGCTTCTGCTAAAAAAGAATTTGATATAGCTCGTTTGCCTCCAACACAAAATGCAGCGAAATACCACCTACTTCGAGTGCATTTGCAGGTTTTTATTTGGAAAAATCTTGATATGCCAACCCCTGATCCTACACTATGGGGTTGGCAGTTGGTTGATGGAGAATTTCAGCCGATATCAACAGACTTGAGCCCAGCACCAGAAAAACTCTTAAATATGATTAAATGTGCCTGGCAAACTACAGTTGAAGAACCATGTACCACCATGAAATGTACATGTCGCCGATATGGACTTCCATGTTCTGTAGTTTGTAAAAACTGTTGTGGAAAGAACTGTATAAACACAGGAGACAGTTTTGATTTAGATGAAGATCAAGATGAGATTTGATTTTGATGAAATAAACTCATTTATTGTATAACTTTTTCAAATTATAGATTTTGTTTAATGTGAAATTTTAACTTTAAATAATCAAATTTTAATTTTTTTTTAATTTAACATTTTTTTAAAAATTGTGAGCGAAGTTGAAGCTAAAAATATGTTTTAAAAATGTGTGTTAAAAATAATAAAAATATAATTATCTTGTTGATTCATCCTCTTTGTTCACTTTATAAATATTATTATATATATATATATATATATATATATATAAATAAACTTTCACAATTGAACTTACTTTCATTTATCTTTCCCAAACGTTTCGAGGTAATGTTCCTCTTCCTCAGTGGGATTAAATACACACTGAGGATGTGCAGACAGATGTGCATACACTAAATACGTACAGACTGTATTTAATCCCACTGAGGAAGAGGAACATCACCTTGAAACGTCTGGGAAAGATAAATGAAAGTAAGTTCAATTGTGAAAGTTTATATATATAATAATAAAAATATGTTTTTCAATACTGCAAAAGCTTTCTGTTTTTCGGCCACCATTTTGTTATTTCCTTTGATTTTTAAAAACCAATATCATATTCTTTTTCAGCATGAAATTCCCTGTAATTTGATACCACACATGATCTTTTATGATTTTTTAAAATTTTTGATGTTTTTTCAAGATGGCGGCCAAAAAAACGCATTTTGCGCGACAGTACGGATGTATATTTTTAGTATGTTGATTAGGAGTGTGTTACCTACCATTTACAAGAATCATTTTTGTTCCAATTAGTTCCACCTCAAGGTGTTTTTCACTTATTTCTACTGCACTATTAACCAAGAACCCTAGAATTAATATTATAAAATAAAAAAATAATTTCTGTTACAATCGAACTGAGAGAAGGAGTCGATCCGGGAAATAAACAATTTCGACCTACGAGTCGTCAGACTGATTTTAAGAATAATAAAAGTTAATGAATATAATTAATTGGGTTTAAAATGAGTTTTATTTATGAAATAAATTTAGATTAAAGGATTTTTAGTTACTAAAGGAAAAGTGAACTCACATTGACAATTGGAACGTCATCGGAAATGAGAGAATAAGCAGATAACCTGTATTAGCCAATTCGATATCACTATCGAACTGAACTTACACAAAACATTTCTTTTAATAGTTTTTTACCAAACCAGTGAAGGTCAAATAAATCGTAATTAATAACATTTAACCGAACAATTTCGAATTAAATGATTAAACGAAATAATTATCATTAAACAAAAATAAAATAAATTAAAGAAAAAAAATATATAAAAAATAAATTTTTCTAATTATTTTTTTTATAAAATAAAATTTTTCCAAATAAAGCAAGGTAAATAATCAAAGAGCAGATGAGCAAAAAATTTTGTTGTATTACATGTGGTGCTCCAACGCGGGGCTTAACAAAGTAAAAGTTGTTATATTACAATATCCATGAAATAGCATGAAATAGTCACTTGTAGAGTCCAGAAGAGTAGGCTTGAATGGTTTGGGACACATCCTAAGTATACCTGAAGATTCAGAGCCCGACAGAATTTTGCGATGGATACCACCTAGTAGAAGAAAGTATGGTAGACCACAAACATCAGTGAAGAAGGTTGAGATGAGTTATGCAAACTCAGGGAATCAAAGAAGAGATTGTGTAGGACACAAACATGTGATGACTGGGAACAGAAAGGTGGCCTGAAGCAGTATGGAAAAGTTAACAATATTTATGAATTACTGAAGTGGCAAAGTGGGAGAGTGTGTAATGTAAAATTTTGTTTTTACAAAGATTAGTAGACAAAATCCTAGAAGAGTGGATAAACAAAGCATTATATTCATTCAATCATTAATGAAATACAAGAGAAGTTTGACAGAAATTAATACAAATATATTATACTTTAGTTCATCTACATAAAATTAAACTTTTCTTGATTTAAAAACCGGTATTTGATTGTTAGCTATATACGTACACAAGTAGTACTGAAAAGAACATGATTCAAAATAAAGGGGTAATTCTGAGCAATTATTTATCACCTTCAGTTTCTTTCATATCGAAGTGTTCCAGTTTTTGTGTACGAATGACCATTTCTATAAAAAATAAGTGTACGTAAATAAAAAGTAACTAAGTAATTTTTAAAAATAAATGTACTATATGTGTATTGTGGTTGCAAAAGATGTGCTTACATAAGTTGTATGTTGCTTAGCGTTGGCTGATACCTGCACATGGTGTTATCTATTCAAAATATTATGACTTCCACTATAGGGCGCTACATTGACTGTCTACCTAATGATCATTTTTTACACCCAACCAATAAATATCAGCATGGTAGTTTTTATGACAAAACAAATAACCATTCTGATTTATTTGCACACTCTGAAATGTGCACATTGTACACCAACCAAAATATTATCCCACAAGCTGAGAGTTAGTGTAAGTGCAGCTTGTGGGAAAATATTTTGGTCAGTGTGCTATGTGCACATTCAGAATGTGCAAATAAGCTGGAATGGTTATTGTTTTGTTATAAAAAAACTAGAAATTATGATTATTTATTGGTTAGGGGGTACACAAAATGTTTGTTAGGTAGATGGTCACGTATAGCACCCAGTAGTGAAAGTCATAAGCTTTCGGATAGATGGCGTCACGTCCAGGTATTGTCCAACACCACAAAACACACAACTTTTGCAACTGCAATACACATTTATTTTTAAAAATTACTTTGCTTATTGTGAAAATTATCTCTTTGCTTATACATCACTTAATATGGGTTGTATAATCCATTTTTTCTTTTAATTCAGATTTAACAACTATTGCAGAAAATAATGCTACAACTGCATTTTTTAATATGAAATTCGATTCATAATCGTAATTACGAAGTGGATGCAAATGTATGGTTTGCCAATGCATACTACAAACTCAGTGGAAAAATGTGCACATGTGATCATAATAATATTTCTATTGGTATGAGAACATGTGCAAACTACAGTGTCAAAAAACACTTGTGTGGTCATACACATTGCAGGGTCTCAAGCTGTGTGAAAAATGCTTGGAAATCACAATGAAAACCACAAGTGTGGCCATGGCCTGAGAGACAGACAGACAAGTCTCATACTTACCCAGAGTGAATGAAACTATTCAAATAACGATTAGATTACCTATGATTTCATATCAGTACTACGGTGCTATGATCACTCTACATTAAACACATGGACAGTCTCAAAAGTTTATACACTTTATAGACTTGTTCCCAAGCAATCAAAAATGTTAATCTCATCTTAAAACAACTTCCAGTAACCAATGCCAGATTTAAGATTTTTGAGGCCTTAGGACAAGTTTTCTGAGGCCCCCCTTCCCAGCTGTAACTTTGAAGTAATATATGTACTGCAGAAGTAATTTGATGTCAGATGAATACTATCAAATTTAAAACCAGTAGCTTCCTATAAAAAAGCATGGTTTCATTTAGCAAACTTTTTCACAATATTAAGAACCATGCAAAACAATTGAACAAATTAATTTATTTTTTAAGTAGAGTAACTTAACTAAGCTTATTCAGAAATTTGACATAAAAAAAATTTTGTTTGTCTAGGTATAACACATTAATTATTTCTTATAATTTTTATAAAATTAAGTGCGTCTTAAAAATAAGTGGACAATATTTAAATAAGAATAAGAACTGAATTCCATTTGTATTATTAACAAAAATTGATCATTTAATTTCAAAAAATCATACTTAAATAACCAAAGTGCCTCCCACTAATATATAAACTTCTTTAAAAAAAAATATATCTGTAGCTTGCGCCCCCCTCTGAGCCCATGGCCCTAGGCCATGTCCTAATCAGCCTAGTGGTAAATCTGGCACTGCCAGTAATACCAACTTTAATGGACTCTGAAAATAGCTGTTGTAATTAGTAATGATGCAGTTAATACTCGAACATGTTTCTTTACTTACTCTTGGCATTATAGCTTCAACCTTAACATCAATATACATCAAAGGCGCAGTATCTTGGTTTGCAGTATTAAGTAATGACTGATGTAGATTCAAAGCAAACGAATTCAACCAAAGGAGTGTCAGTACATCAAAGTGAACTTGTACTGGGTTAATGTGAACATAAAACTTTGGTGGAGGCACTGCAACAAAATGATTTTATTAAAATACACAACTCCAAAAAAGTGAAATTAATTGTGTCTTTAAAAATTGTTGTACATGAAAAACAGTAAAAACATTCATGCACTTCTTTGTGTGTTAAAACTGAAGTAATAAAAATTACAATAATATTTACATTCTTATGTGAAGATATTTGACACCTGTCTTACAGCTTTCTAATGAAGTACACTAGGCATATTCATAATGTCTTTGATGTTGCTGAGAGCACTGTTTGCTGCTCATAACTGTTATGAGCTGCTTGCATCATCAGTGCAATGCTGACTGCATTTGTATGATTTTTGAAATTACTGTGCTAGCAAGCCATGTCTGTTCCAAAAAATTATATAAGCACAAACACTAGTACACCTGTCTGGACTAGTTGTCTATACTGGATCACATATATTGTCTACTGTTGGTACATTGGATGTATAATATAGATTTTACAGCTAACTGAGGAAATTGTTTTTTAATGTAGTATACAATTTTTTAACATTTTACAATGCAAGATTGAAGAACTTGCAGTAAATTTTATATAAATAATAAAGTACACTGCTCTACTGCATTACAGAATGCAAGTCTACTATGCATGAGCAAGAAGTTTACAAGCAGCACACAAACTTCCAAGAGAGTTGTGAACCAGTCAAGATGGGAATAGTGAGGAATAAAACCCATAAGTCAAGAGCATGAATTCTCCTCCTTTCCGTACGTGGCCGGTAGCAGGCCACGTCCAAAAATCCATTGAATTTTGGTCCCTGTGGCAGGGATGTAGCTCTATAAGAAGGTTGAGGTGCAGCACAACAGTGGGTGACGGGTATGCCCTTCGTCTCACACAACCCTTAGCCATCCTCCTCCTCCTGCCAAGTTGCCACAAGGCTTAAATTCAGAGTATATATATTGGGGGGGGGGGTGATTTCAGGAACTAACTAAATAAAAATCATGTTGAAAGACACTTAAGAATGTTAAAAATGTAATTATTCAATTATTGCAGGTATTTCCTACCACTACACTGCAGGGGTGACACAAAATAAACTAATTACTGACCGTTTTATTACAATAACAATGATACAAGACATATTAAACTAATTTATTTAGATGTTATCAGTCAATTAATTGTTGAAAATTTACTATAGTTTTTTTTTTGTATAAATACACTTCAAAAGTTTAAAAAACAAAAATGTTTTTCAATTTTGGGTTACATTAGTCAATTACAAAATAGTTGTTAATATGTTCGTTTTTGTAATAATTCATTTTCATGGCAAATAAAAATTATCATTTGAAGAGATTATTATATGTACCACATATAAAATATTTTTCTTTAATTTTACTTATGCTGAATTGCACCAAAAAATACAGGAGTCAGCTATATGTGAGATCTATATATTAATACGTGAAGAGAAAACTTTGTACTCCTTTTTAAGCATATTGCGTGTCAAATATATCATATGTACAATTTAAATATGGTTAAACAATGTATGTACAATACGCATGCGCGTATTATTATTGTTATAACGGATGTATGTATTCTAGGAAGGTTAGTTCAGTGAATAAAGTCTTTTCTAATCAACGTGTTGTCTAACTGTATTTGGCAATATAATTCCAATATTAAATAATATCTCTCAAAGGTTATGGGCCGACAGTAGTAATTTGGAGATATACAGACGTGTGTTAGTTGTAATTACGTCGGAATTATTTACAGAGAAAAGTTTGTTTACATATACAGGCTCAAAGTGAAAGAGTTCGCGTGCTTAACCTAAAATGGCTACGTCTACGGTTCCCTTTCCCCTGCTAAAGGCAGATAATTTTTCCACTTGGAAATATAGAATGTGTCTTGTTCTGAATAAAGAGGGTGCACTCGTAGCATTAGATAAAACAGACACAGAAATCGCAGCACTCACAGGTGCAGATTTGACCAGTTTCCAAGCTAAAGACGTAAAAGCTCAATGCATCATCGCACAGTCAATATCAGATAAGTATATTGAATACATAGAGAGTGCACAAAGCGCCAAAGAAATGATTGCAAATCTGGAAAATGTCTTCCAGAGAAAAAGCGCATTATCTAAGATATTTATATTGCGAAAGCTATTGAAAATGAAATTCGTCGATGGCGAATTACAAGATCATTTCACTAAATTCGAAAAACTCATAAAAGAACTCGATAGCGTAAGCTATGTCTGGTCTATTTACAATTGATATGTAGATAAGTGAACCAAGGAGTTCTCTGTAAGGTAAGTTTTTGTGTTCAGTATCCAATAACCTTGTTTTTACATCAGAATACGAATATACTGTCGCGTCTTTATTCATTATCGTTTCTATCGATGTAATGACGCTCTCAAAGCTTTCCGGCATTGTCAGAAGAAGGTAACACGTTTTGTCGGTATCATCGGTTGCAACATTGCTTAAAATACAAAATAAATAAAAATAACATTTATGAAATAACAGTTATGTTTTCATAAAGATACCTGCTATTATTGTACCTGAGTTTCCCTACAATCTCTTATCAGTGAAAAGAATGAGTTCAAAGGGATTTGATGTTCAATTCAATAGTGGTGGAAAATCAGTTACTATCTCAAATAACAAATTGCAAATGAAATGTGAATCCGAAGGAAATTTGTATGTGGCTCAATTTTCAATAGCACACCCTTCGATGAGTGAAACTTGTTGCATTTCATTAAGTAAGGATCTACTATGGCACCGAAGACTTGGACATCTCAATGCTCAAGGTCTTGGATCACTAAATTTTCCACACAATTTTGGAGTATGCAGTCCCTGTAACCAAGGTAAAGCAAAACGAAAGCCTTTTAAGGATGTACCCCTACCAAGGTCAAACAGAATTGGAGAACTCATTCACAGTGACTTGGCTGGTCCTTTTAAAATACACACCATGAAAGGTAAAAAATATTATCAAACAATTATCGATGACTATTCACATTTTACCCAGGTGTTCCTTTTAAAACACAAAAATGAAGCAGAAAGAAATATTATCAATTATGTCCAAGAGTTAAAGGCCAGAGGATATTACTCTTCAAGAATCAGGTCAGATTGTGGTGGAGAGTACTCATCACATGTGTTTAAAAATTTCTGTATACAAAAAGGAATAGTCAACGAATACACTTTGCCACATACACAGCAGCAGAATGGAGTTAGCGAAAGAATCAATTTCACTCTAATGAGTAGAGTACGAACACTATTCGCTGAAAAAAAATTTGCCTAAGTTCTTGTGGGGTGAAGCAATACGTTGTGCTGCATACCAATTGAACCGCTCTCCAACAGTTGCCCTGAAGGAAAATAAGGTACCCGCTGAAGTCTACCTAGGTAAAGTGAATTATGACAAGTTGAGGGTTTTTGGTTCAAAGGCTTGGGCATATAAACTGCCTGTTCCAGCAGACAAGCTAGGAACAAGATCAGTTGAATGCATTATGGTAGGCTATGCTAAAAATGGGTATAGACTATGGGTACCCAAAACAAGTGAAATTATAATCTCAAGGGATGTTACCTTTGATGAAATTAACATCAACTATATTAGTCAGAAAGCCTCAGAAGATATTGCACAAATGGTAATTGGAGGTGACAGTGTAGGTGATAAAGAGCATCAAAGTATGAGCGAAGGAGACATCCTGGTTCAAAATATCACTGGCACCTCACCTGCACATAGAGACAGCAGTCTAAGCGATACTGTCCAACAGGGTGATCAAACATCACTGCGTAGAAGTGAAAGAATTAAAACTGTTCCAGAGAAATTTAAAGATTATATACTGTACAAGGATTATAATGAAAGTACAACATTTCGGAAAGCCTTCTTTGTTTATTACAATGACTTGCAATCCAAGTTGGCCTGAAATAGTTAGCAATATTGGTGTAGGTGAGTCAGCTAATTTTCGACCTGATATTGTTGTGCGTGTATTCAAGTCCAAACTGAAAGCATTAATTGAGGGCCTTACACTAAAAAAAATCTTCGGTAAAGTTGAAGCACTCATTTATACAATTGAGTTTCAAAAGAGAGGATTGCCTCATGCTCACATTTTACTCTCTTTAAATGAGCAAGATAAAACTGTTAACGCTACCGATATTGATAAAGTTGTATCTGCGGGGATTCCTAACATTCAAACACATCCTACATTACATGAATATGTTGTAAAACACATGATGCATGGTCCATGCGGTGTACTTAATCCAAATTCTGTATGTATGAGAGATGGAAAATGCACAAAAGATTATCCAAAACGATTTAATGAATTTACATGTGAATCATTAAATGGATATCCATTATACAGAAGGCGTGATAATGGTATTAATTCTGAAGTTCGCGGTAGTTGCCTCGACAATCGTTATGTTGTACCATACAATCCGTATTTACTTGCCAAATTTAATTGCCATATAAATGTTGAAGTATGCACTACAGTTAAAAGTGTTAAATACATTTATAAATACGTGTATAAAAGCTATGACAGTGCATCTGTTGAATTAGGTTCAGAGAGAAATGAACCAGGTCAAGAAATACAAATTGATGAAGTTAAACCTTTTTTAAATGGCCGTTATGTCGGATCAACTGAAGCTGTATGGCGCATCTATGAATTACCAATGCATTTTCAATCACATGTCATCGTTAGACTTGACAGTCATTTACCGCGTAGACAGAATGTTTACTTTCGAGAAGGGCAAGAACGTCAAGCAATTGAAAATGCAAGACAAACAAAATTATTAGCATTTTTTGAATTGAATCGATCAGATCCATCAGCGCATGAATATAAGTATATTGAAATTCCTTTGCATTATGTGTGGGAAGATTCCCGAAAAAAATGGAAGAAGAGAAGGCGTGGAGGTGATAAAATCATTACACGCATATATGTAGTATCACCAAAAGACACCTAACTTTTCCATTTACGATTGCTTTTATTACATGTCTGTGGTCCAAAATCATTTGAGGGTGTTAGAACATACAATGGAATTATACACACTTCTTTTGTTGAAGCGTGCCATGCTCACGGCATTGCTTCAAATGATAATGAATGGCGCGAATGTTTAAATGAAGCAAAAGAATTACATTCACCAAAACAAATGCGAAATTTATTTGGTTACATTTGTGCATTAAATGTGCCAGCCAATGCATTGGCGTTATGGAATGAATTTAAAGTATATCTAAGTGAAGATTTTTTGAGAGATTACAACGAAGAAGTATCCTTTAACACAGCTCTATTAGAAATTGAAGATATTTTGAATGTTCATAATTTGTCATGTCAAGAACTTGGTTTACCAGTTCCCACGTATTCGCAGAGAACAGACGAAGCAAATGCTATTGATCCAATAGAACAAGAGTTTCTGTTTTGTGAGCATTATGAAACTGCAAATATTGAACAGCATAATCTAATTGATCGTGTGATTCGTGAAGTTTTGCACCATGATACTGGATCTAATGTTTTTTGTTTAACCGCTCATGCAAGTTGTGGAAAAACATTCACACAAACAGCAATCATTCACAAATTAAATTCGCTTAATCTTAGTTGCATTGCAACAGCGTTCAGTGGCATAGCTTCAACTCTATTACTTGGAGGTAGAACTTTACACAATGTGTTTAAATTGCCTATACCCATTTTGGAAAATTCTGTAGCGAATATTACCACAAATAGTAGCTATGGACGTTACATAAATTCATCATCATTGATAATTATTGATAAAATTTCTATGTGCCCACTGCAAGTGTTGAAAATCATAGATAGATTATTGCAGGATCTATGCAATGAAAATGATAAACATAAACCATTTGGAGTGAAAACGATACTTCTGTGTGGTGATTTTCGGCAAATCTTACCAGTTGTCCCACATGGATCACGTGCAACTTTAATTGAAAATTGTGTCACGAGTTGGCATAAATTTGTTTATTTTCATAAAGTAACGTTTACTCAAAATATGAGAGCCTTACCAAGTGAAATAGAATTTGTCGAATTCTTGAAAAAAATTGGTAATGATGAAGCCCCACAATTCCCTCAGTTTGGTGAAAATATTATTGAAATACCTCAGCAATTAATAGGACATGAAAATAATATTATTAATGAGGTGTATGGAAATAATTCCGAAAACATACTCTCAGATAACATATTGAAGTCAGTTATTTTAGCACCTAAAAATGATGATTGTACTTTTATTAATACTGATATACTTAATCGAATACCAGGTGAACAGAAAACATATCATAGCTACGATAAAATAATCTGTGATGATGACAATGAAATCAATAACTATCCAGTAGAGTTTTTGAATTCTTTAACTATTAGTGGTTTGCCACCACATAAGTTAGTATTGAAAGTTAATTGCATCGTTTTACTGATCAGAAACTTAAATACAAAGGAAGCATTAGTCAATGGAACAAGAATGCGCATCAAGTGTATGCATCGTAATGCTATTGATTGCGAAGTTTTAACTGGAACCGCACGCAAAAAGAGAATTTTGATTCCACGTATAAATTTAACATATTCCAGTACTATTTTACCATTTAACTTTCGAAGAACTCAATTTCCAATTATACATGCATTTGCGATGACAATAAATAAGTCTCAAGGACAAACATTCGAAAAAATTGGAATTTTATTGAGGCAGCCAGTTTTTACACATGGTCAATTGTACGTCGCAGCAAGTAGAGTTCGATCATTCGATGGTTTGAGATTTTATATTTCCGAATATAATGGCCAAGGGCATTTAGCAAATGATGAAAGAGTTTTTACAAAAAACATCGTTTACACAGAAGTTCTGAATCATTAAATTCACTTTCAAACTATTTTAAGTTCAATGGACAACATTTATTTTTTTAACCGCCCGGTTTTTTTGATTTAATGAAAAATATATGAAAAAATACGAGGCACGTATTTTTTATTTCATTTTTTATTTTGTATTAAATTTTTATTTAAATTTTATATAATTCGAAAAAGATAGGCAAAATAACTGTGTAGCCTTGGTGAAACCTGGTCAGTATGGCAATAAAAAAACCCAAGGAAATGTCAAAAAACGTGTTATTGCTTTTTAAATATGGCTTAGCCAAGCTAAACCTCATTTTTCCTATCTTTCATATTTTTCAAATAACTCGAAAATTAATGCATAGAAAAAAAAAATTAAAAAATTATATAAGCTTTGTAGCAGATAATCTTCAAACTGTTTTCGAATTTTGTACCTTACCAAAAATGAAATGTAATCCACTGGAATTGAAAACAATGTATCTTATACTTCTATGAATGTCAAGTCTCATTTTTTATTAGCGTTTATTTGATTCAATAATAACATGAAAAAATTAAAACTGACAATGAATTATATCAAAAAATAAATACGAAACAAGCTGTAATTGTGTTTTTTTTCAACTGTTACTAACATTAAATTTTAAATTTCATAGGTATTGCAGGGAATTAAGGCAAACAACACACGCTAATGACGTATTTCTACACGCTCGCAGCTGACGTAATAGAACAAAATTCAAAAAAATTATATGCAATGATTATAGAGGTATACTCTTTGACAAAAGAACTTCAATAACGTTCAAACTTAAAAATTTAATGAATTACGATCGAATTTCGACCACTGGGCGACCACTAGTATAAAATTAATGTACATTTGAAGTGAAACATTAACGCCATATATTGATTTTCCATGGAGTGGACCACAGCCCTTCCTGAAGTTTTAATATTGAAGCTTTAAAATAATAAGCCTTTATAAATATAAAATTGTAACAAAGGATTTCATACTATTTCTGGTTTCATTTTTATATCATAAAATAAACACGACTGAAAAATATGGAAGTTGAAACATCACAATATATGCCTTTGCAATGAATATAAGAAACTGATAGCACGTGTGCGCGCGCGCGCGCATACACACACACACACACACACACACACACAATAATTCGTGAGGTTTTCCAAATTCCACATTATGCAACTTATATTCACAAAAGAACTAGAGTTGTTACAAAAAGTGAAGAGAATTAAGTCAAATTCAGCCATAACAAACTTCCTCAAATCTGCTGAAGTACTGTACCAATGTGTTTAAATTTCCCTCACTTTTCTATGCTTTGCAAAAAAAAAATTCACTTATATCATATAATTTTTATTTTTTACATGATAATGAAATATGCAACACATAGCCGTAAGCATGAAACACAGACATCTTAACCAGAGATTTTGGTTGTTTGTTATACAGTTTTACTATTATTTCACAGATACTAAAGATACTTGATTTATTATGCAACAGTTTAATAGGAGACAAATTTTCTTTTAAAATTCAAATAGCTGAGGTCACAAAAAGCCATGTAGTCACTCTTTGCAACTATAACTTACAACCAAAAGACTCAATACAATAAAAATGTATTACAATCACAATGGGAAGAATTTGTCTTTAATTATGGGTAACAGTCCCTTTGAGTGCCCTAACAATTTTTGAGTAATAGTTAAAACAAATTATTACTAAATTAAGTACAGGAGATACTTACATGGAAATGGTGTATCGCCAGGATAATAGTAGTATGTGAATTCGGCATGCAATGTTGTAGTCTCTGTTGGGATACTGTGTCTTTCTTTGTCCCCTGAAATACAAATATATTTTAGTAACATTAATAATTAAAAATATACAGTTAATTATAACTAACACTTAATATCTGTCACTACACTCATTACATTGACTGAAGTAACAAATTCAATGGTATATAGAAGCTTTACTTTTACCCTAAAATTCCCTGTGCCAAAATTTCTGTAATAAAGCTAAATGCATATCTTGTACAGTAAACAGTTTAACATGAGTTTTGTTTAAATACTAAAACTACTAGTTCTTTTCAGTACACCATTAACATAAATTATCCCCTAAAGTTAAGAATTATGTTGAATGCTAGAGTGATAAAGAAAACAGTAAATATTGTACTTGTGCGTATACAATACATACAATTTTTGCATACAATAAACTAGTACTACTATGATGTAATAAGTGAATTTTCAAAGTATTTATCAGACAGAGAAGGAACCACCATACAAGAGAAAATGCCAAGTTCTCTAAAATAAATTATATTTTATATAAAATATGATATGACTAGTGGAGTTAGTTAATATAAGCAAGTACCAGTTAACAATATTGGTTGCCAATAGAATTAGTTGAACTTTCAGCTCAAACTATTTTATTGTAGACTTAATTTCTTATAAATACAAAACAATTTAGTAATTTTGTTAATTCTCTCTGACAAGATGTATTTGTATTAGTAGTGACAGGACCCATAATTCAATAAAAAGGATTATGTATAGTGAGTGAGTGTTTGTTTTGGTACACAAAAAAGTGTTTGATGCAGATTAAAGAGTCAGTAATCATACTGTAAATCATAAATATAACATTCCAGAATTATATATACAAAACTGGTCACTGTCCGAGTCTACACCTCCAGATTACAAAAATGTATTGATTGGCTGAATAATCAAAACAGAACTGATCAATAAGACATTTCCTTTATAATGATCTTGATAAAAGCCAGAATATGTAAATAGACAATCTGGCTAATGAAAATTCTGTGCACTAAGCTGCCATTCATGCGTTTATATTTCACAAGAGTACTGAAGAAACTGCTGAAAATGTTTATGATTTGTGCTCTCACAAATGGAAAAACATTCAGCGCCTACACCTAGCTGAAAACACACAGCTCAAGTTTCATCCATCTGTTCTACTAGCACATTGGTGGCATAAGATGGCAATAAACATTTATTTCATCAGGAATCAACAGCTAATCAAACAAGTAATTTTTATTTTCATAGAGTTTAAAATTATGAAATGAGCAACTAACTTAATATAATTTTAATTGTTTGATTAATATAATATAATATTTAATAATATATGATTGATTAATTATAATATATTTAATTTTCAAATAAATGATATTCACACACACACACACACACACACACACACACACACACACACACACACACACACACACACACACACACGCACGCACGCACACACACACACACACACACACACACACACACACACAGTTTATTAACAACATTTAAAGAACTACTTAAAATAAATTATTGACTAAAATATAAAATTGCACAGATTTTTCAGTAATGTCATGATCAACTGGCTCCCCTCCCACTTAGCACTATTTACCACTAAAATTTGTAAACATTTAAGTCATTGTATACCCAATCACAGATACTGTGACATTAATTGTATACAAATACCTTCTCCTTTGTATTGGATTAAGTAATATCAGTATGGAGAACCATACATGACTCCCATGTTCTCAGATTTATATTTAAAACCATTTACGAAATGAAATGTTTCCATAGAAACTACTTCTTTCCACTTATTGCTTCAGTTTTAACCACAGTACTGTGGTCACTGACGTATACCACCACACGTTATTGCACTCGATTTTCACTGATGATGGCAGTCGACGGCACTGCAGAAACGTCTGGTTTTGCAGAAAACATTGGACTACGGCCAAACAGCCCGGGAACGAATTTTAACAATAGTCCAAGAGCTGACGGTAAAAATTCCAGCCAATAAGTAAACAGAAGGAAATGTTTTGAAAATGGTAGTTCACACAGCGAGAATGGAAAAAATCATTTTGTGCCTGGGCGGAAGTTGTTCAATAAATTTTTCTACACCACCCCCGCAAAATTTTTTGAACAGCAATTCAGCCAATAAAGTAACAACTTAAAATTACTGCGAAAACTTAGTGTTTATATAGTTGAGTAAAAAAATATTTTTGTGCCTCATTAAATCTTGTTGGAATGTTTTGGCACAATTGTTTTTTTATTTGTTTTTTTGAGCTGTTACTATACCCATCGAGTAACAGCTTCAAATCATGTTTAAATTCAAGTTTATACTTTCTTTTAATAAAATATGCATTTGTGCCACGTCTAAGCCTGTCAGAAGTACCTGGCACAAAGCTTTGTATTTCTAAAAATAACATGGATTTCCATCCGCATAGGTTCTCCTTGCAGGTATATTTCCAGCTGGTAATTTTAGAAAACTATTGTTATTATTATTATTATTATTTTTATTTATTTTTAGTCGCATGCCTCGAAAGAGTATGAGCAACCAGTTGATTTAACTCTAGAACAAACAATCAATGCCGATGCAGCTAATTCTCTAACAGGTATAAGCCATTTCACCAATTCCATTACCGCCAGGCAACGTTGGGCGTTGAGTCATAGCATACGAACAAAAATTATATCCACAGTCTTACAAAACTTGAAAATAACCGAAGCAAATGATACCGTCAAAGAATTAAACCCGCATAGAATAAATAAAGACCAAAAATGCTTAGAAAACATAATCGATAAGATAAATAAATATATAAATCCATTTGATAAAAGTATAGATAATAATAGTTTATTTAATATTGTCACCGGTCGGGCTGCGTCTAAGGAGACTGCTTGTTTCCTACCGAATGTATATAAATTAGGCGAAGAACAGAAAGAAAATTTTATAATAGCTTGCAATAATGATCGCGTTAGATTTGAAGCATCAATAAAAAATAATGTCATTAAGAATTTTGCGTCGGAATGTCTGAGAAAAATGCAAAAAATTACTGATGGTAGTAAAAACGTCTTAATAAAATGGAGCATGATATTTTTATGGAGCATGATATTATCTCCTTTTGGCCAGTTGCTGGCAATTGCCTTAGAAGAAAAAATTGATATGGCGCAATGTTTATCATATCCATTATCACCAGCACCACCTGCTTTATGCCAATGTACTGGGGAAATGCACAAAACAGATAAATCAGCACTTACAAAAATATTACGCTCTTCTAACGAGAATTTACCACCAACTCGAATAGATGTTGATATAATTGATGGGTTTTACTTTTTATACCATTTAGGTCCATCAGTTCCTCAAACGTTTGATAAAATAACAGAAGTAATATTGTCAAAAATTTGTAATACAACCGCATCCGAAATTCATATTTTTGATCAATATTTCATCCCCTCGATTAAGGAAATAGAAAGGCTCAATCATAATGAAATTAGTACTCCTTATACAATACTTGGACCATCACAAAAGAGGCCCAATGATTTTTATAAGGCTTTAAAAAATATTAAATTCAAAGAAGTATTAATTTCTTTTTTATCAGAATATTGGTGTTATAATAATGTGGTACCATTTTTGCGCATTAAAAAAGTTTATATTACAAATAGAGATCAATGTTTCTTATATCGAATTATGGATAATACTGTTTTAAAAACAGTTGAACAAAATTACGATTGTCACCATGAAGAAGCTGATACCCGAATCATTTATCATTTGAGTAAACTGGAAAATAATAAAAAGGTCATGATTAAAGCGTCTGACACCGACATCCTTGTTATTGTACTTGGAAATATACATAAATTACCGACATTAGAAATATATTTAAGCACGATAGGATCAAAGCCTAACGTAATAAATTTTATAAATTGTACAAAATTAGCTGAAACACTTGGTGATCTTTTGTGTCGTGCTTTGCCCGGTTTTCACGCATACACAGGGTGTGATTACACCGCTAGTTTTTATAGGAAAGGAAAGGTAAAGACATTTAAAGAATTAGAAAAAAATCTGCAAGTTCAACATGTATTTGCTTGTTTAAACAAAATTGAACAAATTGATAATATGAAGAACATGGAAATTGTGATGATATAAAAGAAGCCGAAATATATTAAATAAATAAAATACACTGCCAGGACTTACCTGTACTCAGTCGCAACTACTTACCTGTTATTTAAATTTCATCAGAAGACCAAGGTCGCCACGATTATTTTTTATAGGCTAAAATATCGAAAACCTTTATACTCCACCTTAAATAAAAAGGACAATTTTGCTATCTGACCACACCCAATTAATAATTCAGAAAGATCCCGGAACGTTAGACGAATCTTGCAGCACAGAAATGAGAGAGTAATAATGACGAAATAACTTAAACTAACACACGATTATATTGTAAATTAAATAATTTTAATTTCTCACACACGTTTTATGGATACTACCAGAACACTACAAAACCAATTTTTTAAATCTAATTTTTGGTACCATTTTTAATTATCATTATTAAGACAGCCCATTCTGCACATTCTCTCTTTCATTCAAATTTATACTGTACCCCTCGTTTGATTAATTCATAGATCTATTTATTAAGCTTTTCACTGTCACTATTCTGGACGAATAAAACACGTGTCGGTCACCCGATTCAATTGTTCATTACTCATTGTTGTAAGTCCCAACGCCACCGCACAAATGGTACTCGGTACGTTCGTGAATTCCTCGAGTCCCGGTCGGTATTAACGATATTGTTGTTTTACTCACATCTTATAAAACTACACCGACAAAACTGTAAGCGTCTGTTAATGGAGTCGGCTTCTTGTGGACAGCCTAACGCAGACTGCCAACGGGCGGAAGCTGTGGTTCACTGCCACCGGATCTCGTCGTTGTTCAAAGTTGAGTTGTTGTGGCTTATTGGCTAAGCACGTTCTACATAGTGATTGTTTCTGTAGTGAGTGCCGACGATATTAGGCACTGCTAGTCTGACGTCACTAAAAGGAGGCGGTCCTTAGCCATGCTTCCTCCATCTCAGTAAAGGAGACTGTGAATAGAATTATCTCCTGGCATCTTGGTTTTTGGACGGCGGCGTCCCTCCGAGCGTAGGCCTGTGTTGCGCGTGCGTGCGCGGTCACATTTAAACAAAGTTCTGAGAAATCGAGGGTGGTACAAATTCTTTGCCTGGTTTCGCAACGGAATATTACGTTGCTGCTTTGTTCCAAACGGTTTCAGTCAACACGTGGTCTGTTACAATGGAATTAACTTGCACAATATTTTTATGAAACCCCGAAAACTGGAATAAAATAAAATACAAATACCCCATAAATGCTATAAATATAAGTACCCAATTTTGACACGTTACAATACCCCCCCCCCAATGAGAATTCTTCTGTCCCAAAACAGAAGAAATCTCATTGATAAAACCCCTAAGAGGACCGGTGAGGAACTGGTGCCAAAAACCCCCTTGTTCTTATACTTCATGGGTACACGACCCCCCTGGCTCGGCGACTATGGACGCATCTGAACGAGATCACTGGACTTCTCCGTAAGAGATCCCAACACCGAAAAATCGAACAGACCCGTACCATAGCGCACCTCACCGTCTAACATGCTACCCCCAAAATCCAACACCCTGGCTTAGACTATGCCAGATCCTCCACCGATATGTTTCCCCTTGTATGCAAGCTGGGCTGCCTTTAGCAGATACTGGGCTCACACACACTCACATTACATATTATAAATTAAAAAATTCTTTTAAAGTTTCGTTAAAATACCACTCACTGGTTGTTTCCATTTAAAATCAAATCAAAATTTTGTATATATTTTAAATTATTCTCTTCATTGGTTTTTTCTGTTACTTAAAATAAATCAATTTAAACATTTCTTACAATTAAGAACATCCTTAACCTAACATGGATTACCTAGAGTCTAACAATACAATTCAATAGCATAATTCAATAAAACTAAACATGGTTAGTACACGAACAATAAAATAATCAAAGTTTAAAATATCCCTTAGCTGGCAGGCAAACAATCATTTTTTTTTTTAATATTTTCCAAAAAATTTTAAAATTCAAAGAAAAAAATTTAAATTTATTAAAAGGTTTCCTTTGCATATAGAAATTATTTAAAATTTGTTTAAATTGATCAAAAAACAAAAATTGAATTGACTTCCATACCATTAACTTATATGACCTCACTCTCAGCTGATCACAACTAGGTCAAGTCCACAACCTTGACCTATGTACGTTATGTACAAGTTCTATCTGAAAATACATTTAACATCTGTAACAATCTAACTTGAAACACAAAACATAATAAAATAAACATTTAAAATAACAAAATATTATTATAAATAATAATCAAATTGACATATAAATTATTCAAAATAAACACTCTCTAACGTTACCTTTTCAAATTCTATCAAAATTAGTCACTGGTTTCAATAAAAATATTTTATTATTCTTCTTATAAATCTCTTTCTTTATCTGACAATCTTATTCTCCATTACTGTGGGTGATTTAAATATTTATCTCATTTAATTTACTACTTGATCTGTATACATATATAATCTTTCTCCCTCTGACTCTAACCACTAACAACTTTAACTTACATGACACCCATCTCTATCAAAATATCTATCCCACAATCTCTAAACCCAACTTATCATTAAACTCAAATCGCCACCTTCTCTCTATACATATACAAAAAATACTCTCTAACCCTTTGTACTTAGGATACGTGTTCCCCCCCCCCCAAAAAGCTCATTTCCCATTATATGGTCCCTGGATTCTACCTGAGGTGACCCCTTCCCACTAAATCGGTCCCATCCCGTCCCAACCATTATGTTGCGGACTCCCACATTACACTACCCCCTATTACAAAATTACCATCCCCAATAATCTCAAACTTATGACCTTACTTCAACTACACCAAAAGAACATCATCAATTATAAACATCAATATATCGCTCAAAACTCTACATATATTCCCCTAACTACTGTGTCAACATCAATACTCAAATTCTATTACATTACCTCATAACAACATTACCTTACTTCAAAACAATATTTCCTCTCTACTACCCCTTTAACTTTGACTTCAACTTGGACTGATCTATATGTCCCACAAAATACTCATCACCCCAAAACTATCTTTTATTATTTCTGACAATTCCTTTAAAATCTTACCACATTAAATTACTTTTCTCATTATTTAAATAGCATCTGTAATACATTAAAACATTACATTAAACATTAATTACCTGGGACATTTACAACCAATATAACAGTGACATTTTATTGCTGATCAGCTGATCTCCTTACTAAAGTGAAGACACCTTCAAAATTTAGCAAATTACATGAAATATATATTTTATCAATCCTTACTTCTAACCTCCTTGTTTCCCCTTTTTCTGATTCTGATACTTTATGTTAACCGCCTGCCAGTCGGCTTAGTTATTTGCTTAGTTTAAAAAAAAAATACACAAATTATATAAAACATATACTTTCTATCAACTCTTATATCTAACCTACTACAATACAATATTACATTTAAAACATAGAATGAACACCTTATAGTGAATGTATGAGCATCTAGTTATTTAAACAGAACACAAGCATTTCTGTTAGATCAAAATTTGAGTTAGCAATTTTTATGTTATAAAATTTAAATTCGTGACTCATCTGAGCAACCCCCTGTTACACACACAAAAATTTTCAAATTTATTATTAATAATTATTATATATCATCTTTCAGTTAGTATTAAATTTTTTAATTATCATTTTTATTTAACAAAATTATTTCAAATCATTTCATTATTGAATTAAAATCTTTTTTTTTTTTATCTGAGTTACACCTGTAAACATTTTTATTATACATGATTCGTACTATAAAATTTCTATACTTACAGTCCATTTAAATTGACATACACAAAATATCTACCCCCCACACCCCAATACTTTCACCTCACCTCTGAAACATTTAACACACATGTTAGTTTACATCAAACAATTTATCATTTAATTACCAAATTCACAACTCTCGTAAAAATAATTTAAAATCATTAAAAAATTTAATTATACAACATTTAAATCAATCAGAATATTTAAAACATTTCAGATCATTTTAATTAATTTAATTATTAACAATACAAAATTCATTACCATCAAAACAATTACAATTCTCTGATTACTGTTTTCAAAATTAATTCTGTTTATTTATTTAACTTGCAAAATATTAATCTTATTATTACAACAGTTATCTACCTACATACACTGTTCACTTAACCACAACACATACAATTGACTTCACTACATATTTATTTACAAATCTGATTCATTATTTATTCAGTTATCATATTTCAATGTCCAAATCAGCTAGGTCAAAACCCATAAAACAAAATATTTATAACTGTCTTTTATTGTTTTATGGTTTAGCCTCCATCGTCAAAAAGATATCTCACATATTTGTAGACTAAATTATTTTTGTTTACCTTGAGTTTATTATTATTATTTTCATAAACCATTATTTCTAAATTCTTCATCATACCATTTATTATTTCATACAACTTGTCGCTATCAGTTAATTTTGTCCAGTCTCCGTCAGTAATTTTTCTAAACACCAAATCAATTATTTTATCATTATTTATAACGGTTTTATTCACATATTCAGCTCTCTCAATATCTAACACCTGCACCAACATCTCATAACCTCTATTAATCTCAAAAATTTTTATTTCTCTCTCTCTTTCATTACAACACCTCTCATAACCATACTGAACTCTCCCATTCCATGCAGAGGGCAATACCACAAAATTATTTAAATACCATCTGGCCCTACCAGATAAACACTAAAAACTTATATGACCTTCTGAAGACCTCTCGTCTTCTACAAAAACTATTGAGGAAGTCTTGTCCTCCATCAACACTTGTGAAGTCTCTGCTTCACATTTAACCCCATAAAAATTTGCCCCCTGTTTCTTACCCACAATATCACTCTCTTTCCACTCATTATCTAACTCACCAACATTAATTACTACGCCTTTACAATCTATTACTTTCTCTCTCTCACTCACTATCTCTATCTACCGCTATCCAATACTTCATTATTATTATTTAACATTATTACATCACTGGAATTAATTATATTCACATCACCACTTACCTCTGCATTGTGGTCACCATCTCCCACTATTTGGTCACTGTTATTTATTAATTCATTATCACTGTCACTCACCTGGTTAATGATTTCTTCCCTATCATTAACAACATTATTACCACTTACCTGTGTTAACTCAACTTCTGTACTCTCTTTTAACTGACATCTATCTTCCTCCCACTTCTCGTCTGGTTTACCAAAAGCATTTTTTACTGTATTACAACCCTTACTCATTATTTCCTTTGTTTTGTCTAATTCTATGTGTAACTCATCAAAACTCTTATTCAGATTATCAAAATGTTTATTCATCATTTCCTCCCTCTCACAAGCCGTTTATTAATCATATCAAAACTCTTGTTCGTAATCTCCATATATTCCTCCAAACCTTTCTTAATCATTAGCAAAATATTCCTCTTATAATCAGATTCACTCATATCATCATTATTTACCTTATTCTCTGCCACCTGATCGACTATCTTACCTTTATCATTAGTCATCTCACTATGTTTATTGATTTCTGCAAATATTCCTTCTTCTTGTTCTTCCATTTGGGTTAACCTATCGTCTAAATTACCCCATTCCTCATCCGTCATTTCGCCTACCACCTCTCTAAATTCACTCTCCCACTCAAAACCCATATCATTACTTTGTATTAGAGACATGTTTAAAGTTTAGGTTTATACAACACTTTTTATATATAAAACCCCTTCTTTTCTATAATCAAACACCTAACACTACTGTGAATCACAACACAAACATAACCTACTCACACGTAAATACGTACTCTAAATATTGTTTACAAATTCGTCATTACCACATCCTATTTTCTGTGCATTAAAATAGGTCTATCTCGTATAAATAAAATTAAACGAAAATCCTGGCAGCGAGAGCCAGTGTGATGATATAAAAGAAGCCGAAATATATTAAATAAATAAAATACACTGCCAGGACTTACCTGTACTCAGTCGCAACTACTTACCTGTTATTTAAATTTCATCAGAAGACCAAGGTCGCCACGATTATTTTTTATAGGCTAAAATATCGAAAACCTTTATACTCCACCTTAAATAAAAAGGACAATTTTGCTATCTGACCACACCCAATTAATAATTCAGAAAGATCCCGGAACGTTAGACGAATCTTGCAGCACAGAAATGAGAGAGTGATAATGACGAAATAACTTAGACTAACACACGATTATATTGTAAATTAAATAATTTTAATTTCTCACACACGTTTTATGGATACTACCAGAACACTACAAAACCAATTTTTTAAATCTAATTTTTGGTACCATTTTTAATTATCATTATTAAGACAGCCCATTCTGCACATTCTCTCTTTCATTCAAATTTATACTGTACCCCTCGTTTGATTAATTCATAGATCTATTTATTAAGCTTTTCACTGTCACTATTCTGGATGAATAAAACACGTGTCGGTCACCCGATTCAATTGTTCATTACTCATTGTTGTAAGTCCCAACGCCACCGCACAAATGGTACTCGGTACGTTCGTGAATTCCTCGAGTCCCGGTCGGTATTAACGATATTGTTGTTTTACTCACATCTTATAAAACTACACCGACAAAACTGTAAGCGTCTGTTAATGGAGTCGGCTTCTTGTGGACAGCCTAACGCAGACTGCCAACGGGCGGAAGCTGTGGTTCACTGCCACCGGATCTCGTCGTTGTTCAAAGTTGAGTTGTTGTGGCTTATTGGCTAAGCACGTTCTACATAGTGATTGTTTCTGTAGTGAGTGCCGACGATATTAGGCACTGCTAGTCTGACGTCACTAAAAGGAGGCGGTCCTTAGCCACGCTTCCTCCATCTCAGTAAAGGAGACTGTGAATAGAATTATCTCCTGGCATCTTGGTTTTTGGACGGCGGCGTCCCTCCGAGCGTAGGCCTGTGTTGCGCGTGCGTGCGCGGTCACATTTAAACAAAGTTCTGAGAAATCGAGGGTGGTACAAATTCTTTGCCTGGTTTCGCAACGGAATATTACGTTGCTGCTTTGTTCCAAACGGTTTCAGTCAACACGTGGTCTGTTACAATGGAATTAACTTGTACAATATTTTTATGAAACCCCGAAAACTGGAATAAAATAAAATACAAATACCCCATAAATGCTATAAATATAAGTACCCAATTTTGACACGTTACAAAATATTACAAGAATTTACATCCAAATTTTACGGCATAAATTGTAAGAGCGTAAACGATGCCAGACTGTTAATTTTTCAAAGTCGATTTTCATCAACGTCGGTCGCGGAATATTTTGTAAAAAAAGTGAAAAGCTTTGATTCAACCCTAATTCCTCCATGCTGGAGATCACTGAAACAAAAGATCTTACGTACAATTTATGTAACGTCAATGTGGCAAAATGCTACAGAAGTAAATTGCGTCAAACTGTTACCAGAACAATGCGGTTGGATTGTCGATGACGACAAAATCGAACCACTTTGGTTCGAAGGTGAGCCCACACCTCTTTTAGTTGAAGACATTGTCCTGGTAGAGACAGACGAAGATATAGAATTTAGTGAAGTTGATAATGATAGTGATGATTATAATGATGTTGGGTAAAAATTAAAAAAGTAGTAATTAACGCATGAAAAAAATGAACTAAATTAATAATATTACAATTTTCTGTATAGTTCATCAATTCATTTAATTATAAGTGCGTTAAAGACCAATTTAATTATATTATATATGTATGTTTTGTAAAATGCTGTAATAAATCATTATTACTTTTTGTAAATAGTGATAATTATTCCCATTCCCATAGTGTTTACCATTTTATTCCCAAATACTCATGTAATATATGATACTAGAAATTGCATGTTATTGCGTCACTCTCTATCTTATTTTAGTGGTATATTGAAAAATAGAGTGTTCAGAAATACAGTACAATGGCATAGCATAGCATTCGTAATCACTAATTGGACGAACAACAATAGTTTTCTAAAATTACCAACTGGAAATATACCTGCGAGGAGAACCTATGTGGATGGGAATTCCATGTTATTTTTAGGAATACAAAGCTTTGTGCCAGGTACTTCTGACAGGCTTAGACGTGGCACAAATGCATATTTCATTAAAAGAAAATATAAACTTTAATTTAATCATGATTTGAAGCTGTTACTCGATGGGTATAGTAACAGCTCAAAAAAACAAATAAAAAAACAATTGTGCCAAAACATTCCAACAAGATTTAATGAGGCACAAAAATATTTTTTTACTCAACTATATAAACACTAAGTTTTCGCAGTAATTTTAAGTTGTTACTTTACTACCTGAATTGCTGTTCAAAAAATTTTGCGGGGGTGGGGTAGAAAAAATTATTGTACAACTTCCGCCCAGGCACAAAATGATTTTTTCCATTCTCGCTATGTGAACTACCATTTTCAAAACATTTTCTTCTGTTTACTTATTGGCTGGAATTTTTACTGTCAGCTCTCAGTCTACAACAAACTACTACTTTGTTGCCGATAATGTAGTACACATGACATAAATAAAAATTATCCCCGCCCCATTCAACTATAATTTTCATTTATAGAAAATTACCCCCACCCCGTTCAACTAGCCTCTTCATTTATAGATATTTCATCTACGTTTCTACAGTGGATTATTAAGATCTTCTTATCAGGATACTTTATTTATCAAAATTAAATACTTTACTCTTGTTACAACAAAAAATGTTTCAGGCAAACTGCCCTTTCCCCATAACCGATCTTCACCAAAATCAAAAGGCCTTGAGTCTTCTACAACTCAGGCACATATGTAAAAAAGTATCTGATTCTGTTTGAATTTGCGGCTGTTACCGTTTGACAAAAAATTCTATAGACAGATAGACACTTTTCAAAAAATTGACTTTTCTTCATGTTTTGAAGTAGTACAATCAGGTTCAGATGTTATCTCGAACACGATTTTTTTCGCCATAACCATACTTCCATTTCCTTATGGAACATGGAAGTTAAAGGAGTGGAAAAAAGGAACATATCTAAACACCAACATATTTCCAGTTACAATGAACCACCAATTTCGTTGTACCCTCGAAATTTCATGTTACTACTGCCTCAGATATGCATATTAGGTAGGTCGATATAATGTTTATGAATTATGCAGTACACATACAAAATTATGTTCCATTATATTCGTGTCATTTGTGTGTACAAATTTTACATAGGTTCAAATACATAGACAATGAAACTACTAAATACTATGTAACGTGTCCAAAATTGGGTTATTTTATTTATTACAGTATGGGGTATTTGCATTTTTATTTATTTATTTTGTGTGGGATTTTATAAATTTATTGTGAAAGTTTTATTTTCCGGCAACGTTATTTCCATTACAACAGAACACGTGGTAAGAAGCAGTAAGACGCAGTGGCTATTGTGTAAATCGTCAAGGAATTCGCGCCACCCTAATTTTCTCAGAACTCTGTATATGTGTGGCGATGCACGCACGCCACTACTCAAGTACGCGCTCTGCCAGGACGCCGAGTTGGTTTAAAGCAAGATGGCTTGAGCAAATTTAATTCAGCAATGTGCGTTTGAGCGGCAGGAAATCATGGCTAAGTCCGGCCCTTTTGTGACGTCAGCCAGTGCCTAGCTGAAATCGTCTGCTATCGTCACTCCAAAAAACTACATGCATAGAATGGGACGAAGCTTCGGCGACGAAGCCCAAGGCAGTGCTTTCCGTTAAAAGTATGAGATCACATCAGCAACACCTGCTACGTTATCGTCCCCAGTCTGCTAACTGAACTTTCCGGCGCCGGAACGAGCAAAGTAGGCTCGTCATAAAACTTTCTATTTTAACAGCCAAAAGTGTCAGGAGAAAATTTTATGTGACCGCGGTCGAGTTTAAAAAAGATTAAAGAATGTAACTGTATGATTTTCGGAAAATAAACCACAAGAAAGTAACAGACGATGAGTGCGCGCACGAACCACGTGCCGGCGGTTTAAGTGTAAGGGCTGGGTGGGGCTTATTATAAAATGTTAAGGGCTAAATAAATTTTCTGTGAGTATGCGTGAGTGAGCAAAGCTGGGCTGTTTGTGTTTGTGTTTGTGTGATCTAATTAAGGTAAGACCATAGCATAAGTAAGAACAAGTAGTATTCATGTACCGAATCAAACAAGAGAGGAAATTAGTAAGAAGTTATGTAAGATGCAAAAGCATGATAAAATTTGTTTTCTAATTTGAATTTAAATGACTTGACAAAATTAAAATGCAATTCTCTTCATAAAAATGTGTTGTGTAAATCCTTCACACAACCTTGAAAATTACGCCTGTATCCTAAAGTTCGTATGACGCAACCCTGAAGCCGAGGTTACGGAGTGATGGTAAGTGGAAGTTTCTTCACTTTTATTTTGTATTTTTATTATGTATCAATAAAGAACATCTCAATGGCGCCACGAACCGGAACGAATTTAATAATATGAAATTCCATACCTACAAATAAGATACAAGCGTAATTTAGAGGTTGAGTGAAAATATGTAAAGTTACATAAAATAATACTTGTTCAAATAATAAATAAATCACATATTTAAAAGTATAATAATGGAAAATACTGAAGTGAAGTCGTTTTGTCTGACTTAAATGTTACAAGCGAAGTAGCTGAATTAGATGAATCAGCTGTTCTGAATAGTCTTGAAGTACATTCAACACCGAATGTAGGTCGAGACGACAAAACTATGAATGTAAGTAACACAAGTGAAACAGATAATACAGAGGATTCAGGGATTCAAGCAACCCCGACCTCAACAAAATACAATAAGGTGGATGATGATATAATGAGTACAGTCGACTCCCTCTCGTTCGGACTCCGATGGTTCGGACGCCGGATGGTCCGGACTACTTCTTGGAAATGAGTCATCAGCGCGCGCCGGGTTTCTCACGGCCGAAAACGACAGGATTGAGCGGTCTGTTTATTTCCGGCCTACATGTAAACAAAGATCCTCAGTTCGGCTTACGATTGCGTTTGCTCCGGATCGTCATACAGTGTACTGTAGCTGTTTTTACTAATTACTACTGATATTGTTGTGTGTTTTAATAATTTTCAATGTGAGTTACATATGTTATTATAAGTGAGTTTATTTGTTAGGTGAAATTGTAGTTTCAGTAACTCTGATTATTTGACAGTAAAATTCTCAAAAATGAGTGAAAAACGGAAGCATAATACGGTTAAAATGCAAGACAGACTTAATATTTTACAACGTTTAGATAAGGGTGAATCAGTGCAAAGTATTTGTACGGAGTTTAATGTAGGGAAAAGCACAGTTTATGATTGGCGGAAAAACAGAAAATCGATCGAGGATTTTTGTATGCAAATTGAAGTCGAATCCGTCCTTTCTACTCGATCTACCTTGAAAAAACCACACCATGAACTTGTTGATGACGCATTATGGTTGTGGTTCATGCAGGAACGTAGAAGAGGGACTCCTATAAATGGGCCGATTTCGAAAAAAAAAGCCGTCATTCTTCATTCAAAACTTGGGGAAAAAGGAAACTTCTCGGCAAGCGATGGGTGGCTAACGAGATGGAAAAAACGGCATGGAGTGCATTTCCTTGGAGTTTGCGGGGAGAAGCTTTCAGCAGACCAACCGGCAGCTAATGATTTTTCTGAAAAATTGAAGCGTATCATTGAGCGTGAAAAACTAACCCCAGAACAAGTGTACAATATCGATGAGACCGGGCTTAACTATAAACTTTTGCCTAATAAAACCTTTGCCACTCCTCAAGAAAAGTCTGCTTCGGGCTTTAAAGTAAATAAAGAAAGGATCACTGTTGCACTATGCTCAAACGCAACTGGGACACACAAGTGCCGCTATTTGTGATTGGAAAGTCGGCCAAACCCAGAGTATTCAAAAACTTAAACATGTCTTCCCTTCCAGTGTATTACAGGTCACAAAAGTCTGCCTGGATGGATTCTTATTTGTTTAAGGAGTGGTTCGTGGCTCAATTTGTTCCGTCTGTAAAAGAACATTTGACATCCTTGAAATTGCCAGTAAAAGCAGTTCTTGTGCTTGATAATGCCCCTACGCATCCAGAGGAAGGTCTCGAATGTGATAGTTACAGTGACATCAAGCTTTTATATATGCCTCCAAATGTAACAAGTATCGCACAGCCCATGGACCAGGGTGTAATCGAATGCTTTAAGAGAAAATACCGGAGGAAGCTTCTTTCAGAAATTTTGGATCAGATGGATGGTAATGACAATGCAGGTCTCATCCAGACGCTCAAGACAATTAACATTAAGGACGTCATTTATATCGCTGCTAAATCGTATGATGAAATCCCATCATCTACGTTTACCAAATCCTGGAGAAAATTGTGGCCAGATGTTGAAACTCTCGTTGAGAAGAGACAAGAAGACAACCCAAATACAATAGGGTTAAATATTCATGCAACTGAACCTGATGACAACCACTCAATTTTAAAGGATTTACAACGGCTGCCTGATTCTGCTAGTATTAATGAGAATGACGTTGTGGAATGGATTTCGCGAGCTGATGATGAACTGGCTAATGAAATCCTGAATGATGACGAAATCGTCGATGTAGTCCTTCGTCAAGAGGAAGAAAAAGAAGAAGACGACGACGAAGGTGATAGTGAAGCGGGAAATGGCGTGGGAATTTTGACTCATGCAGAGGGTAGGGCAGCACTGGAACTGGCAACTACCTACGTCGAACAACAGCCTGGCGCATCAGCTGTGGATGTTATGTTTCTAAGGAAGTGGCGTGATTATGCCTTCAAGAAAACAGTTGAAGTAAAGAAGCAGAAGAAAATAACAGATTTCTTTTAATATTGCAAAGCCAAGTTTTTCATTAGTTTTAGGTTTAAGTTTATTCGTTTGGGACAATTTTATGAACCTAAAATTGTGTTCCGTACACTTGAAAATTGTCTTAAAATGTGATTTATAAATATAGATACGCTATTACAGGTTGTAATTTACATAAGTAAAAAACCGCCGGATGGTCCGGAAATTTTTTAATCCGGACAGGGATCCGGTCCCGAGGTGTCCGGATTAGAGGGAGTCGACTGTATTATACTTAATCAATTAGAAAAAATGAATAATAAATTTGATAGTCGTTTTGACAGTAATGACATAAAATTAGACAGACAAAGTAGGGATTTTAATGAGCTAAAAAAAAAATTAATGAAATTAATAAATGTTGTAAAAATACCAAAGTAGAATTTACTGATAAAATTAACGAGGTAGAAACCAGGTTAGATAATTCAATACAGCAGATAGATGTTAAATTTGATGAAATCGATAATCAGATAAGTAGAGTTGAGAAGCAAATCAATGAGAATAAGGAAAAATTAATTAATTCAATGAATGAGTATAACGATGACATAGAATCTAAAATTAATAAATGTAATACTGAAACTGAATGTAAGCTGAGTAGTGTAGTAATGACAGTTGAAAAAATTAGTCAAAATATTGATGAACACCAAAATAAGATAGACTCTAAAATAAATGAAATTGAAAATAATTATAAGACAGAAATACAAGCAGTAAATGAATCTATCGATGTAATATCAAAGAATAACGTACAGTCTGAATATAGTAATGACAAAAAATTATATTCACTTGAACAAAACATTAGTAGTATGAGAGACGAATTAAGTTTAGTAAGAAACCAAAATTTAAATAATGTTACTGAACACATATTCATGACACGAGACACAAACAATGAAATAGAATTAGAAACTTTTAGTAGTGAAAATAGGAGAGTGCATCCAATGCAATTTTTGAATCGAGTGCGGGAATTTGACAGATTTAATGGTAGTAGTTGGGAGGTTAAACATATAAAAATTTTGAAATATTTTAAAGGCAATTCGGAGATATGGGCGGAGACACATCGAAACGAATGGGAGAGGTATGGAGATTTTGAAAAAGCCTTTCGGAATAAATACTGGTCGGAGGAGGAGCAGGAGATACTACGAAGCCAAATAATGGGAACCGGGAGCTTTGGGAGGAACAACCGTAATATTACCGTCTATACGATGAAGCTATACAATGAAGCTAAGTACTTAGAACCACCGCTGCCATTCCAGTCGTTTGTACGCCACATCAGCAAACATCTACCGAGGGAAGTACAAATCACTTTAATGACCAGAGAGGTAAGTGATATCAGTGAATTAGAAAAAATATTGGATGTTTTTCAGAATATTAAGGACCAGGAAGACAGCAGACGCATACAACAACTTAATATGCAAAATGGAGGTAACTATACACCAAGAGGAGGACCAAACGGGGGAACCACACACAATGGTCGAGAACGGGACAGACGATACCCGATGTGGAAATGTGACGGGTGTCTGGTGGAAATTATGCTGACCGTAATTTTTGTTATAGATGTAGAAGGGCGAGGCCCGGACAGCAGCAAAGGACACAACAGAGATTCAACAACCCACAGCAGAGGAACGGGGACCGACGAGCAGAGAATACGAGAAACGAAGGAGGAAATCAGCATATGGGTAGAGTGTATACGCCCCGAAGTGCAGACGAGAGGACGGGAAACTAAGGAGGACAATGGATGAGGAGGCCCGGCCATTGTCGAGGAATAACCACGGGGTCCACGAAAATAAATACAGGAATAACACGATTCGCACGGACTTGGCTACGGAATTGATGGAAGAAGAGGAGGCGGAAACGAGGAGACAAGAGGCGTGGTTGACTGAGGTAAAACTGGAAATAGAAGGTAAGTCAGTCTTGACACTTACAGACACAGGTAGTGAAATATCTGTAATAGCAGAACATGTACTGAATAAATTGAAAGAGACTAACAAACATATTCCGTCTTTGCCAGTAGCGGGAGTAACAATTGTAGGCATTACGGGTGTTAGAAGTAAACGGGTTACAACACAAGTCCAGTTGAACATGTTAATAAACGGGGAAAGCTATGAGAATACATTTTTAGTTGTAAGGGGTTTAAATTTAGAAGTAATTTTGGGTAATGACTTTCTAATCAGGAATAATGCGGTCATCAATTTTAGAAAAAGAATTTTAGAATTGAGCAATGAAAATAAACAAATAATGGTTAATTTTGAACGGGTTTTAGACACAGTAAAGATTTCGGGTATAAGGGTTATACCAGATAAGACCATAAATAGGGATATGGAATTTAGTATACATGTGTGTAGAGAGAGTGTGAGTGAAGAGAGTGGGGAGAGAATATGGGCGGATAGAGAGGTTAAATTTTGCGGGGAGGGTGGCGTAATAGGGAGTTCTCAGCGTAAAGCGCTGTGGCGGGTAGTCGAGGATTATAGGGGAGTGTTTGCCGTGGAACCAGGAAGGGTAAAAGGTTATGAATGCGAGTTAAAGGTGAGGGAGCATGCGCCATATGTCCAACGTAGTTATCCGGTACCATATTCGAAACGGGAGGCCGTACAATTAGAATTGGATAGGATGTTAGCGGGGGATATTATAGAAAGGTCGGTATCAACTTATTCCAACCCTTTAGTAGTAGTGATCAAAAAAGATGGGAGAGTGAGGTTATGTCTAGATGCCCGCAAAATCAATCAAATAATTATTCCAGACCGGGAGTCACCTGAAGCGATAGAAGAGATTTTTCAGAAATTCAGCGGTGTGAAATATATGACCTCTTTAGACTTAACCGCCGGCAAGTCCCGTTGGCAGTAAATAGCAGGAAGTATACCGCGTTCTTGTTCAACGGAAAAAATTATCAATTTAAGCGATTGCCATTTGGTTTGAACACCAGTGTAGCCAGCTTTATCAAGTGTCTTGATGAGATTTTGCAACCGCACAACTTAGATTTTTTAACCATATATGTGGATGACATACTGATAGCTTCTAGAACATTTGAGGAGCATGTCGAACATTTAGAGTATGTATTGGAGAAGTTGCACCAGGGAGGTCTGACGGTAAATTGGGACAAATCAAAATTGTTGCAAACTGAGATACATTTTTTAGGTTTCATCATAACACCTACAGGAATACGTGCTAATCCGGATAAAGTAGAATCCATCCTGACGTTCCCGGAGCCTAAAAATATAAAACAATTGCAAAGTTTTCTTGGTCTCTGTAATTTTTACAGGAAGTTCCAGCGGAACTACGCCCAGACGACGGCCCGACTCAGCGCAGTGCTGCAAAAGAACAAACAATGGAGGTGGGGCGATAACGAAAGAGCAGCGTTCAACGAAATCAAAAATAAGTTGGCTGATATGATATTAATGAACCATCCGAATTTTAATGATAAATTTTACTTACAGACAGATGCTAGTAATATAGCACTTGGAGCGGAACTTTACCAAGAGGACGAGGCGAAAGAACACAAAACCATTGCCTTCGCCAGCCGGACGCTGCTAGCTGCAGAGCGCAACTATACTACCACCGAGAAGGAGCTCCTCAGTATAGTGTTCGCCGTGAGGAAGTTCCGTACGTACCTGCTGGGTAATAGAACCATCATCAGGACGGACCATAAAGTGCTGTCGTTCCTGAATACTTGCAAACTCACACACAGCCGGATAACCAGGTGGGTGTTAGCTCTTCAAGAGTATAATTTTTCTTGGGAATACATTAAGGGTATGGAGAACCGGGTGCCAGACACCCTATCACGAGTAGACATAGACAGAAATAGAACGGGTAGAGATATCAAAGAAATAAGAGATTTATAGATTGTCCAGGGAAGATAAACTTTTTGGGGAAGAACTGAAGGATATAAATGTAATGCAAAGAGCTGATAGTAAACAAAATAAAATCATTACTAGCGTAGAATCAGATGCAGATGAGTTTGGTTATAAACAGTATTTTCAAGTGTTTAAAGGGAGTTTGTTTAAAAAAGTAGAGGGGAGAGAGAGGGATTGGAGGTTAGTTATACCTGAAAGGTTGATAGAGACAATAGTGTGGGACTGCCACCTTAGATATGGGCATTTTGGGGCACGGAAATGTGTGAATGTGTTGAAGGAATCCTGTCTATTTAAAAATATGGAGAAACGCGTCCGAAAAATACTTAGAGTTTGCGAGATATGTCAGAAATCTAAAGTTGTGAATTATAGGTTAGAAGGAGAACTAAATTACATTAAAGTAGAAAAACCATTTGATTTAGTAGCGGTAGATTTGTATGGCCCATTGCCGAAAGGTAGGGGTGGAGTGATGCATATTTTTGTTGTACTTGATACTTTTTCCAAATATGTAAGGTTATATAGCGTGAAGCGAGGAACAAGTAAGGTGCTGAGTGAGAAGATCACACGCGACTACATGATCAATGTGGGAAAGCCGAAGGTGATATTATCCGACCATGGACCGCAGTTCATCAGCGGAAGATGGCACCAGACTCTCGGATGGGAAGGTATCATCCCAAAGCACACCGCAGTATATCACCCGCAGTCCAATCAGGCGGAGCGAATCATGAGAGAGTTGGGCAGAATTTTCCGAACGTACTGCCACGCCAAACATAGCGAGTGGCCACTCTATGTGCAGAAAATTGAAAATTGGCTTAACTGTACCACCCACGAGTCGACGGGTTTCACACCTTACGAGCTAATCAGAGGAAAGCGTCCACAGAGAATTTTGGAACAATTAATTGAGTATCCACCAGAAACTAACACTATTGGTCACGATGTTAAACTTAGGCTAGCGAATGAAAGCTTGTTGACGAAGGGGGAGAAGAGAAAACAGAGACATGACATGAAAGGTAAGTGGACGCAGTACAAGGTTGGACAGCTGGTATTGGTACGACGACATGATTTATCGAGCGCTCAAGATAAGGAGATCAAGAAATTTTTCTTATTGTACGAGGGGCCATACGAGGTAATCGAGGTAAAAATGAAGAATTCATATGTGTTACAGAATAGAGAGACGTGGGAGATAGTTGGAACGCACAACGCTACAAATTTGAAATTATATTGGTCAACATAAGGATTTTCTCCATGATTAATGGTATGAATGAAGTTTAATTGTTTTTTATGTCTGTTTTCAGAAGGGCCCCTCCCCCATTTTCGGGCGGTCACGATCTTACCAGTCCTGGCCGTGGAATTCGGAACTCGGAGGCGGGCCATGGTTGGCAGATCTTCCTTCGGGCGGTGAAAACAACGATGGTCCGGCTCCACCAAAATTGGTACAAACTAGAAATTTAACTACACATATTTGAACGGGGAGGGGGACCCCAACAGGTACGTGACACGAATGAAATTTTTTTTAATACACTCCAGGTGCAGCGGTCTCGGTGTACCTGTCACGTGCCTGCACTGCCTTAGAGTGTTGTACATAATGGAGGCTGCACCTAAATACAGGGCAGTGCATACAAACTTAAATATTTTAGTGTCAATGGCAAAATTCAAGTTGAGCCATTGACAATAGTTTTGCTTAAGCCAGAAACGAAGAGTTTTGCGGAGAAAGATGGGAGATTTCGACTCAGACGACGGGGTAGTAGAGACGAGAAGAGTTGGTAGTACAATTTGCATAGAAGGGGAAGTAACTGCACAAAGTAGATCTGAGTGGAAATTTCTGTATCTTTCATCGCAAAACACCCCCATTTCAGGCGGCCACGATCTTACTAGTTATGGTTAAGGATAGATAGAGTCAGCCTTCAATGTAAATAGGAATTTTGAAAAAAAAAAAAAAAAAAATACCAAAATAATTTTGGATGTGTATAATTTTAAATTTAAATAAATTTTAGAATTAAGTGACCAAATATAATTGTCAAGTTTTAGTATCAGTGAGTATGGGAACGTTTTAAAAGATGTGTAATATAATGAAAAACTTGTTATCAATACAAGAAGTGGGGATGATTTTGGGGGGTAGATTGGTGCTCAATGAAGTGATAGAACAGTGGAGTGTGGAACTGCAAAGGTTGAAAGTTTTAGTTTATCAATGTTAATTAATTAGTTATTAAGTTGCTATTGCGGGGGTGGCCTGTGCCCTCGTAGATAGCGAAATGGGTTGGGGGTAACAGAGAGTGTTACCTCCATCGGAGGCCAACATGGCGAAAATGTGCGACACACCTTTTTCGTGTAAATTAAAATTTACACACTGATAGACGACCGTGTCGCACATAACTAGAACGATGTAGAACAGGCACTGAAATGAAGTTAGATTTCCCCGACTTTTCGGGCGATTACTGCCTTACCAGCACTAATCGTGGATTTGGCTAGCGGCCAGCTATGGTCATATCAAGTCCCTTGACCATAGCTGACTTGAAATTGGTATATAGTAGAAATTCAATGGGGGGCGACAATTAGGGGAAATCCCGGCACTATGGAACAGCGGCTACCACTCTGCCCGCTTGGGGGCAGCAAAGCCAGGTGGTAGACCCGCATAAAGGGCATGTATTTATATAACAAAGGTATGTTGATATCTGAACCTTTTAAAATGTAATAGCGGAAGCAAAGACACGGAGAGGTCAACCTACTCCAAAATATGCCGTCTTTGTGAAAGCGAGGGGGCGCCACAGCCTTACATAACTTGAAATAGTGTGTGTGGATGGGAGGTGACTCAGAGGAGTCACGAATTTAAATTTTATAACATAAAAAATTGCTAATTCAAATTTTGATCCAGTAAGAAATGCTTGTGCTCTGTTTAAATAACTAGATGCTCATACATTCAATATAAGGTGTTCATGCTGTAATTTTAATTGTATTATTTTATTATCGTAGGTTAGATATAAGCATTGATAACAATATGTGTCTTCATTATGTGTGTATTTTAAACTAAGCAGATAATTAAACTGACTGGCAGGCAATTAACATAATAGAAGTAAGTATTGATAAATATATATTTCATGTAATTTGTTCAAGTATGAGATGTGTTTTCATTGTGTTAGGAGATCAGCTGATCAGCAATAAAATGTCACTGATATTGGGTTATAAAGGTTCCAAGTAATTAATGTTCAATGTAATGTTTTAATGTATTACCGATGTTTTAAAGTAATGATAAAAATAATTTGATAAAGTGAGAAGTAAAGTAATAATTGGTGAAAGTTAACAAGAGATAGTTTTTGGGTGATAAATATTTTGCGGGACATGTAGATCTGTCCAAGTTGAAGTTAGAGTTGAAGTAAAGATCAAAATATTGTTTTGAAGCTAATGTAATGTTGTTTTGAGTTGATATATGTTATAGAATTTGGAGAAGTATTGATGTTGACACAGTAGTAGTGGAGAATATATGTAGAGTTTGGAGTGATATATTGATGTTTATAATTAATGATGTTATTTTGTTGTATTCGTAGTGAGGTAATGAGATTGAGATTTTGGGGATGGCAATTTTGTAGTAGGGGGTTGTGTAATGTGGGAGTCCGCAACATAATGATAAGTTGGGATGGGATAGGGATCGATTTTAGTGAGGAGGGGCCGCCTTAGGTAGAATCCAGGGGCCAGATAAGGGAATTGAGTTTTTTGGAGGGGGGAAACACGTATCCTATGTACAAAGGGTTAGAAGTATTTTTTTTATGTATAGAGAGAAGGTGGCGAATTGAGTTTAATGATAAGTTGGGGTTAGAGTGTTTTGGGATAGATGTTTTAATAGAGATGGGTGTCATGGTAGTTGAAGTTGTTAGTGGTTAGAGGTAGAGAGAAGGATTATATGTGTATACAGATCAAGTAGTACATTAAATGGAGATGAGTAATTTACATCACCCACAGTAATGTAGAATAAGTTTGTTAAATAAAGAGAGAGATTGTTAATAAAGACATAAACATTTTTTATTTTGAAACCAGTGACAGAATTTTGATAGAATTTGGAAATAATGTAAAATTAAGAATTGTTTATTTTGAATAATTTAAATGTCAATTTGCTTATTATTTATAATAATATTTTGTTATTTTAAATATTTTATTTTATTATGTTTGGCGTTTCAAGTTAGGATGTTGCAGATGTTAAAGGTAATTTCAGATAGAAAGCGTACATAACACATGTGGGTCAAGGTTGTGGACTTGACCTAGTTTCGATCAGCTGACAGTGAGGTCATATACCAACTAACCTTGTTTCATATGGAAGTCAATTCAACTTGTGTTTTTTAATCAATTTAACCAAGTTTCAATTAATGTCTATATGTGGAGGAGACATTTTAATGAACTTAAATTTTTTTTTTGAATTTTAAAAATTTTTTGGAAAATATTTTTTTTGAAAAAAAAAAATCTTGATTTTTCGCCTGCCAGTTAATGAATATTTTGAGTATTGATTATTTTATTATTTGTGTGCTAACCATGTGTATTTTATTGATTATAAATACGAAGCTTCGGCGACGAAGCCCAAGGCAGTGCTTTCCGTTAAAAGTATGAGATCACATCAGCAACACCTGCTACGTTATCGTCCCCAGTCTGCTAACTGAACTTTCCGGCGCCGGAACGAGCAAAGTAGGCTCGTCATAAAACTTTCTATTTTAACAGCCAAAAGTGTCAGGAGAAAATTTTATGTGACCGCGGTCGAGTTTAAAAAAGATTAAAGAATGTAACTGTATGATTTTCGGAAAATAAACCACAAGAAAGTAACAGACGATGAGTGCGTGCACGAACCACGTGCCGGCGGTTTAAGTGTAAGGGCTGGGGGGGCTTATTATAAAATGTTAAGGGCTAAATAAATTTTCTGTGAGTATGCGTGAGTGAGCAAAGCTGGGCTGTTTGTGTTTGTGTTTGTGTGATCTAATTAAGGTAAGACCATAGCATAAGTAAGTACAAGTAGTATTCATGTACCGAATCAAACAAGAGAGGAAATTAGTAAGAAGTTATGTAAGATGCAAAAGCATGATAAAATTTGTTTTCTAATTTGAATTTAAATGACTTGACAAAATTAAAATGCAATTCTCTTCATAAAAATGTGTTGTGTAAATCCTTCACACAAGCTTGAAAATTACGCCTGTATCCTAAAGTTCGTATGACGCAACCCTGAAGCCGAGGTTACGGAGTGATGGTAAGTGGAAGTTTCTTCACTTTTATTTTGTATTTTTATTATGTATCAATAAAGAACATCTCAACTAGGGAAAACTGAGTGAATGGCCAAGTAATGAGAGGTTGAAAGTTGTTAATCGAACTACAAGAACAATTTAAATTTAATTTTTCTGCCGATATATTTTTTGCTGCTGTTTATCCAATGACATGAAAATGGATTACGGACTTTATTATCTTCTTGGTCTGGTCATCAGTAATACCAGCAGATTACACACTGATTAGAAAATAAAAGTACACAAGAAAAGAATACAAATTACTAGCAACTGCCAAAAATGTACAAATTAGAATTACTGTCTTCAAAAGGACTAAAAGAATTTAAATGTGAATATAAGGTACAAGGTATCTGAACTAACCAATACTTGTTTCAAATTCAATAAAATAACATTAGTACATTCTGACACAAAACATTATCATTAAACAACTATATAATTACACGAATGTTAGAACTGATAAACACAAGACAGTAACACAGTGACACTAGGAGTCAGACACAACACGACCTAGGAGTCATGCAAACTAGGGTAATAATGTAAGTACCTGTCACAAGACTCAGCCTCCTCTTTTGTTGAGCTTTACACAAACACATAACCAACAAAATATGTCAATACAGTGCAAAATCCATACACCAACATCACTTTCAAAAGTCTACTGTCATTTTTATTATTATTTACACAATTATCCACCAAAAGGATTACATAAAGTGTTTTATGCTTGTTTCAGTAACAGTAAGAATGTGTTTATTATATTTTGGCATGTAAAAATAACAAGCTCTGTTCTCCTGGCTACATAATTGACAAATGTTAAAGACAGCTCATACTATTAATTAGGCATTTGTTCCTTGTATTTTATTTTGCATAACTGCTTTTACACTACTCCACAAATTATATGCACTTGCACAAAATCAAGAACAAATACGGTTTTGATCCAGTTTCAAAGTAAATGCCAAACAACACTGTTTTTCATATGTTTATCACATGATTTATTTTTGTCAACATCAAACATTTCACACTATCATAATCTTCAGTTACTTGTCTGAGACTCAGTTGAGACACTGAAATTACTTCATTGTAGAATGTCTGAAATGTTTTGTGTTAAAACAAGTTACACATGTGTTAAAATATAACACAGTGTTGTTCTTAATAATAATAACCACAATGAGACCACAATATGTTGAACTTGGATAAAAATTAAAAACTATGGTTTTCATGAATGTGTTAAATAATGTGACAAACTCATTGTACAGTAAATTAATTACGTCTATGTTAGATATGTGGTTGATTATAAGGTAGTTTAAACACTCTTTACAGAAGATTTAATACACAAATTTGCAATGAATGAAAGAAATGCAACGCATTGATGTGTGAATGTGTTGTGCCTGCCTTGAACTAGTCTGCAGATGTTATGATACATGATGTCTCTGTCACACTACCAATTTGTTATTAGCACTCAAGATATTGCCTAGACAGTTGGGGACAAGATATTAAAAAAAATCAACTAAAGTAGTTGGACTTGAATTTGTGCCAACATCGCTCCAAACACAACTGAGCGAATGCCTCACACAACTCTGAGGTTCGATCCCTCTAGCAAGAAATGAGAGTCCCTCAATCTCTAGTATTAAAATTATGAGTACGTGATTAATACTCATAATTTACGAACATGTTAGTGCTGAACATTAAAATGTTTTGTTTTTTAATGGTTGGAGCATGAAAGTCAGATCAGATAATTTGTCCTTAACATGTCAATTGTTTACTTTTTTCACATCATAATATAGGATATTTAATAGAAATGTGTGAATATCAATGACTGTTTAAACTTATAATCAATTACAATCATTGAGATAGACGATGTTTCAAAATAGAAAATAATATATCATACACTCCTAAGAAAATTTACTTGGCTTCTTAGATAAGTCTGGGTTGAATCTACTAGTTGTCTTTAGCTTACATTAACTTCTTGTTTGGTTTTTAAGGTCAAACGTTTTGCTAATACATTATGAAAATGAAACAATCATTTGCTTAGTTTAAAATTTTTTATTATTTACATAACACTACGTTTTTACTGCTCCATCATCATTAAATAAAATATATTACTAAAGTATGGATTACAGAAGTTTTTAAAATAGAACATGCGAAACTAAACATGTATGGAGTGCAAGGATAATAAAAGTTGTTTTGGTGATGTGTAGTAAGGAATTATCCAATCCAATTAGGTGATAAATATAACTGTCCTTTTTGGCATTTAAAAATTTATATAAACAATGATATTCACTTTCCAAAGTTTATATAAACAATGATATTCACTTTCCAACTGTTTCAAAACCCTTTCTACTTACTACTGTCAAGCTACTTCCTCACCCCACTTGAATTTCTAGTATATAGCATTGAACCTGAGCACCTACAGTTTTTCATACAATGGATTCATTTATAACAGAAACACATGCACTATCATAAATTAAGAGTGTAAAATAAAATAAGATGCTTTCATTTTGTTTGAAGCTTGGGCTCTCTGACAAGTCCTTAATAAAGTAAATGTGAAACATTAAGTTCACACAGCAGAACATGTTCATACCAGAAGACAAACATCACAAGCCAAGGGTGAAAGTCTCATGATTTCAAAGAAAATTTTTGTCCACAGATATTTCCTGCATACATTACCATGGGAATGTGAGGTGACTATATGATCAGGCAGATTATATCTATGAAATAAAATCAGCACACATTATGTGAACAGACCAATCAATAATCTTTTATAGAAGAGTTTCTATTACAATAGTTTATTCACTGAGTCTTTACTCTTTAATGTAACTCCAGTTTCAGAATTCTTAAACTGTTAAGCTATTTCTATATAATTGTAAGTTAGTAAACTTAAATAATATTTTATTGGCTAAAATCATGACGTTCATAAGCACCTTAAAACTGGAGATTTAAAAAAAAATCACCACAGAATCTGGCTGTATGTAAACATAAAAGTGTAAAAGAAGAGTACATTATTACAATATACAGTACTGCAGTAGCTATAACATACAGCTAGTATTGCAATAGCTAGTTTTCCACTCAACCGTAATAAAGTGATAGACATGTCGGTTTCCATCTTTTTAACTGCAAATGTTTTAAAGTGCTAGAGGGCAAAAACTGATTTCAGCTGGCAAAATAATTATGAAAGTAATCCGACCCTTTGATGATTCTTAGAATCCACTGTTAGTTTGATTTAAAGAAGGGTCCGCTATTATTTATAGTAAAGGCAATTATCATTATTCTCTACATACAGCAATCTGTACATCTTGTTTCAACAGAACATGTTTCAATAAAGTATGAATGCCCATACTGTTGACCAACTTAATTCCTGTCTATAAACAAAACAATCGCAAACATAAATGCCACTGTACAAATTTCCTTGTTTGCAAAATACATGTTTATAGTGTTATTAACAAGCTTCCAGTAACTCTAGAGTATTTCTACATACAACTAAAACAAACATGAATGAACTTACTTAATTTGTAACATACGCTATCCAAGCTACCTGACTACAAATGTAGTGCAACTTCAAATCAATAGAACTATGCAAGAATAAAAAAAAGACAATTCCAGTGGCAGCTTATGAACTCAAGAATAAACATACATATATGGACACTTAACATATGTTACACTATAATGCTTAAAATAAACTTATACAAAACGGATGGTTTTTATAACAAAAAATTAAAATTACGACTGACATTTTTCTTTCCACAGTTTTTTAATGCTTCCATTTTCAACCATCCAATAACTAGTGTCAGAATTAAAAACAAAGAAAAATATTGAGACAAGAAAAACATACTGGACAAAATTAATGTGATACCATAAAAGCTGTATCCATGGTGAAATCTGTCAAGGATATAGATACATCTGCCTTTCGCCTTTCTTTCTTTGCAGGTGAAAAGTCATTAGCCTTTAAGAATGGGGGCTCTATACAAAATCCAATTATTTTTGTGTGGTAATTAATTTTTAATTATTTTCTTTACGCTTGTTTTTATTTCTAGTGTCACACTCTCTGGAACTCAGGTACTTGACAGCTTAAGCTGTCTGTATCCTGCAACTGTTTACATGTTACCCTTTAATATCTCTTAAATGAACTAGCATCTTGCAGGTTGCAGAGTGAGACATGACATGGGTCATCAACTTCAACTATAATGTCAAGATGAGAAAATACCACAGGCTTTAAAAACACAGGCTGATAGTTCAGGATTACTTAGCTTTATCTAGTTTGAGTCATTTTTACAGATCACACGGATTCAAGTTACTGCATACTACTGTTACAACATTGCAGAACAATCTACGTGTTTCTCGAATGTTCCAGAAGAATCCGGCTATAATGTTGTGTGCGTACGTGATTTCAACATGCAATTTGCAAGACTTTTCTAGATGCCGCCAGCCGCACAGACTGTGTCAAGGCCGCAATCAATTACATCATAGTGTAGAGCTAATGGGCAGTATGTGGAATGTTCTGGATTTTTGGCGGGTATAAATACAAGTACTCAGCGACGCTCAGTCAGTTTGAGTTGTGACTTATTGGAATGCGGTTCGTAGTATTATAGTTCAGAATTATTGTCGGGCAACTATTCTGTGCATTTAAGTGATGATTTACACAGTGCGGTTTGAAGTATTGTGGCAAAGTATTATAATAATAATGGCTCCCGTGTATACCACCGAAGTAGCTTAGGAGAAGGCAGGGTTGGCTGCCTGATGTGAGCCATACGGCATACAAAGAAGGCAAAGTATTATGTGTTTTATAATAGTGCGATACTCTACTAGTGAACATTTTTATTGCATGTAAACAATTTCTAATTGATTTGTTGTAAGAGACTATTTTGTCAATTGCAAACTGTTTAATTGTGACAATTAAAGCTGGTGATTAGTGACGTAATTAGTGTCTTGTATTTTGTTTTCCACTGTACCTACGGGGATCACTTAGACCGTCATAACAATACTGTAAAGTAAAATTTGAAAACACAGACTAAGTATTACAAAGTAAATGCAATTTTCCATTATTTTTTCTTTATAGCCATCTGAACTCTATTACATATCTCCAGCTCTGAAGCCCTTATTGCCTCTTGGTCTGGCATAATCACTTCCTTTCTTGCCTGTTTTCCATCTTATGATACCAGCTTTTCATATCTCATTTCTCAAATCCTCTTCTACTCTTCCTCTTATTATCCATTAATTCTTGAAAAATACTCTTTAACTTTTACACTTTATCGCACATTCTTTTACCATGGCCCAATGACATAAGTCTCTTGAGATTTTGAATCATCTTCTCCTATATTCTTACCAGCTCTGAGAAGCCATGATATGAGATCCACCTATGATACAATAATGTAGATACACAATGTGTAATGTGTATGGACATTCTGCCATTATATACCACTGCGTAAATTTATTCCAGTCAGACATTATTGAGTAGCCAATTTCAGTATGAACATGCTGAACACAATTGAAGCACCTGCCAAGTGTGAACTGTGCGCTGTACTTCATTTTCTTCTTGCTGAAGGTCATAATATGGCTGAAATTCATTGTCGGATGAATAATGTTTATGGCAACCATTTTATGAATAATGGCTGTTTTGGAGAATGGAGCAGAGAGTTCAAAGAAGTGCGAACTGATGTTCATAATGAGGATGGTAAACGGAGGAAGTCTGTAGCATCAGAAGACACTGTTGAAAAAGTTAATTTGATGGTTCACGAAAGGCACAGATTCATGACTTCTGAGCTGTCTGCTGACTTCCCATAAATTTGAAGGTCAGTTCTTTATGACATAAGTGTCCATTTTGACTATACCAAAATTTGTGCAGTGGGTACTGAAGTGGTCACTGAGAAACATAAGTCTTAGAGAATTGGCACAGACTAAGATTTTTTGCATAGGGGGAGGATTTTCTGGACAAGATTGTGACGATGCAACATTTCAAAATGAATGATCAGTCCAAACAATGGATGCACAGTGAGTCCTCAGACAGGCCAGTAAACCTATGGCTACTGCAGTCAGGGACTGAAGAGGTGTTCTGTTGACGATGTCACTTCAGTGTACTGCGACACTCTGATATACACGAAGGACAATATAGAATATGAGAAGAGAAATACTGTCATTAGGTATTGTCCTTTTTTGTAACATCACTTGCCCTCACAATGCAACATGGACATAGGATCACTTCCAGAAGTTCACATGGGAGTTGTTCAAACATCCACCATACAGTCCAGATTTAGGGCCAAGTGGTTTCCATCTCTTCACCTGAGTAAAACACTGGTTAGGAGGGTAGTGGTTTATGACTGGCAAGGAATTTAATGGTCAGGCAGCAGCCTTCTTTGAAGAGGGCATCAGAATACTTATGCCACAGTAAATAAGTATCTCCACCCAAAATGGCAATATATATATATAGAAAGGTATGAAAAAGATTTACTAATGTTTTCAAAGTTATAAATATTTCAAAATAATTTTTGTTTTTGATTCTCACCTTAATGGAGTGTGAAAAGCCCCCATATTTGGTGTCTCCAATGTAGTATTATACATTTCCTTGTGCACGTTACTGTCACACACAACTGGTATTTGTATTTTAAATCTCTCATTTCTTCATTCTTAGGATAACCTAAATTCAATTTTTTATGCATATTCTACTCTCTGCTGCTGGATGATATCAACACTTGGTCTTCCCTTCAATGACCATGGAATCCCATTTCCCTTAATTTGTCATAATTTTAATGTTTCTTATCATTCATGTAGAATTTCTGGCAACAAGTACTGTGCCATCAGAACATGAAAATTTTAATTTGCACACACACCTGTGAATTATACTACCGATTACTTATTATACACCCACTAATTTATCTGGTACTATTTGAAAATTATAACGGACAGTGAATTTGATCCAAACTCTTTATATTAACAAAATGCTAATTACAATAGAAACTACTGAAATAAAGTTTGTAGCCTATAACATATGGCAAGTTATTTTAGGCATGTAATGAAATAAGTCTGTCAAGGAAGATTTTGCATTTTCATCATAGTTCATCTACCATAATACAAAGAAAGTGTTTTGAACGTCTCAGCTAAACAAGTGATCAGTAATCAGCGCTTACTCCAAGTGACCACAGGAATAGGTGCAATAATACTGGAAGACACCTCTTGTTTGAAGCCACAGATAATGGTTTCAAAAAGTGGCAAACTCGTTTCATTTTAGAATGGAGTTCATGCCTTACTTCTTGCTAATGTGGCTGTCAAGCGCATCAACATAGATTTGACTTAGTTATACCGCCACTAAAACCACTACTGTAAACAATTCACCACAGACAACAGTATGTGGTTGATTTAATCTAACTTATACAAGTAACAATGTGATACAAATAAAAACAAGACTTTTTTAGAATGTTATCTGTAACTCATGAACAGGGAGTATCACATCTGAAATGATGAAACAGTACATTTTATACCTTTCTGTTTCAGTTAATTATTCTTCAATATAAAGGTTGTATACTTATTTCACATGAAATTATTTACTTATACTAGAAATTTAAAACGCTAAAAAGATTTTAAGTGACCATTTGCTTGAGTACAAAAGCTGCCACCAGATAGTGGTAAATCTTTAATACAACTGTATTACGATCATATGATTACATATTGTATATCACACAAATGAATGCAGAACAAAACTGTGCTGTTATTAAGCACACGATTAAAAGATTTAGTTTGCAAACAAAATATTATATACACGATGCAGGTTATATACAATTTAATACTTAACAATATTCTACCTGTTCAGTAAACAGACAAAATCCAGTAATATGTTAGTATAAATATCATAAAGAATTATTTATAAGTCATTACATGCCACACACATACTATTATAAACACACATACAATTATATACTTTTATAAACACACATACTATTATACTATTATTGTGTTGTTTTCAGAACATGATAAATGTTCACAAACAAGTTCACTCTTTGTCACATGGGGTTTTATACGGATAAAACAAAATTACCACTCATTTGATCCTGTGATTTTTTGATTGGATTTGATTTGATTAAGAATCACTTAATTTGTTAGAAGGTTCTTATAAAATTAAGATAAAAACATGTACATTAATATCACGATACAAACATACCATAAAATTTTGCAAAATTCACATCTAATCTTGGTGTCTACCGCAGAAAACTTGTTTATCAGCTTTTGGAACCTCATGTCAAGTTTGCAAAATCATTGCTAACACACTTGTTGATTTTAATTAATGTTTTGTTGAAACAACATATTCTGTTTAAAATGCATATTAGTTCTTGGTATCCAAGTCACGTATGAACAGTAAATTATTATAAATAAATCACCTTATTTCCGTCGTGTGACTTCGTTACGTCGATTAAAATGACGCGTTTCGGAACATCTGTTCCATCATCAGATAAAATCGCTCTATTGAGGTCGTTAAACGTTAAAAACACATGTTACGCATAATTGTCCACTATGTAATTCACTTGCTTCCTAAATATTGAAACAAATAAAAGCTAAATTAGTTGATAATAATGCTCTAATTACTAAGGCAGATAAGGGGAATACTCTTGTTGTCATGGACTTTGATGTGTATAAAACAAAAGTAAACGACTTTATTTCAAACAATAATATTAGAACCTTGAAATCTGATCCTACTGATATGTATGTCAAGACATTGAATAACAAAATCAATAATTGCGTAAATTTGTTTAGCGAATGCATATGTCGCTTCCTGAAGCCTATTAATGCTAAAGCTCCTGAACTCACTGGCCTACCCAAAATTCATAAACACGATATACCGGTCAGACCACTCGTTAATTTTACCACAGTGCCCGCATACAAAACAGCTAAAAAACTCGTCAAAGTAATCAAAGAAAACATAAATTTAAAGAACAATCATAGTGTCACAAACAACACGGTGTAACGGGACATTTTGGCCTATTTTTGGGGTAATAAAGAAATTTGTATTTTGAATAAAGCAAATAACATTTTTTACGATAACTGGGACAAAACGTAAACAGAAAGGTAAAATTCATTGGTAGCGAAAGTGGTACGACTGATTGAAAATATTGTTCGTGAATTTATATAACGCAGAAAACAACCAAAACTGTGCCAAGGGCAGCTTCAAGGACTTACAAACTGTAAACAAGTGATGTAACAGCATCACCCGATGTTACGTCAGTGCCTTACATAACGCTGGAATGTAGGAGTGTCAGTGTTCAGCAGTTTCGTCACGCTCACAAAACAAAGACAGTCGGCAAATAACAACTACCAGTGTCGGACGCATGTAATCGTCGCGTCCGCCGGCTAGCCGGTTAGGCGAAGTTTTAGTTGCCCGCAACATAAAAAATGTGAAAATTTTGATATTTGATGATCTAAGACAGTATTTTATAAACCAAGTAAATTCAGTGAGAATATTTAAGTAATATGACAGTTCGGCGATGAGTTAGTGCGCGTCTACAAAGAAACATTGTATGCGAGTACCCTCAACATGATAAAAGGGAAGTAAACTACCAAATTTATTATTTTACATAAAATACAAGAACAGATGGGGAAAAATAAATTAAAATATGAGCTCAAGGGAAAAATATAAAGTATGTTGTATGTGAGCGTGTGTGGGGCTTTTGCTTAATTACAAATATATTAAAATACGAAGCGCTGGTTTGTGTTCTCTAAAATTAATTTTATGTTTTTGAATGTATTTAGCTCTATTCTAAAAAAGGAAAATGCCATGTACCACAACTGTTATTATTGTCTATATAACAAAAATAATAGTAGCAAGAAGAAAAGAAAGGGGGATATTTGGGTTTACGAAAATATCTAAATGATTTTTTGTTATGTTTTCCTTTGTTGTATAAGAAGTTTAATTAAATAAAGTATGATCATGGTATGATGGCAATACAGTGGTACTTTCTTGAATAACCATCTCTGCTTTTCCAGTTCGCTGATACGAACCCTGGTGAGTGATAAAATACAAATAAAAGGTTTTTATTTATGTTTGATACCAATACAAAAATGGCGGCCGAGTTGAGTGAAGGCCGAATTAATATAACCATAAGAAATTAAATAAATTTAATTATTAAAGTACAATAGAGAGTTAACAATTGCGCCCGAAAGAACAGGGACCGTGTAAGTTAACAATGGCGCCCTTACAGCTGGACAATTATATAAATTTTATATAAATACAGCCTACTGGAAGAGTAGAATGGTTGTTTGAGGTAAAAAAAAAAAAAAAAACGTAGAAATAGACGTAGGTGACGAGTGTCACATAAGGTTATGTTACAGTGTTACTGAAGTAGATGTATAGTAAATAAGCCAGAATTACATAAATAACAATGATGAATACTAATGATGAGGTTAATAATGAAGTCAGCTTCATTGACAGTAATCTAGAAAGTCAGTTGACAGAGTCGAGAATAATGGAAAACGTTGAAAATCAGTCAACGCCAATCCAAAATAAAAAAACTGATGATAATAATATGATGAAATATTTATGTAGCATGGTGTGTAGTATGAAAGAAAGTTCAGAAAAGCAGCTTGCGATGTTAGAGGTAAAATTTAACGAAATAAAGAGTGATTCTGACGCTAAATTCAATATTCAGAATAACAAATTTGATGAATTAAAAAATGATATTCAAGAAATGAATAAATGTTTTGAAGATACTAATGAAATAATAAGAACTGGTTTGAATAAATTAGAACAGAGTATTGCGAGAATGGGAGTGAGTGTGATGACTACAAACAAGAGTAATACAAATGAAAATTATAATGATATGTATAAAAATGTGGTACTAGACAAAGAGTTAACAAATGATAATGATGATGTCAAAAATAATGAAAATAATATTGAGAATAGTAATGTAATTGAAGAGGTAGTATCAGAGAGTGATATGTTGAAAATAAATGATGAGAGTACTGATGAAGTTGTGGAATGTAATAATGAAATGTTAATGAGTGTTTATGAGTTAGAGAGCAAGTGGAAAGATAATATAGTGGTAGAATGGGGGCAGAGGGTAAATTTTCCCCTTATTTATGATGATTCAATGTGTTCACAAGTGTTGTTTTTGAAGGGCAAGAGTCCCGTGTTAGTAGAAGATTTGAGTTGTTTATTTTTGTTGTATAATTCTGTACCCTCTGTCTGGAGTAATACTGATGGTATGAGATGGTGTTATAATGAAAGAAATTTAGATAGAGAATTGTGTGTTGATAAAGAGATAGAAGTATATAATTTAAAGAGAGATTATGATGAATGGAAAGAAATGTTAGAAGTGTGTCTGAACAATAATGATTTAATTTATAATAAAAGAGTAACTGACCCGATAATGAATATATTTACTAAGGGAGACTGGACAGAAATACTTAATATTGACTTGGTTCATGATTATTATGATATAACAAATGAATTTGATTTTTATGGTTATGACACACGAAATAGCAATATGTGTGTCAATAAAATTGAAAAGTGTTATTTGCAACAAAGATTAATTTTTGACGACGGAGGCTAAACCATAAAACAATCAATGGACAATTTTAATTCTTTGTTTTGTGGTTTTGACCTAGCAACCTTGGACCTAGAAGTGTGAAATAACTGAGTAATCAATGATGACTATTTGTAAATAAATGTTTAGTAACTTTATTTGTGTGTATTGTAGAATGTCAGGTAAACAATGTGTATGTAGGTAATTGTGATAATAATAATATTAATATTTGCAATATAAATAAATAACAAAATTAATTTTGAAGACAGTAATTATCGAAGTGTAATTGTTTGATAGCAATTGAACTTGTATTTTCAATAACTAATTTAATTAAAATAATCTGAGATGTTTAAATATTTTTTGTTGGATTTAAAATGTTATATAATTGAATTTTTATGAGGTAATTAAATTGTTTTATGAGATTTAAAATTGATAATAACAATTAATAAATAAATAAATGTTAAATGGTTTAGTTTGTGGAATAACATAAATGTTAAAATAAATAGGTTAATAATAAATTTGAAATTTTGAAGAATCTAATTGCAGCAAAGGATAAATAATGAAATGATGGTATATAAGAGTTAATGAAAAATTTTAAGTAATAATGTTTATAAGTTTCTATACAAGTTATTTAAAAGAGAATTGTTTGTTTAATGTATGCTAACGATCAAGGTACATGTCTATTTGTTTATTATGTTATGTAAAGTATTATACAAGATGTGTGGGTAATTTTGGGGGGTAGAGTGGTGTCTATAGAAGTGATATAACACTGGAATGTAGAGACAGCAATTGTAGATATGGTTTAGTTTAGCTATTAATTTGCTATTGCTGGGGTGGCATGTGCCCCAGTAGATAGCGGAAAGTGTTGGGGGTAACACAGAGTGTTACCTCCATCGGAGGCCAAAATGGCGTAAAATGCACGGCACACGCTTTTGTACAATTTTATATTGTAACTTGATAAATTGCCGTGCTGTGCAAATTAGTGATGATGAATACATGCCTGAAGGAAGAGATGATTTCCCCGACTTTTCGGGCGATTACTGCCTTACCAGCACTAATCGTGGTTTTGGCTAGCGGTCAGCTATGGCCATAATCAAGTCCCTTGACCATAGCTGGCTTGAAATTGGTTTATATTAGAAATTAATGGGGGGTGACACTAAGGGAAATCCCGGAACTATGGAACAGCGGCTGCCACTCTGTTCGAGGAGGAACAGCATAGCCAGATGGTAGACCCGCATTAGGGGCATGTAATATGTACATTTAGATATTATGATATCTAGTTTTATTAAAATGTAACGCAGAAGCAAGGACACGGAGATGTCAAATTCCTCCAAAACTTCAGTCCTTGTGGACGCAACTGGACGCCACAGTCCAGGGGGGTCATAGTGTGTGTGGCAGGGAGGTTACCCAGGGGGGGTAACGAATTAAAAAATTTGTTGTATTTTAATAATGATGACTCGCTACTAAATAATTTTGTTTTGATTTGAAAAATAGACGCACTAGATAATTCCTATATTGTGTTTATTATGTCTTATTGTGTTAATTGCATGTAGTATGTTAGGAATAAGGATTACAAAATATAATATTTTATAAAATAAGTTTTCAATGTGTTTAAAGAATTTCAATGAATAATGAAATAAATTTGAGATAATTAAAAGTTTTCAATGAGTTGTAAAAGATAGAAGTTGGGTGATAGTAATTGTTTGAGTAAAACGTTTGAGTCAGTCCAAGTTGAATATATTGGGGTGTTAAAGAGAATAAGAGATGAAATACAAGTAACAGAGAATTTGAGTATAAGTGGTACTAGAGATGAAAATATTGTTTTGAATTAATGACATGTTGTTGTGAGTTAATGTAATAGAATTTGAATAGTATTAATGTTGACACAGTAGATATGGGGAATATATGTAGAGTAATGATTGATATATTGATGTTTATAAATGATGATGTTATTTTGTAGTTGAAGTGAGGTAATAAGAATGAGATTTGGGGATGGTAATTTTGTAAGAGGGGATAGTGTAATGGAGGAGTCCGCAACAAAAGGGATGGGACGGGATGGGACCGATTGGCGCCGGAAAGGGTTACCTTAGGTAGAATCCAGGAACCAACATAAGGGAATGAGCTTTTTTGGGGGGGAACACATCCTAAGTACAAAGGGTTAGAGAATATTTTTTTATATATCGAGAGAATGTGGCGATTTGAGTTTAGTAGTTAGTTGGGTTTAGATAGTATTTGATAGACGTTTTGGGAGATGGGTGTCATATTAGATAAAGATTTTGTAAGGGAGTGTTAGAGTCATAAAAGGGGTAAGATTATGGGTAAATGCCAGGTTGATAAAGTGAATTATAATGAATAACTGGGAATCACCCAAGTTAATAAAATGGAATAATAATTGCAATGTTATGAAAAAAAAAAAAAATTTTTGAGAAACGAATTAATAAAAGTTAAATTGAGATTAAAAGGTAATTTTATGATTTTATATGCAAATTTAATGATATAAAGTGTGTAAATTTTAAATACAAATTGTTTATTTTAAGATAATAATAACAATGTGAATTATGAATGTACTATGTTTTCTTACGTTATATTGTGTTTGTTAGTATTTAAGAGACTTTTATGAATTTAAATATTTTAGATGCAAATTGGGGATAAGAGAAATGTATAATATGGTAATGGGAAATGTTTATTTAAATTCTGATGGGAATCAGGGCAATAATTTTGAATTTTGGGATAAAAGTTAACAAGAGAAAGTAGACAGAATGAGATTATGGAATTTTAAAATGAGTACCATGTTGTGTTGTTAGGTATTCTGATATATGTTAGAAGTAAGTGAAAAACAAAACCAGTGCTTCTTAACACAAACCAGCACCGCTAAGGGGAAACAGATCAGTTGGGGATATGGTGTTGTATAAGGCCACTAGTTGATATTTTAATTTGTTGTTTCAGAGTTTGGTGATGCTGTGGCGGCGGACCTGAGCTGGCCAGCGCATAAGAGCAGGGGCGTTGAGTATTTGTCTGACTTTATGGTGTTGGGATCTCGAGAGAGAAGTCCAGTAATGTCATTCAGGTGCGGTCACAGTCACCGGACCAAGGGTGAGTTAATTATAATTTTTTTTGTAAACCATACAGGGGGTTGTGGCGACATATCCTGGCTGATCCGTTTAGCAAGTATGAATGTGTCAATGAGAGTTTTTATGCTTCGGCATAAAATCTCTCCTTGAGGGGGTATTGTAACGGGACATTTTGGCCTATTTTTGGGGTAATAAAGAAATCTGTATTTTGAATAAAGCAAATAACATTTTTTACGATAACTGGGACAAAACGTAAACAGAAAGGTAAAATTCATTGGTAGCGAAAGTGGTACGACTGATTGAAAATATTGTTCGTGAATTTATATAACGCAGAAAACAACCAAAACTGTGCCAAGGGCAGCTTCAAGGACTTACAAACTGTAAACAAGTGATGTAACAGCATCACCCGATGTTACGTCAGTGCCTTACATAACGCTGGAATGTAGGAGTGTCAGTGTTCAGCAGTTTCGTCACACTCACAAAACAAAGACAGTCGGCAAATAACAACTACCAGTGTCGGACGCATGTAATCGTCGCGTCCGCCGGCTAGCCGGTTAGGCGAAGTTTTAGTTGCCCGCAACATAAAAAATGTGAAAATTTTGATATTTGATGATCTAAGACAGTATTTTATAAACCAAGTCAATTCAGTGAGAATATTTAAGTAATATGACAGTTCAGCGATGAGTTAGTGCGCGTCTACAAAGAAACATTGTATGCGAGTACCCTCAACATGATAAAAGGGAAGTAAACTACCAAATTTATTATTTTACATAAAATACAAGAACAGATGGGGAAAAGTAAATTAAAATATGAGCTCAAGGGAAAAATATAAAGTATGTTGTATGTGAGCGTGTGTGGGGGTTTTGCTTAATTACAAATATATTAAAATACGAAGCGCTGGTTTGTGTTCTCTAAAATTAATTTTATGTTTTTGAATGTATTTAGCTCTATTCTAAAAAAGGAAAATGCCATGTACCACAACTGTTATTATTGTCTATATAACAAAAATAATAGTAGCAAGAAGAAAAGAAAGGGGGATATTTGGGTTTACGAAAATATCTAAATGATTTTTTGTTATGTTTTCCTTTGTTGTATAAGAAGTTTAATTAAATAAAAGTATGATCATGGTATGATGGCAATACAGTGGTACTTTCTTGAATAACCATCTCTGCTTTTCCAGTTCGCTGATACGAACCCTGGTGAGTGATAAAATACAAATAAAAGGTTTTTATTTATGTTTGATACCAATACAAAAATGGCGGCCGAGTTGAGTGAAGGCCGAATTAATATAACCATAAGAAATTAAATAAATTTAATTATTAAAGTACAATAGAGAGTTAACAATGGATTTTATTAATAAATGTAAAAATGTTGATATACTACCAAATTATAAGTTAGCATCGTTTGATATAGTAAATTTGTATACCAACATACCAGTAAAGGAAACACTAAATATCTTAAAAGAAAATTTATTAGAGAATAATAAATTAAATATACAGACGATAAACGAGTTAATTGGTTAACTTGAAACTATCTTAGAACAAAATTACTTTGCTTTCAATAACCAATTTTTCATTCAAAATGATGGATTGGCCATGGGTTCACCTCTCTCTGGTCTATTGGCTGACGTTTACTTGAATTTTTATGAAAACTCTTCATTTGCTCTCACATAACAAATACAAAAATGATATAATATTTTATGCACGTTATGTAGACGATACCTTTCTAATTTTCAATGGTACTGTACGACAGATCGAAAACCTAAAACATTATATGAATAGTATTAATAAAAACATTCAATTCACGTTGGAAACTGAAGTGGATAATACATTGAATTTTTTAGATTTGTCTGTCACTAAACACGTAAATAAACTGAAATTTAATATTTATAGAAAACCGACTATCACTGATGTGACAATACATGCTGACTCTTATCATCCATTTTCGCAAAAGTTGGCAGCTTATAATTACTTTATCCGCAGATTGTTGGCAGTACCTCTCAGTGATGATGATTACCGGGAGGAGTTGAATAGCATTACACATATAGCTTTAGCTAATGGTTACCAAAACACGTTAATTGATAATCTCATCAAGAAACATAAAATTCGAAAATCCAAGCCCCCAATAGATAAGGATACAAAAATAACATTTATTTCTACCGCATACACAAATATAATGCCAAAGATTCTAACCTCCACATTTAATAAATTGAATATTACTGCTACCTTTAAAACAAACAATAGTCTATTAAAAATACTACGTCATAGAAAACCCATACCTTTAGAAAAGAAATCCGGCTTATATAAATTATCATGTAACGACTGCAACAGTTTTTACATTGGTCAAACGGGGAGAGGTTTCCTCAAACGATTTAAAGAGCACACACCAAAACGTCACCTAAATAATCTCGCTTTGTTAAATAATATCAAGTCCAACTTTGCCCGCCACTTAATCTTACACAATCATAATTATACTGATTTTAAATCTAATTTAATACACCTACATGTGTGCAACAAAGGCCGTTACATGGACGCAACAGAAGAGTTCGAAATATACAAAGCATATAATAACATAAACAGCCGAGACTTCATATTGAATGACCACTTAAATTTTAAATCCAACCCGCTATACGATACAGCTTTGAACCTGCTTAGGCGTAATCACTCAGATAATAGTTAAGTGTCCGATCGGCTTCGTCGTGGTGTGCACCATTTAGGAAGCAAGTGAATTACATAGTGGACAATTATGTGTAACATGTGTTGTTAACGTTTAACGACCTCAATAGAGCGATTTTATCTGATGATGGAACAGATGTTCCGAAACGCGCCATTTTAATCGACGTAACGAAGTCACACGACGGATATAAGGTGATTTATTTATAATAATTTACTAACATATTCTGAATGAGTGTAAATATTTTTGTTACTTAATGTTACCATAGAGTGCATCAAGATCACTTGTGCATTCTCAAAAATTGTGTCATGAGTTTCTGTTGTGATCATCTTATTGTTTTTGTAATCTCCAAACAAGTTCAAAGATTTTGATGATGAGGCATAGGTCTTAAAATGTATAAAAATAAAACAAAGTCAACATAATGGAATAAGTAATAATTTTATTTTATCCAGATATCTGCAAGTACTATCTCCGAAGAGCTCAAAGTATGGCTGAATTATGTAACAAACTAAACATCAGCTGAAATGAACATCTGCCCTACTGCTACAAATTAAATATGTCATCTTGTAACAGGACAAAATGGGCTTAACCATCTCATATAATAATTTTATGAAATCCATTGTTACAGACGTATTGGAAGTTATAACAAAGTAGGTGACTCATGTCTCAAGTCGAACAGACCTTACCATATAAGGTGAGGTATTTGGTTAATTACCATCACGTCACTCTTGGATCATGAGAGCTCCACGTGTTTTCGATGCTACAACGAACTCCCGGTTACGAGAAACAGCTAGAACCTTTGATGTGTGAGGGCAGGAAACGAGGGGACATCCGTTTGAAACTACGATAGCGTGCCCACGCCATCTAAGATCGCCCCAGTCGCCAGTTCACCATCAGACAGTACGGTCACATTGTAATAGTGTCGGGAGGCCTACGCAGTCAAGTACGGTAGGCCTGCCCCAAAGTTCGTTTTAAATAAAAGTATAAGGAAGTTGTAAGAATTTTTTTAATATCGCCGCAGTCTACAGCCCACCTTGAGATTGTAAGGATGTAATACCGTAGTAGCATCGGACGTCTTTTTGGTATGCCGAAATAAGTACAGTAGGCCTACCAAGGAGTAGAGATATATAATACAGCAGTGTTAAAACATTTTAAAATAACAGCAGTCAGCAGAAAACCTTCAGATCGTATGGTCGTGTTATACAGTGCCCGCAGGCAAGTAAGGGTAGGCCTACCAAATGTTGTGTGTAAATATAATACAGCAGTAAAGAACTCTTTGTAATGGAAAAAATACAATAGTGAACTTTATATAACAGTTTGGAACCGTTTTTTGGAGTGTTTTAGTAAAAAGTGTGATGCATCAGGTGGCGTAACAACTTGGATGTCATCTGCAGACAAGTAACGAGAACGACTGGCCAAAAATTTTAACATCAATTTACCTTTTCTTAAATTCAAAATCAATAAATAATAATGAGATCTCAATATTAGGGGGGTATAAAGAGTGAGAGAGAGAGAGAGAGAGAGAGAGAGAGAGAGAGCGAGCTGTGCCGTGTTTTGGGAAAAACGCGGCGGTGTTCTTTTTATATAGTTGAACTATTAATTTACGTATTTATTGACGTGAGGGTTTATGTAGGGATTGGACTTTGCTGTCGTATGAATTATCTTCCTCCCGGCCGATCCGCGCGCGCTCTATGCCCGATGCTTCGTACCGTTTTTTCAGTAGCTGGTTTCGTCAGTTCAATTTCGTCGTCCAACATAGCAGCGTCTATATCCGGCTGACAGAGTCAATGTAAAGGTTTTCGTCTTCTAGCTGCTCCTATGGATAAGTAGAAGTCTACGCGACCTACCGGTAAGTGTGTTAAGATATGTAAAGTAATAATTCATAAAAATAAATTGTATTTTCTTAATATTAACGCTGATGCGTTGCGATAGATATTGCAGTAATTTGTCCGCACGTGGCCGGCAACAGGTTCGATTTGTTTTATGTATGTTTCAATCTTAACGCTGGCTAACAAATATTAGTAGTAATAATATAATAATGTGTTATAATAATAATACTCAATTCATTAAACCAGAATGGGGCGTAAGTCAGTTATTTTTCCGAAATCATTGTACATCACGAACTTGCTAAAGTTTGCTAATTCCTGTCAGGGGGAGTTAAGTGCTTCCTGAAAACTTGTGAATAACTATTTAATTGAAATGATTATTATGTGGAATGACTATATTTGGATACATTATATGTTATTATATTTAAAAGGGTTATTTTGAAGCGATTTATTAGATTCAATGGGGTTCTATACATAGTGAATTTTCGGAGATTGTAAACTGGGCATGTCATGCAATGTCAGCTGGTAAATGTGGTAGTGTGGTTTATTAGACCTGTAAGTAATCACAGATATAATTGTGCAGGGTTTCCGATGTAGACGGGAATCTGTCTCGCTCCAGAGGATGGCCGAACACCTGCTTTCCATGATATAGATTCGAACACTTCCGTCAGCTGTCAGCCAGGATGGACAGACACACACTCAACCGGACCCTCTACCCATATGCTGCTAACCAGGTGACATTTAAGCTTTTTGAACAAAATGTTTGTGGCCGATAAACTCTTTTGAGACACTTGTGCAGACGCTCCAGTTTGGAGACTTAGTCCGGACAATTGGGGTTATATGTTACTTTGTAATTTTCCTTAGTAAGGCTTACGCCTCATTAATATATTAATGTCTGTCTCATTCTGAGAATTGTAACTCGGCCAGGGTCATGCAGCACCCGGGTTGAGCTGAGTTTTCTGTAAAGGGAGTCGGCACTAAATTGTTTCTGTGTTGAGCAGGCATGTGCAGATGTATCTGTGCCAGTTGGGAATTTGACGGTTATTTATCTTTTGTTAATTGGGTTGGAGTTTTTTTTACCTATTAATTAAAATAGGGGAGGTGTTCTAACCAGTGGACGACACCCGCTGGTGCCGTTTACTACAGGGATGTATCATGTCATATTTTGCTGGATCTCGTCCGGACGCATGACCATGCCTGAGGTCAAGTTTTTTTTTATGAACACTGTACGCATGTTTCAGTACATTCATTACATAGATTCTGAGTTGCGAAATTCAATTCTACTGTTCAGCTAATTTTGTAACCATTAGATTTTGCCATAGCCAGTTTAAATATTGTCACAGTTTATATTTTGCCATAGTTTAAATTTTGTAACTTTTAACCTTTTATTGCTCACAATACCAGTTAAGTAATGTTAAAGAATACTAGACTAATCAGTATCAGTTATGAGTATTTATGGGTGGTCACGTTCCACTATTTTATTAAATTTTGTCAGGAATATAAAAGAAAGAAGAAATGCAGTTAGGCAACCGAACATCCATGTTGACCTCGTGATGGCACTCAATATCATTATCATTATGGAGATCCGGAATTGATAATTAAACTTCTGCGTGGTATTTGTGTGCCGTTCGGGCTATTTAGCCAAATTGACCTTGGCTGTCCGTATACTTAGAATTTTTGGGGCATGTCTACTCTACTCTTTGGGGATGTATTAATTGAAGTCTTGGGGTTTAGTTTTTTGAATTGAAAATTAAAGTGGGCCGGATACTTGGTCTGAATAAGAGGGTTGAGGGTGCATGATGACAGAATATATGCTGCTAACCAGGTGAACATGTGATGTGCCATTTATATGTAAAAGTGTTTCTATGTGGATTATATGTTGTGTGTTATGCCTTATGTGATTATTAGATTATTATACGTGATTATGCATATATATATATATATATATATATATATATATATATATATTTATGTCGTGTTATGATTTGTGTAACTACTGGGAGGGTCGAGACTATACGCCATTTCACATTATTATTATTATTAATGCGCCCTTAAGATTTAAGCTCAACTATTTGGCGATGCATATGTTAATGGACTTATAATAACGATTGGGGGTTTTTGAAAGTGAGCTATTTTTGATTGTAAAATACTTGTAATTATTTTGCTTTTCAAGGGCGCATATATTGTACAAAAGCCGAATACAATAAATCCTGTTATTGTTATCAGAGCAGAGTTTCATTTGCAAGTCCCATCATACTGGACCCAGCACAGTTTTGGCTTCTCTAGGCTCTTGCCTAGTTCTAAATAACTTGTGGCTTCTCTTTCAAAAAAAAAAAATAAATAAATATAAATAAAAATAAATATAAAAAAAAGGAAGTTGTTTTCTATATATAAAAAGCATAAAAAGAAAGAGGGGTTACAAATGGTAGCAGAGAGCGTGGTTCATTCTAGGGTTGAACCCTTGGGTCCTTTGGCGTGACGGAGAGTTAGTTCTGGAGCGGGTCAGGTTTTCGCAGCGTTAGGAAACCCGGGGGTCCACTTGATGGAAGAGAGAGTACTCAAGTTTTTCTTTTTGTAGGTCATGTTTGTGTTAGGTGTTTAGTGGCGATTTGTTTTATTATTGTTTGTTTTGAATTGTGCAATTCTGGCGGCGGTATGCTACCAGAAATTGCCCCACCCTCTTTCAGGCGTTCTCCAGAAATTTCCGGTGGTGAATGGATTTGATGAGGACCAGCTGCTGGTTTTCTTGGACCTGGTCCTGCAGGTGGCAGATTTCCCGGGGGTGTCCGATGGGGAGGTCTTGTCTCTTATATACCCGTATTGCCGGGGTACGTTGGCTGAGCTGGTCACCAACACTCTGCGTCGGGGTGACAGTGTTGATGCTTTCCATGGGGAGGTGTTGAACTTCTTCCTACCCATTCGACGACGTGCCCAGCTTAAGTTTGAAAAATTCTATCGCCTACAGGCCAACGGAGAGGCGTTAGGGGACTTCGTGCACGATATACGGAAAGCTGCCCGGTTGTTAAGATTGGGGTTGCCCGAGACAGAAGTTATACAAGCGATTCTGGAAGGACTGCATCCCCAAGAGAGATCTCGTTTGGTATTCGCGGACCATCCACGTTGTTTTGCGGACCTTGAACGGCTGTGTGTGGTTTCAAGAACGGTCCAGGAGGTTGATGAGTCCCGGGGAAGAGATGCTAAAGATGTCCAATACTCCAGTGGTTTGTTAGGAAGATCTAAAAAGGACAAACATGGTGGTTGGAGAACACAAGAGACGCTTAGAAAGCCTGAATATTCCGGAAGTGATGGAGGCTACAAGGGGGTGGCAAGTGAGAAGACGGTAACAACAGCTACAGCACGGAAAACAAAGAAATACGAAATTAACAGGGGAAGAAGAAATTATATTAGGGAACAAACATCGGCAAGTAGGGAGCCTGTAGTTAAGCGTTATTCTTATTTGCAGAAAGGTGAGAGTTTAAAAGTTCCAGATGAAGCGCAAGTGCCTAAGAGAGTAGTAGATGAAGAAGGTGAAGCAGAAGAAAAGCGGAATAGCTTCTGTGGATCGATACAGCACGACAAGAAAACGTCTGTGGATATTGAGTTACAGGACTCGAAGAGGACATCATGGTTGAATCCAGATGCCGCAGAATTTGTCCCGGTATCGTTCGTGAGGGATCCAGATCAGGTAACATCATCATTGCCTACGCCGGGATGTGAGAAGTCACTTGAGAGTGTAGCTTTGCCATTGCCAATAGAAATTAATTTAGTCATTGCACATGAACCTGGACAGCTGGATTCCAGGGTGGAAAATGTTGAGGATGTTGTAGTTGCTGAAAGGGGTGAAGGCGTGGAATCGACAGAAGAGCGGTCTGCGGATGCTGCACAGGAAGGTATAGTTGTAGGTGTTAGGGGGACTGTAGAGTCTGAAGTTGCAGATGGACACAGGGATGTCCGGGCTGCAAGTGTTTCTGGGGTTGTGGATGGACAAGGGGATGTTCATGCCGCAAGTGTGGTAGAAGTAGATGAGGTTGAAGTTGAGGAGAAATTTGGTGGCAGCGTCGTGGAGTGTGCGAGCGAGAATGATGTAGTGTGTGAAGATGTGCAGACGCCTTCTGTAAGTAGTGTTGAGGATTCCGGAGAACGGAGAGAAGTTTCATGCGGACCAGGTGCGCAACTAGAGGATGAAGATGTGCAGTGTTCTGATGGTGGAAGTGGATGTGATGGCGATGATGTTGATGATAAATGTGTTGGGGAAAACGAGATCGGAGAAGAGGTTAGTCAAGAAGTTCGTGAAGGAGCTGGCGATGAGTGTGATGAAGAAATTGGTGAGGAGCTGAGGGAAGATGTGGTTGAAGATGGATCAGAGGAGCAACTGGAAGATGGTGAGGAGCTGCAGTGTCAGGAGGTTGATTTGGATTATGGGGATGAAAAAGAGGAAATTGTAGAAGAGCAGGAAGAGAAGGAAGGATTGGAAGAAAGACAAGTAGAGGAGTTAGATGATGAGCATAATCCAAAGCGGAGTCAAAGGAGTGAAGTAAGTTGCCTTGATTCTGATTCAGAAGAAACTAATCCGTACAGCTCAACACGAAATAATTTCTCTGAGAGTGGTGTGCGAAAGCAACGAATACCCAAGGTCCGTCATAGAAAGGTAAGAAGAAGAGGTTAATGGGTAGCGGGTAGATGTTCCCCACAATCCCAGTGGTGTTCGTCTACTTCAGGGTTGCGCCCCTGCCCACGCAAGCCTTGGTTTTCTCCAGTCATTCTCCTTTTCGGAGGGAACCATGTCCTTACCCTTACTCCTAGCTATTGACCCTTTAATGATCCTTGCCCCATTTCATCTTCCCGATTTTCCTACCCCTCCCCTTAGAAAAAAAAAACCTATCAATAAGGAGTTAGAGAGACTTGCCGGAAGTGATTAGATTGTGGTCCTCGAGATTGTCGGTTTCCCCTGTTCTGGAAGGTTATCATGGAGAAAGTTAGAGAGTTGGAGAGTGCCCTTAGATTTGTCGTGGTCTTTGAGATCGTCAGTTTCCCCTGTCTGGAGAGGTTAGATGGAGTGATGGTGTGCTGTTGTTGGTTGTTAATAGTTGTTGATGTTGATGTTGTTCATTATAGGGTCCGAGCCATGCCGCATTCCCCGGTTGTTTACCATGGTGTTTATTTTGAGTTAAAACTAGGTGGTGTATATACGTATATGGTATCGATGGTGCTGTGGTGAAGTAAACCTCCCCTGCTAGTTACGGTGTAATCAAATGTGAAGTAAGAGTTGAGATGAGATTAATGTTCGCGTGCCCTTGGTGCGGTCCTCTCGGTCTGGCTGAGCGGGGCTGTCCGCCCTTGTGTAGGGATGTGGGCCAGCCATATGGCAAGGATGGAGATGCCTTGTGGGTGCATGTGGCTGGTCGGTCCAAGAGATGGACGAGAAGTAGTGCGGTCACTCACATACCAAGGTGGGAGATACCTTGTTTGGTCTTAGGACGGGTATGTGAGTGGGACCGGTGGGAGTAGGTGATGGTCACCGGAGAGGGTGACGTGTTGGGGCGGTCCCGTGGGGTTGGCGTGGCGGAGAGGGTCGCATGGGGGGTGGTCTCTGTGTGAGTAGAGATTTGGTCATTTAAGGGTGTGTGCTCCGGGGGTGTTATCGAGAACGATAGGGTAGCGGGTAGATGTTTCCCACAGTCCCAGTGGGGTTCGTCTACTTCAGGGATGCGCCCCTGCCTGCGCAAGTCTTGGCTTTCTCCAATTGTCCTTATGTCCGGAGGGAGCCATGTCCTTACCTTCAGTCCCAGCCCATGACCTTTCGATGATCCTTGACCTTCCTCCTTCCGATTTTCCTAACCTGTACCTGAGAAAAAAAAAAAGGAGTTAGAGAGAGTGGAGGGTGGGCGGTGTCCGCCGCGGGGTCGATCTTGCTCCTCGTAACGAACATCGTCCACCGCATGTCCTTGGAGCACACATGTTAAACTTGTTTGTATGTGGGATGGGTGTCAGTCACTGGTAGCCTGGCCTTGCGTCCAGTCCAGAGTGGGGACCCTTGCATCATGGAGGCCATCATCTCCCCTTTTCCCTTGCCCCGTGCAGTGACGGTATTGTTTAAAATGGAGGTCGTATTAGAGTATTCCCCCCCGTAGGAATATAGGGCAGATGGCCCTGTTAAGGTGGCAGTCGTGTTCTGGCTTGAGTGGACAAGCCTCAGGAGGTCGGAACTCAGGGAGCTCCCGAACTTTTCTTTCGTCTTTTCTTCTCTGTCCCTCTTTGCTGTGGGCTGGCCCTGATCAGGTCAGCGTGCAGCACCCGCACACTTACATACTACACATCTTCTTTCGTGTCTTTCGTTTTCCTTCTGAGCCTCTGTTCTCCTGAGAGCAAGTACTGCTAGGCCGACATAATCACGAAGACCACTGGCTTGTTTTGGGAAGTGGGGTACACTGCAGGGTACCCTCCTGGCATTTAACTGTGAGGCAACCAAGTTGCCCTTTTGGGGTGGGGGTGTGCCGTGTTTTGGGAAAAACGCGGTGGTGTTCTTTTTATATATTTGAACTATTAATTTACGTATTTATTGACGTGAGGGTTTACGTAGGGATCGGACTTTGCTGTCGTATGAATTATCTTCCTCCCGGCCGATCCGCGCGCGCTCTATGCCCGATGCTTCGTACCGTTTTTTCAGTAGCTGGTTTCGTCAGTTCAATTTCGTCGTCCAACATAGCAGCGTCTATATCCGGCTGACAGAGTCAATGTAAAGGTTTCGTCTTCTAGCTGCTCCTATGGATAAGTAGAAGTCACGCGACCTACCGGTAAGTGTGTTAAGATATGTAAAGTAATAATTCATAAAAATAAATTGTATTTTTTTAATATTAACGCTGATGCGTTGCGATAGATATTGCAGTAATTTGTCTGCACGTGGCCGGCAACAGGTTCGATTTGTTTTATGTATGTTTCAATCTTAACGCTGGCTAACAAATATTAGTAGTAATAATATAATAATGTGTTATAATAATAATACTCAATTCATTAAACCAGAATGGGGCGTAAGTCAGTTATTTTTCCGAAATCATTGTACATCACGAACTTGCTAAAGTTTGCTAATTCCTGTCAGGGGGAGTTAAGTGCTTCCTGAAAACTTGTGAATAACTATTTAATTGAAATGATTATTATGTGGAATGACTATATTTGGATATATTATGTTATTATATTTAAAAGGGTTATTTTGAAGTGATTTATTAGATTCAATGGGGTTCTATACATAGTGAATTTTCGGAGATTGTAAACTGGGCATGTTATGCAATGTCAGCTGGTAAATGTGGTAGTGTGGTTTATTAGACCTGTAAGTAATCACAGATATAATTGTGCAGGGTTTCCGATGTAGACGGGAATCTGTCTCGCTCCAGAGGATGGCCGAACACCTGCTTTCCATGATATAGATTCGAACACTTCCGTCAGCTGTCAGCCAGGATGGACAGACACACACTCAACTGGACCCTCTACCCATATGCTGCTAACCAGGTGACATTTAAGCTTTTTGAACAAAATGTTTGTGGCCGATAAACTCTTTTGAGACACTTGTGCAGACGCTCCAGTTTGGAGACTTAGTCCGGACAATTGGGGTTATATGTTACTTTGTAATTTTCCTTAGTAAGGCTTACACCTCATTAATATATTAATGTCTGTCTCATTCTGAGAATTGTAACTCGGCCAGGGTCATGCAGCACCCGGGTTGAGCTGAGTTTTCTGTAAAGGGAGTCGGCACTAAATTGTTTCTGTGTTGAGCAGGCATGTGCAGATGTATCTGTGCCAGTTGGGAATTTGACGGTTATTTATCTTTTGTTAATTGGGTTGGAGTTTTTTTTTACCTATTAATTAAAATCGGGGAGGTGTTCTAACCAGTGGACGACACCCGCTGGTGCCGTTTACTACAGGGATGTATCATGTCATATTTTGCTGGATCTCGTCCGGACGCATGACCATGCCTGAGGTCAAGTTTTTTTTACGAACACTTTAAGCATGTTTCAGTACATTCATTACATAGATTCTGAGTTGCGAAATTCAATTCTACTGTTCAGCTAATTTTGTAACCATTAGATTTTGCCATAGCCAGTTTAAATATTGTCACAGTTTATATTTTGCCATAGTTTAAATTTTGTAACTTTTAACCTTTTATTGCTCACAATACCAGTTAAGTAATGTTAAAGAATACTAGACTAATCAGTATCAGTTATGAGTATTTATGGGTGGTCACGTTCCACTATTTTATTAAATTTTGTCAGGAATATAAAAGAAAGAAGAAATGCAGTTAGGCAACCGGACATCCATGTTGACCTCGTGATGGCACTCATTATCATTATCATTATTGAGATCCGGAGGGTGCATGATGACAGAATATATGCTGCTAACCAGGTGAACATGTGATGTGCCATTTATATGTAAAAGTGTTTCTATGTGGATTATATGTTGTGTGTTATGCCTTATGTGATTATTAGATTATTATACGTGATTTTGCATATATATATATATATATATATATATATATATATATATTTATGTTGTGTTATGATTTGTGTAACTACTGGGAGGGTCGAGACTATACGCCATTTCACATTATTATTATTATTATTAATGCGCCCTTAAGATTCAAGCTCAACTATTTGGCGATGCATATGTTAATGGACTTATAATAACGATTGGGGGTTTTTGGAAGTGAGCTATTTTTGATTGTAAAATACTTGTAATTATCTTGCTTTTCAAGGGCGCATATATTGTACAAAAGCCGAATACAATAAATCCTGTTATTGTTATCAGAGCAGAGTTTCATTTGCAAGTCCCATCATACTGGACCCAGCACAGTTTTGGCTTCTCTAGGCTCTTGCCTAGTTCTAAATAACTTGTGGCCTCTCTTTCAAAAAAAAAAATAAATAAATATAAAAATAAATATAAATAAAAATAAATATCAAAAAAAAAAGGAAGTTGTTTTCTATATATAAAAAGCATAAAAAGAAAGAGGGGTTACAGAGCGTGAGAGAGTGCAAAGTACTGGTTTGCCTATTATAATTAATCCTTTATAGTTTTGTCTAAATAATTTTTGTGTTATCAATGTTTGAGTAATTTGTTAAAAATGAATTTGATTAGTAAATTTTGATTTGCATACAAGGAAAATAAAATAAGATTTCTGTGCTACAATAACCATGTATGTATTGTAATTATTAAAATCGTTACAATTGGGGGTCCCTGCCAGGATACTTATATGAATTTTTTCATATAGGTTAGGCTTGCTTTGACGCACGGAAATAGGGTTGGTAATGGCAGCATTTTAAATAATTCGTATAAGTTATATACATACGGAATAAGGTGCCTATAGTAGCACATTGTGTTAAGATTTTTTTTTATAAAACTTCATTTATATAAATATTTAATTATATTAATTATTTAATTATAAATAATTAAAATGGAAGATAATGAAAATGAAGTCAGTTTAACTGACTCAGCTATAATGAGTGATTCTGGAGCAGAGTTAACTCCAGTGTCAACAAAGGAAAGGGAGGGGGCTAATCATGAGATGATGAATTTCAAGAAATTGCTTGTAGAGAAACAAAATACTGTATTTTGTACTAAATTTGATGAAATGAAACAACAAAATGTTAAGTTTGAAAAACGTTTTGACGAAAGTGACGAAAAGTGGGATAAGCGTTTGAATGAGTCCCTGTAACGGGACAGAATGGGGTGATAATAATTTTTAATAAATGTCAATCCAGATATGGTACAACCTTTGAGGAACCCCTTTTTAACCAACTACACGTACAATGTTATTACTAAACACTCGTCTGTGTTTATGTCTGGAGCCCGCCCGGCTAGACGAGTTACGTAACCACCTGCAGCTTGTGCAGTCCGTGAATCACGGAAAACGCCAGTTTCAACAGGCAGTAAAAAGTATAAGGATTCCCGGGCTGAGCGTCGGGACATACCAGCCAATCAGAGAAGGCGAAATCAAAATTACATACGTTGGCGCACAGCTGGGTCAACGCCTAACACCTCAGTCGTTGACTAACAGCAGAGCGGAAAGCAGTGTAAAAAATGAGCGAGCGTAAGTCAACGGTGGCCTCGGGCATAGAAGATGGGCCGAAAACACCATAATCTAGCAAAGTGTGCGAATAATCAGTGGTCATAAAAAACAAAAAAATGCTCGAGCATAATTAACGTCGGCCAACAAAATGTTATAAAATGTAATCTAAAATAGTAGTGAACTACTGAATAATGATCGTACAGCTACAGTGATAAACTTATAAACGTTAAACACAAAAGTTCGGAGTGACCAGTGAAATAGCGAATAACACGGTGGTGAAACCGTTTGGAACGCCTTCGGATTGGTTAAGTACCACTAATAAACTATCAACTAAATTTCATAAACATATCAAATAAATAGTTCAAGGTTGAAAAAATACAGATTTAAAGAGCTCTATAAACGGGGGTTAAATATAAAAGGGTAAGAGAGTGCATGAGATAAAGTACTGGGTCATTATTTTTATTCAGCAAAAAAATAAAAACTTTTAATAGATGTATTAGTTTACAAGAAATGAGGAGAATCTGAGGCGTTGTTATGTAGGTGTAGGAAATAACATAATTTTATTCAATAAAAGAAAAATAATTTGTTTTAGTCAGCATAAACTGTGTTAATATAATCATTTTACAACTCAACCCAAATAACCCCTCTGCAACTGTTTTTGTCTATACGACCCTGGATATAACCCAAAGGTAAGAAAAAGAAGTAAAATTTCGATAAACTTAGTAAGTTTTATTTATGCAGAAAAACGTAAAGTTTCATCCCAAAAGCATTTTAATGAATTAAGGGGTGCAATGTAGCAGGCCTCCTCATAGTGCACCCTGGGTAATGCTAAATCTGCTACGGCGAATCGCCGCGAACTCGAGCCTCTATAATGACAGCGATCGCTACAAGAAACAGCCCTTGTAAGGGCGGCGACAATCACCTCCGCATCCTATTCTGGAATGTGGGTGGCTTGAGCAATTCAAAACATGCAAAGTTGAAAGTTAATGCTTTTAGACACAACGCAGACATTATTATAATTGTCGAAGCTGGCGCTTCCACAGACGCCACATGTTTTTACGAAATAACTGACTACTCGTTATACGTCATTAAAAGATCAAGGCAAGTCGCATCCGGTATTATTGCCTATGTACATAATTTGTATGCAAGTAAGAGCACTATAATCCATGAGATGGATAACCAAGACAAACTGGAAGCTACCTCCATAGACATTTGGAAGAATGGAGTTCACTTTACAGTTATTGGCCTTTATAATCCGCCAAATAATGTCCCAAACCTGGACTTAATCATGAATATGAGCCTGCACCACAACACCATTGTCGTTGGTGACTTCAATGCCCGCTCTACACGCTGGGGGTACTCTTCTTCAAATGCAACCGGTAAATGTGTTGAAGACATGCTCGACCAGTCCAGTCTCATCTGAATTCCTTCCGACCCAACGTTTTTATCGTACGCCGGGCACACTAGTACCCCTGACCTTGCACTAGTGCACGCAAACCTATCTTCGAGAGTAATGCTATCCTTGAAAGACCCCCTGGAGGGATGTGGACACCGCCTATGTATGCAAAGATTCTTGGTAAAAACCGCCAGCCAGGACCACCTAAGCTTACTCGATGGAACTTCAAGAAAGCAAATTGGGCTAAGTACTCCTTGTTGTCGGACGCTTATTTACCCGCAGACCTGGTAAATGCAAATCCCGATGCCTCAACTGAACTATTTGTAAAAGGACTGCTACGAGCAGCCAATGAAAGCATTCCCAAAGGCCAGGTAAAAAAGTACTCTCCCTTCTGGAACTGCTCTCTAGACAGACTCAAGAGGGACAGGAACAAGCTGAGACTTCAAGCTGAACGCTCCCACAGCATAACAGACTGTACTTTTTTGAGAAAATCACAATCTAAACTGAAGCGAGCTGTCACCACTACAAAACGACACACTTATAGATCGTTCGTGGCCAAATTGGACTTTAGAAAAGACGGCCCACAAGCGCACAAGTTTATATCACGACTGAACAACGATGCATCTACATGACACTGGGAGCCTATAACGGCTAATGGCAAGCTCTTAAGTAGCCCAAGTGATGTTGCTTCAGCCTTAAGTAAACATTATGCAGCGATCAGTTGTCTCTCTGTAAAAGCAGAAGAGAGAAAAGCGATTACACAAGATGAAGCTCCTTCCTGCCAGACTGAGGAAGAATATCTTCTGTTTAGTAAAGATTTTACACCTGATGAACTTACGCTAGCAATCGCGACGCTGAAAAAAGGTAAATCCGCTGGACCTGATGAAGTTTTTCCAGACCTCATTAAGGCCCAATGCACACAGAAGTGGCGACGGGCTGAGGCGAGGTGCAGGCGAGGCGCGGACGAGGCGTGGCACAGGCGAGTATAAGCTCCACAGAAAGGGCAGCCGAGAGGTGCAGGTCTGGCGGAGAAACGGCTTAGTAGGCAGTTTATCACGAGGCGTTGAACAACATGTATTCCATCGACGAAAGTGACGAGGACGTTTTAGATCTTGTTGTTTTAACAAACTTGAACAGCCAGAGGAAGTTTTGGGTTCACCCTTTGTGGTTACAAAAATGCAAGAGTGGAACCTTTGATGTGATGAGAGAACTTGAAATGTATCCGGATAGGTTTCAAACCTTCTACAGGATGTCCTACGAGTGTTTTTACAGAGTTCTAGACTTGGTAAGGGATAGCCTCACGAGTATTGTCGAACAAGCAAGGAAACCTTTCCACCTCTTCACAAAATTGTATGTTGAACTCTGGGTCGTCACGCATATTGCGCAATGTGAAGAAAGTAGGCTCAAGCACCACACTGAATTAAGGAAGTGAGCGAGAGGCACGCTTCTTCAAATACACTTGAGAAGTGCGGAAGAAGCGTGGCGGTGGCGAGGGCCTGTGCTTCGTCACCTCAGTGTGCATTGGCCCATTTGTTTACATGGACGAGGCGTGGAAACGTTGCGCTTCCCGCCTCGTCCGCGCCACGCCACTGCCCGTCGCCACTTCTGTGTGCATTGGGCCTAAGAACCTGGGCCGTCTAGCCTTAAACACCTTCCTGAAACTTATCAATTTGACATGGAACACCAGAGTTCCCCACCAGTGGAGAAAAGCAGTAGTAATGTCGCTTCTGAAACGAGGGAAGCCGGCAAGCAATCTCAGCAGCTATCGTCCAATTTCACTGACGAGCGTATGTTGCAAGGCTGCGGAGAAAATGGTTGAACGTAGACTCCGTGAGTTCGTCGAAAAGAAGGGCGCCATCAGCGACTGTCAAGCGGGATTCCGAAGACATAGATCCACAATGGATCAAGTTGTGAAGTTCACACAAGCCGTCAAGGACGGTTTCCACAGAAAGCAATCCACATTGGCTGTTCTGGTGGATTTCAAAGCCGCATACGACAAAGTATGGTGCCGTATGCTTATATCCAAGCTAAAGAGACTTGGCGTGAACGGGAACATGCTTAAATGGATATGCAGCTTCCTTTCGCAACGCTATATCCGGTGCAAATTTCAAAACTCTACTTCCCCTTACACGATGCTGCGCCAAGGTCTCCCTCAAGGAGCCGTCCTAAGCTGTTTGCTCTTCAACATCATGATTGACGACCTGATGTTAGCTATCCAAAGGATCCCAGGAGTATCTTGCTTATTCTTTGCGACGATGTCCTAATCTGGGCCGCCGGAAGTAACATCCTTGCCCTCGAAGAAGCTTTGAACAAGGCACTTGCTAAATTGGAAGAATGGGCGGATCTGAACAAAATGGAAGTAAGCGCTGATAAGACAGTTGCGCAGCTATTCACAATGTCTACCAGGACCCACCCAGTTAACCTAGTGTACAAAAATCTACCCCTAAAGCAAGTATCCTTATCCAAATACCTCGGAATCAACCTTGACACCAAACTATCCTGGGGTGCCCACATTACGGAGGTAGCCGAGAAAAGTCAAAAGCGCATCAACCTCTTGAAGAGACTATCTGCAACCAAGTGGGGAGCTACGCAGGACGTGTTATCCACAGCATACAAAACATATGTCCGTCCCGTCTTGGAGTATGGAGGCGAGGTAACCTCCCTAGCAAGCAAAGCAAGCCTAAGCTAAATACGACGTCGTGCAAAACAATGCCCTTAGACTGATTACCGGAGGAGCCAAATCGACTCAAATCCCAGCTATGCTCCTGCAAACTGGCATCGAGCCCCTCTACAGTCGGAGAGAAAAATCTACATTGAAATTCTGGGAAAGGGCCAAGAGAGTGGATAAAAATTACTGGAGTGGGTACAACCATGCTTCCCAACGACTCAAATCTCAAACTTCACCCTTGACGTATGCTGAGTCCCTAATTACCAAATATAATCTGGCAATGGACAACCCAGCTCCTCTAAGACACTTCACCTCTATAGTGCCTGCACTACCTTCCAAGCGGCTTGATCTCGTAAGCCTAACTACAAACAAAGCCGAAGCCACCCCTCTCGAACTCGAAGCTTGCGCTCTCGAAACCATTAACTTAAGATATCCGTCGACCGAGTGGATTCACATCTATACCGATGGCTCATATCTTTCTGACATAAAAGGGGCCGGCGCAGGATGGTTCTGCAGCATGTTTGAAGACTCAATGGCTGTAGGGAAAAATGCTAGCAACTACGACGGGGAGGTCTGCGCGGTGCTTGAAGCCTCCAACCAATTAAGCACACAAAAACCTAACTCCTTCCAAAGCAGTCTTCCTCATTGACTCACAGGCCGCAATATCAGCTCTGAGTAGCAACGCTTCAACTGACTGCCTCCGTACCATCCAGTGCCGCGAGAAACTGGCCGAACTCATCAAGAATGGCTGGGTTGTACCTCTTCAATGGGTTCCAAGACATGTTGGAATACCAGGCAATGAAAGGGCGGACATCCTGGCAAAACGCGGCGCAGAAACTGACCAGCCTGAGATACCTTTCACACTCAATAGAGCAAATAACCTCATAACCAACACCATCAACAACGCCACGCTCAAAACTCTGAAGGACCTTAGCATTGGCAAAAAGTGGGAAAGCCTTGCCACAGCGGGAGCGATTCCAAGGCATCTTGAGAGAGCTGAGGCAGTAGCACGATTTTGTCTTGCTACTGGACATGACTACCTCCAAGCGCATCTCTACCGTATCGGTCTTGCTGCTGATGAAACATGCCCTCTCTGTGGTCTTGGCAGGATGGACGGCGACCACCTGCAGACGTGCCAATCGCTGACTTACCCGAACGATGACACAATCAATCGCTACTGGGAGGCTCGACGTCGAATGGTGGAAGCACCAAAGACGGGCGTTGGATAAGTAAGTAATGAATTAAGGGGTGATATTAAGGAAATAATAGAACAAAAAAAGGTATTTATTAATGATCTGAAGGAACAAAATGAGAAGTGGAAATGAGATACAGGTAAGTGATGATGTTAAAATAAGTGAAAATTATAACGATATCACAAGTAATAGTGGTGACGTAATTAAAAATGTGGTATCAGAGAGTGATACTTGAATAATAGTAGTGATAATGAGAGTATAGAAGGAGTAGAGGTTAGTGATGAGGTAATAGTTGTTGACGAGATGGAAAGAGTGTGTAAGGAGAGTTTAAGTGAGTATGGTGGGCAGAGGGCAAATTTTCCCAGTGGTGTAAGTGGAGTAAAGACTCCACAAGTTGTTTTGGAGGAAAAAGGTTCCCCTAGAGTTTATGTGGGAGACATGTGGTCTCCAAATGGTCTCTTAAGTTGTTGTTGTGATTTACCTGGTAAAGCCAGGAAGTGTTTAAATAATGTTGTATTCCCCTTTGCAGAGAGAGAGAGATAGTTCAGGGGGGTTGTGAGAGGTATTTTGAGGAGAGAGAGAGAGAGAAAGAGAGAGGTAGCGATTTTTAAGGTCAATAGAGGTTATAAAGAATTAGTAGAGAGGTTAGATATTGAGAGAGTTGATGATAAGTACTTACCTTGTGACATAATTAGTACTTCAGTAGGTGTTGATAATGTTGTTGATGATGAGAACTTACCTTGTGATGAAACTGGTGCAGTAGCAGATGATAATAATGACGAGGTTATAACGTACCTAATAGTGACAAATAATACGAAGGGCGACTTGACCATACCCAATGTTGACAAGTTATATGAGGTAATAATATAGAATAATCCTATTATTTATTATGGTATAGTGGACAAAACAAGTTTAAATGGGGATTATATTAATAGAAACAATATAATGAGTTTAATTAAAAATGAAATGTACTTGTATAACGTAAGACTAATTTTTGATGATGGAGGTTAGACATGTTGTTGAAGGACATTTAATTATTTTAGTTAATGGTTTTAATACTTGGCTGAATAATGTAATGATTTTTGGTGAACAATGACATTTGATATGAAACATATTGTATATAATTTTGTACTGGTGTTAGAGGTATTATGTATTATGTTAGGTAATTGTTATAATAAGGTATCAGAGGATACATTGTATGGTGTGAGTGTAGCAATGTTTATAGTTTTATTTTATTGAATAGTTGACATTACTGAATGTTATTATGGAATTAAATTAATTTAAAAGGTTGCAAAGGATGGAAATTTTGGTAATAATTTTGAAAAATTTATTTTTTAGATTTGAATTGTATAATAAATGGTAATGATTCAAATTTGATGATTAAAACGTTTAATAGAAAGAAATTCAGAGTTAAAGTTATAGTGTGACAATTGGACGATTTAATAGAAAATTAAAACTAAAGTTGTGAAATGTTTGTAATTTTCATTCAAATTCAGAATTGGAATGTTTATTTTAATGTAATGTTGGTAATGTTTATTTTGAGATGTTGCATTTATGAGAAGTATTTGTGAAATATAAAACATTTATAATATGATGTAATTGTGAGTAGATATAAAACATATATTATACGTTTTAATTGTTGATTCCCCAATTTTTAGGCGGTCATGGCCTCACCGAACCCTGACCATGGATTTGTATCTGTAACAAGCTATGGGCAGACTTATTGTACCCTGACCATAGTTTGTTATTATTGAAATTGGTGGACCTAGAAACTTAACTGGGGAGGCATTAGGGGAATCTAAGAAACTTTGGAACCGCGGCTATACACCTAAGGGGGTGATAGACCGTTTAAGGGCTTATAGATAATTATTTTACGGTTGCTGGTGTCCTATATGCCAGTAATACCGAACTTTATGTAAGGCCGAAGAAAGGACGGAGTAAAATAAAAGAAAAAAATGTTTACTCCCAGCAACTACAGTCCTTGTGGAAGCAACTACGCGAGACAGTCCAGCCATGGGGGGAAATAGTGTAGTGGATGGGGGGTAGCAACGTTACAAGCTACGTAAATAAATTTCATAATTTTGAAATTTTTGTAATTTCAAAATAGGGAGAGGCCAATAGTCCAATGCCTTGAGATTATTACACAAAATTGTAACGATTTAGGTTAAGGGGTTTCGAAGGGGGGTTTTAAGAAATGATGTAAGTTGAGAATTTTAAAATGAATTATAAATAAGTGAAAGTTGATAATTAAAATGTTATAATACGGTTAGTAATGGAATATTTGAATACATATTTTTGTTGTCTATGTATTTTTGTATAATTATATTTTGTATTGAGTAAAAGTAACAATAGTAATTTGAATTGGTAATTGAAACTGAAAATATTTGAATGAGATAACTGGAATCTTTAAAATGAAGTCAATGGAGAATTGTATTTATAATGAGATTGGAGAATCATTTTTTGGAATTTGAATTAAATTGAGAGAAATTTGTTTCTGATAAGACTTTCAAGTGTATTTTTATGTTTACATAAAAATGTTATATTTTATGTAAACAGTTTTTATGTTTATATTATATTTATTGTTATGTGTAGAATTGTGTGTACAGTGTTTTTAATATTTTAACGATCGACGAACTTCAACAAGGGATATCCTGATGATGGGGCATATGTCCTGAAACGCGTTGAATGAACTATAGAGAAAAGGCCACCAGATGGACAAGAAAAAGGTAAACTATTTTACTAATTATATAATTAATTATATTTTACAAACACTCATGGTGAATAGAATATAGTTTATAAAATCACAAGCCTGTAAACAAGTAATAAATATGTGTAAAATAAGATTCAATTAAGTCTCTTTTAAATTATTTTGTAAAAAAATATAGGGCCTATACACAAGTTTCAAAACAACACTCAAATGTTTTAACACATACACTACAATCTACAAACACAGTCTATTTTCAATAGACACAGAGTAAATAAGAAAAAAATATAAATTAACAAATCTTTACCTTTGATAAATTCCTTTGGCATTTGTTTCTTAGACGATGTTGTAACACGGTACAGAGTAAAGTCTTCAATTCTGAGAATAACACATGACGTCATTAGTTTAGCCAGTTGGCTCTGCATATAATTTTTGACTGGATTACTTCCCGGTGACGAAGTGGGCCCTGCCTGAAAACATATGAACATAAAAAAATTATACCATGGGCTTTACACTCCAAGCTAATGTTCAATAAACGTAGGTTAGAAAATCCCTCAAAATGTTAAGAAAGTTGACCTTAATTAGGCACAATGTGGTTCAATTACCTTATTATATCTCAAATAACTATATTACAATTTATTACAGCTTTTTTAGAGAAATTGATATATGAACTAAAAGGAATAAAAATTATATACTGTTACGGCGAATTATATTAAAAATGTTTATGTGGAGGATGCCATTTATGATTTGTCATATAGTGATGTGAATGTAATAACCCTTACATTGACATAACTTCTTGGATTGTATAGTTGAAACAAGCACTTTCCAATATTGTCAAAAATTCTAGAAACACTGAATTAACAGTTCTAGCACCTTCCCGGTGATTATGTCATTGTTTAATACATGTAAATAGTAAGTAGAGGGCACCCGACACAGCGAGTCACTTTTTACACTATTTTATAGAGACAAGAGTTTCAAGAGTCACAGAAGTGACTAAAAAATGTTAATTTGTTATAATGGTGGTGCAGTCAATACCAGAGGTGCCGACTCCGGTGCTCGAGCAACCCCCCGAATTTTTTTGGGGGTGCTCAGCACCCACACATAGAAGGGAGAAGAAAAATAAAAAAAGAAAATAAGAAAAGAAAAAGAAAGAAAGAAAAAATGGGGGAAAATTCTAACATTTCGTCATATTTCTTAAATGATAGTAGGGCCCGATTTTTTCATAGAGTGGAGAGGGGGGATATAAAGTCTGGTTTGGGCAGAGACTTTACCACGGTACTTCTGTTTACGTGGGACTTGCGTTTCCCGTGATGAGACAGCTGTGGCAGGTCACTCCGCCCACAAAGCCATTTCAGGCTCTGACCATCCCCCCCACAACACTTGTCCTTCATCATAAACAGCTGAATAAGATCGCAGAGCAAATATATAAAAAAAAAAAAACAGCTTGTGATAGTTATTACATTATTAATACATCAAAATAACAAAAATTATTTTATAAATTACTCCACTCACCTCGTATTGCCCAGGGTTACATCACACGAACGTGGAAATGCAAGGATGATTGCAAGGTTATATCAGTAATTCACTCGATTCGCTTATATAGAAAACAACTGAGATTTTATTTCATCATCTGTACTTTTAAAAGGCATGAATTTGTTACTCTTTCTTTCAACTTTGACATATTACTGCTTGATATTATGCATCTAATCTAAACATTTATTTCAACATTGTAATTACTATAATATTTAATTAATTATTTAAGACGACCCAGATTGCTGCACACACTCAACTCACATACCATTTTACAAAAAACCCCGTATTTATTTGATCAGTTTTATGGCATCATTAAAATTTTGATATGACTACTTTTACTTGCGCAACGGCGTCTCCTCTGCCCTCGTTGCGTGGCCCGCACCAAGTCCTCGTTTGAATGTACTAAAGTTATGAGTTCATCGTTTACCGCTTTTTCTTTCGCCTCACTCACTTCATTCTGATTTAGTTAGTTCACTTTTGAATAATGTTCCGGGTTTTTACCGGCTAGGTCGGCCTAGTGATTACATTTTTAAAATAAAGTTTTAACCGGACCGCATGCGGCCTGTGGGTGAGATGAACTGGGGAGATACTTTTTCATGGTTCCCTCTCCACAGTTTTTCAATACGGGAACTCACTGCCTGCTGGTGTTAATAAATTTTGTCGCCGTTCACCGCCTTTGCTGCTAAGGTCTTCGTCGTTGCACCCACAACACGTGTTATTTCTGTGTCTTGGGCGTCGACAAAATTTCAATGCCACTGGTTTCGTCACAAAGATAGGCGGGACTTCGTCAAGACTTCTGCCATCTCCCGGCAGCATGGCAAACGGATTTTATAAAATTAGCCATGTTGTTTTTGTTCCTTGGCGTCGGCTGCGCGCATGCTGGTGTTTGCGCGTGTCTCTCAACACTACAGTTCCTGGAATTTTATTCCGTCGTTGCACACTGGACGCATTACTTGTTGGCTGGTTGTTAGCCACAAAGGTTTTTTGTCTCTTCTCCACAACGGTAAGCGCAGGCATGTGCGCACTGGAATTCTTTGAATTAACTCTCATTGACCATGCCGCGCCCAACGCACTGAGCCGTTCTATGTAGGTGACTCGCTGTTTTGGGCCCGTACAATTTGTAATAAACCCGAACGAAATTACAATAAGAAATATACCCCTTTTTGCCCCGTTACAATACCCCCCCAATGAGAGATCTTCTGTCGAAACAGAAGAAATCTCATTGCTAAACCCCTAAGAGGATCGGTGAGGATATGGTACCAACAACCCCCCATTAGTTCTTATACATCATGGGTAAACTACCCCCCTGGCTCGGCGACCATGGCTGCATCTGAACGAGATTACTGGACTTCTCTATACGAGATCCCAACACCATAGCATCGAACAGACACGCACCACAGTGCACCTAACCTTCTAACATGCTACCCCCCCAAACTTCAAATCCCTGGCCTTTTACCATGCCAGATCCTCAACCGATATGTTCCCCCTTGTCATGCATACTGGGTCGCCTTCAGCAATACTGGGCGCATACATATACTTATTAATACATCCTAACAAAATTTATTTTCAAATGCAAAATTTCGTTTCAATTAAAATCAAATTGTTATATTACCACTTCTTTCTCAAAAATCAAAATCAAAATCTTTTATCTGAATCTATGAATTTTCTTCATTACTCTTAATAATCAGAAAAACAAATAAATTGAACATCTAATTAAAACATGAACTCATTTATCCTAACATTTGATTATACATACATACTAAACAATACAATTCAATAAAAAACACGAGTAATACATATAAACAATAATACACTTGAAATTCAAACATCACCTATATGGCAGGCATAAAATCAAAAATTTTTTTTCTCAAAAAAATTTAAATTTATCAAAATATTAATTTTTATCAATTTCGGGAAAACTTTAAAATTATTTAAATCACTTAAACGACAAAATTTGCATCAAGCAATTGCCAAAAACTGGTCTAGTTTATAACATCAGCCATCAGCTGATCAAACTGGGTCAAGTCAACGACCTTGACCTACATAGGTTATACATAGATCTACATCATGAAGTACATAGAACATCTGCAAAATTGTTTATCTTTAAACACAATAAAACATAATAAAATAAGACATTAAAAATTAACATAGTATTATTACAATTAACAATAAAATTGCATTTAATAATTAATTGCATTAATTAATTAATTCATTAATTTTTGTTTTAATTGCATTTTTTTTTATTAATATCAAAATTACACATTTTATAGCTTTACATTATTCTCAAATTCTATTAAAATTTGTCACTTGTTTCAATTAATTTTTCATTTTAACTATGATTTACTTTCTTTAACATTCTCAATCTCCATCAGTTTGGGTGACTTAATTATTTATAATAACTTGATTTACTACTTGGCATATATATATATATATATATATACTCTTAATCCCCTTCTGACTCTAACATCACTAACAGCTTTAATTGACCTGACACCCCTCTCTATCAAAACATCTATCAAACATTCTCTAAACCCAACTTACTACTCAACTCAATTCGCATCATTCTACCCTTATGTAAAAAAAAATACTCTCTACCCCTTTGTACTCAGGATGTGTGTTCCCCTCCCAAAGCTCATTCCCTTATCTGGTCCCTGGACTCTCCCTAGGCAACGCTTTCTGGCGCTAAACGGTCCCTTCCTGTCCCAACACCTTTCGTTGCGGACTCCTTATCACACCACCCCCCTTACAAAATTCCCATCAACTAATTACCCTTCCAATACATCACTTTCAACTACTACAAAATATTTACACTTATTTATTAACTCAATATATCAATCAATACTCTACATATTTTCCCCATAGCTACTGTGTCACTATTACATCTCAAATTCTACCTTACATTATTCATAACAATATTATTCTCTCATGTACCCCTTTAACTCCACTTGGACTGATCTACATGTCCTAACAAAATATTAATCACCCAAAACCAACTTTACCACCCTTTACAAACCATTTAAAATTCTCAACTACCTCAAATTACTTCCATCATTTAAATCAAAATCTTTTAACACATTGAAATCATTATATTCAAACATTAATTACGTTCCATTTTCCTCATATTCAAATATTTAACTACATTGAAAAAACTGCAAATCATTTATAAGTGATATTCTACAGCTGATCAGCTGATTTTCTTAGCAAGGTGAATGACCTTACTATAAACACATTTCAAAATTATACAAATTACACATTTTATCAACCCTTACCTCTAACACAATAAACTAATACATCTATAAGACAGAATAAACACAGTATAATAAACATCTAATGCACCTATTTCTCGAATCATGATACAATTATTTAATTAGCTCAGGAGCGAGTCATCATTATTCAGTTACCAAATTTAGATTTGTTAATTAGATTAGATTCGTTACCCCCCTGGGTAACCCCCTTAACCACACACACTATTGTTTTCTGAGGGTGGACTGTTGCGCCCATTTGCATCCACAAGGACTGCATTGGTGGAGGAATTCAACATCTCCGTGTCCTTGCTTCTGCGTTACATTTTAAAATTAAGTAGATATCATCATATCTATGTTATATATTAATAAGCCCTTAAAACAGTTCTACCACCCGGTTTACTGTTCCCACGCGAACGGAGTGGTAGCCGCTGTTCCATAGTTCCGGGGATTTCCCCTAAAGGCACCCCCCATTAATTTCAAATATTGTAACATGACCAAGTGTTACATAACCTAGACATATACCCATAGAATTAATAAATATATGAAGGTAATGTAAGTGGATAATATGATGATGAAAGTAGCGAAGAAGAAAGGACCAACGAAGAAGAAAGAAGAAGAAGTGCCACAAGAAGCAGTAAACAAGACACTGCTTGACACTACAACCAATACTATAACTGACACAAACTAATGGACAAGCTAAATTCACTATAAGGTGTCAAGCGAGTCAGTGAATGACTTGAATATAATTTCACATGTTGATAAAAATAATTAAGTAATGACCCGAATAATATAATATCAGCAACAGTATTTGGCCGAGAATAAATCAACACTGACTAGTAACTATCAATGCCTATGACTAAGATTAGCTATGGCCACAATATAAAATTGAAACTGTATTACAATCTCAAATGTACTCATAAGAAGTAAAAATAATTGTAAGAAGGAACCTTATATAAATAAGTTACCTCATAAATGTACCAAATGTAACTAATGAACACTATTAAGGCATAAACCCGATGTGAAAGGTATGCCTAGGCAACGCCTAAAACGAACGATTGTCAGTAAGGTGATAAGTAGAAAGGACTACTAGTGTAAATAACATACACTGAACAATCATTATACCACGTGTAGCAATAAGCATTATTAATGTATTATACAAGTAACAACTCAATTATTAATGAATAGCAGAGAGCGAAATAGTATAAACAAAATGTAATTAGGAAGTAAGGATAGTTCATAGCAATGTATTACATCAGTTAGTTAAGATTCAATAATTAGGTTCACTAAATAAGTATAAAGACGGATATATTAGTGTTCCGACACAGACGTTTAAGTGAAAACGCGATGTGAAACACAAATAATTTATTGATAAGAAAGAATCGTGGCTGGCGTCGCTAGCAGACGACAGCGCGAAGCCATATATCTGAACATTATTTATTAAGAAATGTCAGTGAAAGTGCAAATAAAACCAGTGTCAAACTATATCAAATTAAAGCGTAAAAAATATCCTTTAATTTGATAGCGATACAACCACGATCACAACTATTATAAGTGCGTGACATGCGTTAGCATCATTTGTGAATAGAAAGTAAGAAATTTGTTTGTCAACACTAACAACAACGTCAACTGTCAATCATCTTAGCCAAAAGACGGTTGATGACGGTTGGGAAAACAATGCGTCATTTTCGTAACGTCTGGTTGAGCCAATCAAAAAATAGCTTACTAAATGAAACAATCACCTAAGCCTCGTCAAAACAGGGGGTATATAACGGGAATGAGAGTAATTCCGTTACCACTTTTTGACAATCATCTCGAGCGAAAGGTGTCGCTCGTCACCTCAAAATTTTTATTAACTTATAGTATCATGTAATAGTGCATCCATTGAATCATTTCGGCAACAACAAGTAACTACAATACAGTCTACCTAGAATCAGTGCATCGATGTGAAGTATTTATTTTATTTAGTGCGGGATATATTGAACAGGAGAAAATAATTAACTCGTATTATAAATGGTCCAATTTAGTCAGAAGCGGACAATTATTATCTGTTCAAAGTGCGTGTGCAGTGTAAAACCAGGGTCACTATAATCTGACCGCTGGAGTGTTTAATTAAATTTTAATCTAAAAGATTAAAATAAAGAGGTAACATCGTGACCATTTATTCCATTAATCTGAGTGCACTCATTATATTTTTTAAACAAAGTTTGTACTGACGCATAACACCAAAACATTTTCTATGTTACACAATGACTGAATTTATTTAGTGGATTTGTCAATCCTATCTAAGAATGATGTTAGTCTTAAGTGGTCTCTATATAACTTTTGTGAATAATTAAGCAAGCGTGACGAACGCCTAACCTATAAATAGGTTTGATTTTTTGTTAGTAAACAACAAGGCCGTATTAGTCAATATTGTTTTATGAAATAATTAACTTCTGTGTAGGCATGAACATTCTTTCTTGTGTTTAAAAGAATTTACGCCCGAGATATAAATAAAATTAATGTTTAAAGTAAAGTTTATCTGGACATAACCAGAAAAGTTGTTTATGCTCTGAGCTAGTGTAGTAGGGTAAGTGAACGAAATAATTTCAATTGTATATCCATGTATTTTCTTACTTATGTTTGTTTGAATTCATTATCAAGGGTACAAACAAAACCCAGTTATTAGCAGCATAACTTTGACTTAATTTATTTCGAAAAGTAAAATAAATAATTAATTCAGAATAATCAAAGTAACTCTTAGTAGAAATCATACGTTGTTGAATTTGAATTGCCATAAGGGCAATAAACACAATTTCAGTTTTTTTAAAGAAGAGAATTAATAATTATTTGATTCTATTAATTTAATGGGTTTTACACGGGATTTTCCCGAAATAAACCTGTGTGGCGCCCATTATTAAACAAGGAAACCTAACCTTGTAAGTAAAGCAAGCTGGTTTTGTAAACCATCTTGGCAGCTTATTAATTTAAAAAAAAAGTGAACTCCCGAACTTCCAGAATCACGACCAGGTACGTGGAAGTGTATTTTATTAATTTTATTGTCCAGACGTGACTTGACTTTACGTACTTAGATGACGGTCAACCTGGAGGAGGAGTTTCGCTGCCAGAATCGACGCGACGGCTACTTTCATCAAGCGACCAGCTAGTACGCTTTATTTATCGAATCAAGCAACGTTATAGTTCAAACAACATCACTGCAACTATTTTTATTTTTTATTCAAAGGAGTTCTTTTAAGACAATTATAAGTTTTTCGATTCATCATAACTTGTAATTTTAACTTTGATTTTCAAATTTAACTTTCAATTGTAAACTTATAACACACTTTTAAATTCAAATATTAAACAATTTATAACACAGTTTTAAACACACCGGATCTGGTTTAATTACAAATTGGCTAGCCCAACAGTGGGGCTTAACGAAGATATCTGGTTGACTTACAAATTGGCGACCAGCAACGTGAGGCTGAAAAATATTATACGAAAATATTTTTTATATTGATAATCAGCCCGGCAAACACAAAAGAACAAACATGCCACACACACATCAATACGACAAAAGATACAAGGATAGCCGAGTGGAAGAGGTACAACCAAATACGGAGACACATAAGACACAACCGACACCAGAGATGGAAGTCATTACAATTAATAACATAGAAACTCGACCAGAAGAAACACCCCATGCTGAACCGGAAGTGGGAGTGAGAGTCGACAACCAACCCAAACAACCTGAGGAAACCACACAAACAGGGATGGCGGATTTCCAAGAATGGATGATGAGAGCAATGATGGAATTAAAGGAAGGGTTTAGGATATCCCGGGAAGAGGATCAAAAGCATACGGAAAGAATGTGCCAGATAATAGATGATAGTTTTAAGAAATTGGGAGAGACTTGCGAGGAAACAAACAGAAAGTTGGACGATTTCAACAGGAGTATGGAGAACTGCTTTAAAGAGACAAAAGAAGAAATGGAAAATAAGAAGGAACCAGCAGAAAAACAACAAGACATAAATACATTATCATCTGAAAATGAGCTTGACAGAAACGAGGAAGATATTCAATATAAGGAGATCGACGCCGGAGGTATAGAGAAGATTCAGGTAATTAAAGAAGCGGAAGAGTTAGTAGCCGAGAAGGAAGAATTAGAACAAAATAATCTGCCAATGTGTGATGATCAAGTGGAGACAAAAGAATTACCCAGAAATAAAACTACCGAACAAGTGAATTCGAAAATTAAAATTCATGAAGAAAGGAACAGAATTATTAAGAAAAAGGAAGAAAGAAGAATAATACGCCCAAAGAAGACTAGGGTAACATAGGAATTAATCGAAATGACGCGAAGTGGTCTAATTAATATGATTTATTTCCCAGTCATCAACCGTAAAGAAGGAATCTATAGGAAGGAGTATCGAAGGAGCTTCAGGAAGATAAACGAAGAGAAGAAATGTGCTATAACAAAGAAGACTATAACCAATAAAATACTTAAAGCAGATATTTCCAAAGGGAGAATAAGGCATTCCAAGAAAAGAAAAGGGTATCAAGAACAACTGGACCGGATCATTGAAGGGTACTGTACAGTATCATACAATTTGATATTAAATAAATATGATTAATCTGATTCTACAGTTACTGTATTCAATGTTTATTGTCGGGCGCCATCTTTGTTACCAACTACGTATGAAAAAATATACGTACTTACCATGTTTGGGTTCTTTTCGGCGAACAGGAAATCAGAATGGTTGTTCAACATAAAGAACTTTATATGGTTTACCCTGATTTAAAATTTATTGACAATTAGATATTCAAACTTTAAAAGATTTATTAACATTTAACTTTAAAAGATCGCAAACAGACTACCTCTTTATGTCCTTCATCTGTTACACAATTCTCATTCTAACAAAGCTCACATGAAAGTAAAATTTGAAACATAGTGTGAACCCTTTAATTGACATAATTAACACACAAAAATATCAAGATATTAATTATAAATCATTTTTAAAACACAAACCAGCCTTCTTAATTTACGTATTTCACTCACATACACACGCAACACACATACAAAGTTACTTTAGAGATCTCATAATTGAAAAAGGTTAAAATTTTGAAAATTAATTCATAGTTGAAAATTTGGTTATTATTATTGTAGATTACTTAGCTGATTGTCCAGAAGTCATATTGTCCACGCACACGCGTTTGTTTCCGTCACTAATTCATCTTATATCTCCACCACTGTCATTCTATTTGATTTTAATATGCTTTATATTTCACGTTACCTTTGTACACTGTTCGTTACATTCTTACGGTTTTGTGGTATTCACCTTTTAGGTGCGGGCGATAATTACGCACGGCCGGCGAACACCATAACTTTGCCTAAAACCGGCGAACGCACAGTTGTTTGCGTCTGATGTGTTCAGATGTTTATAGCCGACTAGGTCTTTGTTCTCTGTGTTACAAAGCTGCTGGCGCTGACACACCCTGCATAGCAACGTTATGTAAGCTGCTGACGTAACACTCGCCTGATGTTTCGTTGCATAATTTGTTGACAATTTTGAGTCACTGGAGCTGACCTTGGCACAGTTTGTCGGTTGTCTTCACTGGTTTATATAAAATATTATTAAATAATTCTGCATTCAACGCCTCAAGCAGTGCTGCCACCGTCGCCCTCATTGCCACCAACAAATTTACCTAAATTTTTCTCTATTACTCAAAAATTGTTATTTGTAAAAAAAAAATATAAATTGTGTTATTGCCCCAAAATAGGCCCGTCACAATACCCCCTCAATGAGATATTTTATGCCGAAGCATAAAAAATCTCATTGACACATTCATACTTGCTAAAGGGATCAGCCAGGATATGTCGCCACAACCCCCTGTATGGTTTACAACAACAAAAATTATCAACTCACCCTTGGTTCGGTGACTGTGACCGCATCTGCATGACAATACTGGACTTCTCTCTCGAGATCCCAACACCGTAGAGTCAGACAGATACTTAACGCCCCTGCTCTGACGCGCTGGCCAGCTCAGGTCCGCTGCCACAGCATCACCCAACACTGAAACAACAAATCAAATATCAAATAGTGGCCTTATACAACACCATATCCCCAACTGATCTGTTTCCCCCTAGCGGTGCTGGTTTGCGCTAAGAAGCACTGGTTTTGTTTCTACTTACTCCTAACATATCAGAATACCTAACAACTTAACCTAACATAAGAAAACATAGTACATTAATAACTCACATTGTTATCATTATCTAAAAATAAACATCTTGTATTTAAAATTTACACATTTTACATCATTAAGTTTGCATAAAAAATCAGAAAATTACCTTTTAATCTCAATTTAACTTTTATTAATTCGTTTCTCAATTTTTTTTTTTCACATCATTTCCTTTATTATTCCCTTTCATTAATTTGGGTGATTCTACGTTATTCATTCTAATTTACTTTATCAACTTGGCATTTACCCATAATCTTACCCCTTTCATTACTCTAACGCTCCCTTTCAAAATCTTTAACTAGTATGACACCCCTCTATCAAAAATCTACTAACCCTTCTCTACCTCTAACTACTTACTACTTTAACTCAATTCGCCACCTTCTCTCCATATATACAAAAAAATACTCTCTAACCCTTTGTACATAGGATAAGTGTTTCCCCCCCCCCCCAAGCTCAATTCCTGGTTCAATTCCGTTCTCTGGTTCCTGGATTCTACCTAAGGCAACCCCTTCCCACTAAAACTATACCAACTCCCGTCCCAACCCTTATGTTGCGGACTCCCACATTACACTACCCCCTACTACAAAATTGCCATCCCCAAAATCTCAATCTCATTACTTCACTACAACTACAACAAAATAACAACATCAAAATAAACAATATATCGCTCAAAACTCTACAATTATTCTCCATTACTACTGTGTCTCCACTTATACTTCTCAAAATGCTATAACATACATTAATTCAAAACAACATTACAATATTTTCATCTCTCATTCTCTTTCACTTTGACTTCAATTTGGACAGATCTGTATGTCCCACAAATATTCATCTTGGACTGACTCAAACGTTTTATTCAAATAATTACTATCACCCATTTCTATCTTTTGCAACCATTTTAGCTATCACAAATTTATTTAATTTTTATTTAAAATCTATAAACACATTGAAAACATATTATTATATTTTTATAATACTTATTCCTAACATACTAAATGCAATTAACACAATAATATATAATAAACACAATATAGGAAGTATTTAGTGCGTCTATTTTTCAAATCAAAACAAAATTATTGAGTAGCAAATCATCATTATTAAAATACAACAAATTTTTAATACGTTATCCCCCTGTATAACCGCCCAACCACACACACACACATCTTGTATAATACATTACATAACATAATACACAAATATACATTAACTTGGATTATTAGTATTATTACATTAAACAAACAATTCTCTTTTAAATAATTGATAGAAAAACTTATAAACATTCTTGTTTAAAATTTTGCATTAACTCTTTTTTTTTTTTATTTATCATCATTATTTATTTATCCTATGTTGCCATTAGATTTTCAAAATTTCCAAATTTATTATTAATCTATATTTTTAACCATTATGTTATTCCACAAAATAAACCATTTAATATTTATTTATTCATTAATTGTTATTAAATTAAAATCTCATCAAACAATTTAAATTTATTATAAAATTCAAACACATAACATTCAATCACCATATCGAAACACCTCAAATTATTTACTTCAATTAATTATTAAAACACAACATATTTCAATAATATCAAAATTTACAAATCATTAATTATTGTTTTCATAATTACTTTTATTCTTTAATTAGAATGCAAAATATTAACAATATTATTATTATTATCACAACATTTTCTAATACATATACACATTACTTACCTAACATTTCATAATACACACAAATGAATTCACTACATTATATTTACAAAGTATACGTCAATAACTTGTTCAATTGTTTCACACTTCATATGTCCCAATCAGCAAGGTCATTACCAAAGTTACAATATCTAACAATGTTTATTCACAGATTTTTTAGTTCAACCTCCATCGTCATATAGATACCTAATATATTTATAACATACATCATTTTTATCCACATACCATTTATTATTATGGTCATTATCATAATAACCCATTACTTTTATTCCATTCATTATACCATTATAAATCTTGTCAACATCAGTTAGGATTGTCCAGTCTCCATCAGTGTTATTTGTTAATGTCAGGTAAGTTGTTTTCTCATTTTTATATTCCTTTACCATCACGTCAGATAAGTCATTATTATTTATACAAATATTACCAAAATAATTCTCTATCTCTCTTTCAACAGGTAATCTTTTTCTCAATTCATCATAATTTCTTTTTACCTTATACAGTTCTATTTCTCTCTCAATACACAACTCTCTCTCTTCATAATACCACATCACATTCTCACCATTATTACCGACAGAGGGTACAACATTATACAACATCAATATACTCTTTACTTCATCTACTAATATGGGTCTCTCGCCCTTCAAAAACAACAACATTTGTGAACACTCTGGTTCAGAAAAATTAATGGGAAAATTTACCCTCTGCCCACATTCAACTACTATATTATTTTTCCACTCTCTTTCTACTTCATCAATACATCTCAACATCACATAATTACATTCTAAAACTTCATCAGTACTCTCTATATTTACTCCATTATTTTTTAACATCATATTTTCACTTATATTGTCATAATTATCATTCCTACTCACCTCAGAATTGTAATTAATATCATTATCATCACTAGTCAACACTACTTCTCCCACTATTTGGTCACTGTTATTTATTAACTCATTATTCGAATTGTCACTCACCTGGTTAATTATTTCTTCACTATTATCAAAGACATTATTCCCACTTACCTGTGTTAACTCAACTTCTGTATTATTTTTTACCTGATATCTATCTCCCTCCCACTTCTCGTCTGGTTTATCAAAAGCATTTTTTATTGTATCACAACCCTTACTCATTATTTCCTTTGTTTCGTTTAATTCTATATGTAACTCATCAAAACCCTTGTTCATATTATCAAAATGTTTACTCATCATTTCCCCCTCTCATCAAGCCATTTATTCATCATATCAAAATTCTTATCCATTTTTGCATTTAACTCATTTAGTAGGTTAAATAGGTCATATACTGTATACTCTTTTTCTTCCACCCCTACACTATCGTTATCATTAGGACTATTTTCCGTCTTATTCTCTACCACTGTCGCTTCAACGATCTTACCTTTATTACTTGGCACCTCACTATCAATATCATCACTGTGCTTCTTAATTTCTGCGAATATTCCCTCCTCCTTTTCTTCCATTCGTGTTAAACTATCTTCTAACCTCCCCCATTCCTCGTCTGTCATTTCATCTACAACCCCTTTAAATTCGCTTTCCCACTCCTTCCATACGAAACCACTATCATTTTCTTGTATCTTAACCATATTAAAAAAAATTTTTATTATAACACCCTTTATATAATATAATTCACCTCATACACACTAGTTACCCATGTTAGCTCACAATACTCATAAACAAATAATTCACTACATACATAACACTATCAAAACATAACCCCATATTTGTGTCTATTTTACTTATGCAGAAAAAATTTTTCTGTTATTTCAAACCATTCTGCTCTCCCAAGTAGGCCGTATTTTATATAAAATTCTTTATACAAAATTGTCCCTGTTCCAGAAGCCAATTGTACCGTATCAAACAAATTGATATTAAATAAATATGATTAATCTGATTCTACAGTTACTGTATTCAATGTTTATTGTCGGGCGCCATCTTTGTTACCAACTACGTATGAAAAAATATACGTACTTACCATGTTTGGGTTCTTTTCGGCGAACAGGAAATCAGAATGGTTGTTCAAATAAAGAACTTTATATGGTTTACCCTGATTTAAAATTTTTTGACAATTAGATATTCAAACTTTAAAAAATTTATTAACATTTAACTTTAAAAGATCGCAAACAGACTACCTCTTTATGTCCTTCATCTGTTACACAATTCTCATTCTAACAAAGCTCACATGAAAGTAAAATTTGAAACATAGTGTGAACCCTTTAATTGACATAATTAACACACAAAAATATCAAGATATTAATTATAAATCATTTTTAAAACACAAACCAGCCTTCTTAATTTACGTATTTCACTCACATACACACGCAACACACATACAAAGTTACTTTAGAGATCTCATAATTGAAAAAGGTTAAAATTTTGAAAATTAATTCATAGTTGAAAGTTGGTTATTATTATTGTAGATTACTTAGCTGATTGTCCAGAAGTCATATTGTCCACGCACACGCGTTTGTTTCCGTCACTAATTCATCTTATATCTCCACCATTGTCATTCTATTTGATTTTAATATGCTTTATATTTCACGTTACCTTTGTACACTGTTCGTTACATTCTTACGGTTTTGTGGTATTCACCTTTTAGGTGCGGGCGATAATTACGCACGGCCGGCGAACACCATAACTTCGCCTAAAACCGGCGAACGCACAGTTGTTTGCGTCTGATGTGTTCAGATGTTTATAGCCGACTAGGTCTTTGTTCTCTGTGTTACAAAGCTGCTGGCGCTGACACACCCTGCATAGCAACGTTATGTAAGCTGCTGACGTAACACTCGCCTGATGTTTCGTTGCATAATTTGTTGACAATTTTGAGTCACTGGAGCTGACCTTGGCACAGTTTGTCGGTTGTCTTCACTGGTTTATATAAAATATTATTAAATAATTCTGCATTCAACGCCTCAAGCAGTGCTGCCACCGTCGCCCTCGTTGCCACCAACAAATTTACCTAAATTTTTCCCTATTACTCAAAAATTGTTATTTGTTAAAAAAAATATAAATTGTGTTATTGCCCCAAAATAGGCCCGTCACAGTACGCCCAAGAAATAAAAGAATTGCGGAAGAAGAGTCAATCAATGGAAGGAGAGAATCAATGGAAAAGTCCAACCAGAAAACTAATGACGATCAACCAGAGTTAGAAGAGGTACTAGAAGTCAATAATAACAAAGACCAGGAGGACACTGGACACATGGATACCAAAGATGATGAGAAAAAGAAGGCGAGAAAACGGGAAGCCGATGACTATCTGGTAGCCGCAAAGTGGAAGAACCGCATGATAGGGAGGTATCTCCAAAGCTACTAGTACTGTACATAGGCCCTTATACCGTAACAAAGGACCATAGAAATACTATATGTAAGGAAGTTTGTTATGAGATGTTATTATAGGGTGCCAAATATCATAAACATGTTGTACTAGAGACAGCTATAAAAAACCTGTGAAACGTAATTGTCCCAACCAATGAACCCAATAGAATGGAGAAGCCCAATAGAACCCCAACGTATAAACTATAAATGTAATTATTATTATAAAAGGACAAATTATATTATTGTACGACGATTACCACAAGAGTGTCTAGTGTATAAGAAATTTTAAAAATGTCTACCGTAAAAGGATTAAACTAGTGATCAGGAGGATCATTTATTATGCCCAATGTATTGAAAGTGTCTAATTGCCTATAGCCAGCCTGTTTACCATATTGTGTTATAAAAAAAGAGTGTGTATTATAAGTATGTGTACCAAAACTATCTGTTATATATTAAATGAGAACCAGATTTATCATATTAGATGATAGAAAAAAGAATATTATAAACCAAATAATTAAATGATAAGAAAGATATCTATTATATTGTATAGAACAAGAGAGTATCATATAACAAAAATGTACATAAGATAATGATATAAAGTTACTCTAATACTCCTATGTTAAGTTCAACCAATGAAAATATATAAAATCATCCAGAATAAAGGTGTAACCAACTAACCTTTGAAGGAGTAGAGAGGAAGGATACCAAAGAGAGTTAATTAGAAAGATGGCTACTATTATTATGGAATGCAGGGAGAGAAAGTCAACTATTGTCTATTAATATGTTAGAATAATATCGTATATGGTATCTTAATTATCAAATATTGTTCAAAATAGAGAAAAATGTCTATGAATAAATAACCAAAATAAGTGTCAAAATACTACTGTTATCGAGGAATATAAAAAGTATTAATTAAACGATGAAGAAGGTATCTAATTGTATTTACCAACAAGATATGTCAGAGAATATCTAACAAAAACGTTTAGTATATGAATACTGTAAACCCTGATAATTCAGGATAATTGTAAACTATTGATGAGAGTAAAACTTGTAAACTATTGTAGAGTGAAACATTGTAAACTCTATATTTAAGAAACAACTGCATGATTGCATGATGATCAATATAAGTGTGTAAATTTAAGAATATGCAAATGAACCAAAACAAATTACCAACTAGTATAGAAAAGTAACAACAAGGCTAATAAAGAACATAGCCAATATGTCAAGTCTGAAAGGGAAGAATTACCTGTGAAAAGAAGTATGTTAGCTAAAGTATAAAAGAATGAAATGTGATACAAATGAAACCTCTAATACCTTGAATGTTATATTGAATATGTTATACTATTGAAAAATGAATGATATGTTATATTTTATGTGTTGTGATAGTGCAACTGTTGCTACGTGCAATTTTTATTTTGTCCCAGACAGAGATGAGGATGCCTCTGATTATGAGGACGTGTAGTTGAGGAACGGCGGAGAATGGATGCCAAATAGAGCCCCTCTGACTCCGAACCCACTACAAATGTTAGGGAATTATATGGTGATATATCAAGGATTATTAATAAAAAATCTGTGAGGTAAAAAATGGAAAACCCATAGAATTTATCACGAAAATAAAGATATGTAATGAGAAAGAAAAATGTATTATTGTAAGACAGGAAACTGTTAGTTTAAGAAATAAAACCTGTTGTAACTAAATGACTTAGAATATGAGAAACTTGAAAAATACTAGTAAGCTAAAAATTATATCACTAGCCAAGAACTCAAGCTAGTGTAACACACTAATAGAATGTTAAATTCAATGCAGAGAGTACAAGAAAAAAGCAGTAATAATATACTAAAACTAAACCGAAATGATAATTTTATCAAATGTAAAATTTCTCTCAAATCATCAATTTTGAGAGGGGAGTATATGTAACATGACCAAGTGTTACATAACCTAGACATATACCCATAGAATTAATAAATACATGAAGGTAATGTAAGTGGATAATATGATGATGAAAGTAGCGAAGAAGAGAAGGACCAACGAAGAAGAAAGAAGAAGAAGTGCCACAAGAAGCAGTAAACAAGATACTGCTTGACACTACAACCAATACTATAACTGACACAAACTAATGGACAAGCTAAATTCACTATAAGCTGTCAAGCGAGTCAGTGAATGACTTGAATGTAATTTCACATGTTAATAAAAATAATTAAGTAATGACCCGAATAATATAATATCAGCAACAGTATTTGGCTGAGAATAAATCAACAATGACTAGTAACTATCAATGCCTATGACTAAGATTAGCTATGGCCACAATATAAAATTGAAACTGTATTACAATCTCAAATGTACTCATAAGAAGTAAAAATAATTGTAAGAGGGAACCTTATATAAATAAGTTACCTCATAAATGTACCAAATGTAACTAATGAACACTATTAAGGCATAAACCCGATGTGAAAGGTATGCCTAGGCAACGCCTAAAACGAACGATTGTCAGTAAGGTGATAAGTAGAAAGGACTACTAGTGTAAATAACATACACTGAACAATCATTATACCACGTGTAGCAATAAGCATTATTAATGTATTATACAAGTAACAACTCAATTATTAATGAATAGCAGAGAGCGAAATAGTATAAACAAAATGTAATTAGGAAGTAAGGATAGTTCATAGCAATGTATTACATCAGTTAGTTAAGATTCAATAATTAGGTTCACTAAATAAGTATAAAGACGGATATATTAGTGTTCCGACACAGACGTTTAAGTGAAAACGCGATGTGAAACACAAATAATTTATTGATAAGAAAGAATCGTGGCTGGCGTCGCTAGCAGACGACAGCGCGAAGCCATATATCTGAACATTATTTATTAAGAAATGTCAGTGAAAGTGCAAATAAAACCAGTGTCAAACTATATCAAATTAAAGCGTAAAAAATATCCTTTAATTTGATAGCGATACAACCACGATCACAACTATAATAAGTGCGTGACATGCGTTAGCATCATTTGTGAATAGAAAGTAAGAAATTTGTTTGTCAACACTAACAACAACGTCAACTGTCAATCATCTTAGCCAAAAGACGGTTGATGACGGTTGGGAAAACAATGCGTCATTTTCGTAACGTCTGGTTGAGCCAATCAAAAAATAGCTTACTAAATGAAACAATCACCTAAGCCTCGTCAAAACAGGGGGTATATAACGGGAATGAGAGTAATTCCGTTACCACTTTTTGACAATCATCTCGAGCGAAAGGTGTTGCTCGTCACCTCAAAATTTTTATTAACTTATAGTATCATGTAATAGTGCATCCATTGAATCATTTCGGCAACAACAAGTAACTACAATACAGTCTACCTAGAATCAGTGCATCGATGTGAAGTATTTATTTTATTTAGTGCGGGATATATTGAACAGGAGAAAATAATTAACTCGTATTATAAATGGTCCAATTTAGTCAGAAGCGGACAATTATTATCTAAATATCACTATAATATTGACGACTCGGAACACAAAGTTTTTTATAAGTAAAAACGTAAAGTTTTACCTTACAGCCTAAACCAGCTTTCACCTATAGAAGGCTTCATCATGAGCCTCTGATGAAGCCTTCTATAGGTGAAAGCCGGTTTAGGCTGTAAGGTAAAACTTTACGTTTTTACTTATAAAAAACTTTGTGTTCCGAGTCGTCAATATTATAGTGATATTTAGTTAAGTAACGGACACGTCATGGACAACGAAATCCAAGAATTATTATCTGTTCAAAGTGCGTGTGCAGTGTAAAACCAGGGTCACTATAATCCGACCGCTGGAGTGTTTAATTAAATTTTAATCTAAAAGATTAAAATAAAGAGGTAACATCGTGACCATTTATTCCATTAATCGGAGTGCACTCATTATATTTTTTAAACAAAGTTTGTACTGACGCATAACACCAAAACATTTTCTATATTACACAATGACTGAATTTATTTAGTGGATTTGTCAATCCTATCTAAGAATGATGTTAGTCTTAAGTGGTCTCTATATAACTTTTGTGAATAATTAAGCAAGCGTGACGAACGCCTAACCTATAAATAGGTTTGATTTTTTGTTAGTAAACAACAAGGCCGTATTAGTCAATATTGTTTTATGAAATAATTAACTTCTGTGTAGGCGTGAACATTCTTTCTTGTGTTTAAAAGAATTTACACCCAAGATATAAATAAAATTAATGTTTAAAGTAAAGTTTATCTGGACATAACCAGAAAAGTTGTTTATGCTCTGAGCTAGTGTAGTAGGGTAAGTGAACGAAATAATTTCAATTGTATATCCATGTATTTTCTTACTTATGTTTGTTTGAATTTATTATCAAGGGTACAAACAAAACCCAGTTATTAGCAGCATAACTTTGACTTAATTTATTTCGAAAAGTAAAATAAATAATTAATTCAGAATAATCAAAGTAACTCTTAGTAGAAATCATACGTTGTTGAATTTGAATTGCCATAAGGGCAATAAACACAATTTCAGTTTTTTAAAGAAGAGAATTAATAATTATTTGATTCTATTAATTTAATGGGTTTTACACGGGATTTTCCCGAAATAAACCTGTGTGGCGCCCATTATTAAACAAGGAAACCTAACCTTGTAAGTAAAGCAAGCTGGTTTTGTAAACCGTCTTTGCAGCTTATTAATTTAAAAAAAAAGTGAACTCCCGAACTTCCAGAATCACGACCAGGTACGTGGAAGTGTATTTTATTAATTTTATTGTCCAGACGTGACTTGACTTTACGTACTTAGACGACGGTCAACCTGGAGGAGGAGTTTCGCTGCCAGAATCGACGCGACGGCTACTTTCATCAAGCGACCAGCTAGTACGCTTTATTTATCGAATCAAGCAACGTTATAGTTCAAACAACATCACTGCAACTATTTTTATTTTTTATTCAAAGGAGTTCTTTTAAGACAATTATAAGTTTTTCGATTCATCATAACTTGTAATTTTAACTTTGATTTTCAAATTTAACTTTCAATTGTAAACTAATAACACACTTTTAAATTCAAATATTAAACAATTTATAACACAGTTTTAAACACACCGGATCTGGTTTAATTACAAATTGGCTAGCCCAACAGTGGAGCTTAAAGGAGAGTAATAAGGTTGACTTACAATATACACCAATTTCAAGCCAGCTATGGTCAAGTTTCCAATTTTTTGGCCATAGCTGACCGCCATCCAAAACCACGATTAGTGCTGGTAAGGCAGTAATCGCCCGAAAAGGCGGGGAAATCAACTCTAACTTCAGGCATGTTCTCTTCGTCATTATGATACACGGCAATCAATCAGCATATAATATAAAATTATATAAAAGGTGTGCCATGTATTTTACGCCATTTTGGCCTCCGATGGAGGTAACACTCTCTGTTACCCCCAACACTTACTACTACCTACAGTGGCACATGCCACCACTGCAATAGCCAACCTATAACTAAATTAACCCTTCCACAGTTACAGTCTCTACACTCCCCAAGTATAGCACTTCTATTAACACCACACAACCCCCCAAAATTACCCACATATCTTGTATAAAAACATAATATAACATGATAAACAAATAGACATTAACCTTGATCATTAGCATCACATTAAACAAACAATTCTCTTTTAAATAACTTACACAGAAAATTATAAACATTATAATTTGAAATTTTTATTAACTCTTCTATGTATCATCATTTCATTATTTATCACTTACTACAATTAGATTCCTCCAAAATTTCAAATTTATTATTAACATTTATTTTATCTATTATTTAGTATTACTACCTTTTGACTATGGTTTCTATTTAGTACATTATCTCAAATTAGTTACATCATTGAGTTAAAATCTTTTCAACACCTGTAAACATTTTACTCTGTATAACTTGTATTATAAAATTGATACTCACAGTACATCATTCAAAACATAGGATTCCAAAACAATACATCTCCATTACCTTCTGAAACAATAACGATAATATGATTCCACAACTAAATACATCCTACATTTATTCGTTTATTAATTATTATCAAATTCACATCTCATAAAATAATTTAACTTCATTAGAAAATTCAATTATATAATATTGTAAATCAATCAAAAAGATAATTAAACATCTCAAATTACCTTAATTAAATCAATTATTGAAAACACAACATTTTTTAATTACATTACTTCCAAAACAATTACAAGTCATTTAGCATCAACTCTCATTATTTATTTTGTCTGATAAAATATTATTATTATTATTAAACAATTTCTACTACACACACATATTGTTTACATTACATATTTGTTACAATACACGCAATCACTTTCACTAAATTATTTACAATTCTTCATCATTAATTGTTCAATTTTACCACACTTCATTTCCAAAATCAGCAAGTCAGAACCATAAATCAAAATATTTAAAATGTCCATTTATTAAGTTTATGTTCAGCCTCCATCATCGAATAATACTCTAATATATTTATAATATAAATCGTTCCTGTCCACACTCAATTTATTAATTTTAATATGATAATTCTCTAATACTTCAAGTTGTTTCACTATCATCAAATCATAAAACCTGTCAATATCATTAGAAGTCTTTCCACCGTCTGTATTTTTTGTTATTCTCCTGTCATTTGTATCATTATATTCGTTTACTATACTCGTTAAGACATCAGGTAAGTTATTATTATTTATACAAGTATCATCAAAATAATTCTCAATCTCTATTTTATAAGGTAAGTATTTTATATCATTTATCTTCACCATTTCTAACTTCACTTTCAATTCATTATACTTTTTCTTTAACTAATATAATTCTATTTCTCTATCAATACAAAACTCTCTCTCTAAATCTCTCTCACCATAACACCATCTCACACTTTCGACACCACCCCACACAGAGGGTACTAACTCACACAAACTCGGGGAACAACTCAAAGACCTCATGTCTTCCAATAACAAGGGACTCTTGCCCTTCAACAACAACATTTGTGAACACCTTGGTTCATCATAAATATGGGGAAAATTTACCCTCTGCCCTACATACTCATCTAATCTCTCTTGCCACTCTTTCTCTAATTCATCAACACTAATTACTACTCCGTTACAACCTATTACTCTCTCACTCTCACTCACTAACTATTTTCAACGTATCACTTTCTGATACCACATTCTTAATTATATTATCATTTTCAACATCATTTTTATCACTTGTTACTTTTTTATTATCATTATTATTATTACTTTTAATCTGTTTCCCTACTGACTCTACTACTTTCTCAATATCTCGTTTCAATTCATTACACTTACTCTCATACTGAATTTTGACCTCATTAATATCAATTTTAAGTTCGTTAAATTTTCTACTCTGTTCATCCAATTTCATATCATTATTATCAAAACAATTATTTAATTCATTAAATTTATTATTCTGTTCATTGATATCCTTCGATATCGTTATTAACATATTCATCACATCATTATTAAATTTACTGTTACATTTTGTTGAAGTCGGGGTTAATTGCACACCTGAATCTTCAGTCACATTGCTTTGATCTGTTACATTTACTTCTATTTTATCTTGACTCGCACTTGGAGTCGAATGTACCTCAAAATTACTCATAATGTTTGATTCATCAAAATTATCAACACTAGTTATTTCACTGATATCGTTTTCATTTCCTGCCATTTTTAAATGGTAAATTTATTAAATTTTGTTTCACTACTCTTTAATTTACATCTACAACATCTTACATTTGATCTAACCTTAATTTATTGCTTTACGTACTTAACGTAATTTTTTACATAACGTTACTTAACCTTAAATCAACCTTGCATTTCATCTGTAGATGTGGAATTTAATATATAAAATTTATTTCATAAAATTCATTCCAGTTCGTGGCGCCATCTGTGATAGTTATTACTGTACATTATTAATACATCAAAATCACAAAAATTATTTCATAAATTACTCCACTTACCTCGTATTGCCCAGGGTTACATCACACGAACGTGGAAATGCAAGGATGATTGCAAGGTTATGTCAGTAATTCACTCGATTCGCTTATATAGAAAACAACTGAGATTTTATTTTGTCATCTGTACTTTTAAAAGGCATGAATTTGTTACTCTTTCTTTCAACATTGACATATTACTGCTTGATATTAATGCATCTAATCTAAACATTTATTTCAACATTGTAATTACTATAATATTTAATTAATTAATTAAGACGACCCAGATTTCTGCACACACTCAACTCACATACAATTTTACAAAAAACCCCGTATTTATTTGATCAGTTTTATGGCATCATTAAAATTTTGATATGACTACTTTTACTTGTGCAACGGCGTCTCCTCTGCCCCCGTTGCGTGGCCCGCACCAAGTCCTCGTTTGAATGTACTAAAGTTATGAGTTCATCGTTTATCGCTTTTTCTTTCGCCTCGCTCACTTCATTCTGATTTAGTTAGTTCACTTTTGAATAATGTTCCGGGTTTTTACCGGCTAGGTCGGCCTAGTGATTACATTTTTAAAATAAAGTTTTAACCGGACCGCATGCGGCCTGTGGGTGAGATGAACTGGGGAGATACTTTTTCGTGGTTCCCTCTCCACAGTTTTTCAATACGGGAACTCACTGCCTGCTGGTGTTAATAAATTTCATCGCCATTCACCGCCTTTGCTGCTAAGGTCTTCGTCGTTGCACCCACAACACGTGTTATTTCTGTGTCTTGGGCGTCGACAAAATTTCAATGCCACTGGTTTCGTCACAAAGATAGGCGGGACTTCGTCAAGACTTCCGCCATCTCCCGGCAGCATGGCAAACGGATTTTATAAAATTAGCCATGTTGTTTTTGTTCCTTGGCGTCGGCTGTGCGCATGCTGGTGTTTGCGCGTCTCTCAACACTACAGTTCCTGGAATTTTATTCCGTCGTTGCACACTGGACGCATTACTTGTTGGCTGGTTGTTCGCCACAAAGGTTTTTTGTCTCTTCTCCACACGGTAAGCGCAGGCATGTGCGCACTGGAATTCTTTGAATTAACTCTCGTTGACCATGCCGCGCCCAACACACTGAGCCGTTCTATGTAGGTGACTCGCTGTTTTGGGCCCGTACAATTTGTAATAAACCCGAACGAAATTACAATAAGAAATAATACCCCTTTTTGCCCCATTACAAGCTGTTGCAAAACATTACATATGACATACCGGTACAGCCTTACTCCTTTTGCGTATTTTTCCATACTCTTCAAAGTGTTAAAAAGGATTATGCCAATTTTGGCGATGCGTTCACGCATCGGCCCATGCAAGCACGGCCTCGCGACTCCTCCCCTCCAGAAACCACATATCACATATACGTTTAAATACACAGAAAAGTGTAAGTCAGTATAATTCTTTGTTTGCTCTACTCTTTTTATTAGAATGGATAAATTCATTGTTCGCTTGTCAAAGAAAAAGAGTGATTCGGCTACGACATCATCAGCAGATAGTGGTTCAGGTGGCTCGGATTCAACTACTGCATCTAAAGAAACAAACAAAACTGGTGTTGGTGGGTGTTCTTTTCAAAAACAGTGGAAAGGCATATAAGTGGATCTTACACGATGAGAAGTGTGATAAGTGTTTTGTTCTGTGTGCGAAAAAACTAAACAAGACGAAGACGTGATAAAAGCATTCGTGGAAGTCGGGGGTTTCTTCTTGGAACAAAGCCTTACGAAGATTCGCTTCTCATGAAAAATCGAATTTTCATATGTCCTGCTGTACTAGGAAAAGTGCAATGGATAAAGGTGTAAACGTGCAGTCTTTGATGTCTAAAGGTAAGGAGAGATATATGAAATCTGCAAGAGTAGCTCTCTTAAGAATGTTATCTTCACTGTGTTACCTCATGGTTCAGAGGTTAGCAACCCGTGGTCACACAGATGAAAATTCTAATTATGATGCTTTGTTAGAGTTAGTTGCTGAAGATAACTCCGATTTGTCCTCTTGGCTTCAACGTACAAAGTACAGATGGCTTTCACACGACATAACAAATGAACTAGGTTCTATTATGGCTGACGAAATCTTACAAAATTTGATCAAGTTTCTAAAAGGCTCCCAATACTATTCGATAAGTATGGATGAAACTAGCGACGCATGTTAACACGAGCAAGTTTCAATTTATTTTCGATTTGTCAGTGGTAAGGATTTGCAAATTAAAGAATTATTTTTTGGTTTCTATAAAGCTGAATCTACTACAGCTGAAGTCTTGATGAAAATTTTAATGGATGTTCTCACTCGTTTTTCTCTGGATATCAAGTCATGCAGAGGTATTGCTACTGATGGAGCGGCAAATATGACAGGCGCTTTTTCAGGGTTGCAAGCAAAAAACAGAGAAACTGAGCAGCGAGTTATGCATGTTCACTGTTTGGCACATTTTTTGAACCTTGTGACCCAAGAGGCAATGCAAAATGAGACCGTGGTGAGAGGCTATCTTGCAAATGTCAAAGAAATGATTAATTTTGTGCGCAGGTCCCCCAACCGACTAGCAATATTTTAATCTTTGCAAGCTGCCCAAGATGGTAGCTCCATTCACCCTGTAGCTCTTCGGCCTTTTTGCCCTACCAGGTGGTGTTGCACAATAAGTTCGTTGAAAACGCTTTTGCAAAATTACGAAGAGTTAATATTGTTCTTTGAGGAAATCGAGGTCAAAAAATCTGATGCCGGTGCTAAAGCTAAAGGTTTCTTAAAATTTCTGTGCTCTTTTGACTTTATATTTGTCACTACACTTTTTACGCAAATTTTAGAGCCAGTTGAAATTTTGAATGCCTTTCTGCAAAATTCCTTCTTACAGCTGCAAAAAGCCATGGACAATGTTCATAGTGTCCAAGAGGTTTTGAAGTTATCTTGAACTGATGAAACGTTTCGATGCAGTTTGGAGCTCTTGCTTGGGATTGACCAAAACATTTGATGTCGAAGAGCTGAAACTTCCAAAAGTTCGAAAAATTCCTCGAAGACATGATGACGGCGCTCAACCCTTTGCTTTTGCCAGCCCCCGTGATTATTACCGGAAAATTTATTTCGAGGTTTTAGATATTGTGATCAACTGTTTCGATGATCGATTTTCTAAAGCTGCTATGACTCACTTCAAAGAAATTGAAACATTTCTTCTTTCCAAAACTAAAGATTGCAGTTCTGTAGTAGAATTTTATAAAGATGACTTTGACCCTGAAAGATTAATTTTGGACAGAAATATGATGTTAGATGTGTGTGAATCTAAAAATTTTGTCGTTGAAATTACAGAAGACTTAGTGCGCTTCTTTTCCTCAAACAAACACGTCGACGAATTGATTCCAGAGGTGGTTAAGTTGATAAAGATCGCTTTAACTATACCCATTTCTACATGTACAGCAGAACGTTCTTTCTCCGCCCTGAGAAGATTAAAAACTTACCTGCGCAACACCATGACGCAAGGAAAATTGAACGACTACACAATCATGCATGTCCATAAGCAAGAAGCGAAAAATAAATTGAACCTCGAAACTGTGGCGAACATTTTCATCAAACGATCGCCTGTTCGTAGGGACACTTTCTTTCTTTATGAGTGAGTAGTGAGAATTATAAATTCCACAAAGACTTTAATTTTTGAACTAAAGACTTTCAGTTTCTCTTTTATTTTAAAACTAACAATAAGCGCCAAATTTGAAGCTATCATTTATTAATTTAAGTGAACAATTTTTTCCTTTTTACTCAGTTTGCCATCATTCCAAGAGAGAAGAAAGAACATTCTCATAAAGACTATTATGTTTTTTAACTTAAGACCAAATAGAGGCTACACAATTTTTATTTGTTTAGCTTCCCTCCTTTTAATTCACATATATGTAAAATGTGATATTTCTTACTTTTGTATCATTACTTTCACTATTTCTATGATTTAAAGATTTAAAAAAGAAAACAACTGTATACCTTTTATGTGGATTAGCTTTTGTACTCATTAATTATTGGAAAAAAAAGCACCAAATGAAACGATAGTTTATGTTTACCATCAAGTGTTGTTCATTCAAAAGGACCTAAAACTGCATTTTCAGGAGGGTCCAATTTTTCAAAATTCAAGTGGACCCCCCCCCCCCGCGGTTGTGGACTGTGAGTTAGAGCACCCCCACTGATTTTCAAAACCTGGTGCCACTGGTCCAATACCTCTTGCAACTGTTATTTATTCTGTGAACTGTGTAACATGACATAAGGTAGTGAAGATTCAATTGTATTTAATTATAAAATAAAAAGCTGAAGATAAGAGTAAGAGGCAAAAAACTTATAAACTTAAAGATCAATAACCCAGTAACCCGATAAATGACAAATGACTATTAACCTGACAATGACCTGACACAGTAGATCGGATAAAAAACCAAAGGAACCAAGAGACAATGAAGAAGCAGCCGAGACCTAAGTGCAATCAAATAATCCCAAGTAATGACCAGTATATTGTAAATTAAATAACGAACTGATATTTGTAGTATATGAGATGTAACTAGGATAATAAGATTAATGGAAGGTAATAATATCACATATATCTTGTTGATAAAAGGATGTACTTATATAATATAAGGTAGGGAGTTAGAAACTAACCATACCCCAAACTAATAGTAATAATAATAGCCAAAGACAATAAACAATGCTTTGAGCCAAACAAAAACAAAATTTAAGTAATAACTAAAAGTGATCAGAGTGATTTGGAAGTAAATTAGTTATTCATGACCATAATCACACAGTGATATAAAATAATCAGACAAATCGTGTGAATAAACCAGTGAGTAAGTTAGAAATGTGTGTAAAATTAAATAAGTGGTGAAGTGCTAGGTATAGCATATAATGGAACAAAGTGAGAATGATAATAATTAAAGAAACCTTTTAATGAAAGGAAAAGTGCAGTGGGGGTGTAGAATAAAATATTATATAAGCAAACTATAGTAAACAGATAAACAATTTTTGATAAAATGTACCTTAGTAAGATTAAACTAATTGTGATTTTATAAATTTAGGTAATAGGATGCCAGAATTATATAATAAGGTAAGAATTAAGTTACTAGAATGAGTAGTAAATTAAGGACAGACACTGTATTTGAGTGAAGGAATTAGTAGATAAGACATATCATGTAAGGAACAGTTTATCAGTAGTATTGTAAGAGTTTTAGTATTGTTCAAAAACCATAAAATGTAGTAGATTATAGGATAAGCAAGATAACAGTAGAGAAAATAAAAGGTATTTAAAAGTTATTTCAGGCTAGAACCTGACAAGGAATCTTTCATAATAAGAATTAGAGTTAGGAATACTGATGTTTATTGTTTGTTTTGTTTATAAAATTGTTTTAGAATTACCAATTATGTTATTAAGAAATGTTAGGTGGGAGTAGAATAAAATCTAGGCTCTAGGCCAAACTGTTGAATATAAATTTAGTAATTTTGAGAACAGATAATTATCCAAAGTTAAGGCAGAATATGCCAAATGGTTAAACCGATTAAGTGAGTATTCCTAGTACCAAAAAATATGTATAACAACTAATTTTGAATAAAATATATGTAAAATATAAATATGGAAAATAGTAAAAATGTAATTAGCTATTCAAATGTGGGCATGAAGGATATCAAAATGATCATCATGAAAAATTAGGAAGAATGGTACTTAGGTAATAACTCTAGCTATAAGTATAAGATAGAAATCTTCAGTTAAAGATATTTTGGTAAAATTAGACTAAAAAAGACGTTAAATCATAACAATGACTTAAGTTAATAACCAATGAAAATTAGCATAATTTATTAGGTAACCATAGCAACAAGAATTTTATTGCCAAAAAACCGTTAGATTTTCAGTAATGTTCATTGACCAACGCTAGAGAGTGGATCGAGGAGCTCTCGTATTAAAATTTTTATTATTAAAGTAAATTCGAACCTAAATTAAACCAGATGGAGATAACTACAATAGTCCAGGGAATCCTGAACAACATTTTGTTAATAAAAAATTAATTAACAAACCACAATTATCTGAAGAAGACGGAACGACGCAGTGAAGAAGAGATACGACAACGGACACCAAATGAAGATCATTGGAACATCATAATAGAAGAAGACGGACAACAACCGAGAGAATACGAGGCCTGAGTCAGCGAGGAGAAACATCGAGACGAGGGAAATAAACTTCCGGAGAGTATAAGAAGACAACAGCCCAGGAGTTATCCATAGAAGAAGACGGCATCAGGATCTTCAAACCGATGAGTATAAACATTATCCCATTATCGAGTTCACAATTTCTTGGTCAGAATTAAAATAACTATTTCACTTCACTGATCACTATTCAGATTCATAAATAAATGCTTTATTAAATTCACTATTTAAACTTTAATCAAGTAGCAATTATTAAAAGTAAAATATAATAAATAATTGACGAACCTGTTGATAACTAATTTTGACAAAGGGAAACCTAACCCAAAATTTCTTTACAAGTTTTCATTGGTAATTACTTAATTGAATACAATGATATATTAATTTGTTTATGTAATTAGTATTAAGAATTGTCATAACTTTGTGTGTGTTAGCCGTAAGTATATATTTCTGTAGCCGAAAGGACTTTTTAACACCCCTGAGAAAAATAATATTTAACTGTAAACCAACATTAAAGACGCTTGTATACAAACACTGAACTGAGCAAGTACCAACCGAACAAGTGTAATAGCCGGTGCAGAAAAAGAATTTGATGTACTATAAAGTAATTGAAATATTCTAAAAGGTTAATAAATGTTCTCAATCTGCAATTCTGTATGTTTGATTCAGTTAATTTATAATAACAACTAAGGAGTATTGAAGTGAAAGCGTTAAAGCAAGACGCTAGCCGAGTCAACACTGCAGAAAGCCGTGCGCCAATCAGGTGGCGAGGCGGCAACATTTGAATGCAGCAGAGCGAAATACGGTTTACCCGTAAACGACAGAGAAGTTACATTTTGACACTAAATAACAACATCAACACTAATTAACAAATTTTACAACCCCACATTTTGACACTAAACAACACCAATAACATTATACATTAAATTTACAACCCCACAAACAGTTTCTTTACAACTGTCATAACAAACGTTTGGAATAATGTAGTGGAATTACTGTTTTAAGAATGTAGGTTCTGGTGGACTGTTGATAAGAATTTCAGACTTGATGATGTCTCTGTTATTTAATAACCTCCACCATTATGCTTTCCACAAAACAATGTTAACTTTACACTTTATTTATAATTCTGTATATTTTATTTGTGTTGATATCTTACCTTTCGATACCATATTTATCGTATATGTCATACTAATTCGGTGGCCATCTTGTAGTTGTGACGTTACTCACTTTTTACCCTGATATTTACTACATTCCTCTCTTCATAAAATAATACTTACCGCTGCCAGAATTTCACTTACCGTCATGGTCCCCGTAAAACTTATATTTTGAAAACTGCCCAAGGTCGCCACGATATTTTTCTAGAAGGTAAAATATCGAAAACTTATATACTCTTGCCCTTATAAAAATCCCGCTATCTGACTGTAATAGAAATTCAGAAAACCCCCGATTTCGTTAGACGAATTTTTTTCAACACAGAAATGAAGTGGCAATGACGAAATAACTTAGACTAACACATTTTCAAAGTAAACTAAATCACTTTACTGAATTAAGTCGATTTTCACTGCTATGAGTACAAAAGAATTAGTTATGATTAATTGTTATAATTACCAGAATGAGAATGTTACACAATCAAATTTTAATTACCTTAAACTATACTTACAACTAAGGCAGCCCATTTTGCTCACCCACACTTCCACACCTTTTTTTATACCTTCCCCTTTATTTATTCAATTTTAAACATTCCGATTGTTATCCGCGATGCCCGTCCACGAACACGATGCCGGCCGAACACGTGTTTGGTCCCGTAACTTCAATATTTGTTTTATCACTTTAATCTCTACACATCACTGTCCGTATTACTCACTCCGATATGTTTGTTACCTTCTGGGGTCCCGGTCGGTCTTATTGAGTTAAATACATTTACGAAAACTCGACCAACCGGGCCCAAACCGAAACTTTAGATGTCTGTAGCGGTACGCTGTGTTCTGTAGACCGCTTAGCGTCTCTGCTTAATGTCGACTGTCACGGAGAACGTAACAGGTACATGTTGCTTTCTCCGGAGGGAATTGTTGTTCACGGCCACTATGTTTTCGTCGCTCATTTCTCATTTGCTGAGAGATAACCATTTTATATATGGAATATGGAGGTTATATTCCATGTACCAAAGTACAATTTTGGCTTTGGCTCTGCTGACGTCATTGATAGTAAGCACTGTCTTGGCAGTATTTCCGGGAGATCTTGTAGAGACGACGAATATTTTTTACACTCTGGCCATCTTGAGTTTTTAGTCAGAGCGTCCTTTTGAGCGCGCTTGCGTGGGTATTCGCGCCTGTGCGTCGACACACTTGCAAAGTTCTTAGAATTTTGAAGGGGGCAAATTCTTCAGCCGCATTGCTCAACAACAACCTGCGTCTTACTGCTTTGTTTCACTGTTGTTGCTTAACACTGTTCTGTTATATGAACAAATACGTTGCACAATAATACAGTTTTACAATATTTTATACAAGCCCGCCTGAAAACGAAATAAGTAAAAATATATAAATGCCCCATACGGTTAAAATAAAAAATACCCAAAAATGACCCGCTACAATACCCCCTCGATGAGAATTCTGCTGTTCATGACAGAAGAAATCTCATCGATAACCCCGAAGAGGACCGGTGAGGAACTGGTGCCGACAACCCCCTGGTTCTTGATCTGCATGGGTACACGACCCCCCTGGCTCAGCGACTATGGACTCATCTGAACGAGATCACTGGACTTCTCCGTAAGAGATCCCAACACTGAGAAATCGAGCAGACTCGTACCACGGCGCACCTCGCCTTTTAACATGCTACCCCCAAAAATCCTCAATCCCTGGCTAAAATTATTCCAGCTCCTCCGCCGATACGGTTCCCCTTTTTGCAAGCTGGGCTGCCTTTAGCAAATACTGGGCTCACACATACTAACATTACATGTTACCATAACACATTAAAAAGATAAAAATTTCTTTTAAAATTTATTAAAAATTTAAAAAATTCAAAATTCAAAAAAATAATATTTTATCAAAAAATTCTCTTCCTTGTTTTTCTAATTTTTGTTTCAAATGACTTAACCTAGACATTTCTATTAATATAAACACATCCTTACTCTAACATGAGAACCACTTATAGTCTACCAATATAATGCAATACAATAAAAGAAACATGGTTAATGCACACATAATAAAAGAATCATTATCTAAAATATTCATTCGCTGGCAGGCGAAAAAGCACTTTTTTTTTTTTTTTTCAAAAAAATTTTAAAATTCAAAAAAAATTTAAATTTATTTAAATGTTTCCCTCATATTTAAAATTATTTAAATTGGTTGGAATCAATTAACTAAACAAATCAAAATTGACTTCCTACTATACAAGCTTAGTAGGTACATGAACTCATCAGCTGATCGAAAGTAGGTCAAGTCCAAACCCCTTGACCTACATATGTTATGTATGCTTTCTGAAAATACACTGAACATCTGTAATATCCTACCTTGAAATACAAACATAGTAACATAAAATATTTAAAATTACAAAATATTAATATAACTGATCATCAGCTTGATATTTAATTTATTTAAAACAAACAATTCTTAATTTTACATTATTTTCAATTCTACCAAAAGTTTGTCACTGGCTTTGAAAAAATGAAAACTTTATATCTTTATCATAAATCTCTCTCTTTATTTAACAATTTCACTTTATTCTACTATGGGTGATTTAAATTATTTATTCTCATTGACCGTATTAGATCTGTATACATATATGAACTTTCGCCCCTTTGACTCTGACTTCTAACAACTTTTAGTAACATGACACCCATCTCTACCAGAACATCTATCCCAATACACTCTAAACCCCAACTTATCATTTAACACAAAACGCCGCCTTCTCTACATATATAAAAAAATACTCTCCAACCCTTTGTACATAGGATACGTGTTTCCCCTACCCAAAACTCAATTCCCTTATTTGGCGGCCCGGATTCTACCTAAGGCGGCCCCTTCCCCACTAAAATCTATCCCTATCCCGTCCCAACCCTTTTTGCGGACTCCTACATGACACTACCCCCTAATACAAACTTGCCATCCCCAAAAATCTCAATCTCATTACATTACTACAAATACACAAAATAACCTCATTAATTATAAACACAATTATATCATTCCGAACTCTACCATTATTCTCCACAACTACCGTGTCAACATCAATATTTCTCAAGATTCTGTTACATTACATTAACTCAAAAACAACATTACATCATATTCATCTCTATCATTTAAAATTCAACTTTGAATTCAATTTGGACAGGTATACATGTCCCACAAAATATTCATCACCCAAAAAACTATCTTTTATTAGATTTCCCAAATCGTTACCCTATTTCTCATTGTAGCAAACTATTTTTATCATTACTTCAAAACATTATCTTGGACATTAATTATTTGTAACATTTACAAACCAATATACCAGTGACATGGTATTGCTGATCAGCTGATATCCTAACATAATGAAAATGCATCTCAAAATTGAACAACTTATAGTAAATATATATATATATATATATTTATTTATCATTATTTCTCACCTACTGGTTTCCCATTTTCTCTGATTACTTGTTTTCAAAATTAATTTGCTTTCTTTATTTAAATTGCAAATATTTTAATATTATTCTTACAACAATTAATTACCTACATACACTGTTCACTTAACCACAACACATACAACTGGCTTTACTACATATTTATTTACAAATCTGATTCATTATTTAGTCAGTTATCACATCTCAATGTTCAAATCAGCAAAGTCAAATAGCTTAAAACAAAATATTTAACTGTCTTTTACTGTTTTATATTTTAGCCTCCATCGTCAAAAAGATACCTCACATATTTATAGCATAAATGATTTTTATTCACCTTTAGTTTATTATTATTATTTTTATAAACCCTTATTTCTAAATCCTTCATCATACCATTTATTATTTCATACAACTTGTCGCTATCAGTTAATTTTGTCCAGTCTCCGTCAGTAATTTGTCTCAATACCCAGTCAATTATTTTATCATTATTTATAACAGTGTTATTCAGATATTCCTCTCTCTCTCTTTCATCATCTCTCTCCATATCTAACACCTGCACCAACATTTCATACCCTCTATTAACCTCAAAAATTTTTATTTCTCTCTCTCTTTCGTTACAACTCTCATAACCACACTGAACTCTCCCATTCCATGCAGAGGGCAATACCACAAAATCATTTGAATACCATCTGGCCCTACCAGATAAACACAAAAAACTTATTTTACCTTTTGAAGAACTCTCGTCTTCTACAAAAATTATTGAGGAACTCTTGTCCTCCATCAACACTTGTGAATTCTCTGCTTCACATTTAACCCCATAAAAATTTGCCCCCTGTTCACCTTCTACCTTTAAACTACCCCTATACTCCCTTTCTAAATCATAAACACTAACTAGCAATTCATGATCAACCTCAACTCTCATTCTACTCTCATTTTCACTATTGTCTATTGTATCACTTTTTGATACCCCATTTTCAGCTATACAATCATTATTCTTATTATTTACCATTATTTCATCATTAGAACTAATTATATCAACATCACCACTTACCTCTGAATTGTACTCACCATCTCCTACTATTTGGTCACTGTTATTTATTAATTCATTATTGCTGTCACTCACCTGGTTAATGATTTCTTCACTATCATTAACAACATTACTCTCACTTACCTGTTTTAACTCAACTTCTGTCCTCTCTTTTAACTGACATCTATCTCCCTCCCACTTCTCGTCTGGTTTATCAAAAGCATTTTTTATTGTATCACAACCCTTACTCATTATTTCCTTTGTTTTGTTTAATTCTATATGTAACTCATCAAAACCCTTGTTCATATTATCAAAATGTTTATTCATCATTTCCTCCCTCTCATCAAGCCGTTTATTAATCATATCAAAACTCTTGTTCGTCATCTCCATATATTCCTCCAAACCTTTCTTAATCATTAGCAACATATTCATCTCATAATCAGATTCACTTGTATCATCATTATTTACCTTATTCTCTGCCACATGATCGACTTTATTTTTATTAAATTGGTCTGTCTCTCTCTCTGTATTTACCACCACCACACTCCCATCATTATCACTAGGCCTATTTACTGTCTTATTTTCTACTACTATTACTTCGACTATCTTACCTTTATCGTTGGTCCTCTCACTATGTTTATTGATTTCTGCAAATATTCCTTCTTCTTGTTCTTCCATTCGGGTTAACCTATCGTCTAACTTACCCCATTCCTCGTTTGTCATCTCACCCACAACACCTCGAAATTCATTCTCCCACTCATCCCACGCAAAATCACTATCATTACTTTGTATTATAGACATTTTTAAAGTTCGTTTGTATAACACTTTTATATATAAACTTACTCTTTTTCTCTACTCAAACACCTAACACACTGTGAATCACAATAACATAAACCTAACCTACTGAATTATGTACGATAAAATTTTTTATACATTCGTCATTACCACATCCTATTTTCTGTGTATTAAAATAGGTCTAGTTCCTATCAAATTTATATACGAACATCCTGGCAGGGTCGTCGCTGTGACGTTACTCACTTTTTACCCTGATATTTACTACATTCCTCTCTTCATAAAATAATACTTACCGCTGCCAGAATTTCACTTACCGTCATGGTCCCCGTAAAACTTATATTTTGAAAACTGCCCAAGGTCGCCAAGATATTTTTCTAGAAGGTAAAATATCGAAAACTTATATACTCTTGCCCTTATAAAAATCCCGCTATCTGACTGTAATAGAAATTCAGAAAACCCCCGATTTCGTTAGACGAATTTTTTTCAACACAGAAATGAAGTGGCAATGACGAAATAACTTAGACTAACACATTTTCAAAGTAAACTAAATCACTTTACTGAATTAAGTCGATTTTCACTGCTATGAGTACAAAAGAATTAGTTATGATTAATTGTTATAATTACCAGAATGAGAATGTTACACAATCAAATTTTAATTACCTTAAACTATACTTACAACTAAGGCAGCCCATTTTGCTCACGCACACTTCCACACCTTTTTTTATACCTTCCCCTTTATTTATTCAATTTTAAACATTCCGATTGTTATCCGCGATGCCCGTCCACGAACACGATGCCGGCCGAACACGTGTTTGGTCCCGTAACTTCAATATTTGTTTTATCACTTTAATCTCTACACATCACTGTCCGTATTACTCACTCCGATATGTTTGTTACCTTCTGGGGTCCCGGTCGGTCTTATTGAGTTAAATACATTTACGAAAACTCGACCAACCGGGCCCAAACCGAAACTTTAGATGTCTGTAGCGGTACGCTGTGTTCTGTAGACCGCTTAGCGTCTCTGCTTAATGTCGACTGTCACGGAGAACGTAACAGGTACATGTTGCTTTCTCCGGAGGGAATTGTTGTTCACGGCCACTATGTTTTCGTCGCTCATTTCTCATTTGCTGAGAGATAACCATTTTATATATGGAATATGGAGGTTATATTCCATGTACCAAAGTACAATTTTGGCTTTGGCTCTGCTGACGTCATTGATAGTAAGCACTGTCTTGGCAGTATTTCCGGGAGATCTTGTAGAGACGACGAATATTTTTTACACTCTGGCCATCTTGAGTTTTTAGTCAGAGCGTCCTTTTGAGCGCGCTTGCGTGGGTATTCGCGCCTGTGCGTCGACACACTTGCAAAGTTCTTAGAATTTTGAAGGGGGCAAATTCTTCAGCCGCATTGCTCAACAACAACCTGCGTCTTACTGCTTTGTTTCACTGTTGTTGCTTAACACTGTTCTGTTATATGAACAAATACGTTGCACAATAATACAGTTTTACAATATTTTATACAAGCCCGCCTGAAAACGAAATAAGTAAAAATATATAAATGCCCCATACGGTTAAAATAAAAAATACCCAAAAATGACCCGCTACAATACCCCCTCGATGAGAATTCTGCTGTTCATGACAGAAGAAATCTCATCGATAACCCCGAAGAGGACCGGTGAGGAACTGGTGCCGACAACCCCCTGGTTCTTGATCTGCATGGGTACACGACCCCCCTGGCTCAGCGACTATGGACTCATCTGAACGAGATCACTGGACTTCTCCGTAAGAGATCCCAACACCGAGAAATCGAGCAGACTCGTACCACGGCGCACCTCGCCTTTTAACATGCTACCCCCAAAAATCCTCAATCCCTGGCTAAAATTATTCCAGCTCCTCCGCCGATACGGTTCCCCTTTTTGCAAGCTGGGCTGCCTTTAGCAAATACTGGGCTCACACATACTAACATTACATGTTACCATAACACATTAAAAAGATAAAAATTTCTTTTAAAATTTATTAAAAATTTAAAAAATTCAAAATTCAAAAAAATAATATTTTATCAAAAAATTCTCTTCCTTGTTTTTCTAATTTTTGTTTCAAATGACTTAACCTAGACATTTCTATTAATATAAACACATCCTTACTCTAACATGAGAACCACTTATAGTCTACCAATATAATGCAATACAATAAAAGAAACATGGTTAATGCACACATAATAAAAGAATCATTATCTAAAATATTCATTCGCTGGCAGGCGAAAAAGCACTTTTTTTTTTTTTTTTTTCAAAAAAATTTTAAAATTCAAAAAAAATTTAAATTTATTTAAATGTTTCCCTCATATTTAAAATTATTTAAATTGGTTGGAATCAATTAACTAAACAAATCAAAATTGACTTCCTACTATACAAGCTTAGTAGGTACATGAACTCATCAGCTGATCGAAAGTAGGTCAAGTCCAAACCCCTTGACCTACATATGTTATGTATGCTTTCTGAAAATACACTGAACATCTGTAATATCCTACCTTGAAATACAAACATAGTAACATAAAATATTTAAAATTACAAAATATTAATATAACTGATCATCAGCTTGATATTTAATTTATTTAAAACAAACAATTCTTAATTTTACATTATTTTCAATTCTACCAAAAGTTTGTCACTGGCTTTGAAAAAATGAAAACTTTATATCTTTATCATAAATCTCTCTCTTTATTTAACAATTTCACTTTATTCTACTATGGGTGATTTAAATTATTTATTCTCATTGACCGTATTAGATCTGTATACATATATGAACTTTCGCCCCTTTGACTCTGACTTCTAACAACTTTTAGTAACATGACACCCATCTCTACCAGAACATCTATCCCAATACACTCTAAACCCCAACTTATCATTTAACACAAAACGCCGCCTTCTCTACATATATAAAAAAATACTCTCCAACCCTTTGTACATAGGATACGTGTTTCCCCTACCCAAAACTCAATTCCCTTATTTGGCGGCCCGGATTCTACCTAAGGCGGCCCCTTCCCCACTAAAATCTATCCCTATCCCGTCCCAACCCTTTTTGCGGACTCCTACATGACACTACCCCCTAATACAAACTTGCCATCCCCAAAAATCTCAATCTCATTACATTACTACAAATACACAAAATAACCTCATTAATTATAAACACAATTATATCATTCCGAACTCTACCATTATTCTCCACAACTACCGTGTCAACATCAATATTTCTCAAGATTCTGTTACATTACATTAACTCAAAAACAACATTACATCATATTCATCTCTATCATTTAAAATTCAACTTTGAATTCAATTTGGACAGGTATACATGTCCCACAAAATATTCATCACCCAAAAAACTATCTTTTATTAGATTTCCCAAATCGTTACCCTATTTCTCATTGTAGCAAACTATTTTTATCATTACTTCAAAACATTATCTTGGACATTAATTATTTGTAACATTTACAAACCAATATACCAGTGACATGGTATTGCTGATCAGCTGATATCCTAACATAATGAAAATGCATCTCAAAATTGAACAACTTATAGTAAATATATATATATATATATTTATTTATCATTATTTCTCACCTACTGGTTTCCCATTTTCTCTGATTACTTGTTTTCAAAATTAATTTGCTTTCTTTATTTAAATTGCAAATATTTTAATATTATTCTTACAACAATTAATTACCTACATACACTGTTCACTTAACCACAACACATACAACTGGCTTTACTACATATTTATTTACAAATCTGATTCATTATTTAGTCAGTTATCACATCTCAATGTTCAAATCAGCAAAGTCAAATAGCTTAAAACAAAATATTTAACTGTCTTTTACTGTTTTATATTTTAGCCTCCATCGTCAAAAAGATACCTCACATATTTATAGCATAAATGATTTTTATTCACCTTTAGTTTATTATTATTATTTTTATAAACCCTTATTTCTAAATCCTTCATCATACCATTTATTATTTCATACAACTTGTCGCTATCAGTTAATTTTGTCCAGTCTCCGTCAGTAATTTGTCTCAATACCCAGTCAATTATTTTATCATTATTTATAACAGTGTTATTCAGATATTCCTCTCTCTCTCTTTCATCATCTCTCTCCATATCTAACACCTGCACCAACATTTCATACCCTCTATTAACCTCAAAAATTTTTATTTCTCTCTCTCTTTCGTTACAACTCTCATAACCACACTGAACTCTCCCATTCCATGCAGAGGGCAATACCACAAAATCATTTGAATACCATCTGGCCCTACCAGATAAACACAAAAAACTTATTTTACCTTTTGAAGAACTCTCGTCTTCTACAAAAATTATTGAGGAACTCTTGTCCTCCATCAACACTTGTGAATTCTCTGCTTCACATTTAACCCCATAAAAATTTGCCCCCTGTTCACCTTCTACCTTTAAACTACCCCTATACTCCCTTTCTAAATCATAAACACTAACTAGCAATTCATGATCAACCTCAACTCTCATTCTACTCTCATTTTCACTATTGTCTATTGTATCACTTTTTGATACCCCATTTTCAGCTATACAATCATTATTCTTATTATTTACCATTATTTCATCATTAGAACTAATTATATCAACATCACCACTTACCTCTGAATTGTACTCACCATCTCCTACTATTTGGTCACTGTTATTTATTAATTCATTATTGCTGTCACTCACCTGGTTAATGATTTCTTCACTATCATTAACAACATTACTCTCACTTACCTGTTTTAACTCAACTTCTGTCCTCTCTTTTAACTGACATCTATCTCCCTCCCACTTCTCGTCTGGTTTATCAAAAGCATTTTTTATTGTATCACAACCCTTACTCATTATTTCCTTTGTTTTGTTTAATTCTATATGTAACTCATCAAAACCCTTGTTCATATTATCAAAATGTTTATTCATCATTTCCTCCCTCTCATCAAGCCGTTTATTAATCATATCAAAACTCTTGTTCGTCATCTCCATATATTCCTCCAAACCTTTCTTAATCATTAGCAACATATTCATCTCATAATCAGATTCACTTGTATCATCATTATTTACCTTATTCTCTGCCACATGATCGACTTTATTTTTATTAAATTGGTCTGTCTCTCTCTCTGTATTTACCACCACCACACTCCCATCATTATCACTAGGCCTATTTACTGTCTTATTTTCTACTACTATTACTTCGACTATCTTACCTTTATCGTTGGTCCTCTCACTATGTTTATTGATTTCTGCAAATATTCCTTCTTCTTGTTCTTCCATTCGGGTTAACCTATCGTCTAACTTACCCCATTCCTCGTTTGTCATCTCACCCACAACACCTCGAAATTCATTCTCCCACTCATCCCACGCAAAATCACTATCATTACTTTGTATTATAGACATTTTTAAAGTTCGTTTGTATAACACTTTTATATATAAACTTACTCTTTTTCTCTACTCAAACACCTAACACACTGTGAATCACAATAACATAAACCTAACCTACTGAATTATGTACGATAAAATTTTTTATACATTCGTCATTACCACATCCTATTTTCTGTGTATTAAAATAGGTCTAGTTCCTATCAAATTTATATACGAACATCCTGGCAGGGTCGTCGCTGTGACGTTACTCACTTTTTACCCTGATATTTACTACATTCCTCTCTTCATAAAATAATACTTACCGCTGCCAGAATTTCACTTACCGTCATGGTCCCCGTAAAACTTATATTTTGAAAACTGCCCAAGGTCGCCAAGATATTTTTCTAGAAGGTAAAATATCGAAAACTTATATACTCTTGCCCTTATAAAAATCCCGCTATCTGACTGTAATAGAAATTCAGAAAACCCCCGATTTCGTTAGACGAATTTTTTTCAACACAGAAATGAAGTGGCAATGACGAAATAACTTAGACTAACACATTTTCAAAGTAAACTAAATCACTTTACTGAATTAAGTCGATTTTCACTGCTATGAGTACAAAAGAATTAGTTATGATTAATTGTTATAATTACCAGAATGAGAATGTTACACAATCAAATTTTAATTACCTTAAACTATACTTACAACTAAGGCAGCCCATTTTGCTCACGCACACTTCCACACCTTTTTTTATACCTTCCCCTTTATTTATTCAATTTTAAACATTCCGATTGTTATCCGCGATGCCCGTCCACGAACACGATGCCGGCCGAACACGTGTTTGGTCCCGTAACTTCAATATTTGTTTTATCACTTTAATCTCTACACATCACTGTCCGTATTACTCACTCCGATATGTTTGTTACCTTCTGGGGTCCCGGTCGGTCTTATTGAGTTAAATACATTTACGAAAACTCGACCAACCGGGCCCAAACCGAAACTTTAGATGTCTGTAGCGGTACGCTGTGTTCTGTAGACCGCTTAGCGTCTCTGCTTAATGTCGACTGTCACGGAGAACGTAACAGGTACATGTTGCTTTCTCCGGAGGGAATTGTTGTTCACGGCCACTATGTTTTCGTCGCTCATTTCTCATTTGCTGAGAGATAACCATTTTATATATGGAATATGGAGGTTATATTCCATGTACCAAAGTACAATTTTGGCTTTGGCTCTGCTGACGTCATTGATAGTAAGCACTGTCTTGGCAGTATTTCCGGGAGATCTTGTAGAGACGACGAATATTTTTTACACTCTGGCCATCTTGAGTTTTTAGTCAGAGCGTCCTTTTGAGCGCGCTTGCGTGGGTATTCGCGCCTGTGCGTCGACACACTTGCAAAGTTCTTAGAATTTTGAAGGGGGCAAATTCTTCAGCCGCATTGCTCAACAACAACCTGCGTCTTACTGCTTTGTTTCACTGTTGTTGCTTAACACTGTTCTGTTATACGAACAAATACGTTGCACAATAATACAGTTTTACAATATTTTATACAAGCCCGCCCGAAAACGAAATAAGTAAAAATATATAAATGCCCCATACGGTTAAAATAAAAAATACCCAAAAATGAACCGCTACATAGTACCAACCTCATGCTTCGAAAAATTTACGTAAGTCCCAGGATTCGATTAAGCGATCATCAGAGACGGGACGATTGTTCGGAATAATTAACTCAAACAGCGTATTATATATAAAGTTGCTTTTTAATGACATGGAAAATCAAGATCGACACCAAAATCAACAAAACAAAATGGAATCAATTATACACAAATTAACAAAATGGCGGCCACCTGTTCCGCTATATTATGACTAAGTTATTTCCCATTATTCAGGTGTTAACTTCATTATGAAATCTATAACAAATGTAACTTTGAAGGAACTGCCATTATTATCTTCAAATTGATAAATTCTTACATCTAAAGTAACACAAACCAACGTCCCATGAAAATATTACTTATATGTACCGGTACGGTCTAACACACACACACACACACACACACACACACACACACACACACACACACACACACACACACACACACACACACACACACACACACACATTTCGCTAACAGCGATTTATTCATACATTGGAATTTTGGTTTTTTGACCTTAATTTAGATAAAAGAAAGGTTTATATATATAGTTTGACTTTCCTGGATGTGCGATGTAGAATCTAAGTTGTCCTCAGATGTCGACCATGGTCAGGCTGGTGTTCGGTCGAACGTCCCATGTGTTTTCTTGGTTACACTGACTTTAGCTTACATTTTGAATAGTTATGTAATGATTGCTGTCTAATTGTTACTACTGCATTTTAATACATTGATAATTTGACAAAGAAACACTTTCGCTGGCAAAAGCTGCCGGCGATTTTCACAGCGTGTTGACGCCTTGATGGTCTGATTGTGACTGGGGGAATGCAAAGCACATTTTTTGCGTATGTGTGAGTGCATCGATGTCATTGTCTTTTGTTTCATACAGCTCACGCCCTGTTGTCACGTCATTGTTGTTATGTCATTCTTATATTTTTAATGACGTCCAGCCTTATGGACCAATGAAAATTTATACTGACAGTCTGTCTTCACTTATGCCGCCATTGTATGCGTTCGGTTTCACACGTCTGCTCCTGACCTTGGAATCGTTCTGCTTTGCTGAAATCTGCGTCGTTGTCTTTTTACAAAGGGAAATAGTCCTACCCATGTATGTGTGTGCAAAATAATGAAATACAATAATTTGATACCACTCATACCATAAATCCGACATCAGGATTTCCCGTACTGTCACAAAACCCCCTCAATGAAAGGTTTTATGCCGAAACATAAAAACTTTCATTGACTCATTTACACTTTTCTAAAAGGATCAGTTCAGATATGTCGCCACAACCCCCTGTAGTGTTAATATAAAAGAAATACAATCACTTACCCTTGGTCCAATGATGATGGACGTACCATCTGACCTTACTGGACTTCTCAGGAGAGATCCCAACACCATAAGGCCATTAGGCACTTAACGCTCCTGTTCTGACGCTCCGGCCAGCTCAGGACAGCGGTCACAACACCACCAAACTCTGAAACATGCAATACAAAATTTTAAAATCGTGGGCTTATCTATTTCCATATCCACCCTGATATGCTTCCCCTTAGATGCACTGGTTTGTGTTTGAGACGTTGGCTTGTTTAACTTAAAATTCTCAAACAAAAAATAGCAAGATTTAGGATAGAAGATCCTCTTCTCCTTTTAACACCCCTGCATTTAGTATAACTTTCTGACTCCAGTCGATCATATTCATTCTCTTTACCACATGAAAATATATTCTTATCCTAAGCATAAAACAAATTCTAATTTTCTAAGCAACAACCACTATCCCTACTATTTTACTTCATATAACATTGAAACATATACCTATTATGGCAAACAACTTAAAAATTCTTTATATTTTCTTTACTCATTTTTTCTTTATTCTTATCTTTCTTTGCAACAGAATCATCATTATAGACTTGATAACCAACACCAATATCAATATTATTTCTTTAACATTTGATATTCATTATCGTTGCTACCCCTGCAGCAACTCCTAACCACACACACTATTGTACCCCCACTGGACTGTAGCGCCCAGGTGCCTTCACAAGAACTGAACTGGTGGAGGAATTTCATCTCCTTGTCCTTGCTTCAGGGTCACATTAAGAAAATAATAAGATATCATAATATCTAAACGTTATATAATTGCATGCCCTTAATGCGGGTCTACCACCTTTTTGCTTGTTCATACTCGAACAAGGTGGCAGCCGCTGTTCCATAGTTCCGGGGATTTCCCCTAAATGGCCCCCCGTTAATTTCAAAGTTCACCAATTTCAAAGACAACCAACCATGGTCAGTGTTACAATTGCTGCCCACAGCTGGCTGTCGTCCAAAACCACGATTAGTGCTGGTAAGGCAGTAATCGCCTGAAAAGGCGGGGAATCAACTTCATTAGCATGTCTTACACTACATCATTGTTATACACTGTACTGTTAAGAATCATATATAATGTAAAATTATATTAAATTGTACAGTGTATGTACGCCTTCTTGAGGCCTCCGATGATGGCAACGGTCTGTGCGTTACTCATCAACCCACTTCGCCAGCTACAGTAGCACATGCCACTACTGCACTAGCCCAATTACATCTAACTTAACTCCTCCTACATATGCTGTCCTTACAGTCCATTCTTGACTTACATTTTTACTAACACCACACAACTATAAAAAACACCTCTTAACCTTGCTCAAAAACAAGTTCTTTAATTATTAAAAAATTTTCACATAGACACTTTGCAAGTTCAAGCCTTCACTTTCGCTGACATTTTCTTTTATGACAAAATAAGAACTACAACAATGGATCATCTTATAAGTTTACATTAAGATAAAATACACTCTCTTGTTTTCTGAAGGAAAACAAGTACTTGAAAAATTTAACCATTTGAGTTACAATAATTTTAAGCATTTCGTTTTACAATTTCTAAACGAAACTACTTTAGTTCGTGGAACACATTTTCTTTTTTTTTTTTTAAATACTATTTTATCTTTCCACGAACTCCGGGTTCCCCTCCCCGTCCTTGCACATTAAAATTTCTACTCACACCTTTTTGTGGAGCCAGACCACCGTTAGTTTCACCCCGCTGCTGAGGCTACTGCCAACCATGGTCTGCCCCCAAATGCCAAAAACCACGATCAGAGGTGGTGAATCTGTGATCGCCCGAAAATGGGGGAGTGTCCCTCCTGGAAACATAAACATCAAATTAAACTCATTCATACTCTAACATACAACCCATCTTTTTAAAATTCCTAAGATGACCAATATAACTTTAAATTTGTAGCATTGTGTGTTCCTACTATCTCCCTAATCTCCCTGTCCTGCAACACATACGAATTTTTCATTTTGATTTCTATTACCTCATAAGGTCCTTCGTAGAGCAGGAAGAACTTCTTAATTTCCTTGTCCTGAGCGCTCGATAAGTCGTGCCTCCTTACTAATACCAACTGTCCAATTTCATATTTTATCCACTTACCTTTTGCGTCATGCCTACGTTTTCTCCGTTCACCCTTGCTTAACAAATTCTCGTTGGCCAACCGGATCTTAATGCTCACATCCGTCCGCTCACTCTCCATTGGATAATCAAATAGCTGCTCTAAAATTCTTGGGGGGCGTGTTCCTTTTACCAATTCGTGAGGTGTATAGCCGGTGGACTCGTGGGTGGTACTGTTCAGCCAATTTTCTACCCTTTTTACATACAACGGCCACTCGCTGTGTTTAGTGTGACAATAGGCTCTGAAGATCCTGCCTATCTCTCTCATTACACGCTCAGCCTGGTTTGACTGGGAATGGTACACAGCCGTATGCTTCGTGAGGATTCCTTCCCATCCTAAGGTCTGGCGCCATTTCCCACTGATGAACTGTGGCCCATGGTCTGACAAAATCACCTTCGGCTTACCCACGTGAATCATATAATCTTTAGTCACCTTCTCACTCAATACCTTGCTGGTAGCTCTCTTTACGCTATACAATTTCACATATTTCGAAAAAGTGTCAAGCAATACAAAAATATACACAACTCCGCCTCTACCCCTCGGCAATGGTCCAAACAAATCTACCGCAACTAAATCAAATGGTCTCTCTACCCTTATAAAATTCAACTCACCTTCAACCCTGTAATTTACTACCTTCGACTTCTGACACAAATCACAACTCCTCAGCAATTTTCTCACTCGCCTCTCCATATTCCTGAAAACACATGATTCCTTCAACACATTGACACACTTCTTCGCCCCAAAATGACCGTATCTGATATGACAATCCCAAATAATCTTCTCTTCCAACCCTTCTGGTACTACTAATTTCCAGTCACGCTCACCCCCTACTACCCTTTTAAACAACAATCCTTTGTATATTTGGAAAAACTGGCTATATTCTGATTCCTCCAATTCCGTCTCCAAGCTGTTTATTATCTTCCCCGACTTACCATCTGCTCTTTGCATGGTTCTGATGTCCTTTAACTCTTCCCCAAAGATCTTATCCTCCCTACTTATTTTAAAAATTTCCATTTCCTTCAAGTCCCTACCTGTTTTGTTGTCCTCACAATCTACTCTGGAAAGAGTGTCGGGTACCTTGTTCTCTGTCCCTTTGATGTATTCCCACTCGAAGTTGTACTCCTGTAAAACCAGCACCCACCTGGTTAGACGGCTGTGAGCAAGCTTGCAAGTGTTCAGGAAGGATAACGCCCGCCTTATGATCCGTTCGTATGATGGTCTTGTTTCCCAGGATGTAAGTCCTGAATTTTTCAACGGCGAATACAATACTAAGTAATTCTTTTTCAGTCGTTGTATAGTTCTTTTCAGCGGGCAGTAGTGACCTACTCGCGAAGGCGATAGTGAGGTGTTCCTTCTCCTCATCCTCTTGATAAAGCTCTGTGCCGACTGCTACATCACTGGTGTCTGCCTGTAAATAGAACACTTTTTTAAAATCAGGATGGTTCATCATAATCATCTCACTAAATTCCCTTTTAATTTCTTCAAAAGCTCCGCGCTCTGCGTCGCCCCATGTCCATTGTCTATTCTTTTGAAGTACTGCACTTAACCTAGCTGTTACGTATGCGTAGTTCCTTTGAAATTTTCTGTAGAAATTGCACAGCCCGAGAAAACTCTGAAGTTGCTTTATGTTCCTTGGTTCAGGGAAGCGCATGATAGATTCGACCTTGTCCGGGTTTGCTGAAATCCCTGCTGACGTGATGATAAACCTAAAAAATTAATTTCCGTTTGTAAAAATTTCGACTTGTCCCAATTCACAGTAGGACAGTCCTCCTGTCTCCAATCTCGTCAATACGTACCTTAAATGTTCTAAATGGTCCTCGAAAGTCCTGGATGCAATCAAAATATCGTCACATAAACAGTCAGAAAATCCAAATCCTTAGGTCTCAAAATTTTATCCAAACATTTGATGAAACTTGCCACACTGGTATTTAATCCGAATGGTAGTCGCCGAAACTGGTAATTTTTTCCATTAAATAAGAATGCGGTGTGCTTTCTACTCACCTCAGCTAATGGTACCTGCCAATATCCTGCAGTAAGGTCCAGCGATGTCATGTACTTCACGCCGCTGAATTTTTGGAATATCTCATTGATCGCTTCTGGTGACTCTCGGTCTGGTATAATAATCTGGTTTATTCGTCTCGCATCTAAACACAATCTGACTCTGCCGTCCTTCTTTATTACCACCACCAGTGGATTCGAGTAGTGCGATACTGACCTCTCTTTAATTTCTCCTTCCAGCATTTTATCTACCTCCTCTTGCACCGCTCGTCTTTTGGAGTAAGGCACAGGATAACTCTGTTGCATGAATGGTGTGTGTTCCCTTATCTGTAACATACATTTATAATCTTTTGCCCTACCTGGAACATCGGCAAACACTCCCTTAAACTGCTCTATCACCTGCCATAACGCCGCACGCTGGCCACTCCCTACACCGGACCCTTCACCACAAAATTTATCTGCCCTTATCTCCCACACTGCATCATTAATATTACTCATTTCGATATCATCATCATTAATATACTCCGCCTCTCTACACCAATTAATTCTAGTATCGATATTATTCTCATCTACTCGTTTTTGTAGTAACTTTATACCAGTTGTTCTAACCCTATCTATCACCCTTTCAAAATTAACTCTCACAGACCAGTCACCCCCATCTAATTCTATCACTTTCTCTTTAAAATTTATCACCGCTCTATTCCTCTGCAAAAAATCGTTGCCCAAAATAATGTCCAAACTCAAACCCTTAACTACCAAAAATGTATTATCAAAATCTACACCATTTATCAAAAAATTCAAATGTATTTGTTTAGTCACACGCTTGCTTCGTACTCCAGTGACTCCTATCACAGTAACCCCTGCTAACGGCAAAATTGGAATATCTCTGTTAAATTCTCTCAACTCGCTTAAAATATTTTCTGCTATAACTGAAATCTCACTTCCGGTGTCTACCAGTGTTCTAAAATGCTTACTTACTATAGTTACCTGGATTTCCGTTAATCCCGCTTTCACCTCTGCTATAGTGTTGTTCTCCTCCTCTAACAAATCAGCTATTATGTCCATTCTGATGACGTTACTGGGGATGTCTTCTACTGGTTGGACCTCATGCGCTTCTCTGAACAGTGGTCGGGTCCTGGCTACCACTGTTGGTTTTAGTTTTCCGGCTGTCGTTCACTATTGTTCATATTTTGTTGTTGTTGACCACTCGGCTGTCCTTCTTTGTGGTTCAACGTTCCACTGGTACTTGGTCCTCCTCTGTCTGTTGGTGTATACTGTTTCGTGTGTTCTCTCCTCCTCTGTTCTTCTTTTGGTAGTTTACACCTGAAACACTGTTGTCTGTAGGCGTAATTCTCTCTCCCGCACCTAGAACAATTCCACTCACCTGTTTGCTGAAAATTATTTCTATGCACATGATCATTATTATTACCATTATTTCCCTGGTAATTATTTCTAGGTCAGTTAAATTCTGTGTTATTATTATGGTAGTTATTCTGTATAGGTCGTCTAACTGTTTCACGATCCCTAATACTCTGTAAAATGTCTAAAATTCGTTCCAGTTCGCTTAGATTCTCTATCTCTTTTGTCATTAAGGTAATTTGTGCTTCTCTAGGTAGATGTTTACTCACATATCTGACGAATGATTTGAACGGTATAGGCGGTTCGAGGTATTTCGCCTCGTTATACAACTTTGTCACGTACATGGTTATGTTATTATGTCCCACAAAGTTACCTGCTCCCATGATACGGCTTCTTAAACTCTCTTGTTCTTCTTCTGGCCAAAATTTGCCCTTGAATGCCCTTTCAAAAGTTTCAAAATTGTCCCATTCTACTCTGTGCGCCTCCGCCCATATTATCGAATTACCCCTAAAGCATTTTACGATTTTCGTTAGTTGTATTTCCCAGTTATGGTTACTAAAATGATTATACTCTCGTGTCTGGTTTAAAAATCTCACAGGGTGTATCACTCTGTTTTCATGGTTAAAATTTTCTAACTCTATTTCATTGTACATGTCCCTAGTCACGATTACTCTTTCCGTCACACCGGTAATTTTTTTATTAATTTCCCCCCGTAACTCGTTTCTCACTCTCATTAAATTATTTTCAATTACATCATATCTAACATGCATATCATTGTTGTTTTGTATAGCTAAGTCGTCTATTTCTTTAATCTTATTTTGTAACATGCTCATTCTATTGCCAGTATTGTTCTCATGTTTAGATACTGTCTGGTCTATGGTTTCAATATGTTTGGTTATGTCTATTACGTTTGATTCAAATTTCTCTAGCTTATTTTGTAAAACATTATTCTTAATTTCTATCTGTTTATTTACTTCACATTCGGTTCTACTTTCTATCTGCTCGTTAACTATGGTTAAACATTTATTCTCTGTTTCTCTCTTTTGTTTTTCTATTTGGTTTTGAACTGTCTCATTGATTTTATCAATTTTGTTATCTAAACTATTTATTTTACTCTCAAATTTCTCATTAACTGTCTCTATTGTCTGTTTCTGAATGTTGTTACAACGTATCTCTATCTTGTTAACTCACTCATCAAAATTACAATTCTGTTTCTTGATTTCATTAATGTCATTTTTTAAATCGCTATTTTGTTCTTTCAGTTTGTTAAATTTCACATCAAATTTATTATTTTGTATTTCAAAAAGTGTTTGCATAATCTTTACAATCTCGTTCTCTTCGGTTCTTTTATTTACGATTGGTGTTGATTGATCGCCTTCGCTCATAATTTGCGATTCAGTAATACTTATTTCGCTACTGTTTGCCATATTGAGAAGAGAAAAGAGCACAAAAAAACTAAACAAAACTCTTGTTTAACTATCTTTGTTTCAATTTATACTAGCTCTATATATATTGTAACGCAACAGAAATGCCAGCATTCATGTTACATAAAAGACGGTTCACAGAATAATAAACAAATTGATATTTAAACCCATAATAGAACAGAGACCCAATAATTACAATTATAATCATAGACAAGATTAAATAAGGATGCAAGGTAGTGTTGACTAGAATAAACGAACCTGTAAGATAAATAATAGCTAATGATATATGTTTAATGAAAAGCAAAACAAAAAATGAAACAATGACTTAATTTATGGTAATAACAAATAAGAATTTTGTGTTAAGAAGTATTATTTTATGACAAAAATGTTATGATAAAGTTTATGCGATGTTATATCAAATATGTGTTGAGTTAATGAAAAATAATGAAACAAGTTGTAGTATTCAATGACTGTCGTAGAATGAAGTGTGAGGCAGTTAATCAATGTTCATAAATTCGAATTTTGTTGTATGTGATCAAGAGATCAAGATAAAATTGTTATTAGATATAGAAAAATAATTGTTTATATAAGTGCTAATAATTAAGATTTGATTGTATGTATGAATTTATATAAAAGGGACTATAGATACCTAACAGACATAACCACAGGTAGATCAGTTTACAATAAAAGGCCTAATAGGCAAAACTACTATATAAACACTCATAACATAAAGATTAGGTGCATCAATTAATAATAATTAATAAATACGCTATGAAGAGCTAGAAAAAAAGAAAAACATTAAATTAATAATAATATTTAATAAAATTTATACAAATTATAATAATACCATAATGCCATAATATCGATTGGTAAAATATAATATCGAAGGTGGATTAAATATAATAAAAAAGAAAAAAAAACGGACTTATATAAAAAAATCAGTAGAATATGTGTATAAAGTAATAAACCAACTATCGGTAAAGTTACATCCCGATAGGACAGCAAATTGATAAAGAATAGATAAAAAATATATGAAAGAAACACTATATAGTCAAAACATGTGGAAGGCAGAAATTATTATATGTTGCTAGGGGACGACAAATAAGAAAAAGAAGTTGTTGATTTTAGACAAGACAAGAATGGCTTTGAATGAACTAAAAGTGATGAGATTAAAAACCCAAGAATAATCTATTTAATTGTAATATTCGAAATTACCAGATACAATTATAAAATTACAAAATTCTAATGACAATATTTACGTCTACTACCAATACAGATAAACAAAAATAACACTACAATATGAAATGATAATAGAGAGTAAATAATTGAAGTCTACAAGAAAGAACTTGAACTGTCCCATATCCGAAGGGAATTGATGAGATATTAATCAAATAGAAGGAATTAACAATAACACAATTAATAATATTCACTACACCAGAATTTATAACCTTGCAAATACACGGAACAACACTAATTGATTCAACCGAAGGAAGAACTTATTTGGATCCTGGCGTTGCAGAAGAAACATCAACCGGGCTGTAGATCAATCCAGAAGCTGTATTCCGACGTGGACAGGACAAGAATTACTTTTATTAAACCGAAGACAGAAAACCGTACTACATAACCATTCAAAACAGTAAATTTAGCGATCAACCGCCTACACGATTTGCTTCGTTCGAGTCTGGTAAATTATATTATATTAATCATACTAAATACACAACACATAAATATTGTAAATCTTGCATTCTTATCTATGTATTTTTAGTCTTCCCCACAGTTACAAGAACCTTCACACCCTGAAATAAATTAAATACAAATCAAAACATAATATATAACCCAATATAAATAAAGGATTAAAATAATCAACATTCGATACCCGAAGTCTATAGTCCAAGCATATGTTAATTAGAACATATCTTATTTAATGTGAATTAAGTAAACAAATAAAGAACCTTTATATATTTGTCAAATCTTGTTATTTGGCGTATGGTTTAGTGAACTGGGAACAAAAAGTAACTGAATAAGTATAGAATAAATGGTTAATATAAACATCGAAATAACCTATAAGTTTCGTTGAGCCGATACTACAGCGCTTATAGCGGAATTATCTGACACCAAAGAGGGAGCGTAAAATTACAAAATTAGACAGAACTCTCTTCAAGGTATAATAGGGTTGGATGAAATTGTAGAATAACGCTTAAGTTGTTTAAGTTCTAGGCACACTAACACTGATAATTATTAAAGAGTTAAGTTAATATTAATTAATTACATCCATATATTCCCCAACTCCAAATATCTCCGAAATTTATATAATTAAAGTAATACAAAACAAATTGACAAATACAACAGTGGGAATTTAAACCGTACGTACACGATCTATTACAAATTGGCGCTCAACTTGTGTAGGGGTTAAGTTAAGTAACTATAAGTATAATAACATTACTTAACCAGAGCAGGCAACTGTGGGAGAGTTAACATGCATACCAGAGGTAGATCAAGGATTAGGGCAGGAGAAACGGAGAAGGAAATAGACGAACAAGAACAGGAAATAGAACTAATAACAGACAGTGAAATGGAACAACAGACAGACGAAATAACGGAAACTGAAATAATTGCGGACAAGGAAAAGGAAGCAACTGAAGAAGATGCTCAAGGGGATCAACCAGATAAACCCAACCAAAAGGAAGACTTGAGTATACAGGAAATGTTAAAACTACTATTGGAAAAATCAAAGAGACTGGAGGAAAAATTCGATAAAACAAATGAGGAAATTAAGGAAAATAAGGAAAACTCAAGGAAATCAAATGAGGAAATTAAGGAAACCTCAAAACAAATGAACGAAAGATTAAACCAAATTCACGAAAGGTTAGATAGGAATGATGAGGGTTTAAAACAAATGAAGGAAGACATCTTACAAATACATGAAGAGAATTTAAGGCAAATTAATGAAAAAATTGAAAATCTTCATGTGACAATTAACCAGAAGGTGGACCAAAATAATGAGGAAAGAAAATTAGAAATAGCCAAAACAAATGAAGTGTTAGAAAAAACTAACGAAACAATAATACAGGTTCGTGAATAACTACAAAATAAAATTAATGACGTAAAAATTGAGAATAAAACATTGGTTGAAGAAATCCAGAAGGAAACTGTCGAAAAATATGAGCAAATTAAAAACGAAGTACATCAGGTACGGGAGGAGAATAAGGAAGGTATTGTAGCGGGTCGATTTTTGGGTGTTTTATTTTAACCGTTTGGGGCATATATTTATATTTTTATTTATTTCGTTTTTGGGCGGATTGTCATTGTGCAACGTATTTGTCCGTATAACAGACCAGTGTTGAGAAACAGTTGGAAACAAAGCGAAACGCAATCAGTGGTGTAACACGGCTGAAGAATTTACCTCCACAAAATTCTGAGAACTTTGTACCTGTGTGTGGCAGCGCACATACGCAACTGCTCAATCACGCTCCAAGTGACGCTCTAACAAAAACCAAGATGGCTAGAGAGAATAATCCTTGTCGTTTTCTTCAAGATCTTGCGGAAATGCTGTTTTAAGTCCCACCCACTTTTATGACATTAGCCAGTGCCTGTTTGAAATCGTCTGCTATCGTCACTCCAACAACTACGTGACTAGTATGAGTCGAAACTGGGACGACTAACTGGAAGGCATTGATGTCCGTCGTCTTGACAAAAATGCTCCCGGAGTGGGGAACTGAGAGACGCCGGCAGTTCGTTGTCGACTCCCGCCTGCGCAGGCCGCCCGTCAACCGGGCTCAGAAACAAAGTTTTTATAATTAATGTAACAACTAACAATAACAAAGTATGTGACCGCGGTCAAGAAAAAGTGCAGAACATATACATTTATTTTCGGACACCAGTATCAATTAAAACGCGGAGTAGTGAGTTCGAGCGAAAACCACGTTGCCGGCTGGAGTATTTCGCCACATGTTTAAGGGTGTGGGTTAATTAAAATGATCAGGGGAGGGGTTATTAAAATAAATTGAGTGTATGTGAGAATGGCAGGCTGGGCTGTGTTTTTATGTGCACTAGAGTAAGGTAAGGTATTTATTATGTTATAAGAAATTTATAATGCTGTACTTCAAAAGTTAAAACACCTTGTGGAGAGAGTAACGTTTTTGTATTTTATACATGGAAAAGTTGTTTAATAATCGTAAAATAAAAAACCAGTATCTTTTAACTGATACATTTTGGTAATCAAAGTCATTTAAAAAACCTTATTTCATTGGATGTGCTGTCATAGTTCGTCAAACGAAATGGGTGTACCGCCACTACTCGATCCGGCCAGATCCAAGTTGAAAGGTAAGTGGGAGTTGTGATTTGAATAAAATAGAATAATAACCAAAAATGAGAAAGTTACAATTGGTGCCGTGACTGCAGGATGTAATACAACAAAAAAGTTGTATTACACCGGCCTACATTTTGACAGTGCATTGAATGAAGTACGGTTATGAAAGCGAAATTTTAGTTACGTGAAATGTACGTAATTATGGTAAGGTTTATTTTATATATGCTGTAGTATAACGTTTTGGAAGGGAAGAGTAACCAATTGTAGTTAACACTTAAGTAAAACTAAGCTATAAACTAGAAAAAATGTCTGAGAATACTAAACAAAGCAATATAACTAACGTAGAAATGAGTGAAAGTGGCCTTGAGTCGCAATCACTGGATGAAAGTGGCATGTTGAGGGGGGAGACGGGTGCCGTTACAGAAACAGCTGGCGGCAGCAATGTAATAGTTCATTCCACTCCGATTGCGTCTCAACCACAAGTAAATGAAACAGACATTGATTCGGGGATTCAATTGACCCCCGTTTCAATTAATAAAAGTAAACAATCAGAGGAAACAAATATGATGAGTGTTATGCTCAGTCAATTCGAGAGAATGAATAGTAATTTCAATGCAATGAATAGTCGTTTTAATGATAATGATATAATTTTGAACAATATGAATAGTAATTTTGAGACTAAATTCAATATAATGAATAGTCGTTTTGACATAAATGAGAAGGAATTAAATAAACGTTTTGATGATAATGATAAAATTTTAAATAAAATGAAAAGTGATTTCAACAATAAATTAGATGAACAGAGAAGAAAATGTGAACAACAGAATATTCAGTTTCAGCAAAATATAAATATAAAATTTGACGAGTTGATAAATAACATACAAGACAAGAGTGTATGTCTTGGAAATGCCAATGAAATGACAAAAATTAGTTCGAATAAAGTAGAACAGAGTAAGAATAATACTAACGAAAGCTGTAATGACAGTGTTGTGTTAGGCAATGAGTTAATAAATAAAAGTGATGTTAATAATAACGAGAATAATAATGTGTTTGAGAAATTGGTATCGGAAAGTGATACGGTAAAAATAAAGAATGAGAGTATTGAGGAGTTGGTGGAAGGCAGTGATTATGAAATGTTAAAATGTGTCAGTGAGTTAGAGAGAGAGAGAAAAAATAATGTTGTGGTAGAGTGGGGACAGAGGGCAAATTTTCCCTTTATTATTTATGATGTTTATGATGATTTATTGAGTCCACAAGTGTTGTGGTTGAAGGGCAAGAGTCCCGTATTGGTAGATGAATTGAGGTGTTTATTTTTGTGGAGTAATTGTGTACCCTCTGTCCGGAATAATTGTGAGAGTGTGATGTGGTGTTATGAAGAGAGAGAAGTAAATAGAGAATGGTATGTAACAGAATTGTATAATTTGAATAGAAAGTATGATGAATGGAAAGAAGGCTTAGAAATATATTTGAATAATAATGATTACAATGATTTGATAAAAATAATTAGACCGATAGTGAATGAATGTAATGACGGAGACTTAACAAAAATACCTAACGTAGACTGGTTTAATGAGTATTCTGGTAAAATGAGTGAATTTGGTTGTTCTGGTTATGACACACAAAGTAACCATTTGTTTGTAAATAAAAAGCAACAGTGTTATATAAAACCAAGGTTGATTTGGAACGATGGAGGTTAAACTATTAAAACAATAAAAGACAGTATAAATATTTTGTTTTATGGTTGTTTGACATGGCAGATTTGGACATGAAGTGAGATACACTTGAACAGTTGTTGACGAATATTTTGTAAATTTGAAATTTGTAAATAATAATGTAGTAACTTTGATTGTGTCTATGTAGAATGTTGAATAAATAAATGTATGTAATTGTGATAACAAGAATAAGAATATTTTGCCAGTTAAATAAGTAATAACATTAATATTGAGAAACAGTAATTGAATAATAATAGTTTAGGGTAATGAATTTTGTATTGTTAATAATGAATTTAATTAAACAATTTAATACATGTCAAATATTTTGTTTGACTATTTCAATATTGTATAATTAACTTTTTAAGGAATTTAAATCATTTTGATAATAGATGGCTGAATTATTTGAGGTGAACTAATATGTTGTGAAATGTTTCAGTGGTGAGGTGAGAGTATGGTGGTATGTTGTATATGTTTTGAGAAATGGGCTGTAAGTATTGAAATTTTACAATATGATATGTTAATTCAGTAATGAAATATTTTGAAATAATTGCGCTAAATAAAAATGATGGTTAAAAATATATATTAATAATAAATTTAGAATTTTTGAAAATCTGATTACAACACAGGATAAATTCATCATGATGATAAATAGAAAGAGTTAATGAAAAATTTTAAATAATAATGTTTATAAATTTTTATATAAATTATTTAAAAGAGAATTGTTTGTTTGATGTATGCTAATAATCCAGGTTTATTGCTATTTGTGCAATCATTTTATTGTTGTGTGTTAGATATAGTTGTTGATAAAATGTATTTTCATTATGTGTGTAATTTTTTTTTTAAGCCAATCATTAGACGCCTGGCAGGCAATCAACATAATAGAAGTAAGTGTTGATAATGTATTACATGTAACTGTTCAATTTTGAAAGGTATCCATGGTGTTTTAATTATGTTAGGATATCAGCTGATCAACAATACCATGTCACTGGTATATTGGTTTATGAATGTTACAAGTAATTAATGTTTAGTGTACTACAGAGATGTTGAAGTAAAGACAAAAAGAATATGAGAAATAAAATAACAATTTATGCAAATTAATAAAAGATAATTCATGGGTGATAAATGTTTTATGGGACATGCAGACCTGTCCAAATTGAATTAAAAGTTGAATGTGAAATAGTAGAGATGATTATGCTGCAATGTTGTTTTTGAATTGATGTGATATAACAGAATTTTGTGAAATATAGATGTTGACACAGTGGTAATGGAGACTATGTAGAGTTTTGAATGATCTATATTTATGTTTATAGTTAATGAGGTTATTTTGTGTATTTGTAGTGAGGTAATGAGATTGAGATTTTTGGGGATGGCAAGTTTGTATTAGGGGGTAGTGTATTTGGGGAGTCCGCAACAAGGGTTGGGACGGGATAGGAATAGATTTTAGTGGGGAAGGGGCCGCCTTAGGTAGAATCCGGGCCGCCACATAAGGGGATGAGTTTTGGGAAGGAAACACGTATCCTATGTACAAAGGGTTAGCGAGTTTTATATATGTAGAGAAGGCGGCGTTTTGTGTTAAATGATAAGTTGGGGTTTAGAATGTCCTGATTAGTAGATAATTTTGATAGAGTTGGGTGTCTTGGGAGTTGCAGTTGATAAATATTAGAGTCAGGGGGAGAAAGTTTATATATGTATAGAAATCTCATGCAGAAAAACGAGAGTAAATAATTTACATCACCCACAGTATATTAAGGTAAGATTGTTGAAAAGAGAGGAATTTATAATAAAGAATGTACAATTATTTTTTTAAACCAGTGACAGAATTTTGATAGAAGTGAAAATAATGTAAAGTCAAGAAGTGTTTAATTTAAATGATTTAAATGTCAATCTGTTTATTATGTATAATAATATTTTGTTTGTTTTAGATACTTTATGTTATTATGTTTGTATTTCAAGGTAGGATATTACAGATATTTAAAGTGTTTTCAGAAATCATACATAACATATGTAGGTCAAGGGTTTTGGACTTGACCTAGTTTTGATCAGCTGATGAGTTCATACACCTACTAAGCTTGTAGAGTAGGACTTCAATTTTAATTTGTTTGTTTGATTAATTCAAACTAATCTTTGAATAATTTTAATAAATGTTATTTAATAAATAAATTTAATAAATATTTAATGAATAATTTTTTTTGAGTTTTAAAATTTTGAAAATTTTAAATTTTTTTGAAAAAAAAAAAAAAAATTTTTTTTGATGTTTCGCCTGCCAGCGAGTGAATATTTTGAGTAATGATCATTTTGTTGTGTATGTATTAATGATGTTTCTTTTATTGTATTGCTTTATATTGGTAGGCTATAAATTGTTCTCATGCTAGAGTAAGGATGTACTTGTATTAATAGGAATGTTTAGGTTAAGTCATTGAAACAAAAATTAGAAAAAAGAGGAAGAGAATTTTTTGATAAACGATTTTTTTTTGAATATTGAATTTTTTGAATTTATAATAAATTTTAAAAGGAAGTTTTTATTTTAATGTGTTATGATAATATGTAATGTTAATGTGTGTGAGCCCAGTATCTGCTAAAGGCAGCCCAGCTTGCAAAAAGGGGAAACATATCGGCGGAGGAGCTGGGATAATTTTAGCCCGGGATTGAGGATTTTTGGGGGTAGTATGTTAGAAGGCAAGGTGGGCTGTGGTGCGAGTCTGATCGATTTCTCGGTGTTGGGATCTCTTACGGAGAAGTCCAGTGATCTCGTTCAGATGAGTCCATGGTCGCTGAGCCAGGGGGGTCGTGTACCCATGCAGAGTAAGAACCAGGGGGTTGTTGGCACCAGTTCCTCACCGGTCCTCTTCGGGGTTTATCGATGAGATTTCTTCTGTCGTGGACAGCAGAATTCTCATCGAGGGGGTATTGTAGCGGGTCGATTTTTGGGTGTTTTATTTTAACCGTTTGGGGCATATATTTATATTTTTATTTATTTCGTTTTTGGGCGGATTGTCATTGTGCAACGTATTTGTCCGTATAACAGACCAGTGTTGAGAAACAGTTGGAAACAAAGCGAAACGCAATCAGTGGTGTAACACGGCTGAAGAATTTACCTCCACAAAATTCTGAGAACTTTGTACCTGTGTGTGGCAGCGCACATACGCAACTGCTCAATCACGCTCCAAGTGACGCTCTAACAAAAACCAAGATGGCTAGAGAGAATAATCCTTGTCGTTTTCTTCAAGATCTTGCGGAAATGCTGTTTTAAGTCCCACCCACTTTTATGACATTAGCCAGTGCCTGTTTGAAATCGTCTGCTATCGTCACTCCAACAACTACGTGACTAGTATGAGTCGAAACTGGGACGACTAACTGGAAGGCATTGATGTCCGTCGTCTTGACAAAAATGCTCCCGGAGTGGGGAACTGAGAGACGCCGGCAGTTCGTTGTCGACTCCCGCCTGCGCAGGCCGCCCGTCAACCGGGCTCAGAAACAAAGTTTTTATAATTAATGTAACAACTAACAATAACAAAGTATGTGACCGCGGTCAAGAAAAAGTGCAGAACATATACATTTATTTTCGGACACCAGTATCAATTAAAACGCGGAGTAGTGAGTTCGAGCGAAAACCACGTTGCCGGCTGGAGTATTTCGCCACATGTTTAAGGGTGTGGGTTAATTAAAATGATCAGGGGAGGGGTTATTAAAATAAATTGAGTGTATGTGAGAATGGCAGGCTGGGCTGTGTTTTTATGTGCACTAGAGTAAGGTAAGGTATTTATTATGTTATAAGAAATTTATAATGCTGTACTTCAAAAGTTAAAACACCTTGTGGAGAGAGTAACGTTTTTGTATTTTATACATGGAAAAGTTGTTTAATAATCGTAAAATAAAAGACCAGTATCTTTTAACTGATACATTTTGGTAATCAAAGTCATTTAAAAAACCTTATTTCATTGGATGTGCTGTCATAGTTCGTCAAACGAAATGGGTGTACCGCCACTACTCGATCCGGCCAGATCCAAGTTGAAAGGTAAGTGGGAGTTGTGATTTGAATAAAATAGAATAATAACCAAAAATGAGAAAGTTACAATTGGTGCCGTGACTGCAGGATGTAATACAACAAAAAAGTTGTATTACACCGGCCTACATTTTGACAGTGCATTGAATGAAGTACGGTTATGAAAGCGAAATTTTAGTTACGTGAAATGTACGTAATTATGGTAAGGTTTATTTTATATATGCTGTAGTATAACGTTTTGGAAGGGAAGAGTAACCAATTGTAGTTAACACTTAAGTAAAACTAAGCTATAAACTAGAAAAAATGTCTGAGAATACTAAACAAAGCAATATAACTAACGTAGAAATGAGTGAAAGTGGCCTTGAGTCGCAATCACTGGATGAAAGTGGCATGTTGAGGGGGGAGACGGGTGCCGTTACAGAAACAGCTGGCGGCAGCAATGTAATAGTTCATTCCACTCCGATTGCGTCTCAACCACAAGTAAATGAAACAGACATTGATTCGGGGATTCAATTGACCCCCGTTTCAATTAATAAAAGTAAACAATCAGAGGAAACAAATATGATGAGTGTTATGCTCAGTCAATTCGAGAGAATGAATAGTAATTTCAATGCAATGAATAGTCGTTTTAATGATAATGATATAATTTTGAACAATATGAATAGTAATTTTGAGACTAAATTCAATATAATGAATAGTCGTTTTGACATAAATGAGAAGGAATTAAATAAACGTTTTGATGATAATGATAAAATTTTAAATAAAATGAAAAGTGATTTCAACAATAAATTAGATGAACAGAGAAGAAAATGTGAACAACAGAATATTCAGTTTCAGCAAAATATAAATATAAAATTTGACGAGTTGATAAATAACATACAAGACAAGAGTGTATGTCTTGGAAATGCCAATGAAATGACAAAAATTAGTTCGAATAAAGTAGAACAGAGTAAGAATAATACTAACGAAAGCTGTAATGACAGTGTTGTGTTAGGCAATGAGTTAATAAATAAAAGTGATGTTAATAATAACGAGAATAATAATGTGTTTGAGAAATTGGTATCGGAAAGTGATACGGTAAAAATAAAGAATGAGAGTATTGAGGAGTTGGTGGAAGGCAGTGATTATGAAATGTTAAAATGTGTCAGTGAGTTAGAGAGAGAGAGAAAAAATAATGTTGTGGTAGAGTGGGGACAGAGGGCAAATTTTCCCTTTATTATTTATGATGTTTATGATGATTTATTGAGTCCACAAGTGTTGTGGTTGAAGGGCAAGAGTCCCGTATTGGTAGATGAATTGAGGTGTTTATTTTTGTGGAGTAATTGTGTACCCTCTGTCCGGAATAATTGTGAGAGTGTGATGTGGTGTTATGAAGAGAGAGAAGTAAATAGAGAATGGTATGTAACAGAATTGTATAATTTGAATAGAAAGTATGATGAATGGAAAGAAGGCTTAGAAATATATTTGAATAATAATGATTACAATGATTTGATAAAAATAATTAGACCGATAGTGAATGAATGTAATGACGGAGACTTAACAAAAATACCTAACGTAGACTGGTTTAATGAGTATTCTGGTAAAATGAGTGAATTTGGTTGTTCTGGTTATGACACACAAAGTAACCATTTGTTTGTAAATAAAAAGCAACAGTGTTATATAAAACCAAGGTTGATTTGGAACGATGGAGGTTAAACTATTAAAACAATAAAAGACAGTATAAATATTTTGTTTTATGGTTGTTTGACATGGCAGATTTGGACATGAAGTGAGATACACTTGAACAGTTGTTGACGAATATTTTGTAAATTTGAAATTTGTAAATAATAATGTAGTAACTTTGATTGTGTCTATGTAGAATGTTGAATAAATAAATGTATGTAATTGTGATAACAAGAATAAGAATATTTTGCCAGTTAAATAAGTAATAACATTAATATTGAGAAACAGTAATTGAATAATAATAGTTTAGGGTAATGAATTTTGTATTGTTAATAATGAATTTAATTAAACAATTTAATACATGTCAAATATTTTGTTTGACTATTTCAATATTGTATAATTAACTTTTTAAGGAATTTAAATCATTTTGATAATAGATGGCTGAATTATTTGAGGTGAACTAATATGTTGTGAAATGTTTCAGTGGTGAGGTGAGAGTATGGTGGTATGTTGTATATGTTTTGAGAAATGGGCTGTAAGTATTGAAATTTTACAATATGATATGTTAATTCAGTAATGAAATATTTTGAAATAATTGCGCTAAATAAAAATGATGGTTAAAAATATATATTAATAATAAATTTAGAATTTTTGAAAATCTGATTACAACACAGGATAAATTCATCATGATGATAAATAGAAAGAGTTAATGAAAAATTTTAAATAATAATGTTTATAAATTTTTATATAAATTATTTAAAAGAGAATTGTTTGTTTGATGTATGCTAATAATCCAGGTTTATTGCTATTTGTGCAATCATTTTATTGTTGTGTGTTAGATATAGTTGTTGATAAAATGTATTTTCATTATGTATGTAATTTTTTTTTTAAGCCAATCATTAGACGCCTGGCAGGCAATCAACATAATAGAAGTAAGTGTTGATAATGTATTACATGTAACTGTTCAATTTTGAAAGGTATCCATGGTGTTTTAATTATGTTAGGATATCAGCTGATCAACAATACCATGTCACTGGTATATTGGTTTATGAATGTTACAAGTAATTAATGTTTAGTGTACTACAGAGATGTTGAAGTAAAGACAAAAAGAATATGAGAAATAAAATAACAATTTATGCAAATTAATAAAAGATAATTCATGGGTGATAAATGTTTTATGGGACATGCAGACCTGTCCAAATTGAATTAAAAGTTGAATGTGAAATAGTAGAGATGATTATGCTGCAATGTTGTTTTTGAATTGATGTGATATAACAGAATTTTGTGAAATATAGATGTTGACACAGTGGTAATGGAGACTATGTAGAGTTTTGAATGATCTATATTTATGTTTATAGTTAATGAGGTTATTTTGTGTATTTGTAGTGAGGTAATGAGATTGAGATTTTTGGGGATGGCAAGTTTGTATTAGGGGGTAGTGTATTTGGGGAGTCCGCAACAAGGGTTGGGACGGGATAGGAATAGATTTTAGTGGGGAAGGGGCCGCCTTAGGTAGAATCCGGGCCGCCACATAAGGGGATGAGTTTTGGGAAGGAAACACGTATCCTATGTACAAAGGGTTAGCGAGTTTTATATATGTAGAGAAGGCGGCGTTTTGTGTTAAATGATAAGTTGGGGTTTAGAATGTCCTGATTAGTAGATAATTTTGATAGAGTTGGGTGTCTTGGGAGTTGCAGTTGATAAATATTAGAGTCAGGGGGAGAAAGTTTATATATGTATAGAAATCTCATGCAGAAAAACGAGAGTAAATAATTTACATCACCCACAGTATATTAAGGTAAGATTGTTGAAAAGAGAGGAATTTATAATAAAGAATGTACAATTATTTTTTTAAACCAGTGACAGAATTTTGATAGAAGTGAAAATAATGTAAAGTCAAGAAGTGTTTAATTTAAATGATTTAAATGTCAATCTGTTTATTATGTATAATAATATTTTGTTTGTTTTAGATACTTTATGTTATTATGTTTGTATTTCAAGGTAGGATATTACAGATATTTAAAGTGTTTTCAGAAATCATACATAACATATGTAGGTCAAGGGTTTTGGACTTGACCTAGTTTTGATCAGCTGATGAGTTCATACACCTACTAAGCTTGTAGAGTAGGACTTCAATTTTAATTTGTTTGTTTGATTAATTCAAACTAATCTTTGAATAATTTTAATAAATGTTATTTAATAAATAAATTTAATAAATATTTAATGAATAATTTTTTTTGAGTTTTAAAATTTTGAAAATTTTAAATTTTTTTGAAAAAAAAAAAAAAAAAAAAATTTTTTTTGATGTTTCGCCTGCCAGCGAGTGAATATTTTGAGTAATGATCATTTTGTTGTGTATGTATTAATGATGTTTCTTTTATTGTATTGCTTTATATTGGTAGGCTATAAATTGTTCTCATGCTAGAGTAAGGATGTACTTGTATTAATAGGAATGTTTAGGTTAAGTCATTGAAACAAAAATTAGAAAAAAGAGGAAGAGAATTTTTTGATAAACGATTTTTTTTTGAATATTGAATTTTTTGAATTTATAATAAATTTTAAAAGGAAGTTTTTATTTTAATGTGTTATGATAATATGTAATGTTAATGTGTGTGAGCCCAGTATCTGCTAAAGGCAGCCCAGCTTGCAAAAAGGGGAAACATATCGGCGGAGGAGCTGGGATAATTTTAGCCCGGGATTGAGGATTTTTGGGGGTAGTATGTTAGAAGGCAAGGTGGGCTGTGGTGCGAGTCTGATCGATTTCTCGGTGTTGGGATCTCTTACGGAGAAGTCCAGTGATCTCGTTCAGATGAGTCCATGGTCGCTGAGCCAGGGGGGTCGTGTACCCATGCAGAGTAAGAACCAGGGGGTTGTTGGCACCAGTTCCTCACCGGTCCTCTTCGGGGTTTATCGATGAGATTTCTTCTGTCGTGGACAGCAGAATTCTCATCGAGGGGGTATTGTAGCGGGTCGATTTTTGGGTGTTTTATTTTAACCGTTTGGGGCATATATTTATATTTTTATTTATTTCGTTTTTGGGCGGATTGTCATTGTGCAACGTATTTGTCCGTATAACAGACCAGTGTTGAGAAACAGTTGGAAACAAAGCGAAACGCAATCAGTGGTGTAACACGGCTGAAGAATTTACCTCCACAAAATTCTGAGAACTTTGTACCTGTGTGTGGCAGCGCACATACGCAACTGCTCAATCACGCTCCAAGTGACGCTCTAACAAAAACCAAGATGGCTAGAGAGAATAATCCTTGTCGTTTTCTTCAAGATCTTGCGGAAATGCTGTTTTAAGTCCCACCCACTTTTATGACATTAGCCAGTGCCTGTTTGAAATCGTCTGCTATCGTCACTCCAACAACTACGTGACTAGTATGAGTCGAAACTGGGACGACTAACTGGAAGGCATTGATGTCCGTCGTCTTGACAAAAATGCTCCCGGAGTGGGGAACTGAGAGACGCCGGCAGTTCGTTGTCGACTCCCGCCTGCGCAGGCCGCCCGTCAACCGGGCTCAGAAACAAAGTTTTTATAATTAATGTAACAACTAACAATAACAAAGTATGTGACCGCGGTCAAGAAAAAGTGCAGAACATATACATTTATTTTCGGACACCAGTATCAATTAAAACGCGGAGTAGTGAGTTCGAGCGAAAACCACGTTGCCGGCTGGAGTATTTCGCCACATGTTTAAGGGTGTGGGTTAATTAAAATGATCAGGGGAGGGGTTATTAAAATAAATTGAGTGTATGTGAGAATGGCAGGCTGGGCTGTGTTTTTATGTGCACTAGAGTAAGGTAAGGTATTTATTATGTTATAAGAAATTTATAATGCTGTACTTCAAAAGTTAAAACACCTTGTGGAGAGAGTAACGTTTTTGTATTTTATACATGGAAAAGTTGTTTAATAATCGTAAAATAAAAAACCAGTATCTTTTAACTGATACATTTTGGTAATCAAAGTCATTTAAAAAACCTTATTTCATTGGATGTGCTGTCATAGTTCGTCAAACGAAATGGGTGTACCGCCACTACTCGATCCGGCCAGATCCAAGTTGAAAGGTAAGTGGGAGTTGTGATTTGAATAAAATAGAATAATAACCAAAAATGAGAAAGTTACAGTATTACACAAATACAGACAGACATGGGCGAACGACTCGAAAGAGTCTATGGCAATTTAAATAGTATGGAAGGTCAAATCAATACCAATAAAAATAAAATAGAAGAAATTAGTAGACGTGAATTACAATTACAGGAAGAAGTAGATTCATGGCGGGATAGGACATGCCAAAATAGTCATACAAATAACCATGAGAACCGAGAATCGATTAATTTTCATAATTACAAGCGCAATCCTATGGAATTTTTAAAGAGATTGGAAGAGGTGATCATAAGAAATAGAGAGAATCGCTGGAGTATTATACGAAGCATGATTGATGAAACGTTTAAAGATACTTATGATAATTGGTGGACAGCGGTGCGTCCGGATATACTGGACATGACTGAGTTCAAAAAACAATTTAAGGAGAAGTATTGGTCTGAATCGACCCAGAACATGATTAGGAATAATTTGAGTAACGGTCGATATGAAACAAATGTAGGCCAGTCCCCTACTTCATACTTTTTAGGAAAAGTATGTATGGCGCGGAACTTAGAGCCCAGAATTCCCGAAGAATGTTTGGTGATACAACTATCCTATCATTACGAGGAAGGGATAAAAAATGCGCGTATGTGTAGTCAAATTAAAACGATTCCAGCCATGGCCAAATTCTTGGAGAATTATGAACACGAGAACCAATACCAAAGAAATAGAATGCTAAATCATAAATATCAGAAGTATGATAATAACGCGCCACCAACTAATTCTCATAATAACGATCGCAATCGACCTGCGCAGAACGTTAATACTAATAGAACACAAAATGAAAACGCGAATAATAATTCCAGAAACTGTAATTATCGCGGCAATAACAATTACAATTATCGTGATAGTCGCAATAATAGAGGAGATGGGGACAGACGACCCAATAATTATAGACATAACGTCAATTATATCTACTCCAGACCTCAAGGTAATCAGCGACGATATTACCCAAGGAGTCACCGATATGACAACCATTATGACCAGTCTCGGAATGAAGTCAACTACACACCTGAAGGAAATTATAGAATAGCAGAACATAATACGGAGGATCGCACTGAAACAGCACAAAATCAACACAGTAATCAAAATGAAAATAGAGAAGAGGGAGTAAGCCCTCATTTAAACTAATTTTAAATTAAGAGGCAGTGAAAATTAATGAATACCCGTCACTGAACCGTAATCTTGGGGAACAACGACTAATAAATAAAATTAAGTGTAATCGTAAAATAACCATAATTAATAACCACTATTTAAAGAATATCAGGGAATATATACCTGGAAGAAAGAATATAGCAGCCGATATCTTGTCCCGAATAAACATACAAGATCAATCATTTGAAGGAGAAAAGGAAGAGATTGCGAAGGTGTACCATGTCATTAAAAGTCGGAAGGATCTGGAGATTATTATCAATGAAATTAGTCAACACCAAAAATTGGATCCCAAATTAATAAACATACGCCAGAAGATACAAAATGCTGATGAAGTTATTACTAAATATTACTGTATACATGATGACCGATTATTTATTAAGGTTACTCCTAAACAAATAAACTGGAAACTAGTAATTCCCACAGCTGTGGAAAACAAATTAATATTGGATTACCATGAACGATATGGACACATGGGAGCCATGAAAATCGCCAAAGCCCTAGAAGAATAAATGTACATAAAAAATTTGACCAGAAAGGTACAAAAATCTATACAGGCATGTCACATCTGCCAGATGGTTAAACATAATAATGAGAAGAAGGAGGGAGTCATGATCCCGATAACATCCAAATATAAGCTGGAGAAGGTATTCCTAGATATATGTGGGCCCTTCCCACGCAGTGGAGGAAATCACAGATACAAATTCATAATAATTATTTTAGATCATTTTTCCAAATACACTAAACTTTATGCTATTAGCAGAGCCACTACCAAGAAAATTCTAGGAATAGTCATCGGGCGTTACATAGCAGAGGTTGGTAAACCGTCATCTATTATCACCGATCATGGTACGCAATTTAAGGGCTATAAATGGAGAAATAATCTGTTAAAACACAACATCAGAACATATAAGACTTCAGTATACCACCCCAGCAGTAATCCGGCAGAACGTGTACTGAGGGAAGTTGGCAGAATACTCCAAACTTACTGTCATGACCAACAGAGATGATGGTACGAATACTTGTCACTAACCGAAGAGTTTTTAAATATATCTTACCATCAATCCATTGAAAATACCCCTTATACTGTTATGTTTGAAAGGCTTCCACCTAGAGAAATCCAGGATATTATAAACTTTCCAAATAATCCAGAATATCAATTTGAAACAGTTAAATTTTATAACCGAGTTATGGAAAAGACGGAAATGAAAAGAAGAAAATATGAAAAGAATAACCCAAAACCAATTAAGTACCAAGTGGGTGAGAAGGTATTAATAAGAAACAGGGAGCTACCAAGCACTCTAGAGGGAATAACTAAAAAATTATTATTATTATATACTGGGCCATATGTAATAACAAAAAATAATAATAACAATACGTATGAAATAATGAACCCTATCACGAAAAGAATTAAAGGAACGTACAACCAAGAGTACATAAAGAAATATAATGAATAAATTCTAAAAATAATAAGAACAACTTATTACCAGTCTTGAAGAAAATTACTTGGAATTTAAAAAGAATTTGAGTTGAATACTACCACTAAATTATAAAAATAATAAGAACAACTTATTAAAGATTACCGAAGAAAGCGATAATTATTATTAATGTTTATAAAGAAATAGTGTGAATAACAAACCCAAAGATTACAGAAAAAAGTGAGAATTATTATTAAATGTTTATAAAGGAATAGTGTGAATAATGAATAACAAACCCAAGATTACAGAAAAAGGCGAGAATTATTATTAAATGTTTATAAAGAAATAGTGTGAATAACAAACACCAAGATTACTGAAGAAAGCGATAATTATTATTAATGTTTATACAGAAATAGTGTGAATAATGAATAACAAACCCAAGATTACAGAAAAAGGCGAGAATTATTATTAAATGTTTATAAAGAAATATTGTGAATAACAAACCCCAAGATTACTGAAGAAAGCGATAATTATTATTAATGTTTATTAAGAAATATTGTGAATAATGAAGAATGGAACCCCAAGATAAAAGTTATTACCTCAAATCTACATATGCAAAATAAAGAAAAAAAAAAATTATATGACCTAAAATATATACTACATTGCCACATGATGGAACAATTTCAGTAAACGATTGAATGTAACCAATATAATGTTAAAGAAGACAAGAAAGAAAGAGTATTTATGAACATAATTCATTGAAAGATAAACAGCCAAAATAGTGAAATACGATAAGAAGAAGAATAGTTGGGGCTAAGGAATGTATTTAGTAAAAAAATACAATTATAATGATCATCACACAACAACTATTTAGAAAATATTGTGATCAGGAAAAAAAACAACGAAGAAGATACTTAACATTACAATCTCAACAAAAATGAAAACAAAAATGACTACAAATGATAACTGTCAAAGTCAATATCAACGAATGTTTAAGGAATTAAAATGGAATTACGAAATATGAAGAATAGTAAAGAAGAAATATAAATGCAACAAAGAAAAAATCTTTCCCCGAATATTTATTATTAAATGATTAAAGAGATTATTAGGAGATTATTATTATATTTTATAGCTGACTGTAGATGAATTCCAGCAGTACTATATTAAAATGTGGTGTGGGCAGCAGAGTATGAAGCCAAACAGTGCCTCTCTGAACTGTACCAACGCATGTGTTAGGGATTGTTAGGGAAATTAAATATTTAAGGAATATTAGAATAGTTGCAAGAATAAATTCAGTTTCCAAAGGAATGTGACGAAGAAAACAGAAAGAAGTGAGTTGACAGAAGAATAATTGAAAAATACAGTAATTATAGTAATTATAAATAGGAGAGATGTAAAACTAATGTATCAGTGAATAGTGTAGCCAACTACCAACAAATAATATTTACAGAAATAAAAATGATCAAGAATGTTAATTAAAATGATGAAATGTTATTAAATAAAAAAAAGTATTAATACTAGTCTAATGAAGTTACATTGAGAATCTCATCGTCAACCATTAACAATGAAATGAAGAAAGGCATGTGAAAAAGACAAGTTTATTTGACCTAAACTTCATTCAGGTAAACTAAACTTTTTTAGGAGGGGAAGCATATGTAACGCAACAGAAATGCCAGCATTCATGTTACATAAAAGATGGTTCACAGAATAATAAACAAATTGATATTTAAACCCATAATAGAACAGAGACCCAATAATTACAATTATAATCATAGACAAGATTAAATACGGATGCAAGGTAGTGTTGACTAGAATAAACGAACCTGTAAGATAAATAATAGCTAATGATATATGTTTAATGAAAAGCAAAACAAAAAATGAAACAATGACTTAATTTATGGTAATAACAAATAAGAATTTTGTGTTAAGAAGTATTATTTTATGACAAAAATGTTATGATAAAGTTTATGCGATGTTATATCAAATATGTGTTGAGTTAATGAAAAATAATGAAACAAGTTGTAGTATTCAATGACTGTCGTAGAATGAAGTGTGAGGCAGTTAATCAATGTTCATAAATTCGAATTTTGTTGTATGTGATCAAGAGATCAAGATAAAATTGTTATTAGATACAGAAAAATAATTGTTTATATAAGTGCTAATAATTAAGATTTGATTGTATGTATGAATTTATATAAAAGGGACTATAGATACCTAACAGACATAACCACAGGTAGATCAGTTTACAATAAAAGGCCTAATAGGCAAAACTACTATATAAACACTCATAACATAAAGATTAGGTGCATCAATTAATAATAATTAATAAATACGCTATGAAGAGCTAGAAAAAAAGAAAAACATTAAATTAATAATAATATTTAATAAAATTTATACAAATTATAATAATACCATAATGCCATAATATCGATTGGTAAAATATAATATCGAAGGTGGATTAAATATAATAAAAAAGAAAAAAAAACGGACTTATATCAAAAAATCAGTAGAATATGTGTATAAAGTAATAAACCAACTATCGGTAAAGTTACATCCCGATAGGACAGCAAATTGATAAAGAATAGATAAAAAATATATGAAAGAAACACTATATAGTCAAAACATGTGGAAGGCAGAAATTATTATATGTTGCTAGGGGACGACAAATAAGAAAAAGAAGTTGTTGATTTTAGACAAGACAAGAATGGCTTTGAATGAACTAAAAGTGATGAGATTAAAAACCCAAGAATAATCTATTTAATTGTAATATTCGAAATTACCAGATACAATTATAAAATTACAAAATTCTAATGACAATATTTACGTCTACTACCAATACAGATAAACAAAAATAACACTACAATATGAAATGATAATAGAGAGTAAATAATTGAAGTCTACAAGAAAGAACTTGAACTGTCCCATATCCGAAGGGAATTGATGAGATATTAATCAAATAGAAGGAATTAACAATAACACAATTAATAATATTCACTACACCAGAATTTATAACCTTGCAAATACACGGAACAACACTAATTGATTCAACCGAAGGAAGAACTTATTTGGATCCTGGCGTTGCAGAAGAAACATCAACCGGGCTGTAGATCAATCCAGAAGCTGTATTCCGACGTGGACAGGACAAGAATTACTTTTATTAAACCGAAGACAGAAAACCGTACTACATAACCATTCAAAACAGTAAATTTAGCGATCAACCGCCTACACGATTTGCTTCGTTCGAGTCTGGTAAATTATATTATATTAATCATACTAAATACACAACACATAAATATTGTAAATCTTGCATTCTTATCTATGTATTTTTAGTCTTCCCCACAGTTACAAGAACCTTCACACCCTGAAATAAATTAAATACAAATCAAAACATAATATATAACCCAATATAAATAAAGGATTAAAATAATCAACATTCGATACCCGAAGTCTATAGTCCAAGCATATGTTAATTAGAACATATCTTATTTAATGTGAATTAAGTAAACAAATAAAGAACCTTTATATATTTGTCAAATCTTGTTATTTGGCGTATGGTTTAGTGAACTGGGAACAAAAAGTAACTGAATAAGTATAGAATAAATGGTTAATATAAACATCGAAATAACCTATAAGTTTCGTTGAGCCGATACTACAGCGCTTATAGCGGAATTATCTGACACCAAAGAGGGAGCGTAAAATTACAAAATTAGACAGAACTCTCTTCAAGGTATAATAGGGTTGGATGAAATTGTAGAATAACGCTTAAGTTGTTTAAGTTCTAGGCACACTAACACTGATAATTATTAAAGAGTTAAGTTAATATTAATTAATTACATCCATATATTCCCCAACTCCAAATATCTCCGAAATTTATATAATTAAAGTAATACAAAACAAATTGACAAATATAACAGTGGGAATTTAAACCGTACGTACACGATCTATTACAATATCTAATATCACCACATAACCTATAATCATGGTATAACTTATTATCTATGTACCCGGTATATCTTACGTATCACTTCCTTTTTTCCGACAACCCTCCGTCTCTGACTCCGGCTTATTTGTATAAAAACTCTTTATTTATATCAAGTCTCTGTTCGGGCGCCATTTGTTAACTTTACACTTTATTTATAATTCTGTATATTTTATTTGTGTTGATATCTTACCTTTCGATACCATATTTATCGTATATGTCATACTAATTTGGCGGCCATCTTGTAGTACCAACCTCATGCTTCGAAAAATTTACGTAAGGGTCCCAGGATTCGATTAAGCGATCATCAGAGACAGGACGATTGTTCGGAATAATTAACTCAAACAGCGTATTATATATAAAGTTGCTTTTTAATGACATGGAAAATCAAGATCGACACCAAAATCAACAAAACAAAATGGAATCAATTATACACAAATTAACAAAATGGCGGCCACCTGTTCCGCTATATTATGACTAAGTTATTTCCCATTATTCAGGTGTTAACTTCATTATGAAATCTATAACAAATGTAACTTTGAAGGAACTGCCATTATTATCTTCAAATTGATAAATTCTTACATCTAAAGTAACACAAACCAACGTCCCATGAAAATATTACTTATATGTACCGGTACGGTCTAACACACACACACACTCTCTCATTTCGCTAACAGCGATTTATTCATACATTGGAATTTTGGTTTTTTGAGCTCAATTTAGATAAAAGAAAGGTTTATATATATAGTTTGACTTTCCTGGATGTGCGATGCAGAATCTAAGTTGTCCTCAGATGTCAACCATGGTCAGGCAGGTGTTCGGCCGAACGTCCCATGTGTTTTCTCGATTACACTGACTTTAGCTTACATTTTGAATAGTTATGTAATGATTGCTGTCTAATTGTTACTATTGCATTTTAATACATTGATAATTTGACAAAGAAACACTTTCGCTGGCAAAAGCTGCTGGCGATTTTCACAGCGTGTTGACGTCTTGATGGTCTGATGCTGACTGGGGGGATGCAAAGCACATTTTTTGCGTATGTGTGAGTGCATTGGCATCATTGTCTTTTGTTTCATACGGCTCACGCCCTGTTGTCACGTCATTGTTGTTATGTCATTCTTATATTTTTAATGACGTCCAGCCTTATGGACCAATGAAAATTTATATTGAGAGTCTGTCTTCACTTATGCCGCAATTGTATGCGTTCGGTTTCACACGTCTGCTCCTGATCTTGGAATCGTTCTGCTTTGCTGAAATCTGCATCGTTGTCTTTTTACAAAGGGAAATAGTCCTACCCATGTATGTGTGTGCAAAATAATGAAATACAATAATTTGATACCACTCATACCATAAATCCGACATCAGGATTTCCCATACTGTCACAACAATAATATAAAACAGTAAAGGTTTCTTCACAATTCCCTTTCCAAGATAGTCATTTTAATCCTCCATAAATCTCAAAACTGCAGAACTACCTTCTCAAAGCCCTTCTTATCCAATGATATCCCAAAACAGAAGTGGTTCACTTTCCTTGGCGCTTGCTCTAATATTGTATGGTTAGATTTCAAATAAGCACCAAAACCTACCATACAAGCACCCAGAAAACGTATATTACAAAACCTCAGGTCACTATCCATTTGTGAACACTTACTGTTCATGGTAAACAAATTTTGCACAAAAATGATCATCCTAAAAGAAATCCCCCCCCCCCACGGCCCGTTTAGATGAACTCAATCAACACAGAATAGACTATAGTGAGGTGACATTTGAAATAACTTAAATTGTATACATTTTTATTGTGAATCATACAAAAAACTTAGTTTCTTCAGTACATTTTCTATTAGTTGTTCATTAATTTCATATTAGTTCATTATTACATTCTTTTTTGATATTACATAGGACATCAACTCATTATATAAAAATATCATTCAATTATTCAATTTTAAATATGACACACCAAAATTACTTTATGAAATATTTATATTTTAATTGTTACTAGGCTAGGGCCAAAATATACAATTTGAAATGCTTTGATAATATGACGTATAATAATTTATTTCTACCATACAACACAACGATCTGTGTGACCATCATAACAGAGGTGTCAGAAGTGTGACAGGACCTTTTAAATAGTGGAAACAGAGGGCACTTCATTGAAAAGTAGAGTGCATGGCACATTGACTTACAATAATGGATACCAGTCAGATGATGGAAACACTCCAAGTGCTGCTACTGCAAACAGAGGACCTACGATGACAGGCAGCAGAATAAGCAGAGAAATGATGACAACAGGAGGCAGAAGAAGCAGAGAAATGACAGGATGAGAAACAATGAGAAGCAGCAGATAACAAAGAGATGAATGTAGCCGGGAAGCAGAAGAGCGACAAAAAGTGCTCTTGATTGAGTCAGAGGAACAACAAAAAGAAGAACATAAGCAGGAGGCAGAGGAACGGAAGAGTGAAATAGAAGACATAAAAGCACTGATACAGGAGCAAAAACATACCTCTGCAGAGCTGAGAATATTACGAGACTGCTGCAGCCAAGATGGTGGGTACGTAGACGACACCTTTGTAGTCTGGAGCCAAGGGGTAGAAGAACTCGGACGTTTCCTGGCACACCTCAACGGTATTCACCCGTAGATATAGTTCACTGTGGGGAGAGTGTAGCGGGTCGATTTTTGGGTGTTTTATTTTAACCGTTTGGGGCATATATTTATATTTTTATTTATTTCATTTTTGGGCGGATTGTCATTGTGCAACGTATTTGTCCGTATAACAGACCAGTGTTGAGAAACAGTTGGAAACAAAGCGAAACGCAATCAGTGGTGTAACACGGCTGAAGAATTTACCTCCACAAAATTCTGAGAACTTTGTACCTGTGTGTGGCAGCGCACATACGCAACTGCTCAATCACGCTCCAAGTGACGCTCTAACAAAAACCAAGATGGCTAGAGAGAATAATCTTTGTCGTTTTCTTCAAGATCTTGCGGAAATGCTGTTTTAAGTCCCACCCACTTTTATGACATTAGCCAGTGCCTATTTGAAATCGTCTGCTATCGTCACTCCAACAACTACGTGACTAGTATGAGTCGAAACTGGGACGACTAACTGGAAGGCATTGATGTCCGTCGTCTTGACTAAAATGCTCCCGGAGTGGGGAACTGAGAGACGCCGGCAGTTCGTTGTCGACTCCCGCCTGCGCAGGCCGCCCGTCAACCGGGCTCAGAAACAAATTTTTTATAATTAATGTAACAACTAACAATAACAAAGTATGTGACCGCGGTCAAGAAAAAGTGCAGAACATATACATTTATTTTCGGACACCAGTATCAATTAAAACGCGGAATAGTGAGTTCGAGCGAAAACCACGTTGCCGGCTGGAGTATTTCGCCACATGTTTAAGGGTGTGGGTTAATTAAAATGATCAGGGGAGGGGTTATTAAAATAAATTGAGTGTATGTGAGAATGGCAGGCTGGGCTGTGTTTTTATGTGCACTAGAGTAAGGTAAGGTATTTATTATGTTATAAGAAATTTATAATGCTGTACTTCAAAAGTTAAAACACCTTGTGGAGAGAGTAACGTTTTTGTATTTTATACATGGAAAAGTTGTTTAATAATCGTAAAATAAAAAACCAGTATCTTTTAACTGATACATTTTGGTAATCAAAGTCATTTAAAAAAACCTTATTTCATTGGATGTGCTGTCATAGTTCGTCAAACGAAATGGGTGTACCGCCACTACTCGATCCGGCCAGATCCAAGTTGAAAGGTAAGTGGGAGTTGTGATTTGAATAAAATAGAATAATAACCGAAAAAGAAGAAAGTTACAATTGGTGCCGTGACTGCAGGATGTAATACAACAAAAAAAGTTGTATTACACCGGCCTACATTTTGACAGTGCATTGAATGAAGTACGGTTATGAAAGCGAAATTTTAGTTACGTGAAATGTACGTAATTATGGTAAGGTTTATTTTATATATGCTGTAGTATAACGTTTTGGAAGGGAAGAGTAACCAATTGTAGTTAACACTTAAGTAAAACTAAGCTATAAACTAGAAAAAATGTCTGAGAATACTAAACAAAGCAATATAACTAACGTAGAAATGAGTGAAAGTGGCCTTGAGTCGCAATCACTGGATGAAAGTGGCATGTTGAGGGGGGAGACGGGTGCCGTTACAGAAACAGCTGGCGGCAGCAATGTAATAGTTCATTCCACTCCGATTGCGTCTCAACCACAAGTAAATGAAACAGACATTGATTCGGGGATTCAATTGACCCCCGTTTCAATTAATAAAAGTAAACAATCAGAGGAAACAAATATGATGAGTGTTATGCTCAGTCAATTCGAGAGAATGAATAGTAATTTCAATGCAATGAATAGTCGTTTTGATGATAATGATATAATTTTAAATAAGATGAAAAGTGATTTTAACTATAAATTAGACCAATTGACGAACGATTTTAATGAACAGAAAATAAAATGCGAACAGCAAAATATTCAAAATGAGATTAATTTTAAAGAAATTAAAGACCAGAATATTCAGTTTCAGCAAAATATAAATATAAAATTTGACGAGTTGATAAATAACATACAAGACAAGAGTGTATGTCTTGGAAATGCCAATGAAATGACAAAAATTAGTTCGAATAAAGTAGAACAGAGTAAGAATAATACTAATGAAAGCTGTAATGACAGTGTTGTGTTAGGCAATGAGTTAATAAATAAAAATGATGTTAATAATAACGAGAATAATAATGTGTTTGAGAAATTGGTATCAGAAAGTGATACGGTAAAAATAAAGAATGAGAGTATTGAGGAGTTGGTGGAAGGCAGTGATTATGAAATGTTAAAATGTGTCAGTGAGTTAGAGAGAGAGAGAAAAAATAATGTTGTGGTAGAGTGGGAACAGAGGGCAAATTTTCCCTTTATTATTTATGATGTTTATGATGATTTATTGAGTCCACAAGTGTTGTGGTTGAAGGGCAAGAGTCCCGTATTGGTAGATGAATTGAGGTGTTTATTTTTGTGGAGTAATTGTGTACCCTCTGTCCGGAATAATTGTGAGAGTGTGATGTGGTGTTATGAAGAGAGAGAGGTAAATAGAGAATGGTATGTAACAGAATTGTATAATTTGAATAGAAAGTATGATGAATGGAAAGAAGGCTTAGAAATATATTTGAATAATAATGATTACAATGATTTGATAAAAATAATTAGACCGATAGTGAATGAATGTAATGACGGAGACTTAACAAAAATCCCTAACGTAGACTGGTTTAATGAGTATTCTGGTAAAATGAGTGAATTTGGTTGTTCTGGTTATGACACACAAAGTAACCATTTGTTTGTAAATAAAAAGCAACAGTGTTATATAAAACCAAGGTTGATTTGGGACGATGGAGGGTAGACTGTAAGACAATAAAAGACAATTAAACATTTTGTTTTATGGTTGTTTGACATGGCAGATTTGGACATGAAGTGAGATACACTTGAACAGTTTTGACGTATATTTTGTAAATAATAGTGAATTCATTTGTGTGTATTGTGAAGTGTAATGTGTATATGTTTTAGAAAATGTTGTATTAATAATAATAATATTATTAATATTTTTGCATTCTAATTAAATAACAAAATAATTATGAAGACAATAGTTAATGATTTATAGAGGTTGATAATAATTGAAATATGTTATTTTAATAATCAAATGAATATTCAATTTTAATAATAAATTGAATTAAATAAGTTGAGATGTTTAGATAGTGTGATTGAATATTATGTGTTTGAATTTTATAAGGTAATTAAATTGTTTGGTGAGATTTTGATTTAATAATAATTAATAAGTAAATAAATGGTAAATGGTTTATTTTGTGGAACATAATGATTAAAAATATGTATTAATAATAAATTTAGAATTTTTGAAAATCTAATTACAACACAGGATAAATTCATCATGATGATAAATAAAAAGAGTTAATGAAAATTTTTAAATAATAATGTTTATAAATTTTTATGTAAATTATTTAAAAGAGAATTGTTTGTTTGATGTATGCTAATAATCCAGGTTTACTGCTATTTGTGTATTGTGTTATGTGATGTATTATAACAGTGTAGTGTGGAACTGCTATGGGGGAAGGTTGTAGATTTTGTATTAATTATTTTATGTTACTAATGGTTAAGCTTCCATATAGAGTGGGTTAAAACCCCATCTCAATTAATATTGTCATTTAAATTTTAATTTAATGTTACGAAAGATATTTTACTTGTGATTCCCCAAATTTTCGGGCGGTCACGGCCTCACCGAACCCTGACCGTGGAATTGGTTTAGCTTTAACAGCTATGGTTGGGGCACATTACGATTACGCGCTGACCATAACTGGCCATAGCTGTTATCGTTGTAAAGGTGTATTTTGAAATTGATGGGGGGTAAATAAAAGGGGAATCACCAAACTATGGAACAGCGGCTGCCACTCTGTTCGAGAAGGAACAGCAGAGCCAGGTGGTAGATCCGTTTAAGGGTGCATGATTATTAACGAGAACATGATGATGTTCACCAATTTTAACTTAACAGCGGAAGCAGAGACACGGAGAGGTAAAACCCTGCTCCAAAATATACAGTCTCTGTGGAAGCGAAAGGGCGAGGCAGTCCTACATAATCTGAAATAGAGTGTGTGGCTGGGAGGTGACGTAAAGGAGTCACGAATTTTAAACTCTTATGACGTAAAAGTTTTGCTTATTCAAGGTGTAATCCAATCAAAAATACTTGTGCTCTGTCCACATAATTATATGCTCAGACTCGTAAATTAAGGTGTTCATACTATAATTTTAAAGGTATCCTTTTATTGTTGTGTGTTAGATATAGTTGTTGATAAAATGTATTTTCATTATGTGCGTAATTTTTTTTCTAAGCCAATCATTAGACGCCTGGCAGGCAATCACCATAATAGAAGTAAGTGTTGATAATGTATTACATGTATTTGTTCAATTTTAAGATGTAGTTTCATTGTGTTTTTATTATGTTAGGATATCAGCTGATCAACAATACCATGTCACTGGTATAGGGGTTATTACTACTTTACTACAGACATTTTGAAGTAAAGATAAAAAGAATATGAGAAATAAAATAAAAATAATTTATGCAAATAAATAAAAGATAATTCATGGGTGATAAATGTTTTATGGGACATGCAGACCTGTCCAAGTTGAATTCCAAGTGAAGTTGAAATGATGAATATGATGTAATGTTGTTTTTGAGTTAATGTAATGTAATAGAATCTTGAGAAATATTGATATTGACACAGTAGTTGTGGAGAATTTATGTAGAGTTTTGAATGATCTATATTTATGTTTATAGTTAATGAGGTTATTTTGTGTATTTGTAGTAATGTAATGAGATTGAGAATTTTGGGGATGGCAATTTTGTATTAGAGGGTAGTGTAATGGAGGAGTCCGCAACAAGGGTTGGGACGGGATTAGGATAGATTTAGTGGGGCTGGGGTCGCCTTAGGTAAAATCCGGGGGCCAAATAAGGGAAATGAGTTTTTTGGGAAGGAAACACGTATCCTATGTACAAAGGGTTAGCGAGTTTTATATATGTAGAGAAGGCGGCGTTTTGTGTTAAATGATAAGTTGGGGTTTAGAATGTCCTGATTAGTAGATATTTTTGATAGAGTTGGGTGTCTTGGGAGTTGCAGTTGATAAATATTAGAGTCAGGGGGAGAAAGTTTATATATGTATAGAAATCTCATACAGAAAAACGAGAATAAATAATTTACATCACCCACAGTATATTAAGGTAAGATTGTTGAAAAGCCAGAGAGATTCATGATAAAGAATATACAATTGTTTATTTTTTTTTCACCAGTGACAGAATTTTGATAGAAGTGAAAATAATATAAAGTCAAGAATTGTTTGTTTTAAATAATGTAAATGTCAATCTGTTTATTATTTGTATTAATATTTTGTTTATTATAAAAATTCTATGTTATTATGTTTTGTATTTCAAGTTAGGATATTACAGATGTTCAAAGTATTTTCAGAAATCATACATAACATATGTAGGTCAAGGGTTTGGGACTTGACCTAGTTTTGATCAGCTGATGAGTTCATACACCTACTAAGCTTGTAGAGTAGGAATTCAATTTTAATTTGTTTGTTTGATTAATTCAAACTAATCTTTGAATAATTTTAATAAATGTTATTTAATAAATAAATTTAATAAAATCTTTTACTGAATAAATTTAAATTTTTTTTTGAATTTTAAAATTTTGAAAATTTTAAAATTTTTTGTGAAAAAAAAAAAAAAAAAATTTTTTTTGATTTTTCGCCTGCCAGCGAGTGAATTTTGAGTAATGATCATTTTATTATGTATGTATTAATGATGTTTCTTTTATTATATTGCTTTATATTGGTAGACTATAAGTGATTCTCCATGTTAGAATAGAAAGGTTTATATTAGTAGAAATGTCTAGGTTAAGTCAATTGTAACAAAAATTAGAAAAAAGAGGAAGAGAATTTTTTGATAAACGATTTTTTCTTGAATATTGAGTTTTTTGAATTTATAATAAATTTTAAAAGGAAGTTTTATTTTAATGTGTTATGATAATATGTAATGTTAATGTGTGTGAGCCCAGTATCTGCTAAAGGCAGCCCAGCTTGCAAAAAGGGGAAACATATCGGCGGAGGAGCTGGAGTAATTTTGGCCAGGGATTGAGGATTTTGGGGGTAGCATGTTAGAAGGCGAGGTGTGCTGTGGTGCGAGTCTGATCGATTTCTCGGTGTTGGGATCTCTTACGGAGAAGTCCAGTGATCTCGTTCAGATGAGTCCATAGTCGCTGAGCCAGGGGGGTCGTGTACCCATGCAGATTGAGAACCAGGGGGTTGGTGGCACCAGTTCCTCACCGGTCCTCTTCGGGGTTTATCGATGAGATTTCTTCTGTCATGGACAGCAGAATTCTCATCGAGGGGGTATTGTAGCGGGTCGATTTTTGGGTGTTTTATTTTAACCGTTTGGGGCATATATTTATATTTTTATTTATTTCATTTTTGGGCGGATTGTCATTGTGCAACGTATTTGTCCGTATAACAGACCAGTGTTGAGAAACAGTTGGAAACAAAGCGAAACGCAATCAGTGGTGTAACACGGCTGAAGAATTTACCTCCACAAAATTCTGAGAACTTTGTACCTGTGTGTGGCAGCGCACATACGCAACTGCTCAATCACGCTCCAAGTGACGCTCTAACAAAAACCAAGATGGCTAGAGAGAATAATCTTTGTCGTTTTCTTCAAGATCTTGCGGAAATGCTGTTTTAAGTCCCACCCACTTTTATGACATTAGCCAGTGCCTATTTGAAATCGTCTGCTATCGTCACTCCAACAACTACGTGACTAGTATGAGTCGAAACTGGGACGACTAACTGGAAGGCATTGATGTCCGTCGTCTTGACTAAAATGCTCCCGGAGTGGGGAACTGAGAGACGCCGGCAGTTCGTTGTCGACTCCCGCCTGCGCAGGCCGCCCGTCAACCGGGCTCAGAAACAAATTTTTTATAATTAATGTAACAACTAACAATAACAAAGTATGTGACCGCGGTCAAGAAAAAGTGCAGAACATATACATTTATTTTCGGACACCAGTATCAATTAAAACGCGGAATAGTGAGTTCGAGCGAAAACCACGTTGCCGGCTGGAGTATTTCGCCACATGTTTAAGGGTGTGGGTTAATTAAAATGATCAGGGGAGGGGTTATTAAAATAAATTGAGTGTATGTGAGAATGGCAGGCTGGGCTGTGTTTTTATGTGCACTAGAGTAAGGTAAGGTATTTATTATGTTATAAGAAATTTATAATGCTGTACTTCAAAAGTTAAAACACCTTGTGGAGAGAGTAACGTTTTTGTATTTTATACATGGAAAAGTTGTTTAATAATCGTAAAATAAAAAACCAGTATCTTTTAACTGATACATTTTGGTAATCAAAGTCATTTAAAAAAACCTTATTTCATTGGATGTGCTGTCATAGTTCGTCAAACGAAATGGGTGTACCGCCACTACTCGATCCGGCCAGATCCAAGTTGAAAGGTAAGTGGGAGTTGTGATTTGAATAAAATAGAATAATAACCGAAAAAGAAGAAAGTTACAAGAGGAGCAGACAATTAGCTGGCCTTTCTTGATGTCCTGATCCTTTGAAGGGCCAATGGGAGCCTGGGACATAAGGTAAACAGCAAGCCAACAAACATCAACAGATACCTTCACAAGCTGTCCAATCGTTATCAAAGAGAGAAGAGGGCAGTTTTGAAGACCTTGGTTGACCGGGTGAAGAGGATATGTGAGCCCTAGTATCACAGTACTTGACAAGGAGGAGGAGGTATCTCAATGATATAGTTCACTGTGGAGAGAGAAGTGGATGATCAGCTGGGCTTTCTTTATGTCCTGGTCCTTAGAAGGGCCGATGGGAGCCTGGGGCATAAAGTATACAGGAAGCTAATGCATACCAACAGATATCTTCACAAGGTGTCCTATCATTGTCTGAGAGACAAGAGGGCAGTGCTGAAGATCTTGGTTGACCAGGCGAAGAGGATATGTATCTCGAACAAAACCTGCATGTGAATGGTTACTCTGTTGGGGAGGTGAGGCATGCAGTCCAGCTAAGATCGCCAGGCCAGTGGACTCAGTGTCATAGGAGACTATTGGCAGGCTGCTGAGTCGAGGGTGAGGACTATCTACAAGCTGACCAGGAAGATACAGCAGTTCCTGATAAAGGCTGGTAAATGACACAAGAAATCCGCTCTCATTGGCTGTGTGCCTTGCTTGTATGGTAAGGTTTACATCGGTACTATGAAGTGCAGCATCCACACGCATGTTGGGGCACAGCTGCTGTTGTCGCTTGAGGCAGTCAGAGAAGTCTGTGGTGGCCAAGCATGCACTCTCCAGTGCTGATCATTGTGTTATCTTTGAAGAGATCAGATCTCGTCCTCAGTGAGTGCCTACTATCCTTGGCTGCATATAGAGTCCACTGAGATCTTCAAGCCTGGTTCCACTGCTATGAATCAAAAAGCCGTCAGAGCTGTAGGGATGTGGGTGCATGACGTCCCTTTGGATTACACGTTCCAAGCTACTGGAAGGAACTCCTGCCTTGTGGTCTGATCCAGAATGGGATATTTATTTAAATTTAGGGGCTGTTACAACAGCGTATGCTCATGTAACAGGCCATTCTAGTACAGTATTTGCCGAGGCCATTTCCAAAAATCACCTGGTCATGGACTGCACTTGCCAAGGCCGGCTATGAGGGGGTTTGTCTGGGTGCTTGCCGCTTGGGTGTAAAATCTATTGTGCAAGATGCTTCCAAGCAGCGGACACCGAGTCCACTTCTCAAAATGAGAAGGGAACCAATAGGGGGCTTTGGTCACTTTGCAGCTTTCTTTTATGAACAGCCGGAAGGTAACCCCACACGGGGGTGGCATAGGTAACAGAGACACCAGACAAGCGGACACTTGATTTCTCATCGTCTGGGCATGGGCCCACCAGGTGAGCAGATCTAAGTGGACACTGAGGTACTTGATTTCCTTCAACCACGGCAAATACGTCCTACCGAGTCTCACTGATCCTCACGGTTCCTTCCAACACTTAGAGAATAGCATCGCACAGCTCTTGGTCTTGTTGATGGCAACTTTCCAGTTATCTGTCCAGGTCGAGTATGCATCGAGTGCATGCTGGAGTCTTATGATAGCTCTGTCAGTTTCCGATTGGTGTATAAATACCACTTCATCGGCAGACTCCAGGCTCTCGGGTTCGTCGTTATATAGACAGAAAACAGGAGAGGCCCTAAGATGCTACCATGAGGTACCCTGGCTGTAATATGTTTCTGAGAAGAGAGTTGGTCGTCTATTCTCAGGTAGAAGGTCCTCTCCATCAGAAAGTTAGTGATCAAGTGAATGTAGCAATCTGGGAACTCGATTTCCCTGAGCTTGAATAAGAGCTAGTTGTGCCAGATACTGTCAAAGGCCTTTTCAACATCTAGGAAACAGGAGACAGTCTGCTCTTTCCAACAGCTGACGTCCGTGATGTATTCCACCAGTCTCATTATCTGTGAGTAGTGGAATACCTCATACACCAGCCGATCTGTCTGGGGACTAGTACATCGAAGTTTCCTAGATGGTCTAGTACTTGCCGCTGAACGAGACATACAAGGACCTTTGATGTGGCTGACAGGAGTGTAATGGGCCAGAGGTTGTTGGGACGGGAAGCATCCTTTCCCTGCTTCGGGATCACTACGACCGTCGCCTTCCACCATTTCTTGGGAAAGTAGGCTAATCTGAGACATGTGTTGAACATTGCGGCCACGAAAAGTAATCCCTGACTCTGGCAGTTGAATTAGAGCAGTGTTCGAAACATAGTCCAGGCCAGGAGCTTTTCTCAGTACGAGTTCAGCGAGCCGATCTGAGACTTCTTCGCTAGTGATGAGTTCGGGCTCCACAGTGATCGGAAGGAAAACAAGTTTTCCACCTTGGTCTCGACTTCTTCATTGAAGTAGCAGTCCATGGGCAGGTTAAGAACAAAAGCCATAGGTATCCAGTAAGGGTGACTCTCGACTGACCCGTCCCCTGCTTGGGCCATGGCGAGTTCTCATGATGTAAAATGCTGGTCCCCCGGTTTTATGCTGCCTTGTTGGCTGGATCACGAGTCCGCTGATAGCGGAGACCAAACTTCATCCTGGAAGATGCGTTAACTGCAGAGATGACGGCCTCGTCGAAACCGGCAACTGCCTTGGTGGCAGCTGGCATCGACTTGGTGGACGGTTTTGAGTAGTCCTGCCTCTGGCAATCAATGACTGAGCGCCAGGCCATAGCGATCCCACTCTACCACCTTCCTGATGTCTCTGTGTGTGACATGCTGGATAGCGATGTGAACCAAGAATGGCAGTTGATCAGACAAGAGTTCTGTTAGTGTGGACACATGGACCGGGCAGTCAACTCCCTGTATCACCGCAATATCCAAGACATCAGGAGCCGCAATGAGTTGTGATGGGTAGAACATATGTTGGGTAGGCCCAATCACTGTTGCTCAATGAGCTTTTATGAACCTGCATAAGCGCTTCCTGTTTGGGGCAGTCAAATGACTTCAAATCGCGATGGTTACAATTCAGGTTGCCAGCCATGATGACCTTTCTGTGTACATCGAAGACGGCCACTAAGTCAGGATGCAGTAGCAATTTTAGTCAGCGGCTTTGTGACAGTACGAAAATCCTGATGTCGGATTTATGGTATGAGTGGTAGCAAATTATTGTATTTTATTGTTTTACACACACATACATGGGTAGGACTATTTCCCTTTGTAAAAAGACAACGACGCAGATTTCAGCAGAGCGAAACGATTCCAAGGTCAGGAGCAGATGTGGGAAGCCGAACATATACAATGGCGGTATAAGTGAAGACAGACTCTCAATATCCATTTTCATTGGTCCATAAGGTGGGGCGTCATTAAAAATAAAAAGATGACATAACAACAATGACATGACAACAGGGCGTGAGCCATATTGAAACAAAAGACAATGACGTGGATGCGCTAACACATACGCAAAAAATGTGCTTTGCATCCCCCCAGTCAGCATCAGACCATCAAGGCGTCAACACGCTGTGAAAATCGCCGGCAGCTTTTGCCAGCGAAAGTGTTTTCTTTGTCAAATTATCAATGTGTTAACATGAAATAGTAACCATTAGACAGAAATAATTACATAAATATTCAAAATGTAAGCTAAAGTCAGTGTAACCAAGAAGACACATGGGACGTTCGGCCGAACACCTGCCTGACCATGATCGACATCTGAGGACAGCTTAAACTCTACAACGCATATCCAGGAAAGTTAAATTATATATTCCAGTCTTTCTTATCTAAATTGAGCTCAAAAAACCCAAAATTCAAATGTATGAGTAAATCGCTATTGGCGAAATGAGAGAGTGTGTCAGACCGTACCGATACATTTAAGTAATATTTTATGAGACGTTGGTTTGTGTCATTTTAGATGTAAGAAATTATCAATCTGAAAATAATAATTGCAATTTCTTTCAAAGTTACATTTATTATAAATTTCATAATGAAGTTAACACATGAATAATGGAAAATAACACAATAGTAATATAGCGGAACTTGTGGCCGCCATTTTGTTAATTTGAGTATAAGTATTCCATTTTGTTTTGTTGATTTTGATGTCGATCTTGATTTTCCATGTCATTAAAAAGCAACTATATATATAATATGCTGTTTGATTTAATTATTCCGAACAATCGTCCTGTCTCTGATGATCGGTTAATCGAATCCTGGGGCCCTTACGTAAAATTATCGAATCATGAGGTTGGTACTACAAGATGGGCGCCGAATTAGTATGACATATACGATAAATATGGTACCGAAAGGTAAGATATCAAAACAAACAAAAATACAGAATTATTATTATTATAAAAAACAAGAGAGTGAAAGTTAACAAATGTCGACCCGAACTAGGGACTTATTTAAGTGTAAGTTAACAAATGCCGCCCGAACTGGTGACTTGATATAAATAAAAGTTTTATACAATAAGCCGGAGTCAGAGACGGAGGGTTGTCGGAAAAAAGGAAGTGATACATAAGATATACCTGGTACGTAGATAATAAGTTATACCATGATTATAGGTTATGTGGTGATATTAGATATATATAGAGCTAGTATAAATTGAAACAAAGATAGTTAAACAAGAATTTTTTTTTGATTTTTTGTGCTCTTTTCTCTTCTCAATATGGCAAACCGTAGTGAAATAAGCATTACTGAATCGCAAATTATGAGCGAAGGCGATCAATCAACACCAATCGTAAATAGAAAAACCGAAGAAAATGAGATTGTAAAGATTATGCAAACACTTTTTGAAATACAAAATAATAAATTTGATGAGAAATTTAACGAATTGAAAGAACAAAATAGCGATTTAAAAAATGACATTAATGAAATTAAAAAACAAAGTTGTAATTTTGACAAAAGATTAAATGAGATACATGAACGGTTAGACGAAATAGAGTTAGAAAATAAGAGGGGAGTAGACAAATTAGATATAAACAAAGACAAGGTAAGTGGGGGAGAAAATGATGACAAAATAAATAAAAGTATGATATTAGAAAATGATTATGTAAACAGGGGTAGTGATAATGAGATTTTATGGGGAATAGAATATGATAATGAGGGAATGATAGTGTGTGTTGAAGGGTTAAAGAGAGTGTGTAAAGAGAGTATAATTGTAAAAGAGTTGCAGGGGGTAAAATTTTCCCTTAATGATGGAGTAGGGGGTGAAGCCCAGGTGCTGAGGAAGGACGAGAGTGCCTTCGATGTATATTTGGGAGACATATGGTCTACAAATAAAGTTGTCCTTGGTTTTTTTTAGTGCACTTCACAGGTGGTGCAATAGTTGTGAATTAGTGTCCCCTGCAAATGTAGAAAGAGAGAGATGTTTTAAGAGAGAGAGATGGTGTGACAGTGAGAGATATATTGAGAGAAAAAGAGAAGTAGAAATTTTTAAGATAAGTAGAGATTATGAAGAATTTATGGAAAGGTTAGGAGTAGAGATGATTGATAAATATAGTAAATACTTGCCTTGTAATAAAACTGAAGTAGTAGGAGATAATGAAAATAATGACTTTGCAAATTACCTAATTATGACTGATTATACTGAAGGTGACAGAACCATACCCGATCATGAATTATATGAGTTTGAGGATAATGATAAAAAGTTTAATGGTATATGTATTTATGATGTTAGTATAAGAGAGTCAACATTAAGCAATGTATATAGATATAAGATAAGATTATTGTTTGACGATGGAGGGTAGATATTTTATTGTGTTTATGAACATTTAATAATGTGATAGTGTTTTTCAAGATGGACTGCTTTCCGACTGATTTTTGGTAAATGATAAAATGATAATTTTGGATTGTATATATTTTTGTGTATTAATGTCAGTGTATTTGTGTATTTTGCTGTTGTGTATTTTATGTATTTTTTATGTAAACCATGTACTGTAGAATTTTAAATATTCAAGAATAATTAATTATGAGGATGATTTTACATAATTATGAGATTTAGATTCTAAGGGATAGTAAATGATGAAGCAGGTAATATATTTGGATATTGAGAGGTATTGTTATTAGAAGGTAAGTGATGAATTTTCTAGTGGTATATTAAGGTGAAATGTTGTAAAAGAGTTTGGGGATAATGATAAATAAGGCAGGTTAGTTAAATAGAGTTAATGGGAGTTAGTGAAAATAAGAATGTTGAGATACTGATAATATATAAAGAGGGTGTTAGATATTTTAGGGACACAGTAGTTAGTGATTATATGTGGAGAGGTGAGTAATGTGAATGGTTTATATACTTATTGATGATGATGATATTTTGTAGTAAGGATCCGGTGTAAGGAGTGATCAGCGTGCGACGTGGCAAGAGACCAGCGTGCAGCATTGTGGCAGGCGGAGCAGTTTAAGGGAGTGTTTGCCGATATTTGATGGAGGGCAAATGGTTAGGAATGCATATGGCCAGGTAGGGAACACACATCCTTGTACAAAAGATGAGCGGTGCCAGAGGATTTAAATGGGATTTGTGAAGGGGGTTATGATAGAGATATTGGTGTCATAATATGTTAATGGGTGTTAGTAGCGGTTGTTAGTAGTAAAAAAGAGGGTAGTAAGGTTAGATGGACAGATGCCAAAATAAGAGATAGAGAATAGTGAATAACAGAGTCACCCAAACTAGACAAGGATTGAGGAAGGGTTAGAAAAAGAAAATTCATGGTAGAAAGGTAATGTAACTGAAAGGTAAATGATAAGTTTGAAAATTTTTTTGTATAGAATCTAATATAATGAATGTCAACTAATTAAAAGTTGAATAGAGAATTGAAGTAGTAATGTTATAAAGTTTTGGTACAAGTTGTGTAAATATAAATTGTTTAATGTAAATGTAACAATGTTAATGTTTGATGTTCCATGTTTTATTATATTTTATTGTTATTAGTAGCAACAATAACACAATATTAAATGTTAAGGGATTAATAGTGATATTGGTGTTGGTTATCGAATATATAATTATGATTCTGTTGTAAAGAAAAATAAGAGTAAAGAAAGTTGAGTAAAGAAAATATAAAGAGTTTTGAAGGTGTTTGCCATAATAGGTATATGTTTCAATATTGTATGAAGTAGAATAGTAGAGTTAGTGGTTGTTGCTTAGAAAATTGGAATTTGTTTTATGCTTAGGATAAGAATATATTTTCATGTGGTAAAGAGAATGAATATGATCGACTGGAGTCAGAAAGTTTTGCTAAATGCAGGGGTGTTAAAAGGAGAAGGGGATCTTCTATCCTAAATCTTGCTATTTTGTTTGAGAATTGTAAGTTAAACAAGCCAACGTCTCAAAACACAAACCAATGCATCTAAGGGGAGACATATCAGTTGTGGATATGGAGATAGATAAGGCCACTATTTTAAAATTTGGTATTGCATGTTTCAGAGTTTGATGGTGTTGTGACCGCGGTCCTGATCTGGCCGGTGCGTCAGAACAGGAGCGTTAAGTGCCTAATGGCCTTATGGTGTTGGGATCTCTCCTGAGAAGTCCAGTAAGGTCAGATGGTACGATCATCATCATTGGACCAAGGGTAAGTGATTGTATTTCTTTTATATTACATTAAGGGGGTTATGGCGACATATCTGAACTGATCCTTTTAGAAAAGTGTGAATGAGTCAATGAAAGTTTTTATGTTTCGACATAAAACCTTTCATTGAGGGGGTTTTGTGACAGTACGAAAATCCTGATGTCGGATTTATGGTATGAGTGGTAGCAAATGATTGTATTTTATTGTTTTACACACACATACATGGGTAGGACTATTTCCCTTTGTAAAAAGACAACGACGCAGATTTCAGCAGAGCGAAACGATTTCAAGGTCAGGAGCAGACGTGGGAAGCCGAACGTATACAATGGCGGTATAAGTGAAGACAGACTCTCAATATCCATTTTCATTGGTCCATAAGGTGGGACGTCATTAAAAATAAAAAGATGACATAACAACAATGACATGACAACAGGGCGTGAGCCATATTGAAACAAAAGACAATGACGTGGATGCGCTAACACATACGCAAAAAATGTGCTTTGCATCCCCCCAGTCAGCATCAGACCATCAAGGCGTCAACACGCTGTGAAAATCGCCGGCAGCTTTTGCCAGCGAAAGTGTTTTCTTTGCCAAATTATCAATGTGTTAACATGAAATAGTAACCATTAGACAGAAATAATTACATAACTATTCAAAATGTAAGCTAATGTCAGTGTAACCAAGAAGACACATGGGACGTTCGGCCGAACACCTGCCTGACCATGATCGACATCTGAGGACAGCTTAAACTCTACAACGCATATCCAGGAAAGTTAAATTATATATTCCAGTCTTTCTTATCTAAATTGAGCTCAAAAAACCCAAAATTCATATGTATGAGTAAATCGCTATTGGCGAAATGAGAGTGTGTGTCAGACCGTACTGATACATTTAAGTAATATTTTATGAGACGTTGGTTTGTGTCATTTTAGATGTAAGAAATTATCAATCTGAAAATAATAATTGCAATTTCTTTCAAAGTTACATTTATTATAAATTTCATAATGAAGTTAACACATGAATAATGGAAAATAACATAATAGTAACATAGCGGAACTTGTGGCCGCCATTTTGTTAATTTGAGTATAAGTATTCCATTTTGTTTTGTTGATTTTGATGTCGATCTTGATTTTCCATGTCATTAAAAAGCAACTATATATATATATATATATATATATATATATATATATATATATATAATACGCTGTTTGATTTAATTATTCCAAACAATCGTCCTGTCTCTGATGATCGCTTAATCGAATCCTGGGACCCTTACATAAAATTATCGAATCATGAGGTTGGTACTACAAGATGGCCGCCGAATTAGTTTGACATATACGATAAATATGGTACCGAAAGGTAAGATATCAAAACAAACAAAAATACAGAATTATTATTATTATAAAAAACAAGAGAGTGAAAGTTAACAAATGTCAACCCGAACTAGGGACTTATTTAAGTGTAAGTTAACAGCTTATAAGCTGACACCAACAGGACTCTGCCTAGACCACCTACAGCCTAGATCTATACAGCGGTGACCTTGAGGTAGGACCTGGGAGGTAAGACCAATTGTGGTCCCTGCTGCGACGGCTATACCACCTCCTGCAATCATGACCGCCTGGGCAGTCATCCCGATAGCACACATAGTTATATTCTCTTTACTAAAAATTTCTGTTGCTAATATATTAGGCACTTGATATGGCAACATTCTGTGAATCTGCAGTGTGTTCTTTAAATGTAATTTTAAAGTAAAGGTGTAAAGATGTTCTTGTCCAATTTGTGCATACAAAATATAATTCGGGGCGTTTTGTAGTAACCCAAAATCCATCTTATAGTTCATGCAAGTACAAATTCTACGGTTCAGATTTTACTCTCCTTTTATTTATAAAAAGGCACAATTCTGTTCCTTATCTTACTATGCTGACAATTACACTGTGTAACAACTACTTCTTTCTTTGTCTGTTAACTAATGTTTATTACAGATCAATACCTACAATAACAAGGTTAAACAATAGGTACAATAATCATCATAAAAATTTTAGAAACAAATTATAGATTATTGATTTCTGAGGCATGATGGTATTTTATTCATAAAACTTATGAGAAATATAAAATTACAAATGAATAAAGATAGTTTTGTAACAAACTGTAAATCATACCTTTACACTAACAAACACTACTTACCTGATTACCCTGTACACTACAATACACTAACCTAAAAAAGGGAAACGTTTTTAAATGCAACTAATGAAGTTAAGCAGATGATAAACTCGTGTTTTAAAGAATTATGTAATGCCAAAATGAGACTAGTGCAGACAGCTCCACCATTGCTCTTTTTGTAAATTAATTCAAAACGCCATCTTCTCTCCTCCTCCTACTTCTGATATATACCATACTAGCTGAAGTACCCGTTCTACGCCCAGGTGGCGAGCATTTTTATTGGCACATATTGATAAAGCCATGGCTGGCTATGAAGTTTAATTATTGGGCGAAAACTTCTTTGTAGACCACATTTTTGGTGTAAACTCTGTGGTCTTTCTTTAAGTTGCCTTGTTGCTCAGTTCCTAAGACTTTTACCTTGACTTGCTGAAAGGACTTTGTTCTTGAAAATGCAACATAAAGTTGTCCATGACTGAATACTGGAGATGGCAAATAAATACCAACTGAATCCAGTGTTTGTCCTTGGCTTTTGTTGATGGTCATAGCAAAAGCAAGTCTAAATGGAAACTGTTTTCGTTTTAATGTAAAGGGAAGGTCAGGGTCACTGGGTGCAAGAATAACTCTTGGAATAAATACTTACTTTGAACAAATTCATTACTTATTAATTGGATCATCAGAAATACGTATAAACATAAATTTTACAATTAAAACATATACAGAAATATAGGACAATTACAAAATATATGTATACAAAATTACAAAATATATATTTGTATACAATTTTGTATCTGTATACAAAATTACAAAATATATCAATACAATCGCATATTAAAAACATTAAAAACTATAGGAATGGATAAAGGTATACATTCGATGCCAGTAAATATCATTTGTTTATTTACTTGTTACTATGTTAATGAATTCTGGTCTCTTATACCGATGACTGACACACTACCTACTGCGTTATATTACAGAAATACGTATAAACATAAATTTTACAATTAAAACATATACAGAAATATTGTAACGGTACAGAATTGTGTGCTAAAAAGATTTCAATTTAAATCAGGTTGAATACAAAGCAGTCAGTGTTCACCTTTGGGGTACCTCGTCTCAATCAACTATACACGCAGTGTTATTACTAAACAACACGTCTGCGTTTTGTCTCTGGAGCCACACATATTACGTAACTACATACAGTTCGTGGCCGTCGTGAATCATGGAAACAATGAAGCCACGTGCGGATTTCACCAGAATCCGCCGTCCCAACTTCCAGAACCTTTTAAACCAACCAATTGGAGCCCCGATTGGTGAGCACGTGACCAGCCTTACACCTGTTAGTCAGCGCCCTAACGCCGATTAAGCGTTAGTCAACTCGTATCTCTTACCGCGCGGTCAACTAAATAAAACAATCAGTGTTCGCGAGCAAGTTACGTCAGCCGACATAATGTTGTTAAAGAAAACGTAACCAAAAATAGTAACCTGTTGAATACAATTTGTAAAACTACTTAATACGGAATGTGAAAGACGTATAAATGTGTGAAACATTGAAGTGTGAAGTGCTCGAGGAAATGGTAATTTACACGTGGTGGTGGTGAAAGCAGCGAGAACTTCTCAGGATTTGGTTAAGTACCAAAAAACAAACTATTAGTTAAAGATTTCAAGCATCACAAGCAAAATTTTCTAATATTACCTAATAAAAGTTTAAAGAGCTCGATAAAAGGGGTTTAAAAAAGGGAATTATAAAAGTACTGGTTCATTAAACATATAAATCGTGGTTTAAAAAAGGGAATTATAAAAGTACTGGTTCATTAAACATATAAATCGCTTGTTATAGTTAAGTAAGAATTATTCATTTTGTCAATTTATGCTTGATTTTATATTACTAATTCAACGAGTATTTTATTATACCAGAAAAGGAATAAGAAATTTCATTGTCATCAAAGTGAGTCAAAGTAATTAATTTGTATAATAAACCAGAAGTAATTTGTTTTAGACAGCATAAACTGTGTTACTATTATTTCACAATCAAACACAAATAATCTTTCTGCAACTTGTTCGTCTGTAGAACCCTGGAGTGGAACCCAAAGGTAAGAGAAAAACGAAGTTTGCATAAATTTAATATATTTTATTAATAGAAAGAAATTGAATAGTTTCAATGGCCCCCAAACAGTGACGGTGAGTGTAATTTATTAATTACACAAACCAGACCTAACTGAGTTGCAGACAAGGATTATTTGGGAGTGGGGGCGATGTTGTAAATGATTGTAGATTGTGATGAGAAAGGGGTAAAGCAAAACTAAGTTAAAGTGTGTATAATTGTATATGTAAGTTGTAATCATATAAAAAATGGAGAATACAGAGAATAAAACAAATGCAGCTAACGTAATTATAATGAATGAGTCGGAGAGTCAGTCAATGATCGAATCTGCGGTAATGGATGAGGTGAGAGTTCATTCAACTCCCGTCTCGACCAGGGACAGTGATAAAACTGATGACACGAGAAATTTGCTGCGAGATAATGGGGAAGATTAAACTGATGTCTAACCAAAATAAACAAATGTCTAACGACATCAATAAACGTTTTGATGAAAATGATCATAAATTCGATGTGCAAAGTGCAAAATTGAATGAATTAAGTAGTAATGTAAGTGAAGAGAAAATTAAATGTGAAAGTAGTTTTAACGAATTGAGTAAACGTTTTGATATGAATGACATTAAACTTAATGAACAAAATAATAAGTTTGATGCCAAATTTAATGAACTAAAGGGGGAAATTATTAACGAAATAAACGAAAAAGTGACTGAGTCACAAAAGAATATTGATGATAAACTAAATAAAATAAATATTAAGTTGATACAACAGCTCGATGAGCGTATAAGTGTCATTAATGCACAATTAGATAATCTTATTAGTGATAATAATAATAAGTGATAGAGTTAGTGAACGAACAGTTTGATGAAAAAATTAACATAATCAATGAAAATTTAGAAAGTAAAATAGATGAGTACAATAGTGACATCGTAACCCAAATAAATGAGTGTAAAAATAACACTAGAAATAAAATCGAAGACATTAGTAGAGATATACAAATACATGAAACTAATATTGATAGCAAAATTTGTTATATTATTTTATTACTGACCAATAAATCTTACTATGGAATATCAATAATTTTATTCAACTTTTGTTCCGGGCGCCATCTTGTGATATATACAAGAATATTAGTTTACTTTACCTTAAGGCCAGAATTCGTTTAAGCGAACCAGAAGATAGCAGAATGTGTTATTTGAAAGAATAACTCTTGTTTACCAAATGACATTACCTTTTAATAACATATTACTACAAAACATGTGACTCTACCTTGCGAAAACAAGCTCGCTGCTATACACCATGAGGTGTTACGTCATGAGACGCAGTTACATTATTTAAGTCAAAAAATCCCCTTAAACATTTCAATAACCCTCCAAAATAACATATTCAATTATATTTTTTTATGTTTTAATAACATATTACTACAAAACATGTGACTCTACCGTGCGAAAACAAGCACGCTATTATAAATTATGCCTTTTGGCGTTGCGTCATGAGATGCAGTTCTACTGTATAAGTTTAAAAATTTCCCTTAAACATTTCATAAGCCCTCCAAAATAACATATTCAATTATATTTTTTATGATATCATAATTATAAATAATTTCACAACCCAGCACTGCTTAAATTTTATATTTTATATTATCTTCACGCAATCACACACTCATTCATGCAGTACAATTTTATGAACGTCCCTAACTGAGCTCATTTTATTGAATTTAAATAGAATAATTTGGTTTTATAAGTTTGTTACTTAGCTGCAAATCTGTCCCGAAGACGTCGCATCGTTACACGCGCACTAATAAATGTTAAAAAACTTTAACGAAAGCCATAAGTCCGAAATACAATTATTAAAAGGCACGGTAGAAATGGTAAATGAGGCCAGCATTCAATCCGAACACGTAACTAATAACAAGCTTAACTTGATCGAACAAAAATTGATCAATACCAAAGATGAATTAAGCGGGGCGATAAGCAAAAAACTAAACAGTGTCACGGAACGAATATTAATAACACGAGAAGTACACAATGACATCGAACTAGTCATTTAGTTGTGAGAGTAGGGCGTGCACCCGATGCAGTTTTTGAATCGTGTGAGAGAGTTCAACAAATTCAATAATAACAATTGGGAGGTGCAGTTATTGAGAATAATTAAGTGTTTTAAGGGGAGTTCGGCAATATGGGCGGAGGCACACTGGACAGAGTGGGAGTATTATGAAAACTTTGAAAGAGCTTTCCGAAACAAATACTGGTCTGAAGAGGACCAAGAAGTGCTTAGAAGTAAGATAATGGGGTTGGGTAATTTCGGGACGCATGGTAACAATGTTACCATTTACGTGATGAAAATGTATAATGAAGCCAAATATCTCGAACTGCCATTACCGTTTAGATCATTTGTACGCCATATAAGCAAACATTTACCAAGGGAGGTGCAAATTAACCTAATGACGCGGGAAGTGGAGGGCATAAACAACCTGGAACAAATATTAGATATTTTCCAGAATATCAGGGACCGGGAGATGGGTAGGCGCCCAAACCCGTCAGTGTTGCACACTAATGACAATCATAATGGATCTAGTGGGACAACAACCGCATATAGAGGGACGAGGGGAGGTAACAATAATAACAACAGACGCGAGGATTGGCGGTGTGCCGAGTACCATTGCGAAAATTATGCCAGCAGAACGACCTGTTATAGGTGCAATAAAGAGAGGAACTGTCAATGAAATAACACTGAGCATAACCAAAACAATCAACAACAGCGAGGAGGTAGCAGTAACCGAGGAGCACCGGGAAGTAGTGGCATTGCTAACAGAGGTCGTGGTGGGTATACTCCAGGCCGTGCAACAACTCAAACGGAAATCTAGCAAGGACAGTGGGTGAAGGGACCAAGGGACCCCACCATTGTCGACAAAGGACTGCGGGGTCCAAGACAACAACGGCTATCTAAGTAACGTTATCCGCACCGACCTGTCCAAGGAACTGATGGAGGAGGATGACACAGAGGCAGCAAGATTAGAGACAGGATTGACCGAAGTAAGAATCCAAATTGAAGGTAAGGAAATAAAAACTTTAGTAGATACAGGTAGTGAAGTTTCTGTTATTTCCGAACACATACTAGAGGAATTGCAAGAAACAAACAAAAATATCCCATCTTTGCCAGTTGCGGGGGTGACTACTGTAGGTATTACCGGGGTTAGGAGTAAACGTGTAACTAAACAGGTACATTTGAATATGGTAATTAACGGAGTAGGGTATGATAACATATTTTTAGTAGTACGGGGGTTAAATCTGGAGGTTATTCTGGGGAACGATTTTTTGATAAAGCATAAGGCGGTAACTGATTTTCAGAAGCGGTTGTTAGTACTGAATAATGAAGTCGAACCAGTTCAGATTAGTTTTGAGCGGGTAGTAGACACAGTGAGAATTTCGGGAGTTAAGGTGATACTAAATCGGGGTAGTAAACTAGAAACGGAAGTTAATATGTATGTATGCAGAGAGAGATAGAGAGATAGGGGGTAACATAAATAAAGAACGAATTTGGGAGGATAGAGCGGTGAAGTTTTGTAGTGAGGGTGGTGTCGTAGGGAGTTCTCAACGTGAAGCGTTGTGGCGGGTAGTAGAGTGTTGTAGAGAAGTGTTTTCCGATATACCCGGGAGGGCAAGAAATTATGAATGTGAATTAAAAGTGAGGGAACACGCACCCTACGTACAAAGAAGCTATCCGGTGCCATATTCAAAGAGAAGAGCGGTTCAGGTTGAATTAGATAAAATGTTAGAGGGGGACATAATCGAGCGATCAGTATCACTGTATTCAAACCTGTTAGTAGTAGTTATCAAAAAAGATGGTAGAGTCAGACTATGTTTAGACGCCCGCAGGATCATTCAAATAATTATTCCGGATCGAGAATCACCCGAAGCAATAGATGAGATATTTCAAAACTTCAGCGGAGTTAAATACATGACCTCATTAGATTTAACCGCGGGGTATTGGCAAGTCCCGTTAGCATGGGAAAGTAGGAAATATACAGCGTTCCTTTTCAATGGAAAAAATTACCAATTTAAACGGTTACCTTTCGGGCTGAATACCAGTGTGGCCAGTTTTATAAAATGTCTAGATGAGATTCTGCAGCCACAAAATTTAGATTTTTTAACCATTTATGTAGATGATATACTGATAGCCTCACGCACAATCTCAGAACACGTGGAACATTTAGAATATGTATTAGACAGATTCCATAAAGGGGGGTTGACTGTCAACTGGGAGAAATCTAAATTTTCACAGAAAGAAATACATTTTTTAGATTCCATAATAACACCAGAAAGGGATAACAGCTAACCCAGAGAAGGTAGAGTCAATTTTAAGATTCCCGGAACCTAGAAATATTAAGCAATTGCAAATTTTTTTAGGGTTATGCAATTTTTATAAAAAATTTCAGAAGAACTATGCCCAAATAACTTCAAAGTTGAGTGCTGTGTTAAAAAAGAATAAGCAGTGGAGTTGGGGGGAAAAAGAACGGGATGCATTTGGTGAGATAAAGGACCATTTTATTAACATGATCATGATGAATCACCCTAATTTTGAACGCACATTTTACTTACAGATGGACGCCAGTAATATCGCTTTAGGTCCTGAGTTGTACCAGGAGGACGACAACAAGGAACACCACACTATCGCTTTTGCCAGCCAGACGTTGCTAGCTGCCGAAAGGAATTATACAACAACCGAGAAGGAATTACTAAGTATTGTCTTTGCCATGAAGAAATTCCGAACCTATCTGTTGGGAAATTCTACCATCATCCGGACTGACCACAAGGCATTACCTTTCTTAAACACCTGTAAATTGACACACAGCAGAATAACCAGGTGGGTGCTAGCGTTACAAGAGTAAAATTTTACTTGGGAGTATATAAAAGGGGTGGAAAACAAGATACCTGACACTTTATCCAGGGTAGATACAGAGGGAATGAGAACAGGGAGAGACTTAAAAGAAATAGAAATCTTTAGACTCAGTAGGGAAGATAGACTGTTTGGTGAGGAGTTGAAAGATATTAATAGCATGCAGAGGACAGATATTAAATTGAATAAAATAATAACTAGCTTAGAGTCCGATTCAGATGAGTTAGGGTATAGCTGATATTTTCAGATCTATCAAGGGAGTCTGTTTAAGAAAGTAGAGGGGGGAGAGCGTGATTGGAGGTTAGTTATACCGGAAGGTTTTATTTTGTTTTTATATAGTATCCAAGTCACTTTTTCACAATAATTTAATTACCTTGTATCCGTCAGTGACTTCGTTCTACCGTTTTTTATATAGACGCGTTTTGTGACATGTGTCACATCATCAGTAATCCTCGTCAAATGTTAAAATTCACATAAAACACATTTGCACATATTTACTAAATCACAATAACGACACACACATAACACGATGTAACTTCAGCTTCGTTGGACCGGTCCGACCGCGCGTGTAGTTGCCGAGCCACTAATTAAACTAAGTCAATCCTTATCACCAGTCATTACCGTCATGCGCGATTATATTTAGGGCTGTATCATATAGTGAGTGAGATTGAAACCTTAATTGTTCGTTTAATTTACTGTTATTGTTGATATTCTTGTCTTTAAATGATTTATAAATCTCAAACTCCTCGAGAGAGTCCATTAACCTACCCTTACCGCATACATGGATTGCTTTGAAATTAGTATTGAAATCTGTGTAATTATGGTTATGCATCATTAGATGGCGTGCATAATTAGATTTGGTCTTGTCTAAATCATTCCTTGGTAGATGTTCTTTGTATCTTTTCAAGAAAGACCTGCCAGTTTGACCCAGATAGAAACAATCACAATCATCACATGACATCCTGTAAACACCTGTTTTCTCTTCTAGCGGGAATGGTTGTTTTATGCGTAACAAATTAGAAATATTATTATTTGTTTTAAACGCGACTTTTATATTAAATTTAGAAAACACATTGGATATAATGTTAGGTAAAAGGCTACCGTACACTGTCGTTATATACTTTTTATTATTATTTTTATTCACAGCATAAAAAATAATATTGACTTTATTAAAAGGGTCCAGGATATCGAACTCTTACCTACGTACAAAATCGCTTCATTTGACATAGTTAATTTATACACAAACGTGCTGGTTCATGACACAATTTCAATTGTAAAAGATCTTCTCATTGAATGTGAGAAGCTGAATCACAAACAAATAGATGAGTTAATTTTATTGTTGAATGTCCTGTTGAAGCAGAATTACTTCACTTTTAATAATAATTTTTACCTACAAGAGTTTGGTCTCGCAATGGGTTCGCCACTTTCAGGACTGCTGGCGGATTTATACTTGCATCATTTTGAAAATACTTACATGTTCTCAGAGAATAACAAATTTTATAATAATATTAAATTCTATGCACAATATGTAGACGACACCTTTATAGTTTTTAATGGCACGCTACGACAGATAGAGAAATTGAAACATTATTTGAACAGCCTTAGCAAGCACATACAATTTACCCTCGAAACAGAGGTTGACAATAAACTCAATTTTTTGGACCTGACTGTTACAAAGTATCTTAATAAATTTCAATATAAAATATATAGGAAACCCACCACCACAGATATTACAATACACGCCGATTCTCATCACCCATATAGTCAGAAAATGGCGGCTTACAACAGTTTTGTTCATAGGTTGGTAACGATTCCACTTAACTAAAAGGACTTTCAGGATGAATTGGATATAATAAGGCACATAGCAATAGCGAATGGGTACAAGAGTTCGATGATAGATAGACTTCTTAAGCGACACCTATATAAAACTAGATCCCACCATAATACCATGGATGATAATAAAGTTAACAAAAATAAAAATAATAATAAAAAGTATATAACGACAGTGTACGGTGTGCCGGTGTTTGCCTAACCCGGCGATCAAAGGTTTTATAAATTTCGTTTAACATAAACGCGAGCACAAATGTCGATTAGAAAGCCGTTATCTAGGCGGCACTGTTGAATCTGCCTGCGCCATCTTGTATCGAAATTTCGCTGTTTGTAGGATTGTAACTGCACGGGCAGTCCTACTGCATCTCTCACACGGGAATCAACAGACTCTCCAACCCGGACAGATATTATTGCGTAGTTTCTACTCATCGTAATGGCAAGCTAGATTTACGAGACTTCCCGGTAAGTAATTTCCAGCAGGCTATATTATGCTTCAAAAATAATTAAATAATTTAACGTAAATGTATTCAGCCGAATGCGAAAGAAGAATGTACTTGGTGCGATCGGGCAGTGTGTGTGTTGTAAAAGATTTATTCAATGTTCAGTATATACAGCTCATATCTTTTTCTCAATTATTATTATACAAGAGTCACTGTAATTATTTGGTAAAGCATTATGTAAATTTATAAGCTAAAGTCAGTACGTATAGACGGAGTTGAATTGTGCAAGTTATGCACGCAATAGACTGCAAGAGTGTTCTTTTTAAGTAATTATGGCAGTTAAAATAAATTGCGTGACCACCCTCAGATAAAAAACTATTTATATTTTGTTTGTGTGTAACTGTAAGTGCATTTAATGTGGTCAATTTCAGCAAATTGCGATAATTGTGTTACCACGTGGCAAGGCCAACTTGTTTAGGTATGTCGGCGCTGGTCGAAGCAAGTGCAAGTGACTTTTATTAGACGCTCTTTAATTTTATTTTTTTAATTTAGTGCATTCATTATCACCTTGCAGACTTGATTATTCTCAGGTCATTTTCAAAAAAAAAAAACAAACAGAAACTTTATGCTTTTATCTTGAGTTGGTTGGAAGGCCCATTCTGAGGTTATTACCTGGAACTAGGGTGCACATTTTAGCGTACAGAATTTCTAATCTTTTGTGAATTCCCAGGGTTCTCGCTCCTAGTCGGAGATTCTGGTCTAGGCTGATGTAACTACACCTTCATCAGCCATGAGCCATCCTACACGCACCTGTTCGGAAGAGGGAGTCTGTTGACCAGACAAGATGCATCATATGCACACGATTAAGGTGATATGAACTCTTTTTATTTTCGTTGGCCGGGCCTGCCGTTCACTTGAATTGCAAATTATTTTCTGTTTAAACCATGTGCCCACGCTGCTAGGCAGTCCGCTCTGGGGTGTGTCAACTGAACATTCATTATGAACATCATGTGACTTTTATAATATAACTCCATAAATCTAAGTACTATGTTTGTAATTGTGTGCTGCACTGGGGGAGCGTGCCAGAGTTTTTTTTACTCTTAAATATTTTTTTTTATATATACAAGAGCCTTAGAGTCATTACACTATTCACTATAATATTTAAGTCACATGTTATGGGTTCTGTTCCGGCTGGTTCAGAACGGGTTCATATTTTAATTTCATTTCGGTTTAACATGTAAGGGCTGGGGGTTTTGTTTTTCAGGCTGTTTTCTGGGGGTAAAATGGACATAGTTTTTTTTAGTTAGGCACATGTTCATACAGTTTAAGGCAGGTCTGATTCCTGTCACACTTGGTCGGGTACATGCTGGCGCGCTTCCCCATCTGCTAGGATACAACAGGCAGTTATTATAAAATCAATTATACACAGATGTCTGGCATTAAGAGAAAGGAAATTTTATATTTTGTGGGCATATACTGATAATTTTTTGACCTTGTAAAAGCATATTGATGCCACTGATTCTTGTCAGTTGAATTAAATCATTTTCATTAAGGAACAATTTCCTGATACATGTATCCATCGGGATTTGTAACACAAAATTAACATTTTAGAAAATCATGCCAATTGCTTAAACTCAGGTGATGAGGGTTTTTCCCACTTATTTACTGTGCAAGAAACTTAAAGATTTTCATATGCTCATAATGGGCAATTTATCAGATGTTATCAATTCATATGGGCTGTCCGGCCTATCTTTATGCTTTTGTTAGTCATTATCATCCTTTTGGGGGTTTTAACACTTTTTTAATTTACTGGAAGTTAATGAATTATTGTGACTGGAAGTTAAACATTTATGATTGCTGGTTTTGGGGCTTTGCAGAAATACTGCCTGTCGGGCAGGTCGAACATGGGTATTATAAGGGTATTATGAGTCTATGTGTCTTTGTGTTTCTATATGTGATGTCAATGTTAAGTGTTAGTAAAGGGGGGGAAATTTATATAATTTACGGGATGTTGCTCGAGATATATATATATATATAAAAATATTATCTATTTATACAATTTAAGGAACATGTGTACATTACGTATTTATTATGTATTTTGTTGTTTATTGCTGATTGCAATGTGATACTTATGTGATTTGTGTGATATCTACATGTAATGAATTATGGGGGCAACAATAAAAATTGTTATTGTTAAATTACAATCAGAATGATCAATATTGCACACCACTATATAAAAATTATTCCGATTAGCGCTTTCAAGCTTCACAGCTCATCGTCAGATCAGGAATAGACAGAAAATATGTGATACCCAACCCTTCACCCCTCTCCCCCACCCTGCTCACCCACAACAAACTAAAAATTAATGACCCTTCCCCACCCCCTAAACTCTGTCTCACCATCTGTACAGTTACATATTTTTCTAGTAAATTCCTTGTGTTTCAGTGTGTGTGTGTGTGTGTGCATCCTTTTAAACTACCCTCTTCCTCTCCACACACGTGGGTCAGTCACACACCCTTATTTTAAAACAACCAATTAGTACTATGAAATATAATTCTTAATCCTATCTATCTGCCCTCTCTCATTTACTTCTTAATCGTGTTATAAAATATTTCTTCATTATCAAATTTAATTTTAATATTAATTAAATTGTCTAACCCTTTTTCTCTTTCTTTCAATATTTCTAACTCCTCTCTAAGCTTCCTTTCAACTGTGTTATTTACTACTTTTACAATTTCGTATTCTTCCAAAGGATTAACAAACTTGTGGTTGTCTTCTATGAAATGTCTTGCATATAACGAATTGGTTGTTCTATTACCTTCTCCACGTTTGTGGTCAGACAACCTGCATGCGAATTTTCGTCCTGTCTCCCCTAGGTACACTTTGTTGCAGTCTTTACATTTTAATTTATAAATTCCGCTTTTCTGTAATACTGGAATTTTTTCTATATTCTTATTCCTTATCTTATCAAATACCATTTCACATTTTTTAATAGCTATATCTACTCCATATTTATTAAAACATTTTATAATTTTTCTAGTATGTGAACCTATGTATGTCAATGACCCTGCATAATTCTTTTGTTCTGGTTCTATTTTAGCTTTTTGTATGTTGACCCTTTTCATAACTTTATCCACTATGTTGGTGCTATAATTATTATTCCTTACAATTCCCTTTATCGTTTTTAACTCCCTATCTTTTGATTCGGTCTCTTTTAAACACTTCTGAGCTCTGTAACAAAAGGAATTGATTGCCGCCATTTATATCTGTATGGGTGGTACGACTCTCTTGGTATAATTATATCAGAATACGACTCTTTCCTAAATATCCCAAACTGTAGTTTCTCATTATCTTTAATTTCTATGTTTAAATCTAAGTAATTTATTTGCTTACCTCCTATCTCTTCCTTAAATTGTAAGTTTTTATCCGTATTATTTACCTCATTTATAAACTCATGCACTTCTTCTATGCTTCCTTCCCAAACTACTAATACATCAACGTATCTAGACCATAATTTTATATTGTCTTTATACTTAGTGGAAGTTATTAATTGCTTTTCAAAATCATTCATGTATATTTCAGCAAGAATAGGGGATAATGAAGACCCCATAGGTAAACCTTTTTTCTGTATATAAAACTTGTTATTAAACCTAAAATAGTTCTGATTTACACATTCTTTAATTACTTTCATCAACTGCTTTTTATACCTGTATTCTCCCATGGTGAGACAGAGTTTAGGGGGTGGGGAAGGGTCATTAATTTTTAGTTTGTTGTGGGTGAGCAGGGTGGGGGAGAGGGGTGAAGGGTTGGGTATCACATATTTTCTGTCTATTCCTGATCTGACGATGAGCTGTGAAGCTTGAAAGCGCTAATCGGAATAATTTTTATATAGTGGTGTGCAATATTGATCATTCTGATTGTGATTTCAACCACTAACACAAATTTCTTCATTAAACGTCTGTTAAATTACAGCCGAGTTTAATTGCAAGTCCCGTCATACTGGACCCAGCGCATTTTTGGCTTCTCTAGGCTCTCGCCTAGTTTTAAATAACTAGTGGCTTCTCTTTAAAAAAAAAATATAAATACAAAAAAAAGTTTTTTTTTATAAAGCATAAAAAGGAAAGAGGGGTCACAACGGTAGCCTTTTACCTAACATTATATCCAATGTGTTTTCTAAATTTAATATAAAAGTCACGTTTAAAACAAATAATAATATTTCTAATTTGTTACGCATAAAACAACCATTCCTGCTAGAAGAGAAAACAGGTGTTTACAGGATGTCATGTGATGATTGTGATTGTTTCTATCTGGGTCAAACTGGCAGGTCTTTCTTGAAAAGATACAAAGAACATCTACCAAGGAATGATTTAGACAAGACCAAATCTAATTATGCGCGCCATCTAATGATGCATAACCATAATTACACAGATTTCAATACTAATTTCAAAGCAATCCATGTATGCGGTAAGTGAATGTTAATGTACATATAATATATAAGCTATTCACGGGTAATTAAAGAAAAATAATTTGTGAAAAAATTTTAAAATAAAACAGTCATTAAACCTAAGGGTTAAATTATTATTTTGTGGTACCTGCTATGTTAGGTTATGAGTAGAGATAATTGGGGTCAGAATGTGATTATGGAAGAATTTAAGGAAAGTTTTGAACCAAACGAGGTGATGCTTGTAAACTTCATTGAAATACCAAGGCGAAACTAAACATATTAAAAAATTTTGAAAAATGTAATTAAAGTAACTGAAATTGTTTTTGACATATGAGGTAATGAAATTAAATTTGAGTTGGCCTTGGATTAACTTAAAATGTGAATTTTAGTGATGTTTAAATTTAGTTTGATTTGAATTTTGATTGCAACTATAAAATAAATGATAATTGATTAAAACATAATGATTGAAATATTTTTAAATTAAAAAAGTAAAGGAAATGTTTGTGATGATGTGATTAAGAATGTTTATGTTGAGATGGTGTTTGTAAGACAAGGTGTGTATACAACTGTTGATTTAAACAGGTATAAATAATCGACCTATGTTTTATGTTTAACTGTAGATTCCCCACCTAAGTGCTGTCATGACCTCACTGGATCATGACCATGAAAGTAGTTAATTATAACAAATCATAAATTTTAATTGTTATAACCGGCTTGTGGTTTGTTTTGTTTTGTTAACCCGGTGGTATGTTAAAATTAGTTGGGGGGTTATTTTTAGGGGAATCTACCAAATTTTGGAACAGGGCTATTTTCACCCATATAGGGGTGGTAGTCCATTAGGGGTGCATAAATCATGATTAGTAAGTAAGTACTACTGAATTTTTATTGTAACGCCGAAGCAAGGATGGGGGTGAAATAAAAGAAAAAATGTTCACCCCTTCCGCATCAGTCCTTGTGGAAGCAACTAGGTGCTACAGTCCAGGGGGGGTCATGTGAGTGTGGATGGGGGGTGACCAAGTTACAGGCCACGAGGGAGATGTGGTTTATGGCTAGGATGAGGCCGGCGATGGCCAAGAAGCCTAGTGCAGAACACAGTAAATTGTAACGGGTATCAGGGGTTAAGGGATGTAGGGGGGTTGTAAAAAAAAAAATTGTTAGGAGTTGAGGATAAGGCATTCTTGAGGGTGTAATCTGTATTTCATAGTTATGATTGTTATGATTTACTTGTATTTTATGTAATCAATGTGTAATTTTGTGGGGAATAATGTTTTGTCAAGGGAAAAAAGTACCAATACTTAATTTGTATGGAATTTATATGCATTAGTGTAAGTAGACAGTAAGTTTATTTGAAACACATGTAAAATGTGTAAATCTTGGTAATCAATGTAGTCAAATTAATTTGAGGTAATCATGTACATTCAAAGGGGAAATATTTGCTTTATTGTTGTATTATGTTTAAGAGTGCACCATAAAGGGTTGTTGTATATTAACAACTCAAATAAAAAATCAGTACTTTATAAAAAAAAAAATCTATCCAGTACTTTGCTAATAATGAACCAGTACAACTAAGAGGAAACGAATCAGTGTGGGTGAAGTAGTACTAGTGAATTAAATATTTAAAATATCGAAAATTTGTATTACCTACCTTTATTGGTAATTGACCAAGGTGTCGTCTGGTGTACTTAGGAGAGAAAAACAGGTAAATGCAATTAACAATTACGTATTTATAAGTTCAAATAAAATATTACTTTATTTACTTTAGCATGACATTTTCTTTTCTTTTTTTGTTTGACTCTACTGTTATAACCCCATTCTTGTTATCGAATTACATGATACATAGTGACGACCTCTGCGCCACGCAACTACTACTAATACAAACAATATATATTTTACTTCTTATAAAATCTTAATTATTAAATCTATAATGTCTAGTTTAATTAAAACTAAATCGTTATAATAGATCTAGACTGTATTCTATAATTTAAGACGAACCAATTCTTTGTTATCACACACACCCACACATGCCAATTACCCCATTTTTTAGATTTTGTTAAACAATGAATTTAGTTTGGAAAGTTATTTCCTTTAGTGATTATATTATAGTGTTTAGTAATACTGTGTACTCATCCTGGTCTGGATTCCACATTGTTATGCAACGTCTCACGCACTGTTCCACTGTAGTTTGTTCATTTTAAACTTCCGCCACCCATTACGATTAATTCTCGATCACACCGAATGACACCTTTAGTTTTTTGTTTAGTTTCCACACACTTTAATTATGATTTGATTTGAATGACTTCAGTGACTTACGCACACCCGACTGGCCGGCCTTATTACTTGGTGAGAAGTGACGCTCGCTACAAAAACTGGCGAGCATTTCCGTTTTCACTGCCTACATGATGCTGGCGGAAATACAATGACGCTCAGACAGTTCATTGGTTCTTTTCGATCGTCGACGCTGTTCTGTGGTGATACCACAGGCTGTGGCTCACCATTTCCTTCGTCTCCATAGCACATGGCAAGAAATCTTTCGGCTTATTACCCATTTTTTGTTACGGCGCCCTTTTCGCTTGTGTGACGCAGGTGAGGCGCTCATGCGGGTGGACTCACATTCCACACGTGACAATTCTCGGATTTTTTTGTACCGCACACACCGTTCCAGACTAACATATGATTAAAAAGCTCTGCTGTAGTTCTTTGTGCAAGTCGACATGGGAATTTGCGATGTCACTTTTAAATATAGAAATTAATAAAAGAAACCCCCCTTTTCTGTCCTATTACATGGGATATGGAGTCATGGAAGGCCGTTTCTTGATATATTAATTGAATGTTTTAGAGTCAGGTGATACTGTGATGATGTGCCTGTCTAATTTTATGGTGTTGGGATCTCGAGCAGAGAAGTCCAGTAAGGTCGGATGGGTGCAGCCACAGCCACCGGACTATGTGGGTAAGTACCCACGATTTTAGTAAAGAACTAAGGGGGTTGCGGCACCATATCTTCCCTGATCCTCTTAGGTTTTAGGCAATGAGAGTTTTTATGCTTTGGCATAAAACCTCTCATTGGGGGGGGGGTATTGTAACGGTACAGAATTGTGCGCTAAAAAGATTTCAATTTAAATCAGGCTATTGCGTGCTGGAAGCTCTTGAAGTCTTCTCGAGTTATTCCAGGAGACACTGAATGAGGAGGGCTGGTTTTGAATTAAATAGAAGTGGACTGTATAAATTTGTATAATAATCATTTATTGAGAATAGCTGAAATTGAATACTGTTGCGGACATGCGCAGAAGTTTACGCGACATGACGTCCGTGTCTGATTAATAACACTATGCAACATTTTAAAACTTTTGGTACGATGTTTTAAGACTGTAAGGTGATTTTAAAAGTATTTTTCATGCTGATTTCAAATCTGGTTTTAGTTTTTCTGTATCACGTAAGGTTTTTATACAATTCAATTTCGAAGTTTTGAAAAATCGAATTTTGTGAACAGGGAAAATTATTATTATTTGATTGTGATTTCAAAATTGTTTATGTTTTAATCCTACATAAAATCACAACACATGGCGGTGCAGTAGACAATGGTATACACTCACTTAAAAATGTTATAATTATTACGAAAACACAACACATATATGACAATTTAATTCCTCTTCTTCGCTGAATTAACTGCTTCAAGATCTTTCTGACGTGGGTTGAAACTTCTCTTCCGTGATTGTCTCCCTTCACCAGTGCCGTCTCTTTTTAGCATAAAACAGTAGTCGGCCATCATGTTGGCATTCCACCTTCCCTGGTATCTCTTTTCCATGTCCTTGATATCCTGGTGGAAACGTTCGCCTTGTTCTTCACTGAATTCGCTGAGGTTCGCAGGGAAAAAGTCAACATGTGAGTGTAGGAAGTGAAGCTTTACACTCATGTTACATCCTAATTTCATGAAACTCTGCAACATTCTTTTAACCATGGTTTTGTACTCTGGATGTTTGTGGTTGCCCAAAAAGTTGACAACAACTTCTTTAAACGAAACCCAGGCCCTTTTTTTCCACTGGATTCATTGTACTTTCAAACAAATTGTCTTTCATTAACTTTCTTATCTGCGGTCCCACGAAGATCCCTTCTTTAAGTTTCTCATAAGATACTTTCGGAAATCTTGTTACCAAGTACTGGAAACAGTCACAATCTTTTGGAAGAGCTTTAGTGAACTGTTTCATTAATCCGAGTTTGATGTGCAGAGGAGGTAATAGTATCTTGCTTCATTGAACAAGTGGTACATTTATTATGTTCTGTGAACCGGGTTGGAGGGTTTTTCTTTTAGGCCAGTCTGTCTTCTTCCAATGTTTGTCTCTGGCTCGACTATCCCATTCACAAATGAAACAAGGCATTTTTGTGTAGCCGGATTGTTGACCAAGTAACATACCTACTACTTTTAAATCCCCACAAATTGTCCAAGAATGTTTTTCATAATTCACGTATTTTAGCAGAGCTTTGAGATTTACATACGTCTCCTTGAGATGAACTGAATGTGCAATGGGTACTGAACCAAACAAATTTCCATTGTGTAAAAGTACACCTTTGAGGCTAGTTTTGGACGAGTCTATAAATAACCTCCACTCACTTGGATTGTAAGTGACGTTAAAGAAATTCAATAAACCCTCAATATCACAACAATAAACCACAGAGTCTTCTTCTTTAAAGAATTTCATTAATTCCTTCTCTCTGGACCTATACCAAGAGAACGTAACTCCGGGTAGTAGAAGATTTTTTGCATTCAATCTTGACCCAAGCAATTGGGCGGCATCTTTTGTCAGGTTCAAGTCACGAGTAATATCATTAAGTTCATTTTGACTGAATAATTTTGGTGCAGAATCTTCTTCCGGGTTGTAATCATCAGCATTATCGCTTTCATTTTCTGAGCTGCTCGCCAGTGGCACATCTTCAAGAACGGGATGTGGAATTAGGATAGGGAGAGAATTACAATGCGTAACTGGTCGTAAGGCCGAAGGAATGTTCGGATATTGTATATCCTTCTTACTTTTTGCGTTATGACCTTGAATTTTAACCATACAAAAATAGCAATCGTTAACATGATTTTGTGGCTCCCTCCAAACCATTGGGATTGCAAAAGGCATTGATTTTTTTGCACCATTTTTCCACAGTCTCTGTCCCTCAACATATGTACGACATACCTTGTGTGGTGCCCAGCTTTTGTCTTCATCACCAAGCCTTGATACGTTTGATATTATTGATATTAAATTATGATTGATAAAAACATGGTTAAAGTAAATTCAGAACATCTAATTTTTCCTGTAGCCATCTTGTACTGCCAACTACGTATAACAAAATATGTGTACTTATCATTTTGGGGTTCTTTTTAGACGAACACAGGAAATCGGAATTGGTTGTTCAAAAATAAAGAAAACGTTATATTGTTGCCCATAATTACGTTTTATTAACAATTCCCGATTCTCATTCTAAAAAACTCACATGAAAATAAAATTGAAATATAGTATAACCATTGAATATAAAAGACTTTAGTATAAAAAAGAATCAAGATATTAAAATAGAATTGATCTGTATACACCTAGGATTAGTTTGAAACAGAAACCAGCACTTCCTTACATCTATATATATAATTAAACTAAAACCCACACACACTCACATACTGACCAGTTTAGATTTTCCCTTTATGAGCTCATTTCAATTTTTATTTTTTAAAAGGTTTCAATTTTGAATGGTTATAAAATTTGACTTTAAATTTTTTCTTTCTTAATGTATGAATATAATAGAATAAGGTAATTGATTCTCTTATCTGCCATTTCGTCCCTAAAATTCAGTCCAGCCTCCGTCCGCTCCCCATTTCTTTTACCACACTGCACATTTCGTTCTTTCTTGCAGCATGCACTAATTATACATAGCAAGCTCACTTCATTTATCATGTCTTTTGACTTCTGTTACACTATGCAACATGATTTTCTATGTTTCTGTAGTCTTAGGTGTTCCTAAAGCATTTGTTTGCACTGATTCCAGATCTGCAATCAGTTTCTTTCTATCACGTACAGTTTTTTTGCAACTCAAATGAACTCATCTTTTATTTACACGTAAGTTTCACAAGGGGAAATTTTATTGTGGGGGAGGGATTAGTTGGCCACACTTGTTACACTCAGCTGGCTGTTAGGCGGGAAACAGTAGTTCATTGTTTACATGCTATAGTGATGTGAGGTTATATTTGTGCTGTCATATATAGTTTGTGAACTTTCTGTAGAAATGAGTTCCCGGAAGTGTTTGAATAACCCAAACGTGTTCTGTTATATTTGTGGTACCTACGTAATTGGTAAGCAAAGACAGGACATTAATAGTTTTGTGAGAAACGTGTATTACGCGTACTTCGGCATAAGGCTGTAGCGGGGCAATTTTGGGCCTACCTGAGGCAATATAAGGAAGTTTGTATTTTTCTTTTTAATAAATAACATTTTCCAGTAATAGGGACAAACATATAAACGACCGGTAAATTTATTATTTGCGACGGAAGTGAACGTGGCAGCACTGCTGTGTTAAAATTACTTATGAATATTTTCTCAAAACGAGAAACAACCGACAAACTGTACCAAGGTCAACAAATGACGAACACGAAACCAGTAAACACATTATGTAACAGCGTAAACAAGTTATATAACCAGCGTCAGGCGATCTGACGTCAGAGACGATCTTTGTTATGAAATGCCGTTACATAACGGTGACATGCAGCTGGCGGAGTGATACAAACTCTAAGACAATAAGAATTAAACATCCAACAACAGCCGCTTCACAAATTAGCGCCTGTAGCTCTGTCTCAGTCGGCATATAACTTCTGAACATATAAGACGCTAACAACTGTGCGTCGCCGGTATTAGGCGAAGTACTGTGTGTTCGCCGGCTGTGCGTGATTTTCGCGCCCGCATACCATAAGAATGTGATTTTAATTCAAATTAATAAGTATACAGTTTTACAGTTATGAAGTGAAATGAAGGACAGTTACTAGTGACCCGGCAAAAATTACAGAAAAGAACGAAATGTGCAGTGTGGTAAAAGAAATAGGGAGCGGACGGAGGCTGGACTGAATTTTAGGGACGAAATGGCAGATAAGAGAATCAATTACCTTATTCTATTATATTCATACATTAAGAAAGAAAAAATTTAAAGTCAAATTTTATAACCATTCAAAATTGAAACCTTTTAAAAAATAAAAATTGAAATGAGCTCATAAAGGGAAAATCTAAACTGGTCAGTATGTGAGTGTGTGTGGGGTTTAGTTTAATTATATATATAGATGTAAGGAAGTGCTGGTTTCCGTTTCAAACTAATCCTAGGTGTATACAGATCATTTCTATTTTAATATCTTGATTCTTTTTTATACTAAAGTCTTTTATATTCAATGGTTATACTATATTTCAATTTTATTTTCATGTGAGTTTTTTAGAATGAGAATCGGGAATTGTTAATAAAACGTAATTATGGGCAACAATATAACGTTTTCTTTATTTTTGAACAACCAATTCCGATTTCCTGTGTTCGTCTAAAAAGAACCCCAAAATGATAAGTACACATATTTTGTTATACGTAGTTGGCAGTACAAGATGGCTACAGGATAAATTAGATGTTCTGAATTTACTTTAACCATGTTTTTATCAATCATAATTTAATATCAATAATATCAAACGTATCAATGGCGCCCGAACAGGGACAATTTATATAATATAATTATATAAATTTAGGCCTACTTGGGAGAGCGGGATGGTTGTTGGAAATAACAGAAAAAATTTTTTTATTATACGTAAAAATAGACGTATAAATAAGGTTATGTCATGATTATATGTAGTACGAGTAAGTAGAATATTTTTTTTTAGTATGTGTTACATATAAAAATATTTTGTAAAGAAATATATTTAAAAGATTTTAAGAAAATGGCAGATAATAATGATATCAGTTTATCTGATAGTCAGATAACAAATCAAATAAGTAGCGACTCCGGAATTCAAACAACTGACAGTAGTCTTGAGGAGTCAAAAATAATACAGGCAGTTGAGATTCATTCAACACCTATTTTAGGAACTCAAAATAAGAAACCTGATAATGATGCTATGTTAGCAAGATTGTATGATATGATGTACAATAGTGTAGAAAAACAAGATAGTAATTTCAGAGAATTAAAAAACCAAATTAACGAAATAAAAAGTGATTCTGACGTTAAATTTAATATACAGAATGAGAAGTTCGATATTCAAAAGAATAGTTTTGAGGAGTTAAAAAATCAGAATAAAGAGTTGAAATATGAAATTAAAGAAATGAATAAATGTTTTAAAAATAATAATGAAGCAATAGTAACTAGTCTGAATAAATTAGAACAGAGTGTTGAGAAATTTGAGAAGTTAGGTGACAATGTTTTAAGTATGACAGATAGTAAAAATGATGAAATAGTAGAAAATGTAGTATTAAATAGTGAAGACGATGATGTTGATTACAATTCTGAGAGTATAGTGGGGGTAAAGAATAATGGAGAGACAAATGATGAAAATATAATCAAAAATAGTACTAATGAAATTGCAGAATGTAGTGATTATGAGATGTTGAGATGTATTGATGAAGTAGAAAGAGAGTGGAAGAATAATGTTGTAGTTGAATGTGGACAGAGGGCAAATTTTCCCCTTATTGTTTATGATGATTTAATGTTGTTTTTGCAGGGCAAGAGACCCATATTAGTAGATGAAGTAAAGAATATATTGATGTTGTATAATGTTGTACCCTCTGTCTGTAATAATTATGAGAGTTATGTGATGTGGTGTTATGAAGAGAGAGATTTGTGTGTGGAGAGAGAGATTGGATTATATAAGTTAAAAGGGAATTATGATGAATTGAGAAAAATACTAGAAGGGGTGATGATGAATCATGTGAAATACGTACCTGTTGAAAGAGAGATAGAGAATTATTTTGATAATATCTTACCTAACTCTAATGACTTACCTGACGTAGTAGTTGAGGAATACAAAAATGAGAAAACAACTTACCTGACGTTGACAAATAATACTGATGGAGACTGGACAATCCTAACCTATGGTGACAAGATTTATAATGGTATAACGGATAGAGTAAAGTTAATGGGTTATTATGATAATGACAATAATAATAAATGGTATGTGGATAAAAATGATATATGTTATAAAAATATTAGGTATTTATATGATGATGGAGGCTGAACTAGATATCAGTGAATAGACATTTTTAGATATTGTAATTTTGGTAATGACCTTGCTGATTTGGACATGTGAAGTGGGAAAAAATGGACCAGTTATTGACGTATACTTTGTAAATATAATGTAGGGAATTCATGTGTGTGTATTATGAAATGTTAGGTAAGTAATGTGTATATGTATTAGAAAATGTTGTGTTAATAATAATAATATTATTAATATTTTGCATTCTAATTAAATATTACAATAATTATGAAGACAATAATTAATGATTGGTAGAATGTTGATAATAATTGAAATATGTTATTTTAATAATCAAATAAATATTTAATTTTAATAATCAATTGAAGTAAACAATTTGAGATGTTTAGACATTGTGATTGAAGGTTATATGCTTGAATTTTTTGTTTATGAATTTAAATTGTTTGACGAGATTCAATTTAATAATAATTAATAAATAAATGAAGGTTAAATGGTTTATTTTGTGGAATGACTTAATGTCTAAAAATAAAGATTAATAATAAATTTGGAAATTTTGAAAATCTAATGGCAGCAAAGGATAAATAATGAAATGATGATAAATAAAAAGGTTAATGAAAAATTTTAAATAATAATGTTTATAAGTTTTGCGATAAATTACTTAAAAGGAGAATTGTTTGTTTAATGTATACTAATAATCCAAGTTAATGCCTATTTGTGTATTATGTTATGTAATGTATTATACAAGATGTGTGTGGCTGGGAGGTTATCCAAGGGGATAACGTATTAGAAATTTGTTATATTTTAATAATGATGATTTGCTACTCAATAATTTTGTGTTGATTTGAAAATTAGATGCACTAAATACTTCCTATAATGTGTTTATTATGTCTTTTTGTATTAATTGCATTTACTATGTTAGGAATAAGGATTATAAAAATATGATAATATGTTTTCAATGTGTTTATAGATTTTAAAATAAAATGAGATAAAGTTATGATAGTTAAAATTTTCAATGGGTTGCAAAAGATAGAAATGGGTGATAGTAATTGTTTGAATAAAATGTTTGAATCAGTCCAAGTTGAATTTTGTGGGACATACAAATCTGTCCAAATTGAAGCCAAAGTTAAAGAAATAGTAGAGATGAAAATAATGCAATGTTGTTTTGAGTTAATGTATGTTATAGAATTTTGAGAAGTATAAGTGGAGACACAGTAGAAATGGAGAATTTATGTAGAGTTTTGAGTGATCTATTGTTGTTTATTTTGATGTTGTTATTTTGTTGTAGTTGTAGTAAGGTAGTGAGATTGAGATTTTTTGGGGATGGCAATTTTGTAGTAGGGGGTAGTGTAATGTGGGAGTCTGCAACATAAGGGTTGGGACGGGATTCGGTATAGATTTAGTGGGAAGGGGTTGCCTCAGGTAGAATCCAGGAACCAGAGAACGGGAATTGAGCTTTTTTGGGGGGGGGAAACACGTATCCTATGTACAAAGGGTTAGAGAGTATTTTTTTTATATATTGAGAGAAGGTGGCGAATTGAGCTAAAGTAGTAAGTAGTTAGAGGTAGAGAAGGATTAGTAGATTTTTGATAGAGGGGTGTCATACTAGTTAAAGATTTTGTAAGGGAGCGTTAGAGTAATAAAAGGGGTAAGATTATAAGTAAATGCCAAGTTGATAAAGTGAATTATAATGAATAACGTAGAATCACCCAAATTAATGAAATGGAATAATAAATGAAATGATGTGGAAATGAAGATTGAAAAAAAAAAAAAAAAAAAAAATTTTGAGAAGCGAATTAATAAAAGTTAAATTGAGATTAAAAGGTAATTTTATGATTTTATATGCAAATTTAATGATGGTAAATGTGTAACATTTTAAATACAAGTTGTTTATTTTAAGATAATGATAACAATATGAATTATTAATGTACTATGTTTTCTTATGTTAGGTTAAGTTGTTAGATATTCTGATATGTTAGAAATAAATAAGTAGAAAGCAAAACCAGTGCTTCTTAGCGCAAACCAGCACCGCTAGGGGGAAACAGATCAGTTGGGGATATGGTGTTGTATAAGGCCACTATTTGATATTTGATTTGTTGTTTCAGTGTTTGGTGATGCTGTGGCGGCGGACCTGAGCTGGCCTGCGCGTCAGAGCAGGGGCGTTGAGTATCTGTCTGACTCTACGGTGTTGGGATCTCGAGAGAGAAGTCCAGTATTGTCATGCAGATGCGGTCACAGTCACCGGACCAAGGGTGAGTTGATTATATTTTTTCGTAAACCGTAAAGGGGGTTGTGGCAACATATCCTGGCTGATCCCTCTAGCAAGTATGAATGTGTCAATGAGATTTTTTATGCTTCGGCATAAAATATCTCATTGAGGGGGTATTGTAGCAGGGCAATTTTGGGCCTACCTGAGGCAATATAAAGAAGTTTGTATTTTTCTTTTTAATAAATAACATTTTCCAGTAATAGGGACAAACATATAAACGACCGGTAAATTTATTATTTGCGATGGAAGTGAACGTGGCAGCACTGCTGTGTTAAAATTACTTATGAATATTTTCTCAAAACGAGAAACAACCGACAAACTGTACCAAGGTCAACAAATGACAAACACGAAACCAGTAAACACATTATGTAACAGCGTAAACAAGTTATATAACCAGCGTCAGGCGATCTGACGTCAGAGACGATCTTTGTTATGAAATGCCGTTACATAACGGTGACATGCAGCTGGCGGAGTGATACAAACTCTAAGACAATAAGAATTAAACATCCAACAACAGCCGCTTCACAAATTAGCGCCTGTAGCTCTGTCTCAGTCGGCATATAACTTCTGAACATATAAGACGCTAACAACTGTGCGTCGCCGGTTCGCCGGTATTAGGCGAAGTACTGTGTGTTCGCCGGCTGTGCGTGATTTTCGCGCCCGCATACCATAAGAATGTGATTTTAATTCAAATTAATAAGTATACAGTTTTACAGTTATGAAGTGAAATGAAGGACAGTTACTAGTGACCCGGCGAAAATTACAGAAAAGAACGAAATGTGCAGTGTGGTAAAAGAAATGGGGAGCGGACGGAGGCTGGACTGAATTTTAGGGACGAAATGGCAGATAAGAGAATCAATTACCTTATTCTATTATATTCATACATTAAGAAAGAAAAAATTTAAAGTCAAATTTTATAACCATTCAAAATTGAAACCTTTTAAAAAATAAAAATTGAAATGAGCTCATAAAGGGAAAATCTAAACTGGTCAGTATGTGAGTGTGTGTGGGTTTTAGTTTAATTATATATATAGATGTAAGGAAGTGCTGGTTTCTGTTTCAAACTAATCCTAGGTGTATACAGATCAATTCTATTTTAATATCTTGATTCTTTTTTATACTAAAGTCTTTTATAAAAGTTTAAAGAGCTCGATAAAAGGGGTTTAAAAAAGGGAATTATAAAAGTACTGGTTCATTAAACATATAAATCGCTTGTTATAGTTAAGTAAGAATTATTCATTTTGTCAATTTATGTTTGATTTTATGTTACTAATTCAACGAGTACTTTATTATACCAGAAAAGGAATAAGAAATTTCATTGTCATCAAAGTGAGTCAAAGTAATTAATTTGTATAATAAACCAGAAGTAATTTGTTTTAGCAGCATAAACTGTGTTACTATTATTTCGCAATCAAACCCAAATAATCTTTCTGCAACTTGTTCGTCTGTAGAACCCTGGAGTGGAACCCGAAGGTAAGAGAAAAACGAAGTTTGCATAAATTTAATATATTTTATTAATAGAACGAAATTGAATAGTTTCAATATAGGACAATTACAAAATATATAGACATATCTGTATACAAAATTACAAAACATATCAATACAATCGCATAGTAAAAACATTAAAAACTATAGGAACGGATAAAGGTATACATTTGATGCCGGTAAATACCATTTGTTTATTTACTTGTTACTATGGTAATGAATTCTGGTCTCCTATACCGATGACTGACACACTACCTACCACGTTATATTATAGATTTCTGTATACCATACCATCAGCATCATGTATATGTACTATCAACTACAAAAACAAAATACAGTAGACTCTCAACTATCCGGCCTATTTTTGAACCTTAGTTCCATGTGCACAACACAAGTTATGACATGAAAAGCGCGGATTTCCCCCCACCCTGCTACCTGCTCTTTGTTTCGTCAGTTGTGTATCGGATGTCAACAAATGCGGAATACGTTTGCCACTGTTACTGGTTACGTTCGTAAATTGTTTTTTAGTGTGCTTCCTTGTTTTTTTTTTTTAAATGAAGATTACAAAATGGGTGATAAACGAAAAAAGGTTGTAGTGACTATGGAGGAGAAACTATGTGCTATAAAACGACTGGACTCTGGGGTAACGGCAAAAACTATTGCTTCGGAGTTAGGAGTTGGGAAAAGTACAGTTGGTGAGTGGAAGAAAAATCGAGCAGAAATTGAAAAGTGGTGTGCTGGCCAAGCTAGTAGAAGTGGAATGAAAGTAAGAAAACCATGCTGAAAGGTAAGGATAAAGAAGTTGACGAAGCTTTATTTTTGTGGCATGAACACTTAAGAGGAAAAGGCTAGCCTGTTACTGGGCCGATATTGCAGGAAAAAGCATTGCAATTTAAGTGACAAATAGAAAAAGAAGATTCAGAATTTACTGTCAGTGATGGATGGTTAGATCGGTGGAAAAAACGATTCGGTATTCGCCAGATTACTATAAGTGAGGAGGCTTTATCTGCTGATAAAGAGGATGAACATTTGTTCAAAGACAATCTTTTTAAGCTTATTGAAAAGGAGGGAATTTCTGGGGAGCAGTTGTACAACTGCGATGAGACCGGTTTAAATTATAAGATGCTCCCTAGAAAAACGCTTGCATAAAAAAAAAGCCGCTGCACCAGGATACAAGAAAAGCAAGGAATGAGTCACCATCTTGGCTTGCAGTAATGCAACCGGCAATCACATGCTTAGGTTGACTTTAATAGCAAAATCAAAGAAACCTAGAGCTTTTAAAAAACTGAAAAATCAGGAATCACTACCCCTATATTACACACATCAAAAGAAAGTATGGATGAATTGAGAACTCTTTAAAACCTGGTTCCAAAATGAATTCGTACCGACTGTAGAAAAACATTTGAAAGACAACCATTTGCTAAGAAAAGCTGTGCTAGTTCTTAACAATGCACCTTCGCATCCCGCCACTGACGAACTCACAGATCGAGACATCAAAGTTTCATTTTTACCAAGCAGGGTGTCTTTGAAATGCTAAAGAAGAAGTATCGCCGGCGTCATCTCAGTTCGTTGATGTCAGCGATTGATAATAATGAAGACTACTTAACCACTCTGAAAAAGATTGACATGATGTCATAAGGTGGTTGGTCAAAGCATGGGAAGAGATTCCAAACATATCACTTGGAAAATTCTTTTGGAGCACGAAGGTGGACATTTCAACCTTGAACCCGTGTGTGAAACCGAAGTGGAAGATGAAAACGATAAACTTGTTTTGTTGCTGGAAAAAGTACCGGGCTGTGATGATGTCAATGCAGAGGACATTAGAGAATGGATGGCAAATGATGAAGTTGATGAAATAACTGACAACGATATTGTGGAAATGGTGACACAGGGAGAACAAATAGAAGAAGAGGAGGAGGAGGAGGAGGCATCTTTAGATGACAGGAAAAATCTCATCCTACATTCGGAAGGGTTCAAGATGATTGAGGCAGCGCTGCAGTACATTGGTCAGCAGGATGAAGCGATGCCAGCTGATATCATCTGGCTGCGTAAGTGGAGGGACATTGCGTTGCGGAAGAGGGCTAAAAGGAAGAAGCAGTCATCTATCAAGGACTTTTTCAAAACTAAAAACTGTAAGTTTTGACTCTTTTGTCTTAGGCCTATCTTTTCACATTTGTGTAATCATTTATCAATGAACAGCAAAATAAGTTTAAATCATTTTTTTAAGAATTAGGCCTATGTTTTACATTATTGTTTTGTTTATTTTAAAATTGTATGTATTGTTACAACTCTTATTATGATGGGTGTACTATTTGTTACGAGTGTAATACGATTGCGGGTTTATCGTTAATTCAGCCCACGTTGAATTCACCAATTTGTTACCAATTCAATCTGTTTATAAGGAAAAATATTTATTATGTTGTGGATATTATTCGGTTGTTGATTATAGACCTGTGTTAATTAATTATCAAGTGTTTTACCAGAGAAAAACACTATATTATGGGTATTATAATGAATAATTCAGTATTTTTTCTCCAACCCTAGTCCCTATGTATTATTTATTTTGAAAAGAGCGGAGTGTGGAGAGAATAAGTTAGTTCTCTATTCTCCCATATTCACCAGCTGTCTGCAATCGAGCGCTGTTATTAACGAATGACCCGTTCTTATAGGTTAAGTTGTTCCACTTGACGCTTTTATCACTTTCTTTCTCTGTAAATTACACCCTAATCGAAATACAATAACTATTCTACAATAACACAGAACATCGTCAAATACAAGAAGGATTCTTTATTTTATATTATTTTAAATTTTCAACAGTTGCTTTCTTCGGTTATTAGAGCATCATATCGATCATACAATACTGAATCGATTTGTTATTGAACTCGTGGTTTACGTTACATTTTAATTATAATTTTCAGTTTATCTCTTATCCCAGGGTACATGTAATTCTTTTAACCATTAGTAAGGCTAGGTAATGCAAATTCAGGTTACTAGGTATTACAATTTAAATTAAAATCTTATTATATAAAGTATTAACATAAGCAGGTTTTTACCAAACGTTTACAAGCTACTCATCCAAGCCGTGTTCCAGTTAACGATGTCAGATCTAAGAGTGATGAAGAATGACGATAATATTTCCAACTCCAGCTTCTCAATAAAAGTTATGATTAGTGTCCCGGGCTGTAATGGAAAGTTCTGTTCTTGATGTTCGCTGATTTTCTTGTTTCTTGTGGTTACAGGTCCCAATGGAATTAGTGTAGTATTAAGTTCTTGCTCTGCAGTCAAAAGTGAGGTTCAGTAGGTAAATTTAATTCTCTTTAATTTTTTGTTGTAGGGTATTTATTCAATTCAACTTCTCCCGGTCTGGATTATCTGCATTTTTTTATGGTTTCTTGTATAACTCATTTGGTGGTAAGTTTAGTTCATTTTTCTTAAGGTTTTTTTATGTGGATTTTGTAGCTAGGCTGTCTATTCTCAAAGTGATAATTTAGGAAGTCATCCAATCCGTATTTTTAATTAGTGTTTATATTTTAACATTGATTGGTAATAATTTTATTCACGAGGTTTTGTGGTTTTCTGGCGATTTTTAATGACTGAACTGTCCTCGTTTACATATAACAATTGAATGTCTAAATCAACAAGATTTCCTGCATTTTGTTGCCTTAACAACCATTGCTTCTTCTGTCATTGGATAATATCTGTTATCCTAGAGCCAGAATTATGAAATATTCTTACACTTATTTAATAAAATACTCCCTGCTTGGAATTACACTAAATCACATAAAACTTTCACTTAATCTGCCTTATTAAACCGTATACATTTTACTACATTTTCTTCTTAATTGACTTATTTTAAAAGGTATTAATTTCCTTTTACAAAATACTGAATTTAGGCCTATTGGTTTTATTACCTGTGTTATAAATTTTTTGGTTTTAATTTAATTTTTCTTACCTGAACTACTGTACAAAGAGTCACTGGCTTATGGCCAATTATATCAATTTTAATTTCCTGGTTTCAATTCATTATTATTATTTAGTTCATCATTGAACCCTTCATTGGTTTTTAACATAATTATAATGACCACTTGACAACTTATTAACACTTATTGTCTTCCTGGCCAAGTTTACAAATATTATTTTAAACATCTTCATTAATTATTTAAAGTAAATACACTTAACATAATACCATACATAATAAATGTACTTGTATTTAATTATTTAAATACAAGTTTGACATGAATGAAATGAGTACCCATTACTTAGTACTTCCTTAAAGCGATGGCTCCACACTTACTACACACGAAACATAAAATAAACATCATGTAAACACTATATCATGATACAGTACAACAACAAGCACATTTTATAAAACATTAAATATTAATTGAACGTATATTATATTTAACTCCTACACAGTAAACTCATACCATTAGACACAGTGTTTATAGTTTACATCTTACACTGTTCATTATATATTTTATATTTAAGTACACCTTCAATGTTTTATTACCTAGTAACCCTACTAGGTATCATCAATGCATTTTTTAGGTGAGATTGGCCCTCTTGTACTTAATTATGGCATACCTTGGGCATTGTTTTCAGTCATGTTGACATAGTTTTTATGTAACGTCGGAAACCTCAACTTTGTTACGTTACAGTATTCATATTGTAGTTACATCATTTTATTTTCTTGCAATTAAGTTAGACATTACAAAATTTATCTTAAAATGTGTATACAATATTTTTATTCTTGGACTTCCTTTTTCTGTAATACATTTTTAAAATGTACAATACAGTACATAACAAACATTTATAAAGTACTGGCCTGTACTAAGAGGTCAGAAAATATGAATAAGAGCGGATTTTAGTATAAAAAGTGTGTTTGTAATGGTATGGGTGGGCAGGAAGTGAGTAATTATAGAACTCCGGCCTATCCGGCTTTTTTGTTATCCGGACTGCTCTTCCACCACATTAGGCCGGATAGTCGGGAGTCTACTGTATATTTTACCACTATTTAATTTAGTGGAGATTGTAAGCAGCAAGCAGTGACAGTATCTATATTATGTGCTCTCTCTCTCTCTCTCTCTCTCTCTCTCGCACGCGCACACACACACACACACACACACACAATTAAGTAACCTGCAAACGACAGTTTGTCCTAACACTGTTGCTGTATATCATTTTAGCATACAAAGTAGTGTCACTTCTCATGAATCAAGCAGTGTTTTCAATTGACATTATATTTCTGGCAGTTTGTCAATGAGTTGTGATTGGTATAAAAACCCACAGCTGTAGCTCTAATATTGATTTGTTTTTTTTTCATGGCTTTGTAATTACTCACTTCCATGACTAAACTATTATATTAAGGTGACAGAGACTATTTGTGATGGTACAAAAAGGGGTGAAACCATTTTTGATAATTCTGATTGTGCAATAATCCGATTTATGTGAAACCAGAATAAAATTCGATTTTAGGAATCTGCATGGAAGTTGGAAACACGTGTCGATGAATCAACAGCTATTTTTAACTACCAATGGATGAATCAGCCAAAGTGGAGTTCTATATAACCATATATGGGCACAAATTTTTAATTATTAACTGACGTCACAAAACGTCACGGACCGATCCCTTGTTACAAAATGTTGGAATGCAGTCCAGGCGTCGCCCAGCCTTAAAAATTTGCCAACATGGAATGTCCAGCAGAGGAAGGGGGTATCACGTGACCCACGAATATATTATTCGCTCCGAGACCATCATCGTTCTGTTTCAAACAACTATTTAACCTGGCCGGGTGCGTTCAACCAAAGTCCGCAGACAAAATCAATTTTGACTTTGAACCAGTAAAAAATGTAATTGAAACACAGTTCATGAAATATCTACAAATGTCGACTGCGTAGAAAAAGTAAATTAACAGTTTAACCCAGTTCCGGAAAGTTTTAGTGAGTGTAGGAAGAAAAGGTGTGAACAAGAAAAGATGCAACACATGGAATAGCAAAGACAGATAAGTACAGTGAAACAAATCGATCAGTCAACAATTAATTCATCAATTCTTCAAAAAATTACTTTCAAAAATGAAAAATGAGATCTCAAATATAAAAAGGGGGGAGGGAGAGAGAGAGAGAGAGAGAGAGAGAGAGAGAGAGAGAGAGAGAGAGAGAGAGAGAGAGAGAGAGAGAGAGAGAGAGAGAGAGAGAGAGAGAGAATGTGGAGTACTGGTTAGTTTTCAAGTAATAAGTAAGATTTAATAGGATTATAAGAATTATGTTTGTTCAGTAAGGTGATTTGTTCATCACCAAATAAATGGGGTAATACCTTTGCAGTTATAAAAAGAAAATGAAAATAAAAAAGGTCTATTTCACAATTACCACGTGTTAAGTGTACATTATTATGCTACGACCTTAGTCTGTTTACATCGTCAAATTCTTGCCTAACGAATGCTGGAACCTTCTGAGATCAGGAAAATTGAAGTAAATTAGTCAAGCGTTTTATTTTAAGTATCATGGTTTGCATATTGTTACAACACAAAAAAGCCACCCCAATACCAGGGAAAAAACTATGAATCAACTATATTAAATGTTTAACTAATGAAAATAAAATGACTATGACGAGACAAATGACTATGACCCAACCCAAGTTATTGACTCAATAAAATGAAATAATATGAGAAGGTAAATGAAAAGGAAACAAACAAAACATAAATGAAATAAAATGAGAAGATATAATAAGACACAAACAAATGATATAGAAAAGGAAATGAGAAATAGTAAAATCAAATGATAATTAATAGAATCGAATAAATAATAAATGTAAATGATAATTATTAAAATCAAATAAAGTAATGACAAACTAAAGTACACTAACCAAAGAAATAGAGATTAAATGTTATAAATAACTCTATAATGATATGAAACTTGTTAACAGTATAACTAACCATTATGAAGTGAGAGATATATAGATAGTGAACATGACTAAGTGAGAAAAGAGAAATTAATGTTAGGGAACACCCACTATGAAACAACTGAATTTATTCAAATATATTAAATATTCGAGTCCCTCGTTCGGGGCCAATGAAACAACTGAATTTATTTCAATTAATAAAATATATTACCTTCTTACCTTCGGGCTCTCTTCCAGAGTCTTACAGACGGAACCAGCTGCAGAAGGATTATTCGAGTTGAGTGGTGAAAATATAATAACACAGTTTATTCTGGCTAAAACAACTTATTTGGATTTTATTTAATGAAATTAGATAATGTTTTACAGCTATGTAATAACATCTCAAATTCTATGCTGATTGATTACTACATTGATTAAAAGTTTCTTTAGTTTCCTGTTAAATGGAAATCACATATAAAGTATCGATATGCCAAAATGAGAAAAAACAATTCTTACAATTACTATGTTTCTATGACTACAACAAGGTGTTAAAATGTTTAATATCCAGTACTTTGTCTCTCACTCATTCGCACTTTTTACATTTTTATCTTTTACCCCCCGTTCTTAGAGCTCTGTGTTTATATTTATTTCATGGATTTATAGAATTAAGTTGGTAGTGTTGTGAAGGGTACTTAACCAATCCCCGGCGTTCCTAATAGTTTCATCACCGCCTCGTGTTATTCGCTGTTTCTAATCACTCCGAAATGTTATTTCAACAGTTTATGAATTTTTTCACTGTCGCGGTATACTCCGCCTTATTTAGTTTACCATGGTTTCAAATTGCACTTTACACTTTTGTAACATTTTGTCAGCCGACTTTAATTTGCTCGAGCACTGATAGTTTTTTAAATAGTTGGCCACTACATAGTTCACACACTTTAATAGTTGTACTGGATAGGCCGAATTTATTTACGGCCTATCTTACACGTCCGATGCCACTGTTTTTTGCTAACTTGCAGATGACTGTAATCTGCTGCTGTCTGATGCAAAACTGGGGACAGAGCGTTCTTACTGTGATTTACACAGAGACTGAGCTGGCAAGCTGTTGCGTAATACGTCTGGGCTGGGCAGACTCCAGACATCAAGCATAAACAGTTTACAATAACATTGTACGTTGCTGGTTACAATGAGGTTCCCCTTAGGTGAATACTGACTACATTGGGATTACAATTGATTTTAATTATTATTTCTTAGCACACAATTCTGTACCGTTACAACTAGTAACACTCAAATACTACAAAAAAGTGCAAAGTGCCAGTGTAAACCCCCAAAATAAATAGAAAACCCTACTGATAGGTATAGACACCTGAAAACCAGTGATAGACACTACAGTTTAATGGTGAAAAGTGCTAGAAAATAAGAATATTGTTTTTATTAGGATTAAGAGTGATTGTAGATTAGGAATACAATGGTATTCAGGGAAAAAATCCCATGAGGAGTCAAAATATTAGTGTTACCATGGTTAGATAGTAAAGTTTAGAAAAGAAAAATATACTAAAGAATAGAAAAGCAAAATAAGTAAAACATCTTATGTTCAAAGGGATAATTAGTTAGATACAGTAAATGGTGTGATAATGTTAGTCACCAAAAAATAAATAAGAATAAACAAAATATAAACAAGATTAGCATAGTAACTGTTAAAAGATTTGTTCAATTAAGTTTATGAGAAGGAATATGGCTGAAGGAGGTATACAGACCATAAAACTAAATGTTGTGTTATGTTTTATAAATAATAGTAAATAATAGACAAGTAATAAAGTAAAGAGATAAATTCTTACGAACTTAATAATACTGGACAAGCCAGTTAGAAAATCATAGACAGGCCATGATTTTGTAAATTAATAAGAACATACAATTATTATAAAGCAACCCAAATCAATTCAAAAAGTAAACAAATCATTTGTGACACAAAACAAAACATGTATAAAGGTAAAATAATATTTAATTTGTGTAAAATAAGAAAATATAGCCAATTACTACTTAGGCCTATAAAATGCCTAACTGTATAAATCCAAAATCAACAAATTATAAGAAATTAACTATAGTATTAGCAAATCCAGGGCAAGTAACTAGTTAATGATAATTAGTGAATCATATTGAAATGTAAAAGTTAAATTAAGGACATAAAATAAGAGAGAAATGTAATTACATAATATTAACATAATTGTCAAAACATTAATACACAAGCAAACCCAGCTTTGAGGGATGTCAAAATGATCTTTGAAAGAAAATAGTAACAGTTGTGATAATATCTCATACATAAATAAGAAGACAGAAGAATAATAGCAATCAGAAGATATTTAGTCATTTTGAATAAAAATTCAAAAATTATAACAATGGGCTTAAGTTATGAATAGCCAATGAGAGTCAGTCAGTTGCCATAACAACCGAACGTTATTTATTATTATTCCATTAGAAACAGTCAGTTCATTATTGAAGCTCAAGACGAATAGACGCCAAGCCGTAAATGACTCAAATTTTAATTTAAAACGATAATAAGTAATCCAAATTTTATAACATGATGAAACAAGAAGTATGATGAGGAATTAGTCCATCCAAACGAGGCCAAGGATCAGATTATTAAATTCAAAATTAATAATTTAGACCAACTTATACGAAAAAGAAGCCAGGCATAATTAAATTCCAAAATGATGGAAGATTGATGACCAAAAAAAGGACCCAACCTATTTCATCAGAAGAACTCTTCACCATAATGCAACCGATTTGATAAGTATTGCTGAATTACCCGAATTTACGGAATAAATTCTTACTAACTTTTTCTCACAACACTATTAACTCTCACTATGAACTGATAATCAACTTTCTTTAAAGGATTAATTAAAAATAAAACACTAAATTTATATGAAACTAGAAAATAACCTGGATAAAAATTACGAACTTCTGACACACACTTTTTAATACTTCAGAAACAAATTGTAATTACACCTTATAGTATATAAGTACCAGTAATGTAAGGTAGTGTACTTTATTGTAATCATATCAATATTTTTTTGTAACCACAAGAATCCCAATTGATTGGACAAAATTAAAATAAACATTTATAGACACCATGTCTAACTAAATTGTTCTGAATCAACTTTCGCCTACCTTGGGAATTAATTGTCTCTTATTGCCGGAGCAACTTTGTTTAATAACAATATATAGTTTTGTATAAAAATGAATAACAACTAATCACAAGGTAATAAACTAGTACAGAGTTGTAACCACTGTTCTTTATTTCATAGTAAATTGTATTATATGATTTGTGTACATTAGTGATGAGCGACAGTGACGGTAAGCGCTAGGGCATCGGAAACTCTGCGAACTACCAGCAAGATTAATAAACCCGCATGTGGCGGGAGTAATCTGAATTCACCATACCGTCATAGAACGAACGCTCGATAGTCCTATTTTTTTAATTGTTTTCAGATTAAACAATTTGGTGCCACCCGGGAAATACAACCACATATTAAAAGACAGGTAAGGTTCCCACTCGCGAGTACTGGTAATTCGTGAGATCGCGACGGACATCATCAGCATACACATAAAGTAACGACTACAACGTGTGAGGCGAACACACGAAACACACATCTACAAAAACGATAAACGAGCTCTTCGTTACAAATTGACCCCAACAACGTGTGGCTTTTACAGGTTTAAGGACACGACAAGAACGCGTCGTTACAAATTGACGTCCACAACGTGTGGCTTTAAGAGAGAAGGACGCCTACTTCGTTACAAATTGGCGACCAACTAGTGTGGCTAGAATTAAAGACTAGCGGCAGTTACCAGTGGCTAGAATTAAAGACTAGCGGCAGTTACAAAAAATTATGAAACACTCCATGATCACCAGGGGAAAATCTAAGAAGAGGACTGAGGATACCGACGAAGAAGAAATGGAAATGATTGAGGAATTGATTGAAGAGGATGCCCAAGAGGAACCAACCCAAGAGAAAGAAATGGAACAACAGGCGGGTGACAAGGGAGAAGCTAGAGGAGACCCAAATCTACTAAAGATAATGGAATTAATAAGTAGTATGAATAAAAAATTCGACAGGAATGACAAAAATTGTAAGCAAACGAATGAAAAAATAGACCAAATGAAGGAAGAAACTAGAGAACAAAGAAAAGAAGACGGGGAATTCTTCAGACAAAATAGTGAAGAGTTAAAGAAACAACTCAAGGAGGACATAGAACTTCTGAATAATAAGATGGAAAGCAACCATGAAGCCTTGAAGAGAAACCAAGAGATCTTAGAAGAAAAGAGTGAGGAGTTAAAGACACAGATCAAGAAAGATCTGGAAAATTGAACAATAAAATCGAGAATAATAGTGAAACACTTAACGACAATTGAAGGAAGACAGTGAGAAAAACAGAGAAGAATTAAGATACATACTAATAGTGTAACGTGACGAATCCTGAGGGATTTTATTTTTATTAATTTTTGGGGACTTGTTAAAAAAAAATATATTTTAAATTCATTGTCCAACTGGGTTACGGCCATGTGTTGAATAAAGCATTGTGCGGACAAAGGAACAGTACGCAGTATCAGTTGTGAAACATTTACAAAAGAATGTACGCGGCGTCATTTCTTAGAACTTTGCGGGTGTGTGGCAGTTGTGCCCGAACGCACCAATACAAGCATGTGCACAGACGACGCCACTGTAGCAAACTCAACATGGCGTGGAAGCGAGATTTTTGCATTGCACATAATCATAGACGGCGGATGTAAGTCTAAGCCCGGCCTCTTTTTGTGACGTCGACCAGTAAGCATATAAATATCGTCTCGTCGACGTACAGCACCCAAAACTCCTATGTGTCATGTGCATAGCCACTAGACTTTGACAACTGAGGCTGTGTGCGGCGACGATATTTGTTTCGCAGGCATGGCATTGATGTCCGGCATCATGCAAAAAGGCAGTCCACGAAGAACCACAACAGCTAACGGACGCCGATAGTGCCGCGCGGGCCCGGTCGGCCTGAACTTTATAAAATATGAAGAACTAAGTGTAGTACCGCTTTCATACCGACCGGGACCCAAGGAAATAATGGACTTACCAGATTTATAACGGGAGAAGTGCAGTGGCCAGCGGGTGAAGTATTTAAAGTGCAGTGAACTGGCGAACTGGGAAACTCGTGTCCGGGCGGTGTCTGTCTCGATGTACAGGTAAATTAAAACAAAATGGGGTGTTTCAACATAAAGGTACTGATAATTAATTGTGTGAATGTGCGTGTGAGCAGATTGGGCTGTTTTGTATAATGTAAGAAGTATATTTGAATGTAAGACATATCTATCTATTTCGGAATTTGTTTTGTGTTTTGTTCTAATGATTTTAGTCTGTCTGATATTAATTAAAACTATTTAAGTCACGGTAAAACAATGTGTTAGTCTAGTTATTTCGTCATTACCACTTTCTCATTTCTGTGCTGCAAGATTCGTCTAAACGTTCCCGGATTTCTTCTGAATTATTATTGGGGGGTAGTCAGATTGCAAAATTGTCCCATATTTTAATTAAGGTAGAGTGTAAAGGTTTCCATATCTGTCCTTCAAAGATATTGGTGGCGACTCTGAGCTTCTGATCGAAATTTAAAAAAGGTAGGTAAGTGAAAAAGATCGCAGGTAAGTTCTGGCAGTATTTTTATTATTTATTTATTTTGATAAAGTTTGTTTATTCACAATAGGGTATCATGAAGAAGTCAAGCAGACAAAAATGGGGATGAATAAGAAATGGGAAGAAACCAATTACAAAGCAGATCAACCTAATGAAACATTAGATAGTGGTTTCACACAATTGAATGAAACACTAGACAGCACTTCTGAAGGTATCAAAGAAACGTTGAATCAGAACAGGGAACCGGTGAATCAGAAAATAAAAGAGAAGGAGGAGGAAATAGAGAATAAAGAAGACTCAAGTGTATTGTTTTCTGAAAATAAAAATAACAAAAACAAAGAGAAAATTAAGCACACACAAACCAACCGTAGAGAAGTAAAGAAGAACCAAATAATTAAGAAGATTAAGAAAACAAAAGATATAGGAAAAATATGTAAAAAGAAACTAATAAAAGCACGAGAAGAATGGGAGATGATGAAGAATGGACTAATTGATGTGTTTAATTTACCAATTAGCGACCATAGTGAATTAATGGATTATAAAGCTATAAAACAGGTTAATTACCTTCCGTCACGCTTCTTGAAATCCGAATACAGGACTACTCGAGTTTCGACACATTAAGTGTCATCATCAGATCCTCAATGAATATGGGTAAAACTACATTTTTTGATGTATGCACATCTCGTCAATGATGATGACACTTATCTGATGATGACACTTAATGTGTCGAAACTCGAGTAGTCCAGTATTTGGATTTCAAGAAGCGTGACGGAAGGTAATTAACCTGTTTTATAGTCTTAAAACGATTTTGGAGGCAAATAAAATGTTTAAATTGGATTATAAAGATTGTAGGAGAACTTCAAAAGAAATTGTAGAAGGGATTCATAACAAACCAGTGAATAAAAACTTCAACAACTCAATATTTAAATGGAAATTACCAGAAATAGAAATGCAAAATAAACCAATATCAGTGAGAACATCAATGACGGAGGTACGATTAACTTTGTTGAGTAATAAACAACATAATCAAGTGAGTGAGGTAGACACTGATACTAATGAACACATAGTATTAGAAGAATTGCTGTACGAGATAGAAGAGACCTATTTCACAAGGACGGAACTAGTTCTACACACCAGAGTTATCCGAACAACAAGTGCAGATGAAATGATGGACCATGGGTAAACTAAGTGAAGATAAACACAGAGAAAAGGGACTGATTTTCGGATTACTGACCAAGCCAACCAATGGAAAAGAAAGAAATAAGAATAAATTACAAAATTCAAAAAATATGTAAGATCGCCTTTCGCTATTAATTAGATAACATATGAGGTAAAATAGAAAAAAACTACAAAAACTCCTAAATAGTAAGAACAACCAACTTACAATAATATTTCAAAAAATATATGAGATAAAACAAAATAAACAAATAAAGTGAAAACAAGAATTAATAATACAAGAGAATTAGAAAGGAGACCAATTAAAATAAATAAAAATAAAACCAAGCAAGAACTGCTAAGACAAGAAAGGAGACCAATTAAAATAAATAAAAATAAAACGCAGCAAGACCTGCCAAGACAAATACATAAAATTATAAAGAATATAGAATATTCAGAAAAAAATGAACTGGTACAAGATAGAAAAAGAAATAATGTATAAAGCAAATACACAGCAAGTGGCCAAAGCAAAATAATGGTAATCAACAAAGAAAACGAAGAGAAAAAGTGTCTAAAATAATTAAAATGATCACAAGAAGAAAAGAAAGACAAACTAATTAAAAGTTAGAAATAATGAAATTAACAACTAAATAAATAAAAACAATCAACTGTGTGAGTAGATAACAGAATATAGCAAAGGTACAGCGGAAGGAAGAATGAGTAAAAGGTTAAAATGATCTAAAGAACCATGAAGTGGACAATCCCCAAAATATTAATGAAAGTCACAAGATGACAAAAAGGTATTTAAAATTGACTGAGAATAGGTCCAGCAATCAATTAACTAAGCAGAGATGATGTTCCTCTGATCTCAGAAAAAAAGGTAGTAATGGAAGAAACCAGCTACTAAAAGTTAGGGAAAAAATTATATAACAGGGAGAACACACTAATGGAAATAAGTAAAAACAGATCTAAAAAATAACTAAATAAAAAGGAATAGAACAAGTAAGAAGAAAAACAAGAAAGAAGAAATAAACAAGAAGAAAAAGGAAAAATTAAATATAACTGATAATTTCATAAAAAACTATGCTAGTGTTTTACCAAAATGATTCAATTTTGATGGAGAGGCATTATGTTACAACACAAAAAAGCCACCCCAATACCAGGGAAAAACTATGAATCAACTATATTAAATGTTTAACTAATGAAAATAAAATGACTATGACGAGACAAATGACTATGACCCAACCCAAGTGATTGACTCAATAAAATGAAATAAAATGAAATCAAATGAGAAGGTAAATGAAAAGGAAACAAACAAAATATAAATGATATAAAATGAGAAGATATAATAAGACACAAACAAATGATATAGAAAAGGAAATGAGAAATAGTAAAATCAAATGATAATTATTAGAATCGAATAAATAATAAATGTAAATGATAATTATTAAAATCAAATAAAGTAATGACAAACTAAAGTACACTAACCAAAGAAATAGAGATTAAATGTTATAAATAACTCTATAATGATATGAAACTTGTTAACAGTATAACTAACCATTATGAAGTGAGAGATAGATAGATAATGAACATGATTAAGTGAGAAAAGAGAAATTAATGTTAGGGAACACCCACTAGTAACACTCAAATACTATAAAAAAGTGCAAAGTGCCAGTGTAAACCCCCAAAATAAATAAAAAAACCCTACTGATAGGTATAGACACCTAAAAACCAGTGATAAACACTACAGTTTAATGGTGAAAAGTGTTAGAAAATAAGAATATTGTTGTTATTAGGATTAAGAGTGATTGTAGATTAGGAATACAATGGTATTCAGGGAAAAAATCCCATGAGGAGTCAAAATATTAGTGTTACCATGGTTAGATAGTAAAAGTTTAGAAAAGAAAAATATACTAAAGAATAGAAAAGCAAAATAAGTAAAACATCCTATGTTCAAAGGGATAATTAGTTAGATAAAGTAAATGGTGTGATAATGTTAGTCACCAAAAAATAAATAAGAATAAACAAAATATAAACAAGATTAGCATAGTAACTGTTAAAAAATTATTGTTCAATTAAGTTTATGAGAAGGAATATAGCTGAAGGAAGTATACAGACCATAAACCTAAATGTTGTCTTATGTTTTATAAATAATAGACAAGTTATAAAGTAAAGAGATAAATTCTTACGAACTTAATAATACTGGACAAGCCAGTTAGAAATCATAGACAGGCCATGATTTTGTAAATTAATGCAATATTATTATTATTATTGTAAATATACATACAATTATTATAAAGCAACCCAAATCAATTCAAAAAGTAAACAAATCATTAGTGACATAAAATAAAGCATGTATAAAGGTAAAATAATATTTAATTTGTGTAAAATAAGAAAATATAGCCAATTACTTACTTAGGCCTATAAAATGCCTAACTGTATAAATCCAAAATCAACAAATTATAAGAAATTAACTATAGTATTAGCAAATCCAGGGCAAGTAACTAGTTAATGATAATTAGTGAATCATATTGAAATGTAAAAGTTAAATTAAGGACATAAAATAAGAAAGAAATGTAATTACATAATATTAACATAATTGTCAAAACATTAACACACAAGCAAACCCAGCTTTGAGGGATGTCAAAATGATCTTTGAAAGAAAATAGGAACAGTTGTGATAATATCTCATACATAGATAAGAAGACAGACGAATAATAGCAATCAGAAGGTATTTAGTCATTTTGAATAAAAATTCAAAAATTATAACAATGGGCTTAAGTTATGAATAGCCACTGAGAGTCAGCCAATGAGATCAGTTGCCATAACAACCGAACGTTATTTATTATTATTCCGTTAGAAACAGTCAGTTCATTATTGAAGCTCAAGACGAATAGACGCCAAGCCGTAAATGACTCAAATTTTAATTTAAAACAGTAAAAAGTAATCCAAATTTTATAACATGAAGAAGCAAGAAGTATGATGAGGAATTAGTCCATCCAAACGAGGCCAAGGACCAGATCCAGTAATGTAAGGTAGTGTACTTTATTGTAATCATATCAATATTTTTTTGTAACCACAAGAATCCCGATTGATTGAACGAAATTAATATAAACATTTATAGACGCCATGTCTAACTAAATCGTTCTGAATCAACTTTCGCCTACCTTGGGAATTAATTGTCTCTTATTGCCGGAGCAACTTTGTTTAATAACAATATATATTATTATATATATAAACTTTCACTTATGAACTTCCTTTGGTTATCACTTCCCCAAACGTTTCAACATGATGTATGTCTTCTTCAGTGGGAGTTAATACTGAATGTCATAAACAGAGTAACGGTTATGGACTATAGGTGTGTGTGGTGGGGGTTGATGGTGGGAGGGAATTGGCGCTGGGGTTCAAATTGTGTGTTTGGATCAGTGTATCGAATAGTGTATGTGATCTATAATGTAATTGTTCATTTAATATGTTGTTTGGTTGTAGTGCATGATATCTGTATATTTCAAATTGTTCTGTTGTGTTTAGTTTTCTACTTTTAGGTAAGTAGTGTAATATTTCCATGTTGTGTTCTATGTTTGTGTAACTGTGGTTTTCGTTTTGTAAATGTGTGGCAAATGTGGAATGTATGTAGTTTGTGGTGAGGGCTTTTAAATGTTCTGAAAATTTTAAATGTAAATAAGAATATTCAGATTTATGAAAATAATACTAACCTTAAATTTAAGGCAGTAGAGAATAAGTGTAGATTAGATATACAATCAATACAAGAGAACGTAGATGTTATAGACAAACGTAGCATCCAGTTCGAGAGTATGCATAATAACAAATTCAGTTCGATAGAGCAAAGTATTATTGAGGTTAAAGACGAATTGCATGTGGCGATAAGCAAAAAGTAAACCACATTATGGAACGAGTAATAGTCACACGGGACGTAAACAATGACACTGAATTAGAACCATTTAGTTGCGACAATCGGGGGGGGAGGGGGTACACCCTATGCAATTCTTGAATCGGGTACGAGAGTTTAATCAATTTAATATTAACAGCTGGGAAGTACAACTACTAAAAATCAGTAAATGTTTCAAAGGGAGTTCCATGATATGGGCGGAGGTTCATAAAACCGAATGGGAGAGTTACGAGAAGTTTGAAAGAGCTTTCCGAGAAAAATATTGGTCGGAAGAGGATCAGGAGGTGTTGAGAAGTAAGATAATGGGGCCGGGGAACTTTGGGACGCATGGTAACAACGTGGCCATCTATGTTATGAGAATCTTTAATGAAGCTAAATATCTTGAACCTCCATTACCGTTTAGGTCACTCGTGAGACACATTAGTAAGCACTTACCCCGTGAGGTACAGATTACCCTGATGACACGAGAAGTGGTGGAGATAAACGAGCTGGAGAAGATTTTGGACATTTTTCAAAATATAAGAGACCGGGAAATGGGTAGGCGTCCGAACCCACTGGGGACCCACCATAACGGGAATAATACTCAACCAAGGGGGTCACCAGCAGTATACAGAGGTGCAAGGGGCGAAACTGATAATCGAAACGAGGATTCGAAATGTGCGTAGTATCAATTTGAAAATTTCGCTTACCGAATATTTTGTTATAGATGTAGAAAGGCAAAGAACGGTCGGAGGAATGGAACACCATCACAACAGACCAATCCAAATCAGCGAGGAGAAGATGGCCGCAACGGAGCGCCTAGGAGTAGCGGGAATGTCACCAGTAATGGAAATGGGTACGCACAGGGTGGTGCAACAGCTCAGCCGGGAAACTAGAGAGGACAATGGAGGAAGGGACCCAGCCATTGTCAATAAATAACAGCGTGGTCCAGGATGACAATAGTTATCAGAGTAACATAATCCAAATAGACATGTCCGAAGAATTACTGGAAGAGAACAACACCAATGTAGCGAAACCAGAGACAGGACTGACTGAAGTAATGATTACCACAGAAGGTAAGGAAGTGAAAACCTTAGTAGACACGGGTAGCGAAGTATCAGTAATTTCTGAACACACATTAGATGAATTAAAAGAAGTAAACAAAAATATTCCATCATTACCAGTTGCCGGGGTTACTATAGTAGGGATTACGGGGGTTAGGAGTAAGCAGGTAACAAAACAAGTTCAGTTAAATATGGTAATAAACGGGGGTGAATATGAGAATACATTTTTAGTAGTACGAGGGTTAAATTTGGAGGTTATTTTGGGGAACAATTTTTTAATAAGGCATAAAGCAGTGATTAATTTCTATAAACGGGTATTAGAATTAGATAATGAAACTAAGTCAGTCAGAATTAGTTTTGAGCGTGTATTGGACACAATAAGAATTTCGGGAATAAAAGTGATACAAAAACAGGTAAATACTGTAGTAGGGACACAGAAGTGAGAGTGAATGTATGCAGAGAGAGCGAGAGTGATGAAAGTGAAGAACTAATATGGGAGAACAGGGCACATAAGTTTTGTAGTGAGGGTGGCGTTGTAGGAAGTACCCAACGTAAGGCGTTGTGGCGGGTCGTGGCAAGTTTTAAAGAGGTGTTCGCAGAGTTACCTGGTCGGGCCAGGAACTATGAATGTGAGTTAAAGGTAAGGGAACATGCACCCTACGTACAAAAAAGTTATCCGGTGCCCTATTCGAAAAGAAGAGCAGTTCAGTTAGAGTTAGATATGATGTTGGAGGGGGATATTATTGAGAGGTCGGTGTCACCCTATTCAAACCCGTTGGTTGTAGTTATCAAGAAAGATGGGAGAGTAAGATTGTGTTTAGATGTCCATCGAATAAATCAGATCATAATTCCGGACCGGGAGTCACCCGAAGCAATAGATGAGATATTTCAAAAATTTAGTGGAGTTAAATACATGACATCATTAGATTTAACCGCGGGGTATTGGCAGGTCCTGCTAGCGTTAGAAAGTAGGAAATATATTGCCTTTCTTTTTAATGGTAAGAATTATTAGTTCAAGCAATTACCATTCGGACTCAATACCTGTGTGGCCAGTTTTATAAAATGTTTAGATGAGATATTACAACCGAATAATTTAGAATTTGTAACCATTTATGTAGATGACATATTGATAGCATCACAAACATTATCAGAACATATTGAGCATTTGGAATATGTATTAGACAAATTGCATAAAGGGGGATTGACTGTGAACTGGGAAAAATCTTAAGTTTTTACAAAAGGAGATATACTTTTTGGGGTTCATTATTACACCGGAAGGGATCCAAGCCAACCCAGAAAAAGTAGAATCAATTATGAGATTCCCCAAACCTAGAAATATTAAACAGTTACAAATTTTTTTAGGGTTATGCAATTTTTACAGGAAGTTTCAGAAAAAGTACACACAGATAACCTCTAAATTGAGTGCCGTATTACAAAAGAATAAACAATGGAAATGGGGGGAAATAGAAAGAGATGCATTTAACGAGATAAAAGACAAATTTGTAAACATGATCATGATGAATCACCCTAATTTTGAACGAAAATTTTACTTGCAGACGGACGCTAGCAATGTCGCTCTGGGCGCGGAATTGTACCAGGAGGATGACGACAAGGAACATCACACCATCGCTTTCGCCAGCCGAAAGGAATTACACAACCACTGAGAAAGAATTACTAAGTATTGTCTTTGCCGTGAAGAAATTTTGTACCTATCTGCTTGGAAGTTCTACCATCATCAGGACCGATCACAAAGCACTGTCTTTCCTAAACACTTGCAAATTGACCCATAGCAGACTAACCAGGTGAGTGTTAGCCTTACAAGAATATAACTTTTCTTGGGAATATATTATGGGGTGGAGAACAAGATACCTGACACTCTATCATGGGTAGACACAGAGGGAAACAGAACAGGGAGAGATTTAAAAGAAATAAAAATTTTTAGGCTTAGCAGGGAAGATAGACTTTTTGGGGAATAATTAAAAGACATTCAAACTATGCAACAGTCAGATGACAAATTGAACAAGATAATAACCAGTTTAGAATCCAACTTAGATAATTTCGGGTATAGACAATATTTTCAGATATATAAGGGGGAGTTTGTTTAAGAAAGTAGAGGGGGGAGAGCATGATTCTGTAATGGTACGAAATTGTAGGGCCACGGTAACATTTTAAAAATTATTATTTCCATACAGTCATTGTTCACCCTTGTAGAACCCCGAGTTAGTCAACCAGATAGGCTGTGTTTATTACAGAATAAAACGGCTATGTTTTGTCTCCGCACTCAAGCAACGTAGACCGATTGTGAAATAACACCTAACTTCACATCAGGCGTGAATTACGAAAGAGAGTAATGTAACTGCACATTGCGCCAGGCGGCAAAATATTGCTAAATCCTATGCCTAAGTTATAGCGCTCTTTTAACAACACCAATGGTAGAGCAGACTCAAGATCACGTGACCAGCTCTGTATGTTCAGCTTTAGCGAACTAACGCCAGTTCCATTGCAACGCACGGCTGAGCGGCCAGACAATCAGCAGACAGTTACCAGAACAAAAACGGTAGCCTCGGACGAGTTCTTGGTAGGCCGAAAAATACAAAAGTAGGCCTACCAAGTAATATAAAATGACGTAAGGTAATAATAAACTGTGTTCGGAGTGGAGAGTGACTAGTGAAAACAGTTCCGGACAATATAGTGTACAACATTTGGATATTACGCAAATAGGTAACAAGTGTAAAGACAGTTTCATTTGGCCAAAACATTATAATTAATAAAGAGCTCATTAATTAAATAGGAAGTTTTAAAAAAGAAATGTAAATTGAGTGAGTGTGTGTATGGGTTATTAAAAGTACTGGCTCAACTAGAAAGATGTAGTAGTCGTAGTCTATACAAAATTATTGGACTAAAATTAGTAAACATTTTAAATATAAAGAAAACGTAATAATCAATGATAGAGTATTTAATTAAAATAAAAAGAGTAATTAAAAGGTTCATTCTTCTATAAACATGTGTTAGTGTAGTTATTTCGCCGTAAACCATTTCCTAGTTTTCTGTGTTGACAATTCGTCTAACGAAATTTGGGATTTTCTGGGTTTTAAGGGTGGTCAGATAGCAGGATTTTATAAGGGCAAGAGTGTAAAGTTTACATGTATATCTAATAAAAACATGTTGGCGACCTTGGCAGTTTCAAAAGGTAAGTTTTACGGGGACCATGACGGTAAGTGAAATTCTGGCAGCTGTAAGTATTATTCTATGATGAGTGTGTTATTTAAAATAAAAAGGTAGAAGGCGAGGACCTTCACAGTGGCGACCCTGCCAGGATGTTCGTATATAAAAATTTATAGGAACTAGACCTGTTTTAAAGCACAGAAAATAGGAATTGGTAACGGCGTATTTGTAGAAATAATCGTATATATATTTACGTTATAAAGAGGTTATGTTTTGATAGGGTTATTGTGTTTACTTGTCCTGTTGACAATGATTGTGTTAGGTGTTTTGATTTTATAGGATAATAGTGGTTTTTTATATACAAAGAGTATATTATAAATAAATTTTTGAACATGGCCGAGGCACAAGAAAATAAAGTGAGTGGATGGGGAGAGTTCGGGAACAGTACGGAATTCATGCGCGAGTTTGAAAGGGTTTTGAAAGGAATGACGGAGGACGATTGGCGTAAATTAAATACTCAGCTTAGACAAATGGAAGAACAAAAAACGGGACTATACGCTTTCCTGAATAAAAATAGTGATGATACTAGTAAACAAAGTAACGAGGTAAGTGGAGGAGTTAGTGAGAGTAAAATAGTAGAAAATGGTAGTCACAAGATCAAAAATGATAACGGTGACACAATTGAAAATGTAGCAATAGAGAGTGACAATAATGTTTTTAATGATAGGGAAGAAATAATTAACCAGGTGAGTGATAATGATAATTCTAATAATGAATTAATAAATAGCAGTGACAAAATAGGGGAAGAAGTAGTGTTGAATAGTGAAGATAATTATGATGGTTACAATTCTGAGGTAAGTGGTGATGTTGTTATAATTAATTCTAATGATGAAATAATGGTGAATAATAATAATGATATAGTTGAGAGTGCAGTGTTGGATAGTGATGAGATAGAGATAAGGAGTGAGAGAGAGAAAGTAATAGATTGTAAAGGCGTAGTAATTGACATTGATGAATTAGATAATGAGTGTAAAGAGAGTTATATTGTGGGTATGAAACAGAGGGCAAATTTTTTACGAGGTGTTCTGGGGGGTGAAGAAAGATCTTCACGCATATATTGGGTAGACAAGGGTTCTACGAATAATTATTTTTTGAAGTTTTTTGTTGTTAGGAAATGTTTAATTAAGGTAGTACCCTCTGCATGGAATGAGAGAGAAAGGGTGATGTGGTATTGTGTTGAGAGAAATTTGGATGGAGAACTGTGGGTTGACAAAGAGATAGAAATATATAATTTAAATAGAGATTATGGTGAATGGAAAGTAAGGTTAGAAGTGCGTTTAAATAACAATAAGATAATTTATGATGACAAAACAACTGACATGATGTTGAGAGAAATTACCGAGGGAGACTGGACAAAATTAATTGATCGTGACAAGTTTTATGACCTAATGAATGGTATAACAGAGGACTTAGAAATAATGGTGTGTTATTATAGTAATAATAATGACAAATTGAGTATAAGTAAGAAAGAGAAATGTTACAAAAAGGTACGACTATTACATGACGATGGAGGTTAGATTACGAAATCGCGGAAGGAACAGTTTAAGTATGTTAATATATGGTAATGACCCAGCTGATTTTGACATTGAAGTGTGATATAACTGAATAATTAATGATGACGATTTGTAAATACATGTTTAGTGAAAGTAATTGTATGTATTATAAAATGTTAGATAAACAATGTATGTATGTAGTAGAAATTGTTGTGATGATAATAATAATATTAATATTTTGCAGGTTACATAAATAACAAAAATAATTTGGAAGAAGATAATGAATGAGTTGTAGTTATTGCAATGGGTGAAAGTAATTAAAAATGTTGTTTTCAATAATTGATCTAATTAAAATAATTTGAAACGTTTAAATATTTTGCTTGACTTAAATGTTATATGGTTGAATTTTTCTAAAAAGTTTAAATTGTTTTATGAGACTTGATATTAATAAATAAATGTTAAATTGTTTGTATGAAATAACATTGTTGTTAAATGTTTCAGAGGTTACGTGGAGATATTGGTGTGTATATTTTGTGCTTGTGCTAGTAGATTGTAAGTATAAAGTTCATAATACCAATTAGATAAAATAAAAAGCTTACAGGTGTGAAAAGAGTTTAATTCAATAATAAACATGAATTGAAATAATGGTATTAAATAGAAATTGTAATTAAAAAGTAATAATAACCGAAAGGTGAATATTTGGTTTGAGTTGTAATAAATAGACTTTGACAAATATGTTAACATTAAAAGATTTATAGAAGGAAAAAATTTGTAGCAAGCAGATATGTCAGTATATGATGTAACCAGAATGTTTAGACTATGTGAGTGTTGAGACCGAGAGTGTTTATGAAAACAAGTCTGGCACACAAGTGTTTATGTAAACAGGCAGGTTGTGTGACCAATGTTTACAGCCAGATGTGTTGAAGTTGATAACTGTTGCAGCTTGATGAATCAGTATCTTGAGCAAAACCTTATTGTGACATAAAAGGATTGAAGTTAATTTTACAGACAAAATAATAATGAGGTAATTCCTGTGACATGGAGTTTGAGAAATTAAATAAAATTAAATCCACTCGGCAATTGAATCAATTGAAAATTTCAATAATAAATTTAAATTTATTCTGATTCAAACTTCAAATGTAATTGTAAAACAAATGAAATATGTACTTTACTTAAATGGGAAATTGAAGGAAATTTTGTGTAAATGCTGTCAAAAATGTTTGGGAAACTTAGAGATGTATATTACTGTCCAAGTAACTTGTATCAATGCCAATCTATATTTTATGTTTTAACTGTAGACTCCCCACCTAAGTGCGGTCATGACCTCACCGGACCATGACCGTGAAAGTAGTTAATTGTGACAAATCATGAATTTTACTTGATATACCCGGCTTGTGGTTTGTTTTATTTTGTTAACCCGGTGGTTTGTTAGACTTAGTAGGGGGGTTATTTTTTGGGGAATCTACCAAATTTTGGAATAGGTCTATTTTCACCCAGATAGGGATGGTAGTCCATTAGGGGTGTATAAATCAAGAATAGTAGGCGTAATAGCGAATTTTATTGTAACGCCGAAGCAAGGATGGGGGTGGAATAAAAGAAAAAAATGTCCACCCCTTCCGCATCAGTCCTTGTGAAAGCAACTAGACGCTACAGTCTAGGGGGGGTAATAGTGAGTGTGGATGGGCGGTGACCCAGTTACAGGTCACGAGGGAGATGTGGTTTACGGCGAGGATGAGGCTGAAAAAGGCCAAGAAGCCTAGCGCAGAACACATTAAAATGTAACGGGTATCAGGGGATAAGGGATTAAAAGGGGGGTAGTAAAGGAAAAAAAAATTTTATTTTATAGTAGCTAAGTATAAATGGATTTAATGTCATTTTGTATAATTAAGGTGTTATTTTGGATGGGCAATATTGTGTGGGGAATATTATTCAATTTAACTGGAATTTATGTGTACCACTGTAAACCAATATTGTTTTATGAATACTATTTTTTAGGGTCTATAATATAAAATGAGCCAGTACGTTGTCAATGAACCAGTACGGCTAAGAGGAAACGAATCAGTTGTGGGATATGGAGTGATGGAAGGCCGTTTGTCAATTTTTTTAATTGAATGTTTTAAAAGTCAGGCGATACTGGGTCGGGCATCTGTTCGATTTTTCGATGTTGGGATCTCGAACAGAGAAGTCCAGTAAGATCGGACGGGTGCTGTCACAGTCGCCAGACTAGGGGGGTAAGAACCCATGATTTAGTCGAGTGTTCAGGGGGGTTGCGGCGCCATATCCTCACTGATCCTCTTAGGGTTTAGGCAATAAGAGTTTGAACGCTCCAGCCTTCAATCTCTTATTGGGGGGGTATTGTAACGGTACGAAATTGTAGGGCCAAGGTAACATTTTAAAAATTATTATTTCCATACAGTCATTGTTCACCCTTGTAGAACCCCGAGTTAGTCAACCAGATAGGCTGTGTTTATTACAGAATAAAACGGCTGGATATTACGCAAATAGGTAACAAGTGTAAAGACAGTTTCATTTGGCCAAAACATTATAATTAATAAAGAGCTCATTAATTAAATAGGAAGTTTTAAAAAAGAAAAGTAAATTGAGTGAGTGTGTGTATGGGTTATTAAAAGTACTGGCTCAACTAGAAAGCTGTAGTAGTCGTAGTCTATACAAAATTATTGGACTAAAATTAGTAAACATTTTAAATATAAAGAAAACGTAATAATCAATGATAGAGTATTTAATTAAAATAAAAAGAGTAATTAAAAGGTTCATTCTTCTATAAACATGTGTTAGTGTAGTTATTTCGCCGTAAACCATTTCCTAGTTTTCTGTGTTGACAATTCGTCTAACGAAATTTGGGATTTTCTGGGTTTTAAGGGTGGTCAGATAGCGGGATTTTATAAGGGCAAGAGTGTAAAGTTTACATGTATATCTAATAAAAACATGTTGGCGACCTTGGCAGTTTCAAAAGGTAAGTTTTACGGGGACCATGACGGTAAGTGAAATTCTGGCAGCGGTAAGTATTATTTTATGATGAGTAATTTTTAATTAAAAGGGTAGAAGGCGAGGACCTTCACAATTCGAGATTAATTATACCGGAAGGGCTAATAGAGAAAATAGTGGGGGATTGTCACCTTAGGTATGGGCACTTTGGGGCTAAAACGTGTGTAAACATATTAAAGGAGTCATGTATATTTAAAAATATGGAGAGGCGTGTTAGAAAATTACTCCGGGGGTATGATCTATGTCAAAAATCCAAAGTGGTCAACTATCAGTTGGAAGGAGAGTTAAAATTTATGCAAGTAGAAAGGCCTTTTGATTTAGTTGCGGTCGATTTGTATGGCCCATTACCTAAGGGTAGGGGAGGAGTGATGTATGTTCTTTGTAGTATTGGATGCCTTTTCTAAATTTGTAAAACTTTATAGTATTAAAAGGGCGACAAGTAAAGTTCTAAGTTAGAAGATAACACGGGATTACATGGTCAACGTAGGGAAACCCAAAGTTATACTTTCGGATCATGGGCCCCAATTCATTAGTGGGAAATGGCAGCAGACTCTGGGCTGGGAAGGTATAATACCTAAACACACCGCTGTATACCATCCGCAGTCAAATCAAGCCAAAAGAGTGATGAGAGAAATAGGTAGAATTTTTAGGGCATATTGCCGTACCAAACATAGTGAGTGGCCTATGTACGTGAAGAAAATTGAGGATTGGTTAAATTGTACCACGCATGAGTCTACCGGTTTCACACCTTATGAGTTGGTGAAGGGAACACGCCCACAAAGAATTTTAGAACAACTGTTTGAGTATCCACCAGAAGGTACTACCATTGATAGGTGCGAAAATTTATTAACGAAGGGTGAGAGGAGAAAACGTAAACATGACGCAAAAGGTAAATGTACCAAGTATGAAATAGATCAGCTAGTGTTGGTGAGAAGACATGATTTATCGAGTGCACAAGATAAAGAAATTAAGAAGTTCTTTTTACTGTATGAGGTAATAGAGATCAAGATGGGCAACGCGTATGTATTGCAAAACCAGGTAACGAGGGAGATAGTGGGTATGCACAACGTGACCAATTTAAAGATTTATTGGACAAAATAGAAATAGATATATATAACCACTGTATTTAAATATGTATATGTAAAAATGTTTTCAGAAGGGACTCTCCTCCATTTCGGGCGGTCACGGCTTCACCGACCCTGACCGTGGAGTTTGGCTTGGTAGGGGCGGGCCATGGTTGGAGTTCACCTCAGAAATGGGGTGCAACGACGATGGTCATCCTCTGCAAACAAATTGGTGGAAGTAGAAATTTTCCAATGTGATGAATGGGGAGGGGGACCCCTGCTAAGTTTGAGTAGACCTTAAGGTCATAAGTGTATGTAAATTGTTGGGCACCATTAAAAAAAAAAAAAATTATTTTTTGTGGTTCTGTCTGTAGTTGGTGCCCATAATTGTTAGCCTATGAACGTTAACTGACAAGTGTTTTATGCAGACAGAAATAATGGTGATACAACCAAATTGTTAATTTGTACCCGTTATTTGTGAGGTATAGTAAAGACATGGTGAAGCTATAATGTAACTATGGGAATATGTAATAGAAGCTGGACACTTAAACTGTAACATTTGTAATTTTTATTTAAGGTCAGAACTGACCGGTGTATTGTAATATACTATGTGTAACTTTTGTTTAAGGGTAATGTAAGGCTGTGTAAATATAAGACATGTATAATACATGGTAAAAGCGATTCCCCATTTTCGGGCGGACACGGCTTCACTGAACCCTGACCGTGGATTTGGCTTACAACCAGCTACGGCCAGGCTTATTGTACCGTGACCATAGTTTATTTTCTAAATTGGTGAAATTATAAATTCAACTGGGGTGGAATCAGGGGAACTAATCTAATATAACTTTGGAACAGTGGCTATACACCTATTGGAAGGGTGTTAGACAGTTTAAGGGTTCGTAAACATTTATTTTAGTAGGATTACTGCTATCCTGAATTTTGAGTAATGCCAAAGCAAGGATGGGGGTGAAATAAAAGAAAAAATGTTCACCCCTTCCGTTTCAGTCCTTCTGGAAGCAACTGGGCGAGACAGTCCAATGGGGGGTAATAGCGAGTGTGGAAGGAGGAATTTAAAATAAAAAATGAAAAATAAGATAGAGAGAGTGATAATTAAATCACAAAATAACGAGTAATAATATAGTGTTAAAATACACATATGGTTGACTGTACGTATAGTATTGTATAATTTTTGTGTTCATCATGTATTGTATACAGATTGATGATGAGGAAATTAAAAGATAAAATGAGATGTTTAAATAAAAGGTAATAGGAAGTTGTTGTTTACTTAAATTCCGATTGGAATTGGTGGATCATTTTGAATTTGGAATAATAAATTATAAGACTATGTTCATGTTGGAGGTTTGAATTAAAATATATCGTGTTAGGTTAAGGAGTTATGTTAGACCATAATGTGTGTATTAGAAGTTAAGAAAAGCCAGTACTTCGAAAAAGGCAAACCAGTACGACTAAAAGGAAAACAAATCAGTTCAGGATCTGGAAAATGAAAGGTCAGTTCGTAATGTTTTATTGATTGTTTCAGAATCTGGTGACACTGTGGTGGCGACTCTGTGCTGGCCGGTGCATCAGGGCAGGGGCGTATAGTGCCTGCCTGGCTTTGCGGTGTTAGGATCTTGACACAAAGTCCAGTAAAGTCATGCAGGTGCGGCCGCAGTCACCGGATCAGGGGGGTGAGTAACCCATGATTTTAATAAAATTTAAGGGGGGTCATGGCGCCATATCCGAGCTGATCCTTTTAGGTTTTGTCAATGAAAGTTTTTATGCTTCGGCATAAAACCTCTCATTGAGGGGGTATTGTGACGGACAAAAAGGGGTGAAACCATTTTTGATAATTTTGATTATGCAATAATCCGATTTATGTGAAACCAGAATAAAATTCGATTTTAGGAATCTGCATGGAAGTTGGAAACACGTGTCGATGAATTGACAGCTATTTTTAACTGTACCAATGGATGAAACAGCCAAAGCGGAGTTCTATATAACCATATATGGGCACAGATTTTTAATTATTAACTGATGTCACAAAACGTCATAGACCGATCCCTTGTTACAAAATGTTGGAATGCAGTCCAGGCGTCGCCCAGCCTTAAAAATTTGCCAACGTGGAACGTCCAGCAGAGGAAGGGGGTATCATGTGACCCACGAATATATTATTCGCTCCGAGACCATCATCGTTCTGTTTCGAACAACTATTTAACCCGCCCGGGTGTGTTCAACCAAAGTCCGCGGACAAAATCAATTTTGACTTTGAGCCAGTAAAAAATGTAATTAAAACACAGTTCATGAAATATCTACAAATGTCAACTGCATAGAAAAAGTAAATTAACAGTTTAACCCAGTTCCGGAAAGTTTTAGTGAGTGTAGGAAGAAAAAGTGTGAACGAGAAAAGATGCAACATATGGAATAGTGTTACAACACAAATAAGCCACCCCAATACCAGGGATGAAAAAGATGATATACTAAATATAAAATAATACTTCATATAAAATAAAATGTTTAATATAAATAAAATATAAAGACAATGACACGACAAACGACAACATGACCTAACCCAAGTGATTGACCAAACAAACAGGAAAACAAAGAAGGGAAAAACCGAAACCAAATAAGAATAAATCCAATTGAAGGAAGTGAATGAATCCATACAACCAAATGAAATAAAACCAAACGAGAAGGGGAGAACCAAATTAAAATGAAGCCAATTGAAAATGAAGGAGAAGAAGAAGAAAAATGAAAATGAAACTAATCAAGTGTAAAGGAAATAAAGTGAAACCAAGGGATAAGAAACAAACCAATAATATAAAATAGGTAAGGGAGAAATGGTACACTCAAGTATAATATTGGGAGTAAAGCCAATGATTATCCAATATCAGAAATAAATATTATTATCAATTAAATAATTAATGTAACTGATTTAACAAAACCCAGTAAAGTAATATAATAATAATTTAAATTAAATTAAAATCTATTTAAATTAAATTGTTTTGTCAGTTAAAATCCATGTGTGCGTGCTGTGTGTGTGTGTGTACGCGCAGGTGTGCGTGTGTATAAGCATGTGCGTGTGTATGTGCTGGAGCATACGTGTGGGTATGTGTATGCGCGCGCGTGCGTGTGTGTGTGTGTCCATAGATTATTGTATTGTCATCAAAGACCAACGTCTGTGCAAAGTTTCAGAATTTTTTATCGACAATAAGTGTCTGAAATAGAGCTTGTAAGATTTGATTACAGACAGACAGACAGACAGACAGACGTGACAGTGAGTTAAAGAAAAGTGTGTAAAAAGAAAAGTACGCTAACCCAAGAATTAGAGTTAGATGTAATAAAACTCTATAGGAATATAACCTTAGTAATACTATGTATAATATTTGTAAAGAAAGAAATAGTGAGAAAGTAAAGTGACAAAGAGAAGTAATTATAGGGATTACCCACTAAGAAACACTTAATGTAAACATTTAAGGAGTACAATAGTGAAAGTGTAAAACCCCAAAATAGTTAGAAACCATATTTATGGTAATAAAACGCTTAATAATCAATAATAAACAATAACTGATTAATGGTGAAACAAATAATAATTAAGAATAAGGTTTTAATGATAGAATTAGATGTAAGCACTTCATGATGTGGGATAAACACTGAAGAGTGATGAGGAAACACTATGTGATTAAAAGTGAACCAAATTAATAATTAAAAATATATGGTTTATGATAATATTAAATGTAAATAATTAGTAATAAGAAATGAACACTGGAAGGTGATGATGACATTGTTAATTAAGAAAGGATTTTAAGAAAATTAAGTTTAATTGTAAACAATGGTAATTAAAAGGGAGAATCCCATGAAAAGATAAACAGCTAGTGTTAACATGGATTGAAGGTAAAGATTAATTAGGGAATAAGAAGTTAATAATTTAATCAATAAACACCCCATATTATAAGGGAAAATCAATTAAGTAAATTCAAAAGGTGTGATATTGCTTAACACCCAAAAAATAGTAATTAATGAAATGAGTTTTAAACTAACTTTACTTAATAATTGTTAAATAATTGTGTAATTATATTTATGAATAGGATATGACTGAAGAAATTGTACAGAGCATACGCCTAGATGTTATGTCTTTAATTGATGAAGAATAGGGAGTGGTAGCCATATTGTTAACAAAGGCAAAATAGATAATTAAGAAATTAAGACAATACAAATCTAATTACACTAGAAAATCAGTTAATGTAGAAAATAATAGAACATATGGGATACAAATGGGATAATAACAAAACAAAACACATTAGAATAAAATGAGACATCATTTGTACAAATTCAGTAAATATGATCAATGGCTACTAGTGCCTCTGAAATGCCTAACTGTCAAAACAAATAATTGCAAATTGTATAAAATCCACAACGAAATTAACAAATCTAAGGCGAGTAACTAGCCAAGAATAATGTGTAAATCATTTTAAAAGAAAAATGTTGCAATAAGAACTTAAATTAAAAGAAATATGTAATTAACAAATGTTAACATAATTGTACAAAAGTTAATATCTAATAGAACACAACCTTATGAGGTATTAATTTAATCTTTGAAAGGAAAGACAAACAGTAGTGATAATATTTAATACTCAGGAAGGAAGACAGAAGAATAAAAGCAATCAGAAAATATACAGTAATTTTGAATAAAAATTCAAATATAATAACAATGGTAATAAACCATGCCTTAGCCAATCAAAGGTAATAGGTAACCATAGAAACGAGCCGTTGGTTACTAATTTTCTGTTAATTCTCATTACTCGTATAGTGACGCTTATATAGTAGGGACGCAACATTTTGTATGGCATAAATTTTACTTTAAAATGTTAAAAAACTCGTCAAAAGTCAAAAACATATACAAGTGAGAAGGAGATGAAGAGTAATAACATTTAACTGATGTCCAGGAACAATTTAAATGAAAATTAAAAGAAGAAATTCCCAAGACTAATCTGAAAAGGACACCAGCCGCCTAAATCACTCAAAATTGATGAATTTTCCATTTCAAATGAACAACGATCTATCACAAACCTTCTGAACTGATAAGTATCATTTAAATACCCAAATTCCAGGAATAAAAGCACTTCAAATATTTCTCAAATCTATACGAACTCTCACTATGAATTGAAAATACTTTCCTTCAAGGATTAAATAAAATAAACTTACATAGAAAAACTTGTTAACTAAAAAATAACTTCGCATTAGATTGCGAACTTTTGAAACACATATTACTACACTGCAGAACAAATTGTAGCCACATTTCATATTATTTAAGTACGAATAATGTAAGGTAGTGTACTTTTTTATTGTAATCATACTGAATACTTTCCTTGTAATCAAAAGGACTCCAGATTTTGAACAAGTATAATTGTAAACTATAAACAGCAGCCATTACTGCATTGAATAGCTCGTTTCAATATCGATTTCGTCAAACTGAGAGAAAGCGTTTCATGACTAATGTCGGAGCAAATTTATTAAATACCAAATAATAATATTATTGTCAAACTGCATAATTACCAAACAACCATTAAAGAAACAGTACAGAGTGTAACCATTGTTTTTATTTCATAGGGAATTGTATTATATGTGTGTGTGTTAACGAACTTACAGAATAGACGACTAGCGCTTTCGCTACCTGTTCAATATAGCAAGCTGTACAAAGGCGGGAACTGATTCGAATGCCCCGGCCGTCGTCGCTGAAAACACCTTTTTAACACATTATCTCATAAATTTAATTGTTTTCAACAAACAATTTGTCGCCACCCAGGATTCACAAACCCCTATGGAATTACAGGTAAGGTTTCCACTCGGTTGTACTGATAGTTGTGACATCGCTACGGACTTCGTTAGCGGCAACCATTGATGTAACGACAAGGTGTGAGACGAACACACTAACACTAACACATACAATACAGAGTGTACACACATTTTACAGAGACGACTCAAACTCTTCGTTACAATAGCAAAGACAGATAAGTACAGTGAAACAAATCGATCAGTCAACAATTAATTCATCAATTCTTCAAAAAATTACTTTCAAAAATGAGATCTCAAATATAAAAAGGGGGAGAGATGAATGAGAGAGAGAGAGAGAGAGAGAGAGAGAGAGAGAGAGAGAGAGAGAGAGAGAGAGAGAGAGAATGTGGAGTACTGGTTAGCTTTCAAGTAGTAAGTAAGATTTAATAAGATTATAAGAATTATGTTTGTTCAGTAAGGTGATTTGTTCATCACCAAATAAATGGGGTAATACCTTTGCAGTTATAAAAAGAAAATGAAAATAAAAAGAATGTCTATTTCGCAATGACCACGTGTTAAGTGTACATTATTACGCTATGACCTTAGTCTGTTTACGTTGTCAAATTCTCGCCTAACGAATGCTGGAACCTTCTGAGATCAGGGAAATTGAAGTAAATTAGTCAAGCGTTTTATTTTAAGTATCACGGTTTGCATATTTAACCAGAAATATGCTGGCGGCCCTCTGAATATAAGTGATGAAATGCAAGAGGTAAGTGTTAAAATATTAAAAGTAGGTAAGGTTCTGGGTGGAAAAGTTTTAAAAAGTAAAAGTAAAGTTACATATTACTGTTTTCACTGAAAATTATTAATAATAATTTTTTTTTGTGTGGGCTCCAAATTTGCAAAAAGTCCAAAAGTCCAAGTGTGTATCAAGTTAATAAAGGAAATTTTAACTAAAATATTAACTTGTGTTTACTTTTGAAATTTTGAGATGCTGGGGGCCAAAAGTGGGTGAAAGTTTGATAAAATCACAAAACATTCATGTGGTATATATCAAACTAAAGTAACTAGAATTTAACTAAAATCTGAATGTAGTGTTAATTGGTGGAATTTCAAAATTTTATGACTCCAGAGACCAAAAATGAGATAAAATAATTTGAAAAAATTTAGCTGGGAGTCAGAGTAAAGGAATTTTAACACAAATCTGAATGTTTGCCATTTTTAACATTTATTCTATGGCAGCTCTACAACTGTTCGTTACTACACAAAAAAATAGGGTAATCAGGATGTATGTAATTTTTCTGATAAATGAAAAACTAGTATCAAAATTTATCCAATAATACGTATACTTCATTCAAAATAGTGAGCAACATCTGCAGCTAGGGAGATTACCAATATATTTATTATTACGGATACATTGTAACTGCATGGAACTGCACTGTAATATAGAAAGTTGTGATACAAGGAGTCCATGAACAGATTCCATCAATGGCATGATGTGGTTACATTGGTGGCAGAAAACCTATCCCATTACAATACACTGATTGCATCTCGTCAACAAATGCCATCATAAAAACAGTCCTTACAAACCATGGCTTTAATGAGAGGACTTGAAAGATAAATTGAAAAGATAGTTTCAGTATATATTAATACTACTACATGGCTCCGTTAACACAGAATCTGGAGAGGGGAAGCGTAGCAGCACTGGCACTGCTAGTTGCGCGGGAGTTCAGTACGTTCCCCTACACTGCTTGACGTTTGTACAGTCAAAGTAAAACTCACACGCGACCAGAAAATTTACACGTCCAAAAATTAAAGTTAAAGCATTATAATACTTGACCTGTACGCGTATGGTGTCAAAATTGTTATTCTACACCGTTTCAAAAATTAAGTTACTTTGACCATAAACATAAACAATATGAGCAATAAACTCCACAATTTCAATTAGGTACTGATCTGTAAAATATAACTAGTCGTGTCTCCGTTGTTGGTCAACATGAATGGATTATTGTTACTTCAGTTTGGAGCTTAGATATGTCAGTAAGGCTATTCAATGATTAATTGTTTTGTACTCTTCATACATGTATAAAGTTATGTTACTTTTGTTCATGATTTTTTCGAATTACAACATGAAACGTTTGGTAGTGAAAGGTTTTGCTATTACAAATACTAGTTATATAAATGAGTGAAATTTTGAGGAACAAGTGTATTCAACTGACAAACTCTGTAACACGAACACACGCAAATATTAATTATACCGCAGATAAACGCTACGATACAATTAGTAAATATAAATTCAAATGACAAACTCTGTAACATGAACACGCACAAATATTAGCCTAGAACTTGTAACGCAAATCGACGCTCACGATATTCACAGCTGGGAAACATACATTCAAATGATAGACTTTTGAGTATGACTGTAAACTGTTTGGTGGGGTGAGACTGTCTCTGAACTCCTTTAGTTCACATTTTTCCTGCATGTTTTGTTGATGTTGTCAGGTAGTACATGTTGAAACTCAAACTCAAAATTCTTTCTTGAATGAAGCATTCAACAGATATTACGGATTATCAGAATTACAGATCATTTTCAAGGCAAACGATTCGAAAAATTATATTAAAGGTACAAAAACTTTTCTATAACTGTATACTATCATTTGGCACAAGGACATTGTTAATTTATTACCTCTTTTCTCATGAGGAGAAATATACTATACAATAACAATTCTTACTGTATAGCACTCTCCAATATATTTTTACCTGAGGCTGGTTATCTCCTCTTGATAATGGTGTATGATGTGCTGATGTTTCAATGAGCTGAAGTAGTGAGTTTCTGAATGTTGCATGTGCCTGAGAAAGCCACTGTGTATGAGGTGACGCACTCTCTTTGTACTTGGCCCAGTGATGCCTGTCACCACTAGCGAGATGGTAAGGATAATAATCCACTTGGAAACTGTGCAAGTTAATCTGGAAAGCACCTCCACCTTTCAGATCAGGATGACAAGACCGTCCCGCTGAAGAATATATATTAGTTATTATACAAACAAAAATTATCAATATTCTTCCAATATTATTTTGATAATAATATTGGCCAACCTTTTATATAAATGCGTGTTAATTACTGTAATGAATAATACTTATATAATATAACGTGTATTTATTAAAATAAAATATGTTCCTTAACATAAGAAATGCTTCAAATGACATGCATGCTTGTCACAGCTTGGGACAAGTTTCTTTATACCCTTCTCAAAGAAGTTTGCCACCTATGTTTTTAACCATCCCTCCACAGCACTTTTGAGTTTGACATCGTTTATGAATTCTATGAAGACAAACAATTTTTCAGGTGCATAAAAAGATAAAAGTCACTTGGTGCCAAGTCTTAACTAAATGGGAGGGGGGGTGATAAAAAATATTCCATTTGAATTTCTGAATATGCATGTGGCTGTGGCACTGTGGTTGCGTTGTCATGGAACAGGGTGATGCCTGAAGACAACAGGCTGTACTGGTGATTCTTATCCCTCTTCTCAGGTTTTCTAGTATTTGAGAATATAGTGTAGGTTTTATTGACATATGACATTCCAGGACTACAACATGTAAGACACCGCGAATCTCCCAGAAAACTGTAGCCATACTCTTGTGCAGCAAATGTTTGCTTAAATTTTTGTTGGTTTAGATGATGAGCTAGCTATACTACCATTGCATCGACTGATGTTTGGTTCCTGTGTTTATATATGAGGCCCAAGTCTCATCTTCAGTGAGAATATGTTTGAGATATTCATCTCCTTCAGCATGATACTAGTCCAAAAGCCTCCTAGTTGCTGCCATTCTTTGATTTTTATGGGTCTCGACGAACATTTTTGGTACCCATCTAGCACAGATTTTGTGGCAATCATGCTTTTGGTACAGAACAGTTTGTGATATATTAAGAAAAATTATCACTTAACTTGCTTATCGTGAAACGTATGTTTACACAAATTTTGTCATTAACACGTTGAGCAAGCTTGTCAGTAAGTTTTTATACATCTAAAAGCAAGCTCCATAAATTTTTTATGTCTAAAAGGACTGACTGAAACTGGTTGAGGCAGGCAAACAGGGAATCTTGAATAGAGAAATGGAGTGAGGTGGGTAAGAAGACTGAGAAGGCAATGGCTCTTACACGCCTTCTCAGTACGGTGCAGGAAGTGGAAGTAGATTTGGAAAGATTGAGAGTTCAGAATTGGAGATGAAGAAGATGAAGTTCGGAGTTGGAGATGCCTTTTGAGATGATGAAGCAAGTGGAAGTGAATAGTGGAAGAAACCGAGGTCTATGCAAGTCTGTACTGCTCTGGGTAAACAAATGGAACTGCAACACAATATTCAGGAAGTACTATAGTAATACATTCATGTACCATTTAAAAGACACATCTGAAATACAAGCAATCCCTCATACTATGACTTCAATGTTTACTTGATAAAGTAATTAAATATCGGTATGGAGAACCATACAGGACTTCCATGTTCTAAGATTTATATTTAAAATCATTTTCAAAATGAAATATTTCCATAGAATCTACTTCTTGCTACAGCCTTAACCATAGTCCTATGGTCACTAACATGTACCATCTCACGTTAGCGCACCTGATTTTCACTGATGATGGCAGTTGATAGCACTCCAAAACGTCTGATTTTGCAGAAAACATTGGACCACGGCCAAACTGCCTGGGAAGGAATTTTAACAACAAACTACTTTGTTGTTTCTGATAACGTAGTACACATACAAAATTATCCCCTCCCCCTTCAACTATCATTTTCATTTATAGAAAATTACCCCCACCCTTTAAACTACCCTATTCACTTATAGATATTTTATCTACCTTTCTACAGTGGATTATTATTACCTTCTTTGCAGGATACTTTATTTATCAAAATTAAGTACTTCACTCTTCTTAAACGTAAAACCTTGCAGGTAAACTACCCCTTCCCCTTAACCAATCTTCACCAAAATCAATAGGCCTTGAGTCCTCTACAACTCAGGCACATATGCAAAAAATTATTTGATTTTGTTTGAATTTACGGCAGTTATCATTCGCCATAGAAAAAAATCGGTATGGAGAACCATACATGACTTCCATGTCCTACAATTTATATTTAAAATCATTTAAATATTAATTAAATAAGTGGATGCTTGAGTTCTGAAGAAATTACGTATCAGCTAAAATGGTACCACCATTTCAGGTGGATTAAGACTATCCTCAACCTTCGTGAGGAAGGATTGTACTTTTGGATAAAATGTCTGTAGGTCGAACGAAGAGCTAGCTAAAGGTATAGTAAAATTGAAAGTTAAGGGCATATGCGCAGAAACCAATTTATGGATGGACGAGTCCACTTTGAAATTGTGAATGGCGGGAGGGTAACGGAGGATCAGCTGGTATACAAGTGAAGGTGTTGCCAACTTTGCATATGATGTTTTAGTTACCCATTCATTGTTAGTTACTGTGTGACGTACTATCTCAATCTTGCAATCTATATATTAATACGTGAAGAGAAAACTTTGTACCCCTTTTTAAGCATATTGCGCGCACGGAGGAGTGTGAGATTTGGCATAGTTAAAGTTTATATGGAGAAGGAGTGCAGAAAGCTAAAATTTATATATGTGTTACAAATACATTAAATAAAATAAAATAAAATAAAATAAAACATTCATTTGCACTTGAAAATTCATTTAAACTTTTTCAAACAATGGTAATTGTTAAAAATAAAATAATTTTGTTGCCAGGCAATAAAATTATAATTTTTTCATTTTAGTGTACGTTCATACTGCCAATGTCAAACAGATAATAGTCTGTCGTTTGTTTACGTTCATACTGCCAATGTCAAACACATAATAGTCTGTGGTCAAACAGTTGCATAGGGTAGAGATTGTCGCCAAAGAATTTTAAAATGTTGCCAACAAATAATTACTGACAGATTGACTGAATGAGCTGTGAATTTTGTGCGATTTCAAATGTTCCTTTTTCAATAGTCTGTGGAGTGTATGTCAAGGCGAAAAAGCGTTTATTTTATATTTTGTATATTAGATATCTGTGTTTTATATATTAATGTGCAGTTGAAAGTGAGATACAGCTTGCTTAATATACACCTGTTGCAAAAGGAAAATTTTGTAGCAGCAATTTGAATTGACTTACTCTCGCCTAATTATTATTGGTGGTTTCAAAAAAGTGAGTACATTTTATTATTTTTAAATTAAACCCTGTCTAATCTTAGTTTCAGTAATTTCATTACATGTTTTTTTTACATTCAGATATTCGCACCTACTTCCATTATGCCTCGACATAGAACATTGACGGGTCGGAGTGAGAGACAAAGAAGAAGGAATATATATTCGCGTGAAAGTCAAAATGATAATAGACCAAATGCAAATTTAAATAGTGTAAATAGTATAACATTGATGGGTTGGAGTGAGAGACAAAGAAGAAGGAATATATATTCACGTGAAAGTCAAAATGATAATAGACCAAATGCAAATTTAAATAGTGTAAATAGTATACAAAATGATGAAATTATTTTGAGGGATACATTTAAATGCGCACTGAATGTCATTCCAAGACATTTTAATACTTTTGATTGTGTATTAATGCATTTACAATGCAGGTTTTGCAATGCAAAACATTTCGAATCTGAGGTCACTTTAGGTGAAAGGACTGCATTCACTTCATGTTGTCAAAAGGGTAAAGCAATATTACCGGCCTTAAGTCAAAATGAATACTTTAAATCATTGTATGATGGACTTACTTCAAATGAACCTTCAATAAAAAGAAAGTCAAAAATTTATTTTGAAAACATTCGTAAATACAATTCATCATTTGCTATGGTTAGCTCAGAAGCTAAAATTTTGGATACAGTTACGCGTGGAGTGTATCATTTTAAAATACATGATGTTTTTTATCACAGATCAGGTCCAATGACTGCTGGATATGGTCGCTCACCATGTTATGCGCAATTATATTTTTATGATGCTGACACTGCTGTCAATTATAGATTACGTGAACACTATAATCAAATATGAAATAACAATATAATCCGCAAAATCTCTCTTGAATTGGAACTCATTAATTCTTTCATTCAGTCATTCATTGCAATGAAAGATCATTGTCAGAGAGTTGAAAATCAAAATAAAGAAATTTGTATGCTCATTAAAGTAAATCGTGATTTAGATCTATGGCATTATAATGATGCAGTTCAAACTGATGTAGCAGTAATATATAGTACAGTTGATGGTGAGCCACCCTTTGAACGAAATATGGTTTTGTTTTCAAAAGTTATAGGTACCATTAAAACTATCTCTGTTTTGGATTCATCATTGGACCCTTTAGCGTATCCATTACTTTTTACTTCCATATTCCTTAAGGAATGGAAGTATGGTGATGGCAAAAAAAATCGTGTTCGAGATTATTGCAGATTCTGATTCTACTACACTCAAAACATGAAAAAAAGTCGTTTTCCGAAAAGTGTCTGTGTGTGTGTCTGTCTGTGTGTCTGTCTGTCTATCTGTGTGTCTGTCTGTAGATTTTTTTCTATGGCAAACGATAACTGCCGCAAATTCAAACAGAATCAAATAATTTTTTGCATACAGCCCTGATTTGTAGAGTACTCGCGACCTATTGTTTTTGGTGAAGATCGGTTGAGGGAAAGGGGTAGTTTACCTGCAACAGTTTTTTTTTATCAAGGGAAATTTTTTTTTTTTGGCAAACGATAACAGCCGCAAATTCAAACAGAATCAAATAATGTTTCGCATACAGCCATGAATTGTAGAGTTCTCAAGACCTATTGTTTTTGGTGAAGATCGGTTAAGGGAAAGGGGTAGTTTACCTGTAACGTTTTATGTTTTAACAAGGGTATTTCCTATGGCAAACGATAACAGCCGCAAATTCAAACAGAATCAAAAGATTATTTGCATACAGCCCTAAATTGTAGAGTTCTCAAGACCTATTGTTTTTGGTGAAGATCGGTTAAGGGAAAGGGGTAGTTTACCTACAACGTTTTTTTAACAAGTGTATTTTCTATGGCAAACGATAACAGCCGCAAGTTCAAACAGAATCAAATAATTTTCTGCATACAGCCCTGATTTGTAGAGTACTCAAGACCTATTGTTTTTGGTGAAGATCGGTTGAGGGGAAGGGGTAGTTTACCTGCAACGTTTTTTTTTCTATGGCAAACGATAACTGCCGCAAATTCAAACAGAATCAAATAATGTTTTGCATACATCCCTGAATTGTAGAGGTCTCAAGGACTTTCGATTTTGGTGAAGATCGGTTAAGGGGAAGGGGTAGTTTACCTGCAACCTTTTACGTTTTAACAAGAGTAAAGTACTTGAAAATTTATTTAAACTTTTTGAAACAATGGTAATTGTTTAAAATAAAATAATTTTGTTGCCAGGTAACAAAAATAAAGTCATTTTGATTATAAAATATAAATATTTACAACAAGAAAAGAATTTTCAGTTTTCAAAATTTAAATATATTTTTATAAAACAATGGGTTCTTCATTGAGGTGGGGACCATGTCACTCACTCCATCTCAAGCCTCTCCCATTTTGCAGGAAAAGAGAACCCTGTCAAGGCTGATACTTTGACGACAGTGACAGGGCTTTCCACCAAATTCAGCAGAGTGACAGGTAGGCCCAACTCTGATTGGCTCCTCAGATTTCCCCAGCGTTAGTAGGTTCTATGAAAATATTTTATTTCAAAAATGATTTTAAATATAAATCTTAGATATGTTTTATAAATCTCATGTTGTATGTTTTAACATGGGTCATTTTTTATATGACGAACCATAACTGCCGTAAATTCAAACAGAATCAAATAATTTTTTACATATGTGCCTGAGCTATAGAGAACTCAATGTCTGTTGATTTTGGTGAAGATCGGTTACGGGGAAAGGGCAGTTTACCTGAAACATTTTTTGTTGTAACATGAGTAAAGTACTTAATTTTGATAAAGTATCCTGATAAGATCTTAATAATCCACTGTAGAAACATAGATGAAATATCTATAAATGTAGAGGCTAGTTGAACGGGCTGGGGGTAATTTTCTATAAATCAAAATTATAGTTGAAGGGGGAGGGGATAAATTTTTTTTATATGTGTACTACGTTATTGGCAACAAAGAAGTATTTTTTTGTTAAAATTCCTTCCCTGGCTGTTTGGCTGAAAATGATTTTAAATATAAATCTTAGAATATGGAAGTCATGTATGGTTCTCCATACCGATATTTCCAAATGGTGATACTGGGTGGCATATCAATATTTCTCATAATGTACCAACTACATCTAATTCAAGAGCGCCCAGAAATAAATTAACCATGCTTCAGTATGCAGCCTATCGACTTGCAATTAGAGAAGATTTTAGCATGTTGCACCATTCACAAAAATTATTTCTGCAGTGGATAGATGATAAGTATGTGAGAATAGAGGGCACAAGGTTACATTTCATTCGACAAAATCAAACAAGTCTTAGGTCTGAAGTTTACAACAATACGTGAAGAGAAAACTTTGAACCCCTTTTTAAGCATATTGCGCGCACGGAGGAGTGTGAGATTTGGCATAGTTAAAGTTTATATGGAGAAGGAGTGCAGAAAGCTAAAATTTATATATAATATGTGTTACAAATACAGTAAATAAAATAAAATAAAACATTCATTTGCACTTGAAAATTCATTTAAACTTTTTCAAACAATGGTAATTGTTAAAAATAAAATAATTTTGTTGCCAAGCAATAAAATTATAATTTTTTCATTTTAGTGTACGTTCATACTGCCAATGTCAAACACAAAATAGTCTGTCGTTTGTTTACGTTCATACTGCCAATGTCAAACACATAATAGTCTGTGGTCAAACAGTCGCACAGAGTAGAGATTGTCGCCAAAGAATTTTAAAATGTTGCCAACAAATAATTACTGACAGATTGACTGAATGAGCTGTGAATTTTGTGTGATTTCAAATGTTCCTTTTTCAATAGTCTGTGGAGTGTATGTCAAGGCAAAAAAGCGTTTATTTTATATTTTGTATATTAGATATCTGTGTTTTATATATTAATGTGCAGTTGAAAGTGAAATACAGCTTGCTTAATATACACCTGTTGCAAAAGGAAAATTTTGTAGCAGCAATTTGAATTGACTTACTCTCGCCTAATTATTATTGGTGGTTTCAAAAAAGTGAGTACATTTTATTATTTTTAAATTAAACCCTGTCTAATCTTAGTTTCAGTAATTTCATTACATGTTTTTTTTTTACATTCAGATATTCGCACCTACTTCCATTATGCCTCGACATAGAACATTGACTGGTCGGAGTGAGAGACAAAGAAGAAGGAATATATATTCGCGTGAAAGTCAAAATGATAATAGACCAAATGCAAATTTAAATAGTGTAAATAGTATAACATTGACGGGTCGGAGTGAGAGACAAAGAAGAAGGAATATATATTCGCGTGAAAGTCAAAATGATAATAGACCAGATGCAAATTTAAATAGTGTAAATAGTATACAAAATGATGAAATTATTTTGAGGGATACATTTAAATACGCACTGAATGTCATTCCAAGAAACTTTAATACTTTTGATTGTGGATTAATGCATTTACAATGCAGGTTTTGCAATGCAAAACATTTCGAATCTGAGGTCACTTTAAGTGAAAGGACTGCATTCACTTCATGTTGTCATAAGGGTAAAGCAATATTACCGGCCTTAAGTCAAAATGAATACTTTAAATCATTGTATGATGGACTTACTTCAAATGAACCTTCAATAAAAAGAAAGTCAAAAAATTAATTTGAAAACATTCGTAAATACAATTCATCATTTGCTATGGTTAGCTCAGAAGCTAAAATTTTGGATACAGTTACGCGTGGAGTGTATCATTTTAAAATACATGATGTTTTTTATCGCAATCAGGTCCAATGACTGCTGGATATGGTCGCTCACCATGTTATGCGCAATTATATTTTTATGATGTTGACACTGCTGTCAATTATAGATTATGTGAACACTATAATCAAACATGCAATAACAATATAATGCGCGAAATCTCTCTTGAATTGGAACGCATTAATCCTTTCGTTCGGTCATTCATTGCAATGAAAGATCATTGTCAGAGAATTGAAAATCAAAATAAAGAAATTTGTACGCTCATTAAAGTAAATCGTGATTTAGATCTACGCCGTTATAATGATGCAGTTCAAACTGATGTAGCAGTAATATTTAGTACAGCTGATGGTGAGCCACCCTTTGAACGAAATATGGTTTCGTTTTCAAAAGTTAATGGTACCATTAAAAATATCTCTGTTTTGGATTCATCATTGGACCCTTTAGCGTATCCATTACTTTTTCCAAATGGTGATACTGGGTGGCATATCAATATTTCTCATAATGTACCAACTACATCTAATTCAAGAGCGCCCAGAATGCTTTTATTTAAATTTATCAAATAAATTAACCATGCTTCAGTATGCAGCCTATCGACTTGCAATTAGAGAAGATTTCAGCATGTTGCACCATTCACAAAAATTATTGCTGCAGTGGATAGTTGATATGTATGTGAGAAGAGAGGGCACAAGGTTACATTTCATTCGACAAAATCAAACAAGTCTTAGGTCTGAAGTTTACAACAATTTAACAGATTATTTAGAATTGAACCCCAATGCCAATAATGTTGGCCGTAGAGTAATTTTACCATCTTCATTCAATGGATCTCCAAGAAATATGTATCAGAATTATTTAGATGCAATGTCAATTGTACAACATTTCGGAAAGCCTTCTTTGTTTATTACAATGACTTGCAATCCAAGTTGGCCTGAAATAGTTAGCAACATTGGTGTAGGTGAGTCAGCTAATTTTCGACCTGATATTGTTGTGCGTGTATTCAAGTCCAAACTGAAAGCATTAATTGAGGGCCTTACACTAAAAAAAATCTTCGGTAAAGTTGAAGCACTCATTTATACAATTGAGTTTCAAAAGAGAGGATTGCCTGATGCTCACATTTTACTCTCTTTAAATGACCAAGATAAAATTGTTAACGCTACCGATATTGATAAAGTTGTATCTGCGGAGATTCCTAACATTCAAACACATCCTACATTACATGAATATGTTGTAAAACACATGATGCATGGTCCATGCGGTGTACTTAATCCAAATTCTGTATGTATGAGAGATGGAAAATGCACAAAAGATTATCCAAAACGATTTAATGAATTTACATGTAAATCATTAAATGGACATCCATTAAACAGAAGGCGTGATAATGGTATTAATGCTGAAGTTCGCGGTAGTTGTCTCGACAATCGTTATGTTGTACCATACAATCCGTATTTACTTGCCAAATTTAACTGCCATATAAATGTTGAAGTATGCACTACAGTTAAAAGTGTTAAATACATTTATAAATACGTGTATAAAGGCTATGACAGTGCATCTGTTGAATCAGGTTCAGAGAGAAATGAACCAGGTCAAGAAATACAAATTGATGAAGAAGTTAAAAATTTTTTAAATGGCCATTATGTCGGATCAACTGAAGCTGTATGGCGCATCTATGAATTACCAATGCATTTTCAATCACATGTCATCATTAGACTTGACATTCATTTACCGCGTAGACAGAATGTTTACTTTCGAGAAGGGCAAGAACGTCAAGCAATTGAAAATGCAAGACAAACAAAATTATTAGCATTTTTTGAATTGAATCGATCAGATCCATCAGCGCATGAATATAAGTATATTGAAATTCCTTTGCATTATGTGTGGGAAGATTCCCGAAAAAAATGGAAGGGAAGGCGTGGAGGTGATAAAATCATTACACGCATATATGTAGTATCACCAAAAGACACCGAACTTTTCCATTTACGATTGCTTTTATTACATGTATGTGGTCCAAAATCATCTGAGGGTGTTAGAACATACAATGGAATTATACACACTTCTTTTGTTGAAGCGTGCCATGCTCGCGGCATTGCTTCAAATGATAATGAATGGCGCGAATGTTTAAATGAAGCAAAAGAATTACATTCACCAAAACAAATGCGAAATTTATTTGGTTACATTTGCGCATTAAATGTGCCAGCCAATGCATTGGCATTATGGAATGAATTTAAAGTATATCTTAGTGAAGATTTTTTGAGAGATTACAACGAAGAAGTATCCTTTAACACAGCTCTATTAGAAATTGAAGATATTTTGAATGTTCATAATTTGTCATGTCAAGAACTTGGTTTACCAGTTCCCACGTATTCGCAGAGAACAGACGAAGCAAATGCTATTGATCCAATAGAACAAGAGTTTCTGTTTTGTGAGCATTATGAAACTGCAAATATTGAACAGCGTAATCTAATTGATCGTGTGATTCGTCAAGTTTTGCACCATGATACTGGATCTACTGTTTTTTGTTTAACCGCTCATGCAGGTTGTGGAAAAACATTCACACAAACAGCAATCATTCACAAATTAAATTCGCTTAATCTTAGTTGCATTGCAACAGCGTTCAGTGGCATAGCTTCAACTCTATTACTTGGAGGTAGAACTTTACACAATGTGTTTAAACTGCCTATACCCATTTTGGAAAATTCTGTAGCGAATATTACCGCAAATAGTAGGTATGGATGTTACATAAATTCATCATCACTGATAATTATTGATGTAATTTCTATGTGCCCACTGCAAGTGTTAAAAATCATAGATAGATTATTGCAGGATCTATGCGATGAAAATGATAAACATAAACCATTTGGAGTGAAAACGATACTACTTCTGTGCGGTGATTTTCAGCAAATCTTACCAGTTGTCCCACATGGATCACGTGCAACTTTAATTGAAAATTGTGTCACAAGTTGGCATAAATTTGTTTATTTTCATAAAGTAACGTTTACTCAAAATATGAGAGCCTTACCAAGTGAAATAGAATCTGTCGAATTCTTGAAAAAAATTGGTAATGATGAAGCCCCACAATTCCCTCAGTTTGGTGAAAATATTATTCAAATACCTCAGCAATTAATAGGAGATGAAAATAATATTATTAATGAGGTGTATGGAAATATTTCCGAAAACATACTCTCAGATAACATATTGAAGTCAGTTATTTTAGCACCTAAAAATGATGATTGAACTTTTATTAATACTGATATACTTAATCGAATACCAGGTGAACAGAAAACATATCATAGCTATGATAAAATAATTTGTGATGATGACAATGAAATCAATAACTATCCAGTAGAGTTTTTGAATTCGTTGACTATTACTGGTTTGCCACCACATAAGTTCGTATTGAAAGTTAATTGCATCGTTTTACTGATCAGAAACTTAAATACAAAGGAAGCATTAGTCAATGGAACAAGAATGCGCATCAAGTGTATGCATCGTAATGCTATTGATTGCGAAGTTTTAACTGGAACCGCACGCAAAAAGAGAATTTTGATTCCACGTATAAATTTAACATATTCCGGTACTGTTTTACCATTTAACTTTCAAAGAACTCAATTTCCAATTATACCTGCATTTGCGATGACAATAAATAAGTCTCAAGGACAAACATTCGAAAAAATTGGAATTTTATTGAGGCAGCCAGTTTTTACACATGGTCAATTGTACGTCGCAGCAAGTAGAGTTCGATCATTCGATGGTTTGAGATTTTATATTTCCGAATATAATGGTCAAGGGCATTTAGCAAATGATGAAAGAGTTTTTACAAAAAACATCGTTTACACAGAAGTTCTGAATCATTGAATTCAATTTCAAACTATTTTAAGTTCAATGGAGAACATTTATTTTTTTAACCGCCCAGTTTTTTTGATTAAATGAAAAATATATGAAAAAATACGAGGCATGCATTTTTTATTTCATTTTTTATTTTTTATTAATTTTTTATTTAAATTTTATATAATCGAAAAAGATAGGCAAAATAACTGTGTGTAGCCTTGGTGAAACCTGGTCAGTATGGCAATAAAAAAAACCCAAGGAAATGTCAAAAAACGCGTTATTGCTTTTTAAATATGGCTTAGCCAAGCTAAACCTCATTTTTCCTATCTTTCATATTTTTCAAATAACTCGAAAATTAATGCATAGAAAAAAAAATTACATAAGCTTTGTAGCAGATAATCTTCAAACTGTTTTCGAACTTTGTACCTTACCAAAAATGAAATGTAATCCACTGGAATTGAAAACAATGTATCTTATACTTCTATGAATGTCAAGTCTCATTTTTATTAGCGTTTATTTGATTCAATAATAACATGAAAAAATTAAAACTGACAATGAATTATATCAAAAAATAAATACGAATACAAGCTGTAATTGTGTTCTTTTTCAACTGTTACTACCATTAAATTTTAAATTTCCTAGGTATTGCAGGAAATTAAAGCAAACAACACACGCTAATGACGTATTTGTACACGCTCACAGCTGACGTAATAGAACAAAATTCAAAAAAATTATATGCAATGATTATAGAGCTATACTCTTTGACAAAAGAACCTCAATAACGTTCAAACTTAAAAATTTAATGAATTATGGTCGAATTTTGACCGCTGGGCGACCACTAGTTGTTATTATTATTTGAATTATTATTAATTGTATCGTTGTTTTACAGCACTCATTTTTATTAGTTATTTAACTTTTTAGTTTAGTTTAGTTATTGATAGTTTTTATTCTGTATTATCGTAATTATTTGTGTTATCATCCAGTAATAAGATTTGTTAAAATGAATACTTCTCCTTCAACTAGCAAAGGCAGGAAAGTTATTCATAGTCAAGCACGGGAAATAATAATAAACAGTTTTGTGTTGTCCAAGATCAGGGGTGCCCACAGGGGGGGGGGATCATAGCGCAAGTTGCGCATTGAGAATTTTTGGGGGGGATTTTTCGGGTGTATTTTAAGGATTTTTTTGGGGGTTTTTTCAAGAATAACATTTTTAATCCAACATTGATGGGAATTGTTACCGTGTTTGTGCAACAAACTAAGCTATTAGTAAAAAACTAAAGCAATTGTATATCTTTATGATTGTTTTAACGAACTGGCAGCATAAATGTCTCTACCAGTACAACTAGTAGCAAATTTTGTTTTAGAATTTGGAAAACTGACCCTGACAGCCTGCAGCAACATCCTGTCAATGAGTCAGAGGGTACGTGAATAATAAATCGAGAATGTAAAAATGTGTGCGTGTGCTAAACTTGTAGACCGGCGGGCAGTGTGGGGGGACTTTTCAATTGGGGGGAGTGCTGAGACTTTTGGGGGGGGTTGCGCATTGGGCCTTTTGTGGGGGGGGCACCCCTGTCCAAGATTAACAAGATTCTTGCAATTCAATAATAGGAGGAACACGTTCCTTTATGTAATGATAAACTGCAGAGATAGTCGTGTGTAATTAAGGAGTGGAAGTGTACAGTTTGCAAATTCCACTGAGATAAGAACGGGTCAGAAAGGCTGTAGTTTTTTACGTCTCAGCAGTACACAATGACAGAACCAGATAACACTCAGATATGTTTATAAAACATTCTGATATGTAACAGCAACAAATTCCAATACGTGTGAACAGTACGTATCATTTGCTTGATTTGTATAGTAATACAATTACAGTATTATTATTATTATTATTATTATTATTTGATTTACATCGGAAACAATAAACGTATAATTCTTTTTTTAAACCCAGCTGTGTGACTGTACACACGCGCGCGCACACACATACATACATACACACACACACACACACACACACAGATAGAGATTCGTGGTGACAAACAAACATAACATGTCGATTGGACCTATTTTAAAATCTTATTATGTCCTTACGAATAAAAATAAATGCAATCTCTGGTCCTTTTCTCCATTTATGTATCACGGTGCAGACTTATAGTATACCTGTTACGCTCTGAAAGACTTTACTCTTTTATTTACGTTATTTCAGCATAATCGACTTTGAATATAAAACTCTTTGTTTAGACAAACTCGCGACATTTACAAACAAACCTTAACAGGCGCGAGTTTTTGTTACTATTAGAAATAATGTTCATAAGTTGGCAGCACCGTCTCTGATAACAGCAATTCTCTTCTCACATCTCACAGCGACTCCCACCACATCGCCTTTCCCCTCTGACCGTAAGAGTTTCACGCATTTCCATGCCGTTAACTTTCAATTTTGCTATATCTGCGATCTGATTCCTGTAATGAAATTGGACTCTCGCTACGAGGGGCCGAGGGATGTCTATAGTGTTATCAAAGTCTTTCCTGTCAATACTATACTAATCATTTTTCTTTTTTACTTCCGTGTTCCATAAGGAAATGGAAGTATGGTCATGGTGAAAAAAATCGTGTTCGAGATAACGGCAGATTCTGATTGTACTACCCTCAAAACATGAAAAAAAGTCATTTTTTGAAATGTGTGTGTGTGTGTGTGTGTGTGTGTGTGTGTGTGTGTGTGTGTGTGTGTCTGTGTGTAGACTTTTTCTATGGCAAACGATAACTGCCGCAAATTCAAACAGAATAAAATAATTTTTTGCATACATCCCTGAATTGTAGAGGAGTCAAGGCCTACTGTTTTTGGTGACGATCGGTTAAGGGAAAGGGGTAGTTTACCTGCAACATTTTATGTTTTAACAAGAGTAAAGTGCTTAATTTTGATAAATAAAGTATCCTGAAAAGAAGGTCATAATAATCCACTGTAGAAAGGTAGATGAAATATCTATAAATGAAAAGGGTATTTGAAGGGGAGGGGGTAATTTTCTATAAACTAAAATGGTAGTTGATGAGGGAGGTACTCAACAAAGAAGTAGTTTCTATGGAAACATTTTATTTCACTTTGACAAAATTCTATATTTTTGTAGGAATTATCAAACCGAATTCAAGTAAATGATTGGAACTGTATAAGTACCCGCAATACATTTTGATGTTTTTAATATGCGACTGTATCGATATATTACGGCGTGGAAAAGAAGAAGTATACTAATTGTGAATTGCCCTATTTCTTAATGTAAAGCAAAAATACGTGTTGTTTTCATTTGGTAATTAGGTAATAATGGTTTTGGGTTTTTAGTTTACTGCTAAAATAAATAAAAGCTGTGGTTGAGAAAACAACATTAAACGTGTAATACAATGCGTATAACAGAGTAACACTTAAAATAAAGAACCTAACGTTTTTAAGTTTATAAATTGGAAAAACAACAGCAAATACAAAATGAAAAATACAAATATTTATGGGTAATGAAATAACAAAAAAACACTATTAAGGAACGACAACGTATCCTCTACAAATTATACATAATGGATGTTTGTTTTTTGTTAGTCATAAAACGAGTACTTATCGGAAAACGAATTTTACCAAAAAAATGAGTTCTGCCACAAAAAAGTGACATGTAGGCCTATAATAATAGGCAAGTTGACCCTTGGGCCACTCCCGCCTTACTTCGAGTTGGGTTTTTCGTGGTTTTAGGAAAAAATAGTTTTACATTACACACGTATTGGTTTCCATGTATAATTTCAGTTTTCATGTTAACCTACCATAATCAATTTTTGGTGTCACAGCCATGACCCAGTGATAAATTACTACTACAGTCATTTTTCATTAAAAAATGACAAACGAAATCAATTGCAATCACCAGCCAAATATTTTGCAACATACAAAATTAAAATTTGTATAATTCTTTTACTACATAAAATTATGTGCGATATTCACTACATATCGAAGCCCAAAAATCGCATTATCGAAATAACTGTGGGTACGCATAAAGGCAGTACCAAATGATTTTATATATAGAACATGGACGTCATGTATGGTTCTCCATACCGATTTTTAAAATCGAGTCTTGATTTCTTTCTTTCCATTTGTCTTCCGATTTCCTCAACGACTATTCTGTTCACCCGTATAATTATAAATTTCTCAGCAAAACATTTCTTCCTTAATACGTTTGTGTCTCCTGTTTAACACCCACCATTCTGATCCATGTCATAACGCTATATTACACACTAGCCATCAGGGAGGTCAAAATATTTTCAAGGAGGGGCAATTTTCCAACGGAGAAAAATATTTATATATTTTTCATACACACACACACATGCACATATTAGATTATAATTCTCATATCATACTAGAAATAAGTACACAGATTGTATTAATTGCTTTAATACAACAACACTGCCCAGCGATCCACAGGAAGAAAATCGATGTCCATCTTTTCGGTTTGCACGCATTGTGTTGGTGTGGGTTTCGGCACTTTCCATTTAAAAAGCGTGCAAACATAAGAAAATAAACATGAGTGAGGCCAGAAATAACGTGAATTTTGTGTGTGTGTGTGTGTGTGTGCCCTGCTGCCCTTTTTATTGCGGTAATCACAATAATAAAACTTTGGAAAAGTAAACATTACATAATTGACATATGCTTGCCTGCCAGGAACGATATATTTTCACTCATACGTGATTTAAATTAAAATGAAAAATATAGAATTTTGTTCAAGTGAAATGAAATGTTTCCATAGAAACTACTTCTTTGTTGTCAATAACGTAGTACACATATAAAACTTATAAAAATTTACTTCCTCCATCATCAACTACCATTTTAATTTATAAAAAAATTCCCCCTCCCCCTTCAACTACCCTTTTCATTTATAGATATTTCATCTACCTTTCTACAGTGGATTATTATGACCTTCTTTTCAGGATACTTTATTTATCAAAATTAAGCACTTTACTCTTGTTAAAACGTAAAATGTTGTGCAGGTAAACTACCCCTTTCCCTTAACTGATCGTCACCAAAAACCATAGGCCTTGAGTCCTCTATAATTCAGGGCTGTATGCAAAAAATTACTTGATTCTGTTTGAATTTGCGGCAGTTATCGTTTGCCATAGAAAAAATTCTACACACAGACACTTTTCGAAAAATGACTTTTTTTCATGTTTTGATGGTAGTACAATCAGAATCTGCTGTTATCTTGAACACGATTTTTTTCACCATGACCATACTTCCATTTCCTTATGGAACATGGAAGTAAAATTATTCTTGTCAAAATATAAAACGTTGCAGGTAAACTACCCCTTCCCCTTAACCGATCCCAAAATCAATAAGCCTTGAGTCCTCTACAATTCAGGGATGTATGCAAAACATTATTTGATTCTGTTTGAATTTGCGGCAGTTATCGTTTACCATAGAAAAAATCACACACACACACACACACACACACACATACACACACACACACACACACACACACACATTGAAAAATTACTTTTCTTCATGTTTTGAGGGTAGTACAATCAGAATCAACCCTTATCTCGAACACGATTTTTTTTGCCAACTTTTATCATTGTTTTAACCAGTTTTTTGGTATGATTCTGCATTTTTCTCTTCTACATCTTCATTTTGTATTTTATTAAAGACTTTATAATTTTATTAATCTCCTTCGTTCCGTAGTCTTGTTCCTCCTCGCATTCTTTTGAAATGGCTATTCCATTTTACTTAAATAAGTTTTACTTTCTCAGTTAAATAAAATATTTCTTGCACGCCTGCTGCAATCCATATATGAATGTAACAACTATTACATTTTTATACTGTATATTGAATTTGGAGAAAAGATGACAATGACCTCTTACAAACGGGTTTATAGTTTTCATTTTTCTTTTTTTAACCAATCATAATGAGGAAGTAATACACTATCTGAAGTACTTCAATCACCACTGAATGTTAACTATTTTATCTTAACCATACAAGTACAGAACAAAAGACTTTCTGAATACAGAGTATACTTTCGTTTGTCATCTTGTTGCAAGAGGACATATATACTGAATAAATATAAATAATAACTCTGTAAGTCATTTGTTCATCATATCTGATGCAATCAACCACAAATGCCAGACATTCTCTTTTGTTCACTGAACTATATTAAGTAAGTTTTTTGAACGTAAGATTATCAATTTCAACGGTTACGTGTCTTCATTCAGTTTTATTTGTTTTTAGGCACTTTTACCGAATTACTATAATTATCATATCTTTATGTTAATTTATAAAAACAAAGTTATTAACAATTCATGTGTAGCGTTTTATGTTTACTGCTAATCATTTCATTGTCATTATTCACAGTGTGTATTACTGTTGTTATACATTCAACAATGGTTAATTATTAGTGTTGCGGATTTAATCAGTTAATTGAACCGATTAAAATTTGAACTTCGATTAATCAATCAAAACTACTTAATCGAATAATAGAGTCGATTAAAATTAATCGGTTGTTGAAATTTTTTTTTATGAGAAGTTGAAGCTTGTCCACCAAATACCTGAGTTATGTCTTATCTCTTGAACGAGAGTCCTGTTATTTTAAATCATTTAGTACTGGTGGAAGTTCCCAGAAAAACACTGAAAGAGAAAGGGTGGTGTAGTTGCAGTGGTTTTCAAAAGCCAGGTAGCGGCATGTCAGATTTAGTCCGTGTAAGATAAGATCTACAATAGAAGGCTGAGTCAGGTGCCTACTACTAATTGTCTGAGAGGGGGTGAGTGTAACAGGGCAAAAGAGAGGTAAAACCAATTTTAAATGTAATTTGAATATGCTCAATTTTATTTCGCCCAAGTGTAGCATCGAGACGGGCGTGGATTGGCATTGGTATGTGTAGGGGGCGAATGCGCCACCACACGTGTGTTCAGACGGCCAAGTTTCTCACACTATCGGCACGTATTAATGCATTCTTTCGCGTAGTGCGCGCAGGAAACTCTCAGTCGACTAAAAACCACTCCCCAGGCCGGGTGAATACATAGGCTGACGAGCCAAAATTTCATTAAAATGTATACCAAAGTGAATTCGAGAAAACAGTAAAACAGTTAATATCAAACAGTGCGGATGTGAGCATTTCCGCTCGCCGTCGGCTGCGTACCGTTACGCCCGCAACGAAAATGTGAACACAGCAAGTATAAAATATAAAATAACCCACTTATAACTTTATCAGAATCCATTAGCCGTTTAAAATACATAAGGTCAGTGAACATTAAAAACCAACATCCGTAGTGCGCGTGTAACGATGCGATGTCTTCTGGACAGATTTGCAGCTAAGTAACAAATTTATAAAACCAATTTTTCAGTACTTTGTTTAGATTCAATAAAATGAGCTCAGTTAGGGAAGTCCATGAAATTGTACTGCATGGATGAGTGTGTGATTGCATGAATATAATATAAAATATAAAATTTAAGCAGTGCTGGGTTGTGAAATATATATATATAATTCTATAATTTAAGACATGATTGATTATGTTTATTTTGGTGGGATTATGTGTATAAAATTATAAATGGGAAAGAAATTTTAATCTGATTCAATAACTACGCCTCATGGCGTATAGCAATGTGCTTTGTTTCCGAAATAGAATCTCATGTAACTATGTGTGGTTTGTTAATAAAGGGTAATGTCATTGGTAAATCTTACAATTAAGAGTAAGTTATTTCAAGTAACAAGACCCGCTACTTCCGGTTCGCTTAAACGAACTCGGCCCAGAAAGGTAAGTACATTTGAATTTCTTGTGTTAGTAACAAGATGGCGCCCGAATGAAATAGTTAATACAGAAAGTAAACAGTATGTAACTCAATTAATAAAAGACTAAAGTGAATTAAAGTTACATGAGTATGCTAAAAATAAAGAGTCCCACAAGAGCCTGTACTCTCATCCTAACAATGGGTGACCTATAGTAAAGTAAAATTGAAAGTTAAGGGCATATGTGCAGAAACCAATTTAAGAATTTATGGATTGTCGAGTCCACTTTGAAATTGTGAATGGCGGGAGGGTACCGGAGAATCAGCTGGTATGCAAGTCAAGGTGTCGCCAACTTTGCGTGTGATGTTTTAGTTACCCGTACATTCTTAGTTATTGTGTAACGTACTATCTCAGTCGTGCATTTGTTATTATTATTTCAATTTATTTTTAATTATATCGTTTGACAGTCACTCATTTTTATTAGTTATTTAATTTTTTAGTTAATTTCTATTGGTAGTTTTTATTCTGTAATTACAATTACATACTATTGTAATTATTTGTGTTATCATCCAGTAACGAGATTTGTTAAAATGGATACTTCTCCTTCAACTAGCAAAGACAGGAAAGTTATTCATAGTCAAGCAGGGGAAGTTATAATACATAGTTTTTTGTTGTCCAGGATTAAAATATTCTTGCAATTAAATTAATACGAAGAATGCGTTCCTTTATGTAACGAGAAACTGTAGAGATAGTCGCGTGTAATTACGGAGTGGAAGTGTATAGTTTGCAAATTGCGTTGCGATAAGAACAGTCAAAAAGGCTGTAGTTTTTTACGTCTCAACAGTACACAATGACAGACCAAACAACACTCAGATATGTTTATAAAACATTCTGATATGTGAAAGAATGTAAATTCTCACATCTCACAGCGACTCCCTCCACATAGCCTTTCCCCTCTGACCGTAAGCGTTTCGCGCATTTCCATGCCCTTAACTTTCAATTTTGCTATAATAGTAACAGTTGGACAGGTGGCGTGTTACAGTGTGTTTATTCAGGTGAGGAAAACTTGTGTTTTTCAAAGAGGCTACTTTTTGTGTGTGTGTGTTTCCTGATACCATGCGTGAAATCTGTGTTATGGCGTACGAAGACTTACGAGGAAGACTCGGTGGAAGTTTTGGATATAAATTGAACGACAGTGGTAAAGTGACGGACAGGAAAACCGTTTTCTGTAAGCTTTGTGGGAAATCATTTAGCTACAGCGGTAGCACTAGCAGTTTGCAATACCATTTAAAACACATCCATCCCTTACAAAGTGTTGCTGAATCATCTGTTGTTAATGCAAGTTCATCTCAGTCGAACTTGAATCATTTCATAGTGAAACCAATCTCTTCATTAAAGGAGGCTGAACTAACAAAATTGTGAAATGGATAGTAAAAGACAGTTGACCTATCAATATAATTTCGGATGAAGGGCTACAAGAAGTTTTAAGGGAAGATGTAGGTAGTAGTTCTTATAATCTTCCATCTAGAGACGTTGTAACTAGATGGAATGAGAAACTATATGATGTCGAACGATCCAAGCTGCTAGACAAACTAAAAGAAACTGAATTTGTTGGCCTTACAGGTGATTTCTGGACATCGATAGCAAATCAAGGTTATTTGGGTGTTAGTGCTCATTGGATTGATTCTAACTGGGCGTTCTGCAGCGCTGCGTTAGAAGTGAAACATGTGGTGGAGAACATAGTGCAGCAAATTGTATGGAAGAATTCGAACAAGTTGTGTCTGACTGGAATCTTCAAAGTAAAGTAGTTGCAAATGTACAGACAATGCCAGGAATATTGTTCTTGGTGTCGAAAATTCGAAATACGATAATGTTAGGTGCACTGCTCATACCCTGCAATTAAGTCTGAATACAGCAATTAAGAATGCGTCTATAGATAAACTGCTTTCCAAATGTAGAAAAATGGTGGGTCATTTCAAGCACAGTCCTTATTTAGAAAATCAGCTATGCCAAAAACTGAAAGAACTTAATATTCTGCAGTGCAAACTGAAACAACATATAGTCACCCGATGGAATAGTACATGCCTTATGTTCGAGTCTCTTCTGGAAGCCAAGGAAGGAATTGTAGCTATAATGTCCACCAATCCATCAAACATCATTCCATTAACTGAACTGGAATGGGAAATGACACAAAAAATGTATAAATGTCTTAAACCATGTTTGGAAATACGTGATTTTCTTGGAGGAAGTAAATACGTGACGGCAAGTGTTGTACTGCCCGCCATAACTCATTTAAGCGTAAGTCTAAAAATTACTGACACAGATCCTGGTTACATTACTCGATTCAAAACAGCTCTGTTAGGTGATTTAACGGAAAGAGTAAATGCCTGGCCTAAAATAGAAATGTATCAAGAAGCTACAGCTCTTGATCCAAGATTTAAATATTTGAAATGTCTTCCAAGAGAAGCAAGAGAATTAGTGTGGAACAGAATTTCCAATAAAGTTGTGACCACTGCACAAACAGAAATAAAACAAAATGTGAAGAAAAGAAAACTTGTTTTTGAAGAAGACAATGATGACAAGAGGGAAGAAACAGCTCCGTTAACACCGCTCACAACAGAGGTTGATGTCTACAGATCTTTGGCAGAACTGGATGATGACTTTGCAGACCCCTTACTGTGGTGGAAAACGCATTCCATTCAGCTTCCACTTCTTTCATCTGTAGCGAAAAAATTGCTCTGTGTTCCAGCTACATCGGTTCTGTGCGAATGAGTGTTTAGTGATGCAGGCAATATTGTTACTAAACGTAGAGCAGCCCTTGATCCGGACCATGTGAACACACTCACATGCTTAAAATCCTGGTTGAAGCAGTACTGACTAGGTGAGTCTAATGTTATACCATATCCTTACCTTCAAATTCATATTTGTCACTTAGTCTCCTGATAACAGTTCATATTATTAAATCTGTTCATACATATTATAATTATAATATTATTATTATTATTTGAATGTAATCCATGCTAATATACTGATTTTATAAGTTACTTAAAAAAAAAGTAACAATTAGATACATCTATTAAAATTAAATTTGTAAGCCATTAGTATGATAATTTTTTAGTACCCAAACACGATTAATCGATTAAACCTTCTTGATTAACCGATTAAATATTTTGATCGACAGCACTATTAATTATACATTATAATAGTACTATAGTTAATCTTAAATATAACTTGCTACATTTTGTAATGTAATCTTGGCAAAATTGCTACCTCATAATTTACAAACACTTTAGTAAAATTCAGTGGTAAAACTGTTTGCATACAAAATGTACACACAAAATACAGCAAAACAATTTTATGATCAATCCTAATTTACAGGATTAGGTCTGGTCAAATACGATAAAAAGTAAATTATAATAAGAAGTGATGGACACAAAGTATGAAAAAGTAGAAAACTACAATGGTTTGTTAATTTTATTGGAATGCCTGATAGTAGATTGGTTAAATGTGTCTGGGAAACAAGAGTGAAACAGGGATAAGCATGAAAAAAAAACAGAAGAAAACGGTAGAATGATAAATATTGATTCTATAGAGAAGACATGTGATATAGATGGAGGCAAAAAATAAGAAAATGTGCAGTACATTTGCACAGCACCTGTATACTTAATGGATTTTACATTGCATCTTAGAATATCACGAGAAAATCATGACACAGTGACAGATCATTAAAAATATTTAATACCAAAAATACCAATGATACCACAGATATTAATTGGCAGCTTCCCTAAATTATTTAATTAACTAGAGAATTAAAAAAAAGAAGATAATGGCAAATAGTTATACTTTATACTCAAAATAAATTACTATGTAAAAACTAATAAAATCTACAGACTGAATAAGACTGGTATGTACATAACCACCTCCTGGATCATCACTTAGATGGAGGTCGATTTTCTGACACCAGAAATGATATGACGTTTCGATGAAATCGTATCTAGCGAAAATGTCAGATATAACGTTATCTTTGCTTTCCTTTACACGAGCCTGTTGTGCTAATTGTGCCTGATATTCAGGAAGAACCTGTGAACAAAAATTAAAATTAACCTAAATACGACTTTTGAATGGTTGACAGTGTGTATGTGGAAAGAATTAAGAACAAACAGAATACAATAAGTGTAAATCTACCATAGAAATACCACAGTCAATTTACAAGAGTTAATATCTTAATACTGAGCCACTAAGAGCATACAATTCACACACACATACACGCGCGCACGCGCATGAATTATTACTATAACTCTTGCAACCTTTATATTATTTAATTTTTAGTTTTTAATTATTTATAAATTCTGAATTTACTATGAAGTTGTAAATTATTTTTAAATTATATAGGACTGATTTATAATTGTTATTCAGAATTGTACTTAAATGAAGTTTACTGTCATCTTTGCTCTACCAGTTACAGGAATTTTTGATCCCTTTTTTGGATCATGCTATATGTATTTTACACACTGGGATAACACAGTTTCCTGCGTAACCTGTCACAAAAGTGAATAAGCATGTCGTACACAAGTGAAGTATAAGTCTTTTTCAGATACAAGAGTGTATGCCCACATATGCATACATAGGAATGTAACAGTACATCTGCAGTTCATAAGCAGAACTATAGGCTCTGCAACACCCATTAATGTGGGGATACTGAGACGCACAAGCTTTGAAAAGACACAATCCTTCAGTTTGATGAAGGGACAATCAACACATACAAATTGTGTCTGTCACAAATTTTTTTATGTTCACAAATATTTCATAATTTCAGGCGCAACTCATATATCTGATACATGTAATTTAAATTCAAGTTTATAAAGAATTCACCAATTAACAGCATCCTGTCTATCCAAATTATATCTTGAACTTAATCTAACACCTACAATAAGTGTAGTCTGAGTTTAAGAAAAAAAAAACTCACTACTAGTTTATTGTTAGTTTCTTTACACGTGTGATAAACAGCCTTCTTTGCCCAATAAATTATATTGTTTTATTTACTTACCTTTATTCACTCTTTACTAACCATAAATCTTCTATGAATTGGGAAGATAAATGTTAACAAGATAGAAGCTACAATGCTATCTGGTTATGTAACCAATGTACTTATGTCTAATATGAATACATGTCATTTCTATAAGTGAAAAAGTGTATAAATAGTGATTTACAAAGAGCAATAATTTAACACGATGTCTCAGCAGTTGTGGGTAATCAAATTACTCTTTTCTCTTGGGTTTCTTCAATAAAATAACAAATTATACTAATCCTTACCTCCAATTTCCTGGCAGCCTTTTTGTTTCTGATAGTTTCAATATTTTTTTGTATTAGACCCGAAAGGGAATCTATGAAATGTAATGCAGCCTTTAGCTGAGAATCAGTGAGAACCCACAAGAGGTCATCTAAGAGCAGGACCAGCCTGCATCCCATTACAAAACAATCTAAAACAATGTTAAAAATTACATTATACTAATGAAAAGTGATGAACTATTAACAACTGATTTATGAATATGTGTCTAGTTTATGTACTGACATTTGAATAAGTCTCAGTAAATTGACTGCTCAATGCTGATTAAGTGTGGGAAATTAATTTCTATATATTACAAAAATATTTATAAACAAATTGAAAAATGTATACCTGAAAGTCGCTTTTTGATAGTAATTCGGCAACGAGTAAAATTTGTTAAAAGCCTAAGTGGAGGAAGGTCCTTATCTTCTGTTGAACTAGCTTCTATTCTGACAGTCTGCCATTGTAATTCTTTAAATATTAAAATTTGTCCCTTTCTAGGTTCCTTTAATTTTGTTAAGCGTAAATCACGAGCTGGCTGCCAATTTGGCATCTTTGATTCAACTACAATCCTCAGTATCTACAAGAAAAGAATAAACAATGACGATCTGATTTTTTTAGAGAAACTAAATGGAAATAATGATTCTTTTCACTTATTATAGCATACAGAAAATTCTGTTCGAAAGGGCAAATCTAGCTGAACATAATCTAAATAATTATGTACTATGTGATACATGAGGCAATATCTTGAAGTTTTTTTTTACATTGTACTTTAACTTTTCTGTTCCTTAGAAAAACAGGAAATTTTTATACTACTGTCATCATCATCTGCCTTTCAAGCATTAGGCTTTACAACTGTTATCACCTACAGATTGCAATTCACATTACGACTCCTCTAATCGACTCTGTGTTGAATCCAATGGCCCTGGATGAACAGAGTGCAATGTGATGAAATTCAAAATGCATGTCTTTTACTCAGAAGCTGTGCTTTGGATTTTTCAATAATTTCTATAGGAAAAATCAGTTTTGTATATTAGTAACAACTGTAAGCAAACTTTCCTCTGTCAATTTTTTTTTTTCAGTAATGCTGGTAGAGGTAGCACCTGTAATATACTCACCTGCTTACCTTCATAAGAGCCCAGAGTCGCCAGAGTGTTTGTGGATAACACTCAACCCAAATAACGCATCTGACTTTTTAAAATCTCCCCTCAGAAATTCCACGGTTCGTTTATGCGAAACTTTGGCTACAGTGATCAAGAACGCAATAGGCGCGCGCGAGCAAACAGATTGCACAACACCTTTTGATTATGGAAAAATTTGTTTTAATGCACTATTTTCTTCTGAAACATTATTAATCATTTCTCAAATACATTACTGTTAATTCAATTGTGACTTAAAATCTTACTTCACTCGCTCATTCACAACTTAGATTTACCAGTACCACGTGCATTCCATTACTTTCACTCTCTCCCAAATTAAATAATTATAATTCCATTTCTTTTATTTATTTTTATAGCGCTTAATCATTCAGGGGCCATCAATTTCTATTAGTGGTATTTTAACAGGTACCTGTATATTTTTACAAACACTTAGCTGAATGTGAACATAATGTCTGCCTTCATCTACGCCACGTGTAAATGGAATCTGTTGTTTTCTAATTGCTGGGCCAAAATATACTCCCGCGACGTATCTGTTGATCTCACTGGCTCTGGTGATTATCCTCTGCCATCCTGCTAGTAATTAATATGTGATTTCCGACTTTCGATGAACTAAAGTTTTTAAAACTGCACAAACAGACTTTTTAACGTCTGGCTGCGACACAGTCCGGGTTCTAAGAGCTGCGAGATGCCGGATGCAAGCGCCACAGCTAACCAATTCTTCGCCGCTCTCTGCTATTTGAATTTTCGTCGTCGTAACATAATTGTCTCAAACGTATGCATTATTTACTGTTCTTGATGACGCATCATCCTGTTTTTTGTGTGGTTCACGTCATCATTGAGTGACGGGCATAAATATAATATGACGTGTTATGCCGTATATGGTCACAAAATGATGTTAGATATGCGATTGGTTGTTGACATTGTCACACAGTTAATGTCTTAGGCCAGAATAAATATGAATCACCGTTGCTGCAGACCACCCTTCAACTGGTTACATTCACTTTTACAACACTTTATATATTTATTTCACAATAGTATTGAATAAAATGACACCTACTCAGGATTGCCCCATTACACAATGAAGTTCTTTTTTGCAGTTATACAAAAATTACTTGATGATCTCTTGGATCTAGTTTGCATAAAAAGCATTCCATATATTGAGTTTCTCCCTTAATTGAACCTTGAAAACTATTACATTATCACATTAAATTCTTAATAGTTAATTTTTTAAACTAATACAATAATAATTATAACAGGGTACCCTTTCATTTTTTTAAAAGAAAAGTTAAGTACAGCTCACATTAAGAATATGAGCAATACAAATATTCTAGTGTACTGAGAAAAAATATGTTTTCAACAAGTGTGTTACATATATAAAGACATCAACAACAACAGCACAATTATCTTTTACTGATAAGTTTTTCATTCTATACCTACTTTATTGTAATCACACCAAATGTTTCTCAAATAATCAAATAAGCTCTATCCAGAAAATAAACAATTCTAGTAAATAAATTTAAATTAAGTAATTGAGTAAAATTATAAATTATAATAACAATTGTGTTTTAAACAATTTATAAATTTTTAAAAGAAATCTGTTTACACAAATTCATGTTTGTTAACAGCATGTAAGGTTTTTTGTCCAGTGTGTTATAATTTCACTTAAAAAAATAAATAAAATATTTAGTTGAAAAAAAACAACAAATTATTACAATTTCGTTTATATAAAGTATTGTTTTATACAGTTTTTAACATAGTAACCACCACTAAACATATTTTTTGTCGATCTGAAACAAAATGACCATCACTACATCAGTCATACACATATAACACAAGTTCTGGGAAAAAAGGTAATAACTGTGTCTGTTTCAGAAATACAGTATGGAACACCCAATAACTTTTCTGACATCGCCATACTAACATACAGCACCCATCTTATTCTTGATCAATATTGTTTCTTTAAAAATTACATGAAAATAACTAAAAAAATGTTCACCAGCAATTTATAAATTTTGTATGGGATAATTATAACACATCTGCTCACATGGTATTGTCTTATGTTGTAAGTTTTAAGTGCTTAAAACAAAAAAACAAAAACTGTTGGAGAACAGCCAGCTTATTCATTGGATTTGGCTGTTGTGCATTTTTATTTTTCCCAAGGACAAAGAAAAGAACTGGTAACTAATTTCTGACGGCTTTAAAGGAATGTAGTAGCAGCTCTCAAGGATGGCCTAGGTGCTGGAATGTGTTCCCAAGAAGACTGTTTTGAAGGATACCTCAGTGATATTCAGCAATAAAGTATGAAATTTTATTGGAGCACGTTGGTGAACTGTAAATCAGATTTCAAGTATTGGGCAGAAATTACATAGACTACATTAATTGTATGAATGTAAAAGCCAGAAGTAGTGTATTCATCTACAAACCATTGCTCTATTCATTTCTATTTACAGAAACAAATATGGAAAGGACCGACCTCTTATCTATTAATTACTACTGTACCATACAATGTTAAGTAACTACGAAACATTCATGATTATGTTATTAATTTTCAATGCAAAAATCTGTATATGTAATCTATATAATCTATTGGTATTGTATCTGTCAAAGTGATACAACTGTGATTACAATAATCTTAAGGACTTTGCTCTGTTATGTACCTGAAGTGACATTTAGCACAAACTACCAACAGCAATCATCCAGTCACTCTTTATTCACATCATGCCACTGTTCTTGTAAGAAAGGCTGATGTTTATAAATTATGTGTTGTATCTATGAAAGTTTGTGTGTGTGTATGTGTTAGCAATGCTTAAAGATAAGACAAGTATTGCATAAAAAAGTATAGATCTATTATATATATATATCTATACAAAAAATGAAAATCGTGAAGTTTTTTTAGTCTTTCATCAATATATCTTGAGACATACAACATTAAATAATAAAGAAACATTGCCTTAATTGTTTAATTACTATGTATGTTATAATTACAAGCTAACTTGGTGAATGTAACTAATATTCACTCAAAGAGGGAAACATTTTTCTAGAACTTTACATCAATGTTATGTTGACTATGAGGTTGAATAATGAGTGTTTTGTTTAATGGGTATGACGGTTGTAAGACTCCGCACCTGGGTGTGCTAGCCCTGCAGCTGCTAAGGATGCTTTTGTCTTAATGTGTATTTGAATGAAATACAGAAAATAAAACCATCCAATTACATAGCATAGACTTCAAGAAGCTGAGTTTTGAAATGTCAAGGAAATTGGTTAACTATTCTACCATCATTTTACAAATAGCTTTTGTCACATATAACTGTTTACGGATTTATAATAATTATGCATATTACCTGAACTGATGCTGTGAACGCTGGACTGGTAAATGTAATGGAAACAGAGTTCACAGATATAGTCATACCGTCTATGACTTTGTTGATAAAATTGTATTTAGCTGCAGTACCTAGAGATGACAACCCCTGCTGTGCAGACATTGAACGCAGCTCTTCACATGTCTCTACCTGTATTTGTACTTCATCTAATGACTGAAAATGAAACAACGCACCCATTATTTTAATGCAAACAATAACAAATAATTATTAACATTATTTAATGATACATGTCACAATATATTCACATTTAGATGTTTTGAGGACTACTTTATAAATTGTCATCCATATTTAAATCTTACGTGACGAGTACATATGGTTGTCAATAGGCATACAAATTATTGGCTGAAATATTTCTCACTAGTAAGTGTAAATACTTTCTGATGTATGCATTTAATAATTAACAAGTAATATTAATAATTTAACTGGAGAAAAATCGTTGAAGAGGCTAAAACCCATACTGGAAGAGGAAGAGGAAGAAGACAAGGAGGGGAGGAGGAGATTAATAATTTAATATGTCATGAAAGAAATAATATTGAGTTCTATATACAGAGCGTAAGATGGGATTACATATAATTTAATACAGTTTCCACTAATATTTAAAGATACATGATGGGAAAGTATATAAAAAAGTACGTGCGATATGCATATTATAAAATTACTGTAATGAATAGTTTTAAGCTCAATCAACACGTCCCATCATCCACATCAAATTGTTACAAGACTATGAATGTAAATCATGAAAAGGAATGATATTTATTGCTTTGATTAAAAATTAGATGAAAACAATTTACTTAATGGTCCCTTGGATCTAGTTTGCATAAAAACCATTTCATTTATTGAGATACTTGGGCAATAAAGTAGCAGCTCTTGAAGATGATTCTATAAAACCAGCTCAAAAACTGCTTTGAAGGGTAAAAAGAATTTTATCCTTACAGATAAAAATGATACATGTAAATATCATATAGGCTATGTGTTTTTATGGTATTCATTTCAACAAAGTTTTCAAGAGGAAGCATCGATTACTGTCAATACATATAAACACAACCCAATGCATAGTCCTAATACAAATAAATTTTAGCTTCATTAATTTCAAGGAAGTCTGTAAATAAACTTATAATTTTATGGTTTTCCTCATAGTATCTTCCACTTTGTTTCTATAGCCTTGAATATTTATAATTCTGATTTTACCCATACACTTAAAGCACATGTCAAAGGCTTTATTATATTGAGAAAAACAGTTCTAATGAGATTATCACAAGATAACCATATGAATATAGCATGATGTGATTTGAGCGATAAGTGGCTTATTTTGGAAACTACTATTCCAAACAGAATAGTCAATGTTGTATAGTGTAGCTACAGCTACAGAATTAGTCTATCTAAAATGAAAACTTTCTCAGTCTGTGCTTTGCTTATCACAGGCTCGTCACTTCTCAAAATATCAGTTATTTTAAAAGCATGAAGGACCCACTATACTGGGCTGTACATTCACATCTTCGAAGATGTTACAATGAAGTATTACAGTACACACTATAAAACTCAGTACACTAAATACGGATGAGGAGCAAGAAGGAAAGGAGTTAGAGAAACAGTTGTAGCTTTTAAAACCAACAACAAGATGTATGTTCTTTACAAATCAGAATTATGAAAAAGAAAATTTATCTACATGCTGGATGTTACAACTTCCTCAATCTTGTACCTATACAGGGGATCTGTACATATGTTGTTACTTCTGACTTCTTTGTTTCTTTCATTTATAATGTAATGATCATAAACACAATTATAATAACACCAAATAAATATAATACTTACACTCAAAAATAATTATTATACATTGTGTAATCTGTTAGTATACAAAATAACACATCTGGCAGCAGACATACAATGACTTAAGTAAAATGTACTAAAATCGATTGAATCTACTTTATTGGTTGACAAATTTTATTGATTGATATACATAAGTTTGTTTTAAATGTACAGTTTATAGTGCAATGTAAACTAGAGGATTTATAAAACTCTAACATCATTTTGGAACAACTAATTTTGATGTTAAAAGATATGGAAAACAATATCTGAATGTCTGCTGAGTGATTATTCACCATGGAAATATAATCACTGAAGCTCTGGAAAAATGGGGTAGTCAATATTTATGGTCACGTGAGATGTAATACAAAAGGTATACTATATGTGTTATGTACTTTGGCACAAAAATATTTACGTAATTGAACTAGACTTGCACGTAAGTAGAGCAACTCGTGAGTAAGTGGATTGACTTGAGCACACCTAGCAACAGCTTTGCTAGTGCTCTATACCTGTTCTTGCCACCTTTTGTTTTGTTTTCAACTGTCATAAGGAGCAACTCGTTGTTGGAACTTGCTCACCATCAGATGAATGGCATATTTGTACTTTAAGGAACCAGGTTTATACTATTATGATGGTCTAGTGATTGTCGTATGGTACAGTGGAAAACAAAATACAAGACACCAATTAAATCACTAAGCACCAGCTTTAATTATCACAATTAAATGTTTGTAATCAACAAGATAGTCTCTTACACAAATCAAATAAAAATTGTTCACATGCAATAAAAATGTCAACTAATATAAAACACAATTGCATTACAATTGTCCCCCACAATTATAAAATACAAAACACTTCGCTACAATACTATGAACCGCACTCAAATAAATCACAACTCAAACTGAAACTGAGCGTCGCGGAGTACTTTTATTTATACTCCGCTGTGGAGTACTTGTATTTATACCCCGCTGAAATTCCATATTACGCATCAGTGGTACACTAGAATGTAATTGATTGCGGCCTTGACACAGTGCGCGTGGCTGGCGAAGTCTAGAAAAGTCTCGCTAACGCATGTTGAGATCACGTACGCACACAACATTACAGCCGGATTTCACTGGTACATCCGAGAACACGTAGAATGTTTTCTAATGGTGTAACACTTTTCCCGCATTACGTAACACTGCCCCCTTCTTAAGCCTGTTCGTCCCGAACTGGCAACCCGTCTCTGAAGTAATACTTGGCCAAGCGATCTACATAGGCGGCCTACTTGCGAAAGATAATCCTCCGGTTCTTCTAATTCAGTCTCGTGTGATCCAAACATCAAGTTCCCAGGAATATGAGTCTTCTTTTTCTTCTACGTCAGTTATTTTTAATGCCATTAATTCTTGTACATCCAATATTCTAACAACTTGTGATTCCATCATCTGACTGGTATCCATTACTTTAACCAATTACTACATGCTCTCCTCTTCTATGAAATGTTCTCTGTTTCTACTGTTAAAGGTTCTATGACACTTCTGACGCCAATCTTGCGATGGTCACATGGATCATCATTTTGTATAGTGGAAACAGAATACTGACACCAGGTGAAGTCTCTAATTACAACTTTAATTAAAATCAAACTTGAATCATCAAAGGCACTCTATGATAATTACAGTTGAATTTCTCCAACACACAACAATAAAAACAGTAATAAGTAACACAATAATAACAGAAACAATCACTCTGAGCCGCACTTGAAATATCCCCAGGTCTAACTGAACTCAGCTGGCCGTTGGCTGCCGGTTAAAGAGTTGAGCAACGTCTGGAAGGTGCATCTCAAATGATCTAGAATGTTATATAATTATGCCATGCACACTATACGAGCAAAGCATCACATGATCACACAGTGATGTGGTGTTATCTATTTCCTCAGCATACCAATACTTTTTTATGTAAATTCTCAGTACTGTCTGATAAATCACTCATTCTCTCACTCACACTCATACTCATTCTCATACTGTCTGTCTGCATTCTCTCATTTTATTACATTCCTCCACATAACATAATGAGCTACCAGTGCTGGTATAGAATTTTCAATCTCTAAATTCTATTACTTACAATTAATTTCTTTAACCAGTGGTAATATTAACAAAACTTTCTAATGGTACTTGGGGAATTTTAATGTTGGCACTTCAAGTTTTAAGTGCTCCTTATTGCACCCGAATCTGCAGTTTTTGGGCGAGTTGTATTATTTCAAATTAGTAAGTTGAACAGTCAACATAAGCAAAAAATCAAATTCCTCTGACCAGCCAATTCATTTTTTATACAAGTAGGTTCTTTAACTTTAATTTATTTATGTTTCATGATATAATCTTGTCTTTAGCAAAAACAGCAGTAATGCTAGTTTCGATTATATTTTGACAAAAATGTAAAAACAAATTCAGTAATTTGAAAGAAATAATATGCCTGTAAAAGATCCATACCAGAATGGCCTTTTTACAGGGTTAAATTATCATTCAGAATGGTCAAAACAACCTGAAAGTCCACCTAAAAGGTGTGCTATAAAATTTTTTGCACCTCTTTTTTTTCAACTTGAGAGGAATTTCCCATGGATTTGCTAATATATAAACAATATGTAATAGTCATTCTTTGACTCGTGATGTTTTTGATAACTTGTTTGTTTACAAATTTCAATATTTCAGTAAACTAATGTTTGACATACTCAAGTATAGCAACTCTTCCCTAATTCACTTATTTTATTTCAAAATTGTACTACAGTTAATTGAGAAAATGGTTTTTCTCAATCAAAATATGTACAGAAAATACAATACAATTCTAGCTTTGTTTTACATATTTTATGGACTGTCTGCTCTAATCTGTAAAACAGAGATTTTACTGTACTTGTATATGTTACACATACATTTCAATATATATGGCTACTCTTGGGTACATGGGTATGTATTTTGGGTTACAAAGTAAGCATACTTTTTATACAACTAATTATTACATCTGTTACTTAAATATACACTATTCTAAATACTGTTAATAAAAAAAAAGGAAAAATCTGATACAGAATTGGAGATAAGTTTAACAATCTGGCAAAGGTCAAACCCTTTGTATATTTGATAACATTTTTAAAAATAGCACTCTCAGCACATAAACAAACATGTACATACACACAGTGACATAGTGAACTTATGCAATTAAGCTTACACGCTTACAGTTTTAGTTTCAATCTTACTATAAATTTTAATTTTCTCATACTCATGAACCTGATAAATCTAATAACAGTAAAATCTCGAGAAACCATACTTATTAATGAAGAACTATTCACCCTTTTAAAATGTGAGCAACATTGTACAAGTTTATAATAATATAAAAGTAAACAGATTTCAAAGTAACACACTGTGTTAGTGAGAACAAAAATTATTTCAAAAATTTATACGTATAATTAAGTAAAATTATGTGCTCACGGTTGTCAAGTTTTTTAACATACAATCTAAAATGATTTTTTTTTCCTGAAAACCATACAGAACTCAGTATTTTCTGTATACTTAATGCTTATTCCATTTATGTAATAAACATTACATATACTTATGTTATACTTATGTTAATGTACAACAGTTATATTTAGGTTGATTTCATGCAAATTCCACATCCAATCTGACTATATCCAATTTTACTTAATTTGTACAAATACAACAGTTGTAAAAACATGCAGTTTTAAAATATACTTAATAATGTGTGTATAACTTAATTTTCAGTTAGTATAAAACATCAATAATTATAGGTTAGGCATTATAAATATATTTTTCAAATTTTCTTTGGAGCAATAAATGAAAGAGTGAACACCAACTTTTACTTTAATCTTATTTAGTCCTAAGCGTTTCACCTGTAATGTGTAAGACTGCTCAACTGAGCAAACTTTCTTTTTCTACTCTTTCCTATTTGGTGTGTACTTTTTACCTCCTCTCATTGAATTTTGTCTGGTCTAGCCACTTGTTTCACTTACCCTTACCATCTTTTTCTTGGCCTATCTTTTGTGTGGTTTCTTTGAACTTTTGTTCATACAATTTCTTGGCGTGATTCATCTCTGACAGTCTAATTAAGCAGCCTACTCATCTCAAATGTCTTTCTTTTATCTTTACTACCATTAGTTTTTATCTTCCACTAATGTGTGAAAACTTCATTCCTAATTTAAATTTTCTTTGATTTATTCCTTTTCTTTTCAATAGAAATCTAATTTTTTACTTGGTCTCTATTTTGTATTTGTGAGCATCCAAGCTTAAATTTCCTTACATTACAGTAATGATAGCATTCACTACCTTTTTTTGTGATTCAGCTTTTATTTCTTTTAAACTCTCTTATTGCCCCAAAAGGTGTTTTCTGAGAATACTATTCTTTACTAACTTTTACTTATTTTGTCATTTACTTTTTACTTGTCTTATGCTTCCTTTGATCATCAATTATACTAAGTGAATTAATCACTCATTAATTAGTGAATTAATGCTCATTACTTGTTCTATATTCAGAACTTTTACAGTAATATTATGTACCTTTATCTTCATGTTATGGTCATTTTATTTAATTCTACATACATACAAAGTGCCCAAACCATACTATAGGTTCTTTTCTGAGTCTTCTATTATTGTCACGATATCTGCAAATTTTGTTATTTCTATTTTTTCATTTTCCAGTAACCTAAATACAGGTCTCTGGTTTGCGTCTACTTCAATTCAAACTCTAAAGATTTCTTTTGAGTCCTTACAATATTAAGTGTCCTTTCATATCAGTTTCTTTTTTTTTTGGGGGGGGGGGGGATTTTCATTCACCTTTCCTTCTAAATCTGTCAAAGGCTTTTCTCAGTCTACAAAACATATATGTATTTCTTATTGTTTGAATCTCTTCTCTTTTGTCATATTATAAACATTTGATCATGGATGCTCCTTCACTTCTACAACTATATTGCATTTCTACCAAATTCTTATCTACTCATTCCTTTATTATTCTTTCCATAATTCTACTTATTTTTGCTGGCGCTGGTGTAAATGTTACGCCTTATTGTACGCACGCATGTGTGTAACATGATATTCCCATATTTCATTTCCCTTGGTATTTTTTGACAATATCATGTAGTACATTTCTAAGCACTTTTAGTTTCACAACAAAGTTGATACAATGTAGTTTTGTAGAACTATTTTACACAATTTAAGATAGAAGACTTTGGAAGCCCTCTTTGCAGTCAAGACACATTTTGAGTCTCCTCTTATACACAGTTTTATGTAGGAACATGAACAAAATTATTTATATAATTTAATTAATTTGTGATAGTTCATAAAAATTTAGTTAATGATTCTTGAAGCTTTAATATTACTATGGTATATTACTTTTGTTTTTTAAAGTAACATACAATTTTTAACTAAATATAATTATTTCACTACGACTCGGAACACAAAACTTTTTATGGGTAAAAACATAAAAGTTTTACCTTATAACCTGAACCGGTTTTCACTTTTGAAAAGCTTCTTCAGAGTAGTAGTGAAATAATTATATTTAGTTAAGTAACGGACACGTCACGGACAACAAAATCCAAGAATAAAATTTTTAATATAATATTACTGTGAGGAGCATAAGTATTGTGCTGTAGTTGGCATTTAGCAAGTTGCTTTAAATAATTCTTGACATATTAAGTAAAAAAAAAAACTGCTTTCTTCTGTTTTCAGCAGTAATTGCTATGCCGCTGTTAAGAATATAAATGAACATAGTCTAGGCTTTGCAGCAAATGTGGACAAAAAATTACTGAATTCCTAAATCAATTAGATAAAATGAATGAGTGTAACCAGGTGAATGATAACCATATCTGTGAATAAGTTACCAACTGTTTCAATTCAGTTCTGAACTTTAATATACTAACTTATGTTTTGTATATATATGAATTCATTATCAGTTCACTGCAAATAATTTTTGCAAGTTAAATACAGTTCAACCTGTATAACCACAAACAACAAACAACCAACCTACTGACACACATGCATAGTTACAATACTGTTAGGAAGAGGAAATGGATCATGACCTTAAATCAGTGAAATACATTACTAAACACCAGAGAAATCAATATGAATTTTATTAACACTTCCCTAAACACTGACTGCCATACTAGGTAGGCCTAACATCTTCCTTATCATAAAATTGTCCATGTGGTATCAAAACAAGTAAATAAAGTCAACAGACAAATATAATCACCACAATCTATGCACAAAAAGTAATTAAAAACTTGGTCACTTTTACTAATGCCCTGTCTTGTTGTACAGAATAAACTCCCAGTTCAAAGAAACTGAACTACTCACACCTTAATTGCAGGTGTAATTTGCTGAATAAAAATGCTAACTAACTGCCACTTGTCCCATTTAGTATTTATACAAGTGGCCAAATAAAATGTAACAAATGGACTTTGCCAATATTTAAGGAAAGTAAAGCATCTTCTTCAAGTTTTAATAGTCAATACTACACCAATCAAGTGATACAGAGGTAAGTTGTTACAAAAAATTTTCATAATATGTAAGTCAATAAAACTAAATCATATAAATAATGGCTTCCTATGCAAAGTCCTATGAGCGCGCACACCACACACAAAATGCCACATGACATACATTACAGATATGCACCTGTACTAATCAAAGGTCAACAAACAATGCAAAAGGAGTCAACACAACATACCATCTTACATAATGGAAGTGACAGGGAGTGGCTGGCACAAAACTAACGCCCATGTACAGCTCCCGCCACTAGCCTGTGCGCGCGGAGCTTAGGCGCCTGCAACGGACGGGGGGTGGAGAGGGGCGCCTTTTCTACAAACATTGGACGACTCATGCGGCGCTCCCGACCACATTAAATTATATAATTTAAATTAAAAATTAAAATTAGGTTTTTTAACTGACACATTACAGTAAAATGAAATGTCGATTGTGCGAGAAATGGTCGCGAACGCTGGAGTGTCTCGCCACGATTCTGTTTTCAGAGTGAGTAGTATGATTGTGGCCGCGCGCACAGGCTAGTGGCAGCAGCTGTATGTAGTACATCACAATACCCCAACCAAAACAATCCATCTAATGCCTTAAGTATTTTTTTGAATAAAATGAAATAAGATAGTTGGAACTTCACTAAGTGGCAGATTAACATTAATTTTAACTGAAATGGCAACCAATAAGAAGTAAAGATGTTGACAACCACTGACATATGTCTACAATACTCCTGAAAAACAAATAAACAAACTGGTGGAATGTGATAGCAGAACATACACTAAAAAGCATCTAGTGTACGAATCAGTTGGGCAAACTGTCACACTCTGTAGAAACACTTTCAACACATCAATAAATCTCTTATTCTTTCGTCTCCTATAACAATGGATTTTCATCATTATGTAATGAACATGTAATCAGCATGTCATTGAACATATATGTTATCAATGACCTATAAATAATTTCTCTATCTTTTTATGAACATTATATGCAAATTGTTTCATTTAAAACATAAATAATAATATGTTAGAAAATATTATTTTTCATACCTTTAGCCTTGGAACCTTTTTTTTTGATGAAATATTTTAAAAATCAAAATAATAATCATCTCTCTCTCTCTCTATTTATCTATCTACCATTATGGGAGGGTTACCAGCCACCAAGTCACTGTACGGGCATCCATCCGAGTTTCTGTACTCATGCACATGAACACTTGATATTGCACGTGACCACTGGTTGCTTTAACCACACAATTTTTAAATAATAAATGTACTTTATTTTTACATATAACAAGAGATTTAATAAATTTTAGAGATCAGAATGCTGTATTCTACTGATTGTATTACTGAAATATCAGAACAGCTGAAATTCTAATTTAAAATATTTTTATGGTAGTTCTATTGATCCACTGCATATGTGTGACCATCATCTGCCTTTCCAGTAAGAGGTTAAGCCCTGCTGCAGCTTAGGGTTATATAGTCCTACCGAATATCCCAAGACATCTACACTCAAGTAACTGGATATAAGCAGTACACAATATACAGCAACATACTTGATCATATGCAGAAATTGCCTTGTTAATAGAATACATAGGTAATTTGGACTAGGTCTGAGAATTTACCTCACATCAGCTGGCTGGGGCTGACAGACTCTACCTTGAATCAAAGCTATAGTGCATGACAGTGATTAAACTAATGTAGACAAATTGACTAATATGAAATACACATGATATCTGTCCACTCATTATACAAATTTGGACTGGCCAGACATTCCTATTGTGTATGACGTCACTTATATGTCAGCCTTAGTAAGCACTGCTTATGCAAGAGGATATTACAACACACACATAGCATAGATATAATGACAAAATACATAACCACATATATGTGTGTGTTCTAATAAATAATACTGCATGCTGCATATTATGAAAGAACAGTGACATCTTACAAGAAATATGGGAACACGTTTAAGTTTTGTCCATTGGATCCGGAAGCCCACTTTGTTACACCAGGCACTAGTAAGTCGCATCCACGATGGTAGTTCTAGAAGGTCCGTTAGTACGTTTTCATCTAGTTCTAATGACGTCAACTCTCCTTCGCCTTTAAATGTGCTAAGATTTATTTTGTCTACTGACATGTTTTTTGTAAACCTGTAAAAAAGGATTAACTACAAAGTAATTTGATAAGTATGTTTTTAATTTATAATTTAACCACTTACAGCTATTTTACAAACAATTACTTATTTCAAGCATGATCACTAATTTTATAATATCAATAATCTTGATGTATAATGACACCAATAATATTCTTATTCCACTCAATACACTAATAATCTCATTTTTTATGAACATTATTTGTAAACTGAATGCATTAAAATTCTGACATTGCAGTCTAACAAGTCTTAACAAAAAATATTCATGTATGCTATAACATATTTATAAAAGTTCAAATAATACTTATAGAAGGTGCTGAGGGACCAATAAATTTAAAATCTTTACACTGAATATTTACACTAATTTCTCTACTTCTTTAAAATAGAATAAACTTGGATAACTTCCCCTATTAGTTCCATGGTTTCTATGAAAATGTGAAAAAGAAGAATATATTAAGGAATTCAGGACTGCAAGAGAACTCAGAAGGAATGCTTCATTTATCTTATTATTTGTTCAAAGTGAATTATTTTGTGCAACTCAAGTTTTCAACACCTGTTTCCATTTTGATAAGGCATTCATATTCATATCCTGTTCCAAATTCAGTACACCTCCCTTCCAGTCATAAATACAGTTACAGTTATAATTTTTTCATAAATTTTTCACAACTGTAATAGAGTAGTATCAAATTGAATCAACTGTTAATAAACATTTATTCGTGAATCAGTCACATTTACATACTTTTTTCTTGTTTTCTTAAATACTCTAGTACTTTCATCTGTTGTTCTCAAGGTGTGTTAGTCTCCCAATTATTCTATTTCCCTTTATAAACAGCTGCTCTAACATACTATAGTTCTATGGTTTCTCCATATAAAATACTATTATAATATCTTCAAATAAATACACTGCAAGTAGGTGTCTTTTCACCTAACGCACGTTTCACAGAAATTATTTCACGTGACTGTTATTTCATGTTTCACATGGCTGTGAAACGTGCGTCAGGTGAAAATAAACCTACTTGCAGTGTATTTATTTGAAGATATTATATAGGAGACCTGCAGGAAACTCAACGAGTTACTTACAAAGAAATATTATATACTGCGTGCGCACGCGCGCGTGCGCACACACACACACACACTGTATATTCAAAATTTGTTGATATGTCAATTTTTAAATAAAACACTGTATCAGCAGGCTCCCAGACTTAAATAAAAAATTAATTTTGTTGAAGATGACTTTATTCATAAAGTACTTATACGTGTTCTTGAAATTTGCCAATGTCCATATACCATTTTACTCAATTGGACAGGTGCATAAGTTATTTTTTATTATTTTTTGTGAAAAACTGTCAAACTAATAAAAGACAACATGTTTAATAATAACAGTTTATACATAGAAATAGCCATACTTTATCAGATTTCATTAATACAAAATCAAACTAATTTAATTTATTTCAGATAAAACATATCAGATTAATAAGCTACATCTCTCACTCCCCCTCCCCCTACTCCCTCTCACTCTTTCTCTCTCTGACACACATGTTTCACGTAAAACTTATTGGTAATTTTATAGTACTAGTATAAGACACCATAAAACAATACTATTACACTTGAAAATAATAGTAACATTTAATGGAGTCTACAATATTCATTCAGCTGATATATACAAAAATAACAACATCAAATCATAAGTCTGAGGCTTCAAAACAATCTCTGGACAACCACAAGCAGTGAAAACACTATCTAACTTTAAATTATCTTAGGAATCATCTTGGATTGTGTACTGTGACTCTAATCTCCAAATTATGAACACAACACTGTTTTAGAGTTCAAAAGATAGTTGTATCATCATCTTTTAATCGTTCCAGCAATTTAATTCTATTACCAAAGTAGTCAAGTGTATTATGGGGAGATCTGTTCTTTTCTTCCCTGTCACCTAATTCATTTTCAGCTAATTCTTTGAACTTCAAAAAGACTTTTTTAATCTAGACAACTGGAAATTATTATCACCCTCACCACAATCCAAACCAATCACTTACATCATTGACACCACAAATGTTAATTCTAGGCAACCCTATGTCACATCGTGGCTTCAGTGTGGCTATTATTCACTTTTTCAGCACTTACTTGCAGCAGTTTTTCTAAGACTTTTTTATCAGCACATCAAAGACTGCATCTGCTTTATATAATTTTTTAAACCAATTTCCTTAAATCTTTCATAAATTATGTTCACTTTCACCAAGGAAAATTTTAAATTTTCAGTTATGATATGGCCTTAAAAATTTTAAGTCACATCACGTAAGACCAATAATAAGCTAATTTTTCATATTTTCCTACATATTAAAAGTAATACTGTTTATAATTAAAAATTATATGGATCTATTTACATTACATATTATAAAATCTTTTATATTAAATAATACAAACACACAATGCTTGAATTTAGTAATGCAAATTAAACTTCAATTGACTATCTTAGATCTCATTAACAAAGTTGTTACCTAATCATTCATTAATTAAAACTAAAATTATTAAATCTATTACAACATTTCTGTTTTTATATAAAACAATGATAATGTTTTATTACAGAAAGCCATTAACCTTAATCCAAGCTTAAAAATATTTAAAAGTATATAAATTGCACATTTACTCATTTTTAAAACCAAAGTTTACTTAATTTATTCACTACTAAAACAGCATGAAAATACAATTATTAACAAAGTCTATATACACTTTGGAGTTTCCTAGAATATTTTTGTTATTTTATTTTTAAATTAATTGATAATAAATTAATAAAAAAATCATGCTATCTTGACAAATCATGGTAACGACTAATTTAAGTTTCCCAATCATCACAATAATTGCACATGATTATACTGAGTAAGTAATATTTTTTCTATTTCATGCTCTACTATGCAGAAACCTTCCCGAGTTGCGATGTCATTGGGAACTTTCTCCTCCAAATCAATGATAAATCACTTTCAATGGACATCACAACTGTTACACTTTCCCCTTAAACTAGCTTCATGTAAGATAAAAGTGCCTAAACAACTGCAATACATTTCTTTTGGTGAATTTTTTAACAATTAGGAATGATGTACATTTCACTATATGTGGAGCATATACCAGTACATAATTTTGAGAGAATTTCTTCCAAAGACATCACATCTCTCATTACATTTAAAGATTAAGATACATACACCTGCAGATATTATTCTGAATTATCCCACTTATTTCCCCAGCTAAGTTTGTTCCTGTTCCTTTTCTACCAATTTGAGAAAGACTTGGTTCTATCCTGGAGACACTCAGAAGTAAATAAAATATTTTCCGTATTAATGAAATTATGAATTATATTTCTTCTTGTAACATCTGAAAGCTATATGTATTATCCCAATGTTCTAGAAGATATCATCTTGCAAATTAAAAATAACACGAAATGTTTTAATGAAAATATTTAATGTTAACAACCCTCACTTACGTCTCCTTAAATTTACCAGTTTCTTTGCCAAGCAGTGTAGGCAGATAAGTAAAGAAATTTACTTTCAATGGTAAAGAAATTTCTTTTTTAAACTCTAAGTCAAGTTCATTAAGTTGAAATTCTGAATTCCAATGCTATTCTCTAACAGCCATGCTCAGTATTCTGTCTTTGCAAGTGAGTAGGGTCTAAAAATTTATTTACATTAAACATCCATCAAAAGATCTTAAAGTACACATAATTTAACTTGACATACAGTTTATATTCTGTACTGTGCTATAATGTACATATATTGAGTTATATGGGCTCCATTCAATATTCCATTCCATTGAAGGTGAAGGTGGTCTACATTTCTTGCCTCGCTTTACGTCTCATCACATCTCAGTGCATTAAGTAATCTGCTTTCAGTTTCATCTATCTTTGTTGTAGTTTTTTGTTTATAACTACTACTTGATATACCAACACCTCTATAAGGATTACTCAAACTATTCTAAATTAGTTTCAGGACAACATTCTTCAGGTGGTTTTTCTGAAACTTGTGATAATTTTGCAAATTGCCTTGCTACCAATGCCTTCTGTGTTTCTTCTTGAACTGCCATTATAATTAAGATTGTACCATCAGTGTACCTTGCAGCAGGGAGGCGTCTTGTCATTGGGAGATTTGGCAATGACCAACCAAATGAAGAGAAGTGTAAATGTTAGTGTATTTACCTTTTGGAGCAAACAATATTGGAAAATAAATTGGGCGAAATAAGAAGAAAACAAACGAAACAGTAAAGACCAAACAACCAACCAAACATAACATAACATAACATGAAAGAGTAAAGAATTTGATAAAATCAGTGCCTTTCATCTCTCCTCTGCACCCACCAGTATAACACACACACACACACTCTCTCTCTCTCTCTCTCTCTCTCTCTCGACAAAACATGAGTTAGGTCATCACTGGCTTGAGCGAATCTTAGAGAAGCTGGGTCACTTTCATTCACTTTTGTAGCAGACAATCTTGTTAACTTAGCTGGAGTACTCACGAAATGTCTATATCGTGCACAAGTTTAAAAAACAATTTATTTTTTGAATTACCGTAACGAATGTTTTAAGTTATAGAATTGTTTGTATTTTTAGTTTCCAAGAACTTAACACAATTTGTGCTTCTCATGCCACATTAAATACAATATTTTTTTTAAATAAGTAATTAATTTATATACTGTCTGTAACTTAAGAAAATGGAATAAAACTCAGTCGAATATTACATAATGTGATTTTAATGTAAACATTGTATGGTAAAAATGTATTTCCTGATTTTAATTTAATGTGTTTAAATATATGTGGAAGATATTACAAAATTTATGCTTGGTAGTGAGAGGTGTATTTTGTGGACTTTTGGCAAAACGAGTGATAAATACAGAAAAAAGTCAGCCTCATCATTAGTAACTTGATGTACTATATTAGGCCTTAAATAAAAAACACAGCAATATAGGAATCAATATGGATTCCTAAGGCTATCCTTCATGTCACTGCTTGTGGCTTTCTAAGCCTATTACTTTTTACATTGTATCAAGCTCTGTTTTGGCATTAAAAATGTAACTGATATTAACATAATACAACATCCCAAGAAATTTTCAAATTGTTTAGAATCATAGACCACCATCATCATGTAGTATCAGAAATGCTAGAAATACCCAAAAATATTTTGAAAGTCTGTCTGCTGTATCTTAATCTTGCAAGTTATCAGAAGCAGGCCTACATGACACTTACCTTACAAGTGTCAGTGCAAGAGTGTCTTGCAACTTGGGCGAAATTAAGTATATACTAGAATCTTAATATTAATTATATGCAGGATACTAAACATTCCACTGGGACATTATCATTTAGTTCAGGTTTAAATCATGATGATCTGAAACAAAAATCATGTTCTCTTCCATATTAGCATGAATGTGATACATTTCTCCTGCCACATTGTGGAGAAGCATTCCTGGATATTGATATTTTCCTAATGTTGGGCCTACTTTTTACCTTGCAAAAATAAATTTGTACAACACCAATTTTCTACTGTACATCTTAGGCTGCTTTCACACCAACCCAGTCCAGTCCCGTCACGTCCAGTAGCGTCAGACGCTCCTAGATTCAGCCGACTGGTTCAGTACTGTTTTAAAGCAAGACACATTAAATTCTTTCATACCGAGTCAGTCCAGTCAAATCCAGCCCAGGCCAGTCAGGTTAAGACTGGCGTTGACTCAGCCGGTTGAATTTTCGTCAGTCCTTGTGCGTCTTGTAATCACTTTACAAGCTGTTGTTTTGTCTGACGTTCTGTTCTTGCAAAATTCCTGCCACATATACGATGGATATTGAAAAGTTAATAATTTTAGTGAGAGACAATAGTCAGATATACGATGCGAAGCATCCTAAGCATCGAAATAAAGATGCGATTGCTAGCATATGGAGAGCTATTGCTGTTGAATTGGAGACTACAGGTAAGTTTATTTGTTTTATAGAATGTAACTGAATAACTAGGAAATAAATAGATACATTAACATGATGAATCAAATATAAAATAAAACCAATAGCGTTTACTGCATAAATCGTAATACAATGATTCTTATAAATAAATAGGTCTTTAGATAATGCAAAATACAAATTTAGACACTACTTTTAAATTAAATTTCAAACATAAATTGTCAAAAAATTCCAAAGCATTCGTAATGTCTTTGGTTTTAAAAAAATGCTAATAATACAATGAGTTTATGAATACGGTTTTTCATTTTGCCAAGGCACGGAACCTACTGGAGACATAAAATAATTCTTCAGTGTTTCTCTAATTTTTATAGCTTCTGCACTTCCTCTGTGAACTGATGTAGGAATTACAGATGGAAGATCATTCACGCTTCTATTTTCTTCCAAAAAGTTATTTTCTAAAGTACCATCTCCCTCTATTTGTCTTGTGTAATTGTGTAACATGCATGAGCTTCGTATTGAAGCCTCAGCTAATTCTACATTAGTAGCTATAGGTTTCTGAAAAATGCCAAATTTTTTGGTTAGTATACTGAATGCACATTCTACAGTTCGACGTGCAGCTGATAATCTGTAATTAAATATACGTTTCGAATAATCAAGCTGCCTTCGAGGATATGGTGGTCTCAGATTGTTTCGCAATGGAAAAGCCTCGTCACCGACTAAATAAAATGGCATTAAAATATCTGTGCCTGGCATTTCTCGAGGATTGGGAACGTTCAGTCTGCTCGACATAAAAGATTTTCCCATTGTTGATTCATTAAAAACGCTACTGTCATTGTTGCGTCCATATGCACCGACATCTATCATTATAAAGTTACTATTAGCATCTGCAATTGCCATTAGAACAATTGAGTGAAAATGTTTATAGTTATAATATTGCAAACCCGCTTTTGATGGGCATATTATTGAGCAATGTTTCCCATCTAAACTACCAATACAATGAGACATTTTACAGATGTCATAAAATGATTCTGAAATCTCATTCCATTTTTGGGTCGTTGGCACAGGCATGTATGTGGGTTGCAAAAGTTTCCATACTGCTTCATTTAACTGTGTAACAATGCTGTGGATGGTACTCACTCCAATTCGGACAGTATAACTTAAGGACGCAAACGATTCTCCCGTAGCCAGATACCTAAAAAAGAACATACAGTTGATAGATTTCTCAAAAATTTTAAGAAATTTTTGGGTTCTTTAATAAAATGCACTCATCAGTGCCACTTGTTTTTTCAGATACAGATGCAAAATTAAAGTGGCAGAACCTACGAAGCAATTATATGTGAGAGAAAAGAAAAGTAACTCATACTACTTCAGGTTCTGGAGTAGAAAGTACTAAAATAAGTTGGCCATACTATTTTTCTAGACGAGAGCCTGCAACTCAAAAAAACTGTGGGCAATATTCCAGAAATGTATAGTGAAGAGAGTGCTATCCCTAGTGGATCCCAAGAAGCAGGTAACGAAGTTCATGACACAACTAATGATGACGGCAACAACAATGAAGAACAGAGCTCTGAATTACAATCGAGAAGTAACGCTTCTATCTGTGGAAATGTTTCCAGAAACGTATCCACTGTATCGAAAAAACGCAAACTTAGATCCACAAATGATAATGATATTGATTTAATGTATCTACAGCATTTAAAAAAAATGTCAGCAGCATCTGAGGAAGCAAACGATCCAGATCTTTTATTCCTGAAAAGCTTACTTCCGAGTATTAAGAAACTGGGACCAATAGAAAATCTTGAATTTAAAAGCGAAGTTATTCAGTTACTGAAAAGTAAATTGACTCCAATTTCTACATATTATTCCAATCCATCTTCAGCCAGCAGTTGTTCTTATGAACATTATCCACAATAAGTAATGGATCATTCAGCCCAATATATTAACAGTCAGTCACAGTTGCCTTCAAATGCTGACAGTAATTCAAGTGTTGTTCTTAATTTATAACTAATGTAAAATTTTTGTCTTATCAAATATTTCATTTATTTTTTCTAATAACTCTAAATACAGTAGAACCCCGTTAGTCCGAAATTCCGGATAATCTGAACCACTTCCAGGAACCAAATAGGCAAGGAAAGCTATAAAAACAACTTCAGATTTCATGAAGTGACAAATGATTTCATTACATTTCTAATAAAATGGTTACATTTTGCAAAATCAGTAGAAAATAATACTAACCACTGTAATACGTATTAATCAGTAGGCCTACAATTACTGGAATAAAATTCTTAAACAAAACTACAAAAACAGAATTCAATTATTGTACTGTACAGTACTTAGATTACAGTTTCTATACTTTATTAACAGAATTTCCAAATAAACACTTCACTTATTCACTGGTTGCACAAAATCAGTTATTCTCTGCTGGCGTAAAGACGTGAATCTAGCAGACGACGCAATATTCCACCAGCGTCTCATGAACATGATGTCCGCCACTGTAGCATTGGCATGCTGCTCCACATACTGCAGGGATATTTCCAGCGCCTTTGCTGCTTCTGAATGTGAAATGAGATGTTCTGAATCATCGGCTTCATCCATCACATCAGAATCTTCATCGAAGTCTTGTCTGATCCGGGAAACAATTTCCGTATCTGTCAAAACTTGGTGGTCTTCCGTGTCAGCTGCCACCCACTCGTTCACATCTGTTTCATCTGCTTCTTCACAGCCTGGAATTTGATGCATGAGCTGTAAAACTTCAGTCCTGTCATCAGTTTGTTCCGGACTATCGATGTAACAGAGACTTGGCCATAATTTTTTCCACAACTTTCTCAGCAGCTGTTCTTTGAGATTGTCCCATGCTTCACCTAACCAATAGATAACATCTTTGATGTTGATTTTCTTAAGACTTTGGAGAATGGTTTTTGAAACTGTTTTCATTTTCAAGAAGGGATCTTAGAATAATTTTTTTATACACACATTTCATGTTTTGTAGCACCTCTTGGTCCATGGGTTGTAACAAAGGTGTGACATTCGGAGAGAGAAAAATAGCTTTTATATCTCCATTAACAAGTTCTTCTGTCGAAGCATGTGATGGAGCGTTGTCAATGACAAGTAACGCCCGGGGTGGCAGACCATTTTTTTCACTGAACTTTTTTACTGAAGGAATAAACTGGACATGAAACCATTCCTTAAATAAAGCACTGGTCATCCATGCCTTTTTTTGATGCCTGTAGAATACAGGAAGCGAGTTCATATTGATGTTCTTAAATGCTCTTGGATTTTTTGATTTGCCAATAACCATTAGTGGCAACTTATTAGTCCCAGCTGCATTACTGCATGCTAAAACAGTCACGCATTCCTTGCACATTTTGAAACCAGGTGCATTAAGTTCTTGTTTGGCGGCGAGGCTTTTGTTTGGCAATGCCTTAAAATTTAACCCAGTTTCATTGCAATTGTATATTTCTTGAGGCGAGTAATTTTGCGATGAAACTATGTCTGCGAATTCAGCGATGTACTCTTGTGCAACCTGGTGATTCGCTGATAGTGATTCACCGGTAATGGATAACTGTCGTATTCCGTGTCTTTTTTTCCACCGGTCCAGCCAGCCGTTACTCGCAATGAATTTAGGATCACCATTCATCAGCTTATTGAGGTGAACTGATTTTTCTTGGATTAGGGAACCATACGAAACCATATGAAAAGGGCTTCATCAATTTTGTCAAATTTTGACACTTTTGATGTATGACGCTCCTCGAGAGTCTTCTCGGATGTTGTTGCACAAAACTGTTCAATCTTGGACCGGTTTTTCTTCCAGTCACTTATTGTTGCTTTACCCACACCAAATTCGACTGCTAATTTCGTTCCACTTTCACCCTTGTCCAAACGTTTCAACACTTCAAGTTTATCGTTTAGTGCACATGAACTATGTTTCCGCTTACCAACCATTTTTATACAATACGCACTTAAAAAACAACACTGAAAACGTATGTAAGTTGGAATGCACACACAATGTCTCAGACTGACAGGTGTCTCACTACTGAAAGCAAGGCGACGAGAAGAAACAAACAAGAGTGGGGGAAGTGGGATTACTAAGAAACTGGCATGAGTTATTGACGCCCTGGCGCGTCCGTGATAGTAAACAACAATACCGCACTAGAAAGCCACCGAACGTCAGTGTCAATACTGTTCACCTTATCTGTACTGTATTACAGTACTGTACTACATAATATTTTATGAAATATTCAACTCTTATAAACCGTAAAATGCATTCGTTGAATAAAAAACGGGCATATATGAGTTACATATAAGTTAAAGACCATATTTAAATCAAATAAATAATTATAATTATTTAATAATAATTATTTCGGATAATCCGAATTTTTGCCAATCCGAACCGGCCCCGGTCCCAATTAGTTCGGACTAGCGGGGTTCTACTGTAAATGTACGTTATTTTCTATTTAATATTGTTATTTATTTTGAACCTTTTTTTGTTTTACAACAAAACTGTATTTTGCGTGCACGGCTCAGTACAATGTAAAATGGACAAAATAACCAATTTGTAATTAACGTACAAAGTAATTATTTACAATAATTAATTTCTCATACTGTATTAAAAACGTTCATCAAGACTGTAACATGTAGGCCTACGATATAACAAAATGTCTCTGCAAATTAACGAGTATGATATTTTTATAACATATTTTGTACACTTACCTCAAAAATATTGATAATCGTTCTTCTGGTTGAATAGCGGGGCAGTAATTCGTATTTTGCATTAATATTGTATCGTGTAGCAAATTTTTTAAATTGAGAAAACTATCCAAGCTCATACGAAAAAAGTTATAAAATTGTGTTGAATCGTTCATTAAATCTGAAAACATATGGTCCAAACGTATCTCTCTTTAAATTTATAGGATGCACCCATAGTTTTCTTTGTTGTTTTTTCTCCCTTCTACGAATAATTCTATGAAGAATAATAAACTTAACAGCAATCCGCATCCATCACGTACAAATCTAGTTAACGGAATAAAATAGAAGTTTATAGCCTACGTACGTCACAAGCCAGTCCCGTTAATGACTGGTTTGGTATGAAACCTCTTGACTGGACGCGACTGACGTGACTGGACTGGACTGGGTTGGTGTGAAAGCAGCCTTATTCTTATGTCTAACCAGTATAACCAACATTTGCTACATCATATCTCTTAAGTATCTCAGGTTTAACACTATCTATTCCAATGATGTCCTGGAACTATTTCTTAACTGAAAAACACTTCACAATTCTGCTTTGGTATAATTACTTTCACCATTTCACCTACATAGGTTTTCTCACTTGATTCAGCTTAACTGTATCATGCATTCTATCATCTAGTCACAGGTCAAATGTCAACATCAAGCTGTTTCAATGTAGGCTGGGATCACTAACAAGTTTTCTTTGTTTCATTAATAGCATATGTTTTCCCCTTTATTCTTTATAAAAATGTTTTACAGATTTTGTCTATGTCAGAACCTTTCTCTTTTGTTCCCAACTTCTGCACTACGCATAAAACATGAAATGAATATACTTATAACTTTGTCAAATTTTGTTGCTTCCCTGCTATTTACACTTTTTCCTCGAACGAGGCCTTTCGGTTTTGCAAGCATTATCAAGTTCTTCCTACAACAAGGTTGCGAAACCGAAAGGCCTCGTTCGAGGAAAAAGTGTATATAGCAGGGAAGCAACAAAATTTGACAAAGTTGTTATGAAGACTGCTAACATAGAGAAAATAACTGATAATATACTTATATACGAAGATATATAAGTGTAAAAACAATTTATTTCACGCCAGTGCATACAGCACGTGATCAGCGGCAGACTGTAACGGTACAAACCTATGGGTATTTGTAATTTTAATATTTTCAATTTTATTTCCACCCAAGTATACTTGGTGAACTGACTCTAGCGTCGAGACTGTCACGGCCTGACGGTGGAATGCAGACTTTCAACAGGGGTGCGAGTTCCCCCACACGAGCGCGCACACCTCGGCCAACGTTCCCACAAAAAGGACACGTTCGAATACATTCTTTAGCATTTTGCGCCGAGAACAAAGGCAGTCGACTAACAGCTTCAGACCGCGCAGTCGTATAAAAACATTGCTCGAGCAGATTAGGGTCGGCCGACCAGTAAATTATGTGATTAAAATACGTCAAAAATGTAAAACACGTGTAAGAATCAACAGTGAGACATTAGACAGCAATCAGTGACTAAAATTTAATCAGTTGTGTACGAAATCGTGACATTGTGTACAAAATTGGAACGACCAAAGCAACAATGAATGGACTAGTTTAACCACCTGGCGGAGACAATATCAGTAAAGTAAACCAACAATCTAAATTTAAACAAAATAAAATAAAATAAAAAGATTAAACTTTTATAATGAATAAAGAGATATCTCAAGCTTGCGTGAGAGTATGAATGTGCAAATGCTGGGTTGGTTTTAAAGAAATATTTACATTAGTTAATAGAATAAGTCAATTTCAATGTTTGCTTTGTAGTGTTGATATGTAATGAAAAAGAAAGACAAAAAATAGTTTTGAGAAAAGAAAAAATGGAATGCAAGTAAATTCAAAAGCGTATAAAGAAAGTTAAATAAAAAATTTGAGTTTATTATATAATGAGAGTTGAGTTTATTAATAACACTTAACCCTAAATCACTTATAGGTACGAGTTCACGTGAAGACTCTGGCCCGATGCAGGTAAGGGATTTGTGTATGTGTATGTTTATTGAATATTATTTTATTAAAAAACGTGTAAACTCTCAAGACTGAGGCCAATAATGGGAAAGTAAGGGATCATGCAACACCTCATTAGGGACATACAAAGTCTTTATGTGGAAAACAAAATCTAAATGACACAGGAAGACAGAACAATGACTCCAGTGTGGGCCTAATCACTGTGGATAAGATAACGGTGCCTATTATCACCTGTTTTTAATTTATTTATAGACAATGTCAAACACAATTGGAAGACAAACCTTCCAAAACATTTTATGATTGGTTGAACTCGGAAAGTGGCTGCAGATAGATGTACACTCAGCGAGTCAAATCTGTATGAATTTTGGATTACAGATCTCTAGAGTGAAGACTAAGGTGATGGTTTTCATGGAGCCGATCCATATGAGCAAACTTTGTTGTATGTGGTACTGCTCTGGAGCAGGTCAGTAATTTTGAATATCTGGGCTATAATGAGTCTTACATTAAAACAATGACTTGGTGAAGAAGCTATATACGTTCAACCATATGTGTGGGAACATCAGAACTCTAAAATCAACATGTAAAGAAATACGTCTGGAGTTCCATAAGTTAATAATGACCCTACCCACTCTTCTCTATGGGTCTGGAAATTGGACTTTAACGAAATCCCAGGCCAGTCATATTCAAGCGGCTGAAATGACAATTCTTAGGTTCACGGCAGGATATACTCTAAAACAGGGGTCTCCAAACTTTTTCACTTGAGGGCTGAACTGAAAAATCTTGGAAGTCACCCAGGCCAACAACACACACACACACACACACACACACACACACACACCCATAGGTATATATAGTGAACGTACTTTTAAGTTTACAAAATAATAATCATGTCAATAAAATAGATATTTAAATAAAAATGAAGCAGACTTATCCAAAGGAAACAAATTCATTTATTCAAAATAATGAAAATAAAAGGAAAAAATAACATTCACAGATATTTATTACGTATTGTTTTTTTGGCTTTCTTTTGTACGTATGGGATGTGTGGAGTTGCTTCTGACATACAACGTCTGTCCATGTTGGGTCAAATTTTGATGCACCTATCACTAGAATGGATTTCAAGTGTTTGTCTGACAAGTTAGCCATGTACCTTGATTTTACAAAGTTCATTTTTGAAAACGTTTGTTCGCAGATATAGGTCGATCCAAACATTGAAAGCATTGCTCTTCCCGAGTGCACGGTGGGGGGGGGGATAGGAATCTTCGCTTTAGGTTGATGAGAGTGAAAAGCATGATTCATTCAAGGCAGCCAGACGGAACAAGCACATTAACCACATAAATGTTTTAAACTTGTAAAAAATATTATAACATTTTGCTGAACTTATTTCTTGTTTAGTTATTTAGTCAAATGTTATAATATTTGAATATTTTGACGGTCTATTTAAAAACTGGAAGCAGCATCGGCCGGGTTGTCGCGGGCTGGCCGTAGTTTGGAGACCCCTGCTCTAAAAGCTTGTAAAGGAAATATAGATGTATGGGAGGTATACTCAATAGGATTGCCCAATACTGGTTAATATGGCAGAAACATCTCAAGTGAATGCATCACTGCCGCATCTCCAAACAACTTATGAATTATAAGCCAAAAGGACACGGAGGTGTGGGACATCTGAAGAAACGTTAAGAGTGATCCTATATGCTCTAGCCTATATGCTTGGGACCTATATTTTTGGTTTAATATTTGCTGCTGCTGATGTTGATATAACCTCAATGACTATGCAGACAATGCAGATGACATTATAAAAAAAAAAATGGGAAAAGAAATTCAGTATTACATAAGACACGCACTGACTAAGGGCTTACTTTGGCACGCATGTTTAAATACATTACTTTACATTTATATCACTTTTACATGAACTTGCTATAACACCACAGAATGTTTTTGAGAATGGGTATTATCCCCTCCATAAGTGCCATGCAATAATGGAAAGCATCAGAAAGATGAAAGCTTCATGAACAGCCATTATTATATTGGCAAACAATAATGAAGTGGTAAGACTGATCCTTGAAAACAGTCTGCAGAATTAAAATAAGTTCTTGAAGCATTAAATTAATATAACAATTTACATAAAGGACAGTACAAAAAGCATAGTGAAAGTTTATCATAAACAACTAGACTCACTAAAATTATTCCAAAATACATTATTAAAAATTACACTGTTCAACAACAAAAATGTTTCCTGCTTGAAAGTAGCAAATTCATATTCCACTTAAGATATAAAAAACTAATTTAACATTTAAAATGGTTAGTTAGCTCTTATTTTCATGATCCAACAGTTCATGTTGCAATACATGATCAATGAATCTTCGTAGTTGGTTAACTGGAAAGAGACGTTCAATGAACTTTGGTGTACCGATGATATGGCGAGAACCAACAAATCATGTAAATGATTGTTATTTCTGCATGACGTCACCTATACAGGATGGCATTTCAAAGAAAAAAAGTGGACTGTAGAATATCCAAACATTCAATCAGCTATTCATCCCTTCCCACATGGTGATGGTCTTCCGGTGCTTAACCCTTCACATGACTACCAACTGATGTCAGATGACGACGAAGACAGATCAGGAGACATTATCAGTAAGCCTACTACTTCACAAGATCCCGATTTTGATCCACAAAATCATTTGAGTGAGCCACACAGAGTTACACAGGGTGAGTTAAATGATCTGGTTAGAGATTTAAGCCTCCCTAAAGACAAAACCGAGCCTTAGGATCTGAACTTAAGCAATAGAATCTTTTGTCGCCTGATGTTAAAGTAAGTTTTTACAGAGATCGACAAAAGGGTTTCATGCCATATTTTAAAAAAGAAAACAATCTTGTTGCATGCTGTGATGTTAATGATTTCATGAAAGCTTTGACTATAGAATATAACCCTGAAGAATGTAGACTATTCACAGAGTCATCAAAATTGATCTTAAAAGCTGTTTTGCTTTATAATGGCAACCCTCTATTCCTTTGGGCTATACTGTAAATATGAAGAAACATATGACAATATGAAATTACTTTTGCATGCTATCACGTATGAAGAACATAAATGGCAGTTCTGTGGGGATTTGAAAAGTTGTAACTTTATTTCTGGGCATGCAGTTGGGATATACAAAATATTGCTGTTTTTTTATGTGAATGGGACAGCCGTGCTCGGAAGTTTCACTACAAAATAAAAGAATGGCCAAACAGAAGACTATGCTTTGAGTAAAAATGTTATAAACAATCCTATTGTTGACAGAAGCAAAATTATACTGCTTCCTTTACATGTCAAATTAGGTTTGATACAGAATTTTGTAAAGGCAATGGATAAAGATGGTGAAGGATTTAAATAACTTTGTAACTATTATATTATTTACAAATACACAAAGAGACTACTTACCCCGATTCTGACAAACTTACTACAACTTACCTTAATAAACCCCCAGAAGATCCCAAACTCGTTCAAGGTTGCCACGATATTTTGAGGTTCAATATCGAAACCATAACACTCTTCCCATTAAATAATTTAGATAATTTATTCCCTTAATTCAGAAACTCACAGGTTCTTTAGGCAGGTTTTTTGGCACGGAATATAGGTTATGGATCTGGCGTAATAACTACTCTAACACATGGTTATTGTAGCACAGAAATCCATTTTATTTTCGTTGTATTCAAATCAAAATTTACTAATCAAATTCATTTTTAACAAATTACTCAAACATTGATAATTCACAAATTATTTAGACAAAACTATAAAAGATTAACTATAATCGACAAACCAGTACTTCGGTTTTTCTCTTTTTATATTCTCACACACTCTCTCACTCTCTTTACATATCTTTTTAACCCCCTTTTATTGAGCTCTTATTTATTTTGTTATTATATTTTTCTTCTTTGTCACTGTTACTTATCTGTACTGTGTATCCAAATGTTGCGCACTATTACGTTGCAAGTCCCCTTTTCACTCAAACACCAAACGTTTTAAAACTTTTTATTTCACCATCACTGTTTTGAATTGTCTCTCACTGTGCCATTATAATTTAAATACTCTTTGGTAGGCCTATTATAACATTTTTGGCCTACCAAAAAAAATATGCTCGAGGCCACTATTGTATTACGACTGGTCAGTATAGAGGTGTTCTGCAGACTGCTGCGAGCTGGGCTCGCATGTGTATACTATCCGAGCTTTTTGCACATTGGCCACGAGGCTCCACCGGATGTCCACTCGTCTCCCGCCTTCAAGCATCGACGGTTCCAAACGTTTCTCGACTCCGGAAGTTCGTTGTAACATTGAAAACACGTGGAACTCTCATGATCCAAGCGTGACGTTATGATAATTAAGCACATACCTCACCTTATACGGTAATGTCTGTTCGACTTGGGACTTGGGCACCTACTTCGTAATAACTTCCAATACGTCCCTAACAACGGATTTCATAAAATTATTACATAAAATAGTTATGCCCCTTTTTGTCCCGTTACAACTTAAGAGGAAAATTTCCTCAACTAAGTGATGCCAAAGCCAAGAAGGCATCTTTCTTGGTCCTCAAATCAGAAAGCTGATGAAAGATGAAAATTTAAAAACTGCACTTAACATCAATAAGAAAGCAGCTTGGGAAACATTTGAAAAAGTAGTTAAGGGGTTTCAAGGTAAGAAAAGAGCTGAAAATTATGTTTAAAATATTGTTACGATGGTCTACTGATCGTCGTATGGTACAGTGGAAAACAAAATACAAGACACCAATTACGTCACTAATCACCAGCTTTAATTATCACAATTACACAGTTTGTAATCGACAATAGTCTCTTACAACAAATCAAATAAAAATTGTTCACACACAATAAAAAATGTCTTCTAATATAAAACACGATTGTATTACATTCGTCCTGCACAAGCACATAACACTTTGCCACAATACTACAAACCGCACTCCAATAATTCGCAACTCAAACGCCAACTGAACGTCGTTGAGTACTTGTGTTAATACCCCACCAAAATACTAGAATATTCCATACTGCATATTAACAATAAAGGAAAACATTAGAGCGTAATTTATTATGGCCTTGACACAGTTTGTGCGGCTTCTGTCACAGTCTAGCTAATGCGTCAAGAATCACGTACACCACACACAATACAGCCGGATTCCTCTGGAACATTCGATAAACATGTAGACTGGTAATGTCGTAACAATATAAATGAGCTTTTGGAAAAATACCATAAGTTATGATCCAATATGTCTTTTTCATTTCCTCCATTCACATTTTGATTTATTTCCTGTTGTGGAGATGTAAGTGACGAACATGGTGAAAGATTTCACCAAGAGATCACCGGCATGGAGAAGAGGTATCAGGGCAAATGGGACGTGTCCATGCTTGCAGATTACTGCTGGACATTAGCAAGGGATATTTCAGGTCAAGATCATAAGCGGGAAGCTAAAAGGAAGCGTTCGGAAACGTAAAAACAGTCAAGAGAACCAGTAATAATGAACAATTTCAATAACAGTATTAATTTATAAAGAATTAATTGTCTTTTCTTTAACAATGTAAATATTTTATAAACATTTTTTATGTAAATTCATTTTTCTATATTGTATAGACTAAAATGTTTAAATGTTATTTCTTGTTCTGGAGATTGTAATTTCGTATATACTAAGGACAGTGTATCAATAAAACAGGAGCTAAAAAAGTTTTTGTCAGTTATATTCTTATTTCTTACCTAATAAACAATCAAAATCAGCTAATTTCAGTCAGGAAACAAAATAATGATTTTTTTTTTTTTTGCTAGTGTTATATGGCTGGGGGAAGAAAAAGGGCCAGAGAAGAGTGACTTGGGAGGACAATATGAAGATATGAAGTCCTCTCTGCAGGAGCTGGGAGTGCAGTGGAATGAAGCCAGGGAGCTGGCCATGCAGACCACCGTGGCGAGACCTTTGCTCAACCTCTACACCTTGTGGTAGAAGAGGATTGGAATACGAAAAAGAACAAAAGTTATTACTAAAATTATTTGCAAGCAGTTCCTGAATAAAAAGAATAAGATGAAAATCAATGTAATTAAGTTTTGTCCATAACACCTTTACTAAAGGTTTTGTTCTATTTACTGACTACACATGGGAGTAAAGAATAAGATTTTTTACTCACAAAGATTAAAAAACCGTCCCATATGGAACGGTTACAAAATATTTGCACAAAGAAATTGTTATCTATACAAAAATGTTGAGTATACTAATAACAAAGTGAAATATTTTGTTTATTCAGTACTTTTAATTTTGTGTTCTAATTTAATTAAATATTCTACCAAAATAATCTAACAAAAAAATGTTATTTTATACTTCAAATTTATATAGGTAGTAATCTCAAAGTTCCAACATTTTCTTATAGGTACGTTAAAAACAAGTTGTATAAGGCATTAATTCTTATCTAGTGATGTTACCAAAATATCAATTATGCTACTAACAACTATTTACTCAGTAAAAAGTTAAGCTCTTAATGGTTATGATTAAACAATATTGACTGTACATTCCAAAGCAAGTTACATAAGAGATTTTTGCAAGTGAATATGTGAAATGGAAGCAACAAAATATAAATAAGCACACACTCAAGACTTCTCAACACAGCATTCACAATACCGGTACCACTGCTTCTGTATGATGGACTATGAAGATCCAAAATACAAAGGCTACTCCAAAATTAGATGATATACACAAATTGGTTGCCACAGCAACACAGTAGTGCATACTCAGTAGTGACCAGTATCCTTTTACATTGTTACACACAAATCCATAACCCATTTCGTTTATTTCTGTTTGAACTGCATCTGGAGTCATATGGAGACCATCACTGCCTCTTCACCAGCTATAAAATATGTGTTGGTATTTGTTGAACAACAGATATTCATGCAGCATCATCTGCTGGGTATTCACAATGGTGTCCTGAATTGCTGGACTGGATCAGACAATGAGGCTCTCACTTCATGAAAGGGCAGGAGAAAAATTGACTGGCCGCTGCTCAGGGGTCATGCTGGACAGCCCAGTGGATGGCAGTCATCCCACCCAATGACAGTCAGATCAAAAGACAATACAAGGTCCTGGGTTACCGATGTAATTTCATTAGACACCTTCACTAGGAGCATGTCATCATGGGCCAGTGTTATATACAGCAGACTCTGCATATGCAAAAAGCTTGAACTTTAAGGAAGTTAACAGATGGGACAAATGGACAATTGTGTGGATGCCCTCTCGGCAGCTGAACTAAGAGTGGTAGAATGCTGGAGCAAGTTTGGGCAAGGGTGTCACCAGATCACCAAGATAGGTCTGGCTGGCTACCAGCACTTTGAAACTAATGAGGGTCTCATTAATGGTATAACCTCTTGGCTGGGTAACTTGGCAATAGCATTTTTCAGTGGGGAATATAAAAGTTGGTGCAACGAAATAATAAGTAGGGATACGAGTGGTGATTTTAATACAAACAGATATGTAATTTTGCCCTTTAATAAAACATGTTTTTCTATTTTCGTTTCCTTTATCATATAGTCAGAGGTTAATTTGGAATAGCCCTCTTTACTTAATAATTATAATTTAGATATGGAACTGTATACATGTATGCTATTTCTTATAATTTCATTCATAACAAGTTTCCAGCAAGCAACCATTTATTTTATTAATTTTCTAAAATACATTTTGTTACAAGGTTGTCTAACATCTACCCGAGTGTTTTTTGACAAATTAAAAATTGTCTGAGTTCATTATCGTTATGTGTTATGAGTTTACATAAAGTGATTTTGACGTTACTATGTTTATTTACATTATGATGTTATGATTTAGTTTCTTGGTTCAGAATTTTCTTGCTGTCTTACAGTATCTGTCATTTTTAAACGTGTTTGATCTCAATTTTAAAAACTAATCAGGGCACTAGATTTTATATTCATTGTTAAAGTGATAATCTGTTTAGTTTTAATTTTATGGACAATACATTAATGGTATTATGTTATTTTTAAGTGTTGAGATTTATGGCACTATATTTAAATGTTGCCATTTGTGCAATTGAATTTTTCCTATCATTATCCTAAACTTTAATTATCGGTTTAAAACATTTTGTTTCATTTCATTTTCTAACTCATTTGATGTATTTGTATTCATTTTTTATATATAAAGAAATATTTAAAAAAAATAATTTTTCTTTCCTCAACAAAAATGGAATGAAATGACACCATTTTTGTTGAGAATGTTTTGCATTATAAGGGACTGTTATATCATCTTTTTGAAGATTGTCTTCTCAGGTTTACATATTATTTCTGATCATATAGTTACATCCATCCTTGTAGAGTTAAATTCCTCGATGGACTATATTTCTTATTATTCGTATAATTTTGCATTTATACTTATCATATATATCTGTTTCATTTCATAATGGAGATATGCATTTCGAATTTAAATAATCACTTATGAATCCTGGCAAACCTGTGGAATGCCATCCTTAGTCAGAAAGTGTGGATCAGGTGTGCTAAACGGGTGGAGCACTGTCATGATGCAGCTCCCAATTCCCTGTGGCCAACAGCTAAGGTCTCTTGTGTCAAACTGTATAACAAAGATGACAGACGACTTCTCGGTAGTATGCCTTATTGATGGTCTGGCTTTACTGATGCCTTGGTGGTTGAAAAAAGCAACCAGCATCACCTTCACCAAGCTCCGAACCTAATGTCCTTTTTCGGCTCTTAGGGAGCTTGAACCTGGGTGCTTCCATTACGATGACTGGACCTTAGTTTCCGGGTTGTACCTGTACACTCATGTCTTATCACCAGTGACCACAGTCTTCGGAAACTCAGAATCTCTGTTGGTGCACTGCAGCTTTGGAACAAATTTTGCAGCCACTCTGTGCATGTCCATATCCTCATTCAGAATGCAGTCTGCAGATCCAACACTAGTATCAACCTCATCAGCAAGTTCCCAGACTGTGAAACAACGGTCCTACATGACTGATGTTCACACTTTCTCAATAATGGCAGAATTTTGGCTTGTTGATGGTCTCCATGAACGCTTGTCACTCTCTACAGACAAGCAGCCATCTTAGAAACAGCTGTACCACTGTTTAATTTGCATAGCCCTCTTGCATCATCACCGAAAGCCTGCTGAATCTTTTGTACGGTTTCTGCTTGAGTATCCCATAATTTTTCTGATAGAACTTGATGCAGAACTGCTGCTCCCCGTGTTCGGTCATTGTAAAGAAAATGAGAATGCAACGAACACGTGTTGCACTGTATAACTTTCTAGCAGTTACTGACGCATCTGGTGGCACTACAAGGAAACAAAAAATTGTGCATGTGCATGAAAATCCTTTCTATGCGTACCCATTGTTGGCATGTCAATATCATCACCACTTACCATGAAAAAAAAGACTGGATACTTTTTGTATATTGTATGTTCACATGCCTAACTAATATATTCAGTATTTACCACTGTATATTCCAGTCAATTCTCATTACAATTTACTGAAGCAATTTTCATCTGAACATATATGCTTATAGTACAGACTATTGGTACTATTCTATAATCTAATAACTCAGTGTGCTGACATTAGCACACATATAGGCCTATTTATTTGTCTCACTTTTTATATACTTATGTTTGTGTTGAACAATTGATATTCTTACACTATAATGGTTTACAAAAAGCTATAGCATTTATACAATTAATTTCATTCGTAATTCAGGAAAATGACAAATGACATTCACTCATTGTAAAATATTTTACTACTTCTGATATATATTGATGATACTTTGAGTCATATAAAAACTTGAACATCTATAGGCTATATGAAAAATTGCCAAATGTCAATTGATTATGATTGCAATCATCCTATTAACTTTAGTCAAATTGTGATGGGCTATACATGCCTGAAAAGAAGATGGGCTATATGACTGCAAATTATACAATGAGAATGATGCTAGTTGAGTACTGGGTACCTTGTAGGAATTTGCTAGTGTATTTTTGCAGGCCTCAATGTAAGGAATGCTGGTAAACAATTTTCCTCACTGTCACTGACCAATGATCAGAAAGAAATTCATTTTGCTTATTGCACGCACCATTAGCCATAGGTTTGAAATGGCCCTGATAAGATTCGCAAGGCTGTTACATTAAATGAAAGTTGAATTTATGGCTGTGATTTAGAAACAAAAATGATAATCATTATAGAAGTAAAGATTAACAAGAATTTACAGAAACATCCAAAAGGATTCTACTTGATCAGAACATTAATATAAAATTTTCTGCATCTTACTGTTTAGGGGAGACAAGATGACAGGAGTAACACAAATAGTATGGTGGTGACGGCATATAGTGCTCTATGGTGTCTCTTTTAGACTATGGTAGCTATCTATGGCTACCAAACTTGCTTGATTTAACTTCTTCCATTCCAAGATAAAAATTAAGAAAATCTGACTGAGAAAATTCTCCCATAGCACAAGTAATCAATAAACATGTTGTTAAAAGGATTTAATCTGAGCACACCAGATTAGACAGTTACATCTGAGTAGGATTGGTTGGTACATCAGAATCATTATATTAAAAAAGTTAATAATTTATTAATAAATAATTAATAAAAATATAAGGTAAATAAAAGAAGACTAAATGGTAAATGACAATTTAGTTGTTAGACAATCTTGTCAATTCTTGATCCATTACAAAATGGTTCTGACCACTTTATACTGTAATGGAACTATATTCAAATTTTAAAAAAATTATGAAACTTAACGAGACAATGGAAAATGGTCTACAGTAAACAGAAACATAGAAAACATACAGATGTTTCTAGAATGAATACTTAGTAACCAGTAAAATATTCAAATACTTTATGCAACATAAAATAATTTATCTGCTTTATTTATTTATCTGTGATTATATTATAAACACAGGACCAGTGAGTGGCGAATAATAAGGTTAATTTATATTTTTGGTGAATATGAGGGGCATCAGGTGAAAAAATTGTTTTGTATGATACATGTCTTAATTGTTACATGATGGAGTATAAAAATTTTTTTTTTTAATTATAAAAAGTACATAAGTCCTGAGACTCTGGCCAATGTTAGATGCTCTGCTGTTCTACCAAAGTCTTGCAGAAAACCCTGTTCTTGTAATATAATCTGTTGCCATACGTACTACAAATATTGAGTTTTATTTGGGTGACAAAGAGGAAAAAGAACATAAATTTACTAAAAATAATAGTTTTGTGTTTGAAATTGTCAACATCATTTTGAACGATATTTTTTGAAATACACATAAACATGAACTACATGAACATGATTTTTGAAAGATACATAATTCCCTTGCTTGGGTTACGAAGTTAGTAACAAGTAAAAATTTAACTTTTGCTAGCTCTCAGAAAAGTAAATGTGACTTCAGTTCCAAAGACCAAAAATATTTTCAATATAATCACCATCGTATATTTTAAGACCAATGATGTAAGACTACATATGGAATTAAAGTAGTTAATCTTGAAGGAAAAATAATTTTCTTAAATTAGTTTATCCGTCCGCACCAGTATACGTGCAAAAGTAAAATCATTATAACTCGCCAGTTTAGTCTAGTGTAAAAAACTGGTGACACATAATTGCCTTCAGACAAAATTTTAATTATTTATATATCTAAACGATTACTTGTTTTTAAATTGGCAACAGAATTTATGCATGATGTTATAAGACCTACTATAAAATATTGTAACATTACATTTGGAACAACTAATATCGTACCTGATTTAATGAAGACTTCGGTTAAGAAGGTAACAAGTAGAACATTATCTTCCAAGATGATAGTGAAGAGGAACGACTAACCATTTTAGACTGACTAGTAAGACAACTGACCGTACCCAAATTAATGATTTAGGCTAAGTGATGCAAAATACCTTCAACCCCAATTATGACATGAACTTTCAGTAATGACCAAATAAAGAATTATAAAGACAGACGGCTTATGAACCAGTACTATAAAGAAACAAATGGTTTCATTTAATGTATCATAATATCTAGATAATCAAAATACAAATTCAGGGATAATAGGCCCAAACATGTAATATTATGTAAAAGAAATATTAGTAAATAATTAAGTTAATTGATGTAACGAAAATATAAATATACCTTATTATAGATACATAAACCATACAAATAATTGTATAAAAATAGGTAATTACCTTCTGTCAACGTTTTTCTTAAAATCCTTTTAGGATAACTCGAGTTTCGACACCATTTGGTGTCATCATCAGATCGGATATGAATTAGGTCAAAACATTTTGATGCATATACATCTCGTCAGATATTAAAAAATTAAAAACAACACATAACATTATATAAATAATAAATAAACTACATCACAACAAAATAACATTACAACAATAAAATATAAAAACAACGCGGCCGCAAACGAACCTGTACAGGAACGCCCCCACGGTAAGACTAATCAATGCCGGTTTGACCTTGGTTCAATTTTATCGATCTGATATAGCCAATTTCTCGTTCTATAAGATCGATTCTATTAAATAAAACATTATTGGTATGTATTGCTTTTTCATTCAGGACACGATTGTGATCCTTCTTTATGGCTTTATATATCTCGAACCTTTCAAGGGTGTCCAGCTTTGGTGACTTTTTACATTTATGTAGGATATCTAAATTATCATTAATACTCTTTATACTATGGTTATATGAGCTCAAATGTTCTGCAAATGTAGATCTTATTACATTTGATTTGGAGCTTGGGATATGTTCTTTATAGCGTAATTTGAAAGAACGACCTGTTTGTCCTATATAGAACTGTGTGCAATCAGAACAATTAAGTCTATATACACCAGTACCATCAAATATATCGGAGGGTATATTTTTGTTAGTAAATGTAAGTTTTTTCTCAAGTTTATTACTTGCCTTTGAGCCAAAGTAATATTATGCTTTTTTAATTGGTTTTTTAAAATATGGTATAGATTTTCACCATATTCTATAGCAATGTATTTGTTTACTTTTTCTTTGGATACATCAATATTTATTGGTTTATTTTGTTTTTTATTAATTATTCTATCTACTATATGACTTTTGTATCCATTGGCTAATGCTATGTGTTTGATAATGTTTAGTTCATTGTTATAATCATCCGTAGATAAGGGCAATGCCAGCAATCTATGAATCATACAGTTGAAAAAAGCCATTTTATGTGAAATAGGGTGATACGATGAGGCGTGAATAGCATGATCTGTGATTGTTGGTTTTCTGTAAATATTATAGTTAATATTATTATTTATTTTAGTTAAAGTTAAATCTAAAAAATTAATTTTATTATTCATTTCAGTCTCTAATGTGAATTGTAAATTATTTGTAATAGTATTCATATATTTTTTAAGCATTTCTAGTTGTCTGCAATTGCCATTGTAAATCATTATCGTGTCATCCACATATCGTCGGTAAAATAAAATTTTTGTATAATGTTTGTTTTTAGTCGATAAAATTTCGTTTGTTTCAATATGATTTAGGTAAATTTCAGCCAGGATGCCTGACAATGGGGATCCCATAGCTAAACCATCCTGTTGTAAATAATATTTGTTGTCGAAAGTAAAATAATTTTATTCTAATATTACTTTTGTCAAATTGATTAACTCATCAACTGTTTCATGATTTAATGTGGATTTAGATAGTAATAAATTTTTAGCTATTTCTAACGTTTCGGTAATAGGTATGTTCGTGTATAGATTTACTATGTCGAATGAGGCGAGAGTGTGTCTCGGCTCGATTGTAATATGTTTACAATCTGTTTTTTCGTTTAAAAAAATTCGTAACTTATTGAAAAAAACAGAACGACACGCAAGAGAACAATATAATAAATCACCAGTTTTACCCTCGTATTGTTAATCTTACTGGAATACAGTTCAACAACGAAGAAACCAACTTATTGAATAAAGGCTTAAAATACAATCTTAAAAACAATAGTTCCAAACAATCACTCTGTACTGAAATATTGAACGCTGAAACCGCAATAAATTCCATATCCGATGAAGAAACGAAAACAGTAATAAGACATGCAATTGACAATAAAATAAAAAAGTTATGAAGGCCGAAAACATAAAGAATACAAAAACTATTTACCATAGCGAAACAAGGGTGTTTAATGAGATAAAGACGAAATTAATAGACCATAACGCAATCGTCACCAAAGCGGACAAAGGTCAAACTCTCGTAATTTTAACTTATGATGATTATAAAAACAAGATACTGGACTTCATTAAAAACAATAACATTATTGAGATTCATAGCGATCCCACTCTTACATTTAACAATAAAGTGAAATCAATATTGAATAAATCAAAATACGTCATAACGAACGATGAGAAAAAATACCTAAAAATGATAGATCCCAAGGCCCCTAGACTTAAGGGCCTTCCTAAAATACATAAAAATAATATGCCTGTCCGTCCTTTAGTTAATTTTATGTCTGCACCTTCATATAAAATTGCCAAAAAACTCTGAAAAAATTTTTAGACGACACATACCATTCAATAAAAATTATAGCTTGAAAAACAGTTTAGAACTGGTCGAACTTACAAAAACTATTACAATCGAGCCGAGACACACTCTCGCCTCATTCGACATAGTAAATCTATACACGAACATACCTATTACCGAAACGTTAGAAATAGCTAAAAATTTATTACTATCTAAATCCACATTAAATCATGAAACAGTTGATGAGTTAATCAATTTGACAAAAGTAATATTAGAACAAAATTATTTTACTTTCGACAACAAATATTATTTACAACAGGATGGTTTAGCTATGGGATCCCCATTGTCAGGCATCCTGGCTGAAATTTACCTAAATCATATTGAAACAAACGAAATTTTATCGACTAAAAACAAACATTATACAAAAATTTTATTTTACCGACGATATGTGGATGACACAATAATGATTTACAATGGCAATTGCAGACAACTAGAAATGCTTAAAAAATATATGAATACTATTACAAATAATTTACAATTCACATTAGAGACTGAAATGAATAATAAAATTAATTTTTTAGATTTAACTTTAACTAAAATAAATAATAATATTAACTATAATATTTACAGAAAACCAACAATCACAGATCATGCTATTCACGCCTCATCGTATCACCCTATTTCACATAAAATGGCTTTTTTCAACTGTATGATTCATAGATTGCTGGCATTGCCCTTATCTACGGATGATTATAACAATGAACTAAACATTATCAAACACATAGCATTAGCCAATGGATACAAAAGTCATATAGTAGATAGAATAATTAATAAAAAACAAAATAAACCAATAAATATTGATGTATCCAAAGAAAAAGTAAACAAATACATTGCTATAGAATATGGTGAAAATCTATACCATATTTTAAAAAACCAATTAAAAAAGCATAATATTACTTTGGCTCAAAGGCAAGTAATAAACTTGAGAAAAAACTTACATTTACTAACAAAAATATACCCTCCGATATATTTGATGGTACTGGTGTATATAGACTTAATTGTTCTGATTGCACACAGTTCTATATAGGACAAACAGGTCGTTCTTTCAAATTACGCTATAAAGAACATATCCCAAGCTCCAAATCAAATGTAATAAGATCTACATTTGCAGAACATTTGAGCTCATATAACCATAGTATAAAGAGTATTAATGATAATTTAGATATCCTACATAAATGTAAAAAGTCACCAAAGCTGGACACCCTTGAAAGGTTCGAGATATATAAAGCCATAAAGAAGGATCACAATCGTGTCCTGAATGAAAAAGCAATACATACCAATAATGTTTTATTTAATAGAATCGATCTTATAGAACGAGAAATTGGCTATATCAGATCGATAAAATTGAACCAAGGTCAAACCGGCATTGATTAGTCTTACCGTGGGGGCGTTCCTGTACAGGTTCGTTTGCGGCCGCGTTGTTTTTATATTTTATTGTTGTAATGTTATTTTGTTGTGATATAGTTTATTTATTATTTATATAATGTTATGTGTTGTTTTTAATTTTTTAATATCTGACGAGATGTATATGCATCAAAATGTTTTGACCTAATTCATATCTGATCTGATGATGACACCAAATGGTGTCGAAACTCGAGTTATCCTAAAAGGATTTTAAGAAACGTTGACAGAAGGTAATTACCTATTTTTATAGTCTTAATCGTTTCTGGAGGCAAGAAAAATGTTCAAAAATAATTGTAACATATAGTGTTCATAAGATTGTCCAGTAAACAACAAATAATGACATGTTCATTATAACAGTTATAACAAGAGTGAAGCATAACATAGACAGTGTCAGAGTAATTATTAAATTAACTGGCAAAAGACTAATTAATTAGTACAGAATTTGTTTTATAAATGTGCATGTTATTAGGTTTAAGCACATTGTTTTATTATCATAGTATTTGTGTTGTTTTTTGTATGTAGTAGGTGGAACAGTTATTTTAAAGGAATATCAATTAAATGATATTAATTTCATGTTTTATGTTAACAAATATAACCATAGAACTGGTGTTAAACAGTTATAAATTGATTTGGCAAAGCAGAATAGACTATAAAAGATGTTATGGCTAAGTGTCAAACAATTATACAGTTTAGGTAAGAAACAGTTAATTTGTTTAAGGATTCAGTAAAATCATAGCCATGTGTGCATGAATTTAAAATAATAGAATAGTATGTCTTTTGTTTTGATAAAATAATGTTATGTGTTAAACAGTTTTTATAATTGTTAAAAGATAATTTAACTGAAAAAGATTTTAAACATGGTGATGAAAATAACACCAGTACATAGGCCAGGTGAAACCAACTTTTGTAAATTTTGAATAATAATGTTAGAGATTTTGTAAAACAAAGGTGAAAGGATAAATATATTTATAGGTAATAGTGTACAAAACGAATATAGAAACAAAATAATACATATCAAGTTATTTAAGAAAATTTCAAATATTTAAATTGTAACATCTGTAGTTCTTAAGTAAAAATAGGCATGTTTAGTGTCTAAATGTAACAAATGTAAAGATCAAAATAATGCTGATAATGGTTTTAAATTCCCATTCAGTATAGAAAAGTTATGTTAATTTAAAGATTTTGAACAAATTTCGACTTTGAAATAATGAAAGTATATGACAATGTATATCCGAATTAGCCAACCAGATTCCAAGTTTACCCTTAGTAACCAGAAATTTCGGATAAATAAAATAGGACTTCTTTGACAACGAGCTTAGCGGATAGACGCGTTTGTAAAACGTCCGACATATTATATAATAAACAGTGTAAAAAACGATACAAACATATTAATACTGTTAGAAGTAAACAACACGAACCTTTTACACTAAGAGAAGAACAACAATTATATGAGGGAGAAGACCCAAGAACCAGGAAGAAGATCTGAAGTGGACGAGGACCCTGTATTCGACAAGAACCATAAAAGAAGAGGATTTGGTGATTTTTGACAACTTATTATATTGTGCATCAACACTTACATTTGTATACACGACTTTTTAAATACTAATCACTAAAACTACAGACACCATATAACACCAACACTAAGCTAAGAACACTCACTAATAACACGATTTGAGATTGACACCTTTTCAAACACCACAAGAACCTTTGATTTACATAATAATTATTGAAGCCTGAATTGGACATAACCTATTTGAACTGATAACCACTATACAACTGCCTGTGTGCACGTTACACTATAACATTGTAATATCCTTTAATTGTAAAACTTGTATTTTGATTTATAGAATAATATTTTGTTTAATTGTAATCCCCGAACCATATACGCCCTGAGATACTTTATTTTTTAATAGAAACGTTAACGAAGCATTGTTTTGGTCTGAAAGAAAAGAAAAATACTGAATGTTGGGTACTACTGCCAACTGGTAAAAAGAAGAATTATAATTTGCGCCACAATTGTGATTATCCTGTTCAAATTTAAGAACAATTAAACAGTGTTTTCTTCTGAATAAAGGAGTCCTATAAGGATATATGTTTGATGATAATTTGTGTCGTTATTATTGCTGTTCTATTTAGGAAATAAATTCACAGATTGCAGCGGACACGACGGTTGGCAACGTTGAGTGACGTCACGGAAACGCGCGGTATAGTGGGAGCAAGCGGCAATTTACAAAACCATTCGCCGTCCTACATAACACATTCATAATTACAAATTGACGACTCCAGTGCGAGTTAGTCGTTACATTATTTATCTGTGTTACAAATTAACACTTCCAACGGGCGGTGTATGTAATTCAAGTGCACACAACACTAAATACAAGTAACCTATTCCTGATAACATTGTACGTAACGAATATATTCTTATCGTTACAAGTTGACGAACCCGAAGTGAGGCTTTAACTAAGAAGTAACTATTAAATCGTTACAATATATACACATACTTTTGAAGTCTACAGCATAAAGTTACATCATTAAGTGCACACCATCTGTCTACTTTGTTTGGGGGACTAAAAACATAACGAAGGATAACATTCTGGAAATACCAAGAAGAAATATTTACCACAACCATCTGATACTACAAATTTATGGCAAGCTTTGTTATCTGTGTTGTCTATAACTAGCATGAATCACTCTATAGAAGCAATGCTAACTTTGTCAGATGTAAAATTTATCAAATGTTTAAATTAGAGTTTATGGATAAGTATTTTTATTTACAGCCTGAACAGTTTGTTTAATGTCTCCACATCCTGTTTGGTTGGAGCTCCTATTTACCAAGAAACAAATATGTTTTGCACAGATTTTAAATTAAAGTTTAAATTACAGCTTCACGTAAAGCCATTTTGTCAAATTTCAATAGCATTCATATAATACTCATACATTATTTAGTCTGCTTATGATATTGTTATCACAGTATGTCTGATCTTCAGAATATTTTTAAAAATATTGTATATATCATACACACCTTGAAAGCAACCCTACATATTTTTATTCTTCTACTATTCTGTTTCCAATCTTTCCAAAATAGTAACAATTGACTCCTTTTTGTACCATCAAAGACAGTACCTATCAGTAGTAGGCTGCCTATATGAGTCATATACGGAATACAGTGTGATCATCACTACAATTTGCTGCCTACTATTATTCCTGATATTGCCCACAGGCTGAGGTGATATAAAGATTGCATGAAAATACACACATGATTTTATAATGCTGGCACGACTTCTAGGACTATAGTCTATACCTGCTTAAGTATTGTGACCTTTTGGTCTTCCACTAAGTAAACTAAAAATTGTCTACAAGTCTTGGAATTCTAATTTTCTGCCCAGTCACAGTTTTTTATTAACCGACTTCAAAAAGGAGGAGGTTCTATATTTGTCCCATTGTTTTTTTTTTTATGTTCGCCGATTACTTGAGAAAGGCTGGACTGATTTTAATGAATTTTCTTTTTATTTGAAAGGGCATGTTCCTCCGGCGGTCCCATATAATTTAAAACTGATATTGAACTAGTACTGTGCCAGTAACATCAGAATACTATATTTTACACTTACACTCATGCTTTGAAAATTCGACATAGACTGGGAGTACTGCGTTACTAGGGTTATGTTAGCATTACTGCGATATCATTAGTTTTTGTTATTCTTAAAGTACAACATAAAACTGTATGGAATTCTTCAATACTCACAAAACGCATACAGCAACCTCTGGAGGTTGTTCTATGACTCCTTGGCCCTCTAGCATGCAATCAAGCAACCAAAAGTACTTGATATCTCTCAGTTCTGTAGGCTACATGCCATAACTACCGAAAATGAATTAGCTAGTAAGAATTCCATACTTCTGTTTTTCAGAAAAAGTGATCAAACCATTTTTCCAATTTGGAAAACCTAGTTACTTTGATTATATCAATAGTACCAATAGTTATTGTAAAATGTTCGAGGAGGAGGAGGAGGAGGAAGAAGAAGAAGATGATGATGATGATGAAGAATAAGAAACCGTATAAAGCACGGTTAAAGACAATTACATAAAAATTGTCACCTGTGTGATAACATCTCATTCAATCAAATGTAATGTTTACATTACAAAAGACGACTGCCACCAAAACAACAACTGTCAACTTCTATCTCAGTATTGTAATACATGTTTATTTCTTGTTCTGTGAATTTATTTTCATGTTATTTATTTTTAATTGCTATATAGTAAGTTACTATACAGTAGCCTATATACCACTTTAACCAGAAGATGGATATGAGTCCAAAATGTGTCAAAGTTAAACATAAATATTTACTTCAATAGCTATTATTTGAGTTTTATTAGTTACACTATACAAAAACTGGAGTTCATAATCTGGAGTTCCTAAAATACGCGACTTCTTGGACACACACACACACACACACACTTCAAAACACCTTCCAAACTGACATTGTTCTCAGTTTGGAGTTTGGTCTCTTCTAACATTGCCTCACCATGATTTCAAGGCTTTCCTTTCTTGTTTTCTTCTTGATGATGTACATTCCTATACTACCTTTGCCTATACTGCCTTTGGTAATCTTTCATCAGCCATTTGATGAATGCGTCCATATCATATTCATATTAGTCAACATCACTCATAGATTTCTTAACTTCAATGATATCTCTAATAGTATTATTTTGCACCCTGTCCAGTTGTCTCTCCCTTACAGATATTACTAAGCTAATCTTCATACCTTCTATTCTCTACTTGCCTGATTTGTTTATTCTCAAAATGTCTGCCCCATGAAAAAGAATTTTTTATAATCTACCCCTTATTACATCCTCCTTTTTTAAAAGTCTCCTTTTTGTTGTGTTAAATCTAAAAGTATCTATTCACATATTTTTATTTACCAGTACTTGAATAATTCTGTTATAAACATAAAATGCATACAGGAATTACAAAACGTGGGCTGTATATTAAATACCAATAAATTAAAAACCAAAAACCATCCTACGAATAAAGACAGTTAGTTATAGTAAAAAGCATATTCAGATTTGCACAGAACAGTATGTATAGTAAAAAGTAATTTAAAAATGTAATTACTATGAATCGTACACATAAAATAACCACAACACATCAATACCAACAACAATAGCTCACAGCTCCATTGTTAGATCACAGGTTTTTTGTCGTATTAAATTGTACATATACTTTGGGCTTGAATTTCAATATCCTTGTCAATGTTGATTCTTTCCATACATGGATACTGTAACACGCAGATTATTTCTTTTTATTTGCAGGTTAAGGAATGAAAAAATTGTCCCAAATTCATACTTATTGACTGAATTATTTGTCTCTTCAAGAGGCGCCATTTTTTGTTCATTGTTGGTTGATGTGCCATGATTTTCTGGTAACTGCCATGATTCAATAACGCCTTTTTATACATTACAATTCTACAAACCTCGCTCTGGAAGAACTGAAATAGTCCACATGGAAAACTTGCTTGAGAAGGGAATATAACAAAACTATGTAATTACATGGAAAAACACAAACATTAATTCTACATACAGTGATTTTTGCTGTTATTAGACTCGAGCCATTGAGTAAGGAGTCTAATGTTTGGAATATGTAGTGCGAGTATAAGCATGATTAAAAATTTCCGCCAATCATGTTACATGACTTTGTTCATGTCACCACAGTAATGACCTGTAATGGTACTGTGTTGCCACTTCTTACCCAGATAAACATGTGGTCAGTTTTGCACCATGCAGCACTCGGTAAATGTAAAGCTTCCTGTGAATAGTTTGCAACATTGCAGCGAAATGTCACAGTTCCTTACTGACTTACTGAACGGCTCGAGTATAATGCAGTCTGAGATTTTTTACAGTAGTCTCAATTTTAACATCGTCATTCTACCACTTGCTGATCCCTATAAACTCTGTACCTAATATTGGTACTTAAGTTTCAAAAAAAAAAAAAAAAAAAAAAAAAAAAATAGCAGCTATTTCTAAATACACTAACAAGCCTGATAAATCCTTTTCAGAAATCAGATGACATTCAATACCAAACGTGGAAAATTTATTAAGAAATTGTAGTAACTTTCTGGTATAAACAAAAAACTAGAATGCTAGTGAAGTACAGTTCAGTGTCATATGAACTAGGCCTATAGTAAAACAAAGGAAGGAAATTAGTTGACCTGAGAGTCAGTATAGAATTAAATATCAAAGCTATTCAATATAGTTTTAGATAAAGCTACACCAAGACACATAAGGAAACAGCCATAAACAGAAAAGCAATGTGGTGGACTTAATATAAGTAGTTTTTTGTATCTGCAATTTTCACAACACAAAGTACAATTCATTTTGAGCTGGATCTCATCTTTATATCCAAACTGTTAAGCTTAAATACTTTTTTCCTATACTGAAGATTAAAATGACAAACCCATAATGTCAATCAATATACACGGACACACTAACATTAAGCTTAAAGGTTATGAGAAATCTGAAGATATTCCATTAATTTTCACTAATCTACTTAATGGCATGATATTTAATCTACTTAATCTAATTTTATATTATTTATTGACAAATCTGTGGAATTGAAAATTTCATAATGCCTTCTACATGTCTCACGCCAGAAACTCAAGTCACCCCCTTGTAAGGAAATACAAAGTATAACCTAGAAAAATTATATTTGCAAATGACTAATATTTAGTGAATGAAAATAAAAATTACTATTTTTGCAAAGGTTCATGGTATACCAGGTTCATTATGGACAGTATACTGAATATACAGTATTACTGTGGTATTAAATGGGTAAGTTTAAAATAACGTTGGATAACCATTACAGCTAATACCCTGAAATGGTTTGAAGAATATGTATTTTATTTTTACGAAAACCTACATATTTACAAGAAGAAATCTACACAATAATTTTAATTTATTTGAAAATGTAAAGTATTAATGTTTGTATTCACAAAATATAAGGAAAACTTAAGTAAAAATATTTTAACAACTAGACATCACATTCAACAATCGTACCTGTTTTCATACACAAAAACGAATACTTGTTTATAAAACAGAATCATTAATCATTTGAATTATTAGCAAAGACACAATAAAGTAATCCTTAATTTTATTTCAGTAACTTCAAGTTGACGTTTCGAATTTTTTTTAATTAGATAACTAGGAACTGCTACAATTGATAATTAAGTTACTTAGCAGAAGACACAAAGATAAACTATAATACTTTCTCTTACTTTAATTTCTTGTTGTAGTGGCACGGAATATAAAATACCATTAAATATGTATACGGACTGTCTTACCTAGATAAATGTTTAAGGATGTGGTTTTTAATTATCGACACCATTTTTAACGGTTTAGTTACTATCAAATTTGACAACTCCTACACTACAACAGCCATGATCCGTGTGTAAGTCACCAGTGCGTACAACTTCATGTGATTTAAAACATCTATAAAAAACATGGGTGCCTTGGAAAATTACTTTGGTATTCGCAAATTCTAATGAATAGAACTGCAATTATTTCTTTCCTTAATTGTGGAAATCGTACAGTTAAATGACTTTTTTTTTAAATATGGGACATATTTTTTATGGACATTAAAAAAATAATTTGAAAATAAATTTTCTTGTATAATTTTTAGAAATGTATAATTCGAACATCTCTAATTTACCGTTATCATCAATCATTTAACATACAATTGAATATGTTATTAATATGTTTGCCTATTTTTCATAGAACATAATGATAATCGTTTTTGATTTTACGGTCAACGTATTTTAGTTAAAATATAAAAATGAGTATGTGTATATTATTACAACATATCATAATTATTTACATAAAGAAGTAAAGTACGACTTTGGTATTGTACAATACAATTTTTCACAAACATTGTATACGTTGTCGCATGTTGCATGCCTCTTGCTTATTATTAAAAAAAAAATAAGCGCCCTTTGTCCGGAAGTGGTTAGTCGTATTCTGGTCTTGGGCATATTAGTTCACCATCGGGAGCGCTAAATTTAGTTCGCAGCTCCATGGCAAACTAGTTCGCTCTTCTAGTTCGAGGCTCGGAAGCGGTTCTTTGATTTAATTAGTTCACCGTTCCGGAGCTCTTTGATCTCTATAACTAAAAAATGTTTAAGTATGTATTTGAATGCACAAAGATATTATGGAAAGAAAAGAACTATTAAAATCAATGTTTTTTATTGTAATTGAAATGAATACAAAATATTTAATAATCCAATAAAATTAAACACGAACAATACTTATTTTTAATAATAATTAAATAATCAATTATTTAACAATCAACTTAAATATTATTTGTTGTCTGACTGACATAACTCTTTGGTACTTTAAGTATTGAAGTTATATTTGACATTTACATATTCTTTAATTAAACAATAAGAAACAAAATGCTTTATATAATTATTGAATCATTTATTTTGGAAACTGCATAAGTCCAAAAAAGCAAATTTTACAGGAGACACAAAAATAAAATAATATGTTATTTCAAGACTAATAAATTAGAGATTTTCTCATACCTGGCATTCCCATGATAATCCTCTTCCTTTGTCATAGTTTCGATTGTCTTAAGTATATTGATAACGTTAAAATTTATTAAAACATTGTTTGGACTTATGTACTTTTCAAAAAAAAAGTAATTCAAACACATTAATTTTTACTTTTATGTAGCCCACACTTGTATTTCAATGATTTTGTTTCACATATTATAAACATTTACAGATATGATTACAGTATTATAAACATATACAGATAATGACATAATAAAAACAAAGAATAACTAAAAATTGTTTTAAGAAAGTTTTGATTAAGATAATACTGTGCACAGAACTCTAGTCGGATTCCTCTTCTGAAATAGACAAGTTTGTTGGCCAATTGAGGATTTCTTGATAGAAAAGTGTATAGTTTTCAGGAATATACAGCATCAACTTTTCAATATCTTTAATCTTTTTGTCATTTATTGGACATTTTCCGTGTGCCTCAATCGCAGGTAATTCTGGAATGGTGGTTGCATTCGTTAACAGTCTAAAGTGATGAGTTAGAAATGAGTCAATAGTAGGCATGGCTTGAACGACTCCTTTATTCTGGCTGTCATATACAAACATAAAAAATGTAGACACATTAAATAAAACTTTTTGCGAACGAGGAACACTTCGCGCAGAAGTTTCAATCGACACAACATTCTTCTTATAATATTTTGGCCACCAACTTTTGAAATCGGCTGAAAAGTTAGTTTCCAAGAGCTCTACTGTAAAATTTCCCAACTGACTCTACTCTGCTATCAGCCTCGCATACTCATCACGAGTGTAAACTCTGTCACATCGTTTGATTTTTCTTTTGATAACAGAGAAATCTCTGTCACAAGCTAGAAAACTATGGCCCCTAATCGGAACGTAGTGACATATTTTATCAAACTTCCCGGCAGATGTCAAATTTGATAAAAACCTTACCACTGTGTTGTTTCGATTTTGCCCCGGGCAACCGTCTGAAAAAATATGTACTTCTTTGACACTGTTGGGAACTTCAGCTGATAAGTAGCGATGACTTAAGCTGCATACTTCGTTTGGACTTTTCTTAGCAGTGCCTTCGTGATAAACATAGAAATGCGATTTCCCAGTATTGAAATTCTTAATTCCAAAACCATTTACCCATAATTGTCGATAATAGAACACTTCCTGCACCGGTATGTTTGGCAAAGGAAGGTTTTGCATGTAGTCAACAGAAATTCCTAAAATGTGGTCATTTTCCTTAGCCTTTACTTCGATTTCTTTTATTTTTGCATACAATTTCTTACTTTTCCTTATATGTATCATCTTCTCTGCTGCAGCAACTCTTTTGGCATTATCGTTTAGTTGCAGATTTTTTATTTTTTGGCTCAATTCTTCGCATTTCCCACAGACATCAACCTGAGGCCTTCCGAAACTAAGATTGAAATGTTCTTTGAATACTTTATAGTAAAAATTGTATTTCACATTCAATTCAGGATACTTTGTCACAAACAATGAGTGCATTACCCTTACAGTTAGGTTAGCATTCAAGTATTTAAATTTCTTTCCAGAATAATGGGATATTTTTACTTCAAAAGTATTTATGTGATTTATAACCACATTATAAATACTAGAGGGCAAAGTACGCCGACTGGTAGGAGCTCTACCTCTTTTGTCTGAAGGAGTTTCACTTTTACTGAGAAGGACACCTAAACGTCGAACTCTTCCAGCACTTGCAAACTAACAAATGCCTTTTTACAGACTTTCTCTCGTTTATTAGCAGTCTTGACAAAATAAGTAAAAGACATATCTCGACGTTTTGGATCATCTTTTCGAGGCCTTTTTCGTTTTACAAGATAGCTATCCATTAGGCCTTGTAGGTAAATATCTTGTTCATTTTTGTTTTTCATTTTGTTAATATATTCTATGATCTCTGATTTTTCATTATCATTATATTTACTGAAACATTTTAAAGGACAATTACAGTCATCTCCTGTAGTTCGTTTTGGAATAGGTTTTCCAGCATAGTTTGTGTAGTCATAACCTTTAACTTTGGCCATCTTTATAACACGTTGCTTGTAAGCATCTGCATTTCTCTCTCCCCTTTTCCTTGACTTTGAGTTGTAAGTATCTTCATCACTTGAAGCCATTTTAATAAAATAAAACAATTACTATTACGTAAACAAACAATAATATTATTCGAAATTATTTCACTCACAAAGCACAACAATACGGCATAAGTTCACCTCACTTAGACATTAACACCTCTAATGGCGAATCCACGAACTAAAAGTTCATTTGGTTTGACAACTGCACTAGTCCTGGCGCGCAGTCAAATTCCTTCTCTACCAGGTTGTTTAGATTTCGCATGTCCAGGCAGAGTCGTATTTCTCCTGACTTCTTACGGACTACGAGGAGTGGGTTGAGGAAGTTGCTATTGCATCTTTCTATGATGTCTCCCTCCAACATACGCTGTATCTCTTGCTGGACCTCGGCTTGGTACTTTATGGGTACCTGGTAGAGTCTTCTTACGAACTTCTCTGGTTCTACAATATTTATATTATGTTGATAAACTGACGTGATTGAATGTTGCTCGCTGAAGATATCGCTATACTCTTCTTGAAGCAATGACAATATTCGTTCAGATTGGAAATCTAAGGTCGGTTCCCCCTCTTCACCCCTTTCGTATTCAATTACTTGTTTTGGCGGGCGCGTAATTTTAATTTGGTCGCCGTACTCTTGTATTGGTGTGTGTGATGTGTTCAAATTGAAAGTGTAACTAGTGTCGTCAATGTTGCATTTTAACAGGCGTTCACTGATGTTGATTTCCGCGTGTATCTGTTGCAATACGTCTACTCCCAATAATACATCACATATTAAATTTTTTATTTCTACTATGCACACTTCAAATCGCACGTTTTGTACCGTGATTGTTGAATAACGTTGCGTGTCAATTTTTTCTTTAGTGTCTGTAGCTGTGCGTATGTAGAATTGGTTGATTGGAAGCGACGGAGCTGTACGAAAATATTTTTTCTTCGCACGTAAAAACCTTTCGCTGACACCGGATATAACACTGCCTGTATCCAGTAGCAGTTGTGTGGGAACACCGTTGACATGCGCCTGTAATACCGGACACGCTGTGCGTTGGGTTGGATTTGAATCCAATAACGGCTGCCTTATATCCGGTGGCAATACGTTGTTAACAGGCACACAAGTTACATTACAAAAATCACATGTTTCATATATAATATTATTCTTACATCTAACATTTTTATTTCTAGATATTTCTGGGGAAACTTATTGCACGTCTTTTTTGGATGTGTCCGGTTGCACGTTTTTTGTAGGGTGATAGTGTTTTACATTAGTGACTGGGTCTCTAACGATTTCTGCTTCGCTCGTTTGTGCGGGCGTACCGGTGTTGGATATAGCGACTGTTTGAATGGTTCTCGTTGGAGCTCCATCGTTGCCTCTGTTTTGTGGTTTCTGCCTGCCGAAATTTGGCTTACCCTTATACTCAAAGGGTTTATTTGGCGATTTTGGCGGTGTTTGTTGTGGAGCCGAACTGGTACTGGGCCTCTGATCGGTTTGGGTATTATATTGCCCCAGTCTATTCTGCCCATCGTTATTTTGGTTATAATTCGGGTTATACCTCCACCCGCCGAAATCAAAAACAGTTTCGCTTTGCGATACTAAAAATTAGTAATTCATCAACCGTGCGTAATCCTTGTGTAAATGCGGCTACACGTATATTATGGCTGAAGTGGTACGCCAATTTAGTGACTATGTCGACTTCGGAAAACGCTGGTGTTAGATGCTTAGCGCGTTCAACTTGTTGTATAATATAATTTTCGGGCGTTATACCCTGCTTCCGATCATAACGTCCGTATTCAAGTTCATTTCGCAAAAGCCTCTGCGTTTGCGAATTCCAATAACGGCTTTCGAACTTCTGTTTGAATTCCGCGTATGTGGTAATTTTATCACGTACTATATTATACCATCTCCTCGCTGAATCACGCATCGCGTTAACGACCCACTGTATCCGGTCTTGGTCTTCTAATCGCGAACCTACTCTTACCATTTCGTTTTCGCAAGTTAGCAAGAACTCGATCGGGTTTTTGTTACTTTCGCCAGTGAAATACACTCGGTTCTTTTCGTCTGCTTGCCCTTGTACTAAGATATTTAGGGGCTGACTTCCGGCGTACTTCCTGCCGTACTTTAGAAATCTCGTCGTTAAGTGCTTGTAATACACTCTCTTTATTTGTGTCTATATTAGGACGCGTTTCTACTATTGACGCGTCAAGTCTAGTGACTTGGCGTTGTGTCTCCGTTGCGTCTGCTTTGATTCGTACTTCGAGCGTATCAACTTTTTTAGCTACATCAGCGGTTTGTTTTTCGCACCTGCCGATGTGTTCTTTAAATCGCCCCTCCATGCGCGAAACATGTTCAATAAACGATTTTTGCATCGTGGTCTCAAAAACCTTAAACCGTTCGTTTATTTTCGTCTCTACCGTATGAACTTTTTCGCCGACTTCGGTGATTTTAGAATCTAAGCCTTTCACGCTTTCATCGATTTTAGCAGTTAATTCTGTGTTACTTTTTACCGTCTCTTCGATTTTAGCGGTTAATTCGCGCTTTAACTCTAAATTATTTTTCATGTTTTGATCAATTTTTGAGTTTATTTCTTTATGTACTTGTTCGAATTTTGCAATCATTTTTGTATCGGTTTGTCTTATTTCCGCGTTTATATCAGCGTTACTCTGTTCTAGAATATCGGTTAAACTTGTATTTTGTGCATCTATTTTGGCTGTTAATTCCGCGATATTTAGTTCAGCGTTAGCAGCACTTTGTTCAAATTTCGCGTTCATATTTGCTGTTAACTCGCGTTTCATTTCCGCGGTTGTTTGTTTTATTTCTGCGTTCTTTGCTCAGCTTTTGCCTCGTTTTGTTTCATTTCTTGTAACAATTGTTTAAATTAGTAAAATATTTTACTTTTTCTTGTCCGTCTGGTGGCCTTTTCTCTATATTTAATTGTTTCGGGACATATGCCCCATATATGGAGGGGTTGAAAGTTCGTTGTGAAATCAGTATAACTATGGTTTTTGTCCATCAGATGGCGCGGGTAATTTGACACTGTTTTACTAAATTCTTTTTTAGGTAAATGTTCTCTGAATCGTTTTTTAAAGGGTCTACCAGTTTGGCCAATGTAAAAGCTGTCACAGTCATTGCATATTATCTTATAAACGCCCGTCCTTTCCTCAACCGATTTTGAATGTTTAGGTAAGAGTATCTTATTAATGTTATTATTAGTTCGGTAAGCCATTTTTATATTTATCCCACTGAATACTTTGTTTAAAATTTTGGGTAGGGTGTTACCATATTCTGATGCTATATACCTAACTCTATTTCTATTATTTTCTTGTAATTCTATGTTGTTTGTCTTTTTTCTGTGTTTCTTGACTAAATTATCCACAATTGAGCTTTTATAACCATTGGCTTTAGCTATGTATGTGATCGTGTTCAGTTCTTCGTGAAAATCTTTGTATTCTAATGGTATGGAAAGTAACCTATGTATTAAACTATGATAAGCTGCCATTTTCTGAGAAAAGGGGTATGTACTATAAGTGGCCTGGATACTGAAAAACATGGATCTAAAATTGTTTAAATATTTTGTCTGTATCCATTTTTACACAATATTTTAGACCCTTTCTTGCTGTACTTATACCAATTCACAAAACTTTCTTTGGGGTTGTTGTTGTTGGACGCCAGCTGTTTTATTAATTCAAACAGCAAAATTTGTTTTTACAAATTTGTTTTAAATTATTTTTACTTTAATTAAATTTAATTTTCGACTTGATATTTTACCAAATTTGTGAAATATCGAGCCCCAAAGTTGGCCGCGCCATATATAAAGTTCTTTGCTTGCTCTTATATTTATTTTTATTAATATAAGGAGATAAATAGTTGTTTTGTGAAGTGACCTACCTGCCATGCGTTCTTGCGACTTCTTCCGACTAAGGGCGTAGGAGTTTGTGTTTTGAATTCGCAAGTAGGTTAATTCAGGTGTGCAAAGTACTGTTATAGTTATTTTGAATAGTTCTGTGATGTTGGTAGGCTTTGTAGTACAGCAATAAAAATACGGTGGTGGAAAAAATTGGAGTGTATTACTCTAATAGGACATATGTATGAACATCTTATAACTAGAGCAATCCTTACATACTAAACAGTAATTTGTATCTTGTACGATGTTTTCTGAATGGGTATTAGCATTCAGAAGACGAGCTTATTATTTTATTAATTGATACGAGTTATATTTTTCATTAATTTCAAGAAGTTAATTTTAAAACAATTTAACCTATGCAATTTTCAATTCTTTTGTACTTTCGTACGGATTTTATTACTTTAGGTGATTTAAATACTCTGAAAATAAGTTAGCTGTGAATTGAGTTCAACGTGCTTTCATTTACTTGTGATTGTTTCACGTATACTGCAGTATAGGTCTCTAAGTAATTCAATGTTAGTATTTATATAGCGCTTGTTATATACGTCTAATTCTTATCTATTGATTATTACTTAAGCTTATACGTGTTATACAGATTATCACAGCATGAATGTATCTTATTAATCTAGAGTCTCTATTTTGTTGGCATCTGAATCAATTTAGTTTTACAATGATTTAAAAGAAAAAGAATAACCTTTTGAGAAGTTTATAAATTATATTTGACTTCCCTTGTTCTGAAGATCGTGATGAGGTGCTCACGGGGTTCCTTGGTTTTCCTGGTCCAATCTGCTAGTGGCAATGATTTCCTCTGCGTCTTGGGTTCCACGGCTAAGAGTTCGGGAATCAGCAACACTCAGCTCCTTCTGCAACTGTTGATGGCTTAACGTCTGTGGTTTTAACTGCTGCAACTGCGCCAGGCCCCTCGGCCCGGTATACGCTGCACTCCTGGTGTGTGTTTCTCGCCGTGGGTTGCGCTCCGCTTCGTCAATTTTTCAGCTTGTACCACGTAATAGACGGCCTCGTTCTGTTGTACTCTCGATGTGTCTTCACGTATTATATAACTGATCTCTTCGCATGCGTAAGTCAACAGGTTAATGTTTTGAGCTGTACGCTTATTTGTTGAAAAAAAAGTAAGAGTATCGTAAGTATACGTCTTCACAGGTCGAGTCGTTACAGTTGAGTGCCTGTGTTCAGCCCGAATCTAACGGTTCGTTCAAATTTTTAGAATAATTTGATTGGCCGAGACACCCCGCTTCTCCTTGTAATTCACCTCACCTCACTTGTGTGAACGAAAATATTTCTCACAGTTTGAGAATTGTTATTAGTCTTAATATTCTGAAAAACACCGGATTTCAAATGTCGGACAGGATGTCCTGTTGCAATTTGTATTGCGATTATCTTGGCTGCAAGCCAAGTTATGCTTATTCTAGAATATACATCTGATTGGTAATTTGTATAACTATGACATATTCAAAGCTCTACCCCGTAGCTCACTCACTAGGAGAGTTATTAAATAAAATTAATTATCTCTTTTATTCTTTAATTATATGAACTGAAATTTGCACACCCTATTACTAATATTTCGGCAAACATTTTGGCTATTTTGGTTTTTGCCTATATTTATCGGTTTCCGAAATATTAATAATTTAATATTAGGGCTTGTCCCTAATTGTTATAACTGTATGTGGTTACGTAATGCCACCGGACGCTGCCGTTGGTCGCTATACAATACATTTGAACGCTCGCTACTGCACGTGGCGTGATTTTAACGGTTTAAATTTATTTTCACATTGATTTTCAAAACTCTTTACATATAACTCCAAATCTTTGAGATTCGGTTAAGATATATACACCCCCACCCGTTAAAAAAAAAAATTAATGTAGAATATACAGTTATTTTTATTTTTTTTCTTCTTCATGTACATTCGTTATGCTTTACAAATTATACATTGTTCTATCTATTTACTAAAATATACACTGATATAAATACCCTTCATCATACAAGATTCATATACAACTTAATTCTAATTGATTAACATCTTGTGCATAACAATTATTGTGTAACAATATTTGTAGCATGGGCAGTAGTTTATAGCAAAACGTTTAAGAACAAGAATTTCATTGACAGTGACAGATAATTTCGGGCATGCGAGCTCAGGAATGCGCTTCCGTTTTCCTAATTTTTTTCACGGTGCTGGCGCCGTTAATAGCTTGTACGTTTATGCAGCTGTGTCGTGCTAGTGGTGCGCGAGTTGTCGCATTGTGAGTGAATTTCCTGCTGTGGTTTGCGTTCTAACGCCTGTATGTGTGCTGTACGGGCGTAAGCGTTTGTCTGCGTTTGTACCAGTGCTACGAACTGATTTTCATTCATTTAAAACTTAACTAACAATTATTATTATTTATTTCTAATACATTTAATTTTATTTCAATAATTATTAATATGTAAATTATTTTTAACCCTATAAGATTTATATTTAAGCATTTCTATGGTTTCGTATTGACGCGTCTAAGAATTTTATATCACTCACAATATTTTCTTAATGAGGCTGCGTGATACTTCCCTATGGTCTTTTTCCTGTCTAGCGTCGTGACGATGAACGTGTGAGGTGCTAGCTGTTCTGCTAATAGGTACGGCCCGTTGTACAACCGGAAAAACTTCGTTGTTACGTTCAAGTCTCGGCGTCCAACTGGATTTGCCTTGAGAAGCACTTTCTCACCTAACGCAAAGTTCGTCAGTTTATGACTGGTGTTGAACCTTTCCTCTCGCTTTCGTCCTTTTGCAACAATTCTCTCTTTCACTAGTTGATTCTTACACTGAACCGGCAGAGGTAGGTTACTAGTTTTTGGCGTGTGCAAATAGTCATGCCAAAATCTTTCTGGTTTTAGTCCAGAGTCTAACTCCGCTGGTGTGTATTCTGTGTGTATTCTGTGGTGTCGTGGTAATTATCATTTATTCCCGATTCGAAGAATGGCAGGAATTCGGGCCACTTGCTCTGATCTTTATAACAATAAATTCGGAATATTTTCCCTATCTCTCTATTCACTCTTTCGGCAAGGTTCCCCTGTGGTCTTCTTATCGAAGTGAGGATTGCCTTAATGCCATGTCGTTCCAAGGTTGCCGCCCAGTGCTTATTCTGGAATTGTTTTCCCTGGTCGCTAAGCACACTCTTGATTTCTCCATGTTCCGGAATATACCTATTGAGTATAATGTTTAATACGGACTTCGTGGTGGGTCTAGGTATCGCATATAGGCTGACTTTCTTGGTAAAGACATCTACACATACTACAATATGTTTTAACCTTCTGGTTGCCTTAGGTAGTGGTCCTATGAAGTCGGTTGCGATCATCTGTCCCTTTCCTTCCGTTATCACATTGGCCATGGGAACGTAAGTGTGTAAATTCGGTGCTTTTGCGGTTTGGCATGGAAGACCCGTTTTTAATAACCTCCGAACTCCTCGATACATATTGGTGATCGTAAAATCTTCTTTCAATATTTTTACGCATTTTAATGGTGAAGCGTGTGCCATTTTTAAGTGTAATTGTTTTGTTATACAAGCTAGCATAGGTGGAGATAGTACCACCTTCCATTCACCCTGTAGTAATTGATACATTATGTTATCCTGTATCTGACAATGTGGACTTTCCTGAGCTGCGATCATTTGCTTTTTAGCAAGGAGTCTGGGGTCGTTGTCCTGCTCGCGTCCTATGTTCCGTAGTATGTCAGTTACTTCCGGCGCGACAGTGTACTGAATGTTCAATACCCTCAACTCGTCGTCAGTTGCTTCGTAGACCTCTTCTCTTTCTACAGGTGGATATCTACTCAAGGTGTCGGCTGTGGTATTCTCCGATTCTTTACAGTATTTAATTGTAAATGAGTATTCTTGAATGGCTAAAACCCATCGTGTTAGTCTGGAATTGGCTAGCCGGCATTTCAATATGAAAGATAATGCATGATTATCTGTATGGTTTTCAAAATGGGTACCGTATAGGTAATGTCTGAATTTTCTGAGGGCGTTTATAATGGCTAGTATTTCTTTTTCTGATGTACAGTAATGCAACTCGGCGCCTTCGAGCGTTCTATTTGCGTATGCAACAACATGGAGACCACCTCGCCCGTCCTCCTGATGCAACACAGCGCCAATAGCGTACTCGCTGGCGTCGGTGTACATTATGTACTTCCTGCCCTGTTGTGGATGGAACAACTGTAGGTTGGTTGTGAATAAACCCTTAACCCTCTCGAACGCATCGTTCTGTTCAGAACCCCATTTCCACTTTATATTTTTGCGTACCAGCTGTAGCAAGGGGACTGTGTATTCGGCGTATTTGCTGGTGAATTTCCTGTAGTATCCCGTGAGTCCTAGGAATGCTCGTAGTGCTTTGAGGTTCTTGGGCACAGGGAACTCCACGATACTCCTGAGCTTCTCTGGGTCCGTGCTGATGCCTGTGGCAGAGATTATGTGTCCCAGGAACTTCATCTGAGATTTTATGAACTCACACTTGTGTAGTTTGAGTGTGATGTTGGCTAGTCTCAGTTTCTGGAAGACGCTCCTCAAATGCTGAAAGTGTTCCTCCAATGTGCGGGATATCACTAGGATGTCATCCACGAATATTACCGTGTAAGGGTCTACCTCTGGTCCTAGAGCTCTCTCGAGGCATCTTACGATCGCGGCGAGACTCGTACTTAGGCCGAAGGGTACGACCTTGTGCTGGTAGCATTTATTATTAAAGATGAATGCTGTATACTTTCGGTCCTGTTCGCTTAACGGAATTTGCCAGAAGCTCGCTGTCAGATCCAACTTCGTGAGGTATCTAGCTCCTTCGCATTTTATGAAAAGATCTTCCGCTGTTGGCGCGCAGTCGAATTCCTTCTCTACCAGGTTGTATAGATTTCGCATGTCCAGGCAGAGTCGTATTTCTCCTGACTTCTTACGGACTACGAGGAGTGGGTTGAGTAAGTTGTTATTGCATCTCTCTATGATGTCTCCCTCCAACATCCGCTGTATCTCTTGCTGGACCTCGGCTTGGTACTTCATGGGTACCTGGTAGAAGCTTCTTACGAACTTCTCTGGTTCTACAATATATATATTAAGTTGATAAACTGACGTGATTGAATGTTGCTCGCTGAAGATATCGCTATACTCTTCTTGAAGCGATGACAATATTCGTTCAGATTGGAAATCTAAGGTCGGTCCCCCTCTTCTCCCCTTTCGTATTCAATTACTTGTTTTGGCGGGGGCGTAATTTTAATTGGGTCGCCGTACTATTGTATTGGTGTGTGATGTGCTCAAATTGAAAGTGTAACTAGTGTCGTCAATGTTGCATTTAAACAGGCGTTCACTGATGTTGATTTCCGCGTGTATCTGTTGGAATACGTCTACTCCCAATAACATATCATATACTAAATTTTTTATTTCTACTATGCACACTTCAAATTGCACGTTTTGTACCGTGATTGTTGAATAACGTTGCGTGTCAATTTTTTCTTTAGTGTCTGTAGCTGTGCGTATGTAGAATTGGTTGATTGGAAGCGACGGGGCTGTACGAAAATATTTTTTGTTCGCACGTAAAAACCTTTCGCTGACACCGGATATAACACTGCCTGTATCCAGTAGCAGTTGTGTGGGAACACCGTTGACATGCGCCTGTAATACCGGACACGCTGTGCGTTGGGTTGGATTTGAATCCAATAACGGCTGCCTTATATCCGGTGGCAATACGATGTTAACAGGCACACAAGTTACATTACAAAAATCACATGTTTCATATATAATAATATTCTTACATCTAACATTTTTATTTCTAGATATTTCTGCGGGACTTATTGCACGTCTTTTTTGGATGTGTCCGGTTGCACGTTTTTTGTAGGGTGATAGTGTTTTACATTAGTGACTGGGTCTCTAACGATTTCTGCTTCGCTCGTTTGTGCGGGCGTACCGGTGTTGGATATAGCGACTGTTTGAATGGTTCTCGTTGGAGCTCCATCGTTGCCTCTGTTTTGTGGTTTCTGCCTGCCGAAATTTGGCTTACCCTTACACTCAAAGGGTTTATTTGGCGGTTTTGGCGGTGTTTGTTGTGAAGCCGAACTGGTACTGGGCCTCTGATCGGTTTGGGTATTATATTGCCCCAGTCTATTCTGCCCATCGTTATTTTGGTTATAATTCGGGTTATACCTCCACCCGCCGAAATCAAAAACAGTTTCGCTTTGCGATACTAAAAATTAGTAATTCATCAACCGAGCGTATTCCTTGTGTAAATGCGGCTACACGTGTATTATGGCTGAAGTGGTACGCCAATTTAGTGACTATGTCGACTTCGGAAAACGCTGGTGTTAGATGCTTAGCGCGTTCAACTTGTTGTATAATATAATTTTCGGGCGTTATACCCTGCTTCCGATCATAACGTCCGTATTCAAGTTCATTTCGCAAAAGCCTCTGCGTGTGCGAATTCCAATAACGGCTTTCGAACTTCTGTTTGAATTCCGCGTATGTGGAAATTTTATCACGTACTATATTATACCATCTCCTCGCTGAATCGCGCATCGCGTTAACGACCCACTGTATCCGGTCTTGGTCTTTTAATCGCGAACCTACTCTTGCCATTTCGTTTTCGCAAGTTAGCAAGAACTCGATCGGGTTTTTGTTACTTTCGCCAGTGAAATACACTCGGTTCTTTTCGTCTGCTTGCCCTTGTACTAAGATATTTAGGGGCTGACTTCCGGCGTACTTCCTGCCGTACTTTAGAAATCTCGTCGTTAAGTGGTTGTAATACACTCTCTTTATTTGTGTCTATATTAGATGCGTTTCTACTATTGACGCGTCAAGTCTAGTGACTTGGCGTTGTGTTTCCGTTGCGTCTGCTTTGATTCGTACTTCGAGCGTATCAACTTTTTTAGCTACATCAGCGGTTTGTTTTTCGCACCTGCCGATGTGTTCCTTAAATCGCCCCTCCATGCGCGAAACCTGTTCAATAAACGATTTTTGCATCGTGGTCTCAAAAACCTTAAACCGTTCGTTTATTTTCGTCTCTACCGTATGAACTTTTTCGCCGACTTCGGTGGTTTTAGAATCTAATCCTTTCACGCTTTCATCGATTTTAGCAGTTAATTCTGTGTTACTTTTTATCGTCTCTTCGATTTTAGCGGTTAATTCGCGCTTTAACTCTAAATTAGTTTTCATGTTTTGATCAATTTTTGAGTTTATTTCTTTACGTACTGGTTCGAATTTTGCAATCATTTTTGTATCGTTTTGTCTTATTTCCGCGTTTATATCAGCGTTACTCTGTTCTAGTATATCGGTTAAACTTGTATTTTGTGCATCTATTTTGGCTGTTAATTCCGCGATATTTAGTTCACCGTTGGCTGCATTTTGTTCAAATTTCGCGTTCATATTATCTGTTAACTCGCGTTTCATTTCCGCTGTTGTTTGTTTTATTTCTGCGTTCTTTTGCTCAGCTTTTGCCGCGTTTTGTTTCATTTCTTGTAACAATTGTTTAAATTAGTAAAATATTTTACCTTTTTCTTGTCCGTCTGGTGGCCTTTTCTCTATATTTAATTCAACGCGTTTCGGGACATATGCCCCATCATCAGGAATATCCCTTGTTGAAGTTCGTCGATCGTTAAAATATTAAAAACACTGTATATACAATCTTACACATAACAATAAATATAATATAAACATAAAAAACCCACATAAAATACCCAAACTTGAGACACACGCGATATCGGTGGTGCGCACCACGACATGCTATAGTCGACTGCAGTGTTCATGTTGTTATATGTCGTGCACTATGGACTTTGTTCTGTATTCTTATCGCTGTGTCGTATAATAGATTTGACTGGAAATTCAACTGATCGTTAAGGATGACTTCTTCTGTTTTTTTATTTTTGTAAGCCTTATATATTTCGTATTCTTCGATAGCATTCATATAATTTCCTTTTCTGCATATATGGAGGGGTTGAAAGTTCGTTGTGAAATCAGTATAACTATGGTTTTTGTCCATCAGATGGCGCGGGTAATTTGACACTGTTTTACTAAATTCTTTTTTAGGTAAATATTCTCTGAATCGTTTTTTAAAAGGTCTACCAGTTTGGCCAATGTAAAAGCTGTCACAGTCATTGCATATTATCTTATAAACGCCCGTCCTGTCCTCAACCGATTTTGAATGTTTAGGTAAGAGTATCTTATTAATGTTATTATTAGTTCGGTAAGCCATTTTTATATTTATTCCACTGAATATTTTGTTTAAAATTTTGGGTAGGGTGTTACCATATTCTGATGCTATATACCTAACTCTATTTCTATTATTTTCTTGTAATTCTATGTTGTTTGTCTTTTTTCTGTGTTTCTTGACTAAATTATCCACAATTGAGCTTTTATAACCATTGGCTTTAGCTATGTATTTGATCGTGTTCAGTTCTTCGTGAAAATCTTTGTCTTCTAATGGTATGGAAAGTAACCTATGTATTAAACTATGATAAGCTGCCATTTTCTGAGAAAAGGGGTATATACTATAAGTGGCCTGGATACCGAAAATCATGGATCTAAAATTGTTTAAATATTTTGTCTGTATCCATTTTTACACAATATTTTAGACACTTTATTGCTGTACTTATACCAATTCACAAAACTTTCTTTGGGATTGTTGGTGTTGGACGCCAGCTGTTTTATTAATTGAAACAGCAAAATTTGTTTTTACAAATTTGTTTTAAATTATTTTTACTTTAATTAAATTTAATTTTCGACTTGATATTTTACCAAATTTGTGAAATATCGAACCCCAAAGTTGGCCGCGCCATAAATAAAGTTCTTTGCTTGCTCTTATATTTATTTTTATTAATATAAGGAGATAAATAGTTGTTTTGTGAAGTGACCTACTTGCCATGCGTTCTTGCGACTTCTTCTGACTAAGGGCGTAGGAGTTTGTGTTTTGAATTCGCAAGTAGGTTAATTCAGGTGTGCAAAGTACTGTTATAGTTATTTTGAATAGTTCTGTGATGTTGGTAGGCTTTGTAGTACAGCAATAAAAATACGGTGGTGGAAAAAATTGGAGTTTATTACTCTAATAGGACATATGTATGAACATCTTATAACTAGAGCAATCCTTACATACTAAACAGTAATTTGTATCTTGTACGATGTTTTCTGAATGGGTATTAGCATTCAGAAGACGAGCTTATTATTTTCAATTGATACGAGTTATATTTTTCATTAATTTCAAGAAGTTAATTTTAAAACAATTTAATCTATGCAATTTTCAATTCTTTTGTACTTTCGTACGGATTTTATTACTTTAGATGATTTAAATACTCTGAAAATAAGTTAGCTGTGAATCTAGTTCAACGTGCTTTCATTTACTTGTGATTGTTTCACGTATACTGCAGTATAGGTCTCTAAGTAATTCAATGTTAGTATTTATATAGCGCTTGTTATATACGTCTAATTCTTATCTATTGATTATTACTTAAGCTTATACGTGTTATACAGATTATCACAGCATGAATGGATCTTGTTAATCTAGAGTCTCTATTTTATTGGCATCTGAATCAATTTAGTTTTACAATGATTTAAAAGAAAAAGAATAACCTTTTGAGAAGTTTATAAATTATATTTGACTTCCCTTGTTCTGAAGATCGTGATGAGGTGCTCACGGGGTTCCTTGGTTTTCCTGGTCCAATCTGCTAGTGGCAATGATTTCCTCTGCGTCTTGGGTTCCACGGCTAAGAGTTCGGGAATCAGCAACACTCAGCTCCTTCTGCAACTGTTGATGGCTTAACGTCTGTGGTTTTAACTGCTGCAACTGCGCCAGGCCCCTCGGCCCGGTATACGCTGCACTCCTGGTGTGTGTTTCTCGCCGTGGGTTGCGCTCCGCTTCGTCAATTTTTCAGCTTGTACCACGTACTAGACGGCCTCGTTCTGTTGTACTCTCGACGTGTCTTCACGTATTATATAACTGATCTCTTCGCATGCGTAAGTCAACAGGTTAATGTTTTGAGCTGTACGCTTACTTGTTGAAAAAAAAGTAAGCGTATCGTAAGTATACGTCTTCACAGGTCGAGTCGTTACAGTTGAGTGCCTGTGTTCAGCCGGAATCTATCGGTTCGTTCAAATTTTTAGAATAATTTGATTGGCTGAGACACCCCTCTTCTCCTTGTAATTCACCTCACCTCACTTGTGTGAACGAAAATAATTCTCACAGTTTGAGAATTGTTATTAGTCTTAATATTCTGAAAAACACCGTATTTCAAATGTCGGACAGGATGTCCTGTTGCAAATTGTATTGCGATTATCTTGGCTGCAAGCCAAGTTATGCTTATTCTAGAATATACATCTGATTGGTAATTTGTATAACTATGACATATTCAAAGCTCTATCCCGTAGCTCACTCACTAGGAGAGTTATTAAATAAAATTAATTATCTCTTTTATTCTTTAATTATATGAACTGAAATTTGCATACCCTATTACTAATATTTCGGCAAACATTTTGGCTATTTTGGTTTTTGCCTATATTTATCGGTTTCCGAAATATTAATAATTTAAAATTAGGGCGTGTCCCTAATTGTTATAACTGTATGTGGTTACGTAATGCCACCGGACGCTGCCGTTGGTCGCTATACAATTCATTTGAACGCTCGCTACTGCACGTGGCGTGATTGTAACGGTTTAAATTTATTTTAACATTGATTTTCAAAACTCTTTACATATAACTCCAAATCTTTGAGATTCGGATAAGTCATATACAGCCCCACCAGTTAAAAAAAAAAAAAATTAATGTAGAATATACAGTTATTTTTATTTTTTTTCTTCTTCATGTACATTCGTTATGCTTTACAAATTATACATTGTTCTATCTATTTATTAAAATATACACTGATATAAATACCCTTCATCATACAAGATTCATATACAACTTAATTCTAATTGATTAACATCTTGTGCATAACAATTATTGTGTAACAATATTTGTAGAATGGGTAGTAGTTTATAGCAAAACGTTTTAGAACAAGAATTTCACTGACAGTGACAGATAATTTCGGGCACGCGCGCTCAGGAATGCGCTTCCGGTTTCCTAATTTTTTATCACTGTGCTGGTGCCGTTAATAGCTTGTACGTTTATGCAGCTGTGTCGAGCTATTGGTGCGCGAGTTGTCGCATTGTGAGTGAATTTCCTGCTGTGGTTTGCGTTCTAACGCCTGTATGTGTGCTGTACGGGCGTAAGCGTTTGTCTGCGTTTGTACCAGTGCTACGAACTGATTTTCATTCATTTAAAACTTAACTAACAATTATTATTATTTATTTCTAATACATTTAATTTTATTTCAATAATTATTAATATTTAAATTATTTTTAACCCTATAAGATTTATATTTAAGCATTTCTATGGTTTCCTATTGACGCGTCTAAGAATTTTATATCACTCACAATATTTTCTTAATGAGGCTGCGTGATATTTCCCTATGGTCTTTTTCCTGTCTAGCGTCGTGACGATGAACGTGTGAGGTGCTAGCTGTTGTGCTAATAGGTACGGCCCGTTGTACAACCGGAAAAACTTCGTTGCTACGTTCAAGTCTCGGGGTCCAACTGGATTTGCCTTGAGAAGCACTTTCTCACCAAACGCAAAGTTCGTCAGTTTATGACTGGTGTTGAACCTTTCCTCTCGCTTTCGTCCTTTTGCAACAATTCTCTCTTTCACTAGTTGATTCTTACACTGAACCGGCAGAGGTAGGTTACTGGTTTTTGGCGTGTGCAAATAGTCATGCCAAAATCTTTCTGGTTTTAGTCCAGAGTCTAACTCCGCTGGTGTGTATTCTGTGTGTATTCTGTGGTGTCGTGGTAATTATCATTTATCGCCGTTTCGAAGAATGGCAGGAATTCGGGCCACTTGCTCTGATCTTTATAACAATAAATTCGGAACATTTTCCCTATCTCTCTATTCACTCTTTCGGCAAGGTTCCCCTGTGGTCTTCTTACCGAAGTGAGGATTGCCTTAATACCATGTCGTTCCAAGGTTGCCGCCCAGTGCTTATTCTGGAATTGTTTTCCCTGGTCGCTAAGCACACTCTTGATTTCTCCATGTTCCGGAATATACCTATTGAGTATAATGTTTAATACGGACTTCGTGGTGGGTCTAGGTATCGCGTATAGGCTGACTTTCTTGGTAAAGACATCTACACATACTACAATATGTTTTAACCTTCTGGTTGCCTTAGGTAGTGGTCCTATGAAGTCGGTTGCGATCATCTGTCCCTTTCCTTCCGTTATCACATTGGCCATGGGAACGTAAGTGTGTAAATTCGGTGCTTTTGCGGTTTGGCATGGAAGACCCGTTTTTAATAACCCCCGCACTCTTCGATACATATTGGTGATCGTAAAATCTTCTTTCAATATTTTTACGCATTTTAATGGTGAAGCGTGTGCCATTTTTAAGTGTAATTGTTTTGTTATACAAGCTAGCATAGGTGGAGATAGTACCACCTTCCATTCACCCTGTAGTAATTGATACATTATGTTATCCTGTATCTGACAGTGTGGACTTTCCTGAGCTGCGATCATTGCTTTTTAGCAAGGAGTCTGGGGTCGTTGTCCTGCTCGCGTCCTATGTTCCGTAGTATGTCAGTTACTTCCGGCGCGACAGTGTACTGAATGTTCAATACCCTCAACTCGTCGTCAGTTGCTTCGTAGACCTCTTCTCTTTCTACAGGTGGATATCTACTCAAGGTGTCGGCTGTGGTATTCTCCGATTCTGTACAGTATTTAATTGTAAATGAGTATTCTTGAAAGGCTAACACCCATCGTGTTAGTCTGGAATTGGCTAGCCGGCATTTCAATATGAAAGATAATGCCTGGTTATCTGTATGGATTTCAAAATGGGTACCGTATAGGTAATGTCTGAATTTTCTGAGGGCGTTTATAATGGCTAGTATTTCTTTTTCTGATGTACAGTAATGCAACTCGGCGCCTTCGAGCGTTCTATTTGCGTATGCAACAACATGGAGACCACCTCGCCCGTCCTCCTGATGCAACACAGCGCCAATAGCGTACTCGCTGGCGTCGGTGTACATTATGTACTTCCTGCCCTGTTGTGGATGGAACAACTGTAGGTTGGTTGTGAATAAACCCTTAACCCTCTCGAACGCATCGTTCTGTTCAGAACCCCATTTCCACTTTATATTTTTGCGTACCAGCTGTAGCAAGGGGACTGTGTATTCGGCGTATTTGCTGGTGAATTTCCTGTAGTATCCCGTGAGTCCTAGGAATGCTCGTAGTGCTTTGAGGTTCTTGGGCACAGGGAACTCCACGATACTCCTGAGCTTCTCTGGGTCCGTGCTGATGCCTGTGGCAGAGATTATGTGTCCCAGGATCTTCATCTGAGATTTTATGAACTCACACTTGTGTAGTTTGAGTGTGATGTTGGCTAGTCTCAGTTTCTGGAAGACGCTCCTCAAATGCTCAAAGTGTTCCTCCAATGTGCGGGATATCACTAGGATGTCATCCACGAATATTACCGTGTAAGGGTCTACCTCTGGTCCTAGAGCTCTCTCGAGGCATCTTACGATCGCGGCGAGACTCGTACTTAGGCCGAAGGGTACCACCTTGTGCTGGTAGCATTTATTATTAAAGATGAATGCTGTATACTTTCGGTCCTGTTCGCTTAACGGAATTTGCCAGAAGCTCGCTGTCAGATCCAACTTCGTGAGGTATCTAGCTCCTTCGCATTTTATGAAAAGATCTTCCGCTGTTGGCGCGCAGTCGAATTCCTTCTCTACCAGGTTGTATAGATTTCGCATGTCCAGGCAGAGTCGTATTTCTCCTGACTTCTTACGGACTACGAGGAGTGGGTTGAGTAAGTTGTTATTGCATCTCTGTATGATGTCTCCCTCCAACATCCGCTGTATCTCTTGCTGGACCTCGGCTTGGTACTTCATGGGTACCTGGTAGAATCTTCTTACGAACTTCTCTGGTTCTACAATATATATATTAAGTTGATAAACTGACGTGATTGAATGTTGCTCGCTGAAGATATCGCTATACTCTTCTTGAAGCGATGACAATATTCGTTCAGATTGGAAATCTAAGGTCGGTCCCCCTCTTCACCCCTATCGTATTCAATTACTTGTTTTGGCGGGGACGTAATTTTAATTGGGTCGCCGTACTATTGTATTGGTGTGTGTGATGTGCTCAAATTGAAAGTGTAACTAGTGTCGTCAATGTTGCATTTAAACAGGCATTCACTGATGTTGATTTCCGCGTGTATCTGTTGGAATACGTCTACTCCCAATAATATATCATATATTAAATTTTTATTTCTACTATGCACACTTCAAATTGCACGTTTTGTACCGTGATTGTTGAATAACGTTGCGTGTCAATTTTTTCTTTAGTGTCTGTAGCTGTGCGTATGTAGAATTGGTTGATTGGAAGCGACGGGGCTGTACGAAAATATTTTTTGTTCGCACGTAAAAACCTTTCGCTTTCACCGGATATAACACTGCCTGTATCGAGTAGCAGTTGTGTGGGAACACCGTTGACATGCGCCTGTAATACCGGACACGCTGTGCGTTGGGTTGGATTTGAATCCAATAACGGCTGCCTTATATCCGGTGGCAATACGTTGTTAACAGGCACACAATTTACATTACAAAAATCACATGTTTCATATATAATAATATTCTTACATCTAACATTTTTATTTCTAGATATTTCTGCGGGACTTATTGCACGTCTTTTTTGGATGTGTCCGGTTGCACGTTTTTTGTAGGGTGATAGTGTTTTACATTAGTGACTGGGTCTCTAACGATTTCAGCTTCGCTCGTTTGTGCGGGCGTACCGGTGTTGGATATAGCGACTGTTTGAATGGTTCTCGTTGGAGCTCCATCGTTGCCTCTGTTTTGTGGTTTCTGCCTGCCGAAATTTGGCTTACCCTTACACTCAAAGGGTTTATTTGGCGGTTTTGGCGGTGTTTGTTGTGAAGCCGAACTGGTACTGGGCCTCTGATCGGTTTGGGTATTATATTGCCCCAGTCTATTCTGCCCATCGTTATTTTGGTTTTAATTCGGGTTATACCTCCACCCGCCGAAATCAAAAAGAGTTTCGCTTTGCGATACTAAAATTAGTAATTCATCAACCGTGCGTATTCCTTGTGTAAATGCGGCTACACGTATATTATGGCTGAAGTGGTACGCCAATTTAGTGACTATGTCGACTTCGGAAAACGCAGGTGTTAGATGCTTAGCGCGTTCAACTTGTTGTATAATATAATTTTCGGGCGTTATACCCTGCTTCCGATCATAACGTCCGTATTCAAGTTCATTTCGCAAAAGCCTCTGCGTGTGCGAATTCCAATAACGGCTTTCGAACTTCTGTTTGAATTCCGCGTATGTGGTAATTTTATCACGTACTATATTATACCATCTCCTCGCTGAATCACGCATCGCGTTAACGACCCACTGTATCCGGTCTTGGTCTTCTAATCGCGAACCTACTCTTGCCATTTCGTTTTCGTAAGTTAGAAAGAACTCGATCGGGTTTTTGTTACTTTCGCCAGTGAAATACACTCGGTTCTTTTCGTCTGCTTGCCCTTGTACTAAGATATTTAGGGGCTGACTTCCGGCGTACTTCCTGCCGTACTTTAGCAATCTCGTCGTTAAGTGCTTGTAATACACTCTCTTTATTTGTGTCTATATTAGAACGCGTTTTTACTATTGACGCGTCAAGTCTAGTGACTTGGCGTTGTGTTTCCGTTGCGTCTGCTTTGATTCGTACTTCGAGCGTATCAACTTTTTTAGCTACATCAGCGGTTTGTTTTTCGCACCTGCCGATGTGTTCTTTAAATCGCCCCTCCATACGCGAAACATGTTCAATAAACGATTTTTGCATCGTGGTCTCAAAAACCTTAAACCGTCCGTTTATTTTCGTCTCTACCGTATGAACTTTTTCGCCGACTTCGGTGGTTTTAGAATCTAAGCCTTTCACCCTTTCATCGATTTTAGCAGTTAATTATGTGGTACTTTTTACCGTCTCTTCGATTTTAGCGGTTAATTCGCGCTTTAACTCTAAATTAGTTTTCATGTTTTGATCAATTTTTGAGTTTATTTCTTTATTTACTTGTTCGAATTTTGCATTCATTTTTGCATCGGTTTGTCTTATTTCCGCGTTTATATCAGCGTTACTCTGTTCTAGTATATCGGTTAAACTTGTATTTTGTGCATCTATTTTGGCTGTTAATTCCGCGATATTTAGTTCAGCGTTGGCTGCACTTTGTTCAAATTTCGCGTTCATATTATCTGTTAACTCGCGTTTCATTTCCGCGGTTGTTTGTTTTATTTCTGCGTTCTTTTGCTCAGCTTTTGCCGCGTTTTGTTTCATTTCTTGTAACAATTGTTTAAACATTTTGTCTGTATCCATTTGTTCACAATATTGTAGACACTTTATTTCTGTACTTATACCAATTCACAAAACTTTCTTTGGGATTGTTGGTGTTGGACGCCAGCTGTTTTATTAATTAAAACAGCAAATTTTGTTTTTACAAATTTTTTTAAAATTATTTTTACTTTAATTAAATTTAATTTTCGATTTGATATTTTACCAAATTTGTGAAATATCGAGCCCCAAAGTTGGCCGTGTAATATATAAAGTTCTTTGCTTGCTCTTATATTTATTTTTATTAATATAAGGAGATAAATAGTTGTTTTGTGAAGTGACCTACCTGCCATGCGTTCTTGCGACTTCTTCCGACTAAGGGCGTAGGAGTTTGTGTTTTGAATTCGCAAGTAGGTTAATTCAGGTGTGCAAAGTACTGTTATAATTATTTTGAATAGTTCTGTGACGTTGGTAGGCTTTGTAGTACAGCAATATAAATACGGTGGTTGATAAAATTGGAGTTTATTACTCTAATAGGACATATGTATGAACATCTTATAACTAGAGCAATCCTTACATACTAAACAGTAATTTTTATCTTTTACGATGTTTTCTGAATGGGTATTAGCATTCAGAAGACGAGCTTATTATTTTCAATAGATACGAGTTATATTTTTCATTAATTTCAAGAAGTTAATTTTAAAACAATTTAATCTATGCAATTTTCAATTCTTTTGTACTTTCGTACGGATTTTATTACTTTAGATGATTTAAATACTCTGAAAATAAGTTAGCTGTGAATCTAGTTCAACGTGCTTTCATTTACTTGTGATTGTTTCACGTATACTGCAGTATAGGTCTCTAAGTAATTCAATGTTAGTATTTATATAGCGCTTGTTATATACGTCTAATTCTTATCTATTGATTATTACTTAAGCTTATACGTGTTATACAGATTATCACAGCATGAGTGTATCTTATTAATCTAGAGTCTCTATTTTATTGGCATCTGAATCAATTTAGTTTTACAATGATTTAAAAGAAAAAGAATAACCTTTTGAGAAGTTTATAAATTATATTTGACTTCCCTTGTTCTGAAGATCGTGATGAGGTGCTCCCGGGGTTCCTTGGTTGTCCTGGTCCAATCTGCTAGTGGCAATGATTTCCTCTGCGTCTGGGGTTCCACGGCTAAGAGTTCGGGAATCAGCAACACTCAGCTCCTTCTGCAACTGTTGATGGCTTAACGTCTGTGGTTTTAACTGCTGCAACTGCGCCAGGCCCCTCGGTCCGGTATACGCTGCACTCCTGGTGTGTGTTTCTCGCCGTGGGTTGCGCTCCGCTTCGTCAATTTTTCAGCTTGTACCACGTAATAGACGGCCTCGTTCTGTTGTACTCTCGATGTGTCTTCACGTATTATATAACTGATCTCTTCGCATGCGTAAGTCAACAGGTTAATGTTTTGAGCTGTACGCTTATTTGTTGAAAAAAAAGTAAGAGTATCGTAAGTATACGTCTTCACAGGTCGAGTCGTTACAGTTGAGTGCCTGTGTTCAGCCCGAATCTAACGGTTCGTTCAAATTTTTAGAATAATTTGATTGGCCGAGACACCCCGCTTCTCCTTGTAATTCACCTCACCTCACTTGTGTGAACGAAAATAATTCTCACAGTTTGAGAATTGTTATTAGTCTTAATATTCTGAAAAACACCGGATTTCAAATGTCGGACAGGATGTCCTGTTGCAATTTGTATTGCGATTATCTTGGCTGCAAGCCAAGTTATGCTTATTCTAGAATATACATCTGATTGGTAATTTGTATACCTATGACATATTCAAAGCTCTATCCCGTAGCTCACTCACTAGGAGAGTTATTAAATAAAATTAATTATCTCTTTTAATCTTTAATTATATGAACTGAAATTTGCACACCCTATTACTAATATTTCGGCAAACATTTTGGCTATTTTGGTTTTTGCCTATATTTATCGATTTCCGAAATATTAATAATTTTAAATTAGGGCGTGTCCCTAATTGTTATAACTGTATGTGGTTACGTAATGCCACCGGACGCTGCCGTTGGTCGCTATACATTTCATTTGAACTCTCGCTACTGCATGTGGCGTGATTGTAACGGTTGAAATTTATTTTAACATTGATTTTCAAAACTCTTTACTTATAACTCCAAATCTTTGAGATTCGGTTAATTTATAATATATATTTCTGCCAGTATTCCTGATATGGGGGATCCCATCGGGAGACCGTCTGTTTGTGTGTATATCTTGTTATTATATGTAAAGTAATTTTGCTCAGTTATTATTTTGGTAAGTGTGATGATCTCTTGTATGTGTGTTTCAGGTGTGTAGTTTTGTCTGAGTAATTGTTCTAGTGTTTGTATGGTTTCTTGAGTTGGGACATTGGTGTATAAATTGGTTATATCAAAAGATGCTAGTGTTGAGTTGTGTGGGATGTGGATGTGTTCAGTTTTCTTGACTAGGTCGATGTTGTTTTTGATAGATGTGTTGTTACTGAGATTAATGTTTTCTCTGTTTATTTTGTCTAGGTGTTTGGCGATTTTGTGGGAGGGAGCTTGTGTGTTGTTTATTAATGGTCTGATGGGAATGTTAGGTTTGTGTATTTTTGGTAATGCATTTAGTATGGGGGTTATGTTTTATTTGTTTAAGGTATTTGGTGCTTTCTGGTTTGATTATATGTTGTGATTTGTTAATCTGTTTTTGAAATTTTAGTGTGGGGTCTTTATTTATTTCCGTTATATTATTTTCGTTGAAGAACTTTTCAATTTTAGTGTTTAGTTGATGTTTGTCTATTATGACGTTTATGTTCCCTTTATCAGCTTTTAATATTGTTATGTTGTGTTCATGTAACTTTTGTTTTACATTGTTAAGCGTTTTTATATCTTTGTTGTGTCTTTTTGGTTGTATATGTGTGCGTTGGAGCTTACGTTTTATGTCGTGACGTATTGGGTCCTGGTCATTAATATACGTGTTTTGTACAGCTGTTTCTGTGTCTATGATTATGTCACGTATGTGTCTATTGTGGTTTTTGTTGTTAGTTGTATTGTTATTCAAATTATGATTCAGTCCTTTGTTTAATAAATCCATTTCATCTGTTGTGAAATTAACGTTAGTTGTATTTACTGTGCGTGTGTGGAATTTATGTGCCGGTTCGGGGATTGATTCTATTGCGCGTTTTGTGAGGTTAGTTATTTTTTTGTTGTGTCGATCTTGTATTGTCAATTTGAGTTTTTCTATGTTGTCTTGTGTATGTTGTATTCAGGGCCGTAACAAGGTACTCCTGCGCCCTTGGCAATTTTGACAAAGCTGCGCCCCCAATACCAATACCGGGGGGTCTGGAATACCCACCAGTGTAGCGAGGGGTCCGGGGTTCCTCCCCCGGAAAATTTTTAAAATTAAAGTGCAAAAATGGTAGTTTTTTGAGCCAAGTTTTTGCCTCTTTTCAAGGTAACTTTTTGGTCGAATTTCTGTAAAATTCTATATTATCTGAATATAAAAGCATTACTATTGTAAGAGAAAGACTGAACTTAAAACTAATTTTAAAAACTAACTGAAAGTGGTGGAATCTGTAGGAGGTATAAAACCTAATTTGCAGGTGATTGAACTATGTAAAAAGTAACTAACAAAAACATAGTTACCAAAGTACAGTACATGTTAAGGCCTACTAAAACTTAATATTTACACTACATTAAGGTAGGTAATATACAATTACAAACTTTTTTAGAATAAAAACTAAACTTCTAGCAACAGTATTTAAGTAAACTATAGCAGCTTCTGCAACCTGCAATATGAGAAAATGAGAAAAAAAATGCAAAATATTTTTATTGATAGTTACATCAATTTACAGTAGGCCTTCTTTAGTTAACAGTTAGATTATATCACACTACTGTAACTGATGAGGTATTGATTATAACAAAAACTACCAGAGAAATAATTCATAACTTTAGTCGGTGCTTTAGTTCTATAATTTATCTTGATTTTTTTTACACAGGACTTCAGGACTTGCACTTACAACATTCTGTTGTAACTGCAGGTACCATTTTTTTGGCTCTTGATGCTGTAAATAACAAATTGAAACTCTTCAGTAAACAAATATATTGCTTTTACAAATTGTTACATACAGTATACAGCAGAAAAGCCATGGAACTAAAACTTTACCTTTCTTGCTTTCAGCAAGGCAAACTCACTAATTATTTCACTAAATTCAAGTTTTGAAGCAATCTAATATTTTTATGGACAGGATAGCTAAGTTTGTCAATCTGTTTTCAAGTGTCTCCAATAATTGAATCCCTCATCAACATTAGAGAAAGCAGATTTGTCCTTTTTGTCGTCTTTTGAAAATAGAAGGCAAGGGAAACAAAACAGTGCGTCCTTAGACTGGCTGTACAACAACCATATTGCCTTTTTACTTTTTCCCCGTTTGGTAGAATTTTATAAACCCATTTCTGAGAAAAGTGTCTTCCATCATCTGCACAGGGGAATTTGTAGCTGTCTAAGTCAATTATTTGTGGGCCTTGTTCAACAAGTTTACAACGAACTGTGTCTGATCGAAAATTTGCTGGCCATTTTTTGGGATCCTCGTAGATAATTTCTATTCCCACATCAGTAGTATTTAATGCATCATTTTCATTATAATTAGATGTGCAAGATGTGCTGGGGTTTTCAAGATCAGTAGATTGCCTGCCCATTGTGGAATGACTTAGCTCAGGATCACTTCCTTCTTCAAAATCAATGACGTTTGTGACGAACTCCATTGGAGTGATCTGGCTGTGGTTGTCTTCTGAAACAGTCTCAGTCTTGCTATCTTCTTTTTAATTTTCTCCTTCCTTTTCTTCTTGGTCGTCTTCTTTTTCTTATTCTTCTTGAAGTGCATTACTATTACTGGCACTATCACTTTCACCTACTTATTTCTCTTCATTTCGCAGGCAATTTCCAAGCACCGATGCTTTTTCGTTGACCGATGCACAACTTTTTCGTTGTCTTCTTCTTTCGTTTTTTGATTTTTTTAAATTCACTTCCAGAAGGTTTTTTTTTGGCCCCATTTCTGAAACAAACCATTCCCATTTAATTTACATTGTATTACAGTTGTAAATGGCTGCCATGTAAAAACTACTCGACCGATCTCAAACATTAACGAACTCCGCCAAGATATTGTGCACACTGCCCAAGGACCTGTGTGTCAAGTTTGGTCATAATCGGTAAATTTGTTTGGGCGCTGCCGCTGTCATTGTCATTGTTACAGACACACAGACGGCCAAAAAGTTTTTTTGAATCCTGAGTAATAGGATTACACGGAAAACCCGAAGCACTGTAAATACAACTGAGCCTCTCGCGGTAAGAAATATCGGTATGGAGAACCATACATGACTTCCATATTCTAAGATTTATATTTAAAATCTTTTTCAGCCAAACAACCAGGCTGTGTCTTACCTGCCTTTTTATTGCTGTATTAAATGAAAAATATTATATTACATTAAAATGAAAAAATTATAATTTTATTGCCTGGCAACAAAATTATTTTATTTTTAACAATTACCATTGTTTCAAAAAGTTTAAATAAATTTTCAAGTACTTTACTCTTGTTAAAACGTAAAAGGTTGCAGGTAAACTACCCCTTCCCCTTAACCGATCTTCACCAAAATCGAAAGTCATTGAGACCTCTACAATTCAGGGACGTATGCAAAAAATTATTTCATTCTGTTTGAATTTGCGGCTGTTATCGTTTGCCATAGAAAATACCCTTGTTAAAAAAACGTTGCAGGTAAACTACCCCTTTCCCTCAACCGATCTTCACCAAAAACAATAGGTCTTGAGAAATCTACAATTCAGGGCTGTATGCGAAACATTATTTGATTCTGTTTGAATTTGCGGCTGTTATCGTTTGCCAAAAAAAAAAAAATTTCCCTTGATAAAAAAAACCGTTGCAGGTAAACTACCCCTTCCCCTCAACCGATCTTCACCAAAAACAATAGGTCGCGAGTACTCTACAAATCAGGGCTGTATGCAAAAAATTATTTGATTCTGTTTGAATTTGCGGCAGTTGTCGTTTGCCATAGAAAATACGCATGATAAAAAACGTTGCTGGTAAACTACCCCTTCCCCTCAACCGATCTTCACCAAAAACAATAGATCTTGAGTACTCTACAAATCAGGGCTGTATGCAGAAAATTATTTGATTCTGTTTGAATTTGCGGCTGTTATTGTTTGCCATAGAAAATACCCTTGTTAAAAAAACGTTGTAGGTAAACTACCCCTTTCCCTTAACCGATCTTCACCAAAAACAAAAGGTCTTGAGAACTCTACAATTTAGGGCTGTATGCAAATAATCTTTTCATTCTGTTTGAATTTGCGGCTGTTATCGTTTGCCATAGTAAATACCCTTGTTAAAACATAAAACGTTACAGGTAAACTACCCCTTTCCCTTAACCGATCTTCACCAAAAACAATAGGTCTTGAGAACTCTACAATTCAGGGCTGTATGCGAAACATTATTTGATTCTGTTTGAATTTGCGGCTGTTATCGTTTGCCAAACAAACAAAATTACCCTTGCTAAAAAAAAACCGTTGCAGGTAAACTACCCCTTTCCCTCAACCGATCTTCACCAAAAACAATAGGTCGCGAGAACTCTGCAAAACCGGACTGTATGCAAAAAATTATTTGATTCTGTTTGAATTTGCGGCAGTTATCGTTTGCCATAGAAAAAAAATCTACAGACAGACACACAGACACACAGACACACAGACAGACAGACACACAGACACTTTTCGGAAAACGACTTTTTTTCATGTTTTGAGTGTAGTAGAATCAGAATCTGCAATAATCTCGAACACGATTTTTTTTGCCATCACCATACTTCCATTCCTTAAGGAATATGGAAGTAAAATATCGGTATGAACCATACATGACTTCCATATTCTAAGATTTATATTTAAAATCATTTTCAGCCAAACAGCCAGGCTGTGTCTTACCTGCCTTTTTATTGCTGTATTAAATGAAAAATATTATATTACATTAAAATGAAAAAATTATAATTTTATTGCCTGGCAACAAAATTATTTTATTTTTAACAATTACCATTGTTTCAACAAGTTTAAATAAATTTTCAAGTACTTTACTCTTGTTAAAACGTATAAGGTTGCAGGTAAACTACCCCTTCCCCTTAACCGATCTTCACCAAAATCGAAAGTCATTGAGACCTCTACAATTCAGGGACGTATGCAAAAAATTATTTGATTCTGTTTGAATTTGCGGCTGTTATCGTTTGCCAAACAAACAAAATTACCCTTGCTAAAAAAAAACCGTTGCAGGTAAACTACCCCTTTCCCTCAACCGATCTTCACCAAAAACAATAGGTCGCGAGAACTCTGCAAAACCGGGCTGTATGCAAAAAATTATTTGATTCTGTTTGAATTTGCGGCAGTTATCGTTTGCCATAGAAAAAAAATCTACAGACAGACAGACAGACACACAGACACACAGACACTTTTCGGAAAACGACTTTTACTTCCATATTCCTTAAGGAATGGAAGTATGGTGATGGCAAAAAAAATCGTGTTCGAGATTATTGCAGATTCTTATTCTACTACACTCAAAACATGAAAAAAAGTCGTTTTCCGAAAAGTGTCTGTGTGTCTGTGTGTCTGTGTGTCTATCTGTCTGTCTGTAGATTTTTTACTTCCATATTCCTTAAGGAATGGAAGTATGGTGATGGCAAAAAAAATCGTGTTCGAGATTATTGCAGATTCTGATTCTACTACACTCAAAACATGAAAAAAAGTCGTTTTCCGAAAAGTGTCTGTGTGTCTGTCTGTCTGTCTGTGTGTCTGTGTGTCTGTCTGTCTGTGTGTCTGTCTGTAGATTTTTTTTCTATGGCAAACGATAACTGCCGCAAATTCAAACAGAATCAAATAATTTTTTGCATACAGCCCGGTTTTGCAGAGTTCTCGCGACCTATTGTTTTTGGTGAAGATCGGTTGAGGGCAAGGGGTAGTTTACCTGCAACGGTTTTTTTTTAGCAAGGGTAATTTTGTTTGTTTGGCAAACGGTAACAGCCGCAAATTCAAACAGAATCAAATAATGTTTCGCATACAGCCCTGAATTGTAGAGTTCTCAAGAACTATTGTTTTTGGTGAAGATCGGTTAAGGGAAAGGGGTAGTTTACCTGTGACGTTTTATGTTTTAACAAGGGTATTTCCTATGGCAGACGATAACAGCCGCAAATTCAAACATAATGAAAAGATTATTTGCATACAGCCCTAAATTGTAGAGTTCTCAATACCTTTTGTTTTTGGTGAAGATCGGTTAAGGGAAAGGGGTAGTTTACCTACAACGTTTTTTTAACAAGGGTATTTTCTATGGCAAACGATAACAGCCGCAAATTCAAACAGAATCAAATAATTTTCTGCATACAGCCCTGATTTGTAGAGTACTCAAGACCTATTGTTTTTGGTGAAGATCGGTTGAGGGGAAGGGGTAGTTTACCAGCAACGTTTTTTATCATGCGTATTTTTTTTTTTGGCAAACGATAACAGCCGCAAATGCAAACAGAATCAAATAATGTTTCGCATACAGCCCTGAATTGTAGAGTTCTCAAGACCTATTGTTTTTGGTGAAGATCGGTTAAGGGAAAGGGGTAGTTTACCTGTAACGTTTTATGTTTTAACAAGGGTATTTCCTATGGCAAACGATAACAGCCGCAAATTCAAACAGAATCAAAAGATTATTTGCATACAGCCCTAAATTGTAGAGTTCTCAAGACCTTTTGTTTTTGGTGAAGATCGGTTAAGGGAAAGGGGTAGTTTACCTGCAACGTTTTTTTAACAAGGGTATTTTCTATGGCAAACGATAACAGCCGCAAATTCAAACAGAATCAAATAATTTTCTGCATACAGCCCTGATTTGTAGAGTACTCAAGACCTATTGTTTTTGGTGAAGATCGGTTAAGGGTAAGGGGTAGTTTACCAGCAACGTTTTTTATCATGCGTATTTTCTATGGCAAACGACAACTGCCGCAAAATTAAACAGAATCAAATAATTTTTTGCATACAGCCCTGGTTTGTAGAGTACTCGCGACCTATTGTTTTTGGTGAAGATCGGTTGAGGGGAAAGGGTAGTTTACCTGCTACGGTTTTTTTTATCAAGGGAAATTTTTTTTTTTGGCAAACGATAGCCGCAAATTCAAACAGAATCAAATAATGTTTCGCATACAGCCCTGAATTGTAGATTTCTCAAGACCTATTGTTTTTGGTGAAGATCGGTTGAGGGAAAGGGGTAGTTTACCTGCAACGTTTTTTTAACAAGGGTATTTTCTATGGCAAACGATAACAGCCGCAAATTCAAACAGAATCAAATAATGTTTTGCATACAGTCCTGATTTGTAGAGTACTTCAGACCTATTGTTTTTGGTGAAGATCGGTTAAGGGGAAGGGGTAGTTTACCTGCAACGTTTTTTTATCAAGCGTATTTTCTATGGCAAACGATAACAGCCGCAAATTCAAACAGAATCAAATAATTGTTTGCATACGTCCCTGAATTGTAGAGGTCTCAATGACTTTCGATTTTGGTGAAGATCGGTTAAGGGGAAGGGGTAGTTTACCTGCAACCTTATACGTTTTAACAAGAGTAAAGTACTTGAAAATTTATTTAAACTTGTTGAAACAATGGTAATTGTTAAAAAAATAATTTTGTTGCCAGGCAATAAAATTATAATTTTTTCATTTTAATGTAATATAATATTTTTCATTTAATACAGCAATAAAAAGGCAGGTAAGACACAGCCTGGCTGTTTGGCTGAAAATGATTTTAAATATAAATCTTAGAATATGGAAGTCATGTATGGTTCTCCATACCGATATTTTCTATGGCAAACGATAACTGCCGCAAATTCAAACAGAATCAAATAATTTTTTGCATACAGCCCGGTTTTGCAGAGTTCTCGCGACCTATTGTTTTTGGTGAAGATCGGTTGAGGGAAAGGGGTAGTTTACCTGCAACGGTTTTTTTTTAGCAAGGGTAATTTTGTTTGTTTGGCAAACGATAACAGCCGCAAATTCAAACAGAATCAAATAATGTTTCGCATACAGCCCTGAATTGTAGAGTTCTCAAGACCTATTGTTTTTGGTGAAGATCGGTTAAGGGAAAGGGGTAGTTTACCTGTAACGTTTTATGTTTTAACAAGGGTATTTCCTATGGCAAACGATAACAGCCGCAAATTCAAACAGAATGAAAAGATTATTTGCATACAGCCCTAAATTGTAGAGTTCTCAATACCTTTTGTTTTTGGTGAAGATCGGTTAAGGGAAAGGGGTAGTTTACCTACAACGTTTTTTTAACAAGGGTATTTTCTATGGCAAACGATAACAGCCGCAAATTCAAACAGAATCAAATAATTTTCTGCATACAGCCCTGATTTGTAGAGTACTCAAGACCTATTGTTTTTGGTGAAGATCGGTTGAGGGGAAGGGGTAGTTTACCAGCAACGTTTTTTATCATGCGTATTTTCTATGGCAAACGACAACTGCCGCAAATTCAAACAGAATCAAATAATTTTTTGCATACTGCCCTGGTTTGTAGAGTACTCGCGACCTATTGTTTTTGGTGAAGATCGGTTGAGGGGAAGGGGTAGTTTACCTGCTACGGTTTTTTTTATCAAGGGAAATTTTTTTTTTTTGGCAAACGATAGCCGCAAATTCAAACAGAATCAAATAATGTTTCGCATACAGCCCTGAATTGTAGATTTCTCAAGACCTATTGTTTTTGGTGAAGATCGGTTGAGGGAAAGGGGTAGTTTACCTGCAACGTTTTTTTAACAAGGGTATTTTCTATGGCAAACGATAACAGCCGCAAATTCAAACAGAATCAAATAATGTTTTGCATACAGTCCTGATTTGTAGAGTACTCAAGACCTATTGTTTTTGGTGAAGATCGGTTAAGGGGAAGGGGTAGTTTACCTGCAACGTTTTTTTATCAAGCGTATTTTCTATGGCAAACGATAACAGCCGCAAATTCAAACAGAATCAAATAATTTTTTGCATACGTCCCTGAATTGTAGAGGTCTCAATGACTTTCGATTTTGGTGAAGATCGGTTAAGGGGAAGGGGTAGTTTACCTGCAACCTTATACGTTTTAACAAGAGTAAAGTACTTGAAAATTTATTTAAACTTGTTGAAACAATGGTAATTGTTAAAAATAAAATAATTTTGTTGCCAGGCAATAAAATTATAATTTTTTCATTTTAATGTAATATAATATTTTTCATTTAATACAGCAATAAAAAGGCAGGTAAGACACAGCCTGGCTGTTTGGCTGAAAATGATTTTAAATATAAATCTTAGAATATGGAAGTCATGTATGGTTCTCCATACCGATATTTTTTCATGTTTTGAGTGTAGTAGAATAAGAATCTGCAATAATCTCGAACACGATTTTTTTTGCCATCACCATACTTCCATTCCTTAAGGAATATGGAAGTAAAAAGAAACGATGTCTGCGACGTTTTAACGCTATCACCGAATTTTTCGGTGAACGCAACTGTTGGCACTGAACATAAACACGAAATATTATGAAATCCGTGTTTATGTTCAGTGCCGACAGTTGCGTTCACCGAAAAATTCGATGATAGCGTTAAAATGTCGCAGACATCGTTTCTTTTTTCTTACCGCGAGAGGCTCACTTGTATTTACAGTGCTTCGGGTTTTCCGTGTACGCGATCGCTCATCCAATTATAAAAATAAAATTGATACCATATTCATGAAACTTGTGATTGAAATATTTACGTAAACTAATTTTGAAATCGGGACTATTTTAGTCAGCAGACTTGCGCAACAAAATCAGCTGACACTTGCTGAAAATTGGACATTTTCAACCACGACCACTTCCGCTAAAAATGAACCAATAGGAATATAAGTTATACCAATGGAACGGGCCAGTTCTTCTTCTTTCTTCCGGTATTTTTTTTATTTTCTGTAGGTCTAGAAAATGAAACGGCGAACACAGTGATATTAGTTAGGCCTATTTGGCTTTGTCAATCTGGCAGTAAAGACAGAACGAATGTTGGGAAATTATTTCTGACAGCTGGAGTCAAGTTTTTCACGGTAACCTCCATTGATTGATTCACTGACGTTTTCGTGATGTTGAAGAGTAAATAGTATAATTAATGTATTGTTTTGCAATAATACCGTGTTATAATAATAATAATATGTAGTGTTTTCAAAAACTGTACAAAAAGGGAAAAATAGGCCGCCACCACCGGGAATAACATGCGCCAATTCTAGGGTTAATGTAGACTAAGCTATGGTACATTCAGGGCCGGCGAGAGGGGGGCAGGGGGGCCAGAGTCCCGGGGCCCGGCGCATAACGGCCTTTGCCCTTTGTTATTTATTAACAGTGTAAAACCCATTTATTTACGATTAAAGTTAAGAATAACGAATTGTAGGGTCAATTAATAAGTCCTAAACCATTAACAATCCAACAGTAATTTTTTTTTGGTAAGTTTTTCTTTGGGGGGGGGCCAAAAATGTTTAGCCCCGGGGCCCGTGATCGCTCTCACCGGCCCTGGGTACATTTTATTGAAATCATTCTTACCCGTACAACAGAAGCAACGCCAACATCAACAAGTAACAACACAAACACTATAAGTGTCGTCTAATCGCTGAGTGTGAAAATCACTTAGTTCACAAATTACAATAGAAAATAATACCAGCGACTGTAATTACACTGAGTCTCAACAAAACCAACAGAACAAACTAGAATAGAGCAATCTATATATATTCGTACTCTGTGAGAGCAATAGACTGACGTGGCCGTGGCAGGGCGCGGGGGGAGGGGTATGAGTATGAGTAACTTACTATTCAAGTTATGACAAACTTGCTAAAACCAACGAATATAGACGTTACTAGAAGCACACTTCTGGGTTATTAAAAGCGTAGTTGAAACAATGCTACTACTTTTTTTATAAAAGAGTGGTAGATGAAAAAAATGTTTGTAATAATAAGACGCATGTTCTTGTATTCGATTTTAAAATTCTTTTGCGCACTGCACAATAAAGAATGCATCAAAAGTGCATTTTTTGAGTAGGCTGCATTTATTTGATTCATTCCTTCGTACCCAGTGTGTCAAACAAATGTGAAAAAATTTTGGAGGTTGTGTCTAGTCTAACCCCTACAAACATTTTTTCATCTACCACTTTTTATCTGATAAGTTGTAGCTTTTTCCAATTATATATTAACGAAAATGTTTGAAATTTACTAAATTTCGCGGTATAATACAAAAAATTACTTGGAATCGCCAGCGCCATGTAGTTGCCGGGGTGATGAACTACGGTTTATCACCCCAGAAAGCTGACCCCACTCGCTCCATAAGAAGTGTTCTTCTAGTTATGTCTATATTCGTTGCTAAAATCAAGAAGGCGCAGGTGCAGTGCAGTGACCCAGCGACTGGCTCATCATGGGGGTGGGTGGAGGGGAAGGGATTTTCGCTTTGCGCCTGGCCCGACTCTGCGCCCATCAGTAGGGCAAGGTCCAGTGCAGTTACTAAATTTACGTAGCTGCTTTTTGTTTATTGTATAATAGACAGAAATATAGACAGTTCACGTACAGTAACTTTTAACAATCTGAAACTGAAAGATTTTATCCAATAACGTGGAGTTTTTATTTGCTTGACAAATTGTACCAATCTAAGTCTAAAAAAAGATATTTTTCATGGTCAATTTTGCGCCCTCTTTGTACCTGCGCCCTTGGCGGGGGCACATCTCGCCACCGCCTAGTTACGGCCCTGGTTGTATTACATTTTCAAGTTCTCTGTGGTGTAATATTTGTGTAAGTTTCATGTGTAAGTTGTATGCCTGTCTGTTGAGTGTGTCTTTTTTATGGTATAATAATTATGTTATTTAGGTTTAATTGTTCTAATTTTCGTTATAAGCTTGACAAGTAAGCAAAGCCGAGCAAAGTTTGGTCTCGTCATCTATAAAGTGTGCTGTTATAGCTATGTAGCTCTCATTATTGCTGGAGGTCCAGCCATCGGTAGTGAGAGATAACGCAACTGCAGCTTGAATTTTCTTTTGTACATTAATCAATACTTCATTATAAACGTTTGACATTAAATTTAATGACAACGTTTTTCTATAGGAGAGTCGGCCGGCCAGCGCTGCCTCGTGGCGGAGCGGCCGCCGGGCAAACTAAAAAACTAAGATCGGGATCGACGGCGAACTAGTTCGCGTAGTTCGTCTGAAAAAACGCTCGTCTGAACTAGGTCGTTTGCGAACTACACAAGACTACCGTATTCAATTTTTTTTAGATTTTAAATCGTTTTGTGACGTGTGGTGTTAATCACTGTGAATTATAGAGTTAAAAATGAATGGTAATGACAACAAAACACTGAAGAATGAAAAATTGTACGAAAGCCATTCAGTAAATAGTGAGCGTGACATATACAAGAGGTACAGTTGAAATGCGTTTTACCGCAGTCGTGATCCATTAAATTTTGTTGAAAATTTTGAAACGGAACTATATAAGAATGGCATAACATATGTTAAAACAATATGTATATTTATATGTAAGGGAACTGTAAGCAAATAGTGATAACTATTTTACACTTGTGACACGTTTAGGTTAAAACAAATTAATAGGTTATGCTGTGTAAAAAAGTCAAAGTGGTCCGTGGCATCCAATAACCGCGTTTTTGGTGTTTTGCGTTAAGGTCTAAAGAAAGTGCGGTAGCGAAAAATTCCTTAATTTTATTTATGCGCTATTTACACAACAAATTTTGAGAAATTCGCAAAACAGGTTTTATATATTTCCATATATCCCTTGTTTTGTATTTTTTTTATACCTAAAAACGACTCGAAATTTTGCATAACTAGCTGCAGCAAACTTATTAAACTTTTCGTCTTTTTGTACGTTCGTTTGTTTTTTGTAAAACATTTGACAGTAAAAACTGCTCAGAATTCTTATTAACTGACCATACCAAACGTACTTAATATTTGCCATATATTTTGATTGTAAACATTTCATTTTTTAAAGATTAGAGCCAGACTCTTAAAAACGTTCAAATTTGTGGTAATTGTCGCGTTGAAGGACACCATGAATTTTGAGATGTTACCTTAGCAAAATGAGATTACTGTGGTGAGGCCATGGATTACTTAGGAACTTACTTGAGTATATTGATTATTTACCACCTTCAATAGAACCGACCCATTCATGTGCAGAAACAGGTTAACAAAACACTTTGTTAGAACTACACTGGATATGAGAAAAAATTTAATTACAATGATGACGGTGAGAAAAATTAATTACCTATCACACAGTTGGTTTGATGCCAATGTGTACCGCTTTAAATGAGAGAGCTACACAATCTGGTACTGAACAAGTTTCCTGTTCATACTTCCATCATATCAAAATGAAGTATTGGCAATTGGAGAAATTATGCAAGAGTGAACATTCAATAATAATATAATGTTCAGTTTCTTTCAAGTTGAAATTTATTTTTGTTTTACCATACTTAGGATTATTTTTATCAATAATAAGGCCAGAAAGGCAAAATAACAACATTATAAATTATAACTAAATGTCTGGAGGCTACTTTTGTGCACAAATGGAACCTGGAAACCTTTGAATTTACTTCACATCGAGGCTTTCCGTGTGGAACACAAAGTACTATAGACTTTTTAAATTCTTTGTCACAGTATATTAGCTTTTGCAACTTTTTTCTTGTTGCTCAATGCCTTATGTTATAGGCAGTTATGTCTTGATGGAGTTACATGATGGTCAGCTAGGAATGCCATTAACTTTTGTTCATCTTGTGCAATTACAGAGAAATTGGTAAGTGGAATTTTATAATTTTGACAAGAAAAAGTTAATTAGTATTGTTGAGGAGGTGATCACAGCAAACAAACTGGTAAATGAATCAGTGGTGTGCACAATATTATATTACCAGTCCATACAAATAGCATTGGAACATCGTGATAGCAGCCTTTAACTTGGTTATTTTACCTGCCTGACTCTTCTTACGATAATTGTTAATACACTAAAACTGAGTGTACGGTATTTCAGTTTGAAAGAAATTGGAGATGACAAAGTTATAGTGCATAAATACTAAAATTACTTAAGGACATTATCAATAATTATGATTGTTGCTTGCCTTACCAGCAATTCCAGTTTCTATGTCTGCTCCTATTCTCTTAGCAGATTATATTTACACATGTATTTGACAAACTAGGTGAAAATGTGTCTTCTTGAAACAGTGAGGCTTACATTTTAGATTTAGTATGAGTTGTAAAATCGTATTAATGTTGTCAGCACTAACATATCTGTTATTTCTACTAATAATTTTATACAACCACTATGTTGTCTTTGGTATTGACGAGTGCTTTCGGCAGTCAAGCCATCTTCAGGTCATTTACCAACAGAGAAATATGAAATAGTTCGCTTCTTATATACCGTTTTACCGGACCTATCTAGCCCTGCCCCCTGACGGAGTAGTGCGTCTTATTTAGCTCCACCCATAGTGGATTCTCTTACATTACCAACTTTGTAGCCGTTACAATTTACGTTAACTCATTTTCTACTCTTTTTTTGTTGTCTAATAAGCCGTTAAATATTTCTTCATTTTCAAATGTGGTTTTTATATTCATTAGTCGTTTTTCACCTTTATTTCTTATTTTTAATATTTCCACTTCTTCCTTTAATTTCCTTTCTCTTTCTTTACTAATCACTTTTATTATCTTATAATTTACAACTGGGTCTATGAGTTTGTGTCCTTCTTCTATAAAATACCTAGCGTATACTGAATTCGTTGTTAACTCTCCTTCCCCCTCCTATGTTCTTAAATCTGTGGCAAAATTGACGACTCGTTTCGCCCAGATACACTTTTTCACATTCCCCACAACGAAGCATATATACTCCACTTTTCTTCAATATATCAGGTCAATTTTGCCACAGATTTAAAGAACATAGGAGGGGGAAGGAGAGTTAACGACAAATTCATTATATGCTAGGCATTTTATAGAAGAAGGACATAAATTCATAGACCCAGTTGTAAATTATAAGATAATAAAAGCGATTAGTAAAGAAAGAGAATGGAAATTAAAGGAAGAAGTGGAAATATTAAAAATAAGAAATAAAGATGAAAAACGACTAATGAATATAAAAACCACATTTGAAAATGAAGAAATATTTAGCAGCTTATTAGACAACAAAAAAGAGTAGAAAATGAGTTAACGTAAATTGTAACGGCTACAAAATTGGTAATGTAAGACAACCCACTAAGGTGGAGCTAAGTAAGACGCGCTACTGCATCAGGGGGCGGGGCTAGATAGGTCCGGTAAAACGGTATATAAAAAGCGAACGATTTCATATTTCTCTGTTGGTAAACGACCTGAAGATGGCTTGACTGCCGAAAGCGCTCGTCAGTACCAAAGACAACATAGTGGTTGTATAAAATTATTAGTAGAAATATTTGAGACCACTAACACTCCAATACAACAATAAAAAAATATCTGTTATTATTTTTTATTTTAGAGATATTAACAAGAGGAGGAATGATTATCTTGAATGGCATGAGTATTTCATGGCTGTTGCATTCCTTGCAGCAAAACGAAGTAAGGATCCATGTTCTCAAGTAGGAGCATGTATTGTTAATGAAGATAATAAGATAGTTGGTACTGGATACAATGGCATGCCAATAGGATGTGATGATGATGAGTTTCCATGGCGAAAGGAGTCAGATTCAAGATTAGAAACCAAGTACTTATATGGTAACTATTGTTTAAGTATATTTAAGAAATTTTTGTTCTGTTGATAAATACACAGAACAATATAATCAGTCTGCGTAGCTATTTGATGTTCTTCATATACTGAAAAAACTAATCTGTATCTATATGAAAAAAAATTATTTAAAGAAACCTGAGAAAATTTATATAAATTTCTTAAGATTAAATAAATAAATTAAAGATGGGTAAAGTACAAAAAACGTAACTAAACAGGATGCTACTTTGGTTGATAAATGGTAGTTAATGATTGCAATAAAGATGGTAAACAAATGCCTTTCTGGAATACTAAAGACAATTATTAATTTGTTGTAACTTAAAGTTGATTCAATTTATGTTAGTAGTTGTGTTTTCCATGTCTGCCTGATTGTAACTTTACAAATAACCAGAAGAATACTTACCCCCGATTCTGACGATCTTACCTCGACTTACCTGAAAAAACAACCAGAAGATCCCAAAGCCCTCATCAAGGTCGCCACGATATTTTAAGGAGCAAACATCGAAACCAATTACACTCTCCCCAAAAGAAATAATTTAGATAAACTAAATCCCCTTATATAAAAAACTTCCAAATTCGTTTAGGCGAGCTCTTGGTACAGAATAGGTTATGGTATACAGGCGTAATAATTACACTAACACATGGTTATATCCAAAACAAATCTTATTTATTTTAATCAAAAAACTATTAATTTCTTTCTTTTTTCTTTTTATATGACACTACAAAAAGTTATTAAACACAAATATTCTATACGCAAAGTTTCATGAGCAAATCCTATTTTATATATATTGTTACTATCCCTCGGTGTATGGTTTATTAAGTTAAGCGTTATGAGCGTCAATTTGTTATGCACCGGGTACGTACCTCTCTTTTCTTCCTCTCTTTGGTTATTTAATATGCCAATTTCTTATATATCTGGGTTTATTAAATATAGTAATATAGTTAATTATGATTACCTTATCTCTCTATTAATCTAAAAGTGTTGGTGTGAATGAGACTTATGTATGTAGGGTATTATTCAAAAATTCCGTTCAAGCCTATTCTGCCTTGCAGAGAATTATAGAAATTTCAAATGTAATTCTCCTCTCTTTGGTATCAGAGAATTCCGCAACAAGCGCTGCAGTTCCAAAACAAATGAAATTTAGAGGTTAACCCACCGCATACGGTGATTAGTTGTCATACACTCTATCTGTTTAATTCTTATTCCACTTCATTAAATAATACATAAATGATAATGTCTTGAAATTACATAATGGTTCTTTATTAGTTCAAATATTTTAACATCCAACAAGATTGTTTTTACTTGATATACGAAAAGGCTATATGTCTGAGTTAATCGATTATCGATCGGTACAATATTTTATATGAAATTCAGTTATAGTTGTTTTTATAATTAATTTAGATTCAGGGTGTGAAGGTTATTTCAACTGCGTGGAAGATTAAAAATACATAAATAGGAATGCAAGATATTATAAGATTAAAGTGTTATTTTGTTTAATATTATTTATATAATTGAAGATTACCGTTCGATGTACTATGTGACTCGGGAAGGCTGTTGCTTCTGACCTTGTTAGTTGTCGTTCCGTATCAAACGCAGATGAGATGATTTTCTTTATCCTGGTCTTTAAAGTTGTAATAAAGTGGAATCCTTGGTCAGGGTTGATGCAGAAATACCGCTCCCTTTGTTCACCAACGGCCAAACTTGTGATTACGTGCTGCGACAAACTCTGGATCCAAATACGTTTTTCTATTGTATGTTGTAAACTGCGATGTCCAATGTGATTTGATGGTTATTCTATTTTCGTTTGATTTATAGGATTAACTCTTTACACAGGTAGTTCCATTTATTACTTCATTAAATTAACATTCGTTCATGATCTGATATTGGGCAATCCAAGTCATTTCTTTGAATTCAATTACTTATTATCGGTTTGTATTATATAATTATACAATTTGGTTAATGTTTATTTGGCCCAAATTGTGGCAATTAGTCATTCATATATTGTGAATGTTACTGGATTTAATAATTTAGATTAATTTTGTTTTATTGACCATCTCTCTTGGTTTAATCTCTTCTCGTTCATGTCATAAATTCCAATCATCAAAATAAACAAATTATATTCATTTTGTCGTCCCTAACAACAAATTTTTTTATTCTTATTCAGTGTTTTGTTATATAGTGATAATTTCATATATTATTCTTCCACTCATCAAAATAGTTCCTTCTTAAACTTCCATTATATCAAAATATAATCTTATTTATAGTTTGTTTACTAATTTCTATATATTCTGCTGGTTTTTTACTCTTAGTCTGTTTCTTTTAATAATTATTATTTTTCTGATATCAAACATTATCTATCGATATCATTGCACTATGGCGTTATCATAATTTTTTTATATTGAGTTTGTTTATTATTTATTATTAATTATTATTGGTTTTTGCTAACTCATTGAATTATATTTATTAATTATTATTAAATTCTTTACCTAACCCTCCTGCTCTGAATTCTTATACAGTGTTATTGGCTGTTAGGCCTATTATTATACCTTGATCTACTTTTGAATTTAACTTGTTAACAACTATAGCCTTTTTATACAAGTTTACAAACATACTCAACCTTTAACTACGTACATGTACACAAATAATTATCTTTATGATATCTAACAATAACTTTATCTTGATTTATAGATCACACATAAGAAAAATTGAAATTAACTAATACTCCATAACTGCTTTCCATCACATTTCTACAACATTAAACAAATAATACATATTGCTTCATTATTTGATATTATATCAACAAGTAAGCTTTCATATGATAACACAAACTTTAACATCATATTTATGATAACAACTTAACATTATACAATTCATAATAAGTACTTTTAGATTAACTTGTAACGTACATTATTGATTCATCCGTATCTATTTTCATACCATCAATTACCTTAAAATAGTCAATATTAGTTTTCCCTCTTACAATTTTTATCAATATTTTTTATTTATTTACCTCTCACTGAACATTGAGATTTCTCACTATTGTCTATATTACATTCTTATTTACTATTACTATTACTATCTTGCATTCTTATTATTGTTATACAATGATAAATTTATTTATCTGACCCTTGTATTAGTATGGGATATAAATATTTACTTCCCTATTCTATTTTTAATATTTTTATTTATGTAACATCGGGGACCGCATTTCTGTTGCGTTACATATGCTCCCCCTCCTAAAGAAGTTTAATTTACCTGAATGTAATTTAGGTCAAGTAAACTTATATCTTTTACATGCCTTTCCTTCATATCAATTTCGATGGTCAACGATGGAATTCTCAATGTAACTCGTTTAGACTTGTATTTACAATTCTCTATTTAATGACATTTTATCACTCATATTAACATTCTTGGTTATATATATTTTTTCTTTAAAAAGTATTCGTCGATGGTTGGTCACAATACTCAATGAAACTTTAGGTTGACTTCTCTTCTACTGCTATTTACTGCTATCAATGCATTTCTCCATTATTCTTCTGTCAGCTATTTTCCTTCTGTTTTCTTTCGTCATAATTATCTGGAACTTGATGTCATTCTTCGCAACGATTCTAATATTCCTTAAATATTTAATTTCCCCAACAATCCCTAATATGTGAGTTGGTACAGTTCAGAGAGGCACTGTTTGGCTTCATACTCTGCTGCCCACACTACACTTCAATATAGTACTGCTGGAATTCATCTACAGTCAGCTATAAAAATATAATAATATCATAATAATCTTCTTAATTAATTAATAATAAACATCTTGGGAATTCTTTATATTGTCTCGTTTTATATTTACTTATTTATATCTTTTATACTTCGTGATTCCATTTTATTTTCCTTAATCATTTTCTGATAACATTTCTGACAGTCATTATCTGTAATTAATCTTGCTCTTCTTTTTTGTTGTGACAGTAATTCTAAGTATCATTTCTTCATTTGTTCTTATATTTCCAAGAATTTCTAAATCGTAATTGTTTTAATTATCATTATTACTTAGGTTCAGTGTAATTATAGTCATTAACTCAACCATTGTTCTTCTTATTTTACTAGTTTGTTTGGTTACATTACAATGAATTATATTGATAAACATTTTTTCTTGTTCCATTTGACATTATTTTGGTCATAATCAATCATTTATTTTGTTGTTCACTTCGTTTGGCAATTCGGCATGTATTTTAGATTATATTGTTTATATTGTTTTTTCTTTTATTATTTTTTGCATAGGTACTTCTTGATATAAAAAAATTTTTATCTTGGGGTTTCATTATTCCTTATTTAGAATATTTCATTGTAGACATATAGTAATATTTCTATTTCCTTCTGTAATCTTGGGGGTGTTATTGACAACGAAATCCTTTTGAATGTTGTGTTTTCTATTTAAATAATATTGTTCAAAATTTTTTAGTAAGTTGTGCTTTTTTTGGATTTAGTGGTTTTTTATTAAATAATATTTTCGTCCGTCTTGTCAGTACTTTATGATGGGTGATGATGTTTCTTCATAATATTTTTTTTAGATTCCTGATTATATGTTCCCTTAATCTTTTTCGTGATAGGGTTCATTATTTCATAGGTATTATTATTATTATTTTTTGTTATCACATAGGGTCCAGTATATAATAATAATAATTTTTTCGTTATTCCTTCTAGTGTACTGGGTAACTCTATTTCTTATTAATATTTTTTCGCCAACCTGGTAATTGATAGGTTTTGGATTATTCTTTTCATACTTCTTTTTCTTTTGTTCTGCCTTCTCCATTATCCTGTTATAAAATTTAACGTTTTCAAATTGATATTCTGGGTTTATTGGAAAATTGATGATATCCTGTATTTCCCTAGGTGGAAGCTTTTCAAACATAACAGTATAAGGGGTATTTTCAATGGATTGATGGTAAGATATATTGAGAAACTCTTCAGTAAGTGACAAGTATTGTGCCACCTCCTCTGTTGGTCATGACAGTAAGTTCGGAGTAGTCTGCCAACTTCCCTCAATACACGCTCCGCAGGATTGCTGCTGGGGTGGTAAACTGAAGTCGTATATGTTCTAATACCGTGTTTTAGCAGACTATTTCTCCATTTACTTCCCTTGAACTGTGTACCTTGATCAGTGATAATTGCTGAAGGTTTACCAATCTATTATATACTGTCCAATTACTATCTCCAGAATTTTCTTGGTAGTGGCTCTACTGATAGCATAAAGTTTAGTATATTTAGAAAAATGGTCGAAAATAATTATGATAAATTTATATCTATGGTTTCCTCCACTGCGTGGGAACGGTCCACATATATCCAGAAATACCTTCTCCAGCTTGTGTTTGGATGTAATAGGAATCATTACTCCCTCCTTCTTCTCATTGTTACATTTAACCATCTGACAGATATGACAAGTTTGGATTGATTTTTGTACCTTTCTGTTAATGTTTTTTATGTACACTTGTTCTTCCAGGGCCTTGACGATTTTTATGGCTCCCATGTGTCCATATCTTATATGGTAATCCAAGATTAATTTGTTTTCCACAGCTGTGGGAATCACTAATTTCCAGTTTTCTTGACTAGGGGTAACTTTAATAAATAATCTATCATCATGTATACAGTAATATTTTGTAATAATTTCATCAGCATTTTGCACCTTCTGGCGTATGTTTACTAATTTGGGATCCAGTTTTTGATGTTGATTAATTTCGTTTGTTATTATTTCTAAATCCTTCCTACTCTTAATAATATTGTACACTTTGGCAATTTGTTCCTTTTCTCCATCGAACGATTGGTCTTGTATGTTTATTCGGGACAAGATATCGGCTGCTATGTTCTTCCTTCCAGGTATATATTCCCAATTAATGTGATATTCTTGCAGTGCAAGGACCCATCTAGTTAACCGACCATGACTGAGCTTACATCGTTTTAGGAATGAAATTGATTTGTGATCACTCCTTATGGTCACTGGGTATCCAAGTATATAAGTTCTGAACTTATTGCATGCGTAAACTACACTTAGCAGCTCCTTTTCGGTAACATTATAGTTGCGTTCGCAGTTGTTTAGCACTCTGCTGGCGAAACTAATTACCATGTGATGTCCTTCTCCATCTTGATATAAAGTGGCTCCTAAACTGACATTGCTTGCATCACAGTTTAGATAAAAGTGTTTATTAAAATCAGGGTGGTGCAACATAACAGTCTCTAGAAATTTTTCCTTGATTAATTGTAGAACTCTATCTTGTTCTGGTCCCCATGCCCATTTGTCCTTGGATGATAGTTGTTTTTGGAATTTAGCAGTTATTTCTGAATAATTTTCTTGGAATTTGCGGTAATAGTTACAAATTCCAAGGAAGGATTGTAACTTTTCTATTTTTTGGAGTAGGGAACTGTTGAATTGCTTCTGCCTTCTCTGTTGAAGGCGTGATACCCTTCTCAGTCAAATTAAAACCTAAGAACTTTACTTGGTTAGCAATAAATTTAGATTTGTTTAATTTGAGTGTTATATTATTTTCAGACAGCTTTCTCAGTACCTGTTCTACCCTCTCGCAATGTTCATCCCAATGTGAAGAAGTTATTAGTAAGTCATCTACGTAGACTGTAGTGAATTGTAGAGTTTCTTGTCCCAATATCTGGTCCATACATTTTACGAATATAGCAACAGAATTAATTAATCCGAAAGGTAGCCTTTTAAATTGATAGTTCCTTCCGTCAAAAAGGAACACCATATATTTTCTACTATTTGGGTGCAACTCAACCTGCCAGTATCCGCATACTGTATCCCAAGTACTAATGTATTTGGTGCCGTGGAATTTTTTTAAGATTTCTTCGATCTCGCCAGGGAAAGTCCTATCGTTGATGATCATTTTATTTATTTCCCTAGCGTCCAGGCAAATTCTCACCTTTCCATTCTTTTTCGGGATTGCCACTATGGGACTGGTATAGGGTGATTGACTGTATTCTATTATGTCATCCTTGATCATACGATTTATTTCTTCCCGAATTTCGTTTTTTATTGAATATGCTATCGGGTAGGATTTTCTACGAAAGTCCACCGGTTCTTTAAAATTTATTTCACACTGGTAGCCTTTTACTTTACCTGGAACGTTGGAGAATATATGTTTGTATCTATTATATATTTTAATTAAATTTTCGGCCTGTACCTTACTTATTTGTTGACAAGTTTTTTCTCTTTGGAACTCTCGTATCTCTTCCAACTTACTCTGCCATAGTTCGGGATCGTCGTCTTCATATTGGATGACTTCTTGTATTTTATTGTTCTTACAAAAATAACTTTTTATGATCTGACATTTGTCGTTAACTGGAACGGTTCTATTAGCGTTTACCAATTCTGCTGTCCATAATCCTTCTTCGGATGTTAATGATACTATTCCTTTATGTAAGTCAATTACTGCTGAATGCTGTTGCAATATATCGCATCCAATCAATACGTTGAATGGTAATCCCGTTGCGACTAAGAACCCTATTGGTATGGTTATATTGTTATTGGTGAGATCGAGTGATACTTGTTTTTTAACAGTTTTATTTTGCCGTCCAGTGGCTCCAATGATTATTACATTATTAACAGGTAAGGTAGGTATAGGTAACTGGCCTTCTCGCTATATTTTTTCCAGTTCAGTACTATCTATTAACAAGATATTGGATCCCGTATCTATCATAATGGTGGATTGTATTCCATTTAATTTAGCTATTACATATATAATTTCATTATTACTATTACTGTGTACATGATTATTATCCTCTTCCAATAAATCTTCTCTAATATTTTTTAAATAATGGTTAGTGATTATGGTTATGGTATTGTCATTTGTAGGTCTATTTGTAAGTCGTTGTTCCCCAAGATTTCGGTTCAGTGAAGGGTATTCTTCATTTCTCACTGCCTCTATTAGTTTAAATGAGGGCTTCCCTCGTTTCTCTATTTTCCGGTGAGTTCTGAGGTTGATTTTGTAATGGCTCGTGTCTGTCCTCTGTATTATGTTCCGTTATCCTATAATTTCTTTCATTTTGGTAATTGTCTTCACGCCGGGATTGATTATAATAATTGTTATACTGGTGTGTTCTTGGGTATTACCGTCTCTGATTATTTTGAGGTCTGGAATATATATAATTAACATTGTGTCTATAATTATTGGGTCGGTTGTCCCCATCTCCTCTATTATTACGACTGTCGCGGTAATTATAATGATTATTGCCACGATAATTATAATTCCTTTGATTATTATTCGGGTGATCTTTCTATGTTCTATTCGTGTTAACGTTCTGAGTTGGTCGATTGGGATCATTACTATGGGAATTTGTTTGTTGGTCGTTACTATTATACTTATGGTATTTAGAATTTAGTACTCTGTTTCTTTGATAATGAGTTTCGTGTTCATAATTCTCAAGGAATTTGGCCATGGCTGGAATTGTTTTAATTTGGCTACACATACGTGCGTTCTTTATTCCTTCCTCATAATGGTAGGATAGCTGTATCACTAAACATTCCTCTGGAATTCTAGGCTCTAAATTACGTGCCATGCATACTTTTCCAAGTAAGTATGATGTAGGAGACTGTCCTACGTTCGCTTCGTAACGACCGTTGCTCAGATTATTCCTAACCATATTCTGGGTCGACTCCAACCAATATTTTTCTCTGAATTGCTTTTTGAATTCGGTCATGTCCTGTATATCCGGACGCACCGCCGTCCACCAATTGTCGTACGTATCCTTAAATGTCTCATCAATCATACCGCGTATTATACTCCAACGGGTCTCTCTGTTTCGTGTGACCAACTCTTCCAACCTTTTTAAAAATTCCATTGGATTTCGTTTATAATTTCGAAAATTAATCGACTCCCGGTTATCGTGGTTAGTTATATGATTATGCTGGCATGTTCTATCCCGCCATGAATCTACTTCTTCTTGTAACTGTAATTCGCGTCTGCTAATTTCCTCAGTCTTATTTTTATTGTTATTAATTTGACCTTCCACATTGTTTAAATTACCATATACTCTTTCCAGTCGCTCACCCATGTCTGTTTGTACTTGTGTAATCCCTTCCTTATTCTCCTCCCGTATCTGATGTACTTCTTGTTTAATTTTCTCATATTTTTCCACAGTCTTCTGTTGGATTTCTTTGACCATTGTTTTATTCTCATTTTGTATGTCATTAATTTTATTTTGTAATTCTTCACGAACATGTATTACTGTTTCGTTAGTTTTTTCTAACTTCTCAATTGTTTCGGCTATTTCTAGTTTTCTTTCCTCATTATTATTGTCCACTTTTTGGTTAATTGTCACATGGATATTCTCAATTCTTTCGTTAATCTGCTTTAAATTTTCTTCGTTTATTTGTAGGATTTCTTCCTTCATTTGTCTTAAACCCTCCTCATTCCTGTCAAACCTTTCGTTAATTTGGATTAAACTTTCATTGTTCCTATCCAGTCTTTCGTTTAGTAGTTTTGAGGTTTCCTTAATTTCCTCATTTGTTTTCCTTGAAGTTTCCTCCTGTTTCCTAAATTGTTCCCTTAAGTTTTCCTTATTTTGTCTATGACGTGTCCGTTACTTAACTAAATATCACTATTGTAATAACAACTCGGAACACTAAGTTTTTTATAAGTAAAATCGTAAAGATTTACCTTACAGCCTAAACTGGCTTTCACCTTTAAAAGGCTTCTTCAGAGGCTGCCGTAGGTAGCGCTGTCCGTCTTGTTGTTGGCGACGGGATAGATTTTCGAAAGATCAATACTGTGTGTGTGTGGTGAGATGTGTTCAAATAATGCGTGCGATTTGAATTGTGTCTGTTCATTTAGGATGTCGTTTTTATTTGTTTTTGTGTGTTTGTATATTTCTAATTGTTCTAGAGTGTCTAGTTTTCGGCCTTTTGTGTGTACGTGTAGAATGTTCATGTTATTGTCGATGTTTTTATATGTGTGGTTTTCTTCAATGAGGTGGTTTGCAAAGGTGGATTCTGTAGTGGTGTGGAGTGCCTTTGTGTGTTCAATGTATCTCTGTTTGAAGCTACGTCCTGTCTGGCCTATGTAGAATTTATTGCATTACGGTAGTTGATAATGGGGCGGATCGGAATGTCTTCTTTATGGATTTTGGGAAGCGCTTGGAGGGTAGGTGCTGATGGTCGGATTTGTTTCATTTAGGGCTTTTGTTTATGTGTCATTATGTGTTTGGCTTGGTGACTAGTTCCGATCCGCCCCATTATCAACTACCGTAATGCCCCTGCACACAAACTCGCAAAACATCAAGACAAAATTATTAGACAACACACACAAATAGGCAACAACATTGCAGTAAAAAACAACACTGACCTAATAACAAAAATAAAAGACATACACATCCCCCATAATGCCACATTAGCCTCCTTTGACTTTAAAAACCTGTACACAAACATCCCCATCTCTGAAACAATCACCATCCTACAAAACAAACTCAAACAGAACAACACACCAGACGAACTTATCAACGAAATCACAGAAACTCTGAACATTATCACAAAACAAAACTACTTTACTTATAACAATAAATACTACACACAGAACGATGGCTTACCCATGGGCTCCCCCATATCCAGCATTCTAGCAGAAGTCTTCCTCCAACACTTAGAAAAAACAAAAATACTCACAAACAATGACAGACACTCACATAAAATACTATATTGGCACAGATACGTTGTAACAAGACCTGTCACTGTAGTTACAAATAAAAGAAAGAAAAAATTTTATTAAAAAAAAATTTTTCTGGAAAAAAAAATTTATGTTTGTTTATGGTGTATATAATTTGGAATTAATTCTGTTTTATTGTTTTAATTAAATTTCTAAAATTCTGAAAGGTATTTTTTGTTTAATTCACACTTCTGGAAGATATTAACAAAATCCGGAGTTAATCAGATTAACTCCTGTCAGCAATCGATTAACGACTTTCCATGCTGCTCCAGTATCTCACCTTTCGTTAATATTTTCTTCTTTCAGGAAGTCTTGTGCTTAATTAAAACCTTAAATTACAATGTGAAATAATTTCCTAATACACACAATTGAAATGAATTGATTTATTAACATTTATAAATAATAATCGATATTAAATCGATTTCGAGCAATTGTCGACTCCGTCTCAGGGATAAATCGATATGTTAATACAGGTTAAAAATTCATATAATTATTATAAAAGGTTCTTGGAGCGATTATTTTATAATAGTCAGAGAAGGGCAGGACGAGAAAGTATAACATTTACAATAAATAATGTTAAATAATTAGTATCTAACAATGTTTTAATAATATATATAAAATGTTTAATATAGTTGAGTTGCAAACCAATCGTAGACTATGACATCAGTCGAAGGTGGTGGCCGTGCATCGTTTTTCCATCATGGCCGCTCACTAAAAATTAAGAGGTTATTCGCAATATTCGTCACGAGAAAATCTTACAATAAAATCAACTTTATAATTGTTTTAAAGATCCCCGAACTTGTGTAAACTGTCTAGTATATTGTTTGGGGTAGTCTAGATGAGTGTTCAGTGTCCACTGGTGTTAATTGTTTGATATTAGAGGTGTTCACTTATGTCTGTTCGTTACGCAAAAATTGGTTATTCTGTGGTATCTTGAATTATTACTAATATGTAGTTTTAATGTTTTAATTCACTAGTATTATGTAGTGTGGTGTTCGTTTTCACTGTTGTCGTTTTTGTATGTTTTGACTGGAAAAGTGTTTATTTAAGTAACTCTCGTTTCCCACAGAATTTTTTTCTGTAACCTTAGCACTTCATTATACGGTTTTAAAGAACGCAATTCCGCATAGACTGTTCAGGTTGAGCGTTAACAAAGAACTAACTAACTTCCTCCAATTTAGTAAAAATCTTGCCAAGTTAATATTGGAAAAGTATTGTTAAAATAATTACGACTTCCCATATACATGATTCCAAAATACATTATATATGGAATAATTTTAGTTTATTATTCGCTTTCATGAATTATTAACCATATAATTGGTTTATTTATCTCATTCTGTTTAATTTGATATGACATAGTCCATATTTGTTGAGATTTTTTGTTAAAATTACCAAATTTCTTTCTTTTTGGAAATCTAGGCCCAAAACTTGGTTTCCGCCTTCCTATACTTTTACTGCCATTTTAAGTGTTATTAATACCATTATAATAAATTTCAAATGGTCATAAATCCTTTCTTTTCCTTAATTACATATACACTTAACATTTGAACTGTTTTTTAGTGATAATTTCTGAATTTAACATTCCTCTTTAAAAATAGTTAATTTATACATTTCAAAAATTTTCAATAATTTAAGGTAATTTTCTATATTACCCTTTTAAATCATAGGTTCATTTACAGTAGTTGTTAATTGACCTACCTTACCTAAATCTTGTCAGTTTACATGATTCATAGGTGAATTAACTGGTTTATATGAATTTCTGTGAATTCATTATTTGGCCTAGAGTTTAGTATTTTACATGTATGGTTTTTTCAAATAAATTTACTTCTACTCCTCCTCTGACTCTTAATAGTTATCATGACATAAAATAAAATTGTTTACAAACTTATTGAGATGTGTAGCATCTAATTCATGCTACTGTTATAAAAATAATAATTAACATCACTCAGCATTCTGTAAAGTTGGACATGTTTGCTGAAATTGTAGTTAACATACATTTAACTCATTTTGTTAATTAATACAGCATACATACTGAAACATTTTAATTGGTATGTATGCTGTTATTTAACTAATATAACTTATTCTAAACATATAAATCTTATTGTATAAGAGTTCTTTCAAAAATATGGAGTTCATGGCTTTGAACAATATTAGCCATTTAAACGTTTTAATTCTATTAACACTTAAACTATTACCAGTCCTTTCTGTTTTTATTATTATTATTTAACATCCCCTTATATAGTAAACATTTAAACCCACACTTTAGTTATTGTCATTCCTACAAATGTCTTGAGATAACAAAGTGACCTAAAATAATAAAATATTGGAAATACCTTCCATTTTATTATTTCATGATTTGTTAATTATCAAATATAAAAGTTGTTTTATAGCATATAGTTTAAGTTATAGTAACACTACTGTAACGGTACAGAATTGTGAGCCACCCCAGTTTAATTTTATATTAATTTTACATCAATTCAATCACTTTCCAAATTGTTAATTTTCACCTGTAAGGAGCCCCAGTACAACATACATACTGTTAGCCTAAACAATTGCCCAGACGGATTGCGTAACCACCCCAGCAGCAGGCTTGTGTGAAACCCAGTCTGCAGATTGTCACCATTGAATGAGCATCAGACAGTAAAGTTTTGTGAATTGAAAAATAGTGGCCTCGGGTGCAATATAGGCCGTAAAATTAATTCGGCCTATCTTTTAAAGTGTAATAATTATACTTTAAATTAAAGAAAAAAAATTAAAAGTTGTACAAACAGTATAACGCGCGGCCAGCCTAAAAGGCTTCAAGTGACTTTCGAAGTGCGAATAAAATTACGTCTTCCGACTTTATCATGTTGTATAATGTGGAACCAATAAAACAGTAAGAACCTTTAAACACAAACAGTAAACGTATAAAACGAATACCGGAGTGCATGAGATCGAAGCAAGTACTCAACACCAGTTCGCGCAACCAACCCTAGGAGTACGCTGCGTATGGGTAACTAGAACATTTAATATGCATATTAGAACCAATGCCAACTAACTGGTGATTGTTCATTATAAAAGGAAAATATAAAACACCAATACTTTGTACGATAGAGTTCTCTCAGGGGCGGAGTTTATTTAAAGATCAATGTAACAGAATGAGTGTGTGTGTGCTAATATAGAGGTTATACACTGGTTCATTTTCAATGTTTTAGTTATTTAACAAGATCACTTATAATAGTAGCCAAAATAAAACTCAATAGAGATAAGAAATAATTTCAACCAGTTGTACTATAGTTGAAAGATTGTACTAACGTAAAAGAAAGGCGAATTTTTGATAAATAAAAATAAGTATGTGTTTTAGACAGTATCAAATGTGTTAACGTAATTATTGCACATATCAAATCCAAATAATCCTGTCTGCAGCTGTTTTCGTCTGAAAGACTCTGGAATAAAACCCTAAGGTAAGAGTTAATTGTAATTTTGTAATTAATTGAGCAGTTTCATTGGCCCCGAACTAGGGACCCGAGTATTTTATAATTTGGCGTAAATTCAGAAAGTTTCACTACAACTTTAAGTTTATTATATTTCAAAACACTTACACTAGTACACTTTCACTGGTGGTTCTGACTTATATTGAGTCTTATTATCTCAGACCAGACCTTTAGTCAGAATGGACTGTGAAGATTTGTTTATTTTTTATCACATAATAACTTTAGTTGGTGCACCTCTTATCATACTATACAACACTTTTGTTTATTAATAATTACAATTTTATAGGGTTTCGGGATGTTATACTTTCTTTAATTGTATCTGTTGATTTGGGGTCAATGGTAGTTAATAATAGGTTTTTTATGGTATTTCTTCCATTCTATTTCTTCCTTTCTTCTCGTCTTCCTTCTTGTTTTCAATCTTGGGTAAACCAAGGTACTCAGTGTTATCTTGACTGATGGTTTGTTCGGAGTATCTTCTTTATTTTTTGATACTGACTTTACTCCTCTTTCCTGGTTTCAGGGTATTGTTTATCTCCTGATAATAAACCTTACTCTTCTTTCTTCTTGTGTTTGGGGTATTTTGTTCATCGCAACTCCTAATCTTATTCTTTTTTCTTGATTTTGGGGTATCTTGTTTATTTACTGCTCCTAACCTCCTGGGTAATCTCCTGGTTGTTTAATATGAGTTTTCCTTAATTCTTTCTTTGACTTTTATGGTTGTAATTTTTTATAATTTAATGATTGTTTTTCTTTTATTGTGGTTTTTTCCTTTGAAGTAATTGAATTTCATTCGATATTCTTTTAGTATATGTAATTTAATTATTTTTTATTATCTTAAATGAATTAATTATTGGTGGAATATCTGTCATGCTACAACGTTGATGACATTCTAATACTATACAGGGGAAACAAAAGACAATGTGAACAGTTACTAACGCACATAAACAAAATACATAAAAACATAACCTTTACTGCCGAATACGAACACAACAATAGCATAAACTTCTTAGACCTCTTCATCACAAAACTTGAACACAGGCAAAAATTCAGTAAATACAGAAAACCGACTACAACTGACACACTAATACACAACACCTCCAATCACCCAATTCAACATAAACTAGCTGCCTTCAGAACCATGATACATAGACTTAACAACATCCCCCTAGATGAAAAAGACTACAAAGATGAACTGAACACGATAAAATATCTAGCAGAATCTAACGGATATGACAGAGCAATAGTCAGTAAACTCCTACACAAAACAAACAACAGACAAAGACAGAAAACAACAAATTCATAACACTAACATACATCAACAAACAAACTGAAAAAATTGCCCATAAATTCAAAAAAGCAGGATACAGAATCGCTTTCAAAACTACTAACAAAACAGAACACACACTATCAAAACGCATGCACAAAGCACAAAACAAATTCGATCTACCCGGTGTATACAAGCTAAATTGCTCAAATTGCAATAAATTCTACATAGGCCAGACAGTACGTAGCTTCAAACAGAGATACATTGAACACACGAAGGCACTCCACACCACTACAGAATCCACCTTTGCAAACCACCTCATTGAAGCAAACCACACATATAAAAACATCGACAATAACATGAACATTCTACACGTACACACAAAAGGCAGAAAACTAGACACTCTAGAACAATTAGAAATATACAAACACACAAAAACAAATAAAAACTACATCCTAAACGAACAGACACAATTCAAATCTCACGCATTATTCGAACACATCTCACCACACACACACAGCATTGATCTTTCAAAAATCTATCCTGTCGCCAACAACAAGACAGACAGCGCTACCTACAGCAGCCTCTGAAGAGGCCTTTTAAAGGTGAAAGCCGGTTTAGGCTGTAAGGTAAATCTTTACGATTTTACTTATAAAAAACTTAGTGTTCCGAGTCGTTATTACAATAGTGATATTTAGTTCTTATTTCGTTTAGAATTTTGAAATTTATTCAAATTCGTTTATTCACTTGGTTCAAAATAACATTATCAAAATGTACTGTAAGTTGTCCTTACTATTTGTTTGAATTTTGAGATTTATTCAAATTTGTTTATTCACTTGATCCAAAATAACATTGTCAAAATGTACTGTAAGTTGTCCTTACTATTTGTTTGAATTTTGAGATTTTTTCAAAAATGGTTTTAATTGGCTTCATAATACATTTTTAAGGAAACTTGGTTGTATGTTCCCTTAATCTTCTTCGTCTCCACATCACTGATTATATAAGTATTGTTGTTATTGTTTTTTACAACAACATATGGTCCGTTATAAAGTAATAATAGCTTTTTTACTATTCCTTCCTTAGAACTTGGCAATTCGCGGTTTTTTAACAATACCTTATCTCCAATCTTGTACTGGATTATTTTCTGTTGAACCATTTTGTATTTTTTCCTTCTTTTCTCCACTTGCTCATTCAGTTTGCTGTGGAATCTCACGTTGTCGAACTGGTAATCTGGGTTGTTTGGGACGTTGATTATTTCAATAATTTCTTGGGGTGGTGGTCTTTCATGCATTATAGTATATCTTGTACTGATTCATGGTAAGCCAAGTTGATAAAGCTTTCTGTTTGTATAATGTAGTCACTCCACTTCTGTTGTTTATCGAAACAATAGGTCCTGAGGATCCTGCCGACCTCCCTCAGTACTCTTTCCGCCGGATTGCTATTTGGGTGATAGACAGATGTTTTATATGTCTTGACACCTAGGTCTAACAAAGTCTCCTTCCATACCCTTCCTCGGAACTGAGTCCCGTGATCTGTAATAATTGACCTTGGAGTTCCTAATTCTGTTATGTATTGTTGGATTACTATTTGCAGAATCTTTTTTGTAGTTGCCCGATTAATGGGGTACAGTTTTGTAAATTTGGAGTAATGGTCGAACATGATTATAATGAATTTGTATTGTTTTTTTCCCTCCACTACAAGGTAAGGGTCCACACACATCTAAAAATACTCTCTCTAATTTACCAGTTGATGTAATTGGCTGCATTATTCCTTCTGTTTTCTCGTTATTGCATTTTGCCAACTGACAGATGTGGCACTGCCGAATACATTCTCTAACTCTCCGGTTGATATTCTTAATGTAAGTGTGTTCCTCAAGTGCTTTCATCACTTTTAATGCACCCATATGCCCATATCGACTATGGTAGTCCAGTATTAATTCTTTTTCTAATGCTTTAGGTATCACTACCTTCCATGATCCTTGGTTATTATTTGGATTGTAAATAATATGTCTTCATGTAGATAGTAATATGCAGTAATTTTTCCATCCTGTTGGATCAGTCTTTGCCTAAAATTGTTGATTTTTGTATCCTCTGTTTGTTGTTGCGAAATTGATTTCATGAGGTTTTCCAAATCTGATTTGTTTTTTATGATAGTGTATACCTTGATGATTGTTTCCTTTTCCCCTTCAAAAGCTTGCTATTCTATGTTAATCTGGGACAATATATCTGCAGCAATATTCTGTTTTCCTGGAACATACTCCCAATTTATAAGGTATTCCTGTAGTGCAAGTATCCACCTTGTCAATCTTCCATGGTTAAGCTTGCAATTTTTTAAGAAAGATATTGACTTATGGTCACTTCTCACAGTTATCGGGTATCCAAGAATATAGGTTCTGAATTTTTCACAAGCGAATACAATGCTTAATAACTCCTTTTCCGTTACATTATAATTGCGTTCACATCCATTAAGTATTCTGCTTGCAAAATACCACTTGATGGTTTCCCTCACTATCTTCTTGATATAATACAGATCCTAAACTTATATCACTGGCATCGCAGTTCATGAAGAACGGTTGGTCGAAATTAGGATGTTTTAATACAACTGAATTTAAGAAGTTATGCTTGATCATTTGGAGTAAGTTGTCTTGTTCCTGTCCCCATGACCATTTGTTCTTGGAGGATAATTGTGGAGAAAACTTCGCTGTCAATTCAGAATAATTTCTCTGAAACTTCCTAAAGTAATTACAAAGTCCCAGAAATGATTGAAGTTGCTTTTTATTTTTAGGACTTGGGAACTTCTGGATAGCTTCTATCTTCTCATTGGATGGTGTTATTCCTTGTCTTGATAAGTTAAAACCCAGGAACTGGACTTCACTGGCGATAAGTTTGGACTTTTGAAGCTTTAGGGTGATGTTATTGTCTGATAATTTTTGTAATACTTGCCCTACTCTGTCACAATGGTCTTCCCAATTCACTGAAGTAATCAACAAGTCATCAACATAGACTGTTGTAAATGGAATAGTATCTGGGCCCAACACCTGGTCCATACATCTTACGAATACAGCTACTGAGTTTACCAGTCCAAACGGTAGTCTCTTGAACTGGTAGTTCCTCTCTTCGAAAATAAAGGCGACGTACTTTCGACTATCTGGGTGTAACTCCACCTGCCAATACCCACAAACAGTATCCCAGGTGCTGATAAATTGTATGCCATTAAATTTTTTCAGTATCTCCTCTATCTCTCCGGGAGATGTTCTGTCATAAACTATGATCTTGTTGATCTCTCTAGCATCCAAACAGAGTCGTACTTTGCCATCTTTCTTGGCAACGGCTATTAACGGACTAGTATATGGGGAACAACTATACTCAATAATATCTTCTGCTATCATTTTGTCTAGTTCCGTCCTCACTGCTTCTTTTAATGCATAAGCAACGGGATATGATTTCTTATTAAAATTTACAGGCTCCTTGAATTGTAGTGTAAATTGATAATTTTTTACTTTGCCAGGTATATCAGAGAAAATATAGCGGTATTTATTATATATTGATATTAACTTTTCTATTTGTTGTGTAGTTAAATTACATTCATTTTGTTCTGACCGAAATTGTCGGATCTCTTCTAATTTTTCTAACCATAAACTGTCTTCACTCCCAGAGTATTCCCTTCTTATATTCCATGAATCATCTTGATCATTATTGAATTTTCTTATACTATTAATACTATTGCATGAAGGTACATTTTTATTTTCTACTAATTTTGCTGTCCATTCTATATTATCCATTTTTAATAACACTATGGCCTGTCTCATGTCAATTATTGCTGAGTATTTTCTCAAAATATCACAACCTATTAGTAGATTAAACAGTACGTTACTAGCTATTAGAAAAATCATAGGTATAGCTATATTTCTGCTGGTCACTGCTAATGATACCTGTTTTCTTATTGACTTGTTTTGCCTTCCGGTGGCTCCAATTAAAATTATATTCTGGACTGGTAGAGTCGGTAAGATGATCTTACTTAATTTTTGAATTTTGTGGTATTTATTCGTGTTCGGCATCTGCCCCACTCCGGGTTGTCCTGCAATTATGTTTTTCCGGTGGATTCCTTCGGTCAAAGTTATCTACAAATCTCGCTATGGGATTGCCCCATCATGGATCAGTCCCATACATTTCGATGTTGTCGTATGAATAGTCTCTTTCATCCTCATTGCTGGGGCCAGTATTAGGTTCTTGGCTGTCCTCCGCCATGATATGGTTTATTCAAACTATCTGGGCTCCCTGGTTGTTACTTGGTTGGTTATTGTCCGTTGCTTGCAGTATTTCGACCGGGTCGTTATTGTTGAATGTCACTATGTTTCTGTTACTCCTGTCATCGTCGCAGCTCCTACTACGCCTATGTTCATCCCGGTAGTGTTGGTTATTCTCCTCCTGAAAACTTCTCTCCCTGTTCCCATTATAATTCATTCGTCCCTGGTACGAACGTCTTCCCATATCTCTATCTTCGGTGCTCACATAATTCACATCCCTTCGATATGTTTGGTTTTGGTTGTTATAATTGCCATTATTATTCTGTCTATATCGGTTATCGTAATTGTTTTGATGACCTCGGTTGTTCTGGTAATGATTATCTCTTTATCATTGGCACGTTGGTATCCGTTATTATTATTCGTAGGAGAGCTACGGTAATAGTGGCTGTTGTTATTATTTATCGCATTATTCCGTGGATAGTTGTTATTGTTATTACAGTAGAAGCCCGATATAGCGCGGTTGTCGGGTGACATACTTTCCCCCGCGTTATAGGCGTAACCGCGGTATATCGGAAGGTGACCTGTACAGTGACAAATGATGGGGAGGGAGGACCGGTAAAAAGGCTACAGCATAATGCACTACTATATACTGTACGTAAATTACGTCACCAAATGTAGAAATAAAAAATAAGAAAACTGTATTTTAATCCAATATTTTAATCTATTTTAATCCAATGGAATATAAAATACACTATTTACTCACTCGACCTACTGTAGGCCTAATTGTTGGTCTTAAAAAAGTTCGTAATTGTTGTTTGACGGGATAATGCACAGCGTTTCTTTTCCGCGTATTGTTTTATAAATGCGAGGTGCAGCAGATGAACATTATTAGATTCACTTTGCCTCTCCATCCACGAAATTACTTTGTTTATGTGTATTATCACTTCACTAACATTTGGAATAACTTCTTTCACTTCCACCCCATTTTCATTTCCATCATCGTCATCGTCTTCTTTTTCTTCGCAATTTGCATTTCGGACTGCATCGATGATATCTTTATCTCCTATACATTCTGTAACAGGCTCACCATTGTCAACTTCTGCCCAGTCATTCAAGTCATCTAGAGTGAAGTTGCAATGCAGAGCACTACTCGCAGACTGTACATCACTATTAGTGAATCCGGCAACAGAGCAATTTCCATCGGCGATGTTTTGTTGAAAGGAACATTTCTTCCAGCAATTCTGAATCGTAGCCGTACTAATACTTTCCCATGCAAGACCTATTGAATACGCAACTGTTTTCAGGTTTATTGACTTAAGGTAAATTTCCATTTCCTCATCAGAATTCACTATAGCACTCAGAAGTTCACGGCGGTAATGCACTTTAAATGCTTTTATGATGCCTTGATCTAATGGCTGGATCAGTGCTGTAGTGTTTTTCGGCAAGAACATGACTCCGATTTTCCCATCTCTTGACTGTAGCATATCAGCAGGTGGATGTGCTGGACAGTGGTCAGTACAGCTTTTTCTTCGAGGTTGAGTGACCGCAGGTGGCTTCTCACAGATGGAACAAATTCTTCATGGAACCATTTACCGAAAATATCACTTGTCATCCAACCATTTTTTGTATTACGATATGTGATGGGTAATGACGTCATGTTAACATGTTGAAAGCATCTAGGATTTCGGCTTTTCCCTATACAGAGAGGTTTAACTTTGTGGCTGCCTGATTTATTTGTGGCAAACAGGAGGGTAACTCTATCCTTATTTATTTTTAATCCAGATTTATTTATTGAATTATTCACATCCAGAGTTCTGGTAGGAAGCATTCGAAAATACAGAGCAGTTTCATCACAGTTATACACTTGATGGACATTTAAATCGTTATCGATCATTACTTTGTTTAATGCCTGAGGAAAAAGTGCTGCAGCTTCACTGTCACATGATCGTGCTTCCCCTTCAATGCTTATCTGGCTTATACCATGACAAGATTTCCATCGTGAAAACCACCCATCAGATGCATTAAAGTCACTGTTGCCATGTAAATCACTATGGAATTTCACAGTTTGAGCTCTAATAACTGGTCCTGACAGTGGCACACCTTCACTTCGTTTTATTAAAAACCACCTGTACAGACACTCATCTAGTTCACTATCCTTACCTACTTTAGTCTTTTTTCTTTGCAACCCCACTTCACTTTCAACTGTGTTCACAAAACTTTTAAGTTTATCTTCTTCCTTTATCCACCCTCTAATTGTTCCTTCTGGGATGCCACACTCACTTGATAAACTTGCCTTTGACTCTCCGTTCTTCACACGATCAATTATTTTGAGTTTATCACTCACAGAATATGCTTTTCTTTTCTGCGACATCACAAAACTCTACACTATGCGAATTTATGACAAAGACTATACACTTTGATAAGATAATATCAGAGTATGATCTTATACTGTAATATAAGAGTATGAGGGAGAGAAGGGATTTAGTTGGCTGCTTGCCTTGGCATGAATTCTTAGAAACGTAGAGACTGTAAATACGGGGCAATTGTTTATGTCTACAGGTACACTTGAACTGGCAATTCTGGCTGTTGTTTACAACGCCGTTTCCAACAACAAGCCTTTGTTTACAATAAACGCAACGCATTCCAATGCGGCTACGGAAGTCATGGTAAACAATTCATCATTTACTCACTCTCTACAAGTAAGAATTTTCGCTAATAACGGGCGACATACTCTTCACCGTGTTATATCCGAATCCGCGGTATATCGGACCGCGCTATATCGGGCTTCTACTGTATTATTTTGGTAACTACGTTGATAGTGGTTACCGTTGTTGTTGTAATTATTATTATTTGGTCTATTCCCGTTGTTTTCATATCGGGCGTCGCGGCGACCATTATTTCTATCCATCTCGTCGCTCCTTCATCTGTATTGGAGGAAGCTCTTCTCTTGTTCCATTTCCGCTAACAATGCCGACATCTCCTCAACGGTTTGTATCCGTCCGTTTATTCGGCCTCTCTTAATTTCTCCACCATAGTGATAACCCAATAGCCTCATTAAACATTCAGTAGGAATTGCAGGTTCTAAATGTCTGGCTATGTTGATCTTACCCAGAAAGTATGCGGTCGGGGTTTGTTTGCCATGTAGATCATATCGGCCCAATCCTGTGTCACTTCTTATCATGTGTTGTGTTGCATCAGACCAGTATTTGGATTTAAATTGTCTTTTAAATTCTTGAAAATTTTGTATATTTGGCCGCATCGCCGTCCACCAATTATCATAGACTTTTCTGAACATTTCGTTCAGCATACTTCTAATTACAACCCATCTGTCTTCTCCGGTTTTTGCTATTTTTTCTTCTACCCATTCTAGGAATAATTTTGCTATTTTTTCTATAATTTTGGAAGTCGATAACTTCTCGGTTTTCCTCACATGTGGTATGGCACCAGTACATTGTCTGTTTCTTAGAGAGTTGATTTCATCTCTATGGGCAGTTGTTTGGTCTTGTACCCGATTAAGACTAATACCTATGCTTTCTAATCTTTCTCCCATCACTGCTTGGTTGGTTTGTATATTTTCTATTCGTCCATTCGTTTCTTCCCGGATGCTCAGTATCTCTTGGTTCATCCGCTCACACCTTTCCTTGGTCTCGGATTCTACCCTTTTAATTTTGGTCACCGGTTCTTCTAGCTTCTTGTCCCATTCTTCCTGCCATTGCCAGTTATTAATTCCCATCTTGTTATTCCACTCTTCTTTTAATGACTCTTTGTGTTCATCCAATTTTTTCATGGTTTCCTGGTAATTTCCCTTCAATTCTTCCCTCAATGCTCTATTATTTTCGTCTATTTTCTCCTCTATTTTCCTGCTATTCTCTTTCAATTCTCCCATCTTTTCTTCCATTTTCTTATTAGTCTCTTCCAATTTTCGGCTCAATTCCTCCTTTGTCTGTTTATTATCACTCTTTATTTCCTCCATAGACTGTTTATTGTCCCTTTTTAATTCCTCCATAGACTGTTTATTGTTCTTTGGTTTGTTTATTGTTGTTTGTACTCTTCCATTTTCTTATTAGTCTCTTCCGTTTTTCGGCTTATTTCCTCCATAGACTGTTTATTGTCCTTCATTTCGTCCATTAGTTTCTTATTACTCTCCTCCGTTTTTTTTACCAGTTTCCTGCATTAATTCCATCATACGTTTAATCATTTCTTGCGTCTTCTCGCTTTCTGTTTGTGTGGGGTCTTCTGGTTGTTTCTCCTGAGCCTTCCTTATTATGGTTTCTACTTCCTCAACCGGTGTTGCTTCCTTGTCTTTCATGCTTAATTCGCTTTCTTTCTTGGTTTCAGCCGCTCGTTTGTGCGATGTTTCTCGCTTCCTCATTTTCGTTTATTTTTTGCTGTTTGATTATAAATTATATTTTAATTTATTGCCTCACATGTTGGTTCGCCAATTTATAACAAATATATATCTTATGAGCCGAGACGAGCTATTATGCCGCACGTTGGATGCGTCAATTTGTACCAATATAACTTTATAACTTTATTTAGTATATTAAATTCATTTACGGTTGTTGTTCACTATTCCCGCTGTTCATACTCGCCTCGCCGTCCAAAACCAATGACGTAATTCGGAGCTGCCAACTGCCGCTCCGTCCGCTTTGCTGTGCTGTCGTATTTTTTAATTTTAACAGTAATAATAATGCAAAATAAAACCAAACAGATGTACTCCTTTAATCAATCTTTATTCAAAAGAATTGGTCAATTACGTTTCTCGTTTTTTATTTTATTTTAATAACAAATTGTGACAAAATTATGTCGTCTTCATTCATAAGTTGGTAAGTTGGAATCAACCTCCATAATGATGCTTGTTGTTTTAATTCTAAAATAAAATAATCTCAGGGCGTATTCGGTCCGAATATATGGTTAAACAATTAATACAATTCTTAAAATCAAAATACAAACTTTACAAGAGAAGGATATAAAAAGGTTTTGATGTTTATAGTGCAAACTAGTAGTCGTGTGTGTGTTATCCACAGTTCTAGGTTATGAACAGTTTTAGATATTTGTTAGTTGTCGTTCAGTTTTTTGGTATTCAAAAGGTGTAATAATTAATTTGTGTTATCTTCAAGTGTTCTTTAGTGTTGGTGTGTTATATTGCATGTGGTTTTTTATTGTTTAGTTTTCTAAGTGGTTCGTGTGCTCGTATGTGGGTGTTGTTGTTAAATAAGGTTATAAAATTATTCAGATTCACCCAGATCCTCTTCTTTTTTCGTCCAGGACGAAGATGGGGTCCAAATCTTCTTTAATTCTTCTTCCGGGATTTGAATCCTTGCGAATTGGTGTCTTGATGTTCTTGGATTCCTCTAATGTTCTTCAGTAACTGTCCTGATTCGTTTACTATGTTTAGTATAGGTTTACTCTATTTAAAATATAATTAGCTAGGACGTTATAAAAACGCGTCTGTCTTCAATGATGGTTGTTAAAGAAGTCCCATTTTATTTATCTGAATTTTCGGTTGCTAAGGTAAAACTTGAAATCTGGTTGGTTGATTCAGATATACATTGTCATACAAATTCATTGTTTTATTGCATGAACTTGGCCAAAACTTTTAAATTAGTATAACTTTGTTATAGTAATTGGGAATTTAAAACTAATAGCATCATTATTTTGGTTTTAACATTTGTAACACATAGACACCAAACATGCGTATTTTTGCTTACGAAATTCTGATGTTACATTTTTGCTATTTGAATTTTCTTAAATAATTTAAAACTGATTAATTCGATTCCATATTTGCTGTGTATACTATTAATTATAAACCTATCCATATTACAACATTTGTTTTATAAAATTCTAAATGTATTTCCTAAAATTTACAAAATTCCAAAGTTTTTATAGGCCTAGGTCTTGACATGTTAAATTTCTATTTTCTGTTATTGTAACACCTATTAACTATACAACTACCATCAAAACTACTCCCTATAACTCTATTAGTACTATTATTTAAAATTACAACAATAATTATCACTGGAACATTATAAAAAATATAATTCACATTTTGTGATCAAACAATCTGTATATGCCTGGTTACATAAATCCTGCATAAGACATATCATCCACTCATCACCTAACAAAACTATAAATAACATAAACACAACTTTACTCTTACTTTCAAACATTGAAAGAAAAAGTTTAATCATTTAATAATGATTTTATATCTCTCTATTTGTCTTAGACAGTTCAGCCATTGCTGTACTAAGTACTTTTACTGTTTTTTTTTGTCATATACATTTGATAATTATTACTTCTTAAGCCTTGTTTACACATGGATTGGCATTTCTATATTTTTGTCCATATTTTATTATTTGTTTTTTATTACACAATAATCTATTCTTTTATTGTACAGTATTTATTTTATAACATTAGGTCCACCATTAATCACACTATTTTAATTGTATGTTTCCATGTATATATAATGATTGTGTTCTTGTATTATTCAATTATATTGGTTAGTTAACATTACATTCTATTGTGTATTTGGGCCTATATCCCTCAATTTGTATTTTGATTATTTCTTTATTGTATGATACATTTAACAAAACAATTTGTTTACTGATAGTAATTGTCCATAATGCTGTCTGTCTTCGTAAGTATTATTATTGTAATTGGTCAAATTTTATCTCATCATCTGGGTTATTTTCCATCACTTTACCTAAACATTGTAACGATAAAATAGAGAATTTAAAGTTACTTTCCATCACTTTACCTAAACATTGTAACGATAAAATAGAGAATTTAAAGTTACTTCTATTGAAACGTAATGTATGTAGCCTCACCTCAGGTTCGTCTATTTGTAACCAGAGAATATTTCGTTACATACAATGTTATTGTGGACGGGTTTACTTGTATATATGTCGTGTGCACTTGAATTACACCGTCCGTTAGAAGTGTCAACTTGTAATATGGATAAATAATGTAGCGACAAACTCGCACTGGAGTCGTCTATGTGTAATTATAAATGTATTATGTTGAACGGCGAATGGTTTTTGTAAATTGCCGCTTACTCCCACTACGCTGCTTCTTTTCCGTGACGTCACTCAGCGATACCAACTATCGGGTTCACTGCAATCTGCGAATTTTATTTACTAAATACAACAGCAATAATAACGACACACAGTTACCATCAAACATATATCCTGGTGGAATCTTTTATTCGAAAACAACACTGGTTAATGGTTTAATAATTTTAAACAGAATAATCGCAATTGTAGTACAAATTATAAATCTTCTCTTTACCAGTTGGCAGCAGTAGTAGCCAAACATTCAGTATTTCTATTAGACCAAAACAATGCTTTTTGTTAACGTTTTTAAATAAAATATATCAATTATCTCAGGGCGTATATGGTTCGGGGGTTATAAATTAAACAAAATATTACACTATTAATCAAAATACAAGTTTACAATTACAGGATATTACAACGTTAGAGTGATAGGTGCACACAGAAATCGTATAGTGGTTACCAGTTTTAAAAAAGGTTATGTTCAAATCAGGCTTTGGTAGTTATTGTGTAAATTAATAGTTCTCGTTGTGTTTAAAAAGGTGTTAGTCTTATATGGTGTTATTAGTGATTGTTTTTTAGTGTTTGTGTTATATGGTGTCTGTAGTTTAGTTGATTATTGTTTAAAATTCGTGTATACAAATGTGTGTGTTAAAGTACAATATAATGAAATGTCAGATCACCAAATCCTCTTCTTGTACTCTTCTTGGTTGAAGATAGGGCCCACGTACACGTCAGATCTTCCTTCTCGTCCCTCGTCCACTTCAAGTCTTCTTCCTGGTTATTATATCCTTTATTTCAAGTAATGGGTATTCTTCTGTAGTTGTAAAAAGTTCGTGTAGTGTACCTCTAACTGTATTTATCTGGTTGTATAGTTTTTTCACACTTTATAACACTAAATGTAAGACGATTTAAAAACGCGTCTATCTGCTAAGATCGTTGTCAAAGAAGTCTCATTTTATTTATCCGAAATTTCTGGTTGCTAAGGGTAAACTTGGAACCTGGTTGGCTAATCCGGATCTACATTGTCATATACTTTTATTATTTCAGAATCTAAATTTCGTTCAAAATCTTTAATTTAACGTAACTTTTCTATACTGAATGGGAGTTTAAAACCATTATCAGCATTATTTTGATCTTCACATGTGTTATATTTAGACACCAAACATGCCTATTTTTGCTTAAGAACTATGGATGTTACAATTTTGTTATTTGGAATTTTCTTAAATAACTTGATATGTGTTATTTTGTTTCTATATTCCTTGTATACATTTTTACCTATAAATACATCTACCCTCTCACATTTGCTTTACAAAATTTCTAATATAATTGTTCAAAATTTACTAAAGTTGGTTTCACCTGGCCTATGTAATAGTATTATTTTCATCATCATGTTTTAACATCTCTAACAATTAAATTAATTTCTAACATTCATCAAAATGGTTTAACATATAACGTTATTTTAACAACGCAAAATATATATTATTCTAATAGTTAACTTCATGCCCACATGGCTATGATTATACCAATTCCTTGCACAAATAATTGTTTTCTACTCAAACTGTATAGGTGTTTGACACTTAATAAAACATCTTTGTATAGTCCATTCTGCTTGGTTAATTAATTTACCATGGTTTAACATCAGCTCTGTTATTATATTTGTTAACACAACATAAGAAAAAATGGAATTAATATCATTAAATTGACATTCCTTTAAACTAACTGTATCATCAGTTACATATAAAAAACACAACACAAATACTATTATATAAAACACTGTGCTATAACATAAAACATGCACATTTAACAAAACAAATTCTATACTAATTATTTAGTCCTTTGTCAGCTAATTTACTCATTATTCTGACACTGTCTATTTCATGTTTACTATTTATATGGGTTTTAACATCCGTATACTTATTGATGTTTGATTTACAAAAATTACAATAAAGTAGACACTGTTGCTCCACCTCACCACACAGTTCTAATAATCTTGTTACATCTACTGTTTATCTGGGTTTTACTCTTGTTATGAATGTAATTGTGACCATGTTATAATTTGTTGTTTACTGGACAACCCTATGAACTCTATATGTGACAATTATTGGTATGTTTCATGTATCTATAACCAGGTGTATTTATATTTTTGTTACATCAATTAACTTAATTACTTACTAATATTTTTCTTACATAATATTATATGTTTGGGTCTATTATCCCTCACTTTGTATTTTGATTGTCTGGATTTAATGATACATCAACTGAAACCATTTGTTCCTTTATAGTCCTGGTTCATAAACTGTTTGTCTTTATAATTCTTTGTTTGGTCAATACTGAAAATTCATGTCATAGTTGGGGTTTGAAGATATCTGCATCACTTAGCCTAAATCATTAATTTGGGTACGGTCAGTTGTCTTACTAGTCAGTCTAAAATTGTTAGTCGTTCCTCTTCACTATCATCTTTGAAGATATTGTTCTTCTTGTCAGCTTCTTAATCAAAGTCTTTATTAAGTCAGGTATGATATTATGTTGTTCCAAATGTCATGTTACAACATTAATTTGGGTACGGTCAGTTATAGTCTAAGTCAGTTTAAATTTGTCATTTGTTCATCTTCACTATCATTTTTAAAAGATATGTTTCTTCTTGTTAAGTTTCTTATCCATGATCTTCATTAAATCTGGTACGATATCAAGCTGTGCCAAATGTAATGTTACAATATATATATATATATATATATATATATATATATATTGTAACGATACAATTAAGCCAAATCCCGTACCAGTGATAAAAAGATAATTCTTGATATAAAAATACTTCATATCAAATAAAATATTTAAAAAATGATTAAAATGTAAATACTTTGATACGACGTACAACGATATTACCCAACCCAAGTGATTGAGCCAACAACACAAATATAAAGAAGGGAACCACGTAACATACTTAAGAAAAATATGATAGACAAAACAATGAACTAACGAGAGAAGAATCAGAGGAAGAATGAAGAGGAGAACCGAACCAGGATGAAGACTATTGAAGATGAAGAAGAGGAAGAATGAAGAGGAGACAGGTTGAACCCAAGGGGAAACTAACACACATATAAAAGGGAAAGATTGTATGCTTAAAGATAGAATACGGTCAATAAACCTTGAATAATTATGTATTAATGAAACCAATGTTATTATTATCATTAACTTAACCTGTGTACCCATTTTAAAGACAATACAATTGTAAAATATAATAATATAGGAAAAGTACACTAACCCAGTCAGAAAGGTTAGATTTAACAAAACACAAATAACCTAATATTGTTAACAGTAAATGTCATACTAAAACAAAATAGTGAGAAATGGTAGGAGAAAGTATAGGGATTACCCATTAAATAAACACTAAATACAAAACAGTGAACCAAAGTGAAGTGCTTTAGTGAAGTGTAAGTACCCTAAAAAATAGTGAAAGTGTATGTGAAACATTAAAAATAGAACGATAAGTAAGCAGACACTCTGTGAAACATTGATGAACAACCAATGATTGGAGTGATATTATAAACAATAATATATCTAGAAGTAATTAGAAATAGTAGTCCAAATTAATATAAGGGAAGCTTGTGATATTATTCAGGGAGAAAGACAAGACAAATAACTTGTACACTTAACTAAAAATGAACTTTTTTCATGTGAAACTTACTAATTTTATTGGACGCGTTTCGGCTTAGTATCCGCCTTCTTCAGCTTTGGTAACAGACTGCCAGCATTTTGTAACGGTTGTGTGGAAGGTGAAGTGGGGGTGGTGTGTGGAGGAAGGGGATTGGCGCGGGGATTCAACTTACTGTTTGTTTTCTGTATAATTGTGTCAAAAAGTGTATGTGATTTATATTGTAATTGATCGTTGAGTATGTTGTTTGGTTGTGTTGTGTGGTGTTTATATATTTCGTATTGTTCAGTTGTGTTGAGTTTTTGACCTTTGGGTATGTAATGTAAAATTTCAAGATTAGTGTCTATGTTGGTGTAACTGTGGTTTTCTGTGTGTATGTGTGTGGCAAATGCAGAGTGTATATTGTTGTTGGTTAAAGCTTTTAAGTGTTCAGAATAACGGGATGAAAAAGATCTTCCCGTCTGGCCTATGTAGAAACTATTGCACTCATTACAATTTAATTTGTAAACACCTGTTTTGTTATATTTGTCTATGTCTGTGTTTGTATTACTGATGTGTTTTTTGATGGTATTGGTTGTTCTGAATGCTATTTTGTATTTGTGTTTTCTGAATGTATTGGCGATTTTGTGTGTGTATGAGTTGTGGTATGTGAGTGTGATGTACTTATTGTGTTGTGTGTTGATGGTATTTAGTGTTTTGTTGTTTTTGTTTTTGATGCGTTTGTGTAGTATGTTTATTAAATTGGGGTTATAACCGTTTTTTATTGCTATGTATTTTATTGTGTTGAGTTCGTCCAACTTGTAATGACTGCAATAGTTTCTACATAGGCCAGACAGGAAGATCTTTTTCATCCCGTTATTCTGAACACTTAAAAGCTTTAACCAACAACAATATACACTCTGCATTTGCCACACACATACACACAGAAAACCACAGTTACACCAACATAGACACTAATCTTGAAATTTTACATTACATACCCAAAGGTCAAAAACTCAACACAACTGAACAATACGAAATATATAAACACCACACAACACAACCAAACAACATACTCAACGATCAATTACAATATAAATCACATACACTTTTTGACACAATTATACAGAAAACAAACAGTAAGTTGAATCCCCGCGCCAATCCCCTTCCTCCACACACCACCCCCACTTCACCTTCCACACAACCGTTACAAAATGCTGGCAGTCTGTTACCAAAGCTGAAGAAGGCGGACACTAAGCCGAAACGCGTCCAATAAAATTAGTAAGTTTCACATGAAAAAAGTTCATTTTTAGTTAAGTGTTAGTGCTGTGAAAGAAGAGATGAATAATCAAGACAACGACAAAAATAACTTGTGTTAACATGGTATGATAGAATAGAATTAAAGTTTGTTATTAAAATTAAGATTGCAAAGAATACAACACCCCATGTTGAAAGGGGAATTAACCTCCATAATTTTATGAAAGGTGACAAGGTTTATCACTTTAGTTTGTAACTCAAGAAAGAAATCAATGTTAGTACTAGTAATAACTAATGACCTGTAAAGAATAGTTGGTTCAATGTTAAAGGAGGAATATGGCTGAAAGGAACTTACAGTCCATAAACCTAATTATGATATTTTAAAGGAAGAGTAATGAAAATGTATGTTGAATAGTAGTTAAAACACAAACAAATAAGTGAAGCCCATCAGGCTGAATTCAGAATGTAATTTAAAAAGGAAATACACTAAAAAACAATCATGGCTGATTTTGACTATGAAGACATTTAACTGCCAAAGACATTCAAAGTAAATTGTATCAATTTCACAAGAAATCTTACTAATCTAAGACCAGTGAATGGACAGTAATTATATATCAGTTATTTTAACACAAAAATATTATTGTAATAATTTAATATAAGAAAGATATGTTATTTATTAAATATCAAATAATTAGACTATAGTTAATGTATAACAGAATATGACCTTATGAGGTATCATTGTAAACTTTGAAAGGAAAGAAAAATAATAGTGATGTCATTTATTATCCCAAAGGAATTATAAAGGAATAAAATCAGTAGGAAAATACTTAGTAAATTTGAATAAAAATTCAAATATTTTAACAATGTCCTAAAGGAGCAATTAACCAATCATCGAATTATGGTTACTATGACAACGAGACATTTGAGGGCTTATTTTCCGTTAAATTATATAGACTCTGAAAAACGAAGCGTGGGTAAGCGACGCGCAAAATTGGAACGATTGAAATTTTAATTTAAACAGTTATAAAAAGTCGAATCAGTGAACCAAGATAACCCAAAATGAATAGACGTCGATCTATAAAGAATACATGATGTCCAGGAACCAGATTAACTAAATTAATTAAAGAAAAAACCCAAGACCAGATGAAGAAGATGTTGGAAGTTTAAAACCAGCCCAAATTCGGAAAATATACGACTATCCTGATGACGACATTTCAACGTGAGATGAACTGATAAGTACCGAATAAATTCCTTATTCCCAAAACCCTAAATTACTTAAATTATTTTCAAAGGATAAAATTTCTCACTATTTAAGAAGTAATATTTTCTTTCAAAGGTAAAGGCATAATTTACTTACACAAAAAACATTTTTACTAAACTCAATATAACCTTATTTGAGAACACAATTTTTGTAACAGAAATACGACACTACCGAACAAATTGTATAAACAGATTATAACTTCTAAGTACGTATAAGGTATGGTAGTGTACTTTTTTAATGTAACCAACGTTTGTCTTATTTCATGATCAAAAGAACTCCAGATTTTAGACATTGTAATTTATTAAAAGTGACGGATGCCATTTCGTCAAACGATAATGTTTTGAAATCATTTTTGCCAACTCTGAGATATTTTGTGTTTCAAGCTCTAAGCCGGAGCCGAATATTATAAAATTATTTGTAATTCATTTGTCATATTTATTGATGACCCAATTTGTATTAAAAAACACAGTACAGAACATTATTATCTTGTTATTTCATAGGATTTTGTAGAATATATGTGTGTTAGCGAAGTTTTAAGCAACAGCCAACTAGCGCTCATCACGAGTGGACGAGTTGACAACCTGACTAGCAGCGGGAACAATTCGAACGCCACAGCTGTCCATGCTAATATCACATATTATCTTAGAAATTAAATATTTTAATTGTTTTAACAGAAACAATTTGGCGCCACCCGGGAATAGCAACCCCTATGAATTAACAGGTAGGTTGTACTGGTAACATTGACAACTCTACGGACTCCAGTAGTGACGCGATTTATGTAACGACCAGTGTGAGGCAAACACACTACATTCACACTAATACACGAAATAAACAAGTGTAATACATTTTGACAGGTACGACCCAATTAACTAGTTACATATTGACGAACCCAACGAGGGGCTTTAAGAATAAAGGAAGTACCACACACACCGAAATATACTAGTTACAATATATATATTGCAGCGGAACACAGGATGATAAGCTATGTTGTTTGTATCAGAGCACATGGATGACGAGCAGTTTCATGTTTAAATTGGTTTTATGTAATACATTGTCGTTTAGCCATAAGTTGTGTATTTAGAAATGGATAAGCACGTAGGGTATACCAAATTATTCATAAAAAAGTGTTCTTTATTGTCATGTATTTTTTGAGTGAATTTTTGCGGGTGTGATAACTTGTGATCGCTATATCTTCCGCAGTAATTAACCGATCGAAGTGAAACTTTGACAATGAATTATTTATGTAAATAGCTTCAATTTGTGTATACTCTATGGTTCATAACTATTTTAGAAATATGGTTTTTAAGTAGGAAAACTCAATTTGAAACACTTGTCATTAATAGGGTCATAAAAATTTGTAGATAATTCAATGGAAGTTAGTGCATATTTATACAAACTCTTTCTGGAAAACTTTATATCTGTTGAAACGATCAATCATGTGATTTGAGTTTAACTAATCAGAATACACTAAATTCAGTAACATTCATTCTCTGTAGAGGTAAGATCGACACAGTTCGTCTGTAGCATCTGCCAGGTGAAGTTGTGCTCGGCGTTAGAGATTTTTTCTCGTGCAACCATAGCAAAATCTAACTTGCAATAAACCTTGGTATTCTTTACGAAGATCTGCGTATAGAACCGAGTGGGTTAATTATTTAAATAAAATTATAGTATATTATAGTGCTTTGTCGTGTTAGTTTAAGATGTCCGCATAGGGAATTAAAGACACTTCAAGATTTCTTGGAAGGTGTAAGACTAATACACTGCATTCAAATAATACCCGTATTTACCCTGAGATTGATAAAATCTAGCATATTAATTAATAATAAACGGTTCGAGTAAAAACAATAATCATTGTGAGTTTAACAATTTGTGAAGAGTCTAATTGATGTTAGCAGTTAGACCTAAACACCAACGAAACTGTTCGAGATATCGCCGCTGGATCAACCCGCTGTAGAAGAGGACGACAAGATGAAGAGGACACCAGGACGAAGAGGACAACAGGAAGGAGTGATGCTGAAGAAGAGGACACCAGGACGGGAGCGCCGATAGCAAGAGGAGGATTGCACATACGGAGGACGTAGCATCAACCAAGTAAAATCGATATATTATCGAACAATATAAACTATTATTTCAAATATAAATGCATGCCAATTTGTAATACAATATATATCTTAAAACACTATACGTTTATTTGTGTATAATAAATAATTTTTCATCTCCATAATAAATTTGTTTGTAATTTTTACGCACTCATAATATCCTTACTAGTATAATTAAATTTGAGCCGTTGCAATATATATTTTATAAATTTAGTTTTGTTACAGTTACATTTATAAATATTTTAAAACCCTTTACATCAAATCATTTTACCCTCTCTTTTACTTAAAGGTGCACATTCACTCTAAATTAAATTTTCAAACATGCAAGTGCAAGATCGCCACGTGCCAGAAGCAAGTACAATTGACATATTGCAAAATTAAAAAAAGGTTTTACATATTTGGATCACACACATACACGAATATAAGACACCTATGCCCATTAACCTAACATGAAGATTATAACAATGCACCTTTAAAAGTTTACGAACTCATGATAAGTCGTAAAGAGTAAGTTTATTTTTCAAAGTCGCCAGACCACTAGAGATCACGTCAGAAGCTGAAGACGAAATGGAGACTGAACACGAGTTTTACAATTCCACAGCGGTACGGAAAAAACTTGTAGCAATTATCAAACAGCTGTTACTAAGCTGCTTATTGAATATCGTCGGCGCTCACCGCATCGCGCTATCTCACTCAGGTAGTCTGAGGGCCCCTTCACACTAAACGAATCTGAATCATTCAAAATCAATCCGAATCAAGGTGAATCTGACTCACCAAGATTCGGCTAGTGCTCCACCACTCAAATATGCCCAGACTCAGTTCCCGCCTTCACACCAGTCGAATCCGGTTCAATCTGCCTTGATTCAAGTTCGTACGTGATTTGGCCGGTCAGAATCTTCTTCCTTCAGTCAGTCATGAATCAACAACCAGACACGATGGATGTTGTAATGTACCAAATTTGGTAGTTACATAGAGTAAACAATTATTACGTCAAGTGACGGGAAATCATGAAAATAGTTCTAAGTACATAACATAATGTAAACAAAAAGTGATTATCTACAGATATATTATTGTAAAATTCCAACAAAGAAGAAGGAAGTGTAATATAGCATCATCAAGTACAAAAGAGAGAAAGAAAATGACACCAAGCCAATATAAAATGTTAGAAACCAGGCCCAATAGATTCCAACAGTGAGGGGAACCAACAAAAACAATAACGATGTAAGATGAAAAGAAGACAACAGAAGTCCAACAGTGAGGGGAACCAACAAAAATCATGACTATGCAAGATGAAGAAGAGACAACTCAAGAGCAACGACAATAATGGCAAACCAACCAATCTATTTATGAATATAAATACTATGGAACAACGACTACTACAAATGGAAATTTTGAAGAAGACATTTAAACCAAAAGAAGAAAGGAAGAAGAAGAGTAAGGAAACATGACATGAAGAGTGAAGATAATGTATGGACAATACAAGAAATCACCATTCACCAAGTATACAAGGAACTATACTAGTGACCGGAAGAAGAATAACGATTATCAACTATGAAGAAACAGTGTTTAGCATATTTAAGAAATCACAAACAGTAATAGTGAAAACTTAATGTAAGTGTGAGAACCTGTAACAAGTTAACCAATTTTAACCCAAATAAACCCCACAGACAATACAAGTGAGAAGGTTTATAACAGAGGAAAATGTGTTACCTTTATAGTGGAAACATCAGAGATTAAATAGTGAAAATGCACAGACAATTAGTGTGACCAATTTAATCAACATTGTAATCCAAAATAGATAATCATAAGACCACCAAGAGAAATGTAAGATAGAACAGTAAAATCATTGTTCATAGAAACTGATAATAAAAGCTTTGTAAATTTTAAAATGAAATATAACTGAATGCCACGGCAAGACAGAATAAAATATAAAGAAAGTCCAGAAGAAATAATAACAAACAAGCTAGTTTGTTAAGTATCAAACAACCAATGTACCAGAAATTAGGTACAACACAACAAGAAATGTAATACCATTAGATTAAGAATACTTGTGTTATTGTTTATAAAAATAGTGTAAATATGTGTATTACTCAACAATTAAACCATTGTAATAGAATACCATAATGAAGTCATAATAGTAGAAGCAAATACTGCATAAGAATATGTTGCACATTGATACATAACCCCATAGGGAGTGCACCTATAACACAAAATCATATATGTTAATTAAACCAAACAACCATCAGCAATTGTTTCAGTTAAAGATTCATTATAAATAATGATGCACACTAATAAATAATGTTTTATACTGAAATACACAGCACATAAAGCAGATTAAAAATGATAGCACAAAGCTAGAAGAACAGAAACCCAATGTGACAAGTTAGTTAAGCAAAATACATTATTAAAACTTGTCCAAGGATTACTGAAAATGTTACCAGTAGTTAGAAAAATGTCTAGTGCTACTATGAGAACAGATCACAATAATAATAATAATAATAGTTTTATAATCAAATTGTTGGAAACTAACTGACTATGAATGTATAGCCAGATGTAAACAAATACAATGTGACAAATTAGTTAAGCAAAATACATTATTAAAACTTGTCCAAGGAGTACTGAAAGTGTTACCAGTAGTTAGAAAAGTATCTAATACTACTATGAGAACATATCATAAGTATAATAATAGTAATTTTATAGACAAATTATTGAAAACTAAATGACTATGATTGTGGAATCAAATGTAAACAAACACTATGTAACAAGTTAGTTAAGCAAAATGCACTACCCAAACTTGTTCAAAGGTAAATGAAAATGTTATCAGTAGTCAGAAAGATATCTGATACTACTATGAGAACACATATCAAATGTAATAATAGCAATTTAGTTATTGATTTATTAAAAAATAACTGACTGTCATGGCATAGCCTGATGTAAACAAACCCAATACTAAGAATTGGAAAGCTTTCAGATAGAGAAAGACTGATAAAGACACTAAATAAACAAGGTACTATAGTTGTACACTATTTTCATTTGTAACATTATATACCTTATATGGTAAAATGATTGACAAAGTGACAATTTAAAGAAAAGAGAACAGAAGGTATTTTGATAAGACTAGTAGTATATGAAAAACAACATTTTTCATATAACAAAGTGTGAACCGATGTAAATAAATGTATATATTATTGTTAGAATACCAAACAAATGTCATTAGATGAGAAATAATAGTGTTATAAGCGATTATAAATAATCGAATATGGACGTTTGAGGACGCCATTACCAAACATTGTTTGAATAGTAATTGCACCTATTTTCTGTATTAAACAAATGAGAAATGGACTCAAAACGTTTAATAAGGAGTGTTATTGTGTAATTGGAGTAAGATATGGTGAAATAAACTTATTAATATTAAGATTCACCATAGGAATTTGTGAAATAGTTGTAGTGAGTTAATAATGGACGGATTTTATCCTTGTTTAGACTTTATTTAAAGCCAAAGGTGTCCGCGATCTATTGCCTCTAACTATTCAACGATGTGACAATTAATAAAAAAGTTATAGCGATTATAAACTTTTTAATCATTTTGTGTATCAACGCTTACGTCACTATAGTCTCCAACCCATATAAGAAATTGGTAAAAAATTAAAAGTTTTACTTAACCGAGGTGTTTTGGGGTGGAGAGTTCGACAATTTAAACCAATCAAATGAATTAAAATAACCAGACAAGCAGGAGACGCTTAGGTGAAGCGTGCAGTCATCATTCAGTCGTCAAAGAGTCTACCAGCATAATTCAACGAGCAAGGTCGACGAAGAAATGTATTAAGTTGTATTTAAATTGTGCGCGACACGTTCATAAGTTACGCTATACACACATAACCTGTACACAACATAGTAATATACGAGTGTCCAGTGCGAAGTGAATTCAAATAATAAACACGGCTAGTGTTTAATAAAGGTCGTGTTTTCGAGTGTTGTGTTTTATAAAAAACAGGGAGTACTATATTTTTATTATTAAAAGAAATATAATGGAAATAATAATTTCTGTTAATGAACGGAGAATTATTGTTTGGGTACTACTCTAGTCAGTAGTACCGAAGTGTATTAATCATGATGAGAATTATCAGAATTAAATAAAAGAATTATCTCACATTTATTAATTTGAAAAAATAAATGTTTTACGATTTTATAGTAATTCAAGAAGTCAATATTAATTTAAATATTACAAATATGAGTGGAAGGAATAGTCACTCATTTGACTCATTTCGTTTGATTTGACTAATAAATAATTTTTTTGCGAAAAATATTCTAATTAACTGATAGTTACACATCAGATGCATTATGAATAAAATATATGTATTTAGATTATTAAGAACTCGATGAATAATTTACTTATCCACAATAACTACTTACGTTTGTTAGCTAACCTAGAAATAATAACGACAACTTAGTCACCTTTTTCATAATTCTGTTCTCAAGTAATATAAATCAAATGAAAGCTATCACAAGAGTTTTTTCTTATTATAGATTTTTTTCTCTTGCCAATAAATGATTTTAATAACTAACTATTAAATAATAATAGTAATTTTTAACAGTGCAGCTCAAAGCACGTGTTATTAAAGTAACTGCTATGTTCATTATATTCAGCGTACGATAGTTATCGATTTTATGGTACCGACTTTTATTTTTAATATTTGTTTGTTTTTTTGTATTAATGCTTTATTAAATATTGTTAGAAAAGATAACATCTTGTGTCTGGTATCATGCAACTTCCAAGAACACACGAACTTGGTAATTTAACTGTGTAAAGAGGACATAACCTCGCTAACTAAAATTATTGTAACAGATCTCAGTGTTACCAGCCTTGAGGTTAAAAGAGTTTCTTTAAAAATTGTTCATAATACTTATTATATTGTAAAGATATTAGTGATTGATTGTTTATTTAAAAGAGTTAATGGCATTTCAGAACTGTTAATAAATCTCAATTATTTTTACCAGTGGAAAGAGTTTTTGATTTCAAAATTAAAATAGTTTAATTTTCATAACTAGTTCTATCAGAAGGTGGCGGCAGAATTTGAATATTCATTATAATTCAAATCACAATTAAGCCCTTATTTTATTTTATTGTGCATGTGTATTACTTAGGATATTCAAGTAGAATATCCACATGTATGTATAAAGTGTATGTTGCAGCAGAAGCAGTCACCAAACAGAACATTAATAACATCCACATATGGTAAGTGGGGAGGTGAACAGTGAAGTGCTAAAATATTTTTTTAAATTGAAAGATTTAAACGGGAATACCCACACAACTATTACTAATAATCAACACTACTAATAATAATTTTAACTTAAACCAAACATTGAAAAATATTGAAGGATAACACCTTCAAAGAAATATAACGACTTCATCTACACTCATCTATACAAAATCTGTTTTGTAACAGATTGACGAACCCAACGAGGGGCTTTAATTGATATTACCCCGAATCTGTTTTGTAACAGATTGGCGTCCAACGTCTGAGCACGGATTAGGGAGAAAACAATTAGCAATTTTGGCAATTAAACCAATAATTTCCTCACCTAATTCGTCGAGAGACAGCAAGTGCATTACCAGAGCGACAAGATGTACTAAAGGTCGACTTCAAAAAAGCGAGCAGCAGAGGCAGAGAGGGAGGCCAGACTAGAAGAAAAAGAGGCAACATCAACAGAAGATGTTGAAGAGATTTTGTTAGAAATCAAAGATAAACAACCTGAACCGGCGGAGGAGGTTCAGCAACCGGATGATGAACCGGAAGTCATACCCCAAGGAGTTCAACGTGAAGTAAATCAACCTGAGAGACCAATGCCACCAATGGATCCCAACATCTTAGCAGTATTACGAGCAATAGAAACAATGAATAAGAAGATGGACGAAAATTATCAATCCACGAAGGAGGAAAACATGTCCACTAAGGAGGAGTTAAGCAAGAAGATAGAGGAAAGCCAGAAATCCACAGACCAAAAAATAGAGTCATCAAAGGAAGACAATCGATCTTTGAAGGAAGGCCAAGAATCAACAAAGGAGGAGTTAAGGAAGAAGATAGAAGAAGGTCAGAAGGAGAGCCAGAAAAACATAGAATATCTGAAGGAGGACCTGAACAGCAAAATCAATGAAACCATTAAGAAGACGGAAGAATCCATCAACCAAAGGACCGAAGAGCTATTGGAAAGGAAGATGGAAATAATGAAGGAGAATTTGTCTGCCGAGTTGGGAGTTAAAATTGACCAGACCAACAAGAAGATTGACGAGATCAACGAGAAGATTAGTTGAGATATCGAATTAATGCAGAACGATAACGAGAAAATGTGGCAACAAATGGCCAACAATAGTGACAAAGTGGAAGAAGTTGCCAAAAATACAATCGAAATAGTAGAGAAGAAATTAGAAGAGAATGTAGAAGCAACAGAGGAGAGGATTGCCATCTTGACTGCTGAGATTCATGAAGAAGTATCAGAAATACGGAAAGAGGGAGAAAATAATAACCAAAAGTTGATACAAACGGAAATAGATGTCAACCGCCGAATCAACGATATTGAGAAAATCCACAGCGCCCAGATAGGAGTTGTAGAGCGGAAGCAAGCCGAGATGATGACAGCACAGACTACACTGGGTGAGAGATGTGAGGAGATTTCCGTACAGGTGGATGCGGTCAAACACCAAGTAACTAGTAACAGAGACCAATTGACAGAGTGCCAGCAAAAGGAGTTTAATGATATTTGGGATGAAATGCACCGTTTACGAACATTCCCAAATATTTTATCGGGACTAACGCACTTGGAAGGTAGAGAGCAGATAGATTTCCGTGCATACGTGAAGAACCCACTGGAATTTTTAGAGAGAGTGGAGGAAATTTTAAACAGAAATAGAGAAAATAGATGGTCCATCATAAAAGGAATGCTGGATGAGTCATTCCGGAATACTTTTGACAACTGGTGGACAGCGACTCGACATGAAGTGGAGAATTACGATGCATTCAAAGTAGCATTCAAACTGAAATACTGGTCTGAGACGACCCAAAACATTATTAGGGACGACATTACTAACGGTAAATTTGACTCAAATGGCAGACAATCAATGACCACTTATTTTCTCGGTAAGATCTGTCTGGCCAGAAAACTGGAGCCAGCTATCCCGGAGGAATGTTTAGTCACTAAGTTAGCGTATCACTTCAACCAGGGAATATCACAAGGTAGGCTAAACTCACAAATAAAGACCATCCAAGGAATATGCTCTCTACTGGAAAGTCATGAGCGAGAAAGATACTACCAGAGGAACCGCCAGGGTCCCGGACAAACGTATGATCGGGGCGGACCAGGAAATGTGAATCCCACCAATAACAGTGACAGAAACAATTATGGAAGGACATTCAACAGCCCTCCACGTTTTCAGAACCAACCAGGACCACGTCAGAATGGAGGGGGCAACCATAATGATCATGTGGACAGAGGGAATTTCAATAACCCCCGACCAAGTGGATATCAAAGGGACGGCCATTACCAACGGGGTAATAATTATTATCGACCCTACAATAATCAATCCCCAAATAATCAGCATAGACAGGGTAATGGGAACCACAACAACAACCAGTTCCGAAGAGTGAATTACGCCCATGCTAGCAGAGGTGGAGGTAGGCGAAATTATTATCAAGGGCGAAGAAGCTCCCCGAATCACCATAATAATTCAAACCACAGCGACAGAGAGGACCGAGAGTCGGGTTACAGGTCGAACAGAAGCGACAGTAGTGAAGGTAACGGACCAGTCAATCGAACAACCGAACCCTATCACACTGGAAACGGGCAAGGAGCCCAGGAACCAATAGCATCGACCTCAACAGACAGGCACACAAACGGTGACCTGCCTTTAAATGGGAACCGGCAGTGAAAAGCCTAACAACACCCTCACTGAACTGGACTATTGGGTCTAACATTTTGGCAACGGAATTGGAATCTAATAAAATACATCGCAATAATTATCTAAAAAACATTAGGCAGGACCTAATGGAGGAAAAAGAAGACAGTATCAGTGACACAACTAACAGCGAGATCGCGTATATCTCAGTAAAAGTCAACGGGATAAGTACAACCGCTATGGTAGATACCGGAGCGAATGTCTCGTTAATCGACAAATTAGAATTAAACCGAATACAATCGGAAAATCAAACCACAATACCAACACTACCCATCAATAATATAATACTCATTGGAGCCACTGGGCGACAAAATAAAACCATTCGACACCAGGTACAGTTAGAGGTATCGAGTAATGGAGAGACAATTCCAATGGTTTTCCTCGTAGCAAGTGGACTGCCATTTACACTACTTATCGGATGCGACATACTGCGAAGGTATACAGCCATAATCAATATGGATAAAGATACAGTATTATTGAAAACCGATGAAGTTGAATGGACTGCAAATCTAATAGAACATAGGAAGGCACCCCCAGAACATGTAATCTATTATATACGGGAAGGCCATGACCATAAGAAGATGTCTATCAACAAAGAAATTCGCAGCAATCCAGAAGATGTATTATGGGTAGAAAAGATTAATGAAATTAGAGCATTCCAAACAAATAACATTAACCATGTGTTGACTTATGAACAACGTGAAAACCTGATACAAATCTATAATCGATACCGACATGTATTCTCTGATACACCTGGCAAGATAAAAAACTTTCAATGTGAATTGAAATTTAAAGATCAAACTGAGTTCAAGAGAAAGTCATATCCAATCGCTTTTTCACTTAAAGAAGCCGTTCGTGAAGAAATACAAAGATTAATTGAGAATGATATCATTGAAGTCAGCAATTCCCCGTACACTAATCCCATCGTAGCTGTACCTAAGAAAAACGGCGCAGTGAGGATTTGCTTGGATGCGAGGGAAATAAATAAGTCCATAATTAATGACAGGACGTCGCCTGGCGAAATCGACGAGATATTAAAAGAGATTTTATGGCACGCGGTATTACAGTATATGGGATACTGTCTGTGGTTATTGGCAGGTGGAGTCACACCCCAATAGCAGGAAATTTACAGCATTTATTTTCGAAGGCCGTAACTATCAGTTTAAAAGGTTACCCTTCGGCCTTGTGAATTCTGTGGCCATTTTTGTTAAATGCATGGATGAAATATTAGGACATAATACTTTGCAATTTACGACAGTGTATGTCGATGATCTGTTAATTGCATCAGATAATTGGGAAGAACACTGTAACCGGGTGGCACAAGTGCTAAATAAATTGGAAGAAAATAACATAACGCTCAAACTAGACAAATCAAAATTAATAGCCAAGGAAGTACAATTTTTGGGGTTCAACTTATCAGAAATTGGAATCACACCAGCCCAAGAAAAGATGGAAGCAATACAGCGTTTCCCGATACCGAAAAACAAAAAACAGTTACAGTCGTTCCTCGGAATTTGTAATTACTACAGAAAATTCCAGCACAACTATTCGGAATTAACGGAACGCAATTCCGAGGACGAAAATGGCAGGAAACTCTAATCCATCAAGGCGTAAAGACATACAAAACGTCTGTGTATCACCCCAACAGCAACCCTGCTGCGAGAGTGTCGAGAGGAGTAGGAAGGATCTTAAGAACCTACTGTCACAGCCAGCAGAGGAGATGGGAGGAATATCTATCCCCGGCTGAAGACTTCCTGAACTTAGCTTATCATCATTCAACAGATGAGACACCCTATGTGGCTATGTATGAGCGAAGACCACCCCGGGAAATTACTGACATTATAAAATTTCCAACAGAGAATGAATTCAGATTTAATAAGACCAAATTTTACAATAATGCAGTTGAACGAGCTGACAAACTTAGGCTCAAATACCAGAAATCGCAACCTAAAATCATAAAGTACGAAGTGGGAGACAAAGTACTCATAAAAAACCGAGAACTCCCAAGTGCAATTGAAGGTATTGCGAAAAAACTGCTACTGGTATTCACAGGCCCATATACTGTAACCAAAAACAACCTGAATAACACTTATGAGTAACAAGACCCAATAACTAAGAAAATAAAGGGCACATACAACCAAGCTTCAATGAAACGGTATGTCGAAGATTAAATTATAAGATAAAAGTGAAATATTGCGATGAAAATTATTGTTTATTAATAAGTGAAAAACGAAAATATAATTGTGAATATAAATATTGACTATATGAAGTAAAAGTGACATATGGCGATGAAGATTATTGTTTATTAATAAGTGAGAAATGAAAATATGATTGTGAAAATAAATGTTGACTATATGAAGAAAGGGTGAAATATTGCTATGAAGATTATTTGTTGTTTATATTAAATAGGAAGGGAATATATAACTATGAAAATGAACGTTGACTATATTGTAATTTTGTAATGAAAAAATATGTTCCAAAGAAGTTATGTAAAGGATAAAGAAAATTGTATTTACAAGTAATACTGCTACTACCAATAATACTATACGAGACAGACACATTCCACCTATGGCATAAAATACTTCCAAGAGCCACGTCAACAAGTAAAACACCATCCTACCCGTACTACCGATGAAAGAAAAAATAATACTATACGAGAAAGACGCCTTCCATCTTTGGCACGAATTACTTCCTAGAGCCACGTCAACAAGTAAAACACCATCCTACCCGTACTACCAATGAAAGAAGAAGAAGAAAATAAGAAGTTGGAGGAACAAAACCAAATAAGTATCATTAATGTAGATAAGAGATAACACAACCATAGTGTTTTCTAGTGTCTTTTACTAGAAGAGAGCCTATACCAAATGGGCTATATCTCAATTGAAACCATGAGAAAATATATTCATGAATTGTATCCAGAGAAGCAAACCCCGAAAATGAAGAAGAGTATGAAATGACGTTTAATGTAATACAAAGAGAAGAGATTAATTGATGACGAAGAAGAATGAAAAATAATATATTAACGAAGATGATCATGAGAGTATACCAGTGATGAAATGTAAAACAAACTATCCCTGTAATATGTGAAGAATTTAGTTGAGTTGAATCAAGAAGAAGAGAGTATAACAATGTATAAACCGCAGATGCGTGAGATAATCCCAAGGATATTTATTATTTGTCGAAAGAACTACCACTTTATGTTTTTTGATTATTTGAGATGAATTGACTGATGAATAATGCCAGCAATCATTTATTATTATTGATGGAGATGATGTGCCTCCGTATTTATTGATGTTAGTATGGCCAGTGGAGTTGTATGCCAAAGTGAGCCGCTCTGAACTGCCCCAGCTAAAATTATGTTAGGGAAATAGGGAACTAAATAAACAAGGGAGATAATTACATAGAAGAGAAATAATTATGATTCAAATAGAAGAAAGTGAAGGGATATATATAAAAAAGCATATGAGTCGACATGGAAACGTACAACAATTGATGAATTCTTCAATAAAAAATATAAGTATACTGATTCAGAATTAATCAATTCTTATAGGAAGGCATATGTAACGTACCAAATTTGGTAGTTACATAGAGTAAACAATTATTACGTCAAGTGACGGGAAATCATGAAAATAGTTCTAAGTACATAACATAATGTAAACAAAAAGTGATTATCTACAGATATATTATTGTAAAATTCCAACAAAGAAGAAGGAAGTGTAATATAGCATCATCAAGTACAAAAGAGAGAAAGAAAATGACACCAAGCCAATATAAAATGTTAGAAACCAGGCCCAATAGATTCCAACAGTGAGGGGAACCAACAAAAACAATAACGATGTAAGATGAAAAGAAGACAACAGAAGTCCAACAGTGAGGGGAACCAACAAAAATCATGACTATGCAAGATGAAGAAGAGACAACTCAAGAGCAACCACAATAATGGCAAACCAACCAATCTATTTATGAATATAAATACTATGGAACAACGACTACTACAAATGGAAATTTTGAAGAAGACATTTAAACCAAAAGAAGAAAGGAAGAAGAAGAGTAAGGAAACATGACATGAAGAGTGAAGATAATGTATGGACAATACAAGAAATCACCATTCACCAAGTATACAAGGAACTATACTAGTGACCGGAAGAAGAATAACGATTATCAACTATGAAGAAACAGTGTTTAGCATATTTAAGAAATCACAAACAGTAATAGTGAAAACTTAATGTAAGTGTGAGAACCTGTAACAAGTTAACCAATTTTAACCCAACTAAACCCCACAGACAATACAAGTGAGAAGGTTTATAACAGAGGAAAATGTGTTACCTTTATAGTGGAAACATCAGAGATTAAATAGTGAAAATGCACAGACAATTAGTGTGACCAATTTAATCAACATTGTAATCCAAAATAGATAATCATAAGACCACCAAGAGAAATGTAAGATAGAACAGTAAAATCATTGTTCATAGAAACTGATAATAAAAGCTTTGTAAATTTTAAAATGAAATATAACTGAATGCCACGGCAAGACAGAATAAAATATAAAGAAAGTCCAGAAGAAATAATAACAAACAAGCTAGTTTGTTAAGTATCAAACAACCAATGTACCAGAAATTAGGTACAACACAACAAGAAATGTAATACCATTAGATTAAGAATACTTGTGTTATTGTTTATAAAAATAGTGTAAATATGTGTATTACTCAACAATTAAACCATTGTAATAGAATACCATAATGAAGTCATAATAGTAGAAGCAAATACTGCATAAGAATATGTTGCACATTGATACATAACCCCATAGGGAGTGCACCTATAACACAAAATCATATATGTTAATTAAACCAAACAACCATCAGCAATTGTTTCAGTTAAAGATTCATTATAAATAATGATGCACACTAATAAATAATGTTTTATACTGAAATACACAGCACATAAAGCAGATTAAAAATGATAGCACAAAGCTAGAAGAACAGAAACCCAATGTGACAAGTTAGTTAAGCAAAATACATTATTAAAACTTGTCCAAGGGTTACTGAAAATGTTACCAGTAGTTAGAAAAATGTCTAGTGCTACTATGAGAACAGATCACAATAATAATAATAATAATAGTTTTATAATCAAATTGTTGGAAACTAACTGACTATGAATGTATAGCCAGATGTAAACAAATACAATGTGACAAATTAGTTAAGCAAAATACATTATTAAAACTTGTCCAAGGAGTACTGAAAGTGTTACCAGTAGTTAGAAAAGTATCTAATACTACTATGAGAACATATCATAAGTATAATAATAGTAATTTTATAGACAAATTATTGAAAACTAAATGACTATGATTGTGGAATCAAATGTAAACAAACACTATGTAACAAGTTAGTTAAGCAAAATGCACTACCCAAACTTGTTCAAAGGTAAATGAAAATGTTATCAGTAGTCAGAAAGATATCTGATACTACTATGAGAACACATATCAAATGTAATAATAGCAATTTAGTTATTGACTTATTAAAAAATAACTGACTGTCATGGCATAGCCTGATGTAAACAAACCCAATACTAAGAATTGGAAAGCTTTCAGATAGAGAAAGACTGATAAAGACACTAAATAAACAAGGTACTATAGTTGTACACTATTTTCATTTGTAACATTATATACCTTATATGGTAAAATGATTGACAAAGTGACAATTTAAAGAAAAGAGAACAGAAGGTATTTTGATAAGACTAGTAGTATATGAAAAACAACATTTTTCATATAACAAAGTGTGAACCGATGTAAATAAATGTATATATTATTGTTAGAATACCAAACAAATGTCATTAGATGAGAAATAATAGTGTTATAAGCGATTATAAATAATCGAATATGGACGTTTGAGGACGCCATTACCAAACATTGTTTGAATAGTAATTGCACCTATTTTCTGTATTAAACAAATGAGAAATGGACTTAAAACGTTTAATAAGGAGTGTTATTGTGTAATTGGAGTAAGATATGGTGAAATAAACTTATTAATATTAAGATTCACCATAGGAATTTGTGAAATAGTTGTAGTGAGTTAATAATGGACAGATTTTATCCTTGTTTAGACTTTATTTAAAGCCAAAGGTGTCCGCGATCTATTGCCACTAACTATTCAACGATGTGACAATTAATAAAAAAGTTATAGCGATTATAAACTTTTTAATCATTTTGTGTATCAACGCTTACGTCACTATAGTCTCCAACCCATATAAGAAATTGGTAAAAAATTAAAAGTTTTACTTAACCGAGGTGTTTTGGGGTGGAGAGTTCGACAATTTAAACCAATCAAATGAATTAAAATAACCAGACAAGCAGGAGACGCTTAGGTGAAGCGTGCAGTCATCATTCAGTCGTCAAAGAGTCTACCAGCATAATTCAACGAGCAAGGTCGACGAAGAAATGTATTAAGTTGTATTTAAATTGTGCGCGACACGTTCATAAGTTACGCTATACACACATAACCTGTACACAACATAGTAATATACGAGTGTCCAGTGTGAAGTGAATTCAAATAATAAACACGGCTAGTGTATAATAAAGGTCGTGTTTTCGAGTGTTGTGTTTTATAAAAAACAGGGAGTACTATATTTTTATTATTAAAAGAAATATAATGGAAATAATAATTTCTGTTAATGAACGGAGAATTATTGTTTGGGTACTACTCTAGTCAGTAGTACCGAAGTGTATTAATCATGATGAGAATTATCAGAATTAAATAAAAGAATTATCTCGCATTTATTAATTTGAAAAAAAAAAAGTTTTATGATTTTATAGTAATTCAAGAAGTCAATATTAATTTAAATATTACAAATATGAGTGGAAGGAATAGTCACTCATTTGACTCATTTCGTTTGATTTGACTAATAAATAATTTTTTTGCGAAAAATATTCTAATTAACTGATAGTTACACATCAGATGCATTATGAATAAAATATATGTATTTAGATTATTAAGAACTCGATGAATAATTTACTTATCCACAATAACTACTTACGTTTGTTAGCTAACCTAGAAATAATAACGACAACTTAGTCACCTTTTTCATAATTCTGTTCTCAAGTAATATAAATCAAATGAAAGCTATCACAAGAGTTTTTTCTTATTATAGATTTTTTTCTCTTGCCAATAAATGATTTTAATAACTAACTATTAAATAATAATAGTAATTTTTAACAGTGCAGCTCAAAGCACGTGTTATTAAAGTAACTGCTATGTTCATTATATTCAGCGTACGATAGTTATCGATTTTATGGTACCGACTTTTATTTTTAATATTTGTTTGTTTTTTTGTATTAATGCTTTGTTAAATATTGTTAGAAAAGATAACATCTTGTGTCTGGTATCATGCAACTTCCAAGAACACACGAACTTGGTAATTTAACTGTGTAAAGAGGACATAACCTCGCTAACTAAAATTATTGTAACAGATCTCAGTGTTACCAGCCTTGAGGTTAAAAGAGTTTCTTTAAAAATTGTTCATAATAATTATTATATTGTAAAGATATTAGTGATTGATTGTTTATTTAAAAGAGTTAATGGCATTTCAGAACTGTTAATAAATCTCAATTATTTTTACCAGTGGAAAGAGTTTTTGATTTCAAAATTAAAATAGTTTAATTTTCATAACTAGTTCTATCAGAAGGTGGCGGCAGAATTTGAATATTCATTATAATTCAAATCACAATTAAGCCCTTATTTTATTTTATTGTGCACGTGTATTACTTAGGATATTCAAGTAGAATATCCACATGTATGTATAAAGTGTATGTTGCAGCAGAAGCAGTCACCAAACAGAACATTAATAACATCCACATATGGTAAGTGGGGAGGTGAACAGTGAAGTGCTAAAATATTTTTTTAAATTGAAAGATTTAAACGGGAATACCCACACAACTATTACTAATAATCAACACTACTAATAATAATTTTAACTTAAACCAAACATTGAAAAATATTGAAGGATAACACCTTCAAAGAAATATAACGACTTCATCTACACTCATCTATACAAAATCTGTTTTGTAACAGATTGACGAACCCAACGAGGGGCTTTAATTGATATTACCCCTAATCTGTTTTGTAACAGATTGGCGTCCAACGTCTGAGCACGGATTAGGGAGAAAACAATTAGCAATTTTGGCAATTAAACCAATAATTTCCTCACCTAATTCGTCGAGAGACAGCAAGTGCATTACCAGAGCGACAAGATGTACTAAAGGTCGACTTCAAAAAAGCGAGCAGCAGAGGCAGAGAGGGAGGCCAGACTAGAAGAAAAAGAGGCAACATCAACAGAAGATGTTGAAGAGATTTTGTTAGAAATCAAAGATAAACGACCTGAACCGGCGGAGGAGGTTCAGCAACCGGATGATGAACCGGAAGTCATACCCCAAGGAGTTCAACGTGAAGTAAATCAACCTGAGAGACCAATGCCACCAATGGATCCCAACATCTTAGCAGTATTACGAGCAATAGAAACAATGAATAAGAAGATGGACGAAAATTATCAATCCACGAAGGAGGAAAACCTGTCCACTAAGGAGGAGTTAAGCAAGAAGATAGAGGAAAGCCAGAAATCCACAGACCAAAAAATAGAGTCATCAAAGGAAGACAATCGATCTTTGAAGGAAGGCCAAGAATCAACAAAGGAGGAGTTAAGGAAGAAGATAGAAGAAGGTCAGAAGGAGAGCCAGAAAAACATAGAATATCTGAAGGAGGACCTGAACAGCAAAATCAGTGAAACCATTAAGAAGACGGAAGAATCCATCAACCAAAGGACCGAAGAGCTATTGGAAAGGAAGATGGAAATAATGAAGGAGAATTTGTCTGCCGAGTTGGGAGTTAAAATTGACCAGACCAACAAGAAGATTGACGAGATCAACGAGAAGATTAGTCGAGATATCGAATTAATGCAGAACGATAACGAGAAAATGTGGCAACAAATGGCCAACAATAGTGACAAAGTGGAAGAATACAATCGAAATAGTAGAGAAGAAATTAGAAGAGAATGTAGAAGCAACAGAGGAGAGGATTGCCATCTTGACTGCTGAGATTCATGAAGAAGTATCAGAAATACGGAAAGAGGGAGAAAATAATAACCAAAAGTTGATACAAACGGAAATAGATGTCAACCGCCGAATCAACGATATTGAGAAAATCCACAGCGCCCAGATAGGAGTTGTAGAGCGGAAGCAAGCCGAGATGATGACAGCACAGACTACACTGGGTGAGAGATGTGAGGAGATTTCCGTACAGGTGGATGCGGTCAAACACCAAGTAACTAGTAACAGAGACCAATTGACAGAGTGCCAGCAAAAGGAGTTTAATGATATTTGGGATGAAATGCACCGTTTACGAACATTCCCAAATATTTTATCGGGACTAACGCACTTGGAAGGTAGAGAGCAGATAGATTTCCGTGCATACGTGAAGAACCCACTGGAATTTTTAGAGAGAGTGGAGGAAATTTTAAACAGAAATAGAGAAAATAGATGGTCCATCATAAAAGGAATGCTGGATGAGTCATTCCGGAATACTTTTGACAACTGGTGGACAGCGACTCGACATGAAGTGGAGAATTACGATGCATTCAAAGTAGCATTCAAACTGAAATACTGGTCTGAGACGACCCAAAACATTATTAGGGACGACATTACTAACGGTAAATTTGACTCAAATGGCAGACAATCAATGACCACTTATTTTCTCGGTAAGATCTGTCTGGCCAGAAAACTGGAGCCAGCTATCCCGGAGGAATGTTTAGTCACTAAGTTAGCATATCACTTCAACCAGGGAATATCACAAGGTAGGCTAAACTCACAAATAAAGACCATCCAAGGAATATGCTCTCTACTGGAAAGTCATGAGCGAGAAAGATACTACCAGAGGAACCGCCAGGGTCCCGGACAAACGTATGATCGGGGCGGACCAGGAAATGTGAATCCCACCAATAACAGTGACAGAAACAATTATGGAAGGACATTCAACAGCCCTCCACGTTTTCAGAACCAACCAGGACCACGTCAGAATGGAGGGGGCAACCATAATGATCATGTGGACAGAGGGAATTTCAATAACCCCTGACCAAGTGGATATCAAAGGGACGGCCATTACCAACGGGGTAATAATTATTATCGACCCTACAATAATCAATCCCCAAATAATCAGCATAGACAGGGTAATGGGAACCACAACAACAACCAGTTCCGAAGAGTGAATTACGCCCATGCTAGCAGAGGTGGAGGTAGGCGAAATTATTATCAAGGGCGAAGAAGCTCCCCGAATCACCATAATAATTCAAACCACAGCGACAGAGAGGACCGAGAGTCGGGTTACAGGTCGAACAGAAGCGACAGTAGTGAAGGTAACGGACCAGTCAATCGAACAACCGAACCCTATCACACTGGAAACGGGCAAGGAGCCCAGGAACCAATAGCATCGACCTCAACAGACAGGCACACAAACGGTGACCTGCCTTTAAATGGGAACCGGCAGTGAAAAGCCTAACAACACCCTCACTGAACTGGACTATTGGGTCTAACATTTTGGCAACGGAATTGGAATCTAATAAAATACATCGCAATAATTATCTAAAAAACATTAGGCAGGACCTAATGGAGGAAAAAGAAGACAGTATCAGTGACACAACTAACAGCGAGATCGCGTATATCTCAGTAAAAGTCAACGGGATAAGTACAACCGCTATGGTAGATACCGGAGCGAATGTCTCGTTAATCGACAAATTAGAATTAAACCGAATACAATCGGAAAATCAAACCACAATACCAACACTACCCATCAATAATATAATACTCATTGGAGCCACTGGGCGACAAAATAAAACCATTCGACACCAGGTACAGTTAGAGGTATCGAGTAATGGAGAGACAATTCCAATGGTTTTCCTCGTAGCAAGTGGACTGCCATTTACACTACTTATCGGATGCGACATACTGCGAAGGTATACAGCCATAATCAATATGGATAAAGATACAGTATTATTGAAAACCGATGAAGTTGAATGGACTGCAAATCTAATAGAACATAGGAAGGCACCCCCAGAACATGTAATCTATTATATACGGGAAGGCCATGACCATAAGAAGATGTCTATCAACAAAGAAATTCGCAGCAATCCAGAAGATGTATTATGGGTAGAAAAGATTAATGAAATTAGAGCATTCCAAACAAATAACATTAACCATGTGTTGACTTATGAACAACGTGAAAACCTGATACAAATCTATAATCGATACCGACATGTATTCTCTGATACACCTGGCAAGATAAAAAACTTTCAATGTGAATTGAAATTTAAAGATCAAACTGAGTTCAAGAGAAAGTCATATCCAATCGCTTTTTCACTTAAAGAAGCCGTTCGTGAAGAAATACAAAGATTAATTGAGAATGATATCATTGAAGTCAGCAATTCCCCGTACACTAATCCCATCGTAGCTGTACCTAAGAAAAACGGTGCAGTGAGGATTTGCTTGGATGCGAGGGAAATAAATAAGTCCATAATTAATGACAGGACGTCGCCTGGCGAAATCGACGAGATATTAAAAGAGATTTTATGGCACGCGGTATTACAGTATATGGGATACTGTCTGTGGTTATTGGCAGGTGGAGTCACACCCCAATAGCAGGAAATTTACAGCATTTATTTTCGAAGGCCGTAACTATCAGTTTAAAAGGTTACCCTTCGGCCTTGTGAATTCTGTGGCCATTTTTGTTAAATGCATGGATGAAATATTAGGACATAATACTTTGCAATTTACGACAGTGTATGTCGATGATCTGTTAATTGCATCAGATAATTGGGAAGAACACTGTAACCGGGTGGCACAAGTGCTAAATAAATTGGAAGAAAATAACATAACGCTCAAACTAGACAAATCAAAATTAATAGCCAAGGAAGTACAATTTTTGGGGTTCAACTTATCAGAAATTGGAATCACACCAGCCCAAGAAAAGATGGAAGCAATACAGCGTTTCCCGATACCGAAAAACAAAAAACAGTTACAGTCGTTCCTCGGAATTTGTAATTACTACAGAAAATTCCAGCACAACTATTCGGAATTAACGGAACGCAATTCCGAGGACGAAAATGGCAGGAAACTCTAATCCATCAAGGCGTAAAGACATACAAAACGTCTGTGTATCACCCCAACAGCAACCCTGCTGAGAGAGTGTCGAGAGAAGTAGAAAGGATCTTAAGAACCTACTGTCACAGCCAGCAGAGGAGATGGGAGGAATATCTATCCCCGGCTGAAGACTTCCTGAACTTAGCTTATCATCATTCAACAGATGAGACACCCTATGTGGCTATGTATGAGCGAAGACCACCCCGGGAAATTACTGACATTATAAAATTTCCAACAGAGAATGAATTCAGATTTAATAAGACCAAATTTTACAATAATGCAGTTGAACGAGCTGACAAACTTAGGCTCAAATACCAGAAATCGCAACCTAAAATCATAAAGTACGAAGTGGGAGACAAAGTACTCATAAAAAACCGAGAACTCCCAAGTGCAATTGAAGGTATTGCGAAAAAACTGCTACTGGTATTCACAGGCCCATATACTGTAACCAAAAACAACCTGAATAACACTTATGAGTAACAAGACCCAATAACTAAGAAAATAAAGGGCACATACAACCAAGCTTCAATGAAACGGTATGTCGAAGATTAAATTATAAGATAAAAGTGAAATATTGCGATGAAAATTATTGTTTATTAATAAGTGAAAAACGAAAATATAATTGTGAATATAAATATTGACTATATGAAGAAAGGGTGAAATATTGCTATGAAGATTATTTGTTGTTTATATTAAATAGGAAGGGAATATATAACTATGAAAATGAACGTTGACTATATTGTAATTTTGTAATGAAAAAATATGTTCCAAAGAAGTTATGTAAAGGATAAAGAAAATTGTATTTACAAGTAATACTGCTACTACCAATAATACTATACGAGACAGACACATTCCACCTATGGCATAAAATACTTCCAAGAGCCACTACAACAAGTAAAACACCATCCTACCCGTACTACCGATGAAAGAAAAAATAATACTATACGAGAAAGACGCCTTCCATCTGTGGCACGAATTACTTCCTAGAGCCACGTCAACAAGTAAAACACCATCCTACCCGTACTACCAATGAAAGAAGAAGAAGAAAATAAGAAGTTGGAGGAACAAAACCAAATAAGTATCATTAATGTAGATAAGAGATAACACAACCATAGTGTTTTCTAGTGTCTTTTACTAGAAGAGAGCCTATACCAAATGGGCTATATCTCAATTGAAACCATGAGAAAATATATTCATGAATTGTATCCAGAGAAGCAAACCCCGAAAATGAAGAAGAGTATGAAATGACGTTTAATGTAATACAAAGAGAAGAGATTAATTGATGACGAAGAAGAATGAAAAATAATATATTAACGAAGATGATCATGAGAGTATACCAGTGATGAAATGTAAAACAAACTATCCCTGTAATATGTGAAGAATTTAGTTGAGTAGAATCAAGAAGAAGAGAGTATAACAATGTATAAACTGCAGATGCGTGAGATAATCCCAAGGATATTTATTATTTGTCGAAAGAACTACCACTTTATGTTTTTTGATTATTTGAGATGAATTGACTGATGAATAATGCCAGCAATCATTTATTATTATTGATGGAGATGATGTGCCTCCGTATTTATTGATGTTAGTATGGCCAGTGGAGTTGTATGCCAAAGTGAGCCGCTCTGAACTGCCCCAGCTAAAATTATGTTAGGGAAATAGGGAACTAAATAAACAAGGGAGATAATTACATAGAAGAGAAATAATTATGATTCAAATAGAAGAAAGTGAAGGGATATATATAAAAAAGCATATGAGTCGACATGGAAACGTACAACAATTGATGAATTCTTCAATAAAAAATATAAGTATACTGATTCAGAATTAATCAATTCTTATAGGAAGGCATATGTAACGTACCAAATTTGGTAGTTACATAGAGTAAACAATTATTACGTCAAGTGACGGGAAATCATGAAAATAGTTCTAAGTACATAACATAATGTAAACAAAAAGTGATTATCTACAGATATATTATTGTAAAATTCCAACAAAGAAGAAGGAAGTGTAATATAGCATCATCAAGTACAAAAGAGAGAAAGAAAATGACACCAAGCCAATATAAAATGTTAGAAACCAGGCCCAATAGATTCCAACAGTGAGGGGAACCAACAAAAACAATAACGATGTAAGATGAAAAGAAGACAACAGAAGTCCAACAGTGAGGGGAACCAACAAAAATCATGACTATGCAAGATGAAGAAGAGACAACTCAAGAGCAACCACAATAATGGCAAACCAACCAATCTATTTATGAATATAAATACTATGGAACAACGACTACTACAAATGGAAATTTTGAAGAAGACATTTAAACCAAAAGAAGAAAGGAAGAAGAAGAGTAAGGAAACATGACATGAAGAGTGAAGATAATGTATGGACAATACAAGAAATCACCATTCACCAAGTATACAAGGAACTATACTAGTGACCGGAAGAAGAATAACGATTATCAACTATGAAGAAACAGTGTTTAGCATATTTAAGAAATCACAAACAGTAATAGTGAAAACTTAATGTAAGTGTGAGAACCTGTAACAAGTTAACCAATTTTAACCCAAATAAACCCCACAGACAATACAAGTGAGAAGGTTTATAACAGAGGAAAATGTGTTACCTTTATAGTGGAAACATCAGAGATTAAATAGTGAAAATGCACAGACAATTAGTGTGACCAATTTAATCAACATTGTAATCCAAAATAGATAATCATAAGACCACCAAGAGAAATGTAAGATAGAACAGTAAAATCATTGTTCATAGAAACTGATAATAAAAGCTTTGTAAATTTTAAAATGAAATATAACTGAATGCCACGGCAAGACAGAATAAAATATAAAGAAAGTCCAGAAGAAATAATAACAAACAAGCTAGTTTGTTAAGTATCAAACAACCAATGTACCAGAAATTAGGTACAACACAACAAGAAATGTAATACCATTAGATTAAGAATACTTGTGTTATTGTTTATAAAAATAGTGTAAATATGTGTATTACTCAACAATTAAACCATTGTAATAGAATACCATAATGAAGTCATAATAGTAGAAGCAAATACTGCATAAGAATATGTTGCACATTGATACATAACCCCATAGGGAGTGCACCTATAACACAAAATCATATATGTTAATTAAACCAAACAACCATCAGCAATTGTTTCAGTTAAAGATTCATTATAAATAATGATGCACACTAATAAATAATGTTTTATACTGAAATACACAGCACATAAAGCAGATTAAAAATGATAGCACAAAGCTAGAAGAACAGAAACCCAATGTGACAAGTTAGTTAAGCAAAATACATTATTAAAACTTGTCCAAGGATTACTGAAAATGTTACCAGTAGTTAGAAAAATGTCTAGTGCTACTATGAGAACAGATCACAATAATAATAATAATAATAGTTTTATAATCAAATTGTTGGAAACTAACTGACTATGAATGTATAGCCAGATGTAAACAAATACAATGTGACAAATTAGTTAAGCAAAATACATTATTAAAACTTGTCCAAGGAGTACTGAAAGTGTTACCAGTAGTTAGAAAAGTATCTAATACTACTATGAGAACATATCATAAGTATAATAATAGTAATTTTATAGACAAATTATTGAAAACTAAATGACTATGATTGTGGAATCAAATGTAAACAAACACTATGTAACAAGTTAGTTAAGCAAAATGCACTACCCAAACTTGTTCAAAGGTAAATGAAAATGTTATCAGTAGTCAGAAAGATATCTGATACTACTATGAGAACACATATCAAATGTAATAATAGCAATTTAGTTATTGATTTATTAAAAAATAACTGACTGTCATGGCATAGCCTGATGTAAACAAACCCAATACTAAGAATTGGAAAGCTTTCAGATAGAGAAAGACTGATAAAGACACTAAATAAACAAGGTACTATAGTTGTACACTATTTTCATTTGTAACATTATATACCTTATATGGTAAAATGATTGACAAAGTGACAATTTAAAGAAAAGAGAACAGAAGGTATTTTGATAAGACTAGTAGTATATGAAAAACAACATTTTTCATATAACAAAGTGTGAACCGATGTAAATAAATGTATATATTATTGTTAGAATACCAAACAAATGTCATTAGATGAGAAATAATAGTGTTATAAGCGATTATAAATAATCGAATATGGACGTTTGAGGACGCCATTACCAAACATTGTTTGAATAGTAATTGCACCTATTTTCTGTATTAAACAAATGAGAAATGGACTCAAAACGTTTAATAAGGAGTGTTATTGTGTAATTGGAGTAAGATATGGTGAAATAAACTTATTAATATTAAGATTCACCATAGGAATTTGTGAAATAGTTGTAGTGAGTTAATAATGGACGGATTTTATCCTTGTTTAGACTTTATTTAAAGCCAAAGGTGTCCGCGATCTATTGCCACTAACTATTCAACGATGTGACAATTAATAAAAAAGTTATAGCGATTATAAACTTTTTAATCATTTTGTGTATCAACGCTTACGTCACTATAGTCTCCAACCCATATAAGAAATTGGTAAAAAATTAAAAGTTTTACTTAACCGAGGTGTTTTGGGGTGGAGAGTTTGACAATTTAAACCAATCAAATGAATTAAAATAACCAGACAAGCAGGAGACGCTTAGGTGAAGCGTGCAGTCATCATTCAGTCGTCAAAGAGTCTACCAGCATAATTCAACGAGCAAGGTCGACGAAGAAATGTATTAAGTTGTATTTAAATTGTGCGCGACACGTTCATAAGTTACGCTATACACACATAACCTGTACACAACATAGTAATATACGAGTGTCCAGTGCGAAGTGAATTCAAATAATAAACACGGCTAGTGTATAATAAAGGTCGTGTTTTCGAGTGTTGTGTTTTATAAAAAACAGGGAGTACTATATTTTTATTATTAAAAGAAATATAATGGAAATAATAATTTCTGTTAATGAACGGAGAATTATTGTTTGGGTACTACTCTAGTCAGTAGTACCGAAGTGTATTAATCATGATGAGAATTATCAGAATTAAATAAAAGAATTATCTCACATTTATTAATTTGAAAAAATAAATGTTTTACGATTTTATAGTAATTCAAGAAGTCAATATTAATTTAAATATTACAAATATGAGTGGAAGGAATAGTCACTCATTTGACTCATTTCGTTTGATTTGACTAATAAATAATTTTTTTGCGAAAAATGTTCTAATTAACTGATAGTTACACATCAGATGCATTATGAATAAAATATATGTATTTAGATTATTAAGAACTCGATGAATAATTTACTTATCCACAATAACTACTTACGTTTGTTAGCTAACCTAGAAATAATAACGACAACTTAGTCACCTTTTTCATAATTCTGTTCTCAAGTAATATAAATCAAATGAAAGCTATCACAAGAGTTTTTTCTTATTATAGATTTTTTTCTCTTGCCAATAAATGATTTTAATAACTAACTATTAAATAATAATAGTAATTTTTAACAGTGCAGCTCAAAGCACGTGTTATTAAAGTAACTGCTATGTTCATTATATTCAGCGTACGATAGTTATCGATTTTATCGTACCGACTTTTATTTTTAATATTTGTTTGTTTTTTTGTATTAATGCTGTATTAAATATTGTTAGAAAAGATAACATCTTGTGTCTGGTATCATGCAACTTCCAAGAACACACGAACTTGGTAATTTAACTGTGTAAAGAGGACATAACCTGCTAACTAAAATTATTGTAACAGATCTCAGTGTTACCAGCCTTGAGGTTAAAAGAGTTTCTTTGAAAATTGTTCATAATAATTATTATATTGTAAAGATATTAGTGATTGATTGTTTATTTAAAAGAGTTAATGGCATTTCAGAACTGTTAATAAATCTCAATTATTTTTACCAGTGGAAAGAGTTTTTGATTTCAAAATTAAAATAGTTTAATTTTCATAACTAGTTCTATCAGAAGGTGGCGGCAGAATTTGAATATTCATTATAATTCAAATCACAATTAAGCCCTTATTTTATTTTATTGTGCATGTGTATTACTTAGGATATTCAAGTAGAATATCCACATGTATGTATAAAGTGTATGTTGCAGCAGAAGCAGTCACCAAACAGAACATTAATAACATCCACATATGGTAAGTGGGGAGGTGAACAGTGAAGTGCTAAAATATTTTTTTAAATTGAAAGATTTAAACGGGAATACCCACACAACTATTACTAATAATCAACACTACTAATAATAATTTTAACTTAAACCAAACATTGAAAAATATTGAAGGATAACACCTTCAAAGAAATATAACGACTTCATCTACACTCATCTATACAAAATCTGTTTTGTAACAGATTGACGAACCCAACGAGGGGCTTTAATTGATATTACCCCGAATCTGTTTTGTAACAGATTGGCGTCCAACGTCTGAGCACGGATTAGGGAGAAAACAATTAGCAATTTTGGCAATTAAACCAATAATTTCCTCACCTAATTCGTCGAGAGACAGCAAGTGCATTACCAGAGCGACAAGATGTACTAAAGGTCGACTTCAAAAAAGCGAGCAGCAGAGGCAGAGAGGGAGGCCAGACTAGAAGAAAAAGAGGCAACATCAACAGAAGATGTTGAAGAGATTTTGTTAGAAATCAAAGATAAACAACCTGAACCGGCGGAGGAGGTTCAGCAACCGGATGATGAACCGGAAGTCATACCCCAAGGAGTTCAACGTGAAGTAAATCAACCTGAGAGACCAATGCCACCAATGGATCCCAACATCTTAGCAGTATTACAAGCAATAGAAACAATGAATAAGAAGATGGACGAAAATTATCAATCCACGAAGGAGGAAAACCTGTCCACTAAGGAGGAGTTAAGCAAGAAGATAGAGGAAAGCCAGAAATCCACAGACCAAAAAATAGAGTCATCAAAGGAAGACAATCGATCTTTGAAGGAAGGCCAAGAATCAACAAAGGAGGAGTTAAGGAAGAAGATAGAAGAAGGTCAGAAGGAGAGCCAGAAAAACAGAATATCTGAAGGAGGACCTGAACAGCAAAATCAATGAAACCATTAAGAAGACGGAAGAATCCATCAACCAAAGGACCGAAGAGCTATTGGAAAGGAAGATGGAAATAATGAAGGAGAATTTGTCTGCCGAGTTGGGAGTTAAAATTGACCAGACCAACAAGAAGATTGACGAGATCAACGAGAAGATTAGTCGAGATATCGAATTAATGCAGAACGATAACGAGAAAATGTGGCAACAAATGGCCAACAATAGTGACAAAGTGGAAGAAGTTGCCAAAAATACAATCGAAATAGTAGAGAAGAAATTAGAAGAGAATGTAGAAGCAACAGAGGAGAGGATTGCCATCTTGACTGCTGAGATTCATGAAGAAGTATCAGAAATACGGAAAGAGGGAGAAAATAATAACCAAAAGTTGATACAAACGGAAATAGATGTCAACCGCCGAATCAACGATATTGAGAAAATCCACAGCGCCCAGATAGGAGTTGTAGAGCGGAAGCAAGCCGAGATGATGACAGCACAGACTACACTGGGTGAGAGATGTGAGGAGATTTCCGTACAGGTGGATGCGGTCAAACACCAAGTAACTAGTAACAGAGACCAATTGACAGAGCGCCAGCAAAAGGAGTTTAATGATATTTGGGATGAAATGCACCGTTTACGAACATTCCCAAATATTTTATCGGGACTAACGCACTTGGAAGGTAGAGAGCAGATAGATTTCCGTGCATACGTGAAGAACCCACTGGAATTTTTAGAGAGAGTGGAGGAAATTTTAAACAGAAATAGAGAAAATAGATGGTCCATCATAAAAGGAATGCTGGATGAGTCATTCCGGAATACTTTTGACAACTGGTGGACAGCGACTCGACATGAAGTGGAGAATTACGATGCATTCAAAGTAGCATTCAAACTGAAATACTGGTCTGAGACGACCCAAAACATTATTAGGGACGACATTACTAACGGTAAATTTGACTCAAATGGCAGACAATCAATGACCACTTATTTTCTCGGTAAGATCTGTCTGGCCAGAAAACTGGAGCCAGCTATCCCGGAGGAATGTTTAGTCACTAAGTTAGCGTATCACTTCAACCAGGGAATATCACAAGGTAGGCTAAACTCACAAATAAAGACCATCCAAGGAATATGCTCTCTACTGGAAAGTCATGAGCGAGAAAGATACTACCAGAGGAACCGCCAGGGTCCCGGACAAACGTATGATCGGGGCGGACCAGGAAATGTGAATCCCACCAATAACAGTGACAGAAACAATTATGGAAGGACATTCAACAGCCCTCCACGTTTTCAGAACCAACCAGGACCACGTCAGAATGGAGGGGGCAACCATAATGATCATGTGGACAGAGGGAATTTCAATAACCCCCGACCAAGTGGATATCAAAGGGACGGCCATTACCAACGGGGTAATAATTATTATCGACCCTACAATAATCAATCCCCAAATAATCAGCATAGACAGGGTAATGGGAACCACAACAACAACCAGTTCCGAAGAGTGAATTACGCCCATGCTAGCAGAGGTGGAGGTAGGCGAAATTATTATCAAGGGCGAAGGAGCTCCCCGAATCACCATAATAATTCAAACCACAGCGACAGAGAGGACCGAGAGTCGGGTTACAGGTCGAACAGAAGCGACAGTAGTGAAGGTAACGGACCAGTCAATCGAACAACCGAACCCTATCACACTGGAAACGGGCAAGGAGCCCAGGAACCAATAGCATCGACCTCAACAGACAGGCACACAAACGGTGACCTGCCTTTAAATGGGAACCGGCAGTGAAAAGCCTAACAACACCCTCACTGAACTGGACTATTGGGTCTAACATTTTGGCAACGGAATTGGAATCTAACAAAATACATCGCAATAATTATCTAAAAAACATTAGGCAGGACCTAATGGAGGAAAAAGAAGACAGTATCAGTGACACAACTAACAGCGAGATCGCGTATATCTCAGTAAAAGTCAACGGGATAAGTACAACCGCTATGGTAGATACCGGAGCGAATGTCTCGTTAATCGACAAATTAGAATTAAACCGAATACAATCGGAAAATCAAACCACAATACCAACACTACCCATCAATAATATAATACTCATTGGAGCCACTGGGCGACAAAATAAAACCATTCGACACCAGGTACAGTTAGAGGTATCGAGTAATGGAGAGACAATTCCAATGGTTTTCCTCGTAGCAAGTGGACTGCCATTTACACTACTTATCGGATGCGACATACTGCGAAGGTATACAGCCATAATCAATATGGATAAAGATACAGTATTATTGAAAACCGATGAAGTTGAATGGACTGCAAATCTAATAGAACATAGGAAGGCACCCCCAGAACATGTAATCTATTATATACGGGAAGGCCATGACCATAAGAAGATGTCTATCAACAAAGAAATTCGCAGCAATCCAGAAGATGTATTATGGGTAGAAAAGATTAATGAAATTAGAGCATTCCAAACAAATAACATTAACCATGTGTTGACTTATGAACAACGTGAAAACCTGATACAAATCTATAATCGATACCGACATGTATTCTCTGATACACCTGGCAAGATAAAAAACTTTCATCAATGTGAATTGAAATTTAAAGATCAAACTGAGTTCAAGAGAAAGTCATATCCAATCGCTTTTTCACTTAAAGAAGCCGTTCGTGAAGAAATACAAAGATTAATTGAGAATGATATCATTGAAGTCAGCAATTCCCCGTACACTAATCCCATCGTAGCTGTACCTAAGAAAAACGGCACAGTGAGGATTTGCTTGGATGCGAGGGAAATAAATAAGTCCATAATTAATGACAGGACGTCGCCTGGCGAAATCGACGAGATATTAAAAGAGATTTTATGGCACGCGGTATTACAGTATATGGGATACTGTCTGTGGTTATTGGCAGGTGGAGTCACACCCCAATAGCAGGAAATTTACAGCATTTATTTTCGAAGGCCGTAACTATCAGTTTAAAAGGTTACCCTTCGGGCTTGTGAATTCTGTGGCCATTTTTGTTAAATGCATGGATGAAATATTAGGACATAATACTTTGCAATTTACGACAGTGTATGTCGATGATCTGTTAATTGCATCAGATAATTGGGAAGAACACTGTAACCGGGTGGCACAAGTGCTAAATAAATTGGAAGAAAATAACATAACGCTCAAACTAGACAAATCAAAATTAATAGCCAAGGAAGTACAATTTTTGGGGTTCAACTTATCAGAAATTGGAATCACACCAGCCCAAGAAAAGATGGAAGCAATACAGCGTTTCCCGATACCGAAAAACAAAAAACAGTTACAGTCGTTCCTCGGAATTTGTAATTACTACAGAAAATTCCAGCACAACTATTCGGAATTAACGGAACGCAATTCCGAGGACGAAAATGGCAGGAAACTCTAATCCATCAAGGCGTAAAGACATACAAAACGTCTGTGTATCACCCCAACAGCAACCCTGCTGAGAGAGTGTCGAGAGAAGTAGGAAGGATCTTAAGAACCTACTGTCACAGCCAGCAGAGGAGATGGGAGGAATATCTATCCCCGGCTGAAGACTTCCTGAACTTAGCTTATCATCATTCAACAGATGAGACACCCTATGTGGCTATGTATGAGCGAAGACCACCCCGGGAAATTACTGACATTATAAAATTTCCAACAGAGAATGAATTCAGATTTAATAAGACCAAATTTTACAATAATGCAGTTGAACGAGCTGACAAACTTAGGCTCAAATACCAGAAATCGCAACCTAAAATCATAAAGTACGAAGTGGGAGACAAAGTACTCATAAAAAACCGAGAACTCCCAAGTGCAATTGAAGGTATTGTGAAAAAACTGCTACTGGTATTCACAGGCCCATATACTGTAACCAAAAACAACCTGAATAACACTTATGAGTAACAAGACCCAATAACTAAGAAAGTAAAGGGCACATACAACCAAGCTTCAATGAAACGGTATGTCGAAGATTAAATTATAAGATAAAAGTGAAATATTGCGATGAAAATTATTGTTTATTAATAAGTGAAAAACGAAAATATAATTGTGAATATAAATATTGACTATATGAAGTAAAAGTGACATATGGCGATGAAGATTATTGTTTATTAATAAGTGAGAAATGAAAATATGATTGTGAAAATAAATGTTGACTATATGAAGAAAGGGTGAAATATTGCTATGAAGATTATTTGTTGTTTATATTAAATAGGAAGGGAATATATAACTATGAAAATGAACGTTGACTATATTGTAATTTTGTAATGAAAAAATATGTTCCAAAGAAGTTATGTAAAGGATAAAGAAAATTGTATTTACAAGTAATACTGCTACTACCAATAATACTATACGAGACAGACACATTCCACCTATGGCATAAAATACTTCCAAGAGCCACGTCAACAAGTAAAACACCATCCTACCCGTACTACCGATGAAAGAAAAAATAATACTATACGAGAAAGACGCCTTCCATCTTTGGCACGAATTACTTCCTAGAGCCACGTCAACAAGTAAAACACCATCCTACCCGTACTACCAATGAAAGAAGAAGAAGAAAATAAGAAGTTGGAGGAACAAAACCAAATAAGTATCATTAATGTAGATAAGAGATAACACACAACCATAGTGTTTTCTAGTGTCTTTTACTAGAAGAGAGCCTATACCAAATGGGCTATATCTCAGTTGAAACCATGAGAAAATATATTCATGAATTGTATCCAGAGAAGCAAACCCCGAAAATGAAGAAGAGTATGAAATGACGTTTAATGTAATACAAAGAGAAGAGATTAATTGATGACGAAGAAGAATGAAAAATAATATATTAACGAAGATGATCATGAGAGTATACCAGTGATGAAATGTAAAACAAACTATCCCTGTAATATGTGAAGAATTTAGTTGAGTTGAATCAAGAAGAAGAGAGTATAACAATGTATAAACCGCAGATGCGTGAGATAATCCCAAGGATATTTATTATTTGTCGAAAGAACTACCACTTTATGTTTTTTGATTATTTGAGATGAATTGACTGATGAATAATGCCAGCAATCATTTATTATTATTGATGGAGATGATGTGCCTCCGTATTTATTGATGTTAGTATGGCCAGTGGAGTTGTATGCCAAAGTGAGCCGCTCTGAACTGCCCCAGCTAAAATTATGTTAGGGAAATAGGGAACTAAATAAACAAGGGAGATAATTACATAGAAGAGAAATAATTATGATTTAAATAGAAGAAAGTGAAGGGATATATATAAAAAAGCATATGAGTCGACATGGAAACGTACAACAATTGATGAATTCTTCAATAAAAATATAAGTATACTGATTCAGAATTAATCAATTCTTATAGGAAGGCATATGTAACGTACCAAATTTGGTAGTTACATAGAGTAAACAATTATTACGTCAAGTGACGGGAAATCATGAAAATAGTTCTAAGTACATAACATAATGTAAACAAAAAGTGATTATCTACAGATATATTATTGTAAAATTCCAACAAAGAAGAAGGAAGTGTAATATAGCATCATCAAGTACAAAAGAGAGAAAGAAAATGACACCAAGCCAATATAAAATGTTAGAAACCAGGCCCAATAGATTCCAACAGTGAGGGGAACCAACAAAAACAATAACGATGTAAGATGAAAAGAAGACAACAGAAGTCCAACAGTGAGGGGAACCAACAAAAATCATGACTATGCAAGATGAAGAAGAGACAACTCAAGAGCAACCACAATAATGGCAAACCAACCAATCTATTTATGAATATAAATACTATGGAACAACGACTACTACAAATGGAAATTTTGAAGAAGACATTTAAACCAAAAGAAGAAAGGAAGAAGAAGAGTAAGGAAACATGACATGAAGAGTGAAGATAATGTATGGACAATACAAGAAATCACCATTCACCAAGTATACAAGGAACTATACTAGTGACCGGAAGAAGAATAACGATTATCAACTATGAAGAAACAGTGTTTAGCATATTTAAGAAATCACAAACAGTAATAGTGAAAACTTAATGTAAGTGTGAGAACCTGTAACAAGTTAACCAATTTTAACCCAACTAAACCCCACAGACAATACAAGTGAGAAGGTTTATAACAGAGGAAAATGTGTTACCTTTATAGTGGAAACATCAGAGATTAAATAGTGAAAATGCACAGACAATTAGTGTGACCAATTTAATCAACATTGTAATCCAAAATAGATAATCATAAGACCACCAAGAGAAATGTAAGATAGAACAGTAAAATCATTGTTCATAGAAACTGATAATAAAAGCTTTGTAAATTTTAAAATGAAATATAACTGAATGCCACGGCAAGACAGAATAAAATATAAAGAAAGTCCAGAAGAAATAATAACAAACAAGCTAGTTTGTTAAGTATCAAACAACCAATGTACCAGAAATTAGGTACAACACAACAAGAAATGTAATACCATTAGATTAAGAATACTTGTGTTATTGTTTATAAAAATAGTGTAAATATGTGTATTACTCAACAATTAAACCATTGTAATAGAATACCATAATGAAGTCATAATAGTAGAAGCAAATACTGCATAAGAATATGTTGCACATTGATACATAACCCCATAGGGAGTGCACCTATAACACAAAATCATATATGTTAATTAAACCAAACAACCATCAGCAATTGTTTCAGTTAAAGATTCATTATAAATAATGATGCACACTAATAAATAATGTTTTATACTGAAATACACAGCACATAAAGCAGATTAAAAATGATAGCACAAAGCTAGAAGAACAGAAACCCAATGTGACAAGTTAGTTAAGCAAAATACATTATTAAAACTTGTCCAAGGATTACTGAAAATGTTACCAGTAGTTAGAAAAATGTCTAGTGCTACTATGAGAACAGATCACAATAATAATAATAATAATAGTTTTATAATCAAATTGTTGGAAACTAACTGACTATGAATGTATAGCCAGATGTAAACAAATACAATGTGACAAATTAGTTAAGCAAAATACATTATTAAAACTTGTCCAAGGAGTACTGAAAGTGTTACCAGTAGTTAGAAAAGTATCTAATACTACTATGAGAACATATCATAAGTATAATAATAGTAATTTTATAGACAAATTATTGAAAACTAAATGACTATGATTGTGGAATCAAATGTAAACAAACACTATGTAACAAGTTAGTTAAGCAAAATGCACTACCCAAACTTGTTCAAAGGTAAATGAAAATGTTATCAGTAGTCAGAAAGATATCTGATACTACTATGAGAACACATATCAAATGTAATAATAGCAATTTAGTTATTGATTTATTAAAAAATAACTGACTGTCATGGCATAGCCTGATGTAAACAAACCCAATACTAAGAACTGGAAAGCTTTCAGATAGAGAAAGACTGATAAAGACACTAAATAAACAAGGTACTATAGTTGTACACTATTTTCATTTGTAACATTATATACCTTATATGGTAAAATGATTGACAAAGTGACAATTTAAAGAAAAGAGAACAGAAGGTATTTTGATAAGACTAGTAGTATATGAAAAACAACATTTTTCATATAACAAAGTGTGAACCGATGTAAATAAATGTATATATTATTGTTAGAATACCAAACAAATGTCATTAGATGAGAAATAATAGTGTTATAAGCGATTATAAATAATCGAATATGGACGTTTGAGGACGCCATTACCAAACATTGTTTGAATAGTAATTGCACCTATTTTCTGTATTAAACAAATGAGAAATGGACTCAAAATGTTTAATAAGGAGTGTTATTGTGTAATTGGAGTAAGATATGGTGAAATAAACTTATTAATATTAAGATTCACCATAGGAATTTGTGAAATAGTTGTAGTGAGTTAATAATGGACGGATTTTATCCTTGTTTAGACTTTATTTAAAGCCAAAGGTGTCCGCGATCTATTGCCACTAACTATTCAACGATGTGACAATTAATAAAAAAGTTATAGCGATTATAAACTTTTTAATCATTTTGTGTATCAACGCTTACGTCACTATAGTCTCCAACCCATATAAGAAATTGGTAAAAAATTAAAAGTTTTACTTAACCGAGGTGTTTTGGGGTGGAGAGTTCAACAATTTAAACCAATCAAATGAATTAAAATAACCAGACAAGCAGGAGACGCTTAGGTGAAGCGTGCAGTCATCATTCAGTCGTCAAAGAGTCTACCAGCATAATTCAACGAGCAAGGTCGACGAAGAAATGTATTAAGTTGTATTTAAATTGTGCGCGACACGTTCATAAGTTAAGCTATACACGCATAACCTGTACACAACATAGTAATATACGAGTGTCCAGTGGGAAGTGAATTCAAATAATAAACACGGCTAGTGTATAATAAAGGTCGTGTTTCGAGTGTTGTGTTTTATAAAAAACAGGGAGTACTATATTTTTATTATTAAAAGAAATATAATGGAAATAATAATTTCTGTTAATGAACGGAGAATTATTGTTTGGGTACTACTCAGTAGTACCGAAGTGTATTAATCATGATGAGAATTATCAGAATTAAATAAAAGAATTATCTCGCATTTATTAATTTGAAAAAAAAAATGTTTTACGATTTTATAGTAATTCAAGAAGTCAATATTAATTTAAATATTACAAATATGAGTGGAAGGAATAGTCACTCATTTGACTCATTTCGTTTGATTTGACTAATAAATAATTTTTTTGCGAAAAATATTCTAATTAACTGATAGTTACACATCAGATGCATTATGAATAAAATATATGTATTTAGATTATTAAGAACTCGATGAATAATTTACTTATCCACAATAACTACTTACGTTTGTTAGCTAACCTAGAAATAATAACGACAACTTAGTCACCTTTTTTATAATTCTGTTCTCAAGTAATATAAATCAAATGAAAGCTATCACAAGAGTTTTTTCTTATTATAGATTTTTTTCTCTTGCCAATAAATGATTTTAATAACTAACTATTAAATAATAATAGTAATTTTTAACAGTGCAGCTCAAAGCACGTGTTATTAAAGTAACTGCTATGTTCATTATATTCAGCGTACGATAGTTATCGATTTTATGGTACCGACTTTTATTTTTAATATTTGTTTGTTTTTTTGTATTAATGCTTTATTAAATATTGTTAGAAAAGATAACATCTTGTGTCTGGTATCATGCAACTTCCAAGAACACACGAACTTGGTAATTTAACTGTGTAAAGAGGACATAACCTCGCTAACTAAAATTATTGTAACAGATCTCAGTGTTACCAGCCTTGAGGTTAAAAGAGTTTCTTTAAAAATTGTTCATAATAATTATTATATTGTAAAGATATTAGTGATTGATTGTTTATTTAAAAGAGTTAATGGCATTTCAGAACTGTTAATAAATCTCAATTATTTTTACCAGTGGAAAGAGTTTTTGATTTCAAAATTAAAATAGTTTAATTTTCATAACTAGTTCTATCAGAAGGTGGCGGCAGAATTTGAATATTCATTATAATTCAAATCACAATTAAGCCCTTATTTTATTTTATTGTGCATGTGTATTACTTAGGATATTCAAGTAGAATATCCACATGTATGTATAAAGTGTATGTTGCAGCAGAAGCAGTCACCAAACAGAATATTAATAACATCCACATATGGTAAGTGGGGAGGTGAACAGTGAAGTGCTAAAATATTTTTTTAAATTGAAAGATTTAAACGGGAATACCCACACAACTATTACTAATAATCAACACTACTAATAATAATTTTAACTTAAACCAAACATTGAAAAATATTGAAGGATAACACCTTCAAAGAAATATAACGACTTCATCTACACTCATCTATACAAAATCTGTTTTGTAACAGATTGACGAACCCAACGAAGGGCTTTAATTGATATTACCCCGAATCTGTTTTGTAACAATGTGGAACTTTAAATTATGAAAGTAAAAGAAAATAGTGCGATTTATGACGCGAGTGATAAAAATCACAGTAACAGAAATTTCATTGCTTCTGTGTGGAGGAAAATTGGTGAAGATGTAAGCACTTCAGGTAAATTAATAATATTATCAGTTATTTAATCGTTATTATTTTTAAACTTATTTTTAATAAAGTTATTATTTTTAAACTACCAAAACAAAGGAAAATGACAACGAAGACTGTACATCACTAACTTATTTGAATAAACATTAAACATAAAATAAATGTTATAAAATCATTATTTTTATCACTTCAGCATAAATTTGACGTAAGTAAATTCAATTTTGCCAAGCTAGAAATCCTTCAGGCGTCAAAAAATAATCTTTGAGGAGGTTTCTTGTTGTAATTGCTTCATTTGTTCCTCTTCTCTGAGAGGTAGGTGGGAGGGACTGGCCATTTTCTTCATTCCAAGGAAACAGTTCTTGATCCAAAATAACATCCCTCGGGCTTTGTTGTTTTTTTATGAAATTGTGCAACACGCAGGCACACTTTATAGTCAGATCTGTTTTGCTGATATCAGTTTTTATAAATAACTGTAAAATTTCGAACTTCTTTGTAAGAATTCTAAAAGCGCATTTAACCGATTTTCGAGCGTGAGACAGTCTGAAATTGAAATTTCTTTTGCTGAAATCTAGATCCCTTCGTGGAAAAGGTCTCATTAAATTATTTTGTAGAGGGAAAGCTTCATCACCGACGAGGTACATTTCTGTTTCGTATTGAGAACCGGGCAATGAGAACTGGCCGTGAGGTACATTCAACTGGTGAGCGTTGTAAGCTTTTCCCATTGTAGATTGTGTGAATATCACTATCGTTTTCCTTTCCGTAAGCACCAACTTCGATCATAGTAAAGCAAGCATTAGCATCAGCAAGAGCAAGCAACACAACTGAATGAAAATGCTTATAGCAATAAAAAAGTGACCCAGCATTGGTTGGGCATTGTATACGGCAGTGTTTCCCATAAATGCTTCCAATACAGTTCGGCATATTCCTCATCACGACTTGGAACACACATATAACGTGGCTGGAAAGCATTCCATAAAGCTTTCGTTGTTTCCTTTACTATTTCATGGATGGTTGACAACAGAAAGTAAGAGAACTGTACGAATGACCAGTGATTACATACCTGTGGACAAAGAAAAAACAAGTGCGAATAATAAAAAATAAAATAAATAGTAATTAGTAAAGTGAAGCTAAATTAAATTAAATGGAAAACGTATTAAATTAATTAAGTACAGTAATTAAATGTATGTAATAATTCGTGTTTTTAGATTTTGTATTGTGTATAATTTGTTGTTGATTAAATGAATTAAAAACTTGTTAAATACCTTTTTTTTTTTACTGATATTACCTATATCTTTTTCTCTTTTTCTTTGCAGGAGACCAATTGAAGAAAAAATGGCATCAACTACGTTCAAACTACATGCGCGTCAAGAGAAGTGAAAAAAACAAACCCTCCGGATCTGGGGCAAAGGCAAAAACCAAATGGCCTTACTATGATTTGATGTCAAGGGACAAGAATCAAGGGACACTTCTGGTAATGTACAACAAGAATCACCGCACCAGCCACCTTCTTTGTGTGATGAACTCGAGTATGAAACCGGAACCAACGAAAACGTGCCGGAAGAAAACGTACCTACTGCGGCGACCAATACTGAAAATGGTTCAGCTGCAAATGCAGAACAGCCCGAGACTACAAATTCGACAGCTAGTAACAAGAGAAAATTTAAGAGGAGAAAGGAAGCAGCAGTAGTAGATGATGTCGATTTCCAGTATTTGTCAGAATTGAGAAAAATTAATTCATCACGGCCTGACGAAAATGATCCAGACAGAATGTGTTTGTTAAGTTTGTTACCATCAATGAAACAGTTGACTCCTGCTGATAACATGGATTTTAAATTTTATGCACTACAGTTTTTGAAAGGCAAACTGAATCCGACCTCAACTGCTCACAATAATTGGTTACAACCTCAACCACCTCAAATTTATCAAAATCAACACCAATACCGTCAGTGGTCAGAGAGCAATTTAACTTCTAGTTCATCAACATCACATTGCAGCTTCGTTCAGTTCAATGAGGGACTCTTCCCTCCACAGCACCAAATTAATTATACTAATAATTAATATGTTTCCAATTATTATTATGGCTTTTATAGTAATTATGTTGATTAAATAAACTTCTTCAAATTAAATGAATATTGTGCAGATTTATTTCATTAATAATTACCTGAGACAAATTGCGAGTCTTTCTTCTGCTATGATAGACTTTCTATAATTCGTATCCTGTTTCGAGATTTCAGGTCCCACCAAATCCAGCAGTATTACAAACAGTTCCTCACTCATTCGAAAAAAATTGTAGAATTTCTTCTCGTCGTTCTGAAGGTCAGGATGTAGAAGATGAAAAATAGCAAAATCCGGCCTTTTTCGATTTATTTCATGAATCCACAACCTACACTTTTTTTGTTTACGCCGTTGCCTTCTACGAAACACTATTGTGTGAATAATTGCATTCATGCTGGAAGCTCAAAAGCAAATGAGAGAAGATAGGAAAAAAGAGAGGGGATTTGGTTCGGATTGACTTGGTTTGACTCAGCTGGTGTGAAGGCATGGAGATCACGAATCAGATTCATCTTGATTCGGATTGATTCTGATTAATTCAGATTCGTTTATTGTGAAGGGGCCCTGAGTGGGTCTCAAGGCAGTGGCCTTGGCGCGACTTTTCAAATATGCCGATACTCTCGGCACACCACGATTGTAACCCCTGCAACTGGTAAAGACGGAATATTCTTATTTAATTCCCTTAATTCTTCTAACACATTCTTGGAAATAACTGATATTTTATTACCCATATCTACTAATGTTTTAATTTCCTTACCTTCAATAGTGACAATAACCTCTGTTAATCCTGTCTCTGGTTCCTGGTGTAATCCTACCTCCGGGTTGTCCTCTTCTATTAGTTTCTCTGAAATGTCAGCTTTAATTAGATGAGTTTGATAACTCCTTATATCCTGGACCCCGCTACCCCCTAACAATGGGTGGTCCTCTCCTCCTTTGTCCTCACTCATTTTCCTGTTGAGCGGCGGCACTACCCTGAGAGTAACCACCTCGACCACTGTTTGCATTTCCGCTGCCTCTAGGCGCTCCTCTGCTGCTGTCTTCTCCCCTCTGGTGTTGACCGTTTTGGTTGGATGCTGGTCCACTCTTCTGGCAATTCCTTGCCCTGCCGCATCTACAACAAACTGTTCTGAAAGAATAATTCTCGAATCGACAGTCCGGACACCTCCACCCGTCGCTTCTATTATTGTCTCCCCGTGCACCTCTATGTGCGGTCGTTGACCCCTTGATTGGTGATGTATTCCGTTAGTGTGCGATACCGGCTGACTCTGACGTCTACCCATCTCCCTGTCCCTTATATTCTGAAAAATGTCTAGCATTTTTTCCAACTCATTAATCTCGATAATATCGTGCGTCATTAATGTAATTTGTATTTCTCTTGGTAATTGCTTGCTTACATGATGTACAAATGATCGAAATGGCAACAGTGGCTCTAGATACTTCGCCTCATTGTGTAATCTCATCACATACATAGTCACATTATTACCGTTGGTCCCAAAATTACCGGGCCCCATAATCTTACTATGCAACACTTCTTGCTCTTCTTCAGACCAATATTTGTTCCTAAAGGCCCTCTCAAAACTCTGATATTCCACTCAATCTGTTTTATGCGCTTCCGCCCAAACCGCAGAACTCCCCTTAAAACATTTCATTATTTTCAACATCTTAACCTCCCAATTACTATTACAGAATTGATTAAAATCTTGTACTCTATTTAAAAATTGCATGGGGTGTACCCCCCTGCTGTCACAATTAAAAGATTCTATATCGATATCAGTATTCATGTCTCGAGTAATTACTACTCGCTCAGTAACATTATTAAGTTTCTGGCTTATTGCCACATTTAACTCCTCTTTTACATTGGTTATACTTTGCTCAATAGAAACAAACATATTATTACTTAAACATTCAAATTGAATGCTACATTTGTCAACAATATTTACTGTATTTTGTATTGATTGATTTCCATTTTAAAACTATTTTCTATTTCGCTTACTTTAATATCAGTATTAGCTTTATACATATCAACATCATGACTAACCTCTTCTATCTTATCTACAACACAACTAAACTTATACTCAATGTCAGCATTACATTCATGTATTCTAATCTCAAAATTTTCTTTTATTTCATTTAATTGTTCACCAACTTGTTCCTTTACAGAGTCTAACATTTGTTTATTTATGGTACTAATACAGCTGTCTAATTGCTCATCAATAGTACTCAAACGTTTCTCAAATTATTTTGCTAAAATAATAGTTTCTCAAATTGTTTTATTAAACTGGTATTATTGCTCATTTTTTCATTTAGTTCATTCAAATTACTTTCGAACTTAAAATTTTGTTCTTTCATTTCATCAAATTTAGTATTAAAACATTTGTTAAGATCACTAGACCTTGTATGCAAACAATCGTCATTAGCATCAAATCGTTTTTCGAACTTAACATTCTGTTGTTTCACTTTATCTCTAATATCATTCGACATTGTATTTTGTTTTCCTTTTATCTCATTAATATTAATTGTAACGGTACAAACTAATGAGGGTTTGTAAATTAAAGCTTTTTCACTTTTATTTAACCAGAGTATATTTTTGGTCACAGACTGTAGCTGCATGTAAGGCACAGCATGTTACAAAAATGCAAGTTATCAGCAAGGGTGCGTATTCCAGCGTACAAGCACACGTATGGGCCAACGTTCACACGGAAAAGTCACGTCTCAAAATTCCTTCTCATGCGGTACTAGATGATGTAAACTCCTCGAGATGCGTTCCACCAATCACGGGGCAAATTGACACACCACGAGGGACGTTTGGCCATCTTGAAACAGGCAGTCGGCATATAACATCTAACCCGCGCAGTTCGTGTGCGCGCGGTCCACTAAAACTTACGTTAACCTTAATTCTGACAAGCAAGTGAACAAAAATGGACTAAAGTCAACACGTGGTCGTCATGGATACAACTCGAGGAAAGTAATCATTTTAAAATCAACTAACCAAAAATATAATCAATTAAAAGCGCTAAATCGAGATTAAATGGGGTAAAAGGTGTGAATGGAAAGAGTGAATGAGCAAATGCTGGGTTGCCTTATACAGTATATAATTTAATTATAGTAAGTAGAGATAAGTTCATCATATCTAAGTTGCATTTAATGTGTTTAATAATATCCGATAACGGACTGCAACAGGGCTAAAAGTAAAAATACAAAAATGTAGAGGAGAGGGTGAAGGATATTTTATGTAAATGGGAGTATAACAAAGAATGTCACATTAAAGTATAATAAAATAATATTTTATTTCAACTTGCTATATATGTGTTAGAACAATCATTTCAACAACCAAACTTCATTTTCTGTGCTGATAAATTCGCTATACGAAAAAGGTTTTCCACCACTAGATGATCTGGCCCAGTAAACGAAAGTGCAAGGTAAGTGGGAGTTTTGTGTATGTTTAATATTTTGAAAGTAAATAAAAAGTTTACAATGGTGCAGCGTGACCGGGATTTGGGATAAAAATTATATTTATCCTAAATTGGCCTATTTCAAAGCACAGAGAATGGAATCTGGTTGGCGGAAATTGAGAAGAAATTACTTAAAAATTTACGTAATGGATACGTAATAAGGTGGTGTTGATAAATTGTGCATGCTTGATTATAAGTAAGGTTAAATAATTAGTCAATAAGCAAGTAAATAATAACAATAAAAAATGTCTGAGAACGAAAAATAAATCAATTAAATAGACTCAGCTATGAGTGAAAGTGGTTTTGGGTCAATGAACCCATCACTGAGTGTGAGCGAATTGGAAGATCAGTCAATCCAAACAGCTGATTCGAGTAGTCAATCAGTAACTGAAAATAATGTAACTGAGGCCATTATAATAAATAACGCAGATGCGAAGTCGACTCCTGTAGTTACAAAAATAAGAGAACCGTCATTGGCCGATATAATGAATTTTATGAGTAAACGTTTTGATGCCAATGATGAAAAGTTCGATAGAATAAATAGTCGTCTCGATGTTAATGATACTAAAATGAACGAACAAAATAGTAAATTTGATAAATTAAGTAATGACATTAACAAACTGAAAATAAAATGTGAACAACAGAATGTTAAAAATGATATTAAGTTTAAAGAACTTAAAGAACAGAATGTTAAGTTTGAGAATAGTATGAATGTAAAGTTTGATGATCTAAGTAATGCATTAGGTAAACTTATTGATGAACGTTTCCAGACAGTTATAAAACAAATACAAGATAACGTTACAAGAAATACTGGTAAGTGTAGTGAGAATGTAATTAGTGAAGCAACTGAGAACAAGGTGAGTAATGGGGTTAAAATAAGTGATGATTTTAATGGACAGATAATTACAAATAATATTGGTGGCAGTTCAAGTGCAAATAAAGTAGTAGTTGAAAAGGCAAGTGAGAATAATGGTGATATAATTAAAAATGGGGTGTTAGAGAGTAACATGGTGAATAATAATAGTGGTGATGAAGTTTTCGTGGAAATAGAAGGTAATAATAAGATGGTGGTTAATGAGAAGTTAGGTTTACAAAGGGCAAATTTTCCCTGTGATTTAAATGGAGTAAGGACTCCATTAATGATTTATGAGGACAGAGTTTCCTTCCGTGATTATAGAGACGATGTGTCTCCAAGTAGGTCCCCTAGTTCTCATGAGTTCCCTGGAAGAGCCAGGATGTGTCATGATAACGTTATGTTGCCTTTTGTGTGGATTGAGAGAGAAAAAGTGAGATGTTGTTATGGTGTAAGCGATTGTGAGAGAGTGGTAGAATTATTCACATTGAGAAAGAGAGAGATAATATTGTTTGATGTGATTAGAAGTTACGAAGAATTATTAGAGAAAATAAGGAGAGAGAGAATTAGTAATATTGTAGACTTACCTTGTTGTGAGAATGGTACAGAAATAAATGATGATAACGATGATAATTATACTGAATGCTTACCTGTACCTAGACGTGGGATATTAATAATAGATGATTCTGAAAATAAGGAGAGGTTAAAATGCTCAAGGGTGACAGATAATAATACTGACGGTAACGAGACCAGAATTAGTGACGTAGACAGGTTATATGATTTGATAATAATGTGGGACAGTCCAGTAGATTATTATGTGGGTACAAAGGAACAATTTGAAATATTGAAGAGTTATTATATAAATAATAATAATAATGTAATGAGTGTAAGTAAAGATGAAAATTGCTATGTGAAAGTCAGACTAATTTTCGATGATGGTGGTTAGACAAACAGTGAATGAACATTTAATTATTTTAGTTTATGGTGATGACTTGGGTAACTTATGTAATGAGGTGTGGTAAACAACAATATAATGACGAAGAAATTGTTGATAAATTTGTAGTGAGATTAATTGTGTTTGTGTTGTAAAATGTATTTTATGTAAACAATGTATGTATGTAGTAGGAACTGATTTCAATAATGATAATAATAATAATATTTTATCAGACTAAACAAATAATGAGAATAATTGTGAAGTCGATTATCCAAATGAATTGTAATTGTTTTGGAGTAAGACGATTAAAGTAACTTTGTGTTTTAAAAAACTGATTGAATTAAATAATTTGAGATGAACTAATTGAGTAATTAATGTTGTATAAATGAACTTTGGTAATAAATTTAAATGATGTTTCTGAGATTTGAACTTTATAAGAAATAGTAAATGAGTAAAGGTAAAATGTATTTAGTTGTAGGGTCATATGGTTATTGTGATGTATCAGAAAGTACATAGGGTTATGTACATTATATTTGTTGCAATGCATGTTTATAGTTTGGAGTTTATGATTAACCATATGATAGTAGGAATGTTATAATGACATGGAAGTAAAGTAAAAGAGTCTTATAATGACATTAAATGAAATGTTATCTAAAATGAATGTTGATAATAGATTTGAATTTGTGGAGAATTTAATGGTACAATAAATTATAAAGAATTAGAGATTGAGGAATAAAAGGTTCAATAGAAATTAAAGTTGAAATGTTTGTAAATTTTATTCAGATGCAAATGAGATGTTTATTGTAATGGAATGAGGTTTATATTCGTAACGAATGTTTGTGTTGTGTTATGTATTATGTTAATGTGTAGGAATCTTAAACATGAAGAGTATGGTTTAAATAGATTCCCCACTTTCGGGCGGTCACGGCGTCACCGAACCCTGACCATGGATTTGGATTATTGGTAGCAAGTGTGGTTAGGTAGATTGTATCCTAGCCAGACTTGTTATTATTTTCAAAATTGGTGACTTTAGAAATTAACCGGGGGGTAAGTCAGGGGAATCACCAGAACTATGGAACAGCGGCTATCATCGAAGGGGGTGATAGTGCCATGTTAAGGGCATATAAATAATATTTAGTAGGATTACTGGTGTCCTCGGACATCAGTAATGCCGAATGTTTTATAACGCTGAAACAAGAACGGTGTAGGCAGCGTCTGTACCCTAATTAAACTTCAGTTCTTGTGGATGTACATGGACGCTACAGTCCACCATCAGGAAATAATAGTGTGTGTGGAAAAGGAGCTGGCCGTTACAAGCCAGGGGCATAGATAACGCATCTATGCACAAGGTAAATATCTGAACCGGTTTACCCAGCAGGTGATTTACCTAATTGTAACTGGGTTAAAGGGGGGTATAATAAAATGATGTAGAGGAGAGGTAAATGAGAAATCAGTGAGAATTAATGACCGTAAAAGCGGTAAAATCAAGTTTACTTTGCTCTAACTAGAGAATTTGTTATTGATGACTCAATTACTGTCCTGTAATGGTTACTTTGTGCTTTGTAATTCAATGATTACTGATGAACATTCAGTTATGAGAATTAATGATTTAAATACTAGATTCAATACTGTAATAATTTTATAGTTAACAAGGACATTTTATGACTTATTTTATGGATAACTTTGTGTATTTGATTTATTTGTATTCAGTGTGCCTAGAATAAGGTTATGTTCACCTGTTAATAAGACATCAGCTGATGCATGGTGTTACATGTATAGTATATTTTGTGTACTCAAGTTATAGTTTCAGTTGGATGTATGGTAATAATGATTTTATTTCTTTTTATAATGTGAGACGTATCTTTATAAGCTTCGAGGCGACTGCGGTATTGCCATGTCGCTTCACTCCCCGCCCTCTCCGCCTTTCCCTACGCATAACCAAGTGTAACGTGCGACAACGCTGGAGGGCGAGGGGTGGGGAAGAACTGTTACTATTGCGTAACCTCGAAGCTTACACTGCTAAGTCCCGTACTATAGTAATTGTCAAAATATATATATTTCTGGAAAAAAAAAATTGAAATGTTAATAGTAGATTGTTTTAACTGATAGTGATTCGAAGGTCACAAAGATGATGGAAGCTAATGAATACAAAATGCAGTTAAGATAATTAACTGAAAGAGATGATTGAAATTAAATTAACATGTGAATTTTTTGGTCATGAACTTAGATTTATTTGGATAAATGATTGAAATATAAATAATTTATTTTTGATTTGAAGTGATAAGTCCAGATAAACGGTTAAAATATTTAAACAATGGAAATTAACAGAAAAGCATAATGCTAACAAATTGCTGGTCCTGTTAACTTAAAAGTAATGATGCTTATTTTGAGGTTAGGGTTTTGTGAGATAAGGAATGTGTATTGGAGTTAAGGTATTATTTTAAGATAGGAAAGCACATATGTACGCACCCAGTACTTTACTAAAGGCAATCCAGTACAGCTAAGAGGGGGATATATCAGTTGAGGATCTGGTTGGGTATAAGGCCAATTATTGATGTTTTTTAGTGAATGTTACAAGGTTAGGTGATACTGTGGTGAGCGCCTGTCTGGTTTTACGGTGTTGGGATCTCGAACAGAGAAGTCCAGTAGAGTCATTCAGGTACAGACATAGTCGCCGAACTAGGGGGGTAGAGTACCCATGGTTTAGTAAGGATTTAAGGGGGGTTGTTGGCACCAAATTCTCACTGGTCCTCTCAGGTTTTAGCAATGAGAGTTTTTCTGACCGGCGGAAAACCTCTCTTTGGGGGGTATTGTAATGATACAAACCGATGAGGGTTTGTAAATTAAAGCTTTTTCATTTTTATTTAACCAGAGTATATTTTTGGTCATGGACTGTAGCTCCGTGTAAGGCACAGCGTGTTACAAAAATGCAAGTTATCAGCAAGAGTGCGTACGAGCGCACGTATGGGCCAACGTTCATACGCAAAAGTCACGTCTCAAAATTCCTTCTCACCCGGTACTAGATGACATAAACTCCTTGAGATGCGCTCCGCCAATCACGGGGCAAATTACCACACCACGAGGGATGTTTGGCCATCTTGAAACAGGCAGTCGGCATATAACATCTAACCCGTGCAGTTGCGTGTGTGCACGGTCCATCTAAAACTTACGTTAAAATGTAGACCGACCGGCAGAAAAAGTGTACATAAACAATAAAAAAGTACTGGTTTTACTGTAACAGGCTCTCGAGCTTTAAATTTGAAAAAGTGATAAAAATGGAATTCAACTATCAATAAAAAAGTGATATTACATTCAAACAATAGTGCAACATAACAATTCGGCAGTGATAAAAAATCTAACAGTGAAACCTTAATTCTGACAAGCAAATGAACAAAAATGGAGTAAAGTCAACACGTGGTCGTCATGGATACAACTCGAGGAAAGTAATCATTTCAAAATCAACTAACCAAAAATATAATCAATTAAAAGCGCTAAATCAAAATTAAATGGGGTAAAAGGTGTGAATGAGCAAATGCTGGGTTGCCTTATACAGTATATAATTTAATTATAATAAGTAGAGATAAGTTCATCATATCTAAGTTGCATTTAATGTGTTTAATAATATCCGATAACGGACTGCAACAGGGCTAAAAGTAAGAATACAAAAATGTAGAGGTGAGGGTGAAGGATATTTTATGTAAATGGGAGTATAACAAAGAATGTCATATTAAAGTATAATAAAATAATATTTCATTTCAACTTGCTATATATGTGTTAGAACAATCATTTCAACAACCAAACTTCATTTTCTGTGCTGATAAATTCGCTATACGAAAAAGGGTTTCCACCACTAGATGATCTGGCCCAGTAAACGAAAGTGCAAGGTAAGTGGGAGTTTTGTGTATGTTTAATATTTTGAAAGTAAATAAAAAGTTTACATACTCATCATGTTACTCAAAAAATTCATTAATTCATCATTCAGTCTACTACTTTCTTTTGGTGACACTGGGGTTGACTGTGCCCCAGAATCACTCATTATAGCTGATTGAGTTAAACTACTTTTACCTTCTTTATTTTCCATTTTTGAATTATATAATTTACGTAAATTGTATATTCAAATATAAAAAGAATTTTAGAATTTAACCCAGTGTTTTACATTACCAATCATTAAAAATGACATAACCTCTAATCATAATTTATACAAATAACACTTCGTAATCTCTATGAATTATTCAAACAATACAAAAACGCCGTTTACCAAAACCTATTTCTGTACTTCAAGCAGGCCTAACTCATACAAAATGTATACAAGCATCCTGGCAGGGTCGCCGATTGTAACTTTACAAATAACCAGAAGAATACTTACCCCCGATTCTTACGATCTTATCTCGACTTACCTTAAAAAACAACCAGAAGATCCCAAAGCCCTCATCAAGGTCGCCACGATATTTTTAAGGAGCAAATATCGAATCCAATTGCACTCTCTCCAAAAGAAATAATTTAGCAAAACTAAATCCCCTTATATAAAAAACTCTTCCAAATTCGTTTAGGCGAGCTTTTGGTACAGAATAGGTTATGGTATACAGGCGTAATAATTACACTAACACATGGTTACATCCAAAACAAATCTTATTTATTTTAATCAAAAAACTTAATTTCTTTCTCTTCTTTTTATATGACTCTACAAAAAGTTATAAAACACAAAAATTCTATACGCAAAGTTTCATGAGCAAATCCTGTTTTATTTTATTAAACCCAATCTTAATTTATTCTTAATGTTGTGAAGATTATTACAACCATACTTAAGAGATAAAAAACATATATAATATAAAAAAGTTTGCAAACCAGTACTTTGCACTCTCTCTCTATCTCAACCCCCCCGCCCCCATTGTATTGAGATCTCATTATTTTGTTGATTTTGAATTTAATGTACTTTATTTAACAAAATATTAACATATTAAATGACATCAAGTTTTAAAAGTTAAAAATGAATTTTGGCCAATTAAGTTTGTTACTTATGTATTCTGTAGTCATCTCCGAGAGTTGCACCACCACTTGACACTCACTTTTTCGATAAAACTCCGAAATTTCTAGGTTCCAAACACTTAGATCATTGTCACCTCCACTGACTTGTGAATTTAAAAAGTTTTTAAAACTTCGTTACAATTTTAAAAATACTTCTCGGTAAGCGTAGGCGAGCCGGCACAGTGGTAGCGTCTCTGACTCACAATCAGAGCGTTCCTGTGCTGCCGATGTGGTGAGATCGAGTCAAGGTCATGGCTCGATTTGCTCGTCAACCTGCATGTACGCGGACAAATAATACGTACGTCTTCTCTGGCATACTCGTGCCAGATAAGTAACAAGGGCACACAATATACTACACACATAAACAACACTCTTCCCCCCACCGCACGGCTTGCCCCTGGGCGTGGGTTAGAGGTTGGCTAATTTCTCTCTGGCTGGGGTGGGGCGTGAGTTCTATTACAGCCGGAGGGCGCAACAGGTCTATGACCTAATGCCTGAAAGTGAAGATGATGATGACTTCTCGGTAAGCTTACCTGGCCGGCCCGTGGGCACTGTTATTGAACGACTGTACGGTAGTATGGCAAGTACAAGACTGGGCGATCTTAACTGGCGTGGGTATGCTAGCCCCGTTTTTCCAACACCGTTCAAACTGGTTTCAAGCGGATTTCCACCCGCGTCCTGCCCTGGAGCATGGTAACTTCTCATTGTTATTTGTCATCTGCAAATGTCGAACCAGTGACTTAAACTCGATGTCCAGAATTCCTTGCCTTATATAGTCTGTCTACATCGTGCTGTATTGTATGCGTCATACACGCTTTATCATAACTTCCAACACTTCCACCTCTCTACCTAGGTCTGTTCCCATGATTTTTATTATAAATTATTATAACATTGAAAATTACTATAAAGGACGGTTATACAAATTTTGCCCCGTTACATGATGTCTGATACCTATTTCAGTATTTATCTCTGGCTTTTCATATTTTCTAGCATGTCTGGATAAGTGTTGCCTGTAACTATTTGGTTCACAAAAAGAAATGATCCTATTATGAATAAATCGTACCACAAACCATACACTTGACCATACCCACTTTTTCAGAATAATGATTGTACTCTAGTATTAACATCTGCATCTTCAGTTCCCCAGTCCTCTTTTCGGAAATGTTTTCAAATCTTTGAAACTAATAAAATAAATGTCTGCATGTTGAAGACTTCTTATGAACAAAATAATATATTGTTATGATGACTGTATGGCTCATCGTGTTGTAGAGTGGAAACATAATAAACACAAGGCACAAGATGAAATCACAAATTACAACTTTGTAGTTAACAATAAAGCAGAGAAACCTGTTTACACAGTTCTTCAAGCTAATGATTGTCCAGTACACAGTAATATAACAAAGTATAAATATCACCTTATTATCACTGTCACAATAAGTAATACACAATAACAACAACTCTGGTAACACACTGTAATGTCGCAGGTCCAAAACTGAACTAATCCCGCTTCTAAATCCAGTATTTGTACCCTGGCTGCGTGGCATAGTTGTGACACATCTGGCATGGATGCTGATAGAATAATCGAGTATCATCTGGAAGGGGCTTTTTGAGTGGCCACACGTTCTCTATCCCCTCGTGTAGCACTGCCCTCTCCTTAGTCCTGTTTGTCTTGAACTGACAAACTTTCCTGTTCTGTTTATTGTGCAGAGCACCTTTTTCATCACCCGTAAACACATTTTCTTTGATTTTACTTTGCTTTCCCAAGTTGGTTCCAATCTCTTGCATAACATCCTCCTCAGCTACTTTTTATGATTATGTAACAAGTGTCATTCCATCTCCAAACTCGTCATTTCCATGTCTGATACATCTTCTCCTCCTGCTCCTACGACTTGCTTCTGCAACTGATTCTTCCTCTCCACCTCTTCTCCTTCTTGCTTGCTGTTGACTGTCACTTGCTTGATCAAATGGTTGGTTGATACTTTCATTTCAGCCTTCCAAAATTGTATCTTCTCTTGGACATTCTCTCTTAATTTCATTATAAACCCATAGGCATTCATAATGTCTGTGCCAGTGCCTGCAACAAGCATTTGGTGTCTAAACACGAGGAGACCCATCCGTGCATGTATGTCAGCCTTTCATAGCAGTGACAGGGCTTCCAGTCACACTCTGTATGGTACAAGAGATAAATTGAGGCTGGCAGTCACTGACTAAATCAGTAAATGTTAATTGACAGTGATCGCTACAAGCGATGACACAATCAATCGCTACTGGGAGGCTCGACGTCGAATGGTGGAAGCACCAAAGACGGGCGTTGGATAAGTAAGTAAATGTTAATGGTGAACTGTAAATGCTGCTGGTTTACCTTCAAAAAATCCATTAACAATCAGGTTTCCACTGGTCTTATGAAGCGTGGAGCTGTGTACTGTTCTCAAGCTTTATTTCTCCAATTGATGCATTCACGCCCTTCTATCTGTATTTTATTCTCCCAAAAATGTGCTTGAAAATGGCTACATTTTACATTTGTAACACTTTGATCTTCTGTCTCTTTCCCATCATTCAAATTATTGTGGGTCTCTTGATCCTTTGATTTGTTTGTCATGTATCATGTCTTTTCTGCCTCCAAGGTAATAGCAATGTGGTCCTGGGGTCTTGTGACTACAGTATGACAACATAAAGTTATTAGTATAACACCGGTGACTTGGAATCTTTAAAACTGGAGAGTGTGGACAAGAGCGTGTAGCTATTTCTATGTCGTGGCATTCATAATACTTGCCGTAGTCACTGTCTCTGGTGCTGTCAGTAAACATCTGCACAGCAAACTGCATTAAAAAATCCACTGTTGATTCAGGATAGGCCAGTCTATTCAGTTGGTTGATATTCGTTTCAAACTCTTCAAGGCTCTCTCCAGAAAGCTGTTGTCTTCCTCTCAGTTGACCGCATTACACTTCTTGCAGATGTTGATCACTCTACTGTAATTCTAGAGCTTTTGTTTCAGTTTGGCGTAGGTGTTCTAGCTCAGGTGGCACTTTCTGTGGTAGCTCTGTGGCGAGTCTTTTTAAAGCAAGAATGATAGAAGTTGGTTTGTCTTCCTTTGTTCAATGCTTGGCAAATGCAGCAGCTAAAAATTGCCAAAGCTGTGTCATCGAGGGAGTGGTTCCATCAAATGTTGGACCTTGATATGAACTGGCCCAACTGCAGGTAAAGCCATTTTCTCTGTTACCTTATTTTCTATCTCTACTGTTGATACCATTGGTACCATGGTATTGTAATTTGTTTCAAAATGCATGGCTGTATTTTTATTAACCACTTGCTTCACTTTTAATTTGCTTTATGCATCTGTTCCTGTGCTCCCTGCTTACATTTCTCGTCATGTTGTTCCTCATAATTGAGCAATAGTGCTTTCTGGCATTCTTATGTTTTTAGCAGGAATTCTTTCTGTCACTCCTCCATTTTCTCATCCTGTCATTTTTTCAGCGCTTGGTAAGCTTCTATCATTAGACTGGTATCCATTTTTGTAAATCGTTTACCATGCGCACTACTCTTCTATGAAGTGTCCTCTGTTTCCACTGTTAAATTTCCTATACCCAATTCTGACACTGATGATACGATGATCACATGGATCGTTGTTTTACAGTGGAAACAGAATAACTGGCACAAGATGAAATCACTTATTACAACTTTAATTAGTTAAAAATAAATCAAAGACACTTGTATATACAAATCTTCAAGCTAAAGATTATCCAACGCACAGTAGTGTAACAAATAATAAATGTCATGTTATTAACAAGCCGTAATACACAGTAACAACAACAACTCTGTTAACACATTCTAATATCGCAGATTCAAAACAGTACTAACACTGCTTCTAAATCCAGTATTTACGCCCTGGCTGTGTGGCATAATAGTGACACAATTGGCCTGGATGCTGGTAAAATAATTGAGCAACATCTGGAGGGGTGTTGTAAATGATGTAGAGTGTTGCGTACTTTTGCCACTCACACCACACATGCAGAGTGTCATGTAACTATACATGTACTCTTATTTCCTCAGCATAGCAATATATACTGTCACCGGACAAAAGGCTTGCCGCATGACGGCGCCAATCGTACCCTCTAGTGTTTTTGGTGGCCCTAAAAAGAACCGTGTGGCGAGAAGGCTGATGTTGGTTGTGCCGCGCTGAGATGTTCGGCGGCTGCGCCCGCTGTTCGTGGCGTACTGCAGTCCTCTTCTTCTTTCGGCATCGGTTGTAGAGTCAGCTGCCGGCCCAGCGAAATCCATCACTGGCGCGGAACTGGAGGGCGAAGACGCAAGAACGCCGGTTCTATTCTTCGGCCGTTCCTTCCGGCTGACTCCGCATCGATGTCGTCCGAAAGAGGGGAGGAGATGAAGTGCGTCCGATGGCGTGGCGATGAAGAGTGCCCAAAATTTTCTGCCGGCCCGGGTTTTATGCACTAACCGGGATCGCTGATTGGCTCGCTATGTCCACCGCTGGTACCGGAGAGCAGATGTTCGCATACCGCTGCCGTCGCAACTCCACCAGGTCTTGAATGCTCTCCGGTAGCCAGCCTACTGCTCTTCTCCAGATGTTGTGGAGGTGTCTGTTGGGTGCCATGTTGATTGATGTGCCGGCTGGTAGCTCGCTGGCGTGGCTGGATCTTGCATCCGCAAGATGATCGTGGCCCCACATTGGGCGCCTCTTGTCACCGGACAAAAGGCTTGCCGCATGACAAATGGCGCCAATCGTACCCTCTAGTGTTTTTAGTGGCCCTAAAAAGGACCGTGTGGCGAGAAGGCTGATGTTGGGTTGTGCCGCGCTGAGATGTTCGGCGGCTGCGCCCGCTGTTCGTGGCGTACTGCAGTCCTCCTCTTCTTTCGGCATCGGTTGTAGAGTCGGCTGCCGGCCCAGCGAAATCCATCGCTGTTGCGGAACTGGAGGGCGAAGACGCAAGAACGCCGGTTCTATTCTTCGGCCGTTCCTTCCGGCTGACTCCGCATCGATGTCGTCCGAAAGAGGGGAGGAGATGAAGTGCGTCCGATGGCGTGGCGATGAAGAGTGCCCAAAATTTTCTGCCGGCCCGGGTTTTATGCACTAACCGGGATTGCTGATTGGCTCGCTCCGAATGCTGATGCCGGATTGGCTTGCTATGTCCACCGCTGGTACCGGAGAGCAGATGTTCGCATACCGCTGCCGTCACAATACACAAGAAATAGGCTAATAAATAATCTACAACACTACAAGTTAGCGAGTGAGTGTGTGTGTGTATGAAAACATGTAGCATATACTATTTAAACGATCAGTAATTTGTTTTAGTATGCCATGCAGAAATGAATGCTGTTTTGAATAAAAACTCAGCAGACGTCAAAGGGTGTACTATTTATGTTGGCCTCTTTCCCTGCAATGAGTGTGCCAAAATTATAATTCAATCTGGTATCACAGAAGTGATTTATCTTTCAGACAAACATGCACATAAAGTTGAGACAATTGCTGCAAAGAAAATGTTTGATGCTGCTCATGTCAAATATTGGTAAGTTTGAAAGTATAACTATAATTAATAAGTTTTACTACCAGTGTGGGAGCTCTTTATTAAACAAAGGAGATTAGCCCATGAGTTTGTGAGTTCATTTCTGATAGAATGTAAAACTGAGAAGTCTCTTTGATTGCCCATCTTTGTCCACTTGTAAAATAGGAATTACTTTTATTACGTAACTTGAAAGTCAGTTTTATGTCAATAAAATGTACATATAGGAACAAATATTATGTATCTTCTTTTCAATTAAAATACGTATTACAGCAAAATTTTAAAATGTACAGCATTTCTGTACAATATTTCCTGTAGTTGATTTGTGCAGTATGAAATATTATTAGCAGATATCCATCTAGCTGCATTGCATCAGATAGGAGATGTACATGTGATATAAAAAGTAGAATTGTACAAGCAAAAGGAACATTTTCCAATGAAAGATCTCTTCTGGCATCCAGAAATGTATCCCTGGGAAACCAGGAATAAATTTATAAATAGTTTTATTTGGAGCACATACACCTATAGCTCAGAAACCTGAACTGTGAGGAAATTGGATATGAACTACCTTGAAGCTTTTGAGTTGTGGAGGTGGAGGAGAGCCTTAAGAATATCATGGATGGAAAGAGTACCCAATGATGAGGTTCTGAAGAGAGTGGGTGAAAGAAGGATTGGAACCATTGCGGAAAGATGGAGCAGTATAGTTGGTCACGTGCAATGCCATTCAAACTAGTTCACCACCCTGATCAGTGGAATGCTTGAGGGGTGTAGTAGGAGGGGAAGGCCTAGGCAGGAGTACATGGATGGGGTAAAAGAAGGAAGAAGGTATGTGTTGGTCAAGAGACTCTACAGGAAGGAAGAAATTGCAAGTCCATCAACCTCTGCATTGAGGAGGAGAAGAAGGAGATATTGTTATGACAGTCTCACTGATCGCCATATGGTACAGTGGAGAACAAAGTACAGACACCAATGAAGTCACTAATCACTAGCTTTAATTAATCACAAATAACAGTTTGTAATCAACAAATTATTCAACAAGTTTACATTCGTACAATTCCAATTAAATTTGTCCACACACACAATAATAATGTCAACTAATAGAGTTCCACACAATAATCACTTTTCACTAATAACCACTTTCTAACACACTCAGTAAATCGCCTGACATAAACTGATAAAAAAAAAACAGCTGCTGTTGTTTAAATAGATAGCGCAAGTGTTCCAAAATAATCCATAATATGCACCAACAGGCACTCGAAAACTGAAGAGCATACTTAATGTGGCCTTGAAGAAACATGCACCTGCTGGGGTAGGTGAGATACGTGTAGAACAACATTCTCCATTGTATGAGAATGTTCCGTATTGCATAACACTACCCCCTCCTTAAGCCTATTCGCCTCTGGCAAACTGTCTGAAATAATACTTGGCCAGGCGATCTAGGTGGACGACCTTGAATTTTCACTGTCCTTCCTGTTGAATCCGATAGACAACATCGTTTCACAGTGTAAGGTCCTTCCCAGTTCGTCTGAAGTTTAGGCGAGCGACCACGATGGTCCTTTGGATTGAACAACGAAACCTGATCTCCTTCTTGGAACCCACACCATTGCTGCGAATGTCATACCGAGTTTTCATTTTATCACTGACTATCTTCAGCTGTCCTCTTATCAAGCAATTCATATCTTGCAGTTGGTTTCAGGTGATCCGAACATCAAGTCCCTTGGAAGACAAATCTCCCACCCAAAAACTAATTTTGCTGGTTGTGTTGTGTACTGATGACCTATACACCATCAGGAATAGTGGTATACATTGGTCCCAGCCTGTTTGGTTCTCATCAACAACCTTCGAAAAAAAGGTGCTGAAGTGTCCTATTGAACGTCTCAACCATTCTGTCTGACTAAGGATGGATCGGCGTTATCCTAGACTTTCGAATTCCAAGTAGATGGCATAATTCTTTAAACACTGAAGCCAGTATATGTCATTGATGAACTCGCAAAAAGCAATGGACATCAGGTGATACGGCTACCTCCTTATCACGCCCATTTTAACACTGTTGAATTAATTTGGGCACAAGCAAAGGGTTACATGGCAAGGAACAACAAGAGATTCACCATCACCGAAATAGAAAGGCTAACCAGAGAGGGAATCGACTTTGTTACTGCAGGAAACTGGGCATCTGCGGTTAAACACACGAAAGAACTCGTGCACAAGCAGTGGGAAACGGAAGGCATCTTGGATGATCGTGTGGAAAAAATTATCATATCCCTCAGTTCCGGTTCCAGCTCTCAGGGTGAAGAAAGTGATTCGTCACTGGGGGTGGCTCCCTTGACACCATGAATGTGAGTAACTTTCAGTCAGCGTGATGTATTTATTGTAGAGCAAACAATATAATTCCTTTTGTTTAACGTTCACAACATCTGAATTTTATTTAGTTTTGGGTTTTAGCAATTTGTTAAACATTTATTAAAGTTAATTTCAAATTTTCCTAAAAAAATAATACTATTCGAAAAATGGAATGCATTGTGGTCTTCACTTCTAGCATTAAGTGAGCAAAATATGTATTTACAGTAAGTGTTTGTATTAGAATTCAAATGTAACCTAAGGAGATCTTTAAAATTATCGTAGTGTTTTATGTTTTAATTTGCTCAGTGTTGTTGGTTTTGGTGGTAATGTTTTGTTGTTGTTGTTGTGTTCCCTTCTCATCAAGGGGGCCGGAGCTTCAATTGTCGTTCAATGGAAATGAAATTTTAGAAATTAATCACGTCCTGCGGTCAGATAACGTTATGTTACGTTTCACTTTATCTTAACACCCATTACTTCTGAGCCACCGTGTACAATGTCACAGTGACAATGATTCTTTTAAGTGGGTATTATTTTCCACAGTCTCAAACGCTGAGCGAGGGAGCGGCCTCGGCCTAGCGGACCATGTGGCAACACAGCGCTCCCGCAGCTGTGCCGAGCCCCACATGCTTCTTATCTGTCAGAAGACGCAGATTGTTTTAATAGCACTGTAATTATAATATGGACAGTAAATATAACAGTCTTATTACCAGAGGTAACTTCAAACTGAGTTGTCAATTAAGAAGGCAAAATTACTTTCTTACCATGATAGACAAAATTAATTGATAGTATGGGTTTGTACTGAATAATAAGCACTAGTATGTAAAATTGTAAATAGGCGTGCAAGCTTATTATTTATATACCGTATATATATATATATATATATATATATATATATATTATAACGGAACCAAATATTAACTATTTGGGGTTATATGTTTACCGCATGCTGAAACCATATTTAAATAAAAATTAACAGTTAAAACTCCATTTGAATGTAGAGCATTGAAAATAATGCTGTGTAAAGCAACGCACACGTGGTCGTTATGTAAGCAGTTCGCTGTACAAGGAAGCGACCACACCCAAACTGTTAATTATTAATATCTCGGAAACTAATAAATAAAGGCGAAATCCAACATAGCCAAAATGTTTGCCGAGATATTAATAATGACGTGTGCAAATTTGATGCAATATAATTAACAAATGTAAGAGTTAATTAAAATAATTAAATAACTTCTGTTAAAATAGAGTTACAGTAAAGAGATTTTAGTATATTGTAAAGATAATAATTTGTGACAGATTGTATATTTTAGATTTCACACAACTTGATTTGCAACCAAGTTATTGCAAAATTAAATAAGTACAGGATATCCTTAGTGACAAACTGGTTCCGCCGGATAATTAATTATTAGATAATAATTCTATTCTCCGTCTGTGGGAACCAGACTTCATTCTCACGGACTAAGGGAATTCTAAATTTTATGTGGTAGGGAGAGTGTTTCGACCAATGAAATCATTTCATGCAGCCCCGGCCAGTGCGATGTTTTCTGGTGGAAAAATTCACTCTTCTGTCAGTACTCACGAAGTTAAGACGTAGTCCTTCGATCGTCTAGTAGCCAAAGCGGTGAAGATCAACAAGAAGACTCTACGTGGTCAACACACACGCGATTACGAACACACTAACTACAGATCATCTGTATAGCTCGTAATTGCTACGTAAAGGCGAGATACTCTTCAAGACATCAACCAAGCTTATTGTGTACTACCAGATAGTCATAAGCACGCAAGAGATCCACCCGACTTCAAGACCAGACTTCAAGAATACAGCAGAGAGGCCGTCTAAATCATTGGTTAACAGCTGACGAGCAGAGCGACCGCCGAACGAAGCACACACACACACACACTGACGTGCAACGTGCAAATCGACGGAGAACAGGAAGCAGTTCCAGCAGACAACAGCAGACGTTAAAATATTCACAAACAGCAGGGAAGCAGAGTGTTGCCGAATTTTGAACTCCACGACCGAATCCAGCAGTTCTAAGCAGATTACTTTCTCTAACCAAGGACTCGAATCGACGAGGGACAAATCGGAACGACATCCTCTTCAGTAACAGGAAAGCAAAATCTATTTATTTATTTTTCAGATCAAATTTTCTATTTTTCAATTAAAACATTGTAATTCAAATAATTCAGGTGCCAAACAAAAAGCAAAGACTCTAGTAATTAAAAAGTAAATTCGTTGTGATAACCTGTATAGCAGTTTAAGGTTTTAGTAAGTTATAGTTAAGAAATAGAAGTAGTATAAAAAGCGCTATACCAATCTTAACTGACAATCTAATCTTAGATCATAATGCAGTAGATCAGAAGTAGAATCACTAGAAATGAAATAACGTGAACTAGACTGTCACGTCTAATTTATTTTAACTAATTATTCAAATTAATTTTAGAGTTTTATAGGTTGTTTCATGAACACTTAGATTCAAATTAATTAAATAAATTTAATTAAATTCAAATCAATTAATAAAGTCAAATTTAAATTGCAATTAACTCGCAAAGAACGAGTTCAGTTTCTTTCAACTATTAGACAATCGAAAAACATCGATTCATTGTATAGACTATAAGAAAATTCATAACATTATAACCATTCTATTCTTGTGTGTTGTTGGTGTAATAAACAACGTTTTATTACCCCATATCACAGTGTTTTATTGTTGTACGATAAAGCCTACCAGTCTCACAAAACTCTCCCCCTTTAAAGTAACCCATTATGTGTGTTGTTGTAATAATTTGAGATTACTAGCTTGCGAACTTCAAATCCAAAATCCACACGCCCTAGTCGGAAGAATCTGCAAGATCAGACAGCAGGTGGGTACTCACACACAACATTACATTACAATAACGCGTAGTAGAAGTAGAGTTATAAATGTCGGCCAACGTGGGGCCCGACAAACGTACGTCAAATTGAATTCACGTTCCGAACAAGAGTTATAAATGGCTTGCCCGGAACGTGGGGCGCGATCAAATTAAATTAAATTAATTAAATTCAATTTAAATTTAATTTTCACGTGTTAAACAAACTTTGCTGTTTTAACTCGTAAAACAGCTGGCGTCCAACTAAACAATCCCCAAAGAGTTTTGTGACTGGTGTTTGTACAACAGTAAAGTTATTGTGTGTATTTGAAACTGTTCTGTGTATTTTAAATTGTGTATATTTGACATTGTTGTCTATTTAAAATGGATATGGATAAAATACTTAAACAAATACAGCAAATGAACGCGGAAATGAAACAAGCTAACGCGGATTTGACCGCTAAAATAGACGCGAAATTTGAACAAATAACAGCCAATGCTGACATAAATATCGCGGAATTAAAATCTAATATCGAAACACAAAGAGTTAATCTAACCGAAGCATTAGAACGCAGTAACGCTGACATAAACGCCGAGATTAAGCAAAGTAATAAAGAAAGTAGTAAAGAATTAACTGCGAAAATAGACGAAAGCGTAAATGAGTTAACCGCTAAAGTCGTTGAAATCGGTGAGAGTAATAAAGAGCTAACTGTGAAAGTCGCAGAGATCGGCGAAAGAGTAAATACGGTCGATACTAAAATCAATGAACGGTTTAAGGTTTTTGAGACCACAATGCAAAAATCGTTTATTGAACAAGTAACACGTATGGAGGGCCGGTTCAAAGACCACATAACCCGCTGTGAGAAACAGACACTAGAGGTTTCCAGGAAGGTGGAATCCCTAGAGGTAAAAATTCACGCGGACGTGACCGAAACACAACGACGAGTAGATAAATTAGACGCTTCAATTGTAGAGACGCGATCTAACATTGACTCTAATAAAGAGAGTGTTTTACAAACGTTAAGCGACGAGATTTTGAAAGTACGACAGGAGGTACGAAGGAGGTCTGCTCCAAATATTTTGGTACAAGGCCCTGTCGACGAGAAAAATCGTGTGTATTTTACGGGGGAAAATAACGAAAACCCCATTGAATTTTTATTAGCATGTGAGAGTGAAATGGCTAGAGTAGGTTCCCGACTAGAAGATCAAGACAAAATACAGTGGGTGGTTAACGCGATGCGTGATTCGGCGCGTAAGTGGTATAACATTGTACGCGATAGAGTGTCCACATACGCGGAGTTCAAACAAAAATTTGAAAGCCGATACTGGAACTCGCATACCCAACGACTTCTGCGCAATGAACTGGAATATGGCCGTTTTGACAAGAAAATGAATATTACCGCCGAAAATTATATAATCCAGCAGGTCGAGCGCGCGAAGCATTTAACCCCAGCATTTGCGGAGATTGACATAGTCACCAAGCTTGCCTACCATTTTAATCATAACATTAGAGTAGCTGTATTTACCCAGGGTATTCGCACGGTAGACGAACTCCTCATTCTAGTGTCCCAAAGTGAGACGGTTTTTGATTTTGGTGGGTGGCGTTATAATCCAGATTTTCGCCGAAATAATGAAGGGCAGAATACGCGACTACAGTACCATCAGCAAACGGATCAAAAACCGAGTACCAGTTCTACTCCACCCCAAACACCGTCAAAACAGCCAAATAAAACCTTTGAGTACAAGGGAAAACAAAATTTTGGTAGACCAAAGGGGCAGGGTAAGGGTAACGATGGAGCACAAATTAGAGCGATTCAAACGGTCGAATTAGCCAAAGCTGATACAACTGAAAAAGACAGCGACTCCCACGGCAATAAAAATTCGAACAATAAATCGAAAAGTTACCAAGCTACAAAAAACGTGCCAAAATGTGCATCCAGCAAGGACGCGCTATAAATTCGGCAAAATTGTGTAAATATAAGCATGTTAATTATAAGGATTATATATTGTGTGAAATGTGTACTTTTAATTATGTAACTTGTGTGCCCGTTAATAATGTGTTCCCACCGGATGTCAGGGATCCGTTGCTAGAACCCGGTCCCACGCGACAAAGGCCCGTGAGCGCGGCGTGTCCGGTGTTACACGCCTTTGTCAATAGCGTTCCCACGAGAATTCTGCTGGATACCGGTAGTGTTGTATCCGGCGTCAGTGAAAGGTTCCTGCGTACCAATAAAAAATATTTTCGTACGGCCCCATCACTCCCAATCAATCAATTTTATATACGAACCGCTACCGATACAAAAGAAAAAATTGACACTCAATACTATCTAACTATCATGCTAGACGAAGTGCAATTTGAAGTGTGTGTAGTGGCTATAAACAATTTAATATGTGATATGTTATTGGGGGTAGATGTATTGGAACAAATACGTGCGGAAATTAACACCAGTGAACACTTATTAAAATGTACCATAGACAATGTTAGTTACACTTTTAAATTGAACACACATACACACACACAAAACCATGGTGACCCAATTAAAATCACATGGCCACCAAAACAAGTAATTCACTATAAAGAATGTGAAGAGGGGGAGACCACCTTAGATTCCCGAACTGAACGGAGATTGTCGTCGCTGCAAGAAGAATTCAGCGATATCTTCAGTGAAGAACATTCAATCTCGTCAGTGTATGAACACAGAATCCACCTCTCAGAGCCGGAGAAGTTCATAAGGAGAATCTACCAGGTCCCTATAAAATACCAGGCCGAGGTCCAGCAGGAGATACAGCGGATGTTGGAAGAAGATATTATTGAAAGATCTAATAGCAGCTTCCTCAACCCACTGCTGGTCGTCCGCAAGAAGACTGGAGAAATCCGACTCTGCCTGGATATGAGGAACTTAAACAGTCTCGTAGAGAAAGAGTTTGACTGCGCACCGACAGCGGAGGACCTCTTCATTAAATGTGAAGGAGCCAGGTACCTCACGAAGCTAGATCTAACAGCAAGCTTCTGGCAGGTCCCGCTGTGTGAGCAAGATCGTAAGTATACAGCATTTATATTTAATAACAAATGCTATCAACACAAGGTGGTACCTTTTGGCCTTAGCACGAGTCTCGCTGCGATTGTAAGATGCCTTGAGAGAGCTCTAGGACCTGAGGTAGACCCTTACACGGTAATATTCGTGGATGACATCCTCGTGATATCCCGCACGTTGGAGGAACACTTCGAGCATCTGCGGAGCGTCTTCCAGAAGCTGAGGTTAGCAAACATCAAGCTCAAACTACACAAGTGCGAGTTTGTAAAGTCCCAAATGAAGTTCCTGGGACATATAATCTCAGCTACAGGTATCAGTACGGACCCAGAGAAGCTCAGGAGTATTATGGAATTCCCGGTGCCCAAGAACCTCAAAGCACTGCGAGCATTCCTTGGACTCACGGGATATTACAGGAAATTTACCAGCAAATACGCAGAATATACAGTCCCGTTGCTACAGCTGGTACGCAAAAATATAAAGTGGAAATGGGGTTCTGAACAGAACGATGCGTTTGAGAGGGTTAAAGGCCTGTTCCAATCTAATTTACAATTGTTCCATCCACAGCAGGGTAGGAAGTATGTAATGTACACTGACGCTAGCGAGTACGCTATCGGCGCCGTGTTGCATCAAGAAGACGAACAAGGTAGTCTTCATGTTGTAGCATACGCCAATAGGACGCTCAAAGGCGCTGAGTTGCACTATTGTACTTCCGAGAAAGAAATACTCGCCATAATAAACGCACTCAGAAAATTCAGACACTACCTATACGGTACACATTTCGAGATTCACACTGATAATCAGGCGTTATCGTTTATATTAAAATGTCGATTAGCAAATTCCCGACTAACACGATGGGTGTTAGCTATTCAGGAGTACTCATTCACGATTAAATATTGCAAAGGATCAGAGAATACCACCGCAGACACTCTAAGTAGATATCCGCCTGTAGAAAAGGAGGAAGTATATGAAGCAGCTGACGACGAGTTGAGAGTGTTAAACATGCAATACACTGTCGCGCCTGAAGCTACTAATATGCTACAGAACTTAGGACGCGAGCAGGACGATAACCTCGCACTCCTTGCTAAAAAGCTAATGTTAGCAGCTCACCCAAATCCTCACTATCTTATACAAGACAATATATTGTATAAATTGTTACAGGGCGAATGGAAAGTGGTATTGTCTCCAACGATGCTTGCGTGCATAACACAATCTTTACATATAAAAATGGCGCACGCATCTCCTGTAAAATGTGTCAAAATATTGCAGGAGGATTTTACAATAACCAACATGTACCGTAGGGTAAAGAAATTGCTAAAAACATGTTATCCATGCCAGACAGCGAAAGTACCAAACGTACACACGTACGTGCCCATGGCCAATGTGATAACGGAAGGTAAGGGACAGATGATCGCCATCGACTTTCTGGGACCATTACCCAAGGCTACCAGAAATCTAAAACACATGGTAGTTTGCGTCGATGTGTTTACCAAAAAAGTTAGCCTGTATGCGATCCCTAGGCCCACCACAAAGTCCGTTTTAAATATTATACTTAATAAGTATATCCCACAACATGGACCAATAAGGAACGTACTTAGTGACCAGGGAAAGCAGTTCCAAAACAAACACTGGGCAGCCACCCTGGAACGTAACGGTATCAAAGCAGTCCTAACCTCGATACGACGACCACAGGGAAACCTTGCCGAAAGGGTGAATCGGGAAATCGGTAAAATGTTCCGTATCTATTGCTATAAGGAACAAAGTAAATGGCCCGAGTTCTTACCGTTCTTCGAAAAGGCAATAAATGAAAGTTATCATGATACCACGGAATACACACCAGCAGAATTAGACTCTGGAACCACGCCAGAGAGGTTTTGGGATAATTATTTAAGTAAGCCAAAGACTTATAATCTACCTCTGCCGGTGCAATGTGAAAATCAACTTGTGAGGGAAAGAATAGTTGAAAAAGGGCGAAAAAGGGCAGACAAATTTAATACGACGCATAAACTAACGAACTTTATAGTAGGTGAAAAAGTACTGCTCAAGGCGAATCCTGTAGGCCGACGAGACATAAATGTGGCTGCAAAGTTCTTTCGTTTATATAATGGACCCTATCTGTTGGCTCAACAACTCGCACCTCACACGTTCATCGTTACGACTCTGGACCGAACGAAAACGATCGGTAAATTCCATGCGAGCTCTTTGAGAAAATACTTTGAGTAGCATGGCGATCCAAAGCGCGTCGCGATGAAATAAAAAGACTTTAAAAAGATAAATAGTATATAGAGTTAATAATAATTGTATTATAATAATTAAAATTAAAATAAGTAATTTGTGTTTTATAATATTATTAATAATAATTATAGATAACTTGTGTACTAATAATAATGTTTTCCTAGCGCGATAAATAATAAGCGTATAGAGTGAGCGAGAACAGCGGCAGGAAACAGTTACGTCACGCGATAACGACTACCTGACCCACATATGAAACTAGGTCAAGCAATTAGCCGCGCGCCCGGCGATAACGTTTTAAATACTGTCAGCAAAATTCTTTGTACGCATGGCATTGTATACAAATAAAGGCTACTACTCGTTTGAAAAACATTATACGCAATAAGTTGCAAATATAACATTTTAATACATGTATTTAGAGTTAAATTGTATATAATGCAATAACATTAACACTTGTGTACGTGTCTTCAGAATAAGTAATACAATGTATAGCTAGTAAGAATAATGATTACAGAATATGTGTGTAATGATTAAGAAAAAAAAAATAACTGTAATTATTACATTCATTATTTTTTTAAAGCGGGTGTGGGAATATATAACGGAACCAAATATTAACTATTTGGGGTTATATGTTTACCGCATGCTGAAACCATATTTAAATAAAAATTAACAGTTAAAACTCCATTTGAATGTAGAGCATTGAAAATAATGCTGTGTAAAGCAACGCACACGTGGTCGTTATGTAAGCAGTTCGCTGTACAAGGAAGCGACCACACCCAAACTGTTAATTATTAATATCTCGGAAACTAATAAATAAAGGCGAAATCCAACATAGCCAAAATGTTTGCCGAGATATTAATAATGACGTGTGCAAATTTGATGCAATATAATTAACAAATGTAAGAGTTAATTAAAATAATTAAATAACTTCTGTTAAAATAGAGTTACAGTAAAGAGATTTTAGTATATTGTAAAGATAATAATTTGTGACAGATTGTATATTTTAGATTTCACACAACTTGATTTGCAACCAAGTTATTGCAAAATTAAATAAGTACAGGATATCCTTAGTGACAAACTGGTTCCGCCGGATAATTAATTATTAGATAATAATTCTATTCTCCGTCTGTGGGAACCAGACTTCATTCTCACGGACTAAGGGAATTCTAAATTTTATGTGGTAGGGAGAGTGTTTCGACCAATGAAATCATTTCATGCAGCCCCGGCCAGTGCGATGTTTTCTGGTGGAAAAATTCACTCTTCTGTCAGTACTCACGAAGTTAAGACGTAGTCCTTCGATCGTCTAGTAGCCAAAGCGGTGAAGATCAACAAGAAGACTCTACGTGGTCAACACGCACGCGATTACGAACACACTAACTACAGATCATCTGTATAGCTCGTAATTGCTACGTAAAGGCGAGATACTCTTCAAGACATCAACCAAGCTTATTGTGTACTACCAGATAGTCATAAGCACGCAAGAGATCCACCCGACTTCAAGACCAGACTTCAAGAATACAGCAGAGAGGCCGTCTAAATCATTGGTTAACAGCTGACGAGCAGAGCGACCGCCGAACGAAGCACACACACACACACACACTGACGTGCAACGTGCAAATCGACGGAGAACAGGAAGCAGTTCCAGCAGACAACAGCAGACGTTAAAATATTCACAAACAGCAGGGAAGCAGAGTGTTGCCGAATTTTGAACTCCACGACCGAATCCAGCAGTTCTAAGCAGATTACTTTCTCTAACCAAGGACTCGAATCGACGAGGGACAAATCGGAACGACATCCTCTTCAGTAACAGGAAAGCAAAATCTATTTATTTATTTTTCAGATCAAATTTTCTATTTTTCAATTAAAACATTGTAATTCAAATAATTCAGGTGCCAAACAAAAAGCAAAGACTCTAGTAATTAAAAAGTAAATTCGTTGTGATAACCTGTATAGCAGTTTAAGGTTTTAGTAAGTTATAGTTAAGAAATAGAAGTAGTATAAAAAGCGCTATACCAATCTTAACTGACAATCTAATCTTAGATCATACTGCAGTAGATCAGAAGTAGAATCACTAGAAATGAAATAACGTGAACTAGACTGTCACGTCTAATTTATTTTAACTAATTATTCAAATTAATTTTAGAGTTTTATAGGTTGTTTCATGAACACTTAGATTCAAATTAATTAAATAAATTTAATTAAATTCAAATCAATTAATAAAGTCAAATTTAAATTGCAATTAACTCGCAAAGAACGAGTTCAGTTTCTTTCAACTATTAGACAATCGAAAAACATCGATTCATTGTATAGACTATAAGAAAATTCATAACATTATAACCATTCTATTCTTGTGTGTTGTTGGTGTAATAAACAACGTTTTATTACCCCATATCACAGTGTTTTATTGTTGTACGATAAAGCCTACCAGTCTCACAAAACTCTCCCCCTTTAAAGTAACCCATTATGTGTGTTGTTGTAATAATTTGAGATTACTAGCTTGCGAACTTCAAATCCAAAATCCACACGCCCTAGTCGGAAGAATCTGCAAGATCAGACAGCAGGTGGGTACTCACACACAACATTACATTACAATAACGCATAGTAGTGTAGTTATAATATATATATATTACATTTAATATTTATAATTAAATTTACCTCAAGATGTTATTTTTTTCCATTTTTGGAACATGTTTCGGGTACTATCTTGTACCCATCCTCAGCCTTCCGGTTTTTTTGTCTGGTGAAGTACATATGTGTTGTTGGTTGACTATTATTATTGTGGCTTCCTGTTGGCTTCTGGTATTTCAAATTGGTTTTATTGTGTGTGATTGTGGTGTATGTGTTAGTTTTTTGTGTATTTTCAATGTTGAGTGCTTTGAATATTGTGTCATGTTTTGTATTGATTTGTATTTGTTCAGGTATTAGTTTGTTTTATGTTTGTATATTTGTAAATTAATTTGTAAATAAATAATAACAATGGAAAATGGATACAATAAAAATACTGTGATCAAAATAGAAAATAAAATCAAATATAAAATAAAAACTGAACAATTAAGAATTACTCAAACTGAACAACACATAAATAATAACAACAACAAAAATGGGCCTCATTCACATACATAAATAATAAAATGACAAAACTAACAAAACTATTTAAAAACACAGATATAAAAATAGCATACAAAACTAATAAAAATAAATTACAAAATCTAAATAGCTCACACAATAAAGATAATACAACAACTAACGGCATATACAAAATTGAATGCCAAGATTGCAATAAATGTTACATAGGACAAACAAAAAAACAGCTGAAAAAACGTTATTTTGAACACCTAAATGCACACAAAAAAACCAGAAATATATAAATCCAATTTAGCCACACATGCAATAAACACAGGACATGAATTCCCAGACGTAACCAATGTAACACTAATAAAACAGATACCACACAAAGGCACCATAATGAACATTTGGGAAAATTTACAAATATACAAACATAAAACAGAAAACAAACTAATACCTGAACAAATACAAATCAATACAAAACATGACACAATATTCAAAGCACTCAACATTGAAAATACACAAAAAACTAACACATACACCACAATCACACACAATAAAACCAATTTGAAATACCAGAAGCCAACAGGAAGCCACAATAATAATAGTCAACCAACAACACATATGTACTTCACCAGACAAAAAAACCGGAAGGCTGAGGATGGGTACAAGATACTACCCGAAACATGTTCCAAAAATAGAAAAAAAATAACATCTTGAGGTAAATTTAATTATAAATATTAAATGTATTATTATACATCAAGAAACGGACTGTAGCAGAAAGTGACTATATATATATATATATATATAGTTTTTTTAGTTTACATAATGCAAAATGTTTATAAATTTGTCTAGAATGTTAAATTTAACTATCAAATTATATACCGACATATTACAAATTTAATTCTCCTTTTAAATAAAGGAGAGCATTTACATAAGAGCATTTCACATAACTCCAATGAACAAACTGGACTGAGTGTGTAAATGGCCTGAAAGTTGAACCATAGTTGATCAATTTAACATAATGTTACTCAAGAGTCACAGCACTGTGCCAGACACGGCACATGACAAAAAGTTGTGCCTTATAAAAGGGGCCTAAGGGGTAGGTGCCAACTCAACTAACCAATTACTGGTTACACAACTATATACATTTTATGTTTTTGTAGAATATACATAATTTCTTTTAATACTTTTAGGAGTATTGTTATAGACTACATACTAGAGCTTCAGTATACGAGGGGGGACCCAAAAGTAACGAGAATCTTTCTCTGGCAGTTGGTAGAACGCTAGTTCCGACTTCTCCCACTAGGTGCCTTCACTAGACACCATTTTATATCAGTTGCCCTAGCGGCATTGTTGTGGAAACATTAGCGCGGTCAGTGTGACTATTTTTTGTAAGCGCTGTTTCACGTTTTCGGCGATTTGTCAATGGCAGACATTAAATACCAACGTGCTAACATCAGGTTCTGTTTCCTGTTAGGGAAATCAGCAGCAGAAACTGTGTTGCAATGCTTCAGACGGCTTATGGGGAGGAAGGTTTGAGCCAGGCAAGGATTTATGAGTGGTTTTCTCGTTTTAAAAGTAGTCAATGTTAATTGAAGACGAACCACGACCGGGACGTCCCTCGACTTCCAAAACGGACGAAAACATTGATAAAATCCGTGTTGCGATCATGTTTGATCGTCGTAGAACAAACGATGAATTGGAGGAAATGACTGGAATATCCTGGAGTTCATGCCAACGAATTTTGACTGAAGATCTGAAGATGAAACGTGTTGCAGCAAAATTCGTTCCGCGTGTGCTTTCTTGTCGGCTCAAAATCCTTGCCTGGCTCAAAGCTTCCTCCCCATAAGCCGTCCGAAGCATTGCGACAGTTTCTTCTGCTGATTTCCCTAACAGGAAACAGAACCTGATGTTAGCACGTTGGTATTTAATGTCTGCCATTGACAAATCGCCGAAAACGTGAAACAGCGCTTACAAAAAAATAGTCACACTGACCGCGCTAATGTTTCCACAACAATGCCGCTAGGGCAACTGATACAAAATGGTGTCTAGTGAAGGCACCTAGCGGGAGAAGTTGGAACTAGCATTCTACGAACTGCCAGAGAAAATTCTCGTTACTTTTGGGTCCCCCCTCGTATTGCTAAACTTACAAGCTATGAAAACATTATTTATTCTTATTTGATTTGTTGTTTCTGTTTTGTTTTTAAGCATTTTCAAGTTATATATGAATATCTTGCTTGTAAACTTCCATGGTTTTGTTAATAATAACAACACTATTTTTCAGTTTAACACATGTCATTTTATTTATTTTAAAACCAATTGCGCATACTATGATGAGCATCCTCAGTGGTTTGACTAAGACGTTATTGTTGTACGTTATTATGATATTGTTATAATCACTGAGGATGCTTCATCATAGTACGGGCAAAACGTTTGGCTTTAAAATAAATGAAATGACATGTGTTAAACCGAAAAACAATGTTGTTATTAGACAAATATCTGTCTGCTTCTCTCCCCCTCTATATTTCTTCAGATAGAATTCATGGATTCCTGGACCTTCTGTTATGTATCCATATACTCTGGTTTCTCTTCTGTATCTCATTATTGTCATTCCTCTTAGCTTGAATGTTCTGATTTATGGATTGCATGAAGCCTATTTTTGAAAATAAACTTCTACTAATTTCTCCCCATGCACTGATCTGTTCTTCCAGCTCACATTCAACTGGTCATTCTGTTTCTTATGGAGCAATTTTGCTCATTCTTTTAAAGCAATTTACAATACATTTTCAGAAACTGCTTTATTGAGTTGTATGAAAGAATTTGTTTATAACTCAAGAAAGTGGTATTTGGTATTGTTTTGTACATACTGATATTATTGTCTTAAATATTTATTATATACATTACAAAAACATTTAAAATTCTGTTTCACTAATTATAGTTTGTAAAGTTGTGTTCATAATTTAGCAGAAAAATTAAAACCTGAGATCACAAAAATTGGGAAAAACTATGTTATTTAGTGCTTGACCATAACAGGTGTCTGATCAGATTAACCAATAACTAGGTACTATTGTACAGTAATATAAATTTATCACTATTAACAACATTATAACTGAATTTTGAGAAGCACTTACTATAGTAAAATCTGTTTGTTTCATTAACTTTTGACAGTAGATGGTTTGAATTACAGGCAGTATAAGCCAAAGAGTGGACAGATAGTGATAAACTTCTCCGAGATTAACTGGAATGAAATGACTCAACTGCCTCCAACTCCAAGAAAAAAGCAAGAGAGCTGACATGCTAAGTACCCCTGTGCATGGTACTATGTAGTTTAGATGAATCTTTGTTTTGCAGTTAATATTTAAATATAAATAATAGTGGTTTAGTAATGTTGTGCATAGTTAGTACAAATATAGTATATAGTGATTATTCAGTGGGTTCACAATTCACAAAGAAGTATATGTGAAGATATTTTCATATGACTATATTACATTTTAATTTTATGTGATAATTTGCTAAAAAGTTTTTAAATATTATGAATGAGTGTATATTTGTATTTCACAATGTACTTAAACCAAAGTGATATATTTTATCTGTTTGCCTAGACAATTTGTAAGTAAATAATCAGAGCAACCAAATTAAGTTATTATACGAGCATGAATATGTACATTTAAGAAACATCTTGTTATTTTTATAGTAGTTAATATATTAGTAATTATTATGCTTACCATTGTAATTAGAAGGATGCGCTCTCATTAAGATGGACTTTTTTCTCTGACAAACGTTATAAATATTGATTTGTCAGATATTTTATCTGTTGTCTTGATTGTTCATCTCTTCTTTCACAGCACTATCACTTTACTAAAAATGAACTTTATCTTGTGAAAAACTTACTTTTTTCGTCGGACGCGTTTCGGCTTAAGTATCCGCCTTCTTCAGCTTTTAGTCAGACTGCCATCATTTCGTAACGGTTTTTGTGTGGAAGGTGTAGTGGGGGTGGTGTGTGGAGGAAGGGGATTGGTGCAGGGATTCAACTTGATGTTTGTTTTTTGTAAAATTGTGTTTTGTTTTATTGTTTTATTACAATTGGATTATTACAATAAAACAAAACACACAATTTTACAAAAAACAAACATCAAGTTGAATCCCTGCACCAATCCCCTTCCTCCACACACCACCCCCACTACACCTTCCACACAAAAACCGTTACGAAATGATGGCAGTCTGACTAAAAGCTGAAGAAGGCGGATACTTAAGCCGAAACGCGTCCGACGAAAAAAGTAAGTTTTTCACAAGATAAAGTTCATTTTTAGTAAAGTGATTTTATCTGTATTTTCAAACTAAATGTGTTACTTATGACGTAGCTTATATAGATGATATAATATTTATAATAATGTGAATATGATATTCTTTTTAATAATTAATCAGAGAGCACACAGTACTGTTCAAATTACACTTTCCTTGAAATGAAATGTTGTAAGTTTTTTATACAATTTGAAATATAAGTGAAGCCTTCAGTACAATTACAGGCACAGTGTGACAATTTTTGTTCTTTTACAAATAAGCTGTGAAATTAATTATAATGATAAATGCTATCAAAGTTTTACTACTGCTAACCAAGTGCTCTAATGAAAATAAATAACAATTGCATTTACAGGAATGTAGAGTAAGTTGACTATTACATTTAGTCAGAAGTTATAATGTTGATATTTTATAGAACTACAAAATTATTTACAGAGCTAAATATAATACTGACAATATTTTTTGTATAACATTCGTAAGGCAAAATGTTTTTCTGTCTTTTTATATATGTGTGTGTTCATATTCTCTATTCATGTTTTATTCAAGTAGAAAACATGCTTGCTGTCACAGGCAGATATGACGTTGATTCAATAAAAACTGCCCATGATGAGTATCTGTAACGTTAATACACTGTATCTTCATTAAGAAGGTATGAAATTACTCTTCAATTAGTAATTAAATCAAAAACTCATTTAGCTTCAATATGATATTGTTAAATAGTTTAATTTCCTCATTATATGGGGTGAATAGAATATTGGCTTATAAGCATCTTCACATATAGAGCAGTCATTCTATACCAAAAAAAGGCAAAACCTTGCAAAAAATGAAATTTGGTTAAAAATTTGGAAATATGACCTTTAACTATGTTGCATTCATTTTAAAAAATCTTTGCACCCTAAGTCCTGGACTTTTTTCCACCCCCTCTTAAAGGGGTGAAAATCAGTTTTTCTGCATTTTCACCTATTTCTCTTCATTTGTTCTTAAAATGATCCAAATAAAAATTGTAGCTGATAAAATTCTGCGTATTTTTATTTATTTTTTATTTTTTGTACGACCAAGATTCGCCGAGTTATGAAGATTCAATTGTGTCATATTTTTATGACATTTGCTCATCCGGGAAATTTGGGTGTAGTTTCTTGAAGTTTTCAGCAATTTCCTACGTTTATTCGAAAAAAAATAATCAGATAAATGTTATAGCTTATTTAATTATCTACAAAATATAAATATATATATATATATATATATATTTTTTAATTCACAGGAGTAATTTTCCATCTCTCTTAAGTGTAAAACCAGGAGCTGTTGGAATCATAACAGGTTTTATTAATTTCTTTAAACACTTGTAATAATTATGATTTTAAAAAACATCACATGGTTACATGAATTTGTAAGTCAATAAATGAGGTGCACATATTATTGATTGTTATGTCTAAATATTTAGTATGTACAGTATATACTAAATAATTGTAAATATTATAACGTAAATAGTTATAGATGATATTATACTGTCTTGTTTGTATTTCTCCTTAAAGTCACACTGTCGGGCTAGCCAATCTATAATGTATTATTATAGATGATGATGTTGTAATACTGTGTAAGTATATGATTGTATCTATAGTTGTAGTGTGCTTGCAGATACGCTCCGGTATCTGCTATTATGTTGTTTCTATAAAAACTGCTCCAATTATAACTATTAGGAGTTATTAGTGTGATTGTATAAGTGTTTATGAAGATTTCACTCTTTCAATTTAACTAAGTTTCGCGCACTTGTTTGTTTTATGCCTCCCTCACTTACCACAAGTATCCGTTTCAGTCCTGTTCTGTGACGGTTGTTGCTGAAATACATACATTCAAAATACGCACAAATATTCAATTTGAATATTTATAACAGTTAGTACACATATGTAATACTTTAAATTTCTCTTAGTTTGAATTCTTCCGCCACCTTTGGGTAGAACTGATTTACAAGAAATAATTTAATTTCTACTTGAAATGATACTCTTGTTCATTGGTAAAGAAGTGTAGGTTTATTAACAAATTTTAAAAATGGCAAATTTCAAGAAAAAAACAATTAACAATCATTTAGACTAATAACCCTTTAAATAATAATTACAATTGATTAATTTTAACATAAAACTCTATCCAGGCTCAATGCTGGTAGTCAAAACTGGTAGTCCTGTCTCTAATACAATAATTTGAATTTATAAGGTTATGTTTTCTCGTTAATATATTATCAGGTTGTTAGGTTCTTTGAGGATCCATGATATCAGTGTCAAGATGTAATATTTATAGAACTAATAAAATTAAACAATGGTTCAAAAATAACGAATAAATATAAAACAATGAGATTTAATACCATATGTATGGTAAGTAAGTAATTATCGTACGTCTGTATGCGCACGCGCCTTATAACTTTCTATAGCCAGTGTCAGACTCGTGGCTTGTACAGTTTCAATATCTCGTTTTATTTTCAACAATGCATTTGATAAATATATATTTTCAAGAGAAAAAATTAATAAAATACAAAAAAAAAACTCTTGATATGATTTCTATTTAGTTTGGAAACTATTTGAGAACAGATACAACAGTTAAATTAATAAGCTACCGCTACCAATTTGAGGTTAGCGATCACAGGTAATGCTATTACAGAAAATGATTTCTTACTGGTTAATATTTCTTAATTTATATTTTTGAACATAATATTAGTAACCTTTTAACATGTCAGTGTTGCAAACTGGTCAGTAAAGTCAGTAAAAGTCAGTATTTTTGAGCAAGTCAGTAAAAAGCCAGTATTTTTTAAATTGGTCAGTAAAGTCAGTTTTTTAAAGCAGAATTTAGTGGTTCTTAAGAAAGGGTTTTTACTCGATACCGGCAATTCATTTTTTTTATTTTCTTACTTTCTAACATGATAATTAAAAATTTTGTTGTCAGAAATAAATAATTAAGATTAGGTATGAAAAGCAGATTGTGAGATTGGTTTAAGACTCCTAGAACAGTGGCCAGCAGTCACGAAGTATTTCATGGTATTTGTGCCAAAATATAAAAGTGATTTAATGATATCATCCAAATACAAGAACATTGTTAGTCTTCTGAAAGTTAACACAATGAAAGTGGAAATAAACTTTGCTTGCTCCAGTGCTCACATATTTTCACAGTTTACTGGTCACTTTCAGAAAGAAGAACCTTTGATTCACCTTCTGTATGATCACCTCAAAACTCTAACAAGCAGACTAATGACTCGTATATATCATTCTGAGGTTATCTTCTCGTTAGATTCCTTGAATGATGAGAAAAGTTTTCTTCCTCTTAAAGAAGTAAACTGTGGATTAGATATAAAAGAATTACAAATGTTACCAGAAAAGGACAAACTTGCATTTCTGCTCCAAGCAAAAAAGCATTTCATTGCTAGTTGTAAACACATTTTTACCAAGTCTTACGTCAATACCTTTATTGAAGCATTTTGAATGTTTGATCCCATCCGAAAGAACAAAAGACAATAGTTGGAAGTCCATCGTTGAAGTGGCAAAAGCATTGCCTATTGATCTGAACATAGCCTCCCTTATTGATGAATGGAAGTTACTGAGTTTGGAAGAAGATGATCTCCATAGCAAGAGCAATCGCATTGATGTTTACTGGAACCAGTTTTTTAAGAAAACTGATAAGGCAGGTGAGATGAAGTACCCACTTGTTTCTAAGGTTGTCAAAGCAGCTTTATCTCTTTCTCATGGTTCAGCAGATGTGGAAAGAGGCTTCTCAAGCTCACAGAGAGTTATGATCTCTGATCGGGCAAGTATGTCTGAAAGAACTCTGGATGCCTATCTTCACGTTAAGATAAGTTTGCACATTGCATAAACTCTATGATGGAAAAGTACATTTGGTTCATATAAACAAAGAGCTCTTGAATCTCGCTCAGTCAGCCTATATACATCATAGGCAGTACCTAGAAGAACAACGTTTAAAGAAAGAACAGGAAAAGAAAGAAGAAGAAGCTAAGGAGAAAGAGCGTATTGCCGAAAACGAATTAGAGAAAAAACTCTCAGCTGAGAGAAAAGGTATTGATGATAAAGAAGTAGTATTAAAACAACTGAAAAGTGATGAAGAAGAGAAAAGAAAAGTAGCTGATACTCTTTTAAAAGATGCAAATGAAAGATTAAAGCAGGCTATTAAAAATAAGGATCTTGTTGCGGCTAATGTTGCACAGGCAATCCTGGAAAGTGCTCAGAAAGTTAAAGAAGAAGCTGACATAAAAAGACATGATGCGGAAAAAATTCAGAAAAATGTTGAGAAAAGAAAATCTTCACTAATTACTTCATTTTTCAATAAAAAACCCAAGCAATGAGTTTCAATTACAATTCTTAAGCAGACTGATCATAGAGTACCAAGGATATACGTTCTCTTGGTATGTACATTATATTATTCTAGGAATATTTAAGATGGGTAATTATGTTATAGTTTTATTAGATATAAGATGTAAGTGAAGCACTGAATAATATGTCAGTAAAATAAATATACAAAATTAACTTATAATAGTGGCAAGGGAAATTGGCCTGAGTAGCTGTAAACCAGTTAACAATATGCCTGCTGATTTTACTTGAACAATGTTTAGTTTTTAATGTTTTTTAATAAGTCTCAAACTAAAATAATGCCGTTGTATGTTAGATTTTGTTTTACAGCTGCTCAGTGGGGAGAAGGGTGGCCAATTATAAAAAATATGTTGTAAACTGTCTCTAATTACTTGTAAATTAATATTAATATGGTCGATGGAGGTCAGTAATTAAGGTCAGTTATTTTATCTTAGGTCAGTAAGAAGTCAGTATTTCAGTGATTTTAGTCAGTAAAATCAGTAATTTAGACCTCAAAACCAGTTTGCAGCCCTGACATGTTACTATTAAAATTACTTTATACTTTTGTACGTACGTTAATGTTATTTATTTCAAAATATCGAATAATCAAAACAAGTTTAGTCAAAAGAGCGACTAAATGTAAACTCTTGTAACTAGTAATAGTTACTTTAAACATACTTTAATAGTTATAAAAATTAATTAAAATATTTAATTAATATTTTAATGAATAAAAAATTAACATTTCTTGAAATTATAATAATTCCATCATAAGTTTGATACTGCGCTAATAATGACTCGCGTAGTATCAAAATGTCTAATTCAAAAATATTATTTCTGAAAATTAAAGTTATTCAAATAAAATAATGTACTCCCTGATTATAATCACAACACACGCGAGTACGATCGGGATTATACACTATCGTACTTATTGTTCGGTAATCCCGCACATATCACTCGGAAGTGTATTTGTTGTGTTAAGGTTACGTCTGTATATTAACTTTATGTCAGTGTACGCGCACAAATTTTAAAATAATACTTCTTCATGACGTGGAGTGGCGTGACCTATTCGTCTGGAAGCTGTTCTTAGACTGTTACAAATTGCCAAAGCGTCTCTCTCGTTTCTGACAAAATGCGTTGATTTGATTGGCTGTCATCACTATAATCTTCACCCCAAAGGCCCATGTTTTATTAAAATATTTGGTGTTTTACCAAATTTCGATTTTGGGTCCTGGTTTATGTGACGTAAGCACTAGTGTAAAAAATACTTGAAAAGTTAATAATTACAGTAACTTCCTTATTGAACGTCCTATCGTTACATGAGTTATGTCATTGAATTATAGACATTTTCCTCTTTAATTTGAGTCTAAACAACACTATTTTATTTACATTGCTTCTCTTAAAATAATGTTTTTATTAATTATCTTGGCGTTTCTTATTTTTATAAGTTTTTGACACCAAATTTAATTATTTTTACTAAAAACACTTTCTAAATAAACACTTGGAGTCCATTTCTCACTTGGTTTGATTGGTTATTTGGAAATAATTATTTCCTTAACAATAGCTTGTTTTAGCGTCATTAGGCGTCCATCTTGGTTTTCATATAAAAGTATTTACAATGAATTCCCTTATCTAATACAAGTAATCTTGTAATCTAATAATACTAAAACGATTATTTACATGATTTCACATTTAAATATCCTCACATGATGGTATTAAACATAATACACATACTGTCTCCTTCCTCTTCTAACTTTCTCATACAATTGTCAATATAATTTTAGTCTTTTTCTAAGTGAATTATATTAAGTATGAAATGTCATTAGTGTACATACATTGTACTTAGTGTATTACATATATTGGTTAGCTTCTAGCTAGTTTAGTACCCTTCAATTCTCTAATAATGGGCTTGTTCCTATGGTGTTTCAACATAATGGTTATTTATTTTTCATAAAAACAATACTTAAACTGTTATTGTTACATTATGTTTGTGTTTCTACATTGGTATTAGACATTACTCCTACTTTTGGTAATGTTCTCATTTACTCTTAGATAAATTTATATGTCATATTTTACCTAAGTAATTTACTTGACATGGTTGGTTTATTTGTGATTTCTGTCACTATGGTCAGTTGGTTTCTAATTATTTGCATATATACTGACTGTTTTTATAGTTCTAATCTGTTCTCAAAGTTGTATTGATTTTCCCTCTAACTACTGGTAATATTGTGAACAATCTGTGTTTAAGTTTTAATACACTATTTTCCTTAACTAATGGGCCATACAGTGGTCCATCTTACATCTGATTGTTTGTACATGGTTAGTTAGTTTACATTATTTTGTTTATAATACTGTTGTTTTTATGTTAAAGATCTGTTCTCAAACCATTACCAGATATTAGTCTTACTACTGGTAATATGGTTATTCAGTTTAGTATTGGTTTTGATATTGCATTTTGCCTATTTGAATTGGCATATTTGTTGCATCTTTGCTATAGCTGTCTGTCATTGTATTTGATTGGTTTTATTTACATGGTTGCATTTTAATGTATTGTCTATTAGGATGTATTGTTATTTATAACAATTCCTTAATTGATATCACTGTTGATAATCATTGATTTTCATTGATATTTCTGGTTTTCTGTTTAACAGGTACTTTCTCTATGGGTTATGTAACAATGTACCATCTGTTTTAATGCAGTATGTCTCTACTATCTACATGGTATCAGTATGGTCTTTCACAATAATATTTTACTTATTTCGTGACACATGTTTACACATTCCTTCTTAAACATTAATACATATCTTATTGTATTATTTATGATACTTTTCTAGTCATGGGTTGAATTCAATTCAATTCCTTTTGTTTGATACAATGGTTTTTTATATTGTTGTCAGTTCTTTACCAAAATAAAACATAGTCATATTGTTCCATTTTGTTTCATTTTGGTGGACTTATGATTATCTGTGTTAATCACAACTTTATTAAATGCGTCACACTCATTGTTCGTGTCTATTTGACTTATTTAATATTTTGTTGTTTTCATCATGGAATTAACCTATCTTCATATACTCATAAACTTCCTCACTATAATTATTTGTGTGGTTTTATTAGTAGAAATAGTTGGTTATTCACATGTTTCACATCTATTAAGTACGCACTGTTATTGTTTGTGTTTCCTTAAATGCTAATCACTGTTTTTCATCCTCACATTTGATAATCATTATTTCACTTGTCACTTAATTAGTCTTTGGTGCACGTGGTTTATGTTGATTTCTGGTATGATTTATTCATCTTCTTCTCTCTTCTGAATCAGCTTTCTTGTCCTTCTTCTTTCTTGTTATCTTCATTGTAGTCATTATTCTTATTTCGTTTCCCCTCACTTTTGGATTTTGTCAATTCTTATTTCGTCGTTTCCCCTCACTTTTGGAGTTTGTTAATTCTTGTTTCGTTGTTTCCCCTCACTTTTGGATCCTATTGGGTCTATTATTGGTATTTGGTTTTGGCTCACTTCATTTTCTTTCTTATTTTTCGTAGATGAAGTCACTAGATTGATATTATCTTATTCATAGTTGGATTTTCATATTAACACATTTGTAGATACACACTTTATATACATGAATTTACTTATCTAGATTTACATTCATATTTTTTATCTTACTTGCCGTCCTTTAGGCTCATTTTATGTAACTGCCATATTTGGTTATGTTACAATATTTATTATTAGTAAATATGTACTACTTAGTATGTAAATAAGTATTATGTATTTTTTATGTACAAATAATATGATTTTCATAATTTTTTGCAATTAAACATTTTTATAAAATCATAAAATTATAGGTGAGTTTAGTGTGTACTTGTAATACTTGTATTTTTATAGTAGTCTGCATGTAATAATTATATTCTGCTGTGAGACTGCTGTGTGTGTAGGTGGCTGGTTGAGACACATTAATATGTCATTGATAATTAGCTCCTCCTCTAGCATGACGATGAGTCATGCTTAATATTTAATTAAATTTATTTTTAATGTTCTTATTATGCAGAGGTGATGAATAAATTCTTGAGCAGTCTGTTTTCAGGAACTTAATGAACAGCTAACTGTGTATGAAAATAAACAGCCAGTATTTTTGAATAAACAGTATATAATATTTAAGTGCAACATTAAGGATGAGGACTACTATACATGTATGATGTTAAAACAAATATCATGATTGCTAAAATCTTTTGCAACTGTCATTTGGAACATAAATATGTAAGAGAAATGTACCTGCATATACAGAATTTGTTGAAAAATGTATGTTATAAAACTGTAATACATTTTAGTTGTATAAGTTTTATTTGTCTTCTTTTTTTTGTGTTTCATCAGAAAAGTTTCAATCAAAATCTTAAGTAGTACCAGTAGAATAAGTCAGTAAAAGACATTAACAAATCTTTGAAACTGTTTCACAAATTTTATGAACACTGAATATGGGTAATGAAACACAAGTAATTCAGATACTGTCATTTCAAAAAGTACAATTAGAAACGTAGCCGTAAGACTTTTCAAGAATATCATATGTTTAGTTAACAATTTTCCATTTCCATAACATTTATAATTCTTTTCTTCTATAAGCTAATATATTGATTAATGGGTGTTGTAATATTGTTTTTTACAGAATGGTTAAGTCTTTTAGTGAAGTACAATATTATAGATCTCCAATGATCAGAGTGGAAACTTTCAAGTATTTATGAGATAACCTCTCTGAATAATGTAAAGTACATGTATGTATTTGACATACTATGGAATGTCAGTTTGTACAAAAATCAGTTTGTACCTGATAATTCTCAATTACAATCAGATAATTAAAATGGAGAAGATTTCTTGTGGGATTGATGTGTAAACAAAAAATATCACTTATGACCTGGAATAGGCCTGTGGCATAGTTCTAAGGAGGTGAAGAGAAGAAAAAGAACTTTGTGTGTGTGTGTGTGTGTGTGTGTGTGTGTGTGTGTTTTTTAATCAAGTTAGAATTAATTAAGCTCTTTGACTCTCTCATGAAACCTGTCTTGATGTAAGCCATTGATGAATTTTTTTGTACTTGTAATTCCCCCCCTCCCAGATTAAAAGTCTCAGCTTGTGTCTCAGTTATGGTGTTTTGAAACTTCAGGTCGCTAAGTATTCCTGTTTTCAAAACAGTGGAGATTTTTGCACATACTTATTCTATACTGTGTATACAATTTCTTTGTAAGTAACTTGTTGAGTTTCCTGCAGGTCTTCCATGTAATATCTTCAAATAAATACACTGCAAGTAGGTTTATTTTCACCTGACGCACATTTTACAGAAAGTATTCTGTATCTTCAGAGGTTTGTTTGAATGTAATTAAATGTTTCAGTTACAATATAGTTAACCGTTAACTGATTTTACTTCAATTCTATTTTCGATTGTTGTAATGTTTATGTAGTCAGCTATTTATTATATTATATTTTAATGTTTTATTTTATTATTGTAATAAATATATTATTTTAAATAAATCGTCTTGTTTTGTTTTTATTTGAATTTGTTCTTTACTTAGTAGATTATTATTATTATTGTGTTTGTAAATAGTTAGATTTTCCAAGATATTTATTTTGTTACCTTTTTGTACGTTAAAATAGAATCAAAGTAAAATCAATTATCCGTTAACTATATTGTAAGTGAAACATTTAATTACAATTCAAACAAACCTCTGAAGATACAGAATAAGTCCTGTGAAACATGCGTCAAGTGAAAATAAACCTACTTGCAGTGTATTTATTTGAAGATATTATATGTATACAATTATATACATTTTTTCTGCCTCTTGGTACAATTAATGTGTGGAAATTATTTCTAGAAGGTATTTTTAAATTTACATTTTTTTTAGCAAACGTTATATACATAATTCAGGCACAGTCATATGAATACACAAGCAGGTAATTTTTTATTGCATATCAGTTTCATTTATTTATTTGTATGTTTTGTATCATTTTCTAAAAACATCTGAACTGATATTGTAATTATTTTTTTATAATATACAAACACTTTAGATAAAATATACAAAGTAAAAACTGTTCACATAAAAATTTCACACTTCATTTTAATTAGTTAATCTGATTTGTCTTTTGTGTGCTTTTGTATTTCCTCATCAATATGTTTTTCTGCTGTAGCAATCAGGGCTGATACATTAGGAATTTGTGAGATTAAGTCATTAACAAACTGCAAAGCATTGTCTGATTGCAGTTCTTTCACACGCTCTTCAATTATTTGATACACTCTGTCTTTCATTTTTCTGTGGTTTATGTACTCTTCTACAACTGAAATTGGTTTGTCCCAAAAAGCTGTTGGTGGCAGATCCTAAACACATTTTGATGTAATAACAGTTTTGACATACATATTAAATGTTGATAATTCTGGACTGATAATAGCGAAAGTAGTACAGGATATAAAATATATAGTGAGTGCAAAGATGTATTTAAACTAATTAAGTTCGTTTAAGAATTAATTTATGATGTGGGTGAGTATTTGGGCAAGTAGACAAAAAATAAGAACACAATGTCATTTGAGTAATTCTGTAAATTGGTAAAGAACAAAAAGAATTACAAGAGTATTTATGTTCCTGCTGATGTAGAATTGTAAGTCTAATTTACCATACTCATAGACCGTACCAGTAAACAAAATGGTTCAATTTACTAGATTTCTGTACATTGTTTATGTGTTGTAGATCATTCACTGTTAATAATAGGCTATGTATATGACAAACATGTTTACATCTCTAAACATGCAACATGTCAAAGTTTTTAAACCTGACGTAGATTTTTAAATTGTAGTTAAAATATCAGAAAATACTAAAAACTGTGGCTATTAGTGAATTTTAATCTTTTCCAGTCAATAATTTGATGATGTATGTGTTCAGAGTAAAATAAAAATTACATTCAGTCTGTATTCTGATATGTTAAAAACTTGTATAGAAACGTACAATAAAGTTTCTTAAAAAAACATCTTTTTGTTTACTTTGCATGTTGGTATAAAAATTAAGGTTGCTAGTGATCGTCTGAATTAACAAATATTTTCCTAAAGTAAATGTTCAGAAATCAATAATGAAAAGGACTTTTAGGAAAACACTAAAATGAGTTTGAATGAAGGTTCAAAGAAATTGTCAAGCAAGTTTACAGGAAATCCAAAAGAAAGAAGTTCTGGAAGAGCCCACAGTCTGTGCCATGAAGAAACGCCTGTGTTTGCAGGCTTATAAAATTGATTTAAAAAAATTAGTTTTACAACAGTGAAGGTTTTATTTTTGCTATGATGTAGTTTTAATATATTTGAAGTAAATCTGCAGGAATTGCAAATAAAATTATACATAAAACCAGCTCCTTTTTCAATGGTTTGTTTATTATTTTAAATTCAGTGTTCTATAACTTCTGTAAGACAGTATAATGAATATGAAAGTTGTGACCTGTTAGTCTAACGTAGAACCTGGGACAGTCACTGCAAGTGAGTTTGTAGACACCAGAGAGTATTTGTAATCATGTGTGGTTGTGTTTTGTAAATGGTTTTTGAATGTTTGGAAGTTTTAAATATTACTGTAATTGAGTTTGTAGAAGGAGGATGCGATTGTTGTGAGTCAGAATTATAGTGTGTTGTTTGTTTTTTTCAGATATGACTTTAGTGAGTGTGGTGTTTTGGGTTTATGTGTGTTGGATTTTCTTTAATAAGTTGTCTATTAAGTTAAGTTTGTATCTGTTTTGTTTTGTTGTACAACCCATTTTATTATATAATTTGGCTCTGCAGTCTTGGTCCATGGGTATTGTAATTAATCTGTGTAGTATGAATTTGAAAGCAACCCACTGGGTGATTTAATGAGTTATGTGTAACATGAATGCTATATAATACATATGTTTAACATGTTATATATCTTATATTGAGCACATGTACTGAGCACACATCTCAGTGCATGTAAAGTTCTGTATTCACCCAAATTAGCTCTTCTTCTTCCTCTTCTTATTACGTGTTTCCGGATTGTTCTCCGATGATACGATGTCTCCTTAGATGTTATCCTCCACTGTCCAACATGAGTTGTCATTCAATATTGCATCCATATTTGTTTTCAATCTTGGCACTTCTAGGATATCTGTCTGTCAATCCACTAATATGTGCTGTAAGGTCTCCTCATGCTGATGACATAGTGGTCAGGTAACAGTTTGGGTCAAGTTGAATTTGTACAAGTATGACTGGGTTACAATATGGCCAAGTCTTCCTCTGGAGTTGAAAGTTTGAACACTTCTAGGGATGTTTCTATATATGGAGATATCTTGTGTACTGGCATGTTGCTTGTATGTTGAACCTTTGGTGGAATTCAAAAATGCATCCTTCCATGTCTCTGTGAGTCTTCTGTTGAAATCTGAAGTGGCAGCCAGTAGTGATGTTACGCTTTCCTCTATTGGGGACAGCATAGTTGCGTCCTTAGCTATCTCATCTGCTTTTTCGTTACCAGTAATATTTACATGGCTGGTAATCCATTATAAAGTAACTCAATTTTGTTTCGAGTTTTTCGATTATGTGGACTGTTCTAAAGTACAGTAGTATGGTGATGGTTTGTACTGGTGTAGTAATAGTAGAGCAGCCTGTGAGTGTGAAGATACATACTTTTTTGTTGTTTAAGGTTAGGCAGTAGGTCAGTGCTGCATTGATTGCGAGAAGCTCAGTGTTGACACTTGAGCAGGAGTTAGCTGATACTGTAACGTTCCGGGCTACGTTACAAATCCAGGGAACCCATGATAATTGACGCTAGCCAATTATACAGGCTGCCTACGTTGTAACAAACTGAAATTAAACTCAACACATAGAACAATAATATTTACTCTATTTATTAGGACACAAGGGGAAGGTATTTCACTGATTTATGCACTCACTTCAATCTGTAATAAGATGACATCTCTTTATTAACAAATCATATAAATAGATCCCATAACATAAAAATTTATACTGAAATATTTAAAAAGGGTTTTCTGTCAAACAAGGGATCATATTGCTCATGTAGTTTACCTCGGATCCGAGTCTCTTTAAATCTAGTAAAGACGTCTGAATTTTACTATGCTCATCAAGGAGCTTGCATGATTAGATAAACCATTTGAAGAATGGTATTATTTAATTAAGGGATTATAACTCATTTCAAGATTAACGTTACAACGTATGATTTTTGATATTACAGTTTACATTTCTTTTGTTTTATTTATTGCTTAGAGAAAATTATTGTCTTTTGAAAAGTCTATTTATTGCTTAGAGAAAAGCATTGTCTTTTGAAAAGTCTCTTTCATGTATAAAACGTTATGTTTTAAATGTACTTAATTCTCGATAGGCAAGCTATCGAGTCACCTCTAAAATAAGCTTTTGCTGTCCTCGTCCAGGGGCGTGACTCTTCGGAACTCTGGTAGTCGGGGTAGTCATCTGGGTCGTGTCTCTGGTGAATATCTTATAGCTGTATTAGTGAGGAGATTGATGTAATGCTGCATGAAGTCGGGTTGATCCTCGCCGGTCCTGGTCCACGTTGTATGGGTTGTAGACGTCCGTATATGCAATTGGTCCGGTCACATATTCACTGGTAGAGTTGTACTGGAGTTTGCATCTTAACTTGAGACATCACCTTGTTTACGAGTTCTTAATTTTTTTTATATTACTACATTTCTTTAACAAACCTTTTACTACATCTTATACATATAACTATCACTAGCTCCCCACGTTTTTTAGTGGTAGCTAACCATTACTTGAAAGTTTAAATAAAACATTTTTGAAGAGCCCTCGCTTGGAGGTGTGTACTGTCTGAACGCCGCATCGTAACTCTTGCATTGATACGACAGGTACATTACAACGAAGCGGAGCGAGTACTCCGCCATAATATAGTTCCAACTTTTTATTTAAATAGACATTCTTATAGCAAGATGAAACAAATTATTTAGACTTATTTAGTTTACAGGAATTATTTTAACTACTACTTGTGCCTTCAAATTATTAATTACTTACATTACGATTTTCAGATATTTCTAAGTTACAGACTGTTCGCTATGCACGTTGTGTCCGGAATTAAACAGGTCAACGCATGATGAGTTACTAAAGGGTTAACTGTATTATTCTTAACTTTTAGTTAGATTTTCTCAATTTAAATCTCATACTTATTCTGAGTTAGTACAGGGGTATTTGGTTTAATTGTGCGATTTAAAAAATACTTATTTGCTTTCTAATTTTTTTATTATTAAATTTTTTTTTTCAATTAAATCGTCACATACTCCGCCGCTTAAAATCGACATTGGGAATTTGAGTAAGGAAAATTCAAAAGTGGGGTACTAGGAGTATGCTTGGCGTTAATGTGTGGAATCTCTCTCCCCCTTTTTCTTTTTCTTTCACCTTGTTATTGGCATGTGTTGTACACATTTGTTTCTTCTCTATAATAAAACAATATACATATATATTTTCTTACAAACTACCTTTTTCATTAAATAAAATTCACACTTAAGGTCTACATTTTAAAACACAAAACTTTTTCTTATGTCTACTACTTAAATCTACTACCGGTTTTTTCTTTGGGTTTTAGTTACTCTCTTCGTAGAGTAATTTTCTAAATATTTTGTTATTTAGAGGTCAGTTTAGTGGTCATTGAGTACTCATTTTGCTTATTTTTCGCTGAACAGGATCTCAGGTTGATCAGGCCTCATTTCCAAATTCTACGATTAACACTTAGCATGGTTACTGAGGTATAAGATAACTTGTCTACCTAGTATTACCTTTTCTATTTTTGGCGATGCTATTTCCTCTTTTCTTCTTATACAATTTTATCTGCGAAATATGTGTTCTTCATACATATTCTCGAGTCGCAGGTTCATACAGGGCTACTGTAACTGGAGTTAAGTACTTCTGGATTTGGTAAGGACCACACCGTCGGTATGATAGTTTAGAGGTGGTCTTATCAATTGCACTACTAGTCGGGTGTGTCTTGTACATTACTAAGTCACCGACTTGGTACCTAACTAAATTGTTATTGCTATGAATATTTCTCTCGTGGTATTTTCTTGATTTCTCTAAGTTCGCTCTTAAATTAGTGTGAGCTTTATTCCATATTTGTTTAATCTGCTTATCCTTTATTTGCGGAGGTAGCAAGTCATGTAGTTTCCATTTAGTGGACAAGGGGTGGTTTGGTTTGTATTTATACAGTAACTCAAACGGGGTCGACTTATATCCTTCGTGATAAGCCGAATTAAAGGCGTATTGTATCCAGGATAGGTTCTGGTCCCAAGACATATGATCGTTCGCATGGTAGGCGATTAATGCAGATTTGAGGTTTCGTAGATACCTTTCAGCAATATTGCCTTGCGGTCGATACTCCGTAGTGGTAATATGGTCTATTCCTAACTTGAAACACATATTCTTAAATTCTTTCGCCTTAAATTGTGGTCCGTTATCTGACACTATACGTACAGGTGTACCATAATCTGTAAATAATCTCTCCTGTAATATTTTTACAGTCGTCGACACTAACGCTCGCCGCATGGGATACATCCAAACAAATTTGGTGAACGAATCTACACAGATGAGTAGCATAGTATTACCTGATTTAGATCGTGGGTAGGGACCTGAAAAGTCTAAATAAAGTTTAGAGAAAGGGGTCGTAGGGATTTCTGAAATTAATTGGCTTACCTGACTGTTTCTTGCCGGTTTACTGAGAGCGCATAAATTACACTTTTTTACAAAACTAGCTATTTCACTTTTCATATTGTTCCAATGATATTCCTTTCGAATGCGATGTATGGTTTTATTGATTCCCATATGGGCTCCAATGGTAGATGAATGGAAGTACTCCATCAGCATGGGCGTAATCATATCAGGGGCGATTATTCTTAATTCCTTTCCATTTCTTATTTTGTGGCATAGTATTCTTTTACTTAATACATATTTCTCGGATTTAATACCTTGCTCAAGTTGTACTATAATCGGTTTCAGAAGAGGGTCTTGTTGTTGATATAGAGCAATGTTGGTAAAGGCAAGGGGGAATTCAGTAATTACGGTGTTAGCAAAGGCTGTTTCCGGACTCTCCTTGTTTCCGGGAGTATTTGTGGGCGACTGGAACATATGGGACAGGGTATCAGCGACTACGTTTTGTGTACCTTTGATATGCTGCACAATTTGTAGCAGTTTAACCTCAATACCCATCTTCCAATACGTCCTAACTGTTTAGGGTGATTCAGTAACCAAGATAATGCTTGATTATCAGTTTCCAAAAGGAATTCTTTATGTTCTAGAAAGGGTTTAAACTTCTCAAATGCAAAAACAATGGCTAAACATTCAAATTCATATGCGGAATACTTTCTTTCTTGGTCGCTTAAGGTTCGTGATGCATAACTAATAGGTAGTCTACTGTTTTCTATTTCCTGATAGATGACTGCACCTAAAGCTACACTTGAACTGTCGGTCTGAACTACGAAAGGTTTCGTGAAATCTGCTAGTTGCAATACTGGGGGAGATATAATGCTTTCTGTGAGTTGTTCAAACGCATTTTGGTGTTGTGCAGTCCATTCAAACTTCGCTCCCTTCTTTCTTAAGGAATTCAGCGGTGCTGCTATTTCAGCAAGATGGGGAATATACTTGTGGAAATAATTTACCATTCCCAAAAATCGGGCTATACCTTTTGCATCTCGCGGGGGTGAAAATTCTCTGATGGCGCGGGTTCGTTCGGGGTCAATGCTTACCTTTCCGTTGGCTTTCACGATGTGACCTAAAAACGAAAATTGTGGGACGGCAAAATTTACCTTCTTGGGGTTAACTGTTAATCCTGCCTTTTGTAACCGAGATAGTACTTCACGTAGGTGTTTAAGATGTTGTTCCATCGATTCGCTATAGATTACAATGTCGTCCAAGTAGTGATACACATATTTAAATTTAATGTCATGAAATATTCTTTCTAATAATCTACTACATATGGAACTTCCTTGAGATATTCCAAAGGGTACTCTAGTAAATTGGTACAGGTTAAAAAGAACGGCAAACGCGGTTAGACGTTTGGATTCTTCCGAAAGGGGTATTTGGTGAAATGCTTGATCCATTACCGTAAAGACTTTCGCTTTTATGAAGTAATGAAAAGCACTATGGATGTCTGGAAGCGGGATAGATTCAAATTCTATTCGTTTATTTAATTGCCGGTAGTCCACAACTAGTCTATGTTTATCGTGACCTTTTGGTACTAAAAAGGAGGGTGATGAATATGGAGACGTAGAGGGTTCAATGACTCCTTCTAACAACTTGTTGATATGGTTTCTCATCACTTCCATCTTGGGAGGCGACAACTTGTATGGGGGTAGGCGTATTACTTTCTGATCGCTCAGATTGATCTTATATTCTATTAGTTTTGTAAGTCCTAGCTTAGGTGTAAGAACGGTGGAAAATTTTTTTATTAATTTCTGCATTCTCAGCTTATCTCTATTTCCTAGATGAGATAATTCAGACTCTTGGTGTACTACGTGTGCAGTCGATGATCTAGTACTTTCTTGTTTGTTAGTATTACAATCAAAATTATACTTCCGTGTACGGTCGAATCGAAAATAATATTTCTGCTCATGGATGTCAAGAATCATTCCCGTTTTACTTATGAAGTCTGCTCCCAATATTAAGTTGGGTCCTAAATCATTACATACAACATAGTAAAAAACCACGTTAGGTTCTTGATTTTAACTTTAATGGTGATGCTAAGTTTTAGCACTATATTCTGTTTATTGGCTGTAGCACATTTTATATTCACCGCTTGACTCCGTTTCACTAGGTTGTGTTCGAATAATTTATCTGCTAACTTTTGACTGATTAAGGTTCTGGTAGATGCCGAATCGATTAATGCGATTGTGGAGGTAACACTTAGGTCAATTTGTATTAAGGGCAATAGACATTTAGTCCAGTTACATTTAGTTATCGCGTTACATTTTTCAATAAACTTTCTAACATAGGGATCTATTTCTTTAGTGTTTCTTTTCCTTCCCTTTTTTTTTTATTGTCGTACATTTCTTTGGGTTCACCGGATCTCAAGTTGCTGCGGAAGACACAGGATTTCGGGTCTCCCTGCCTTACATGTTTTTTGGATTAGGGTGTTTACGTTCGTATTGCTTGCTGTTACAGTTTCTACTTATGTGTCCATATCTACCGCAATTATAACACATGTTCTTATTACGAGGAGGGTACCTAGTTTCCGTTTTAGGTTGTGTTTCATTTGACTTACCAGGGCTGTGCAAATTGTGAGGTCTATTGAATACTCGCCTTTCACGCTGGGTTGTTACATCGGGCACTAGGGCTTGCAATTCATTTCTATTCCCTTCGGTTGATTTCATCGCATGTCTATTCTGATCTGAGTACCATACATTCGAAGAGTGGATACTGCATTGTTCTAGATCCGCAAAGGTGTTAGGTCGATTTATCAATGCTAAACGAGATCTTTCTTCTGGTGACAATCCTACTAAAATGGTGTTGACCATCTGTCTCTCATTCCAATCTACTTGTAGTAGTCGAGAGGACTCCCTGATGTCTGAGATGTAATGGGCCAATCTCTCGTGATTTCCTTGTACTCGTAGTACGGTCTTTCTTTTAAGTTCTTCATAAATCCCGGTGGGAATAAAATATTTTATTATTGAGGTATGCAGGTCTTCTACTGGAAGGGTAGAGCTTAATGATTCTATCACACGATTCTTTAACGGGGGTTTACATTTCGGTAGGAGGACTTGCAAAATTTGCCAGTCATTCAGCTGCTGTAGATCCTTTATCTGCAGGAGATATTTGATGAAATTCAGTAGTTTAGTGATATTTAATCCATCAGTGTATGGGATTTCAGCTAAAAGTTTCTCTACGGGATGAGTGATTTTTCCATAGAGGTCTGCGTTATAGTTCACGTGTGGCATCGCTTTAGGAGGACCGGATGATGCGTTCGGGGTTGTCAATTCGTGCATTTCGGGGCGAATCTGGAAACGATTGGGAGGAGGGGCTTCAAAAATAGTCGGGGCATTTAAATCTCTATCAGGGTATTGCTCGTGAGTAGGTTGTATTTGCGATACGGCGGGTGAGTCGCGATCCGTGTTGGGTGGAGGGTGATCTGTCGTAGGGGATTGAACTGGGGAGATGTGTAGTTTCTTCAAGGACTTCTCAATTTCATCCATTCGGAACGAGTCGGATTTTCTTCGTAACTCATTGATAATATTGGGTAATTGACGTAAAGCTTCGTCAGCAAAATTTTGGACTTCAGGAGGTATTTCCGTAAGATTAGGCCAGTTCAATAAATTTTTCATTCTCCGGGTTAAATGTTCTATTCTTTGAGTTGTCCGCAATATTATCGCAGGAGGTTTCTCGTCTTGGAGGGTTTGAGACAATAAAGTTAACTCGCTATACTTGGCATTACAAATTTCTCTCTCGCTCTCATAATCGAGTCCGCTTAGGTTGCTTAACTGCGCGGGTGTATCAAATCCACTTTCGCGTATTGACTTGCGCAATTCCGCGACTGTTACATTCGCATGGGGTAGACCACGCAAAAGAGCTTCATAAGACAGCTCGTCCTTTAATAGTAAATCCGGATTAAATTGTGCCATTTTTATCTTATTTCTAACACATTAAAATTTACTTAAAATTGATTTTACTACACTATACACTTATTACATAGACAATTTATTTCTTGGGCAAATCATTTGCATTGTTCACAAGAGAATAATCTCTCTTCTAAGGGAAAGACAAAAATTCCACACACACGTCAATGTAAAGTCAACGATCAGCTGTTCGCTGGAATGTAGGTCACCCTAGTTTACTTTGTAAACAATGGCAAGGTTGTTGTATGCGTGGGAACGCGAGGATTACACTCAAGTATTTATTGTTCTCTATAACAATAGCTGAAGGCTATCTTTATCGACCGGTTTCAACTGGGGAAGCCAGTTGCACCAAGGGGTGAATCCGATTCAACGAAACACGCTTTACAAGTTACAGGGTGTATTACAGGCTGTAACAGGCTGAGTTTAGTAATTAATTGTCTTACGTTCTACCTTTAATTTTTGAAATTATTTTTAATTTTTGGTAACAAAATTAAGTTGCGAATTTCTTTACACGTAATTAACCGGGTCTACTTTAGTCAGGAGTTTATATTTTTCACCGTGACGACAGACATACAACTTACATTCTATGCAGGCATATTCAGGAAACTACAGGTCTTGAATTGTCACAATATAAACCTGTTAAAGACTGAACAGTTTGACAAGCACTAAAATTCATGTACGTACTTGCATTGGTGTAATACAATGATAGTCTGTATTATTTTGCGTATCTTAAATAAATTACATTATACGCAAGTTAGTGCGTAATCTTGTACAAAATAAATTCACCTTATGAAAATTAATATTAACATGAAATACAGTAACTGAGTGCATAGATCAGCAGAGAGTTATCTATTTTACTACGTAACAATTATTTCTTTTTTTTTTTATTAGCAGAGTGGTGCATCTTTGTAACGTTCCGGGCTACGTTACAAATCCAGGGAACCCATGATAATTGACGCTAGCCAATTATACAGGCTGCCTACATTGTAACAAACTGAAATTAAACTCAACACATAGAACAATAATATTTACTCTATTTATTAGGACAGAAGGGGAAGGTATTTCACTGATTTATGCACTCACTTCAATCTGTAATAAGATGACATCTCTTTATTAACAAATCATATAAATAGATCCCATAACATAAAAATTTATACTGAAATATTTAAAAAGGGTTTTCTGTCAAACAAGGGATCATATTGCTCATGTAGTTTACCTCGGATCCGAGTCTCTTTAAATCTAGTAAAGACGTCTGAATTATACTATGCTCATCAAGGAGCTTGCATGATTAGATAAACCATTTGAAGAATGGTATTATTTAATTAAGGGATTATAACTTACATTTCAAGATTAATGTTACAACGTATGATTTTTGATATTACAGTTTACATTTCTTTTGTTTTATTTATTGCTTAGAGAAAATTATTGTCTTTTGAAAAGTCTATTTATTGCTTAGAGAAAATTATTGTCTTTTGAAAAGTCTCTTTCATGTATAAAACGTTATGTTTTAAATGTACTTAATTCTCGATAGGCAAGCTATCGAGTCACCTCTAAAATAAGCTTTTGCTGTCCTCGTCCTGGGGCGTGACTCTTCGGAACTCTGGTAGTCGGGGTAGTCATCTGGGTCGTGTCTCTGGTGAATATCTTATAGCTGTATTAGTGAGGAGATTGATGTAATGCTGCATGAAGTCGGGTTGATCCTCGCCGGTCCTGGTCCACGTTGTATGGGTTGTAGACGTCCGTATATGCAATTGGGCCGGTCACATATTCACTGGTAGAGTTGTACTGGAGTTTGCATCTTAACTTGAGACATCACCTTGTTTACGAGTTCTTAATTTTTTTTATATTACTACATTTCTTTAACAAACCTTTTACTACATCTTATACATATAACAATCACTAGCTCCCCATGTTTTTTAGTGGTAGCTAACCATTGCTTGAAAGTTTAAATAAAACATTTTTGAAGAGCCCTCGCTTGGAGGTGTGTACTGTCTGAACGCCGCATCGTAACTCTTGCATTGATACGACAGGTACATTACAACGAAGCGGAGCGAGTACTCTGCCATAATATAGTTCCAACTTTTTATTTAAATAGACATTCTTATAGCAAGATGAAACAGATTATTTAGACTTATTTAGTTTACAGGAATTATTTTAACTACTACTTGTGCCTTCAAATTATTAATTACTTACATTACGATTTTCAGATATTTCTAAGTTACAGACGGTTCGCTATGCACGTTGTGTCCGGAATTAAACAGGTCAATGCATGATGATTTACTAAAGGGTTAACTGTATTATTCTTAACTTTTTACATTACGATTTTTTTTATCACTTGTTTAGTTAGATTTTCTCAATTTAAATCTCATACTTATTCTGAGTTAGTACAGGGGTATTTGGTTTAATTGTGCGATTTAAAAAATACTTATTTGCTTTCTAATTTTTTTATTATTAAATTTTTTTTTCAATTAAATCGTCACAATACAAGGAAGGATTCTTGCATACTAGGAATAAAGTATCCTGCCCCCTATTCTTTCTTTGTTTATCCAGTGGTCCATCTGTATTGATGTGGACATACTGATTGTAGTTTTCTGCTATTATTTGTTGTGCTATAATGTGAAGAATTAATGGGTCAGTGTTTTGTTTTGTTACGCTATCTTCTAGTGCAGTTTTTATTGTTGATTGTATCCTGTGTATGGATGATACATTAATGTATGGATGATGCTGTGTGGTTATTGTTCTGAACTTTAAACTAAATTTACCTATTCTTTTGTTAATGTATACATCCAGAGGTTCTATATTGAGTTCAGCTTTCATAGCTTCTATTGGTGAGGTCTTTGGGCAAGCTAGGCAAATTCGCAGGGCACAGTTCCAGAGGTTTTCTACCTAAATTAGTTCTGTGTGATTTCTTTATCTTTTCCAAGGTGAAAATCAAGTTGAAGGGGTGAGGAGTTGACATGACAGATGAGGTTCAAGTAGAATTGAAGGAGGTACTGAATGTATTCCATTCAGGACTACTTTGAAAATAATCATGGTGAATAAGATCCAGTTATGATGTTGATTGTATTTAGTGTGATGTTTTGGGAACTTTTGGGTAGCATCTTGAACTTAACATTACAAACCAATGACTGTAGACTGTCACTTCAGGTGGCTGGCTGGATTACTCACCATTGTAAATGAAAATTCTTTTCCAGAGGCAATGATGTTTCCATTCTACTATTGTTTTAAGTTGTAAAACTATGATTTAGTAATGTTATTGAAATTAAAACACTATTATCATAATATCGTATTATGGTAAACAAATTATTTTCTTACCTTTACCAACAGTAAACATTTTTTAAACAGCTGCCATTTTGATACTGGCCATTCAAATTTCTGTTTTAAAGCTTAAACTTGAAAGCCAGGTTTATATAATGCTGATTGTTTTAAAGTACTGTCACAATAGAGGTTATGTAGTGAATACAATGTTAAATTTGTGTCGACAAATAAACAGGCTAAAAACAAGAATAGGTTTTACATGTAATCTTTTGTAATTCTTTTGCAGATTTACTTCAAATATTTTATTAAGTCCATCATCAAATGTAGAAAACAATAAGCCTTAATTATACATTTTTTTCCATCAAGTGGTTCCAGTTTTATGTCTGCAAATGTATGTGGCTTCCTTTGTGGCACATACTTTAGTGTTACTTTTAAAACTCTGAAATATCTTTAAATAATGGTTAAGCAAAGTCCTAGATGTGGTCAAGTGTACTACTGTACTCTACTGCTGATACATGCACGTTGTAGCATGACAGATAATCCACTAAATAAAGATCCAGATATGATCATGATGAAATATCAATGACAATAAATATAAAGGAAAATTCAAATGAGAACATAAATATTAAAATAAAATACCACTATGAATGGAAAAAATAATAATAAAGAATCAAAATGCAGCAAAATTGTATAAAGATATATAAACCCTAAAAAACTAAAATAAAATAAGAATAATACCCAGGTAGGATAGGAGTAGGTAAAGAAGATACCCCGAACAGACCATCAAACATGATAAAATCATATGACCTTGAAGAAACCAAGAAGAAAGAATCTTCAAGAAACAAAATTGTAAGGATGGAAGGACTACGAGATGTACCCAAGGGAAACCTATTACAAAAGAATATAACCAACCCCGAAAAAGAGTAAAAAGTCACAAAGAAAGTATAACACCCCAAAACCTGATATTAAATGTAAAATAGTTATAAACAAAGTGTTTAGTGTTGTGAGTAGAAGTGCACCCACTAAAGTTATTATGTAATGAAATAAACAAATCTTCATAATCCCTAATAACTAAGATTTTGGTCTTGAAACATTGTAAAACTCAATGAGAGATAAGAACCAAAATATAAGTGAACCAGTGCAAGTTATTTCAATATATTAAATAAACTTCAAGTATAAGTGTAACTAATACTTCAACTAAGTATACCATAAAACAACTTTAATGTTTTCTATTATACAGGAATAAAATTTTATAAAATATTATGAAAACATTACTAATGTTTCTAAGCAGGTGGGGATTAAATAAAGTGACAGGGGAGAAAATTGTAATACCCAAAATAGAAACAGATAAGACTGCAACCATAAGTTTAAGAAACAAATAAAAATAAATGGCTTGTTATGATATATTTAAGCCCATGAACTCCATAATTCAATGTGGTGCATAAGTATAAGATTTTATTATTATTATAAAAATGTTCAATATGTTGAACAGAGTTAGTTCATACTAAAATGTTTAAGTATTAATACCATACTATTTTTAAAATGTTTATAATATGTTATTAATAGTAGTTGAATAACTAAAATGTCTGACTTTGAAGACCATCTTATTATTAATTTTAAATATTGTTTAGATTATGAGTAGGAATACAATACTACATGTTTTATTTGTTAATTAAGGAGATTTTAAATAATGTTGTATTAAAATAAGAAAGTCAGAAGGGGTATAGAAACGGTATTAGGCAAAAACAGTATATGTAAAACCAGAAAATCTAGGCCAAATAGGAAATTCCAACAACATTATAATGTATTAATTCAGTTAAATAAACCAAGTAAACAGATGGAATTTATATAAGGTGAATCAGTCACCAAATACTATGACTAATACTATACTTTAATAGAATGATATAAAAGGATATATATAATTATTGAAAATTTTGTAAAAGTATTAACTAAAAAATTTCAGAGGGGGAAGTCATAAATTCATGAATTATATTTAAAAGGATAATCAATTGATAAAATTGCAAGAAATTAAGGAAAGATAAACCTTTAGGTAAATATGAAATTTATTATAGTCCTAATTATGACATATTAAAATGGCTAATGTTTGGAGGAGGACAGGAAACAGAAAATAGAGCCTACTTTTCCAAAATGAAAGAAATATGACAATTTTAATAAAAAAACTTTGTAAAATTAGATTAATGGGTATCAAATTAAGCAGGAGTAATTAAAGAAACCAATTATGTATTTACTATTTCATAAAAGTAAATAATAACCAAAATATATTCAGAGTATAATGTACCTTTTTTACATGTATCGGAAACGAGAAAACATTGAAACAATACTTTTCTAATATTAACTTGGCAAGATATTTCAGAAGACGAAGGAAGTAAGACAGTTCTTAATTAACATTCGTTGAGTACGGTTGATGAAGCTCTCACTAATAAAACGTATATCAGAATCGTTAATGGCGAATAACGTTAGAGCCTAGCATACACTATAAAATCGAGAGTTACGGAAATTTTACTTTAAACTTAAATTCAGTGAAAACAACCACCACAAACATTGAAAACAATTACTACTGAACGAAATACAAGTGATATAAACTAATAAAACTATAAAACAAGAATTATTCATAACCAAACGAACTTCACAATTTTCAACACACACATGGACAGAAGTGAACACATATAATCCAACACGTTTAATCGCAGTGAACACAGAACACTTAAACAGGACAATTCTAATAACCCGAAAAGGATTCTCCATACTGCAGAGACGAGGAACTTGAACGAGGCATATTTTATTGAAAGAAATTTAGTCTGATCGAAGCCACATTAAATCCAGCAGCACGGAAAGCGACCATGTTGGCTCCCGTCATGCATAGCGAACACTCCTATTAGAATCAGCGTTCGTCATTGGGTATAAACGTTTCAATTTATAAACATTATATATATTATTAAATAATTTTGTATTTGTTAATTATTAAGTATTTTCTTGTGAATACTTTCTAGCCTTGCCCCTTCTCTGACTATTAATTATAACCGTTAAAAGAACCGAAAACCTTTATATTCAATAACATGTATCAGCAATCGATCGCCCTGTGAAAGAGTCGAGCAATAATTGATAATCGATTTTAAATCGATCTATAATAAAATTGTCAATAAAATATTGTAATTCAATTATTTGGTTTTAAATTTATTTTATAAATTTAATAAATAGAGTGTTAATCACAACAGGATCTAAGAAAAAGGCGGCATTACTCGAGTGGGAGTAATACAACAACAGAAGAAGAAATATCGCCAATCGATTAGTGAAGTGAGACAATCCTATTAACTCCGAATTTATTTACAGTAAACCACAAGATGGATTATTGTCACAATTAACTCACAGAAACATAAAATTTTGATACTACACCCTTACAAAAATTATTTCCTAAATTATTAAAACATAAAATTTATTTTTTTTTATTTCAAACAAAATATTTAATTTTCTTAAAAAATTAAATAACATAATTTTCATTTGTAAACGAGGTTTCTTTACAACGTGTACAGTACATGAACAGAAAAAACAATTTTGATAATATTGCATGAATATGTGACTTTTCTTGCTTAAAAAGGTGGCATGAATGTATTATTTAACTGACACATACATGTTTATTTAGTTTAATGAAATGGAGAACTATAGACACATTATATAAAAAAACGCACATAAACTGTGAGTTTATAAAAGGTTGACAAATAACAGATCCTGTAAGAGTGGGATTATCATTTGTTGTTTTAATTATAAGCATGTGATAACAAAACAGAATAAGGCACAAACTGTCATAAGTTGTCGATTTGCAGCTTTCAGCTATAGGTCTAGGTGAGCCATGATAAGATCCATTCGGATGAGATCCATTTCATCTGAGCCATCCAGATGAAATTAATACTATCAGGTAGTATTATTTAAGTTACATTTCACCTTATGTATTATATGATTATTCTTTTTCTTTTCCTCTTTAATGATTCCTTTTGCATTCAGCCACTTTCTGTAACTCCATGCTATCTTGAGTAAGATGTCTCACTTTTGGTATAGCCTTCCCCTTTTGGTAGCCTGTTTCTTAATATACTCCATCCATTCCAGCCTAGGTCTTTGTCATCATCTTTTTTTTTTGAGCCATGCTTCATTGATAAGTCATTTCCTTTCATTATCTGTCCTATTACTTGATAAAACAACTGCAGTATTCTTCTGTGTACCATCTCCACAACTGATATCTGGTAGAACTTATTCCTGATTAAAAGAGTTTATAATTTCCAGGCTATTGGGCCATGGGTGACTGCTTTGTGATGGCAGTTTTTAATTCACTAGACGTTTTGGCCACCCACGTAAGACCTTCTTCAGTAGTAAAAAGTTGAAAAAATTGTTTGGCGAGGGATGGTAATCTGAACATACCGTAAGCTGAAGTGAAAGCAATTATTAAAACCCCAGTTATTGCTTTTGCCTCAGCTTGGGATAAGTTGACCTACCATCCCTTGTCGATTTTTTTCAACTTTTTACTACTGAAGAAGGCCTCCAGTAAGGGGGTCAAAACATCTAGTGAATTAAAAAATTCCATCACAAAGCAATCGTCCATAACCCAGTAGCCCAGAAATTATAAACTCTTTTAATAATGACTGTGGCTGTGATAGTCTATCTAATAGACTGATTCCTGATTGTTGTATTCCTGATCGTGTCTCCTAGTTCTTCCAATTACTGCTTTTGAATCTCATCTCACTTACCTGTAATCTACTTTCTGCTTTTGTATTCCTCAAGCATAGTTAAGCAGTTTCTTTTCCAGTATTATGTAATTCAAGTAACCTGTTTTCTATCACTTAAAAAAATAAAATTATTTTTTAATTAAATTCCACTGAGGGAAGGTGAATATTAATTTTATATTGAACTGTAGAATACTAGAGTATACTTACATGCTCTAGAATATTATTGGTTTTTTGAGGACATTTAGTGATTACATATAGCCTCTTGATTAGTTCTTCTTCTTCTGAAGATGTTAAAGAGACTTTACGTTTATCCCAGTAAATGTTGGAATAGTCAAAATACTGTGTGCAGAGTAAATTAATATCAAATTATTATTTACTAAGAAAAATATCAAATAATGTAATTAGATTAGTAACTAACTTGGAAAAATGTGACAGTTATACGTTTTAATTAAATTAGTAAATAGTTCATTACGAGAAACATTTTTGGTGACACTTCTGAGAACGAAAAGTCAGTGTTTAAGAGTATATAAAATTATTTAGAAGAAAAAGTTTTTTTGAAAAATGTTTTGTCAAATTTTTGTTGCCAGATATTCACTTCTTCACCTGAAATGTGGAATAATTCAAAAATATTATCAAGAGATATGTTTGCTTTGTCCTAAAATAAAAAAGCAGATCTTGGTAATATTTTGGGAGGAATAAGTTTTAGTGGTGATGGAAACAGAAAGTAAGGCTCAGAAAATGAAAGATCACTTTGTAATCTCTGTGTATTTTTCCAACCAGATGTTTCTCTTAAACTGCACTTGCTCTTTTCACTGGCATGAATAAATATACCCAAGGTTACTGCAAATTCACTGTTGTTATGGTCAATAGAGTCACTGAAGGACTACTGCAGATGCAGCCTAAATGTCTGGTTGGAAACAATCCAACATCACCTTAACTGTTGGAAAATTTAGATCAGTTTGTCTAATTGTAAAAAGTCTACTTACGAAAATGTCTCTTTGTACAAAAGGTACAATGAACAAAATGCCTAAGTCTATAAAATATCAAAAAACATCAAGTATACTATAAAGCTGAGCCACCATAAAATGTGAAATAAGTTTTGACAGCTTGTATGGAGACTGAAAGGAACCAGTAGCAAGTATGTATAACAAACATACATAAGTGGGGAATCACAGTTGAAACCAGTAGCGAGTATGTACATCAAGCATACATAAGTGGGGAATCACAGTTGAAACCAGCAAGTATGTACATCAAGCATACATAAGTGGGGAGTCACAGTTGAAACTAGTAGCGAGTATGTATAACAAACATACATAAGTGAGGAATCATAGTGAGGCTGGAGACGAGATGTGCCACCGTATTTTCCATCTACTGACTGCAATGTTTTTAATTTGTTCAACAGAATGCAATGGACTATCATTGCTGTTGAGGGAAGGCATTCAAAAGTTTCAAAAGATGCTGGTAACGCACTATGCATCCATAATATGGAATTTCTTAGAAAGTCCATATTCCTGGAATTTGTAAGAAAAGACCAGAGACAATAAGACTAATAACAGAGTTTATGGCTGGCTATCAGTATATGATGACATCCAGTGAAAACAAACTACAAAAAAAACTTAAGTAAAGACAATTGTGGGAATATATCAAGCTTACAAGGAGCATGGGGAAATTGAAGTTTATGTAAGATCACTTAGTTATAGACTAAAACTACAAAACAGAGAAGCAAGAAAGAAAAATTAAGATATGTAAAGAACATAGATATAATTCATAGTACTGTTAAATACCTTCAAGTTGTTATAAATAAATTGTTAGTTCCATTAAAAATGTTACTTTAGTTTACTGTGTCCATGTCACACAGTACGAATATATAGCTGGTCTACTTACGAAAGATAATTCTCCGGTTCTTCGAATTCAGTCTCGTGTGACCCGAATATCCAGTTCCCAGGAATATGAGTCTTCTGCTCAACCGCTAGTTTTGCGGGAATCACTCCCATTGCGTCATGTACTGATGACCTATGTGCCATTAGCTGTTCCAAGTCTGATTGGTTCTCGTCAGCAACCTGTTGCATGATTTCATCTTCAGTAAAATTTTCCCCGGGTTCTTCCATTAACTCGGGAGCAAGCAAGAATCTGGGCTCGACACCCATAGTTGGCTTTCCAATCACTTATTTGTAATTCCTCTGCTAGTTCTTCCTCCATTTCCACTTCCAATAGGGAGGGTTCCTCTTGACCAGACCTGTTGACTATTTCTTCGGCTAATGCCACTTGCTTAATCGAATGGTTGGCAGACCCTGTCAGTTTAGTCATACAAAGTTTTATCTTCTCTTGGCCAACCCTCAGGACATTCTCTCTTAAGTCCACAACGAATCTGTGGGCATTCATAATGTCCGTACCAAGAATCACTTCATCGACAACGTCTGCAACGAGCATTTGGTGGCTAAACTCGAAAAGACCCAGGCGTACATGTACGTCTACCTTTTCTAGCACCTTGACGGGGCTTCCAGTCACAGTCTGTATTGTACAAGAGCTATGAATTTTTGAGGCTGGCAGTTGCTGACTAAGTCGTGGACGCTAAGCACAATGGACACTGTTGCACCCGTGTCAACTGTAAGTGATGTTGGTTTACCTTCCGCAAATCCATTAACGATCAAGTTTCCACTGGTCTTATGTAACGTGGAAACTGTGTGCTGTTCTGGGGCTTTACTTCTCCAATTGGTGCGATCACTCTCTTCTCTTGGTATTTTGTTCTCCCAACAGTCTACCTGTAGATGACTATGTTTCCCACAGTTGTAACACTTCGGTCTTCTGCCTTTTTCCCATCGTTCAAATCGTTTTGGTGCTGCTGACTTCTTAAACTGTTGTTCTTGACTTGTCTCTTTATTCTGTCCATTATGACGATACTGTGATATTGGATCTGTTTGGCTACAACGTGATGGCAGACTTTGCATAATGTAGGTCGCTGACTTGGCAGCTTCAAAACGAAGAGCATGAACAAGAGCGTCTGATTTATTATCATGCCATGCCATTGTTAAGAATTCTTCTTAACACTTGTTGTAATTGACTATCTCTGATACCGTCAATAAACATAATGAGAGAAATCCACTTCCAGAAGTCCTCCGATTCTGCAGGATAAGCCAATCTCGTCAGTCGGTTGACATTCACTTCAAACTCTTGAAGGCTCTCCCCTGAACACTGTCATCTCACCTTAAGTTGGACACGGTATACTGTACTTCGCACAAATGCTGGTCACCATACCATAATTCCAGAGTTTTTGTTAATTCCGCATAGATGTTCTGAGTGTCAGCTGACACTTTCTGTATTAGCAGGCCCTTTTAAAGCAAGAATTAGTGAAAGTTCTTTCTCTTCTTCTGTCCATTTATTAAGCGAGCGGCAGCTTCAAATTGGCATATATAAGTTGCCCAGTGAATGCTTCCATTAAACAATGGGGCCTTTACATAAACTGGCCCCAGTACTGATACTGGCACTGTTTTGTTACTCTTAGATTTTGCATCTTCTTCAGCGTTTATTAACGGTCTTTCTTTATCAACTATTTCTTTCACTAAATGTTCGACTTCCTTTTTAATTTGTGTTATTGAATTTGTGATATTTCAAATTTAAATTTTGTTTAATTTATTTTCACAAACTTTTGTTTATAAATAAAAACAAAACATTCCTTGCAAAGCTGCAACACAAATAAGTTTTATATTGCTAAATTGGATAACAATTTTGTCAAAATGGTAAAAATTATCTGATATTTGTATTTTCCCTGTTCATTTTTAAGACTTTGTTTTTTAGTAATATTCTGTTTTGTGCTGTTAGGCCATGGTACTGTATTTAAAACACAAGACATTTCAATTACCATCATGTTAATAATATTTTCAGTGGTTGTCTGGGGTACTGTGCTTCCAGTGACTGACACCTCATTAATTTTGTTTATTACACTGTCAAATACATAGAGTGGGTTGAGTAAGGTGGCTGCAAGTTTGTATAACAAGAAATTAGCTCAGATGAAAAGTGACCTTAGGAGAGGTTTTCTCCTAAGACTTCTGAATCCTTCTATTTTGAAATCTGTTTATGTTATTCGGATTAAAAAAAATAAAATAAATAATTTCTCCCAAGGTTTATATAAACAATGCTATTCTGAAAGCTGTTTTCTCTGGGAGTATGCAATCATCAAATATTTATGTGGTATTTACCCATGTTGTGAATGAAATACTATTACTTATATCCCTTAAGGGTTTCTTTTACACCCGAGTATATTTTGACTATAGTTTGAATAGTTTGTTACAACAGATTACTGTTACTATTACTATTATTATTTCCATAATCATTATCATCATCTTCAGCGAGGATTAAACCTAAAATGGTTTGTTCCAGTCCCAAGCAGATAGAGTGGAGCTGGCCACTCCAATGTTCTTCAGACGTCCCACACCTCTCTGTCCTTTTGGCTTATAATTGAATAGTTGTTTGGGGATGTCAACCATTCGGTCAAGTTGTTCGAACCACTTTAACTACTATTGGGCAGTCCTATCTGGTATACTCATTATTAAATATCACTATAGTATTGACGACTCGGAACACTAAGTTTTTTATAAGTAAAAACGTAAAGTTTTACCTTACAGCCTAAACCGGCTTTCACCTTAGTGTTCCGAGTCGTCAATACTATAGTGATATTTAGTTAAGTAACGGACACATCATGGACAACAAAATCCAAGAATATACTCATTATATTCAGTTTGTGCCATATATAATGAGTACATATTTTGAAATATATATTTTTTTCCAAGTATACATTCTTCTGCAATCTTGAATAGTATATTTTGCCATATGCCTCAGAAATCTCATTTTGGCTGCTGGAAAATGACTGGCTTGGGATTGATTAAAGTCCAATTCTCAGACTCACAGAGAAATTTGGGTATGAGACACAGTATAGCCCAGATATTCAAAAATTATTATGAGTTCAATAACGAAACGTGGCTTTTCTTGACTTTGAGAAGGCCTTTGATAAAGTAGATAGGAATTTGCTGTGACAAGAATCAGAGGAATGGGGATATCCACAACAATCTATAAAACTATACAAGGCCTATATAATGGAACAAGAATATCTATTAATAATAATTGTAAGATATTTAAACCAATTGTAGAATATCTGTTAATCAAGGTGTTAGACAAGGGCGCCAGTATTCATCTACTCTTTTAACATTTATGTCGATGATCTAGTAAGGAAAAGGAAACATCTAATGAACCCCCCTGGTATTTGAACAGGCAGCACCTTGCCTATGCTGTGATGTGAAGATGATATTCACAATTACTGATCTGCTCCAGAACAGTACTATCTATAATATTTTTTTTTCATATAGGATCAGCTCAAAGAAAAGCCATCGCCTTGGTATTCAATGTGGAGACCTGTAAACCAAAACCCTTGCAGATTCGATGTAATGAGTGTACCGCATACAGCCATCTCCAAGCTGCTTTCACAGTTCGGCAGGATAGCCTTGTCATTAGCAAACAACAGTGTGTCAACTCCAAAGTTACCAATCATAAAATGATCGGCCAATTGTGTTTGACATCGACTGTACATTAAAAAGAGAAGGCATTAATAAGCACCCTTGTCATGCTCCACAATTTTGGGGGGGGCCATGGGGCACACACAAGGAGTTGTGGTCGGTGTTCCTGTCCCAATTAAGATTTTGTTTTCTATATAAAGACTTTGTATGGCTGTAAAGAGGTGTTGTGGGATCCCTTTCTTTTCCATTATTGCCCACAGCCTGCTTCTATTCACTCTATCAAATGCTTTTTAAAATCAATGACAGCTGTGAATGTGAGCAACTAATATACTTTGCTCCCTTCAATGACCTGGGCTACTGTGAAGATGCAATGCAAACATAATATCCCCTTCCTGAAACCATGCTGAGCCTCTGAGAAAATGGTCCCCGTTATTGTGAGTTGTTTTGCTAGGATACATATTCAGTTGTTTTGCACACAAATTGTAAGACATGTTAAGCAGGGTGACCCTCCCCTTTACAGTTATCACAGTCGTTACGATCTCATTTCTTGGACATGGGAACTACCTTTACCATCTGCCAGTCTTCAGGAATACAACCAGTGGCTCAGCACAGACTGATAAAGTTCTATAAACGATCATACAGCAAGGCTGGTGTATACTTTATAACCTCGAAATTCAGTCCATCAATTCCCAGAGATTTCCTGTGTTTACAGTATTGTAGAATGGCTAATAATTCATCCACTGTTATTGGATCCAGACATTCATCGATGTCATGCAGTTGCTCCTGGGTCCACAGCCACTCATAATATATGAGGCATTCCTTCTCTGCAAGATTACTGATCTTCAGGTTATCTTGTTCTGTTTGGTTTAAATACTGTAATATTTTGTAAGCTTTATGCTCCCTACTATGCTCATCATGCTATATATGACATGTCCTAACTATTTTGTTTGATTTTTCCTTACTTCTCTTCTCTCCGTGGCACATCAGAGCCTATATTTCAACCTTGTCTGATCAGTCTGTAAAGCTAGATGTTTCAAATGTGCTTGTTTCTTAGCATCTATTATTTATGCAATATCATTATTGATCGATTTACACAGTCCCCTGTTTCTGTATCTTTTACATCTTGGTCCCAGTGCTTCTAATACTGTGTGGGATATGATAGTTCTGTTTCCGCATTCTTGATTTACATTAATACTGGTGGGTGTCTGTAGTCCACACTGACTGAGCTGAGCCTCATATAGCTGTCATATATTATCACATTGGAGTAGATGTACTTTAAAAGTTTGTTTGGGACACTGGCATTCTATGGATTGTATCTGCTTCCATCTACCAGGAATACTGCCAGGAAAATCAATGAGCCACATTCAATTTCCAATTTTGTTCTTTCACCATGACTTACTATTATAGGTCTTATAAAGGAATTTCAAACATGTACATTAAAATCCCCAGCTACTATTATATAATCGTTTCTGTTTCTCTTTATGTTGTTGACAACTTTCTTCAGGATCTCATAAAATTCTTCTGAGTCTTCTTAGCGACCATCCTTTGGGGTATATAACTGGTGTGTACCCCTTTACTATTTTGTAATATACTTTTAACATTAATTTCTTTACAAAATGGTAGCTATGTATCCTGTTTGTCAGTACCTTTGCAGCTGCGCATCTTCCAGAAGTTATACCACTGTATATTAATGTATAGTCATCTAACTCTGTTGAGCCTCTCAGCTTCTTTTTGGTTTCAGAAATGATGGAAATATTCATGCTCATTAGTTTAAGTTCTTGTTGAAGTTTCAACTCTTATGTGTGAGCCCTTTTACATTCTACACACCAATTTTAAATTGCTTTGCAATTTCAAGTCTCTTTTCCTTATAATTCATAGCTGTGGCTGGGAACATTTGATCTGTCTGGTTACATCTTTTTTGAGAGAGCTGGTAATTAATATGTCCCCCTGATATGTTGCTAGCATTTCACAGAGTAAGACAACCTGGCTTATGTCCAGCCCGATTTTCTGTCTAGATTGTCTCTCATAAACTGGCTGTCTTTCCAGACTAAAAAGACCTGTTTTCTGGTCATAAGGATCTTTAATCTGGTGGTTTCTGCTTGCCTCCCATGTCCTATGCTATAGACCAACGAAGGATCATCTGCCTTTAGGGAAACTACAAGGGCAAGAGGGTGCCCTAACTACTACTTGTTAACAAGTAGAGGAGAGACAGCTTATACCAGCTGTCATTTGGTCTCCAGTATTATTATTATTATTATTAAACATTCAGGTTCATATCTTGTTGCTGAATAGAAGCTAAGTAAACATGACACATCTGTCTCCACTAAAATAAATTGCATTGATTGAATTCATTGAAATATGACCCAAATAATCAATCATAGGAACACAGATTGAGTGCAAAGCAAGTATATTCTCTAAAGTGTTGTACACAATCTGTACTTTGTGTAATTAAGTCTTGAAATTTTTGCAGACTTACCATTGGAAAAGACATGATTATATAAAATTCTGGAGATCATTATAGCAAGCTAGTTTGAAATAATTTAGGTGATTGAAAATCTACTATCCAAATCAAATACCACAAATGTGTCTATCAAAGCTCAAGAGTGCTGTGACAATGGAAATCCAGGAAGAATGGAGAGAGAGAGAGATGGAGAATTGTGAACATGGAGAGATGGCTTTTTCACCTACAGTCAATATCAGCAGATTACAAACTGTATGAAAATGTCCCAAGAGAAATCACCACCTTTGCAACAAGGGCTATAATGGTACATATAATCATGCAACAGCATCTCTTCTAGTTCCAACTGAGAGACCTCTTCTCCAGCAGACTGCAAAACTTGCAGGGAGCAAAAAAAAAACCTAACTCATATTCTGAATTGCATGTCCACCAATGTCAGAAGAGACAGACTGACATGAGAGCCCTTATTATTGACCATGGAAAGCCTGGAGGATAGTGTAAAAAACAAGGCTTTATGGTGTCCAGCAGCTGTGGTGTACTCAAGAAGTAAAAAAAGTCTACTACAGTGTTATTAAATGTTGCTGCTGTGGATGTGTTTCATATTGTAGTACCATGGCATTTACAGTCTTAGTTAATAACCTGTACATACAGTTACTATATTTGAAACACAGGTGTTTTAAAGTGAGGAAGGATTTGTGGGAAGTTCTTGAACTATGGTTATAACATACAACTATAACATATAAATAAATAAAGTATATATTTGTACAAATTAAATAAATATAGCATACATTATATATCTACACTCTTCACGTATACAACTAAGAATAATAGTACAATTTTCATACATATATAAGCAAAGGAAAGGTCTCAAATAATATGTGTTAACACATCTTTCATTGCTTTTCATTGAAAATGTAATTATTTCCAAGACTATAGCTTACTCTTAAATATAATTATAGTTCAATTATGCAATAGAGCCCTGATTATCCAAGTTTCTGCATTATCAAGAATTAATACAAAATATTTTCAAAACACACCACTATTGAAACAGCACTTTCATATACTGAATAGCAAGAAGACGCTATACCTGCCAATGCTTTGATACACTAAAGCAACTGTAGAACATTGTGAGAAAAAATGTAAACAAAAATTTAAAGGGCTTTTTAAAGAAACTTTAAAATGTTAATGAAGATTTGTTTTCCATTACCTTTTATCACTTCATTTTTTTAACGCTAATTGGAAACAAATCATTCAAATTAAAATGTAGGCCTAATTACTGCAATATGCTCTACTATTTCAAAATTTATTTTTTGTTTGCTTTTTAGTTTTATTTGTTTGTTGTAGTGCTGTATTCTTTAAGATGTGAAAAGGTGTTGGACGTCATAGTGTAAAACACGTATTTTAAGTTTTTATACCTGTAATTTTTAATTTGAAATGGCTGGCTACATAATCAGGATTGTTAGGACATAAGCAGATAATCAGGATTGTACTGTAATTTTATACAAATACAGTTTAAATTATAAATATGTAAACTATACATTATATTATGTTATATTTTACATTTAATTATAATCATAGTTTAGGCTGCACATCAGCCTTGAATATATCATTGAACTTTTATGGTGAACAGTAAAATAATTTCCATTATTTTAAACATATTTAAGATTAATATAAATATTAAGAAATAGTATACGCATTGAACATTTCATTGCTGTTGAAAAAAAAGAATGGTTAAATATTATGTATTATTATTAAGAGAAATGAATAAATTTGTTTCAGTGGTGGCTCATCAGGTGAGACAGGTACAACATCTAAAATGATTGATTGAATGTGATTTTCACTCTGATTTATAAAAATATATTTTTCTATTGAATTCCACCAATACAAATAGGATAACCACATGTATCTTGTCAGCAACATGCACAGTAGGCCTACAGAAACTGGTCTGTGCTGGAATTAAGCTACTACATTTGCTGTAGTATAAATATCTAAGTAGATCTGTACAATGTTCAAAGCTGCATCAGTGTTATGTCAGTAAGAAAGCTATACATATGACAGTTGCTATGACAACTGCACGTCACTCCTTAGTATTCCCTGGTCTGCAAATGTAGCAGAGTTCAGACCTGCATCGTTTCAGTACAATATTTGGAGTTGTAGTATTTCATTTGTTATTACTACAATTGGTACCTTGCTATTGCATTGTTGGTATTTTTATAACATTGTTTCTTTCATACAATCTTATATATGTTTTATTATTAGAAACATATTTGAGATGGGACAGTGGTATTAAGAAGAATTTTTTAAGTTGTGAAAAATGGAAAAAATACTTAATAATTTGTCAGAAATATTGATTGAAAAAGAATTACTAAATAAGATAATTAATGTATGACTATTTCATGATAATGTTATCAATAAGCTCCCAAATTTAAATGACAGGGAAAAAAATAACCTTATACTCAAAAAATAAAATGTGATAATGTTACTATTATTAACATAATTTTATTTTGTTTTCACATAATATCTGTGTTTGTGAAACAGGGAAAGATATTTATGCAACGTTTATTAGTGAGGGAGGATGTCACCACTGATTCTAATTTCCGAGGTCATGAGCCACCACTGTAATATGGTTTGTCAACCAATTAAGAGCTGCTATTAGATGGTAGTAGTGTTAAATGTAAAGTGGATTTTACCAAATGGTAATCGGACTGTCTGTTCCTTAGAAAATTTGAAGCAAGTCACTGCTATTTAAAATGAATTTTTGTAAACACTTTTGTATATCTTGTATTCATCCATATGTTTCGGGTGTCTTCAGACTCAGAGTGAATAATTTCTGATAGTTGTAATAAATATATTTACAAATATGCACATTTACATTAAAAGAATGTTTCATCCTTGTAACTTGATAATTTACAGTATGGATGATGATAGCTAAGACAGGTTCCAATTAAAAGTATTATTATTTGAAACCCCTAATTTTTATACATCAATGAATAATCACAGGTATGCATTTTGTTTTCAAAGTAAATAAATCACAAGTTTGATTAATGATAACAAATATGTTTTAGTATGTGAGAAAGAAAGAAATTTATATTTTATTTCTCTATTTTAATCTTTGTAAATTATACATAATTTATGTCAGCTTTATGTTTGTATCCATTAGTACACTGGAGTATAGTTAAGATTGTGTGTGTGTGTGTGTGTGTGTGTGTGTGTGTGTGTGTGTGTGTGTGTGTGTGTGTGTGTGTGTGTGTGTGTTTTTTTGCCCTTAGAAGAAAAGGGAAGGAAGAATGAGAGGAAGGGAGATGATGTTAGAGACTGTGAGAGAGATGAAATTAAAGAGAAAGAGTAAAGAGAGTGAGTGTGAGAGAGAAAGAAATAAGAGATCGAGAGTAAAAAGAGTGATAAAGTGTTCATGAGAACAAGAATGACAATGATGCTTGTGCATAATAAAAAAATTATTTCAACATACTGCTATCACTTTTTAAAAATTGATTTTTGTCATTTTTTTCTTGTATGAATAGTAACTTTAGGATAATTGGAATTATAAAGTATTCACTGTAATAGTGAATGACTCAATGAATGGTTTGGGACAATTTTTAATTATACTTATTAACTAAGCTTCAGGTGATACACCTTCTGCAATGTCTGTTGAAGAAAAATTAATATATTTGTCAGAAATATATTTTGAAATCGTATCATTAGATTGAAACTTAATGTAATTAACATGTACTGGAAATGGGGTTGCAACACGTTTTCTTGGTTTTACTTTAATCAGCGGTCTCTGCTTTTTTCGGGTTAATTTGAGTGGTGGAAGTTCAACATTGGGATTTGCAAGAGATGTTAAAATGTACTCAGAAAGTTCTTGCCACCACAAACGCATATTGTGTAGTACCTTGGGAGTACCATCTTGTGCCAAGTGATGTGCATGACGTGGACACATGTCTCTCATATGAACAGGAGTCCTTGAATCTCTGAGTAATGAGGCACGAGTTGGAGCAGCAATACGATCCATTTCCACCTAAGCATTTTACAACTTTTAAAACTTTTAATGTATGGAAAAATTTAAAGAACAATAATTACTAAAGACAATATAAATTAGTGTTGTTTTCTAAGGGACAGTAGGTTGTGGTTAAATTTAATCTTGTAGATTTAAAATAACTTTTACATTTCAAGTAGCGAGTTACATTTCTTATTCTCACTCGACAAAATCATTTTGATGGAAACTGGAATTAACTGGCATGTGGCTCAGTTCTTTATGTTGTTGCAGATGTTTTTACTTGGGCAGTGGCAGAATCCTGGAGAATAGGTGCCACTGAAATCTGTGTTCACATCTGTTGAGGTCTCATTCAACCAAATGTGGACACAGAGACTCACTGGCATTTATCCTGAAGATGATGTTGGTAACTGTGCAGCCACTGTCCAAAGGCCTGCAACAACACGAATAATTGGGCAAAAGCCCTGTAGTGCAGATAATTTTAGTTTTCTTTCATGTGGTATATATCATGAAAGCTTAAAATCTTACACAAATTATATTTTATATTCATATCACAATAAGTAATTGCTGCTAATTTCCTTACTAAAGAAGCTTAAACTCAAAACAGACTGTTCAATAAACAGAATAGGATAACATTTATTTAGTCTAACTGCTATACTGTAAAATGTTTAAGAGCAAAGAGTAGAATTTTTTAAATAACTGATTAGTAACTATGGTGCCATTGTTATTATTAATTCATAATCATATTTAGTTTTGAAGCATTGAAATTTAGATAATATGGAATTGATAATATTGATAATTTAAGCGGATGCTTAGTAATGATACTAGTACTGTTTAATAACTAGGTACTTTATATGAAATGGTGTTTGGTAACTGTAGTTCGATTATTTCATAAACGTTTATATTATTTAGTAATTATTTTTATAAATTATTATTCAACTACATATTCAAGAACTATGTAGGCAAATCTTTTGTTAATACTACAGTACTGTTTTGAAACTACTTTTTCAAAAATAATTTGGCAAGTGATTTTTTAATCAGTTGTAGTAATTAGTAACTATAATACTGTTATTTGTAACTACTGGTAAAAGAAATAATTTTTAATGCTTATTTGTACTGCTTATGGATATTGTGTAAATATGGATACTTTGTGTAGCAAATATGAGTTACTAATTAAATACATGCAAAAGTGATTTATTAAAAAACTATTGATATTCAAACAATCTGTCTACGGTTATGGTAGTACAAATTTGTGCACAAGAATTTATGTTATAGGAGATGTAAAGTGGTATAGTAAGTGATTCACTGTTTTCAGAGTTTAATAAGTTAGCATCTCATGTAGGTTATAAATGTTCGTGTACAGCTAAAATGGAACTAATCCAACTTAACTTTATGAATATGACAATAAACAAATTTAAAAAATACTGCTCAAGAGTTGAAATGTATATTTTGTTTTTAGTGGCAAACAAAAACAAACAGTGGCACTGTTCCATATATTTTGGTCCAGAACAGTGGCAAACGCTTTTCTTGTACCAGTTGAAAGTTAACCTATGTGTGTCAGCTGATTTTATGAGTCTGTTTTTTTTTTTTTTTTTTTTTTTTTTTAGCTATTTAAATTAATCAACTCGATCTTAAAATCAGCTTGCTTATTGTGGTTGGCTATATTTTGTATTGTGATGGATATTTTTTTATGAAAATTATACTCAACACAGTTTAGTTATGCAATAGTAACAAATTATCCTATATATCTTTTCAGACCTGCAGCACTTATGAAAAAGTTCTTTGAAAATATACACCACTTTTCTAGCATCAAATGTTATTATTTTTAATGACTGGTTTGTGATGATTTAAAAATTGCAGCTACAATCATAGACTTCACCCAGATTATACAAAGTACTATCATTCCCATACAAATGAGATAAGAGGAACTGAAAAGTGCATTGTAAGAAGAAGAAGTGGTTACAAGAAAGCTTGTTTGGAACTTTGTTCAAAGGGCATAGTGTGTAAACTTCTAATCAATCCCAATTCACAATTATGCACATGATCCGATCTTTGTACATCAAGGTGGGATTGATAAAACATTTTTATTGAAGTAGTGGGCAGAATGAAGGAACATTTGTAATCTGAGTGCTAAGTTTCTGTGTTCAAGTAATGTAAAAAAGTTGAAGAGGGTCTTCTGGTCCAAGCAGTTCGCATATTCTTCAAGGATATGCCAATTAAATAAAGTATGGCAAAAAAGAGGCTTAAGCTTCTACTGCTTTTAGAATGGTGGCAAAGAACTTTTAAGGAAATTAGAAAACTAAGAATTATGAAGTGGTACTATAACATATTTCAAAATAATAGAATACAATATGTCTTAGGAAATTAATTTATTGTTTTCTTATCTCAACTCTTTCCTGATGGGTTTATGGAAAACATGAACATTTCTAATAAGCTATCTGTAGCTGTTGAAACATGCTGTAGAGGATTATAGATCTATAGACTGTAGAGGTAATATTATGTAATTTTTTTAAGATTACAAAGGAATATAATAAACATGAGCGAGGTTCAGTTTGTATTCCTACTGTGTTTTCATCCATTTTGTTTTACTTTTGATAAATTTAATGAATATTCTTACAAACCTATGTTTGCAAGATTCATAAATTTTGTTATATATGTTTTGCATATCTTATTAAAACTTGAAATAGTTTGATAGAATTATAATTTGAGCCAATTCAGAACTTTTAAGTTTTATTTCCAAATTCAAGGTCATTTAGAAATGGTTTAGTTAGCTTCTGAAGCAAACATAAAATGATGGTACATTTAAAATTTTCTGTGATTATATACAACAATGTATGTTGTTGTCAAATAAAAAATTTGATGCATCACATAAAAGTTGTTAAGCTGGTAGTTACATAAATTATTTGCATGCACTGCATGTTTTACTTAAAGTATGAATGTTTAGATTAAGTATTTGTGTACTGCTAATTGCCTGAATTAAGTCTGAACAAACACTGTAAATTAATGTACTTATTTAACTGTGTTTTGGTAACTGAAGTCAGCTATTTAAATATAAATTTTTAGGTAAGAAATGTATTAAAGTACGTAAACATTAAATTGTAATATACACACACATGTGTACACATGTATATATAGTAAGCTGTTTGTGACTATAAATACATTAAATAATTGTACACATGAGATGTACTATATAGTACATGATAATAATTATGAACAAGTGTAGTTTCTTCTTTTATGTAATGTAAAAACATCCTGTAAGATAATAGTTTTGCAGTACAGTATCTTGAAAATGAGTTGTATCAGGCCCGGCTCCAGGCAGGGGCGAACTGTGCCACCGCCCAGGGCGGCAAATTTTAAAGGGCTGCAGATTCCGGGATGTTAAGTTTTAAAGTTGAGGGAAAAAATAAAATTATTCACTTAATTTCATCACAAAATATAAGATCAGTAAGAATTACGTGACAGTGGCAAGCAGAGAAAGGACTTTTTCGAAGCTCAAACTTATTAAAACTTATCTCAGATCGAGTATGTCCGAGACTCACCTGAGTGGTTTGGCGACTAGATCTATAGAACATCAGTTAGCTGAGTCACTTGGTTACAACGAAGTCATAAAGGAGTTTGCCAGTCCAAAAGCTAGACGAGTATTTTTTTAACTAAGGTATATGATACATTCCTTTTGTTATATTTCAATGATAATGAATTTAGTTAGTATTTTAATTTTAAGTTATCACATAGGCATACATTTTTATTGTCTCACGATTCCTTGTATTGTCTCTACAATTATTGTACGTTCGCCATCGTAAACGCGAAAAAGTTGTAGTTATTTGATAAACACAACAATGCAAACATTCCTAGTCATCATTTGAAGGCAATCGCCATATCTTTAGATTAGGTCTAGTGTTCGTGAATATGTTCAGAGTTAAAATAGGCAAGGGAGCGGGACTCATAAATACTGCACAGGGCGGCAAAAGCGCTGGGCCCGACCCTGAGTTGTATTAATTACTGAGGTCTAATGGAATTCAGCTCCCTATGTGTATGCAGGTCCAATGTGTATTCTTTAGTGTTCATGCATTTACCTGTAATACATTTTCTTTCTTTAAGAAACTATACTGTGAACTGTACACACACTTGCCAACATTCATGTGATAAATAAGTGTAGTTCCATTCACTAACAGAAGTCAGATTAGTACAAATAAAATTAATAATAATTTGGAACATGGGTTTTTTTTAGTAAAATCTCAATTACCTGCAAGTGGGTCAGGTGCTTACAGACTTAATAATTTAGTAAATTTAAAAATATTAAGTTATAATTTAAAGACTATTTTTTATGATTAAAAATTAACAAATTTTTACTACCTTGCTAAATTTTATAAAGAATATTTATCAATGAAGAGTGTAAGATTGAAGAAAGTCTGGCCACTTCACCAGAATGAGGAAAGGGTGAGTTCTGTTAATGTATGATGTATAAAAAGGGACGCAGTTGGAGGAAAGAAAGCTGAAAACTAATGTCTTTGAATGACTACATTTGACATAACTCATTTCAGAATTTTACTATTGACTAATGAAGAGTTAGAACAAGTCACTAAGGATGGCTGAAGGAAACAAGGAATGTTAAAAAAATGAGTTGGGGTAATTTTGCAGCATCGAGTGGCAGAGTTTATTGTACATAATAATGATTAACCTCGATTCTACAAAATACTTCGTTAGTACCTTGAACAGTATTACTGTTTGTTATGGACTGATAAACTTGTCTAGCACAGACTAAACCAACAGAAGGTAAAAAAAAAAAACAGGTTTACAGTGTATACTGTAAGGTTTTTATGTCTGTATTTTAAAATCTGTAATGACCATAAGCATCTATCATTCCAAGTTTTCATTTATCTGAGGTAGCAACAACCCATGTAATCTTGAGATTCTACAAGGAGCAGTTGAAAAGTTTGTGGAGCGACATCTATAGCTTAGCAGTAGGACTAAAATTTTTCATGTGTTGTAGGATTTACACTTCATGTAAACTCCTGTTAATTTTGAAATCTGCGGAAATGGAAATTCACAATGAAATAGTAAATGCTTTGGAAGATGATGCACCTTAAAAATCAACGGTTTGTAAGTGGGCGCTTGAGTTTAACCGTGGCTGTACAAGCATTAAAGATGACATGCGCAGTGTACACCCCAAAAGTGCAACACTCCAAATGCGGCACCCGGCTTGCACAATGTATTTTCACAAGTTAATAAGTTAAAATAGGATATAAATGCTTATTTGAGATGTCTTTGATCTCAGAAACATCATCAGCCCTCACAATCGCCAGTCTTCCAACACTGGTATGACATTTTTTAAATGATGTATGGAGTTGTTGCACTTTTTGGTGTCGATTGCGGGGATCATCTTCTGTGATCGTACGACCACATTTAAACTCGAGTGCCCACATAAAAACCATTGTTTTTGAAAGTGCAGCATTGCTTAACACAATGACCATTCAGTTGTTCATTTCAATTGGCGCTAGACCTTTTTTAATGAACAACTCAATCACAGCACAATGTTTGATTTCCCCATTTTTCTAAACACACAACACGTAAATTTCTAACAGTTGATAAAAAGTAAATAAATTGGCAGAAAGATTTGAAATTTAACAGATGTTCATTGAAAATGTAAATCTTACAACTCACGAAACATTTAATTCTACCTCTAAGCTATAGATGTCTCTCTGCAAACTTTTCAACTGGCCCTCATACTATAGTTTTCCTGAGATTCTCTTACATAAATATAATTTAGACTATAACATAACAAAGAGACTATTCCTGTAAACAAATAAATACATATAGTAATATATTATACATTTAATATTAATCACAGTTTTGACTGGATCTCAACCTTAAATGTATCACTTACATTTTTAGTGAAACAGTAAAATAGTTTCCCTACTTTTAAAATTTAAATAGAATGAAGAATGTAATTTAAAATTGCTTAAGGTTAATTAAAATTTATAAAAATTAATAAACCAGTTTTTTTACTGTTTCTTGTTATTTTGTTTGACTTTCTACATGTCAGATTTATTTACAACGTCACTTCTTGGACAATAGCTGTCCACAGAGGTATGAAAAACATGAAATTTTTTTCTTCATATTTGTTTAGTTTTATGATCCTAATAATAATTAAGGGCTTTTAATAAATAAATAATATTTGTTTTTACAAGAATATATTTATTATTTTGTATATTAACACTTTCAATAGTATCAACTGTCGTCTTCAGAATCTATATATAAGTAATTATTAAAAATAATTAAACAAGAATAGTGTGAGAAGGTATAAATGTAATAATTAAAACTTTATTCGAATTCTGACAAAATGTTGAATCATTGTTTGTGTAAAGTTCTGTAGAGAAATAAATACATAACTGCCAGTGGTGGCTGGTGGTCCCAAATTTCAGTGGTTGCAGTAGCATGTGATTATTGTTGTTCCATTAGAGTTGGGAGGGGCTAAAAGGAGAAATTTAAATGGTAGACAGGCTTATTTTTTGTGAGTTTCTTTTTCATTTAAACAGTAAGCAGGACTGCATACTTTTACATTGTGCAAAACAATATACGGTGGAACTTGGTTATTACGGCCTCGGCTGTTACGTCAACTCGGGTGTAGCGTTATTTTGTCATAAGTCCAGTCAAACTGATATCTTTAACATTATAAAAATTCCCGGTTTTAACGTCACTAAATATTGTAATACTCTGTTATAGCGTCAAAAATTTCTCAGATATTTTACTCGAAATTTCATATAAACGTATATATGTGTGCGCGCGCTACGCCCATGGCTACAGACATACATTGTATGCAAGCGATAAGCACTGCAACAGGACCGCCGGCGCCAGCCAGTGTCTGGCGACTGACATGTCTCCCCACCACTCTCACCGGTCAGTAGCACTGCGCGTCTCGAGGCTATTGTTCACACCACGCTGTTACAGTATTTACTGTACAGTATTGTTTACACGTAGTCTTGTCTCTGTTTTTGGTTGTTATTGTTTCTGTATCTGCTCGTACTGTGACAGTTTCTTTTGTGTGTTTTATAACTTAAGTTTCGGTAGCCACTGTTTATAGAATTTTATATGTAGGTCTACATTTTTATACAGTAATCATGGCAAGTTCTAGTGCAAAAAGAAAGGTTCTGTCTATTCAAGAGAAAGTACGTGTAATTAGATCATATGAAAGCGGACGTAAAATAGCTGATGTATGCCGTGAGTTTGGTTTAGTGAATTCTACTGTAGGTTCAATTTTTAAAAAAAGGACAATTTAAACAAAATTTGAGGAAGATGGAGAAAAAATTAAAAAAATTAGGAAATGTGAACATGGTGATGTGGATGCAGCATTATTGATATGGTTCAAACAGTGTTGATGTTCAGATATTCCTGTGAGTGGACCAATTCTGAAAGAGAAAGCTACAGAATTCGGAAAATTGTTTGGTATTGATTTTACGTGCTCCAACGGATGGCTAGATCGATTTAAGGTCCGACACTCGATTTCCTTTGCAAAAATTAGTGGTGAGGCAAAATGCGTAGATCTGAACGTTACAGGCGATTGGGTGCATAACACTTGGCCAGAAATTAGACGATCATATAAAGATGAAGAGATCTTTAATGGAGATGAAGCCGGAATTTTTTATAAATTAACTCCAGATAAGACTTTCAAATTTAAAAATGAAAAGTGCGTTGGTGGGAAGCTCTCTAAACAAAGAGTTACAGTTTTTGTTTGTGCGAACAAGACGGGAACCGAAAAAAGGAAACTTTTAGTTATCGGGAAAATTTTGCATCCTAGATGTTTTAAAAACATCAAAAAACTTCATGTAAGTTACACTGCCAACAAAAAAGCGTGGATGACTTCTAGTATTTTTGAAGATGAACTAAGAAAGTGGGATAAAGAACTGTCATCGAAAAACAGAAAAATTCTACTTCTAGTTGACAACTGTGCAGCCCATCCAAAGTTAAATTTGACAAACATTAATCTGGTCTTCTTACCGGCCAACTGTACGAGTGTCCTGCAACCTATGGACCAAGGCGTCAATTAGAAGCCTAAAGTGTCACTACCGCAAGCAACTTAAAAAAAAATTATTTTCTGTATGTACACGGCGCAACCTGCCACAATTTCACTCTTATATGCAATACAATTCCTAGACGACTCTTGGAAGAGTGTAACACAGAAGACGATAGCAAAATGCTTTAGTAAAGCACAACTCGTACATGAAAATTTACCCGATGATGATGAAGACGACTTGCCGCTCTCGGAGTGGATTAAGAAATTCGACGTAAATGAATTTTGAAATGAACTTGATTCCTATGTATCAGTGGATGACCAAGTAGAAACATTCCAAGTGTTGAGTGACGCAGAAATTATCGCGGAAGTAAAAAACATAGAAGCAGAAGATAGTGTTGAAGAAGATGCTGAGCAAGAGGAGGATGCCGACATCGTTTGTCCGACAGTACAGGAAGCAATGAGAGCCGACGAAACTCTTTCACGATTTTACTGCTTTAGAGAGACGTCTGACTGACGACACGTTCAATGCAGCACAGCATCTCCACAGCACAACAGAAAGAATTTATTTTCCAGAAAGGTGCGTTCAAAAGAAAATTACGGATTACTTTCGACAGTAAGCCTAAATGTAAGTTACATGTACTTTCTTTTTGATCTTTTAAAATATTCTTCATGCTGTTTGTATAAATGAAATGCAGTTTGTAAACTTTAGAATAAATATCACGAATAATGTTAATAATGCAAAGATCTTTTTTTTTATTTCTCCTTCCTTACTAGTGATTAAAAAGGGTCTTTTATAACAACTCTTTTATAACATCACTCGGACATAACGTCATTATTTTTTTGGTCCCTTCATTGACGTTATAACCAAGTTCCACTGTAATCCCTATTAATGGTGTGTTATGTTGATTCACTGCCTACCTTCTGTGGTGTGTAACTGTATAAACCTATTAGTGGTGTGTTATGTTGATTCACTGCCTACCTTCAGTGGTGTGTAACTGTATAAACCTATTAGTGGTGTGTTATGTTGATTCACTGCCTACCTTCTGTGGTATGTAACTGTATCAAATAGGCAAGTTGTAAACCATTCTTTATATGAACATTTGACATCTGATGCTTTTTTAATCTTTTGCCAAAGCGTTTAATATTTTTAATACCTAATTCTAACCAGAATTCCAAACAATAAACATAAAAAACCAAAATATAGTGTGTTTCCATCATAATCATTCAGCCAATCAGGGGTTAAAATGTCAACCACCTGATTTTAAATTAAAATGATTGTTTAGGTAGGAGGGTCATCCTAGTCTTTTTAATTTAACTTTTCCCCTTGCACTTAATAAAAAAGAAATTTCTAAAAGGTTTATTTAGGACATTAAAACCATGCAGCAGCAATAAGTACAAACTAAATTCCAATAAAAAATAATGAAAAGAATTCTTAATATTATGTACACATTTACATGAAGTTATTCTAATTTTAAAAGCTTAAAACAACAGGTAACATATTTGTTATCAATTTTTAATTAAGGCAAAACGCTACAGTGGAAATAGCTTAAAAATGAACAAGAGTGTACTGTTTTAATGACACAACCATGGAGGTTGTACATCGCTACTAGTTGTAATGTTGCAAATCATGTGCAACAACTAAGCATACACATATAGCACTGAGAAACTATGAAGAGTAATGTTGGACTCCTATAAATTTTTACAGTGAAGTCTGTCATTCACTGTTAAAGTTGCAGGTTCCCAGTACACCACCAGCCTAAGGACCACATTTGAGTTGTCCACTAACATTATGGCTTAGAAAATCAGTTTGAAATGAAATTAAGACAATGTAATGGCTTAAGGCCTTCATAATTTTGTTTTATAATATAATTACTGTGAAATGGTGGTTGTCAAGCTTTACAACCATAACACCGGCTGCAACTGGTAACTGCTTACTCTCAAAATGAATGTATTATTGTTATACAAGTTTCTTTAGTGTTGAATGGTTTTTATAACTTTTTCATTTTAAATATTCTAAAGAATTATTTAAATTATATTTTGTGTAATTGCCAAGTGAAGTGAATTCATAGTTTTGAAACTATTTGACATTTGTCTGTCTGGTTAAAGTACATCTCACGATAACTTCTGAACACATAACCAACTTACGTAAAACTTGGCGTGCATGTCCATACTTTTACTCTATAGAATCCTGTTGTTTTTTAGATTTATCCCTCCAAAAATAGGGGAGGTGGGAGGCAATAATTTTGGGGTCAAAATTAAGAAAAACTCACAAAAGCCCATGTGGGGTATCAAATTAAATGGAATTTAAACCACAATCTGAAGTAGTGTTCATTTCTGAAAATTTTAAAAATTAAAATTTTGAAAATTAAAATATTTTTGGATGTTAGGATCTAAAATATGGTGAACATTTTGATAAAATTGCAAAAAAATTATGTAGGGTATCAAACTGAAGAGAACTTTAACTAACAACTGAATGTAGTGTTAAGTTTTGGAAATTTCAAAATTTTGGGACCCCAGAGCCCAAAAAAGATCAAAAATTTAAAAAAATTGTGAAAATACAGCAGGGTGTAAGACTAAAAGGAATTGTAAAAGACTGTGTGCTCCTACAATTGTTACATTACTAAAGAAAGAGTAGAGAAATCAGGATTTTTGTTATTTTTGGCATAATTAAAAAATCTATAATATCAAATTTATGTAATAATAAATGTAGTTCATTCAAAATAGTGAGCAAATTCTGCAGCTCAGGGAGTATACTAGTTTATCCAGATTATTTGGTAATATACCACACTTTTCATAATGTCACACATAAATTTTTATAAAGTTCTTTTTCTTTATGTGTTTTATTATTGAATTCTTTTTATAATATGCATTTTAATTTCTTATGCTGTGATAAAGAAGTATGGTACACTATTTTTTATGTTTTAATTTTTCGTATCTGTGTATATAAAAAAATTAGATGAATATTTTTTGTGTTCATTTTTATGATTCCATGTAAGTATATTGCACTTTCTTTACATTTTTGATGGAATATATTATTCACTGTAATGAATCAGAATTAACCTTAACTTTATGGCTTTTCCTGGCATCTAGAGATTCAGATTGAGGACGCAGAGCTGCGAGTGTAGCCTTTACTCTAGCAGATTGAGCTTGGGTTGGTTTCTTGGGTGCCCCATCAGTGCGACCAAATAAGCCACGTGCCTCTGCCATTTGGATCATGTACTTTGGATCAAGGCGTGTAATTTCCTAGAATTGAATGGTTATAGAATCATAGTTACTTCTGGCAATGTTTTAAGAATGTTCTAGAGTTATCACACACACACACACACACACACACACACACACACACACACACACACACACACACATTTTAATGTAATCTACTATAACAATTTCCTAACCTTACGTTTGATGACTGCAATGTATGTACCTTCTGTGGCTATATTGAGGCATGTTTCTTTATTTGGGCATAACTCTGGCAAATCTGTTAGCTCAAATAAATCTGATGGAGGAACCTAAGATTAAAAATTTAACGATACATTAGAAAAAATTGCAATTGAAATGCCATTGATATCAACTAAACATCAAATTTACACACACACACAACACACACACACACACACACATTTTTTAAGTTTTATGAATATAACTGTATTTGTTTCTTATTAATTTATATTTTTGTAGGTATGTGTTTATGTAACAATAAGATCAAGATTTTTACAAAGTAAAAAATGTGTATTTTTGTTTGTGTATGAGTGTGAGTGTGTTAAAATTATAATAATCTATCTAAGAACTAGTATAATAAAATTATAATGAACTATGCAAAATCTATTTTCAATATGGGTTTGAACACAACTAATTCCATTTTCTGCATGGGAGTTCTGACAAGATTTCAAGGAAGGTATTCAATAAAAATTAAGTGTATAGTAAGTTCGTACAAGAGGATGGATAGATACAGACAGCAAAAAGTGTCTCCCATACCAGTTTTTCCACTTTATCCAAAATTTGGAGCTAGGCACATACAGTGGCATCTCGTTACCACGAACCTCAGTAACACAATTCTTTATTATAAGTATAACACTACCGACTTGGAAGACAAAGTTTTTTATTATTATAAGGACAAACTGGTTCAGGCTATAAGGTAAAAATTTTACATTTTTACCAATAAAAAACTTTGTGTTCTGAGTCGGTAGTGTTATAATTAGTTAGTCAACAACAAAATCCAAGAACGAATTCCTTGATAACACGAATTTTTTTAATCCACATAAATGTCTCACAACACTCAATGTTAAAAATACCTCTATAACCCGAAACTCATTAGTTAAAAACCTTGATAAGCCGAATTTTCGTCGATTTGAGATCAAAATACTGTATTAATTAACCATTATAACACGAATTTTTACTCAAAAGAACCTACATAGCATGCATTTGATCTCTATAAGATGAATTACCCATGGCAGCAAGCTCAGTAAGCAGAATGTTATGAAGCAGGACCTTGATAACAAGAACTTTTGTTACCTTAACCTTGATAACACGAACCTCGCTTTGATGAATTCCTCGATAACATGAAGTTTGTATAATCCCCTTGAGATTCATGTTATCGAGGTTCCACTGTATATCTTTTTAACATCAAGGGATTCATCAGTGATAGATTAAAATGATAACCATTAACACTTATAAAAACAATGTTTATGTTAAAACAAAGTAGACAGCTTCAAATTTCAGTATACATGATAAGAAAAACTGAATACTTAACAACAATTGTTGGCTGTGGTGGCTCTTCCACTTCAACTTTTACAGTTGTCTGTTCAGACTGTTCTGTATCTGGTTGTTTTTCAGCCTGTTCTCCTTGTTTTTCTGCTTGACTTTTTCTCAGATCTTCCAAATGTATTTCTGCTGCACATGTATTTAGCTCTTTAATGAGCTCATTAACCATGCTGTTATTTTCACATTCAAATCGAGAATGTGTTTCATATACTACCAATTGAATCTGAAAATAAAAATGTTTAAACCGACTATTAACTATTTTTCTAAATACAAAAAAGACTGTTGATGGTTACTTAAGTGTTTATTATTATGTGGTACTTCTATATTAGATGGATTGTCTACTGTTAGATGTTTTGTGTTAGACGCGTGTCATGCCAAGTTTAGCCATGATACGTTCTATATACCAAGTGCTTAAAGTTTATTCAACTAAATTAAACACAATTTAAAATTTCAAAGTTTAATGAATGAATTTTACCGAATGTTTAGTACAATGCTATATAGTGTAAGCCAGATCTTAAACATTATATTTGCTATACTAATTGAATATGATACAAACTAAACAAAAATGAGTTTGATTGGTGTTTAAGTTTGCAAAATTTAATAACAGTATCTAATAAAATAACATCTTGGTTATAATTTATTGAACTCTGACAATTGTGTTATTATTTGGTTGTGAGTAACTATCCTATTTATAGTGTACTAAGTTAATCACTTTGTGGAGGGACAATGTTAGCAGATGACAAACTGTGTTTTCTACTAAAAAAAATCCTGCAATACCTTATTAGATAAATGTTTTGTGTTCACCAGATAACATAAATTGATGAACATAAACTTATTTGACCCCCAGTAAGAATTTTTATACACCGTTACAACCAATGGATCAGCAAAAAGTTATCAACAATTTTAATCACTGCAATAACTTTAATACTTAGGATTACACTATATATATTATTGTAACACTGATGTTTGATTTGAGAGGTATACCACACATGGTCTCAAACATTACCAATACTGCTGTTGCTCTGAATTGCGTACACAATTCATCCACTACAAATTGCGTAGGAATCATCCACTACAAATCCATACAAATATATCATAATTAAAAATTACTTACTTACAAAGTCTATAATCAGTAGTTGGAAATCAGATTCTAGTTGGCTTTAACTGAAACTTTTCCTGCACTTTACAGTTTTCCTATGGTTGTTCACAAAAGTTAAGTAACCTAAGTAAATCCTGGGACTAAGGCTTCTCACTTCATCAGGGTTAAGATTAGTTTTCTTTATTAAATTCATTAACTGTCAGGCATTCACTGTTCTTCTGAAGTTTATAAATTATTAATTTTTAGAGTTTTTCAAGGTTCGTGGTTACAGTTATACTTCTCCTACCATCCAGCACACACTGAACCACCAACTATTTTTGTTTCCTTGTTCCTTTCTTAATTTGGAAGTGTATTATAGTATTTTCTAGATAAAGACATTTTTCAGTTTACTAAAAATCTCCTCTCTCAGTTTGTTCATTTATACAGCGGTCCTATCAATTTTGGCATTACTGACAAAATTAAAAATGTTAACTAGAACTACTAAACCAGTGCCATGCCATTTCTCTATAACTCTGTAATCATTTGACCATATAACTCTATTTCTCTATAACCGTAGATTGCACTGTTGGCCTCAAACTCTTGAAGTTTCTCACCCAGAGTACTTGCTTACAATTGTGTGTAGTACACATTGGTACAAAAATTGGTTGCCAATAATTTGAATGGATTTCTGCTAATGCTCCATAGATATTCTGGAGGCATTTCTGTTTCATCTCTGTACATCTGTTTCAGTTTGCCAAATATCTTCTACTATGCTACACATCTAATGGTACTAGCCACATTGTAAAATTATGGAACACTTGCGCACACTAACACTAAAACACAACATTACAGCATATGTACCCATGATCCTTTTTCATCTTGTTTTTTTCTCTTACTGAACACAGGGGGCACTGCTAATAGTAATGATAAACACAAACAATGTGATGGCATTATGTGAGTGTCACAGTGAAATGGTTATATCAGAATGATGACAATACAATTGGTGGTTTTGTTAAATGTGATAAATGTGGCAACAAAACTATGAGTCCATGTGGAATGAAAGTGTGTCATTTAAGTAATGGGCAATCGGATTGGCCAGGTAGGTGGTGCTACAGTTCCAGGAGCAGTTATAGGAATTATATCAAAGTCTTCTGAACCATGCTTTTTGAGGCAATTATATGTAGTAAGAATCTGCAACAGACTGAACAAGTGAATGTTCGTATATAGTGCATAAACAAACTATTTAAACATGCTAGGGATTCTTGTAAAAGACCAAACCACATAATGCTTTTCAATTTTGCTTGCACTTCACCTCATCTCCACTCTCAATAATTTTAACTTTACTCCACTACCGCATAGTCATTTATGTTGGTCACACCATAAAGACTGGAAACTTCTAGTTTGGATTTTGTGCCTTTTTAGAAATTAAAATTTTAGGGTACGTCGACCAGGTTTCAGCATTTCACTTCTCTCAAAATCACTCAACCGGGAAAATGGGTTTTCCAGTAGTGTTGTATAATGTCTTTGTTTGATACTGCAATATCACTTTCACTTCTGCCAAAACCATTTTATCCTTGTGGTAGAAATCAAAACCACATGGCAAGAAGAGTAAAATAATAATAATACACACACACAAGGAGCACGAGAACGTAAAGATTGTGTAAAATTAATACAAACCACAATAAATGTACTGAGAGGCTAACTCACTCGTTGCCTCCGTAGTGCGGTTACATATGCACTAGCGTACCCCCACCACTTGCCGGACACGTAGTTGTACAAGCACTGCAGCGGCTACTGAGATTCCTGCCTCCGTCTGCTGCAATTCTGCACTATTATTGATAACGCGCGATTTAAAAGTTTTTTGTAAGTAATCAGATAATTTAAAATGCCAAACTGTGATTACAGGTTCAATTACAATAAAAGTTAGAGCCTATTACTAGTTGTTTATTTTTTAATAATTTTCTAAATTTTTCTGGGGAGGCTTAGCCTCCCCTGACGAGTCGCGCAGGGTGGAAGGTATATTTAGCAACACTTATGATACTGAGTGAATGAGCTTTTTCTCAGTTATTGTTGGAGCCTTGGCATGAACAATCTGGATTATATAAAGAAGGCTACTCAGCCAGAGTCAATATCAAAAGAGTTTCTAACTTCCGAGCTAATGGGCCGTGGTTGATTGGTTAAGTGTGTTGTCATTATTTTCACACTAAATGTTTTGGCCACCTAGCAAAGGCCTTCTTCAGTAGTAAAATAGTTTGATGCTGGATAGTAGACCAAATGTACCCCAAGTTGAGATAGAAACATCCTGTGTTAAACTATTTTGCTACTGTAGAAGGCCTCTGGTTTAGTTTATTTTGAAACTTTATGAATTTACGCCAAATTATAAAATACTCGGGTCCCTAGTTCGGGGCCAATGAAACTTTATGAATTAATTACAAAATTATAATTAACTCTTACCTTCGGGTTATTCCAAGAGTCATTCAGACGAAACGACTGCAGAAAGGGTTATTTGATCAAGGTGTAAAGATCAATACACAGTTTGTGCTAAAACAAATTGCTTCTAGTTTATTATGCCAATTAATTACTTAGTCTCCCTTTTATGACATTTAAATTTCTTATTTCTTTTCTGTTATATTACATACTCGTAGAATGAGAAACAATTAGTAAAATCAAATACAGTGACAAAATGAATATTTCTTACTTCACTAGCCTATGACAAACTATTTATATTTGTAATGAACCAGTACGTAATTCCACCCCACACTCACACATTCATTCTTTTACATGGCCCTTCTATTGAACCCCATTCTGAGATCTCATAATGTAGGAAAACGTCGGTAAATATAAATCTTAATGTATTTAAAATTTCTGAATAATACTCATCCTGATGTTGCTCGACTCCAACTAACGATGCACGTGTTTTATGCCTCACTTTGAAAGTCAATTGATGCTCATTAAAGTAATTTTGTCTTTGAACTGGTACCAAGTTTTACTGGTCACTAAAACCACGTTGGTCACATTTAATAATTATGTCGGCCGGCATAACTTTTCGAACACTTATATGTTGTTGTAGGCTGGCCGCGCGGCCATGAGTTACAAATGGAACTGGCGTTAGTTCGCAAAAGCTGAACCTACAGAGCTGGTCACGTGATCGTGAATATGTGCTCCCATTGGTGCTGTTAAAAGAGCGCCTTAACGTAGGCGAAAGGTTTAGCAATGTTTTTGCCGCCTGGCGCAATTCATAACTTGGCGTTATTTTGTCCGTGATTCACGGCTGATGCGAAGTTAGGCGTTATTTCACAATCGGTCTACGCTGCTTGAATGCGGAGACAAAACACAGCCTATCTGGTTGACTAACTCGGGGTTCTACAAGGGTGAACAATGACTATGTGGAAAATATAATTTTTAAAATGTTACCTTGGCCCTACAGTTTCGTACCGTTACAATACCCCCCCAATAAGAGATTGAAAGCCGAAGCGTTCAAACTCTTATTGCATAAACCCTAAGAGGATCAGTGAGGATAAGGCGCCGCAACCCCCCTGAACACTACTAAAATCATGGGTTCTTACCCCCCTAGTCTGGCGACTGCGACAGCACCCATCCGATCTTACTGGACTTCTCTGTTCGAGATCCCAACACCGAAAAATCGAACAGATACCCGACCCAGTATCGCCTAACTTTAAAACATTCAATTAAAAAATCAACAACGGCCTTCCATCACTCCATATCCCACAACTGATTTGTTTCCTCTTAGCCGTACTGGTTCATTGACAACGTGCTGGCTCATTTTATATTATAGACCCAAAAAAAATATAGTGTTAATAAAACAATATAGGTTTACAGTAGTACACATAAATTCCAGTTAAATTGAATAATATTCCCCATACAATATTGCCCAGCCAAAATGACACATTAATTATACAGGATTATATTAACTCACAGTAATTGTACCTGAAATACAAATTATATCCTTACTTGCCTACTCATATTTATATAGAATAAACAAAAAAATTTTTTTTTTCTTTTACTACCCCCCTTTTATCCCTTAACCCCTGATACCCGTTACATATTAATGTGTTCTGCGCTAGGCATCTTGGCCTTTTCCAGCCTCATCCTAGCCGTAAACCACATCTCCCTCGTGACCTGTAACTGGGTCACCGCCCAGTCACACTCACTATTGCCCCCCCCTAGACTGTAGCGTCTAGTTGCTTTCACAAGGACTGATGCGGAAGGGGTGGACATTTTTTTCTTTTATTCCACCCCATCCTTGCTTCGGCGTTACAATAAAATTTGGTATTACACCTACTAATAAAAAATGAATGATACGCCCCTAATGGACTACCACCCCTATCTGGGTGAAAATAGCCCTGTTCCAAAATTAGGTAGATTCCCCAAAAAATAACCCCCCTACTAAATCTAACAAACCACCGGGTTGACAAAATAAAACAAACCACAAGCCGGTTATATCAAGTAAAATTTATGATTTGCCACAATTAACTACTTTCACGGTCATGGCCGCACTTAGGTGGAGAATCTACAGTTAAACATAAAACATAGACTGACAATTATAAAAGTTTACATGAGCAGTAATATACACGTCTTACTTTCCAAACCCTGTTTCAGCTTGAACATTTTTTGATTATATCTATACAAGATTTCCTTCAGTTTTCAATTTTAAATGGATATTTTAGCCAGTATTTACATCAATTAGCATTTACTTTATAGTTCCATTTGAATTTGAATGAAAATAAAATTAAGTTCATTATTACAAGTTTATTATTAAAATCATCTTTTCAATTAATTTAATTACACTTTCATTTAATTTAACTCATATTGTTTTAATCAACAATTTCAAAATTAATTACATTTTTCAAGATAATCTGACAAAAATATTACCTACGTTATTCAAAAAATTTACACTCCTTTCTTCACGTATGGTATTTCTTTTTATTTCACAATAAGATTTTCTATTGGCATTAATTCAGCAGACTACAACAGTTGTTATTATCAACTCAGCATGGCTATAGGCATTAGTCACAACATACAGCACACCTGTTTATATGAACAATTGTTTGCAAGACTTGTTTTGTAAGCACTGTTATAAACACTCCCACAGTCTAAACATTCTAGTTACCTCACATTACTGATATATATACTTCCTTCAAAAAATTTTTTTTAAAATTTCTATACAGCTTTTTGTTAACATATTTATCAAAGTCTATTTATTATAGTTCAAACCAAATATACTTTAATTCACCTTTCAGTTATTATTACTTTTTTAATAACAGTTTTCATTTAATACCATTGTCTCAATTCATTTGTATTACTGAATCAAAAATTCTTTCACACCTGTAGGCATTTTATTCTCTCTAATTGGTATTATAGACTTTATACATACAGTACATTATCCACCTATTGACCTGAACACAAAATACACATCACCCACACACACACCAATATCTCCACGTAACCTCTGAAACATTTAACAACAATGTTATTTCATACCAAACAATTTAACATTTATTTATTCATATCAAATCTCATAAAACAATATAAACTCCTTAGAAAAATTCAACCATATAACATTTAAGTCGAGCAAAATATTTAAACATTTCAAATTATTTTAATTAGATCAATTATTGAAAACAACATTTTTAATTACTTTCACTAAGTACAATAATTACAACTCATTCATTATCTTCTTCCAAATTATTTTTGTTATTTATTTAAGCTGCAAAATATTAATATTATTATTATCATCCCAACAATTTCTACTACATGCATACATTGTTTATCTAACATTTTACAACACACAAATACATTTACTAAACATTTATGTACAAATCGTCATCACTAATTATTCAGTTATATCACACTTCAATGTCAAAATCAGCTAGGTCATTACCATAAAACAATATATTTAAAAGTGTCCATTTGTGAATTTAAAGCTCAACTCCATCGTCAAAATTTAGTCTGTGCTTTATGTAACAATTTTCAATTTTGTTTGCATTCCACATACGGTTATCTTGTGTATAGTAACCGTAAAATTTCAGTTTATTCATTTTACCATAATAATCATATACCAGGTCAACATTATTTATTTCTGTCCAATCTCCATTAGTAGTTATATTCATTATCAAATCAGTTATTTTTTCATCATAAAGTAAATTATTATTATTTAAACATGTATCATCAAAATAATCTTCACTCTCTATTTTGACAAGTAAGTATTTCATATCAATTAACATCTCTTTCATCTCATTATAGTTTCTCTGCAACTTATATAATTCTATTTCTTTATCAACACACAACTCTCTCTCAAAATATCTTTCATCGTCATAACACCTGTCACTACCCCCCTGAACTATCTCACTCCACGCAAAGGGCCAGACTGAATACTTATTACATCTCCTGGCTTTACCAGCTAAATCACAAAAAACTAAGGGACCATTTTGAGACACCATGTCTCCCACATAGCTACTGGAGAAAACTCTGTCCTCATTAAACATCGGTGAAACCTCTGTTTCACCATAAACTTGGGGAATATTTGCCCTTTGCCCATCTAACTTTTCATTACACACGCTCACTAACTGACAAACATTTGTTTCTACTACTTTCTTATCACATACCACTTCCACTATATTCTCAGAATTACAATTAACATCATTATCATCACTACTCAATACTTTACTATCTACCACTACCTCTCCCACTGTTTCGTCATTATTAATACTTGTCATAACCATCACATTGTCATTTAATTTCTTATTTAGTGTCTGATTGAATTTACATTCAAAATTTTTATTCATTTCATCAATCTTTTTCTCACAACTGCTACTTACTGATTCTAATATTTGTTCTCTGATTGTGTCAACGCATTCATCCATTTCATTTAAATGTTTATTAATATTGTCTTCAAACTTAGTGTTCTGTATATTAATTTCATCAAAACGACTATTTATAATATCAAATTTACTATTCTGTACATTGACTTTCATATCTAATTCATTATTCTGATTTTTTAATATATTGAATTTAGTGTCCGAGTCACTCTTCTGTTCTTTATTTTGTTCTAAGAGTAATTGTAACATACTCATTACATCACTATTGAATTGGACGTTACATTTTGTTGAAGTCGGGGTCAATTGCACGCCCGAATCTTCAATTACATTACTCTGATCAGTTAAGTTTAACTCTGTTTTATCTTGACTCGCACTTGGAGTTGAATGTATCTCAAAATTACTCATGACATTTGACTCGTCACAATTGTCAACACTCGTTATTTATAGTTACCGTTGGTCTCCAGATCACTGTATATGATTAAATAAATAATTACCTTATTTTATCCACTAAGTGATCTTCTTTTTCTTTTTAATTACTACATGTTTCAGGGCTTATATCCCCATCTTCAGGTAAAAGCAAATCTACCCTATTATTAGGGTTTCGTTAAAAATTCACAACGACACAAACACATAACACACTTAAATAAATTAACATTGAACATTAAATCTGTATCGGAACACGCTACAAACGAACCAGTGCACTGGCCGAAGTCCGACTTTCAACTGATCCGTACACGCTATTCACGGTTTGTTTTCATAGCTGTGTCATATAGTTTATTTGATTTGAATGATAACTGTTCATTAAGTACCTGATTTTTATTTCTTCTTAAGGCCTTGTATATTTCAAATTCCTCTAAAGCATCCAGTAGTTGACCCTTTTTACCTATATGTAAAGGTTCCAAATTCTCTTTAAATCCAGTGTATGTATGATTTTCGTTTATTAGATGTTGTGCGTAATGCGATACATTATTATTGGGGAACTTCTTAGGTAAATGTTCTTTAAATCTCTCGGAAAATTTTCTCCCCGTCTGGCCTATATAGATTTTATCGCATTCATTACACCGGATTCTATAAACGCCAGAACAATCCTCTAGTAATGCTTTGGTATTAGGCTTAAGTATATTTGTTAATTTGTTCGTGGTCCTGAATGAGACAATAATCCCTAGCTTTTTTAATTCATTATGTAGTGTATTAGGTAGTATGTTTGTATATCTAGCAGAAACATATTGGGTTTTATCTTTAACTTTGTCCAATCGTTTTAATTTATTAGCGTGTTTATATATTATTTTATCAATGATTTTACTATTGTAACCATTCACTATCGCTATATGTTTTATTATATTAATTTCATCGTTATAGTCTTCTATGTCCATCGGTATATTTGTCAATCTATGTGCCAGTGCGTTAAAAGTTGCCATTTTATGTGTATAAGGATGATTGGAACTAGCATGTATGGCTATATCAGTTGTTGTTGGCTTTCTATATATTTTAAAGCTAAGGAGGTTATTACGTTTATATGTGGTTACGTCCAGGAAATTCAACATATTGTTATGTTCTACTTCCATAGTGAATTTAATATTACTGTTTATGCCGTTCAAAAAAGTAAGCAATCCGTCTATCTGTCTAAGAGTACCACCAAAAATTAAAAATGTGTCGTCTACGTACCGTGTGTATGAGATGATTTTATTGTATAACTTGTTTTGGTCAGATAGTATATACTTGTTCTCATAATGATTCATGTAAATCTCCGCTAAAATTCCACTCACCGGTGAACCCATGGCCAGCCCATTTTCCTGGATAAAAAACTTATTGTCGTGTGTAAAGTAATTCTGTTGCACAACAATTTTCAATAAAAATATAAGTTCATCAATTTGTATCTGTTTTAAGACATTTGTCTTGATTAAAAGTCTCTCGAGAATATTTATCGTCTCTAGCACGGGTATGTTCGTATACAAATTCACTATGTCCATAGATATCAGTTTATGGTTAGGCAGTACTTTAATGTTTTTAACTTTGTTTACAAATCCTATTGTATTTTTTACGCTATGTATGTTGTCCATTACTAAGCTGTTTTTGATGATTATTTGTAGCTTTTTGGCTACATTATAGCTTGGGGCAGTTGTATGATTTATTAAAGGACATATTGGTATATTAGGTTTGTGTAACTTTGGTAGTCCTCTGAAAGTAGGCGCTTTCGGATTTATATTTTTGATACGTCGTCTAGTTTGAGCATCGAATAAATTAACACATTTATTCACCGCTGAGTTTATGGCTTTTGTATATTTAATGGTGGGGTCATTATTTAGGGTCTTAATATTATTTTCATTTATAAAATCATAGCATTTTTGTGTGTATTCAGTTTTATTGATGATAACTACTGTACTACCTTTATCAGCCTTAGTTATCATTGCGTCAAAATTTTCTAATTTGCGTTTGATGTTCTTCGCGATTTTAATTTCATTACTAGGTCTCATGTTATGCGTCCTACCCGACTGTAATATACGATTTAATTTATAGTTGATAGCTACCCGTGTATCATTCTGAATTTCCTGGTTTTTTATTTGTTTAATGACAGCTTCTGCATTTACAACTTCTCTTATTAACATGTCTTTTCCATAATCAGATAAATTATGTTGTAAACCCTTAGATAATAAACTACATTCTTCATTAGATAGTTCAATGTTCGTGAGGTTATCTGCACGCTTATAAAATTTGTGTTTACAAATTATGTTATCTGCTTTGTTTTGCTGGCGGGTCAATTTATCATATTTCTTGTTGTGTCTTGATACAATCGAGATAGCAATGTTCCTTATCTGTCTGTGAATAACTTCTAAAACTTCGTTAATTATGATCGGGTGTATCGAGTTCAGGACCTTCATATGCGCATTAAATAACAACTTAATGATAAATTGACCCGCCAGCAAAACAAAGCAGATAACATAATTTGTAAACACAAATTTTATAAGCGTGTAGATAACCTCACGAACATTGAACTATCTAATGAAGAATGTAGTTTATTATCTAAGGGTTTACAACATAATTTATCTGATTATGGAAAAGACATGTTAATAAGAGAAGTTGTAAATGCAGAAGCTGTCATTAAACAAATAAAAAACCAGGAAATTCAGAATGATACACGGGTAGCTATCAACTATAAATTAAATCGTATATTACAGTCGGGTAGGACGCATAACATGAGACCTAGTAATGAAATTAAAATCGCGAAGAACATCAAACGCAAATTAGAAAATTTTGACGCAATGATAACTAAGGCTGATAAAGGTAGTACAGTAGTTATCATCAATAAAACTGAATACACACAAAAATGCTATGATTTTATAAATGAAAATAATATTAAGACCCTAAATAATGACCCCACCATTAAATATACAAAAGCCATAAACTCAGCGGTGAATAAATGTGTTAATTTATTCGATGCTCAAACTAGACGACGTATCAAAAATATAAATCCGAAAGCGCCTACTTTCAGAGGACTACCAAAGTTACACAAACCTAATATACCAATACGTCCTTTAATAAATCATACAACTGCCCCAAGCTATAATGTAGCCAAAAAGCTACAAATAATCATCAAAAACAGCTTAGTAATGGACAACATACATAGCGTAAAAAATACAATAGGATTTGTAAACAAAGTTAAAAACATTAAAGTACTGCCTAACCATAAACTGATATCTATGGACATAGTGAATTTGTATACGAACATACCCGTGCTAGAGACGATAAATATTCTCGAGAGACTTTTAATCAAGACAAATGTCTTAAAACAGATACAAATTGATGAACTTATATTTTTATTGAAAATTGTTGTGCAACAGAATTACTTTACACACGACAATAAGTTTTTTATCCAGGAAAATGGGCTGGCCATGGGTTCACCGGTGAGTGGAATTTTAGTGGAGATTTACATGAATCATTATGAGAACAAGTATATACTATCTGACCAAAACAAGTTATACAATAAAATCATCTCATACACACGGTACGTAGACGACACATTTTTAATTTTTGGTGGTACTCTTAGACAGATAGACGGATTGCTTACTTTTTTGAACGGCATAAACAGTAATATTAAATTCACTATGGAAGTAGAACATAACAATATGTTGAATTTCCTGGACGTAACCACATATAAACGTAATAACCTCCTTAGCTTTAAAATATATAGAAAGCCAACAACAACTGATATAGCCATACATGCTAGTTCCAATCATCCTTATACACATAAAATGGCAACTTTTAACGCACTGGCACATAGATTGACAAATATACCGATGGACATAGAAGACTATAACGATGAAATTAATATAATAAAACATATAGCGATAGTGAATGGTTACAATAGTAAAATCATTGATAAAATAATATATAAACACGCTAATAAATTAAAACGATTGGACAAAGTTAAAGATAAAACCCAATATGTTTCTGCTAGATATACAAACATACTACCTAATACACTACATAATGAATTAAAAAAGCTAGGGATTATTGTCTCATTCAGGACCACGAACAAATTAACAAATATACTTAAGCCTAATACCAAAGCATTACTAGAGGATTGTTCTGGCGTTTATAGAATCCGGTGTAATGAATGCGATAAAATCTATATAGGCCAGACGGGGAGAAAATTTTCCGAGAGATTTAAAGAACATTTACCTAAGAAGTTCCCCAATAATAATGTATCGCATTACGCACAACATCTAATAAACGAAAATCATACATACACTGGATTTAAAGAGAATTTGGAACCTTTACATATAGGTAAAAAGGGTCAACTACTGGATGCTTTAGAGGAATTTGAAATATACAAGGCCTTAAGAAGAAATAAAAATCAGGTACTTAATGAACAGTTATCATTCAAATCAAATAAACTATATGACACAGCTATGAAAACAAACCGTGAATAGCGTGTACGGATCAGTTGAAAGTCGGACTTCGCCCAGTGCACTGGTTCGTTTGTAGCGTGTTCCGATACAGATTTAATGTTCAATGTTAATTTATTTAAGTGTGTTATGTGTTTGTGTCGTTGTGAATTTTTAACGAAACCCTAATAATAGGGTAGATTTGCTTTTACCTGAAGATGGGGATATAAGCCCTGAAACATGTAGTAATTAAAAAGAAAAAGAAGATCACTTAGTGGATAAAATAAGGTAATTATTTATTTACTCGTTATTTCATTGACATCGTCATTATTCCCTGCCATTTTTTACAAATTTATAAAATGTTACACAAGAGTTTATAAAATGTCACATAAGAATTACGTTCTCCCTCTCAAATGACCCGTTCTGCAGCTTGGTTAGGTCTGGCGAATATAGGTTATAAACCCTATACTCGCGTCCCTGTTCGGGCGCCATTGAAACTTTATGAATTTACGCCAAATTATAAAATACTCGGGTCCCTAGTTCGGGGCCAATGAAACTTTATGAATTAATTACAAAATTATAATTAACTCTTACCTTCGGGTTATTCCAAGAGTCATTCAGACGAAACGGCTGCAGAAAGGATTATTTGATCAAGGTGTAAAGATCAATACACAGTTTGTGCTAAAACAAATTGCTTCTAGTTTATTATGCCAATTAATTACTTAGTCTCCCTTTTATGACATTTAAATTTCTTATTTCTTTTCTGTTATATTAAATACTCGTAGAATGAGAAACAATTAGTAAAATCAAATACAGTGACAAAATGAATATTTCTTACTTCACTAGCCTATGACAAACTATTTATATTTGTAATGAACCAGTACGTAATTCCACCCCACACTCACACATTCATTCTTTTACATGGCCCTTCTATTGAACCCCATTCTGAGATCTCATAATGTAGGAAAACGTCGGTAAATATAAATCTTAATGTATTTAAAATTTCTGAATAATACTCATCCTGATGTTGCTCGACTCCAACTAACGATGCACGTGTTTTATGCCTCACTTTGAAAGTCAATTGATGCTCATTAAAGTAATTTTGTCTTTGAACTGGTACCAAGTTTTACTGGTCACTAAAACCACGTTGGTCACATTTAATAATTATGTCGGCCGGCGTAACTTTTCGAACACTTATATGTTGTTGTAGGCTGGCCGCGCGGCCTTGAGTTACAAATGGAACTGGCGTTAGTTCGCAAAAGCTGAACCTACAGAGCTGGTCACGTGATCGTGAATATGTGCTCCCATTGGTGCTGTTAAAAGAGCGCCTTAACGTAGGCGAAAGGTTTAGCAATGTTTTTGCTGCCTGGCGCAATTCATAACTTGGCGTTATTTTGTCCGTGATTCACGGCTGATGCGAAGTTAGGCGTTATTTCACAATCGGTCTACGCTGCTTGAATGCGGAGACAAAACACAGCCTATCTGGTTGACTAACTCGGGGTTCTACAAGGGTGAACAATGACTATGTGGAAAATATAATTTTTAAAATGTTACCTTGGCCCTACAGTTTCGTACCGTTACAATTTTTAATATAACTTCAAAACCTTCAATTTTCAACTTATAGAACACACCATGTGGTCATCAAATGTATATTAATTTTTAATCCTACTTCTACTGCATACTAAAGACTTGATGTTAGAGGAAGTTTTCTTAATTTTTTTTCAAATTTATGGTATTTTGTACACATTTACATGACAGATTTCATTGCACAGTGTTTAAAAAAACACTTTGAGATTTGCAACATTAAGTGAATTTATAATAACCAGTGTTCAACAGTCCATTCAATTGCATTACACATAGCAGTAAAGCTTCATAAGATGATTTAAAGATTTTTACTTTCTTCCTTGCATGTTCTACTGGTGTGTTTTGTTTTCATTGTTACTGTTACAATAATTTCTTGTTTTTTAAAGTCCTGTAATATCATAATATATTGGGGATACTTGGAACTAATTTTTTTTCTAAATGAATTTAATAAACAATACCTGGTAAGACTTGATCAATTACAGTTTGTGTAGAATGAACATTGTGTTTGAGATGTTAAAAATAATTGAATATATTAATATAATATAATATATTAACTCCCACCTACCTGGAAAGTTTCGTTTTGTATGGGCCAGGATCCTTTCGTACGAACGCTAGATACAAACATGTGTTTCATGGGTTCTCGAAATAACTAACTCTACACATCATTATGAAGAGAATTGATAATTTTAATACTAATACGTTGAAATTATTGTTTGCCAAATAGATTTACATGTAATCAAATATTGTGCAACTCGTGCACCTTGTAACGGAACTTACCAACTATAGCTTACCTTATCATTTCTACAAACACAAACACAATTAGAAAACACAAACAGAAACAGCCCAGCTTTGCTCGCTCTCACATTCATTCTAATTTATTTTGCCCTTAACATTTCAATATTGATAAAATTCCCCCCCCCCCACGGCGGCCACGCGGTCTTCACACACAGTCGTCTTTATATGAAATTTTATAATGTTGATGTCCGAAAAAACACTCGGTTATTTTCTACCGCATGGATTGATTGTCGTACCAAACTTTTTCCACTGATATTTGACTTTACTATTAAAAAACAAAAAAACTTTTGTGTGGAGTCTACTTCGTTCCTGGCCGGCCGGCTTCAATAGTGGAACTGCTTCGTGTGTGTCTTTTAATGGCAGGAAACACGCGTCCACGGCCAACAGGTTTTAGTCGCCGTATAATGTTGATTTGCTGTTACTCATGAGCTCTATGCATGGAATATAGTCATTATATTCGCCACATGTGTAGCTGATATTTGCATGTGCCACACTGATGTCACTAGTAGTGGGCGGGGTTTAGCAGCACTTCCTGATGGTCTGTAAAGAGACGATGAATACTTTCGCCCTTTAGCCATTTTGTTCTTCATACTGATCGCGTCCCCTGAGCGCGTGAGTGTACAGTTGCGCTCGTGCGTCGACACACATGTACAGATTTCTGAGAATTTTGTGGAGGTGCAAATTCCTTTGCCGCATTACACAACTGAAATTGCGTATCGCCTTTGTCCCAAACACTGTTTCTCAACACTGTTGCTTTCACAATGGAAATAACGTTGACCAATAATTTATGAAAAGCCCGTCCAAAATGAAATAAATAAAAATGTAATTACCCCATACGGTAAAAAAATAAAAAGACCCAAAATTGACACGCTACAATACCCCCTCGATGAGAATTCAGCTGTTCACAACAGAAGAAATCTCATCGATAAAACCCGAAGAGGACCGGTGAGGAACTGGTGCCAACAACCCCTTCTTGTTCTTACTCTACATGGGTACACGACCCCCCTGGCTTGGCGACTATGGACTCATCTGAACGAGATCACTGGACTTCTCCGTAAGAGATCCCAACACCGAGAAATCGAACAGCTAAGTACCACAGCGCACCTCACCTTTGAACATGCTACCCCAAAATCCTCAATCCCTGGCTCCAATTATTCCAGATCCTCCACCGATATGTTTCCCCTTTTATGAAAGCTGGGCTGCCTTTAGCAAATACTGGGCTCACACACACTCACATTACATGTGGACATACACATAGTAAAAATGAAAAATTCTTTTAACATGTCTAAAAAATTTAAAAAAATTCAAAATAATATTTTATCAAAAAAAATTCTCTTCCTTGTTTTTCTGTTTTTATTTCAAATGACTTAACTTAGACATTCCTACTAATCAAAACATATCCTTAATCTAACATGTAATCACTTATAGTCTAACAGTACAATGCAATACAATCAATCAATAAAAAAAATAAATATGTTTAATATACACATAATAAAATAATCAATACTTAAAATATTCAGACGCTGGCAGGCGAAAAATCAAGTTTTTTTTTTTCTTCCTCAAAATTGAAATTTCCAAAAATTTTAAAATTCAAAAAAATTTAAATTTATTTAAATGTTTTCTTAATATTTAGACATTATTTGAAAATTGGTTTAAATTGATTAAGCAAACAAATAAAACTGACTTCCTACTATACAAGCTTAGTAGGTGTATGACCTCATCAGCTGATCGAAACTAGGTCAAGTTCCAGACCCTTGACCTACATATGTTATGTATGCTTTCTGAAAATACATTCAACATCTGTAACAATCTAATTTGAAACACAAAACAATAAAATAAAACATTTAAAATAAACAAAATATTATTACAAATAATAATCAAATTGACATTTAAATTATTTAAAATAAACAATTCTTAATTCTACATTGTTTTCAAACTTTATCCAAATTCTGTCACTGGTTTAAAAAATGAACATTTTATACCTTTATTATAAATCTCTCTCTTTATTTAACACTTTGATTCTACATTACTGTGGGTGATGTAAATTATTTATTCTCATTGACTGTACTACTAGATCTGTATACATATATAATCTTTCTCCCTTTTACTCTAACTCACAGCTTCAATTACCATGACACCCATCTCTATCAAATCTCTACTAATCAGGACACTCTCTAACCCCAATTTATCATTAGACTCAAATCGCCACCTTCTCTCTAAAAATACTCTCTAACCCTTTGTACATGGGATATGTGTTTCCCCGCCCCCAAAAAACTCAATTTCCCTTATCTGGCGGCCTGGATTCTACCTAAGGCGGCCCCTCCTCACTAAAATCGGTACCAATTCCCGTCCCAACATATTTTGTTGCGAACTCCTACATTACACTACCCTCTAATACAAAATTGCCATCCCCAAAAATCTCAATCTCATTACCTTACTACAGCCACCACAAAATAACATCATTAATTATAAACATAAATATATCACTCAAAAACTCCACCATTATTCTCCATTACTACTGTGTCAGCATCCATACTACTTAAAACTCTATAACATTACATAACTTCAAAACAATATTACATTATCTTCCCCTCTACTATTTCAACTTTGACTTTGACTTCAATTTGGACAGATCTACATGTCCCACAAAATATTTATCACCCAAAACTATCTCTTGTTAACTTTCACAAATTGTTACTGTACTTCTCACTTTATCAAGTTATTTTTATCATTACTCCAAAACGGCTGTAATGCATTTAAAAACATTACATCAAACATTAATTATGTGGAACATTTATAACTAATATACCAGTGACATGTTATTGCTGATCAGCTGATATCCTATCCTAATGAAAACACATTTCATACTTGAACAGACTACATGAAATATATAGATATTTATTTATCAATACTCACTTCTATTATGTTAATTGCCTGCCAGGCGTTTAATTATTGGCTTACTTTAACGTATACACATACCATGAAAACACCTATTTTAACAATACCTATATCTAACATACAACAATAAAACAATACATTTAAAATTATAGTATGAACACCTTATGCTAAGAGTCTGAGCAGCTAGTTAATTAACAGAGCACAAGCATTTTTACGGGATCAAAATTCAAATTAGCAAAAACTTTTGTCATAAAATTTACATTCGTGGCTCATTTGAGCCACCTCCCAGCCACACACACTATTTCAAATTATGGAGGACTGTGTCGCCCTGGCGCTTCGGCAGAGACGGCATATTTTGGAGTAGGTTTTCCCTCTCCGTGTCTTTGCTTCCGCTATTACGTTTGAAAGTATTGAACATCAACATGTTCTTGTCTATAACTACACACCCTTAATGCGGGTCTACCACCTTTCTATGCTACCCCCAAGTGGGCAGAGTGGCAGCCGCTGTTTCATAGTGCCGGGAGATTTCCCCTAGTTTCTCCCCCCATTGAATTTCTAATATGTACCAATTTCAAGTCAGCTATGGTCAAGGGACTTGATATGACCATAGCTGGCCGCTAGCCAAAACCACGATTAGTGCTGGTAAGGCAGTAATCGCCCGAAAAGTCGGGGAAATCTAAACTTCAATTTGACTGACTGTTCTACTTCGTTCTAGTTATGTGGGACACGGTCGTCTATCAGTGTGTAAATTTTAATTTACACGAAAAAGGTGTGTCGCACATTTTCGCCATTTTCGCCTCCGATGGAGGTAACACTCTCTGTTACCCCCAACCCATTTCGCTATCCACGGGAGCACAGGCCACCCCCGCAATAGCAACCTAATAGCTAATTAATTAATATTTATACACTAAAGCTTTCAACCTTTGCAGTTCCACACTCCATTGTTCTATCACTTCATTGAGCACCAATCTACCCCCCCAAAATCATCCCCACTTCTTGTATTGATACCAAGTTTATATTTTGTTACACGTCTTTTAAAACGTTCCCATTCTCACTGATACTAAAACTTGACAATTATATTTGGTCACTTAATTCTACAATTTATTTACATTTAAAATTATACACATCCAAAATTGTTTGGGTATATATATATATATTATTATTATTATTTTTTTTTATATATATTATTAAATCGGCGATTATGGACGCACCTGAAACGGGGGTGTTTTGCGATGAAGTATATAAAACTGCCAGAGCAGATCTACTTTGTGCAGTTACTTCCCCTTCTATGCAATTGTGCTACCTTATCTTCTCATCTCTACTAACCCGTCGTCTGATCTGGCAGTCACTATACTTCCCCGCAAAACTCTTCATTTCGGGTGTAAGCAAAACTATTGTCAATGGCTCAATTTTAAATTTGCCAGTGACACTAAAATTATTGAAATTTGTATGCACTGCCTTGCATTTAGGTGTAGCCTCCTTTATATATAACACTCTAAGGCAGTGCAGGCACGTGACAGGTACATCAAACTTGTTGCACCTAGAGTGTATAAAAATTTAATTCGTCACGTACCTTTTTGGGGTCCCCCTCCCCATTGAAATATGCGTGGTTAAATTTCTAATTTGTACCAATTTTGGTGGAGCCGGACCATCGTTGCTTTCACCGCCCGAAGGAAGATCTGCCAACCATGGCCCGCCTCCGAGTTCCGAATTCTACGGCCAGGACTGGTAAGATCGTGACCGCCCGAAAATGGGGGAGGAGCCCATCTAAAAACATAGAAAAACAATTAAATGACATTCATACATTTACTATTTAATAAAATCCTTATGCTGACCAAAATAATTTCAAATTTGTAGCATTGTGCGTACCCACTATCTCCCTAGTCTCCCTATTCTGTAACACATACGAATTTTTCATTTTTATTTCTACTATCTCGTATGGCCCCTCGTATATAAGAAAAATTTTTTGATCTCCTTATCTTGAGCGCTCGATAAATCGTGGCGTCGCACCAATACCAGCTGTCCAACCTCGTACTGCGTCCACTTACCTTTCATATCATGTCTCTGTTTTCTCCTCTCCGCTTTCGTCAACAAACTTTCATTCGCTAGTCTGAGTTTAACATCGTGACCAATAGTGTTGGTTTCCGGTGGATACTCAATTAATTGTTCCAAAATCCTCTGTGGACGCTTTCCTCTTATTAACTCATAAGGTGTGAACCCTGTCGACTCGTGGGTGGTACAGTTAAGCCAATTTTCAATCTTCTGGACATAGAGTGGCCACTCGCTGTGTTTGGCGTGGCAGTATGTTCGGAAAATTCTACCCAGCTCCCTCATGACTCTCTCCACCTGATTGGACTGTGGATGATACACTGCGGTGTGCTTTGGGATGATACCTTCCCATCCGAGAGTCTGGCTCCATCTACCGCTGATGAACTGCGGCCCATGGTCGGATAATATCACCTTCGGCTTTCCCACGTTGATCATGTAGTCGCGTGTGATCTTCTCTCTCAGCACCTTACTTGTTGCTCGCTTTACGCTATATAACCTGACATATTTGGAAAAAGTATCGAGTACAACAAAAATATGCATCACTCCACCCCTACCTTTCGGCAAAGGGCCGTACAAATCTACAGCTACTAAATCGAATGGTTTTTCTACTCTAATATAATTCAGTTCTCCTTCTAACCTATAATTTACAACTTTAGATTTCTGACATAACTCGCAAACTTTAAGTATTCTTCAGACGCGTTTCTCCATATTCTTAAATAGACAAGATTCCTTTAACACATTCACACATTTCCGTGCCCCAAAATGCCCATATCTAAGGTGACAGTCCCACACTATTTTCTCTATCAACCCTTCAGGTATAACTAACCTCCAATCCCTCTCTCTCCCTTCTACTTTTTTAAACAAACTCCCTTTAAACACTTGAAAATATTGTTTATACCCAAACTCATCTACATCTGATTCTACGCTAGTAATGATTTTATGTAATTTACTATCAGCTCTTTGCATTACATTTATATTCTTCAATTCTTCCCCAAAAAGTTTATCTTCCCTGGACAATCTATAAATCTCTATTTCTTTGATATCTCTCCCCGTTCTATTTCTGTCTATGTCTACTCGTGATAGTGTGTCTGGCACCCTGTTCTCTGCACCCTTAATGTATTCCCAAGAAAAATTATACTCTTGAAGAGCTAACACCCACCTGGTTATCCGGCTGTGTGTGAGTTTACAAGTATTCAGGAACGACAGCGCTTTATGGTCCGTCCTGATGATGGTTCTATTACCCAGCAGATACGTGCGGAACTTCTTCACGGCGAACACTATACTGAGGAGCTCCTTCTCGGTGGTAGTGTAGTTACGTTCTGCGGCTAGCAACGTCCGGCTGGCGAAGGCAATGGTTTTATGTTCTTTCGCCTCGTCCTCTTGGTATAGTTCTGCTCCAAGTGCTATATTGCTTGCGTCTGTCTGTAAGTAAAATTTTTCATTAAAATTGGGATGATTCATCAATATCATATCAGCAAACTTATTTTTGATTTCATTGAACGCGGCTCTTTCATTATCGCCCCACCTCTATTGTTTGTTCTTTTGCAGCACTGCGCTGAGTCGGGCCGTCGTCTGGGCGTAGTTCCGCTGGAACTTCCTGTAAAAATTACAAAGACCAAGGAAACTTTGCAATTGTTTTATATTTTTTGGCTCCGGGAACGTCAGGATGGATTCTACTTTATCCGGATTGGCACGTATCCCTGTAGGTGTTATGATGAAACCTAAAAAATGTATCTCAGTTTGCAAAAATTTTGATTTGTCCCAATTCACTGTCAAACCTCCCTGGTATAACTTCTCCAATACATATTCTAAGTGTTCTACATGCTCTTCAAACGTTCTGGAAGCTATCAGGATATCATCAACGTATATGGTTAAAAAATCTAAGTTATGGGGTTGCAAAATTTCGTCAAGACACTTAATAAAGCTAGCTACACTTGTGTTCAAACCAAACGGTAGTCTCTTAAATTGATAATTCTTTCCATTGAATAAAAAGGCTGTATATTTTCTACTATTGGCTGCCAACGGAACTTGCCAGTACCCAGCGGTTAGGTCTAAAGAGGTCATATATTTTACACCACTGAATTTCTGAAATATTTCTTCAATAGCTTCGGGTGACTCCCTGTCTGGAATAATTATTTGATTGATTTTGCGGGCATCTAAACATAACCTAACTCTACCATCCTTTTTAATCACCACTACTAAGGGGTTAGAATATGGTGATACAGATCGCTCAATTATATCTCCCTCTAACATCTTCTCTAACTCAAGCTGAACCGCTCTTCTCTTCGCATATGGCACCGGATAACTTCTTTGCACATAGGGTGCGTGTTCCCTTACCTTTAACTCGCATTCATAGTTTCTTGCCCTCCCTGGTATATCGGCAAACACTTCTCTAAAATTCTCTACTACCCGCCACGACTATTCATGTTGAGAACTCCCTATCACGCCACCCCCACTACAAAATTTAAGTGCTCTCTCCTTCCATAAATAATCTACATTCTCCTCACACTCTATCTTACTCTCACTACATACATTCATACTAACTTCCCTTTCTTGTTTATTACTCCGAGTATGTATCACCCTTACCCCAGAAATTCTTACCACATCTAACACCCGCTCAAAATTAATATGGACTGGTTCCCCTGCACTATTTAATTCTAACACCCGGTTATGAAAATCAATCACCGCCTTATGTTTAATTAGAAAATCATTTCCCAGTATAACCTCAAGATTTAATCCCCGTACGACCAGAAATGTATTATCGTACCCTACCCCGTTAATTATCATGTTTAATTGTACTTGTTTCGTGACTCTTTTACTTCTAATTCCCGTAACACCTACAATTGTCACCCCCGCAACTGGCAAAGATGGAATATTTTTATTTATTTCTCTTAATTCATCTAGTACATGTTCAGAAATAACAGAGATTTCGCTACCTGTATCGATTAAAGTTTTAATCTCCTTACCTTCTATGTTGATTTTCACCTCAGTTAGTCCGTTTTCCCGTCTCCCTGCTTCGAAGTCTTCCTCCTCCAATAATTCCTCAGACAAATCCGTAATAACAACGTTGTTTTGGTATCTATCGTCCATTTGGACCCCAGAAACTTCCGGCGACAACGGTCGGGTCCGGTGTTCCATTGTCCCTCTTAGTTTCCCGCAGATGTGCTCGCCACTGCCGGGTTGTATCCCCGTTCGTGCTGGTTTCCTCGCTGTTCGTGAGCGTGGCCTCTCGGCGCTCCTCCTTGGCCCTCTCCCCTTCGTTGGTATGCATGCTGGTTCTGTGCAGGTTGTGGTCCCTGTCGCTGACCCAGTCTCTCTCTCCTGCATCTAAAACAAAAACTCTGTGAAGCGTAATTCTCCTGTGAACACGCTGGACAAGTCCACATGGGTCCTCGATTGTTTTGTTCTTGTCTGGGATATGCCAGTCCATTTGTAGGTCCCCTCGGCGGTCCCTGATTACCTCCATTATTTCCATTCTGCTGGTTCTGACGGCGACTCAATTCTTGGTCCCGGATATTCTGAAACACATCTAAAATATTTTCTAATTCGCTAATATTAGCTACCTCCCTTGTCATAAGCATTATCTGTACTTCCCTTGGCAAATGCTTGCTTATATGCCTCACAAAGGATCTGAATGGCAATGGCGGTTCTAAGTATTTTGCCTCGTTAAATATTTTCATCACATACCCTGTTATATTATTATTGGGCCCCCCGAAATTCCCTGTTCCCATGATTCTACTTCGTAACACTTCTTGGTCTTCTTCAGACCAATATTTATTTCTAAATGCGGACTCAAAACTTTCAAAACATCCCCATTCCGTTTTGTGTACCTCGGCCCATATCTCCGAACTACCTTTGAAACATTTTAAAATCTTTAATAATTGAACTTCCCAGTTATTAGTACTGAACTTATTGAACTCTCTCACTCTACTTATGAATTGCATAGGATGTACTCTTTTGTTGTCACAACTGAATGTCTCTAATTCTACTTCACTGCTTACGTCACGAGTCATAATTACTCGCTCGGTAACAGTGTTTACTTGTTGGCTGATGGCCATGCTCAATTCATTTTTCACATTCATGATATTTTGCTCAACGTTCATTAATTTAAGGTTACTGTCAGATTCAAGGTCACTTATTGTATTATGTATTGTCTTAAATTCGATCTTACAATTGTCTTCGATTTCACTTATTTTACTATTATTATTTTCCATCTGACTCATAACATAACTAACCTTACATTCAGTATTGGTGTTACATTCACTAATTTGTTTCTCTACAATTGTATTTATCATGCTATATTGTTCCGTGATCTGTTTCTCTACTTTATTGGTTATATTATTGGTAATATCAGAAACACGGCACTCTACTTGCTCATTTAGTGACTCTGACAGGTGTAATTTCATACTTTCACAACGTTCATCAATATGTTTGTCTAGTACCCGACTCAAATTATCAAACTGTACATTAATATTCTGCTGCAACTGAATATTCTGTTGTTCGAGTTTTATATTAAAATTGCTATTCTGAACGTCAAAACGACGGTCTATTTTATCAAATTTTTCGTCACTAGAGTTAAAACGGCTCTCAAATTTTTTGTCCATTGCATCAAACTTATCATTCTGTATATCAAATTGTTTATTAAAATTACTGTTTTGCATGTCAAATTTTACGTTAATATCACTAGACATAGTTCTCATGTCACTAGACATGGTTCTCATGTAATTAAATAGATCGTCCAATGACAACCCTTTCTCTTTACTTGTTACAGGAGTTGATATCGCTCCCGGTATATGAAGAACAGATTCTTCTGCATTATATTCATTTATTGGCGTTAATTCTATTTGAATACCGGAGTCAGCATTTACTTGACTCTCGGTCTGACTGTCAGATAATTCATTGTTATCTGCCATTTCTTATTTTGTACTCTATACTTGTATATAAATATAATATAATCAATATAATGTATTACATAACCAATTTTGCGTTAATAGCGCACTTTTGTTTTATTCCGCTAACCCCAAAAACATGTTTGTATCTTTACTGTAGGTACGGTCTTTAATATTTTAATTAATAAACTGTCCCTGTATCGGAAGCCATTGAGATGTCAAAAATAATTGAATATATTAATATAATATAATATATTAACTCCCACCTACCTGGAAAGTTTCGTTTTGTATGGGCCAGGATCCTTCCGTACGAACGCTAGATACAAACATGTGTTTCATGGGTTCTCGAAATAACTAACTCTACACATCATTATGAAGAGAATTGATAATTTTAATACTCATACGTTGAAATTATTGTTTGCCAAATAGATTTACATGTAATCAAATATTGTGCAACTCGTGCACCTTGTAACGGAACTTACCAACTATAGCTTACCTTATCATTTCTACAAACACAAACACAATTAGAAAACACAAACAGAAACAGCCCAGCTTTGCTCGCTCTCACATTCATTCTAATTTATTTTGCCCTTAACATTTCAATATTGATAAAATTCCCCCCCCCCACGGCGGCCACGCGGTCTTCACACACAGTCGTCTTTATATGAAATTTTATAATGTTGATGTCCGAAAAAACACTCGGTTATTTTCTACCGCATGGATTGATTGTCGTACCAAACTTTTTCCACTGATATTTGACTTTACTATTAAAAAACAAAAAAACTTTTGTGTGGAGTCTACTTCGTTCCTGGCCGGCCGGCTTCAATAGTGGAACTGCTTCGTGTGTGTCTTTTAATGGCAGGAAACACGCGTCCACGGCCAACAGGTTTTAGTCGCCGTATAATGTTGATTTGCTGTTACTCATGAGCTCTATGCATGGAATATAGTCATTATATTCGCCACATGTGTAGCTGATATTTGCATGTGCCACACTGATGTCACTAGTAGTGGGCGGGGTTTAGCAGCACTTCCTGATGGTCTGTAAAGAGACGATGAATACTTTCACCCTTTAGCCATTTTGTTCTTCATACTGATCGCGTCCCCCGAGCGCGTGAGTGTACAGTTGCGCTCGTGCGTCGACACACATGTACAGATTTCTGAGAATTTTGTGGAGGTGCAAATTCCTTTGCCGCATTACACAACTGAAATTGCGTATCGCCTTTGTCCCAAACACTGTTTCTCAACACTGTTGCTTTCACAATGGAAATAACGTTGACCAATAATTTATGAAAAGCCCGCCCAAAACGAAATAAAAAAAATGTAATTACCCCATACGGTAAAAAAATAAAAAGATCCAAAATTGACACGCTACATGTTGTATACTAGAGAACCCCCAATCCACATTGACAGTAATATTATAAATATTGCATAATATATGTTAAGTGAAATATAATTAGTACAGTATTCTTAAAACTATTTATCATTAGGTTAAATACGTAGGTTATGTTACTCACGTGCATGTACATTATAGTAGACAGCAGCTAAGAAGGCACATGGCCGATAGTTGACAATTTGTCAACAACTAGAACTGGCCACTCCTTCAGTCATGCGGTCGTTATCCCTGTGAGTCAGCGGATGTGCGAAGGTCAATGTCTGCGAGACGTCATTGTTCGCCCTCGTTCACTGGGTTTCGCCGGGCCCAAGTGCCTTCTTAGCTGCTGTCTGCTATAACTTATGTATATGGATAGACACGATAGACACTATTTATAGAGACAATATTATATTTGTGTGTTATCTTTTTGTTTGTATCAATAATTGGTTGTGTCAATAATCAATATCAGTATTGGATCAACATTCTTTTTTCTGTGCTATATTTTTGTTTGTAAAAAATTGATTGTGATATCAGTAATAACAAGGTGTCGACAGTGATGCGAGTACTTTATTTCACTTGCTGGCTAGAAGATGACAATTGTAGATTGTACAATTTGTATTCTAGTGAATATTCTGGATGTGCACGCACACACACACTCATAATTAGAGATTACCTGAGGTTTTGACATAGAATGCCTTAATGTTTCTTTTTGTTCCCACAGTAAATTATTTATGTTAACATCTGTGGGTGTTGTAGAATAGACATCTTCTGTCAACTGTTGCAAGATCTGCAGATCACCCCCTCGAGTAATTGCAAGATCAACAGGATCAAGTACAGAAGAATTTGTGTTTAATGGAGTAGCCCATACACCGACAACATTCTCCATTAGATTATTTTCTAGGGGTTGACTGTAGAAATCTTCTGCAAGAATTTTTATTTTCTTTATACCCAAGTGTTGAAAACATTTTTCATAGTCTTCTTTCCTGAAAGTACAGATTAAGGTAATTAGTTCTGTGAAAGTTTAATTAGTACATAAACAAACAAAAATGAGAAAGTAATAAGTTTTCCAATTAACTACTGTTGATAAAAATATTTATTTTACTTGCGATAGTTTTGGTTTATTATCTGCAAAACAACTGACTATTGTAAGATGCTGATGTAGTAGTAACTACTATAACATAAATATAATTATACCACTACCGACTCGGAACACAAAGTTTTTTATTGGTAAAAATGTAAAAGTTTTACCTTCTAGCCTGAACCAGTTTTCACTTATTATAAGCTTCATCAGAGGCTGCCAGTGGGAGAGCTGTCCGTCTTGTTCTTGGCGATGGCGTCTATTTTTGAAGGATCGATGTTGTGAGTGTGGGGTGTGTGATATGTTTGAATAATGCGTGTTATTTGAATTTTGTCTGTTCATTTAGTATGTCGTTTTTATGTGTTTGTATATTTCCAATTGTTCGTAATACTTCCAAGTGTTATGAATTTGTTGTTTTCTGTCTTTGTCTGTTGTTTGTTTTGTGATTTGTGTAGGAATTTACTGACTATTGTTCTGTTGTATCCGTTGGATTCCGCTAGATATTTTATCATGTTTAGTTCGTCTTTGTAGTCTTTTTCATCTAGTGGGATGTTGTTAAGTCTATGTATCATAGTTCTGAAGGCAGCTAGTTTGTGTTGTATTGGGGGATTGAAGGAGTTGTGTATTAGTGTGTAAGTTGTAGTGGGTTTTCTGTATATACTGAATTTGTGTTTGTGTTCAAATTTTGTGATGGAGACTTCCTAGGAGAGAAAACAACAAATTCAAAACACTAACATACATCAATAACCACACTGAAAAAATAGCCCACAAATTCAGAAAAGCGGGATACAGAATTGCATATACAACTACAAACGAAACAGAACACACAATGTCAAAACACACACACACACACACACACACACACACAAAGCACAAAACAAATTCAATCTACTTGGTGTTTACAAACTAAATTGCTCAGATTGCAACAAGTTCTACATAGGCCAGACAGGACGTAACTTCAAACAAAGATACATTGAACACACAAAGACACTACACTCCACTACTGAATCCACCTTTGCAAACCACCTCACTGAAGCTAACCACACATACACAAACATCGACAACAACATAGATATTCTACATGTACACACAAAAGGCTGAAAACTAGACACTCTTGAACAATTGGAAATATAGAAACACATAAAAATGACATCCTAAATGAACAAACACAATTCAAATCACACGCATTATTTGAACATATCACACCCTTCACACTCACAACATCAATCCTTCAAAGTTGACGCCATCGCCAAGAACAAGACGGACAGCACTCCCAGTTTATAATAAGCAAAAACTGGTTCAGGCTAGAAGGTAAAACTTTTACGTTTTACCAATAAAAAACTTTGTGTTCCGAGTCAGTAGTGGTATAATTATATTTAATTAATCAACGGACATGCCATGGACAATGAAATATCCAAGAATACTATAACATAAATTTATAAATATGATATACATTACATCATTTTATAAATTAGTGGATTTTGATGTCCATGAAGTGTCTGAGGATTAATAATACTCAATGCTTTAATAAAAACACATTATGTATTACTATTTGTCAGGTTTATAAAGAAAATTATAAAAAAACCCTGATCTAACGTTTTGGCCTTATGGTCATGCCATCCTTTTCTCATAAAAACTCCATGTTCCAATTTACTACAAACCTATCCCAAATTGTTACAATCATACCATGTATTAATATTTTCCATATAGGCCAAATAAAAAGAAAAAAAATAGTTCAAAATACAATCTTGTTATGAAAACAAACGGAAATACAAAAGAAATATTTTATTATTTCAGAATTTGCTATTAACTAAGTTATAGAATGAACCATGTAAATGTACAATGTTTTAATTAAAAATTATGTGATTCCTGTTATGCTTAACCTTTCCCTTCTCTTTGTCATAAACATAGATTTACTAATAATGGATCAATAATCATATAACAAGGAGCAATAATTACATAAGCTTTTCAACTGTCTTCCAGGTAAAATCTGGTTGAATCTCAAGTCTTTTATTAAATAAATCAGATATTGTCACATCCATAACAATGGAGAAACCACTCCAATGACATTTATTTTTATGAAGAGTGCATGCTAAGTAGTTTACTAATATGAATAGAAGTTATAGGAGTTTTGGATGTAACCTAACCTTCAGGATAAGTGTGGAGTTGGGAGTTGAGCAGAATTCCTATCCCTGTTTGTTGCAAAATAAGCGGTTAACTTCCATTAAGGTTTTAAGAACATATTACTTTGTTTCCCAGATCTACTTAAGTAATGATTTTATAAAAATGATGTGAAGAACAAGCATCATACAAATGATTAAATTTTCGTACTGTTAGCAAATGAGCATTAGAAAGAAACACTTACTTGTTTCCAGCTCCAAAAACAATCAGATCATCTATTTTGTCATTACTGATGAGGAGGTTAGCAAAGTATGCAGTTGTAAGTGGAGAGGAAATATGAGTTTGAGCAACTGAACCAGTCAAATCAAAGTCTTCCAAAAGCTGTGCTATAACTGCTGGTCCAATACAGAATGAACGCTCCTAATCAAGTAATAAACACCATTAAACACAATATTCTATAAAATGTGTATTTTATAATTTGTACACTTTTGTGCAGTCTGTTTATCACACACACACACACAAACTGAAGGTGTTTGAAGTAGATGTCACCCCCGTATCACTCAGTTCTTTATATGAAAATAACATGACATTAATCACCAAAAAAGAGCTTTACCTATAAGTGGAAGTGTTTTTATATTATTTAATGAATAAGTGGTGTAGACAATAAATTTAAAATATCAGGTAACTGATGGGGAGATTAAGGATGAAACATTTGTACAATGGAAAAAGTAATTATATAAAAGAGTAATCCTGTGAATTGTAAATGTGCAAAACATTGTATTCTTTAAAAAATACATGACGTTAAAAGTAATATAAAATTTATATTATATATTATAGTATCATACACATATACACACACACACACAGGGCATAATGTAAAATATGTCCTCACTATACATATTCGAATTTTATGGATCGGTGTAAGAAAAACAGTTTGAACAGTTTGTATGGAAACATCTTATTTTCCATCTGGCTGCCATTTTGTGTTTTTAAAGAAAACTTTGTATCTCAAGAATAATAGAGATATCTTAATGGAATTTGGTACACATATTATTTTATTTTATTAGTATACACCCTTTACTACTATTTTATTTTATACCATAAAATATGGGATATACTGTTAATGCCACAACTTGTTAACTAAGTCAGTCAGTTTAACAACCCAATCATCTTAATAATTGTTACTTAATTGTTTTAATTCACATCTCAATAAAATTCTGAGTGTGTATATGTGCATGCTGACTGTTGGATTAGTGGCAAAGTGACTTAGAAAGACCTCGAAGAACAATGTGTGCATATGATAAAAACTTTGCGACAAAACTAGGTGAAAACTACGTGTATATAGAGTTATTCTGGTTGCTCAACTAAGCACATAGGGAGGCCTGCATGAGCAGAACATTGGTCATGTTAAAAACAATTAATATTTTATGAAATTTTAAAGAGAGCAAAAACATTGGTCAGTGCACACTTCCTGAGAGAGTGGGCAGCAATATAAGATTGTAAAATTAAATTTTGGTAGAAAAACTTCAATGCATCATATCACTAAAAAAAATTGTGCTGCATTTGTTAACTGACAATCCGAAAGAGACCCATTTTGAAATCGGTAAGCAACTGCATACCGATGCAAATGGTAATGACAACTTTGAAATGCAATGGAAATTTCTCTGTAAAATTTTACAACATTAGTAGCAACATTTTGTACACACACGTTATGTTATATCTTCATTCTCATTTCATTATAAATCTGACGGATGGTTGTGTACATTCCTACTACAGCGTGTGTAGCTCAAAGACTAGTGCTTATAGCAGAACAGAATAAACGGCAGTTTGCTGACAGAAACTGTTGCTAGCAGCACTTAATTGAGCAAGCTCCCCATGTGTAGGTTGACGTGCTATGCAAATAGTTCAGTTCTTTTTTTTAACACACCTTGTATAACATGAAATAAACTATAGTTGTTTTGATTGTTCATCTTCTTTTTTCACAGTACTAAATAATATAGAACTTTCACTTGTGAAACTTACTTGTTTTTTCTTCCCGTACGCGTTTCGGCGTGATGTGCGCCTTCGTCAGCAGTTTGAGACAGACTGGTCAGTTGTAACCCCTCTTTAAGTGTTTTATTGACTTATAAAAAAATTTGTTTTTGAAATTTTTTTTTTTTACTAAAGAGGGGCCACAAGATAATTAAAACTAGGCCAAAAGCCTAGAGAAGCCAAAAATGCGCTTGATCCAGTGAGACGGGACTTGCAATTAAAACTCCAAAATTAACAACCAATAAATTTTTATTATAACCAAACTTTAAATATCTATCTCCCAACAAAATCATTGTATTCTCCTTCAAAATGTTTTTGCTTTAAATTTTTACTTGAAAAAAAATAAATATAAAATTTAAATGAAATGAATATAAAGATTTTCTTTTCCAATTAGGGTTACTTTTCCCCACTTATCCCTATACCTAACCCCAAAAAATACACATGAATATACAACACATATAAATGGACATATAAACATATATATGTCTACAACTACAACACATACACACGTTCCACATCACAGGACAATTACAACTTTCAACATTAATATCTTGCCACACCTCTTTCACCCCAGGAGGTACATAATTTACAATTCATAAATATTATTGCACGCAACACCTATTGCAAGATCTTAATACATAATAACCCAAATATATATATATATATATATATATATATATATATAGCGACAACACAAATTACTAAACTATTGGCGCATAGGATATGATAGTATGTGTATCTTTAAATTAAAAGTCTATATTGGAGGGTTTAAGATTATTTATTGCACAAACACAAGTAATTGTTTATATGGTATATTTGATATGTACAGAATGTAATGTTTGATATAGAGTCTTTCTTTTAAAATGTTAAATACTGTTCATACGCAAGACGTGATATGTTACATAAAGAAGATTCCCACGATGATGTTGCTGAAGAGAAGGGCAGGTCTTTGCGGTGTAGTAGGTTCATCAGGTGCGGCTTATAAATGACGGACGTTTCCCCAGAAACGTTTACAGCTGGGCTGGCGTCCTATAACAGCTGGGCTGGTGTCCTGTAATTCCCACGGTGAATCTGATGCTTCGCACACACAACGGTACTACGGAATAGCCGGAATAGTCGAATAACCACTGATTTTTGCTTCGACAATAAGGTCAGTGCAATTTTCAATACTAATATTTCCCTCATGTTTATTACTATTATCATTATTACACACTAAATTATCCCTAATTGCTGCAGGATATAGGCCAGACATAACAGTTTCATTCTTATAACTAACATTTTTCATACTTGATTGATTGAACTGCTTTTCAACTGAATCATTTTCAGTAACTGTTGCTAATAAGTTGGTATTAATTTGCTGAGTTGTATATTTATGTTGTTGTGATTGCAGCTGATTTTGTGGTGTTTGAACATGAAACTGATTACGCGGCGGTTCATTATTATTTACCATAATTGTTGTCACCTTATTGTCACCAGTATCATTCACCTCTCCATCCTCCATAAACACCTCAGTATCTGATATAAATTCATCTAGTACCTCATCATTACGACATGTGTCATAAATACCTGCACCGTTAGTATCCATACTAGTTCCAGGCTCTACTACGGGTTCGGGATTTTTATGTGTTATGCATACACTGTCCGCATCCATGATAGCTTCAAATTCTACCATACGTTCACGGTTCTCGCATGCTATATCTGTTACACTATAAACTATCACCTCATCACAGCACTTACCTGAAGTATGTTCCAGACTAATAGTGTTGTTACTACTAATTTCATTTCTGTTATCTTCACTACCATTTGATGCAGAATCTAAATACTCGACTTTACCGAGATATGAACTACTAGGCCCTAATAAGGTGGTTTCTGTATAATCACTTTCAATTTCATCTACTACGCTACTGTTCTCCGTTAATCCTTCAGATGTCACATCTTGGTTAACTTCCATATTACTTTCGTTGAGAGTATGTTCAACCAGAACATTTGGTACTTTAAAATTATCACAAGGTACATTATTCCCAACAGTTAAATCTACTTCAGTATCAGCTGACATTTCCTGTAGTTTCGCCATCCACTCCTCTCTATCGGCGTCCATTTCTTCCCAAAATTTCTGCCTAATGGCCATCATCTCTTCATTCCTGGCTTTCCGCTCTTCTTTATTGGCTTTAATTTCTTTGGACATGGTTTCCATCTTCGCTAATATGGCCGCTAAAGCATTCTCTATCCCTTTTAACTCCGCCATAATGCTCAAAATTCAGTTTAAAATTTAATAAATTTAAATTTACTGATTTATACGCAAAGAAAGTTATTATTATTACGACAAGATTAGAACATATGGTAACCAGTTTATACACACAGAGAAAGCAGTTCAAAATATCAACATGTAAATAAACCTTATCTAACACACAACAACTAATAATCTACCTCCAATATACTGATAAAATCTGTTCATATATGACATACAAGAGAATATGCACAATTGATAAATTATACCCTCAGATTATCATATGAACTAAACACATACAATTATTACGTTAATTATAATTATACGTCGGATTTTACCAACAAATCTTTTTACTCATAGACAAATATATAATAGCGTAAAATTACCGCTATTTTATGAGCCCTACGTTGCTAAGCGCCAAAATATCTCTATGCGACAACACAAATTACTAAACTATTGGCGCATAGGATATGATAGTATGTGTATCTTTAAATTAAAAGTCTATATTGGAGGGTTTAAGATTATTTATTGCACAAACACAAGTAATTGTTTATATGGTACATTTGATATGTACAGAATGTAATGTTTGATATAGAGTCTTTCTTTTAAAATGTTAAATACTGTTCATACGCAAGACGTGATACGTTACATAAAGAAGATTCCCACGATGATGTTGCTGAAGAGAAGGGCAGGTCTTTGCGGTGTAGTAGGTTCGTCAGGTGTGGCTTATAAATGACGGACGTTTCCCCAGAAACGTTTACAGCTGGGCTGGTGTCCTGTAACAGCTGGGCTGGTGTCCTATAACAGCTGGGCTGGTGTCCTATAACAGCTGGGCTGGTGTCCTGACAGCTGGGCTGGTGTCCTGTAACAGCTGGGCTGGTGTCCTGACAGCTGGGCTGGTGTCCTGTAATTCCCACGATGAATCTGACGCTTCGCACACACAACGGTACTACGGATCTTATTACTCGCAAAATTAATATAGAGTTTATGACCAAGTAATATCTCAGGTGACAGTGAGTTTAATCAAAAACGGTATATTGAACTTATACCACTCCGGCTTCTTCAAGTGTTCACGCGAATACCAAGGTCTACCGCGATCAGCAGACCACCCTATGAGGAAATCTTGCACTAACACGGAAACGTCTTGATGGAACAACTTACTATTGCGTAACTATTAATGATACCGACACTGCGGAAAATCACGCACAGTGATACAGTTACACTCACTTATTACACACGTAATACTACAATATTAATATCGTGTGTAAAGAGTTAATGTTCAACCGTTCTGCGTCACACGCGTTACTATCCCCGAATAGTCTTTACAGATTCCTGCAAGCGACAGAATCTTGAAAAAGAATTGTATGTACCGTTCGCGGTAGCAGCAGTGAAGAACTGCCTGTAATTATACGCGCAATGCGTTAAAACAATACTGTGTGCAGATGTACTACACACACAGTTCTGAGTCTTCCCGTTTCACTAACAACGAATAGTCTTTACAACACCTTGCAAGCGGTAGAATCTTGTACAAGGAGTGCACGTCCCGTTCGCGGTAGATGGCGTAGAAGAACTGTCGTAATTATACGCGCAATGCGTTAAAACAATACTGTGTGCAGGTGTACTACACACACAGTTCTGAGTCTTCCCGTTTCACTGACGACGAATAGTTTTTACAACACCTTGCAAGCGGTAGAATCTTGTACAAGGAGTGCACGTCCCATTCGCGGTAGATGGCGTAGAAGAACTGTCGTAATTATACACGCAATGTGTTAAAACAATACTGTGTGCAGGTGTACTACACACACAGTTCTGAGTCTTCCCGTTTCACTAACGACGAATAGTTTTTACAACACCTTGCAAGCGGTAGAATCTTGTACAAGAAGTGCACGTCCCGTTCGCGGTAGATTGCGTAGAAGAACTGCCTGTGTAACAACAGGCTTAAGAAAATTTCCAACCACCACTCAGCATTCTATTGGTGGACAGAAGTCACATGGTTAGTACACCGTGACATGCACTTTTCATGCAGTAAAGTGCATTTACTTTGTAACAGCATGCATAGCGGTAATCAGAATACCCTTATCTCATGCATAACTGCATACTTTACTAATATCATATATGAACGTAAATAATAGTCAGAAATATACAGGTATTGTAGCAATACATATGTCTATGTTCAGTATAATGTCAAACACAATGATAATCAATTCACGCACAGCCCGGGAAACGTTTACCACTCGCGCACGCGCGCACATTTCCACAAACACAGTACATGAATAACAATAAATAAATAATGCACAGTTTTACTAAACTAAACCCTTATCCTTAATAAATACAGCTGATAACATAACCAAACTTAACCATCTACCAATATAACATGAATGTCCATTGTCTGTGTAATATATGAGCTTGCCCCGCCTATCATGATCCTGTGATTCGTTGCAATATATATGTGTGTGTGTGTAACACCAGTGCCCCCAGGCCATACTAAAATTCAGGGGTTGGCATAATGCCTGATACTACTATTAAGTGCTCCCACACTGAGCACTTAGACTTGGAGTAAATATAATTATAATTCAGTCAAAATACAAGTGACCATAATAAATTTAAAAGAATTTAAGCATGATAAATTTTGTGAAATATTAAAAACAGTAATGTGTCATCATGCTTTATAACCTTTAAGAATTAATTTGGCCCAAAGGCCGACATGTTCCTAGGCAAGATCGTGCATAACTAAACCTGTCCCAGGAGCATGTTCAAGTCTGCATGAAAAATCCGCCTATAAAGGATTAAACTGGGCACCCGACTGAAACTAACAAAAGAAACTCCTATCCATTATAGGACCCAAACTGAATATAAATATGTAAAATTAATGAATCAATGGAAAACTAAATTTAACCTGTGAAATTACATGTTGAATGATAGAATTACTAGCACTAAGGTAACCCTTTTACTGAAAACTAGAAAGAAATTTACATGCCTGAATGGTAATCAGCCACAGATACATGCCAACCTCTAGGCTCACATTTAATATAAACAGTGTTAGAAAATGTACAAAAGATTCCCCCCCAAGTCCGCGCACTATTCTGTCCCGTTAACTGGGGACCCAATTAAAAGGTGTAAAGTTTAAAGTCATTGTAGGGTGTGTAGCTATATGCCCACGAGTTCTAGTGGGTTACATTCCCTTGTGTGAAAAGTAATATTGGTTTGGTGTCACTTGATTTATTCTGGTGTGAAGTTTGACGTCCTGGTCTAATGCAATGTTGGTGTGGCCTGTCCTCGCTGTTCTCCTCCGGCAGATGAATTTGAGAGTCTAGGATGTTCATTTGTTCAGGTTGGGGCTGTTCCTCGACGTGAAGCGAGGGACCCTAAACATACAAATATTATCAGCGAGAAGCACCAACACTTATTCCCCCAGGACCCTCACACGCACCAAAATCCATTTATAATTTTAAACACTGCTTTAGGCCTACTTGAAATGAAAGTTTGACACACTCTACAACATGTTATACGGGCATGTGGCCCTATCTTTGAAAACATTAAGTTTGGCTAAATTACATATTATTTTGCGTTAACATTATTCAATTACGGGGCCTTAGTTAAGACTTCAATTACTGTTATACAATTAACTCATGTTGCATACTCTAATTCGCCACGTGGCGTGCGTGTAATAGGTTACAATTTTCATTCATTCCTGTACTTATTAAACAAAACTCCTTTTACATGACTTCAAATTAATATATATAAGTATACTGCACTCACTTACCGCAGATCTGTTTTAATTTAGCCTGCCATAGATAAAAGATGGTACAATTAAAAAAACTTCTCTGTCGGAGCGCGAGGCGTGGTGTTTGGTTCAAGCAGCAAATCAGACAAGATCAGAAACGTTTATTCTCGCCTTTTTTCCACTCGCGATCAGTGGCGACCGCCAGGGTGCAGCACCAATCAGGCGCAGCATAATTACCTCATGTAGATGGTGTGCTAAACGCTAAACACAGTACCTATTTTTCTTTAGTGTATTCGTTAAATGCAGTATAAGATTTTTGTATAAGCGCCGATTTTATTCACTCGGCACACAGTAACTCGTAACGGTTTTTATTTGGAAGGTTTAGTGGGGGTGGTGTGTGTGTGTGTGTGTGTGTGGAGGAAGGGGATTGGCGCGGGGATCCAAATTATTGTTAGTTTTATGTATAATTGTGTCAAAAATTGTGTGTGATTTATAGTTTAATTGGTCGTTAAGTATGTTGTTTGGTTGTGTTTTGTAGTGTTTATATATTTCATATTGTTCTGCTGTGTTAAGTTTTCGACTTTTGGGTAAGTAGTGTAATATCTCAAGATTAGTATCTATGTTGGTGTAGCTGTGGTTTTTTGTGTGTGAACTCAACACAATCAAATATATAGCAATAAAAAATGGATACAACCCTAATTTAATAAACAAACTACACAAACACATCATAAACAAAAACAACAAAACACTAAATACCAACACACAACAAACTAAATACATCACACTCACATACCATAACTCCAACACACACAAAATCGCCAACACATTCAGGAAACACAAGTAGAAAATAGCATACAGAACAAACAATGCCATAAAAAAACACATCAATGATACAAACATGGACATAGACAAATACAACAAAGCAGGTGTTTACAAATTAAATTGTAATGATTGCAATAGTTTCTATATAGGCCAGACAGGAAGATCTTTTTCATCTTGTTACTCTGAACACCTAAAAGATTTATCCAAGAACAATATACGTTCTGCGTTTGCCACACACATACACACAAGAAACCACAGCTACACCAACATAGATACTAATCTTGAGATATTACACTACTTACCCAAAAGTCGAAAACTTAACATAGCAGAACAATATGAAATATACAAACACTACAAAACACAACCAGACAACATACTTAACGGCCAATTAAACTATAAATCATACACACTTTTTGACACAATTATATATAAAACTAACAATAATTTGGATCCCCGCGCAAATCCCCTTCCTCCACACACCACCCCCACTAAACCTTCCAAATAAAAACCGTTACGAGTTACTGGCCAGTATGTCTCAAACTGCTGACAAAGGCGCACATCACACAGAAACGCGAACGGGAAGAAAAAACAAGTAAGTTTCACAAGTGAAAGTTCTATATTCTATATTATAAAATAAACTAATTGGTCTTCATGTTTTAAGTAAATAATACCATAGAACTGATGATTAAGAGGCAAATACACAAATTAAGCTTCCAATTATGGTAATCAAACCTTGAAAATACAGTAATTCTCTTCTTCTAATGGTTCCAAGAGAAAGCTGTGAAATTTTGGAAGGTTCATAAAATGGCAGTGAACATTTCATCAGTATACTTAAAAATCATGTTTATTTTAACGTTGAAAGAATTTTTAAAGAATTCAAGTCAGAGCCACATGCAGTTACAGCAATGACTTTATCACTGGTTTTATTTATTATCCATAATCGTGTTAATATACAGTAGATATGTATATTAATTACTCTGGATTTATATTACATTACAGATTTATATTATATTACCTGTACACTCAGTGTCAATATACAGTGCATATATTCCATTTACAGTGCACTTTAAACTTTTACAAACTTTTTTATCATTCCACTCTTAACTTTTCCAAATACTGTCCATTTCTTTTATAAAATTTTAGCAATTACTTGGTTCCTTGTCTGACCGAGTCCTCCTCTTTTCTTATTTTTTTACAATTTCTGCTTCTTGAATACACTTCACTGATCTTAATCTCGTCCATATATTGTAAACAGTCCTACCAATATAACTGTATTTCTTCTGTGATATTCAGGCTAGGTTGTGCCTTTAATTCTGTTCTTAAGTATTTATCAGTTACCGGTATAAGAAATATATATGTTATTAATTGATGACTCGTTGGGCACTTGATGAAACATATTAATACAAAGGTTTTGTAAAATATATAAAAACACTTGGTAAGTTTCACAAATTTTTTAATTAACTCTGACAGCTGTTTCGACTAACTAAGCCATTGTCAAAGAGCGAGTGAATGAAATTACTGAACACAGGATGTTAGTGGAGTGTAGGTGGTGAACATCTGTTTAGGGCGTATCTGGAACATTTGTGTTGTGATGGCAAGGGGGGGAGTGTGTGCATGAGACAAGGGAAGGTCAGGTGTCTTTAAAAACTAAATACAATCATGAATGCAAAATATAAAATTAACTGAACTAAATATAAACTGAATGCAAAATTTAAAATAATGATGAACATTCAAAATAATATAAAATAAACTAAACTAAATAACAGATTTTAATAAAGGGGATACACAAAATTCAGTCTGTTCATTGGTTAAATTTTTGTTATTTTTTATTGCTTTTTTAATTTCTAAAATTTCTAACAAATCCATTTTTTTACCTTTTTGTATGTTGTGGAGTAGTGTTATGTCTTTTGTGTCTATGAAGTGATTGTGTTGTAAGCAATGATCTGCAAAACCTGTATTAGATGTACTGGTTAAAATCGCCTTCTTATGTTCAGAAATGCGATGTTTGAGAGCACGGCCACATTGTCTGATATAAATAGCATCGCATTCTGCACAGTGTATTTTGTAAACTCCATTTTTCTCCAGCGTGTTAGATTTTTCTTTATTATTGACTAGTAGTGAAAAAAGATTACGTTTGTTTACTGATACCATGTTAAGACCATGGTTTTTTTAACCTATTATTAATCTTATCTGTTATACATGGAATGTAATTTGTTAAGTGAAATTTTTTGTTACCCTGATCTGGCTCTATGGAATAAAATTCTTTTAAAGTAATTTTCTTGTTTTTTTTTTTAAATTAAGGAGTCAATTATTCTTTCATCATAACCGTTATTTTGTGCTATGGCTTTTATAATATCTACCTTGAAATTTTCTTTGGATAAAGGAACTATAAGGAGACGATTAACCATTGCATGAAAACTGTTTAATTTTATGTGCCATGATGTTAGTGATTGTTTATGTATAACAGTATCTGTAAAAGTAGGTTTTCTATATATCTGAAAACTAAGATTATTTTGTGACCTAGTAATGGTAAGATCCAAAAAATTTAAACTTTTCATATTTTCTGTTTCAAGTGTAAATTGCACGCTACTATAAAAGGAATTAATATAATCTAAGAACATATGGAGCTGTCTATCTGTTCCTGTCCAGATACAAAATATATCATCAACATACCTTGCCCAATGAATAACATATTTTATGTTGGGGTTATCGGATGTAAAAATGTTTTCTTCCAAAAATGTCATAAAGATTTCACTTAATAAAGGTGATAAAGGAGAGCCCATAGGTAAGCCATTTAATTGTTTATAGATTTTATTATTAAACTGAAAATAATTTTGTCCTATGCAAATATCTAAGGCCGAGAATAATTCTTTTTTCTGATCACTATTTAAGGTTAAAGTATTTTGTATATGTGAGGAACAGATAGACAACAGAACATCTACAGGTATAGACGGAAATAAATTTTTAACATCAAATGAAACTAATTTTGCGTTCAGTGGTAAATGTACATTTTTTATATTATTAACTAATTGTAAAGTGTTTTTAATAGCATACTTTGGGTTAAAGTTAATATATTTTTGCAATAATTCATTAAGTTTTTTACAGACTTTATATGCAGGTGCAGTTACATATGAAACAACTGAACCCAAAAGCTCCTGTTTTGTATAGTTTACCAAAAATACATAAACCTAATTGTCCCATGCGCCCAGTTGTTTCATATGTAACTGCACCTGCATATAAAGTCTGTAAAAAACTTAATGAATTATTGCAAAAATATATTAACTTTAACCCAAAGTATGCTATTAAAAACACTTTACAATTAGTTAATAATATAAAAAATGTACATTTACCACTGAACGCAAAATTAGTTTCATTTGATGTTAAGAATTTATTTCCGTCTATACCTGTAGATGTTCTGTTGTCTATCTGTTCCTCACATATACAAAATACTTTAACCTTAAATAGTGATCAGAAAAAAAATTATTCTCGGCCTTAGGTATTTGTATAGGACAAAATTATTTTCAGTTTAATAATAAAATCTATAAACAATTAAATGGCTTACCTATGGGCTCTCCTTTATCACCTTTATTAAGTGAAATCTTTATGACATTTTTGGAAGAAAACATTTTTACATCCGATAACCCCAACATAAAATATGTTATTCATTGGGCAAGATATGTTGATGATATATTTTGTATCTGGACGGGAACAGATAGACAGCTCCATATGTTCTTAGATTATATTAATTCCTTTTATAGTAGCGTGCAATTTACACTTGAAACAGAAAATATGAAAAGTTAAAATTTTTTGGATCTTACCATTACTAGGTCACAAAATAATCTTAGTTTTCAGATATATAGAAAACCTACTTTTACAGATACTGTTATACATAAACAATCACTAACATCATGGCACATAAAATTAAACAGTTTTCATGCAATGGTTAATCGTCTCCTTATAGTTCCTTTATCCAAAGAAAATTTCAAGGTAGATATTATAAAAGCCATAGCACAAAATAACGGTTATGATGAAAGAATAATTGACTCTTTAATTAAAAAAAAAAAACAAGAAAATTACTTTAAAAGAATTTTATTCCATAGAGCCAGATCAGGGTAACAAAAAATTTCACTTAGCAAATTACATTCCGTGTATAACAGACAAGATTAATAATAGGTTAAAAAACCATGGTCTTAACATGGTATCAGTAAACAAACATAATCTTTTTTCACTACTAGTCAATAATAAAGAAAAATCTAACACACTGGAGAAAAATGGAGTTTATGAAATACACTGTGCAGAATGCGATGCTATTTATATCGGACAATGTGGCCGTGCTCTGAAAAATCGCATTTCTGAACATAAGAAGGCGATTTTAACCAATAAATCTAATACAGGTTTTGCAGATCATTGCTTACAACACAATCACTTCATAGACACAAAAAACATAACACTACTCCACAACATACAAAAAGGTAAAAAAATGGATTTGTTAGAAATTTTAGAAATTAAAAAACAATAAAAAATAACAAAAATTTAACCAATGAACAGACTGAATTTTGTGTATCCCCTTTATTAAAATCTGTTATTTAGTTTAGTTTATTTTATATTATTTTGAATGTTCATCATTATTTTAAATTTTGCGTTCAGTTTATATTTAGTTCAGTTAATTTTATATTTTGCATTCATGATTGTATTTAGTTTTTAAAGACACCTGACCTTCCCTTGTCTCATGCACACACTCCCCCCCTCGCCATCACAACACAGATGTTCCAGATACGCCCTAAACAGATGTTCACCACCTACACTCCACTAACATCCTGTGTTCAGTAATTTCATTCACTCGCTCTTTCACAATGGCTTAGTTACTCGAAACAGCTGTCAGAGTTAATTAAAAAATTTGTGAAACTTACCAAGTGTTTTTATATATTTTACAAAATATATATGTAATAAGGTTTATACTTATTACTTGAAACTTCCAGGCAGATGTTTCTTAAAATATCGTGATGTTCTGGCAGCATGTGCAGCAGCCATCTTCAGAGTGGGGATTAGATTGTTGTTATATTCCAGTACTTGAAAAAACTCTGAAAACTACAAATTGCTGTTTCAAACCATGATCTAGTCCTTACAAGAAAAATGAGAATCACGTAGCACTTATAATTTAGTGCCTCATATAGGTTTCGTTGTGACTTGAAAGTAAGTAGTACTTGCATGGTCTCCTCCAGGTTAAGTGTCAGGCTATGGATAACAACTGGTTATGAAAATGTTATATAAAGAGCTAACAACAGTATACACGTTACTTAGCTTATATAAATATTAATAGTACATACATACTTGCAAAATTATATGGTTATTCAAAATTAGTGGAGAGCTCACAATGTCTTCTCGATTTGTAGGCAATATGTGAATAAAACGTGGAAGAATGTGGTCAGTCTTGTATGTCAGTGGATACAAACTTTCCATTTCTAGTGGTAGAGGATTTATACACATTGATTCCAAGGTGTTACACACATCTCGTACACTATTAACAAAAACATGTATTTAGTTATGTTTCTTCTTAATTAAAAAATAATAGCATTAATTTCAAATACTGTGAATATTTGATGTATGCAGTATATGAGACATTTAAATAGTTACTTGTAATTAAATAATGGAGCATTACAAATTGTAATTGTGTTATAATATCAATTGTCTGTTGTTAACGATGAACATTGTGAATAGTTGTTTTAAAATGTCATATTATAATTTAAACCCATAATTTAAAATGTCATATTATAATTTAAACATAAAGTGACAAAGAACAGTAATAGTGAATTTGATTATACTAGAAATGTGTTGTTCTAAATTGAAACTTTCTTAGCTTACTTTGTTTTAAATCCATTGACCCAGCCAGAAATTGTGGTTTCTTCGTGTATAGTTTTCTTTGACTGTAAGTGCAGTGGTAATAACTGGGACAGAGAATGTGCCCCATTTTTAATTCTTAGTCTGGATACTGTTGCTGCTAAACGCACTCTCAATTGCCACAGTACGTTGTCAATCTCGTGAAGTCCTAGTTTGTGAAAAGCTGCGTCTATGTTTGGCTGGAGGCTTTCACGAGGTGCAAAATCCCTTTTGTAAATATCAAAGAAAAGTAACCATACATGATGACACTTTTCTCTGAACTACATCAAATAGCAGAAAACATATAATGAATATTATATAAAACTATCAAACACATCAGATACATAAAACATTTCATAGTACTGTAAATAAAGCAATTTTAATGCAAATATTGAATTTTATTATTTGTTCTTTTAATTGTGTGTGTGTGTGTGCAGGCAGAGAGACAGGCAGGCAGAGGGTAGCACAGTGTTTAGGGTTGTTAAGGCTGGACACAGAGAGTCAATCTATTTTTATGGGAAAGCTGTTTGTTCAGCTAAGTGTTTACTCACACAGAATTCAATAATCATGAAAGTGGTGTCTACAGAATAACATGAACTTTGTGCAAAAGTTGAACAAATTTTGAATATGATGCCTGGAGAATTACCAACAGTTTTGGCATGTATTTCACAGTAAAAATAACTGTTTAACAGATTTGATAGGCTCATGTAGGTCTATCATACTATAATAGAAAAGTTATAAGTTGTAACAGTTATATAAGCATTCATTTAAATATACTTCTGTATAATGTACATAAAATTGTAACAACAGTACACAATACATACATGTATGTATGTATATTGTTACGTAATGCGGAAAAAGTGTTATGTAATATGGAACGTTCTACAAGTTTATCAAATGTTCCAGTGGAATCCGGCTGTAATGTGTGTGCCTACATGATTCTCATCGCATTAGCTAGAGTGTGCCAGAAGTCACTGTGTCAAGGCTGCAATGAATTACTCTCTTATGTTTGCCTTTATTGTTAATGCGCAGTACGGATGTTTCTGGAGTTTCAGTGGGGTATAAATACAAGTACTCAGAGACGCACAGTTCAGTTATTATCGGGCGATTACACAGTGAGTTTGAGTTGTGAATTATTACAGTGCGTATCGACTTATTGTGGCAGAGTGTTATGTGCTTTTATAATTGTGGAGGACAATTGTCATTCAATTGTGTTTTATATTAGTTGACATTTTAGTGCATGTGAACAATTTTTAATTGATTTGTTGTAAGAGATTATCTTGTTGATTACAAACTGTTTAATTGTGATAATTAAAGCTGGTGATTAGTGACGTAATTGACGTCTTGTACCATACGACAATCAGTTAGACGGCGTAACATTGTTTTCTCAATATTGTAATGTGACATAAGATAGCGCAAAATATCACTAAGGATTAATAAAAGAGAAAGCTGAAGGTAGGAAGAAATGTTAAAAACTTATAACTTGAAGATTAATGACCCAACTACGAAATAACAATTGACAGAAACTGACTATGACCTGAGCCAATAGATTGGAGAAAACAAGAAGATTGAAGAAAACAAGAAAATAGAAACAAGAAGGAAGGAATGAGAAACAAAATGTAACCCAAAATATGACTACAATCATTGTAACCCCAAAGATGTAACTAACAAAAAATATGTAAAGTAAATGCACTAAAACAGATAGGGCATAATTAAGATGTCAAATATATAAACTATAAAAATAAACTAGAGATATCATATATGTTAAATGAAAAGCAAAGAGACATGAAGTTCTAAATGTAAGATAGGAAGCTAGAAATAAATAATACCCTAGTAAATAATAAACTAGTCAAAAACAAGTAAGTTATAATTGAGCTGAATAAAAACAATAAGTAATATCAAAAGTGACCAATGTGGAATGAAAATAAAACAAATATTAATTACCAATAACCACACAATGATACAAAATTAAGTAAACAAACAATGTGTGAAATATCAAGTGAAAGTGATGATAAAGAAAGAAACCTAAAATGTAAGGAAAAGTGCAGTGTAAGTGCATGTAGTGTACAATATAATAAGAAGCAGACTATAGTAATATAGCGAAACAATCTTTAATAGAATATTATATAAAAGGTATGGAACTAATTGTACTATTATTAATTTAAGTGATAGTAAGTAAGAATTATAAAAATAAGGTAAAAGTTAAGTTATTAGAGTGGAAGATAGGAGAAGCAGACACTATAGTTTAGTGAAGGAATTTGTAAGTGAGATATATTGTGTAAGGTACTGTTAAAAATTATTATTATAAGAGTTTCATTATTGTAAAAAACTATAGAAATAGTTAACTTAGAAGATAGGGGAGATAGTAGTAAGAAACCAAAATTAGTTAGAAGTTTAATTTCAGGCTTGAACCTGGCAAGAAATATTTTAATAATAAAAGGGGTGTTGTTGAAAGCACCAATGTTTTTGTTTATCTGTTTCTATAAAAAAGATGTTCAATGAACCAATAAATAAAGTTTATGAATTATAAAGAAGGTGGAATAGGAGTATTGTGAAAGCTATGTTTTAGGCCTAGCATGAAGGAGAGAATTTTATAAATTTAAAAAGAAAACAATAACCAAGGGTCAATTAGAGTATATAAAATGTTTAAGTAAGTAAGTAAGTGTATTAGATATAAAAATGTATAAATATTATTCAGTTTAAAATAATTACAAAAGAAATATCAGTAAGAAAAAATAAAAATGTTAATAACTAATCAAAAGTAATCATGAGGATATCAAAATAATCTTTAGTAAAAAAGCAGAACAATGGTGTTAGTATAATTAATAGTAATACTAGCATAAGGAAAGTATCTTAATTTAAAGGATTTTTACATATTTGAACATAAAGAAAACGTTAGATTATAACAATGTTATAAGAGATTGACCAATGAGAAATAGTATAATTTGAAGGGTTACTATGGCAACTGATGCTTGTTACATAGAGTGACCGTTGAATTTTAATGACTTCATTATTGACCAGCATAGAGGGTGGATGTATGAAGCCCTCGGATCCAAATTAATTTTAAAAAGCATTAAATTTACATAATTTTGAAAGAAGAAGAGTCAGAAGACTATGTTAAACAACCATTGATGAGATGACCAGCAATTAAAACATTTGTAACAAATATTCTGGCCAAAACTTGGAAGGAAGTAAACCAAATTAATACCCGACTAATTCTGGAGGAAGAACTGAAGGGACCTATCTTGACCTGAAGAAGACCATCTACTAGGACTGATGAAAGCTGAATATTGGATTTCAACCGTTTGAACAGGAATAGCAGCTAATCCAAAGAAGACAGGACGCTTAGACGTGTACCAGAAGAAGAAGAGGACCACAAGAGAAGCTACGACCAGGAACCGATGAGTATAAAATAAATACTTCACCACAAACTTAACATTCAATTACCCACAGTAAACGAACTATATTATTTTCACTTCACAGATCACAAAATTAACTTTTGAACTGAACTTGATTATAAAATCACTTTTGATAAAATATATCAATCACTGAATTTTGATCTTATACGAAAATAATTTTAAAAAACATAACTTGCTAACAAGATTTTAACCAAGCATGCACTCTTTCTCATTGCCAATAAACTTACTTTTTATGTTTTAAAATATCAACTATTGTGTATTAGATATAAGGAATATTACAATTTTGTGCATTTATTAGTCTGTAATCCAACTTCTGTAGTCGAAAGGACCTATTCCCTGAGAAAAAATTATTATTTTGTTTAAATGTGAACCTGTACGCCATGATGGTTTTTGGCGTATGACTGAGCTAACCAGACGCTGCCAACCGAGCAATTTGTAAACGCCGGAATTATAAAAGGTATATATTTCATTTTAACTGTAATTGACCTGATGCTTCAAAGAAAGCGTGAATAAATCTTCGTATCAATAAAATCGTTGTATGTTTGATTATTTTAACAAAGGTAACATAAGAATTTGAAAATTAACAAGTAAAATTACTGCAGTGAACGAAGTCGACTTGGCCAAACAGCGAGAGCCATCAGGCGGCGAGGCGGAAAATTTGAAATGAGCGACGAGAAATACGGTCGACAAGTAAGTATTGAGACGAGGTATAAAACGGCCAACTACACACTATTAAATAAATTTTAACACCAATAATAAAAAATACACCGGCAAACGTCATTATACAATATTCATGTGTAAAACACACACACACACACACACACACACACACACACACACACACACACACACACACACACACACACACACACACACACACACACACACACACACACACACACACACACACACACACACACACACACACACACACACACACACACACACACACACACACACACACACACACATATTTATGTATATTCATTGCAACATTACAAATAATGTAATGATGGATACAATTGTGTTTTTTAGTTGTCATCTGTGCATTTGTTGAGTTACCGTTGTGAAGATGTTAGTTTGTGTGTGTGCAAATCCAGTGCTGAACCTGGATGTGGATGATGATGATGATGATGATGTTCTGATTCCCTTGTAGATTGTTAATCAAACTGACATAGTGTTCCTGTGAGAAAATTTTTAATGTCTGTCCCTCGTTCCAAATTGTCAGAAGTATTTATAGTCTGCAGTAATTCTGACGTCAATATAAAAATATGCCATTTTTAACATGTTAAATTTCCTCTGTTCATGCATAGTATCACCTTTTCAACACATCACTTTTTGTCTGTTTTTGCAATAACGGTAGAACTGATGTTTAAGCTAGGAATTGCATTAAATGTACAGTTTTTCACATGTTATTTGCATATAACACAGTTGTTTATCATTAGTTAATTATGGTCAGAATTACCTTTAGTTTATATAACTGTGTTATTATTTTACTTTTTGCAATAATCTTACATCAACACACGTGTCTAGTGCACTTCTTCTGATGGCATTGTCTGAATTGCAAAATGTATTTTATAAAATGCAAATGTCATTAAATAATCATCTTTAATTACTTTTATTAATTCATGTCTGGATCGGAGTTCACTAGCAGAAGTTAAATACACACGTACTCAGAAATTCCCCTATTCATAGCACACCATGCCTGTTTCTGCCGGAAGAACACACACAAACATATTATGTTGTACATACACACAACTTAAAAGCAACAGGTGTTCATTATTTTAGTAGGCTAGAACAGAAAATCTGGCTGCCTGAACATACACATACTACAGCTTAAAACTATTTCTAACAATTTCTCTATATTAATCATTTACAAAAATGCTGCCCTGGATAAATATGTAAATATAAATGATTTATCAATTGTGTAGAAAGTTTCTTATGTTTCTTCTGTTGCTACATATTTGTGTTATCTGAAGACAAACATATTTAACTAAATATAATTAAATTACTACCGACTCAAAACAAAAGTTTGTTATGGGTAAGTTTGTAACAGTGTTAGATAAAGTGTCAAATAAATGCACTACTTCAAACTTTACCTAGTTATTCCATGAAATAACTAGTTGTTTTATAAATTAAAAGTAGTTAAATTATAATAATAAGTAGTTCAAATCTTTAAAAAATAAATTTAATATTACTGCTAGATTAGTTGAAGAGAATAAACAAATTACACAGTATAATGTAATAGTTTGTGTTTATTTAACTGAATTTTACATTTTACAACTTAGGCTTATATAAACAATTACTATTTTACACAACACAAATCACATCAAACGTAAAATAAATGATTTATAATGTTTTACTAATGATTCACTAATTTATAATTTTTAAATTTATAATAATCCTTTAAATATAACTATTAAAAAAAATAAAATTTTTAAAAATACACAAATCTGATTAAATCTTTAAAAACATCCAGAACAGTGCTTGGATTTGCCAGTATCATAATATATTTTTAATAATATTAATATAATTTTTTTAAAGTTTATGTTTTATATTTGTAATTTTTATTTAGGCCTGCAGGTAAAAAACTTTAATGCTGCTTCAAAAATATTACAAAACCTTTATCTAAAACAAAACACATCAAAATATAATAAATATTTACATCAATATTACAATAACTACATAAACCCAATAACTACAAAAAACTTCCAGAATAGCTCTTGGAATTCTAATTTTAAACAGAAATGTTTTATTATAAATTATATTGGAAATTCATCATTTATATTAAGTGTAAAACCTTTGTATGATACTGTACTTAACATATATTTAAGAACATCTAGAATATTTCTTGAATACCTGATTTTATTAAAATTTCTACTAGTAATTTTATACAAACCACTATGTTGTCTATGGTATTGACACCAAAGTCAAACCAAAGGCAATACCAAATACAACACAGTGGTTTGTATAAAATTACTAGTAGAAATATTTGAGACCACCAACACTCCAATACAACAATAAATTTATTAAATTTGTTACACAAAAAGAAAATATCGGTATGGAGAACCATACATGACTTCCATGTTCTAAGATTTATATTTAAAATACTTTTCGAAATGAACTATTTCCATAGAAACTACTTCTTTCTTCAGGCTTAACCACAGTACTGTAATCACTAACGTATACCACCTCACGATAGTGCACTCAATTTTCACTGATGATGGCAGTCGATAGCACTGCGGAAACGTCTGGTTTTGTAGAAAACATTGGATCAACCCCAAACAGCCCAGGAAGGAATTTTAACAACAAACTACTTCTTTGTTGCCGATAACGTAGTACACATGACATATAAGTAAAAATTATCCCCACCCCTTCAACTATAATTTTCATTTATAGAAATTACCCCCACCCCGTTCAACTAGCCTCTTCATTTATAGATATTTCATCTACGTTTCTACAGTGGATTATTATGATCTTCTTATCAGGATAATTTATTTATCAAAATTAAGTATTTTACTCTTGCTAAAACATAAAATGTTGCAGGTAAACTACCCTTTCCCCGTAACCGATCTTCACCAAAATCAATAGGCCTTGAGTACTTAACAATTCAGTAAAGTATGCAAAAATATATTTGATTCTATTTGAATGTGCGGCAATTATCATTCGTCATAAGAAAAATTACCCTTGTTAAAACATAAAATGTTGCAGGTAAACTACCCCTTTCCCTTAACCGATCTTCACCAAAAACAACAGGTCTTGAGTACTCTACAATTCAGGGCTGTATGCAAAAAACTATTCGATTCTGTTTGAATTTGCGGTTGTTATCGTTCGTCATAGAAAAAATTACCATTGTTAAAACATAAAGTGTTGAGGGGAAACTACCCCTTTCCCTTAACCGATCTTCACCAAAATCAACAGACCTTGAGTACTTAATAATTCAGAAACGTATGTAAAAAATTATTTGATTCTTTTACTTCCATGTTCCATAAGGAAATGGGCGAAAAAAACCGTGTTCGAGATAATTGCAGATTCTGATTGTACTACCTTCAAAACATGAAAAAAAGTCATTTTTCGAAAAGTGCCTGTGTGTGTGTCTGTCTGTCTATCTGTCTTTGTGTAGATTTTTTTATATGGCAAACGATAAGAGCCGCAAATCCAAACAGAATCAAATAATTTTTTGCATACAGTCCTAAATTATAGAGTACTCAATACCTGTTGTTTTTGGTGAAGATTGGTTAAGGGAAAGGGGTAGTTTACCTGCAATGTTTTATGTTTTAACAAGGGTAATTTTTTTCTATGACGAACGATAACTGCCGTAAATTCAAAAAGAATCAAATAATGTTTTTCATACCTCCCTGAATTATAGAGAACTCAAGGCCTGTTGATTTTGGTGAAGATCGGTTAAGAGAAAAGGGTAGTTTACCTGCAACATTTTATGTTTTAACAACGGTAATTTTTTCTACGATGAATGATAACTGCCGCACATTCAAACAGAATCGAATACTGTTTTGCATACAGCCCTGAATTGTAGAGTACTCAAAACCTGTTGTTTTTGGTGAAGATCGGTTAAGGGAAAGGGGTAGTTTACCTGCAACATTTTATGTTTTAACAACGGTAATTTTTTCTATGATGAACGATAACTGCCGCACATTCAAACAGAATCAAATATTTTTTTGTGTACGTTCCTGAATTGTAAAGGATTGAAGGCCTATTGATTTTGCCATAGAAAAAAATCTACACACAGACAGATAGACACACAGACACTTTTCGAAAAATGACTTTTTTCATGTTTTGATGGTAATATAATCAGAATCTGCCGTTACCTCGAACACGATTTTTTTTCACCATGACCATACTTCCATTTCCTTATGGAACATGGAAGTAAAAATATGATGATAAATAACACAGGTTAACAAAAAAAATTTGTTTGCTTGGTGCCTAAGATTTTATAGCTGATTTTAACTATAATTGTCGTGCTGATTATAAATATAAAAACCATTTTTCTGTATCAGCTATACTTTTTGAGATACAGCGTTACTTACTAATAAGCTCTTTCACTATAAAGTCTGTTGAGTTGTGGTTAAGTGAAGGTTTATACATGTGTTAGTTCCTCGTTATTTTCCCTTCTTCTTCTGTGTACAACAATCAGCTGACTGCAGGCTTTATTAAGACGCCATATTTGTTTATATAACCTTGTGTTTGCATCCAACATAAGTTCTGTTTTTGTAGTTATATTGAAAAGAAAGAAATGTATTCCAGTAGAAGGAGCTGTGTTAATCATCCTGATATATTTTGCTACGTATGAGGTGAGTACACACTGAAAGAAAATAGAAAAACTATTTCTGATTTTGTGAAAAGAGCGTACCATGGATACTTTGGTGTTAGGCTTGGTGACCAAGATAAACTGTGGGCTCCACACATTGTTTGTAAAACTTGTACCGAACACCTACGCCAGTGGACTAACGGAAAAAGAAGGAGTCTGAAATTCGGTGTGCCGATGGTTTGGAGAGAACCCAAAAATCACATTGATGACTGCTATTTTTTATTGTAAATATTAATGGCATCAATCGAAATAACCGCAGCAAGTGGACATATCCTGATTTAGCCTCTGCAAGATGGCCTGTTCCTCATTCAGATGAAGTACCAATTCCAACGTTTCATCAGCTACCGGAGCTCTCGGAGGATGAGTTGCGGAGTTGAGGATGCTTGTTGTGATATAGATCAAGGTAACGATAGTGATTATGAGGGAAAATTATCAATTCCTCAACGTTTTAACCAAAGCAAGTTAAGTGACCTTATCAGAGATCTCAACCTCACAAAACAAGCTACCGTACAAGAGAAAAAGATTTGTTACCCTTTTTTTCTCAAGAAAACGATCTTGTATTTTGTCAAGATGTCAAAGGGCTCCTAATGAAAATGGGCCTTCCCAAATATTCTCCAGATGATTGGCGTCTCTTTACTGATACCTCTAAGTGGAGTTTGAAGTGTGTACTTTTGCGCAATGGCAACAAAATTTCATCAATACCAATTGCTCACTCAACTAAAATGAAAGAAGAACACGATACCGTAGCTTTGGTCTTGGATAAGGTTAGGTATCATGAACACGAATGGGTAATTTGTGTGGACTTAAAAATGGTAAACTTTCTCCTTGGTCAGCAAGGTGGCTACACAAAATATCCTTGCTTCTTGTGCCTTTGGGATAGCAGAGCAAAACAATATCACTGGGTAAGAAGAGAGTGGCCTACGAGGGAGAACATGGTTGTTGGGGAAAGAAATGTTATTCATGAACCCTTAGTTGGATGGAACAAAATCATCTTGCCTCCACTGCATATAAAGCTTGGTTTATGAAACAATTTGTGAAGGCTCTCGATCAGGATACTTCATGCTTTGCATACATTTGCCAAACGATGCCTGGGCTAAGTACAGAAAAACTTAAAGCTGGAATTTTCGATGGCCCTCAAATCAGACAGTGTAACGGGACAGATTTGAGGGGTTTTCTTTATTAAGAGTTAATGGTAGAAGTACGTTACCCATTTGGGGCCTCAGTTTTAACAGTAGACATTCCCGTAGGGAACGCCCAGTTGCACATTTGTACAGAAAGTCTGTCAACATGCACCGTTTTCAGGTGCTCTGGAATGTGCACAAGTGCGCGGATGCTTGCCCGCACAGGTGAATCGTCACGTACGAGGCTCGCTGGTCAGTTAGAGTGAATGTACTGTACATCGTGGTAACTAATTATTGTGTCACGTGATTCCTTTTGGGCCAATGAAAAAGCAAGTTGGTGTGCATAAAGAACGCCCTGGCCATTTTGTGAGCGTTGTTTTTGGCGTCTGTCGTCTTACAGTAATCGAACTGAGCGGTTCAGCATAAAGACTCGCGAGCCGAACATTCTAATTTAGTGTGATTAAACTACAAGAAAAAATGTAATACAGTATTCAAATATCAGTGTAACATCAGACTACGACCAATGAGCAAAATTTAACTAGTGAGAGAGTATTTCGGAACAACCAAGTGAACAAAACCGGTAGTGATTCCAACAGGGGCCTGAGGCGATGACAGGAAAGTAAACATACACTTTCAATTAAACTCAATGAAACTAAAAGTTATAATGGGTAAAGAGATCTCTCGTTTTTAAGGGGGTAAAACGTGTGAGAGTGAGAGAGTGAGCGGGTACTGGGTTGTCTTATAAAAGAAAAAAAAAATTTAATCTAATTATATTAAGTAAATATCTTAATTTTTGCAATGTTACATAAGAATCAGTAATTGTTCTAAAAGATGAAAATAGAAAGTAAGAAATTTAAAAAAAGAGAATACAAGGAAATTTTAAATAAAACTGAGATATTTACAAACACAATGAGAGTCGAGTATATTAATGACATAAACCCTAAATCACGCTTGTAAATCACGAGTTCGTGTGAAGGACCTTGGGAACCCAGAGAAGGTAAGCGATGAGATTTTATTATTAATAATTATGTGGTAATTAATTGTACGATCACATTTGGCGCTCGAACTTGGACAGTTTTTACAAATTCAATTTTGTACAAACCACACTTACTCGTGGGTATAAGCGTGATTTGGAGGTTAAATGGTAATGCGTACTAATTACGTATAAAGAAGTGATGTTAAGTTATAGTTAAGTGGTACTTATATTATACTATATTGAATAATACTGAATACATTTAAGATTGATTTGTTTATGTAGAAAAAAATCTCACAAAAAAAACTAGTAACAAGGACGTCAGCTTCACTGATAGTCAAACTGAGAGTCAAATAAATAGCGATTTAAGTGAAACTGAATCTAGAATAATGGAAGGCGTAATGAGTCAATCGACGCCGACCCCAGTTAAGAAAGAGAATAATAGTGATATGATGAGTATGATGCAGTTACTGTTAAATAAATTTGATGAACAAAAGAGTGATTCTGATGTTAAGTTCAATAAAATTAATAGCAAGTTCGATGAACAGAAGAACGAAATTAAAGAAATAAAAAGTAATTTTAATGATAAATTTGATTAAATAAACACTAAAATGAACGAGAAATTAAATGAACAAAATAATGAGATAAAGTTGATGAGAGAGGAGATGAAACAGCAAAATTTTAATTTTAATAAGCAAATGAATGAAATTAATACGCGTTGTAATAGTATGAAAGAACAGATAATAGAATCAATAAGTAACAATTGCAAGGAGAAGATTAACGAAATGAATAAAGGGTTAGACAGGAAATTAAATCAGATAATGAATAAGAAGGTAAGTGACAGTGGTAGTAATATGATGACAAAAAATAGTGAAGAAATAATTAACAAGGTAAGTTACAGTTGTAAAAATGAATTAATAAGTAATAGTGATAAAATAGTTGAAAACGAGCTATTTAAGGATAATGAAGATTTTGTTGAAGTAGAATTTAATAACGAAGTGTTAGCGAGTGTTGATGAAATTGTGAGAGAGTGTGAAGAGAGGTTAGGTGGGCAAAGGGCAGATTTTCCCCGAGTATATGGTAAAACAGAGTTTTCACAAATGTTTTATGAGGACAGAGTTTCCTCCAGAAGTTATGTGGAAGACGAGGTGTCTCTAAGTAGGTCCCCTTTTGTGTATCATGAGTTCCTTGGAAAAGCCAAGATGTGTCATGATAAAGTTGTGTTACCCTTTGCGTGGAGTGAAGTAGGTCAGAGGTGTTGTGACCGATGTTATGATGAGAAATATGTTGAGAGAGATAGAGTGATAGAGGTATTTAAGTTAAATAGAGGTTATGAGGGGTTAGTTAAGAGATTAGAATTTGAGGGAATAAAAAATATGAAATGCTTACCTTGTGAAATAGATATTTATGATTATTTTGATAATACCACTGTACATGATAGACACTTACCTTATGATGTAAGGGATATAGTAGACGAATATGATGATATAACTCACCTGGGGATAACGAATAATATTAAGGGAGACTGGACAAAAATAACTAATGTTGACAAGGTTTATGAAATAATAAAAAGGAACAATCCTATAAATTATAATGGTATAATGAATGACATAGAATTAATGGGTTATTATATTAATAATAATAATGTAATGTATGTAGATAAAGATGAGTTGTGTTATAAATACATCAGGCTAATTTACGATGATGGGGGTTAGAAACAGTGAATGAACATTTTATTATTTTAGTTCATGGTAACTACTTGGCTAAATTAGGTAATGAGGTGTGGTATAAACAATAAAATAGTGACGGAAAAATTGTAAATAAATTTATAGTGAGATTAATTGTTTTTGTGTTGTCAAATGTACAGAGTGGGGCAGAAAAACCTCCCACATTTAAAAGGCTAACAAAAAAAACATGAGCGATGCTATTCTAAATTTTATTACATAATATGAAAGGATACAGAATGCAGTTTCTTTCACTTGGTTTTGAAAATGATATCGCCTAAATGGTGGCCTTCTTCCCCGATACACGTTTCTAATCGATTTCTGAAGTTTTGCATCACTCGCTGGGTGAGTTGCGGTGTTATCGCTGCAATTTCTTGGCGTATAGCAGCCTTCAGTTCATCAATGGTTTGTGGTCGATGTCGGTAAACATTAGCCTTCAGATGGCCCCAAAGAGAAAAATAGCAAAGGGGTGAGATCGGGTGATCGTGCGGGCCACCGAATGTCGCCATATAACGAGACCAAGCGCCCGGGACACAGTTCTCTCAAAACAGCCATCGAGTTTCTGGCTGTGTGGGCAGTGGCCCCATCCTGTTGAAACCACACATTCTGATTTCCAAGTACGGCGAGTTTTGGTTGCAAAAAGTGTTGAAACATTTGCACATACCGAGCGGAATTCACTGTAACCGTTTGGCCTTCTTCCTCGAAAAAGTATGGACCATAAACACCACAATTTCCAACAGCACACCAAACAGTAACACGTGGACTGTGTAGAGGCTTTTCATGAAGCTGTCGAGGATTTTGTTCTGCCCAATAACGGAAATTTTGCTTATTCACGGAACAGCATCGCCGCGATTAAGCTCGAAATGTATTCGAAAAGCTCTCTGCGTGGCGATCACAGATTCGTTATTTCGGATAAATGACTCAACAACAAACGCACGGTGTATACCAGTCAACGCCATGATGGCAACTGAAACGGCAAGGCACACGCTACCGGAAACCAACACCATGAACCCCAACTCCACCAGTGCCGGTGCAATGATGCAATGACTCGGCGAAATGTGGGAGGTTTTTCTGCCGCACCCTGTATTTTATGTAAACAGTGTGTGCATGTAGTAGAAATTAATTTAATAATAATAATAATATTTTATCAGACTAAATAAATAATGAGAGTTTGTAATAAACGAATTATAATTATTTTGAAGAAGATGATTAAAGTAATGTTGTGTTTAAGAACTGATTGAATTAAATAATTTGAGATGAATTAATTGATTAATTTAAAATGTTGTATACAGAGATTTTGATAATGAATTTAAATGATTTTATATGATTTAAACTTGATAATAAATAGTAAATCAATGTAGAATGTGTTTAGTTGCTGAGTCATATTGTTGTTATAATGTATCAGAAAGTACATAGGGTTATGTAACAATATATTTGTTCTAATGAATGTTTATAATTTTGTGTCTATGACAGGAATCATGTGTTTATTCAATTGAGTGATGTAATGTAAGTATGAAGTTTATAATGCAATTTAAATAAAGTAAAATGTTTAATGTTTGAATAATAAGTTTTAAATGTGTTTAAGAGGTTTTAAATAAGGTGATTAAATTAATTTGAGGTAGTTATGAATTTTCTAGTGTAATTTTCAATGGTTAACTTAATGTAAAATGTGGAAAAAGATGAAGTTTGGGTGATAATTATTTCAGTAAGGCATTGAGTCAGTCAGAGTTAACTTTAATGGGTGTTAGAGAAAATAAGAATTTTGGGAATAAAAGTAATACAGAAATGGGTTAATAGTAGGGACACAGTAGCGGGAGTGCATGTATGTAGAGAAAGTGAGAGTGATGTAAATGGAGAGTAAATAGGTGATGGTGGAGGTGTAAGGAGTCCTCAACGCAAGGCGTTGTGGCGGGGGGTGAATAGTTTTAAATGAGGTTTGGCGGGGTTACCTGGAAGGGCCAGGAACTGATAAGGGAATGAGCTAGTAGTAAGGGAACACACATCCTAGGTACAAAGAGGGTATCAGATATTTTGTAATAATAGGAGAATGATATAAGGTGATTTAGAGAATTAAATGGAGGAAAATATTTTTGAGAGATTGGTGTCACCCTATATAAATCCGTTAGTGGTTGTTAGAAGGAAGAAGGGGGTAAGGTCATATTTGAATGCCCATTCAATAAATCGGATCATTGTGAATGACTGAAAATCACCCAAACCAATTGATAATGAAAATACTTAATAAAAATTCATAGTTGAAATGTAATAATAAATGTAACAAGTTAATAGAATTTGAAACTAAACCTAAAATTGAAATGTTTGTAATTTTTATTCAGATGCAAATTAAATGTTTATTTTAATGGAATGAGATTTGTATTATTTATGAATGTTTATGTTTTATTATGTGGTACTATGTTAGAGTGTAGGAATTGTAAACATGTATTATGTATGTTACATTGTATAATTTTGTGTATTTGTGTTAGTTGTATTTGGTATGACTGAAGTAAGGTCATTCACCTGGGAATGAGACATCAGCTGATGACTGGTGTTAGAGATGTAGTATGTTTCTTGTAATTGATTCATAGATTCGTTTATTAATTAATTTAATTAAATAATTTTGCTTCTTTTTATTAATTGTCAAAATAGATATTTCTGGAAATTAAATTTTTTTGGAAAAAAAAGATTTTTATTTTATTTTTTGATGTTCGCTATAGGTTGATAATGTATCAGCTAATAAATGATGTTTAGGTTATCTATTATAACCAGGTGTAATTGTATTTGAATAGATGATAGAAATAAGTTGTTTGTTTTATAATGATTGTTAACATATAGTTCAGGAAATTTAAATTCATGTTAAAGTATTTTGAATTTTGAAATTGAAATGATTAATTAAAAGAGATGAAGGCATTTACATTAAAATAGTAACTTTGGGAATGAACTTTAAATAAATGAATGAAATTTATTTTGTTTTGAAATGATAAAACCAGACAAACCATTAACAGTGGAGTACAATAAAGGAATTGTATTTATATGTAAAGATGAGATGTTCATATTAATTTAAAATGAGTATATTTGTTTTGAGGTTAGGGTTTGATACTGCAAGAAACGTTTAATTGAGATAATATGTATTCTGTGTAATATAGTAAGGCACCTATATACGCACCCAGTACGTTGCTAAAGGCAATCCAGTATTTATAAGAGGAGATATATCAGTTGAGGAGTTGGTTGGGTATAAAGCCAGTTATTGATTTTTATCAGAAATGTTACAAGGTTAGGTGATACTGGGGTATGTTTCTGTCTGATTTTACGGTGTTGGGATCTCGGACAGAGAAGTCCAGTAGAATCATTCAGATGCAGCCATAGTCGCCGAGCTAGGGGGGGTAGTTTACCCATGATGTGTTAAGGAATTAAAGGGGGGTTGTTGGCACATTATCCTCACTGATCCTCTTAGGGTTAGCAATGAGAGTTTTTCTGCTTCGGCAGAAAACCTCTCATTGGGGGGGTATTGTAATGGGACAGATTTGAGGGGTTTTATTTATTAAGAGTTAATGGTAGAAGTACGTTACCCATTTGGGGCCTCAGTTTTAACAGTCGACATTCCCGTAGGGAACGCCCAGTTGCACATTTGTACAGAAAGTCTGTCAACATGCACCATTTTCAGGTGGTCTGGAATGTGCACAAGTGCGCAGATGCTTGCCCGCACAGGTGAATCGTCACGTACGAGGTTCGCTGGTCAGTTAGAGTGAATGTACTGTATTTCGTGGTAACTAATTATTGTGTCACGTGATTCCTTTTGGGCCAATGAAAAAGCAAGTTGGTGTGCATAAAGAACGCCCTGGCCATTTTGTGAGTGTTGTTTTTGCCATCTGTCGTCTTACAGTAATCGAACTGAGTGGTTCAGCATAAAGACTCGCGAGCCGAAAATTCTAATTTAGTGTGATTAAACTACAAGAAAAAATGTAATACAGTATTCAAATATCAGTGTAACATCAGACTACGACCAATGAGCAAAATTTAACTAGTGAGAGAGTATTTCGGAACAACCAAGTGAACAAAACCGGTAGTGATTCCAACAGGGGCCTGAGGCGATGACAGGAAAGTAAACATACACTTTCAATTAAACTCAATGAAACTAAAAGTTATAATGGGTAAAGAGAGCTCTCGTTTTTAAGGGGGTAAAACGTGTGAGAGTGAGAGAGTGAGCGGGTACTGGGTTGTCTTATAAAAGAAAAAAAAAATTTAATCTAATTATATTAAGTAAATATCTTAATTTTTGCAATGTTACATAAGAATCAGTAATTGTTCTAAAAGATGAAAATATAAAGTAAGAAATTTAAAAAAAGAGAATACAAAGAAATGTTAAATAAAACTTAGATATTAACAAACACAATGAGATTCGAGTATATAAGTGACGTAAACCGTAAATCATGCTTGTAAATCACGAGTTCGTGTGAAGGACCTTGGGAACCCAGAGAAGGTAAGAGATGAGATTTTATTATTAATAATTATGTGGTAATTAATTGTACGATCACAACAGTTCATAAATGATCCTCATTTCGTAGATTCTATGAATGAGGCAGAGCGAAAAGCATGGACGTCATTTGTCTTGGTTGTCAGAAACTTTCTGTGCAACCACAAAGCTGAAAACTATGAAGAACTAGTTAACAGCATGCTCAACAATTTCAGAGACCTTGGATGTAACATGAGCATAAAGGTTCATTTCTTACACAGCCACTTGGACCGTTTCCCTGAAAATCTAGGTGATACCAGTGAAGAACAAGGTGAGAGATTTCACCAGGATATTAAAACGATGGAGGACCGCTACAAAGGAAGATGGGATACTCATATGATGGCAGATTACTGCTGGAACTTGCAAAGAGACTGTCTAAACAAAGTTCATTCAAGAATGTCCCAAAAAAGAAGCTTCCGGAGTGTAAATTAACTTTTCCTTGTCTTTTTATCTTATTATTTTGAATATTAATTGTTATTTTAGCTACTGTAGGGATAATGATATGTTACTATGGGGTTTTTTCGAGTCAATAAATTAAATTAGAAATTAAAATGGGGCTGTTCATTTTAAATTTATCACCTATACCTTAGGCCTAATTTAAATGGGACAACGTAAATCACGCTATTGTGATTTTTTACAAACAAGAGCTCATAGGCTAAAACTAATGTCAAATTCAATTCAGCATATCAAATACACGCAAAATCAGCTGAAAAAGCCCTGGCACCAAAACATGTGTTGGGCTGTGTAATAGTTAATACAACAAACCTATTAATTTTAAGCTTTATGAAATACCTTCACTTTATTTTTAACTATTTATTAAAAAAAGAACTGCTGTGATGGCACTTGGAATTACATTGCACATTATTTTTGAGGCAGGCACAGTTTTTATTATCACACTGTTTTGCACGAACACTTTTTAAATCCTTGTCCAGTACCGGTACTTTGAGCTGTAGCAACAGACTGAAGTGATGTCTCAATATTCAAAACTTTTTCAATAGAAATTAATTCTTGCTCACATATACTGAATGACTGAACTGAGACCGAGAGTACAGCTGCTTGATTTGGCTATTGCTTGCAAACCAGCAATAACCAGTTCAAAGAGCGTTCACATACCGTCTAGTTCAAAAGTATCGTATTGTTTAAAAGAAATGGGACAGAAATTCCCATTTAAAACTTTAACGATAGGGCATTCGGTATTCAATAAAATAACTAGTTAAATTGTAGACTGCAACTATAGAATGCAATTATAGAATTGTAGTTAAATTTTATACACTTTAACTGTTTCAGTTAGGTAAATCATGAAATACCTAGTTATTTTATGAAATAATGGGTTCCACACTTTAACAGTAACATATATATTTCATAAGCAACTTTTTCTGATGTGTAGTATATTTTATAAATGAATAGTATATTTCTATTGCAATAGTATATATTTAGTAGTGTCTACTTATTAAAAATATATACATTTATTAATGGAATGAGGAAAGCAAGTTCTCAGTTTCAACATGACCGTTTGGCACTGTCTGTTTATCTACTGTCTCTCTTTCTGTTTGGGAGTAAGTCTTGTGATAACTTTAGAATACATCAACCGCTTTTCATAAAACTTGGTATGCATGTCTGTACATTTAACCTACAGAACTATGTTACTTTTGAGACTGATTTTACCAAAAGTAGGCAAAATAGTAGGTGTGAGGCAAAAATGTGAAGGGTCAAAATATCAAAAAATCCCAAAAGCCCATGTGAGACATCAAATTAAAGAGTTTAATTAACATCTGAGTGTTGTGATAATTTTTGGAAATTTTAAAATTTTGAGACCTCAGAGCCCAATACCGAGATCAGAAATTTGAAAAAATTGTGAAAATGCAGGAGGGTGTCACACTAAAAATAATTGTATACAAAAGAGTTTTTAATATTTATTGTACGATTACATGCTCTACAATTTTATATTACAAAATAAGTAGTAGAGTAGGGTTGTTTTAATTTTTCCCATAATTAAAAAATTATCTAATATCAAAATTTATCTAGTAATCACGTATTTCTTTCTAAATAATGTGCAAATCCTGCAGCTCAGGGAGCATACTAGTTTCTATAACATTTAATTAATATTATAAAACTTAAGCACAAAATTTTAATTGTTTGAGGAATCTATACTATATTTCCTAGGAGGACAATTTTTCCAAAGTATTATTGGTAATCTATATGTTGTTTGTTTATGTTCTATGTACGTGTACTTCTTTAGCAAACATAACAGGTGGTACACTATTCAGATTTTTATCATGGAATAATATAAAATTACCAGCTTACTTTGGTTTCACAGTAATAGATGTGTTGTTATTGTATCATTATATAATTTTTTTTAGATAACAGTTTTTCAATTATAAAAGTTTAACAAAAGTAAAAAAAAAGCATATATGCCATACCTTAGGATTTTGTGTGAAAAAATATACATCATTGAGTGCCTGGTTTAACACTGACTTATCTGAAACACAGAGATTCATATGCTGTTACTGTGTAATAGGACTTACATTTATTACATAAATATTTCATTTCATACTCCAGCTTTTTGTTAATTGTCATTTACTGTGATACATGTTAGAAGAATATACTTGTGTGCGCGCGCGCACACACACACACACACACACACACACACACACACACACACACACACACACACACACACACACACACTATATATATATATATATATATATATATATAGGCTACATATACACAATAAGCATAATATACTCTTTCTTACAAAATTTAAAATATCAGTATGGAGAACCATACATGACTTCCATGTTCTAAGATTTATATTTAAAATACTTTTCGAAATGAACTATTTCCATAGAAACTACTTCTTTCTTCAGCCTTAACCACAGTACTGTGATCACTAACATATACCAACTCACGATAATGCACTCAATTTTCACTGAAGATGGCAGTCGATAGCACTGCTGAAACGTCTGGTTTTGTAGAAAACATTGGATCAAGCCCAAACAGCCCAGGAAGGAATTTTAACAACAAACTACTTCTTTGTTGCCGATAACGTAGTACACATGACATATAAAAAAAAATTATCCCCTCCTCCTTCAACTATAATTTTCATTTATAGAAAATTACCCCCACCCCGTTCAACTAGCCTCTTCAATTATAGATATTTCATCTACGTTCCTACAGTGGATTATTAAGATCTTCTTATCAGGATACTTTATTTATCAAAATTAAGTACTTTACTCTGTTACAACAAAAAATGTTTCTGGTAAACTACCCTTTCCTCATAACCGATCTTCACCAAAATCAATAGGCCTTGAGTCCTCTACAACTCAGGCACATATATAAAAAATTATTTGATTCTGTTTGAATTTACGGCAGTTATCGTTCTTCATGAAAAAAATTCTCTTGTTACAACATAAAATGTTGCAGGTAAACTACCCCTTTCCCTTAACCGATCTTCACCAAAATCAATAGGCCTTGAGTTCTTTATAATTTAGGGATGTATGCAAAAAATTATTTGATTATGTTTGAATTTACAGCAGTTATCGTTCTTCATGAAAAAAGTTCTCTTGTTACAACATAAAATGTGGCAGGTAAACTACCCCTTTCCCTTAACTGATCTTCACTAAAATCAACAGGCCTTCATTACTTTAAAATTCACGAATGTATGCAAAATAATATTCGATTATGATTGAATTGTCGGCTGTTATCGTTCGTTATAGAAAAAATTATGTTTGTTAAAACGTGAAGTGTTGCGGGTAAACTACCCCTTTACCTTAACTGAGCTTCACAAAAATCAACAGACCTTGAGTACTTAACAATTCAGGAATGTATGCAAAAAATCATTTGATTCTCTTTGAATGTGCGGCAGGTATCATTTGTCATAATAAAAATTACTCTTGTTAAAACATAAAACATTGCAGGTAAACTACCCCTTTCTCTTAACGTATCTTCACCAAAATCAATAGACCTTGAGTTCTCTATAATTCAGGGAGGTATAACAAAAATTATTTGATTCTGTTTGAATTTACGGCAGTTATTGTTCGTCATAGAAAAAATTACCCTTGTTAAAACATAAAACGTTGCCGGTAAACTACCCCTTTCCCTTAACCGATCTTCACCAAAAACAATAGGTCTTGAGTACTCTACAATTCAGGTCTGTATGCAAAAAATTATTTGATTCTGTTTGAATTTGCGGCTCTTATCGTTTGCCATAGAAAAAAAAATCTATAGAAAGACGGACAGACACACGGACACTTTTTGAAAAATGACTTTGTTTCATGTTTTGAGGGTAGTACAATCAGAATCTGCAATTATCTCGAAGATTTTTTTGCCATCACCATACTTCCATTTCCTTATGGAACATGGAAGTAAAATGAATTGATGTGTGGTGTTACAGTGTTGACTTTCCATCAAATTGAGGGTAGACTGACCTATGCATTGTTTTGAGTAGAACGGTATCTTTTTTCATATATCCTGTGTATCTTTCATTTTAATAAAAATTTTAATTTTGTCTTGTTTTATTAAAATAAAGACGTTTATTATAATATACACTCTGTAATATTGGGTGAGTTGTAAATTATTATTCGCAAATCATATATCAGTATCACTGTAATTTGTATTACTGTGTAGCCAGGTTGTTGATACTAATTATATTGATATCTACAATGATTTATTCAGAGAAAGCAAAAAGAATACTTTTTGGTAACGTTGTCTACCTCAGTTGTCTATCACTTATACTACTGTAGTTTTAATTTTTTTTTTTTTGCTTGTATTGAATAATGGTAGTGTTAGCTTTTTTTGCTTTGTTACTTAATGCTTGTATTTGTATTTTGTATTTAAAAATTTTTGAAGTTTATTTTTATTATTAAAGTTTAAAATTGTATATTATGTTTTTAAAGGTTTAATTATTATTTATTAATGCTTCAAATCTATTTTTGCAATGCCAAAGGGTCAATGCAGATTTCATGACAGTTTCTGGAAAGAATTGTATTTTATTAAACAGCATAGCTTTGTAGACTACAGCTTTTTTAAATTGTCTTACTGTTTCATGAACACAGAATAATACATAACCTCTATCATGGTTTTATACAATAACTCATCTGTCTACTTACCTCTTTGTGCCCCCACGGTCCCCAGTGGACAACATGCTTGTTTCATTTATCACTATTTGCCTGATACTAATAACCTGCATAATTCCATTTCAATTTTGCTATTGATATTTTCAATGTATTTTACTTCTGTCAATTTCCTAAATCTCTTTTTGTGTGTTAGTTTTTATGTAGTATTTGTCCTCTCATTATTCTTTGTGTTTTTGATATTTTGCCCATGTTTCTTTAGTAAATGTCCACACATGTGATCTGTAGCTAAATGAAACAGTACTAAATGCACCATGTACTACTTTAACAGTTTGATTTGTACATATTTTGGATACTTTTTAATTTTCTTAATGTGTGGACAAGGTTGCTACCAAATTCTAACCAAGGCATCATGATGCTAATGTTTGACAATGTCCGTCACCCTACCTTAACCAAATGAAAATCTACTCATCTGAAGAATGGACACTGTGCCATGAAACTAACTGCAAGATGGATAGTGAACACCCCCTCCACTGGCAAAAACTGGACTCAAATTTGCAAGCTTCAGGAAACATCACTTGGCTGAACTGGGATGCCAGAAGACTGATGAACTGGAATCAGGACTAGCCATAAGAAACAAAATCATGATGCATCCTGTATACTGCTGATGTGTGATTTTTTAAATTGAGGTTCACAAGTTGCTCCATTTATATGTATACTTGTTAATTTTTTCTAATGTTCCTGTCTTATCTTTACTGTGACATCTAGATTTTTGTTTTTACTTTAATTTTAAAATAGTTTATATTGAAGTATATATTTATATGCTATCTATCTGATTTAAAAAATATTGTTGTAGTTTAGTTTTTTACAATGTCATCAAGTTGTTCAGGTATTGATCAAATAATATTATGTTCCCTACACATGTAACTTGCAGAAGATTATATTCATTTTTTTACACACTATAAAGTTTAATAGTGTGTAAAGATGAGCTAAATGTGTATTTAACATCAAACAAATGTTCTTGGATTTCGCTGTCCATGACGTGTCCGTTACTCAACTAAATATCACTATTGTATTAATGACTCGGAACACTAAGTTTTTTATAAGTAAAATCGTAAAGTTTAGGCCGGTTTAGGCTGTAAGGTAAAACTTTACGATTTTACTTATAAAAAACTTAGTGTTCCGAGTCGTTAATACAATAGTGATATTTAATCAAACAAATGTTCATTTCAGAACTAACAGTTCAGTTACTTGTTAACGAAACCTTAAGCCTTGTATGATTGATTTGTTATCTCTACCCTGATCAAAGTAGTAACAAGCCTTCTAATCTAGCCTGCTTCGTAGTAGTAACAAGATCTGACACCTCAGTCTGAGGTTTACTGTATTGTATAGAATACTACACACAAGACTCATTCTCCTCTGTTTGGCAGTTCATAATAAATGAGATAACCAAAAAATTGCACATACTGACCTGATATTAGAGCTCTAATTTGCTGATATGACTGAAGAGTCTTGAATTGAATTCTAAAGTAGCAAAATGTACAATTCTGAATTCACATGATTGAGTTTATTATATAAAATTTATGTACAGGAGTCTAGTAATAAAATACGCTTAATAAAATATTAAACATAAAGTAATAAAGTATTAAAAGTGAAATTTTATGTTTACTTTTTTTTCAGCTTACTAAAACTTTATAGTAGCAAATGTTATCGCCCTAAATATATGGAGGACTTTGTTAAGACGACCCATAAGCACATCAATTATATCTTAAACACTTGTTGTATAGACAACTTACATCTGAGTACATCAAACACCAATGTGAAGACACGGCGTTCTTCTTCTTTGTCACTGAAGGCGAACTGTCGGCATTGTTCGTAGGGCGTGTTGAACAATTTTGCGGCTAGGACGATGTCTGACGGCGACCAGACCGTTCCTCCCGTGGACGCAGTCGATCTGCGGAACAGACGACTGTCCACGCTGATGAGGCTCTCCGACGAACGGCGCGGACGTTTCGCGTCCGACTCTTCCAATGGATCCGATTTCTCCAGCCATGATGTGGGCGGTGCTCTGAAACAATTTAAAATCGTGTTTTCAGATACAGCCGAAAAATTGTGGTTGCGGCTCCAATCGATACAACTGAACATTAAGTTCATATTCTTATGATCTGTTTTCTTATTATTCTACTTTACAGAATTTCTTGCGGATTTTACTCAGCTATTGTTCACTTTAGGTCGCTTTTTTCTCATTGCCAGATATATTAAAGGAGATATATAATGCGACAGTACAGATAAGTGCTGTACTGACCATTGAATATAAAAATTTAAATATACATAATAAATTGTAAAATAAGTAATAATGTATTAGAAGTAAGCATGTCAGGGATTGCAAGCTTGGCTCAGTCAAAAATATGGACAGGTGTTTCGACCTGAATCAACTTGTACACACACAGATATAACTGAAAGTGTGTACAACAGTATTTTGCATGTGTGTGTGACGCAGGTCTATGCAGGCGAGTTTGCCACCCCAGTATGAATAATTGCGTAATTACTGTTTTTCCGTAATTATTCATAAACTATAAATAAGGAGTCAAATCCAAAGACACAATAAAATGTAAAAAATTAACTACATACTGTGTACGAAAACCACGTGAAAGGGACACACCGTACGAGTGTAGTGGCGAAATAACTGTGTATAGATCGAAAGGGTTAAGCTACAATGTCCAAAAGTACAGTGAACATGTGAATAGTTATAAGATGGGTATAAGAGTATACTTACAGGACTCTGCAATTCGCAGAAATATAAGAAATAGCGAAATTGACGAGGAGTGGGGGAACAAAACCCAGAGACAATTTCAGACATGTCGATTTGTACAACTGCAGGTGTTACCAAGATGTGGGTATAAATAGGACACACACGCTACAGTTGTATCTTTTTTGATCACCCACAGTTGCAGCGGGAGCTTCTGCCCGTCCGCACGGAGTATTTATTTTTTTGTAAATAGTGTCATCCTTCCAGTTACATACAACTATGTAACTGAGTTGTAAATACAATCACTTTTAAATAGTAACAGAATTACACGAGAAGAAAATCCATATAAGATGATCAACTGACGTCCGAAACAGCACGAAAAGGAGTAACATGAAGTTCCGGAGAGCGAGAGAGCTGACGACTTAGTTCCAGAGAGCGAGACGACGCTGGAGTCTAGAGGCGACTACGCTGGACAAGAGGAATATTACTGAAGTCTGGAAACGACGCTGGACAAGAGAAGCGACGCTGGACAAGAGGAACATTACTGAAGTCCGGAAGCGACGCTGGACAAGAGAAGCGACGCTGGACAAGAGGACGATTACAGATGGATCGATTGCGATTGAGTATGATTGACAACAATAAGGTGATAAACAACTTATTTATCTCTTAGTCGAACAATTAACTCAAAGACAATTAAAGACATTATTGTTTTATTTTAAAGTTAAGAGCCAATGTTTCTTGTAAATATAGAGTTAAAATGGTAGATGTTTCGAAGTAAGATTAACGTAAACAAGAGCTCAAATTAGTATTGAAATGAAAAGAATGCAAAGCATTTAAGTAAAAAAAGTAGAGTTTTATAAATCAGTACTGATAAAGAAAGATAAATTCAGTAGCTATTAATATGTTGAATTTCGTTACAATATCTAAAAAGAAAGATATTTAAGCATTGATATTTAGAAGTACACTAATTGTCTGAGTAGTCAGGAAATGATATTTTTAATAAAATAATTATTAGAATAGAATATTTAGTCAGTAAGGATGTATACAGCGTAAGCCTTACGGCATAGTAACAAAGAAATAATGAATGTTTTTAAGTCGAATCAAGTGCCTTGCGCACAATTTCGTTATTACTAAATAAATTTGAAATACCGTTACAAGTTACATAGAGTCATTATTACAGGTACACCTGAACCCCAAATACATACACGCCATTATAGGAATGTTATATAAAGATTATGAGTTAAATTAATGTACAGATTAAAATATACAAAGAAGGGTAATTTGTCACCTTTTGGCGTCCCAAAGAACGTGGGACTCCACAAATTTAAAATGCACTTAAATGTTGGTATTTAAATATGTTGCATATTTGTCGCCCGACCCCCGCCATTTAACTATTAAAATTTTTTGTGTAGCTAAATGGTTGCTCTAAAAATAAGAGTGTGTTAAATGAAAAATATATTATATGTAATAATAATTATTTATATTAAACATTAACTGAATGTTATGTTAATTGTTGTGTATTAAAACACAGCTGGCGCCCACAAATAATATTGTTTGTCTATGTAACAGGTGTAACTGTAATGAGTATTAATAATAACTATTAATAAAAATAAAGAAATAAATAAATAAGTAGGGAACGGTTATCAATAATAATTGTTAAGGAATAACTACTAAATAAATATTTTAATAATACTTCAACATGACGACTCCAGGAAATTTGGACATAGAGGCGTTTCTAACGATGATGCGTGCTTGGATAGACGAAATAAGCACAAAACAAACGGAAAATATAAATGCTAAAATAGACGAATTAAAAGAATCTAATAAGAAACTATTAGAAGAACAAACTGAACATTTTAAACAAGAACCATAAAAATCACAGAGAGGTAGAAGAGTTAAAAATTGATAATCTTGAAATAAAACAAAGTATAATTGACAGTAATGCACAGTTAACCGAAAAAATTAGTGACACCAACATACGTATTGATACTTTAGAGAATAATTTTAAACAAGCCTTACATGAGCAAGTTATACGGATTGAAAATAAACAAAAAGAATTACGTCTCGAGTGGAGAAAAGATTTAAAAGAATCTCATAAACAAATAAAGGATAATTTGAATGATACTTTAAATACTATAACGCGAGAGCAGGATGATAAAATTCAAACTACTAATAATATGTCGCAAGCAAATACCAGTAAACTTAGAGAAATAGAAACACGTACTGTAGTCATTGAGAAGAAAATTGAAGAAACTACGAAGGACTGTTCAGGAGACGTGTCACATATGAAAGAAGAAATTCAAGAGGAAATGAACCAGCTACGAAGTGAGTTGAGAAGACGACAAAACCAAATGACCATGTTTCCTACACCAATGGAAGAAAGGAGCAGACTTAAGTTCTCAGGTGGTAAAGGGGAGAACAGTATGGAATTCCTAGCTAGAGTAGAGAAGGAAATAGAGAAGATTGGCAGTGCAATAAATGACGACGAGAAGATAGACTTCGTCACGCGATATCTTAGAGATTCAGCCAGCCAATGGTACTCTATTATTAGAGATAACGTCAGTACATATCAGCAGTTTCGTGAGGCATTCGAGAACCGATACTGGAATTTACATACCCAACGACAAGTACCGGATCAACTCGAATATGGAAAGTTCAATGCACAAGGACAGCAGAGTATTGAACAATACACAATTACGCAAATAGAACGTGTAAAGCATCTTAAAACTAAATTCTCAGAATACGAAATTGTTTCAAAGTTATCTCACCATTTTCAGCGAGATATCCAGTTAGCAGTTTATACGCAGGGAATTAAAACCATAGAAGAATTTTTAATCCTTGTGACACAGTCGGAGAATATCAATAAAGGTAAGAACACACAATACTGGGAACAAAAACACGCAAATCACCACTATAATTATCACAGAGATGACAAGAAAGCAATTCAAAACACTACACCGCACCGGGATAATTACAAAATAAATTATTCGCCACCAATATACAACACTACAACGCGCACAGCTACAGAGACTGAACGAATAAATCCAGCTAAACGACAAGGAGACGTTGTATGGTCGTCCAATCGTAAACAGTTTTCAAAACCAGCTGACAAATGCGTTGCCGCAGTATGAAGGTACGACGAGAAAAAATTGAAGAGAGATAGCGATAAAATGAATGAGATGGAGACAGTAACGTTTCACAGTCGGCCGTCTACGTCAAAAGCGTCACAATGACTGAATAAACGGAAGCAAACTTATAAAATAAGCAACATATACTCCTGCGATATTAGGGAGGAATTATTAAGCACCGAACAGGATATAAAGCGAGATGAACAGCAAACACAATGTCCTATTGTGACTGTGAGCATAAACAGGTGTAAAATACGGATGCTAGTTGACACCGGCAGCCAGCTGTCAGTTCTTAACGCTGCATGGGTTCAACGCAATAAGAAATATTTTAAAAATACTGCAATTTTGCCCGTAATAATTTAAATATCACAACAGCTACCAATAAAAAAGAAAGAGTTAAACAACAAACATATGTAACTCTAACATGTAAAAATCTAGAATTAGAACACCCCATGATAATTATGCATACATTGATTTATGATGGAATTTTAGGTATCGATATACTAAATACAATAAATGCTAAGATTAATGTTAATGATAATACAATTGTGTGTAATTATAAAAATGTTCAATATGAATTAAATATGAATAGCGAGGAAGAAGAGTGCAAGGTAAGTGAAATGCCTATTACTTTGTACAAGCCAAACTCGTGGCTTGTAAAAGCCACAAATACAGAATGGTCCAACTCGACATGTGAATGCGGCAGATGAAGGAATGACGACACAGGAAGAAGAAAAACTGCACGAATTAATAGAAGAATAGTGATGTATTTAGTGAAGTACCGACGCAGACGACAGTATACGAGCACTCTATAGTTGTGTCAGACCCTACGAAAGTCATTAGGAGAACGTACCCTATCCCAATGCGATATGAGGAAGAGGTTGAACTGGAAATTCGGCGCATGATTGAAAATGGAGTCATAGAGCGCTCGAACAGCAACTTCCTGAATCCTCTAGTGGTAGTAAAGAAGAAAAGTGGTGAGATACGTCTATGCCTTGACATGAGGGAGCTGAACAGCATTGTATTAAAGGAGTATGACTGTGCGCCAACTGCGGACGAATTATTTACTAAGTGTGAAGGAGCGAGGTATCTGACGAAGCTAGATTTACGCTCAAGTTTCTGGCAGACTCCAATTCGTGAAGAGGACAGAAAGTATACAGCCTTCCTTTATAAGAGTAAATGCTACCAACACAGGGTGGTACCCTTCGGATTAAACACGAGTTTGGCTGTAATAGTAAAGTGTCTGGAAAGAGCACTAGGACCTAAGGTGGAACCTTATACCATAGTATTTGTAGACGATATTCTAGTAGTGTCTAAAACATTAGACGAACATATAAAACATCTAAGCACGATATTCCACAAATTTAGGCAAACGAACATATCCCTTAACCTAGACAAATGTGAATTTATCAAATCCTCTATCCAATTCCTAGGTCACGTTATTTCCTCCTCTGGTATTCAACCCGATCCTATCAAAATTTCCAGCATAACTAATTTCCCTATACCCGGAAATCTCAAAGGGTTAAGAGCATTCTTAGGACTAACAGGATACTACAGAAGATTCTCACCGTTATATGCAAAGTATACGCAACCGCTACTAGAGCTGACGAAGAAAGGACAGAAATGGAAATGGGAGAAGAAACACCAAAATGCCTTTAACCAAGTGAAAGAGTTATTCATCGAAAATATTATGTTACATCATCCTCAACGAGAAGGAAAATTCGTAATCTACTCCGATGCCAGTGACTACGCAGTAGGAAGTGTACTGTATCAACAAGATACTACGGGACAGCACCGAGTTATCGCCTACGCCAGTAGTCTTCAAAGGAGCTGAAAAACACTACTCCACATCAGAAAAAGAAATACTTGCTATAGTGTACGCTCTTAAGCAATTCAGATATTATGTTTATGGTACTCATTTTGAGATACATACTGACCACCAAGCCTTATCATTTCTATTGAAATGCAAAGTAACAAATGCCCGATTATTAAGATGGATTTTAGCCATTGGCGAATACTCATTCACCATTAAATACTGTAAAGGTAAAGACAATATTATAGCTGATACACTAAGCCGATACATCAAAGAAGAATGTGAAGAAGTCTATGAGAGCGAAAAGAAAGAAGTACAATTATCAATTAAATTTAAAGAGAATGATGAAGTAAAACAAACGCTGAAAATTTTAGCACAACAACAAGATTTGGACGTGACAATAAGAGAGATGAAGGACCAAGAACAGCTACCAAATCAATATAAGGTACTTAACGGAATTCTTTTCAGGTTAGTAAGACAAGACTGGAAGATAGTACTAACGAACGACATGTTACAGAAATTAATTCAACCAGCACATGAGAGTTTAGCACATGCTGCCGCTCTGAAATGTTACCTGAGCCTACGAGAGGATTTTACGATTAATAATATGTATCGAAAAATAAAGAAGGAGGTGAAGAAGTGTTATGAGTGTCAAACGGCGAAAGGACCGAATTTACACACATACGTAGAAATACAGAGCATCCAGAAGGGGAACAAGGGAGAGCTAATTGCAGTGGATTTTCTGGGACCATTACCACGATCAAGTCGAGGTGTGAAGCACATATTGGTATGTATCGATGTGTTTTCCAAGGCAGTCCGACTGTACCCAATTATGCGACCCACAACCAAAGTTGTTCTAAAGATACTACTGCAGAAATATATTCCGACATATGGAAAAATGAAGAAGGTACTCAGTGACCAAGGTGTACAATTCCAGAGTGAAAAATGGGAGACGACGTTAAGGGAAAATGGAATACAACCTGTACTCACATCCATAAGACATCCTCAAGGAAACCTTGCTGAGAGAGTTAACAAGGAATTAGGTAAATATTTACGAATATACTGCCATGATCAACACAATAAATGGGCAGAATATTTACCATTTCTTGAGAAGGCCATCAACGAAAATTATAGTGAAGCAACAGGATATACTCCAATAGAATTGGAAGAAGATAAGAAGCCAAACAGATTTTGGACCAAGTATATACACAAACCTAATAACCAGAATGTACCTGTACCAATAAGTGTGAAAATTGATTACGCAAAGCAACGGATAATAGAAAGAGGTAACAAGAGAGTAGAGAGATTTAATCTAACTCACAAACTACAACAATTTAATGTAGGAGAGAGTGTACTACTCAAAGCAAATCCTGTTGAGAAAAGAAACGAGAATACGGCGAAGAAATTCTTCAGACTTTATAATGGACCGTATACGTTAAGACAGCGAGTAGGAAAACACACTTTCATCGTATATGATGAGGTACAGAAGAAAGAAATTGGTACATTCCACGCAACGTCATTTAGGAAGTTCTACACATAAAAGTAATGAGGTCAGTGAAACAATTCAGATCAGCTGTTGTTGAAGCCACCCTGCAAGGTCACGAGCAGTGAGCATGTGAAGAGGGGAGGGAGACGTATGTGTACACTCCAATTAAGGGTGAAATGACGAATACTATTCTTATTATTTGTTATATTTTTTTTACAAACAATAATAATAATATAAAAAAAATTTAATAAATAAATTTATTAAATTTTTTTATTACCAAGCAGAGGGATAATGCGACAGTACAGATAAGTGCTGTACTGAGCATTGAATATAAAAATTTAAATATACATAATAAATTGTAAAATAAGTAATAATGTATTAGAAGTAAGCGTGTCAGGGATTGCAAGCTTGGCTCAGTCAAAAATATGGACAGGTGTTTCGACCTGAATCAACTTGTACACACACAGATGTAACTGAAAGTGTGTACAACAGTATTTTGCATGTGTGTGTGACGCAGGTCTATGCAGGCGAGTTTGCCACCCCAGTATGAATAATTGGGTAATTACTGTTTTTCCGTAATTATTCATAAACTATAAATAAGGAGTCAAATCCAAAGACACAATAAAATGTAATAAAATTAACTACATACTGTGTACGAAAACCACGTGAAAGGGACACACCGTACGAGTGTAGTGGCGAAATAACTGTGTACAGATCGAAAGGGTTAAGCTACAATGTCCAAAAGTACAGTGAACATGTGAATAGTTATAAGATGGGTATAAGAGTATACTTACAGGACTCTGCAATTCGCAGAAATATAAGAAATAGCGAAATTGACGAGGAGTGGGGGAACAAAACCCAGAGACAATTTCAGACATGTCGATTTGTACAACTGCAGGTGTTAACCAAGACGTGGGTATAAATAGGACACACACGCTACAGTTGTATCTTTTTTGATCACCCACAGTTGCAGCGGGAGCTTCTGCCCGTCCGCACGGAGTATTTATTTTTTTGTAAATAGTGTCATCCTTCCAGTTACATACAACTATGTAACTGAGTTGTAAATACAATCCCTTTTAAATAGTAACAGAATTACACGAGAAGAAAATCCATATAAGATGATCAACTGACGTCCGAAACAGCACGAAAAGAAGTAACATGAAGTTCCGGAGAGCGAGAGAGCTGACGACTTGGTTCCAGAGAGCGAGACGACGCTGGAGTCTAGAGGCGACTACGCTGGACAAGAGGAACATTACTGAAGTCCGGAAGCGATGCTGGACAAGAGAAGCGACGCTGGACAAGAGGAACATTACTGAAGTCCGGAAGCGACGCTGGACAAGAGAAGCGACGCTGGACAAGAGGAATTGGTGCTGGAGTTCGAGACAAGGACGATTACAGATGGATCGATTGCGATTGAGTATGATTGACAACAATAAGGTGATAAACAACTTATTTATCTCTTAGTCGAACAATTAACTCAAAGACAATTAAAGACATTATTGTTTTATTTTAAAGTTAAGAGCCAATGTTTCTTGTAAATATAGAGTTAAAATGGTAGATATTATCGAAGTAAGATTAACGTAAACAAGAGCTCAAATTAGTATTGAAATGAAAAGAATGCAAAGCATTTAAGTAAAAAAAGTAGAGTTTTATAAATCAGTACTGACAAAGAAAGATAAATTCAGTAGCTATTAATATGTTAAATTTCGTTACAATATCTAAAAAAAAGATATTTAAGCATTGATATTTAGAAGTACACTAATTGTCTGAGTAGTCAGGAAATGATATTTTTAATATCATTAAAAGTTACATAGAGTTATTATTACAGATACACCTGAACCCCAAATACATACACGCCATTATAGGAATGTTATATAAAGAGTATGAGTTAAATTAATGTACAGATTAAAATATACAAAGAAGGGTAATTTGTCACCTTTTGGCGTCCCAAAGAACGTGGGACTCCACAAATTTAAAATGCACTTAAATGTTGGTATTTAAATATGTTGCAATATATATTAGAACGTTACTCTTAGACACTTACTTTTGCACATATGCTGTTACTCATTTGTGCGCACTTACCCACGTCTCGAAAGTATACTCTTCTTCTGCAGTATTTACATTGATGTTTCCCGTCTGGGTCGCAGGCTTTGGTAGTTGATTGAGTGTGGATAAGCACGTGAATATCGTTATACAATTTTAATACAAGTAAAGAGTACAGAGGATTTAGTACTGGTTGTGAAATTAGTAGGCTACGACTGTGTTAATAAAATCATATTCATTTTGTTTATTATTTAATAAATTCAAATTATCATATTATTACTTATTGTGTGGGTTAATTACTATTGGAACCCTTATATTCGATACGCAAACAATGTAATAATTATAACGTGTTTAAAATCTTATCTCTTATATTCTAAGACATATTATACACAAACATAAGACGTATATGACCTGGAATATTTACACAGACATATAATACATAACACATATATTATTATAATACGTGATTAACACGTAAGAAATTGAATATTCATCTTGTCTTAGCAAGTGTGGTTTTTATTATATATCACTTAATAAAAACATTAATTAATTAAACATTTATTAAAAATACTAATAGAGACCATTCTATTACTTTAATTAATTACATTTCTAATGTCTCAATTAATTAAACAATCTTCAATTTAAGTAACTCTCGTACTTGAATTTAGTTATCTAACAAAATATAAAAATATAATAAAATATGGTTCTATACTGACCATTTATTTATGAGATTAATAAATTTATATTCTCTGTTATCAATTATTATTCCTTGAACTTATTGATTATTCATTATGAAAAATAAAATATAATAATGTTTATGTAAACTTGTATATGGAATCTAGAGCCTTCTTTTTGATAGACCTCAGGGTCATTTATAATATTAAATAAATGTCTGACTTCACCTGCATATTTCTGCAACCATTTAACTGTGTCGTTACCGTCATCCGGACTCTCGAGTTTGGATCCTCTTCGGTATCACCTTCTCTGTCTCTGCGTCGTTGAAATTACTCTCACCGTCTACTGGATGCTGAGTTCTGACGTGGACCTCTGGTCGTGATGATGTACGGCTGGATGTAGCTGCATGTGGCTGTCCCTGCGTCCTCTCGTATCTTGCTCTGGTTCCTCTCCTCTTTTTGTCTTGTCCCTCGTGGATGTCTCGAAGTTCTATGTGCACTTCTTGAAGTTCATCGACGTTACAACTTCTCGTAGATTACGATATTATAGTCTTTCAAAATAAATCGTGTTTCACTACTACTTTCACCGACGTAGTGCCGGTTCCATCGCACTGAAAGTTATGTAATACAGTTTAAAAACATTTCTTAACCTTATAAAATTCGCGGTTGCGAGATGCGTGGATTTCACGTACTGTCTGTTGATCTGAGAAAGCGTGTGTCGCTCGCTGGGGTTTTATACTGCTGCCGTCGTTCCATTCCTGTTGGAAACTGTTTGGACAAAATTGAACAGGTCCGCGCGTCGATTTAATTGCTAATTACAACCTACGCGTCTTTCTATGACGCGCACACTTTTTTATAAATATTATTTTACAATCGTTAGGTACATTATTAAACTTTATTTATGCAAATTATGAACCTTAAGGTGTGTAAACTATGGAAGTTATGACAAAATTTCACACGGTGGCTGAACGGTTCCCACGATCATTGACCACTTAGTCTTCAATTGTAGCGCCAGTCGCTAGCTATGTTTTTACATATGTCGCTGATTCGTGTGACTTCTGGTTTTCGTTCACTACTTAAAAAACTGTGTAAAATTTTCCACCCTCGTATGCATAATTCAACTTGTTCTTCAATTTACACACTACCACTAACACACACACGCAGACTGATACACACGCGGCGGCCTGTCGCTATGACGTCACCCTTGCCGGTTGGCCCGTGTCTCTTTCTCCCCTTCGCTGCGTTTAAAAACCAACCAAGCTTTTAATTCCATATGCAGGCTCACTTGCAAATATTTATTTATTTAAAATTAATTACTACGTTTATTTCTTTTATTATCTCTTTTACCTAACGCTTAATTATTACATTACTTTTATTATTTACATCTTTTACCTCTCATACGTGCGTTCGTATGTTAACATACCTCAGTCAGGGGTTGATACATATACTTATGCTAAACGTATCGTTGCATAAATTCCCCTGCTCGGTAAAATAAAATTTGAATTTTATTGAAATTTTATTTCTTTGCTCAGAATTTATTTATTTATTTTTTTTTTATTACAACTCACATTTAGTGGTTATAAGTGTTCTTAAAACTTTTCACTCTTTCCCTGGGTGGATTACGTCCCTCCCATGGATTATAAGTTGACTTTGGATTTATTTATTTATCCACAGAATTTACGGAATGCTGATGCATGGTACTTTCCAATAGTTTTTCTTCTTGTCGGATCGTAGACGATAAAGGTGTGTCGTCCTTTCCATCTTTGTAATAAGTAGGGTCCCTCGTACAGTCTGAGTAGTTTCTTTGCTATATTGTCGATTCGTTTTCCCACTGGATTGTTTCTTAGTAGCACTCTCTCTCCTTCATGGAATGTGATGAGTTTGTGCGTTCTGTTGCACCTCACGATCCTCTTCTCTCCAAGTTATTCCATCCTTTTCTTCGCATTGTCGTACTTGTGAATCAATGGAATTTGCAGTTTTTGGTTTGGAGGTTTATCAATGTTTTTCGACCAGAATCTATTAGGGTTTTTATTCGTTTCCAGTTCCACTGGTGTATATCCCGTAGCTTCACTATATGTAGCATTTGTAGCTTGTTCAAAAAATGATATGTACTCTGCCCATCGGTTATGTTGTTCATTACAGTAGATGCGTAAATGTTTTCCTAACTCTTTATTTACCCTTTCAGTAAGGTTTCCTTGTGGGTGTCGTATTGACGTTAACACTGGTTGTATGCCATGCTGAGTTACCGTTTCTGCCCATGCTTTATTTTGGAATTGTTTACCTTGGTCACTCAATAACTTTTTGATTTGACCATACTTCGGTACGTATTTGCGTAGTATGACATTCAGTACACTTTTAGTGGTGGGTCTTCGAATAGCGTAGAGTCGAACTGCCTTGGTGAACACATCTATACATACAAGTATGTGTTTTGTACCCCCGTGAATAGCTCTCGGAAATGGGCCCAGGAAGTCCACTGCTACTAATTCTCCCTTTTCCTGTGTCTTGATATTTTGCATATCTACGTAGGTGTGAAGATTCGGATGTCGTGCTGTTTGACATTCGTAGCATCCTTTTAAGATTGCTTTTATTCTTCTAAACATATTATTCAAAATGAAGTCTTCCTTTAAAGCTAAATGACATTTTAAAGCAGACGCATGTGCTAAACTTTGATGACATGGTATAATTAGTGATTTAACATCTCTGGTGATAGGACTATTTTCCAATCATAATTGACGAGTTTGTACAATATACTATTTTTTATTGTATATCTACTAGATAGTGGTGATAACTTCATGTGACTTATTTGAAGATCTTTGTTTTGTTCATTTGCTATATTGTTTAACAAATATTTAACTCTATCATCTGTTTTTATATGTAATGTTTGATATTTTAACATCGTTCCTTTTATTTAAATTACTTATTGTTTTCCCTTCTGTAGGACAATAGGTGTTCGACAGCATTCTTTCCTGTTGTGTATTGTTTAGGGTGTCACGCAAATCAAGTGTGTGCAGGTCGTTTATTAAGCCTGTCCGTACTGGTGTTTTGTTACCCTTCTGCAGTCATACAGTTTTCTTGTCAGTTGTCGTTCTACGATCACCCCCTTCCTCTTTGGATGTTGACGGGCGTGTCAGCTGTTGCACAATTTTATTTTCATACTTATTTTTATTATTATGATTGTTATTTGTTTTAATATTTTGTACATTAGCATTGCACGGGTTTACGTGTTTTTCGACGTAAATGGATGTGCGTACGCTCCTTTACTTGGAGTCGGGCTACATTTTTCATAGGGTTGTTTATATTCTTTCCACTTATCTTCTTTCTTCTCGAACTGCGGCGATTTGTGGTGTATTGGATTTGTGTAGAGTACTGCTGCTGCTTCGGCCGGTTGTCTCTCCTTTCGTACTCTTTATTAAAAAATTGTGATGATTGCGTTACAAGGATAAGAAGTTCCTCAATGGTTTTAACTCCTTGGGTATATACGGCAAGTCTAATGTGTCTGTCAAAATGATAGCTTAGTTTTAATACTAATTCGTGCTCCGTGAAACTTGGTCTAAGATGCTTACACCGTTCGACGAGTTGTATAATGTAGTCTTCCATGGATCGTTTGCTGTTGACGTAATACCGCCCATACTCCAGCTGGTCTCGTACCTCTCTCTGGGTATGTATATTCCAGTACCGATTTTCGAAGGATGCCTTGAACTGTTCATAAGTTTCTGTTTGGTCCCGAACAATCGTATACCATTTGGATGCTGTTTCCTGGAAATGTCGACTTACAAAATCTATACGGTCTCTGTTGCTTAGGTTGCTTCCTATTGTTGCCATTTCTCGTTCACACTTTTGTAAAAATTCTATGGGGTTCTCCCATTTATTACCTTTAAAACTGATCTTCTCTCGATCTTCTACTTTTGCAGCACACATCATTATAGCACTTGGTCGTCTCTTGACTTCCGCTCGTAGTTTTTCTACCTCCTTTTGCAGTCCATCTTTCATGTTGTTAATTTCCATGGAGTGGTGCGTAGTTTTTCTAGTGACCTCCTCCACAGCTATTTCTACTGTCTCGGTCCTCACAGTGAGTTCCTTTGTTCTGTTTGTGTTGTCCAGGATGCGCTCATTTAAGTCTTTGTGTCTGAGATCTTGCTCCTGCTTCGTAATTTTAAAACTTTCATTCCACTGTTCAGCCAGTTGTCGCATGTGTTCTTTTGTTTCACGTGTGTATATTCACGCTGTTCTCTGAATTTGCTATCGATCTTTACAGCTTGTTCATTAAGTGACTGCTGAACTCGCTGTTCGACGGCTTCAACGCGTGCAGTTGTGCCGAATCTGTAAGATTCAGCGCGATTTCAGTAATTTACAATTGGAGGTTGGGCCGATCTCTAGCGGAGAGACAGCGCAAAACGACTGAATATACGGCCCGTAGTTATAGGCAGTACGGAATTACAGTAGTGTAATTCGTGCTGCACTCTTTCCGTGAAGATAAGCCCTACCGATTTCTAGTCTAGACTGCGTTGATCGGTGTCGGCACCTGCCTCCTACCCGCCGTATGAAAACTCCAGGTGCTGCTTTCTGGCGACAAGTGCCGTAGGCAAACGAGGAAGAAGCTCGGACTTCCATTTAATTTCGTCTCACAAAATACTCCGTGGTTGAACGTCGACTCCATTTTCACTCCGGTAGAAAATGAATATTTTCAACAACTTCAAGCCTTCATACTATGTTTAGATAATTCTCTACACGGCTGCGGTGAGGCTCACTTACTTTCATATTAATAGACTATAATATTTCACTGGAGAAAACTGTTTTTTAATAAGCCTAAGTAAGTTGATTTCTGTTCACCTGATGCGACCTCATGCGGTTGTGCAATACGCAATTTGTTGGTAAAAGTTTTTAAAACCTTATAAAACTATATTCATTCACGTGTCAGAATTTCGGCACTAAAAAGTAAAGTAAATTTAAACACAAATATTTAAGTTTAAAATTTATCTAACATCGATGTAACGAGACCAGTGTTACGCACTTAGGTTATTGCACAATCGTAGTTGGGTTTAGATGGCATACAAGTTTTACTACAATTAACAGTAAAACTTTATTAATATCTGGGAACTTACTCAGGCACGTTTTGAAAGTAAATAACCACCAATTCATATTATTTTCTATAGTAAAAACTATGTATTTGAAATAACTTCTTAACCACGTGGTATCTACAGATTCACACTATGTATAAAGTTTATGAAATGGTACAAAGCCATAATTAATTGTCAAATTGCAAACAGGGTAACCCGCATTGGGTGATGGTAATATTATGAAGAATTACTGTTATAATGATTTTCAAATAAGGCATGTTGGCCATACAAATCTGTCAAGTTAAATTTGAGTAGCTCTATAGCTATGTTAACCTTATATATGTATTTTGGGGGGTGTGCAAACTTTAGTGGGGCATTGTGTTGTGTACTCTGGCTAATATATATATTGGTGTGTAATTAGGGTTCACCGATATAGACGAGAACAAGACCTACAACATGGCTGAAGTTTTAACACCTTAAAGCTCTCTTCGCTACCGGAGGAATGTGGAGGACCACACCAACACCTATAATGTCGACTACGAGATTGTCACCTTAATAAAAAAACCCCTCATGGACGAAATCAGGTGATACAAAACCAATTATTAATTACACATAGAGTCAGCACTCAATAATACCCAGTGACCAGTTATATATATCTATCAACTACAACATTTCAAGTTTTAAACATTTAATTGGATCCCCAATTGATGGGACAGTTTAGTGTGTGGACTGGGTGCAAAATTAATTATAAATTTTATTAAATTTCTGGTAAAATTGTCAGCTCAGAGACTGGCATGCCTTGTACTGTGCAACATTCAACATAGATTTTCCCCTTATTTCATTATATGGGTTTCTTTACAGATTTTAAGTCATTCTTTCTATTAGTAATTTATCGTGTTCAATTCAGTAGTATATATATATATTTTCTTAATTTAAAAATCAGTTTAATTCATATTGTATAGCAATTACTGGGGTAGGTAGGTGCATTTTCAACAAGTTTCAACCAGAAGGAATGCATGTTGATACAGTTTTGAACTTGTTTGTTGAGACAAGTTGAAAGATGAATCAACTGGCTATTAACATGTCGGTCTCTGGGCCAAGTGTATTTTCATAGGGTTATAATATTATGCAATATTTCTATTTTTATTACTTGGCAATGTTTCAGTATATATAAATTCTTTAAATTATTTATGATAACTGGGGGGTGTTCATTGTTTTAAATATTTTTTATTTCTCACAGTAATAGAGCCCAGAGGGGCAGTATTGTATAACTGCATTAGGCACTTAGCCAAAATTTTGAAAGTTATTATGTCCTGGGGACTACTGAATGCTTAAGCATTATCTATACACGTGATGTGTAATCAACCAACACCATGGGGGTAATATAAAAGTAAATTGTAATCCTAACAGGGATAATTATAAAAGAAGTAAGAATTTATATACACCATGGGGGTAATATAAAAAGGGGCGTGGCAAGAGATCCTTATGTATATTGTATTGTATACTATTGTATAATGTATTTGTATTGTGGAACATGTTATGTTTGTATATTTGTGTGTACATTTTGGGGGTTATAAGTATTATGCATTTAGTGTATTTTTGGTGGGGACTTTAGATATAGGGTTTGTTTGTTCGTTGTCTTTCTTATAAAAGAAAGTTAATACATGGAATTATGTAGGTATATCCTTTTCATTTTTATAACAGGTATTCTATCTCAATTAATCATTGCTGATCATTTCTTTAAGAAAATAATTTATTTTATTTAACCTTATAACAAGTATATGAATTGTCACACTTTAAAATTTATTTAATTTGTTGGAGAATTTATTATTATAATTAATATTAGCAAGGAATCTATACCATTTATCTCCCTTAAGTTATATGAAGCATTCTAAAAGGAACATATAAAATAAATTTTATATTTTATTAATATTTCCATGGAAACTTTATTTCAAGGTTAGTTATGGTTTTAAATTTCAATTCATTGGTAGAGTGACATAGCAAATGCTTTTCTTGGTATTAATAAATATTTTCAGGTGGCCTTGTTGAGAAAGTATACTTTATTTAATTAACTATTTAAGGGAATTATAGATTATGACTGTTGGGTTTATTTACTTTATTATTGATTTGTTTACTGAGATAGAATAATAAAAGGGATTTGTTAATTGTTTAATTCATGAGTTTTCATTGCAAGTCCCGTCTCACTGGATCCAGCGCATTTTTTGCTTCTCTAGGCTTTAGCCTAGTTATAATTAACTTGTGGCCCCTCTTAAAAAAAAAAAAAAAAAAAAAATCTTTTTTTTTACTGCTTAAGTTAAAGAGGGGTTACACAGTAAGCTCTGTTTTCAAAGTGTTACTGACGAGTTCTATTTTCTCTTCTAACCACGTATTATTACTCTCTATATTACTTTCTAACTGAGTTTTCACTTCTTCAACAGCGATTTCTAATCTATTACGACTATCTTCTATTTGAGTTTCTAATCTCGTATTACTACCTTCTAATCTTCCTAATTTATTTTCTACTTTTTCTAATTTTTCATTGCTACTTTCTAATTGAGTTTTAATTTCATCACTATTCGTTTTCAACTACTCTTGCAGTAGTTTAAACATCGTTTCGAAGTCCATTGTTGGTGGCTTCGCCATTGTAGACCACGGTGTCCTAACTGATTCGTTATATTAATTATTTGTTTCATTATTGGTCCACCGTGACTCTACATTTCTTTATTTATAATTTATTTTATTAGCAGTATTAATTTCACAACTTTTTTTCTTTTCTCTGTACTTACATTTAACAATATGTAATATTACTTATTACATGAATTGACTATTAATTCTTTATACAATACTTGTGCTAATTATTTATTAAACTTTATTTATATTCTGGGTGCCATTTACTTGTAATGATAATTAACATATATCAGGCAATACGTTGGAAGCGACATTAATTATAGAACGATTCCAACGGTACTTAACATATACTGAGCCACACGTTGGCAGCGACATTTATTATAAAACGATGCCAACTTGACTTTATACACATATCGAGCCACACTTTGGGCACGCCATATATTATGCCCTAACGTTACTCTTAGACACTTACTTTTGCACATATGCTGTTACTCATTTGTGCGCACTTACCCACGTCTCGAAGGTATACTCTTCTTCTGCAGTATTTACCTTGATGTTTCCCGTCTGGGTCGCAGGCTTTGGTAGTTGATTGAGTGTGGATAAGCACGTGAATATCGTTATACAATTTTAATACAAGTAAAGAGTACAGTGGATTTAGTACTGGTTGTGAAATTAGTAGGCTACGACTGTGTTAATAAAATCATATTCATTTTGTTTATTATTTAAAAAATTCAAATTATCATATTATTACTTATTGTGTGGGTTAATTACTACTGGAACCCTTATATTCGATACGAAAACAATGTAATAATTATAACGTGTTTAAAATCTTATCTCTTATATTCTAAGACATATTATACACAAACATAAGACGTATATGACCTGGAATATTTACACAGACATATAATACATAACACATATATTATTATAATACGTGATTAACACGTAAGAAATTGAATATTCATCTTGTCTTAGCAAGTGTGGTTTTTATTATGTACCACTTAATAAAAACATTAATTAATTAAACATTTATTAAAAATACTAATAGAGACCATTCTATTACTTTAATTAATTATATTTCTAATGTCTCAATTAATTAAACAATCTTCAATTTAAGTAACTCTCGTACTTGAATTTAGTTATCTAATAAAATATAAGAATATAATAAAATATGGTTCTATACTGACCATTTATTTATGAGATTAATAAATTTATATTCTCTGTTATCAATTATTATTCCTTGAACTTATTGATTATTCATTATGAAAAATAAAATATAATAATGTTTATGTAAACTTGTATATGGAATCTAGAGCCTTCTTTTTGATAGACCTCAGGGTCATTTATAATATTAAATAAATGTCTGACTTCACCTGCATATTTCTGCAACCATTTAACTGTGTCGTTACCGTCATCCGGACTCTCGAGTTTGGATCCTCTTCGGTATCACCTTCTCTGACTCTGCGTCGTTGAAATTACTCTCACCGTCTACTGGATGCTGAGTTCTGACGTGGAGCTCTGGTCGTGATGATGTACGGCTGGATGTAGCTGCATGTGGCTGTCCCTGCGTCCTCTCGTATCTTGCTCTGGTTCCTCTCCTCTTTTTGTCTTGTCCCTCGTGGATGTCTCGAAGTTCTATGTGCACTTCTTGAAGTTCATCGACATTACAACTTCTCGTAGATTACGATATTATAGTCTTTCAAAATAAATCGTGTTTCACTACTACTTTCACCGACGTAGTACCGGTTCCATCGCACTTAAAATTATGTAATACAGTTTAAAAACATTTCTTAACCTTATAAAATTCGCGGTTGCGAGATGCGTGGATTTCACGTACTGTCTGTTGATGATCTGAGAAAGCGTGTGTCGCTCGCTGGGGTTTTATACTGCTGCCGTCGTTCCATTCCTGTTGGAAACTGTTAGGACAAAATTGAACAGGTCCGCGCGTCGATTTAATTGCTAATTACAACCTACGCGTCTTTCTATGACGCGCACACTTTTTTATAAATATTATTTTACAATCTTTAGGTACATTATTAAACTTTATTTATGCAAATTATGAACCTTAAGGTGTGTAAACTATGGAAGTTATGACAAAATTTCACACGGTGGCTGAACGGTTCCCACGATCATTGACCACTTAGTCTTCAATTGTAGCGCCAGGCGCTAGCTATGTTTTTACATATGGCGCTGATTTGTGTGACTTCTGGTTCTCGTTCAGTACTTAAAAAACTGTGTAAAATTTTCCACCCTCGTATGCATAATTCAACTTGTTCTTCAATGTACACACTACCACTAACACACACCCGCAGACTGATACACACGCGGCGGCTTGTCGCTATGACGTCACCCTTGCCGGTTGGCGCGTCTCTTTCTCCCCTTCGCTGCGTTTAAAAACCAACTAAGCTTTTAATTCCATATGCAGGCTCACTTACAAATATTTATTTATTTAAAATTAATTACTACGTTTATTTCTATTATTATCTCTTATACCTAACGCTTAATTATTACATTATTTTTTTATTTACATCTTTTACCTCTTATACGTGCGTTCGTATGTTAACATACCTCAGTCAGGGGTTGATACATATACTTATGCTAAACGTATCGTTACAATATATATACACGAGAGGATACCGGTTGGTAGGGAATATCCTCTCATTTTTGTTGGGAACCTCTAATCTCCCTGAGTAATCTCCCTTAGCAATACCTAGGGAAGAACCATCCGTATGAACTCCTTGACTTTGAACCTTCTATGAGGATCTCTCTACAACTAAACGTTTTCTATAAACTCGAAAGACCGGGAATATTTTCTTAAATCTTCAATAAATTCTCGTTCACTAGGAACACTTCCTGGACACTAATCGTTACTTAAAAATAGCTCACTTGTTACAACCGGTATTTGCTTTGTCATTGCCAAGCACTACTTAATCGTTGCAGGTTTGCGACTGTTGAATGACTTGTGTAAATATGGAGCTATCAGCATGTCGTTGAAGAGTAGCGATCATTGCTTAGTAGTTGGTCGTTTCTGTGTACGAGATCGCTGTTCAACTGAGAAATATCGGCTTTCGATTCGGAAATAATCTGGGGATTGCTCCTCTGTTCTTAGACAGAAATTAGTTTACACTGGGTACCTCATTTACAAACAAGACTAATTCCAAGAACACGACCCCACTTAGCAGTTTGTCCATTATGGGAATTGGTAAAACGTTCATGCTCATTGTCATATAATGTACGAAAACGTATTGTAACTTAAACGGTGTAACATGACATATGAGCCTAAAGATTTCAGTAACCTAAAATATTTACACATGTCAATAATTGAGTCAAAGATACAGACCAAATAATTTATCTAAAATGCCAAGCATAAAACTACATGAGCTACCCATCACCAAGGATAAACTCACAACGATAAGAGTTAATAAACTAATGGTAACTAGCAAGTGAAATGACATTATAAGGAAAAGAAGATGCACCAAACAATGATTGTACCACAGGAACCAACAACCCAATAGTTTTCGGTCAGTGAAGAACCAATTAAGACAAGGAAGAAACATACTACGAGAAAGACACCTAACAACCATGGCATAAAATATAGATTCCAAGAACCAGTCAACTATAGATCAACATCTTACCCGTATATGCAATAACTAAACAACTTACAGATTGAAGAGATTGACAAGAACTGACTAACTGAGATGACCAATATACAACAAATAATGTTATAAATAAGTAGGACAAGATATGTTATAAAAAGAATGAAAGTAACAATACTATTAATTGATTAGAAGCTGTAAATAAAAGCATAGTAACATCTTATGCACAGCACCAATGTAACATAAAGAAGTATTAAATTGTCTCATAATAATAGCAAATATTAGTCAAATAGTCTAACAATCATGTAAGATAAGAAAAGGAAATAACTAAAGGTTATTAGTTATCATTAATAAAACCAAACTTGAGACAATACGGTTAAAAAAATACAAATTTGTATCAACCTAACATATACATTGTTGGTACAAATGATAAAATCACATAACCTAAGATGCAGGTACTGTTCACCTAAATTCACAACTATTGTAACACTTGACCTGTGATGCTGGTTACAAATAAATATTTCTGTATTGTACAAAAAATAAAAAAAAATTTTCATTTAATTAAAAAAAAAATTAAAAAAAATTTTTTTTTATGTTTGGTTATAGTTTAAATAATTAATAAATAATTCTTGTTACTGGTTTTTGTCGAAAATTTAAAATTCTGTAATTTATTTATGTCAATTTATTCACTTCTGGTTCACGGTAAATAAATTTGGAGTTAATCAGATTGTCTCACTTGACCAATCGATTGGCGATTTTCTTCTATGCTCCAGTATATCACTCTCCTTTAGTAAGGGTCGTCTTCCAGTAAGTCCTGTAGTTAAGGAAAACTCTTATTTTAACTGGTGAAATAAATTTAAAACCATATAATTGAATTAATTTGATTTATTGACAATTTTTCAGAAAATATCGATTTAAAATCGATATTGACATAAAATTCGACTCTTCAACAGGGATTATCGATTCTCAAGACAGGTTATATTATATAATTATTTTATGAAAGGTTCTTTTAACGGTTATAATTATAATAGTCAGAGAAGGGGCAAGCACAGAAAGTATAACATTACAAAATAAATCTTATTAATTAATAAATACACAAATTGATAATAATATATAATGTTTATAATGCACAATTTTATACCCAACGGTGACTGGATGAATTCAATCGAGAGAGTTCGCTTTGCATCACGGAACCATCATGGCCGCCGCTTCGTTGATGAAGAAAACCCCCCCGTTCCCCACGGGGGGGGTATGGTCGCCGTTCGTTGGGGATGTTATGTCTAGAATTTCTGACAATAAAATTGCCTTCACAATGTTTTCTGTTCTCCGTAATATTGTATAATGTCTACTGTGTTGTGAGAGGTGTTCTGGTATAGTGTTCGGTTTCACTGGCTTTAAATGTTCATATTTGAGGTGTCCACTTTTGTTTGTGTGTGTCGAAAATTCGTGAAGTTCGTTTGTAAAGTGAATTATTAAAGTTTGATAGTTTTATTGGTTTATTCCACTTGTATTCGGTTAAGAATTGTTTGTTTTCACTGTTTGTGGTGGTGTTGTGCACTGATTATATGTTTAAAATACCAATTTCGGTAACTCTCGTTTGTTCACTGATTTGAGGCTAAATTTTTACACTCCATTAAAATATTCGCTATATGTTCTTAGCGCGAGCTTCAACAACCGTTCGCTTTGAATGTTAATTAAGAACTGTTTTACTTCCTTCGTCTCATGAAATATCTTGCCAAGTTAATATTAGAAATGTATTGTTTAATTATAAATCCACTTCCTCTTCATGTCATTCAAAATACATTATATTCAAAATATTTTTTATTTATTGGTTACTTTCGTGAATTAGTAATTACATAATTGGTTTCGTTAACTCCTTCTGTTTAATTTGACATACAATAGTCCATATTTCTAAAGTTTTTTGTTAAAATTGCTATATTTCTGTCATTTTGGGAAATATAGGCCCAATATCTGCTTCCTGTCCTTGTCCAAAATTTTAGCCATCTTAGGTTTTATAAATATGATTATAATAAATTTCAGATTGATATAAATCTTTACCTTTCCTTAATTTCTTATAAATTTACCAATTGATCATTCTTTTAGTTATTATTCATGAATTTACTATTTCTCCTTTGAAATTGTTAGGTATTACATTTTGAAATTTTTTAATAATTTAATACATCTTTTTATATTATTCTTTTAAAGTATAGTTTCAGTTATAGTAGTTGGGGATTGATTCACCTTATATAAACCTCATTAGTTTACTTGGTTTATTAAACCTTCTTACTCAATTATAATGTTATTTGGAATTTATTATTTGGCCTAGATTTTATATTTTTACAGATACTGTTTTTCAAATAATGTTATTTCTATACCCCTTCTGACTTTCTAAAGTTAACACAATATTAAATAAAATTTCCTTATATAACTATTGGTACATGTAGCATGGTATTCATGCTCATAATACAAAAACAATATTGAAAATTAATTAGTCTTTAAAGTTAGACATTTTGGTTTTAACTATTTTTTAAAATACATAACAAACATTTTATAAATTAGTATGTATACAGACATAAACATTTTATGCTGTATGAAACTGTTATATTAACAAACCTTCTTATCTTAATAATAATTCTTATTCTATATACCACCTTGAAATGTGGAGTTCATAGGCTCTAAACATAAACATAATTAGCCATTTAAAATTTTAATTTTTGTTAAACTTAACTTAATTTCAGTCCTTTCTGTTTATATTATGTATTATATTTTAATCCCCTGTCACAATAATTATTCCCCACCTGCTCTCTTTATCATTTGCATTTCTATGAATGTTTTTTGATAAAAAGTTGCCTCTTCCATGAAACATTAGAAATATTTTCACAACAATATTTCATGACATTTTATCTCTGTAATTACATAAAATATAAAAGTTATTTAATAGCACATAGTTCAAGTAACAGTTACACCTTTACTTGAAGTTTATTATATTTAAATCACTTGCACTGGTACACTTACACTGTTGGTTCTGATTTATATTTGAGTTCTACAATATTCTAAGACCAAACTTTTAGTTATAATGGACAGTGAAGATTTGTTTATTTTATTATATAATAACTTTAGGCGGTGCACTTCTATTCACATTACTAAATACTTTTGTTTATAATTAATTTACATTGCTTTGAGGTTTTGGGGTGTTATACTTTCTTTGGTTGACATTAAAATTTGGTTTGGGGTTTATCATTGTTAATAGTAATAGGTTTATCATGGGTATTGCTCGTAGTTCTCCCATCCTATATCTTCTTTTCTTCTCTTCTTCCTTCTTGGGTTTTCCAAGGTAATTTGGTTTTATTTTGTCCGTTGATTGGTTCGGGGTATCTTCTTTATTACCTGCTCCTAACCTACCTTGGTATTCTCCTGATTTTATATTAGTTTCTTGGATTTTTACTTTCTTGATACTTTATAGTTGCAATTTTATAATTTAATTATACTTTTCTTTTATGGTGGTGTTTTCCTTTGATATTCAATTATTTTCATTTGATATTCAATTATTTTCATTTGATATTTAATTATTTTCCTTCGATATTTCTTTTGAGTTAATTGTAATTTAATGTATTTATGATCAAAATGGAATTATTACTTAGTGGATTATCTGTCATGCTACACTATCAGTAGGAAAAACCTACCCAAACCAAAATGTTTTATGTCTTAAACCAAGTAGAAATAATAAGCTTTCTACAGGTACCAATATAAGATACCCAAGATAAGTTTTAAATAAGAATATAAGTAAATAAAGTGAACCAAAACCAACAAAAATGGGATTCACTATGTAAAACATGAATAAAACCATATTATAAAACCAATTAGAAACAAAGGTTAATGTCTATACCACAAGTAGAGTGTAATACCACTATTGTACTATATAATTAACAAATTGAACTGTTACTTTTTGTTGTACCCCACATTCTTTGGGAGCCAATTTATATAATTAATTGGAAATGTAATTGATATTTGTGGAGCCCCACGGTTGGCCGCGCCAATTTATATAATGTGCAATTATGCTAATTTATGGAATTTAATTATGTAATTATCCAATTAGGTTAATTTATGTCAAATTAATTTAAATTACGTAATATATTAATTACTTTGATGTGATTGACTGTGTTCATTAACGATTAGCATAATTACTGCACTGAGACTCTTAAAGTTGTATAAAAACGATATAGAAATATTTACTACAAATAATTCAATTGACATTAGTGTTTGTTACAAGGTAAAATGACAATAATGAACGCATAAATACTTAGCAAATAAATACTTATTTATTTAACATTATTCAGATAAAGAAAACTTCCGATATGTGGATATAAATTATGCCCTGTAAGTACATTCATAAAAGAAAACATATACATAAGAATACAAATTACAATATGAACTCATTATGTCGTTCGCTGAAAAACAAACACACACATATATATATATATATAACACAATGAATATACATAAACATAGACAATCAATACATTAATCTTACACTAGTGCGTTCATTTTGCCTCAGATGAGTAGCTTTATATTTAATATTACCATAGTGATCAATCTAAATTCTCAAAGTGTGACTTCTTTGAAAAGAGTCAGGACAGTAGAGTTATTATAACAGTAATAACATGAAGGTTTACTTGTGAAAGTGGATTATCCAAAACTCCATCGGCGAAAACTCCTTTCCATTGATGATCCAAATGAGTAAAGGTTGTGTAGATCCGATGCTTGTCATCACTTAGCACTCGCGGATAAGATTCACTCGCGGTGTGTGTATATCCTCCGTTGGTGTCGGCCGTTAATATGAAAGTTTATAAAGTTTTGTGTTGCATAAATGCATTCATTGTTAATGATAGTGTATAGATAACTGTCTACCGTCAAACTTTATCGTGCGTCTATATACGTTAATGTATTGTGTTTAGTTTACATGACGTATTGTCTCATTATAATATCGTGCTTGAATCTTAGCGGTATTTATAACACTTCACACTGCGTTACCGCGATACACTTCCGTAACTCGGTAAAATATTGACGTAAAGTTTTGTGAGTCTGTTATTAATGAAGACTGAATAACTTGTGAATAAATAAATTAGTTCTTAACAAGCGGTAGCTGAGTAAAACTTAGTAACTGAACGTTTTTAACACTTGAAGTATACTGGATGACTGAGTAACTTGTGAATAATTGAAAGTACTATGTTAACTGACTAAAGTACTGTGTCACTGAGAAATATAGTAAGACTGCGAATTAGAGTTATACTGAGAGTTATATGAAGACTGAAAAATGTATTAAGACTGAGGCTCCGCGTGCCCTGTAAACAGTTTTTATTAAGCTTCATTTACCATAATACAATGTCCTGGCAAATACGCCTTTGGTCAACCATGATTGGTCAGATAATTCATACCACTATGTAGAACTATGGTTCTCGACCCCTGATTCGCTGTTCTCCTTGCTATCATGACAACAGTCCTCTCCACTCGCGTCCTGGGAAGATGCTAGACTCTGGTTGGTTGTTGGACATCCCCTCAAGTACACGACGAAAGGGCTCCGTACCATTTCTTAGAATGTAGAGCAATTCCGCACCTGTCTATCAAGCTTTTGTCCAAGTATGCTCCGAAAGTCTGCTGTTATTCTCAAGTGAACAATACGTCGCATTTCGTTATTGTTTGACTTCCCACGACCCCTTTTCGTCAATTAGCAGCTCCTTGCGTGTCGTCATCCCCAAGATGCCACTCTGGTCTCCCGTCATAAATACTAGTTGTCATCCGTACGATGTTTTCACGATGTGCCCATTTCCTAGCTGCATTCACTCGCTGTACACTGCTTTGTTTCCATACGGGGTAAGACTCTTCTAAACCCTTTGTGTGAGTATCCTTTTCTTATTGCTGGCACGCTTCAAATTAACTTTATAGCGTGTGTTCGCTACAATTTCTCTGTATCTGGGCCACCGTGCTGTCTCCTTTGTTTAGTTTGTTGTGGGGTCGTAAATCTGAGTTGGACCGAGTCTGTCACAGTCGATCCTACTTTCTATTGTAGCGTTGTGTCAGGCATTTTCTCATTGTTTCCTAGCAAGCGTCCAGTTGACACGTTGTTAAGTTGTCTCTTTATTTATTACTTCTGGCTTGGGTTGGGGTGACTCGACCTGAGTAACGCACTTCTTGATCAAAATTTAAAAAATTAAAATTTTTGGTCATTACAACTAGTATAAGAAGATTATAAGAAAGGACATAATGTATTATAATAGTAATTAAGAACACCTGTCATGTGACACCAGGTGTAAGTAATGTTATTTAATCATATACAATATGGAACAGACTAGTGTACTAAAAACACCTAGCCCATTATAAAGACACTATTATTATTCAACTATTGCAACTAAATAATAATGGAAAAAGAGCTAAAAATACCAAATAAGAGTGACAATAAGTATGCATCTCATAATGCAAAATAGAGGCCACTTTATTAACAAGAAATGACAAGGAATACATAATATTCCAGCTAGCAAAGGTTCACAGTAGTTGAAACCATTTATTATTGTCAACTGGAGCCGTACAGAAAGGTACATAAATACTTTCTATTATGTAAAATATGTAAATACAAATATAGGGACATAGGCTAAGACAATGGTAGTTTTTTTCAGTAGATACCTAATAGTAATAATACCTAAAAGTAAGGTATTTTTTTCAGTAGATTTAAGTAACTAGCAATAAGAAGTGTAAAAGAACTTGGAAGGCATGCCCTCAAGTGGGTATGAGTGCCATTAAATAGTGTTAATCAAAAATTAAATATAAATAATAGTGTATAGTGAATTTTGATAATCACAAACATTAACTTTCTTGATAATGGACCAAAGCACACCATGAGTGGACTCAAAATAAAGAGCCGAGTGTTACCAATCCAGTGATACGCTCAGATTTAAAATCTAAGCCATATTAAAAAAGTTATTACAATTATAAGGAATTCGTGTCAAATCGAGCAAACATTTATACTCTTGACACCAAATACCCCACGTCAAACCCAACAATTGAAATAATTCGCCGGGGGGGGGGGGGGTATGTGCATCAAATTAAAGATCGTCAACCAATCAAATCCAAGAAATTAACAAAATTTTGGACGATCGCAAAACGGAACGGCAGCGAGAGGTGTGCGTTCTCGTCACTTTTTAATCAACTTCAGAAGGGAACAGGCGGCTACAACTCGGAGCAAAAATCAGCTGTTCATATGATTTGTGCGCGTCACCGAAGTAAACAGTGCAACCTAACCTCAAATTGTGATAGCATAAATACTTTAGTATCGAAGGTGTTAAGTGTAACAGTGCGTAACAAGGATTGCTCAGTGTTTAATCCAGAGCAATTCCGGGATTTAAGTTATAAATAAAAGCGAGTACAGTGATTTTTGCATTATTAGTTAAGAAATGAGAAACGATATAATCGAAATATATTCAAACAATAATCCTAGGTTAAGATGTATTCACGATATTATCTAATCAACCGTAATGACAATCATCAGATTATTTTGAATATTCTAATTTTATGAATTTATTAAACATCCAATTAATTGTTATATACGAATACTTCGTGTGACTTAACCACACATAATGACAGTTGTCAATTATTACATATAAATCAAAATAACCAGTATTCACCAATGACTGAGATTTGTCAACTGGATGATCAATTAACGGAAGTTAATAAAAGATTTCAATGTTATTTATGTTTTATGATTTAGAAAAGAATCTACTATTATAACCATTTCAATGTTTATATTTGCTAGGAATAATAACCAAGGTTGTTAAGCTACATAATTACTTACAGCCATGCAATTATCTTTATGTAGAACCAAACAATGAATCAGATGTTTCACTCAAGAACACTGCTTCAACATATAATATTATTGTTCACTTTTTAATTATTTTATCAAGAATTATTTTATCATTAACCAACTTTCATTAAACCATTTATTGTCAATTGAGTTTAATAATTCTGCTAACCTGAAATGTCCAGAGCAGACACATGGTTATTATTTTGTATGTTAATTATAAGTGATGATTGAATTGTAGTCAACATCAAACTGCCTAATAATGGTAGAATAATAGTTCTATTCAATGATTTGGTATTCTGTCAGCTCAAAGAACCCACGCAGGTATTAAATTATTTTAACCAAAAAAGCATTTAGATAAACTAACTTTGTAAACAGTTCTGCCACCCTGAGCCAAATTTTATAAAATCCAATGTCTCATGTTAATTATTCTGAATTTAAATTATAATGATACTTTAGATCATTTAAACAGAGCACATTAACTGAATAAAATATTATTTGACACAAGAAAACGGAGTCAGTTAGTTTATTTCAAGAGACAAAGTTTGAAAACAGGTGAACGAATTTCATTGGTCAGCTCGACAAGCAGTGGCGAATACAAACACGGTAAGTCCGTATACAAGTTGGATTGTGATATCGACCCTGCAAGATCGACAAGACTCACCACAAGTAAGTGATTGTTCATACAAAATATTTGTGTTTTCAGTGCGGAACATACATCACCATTTCAACAAGTCGGCGGAAGAACAACCGTATAAATAAACTAACCGAAGTAGAAAATTACTTCGATAAATAATCTCAACTGCATCAACCGGATTTATTTAAGTTGGATTCAACGCTAGGTTGAATTGAAATAAATAAATCAATAATAATAAAATATTAAACAAAAGTTATTGCAAATTTTAAACAAAAATAAACGGGCAGTTAGCACCCTAGAACCCCAAATAAAAACATTCATCAAAATAATTTGTTTTACTACAACGGTAACAGGTAGACGGTTTTAAATATACTCTGCGATTCCTCGTGTCTTGCCTGTTAAGGAGTCAGAAGTAGATGAATATCTACAGTGCGTTCTGTCGTTGTACGCGTGAACAAAGAAAGGCTAAGTAAGAAATGATGTTCTCAAGTAAGAGATAACACACACTCACATACACACACATACACAATCTGTAACTCGAAGCTAGGCATAAATTTGAATAAGGTACTTGCTAGTAGTAAGTAACCTATTGGCTTCAAGAGAAATTGATGTGAAGTTACGGAAGAGATTTGCAAAGTGTTTTGTATGGTGTTTTGTAATGCATATATTGAAGACATGGACAACTTGAAACAGAGAAAAGAATTACCTGGAAAGGTATGAAATGCGGTTGTGACGAAAAATGGAAAAGATTAGTTGGACAGAAAAGGTAACAAATGAAGAAGTGCTCAGGAGAATAAATGAAGAGAAGTATTATAAGAGCCGTAAGAAAGAAAGAACCCCAGCTGGATTAGTTTTTGAGAAGGAACTGTATACAGCAGTTACTGATTGAGGGAAAGATAGAAGGTAGGAGAGGACGAGGAAGAAGATGATTGGATGGGTTAGCAGATTTTATGATGGAGAAATCATGAACAACTGAAGGGAGCGGCACGGGGTAGAACAACACAGAGAGGACAGTTCAGCTGGAACCTGTCGTAGTACAGATTTACCATTAGTGACGATAAATTGCAAGTACGTTATCGTGGAACGTACGTAGTATTAAGATAAAAATAGGATCTAAATTTTTACTTCGAATCTGCCTAACAACATTTTTGAAACGATTAATGTTCAAAATTGCCCAGAACTTATTTTCATTCAAAATAAAAAGTAACACTTCTGAAAGAGTGACGTAAACGCCTTGATAACTTTAAGAATATCAGATGCCAGTAAGAGAATTAATAAAGGTCATAAAGAGTGTAGCGCAGATTTATCCTACATATAGCGCAGATAACAGTTTTATTCTACTTTGTGCGCGTTACCTCACAGAATGCAGTCCAGTAAAATAAATATAAACAAACAAGCAGCTCGATGACCTATGAATATTTTTAAACGGTCCAGTTACATGAAGGCATAGAAACCTGGTGTTACAGAATCCAGTATAACGGGCCGACAAAAATATAATATAAAACAAAACCACGTATCAGCTTCGAAAATAAAAATGGCAAAGAATAAATAAATGAATGTTGTTGATAAGATCTCCACTTAACGAACACACTGGACTCGACCTTGTTTCCTGCAAGATTTAATTGCATATCTTCGGTGCAAAGTATATTCCGCCACTTATATATATCCATTCCTCTTCGTTTATTTATCTAAGTAAACACCCACAAGCGCGCGTAGTCACACACATACACACCCTCTTTTTTAAAATAAACATTTATTTTAGGGAGACAGGGAAGCAAATTTTCGGTGTATTTCGTATCCACTTCACCAATAACTTTGATACTTTTTTTTATATTTTTTTTCGTATTGTTTAAATTAGCAGCCATCCTTACTATTTCTTTTATGAATTTGGTAACTGCTATAATTTTTATTGTTCGACTAACCTTTTCGTCATTGATGACGAAAAGCTTAGTCGAAAAATAAAAATTATAGCAGTTAGCAAATTCACTTTGATATATACCTATAGTTGCTACCATTTGTATAATTGTTAAGTTTTTTTTTACTTTATCTTCACTATTCTTTGCTATATACATAGTGAAGCTAATAGGTAGGCAACAAATAACTGATAAACAAATAAATTAAATACTTTTAAAATGTAAACAGCATAGCTGGTATCAATCTCCAAAATAGGACTTATGCGAAACTCCAACTGTACAAAATTTTATTTTTTTTTAGTAGATTATTTGGAAAACGTTTACAAGACCAAATTCCTATACATTTAACGCATGGGATAGGGAAGGATTAAACTGGATTTATGAAGAAAAATAGTTCACACAAAATTTATTCATATCACAGAAACTGAATGAGAAGGAAATCGCAGTCGGACAAGAGGCGCGTATGACTCGAAAAAGCTGCCTCAGAGTAAAACTGCCAGAGGTATTACGGTTGCAGAATTTAAACAGACATCTGTTAACAATTGTAACGGAAGTCTTTAAATACAAAAGCGCTCAAATAAATATGAGGGAGCAGTCGGGTATCAGTACCATTCTAAATTCTAAGAGATGGAGGCAAGCCATGAATTAGCATGTCACCGCTTTTATTTAACTTCTGAAGAAAAAAAAAAAAAAAAAAAGATGCTTTAATGGAATGTGTGTCCCGGTTGGAGGCGAGGCTTTGTTTTCTCATAGATTTGCCGAAGACCAGGCTATTCTAACGCAAGAAATTCCATGACAAAATGGAATCGGTACTTACCTGTGGCTCTGAGGCACGGACTGTAGATTTGAAAAGAAGACTGATCGTAATAGAAACGGACTGGCTGAGAAGTGAACGGAATACCTCGAGATTAAAACGAACATCAACGAATAAGTAAGAGCACTGTAGGTGCGAGAGAGACCATGGTGAAACGAACAGAGAGGCGTAAATTTAAATGGTTTGGACATATACTAAGAATAACAAAAGATAGGTTGCTAAAAAATATATTACAGTAGAAACCTTCTGGACAATAGAAAAGAGGAAGACCGCGGCGGGCTTTGGAATAGAGGACTTAGAAACGCTATAGAGACTTGCGTTTTGAAGCGGAACATGTCTGGAGCGGGTTTGATGAAGAGGAGACTAACACGCACACACACGCACAATCGTGCTGTGATTGAGTTCTTCGTAAATAAAGGTCTAGCGCCAATGGAAATTTACAAGGAAATGGCAAATGTGTTAGGAGATGCCGCGCCTTCATAAACAATGGTTTGTAAGTGGGCAATTGAGTTTAAACGTGGTCGTACGAGCATTGAAGATGATTCCCGCAGTGGATATCATTAAAACAACTTCGGATATTATTAAAAGAATGTCACACACAGTTTTGGAAGACCGGCGGTTGAAAGTGGATGAATTGCCGAGATCGTAGGAATCTCACACGAGCGAGTACTTCACATTTTAACTAAAGAACTTGGTATGAAAAAACGTTGTGCAAGGTGGGTGCAGCATTTGTTATCAAGTGATCAAAAGACAATGAGAACGACAGTTTTTGATAAATTTTTAGAGCGTGTTACGAAGAATAGGAGTGATTTTGTTCGTAGATTTATTATTATGGATGAGACGTGGGTCCACCACTACACTCCAGAAACAAAACAATGGACTCTAACTGGCGAAAGTGCTCCAAAGAAAGCAAAGGTAGTCCCGTCAGCAAGAAAGATCATGGCATCGATTTTCTGGGATGCAAAAGGCATTTTGCTAATTGATTATCTCGAGAAAGGCCAGTCAATAACCGGAGAATATTATTCAAACCTTCTGGAACAACTAAATAAAAATAATTTGTGAGAAAAGACCCGGTTTAGCAAAGAAAAAATAATTTTTCATCAGGACAATGCCCCTGAGCACAAAAGTGTTTTGGCGATGAGAAAAACTGCGAGATTTGAAGTACGAATTATTAGACCATCTACCATATTCACCCAGATCTAGCACTCTCCGATTTCTATCTGTTTCCAAACCTTAAAAAATTTGTGGCTGGAAAGCGTTTTCCATCAAATGAAGAGGTAACAGCAGCTGTAAAAGGGTATTTTACGGATCTTCCAAAATTATACTTCAAGAGAGGGATCGAATATTAGAGAAGTGTTAGACCGAGTGTATTGAAGTTGGGGGAGATTATATAGAAAAATAAAGCCATTTTTGTAACAATTAACTTATTTTTTGTTCACATTCCACGAACATTTCAACTATCCCTCGTATGCTGAACTTCGCTGGAACGTAGATTGCGTAGTTGGAGTCCGGTGACCTGACTTCCAGTTGACACCTCCGACAGCCGTGCAGATTGTAGATCTTCTCAAGGTCGCTATCGGGTTGTTAGTGGGTACAGAATGTACTGTTTACACCCAATACGAACTACTGTATCTCTCGCTGTAGTGTGTTTGGCTTACACCAAATCCGGTACTTTTAAAATGTTCCATTATCTCCATTATGTGATCCATCTTCCACTATCTGCCGAGTTCGATAGCGTTCAACTATGGTAAATTCCAGGTTTTGTGGCCGTTTTTCCAAAGTAATGGTTTGTAGAGAGGTTGTCGTGTGCCACGATTAAACAATTGAGATTAACGAGTAGTCTTAATTTGAGATGAGCGGCTAGACTTAGATGAATAGTTCATTCAAGTTACGGTAAATTGTTTGCAATAATATGAACTGAATTCTCATCAGTCATATCTAAAAATCTTTAATTAATAAGACAACTATAATATTTTTCCAATTAGCGCTAATGCGTCGCATCCACACGTGTAACCCGAACATATACGATAATCACTGACGTTTGCATATATCACACTAACCTTCTTAGACTGATTTACAGTCTACTATACACAAAGTTGACAAAAAGTAAATCATTTTCCTTATACAGTTTGTAGTTTGTAACAAAAAAAAAAGTTTTATGTCCCTGACATAGAAATAAACATGTTTCCATTTTCGGGGTAAAGCATAAAGAAAATTCTTTTGGTGAAGCTACTTTTTGGGTTGAGACGGGCAAAATAAAGAACTTGAAAAGGGAAAAATGATTGAATTACAAGCAACTAGTATACCTACTTAGTAAGAAGAATTTTTTTAAATAAAGAAAGCAATTATAATTACTATTTACAGAATAAACACACACACAAGTGTGAAGAATTATAACAAAATAAATAGTAGCATCAGCTACAAGTTAATATAGATAAGTAGAAAACATCAACATTTGTAAATCTGTAACTGAATGAGAATTAAAAGAATTTTGAAAAGAAAGGAGTCAAAAGTCTTAGGAATGAGAAGCCTTAATTTATGGATTTTATTTTGGTTTATACTGAAAGTGTTTGAGGTTGATGATTTTTGAGTTTAGGATGAATAAGAAGAATATGAAGAGTTCAGAAAGTTGCTGTTACGTTATAAGATGTTCTACGTTTGTGATTGAAGTAAACTCTCGCTATTTCGCCTCTTTCTCATTAATACGCGCGAAACACTCTCTCTCTCTCTCTCTCTCTCTCTCTCTCTCTCTCTCTCTCTCTCACTCTTTTACCATTTCACAGATGTTAAAAACGAATGTACCATTTCACAGATGTTAAAAACGAATGTTTGGTTAGAAAAACGAAGGCATTCTAAAAACAGGTTTTGACCGAAACTGATCATCATACATACTTTTAATTATACCGTTGTCTGTAGTAGCTTAAGTGGAATAAATAAAAGTACTGTATTAATTTTACGAATATTAACTAATTAAAAAACATATCTATTATAATGATATAAATATGAACAAAAACGTTTGTATTTTGAAAAATATCTTAGCAAAAACGACTTGAATAAAATCTATTTATATTGTTTTATTCAACAATTAGCAACTCTTTTATACCAGCGTTTGAAGAAATGTGTTATCTTATAACAATTTATGAATACACTAAAGCGATATTTTAAATGACAGAACAAACAGTAAAGGCAGAAATTAAAAAGTCACGAGGTGTGTGAAATTTCATCTTCGATAAAACACAGCGCCACGGCGTTGACTCTATACAGTTAAAATATACGTTTGCTTAACGATTCTCGTCGGTGACGTTCACAATATTAAGTTTCACTGTTATTTTTCTAATCTTTTCAGGACATCGTTCACATTCTCATCAGATAAAACAGATCACGGTATACAGGAGGAAGTAAGTAAGAGGAAAGAACCTTATTTTCTAACTACAGAACAGACCGAAAAATTATTTAAAAGATTTCACATCATACCTTTCGAACTTCTTCATTTGCTTTCACATCACTTCACAAAAATATTGTACTTCCTGTTCACATGTGTCATAATCAGTATTATTATAGGAAACGTGTCATGTGTTTATTATACATACAAATGTTTTCTTCTTCTTCTTTACAGTTGTGTTAGTTTGATTTTATGTATCTGACAATAATTGCCGAGAAGAATTGAATATTAATTGAAGATACTCTTCGTATTCCATAAATCGACGAGTTCGTATACTTCAATAAAAACTGGTCATATTTAAATTATAATTTATTTATTTTTTCAAAATATTTTATAAATCTTGTCAGATTTCAGTAACTGGTATTAGGTCTGAATCCGTGTAGCCTATAACGAAACAAAAAAGTGGAAGATTCTGTAACATGAGAAGTTAATATTTAGACAAATTGTCTATTTTGCAATTTAAAATGTAAAATTGTTATAGGTTTTTAATTATTAAAATAATAATTTTTTAAAAATTAACTTTATTTTGCATTACGGTAGTTGGCGATATATTTTTTTAGTAGTGCAATTTAAAAAGAATTGAGGTACGATTGTTTCAATCATATTTCTTTAGAATAATATATAAAAAATAATATATGATAAGTAATAATAAGTAATAATAATAATAATAATAATAATAATAGTAATATTATAAAAGTAATAAGCAGTGGCGGCCGGTGAGTCCTGAGTATGGGGAGGCTACGAGGCAGTCACCTGAGCCGTACTCAATTATAGCACCCCCTCCCCGCCGTTATTTCACTGTTAATTATGGTAGAGCTATCTGATTTTTACAGCATGCTGGTCTTAGTAGAAATATACGCGTAACTTTAACAAGATAAACCGAAGGTTAACTGACTTTTGTTTTATCAAGGAAGTGAACTTCTGAGTAGAAATATACTTTGTAAGCTGCGATGAATTTGCTTGTAGGCCTACAGAAAATTCACTCAAAGGTCCTGCTTATTCTCAAAATTGTCGGTAACTTCATCATGGCATCTCGGTCGACTTTTAAATTTGTAGAGGATTCCCTTTACAATTGAAAAGCAATGACACTGAGACGATCTTGAGTTGTGCGGTTCCTTAAGTAGTTTTTGATTCCCTCAAGACAAAAAAAGCTTCTCTCTACGTAAGAATAATTACAATAAGAGTAAATAATTTGTATGCTTTAGGAAGAAGAATTTCATTTGTACCATTATCATTCCGCTTTTTTATTAATCTGGTTAATTTCACTGTGTAATAACGAGAAAATGGTTTCAGGTTCTGCTCTTAATTTATTGTATTCTAAGCGTATCCATTAATAGAATAAAAGAATCAGTCAGGAATAGTTTATCACAGTAAGAAGAGTTTTTAATGTCACCTAACTTCATAAATTTTAATTCCTCACAGCTGGAAAATCATACTTCTAGTTGAGCAATAATATTGCTTAACAGTAAGCAGGGCCGAATAACTTTGAATTTACTCAACTACCGCATAGACATTTATGTTGATCGTACCATGACAACTGAAATGTTCTAGATTGGTTTTTGTGCCTTTTAAGAGATACAAATTTTAGAGTACGTCGATCACTTCTCTCAAAATCAGTCAACCGGGAAAATAGTGTTCCAGTAGTTATGATACTTTCACTTTCTTCTGTTAAATCCATTTTATGCTCGTGGTAGAGATCACCAAGACACGCCAAGAAGAGACAAATAGGAATAATACACACGCACAGGAGCACGAGAACGTAAAGGCTGCGTAAAACTAACACAAAGCACGTTAAACGGTGCCGAGAAGCTAAATCACTCGTTTACACTATATTTAGATTTTGGTTAAAATTCATTTTAATTTGATATCCAACATGGGCTTTGCAATTTTGTTAATAATTTTAACCCCTCACATTTTTGCCATTCACCCCCCCCTCAATCTCAAAAACAATACGGTTCTGTAGTGAAAAAATTTTGTGCACACGCATGCCAAGTTTTATGAAAATTTGTTGATACCAAAGTTATCGTGAGACATACCCCAAACAGATAAATAAACATACAGACAAGTACTAAACGGTCGAGTTAAAACCGAGAATTCGCTTCGCTCGTTCAGTAAAATGAAGTAATTATGGTTCAGAGTAGGTTAAGCATTTCCCCTGCCTGCGAGTGTACTACACACAGCGTAAACACGGAACCATTTCGTGCTTCATTTTAAACATATACGGACACAGCAATCAATATTGCAAGGCTAAGTTTCTGTTTCTCTTACTTCGTGTGTGAAGTATTAGGATCGACAAATGTTTGGATTATATCAGACATTTTCTTTCCTTTATTAGTAGTAAGGCTTTAAAAAATTTAATGCGTCATTGAGAAAACAACCCTTTATTTGACTCGATAGAAAACAGACTCGTTGAAAAATTTGCTTTTGCTGTGCGTTGCGATAATAATCTCCCCATTTTAGGCACATAATAATTGCAGGAAAACACCTGAACCATATATATGAAACAGCTATTTTCAGAAACTGAAGTGACTAATACGCTCCCTCTTAATGAATGATTCATAATAGCCGGAATAGTCATCGAATTGGAACTATCTGGCGTTAACCGGCCAAAAAATTATCAAGCAGTGACAGAAAATTATTATTTTGTTTGCTGCGTATAACTGAATATTGTCTTCGCCATCTTAAGGGTGGTTATTCATTAATAAATTCAAATTTGTTGAAGCCTCTCCATTTCTAAAATTTACAATTAGTTTTCATTTTTAACGTTTACAGTTCAGTTCATTTCATTTACAACTTAATGTTTACAATACGCTTTCATGTTGTTGTGTTTTAGAATCATTATCTATCGTTTGGCCACGCTCGTTGTAGTAGTGTTTATTGCAAGTACTTTCGACTGTTAAAAAAATAATACGACTTCGGCTGTTGATTTTGACAATTTAATCTTAGATTTTAATTTCTGTGTTCTATCCAATCCAATATAGACAGTCTTATATCTTAGTATTATCATTGCAAATAGTATTATCTTAAGTACAATATCCTTCACACTGTTACCTGTCTTTTAGCAATTACAATTATTAAAGAGATATTAGTAATATTAAAACGAAAAGGGGAAAGTCAATCACTTGTTCCTGTTAATAATCGTACGTTGAGTTTCTTGTATTCACGAAAATTTTGAATGTAGGCTATCAAATTATGGTCTTTAGCTCTGCTTAGCGACTGTTGTAGACCAAATACATAAACACTAAAAACTGATGAAATACAGCCTAATTGACGACCAATAATAAAATTGTATGGTCCAACTAAAAATTCTATGTCCATTGTATTTATGAGCAGTACTGGTAAATGCTCTTCCTTATTCCTAACTGAATTGTTTTGCTTTAACGCCGTACCTTAAAATCTCTCTGCCGTAGTACATTTCTTTGAATACGCCATTTTGTATGGCTAGTCAATGTAATTGCAGTAATAATATACGAGATTTTATAAACCATCTTGTTCGTAATACCGTTTATTGAAAACATTAAAAAAAATATTGATTATTTCTCTGTAGACTTCGTAGGCCTGTAATGTTATAATATATTTTTTTTTTATGACACGTGGCTTCGCAAGACAATAATTATTTCGTTTTTTAGAACCGCTAATTTTGTAACATACGTTACTATTTAAGAGCATGTGGGTATTTATTTATTTTTATATAATTTATGTGTACAATATAGGCCTACATGGCTATATATAGACCCAGATACATTTTCTATAACACACACACACACACACACACACACGCACGCACGCACGCACGCACGCACATAAAGACCACGTGAACCCAATTGTCGGATTTATGATCTATATTTTGCCAAAACTATTAGAAATATTAACTCTAATTTAAATTGACATCAAAATAAATTTGTTGCAGCAGTGAATTTAAAATCCGAAAGCTGAATAAAGGTAAATTAAAACTCGTCAAAGAATTTCTGCCCAAAATTACAAACTACACGTTGGAAACATAAATGAGCCAACTCAGGTAAACTGTAGACTTTTAATTACTACGTGAAAGTTTAAAATTCAGTTTTTTGACTATCGGGATTAAAACTTTTGATGTATTCTTCAAATGAAATTAAAAAAAATTGAGTAGACGAAAATGCAAAAGACTTACAAAGAAGGAGAGGTAAAATTATGAATTATAAACAGGAAGACAAAATAAGTTGAACGCACACAGACAACGAGAAAAATACGAACGCTGAAACAGGACTTTTCATCATCAACATTTAAAGGAATTGAGCAAAGAAGGGAAACAGAAGAAAAAATAAATAATGGAGAAAAATAAGAAGAAGAAGAAAAGTAAGAAAAAACAACAACAATAACAAGAAAAAGAATGAAAAGAAGTCGATGGATAACGATCATTTAATAAACAATCTAATTGAATGGTCATTTAGATAGTTTGAGGTTATTTTCAAATTTATACGGAACACTACATGTAACGTGGCGTTCTGTTACGTGTCCCTTATACAGGTTAATAGTGTTCATTAGAGGTAGCGTGCATGTACAGCGTACTTAAGCTAAAAATACCGTGTAAATTGTAGAGAAGGACGACTCACTGGAGGTCGTACGGTTGCATCCTGCTTCCCCGCCTGCCCGCACAAGCACTAGACAAACATCTAGACCACGTAACATGCGCTTACCTATACGTACCCTGTGATCGATAAAGTAGTTACGCCGCGACGTCTTCCACTTTATTGGTTCCTCTTCCTAATTTAATTACCCTTTACCACGCGATCCTCACCCCTTGTCTTTAATTTACGTCTTTTACCTGTTACTTTTTCCTCTTAACGTCGCATGTCGAATTTAATTAATTTTGCGACCGATATACAATAAATATTACGTGATTTTTCGTTTTGACATTTCCAATACATGCACACACGGTGGAAAGACTAGCAAGTGGTAATATCACAGGAGAAGATAATGTAATAGACGTAGAAAGAAACCATCGAGGACACGATCGGAAGTCATTGGTCCAGGAGGGATTAACGCCGAGCAAATAAAAAATAGCACACAAAAATTGTTTAGAATAATAGCAACAATGATTAATAAGTGTATAAAGGAAGAACTACCACGAGGAGAGTGGAAAGTGAGTTAAGTTGCATCTGTTTGCAAGAAATCATATAGACAGAAATTGCAGAATTCTGAGGTATTACGGTGACGGCAACATTCAGCAGGCTGTAACGAAGAGCACTAAGAGATTTAACAGAACAAGGAATATGTAAACAGGGAAGTGAAAGAGCTGTGTAGGTTCCGATTGCGGCGTTCTTGTGTGGATAACATATTCTGTATCAAGCAAGTAATAGAGAAAAGGCTAACAGTTGGTAAGGAAACACACCTGTTATTTGTAGACTTGGCCAAGTTATATGATAACGTGCTGCAATCTAAGTTGTGGCAGGCAATGCAAGAGACGGGGGTTAGTAACAGTCTCATTAAGGCTGTGCAGAAACTTTACAGGGGAAGTACATTGAAAGTACGAGTGAGGAAAAATTTGTCACCAGGATTTGACAGTAACAAAGACCTAAGACAAAGGAGATGTGAATCACCGTCATTGTCAAAATATATGTTGAGCGTGCCCTGACCGTGTGGGAAATGAGCTGTATGTGATTGGGAGTTGAAATTGACGGAACGTGTATGTACAATCTGCAGTTTGCGGATGCTGCCACAGGATATTTTTCCGTAATTTTTAATGTAGTGCTTAATTAGCATTTCGAAAACAGTTAAAATCGTAAAATGTGTCGGTTGTTGAGTTCACATGTAAAGCTAAGACAACGCGGTTAGGTTCGCCGTTTACATAGCCTCTATCGGCGAATTAATTTGTAGCCCAACTTCAACAAAGTCTGCGGCCAATCACTTATTTGCGCACCTTGTGTCGTGATTTCGAAATGTTTGTTTCTATAGTGCCCTATTTTATGAAAATCTTTGAATCATTTCTGTGACAAAACGAGAAGACCAAAGTAATTAAATTTGCTACAAATTTTACATACACATACTCACTAAGGTGCAGCTTTAAGAAATTCGTACAGAACACTATCAGCGTCCGGAGACTACACTTGTTTCACTCTGTGCGTGTTCATGTGAGTATTGTGTGTGTGGGTTGTGATGTTTTATAAAATCCATAGTTGGCAATTTTTGTTTATTTATTTGTTTGTTTGTTATGTAAATACTTTAGTATGTCGTTATAAGTACTTGACTCTCTGTCGTTTGTGAGACCGGAATATTGTTTTATGTTTTATTTGTGATGGTTTAGTGTTCGTTTTCCCCTGAGGTTTGTTTCCTCTGGTCAAACTGACTAATCTGTGACTCTGACTTTACCTCTCAGTTTGTCTTTGAGTGAGCGTTTTTAAGAGATACAATCAGAACTATTACGAAGGCTGTCACCGGTATATAATATTTTCAGATACAATCAGAGTCACTGATTTGTGAGTTTGTTTTCAATTTAATACAACTAGCGACGACTGTATAATACGAACGGTTCAAGTAAAGCATTTTCAAGCAACACTGCGTGAATTTCTTCTCTCAACCAGCAGCGGACATTTGTGGACAAATGTTAAAACCTGGTAAAAGAAGAAGAAATCATTCAAAAATATTACCACAGACAGAACTAATAAAGAAGAGAAAAAAAAATGAAAAATGATAGTGATGCAAGCAACAATCTTGAACCTTCAAAAACTAAGAAAAGAAAGTGAAACAAGAAATTCGTACTTCGAAGGGTTTCTGTAATCGACCACGTATAATACATTTTTAGAGAATGTTCTAGAATCAGAAAATACTCTATCTAAGGTGAAGCCTAGAGGGAACGGCACTATTCTTATCGTAAGTTTTGCTATCACGATTAGTGGGTAGACTAATTACCTACACACGTTTTTGTGTTACGTGGAAACTGTTTAAAAACGCCCCGCCTAACTTTTCCGTGTGTAATTATTTTATTAGTCTTTAGTCACATGACGAATTTTTGAAGGCCCCTTTAGTCAGGTAACAAGGTTAAAGACTTAAGAAAAGAGTGTGCTTATACTAGAACCACTAGTTTAAGGTTACTTACATTCACATTTAACACTAAATAAACTGACGTAAGATATTGGTTATAGGAGGTGTTACAGATTCTACATTCTGCTTAAACACATTTAGATTTCGTCTAATGCTAGAGGTCGCCTTACAAATCAGTGATAACGTTACTTTAGTTTTGTTTGATTGGGAATAACTAATTATTAATAAATATAATAGCTTGAAATTAATAAATATTTGAACTTTTAAAATTTACTTTTCATTTTATTTTCAATTAAGAATTGTAATCTTCTTAAAATGAAATGAACTTTGGTAAAGAAGCACAGGCAGTAATTGATTTTTTTTCAGAAAAGAACTGTTACGTAGAAGTAATTAATATCATCTCGTACTTATTACCTAGCAGTATTCTTGAATCTCATGTACTCGCTGTGTTATGATTGTTCTCGCGCTAAAATATATATTTTCTGTGAGTCAATAAAGTCACGCTGAAGTAAAACATATATGAGAGTGAAGTATACTTTCTCAGAAGGAAGAAAGTGTAATAATCCTTTATTATCCAAGTGGGTTACGATCTGGGACAGACCGCGGTTAACGAAACCGTGCATAAACAGACTTTTGATATTGATCCTCTATCAAAATATTGTTACGACGCACGGATCGACGTGTTGAACAGTGGAAACAAAATAAAATAACTGCCACCGATTAAATCACTAATTATAAACTTTAATTAGACACAGACAACAGTTAGAAATCAACAAAAGTACTCTTATACAATGATGCAAGTTAAAATTGTCGAACACTCAACAATCAATGTCACCTCATTACAGTCTTGCACTAATCAAGACAATAATTACTAAACCGCAACAATAACTCCGAACTGCACTTGTAACATCGTCAGGTCTAACTGGACTGAAGTTGGCCGCCGCTGGATCCTTATATTTATACCCCACTGAGATTTCAGTTAGTCACTGTCGCCTTTAGTCACTGTAGCATATGTAGAACTTTCTCTGTTTTTTTTTCTGTACAAAGATTACGACTACTACGGAACATCTTTAGGCATAACGAAGTGGACCTTCGTTACATTTCTCCTTACAGATTCCTCATACTTTTTTATTGTCTTGATAGTAGACTGATTCACACCCGGTGCTCTACCGACCTAAGCACCACTTTATTCCCTGCGTAGATCATCAAGCAATTTCAACTTTTATTCTAAACATATAACTTTTGAGGTCTTTTCACTTCCTTTGCACCACTATTACTTAACGTTTAGGTTGTTAGTAAGGAATAAACAGAAAAAGTTAAAAGTCAAGTTAATTAACTGCTGTACATAAAACATTTTTAAAATGTGTAATTTCTTTAGACTTTTTGCTTCCAGAATTACTGGAATAAGAAAGATATAAACCAAAATGTTTAATTTGAATTAGAAATATTGGCGTTGAAAGAGGAATTTAAATGACACTATCGTTATTTTTGTACAAAAAATTTATGGTCCATCAGAGGTTACCTAGATCCCTAGAAAATCTGCCGCTGGTTACACCTGTAGAGTGTTAATGTTGCGTATTATTGTGAACAGTCCACATACATGAGTAAACACGTACTTTACTAATGCAACGTTTTAACGTCGGAATCGGTACTGTGTAAATAAAGAATAACACAGTAAGCTCAATAAACACTTTTAACACTCCATCACACTAACTGAGCGCAGTCAGAATTTATCATAATGGCCAGATAACGCGGCAACAATAGCGGAATAGATACGTGCACTGTGAGTTAGCAATGAAGTTCGGCGACGCGTTATTCATATGTGTGAGTACATTTTGTTATTATATGCTACGCTTATTATGAAACAACAGTGCTGTTACTCACTTACACAGTTATTGTATTTTTAGACAAATTTAAACAGACATTAATCAACACACGCTAGAAAAATGTTCAGGTAGTACACAAATGATTGGCGCGTGTCTTACAACATAATTCGTATTATAATTTTTTAATTTTTAATATTTGTTATGTGCCCTTTCCTTTACATAATATAAAGTTATAATTTTATAGTGGCCCAAAATTAGAGGAAAAATTTACATACGGAATGTAAGTAGATTGAATGAATGACATCAAGAATGAAGCCTATTGTTCACGTAGAAATATTGTGTTTTTGTTGTGTTCCGTCCCCGACAGAGGAATCTCGTCACAATAAGAGTTTTTCGCTTGTTTTCATTTAATTTAGGTACACACGTTTTGTCGATCGAATCGTCATCTTTAGTGAATTCTAACAAACCAAGATTTGTAATAATTGACAGTACAAACACCGCTTTCTATTTTGGTTACATTAGTGGGATAATTAATTGAAATAATTATGCCAATGCAAAAAGTCGCGACTCCTGCAATTTGCATTACTTCTTATATTAAAAATGGCTAACATTTTAATTACTACTTTGGCAGTAATAATAATGAAATGTTTAACAAGTAACAATAAAAGAAGATTAACAGTGTTGATCATTTCTACATTCTGTGTAAACACGTTTTTGACTAATTAACTATTTTATTGATATTGCAGCGAACAGTGTGTAATGTCAGTATAGGCGTTATTAATTTATGTAGCCATTCAATTAGTATAATCACAAAAACATCATTTTTTAAATTATCAATTAGTTTAAAGCTTGGCTTGAAAGTGGGCTGAAGATGGTGGTTTGAGGCACAAATACTGAGAACAATTAACATTTTATTAAAGATTATTTATAGGGATGTGCAGTTTGTGTTTTCATTCTGCGCGAAAAATGAAGCGTAATTAAATATAATTGGAATAATTTTATTATAAATTTTTAAAAATATTTTACTGTTATCTCGTTATTTTGTGTAGAGTAGAGTACTCCGTTGTAACATAGTACTGTACTAAATTGACCAATTTTCAGTTTATTAGAGGTTTAATATTATTTTCCCGCAACAACTAATATTAATACACACCATTTTATTAATTGTCTACAAATTTTTTAATACATTGACACGAATAAAAATTTCGTGTACTCTTAGTAAATAGTAACGTATTTCAGTTTTATTTATCTAAAGGCTGTCTGTACAAATAGTAATTAAATAGTTACAAATATTACTAGTTACATAAAGCGCACCAGATTTAGTATTGCTGGAGTATAAAGTGTCGTACCTTAATCCGTCTTCTTTTGGAACTGAACGTTTCAACTATTGTCAACATTTTGTTGTTTTATTCGCCTAGTCATTGTATGCTAAGAACTCTGCTACCCTCAAAAGGCTGAAGATGGAAATGAAAGTTTTCCAATAATTAAGCTACACAAACTCATCTGATCACTTTATTCGCCAATTTGTTGATTAACGCTGGATGGCTAACAACATGAATATTAAATTTGCATACATCGTACTAAGCGTTTTATGTTGAAGTCTTTTCTTCGCCGATTTTTTAAATTGCTCCTGTATAATTAAGTTATGTTGTTTTACACCTTACATTACGAAACATGTTTACTGGAAAATGCGTTTTATATGTTCATAAAGTAATACAAGAATTTATGTTTTCGATTTCGCCGAATGACGTTTTGATTTGAAATTTATTTCTTCAGTATCAGGCATTGTTAGTTTTAATATTGGTTTTGTCTCCTCTCCGGACATGCATACTGTTTAAATATATTTACGGACATGTATTATTTAAGTAAAAGTAACAGGGGCACAGATACTCAAGGTAAGCTACGTAATCTCAGCTGCACCTGAATTTTGTCTATAAAAATAAGGATAATCATATTTGAACGAGAGAACCGACTTCTGAGTTTTAACTCGACCGTTTTGCATTTGTCTGTCTGTCTATTTGGGGTAAGTCACACGATAACTTTTGAACGCATCAACTGATTTTCGTAAAAATCGGCATTCGTGTCCACGCTTTCACCTTACAGAATCCTATTGTTTTTTAAAAAATGATCCCCTAAAAATAATGTGGGTGCCAAATTAGTGGAAAAATTGCAAAAGTCCACGTGGGGTACAGTGGCGAAGCTAGTAGTTAATGAATGGGTAGGCAAAAGTCTTACCTTAAAATTTTTTGTAGAGTAGTTCAACACGGCGAGTTTTCTTGCTTGCAAAATTGTCAACTACACGGTCTTTAACAACTGGTCACTCATCAATTCCTTCACAAATTTTTTTTCAATAGCAATGGTGCTAAGAGAGTTAAGTCTTTCATTGGTCATCGTATTGCGCAAGTAGTTTTTTTATTCTTTTGAAAGTACTCATACTCCTTTCTGAAGAAGCCGTGGTAACAGGAAACGTTAAAATCAAACGAATTAATTTTGAAACTTCCACGTACACTGATTCTAAGTCATTAATAATTATAAAATGTAAAAGTCTTTGAGGGAACAAATGTTTTCCAGTATCTGAGTAAATGTTTTTTAATTCATTTTCCAGTCTTTCAGTATTGAAAAAAGGGTATTTATTTATAAGGCTGTTCAGTTTAGTAGAAGGAAAACTCTCTTTGTAAGAAATGAAGTGATTTGGATCCAACAACTCAACAAACTGAATACTTTCGAAATCACTGAACCGTACCTTCAGCTGCATAATCAAAGTATCAAGAACTTCATAAGTTAACGTTTTCAGCAGTTTCCTGTTACTGTCATCTATATTTACGTCGCTGCTTATTTGGTGACATTTTTCAATACAAGACGACACAATGTTTTCTGATCTCATGTCCTTGAGGATAGCAGTAGTTTTCTTAATTTCAGTGTTGCACAGAATTATATCGGAGATAGTTTTGTGTTGCAGTAGAGAAAAGAGATGGTCAGTATAAACGAATATTTCCCTATAAAAACAAAGTAAGTAAATGAAATGGGTCTTTTTGAGTATGTTAAGCAATCCAACAGCAGAATTGTACGAATCACTATCCCATCCTTCATCATTCTCTGTAATGTCCTCAAAAATTTGTCTCAAGTCACCATAGTTGGAAAAGATGGTATGAACTGCTCTAGAATGAAAGTTCCAACGGGTAGTGCATGCTTGTGGAAGTTTAAATCCTCTAGATTCTAAAAGCTGTGATCTCTTTGAGGATCTACAAAAAAATTTGTGAAATGCTGTCAGATTGTGAATGAAGAGCCTAAACGATTTTATTGGTTTAGTGCAATGAAGAAGTACGAGGTTGAACTTGTGAGCATAGCAATGTAGAAATAATGCTCTTGGGCAAGTCTGTTTTACAAAGTGCTGAACACCTCCATGCTTTCCAGCCATTACAGAAGCTCCATCATATGTTTGACAGACTACCTTCTCAGTTACACCCCACTTTTTTAAAACGTCAACAATTAATTCTGATAAGCCTGATGCAGTCTTATCTACTGAAACATCATAAAACCCAATGAACCTTTCTATTGGACCTTCTTTTGAACAAAATCTAAAAATTATGCTGACTTGAGATCTACTTGATACGTCTTAAGTTTCATCTGCCTGAATTCCAATAAAATCGCAAGAATCTAACTCCGCCTTAATCTTCTCTTGAATTATATCAGTTACAGATTCAACTAATTCATTCTGAATATCGCTTGATGTACCTTTAAATCCTGACGTAGAATGGAGATGATCTCGAATGTACTGCTCCTGCTTAGAAAGAAGATCTAACAATTCTAGACAATTACCCCGGTTGACTGAGTCTTCCCCTTCGAAATGACCTCGAAATCCAAGCTCCTGTTTCCCGAGAAAACACACAATATCAACAAGTCTTTCAACAATAAGCCTATTTTGTTTCACGACTTCATTATGTTTAACAGCTTGAATTCTAGCCCCTTCAGAGAGAGTATGTTCAATCCTCACGCATCCCAGCAAACGGTACCGCTCTTCATTTTGAATATGTTTATTTGAATTCTGGTGTTTGTCTGCCTTTCTAAGAAAGTTTTTTGTTACCGTCACTCCATATAAAATCCATTCTTTTTCACCAGAAAACAAGATACATGAATAACAAAAAAGTCTGTTGGTTTCGGAACAGCCTGTCAACCACGAATATCGCTCGTACCAAGAAAACTGAAATTTTCTAGATACTTTACCATCAAAATGTTTAATTTCTAAATTAGGCGTAAATCTCTTGTTTTTAACACCACATTTTTCTTTGTAACTCCAAGAAGAAAACGGCTTACTTCTTAATAAGTTTAAAAGACCTGACAAAGTATTAAAAGGACCGCGTTCACTCATTTCGGGCGACACACTTATATTCATACACAATAATATAACTAATTGAACTTCCAAATTTATAACTTTATTAGTTTCTATATATATGTTTAATGTCACAAATAATTTAAATGACAGTGTTGATCATCTATTAGTTCACCGGAATCACAGGCACACTTTTAATAACCGCACAAAATAAACACGATTATAAACAACACAGCGCGCTTTAAAACTCGCACAACAGCAGTGAGACATGCCTCAACGCTACAGTGTGTGGAGCGCTGGTCAATCCCCCGCTCCCCGCACTGCCAATTCTCGGCCAACACATTGCTTACATATACGATGTATACAAAAAACGCTGAGGCAGGTTCACTTTGCCTCATTCGCTTTAAACTATGTCTGCTGTCACTTGTCACCGTCTAGCGGTCGCTGAGTAAAGCATGTAATTAGTAAATTCGACAATTACAGTAACAATGTATAATCTTTACGTTACATACTTCATACGTATTTATAATTTTTATTCTACAGAATTTTTTAGGGTAGGCATTGCCTCAATTGCCTCCATGTAACTTCGCCACTGGTGGGGTATCAAATTAAAGGGATTTTTAACCAAAATCTGTATATAGTGTACAGTTTTAGAAATTAAACATTTTTTGGACCCAGAGCCCAAAAAAAGGGAAAAATTTGAAAAAATTGTAAATCTCCATCCGGGAGTCAAACCAAGTAATAGTTTAACACAAATCCGAATGTTTGGAATTTGTAATCGTTGTGAGAAACGTAACGTGACTAATACATATATGACTGGTCCTTTATATTCACTATACAATGTACTTATAGAGAAACGTAATTTCTCCATCGGTTACGGAGATTTTTTAGGGGAGGATGTTACGAAATATACATAAATATTTTACTGTGTATTGTGTTATTTTGTTATGTTTCATCTTGGATAGTAGACCATCCGAGCGTCGAAAAAGACGCTAACTAACAGTTGGAGAACCTCCGAAGAGGAACCAGGTGTGCCCCACCAAACTCCACATGGATCTCAGAACACACACCCGAACTCCCAGAAAGACCAGTTTTAGGGAAGATCTACCTTAGCTGGGTCAACCACAATCACGATCCCGTGGTACCATTTTTTTAATACGTCGCTGATCAACACGACGACCCCCGAAGCCCAGAATGGTCGCGGGCTCGACCTCCGGGGACGATCTTCAGGATCTCCCTCGGAAGTCTACAGCTATTCCTCCACCTTCTGGAGGCGGCAGGGGAACACTATCCCGCCAGACCAGTGGTAAGACAGCATGCCGTATCCTCTACCTCTCGCTCGGTCCAATTTATGACTCCGCCGACTCAACGGACGCCATTCCGCCGATGAGGGAGAACAAGCGTCCCGAGCCCGATGCTACTAGGATTCATCTGTGTACTTAATGGTCGTCACGAACTGGCGTGAGAGGTCCGACACAGCTAATGGCCAGGGACTGCGCACCTTGGTACCCGTTCGCAAAGCGCTAGTAGCAGTAAGGCGCTAGCGATACGTACATTTCCCCCCATCCATCAATGCCGATACCACCGAAGGAAGGGGTACGAAAGCAGTGCGTATCTGAGCGGTGTCTTGGATTCCCGGGAGGCCACCCGCAATCGGCGGTGATAACCAACCGTGAGTCCCTGGGGCCCCTCTCCGGCCACACGCAGGGGTTGGTATTCAGTCACGCGAGCTCTGTCCGCACGCCTTTCAGGGATATGTGTTTTAGGGACGCTCGCCGGGTTTCCAAAGAACGGATCGCCTTGACACTACATACTTGCCAGGGAAGAGAGCCCTGGTTCCCCCCAAAACACGCGGCGCTACTTCGGATTCACTGCACCTCGTGTAGCTGCTGAACCACGAATGCTGGAAACCCTGGCTCCATTTCACCCCTAGGGTTCATTGCACCTCGTGCAGCTCCCAGTACCCTGGCTCCCGTTCGCGAAGCACATACGTTTCGCCTGGCATACATCAGCTCTATACCAGCAGAAAGGCCAGTTTCATTCCCGCGCCGCGATGAGGCAGTGTGTGTTGGGAAGGAACGGAGATGGAGGGAGCCACCGGGTAAGGCGGTATAGGCTCCCACTTCACGCCCTCTGGGGAAAAAGGTCAGCCTCCCGCCTGTGGGCCATCTTCGATAGAGAAATCTCGGTACAATAAAGGTTTTTCACTTGATTTCATTTAATTTAGGTACACATGTTTTGACGAACAAATCGTCATCTTTAGCCTATTTTAACAAACCAAGATTCATTCACAATACAAAAACTGCTTTCTACTTTGGTTACATTATTGGGATAATTAATTGAAATAATTATGTCAATGCAAAAGTCGCGACTTCTGCAATTTGCGTTTCTCGCTATACTTACTTGGGTGGTACTTCTCTGCGCGAAGACTACCAGAGATTACTCATGCTTGGGTCCACCCCCATCACTGAAAAAAAAAAAAAAAATAATAATAATGCCCTAATTTAATAGACCGATTAATTTAAAAATGAAAGAAAGAATTTATTAAATGAGCATTTATTATTAACAGTGTGTTTTAATAAGAATATCTAAAGGCACTATCGGTAAATAATACAATAATACAGAAAAATGTAACATATTTGATAGAAATGGCATCTACTAACACAAGCGGATAATTGCGACACAATTTATCTTGCCGAGGTAGGCCGTTATTCGCCTTTCCAAATTCGTATTTTTAATAAGAATACTAGCATTGGATTTGCAGAACATTATTAATAAAGTCCAACTACTACACACACAATGCAAGGGTAGCACTCTAAATAAACTAGAAATGAGAGAAATTAAATAAGAACTTAAAAAAAAAAATGTTCGAGTAACCTAATACATCTTTTTTTTTTGTTATGGGGGCTCGGCAACTAAGGCCTTTAGACCACCAGAAGCGCTGCTCGACGGCATGTTTTGTTTTTACGTACATTATAGTTTACTCAAAGAACGTGGAAACTCGTACATACTAAGACAAATTTTCAACGACGTTTTCAAAGCTTATACAGTAATCGTGCTGTTTTTAGGAAGAAGAGAGTTCTGTCTATCGCTAACCGTTTCGTTTCCGAGGTCTTCTTTCAGGATACCTTTTGCCAGGGGCAAACCTAGGGGAGAAGATATGAGGGATATATCCCCCCAAAATCTAAAAAAATTGAAAGAATTTTGGACCAAAAAATTGTAAACTGGTTGCATGTTTTTTCAATGTAATTAATTGACTTCCAAGATTGTCAATTCTAAAAAAATACTAAAATACTATTTAGGTCAATGACAGATTTAAATAATCTACAATATCAGGCCTTATTCTCAATTAATAAAGATGACAGATGTTAAAAGAAATTATGAAAAATGGAAAGAAGTCGACTTGGAGGAGGGCACGATTTTCTGCTGATTACAAGCAACTTGAAACGTATGATTCATGTGACGACGTGTTTTACACCAGTGGCTGGTGGTGTTATGGTTACAGCGTTGCACAACCACCAAAATAGAATAACTAAAATGTAAAATAATATACAAAAACATTAAGCAGTGAAAAGTGTCATAAATTTCAACGAAGAGCGTATTATATTCTATGCGGCAATATTCACGTATTATTCAAATGTGTCGCGCAGGCTGGTAGTCGTAGGCCGTTTGCAAAGAAGAGTAAATGGCAAAGCTTACTACACAAACATGTGGGAGAACGTACGTTACTCTTCACAATTGCCCTATGTTCTCTGTTAGTTAGGCGGTTGCAAAGCTTCACGAGCAACGTTGTAGCTCATCTTTAGGTGTGTCATGAAGTCTGCACATCCTTCTTGTTGTGTCAGGTTTAGTGTTTACATTGCTTCAAGGTAAACGTCATCCATTGTTTGAATTTATAAAATTATAGTAATAATTTTGTATAACTGCGATTGTGATAATAAAGTGGCAATCGACTTTTTATTAATTAAACTATTATTTTTTCTTTGTTTAGTGCTGCTGTGTGCTTTTGTGTTTGTGCTTTTTGGAGTTACTGATTCTGCGTGCTTTTAAACAACGTGTTTTTTTTTAGTTTAAAATGAATAACGTTAAGAACCGATAGACTAGGATGCCAAATGCTTCCCTTAACAATAAATCTAATTGTAAAATCAGGCGGTCGACAATTTAATCGATTATCAAAGTAGAATATTATGAAAATAATGACTGGTTATGTGGTTGTGACGAAAGAAATTCTTCATTTTGATTTCTATTTTTATTGTTCCATTGGAGGGGAGGACCCCTGTACAAAATTTGGAATGAAAGATATTAATCATCTAGCCGAAAAAATAAGAAATCATCAGGCGTCAAGTGTACATATAAAGAATGCTTTTCAGTTTTATCTTTTTGGTACGTATAGGATAGCAGTTGGACAGTGAATATAGACGAAATATTGTATTACACAACGAAAGAGTACGCAATAATCGGTACGTCTTAAATACAATAATAAACTGTATCCGCTTCTGTAGAGCTTTTGAATTACCTTTGCGAGGTCATGGTGAGACTGAATTGTCATAAGATCCTGGTGTATTTCGAGGCTTAATTGGTTCCAGTTCTGAGCTTGACACAGCAATGAAAAATTATTTAGAGTAAGCAAATGTATTTAAGGGGACCTCAAAAACCATTCAAAGTGAACTTTTAAATATAATGTTAAAAATATGCCATGAAGAAATAACGAGTAAGATACAAGAAGCGGATTATTTGGCCGTAGTTGCTGATGAGACCACTGAAGTTCCTAATGTTTTTCAAATGGCATAGTTTATCGTTATATAATAACAGGTAAACAGGTTGAATTATTCTGCGGTTTCATCGCTCTTCCTAAACATGATGCTCAGTCGCTTGCATCATGCTTGTTAGATGAACTGTTTCAAAACAACTTACTTGGAATTTCCCACAAACAAACTGCTCAAACAATTGGAAAACAGTAACTTTGTATTTTTTTTCCATAGGGCAGCACTATGTATGATGCACATATGTAGTTAGTAGGTCTGCCTCCTGTTTAATGTGTTATTTTAACCCCCCCCCCCACTTAGCCGACTACTGCAACCACCAAAATTTGGAACCACCAGCCGCCACTGCTTTACACTATGCTTCAGCCATATCAGCTGATTTATTTAATTCCGCATAGAAGGAATTGTTTGCTTATATCCATTACATCCACTAGTTGGCCGTGAACCGAGACCTACGAAAAATACAGGCCATGGCGCGTATGACGATTTTTGAAGTCACGTGATGTTAGGAATCGAACAGTTCCAGTATTATTCTATGTACTCGCGTAATTAACGCGCCTTATTTGACCAAATTTACTTAAATTTTTTTTTAATGAAACATGCAATAAACATATAATGAAGCATATATAATCCACATATTTTTTAAAATATCAAGAAGGATAAATAGCACATTTATTTAACAAAGTATATAGTTATTTAGTCTTTCAGTTTTTTTTACCTTCCTTTTTTTCTATTTTTCCTTTTGAAAAAGGCTGACAATCATTATATTTTTTAGCAAAACTATTTAACCTTATTTTACATGCTGTAAAACGTGTATTTACAACTCTGTTACATAGATTTATATCCACAGGATTTATATACATACTGTTAACCCTTACTTTCTTAATTTTAACGTTCTCTCTTTAAAGTGTTTATATTCCACAGAAAGGTATTATTAGTCTTCAAAGACAAACTGGAAGCCTATCTGATGTACGTTTTTAATTGATTTTAATTAAATTAGTGAATTACACCTATTATTTTCCCATTAGTTTTAGATTTATTGGTACAATATCCATTATAACACGAGAAAAACATTTCTCTAAGAAAACGATGTGTGGTTGAACCCCCCCCCCCGAAATGAAATCATAGGTTAGCCCCTTGCCTTTTACTCTATGCATCTTACTCAGTTCTGTAAGAGTACTGCAGTGTTTGATTATGTGTTTCACTCCGCCACAAGTGGAGACGGGTCGTTCTTCTTGTCCTTGTAGGAGATACGAACACGTCAAAGTTCGTGTGTCCAATTCGCAGTCTGGTGATACAAACTTGTTCAACATGATTGCGTTCACCTCCTGTTTGCCATTTACGAACGCTATGCTTCACGGCACAAAGTTTGCTCTGCCGCACATTTATAATGGTGACTGTGGCAGCTTGTTTCGCGTCGTCAGGTCGCATCGATTGGTGGGCTGTCCGCAACATTACTCGCTACAGTGTCAGTTTCTTCGTTACCTTCAATACCTACACCAAGGTCTTCTAATGCATGACATCACGCCATTATCTGCTGTAATAATGGATCCATTATGCCCGGATTGTCCAAATAGTTAGAAAACTCACTGAAGCCGTACAGGTAACAAATTTCCTCTCACCTCAGTGTTCACAGAAACGAAGAGCCTGCCACACCGCATACAGTTCGGCAGTGTATACACTTGCCACCTTGGCCAGTATCCAGGAGTGGGAGGCTCCCTCGATGACAAACGCACTACCCACTCCGCTCTCCGTCTTCGACCCATCAGTGTACATAATGATGTGTTCTTCGACGTATTCCTCAATGACTGATCTAAACAGGAGTTTCAATTCAGTTGGGTGGCACGATTTCTTTCTTGTACTGGCGACATCCAGCCAGCAGTTGGTTTGCGAAGCAGCCAGAGGGGCACTTCGCACGGAGGGCACCTTGGACCATCGGCACCTGTATGTTGTAGCGCTAGGACATTTCGAGTGCACGAATGCCGGGTGTTCTGGTAAACGTAGAACGGCGGTCGTACATTCTAGCAAGTCTGTTGTCCACCAGCAACACGTGGTTTTTGTGGCTCGGTAGTGCTAATATTTTCGTCACATATCTCAGAACAGCAGTTGACGTAGCAAATGTAGAACGTCATTCATGCTTAACAATATAAGCTTTGTGCACAGCTAGTACGGAACGCCCCTGGGGTGTAGCGCACCTCTGGGTTGTGAATAGAGTCTAGCTTTTTCAAGCACGACCTCCTGGTTGAAGAGTACACCGCGCATCCGTAATACATTCTGGTTACAACCAGCGCGGTGTACAGACGCAATGAAACTTCTCTATTTGCTCCCCAAGTCATATGGGAGATGTACCTGATTGTGTTTAACGAGGACTTGCACCTCTCAGTCAGGTCGTCCATACGCGCATTCCATGTCAACTGTCTGTGGAAACTTAGGCCCAGAAATCTGATTACGGGCCTATAGTGCAGCCACACACCGTTTATAGTTAACGTCGGGTCCGGGTGTCTTTTGTCGCTTTCGACAGAAGTGGACACAGGTCATCTTTGTTGCCAAGAAAGATAAGCCTATGTTGTTAGCATTTTCTACCAATGTGTCTATAGCGCATTGCATTTTATGCTTGCTCATCGCCGTTTTTTTGGCCGAGTAGAATAGAGGAATATCGTGAACGTACGAACTCTTCCCAACTGACGTTTCGATAGTAACGTCCCGTTGACCCCGTTTCCAAAAGATCCCGTTGATAGCGATAGTAAAAAGCGTGTCGTTCAACGGAGATACATGCGGAACTCCATTTCCAGCTCGTGTGGGGCTGATAGTGATTGTCTGATCCGAACACGGAAAGTCCTGTCTCTGAGGAAACTGGAGATAAATTAAGGTAGGTTGCCTCTGAACCGGCAATCAATTAGTTGTTGCATGATATTGTATCTCTACGTTTTGTCAAAATCCAAATCGAAGAAACTGCAACCATATGTTTGCCTTCGATGGAACGGTTTTGAACTGCGTTTTCCAGATAAACCAGTCGATCATAGTAGAATAGAGTCTCCGCTACCCACACTAATGTGCGGGAGAAGGCAGGTGAGCCGGCTGTTTACCATCCTCTTCAATAACGTTTCTATACAGCACGTCAATTTTACTGAACGATAGTTTTCTGCTTTGAGGGAATGCTTTCCGGTCGTCACGGGATGACGATCGCCTCCTTCCATGGTTTTGGGTACCCCCTTGCATCCATGTGGTGTAATAGAGTGCCAGTAGTGGTGCCATTATACGTCCGGCAGTTGACGTACAGCGGATTGTAATTCCCTCATCGTGAAAGGCACGTTATAGGTCCTGTATCCTTCACATTCGAAGTCAAGGTTGTGTTCGACTTCATCTTTATTTGAAAGGAAATTGAGAGGATCACTTTTTGTACTACTGATATCGGCGTATCTCGCAGCCCAGGTGCCAGCAATTTCATTGGAAATCAGTTCAACACCGTGCTCTATGTATGAGACAGGTTTGACTCTGATGTGCCAGCGATGGTCTGATCTTCTTCCATACTTCTGTCACTGGGGTCGACCGTATTATGGTCGAGCTGTAGGTTTCCCAGGTCTATGGTTTTGCAGCAAGTGTTGTTCTACGAGCGGCGGCTCGAAGTAGCTTAAAAGCGATACGATTATCTTCGGTCGGCGCTCGTTTATACCTGTTTAGAGCTCGTCGCTTCTATCTTATTATGTCTTTCACAGCGTTGTTCCATCACGGTACCGATGGTCTGAATGAACGACCACCGTCTCGTGGGATATGCTCCGTAACCGTCTTCTATATTTCCACAGACATCCGTAGGTATACAAGCAGTCTTGAAGCCTATCCAATCACCACAGTCCACGCACCATTTTTATGGCGTGCGTATAGTTCTCTTTAGCGTTCGCGTTGTTATCAGAACAGGAAAGTGGTCGCTCCCGTGAAGGTCTGATAGCACTCTCTACGACAGACATGAAGCAAGAATCGGGGTACGGATGGAAATATCAATAGCCGAGAAAGTACCACTTCCAACGTTGAAATGTGTTTAAAAAGACAAGCGCGTTGTTAAGCAATAGATCATCAGTTCTTAATCCAGCGCTGTTTGTCCTATGACAACACCAAGTGGGACTATGGGCGTTGAAGTCTCTTCAACAAGGAGTAATGGAGATGGTAGATTCTCAGCCAGATCCTGTAGATCTTTTTCTCGGCACTCAGAATTTGGTAAGTATAAGCAGCCAGCAGATCTTCATCTTCAGTGACTATAATAAACTGATTGCTACTGGTTGTAGAGGCGTAGCGAGCGGAGTACGTATAGAGGGGTATGTGTTGCTACGAAATATAGGAACACCTCCCCTAGCTCTGACGTTTGGAGTCACATCTCAGCGGAAGAGCTCATATCTCCTTATACTGAAAAGTTCTTGCGGCCTCAAATGTGTGTCTGACGACATTGGTGTATGCCTAGCCAGTAGCATTTTCGTTTCGCAATAATGCGAAGTTCAATCGTTGATATTCCACTGATGGATGTTCTCCATATTGGATGTTGAAGAATCAGTCGCTACGGACCTTTCTTATTTCCTTTGCTTCCTTTTCGGTCAGCCTTTCTTCTTCTTCTGTTGTACATTGCTGAGTTCCGCCAGATCACCGAGGTAGTAGAGATCGTTGGCGTCGGCAATCGAGCTGAACTCCGATTCGGAGCTCACCTCATGGTCATCGGGGACAGGTCTTGTCCCCATTGTCTCTTTAAAATGTCTTCTCTTATGTATTTGGAAGGACAGGACGATGGGTGGTGGTATCCCCTCGTCGTCTCAACTCCCCTCTGGAGGGGGCTGCAGGTGCAGCTACAATGTTTACGCCTGTCCTTCTTGGTAGAAGAAGTATAGGTTTGCTGGTAGACCCGTTAACATTATCCCCTTCAGCCGCACTGTCTTTATGGAGTTTTGGGTTTTCTGCATATTTCAGAAAAGTAAGACTCGAGAAACTGGGTTGCCGCAGGTAATATCTCTCTTACAATAGGGTCTTGTGACACTGTTAATTTTACAGCCTGTGCATAACTGATTTTGCCCTCTTTGGCTGGGCATACGAGTTTCTGTGTATCAACGTAGCATAAATTTTTCAGGGTAAGTACTTCCTGAATATCTACTCTTGCTTATAAACGGGGTAATTTCGGGATCTAGATGAGAATGTTGACCACCGGAATTGACACATTTCATTGGTTCAACACAAAGATCGTCACCATGAGCCGACTGTACTTCCAGCAGAAGAATCTCTTGACCCGAGCACGTCTTGATTCAGTCTTTGGTCCGAAGCTATTCAGAATATGCTTCAGTCATATGGAACAGGAACCGGGAGTACACAGCTAACAACATTGAGGGAGTTCAGAGAAGCTTCTTGCACTGTATGACAAATAGATTCAACTTATTGGATCGTAATGTGGAGGTTTTGAAAGCTCTTGGTCTTCTTTCACTCTTGACTAGAACACATACAGATCTGCTCTTTTTCGTCGAGTTCTTCTTGGACTTAGTGGATTGTCCATCACCATTGGTTTGAAGGTCCCTACCTATACACTTTGTGTAAGTTCCAGTTTATTGGTGGCCATGCAGGATCATGTAGTCCACTTGTGAGATGCATTGTAGTTGGCAACCTACTTGGAAAAATCAGGGATGGAATTTTCTGATTGGACTTGTTTGTGGCGTAACTTGTTAGAGGCGTAATACTTAGAATTTACTGTCTTCTAATTTTTCTTGTCACTGACGGCTTCTTACTTAACACAATAAATACCTCAGATTTATGTATTTTTCAAGTGTGTCATACTAAGGTTCTATGAACCTCTCTACCACACTTGCCCCTGTTCCTCTACTGGGGTGTTATACTATCCCATTGGGTGGATCGGCAGGATATAGGTGTGTGTGGGAGCCCTGCACGCAAACAAAGAATTATTATTACTATTATTGTAGTATTACATTAATGTCATTGTCAGACCACTTTGTTTCCTGAGTAAGGAAGAATGGTTCTCTCCCCGAATTACCACCACAACACACACACACAAAGCTTACACACTACAGAACACAAGAAACATTATTAAAACGTTCTGTAACTATTGTGTATTCTTTGAGAATACCTGACTAAAACGATTGTCATGGTGTTATTGTATAATAACGAATAAGTACTGAAACGTTTGCCAAGTATTGTACGTGTTTTAATTATTGTCGTAACATTAAATAAAAAATTACAACGAATGATTATATTGTGTTATATTGTGATATGAAAATGCATACTGTATTTTGAAATACATACTGTGGTTACAGTATAAATACAAAACACAAAAGTATATTACGAGTAAAATATTACGGTAAAATTATAATTAACGAAAAAAGGCCAAATCGCAAAAATACATTTAAAATAATCGACAAAAATACAAAAATTACACGCACTATTCCTTAATTCTTATAACGTTAGGCCTTGAGCGTGAAACTTGGTTTGTATGAAAATTTATCACTGGTCTAAGTGCGTGAGGATACCGTATTACAAGGAACTCATGAAACTCACTTCAGAAAATTTAGTCTGCCAATTTTCCCATCTCTTAACTGTTTCAGTTTGTTTTCAGTAAATAACTGGTGTTCCGTCGGCTATCCTTGTATTTGCTTTGAACATGGTAATTTCTAACGCTGTTTCTAAGGATGTACGTGTTAGTCTGGACAGAAACGAACGTGTTAGTCAACAAGAACGAACCTGTTTGAATGAGGCGATGGACATGTCAAGTTACATTCCTCTACTTATTCTATAAGGAAATAGGCGAATCGCCTGTACCGATCCGAAAGGAAATACACAATTACACCAACGCTTCCGAGGTTTTCCTATACTTCTTTGTACAATAATCCTATATTGCCAAACTTCCTTAGGCAACCTGCCATCCGGGATCCTCTAAGGACGTTACCAGCGTTCTGTAGAGCAAGACCAGTGCTACCTTTGAGCCTCTGGTGTTGGTTCGTACTGATACCCACGTTCTAGGTTCTTCCGCCCCTAGTACCGTTGGAAAACCTTGCTCTTCCTCGTCTAGCACTGTTGACCGTTTGCAACATTTAACACTGGCCGGGCCCTTACCTGGTAGCATGACAGAAAAATAAGAGTACAAGTATAACAGATTATGGTTGAATTATGAAAAATGAGACTCCTTAGCCCTTGACACCTAATACCGTTAAGGTCTAAAAGACCAAGAGTTGGTCAAAAGAGACAAGGTAGGAAAGATTCCACCCAAGACAGGTTGATGCAAGGTGAGAATCCTTATTCTTATTATTTACATCGGTGTGCGAAACCCGTATCCACCAGGTGTGGACCCTTGATGTGGACGAGTTACACTAAAAATGGAAACTCTCGCACAGATTTTTAGTCGGATGATTCTGCTGCCGAATTTTCGAAGGCCACACATCTTTCTCCTCTTCATCAATACACGTATACGTTAGATAATCTGCCAAGCTGACTGGTTTTGTATTGGCCAGTTGAGTCTCATCAAATCGCAAAACGCGTCGGATACTTCTTCGGGTTTCAAGTAAGCAAGCCCGAAACAGTAGCATAGCTTACATAGCTTACTTTTCCATTCTTTGAGTTACCATCCTTGCACGGGGAAGGAAAACTATGTTTTTAATCTTTCTCCGTCTAATAAAGAACCGGGGAAGTCAGTGACTGCATTAAACATTAACTTCATAACTTCATAATAGACTGTGTATAAAAATCACAGTTAGAGAACCTGCCTTAAAGCAGAACACTTGTTGATAATAACAATAACGATAAACACAGTCGTCGCCCTCGTGGTGATAGAGAATTTAGAAAAGCGTTTTTCCGTAGCGAAATCAACTAAAACGTTTACTGAGAATGAGGTGTCACTTTCTTTAGGATGTTTACTGAGAATGAGGTGTCACTTTCCTTAGGAAGTTTTTACATTTTTCTTGGTGTTACTTCCGACCCTTCTGCCTAACTGGGGCACAGCGCAAGTAATGTGTGAGATCAACACATCCTCAAATTGAGCATGCTAAACGGATGCGGAGCGATTGATCACTAGCAGATAAGTTGACGTATTATTATTTGTAGTTCCATGCCTTGCTGCTATCCTTCTGTTATGTCCCACTATGCGTTGCATGTTGATTCCTATTTACTTGTACAATCAATTTACAACACACAAGTGTTTCAGTTTTGTTGACGTTTATTGTCTTGGCTGTGTTTGTAAGCCATATAGTCAATAAAATACAAGTGAACAGTCATCATTATTTGTATGATAACTCGTAAGTCACCTTTGCAGTCATTTGAAAATTAAGCTTCAAAATTCCATAATTATTTTATTTTAGTGTTACCAGGCAGTATGCTTACATTTTAGAAAAAAGTTAAGAATTTTAAAGTAAAAATAATAGGTAAATTTAGTAACCATTAAGGGATTAAAAATAGGTCAGAAGAGCTGAATCAGGCTGCTATGGATTTGCTAAAAATGTATGTCCACTCTGTGTGATCGCCACTCTACACGCACGCGCGAGCACAAACACAAACACATACACACACATACATACACACACGTGAGCAAGCATGTTTGTAAGCGTGTATATAAACATACATGGAAGAAGTTTTGTTATTATCTCGTTTCCTAGAGCTAGACTAAAGAATGACTAGGAAGAATTAAACAAAAACCGACTATAGAATGAATGCAGCTTAGTAAGACTGTGACAAATATATTTCTCTCATAAATTGTTTATGACAATTATATTGAATTTCCCATAAAAATGGGCTTTGTAAATATACAACACAAAGAGTATCTGTTTGTGTTGTAGCGTGACAGATAAACACAAAAATAAATGGCATTGATCAATAAAGTAATATAATATAATAACATTAAATCCGAAGAAAACATTATAATATAAAGAATTTATTCAGAGCAACCGTGCAGAACAATCATTGTTATTAAAAGTTTAAGTTCGCATAAAAGAAATGTTACTAGTGATGAATCATAAAAACCAGTTTGATAACTCAAGGCAAAGATATAACCCAGGTAGGTAAGGAGTATATAAGAAGCAACCCAGAGTATTACTAAACCCACAACGAAGATGAGGAATAAATAAAAAAAGGAACCCAGAACAAGGCAAGATCCACCATAAAAGGTGATACATTTAAAGAAACCAGAAGAGTAGATGAAGAAGTAACCCCAAGAAACCCGATGACATCCAGAAGAAGATGAAGAACATACAATTCCAAGAAGCCAGAAGAAAAGAAGACATCATTGAAGAAACAAGAAGAAGACAGCATCCAGAAGAAGAAGGAATGCTCTTATAAAAAACACCCATATCCCAAAATAAATAAAAACCATAATAATAAAAAGTATAACGAAATATTCATGAACAGAAACCATATGTATAATAAAATTAAGAATAAAAGTGTATAGAGTAAGAGTTGACAGTGGACCAAGGTGAAACAATAATATAATACCCACAGAACAAATCTTCATTGTAACCCACAAACAAATCTCTTGGCAATACGAATTTTAATTTTAATGGCAATACGAACGGTAATAGGAAAAGTAACACCTATCCTAATAACCGGAACAATTATTATCAGCCCCCTAACAGCCCGTATAGTCAGAGAAATCCCTACCCTGGCAATAATGATAGACATTACCAACCAAATAGGAATTATAATAACAATAATTATAATAATAATAATAATAATAGAGTGTCACGCCCGAGGGTTAATTTTATAAGAGCGGAAGATCGCGGTCCGAGGAGGTACTACCAACAACGGAGGAACAGTTTCCACGGTGGAGATCGAAGATGGAGAAGTGCGGAACGGGACGGTCCACGCCACGAACAAGGAAGAAGAAGTACCAGCCTGGAGGATTTGGCCGACAACAAAACAGGGAAATAACCCTCGAACCGGGTACAGAGCGGCAGGAAACAACACAGAGTTTCCAGAACGATGCCTCGGTCAATCCGAGTCCAAACGATGACCGCAATACTTTAAACGGGAGGAGGCAGTAATTAACGATTACGACCCGTTGCTGCTTCTACTTCCTGGGTTAAATAAAGATGAGTTGCAACAAGCAACCAATGCAAAGAACATCACAATAATTAGTAACCATTATTTGAAAGATATAAGAACCGAACTTTTAGAGGAGAACGAAAAGAGCCTCAATAATAATAATAACGAAATATTATATATAACAGCGGAGGTAGAAGGAATTCCCGCAAAAATCATGATTGACACCGGTGCAAATATTTCCATTATAAATGCCAATGAACTGGAAAGAATCCAGAGAGAATGTGGGAAAACTTTGCCGATGTTACCAGTGAATAACATTGTATTAATAGGTGCAACTGGCCGCCAGAACAAAACCATTAGGAAGCAAGTTTCCTTAAGTGTCGTTAGCCGTGATATAGCTTTAGACATGGAATTTTTGATCGCCACCGGATTACCATTTGATATACTGGTAGGTTGCGATATTCTAAGAAGGTACTCCGCCATTATCGACCTTAACCTAGAGAGAGTATCACTTTTCCCAGACGGAATCACATGGACCGCAACTTTGGTAGGAGGCGCAAATATACTTCCCAGCCCAATACACCAACAACTTCGTAAAATAAATCCATCTCGTTTCTACGTAGGTGCAAATTGAGTCACGGCCGATTGGCTAGATGGGTACTCGCCCTACAAGAATATGATTTAAAATGGGAGTATATTCCGGGAAAAAAGAATGTGGTAGCAGATGTATTATCACGGATACATTTGGAAGACCAGACCTTCGAGGGAGAGAAGGAGAGCTTGGTTAAAATTTACAACCTATTTAAAACCAGATCCGATCTACAAGCTCTATTAATAAACATCCGTATACACCAACAGTCTGACCCTAAACTGAAAAACATAATCAGTCGATTGGAAGCCGACGATGACACCATTTCCAAATACTACCATCTAAACAAAGGAATATTATTCGTAAAAACGGCCTTGGATGAAGAGACATGGAAGGTGATAATTCCACACCAAATCGAAAAGGAAGTCATCATAGATTATCATATCAGGTATGGCTATATGGGAGCGCTAAAAGTGGTACAGGCTTTAGAAGAAAACTGCAAAATAAAGGATATCAACCGAAAGGTGAGAAATTACCTAAAGTCTTGCAATATTTGTCAGTGTGTAAAGATAAACAATGAAAAGAAAGAGGGTATAATGATACCTATCACCTCAAATACAAAACTAGAAAAAGTGTTCCTAGATATCTGCGGGCCATTTCCCCGTAGCTGCGGTCGACACAGGTATAAGTACCTAATAATAATCATGGACCATTATACGAAGTACATAAAGCTATATCCGGTTAATCGGGCAACAACAGCGAAAGTTCTTGCGGTAATAGTAGACTTGTATGTGCCAGAGATCGGTAGACCATCTTCGATTATTACCGACCATGGTACTCAATTTAAGGGGAGGAGATGGCCAGACACATTATTATCACTTGGGATCAAAACCTATAAGACGTCAGTCTACCACCCAAGTAGTAATCCGGCTGAGAGGGTACTGAGAGAAGTGGGTAGGATCTTGCGGACGTACTGTCACAACCAACAGAAAAAGTGTCAAGAGTACTTAGCAGCAACAGAGAAATTCCTAAATTTCGCCCACCATCCAGCTATAGGAATTACCCCTTACTCCGCCATGTACGAGCAGCCAACTCCCCGAGAAATTGAGAGTTTCCACCAAACAATGATCGTAAGTTTGACCAGTTGATTCTATAACAAGGTGGCTGAAGACCAAGAGAAACGGCAAGCCAAATATCAAAAGGCAATAGGGCATATAATAACATACAAAGAGGGTGAGAAAGTTCTATTAAAAAATCGGGAACTGCCCAGCACCCTAGAAGGGATAACCAAAAAGTTATTATTGCTCTATACTGGACCATATGTTGTGGTAAAGGATAATCATAATAATACTTATGAACTGAGAGAAATAGTTTCCGGAAGAGTTAAAGGTGTGTACAATCAAGCATCTATGAAAAAGTACTATGAAGAATAAGTTTAGAATTTTGAATAAATACTAAAAAAATTCTAAAATAATTGTAAGAACATCTTACTACCAAATATTTTTGAGAAAGAACTTTATGGCAAATTAAAAGAAAGGAATTTTGAATTTAACACAAAAAATTGTGAAACAATTGTAAGAACATCTTACTACCAAATATTTTGAGAGAAAACACTTTATGACAAAATAAAAGAAAGGAATTTTGGATTAAAAAAAATTCTAAAATGAAGTAAGACCAACTTACTATAACTAATTTTGTGAAAAAACTTTATGGTAATTAATTAAGAAGAATTTGAATTTAGAGAAATACCAACAAATTCAAAAGATAAATGTAAGATCACCTTACTAAACACAATTTTGAAGAGAAACCATTTGGAATAATTAAAAAGGAAGAATTAGAATTTAGAATTATATAAAACAAAAATATTAAAAATTAAGTAAGCACATATTACTAGAAACAATTTTGAAGGAAACAATTTTGGAAATAAATGAATTAAACTGAATTTGAATTCTGATAAAACGTCACAACTTGAAAACAAATTAAGATCAACTTATTACAAATGATTTATGAGAAATGTTATGGAAATAGATGAAAAGAAGAGTTTGAATTTTGCATAAAACTAACAAAGTTCTAAAAATAAATATGTGCCATTTATAATTAAATTTAGAAGAAAATAATATGATTAATTCAGAAAAAAGAATTAAATAATCCAGAATAAATGTGAATATCTAGCATTTGAAGGAGTAGAGAAGAAAAACAAAAAAAAGAGTGTGATATACAAGAGAAGGCAATAATTTGGAAACAAAGAGAAGAAACTGTTATTATAATCAAATTATAAAAAATCCAAAAAAGAAAAATAATAAAATAATGATGAGAACAACCTATGACTAATTACTTATGAAACGATAATGGAAACAGTTAATCAAGAAAAAGGAATACGATATTACTCAGTTCTGAAGAAGCAAAGAGGAACAACTCATACCAAACATATGGAGAAGATGATTTTGAACCAATAATAATAATAATAAGACCTATATGAAATGCAAAGAGAAGAAGTACCACATGAAATATAATATAAATGAATTAATGTTAATGAAGGCAAAGGCGGATTAATAACTTTCTAAGAGAAAGGAAAGAACAAAATGTTTAAATAATATGATCAAAATAACAACCAGAATGTCTAATATAAAGATACAAATTTAAAAATTAAATATAATAAAATCAGGCCATTCAAATAATGAATAAGAAAATACTATATATAAAGACCATGCTAACACTGTAATTAACCAGAAGGAAGTATAAAGAGAATTCAGATGGAGAAGGAAAAGAGTTACACTATAACTAGTAACAAGAATTATTAAGAGAAGTTTTCAACCATAATTAAAATAAATATATCAGACAAGTTAAGAGTTCAGAAATATATATATATATGTATATATATATAATGAGTATAATAAGAATTAAGAAGATTTATTAAGATAGAAAATGTGAGATAATCTGAGAAACTACGAAGTGAAGAATCCAAAGATATTTTTATTAGGGTCCGATGCATCTAGGTGTCAAATGGGTTAGCCCGTCCTGCGCTTACTAGCAATTATTAATTCAGATTTGTCAAAAAAAAATATTTTTATTAGTCGAAAATGAGACTACTTTTTATTTTATTTTATTCGATGACTGACTGAAGATAATTCCAGCAGCATTATGTTTTTTGAGCAGAGATGAATGTGCCTCTGGACTCAAATTGTAGAAGTGGTGTATGGCCAGCAGAGTTGTGTAGCCTACCGTGCCCCTCTGAACTGCCCCAGCCCACGTGATAGGGAATGTTAGGGAATTAATATCCCAAGGATGCAACACGAAGTTTATAAAGAAAGAAAATGTATAACAATAAGAATAATATATATCAGAAGACACTAACTATCCAAGAAGCATCAAAAGTCAAATAAGTAACTATATATATAAAATTTATTAAACTCAAATATAAAAAGTCGATATAGAAATGGAGAGGAAAATGAAATATAAAAAATAATGAAATTATCATAAGAAATTATTTCATCATAAACATGTCTGAAATAATTACTTCTGGAGGAGAGCAATCTGTAGCGTGACAGATAAACACATAAAAATGAATGGCATTGATCAATAAAGTAATATAATATAATAACATTAAATCCGAAGAAAGCATTATAATATAAAGAATTAATTCAGAGCAACCGTGCAGAACAATCATTGTTATTAAAAGTTTAAGTTCGCATAAAAGAAATGTTACTAGTGATGAATCATAAAAACCAGTTTGATAACTCAAGGAAAAGATATAACCCAGGAAGGTAAGGAGTATATAAGGTAGCAACCCAGAGTATTACTAAACCCACAACGAAGAAGAGGAATAAATAAAAAAAGGAACCCAGAACAAGGCAAGATCCACCATAAAAGGTGATACATTTAAAGAAACCAGAAGAGTAGATGAAGAAGTAACCCCAAGAAACCCGATGACATCCAGAAGAAGATGAAGAACATACAATTCCAAGAAGCCAGAAGAAAAGAAGACATCATTGAAGAAACAAGAAGAAGACAGCATCCAGAAGAAGAAGGAATGCTCTTATAAAAAACACCCATATCCCAAAATAAATAAAAACCATAATAATAAAAAGTATAACGAAATATTCATGAACAGAAACCATATGTATAATAAAATTAAGAATAAAAGTGTATAGAGTAAGAGTTGACAGTGGACCAAGGTGAAACAATAATATAATACCCACAGAACAAATCTTCATTGTAACCCACAAACAAATCTCTTGATGTTAATAAGACTAAACAACCATTTAGAAATAGCATCAAGGAGTGTAAAGTGAACCAGTGCTAGTTTGTGTATTGTAAAAAATAAACCTTATGTTTCAACCTTGGCATCCACAAACTGTGTAAATAATGAAAAATACAACTTTGAGTGACTTATGATTTGTACAGAGTGAATATAATATACATGTAATAATATAGAGCTGTCAATCTGTTTGAAATGACATTTATGTAAATGATGAGTGAAAACAGAAGCAGACACAAAGAGACAGGGTACAATTACCCTAAACCATATTAAAAACAGTTTAAAAACTGATAATTAAACTTAATATAAGAACTAGTGAATAAGAATATAGAAATAAGGGTTTGTTTATATAGAATAGGATATTTTAAAAATGTATTAGTAATAAGGACATTTAATAAGTTTAGAACCACTAACATCCTAATTGTAAAAATATTTATTACTTGTCTTAATGGAAATAATTGAATAGGATGTTAGCATGGGAAAAAACATTCTTTATAAATAATATTTCTGTTTTAGTATTCAGTTTTGATTATAAAAAAAATGTCTAATTAGTTGAAGACAACCATTATTATTTAAAAATATTTCTTATCTGTTTATAGTATTGAGACAGATACTAATTGTTATTATGTTTAATAGAAAAAATGTTTAATTTATATTACATGTTAAAAAGTCAGAGAGGGTATAATTCAATATATAATGTTTATATAAAAATTTGTATGAAAAAATTGTTAGGAAGCTAGGCAAAATGATGAAAACTAAACCTCATCAAAACTGAGAAACTAAGTACTTAAATACATTTGAACTGAAGGGATTTAGATAACATAAACCAGAAACAGAGTCATATAACTAGAAATATAACTTGAAAAGATTTTATAAAATTATAGCCAGGATTATTAATAAAAATGGAAATGACAGAACTCAAAAATTTGGAGAGGGGAGTCATATATTCCAACATAATATTTTAAAACTTAACCAATTCATATATTTGCAAGAAATTAAGGGAATATAAACCTTTTATTACAATATGAGATTTAATAATCATAAATATAACTTGAAAATGGCAGAATTTGCATAATGACAGGAAGCTGATTTTGAAAATTTACAAGATACAAAATGAAGGTAAAATTACCAATTTTAGATAAAAAAACTTAATAAAACGGCATTATTCGATATCAAAATACGCCGAATGAACTGAAGGATAAAATTAAGTAACAACTAGCTAATACATTTGAATAATAACCAAAGTTTAAGCAGTTATATAATGTAACTTTAATACATGCACAGGATGCAAAATAAAATTCGAACAATGTAAAGAATAATGTTGCTTTGGCTAAGGTTTTAGTCGAAAGTGAAGGAAGTAGAGAGTTGATTATTGAACGTTGTACGGGACACTTGACACGAGCAATTAAAACAATTTAACCTAGTTTCGAGTACCGTAATGGCGAGCAATTGTATGATACGAATTTGAAAATCGCGAGTGACGACAAAAAACATTTCACAACTTCGACACAGTGACCTAAACACTTACAAAAGACTAACTAACATTGTATAGCACCAAAACGACAGTGAAATAACATTTGAAACACCATAAAACAGTATATAACTTAACCATTAAAAGTGCCTGATCGACAAAAAGTGAACTGACTTATAAATACACCACTTTTCAAAATACAACACCGAAACTTAACCAGAGACACTACACCAGCATCAGAAGGAAGATTTGCAGACACCAGGACGTGAATTCGGCAAGAAAACATCTTTATTGGGACGCCAAAACTACGAAGGGACGATTGACAACCTCGACGGCAGCCATTACAGATTCATCAACGCTCAACTGAACACGGCCATCTAGTTTGTCGGCGACACGGTTCGCAACATATTTCTTTATTTTACTCTTTTTATTGATTATATGTACTTTTAGTATTAAGAATTATCTTGTAACGTTATACTTTTTAATCTTTGCCCGATTTCTCTGACTTTTCCAATAAATAGCTGTTAAAAGAACCTTTTGTAATTTATATAATAATTTGTAATAACATCGATACCCTGAGAATCGATTTAAAAATCGACAAGAGTCTTTATAAACTGTTAATAAAATAATTTATACTTTTCATCTTAAAACAGTTCTTTCTTTTCTAAACATAGCAATCTGGACATACTATAATTTAAACAACATCTACTACGAGAATTTCACCACAAGAAGGAAGATAACCTCCAAAACTAAAAGTAAAGAAGGATCGATTGTATTTGGAGACAATCCTATAAGTGGTTGGAGTTTCTTCAAAAATACAGAAAAGCTAATAAAATTTTGTAAACAAGTGAGAAACGTTTCGGAATTTCACGAAACTCAATTAATTAATTGTTTTTAATTAATTAATCAATAAAAGAAGAAAATTTTTTTTTAATTATAAAATTTTTTTCTTTAAAACAAACAATTTTATTTTTCTTCCACGAACACATATTGAAATATTTTGTAACAACACCAATACCACTTTAACACGATTCCACAGGTTTCGTTACAATTGGATAGCCCAAACAGTGGGGCTTAAACTAAGTGAAAAGGAAGAAGACCAGAACGGATTTAAGAATTTGTAACCAACACACACCTATTGATACGATTAGTTACAAATTGGCGCCCAACATGGGGCTTTAATTAGCGATTGAAAGGCCACTACAATCTGCCCAATCACTAATTGGAGTTTGGCAGCAGCTATAAAGCCAGAGAGAGGGAAAAATGCAACGACGTGCAACCTCAAAGAAACGGACGGCGGAGGCCGAAAAGGAAATCGAAATGGACATGGAAAATAAAGAGGTGACGCCAGTAGAATATGTGGAAAGGTCATTGCCACCGGTATTGTCAAAACAACCTACACAACCAGAGGAACAACATGAGTTGCCCACACAAACAGGGGAAATCAATGTCCGGAAGGAACAATTGGAAAAGCCGACACGAACGGAGGTTGGGAGTATACAAGAGATGATCAGAACAATGATGGAACAAATGAGTAAGGAAAGGAAGGAAGACAAACAATCCTTGAAAGAAGATTTGAGTGGAATAAATAAGAACATGGAAGATTTGAAGGAAGACAACCAGTCATTAAATAAAAAGTTAGAAGAATTGAAGGAAGACAACCAATCTTCTAAGGAAGAATTGATTAACAAAATTGAGAATACCAATAAGAGAATTCAAGAAAATAGGAAAAAAATGGAAAGTGACAACCGACAATTGAAGGAAGATTTGAAGGAAGATAACAAGAAGTTGGAAGAGAAGATGGGGGAGAAATTGGAAGAATTGAGAGAGGACAACCAAATGTTAAGAGAAGAATTAAGGGAGGTCAATCAGGAGAATCTGGACAAACTTGACGAAAGAATGGAATTGTTAAGAGAAGAACTGAACAAGGAAATCAACGTTAACAAGAAAGCGATGAATAAAAAGTTGGAAGAAGAAAACATAATGATAAATCAACAGATCCGAGAAATTGACGGAAAATGCAACCAGACCGAAAAGGAAGTACAAGAATTTAAGGAAGTAGTAAACATCAAGTTTACGAATATAGAAGAGCATAGCCGCAGGAAAGTGGAAGAACAGTGGAAGGAGACTCAAGAAGAATTCGGGAGAGTACGGAACCAAGTCGCGGAACGGTGTGATGGGATGCAAGAGGCTATGACCAATATCACAGGTTAGGTACGGCAAAGCCAAGAAGAGATGGAAGCTTTGAGGAATAGGCCCACTCATTTCACCGGATTACCCATCAACGAAAGCCGAGAATGGCTCAACTTCCGGCAATACAAGAGAAAACCGATGGAGTTCCTGGCGAGGGTAGATGAGTACTTTGCCAAACATAGAGTAACTCAATGGAGCCATAACCGGGAGATACTGGACGAGTCATTCAGGGAGATGACTGATAATTGGTGGATGGCTAACCGTAGCGAGATTGCCGACTACCAGCAGTTCAGGAGAATGTTCAAATCAAAATACTGGTCCGAAACAACCCAGAACCTGATCCGAGATAACATTTGCAACGGACGATACAGGGCCCAAATAGGCAATAGCATGACAGCCTATTTCCTGGGGAAGGTGTGCATGGCGAAACACCTCGAGCCGGCTATACCCGAAGAGTGCCTGGTAAATAAACTCTCCTATCATTACGACGAAGATATTGTCAGGGCAAGGAGAGGTAGCCAGATCAAGACGGTACAGGCCATGACGGAATTACTGGAAGGGTACGAAAATGAAGAGTACTACCGCCAGAGCAGGAGGAGGAATGAACGACCAGAGGCGAGAACGAATCAGTACCCTAGTAACGGCAATAACCATCCCGGAAACCGAAACCAGCCCAGTAATTACGACGGCAATAATAAACCGCCGCGTAATAACCACAATTTTAATGGCAATACGAACGGTAATAGGAACAGTAACACCTATCCTAATAACCGGAACAATTATTATCAGCCCCCTAACAGCCCGTATAGTCAGAGAAATCCCTACCCTGGTAATAATGATAGACATTACCAACCTAATAGGAATTATAATAACAATAATTATAATAATAATAATAATAATAGAGTGTCACGCCCGAGGGTTAATTTTATAAGAGCGGAAGATCGCGGTCCGAGGAGGTACTACCAACAACGGAGGAACAGTTTCCACGGTGGAGATCGAAGATGGAGAAGTGCGGAACGGGACGGTCCACGCCACGAACAAGGAAGAAGAAGTACCAGCCTGGAGGATTTGGCCGACAACAAAACAGGGAAATAACCCTCGAACCGGGTACAGAGCGGCAGGAAACAACACAGAGTTTCCAGAACGATGCCTCGGTCAATCCGAGTCCAAACGATGACCGCAATACTTTAAACGGGAGGAGGCAGTAATTAACGATTACGACCCGTTGCTGCTTCTACTTCCTGGGTTAAATAAAGATGAGTTGCAACAAGCAACCAATGCAAAGAACATCACAATAATTAGTAACCATTATTTGAAAGATATAAGAACCGAACTTTTAGAGGAGAACGAAAAGAGCCTCAATAATAATAATAACGAAATATTATATATAACAGCGGAGGTAGAAGGAATTCCCGCAAAAATCATGATTGACACCGGTGCAAATATTTCCATTATAAATGCCAATGAACTGGAAAGAATCCAGAGAGAATGTGGGAAAACTTTGCCGATGTTACCAGTGAATAACATTGTATTAATAGGTGCAACTGGCCGCCAGAACAAAACCATTAGGAAGCAAGTTTCCTTAAGTGTCGTTAGCCGTGATATAGCTTTAGACATGGAATTTTTGATCGCCACCGGATTACCATTTGATATACTGGTAGGTTGCGATATTCTAAGAAGGTACTCCGCCATTATCGACCTTAACCTAGAGAGAGTATCACTTTTCCCAGACGGAATCACATGGACCGCAACTTTGGTAGGAGGCGCAAATATACTTCCCAGCCCAATACACCAACAACTTCGTAAAATAAATCCATCTCGTTTCTACGTAGGTGCAAATTGAGTCACGGCCGATTGGCTAGATGGGTACTCGCCCTACAAGAATATGATTTAAAATGGGAGTATATTCCGGGAGAAAAGAATGTGGTAGCAGATGTATTATCACGGATAAATTTGGAAGACCAGACCTTCGAGGGAGAGAAGGAGAGCTTGGTTAAAATTTACAACCTATTTAAAACCAGATCCGATCTACAAGCTCTATTAATAAACATCCGTATACACCAACAGTCTGACCCTAAACTGAAAAACATAATCAGTCGATTGGAAGCCGACGATGACACCATTTCCAAATACTACCATCTAAACAAAGGAATATTATTCGTAAAAACGGCCTTGGATGAAGAGACATGGAAGGTGATAATTCCACACCAAATCGAAAAGGAAGTCATCATAGATTATCATATCAGGTATGGCCATATGGGAGCGCTAAAAGTGGTACAGGCTTTAGAAGAAAACTGCAAAATAAAGGATATCAACCGAAAGGTGAGAAATTACCTAAAGTCTTGCAATATTTGTCAGTGTGTAAAGATAAACAATGAAAAGAAAGAGGGTATAATGATACCTATCACCTCAAATACAAAACTAGAAAAAGTGTTCCTAGATATCTGCGGGCCATTTCCCCGTAGCTGCGGTATACGTTACACAGGTATAAGTACCTAATAATAATCATGGACCATTATACGAAGTACATAAAGCTATATCCGGTTAATCGGGCAACAACAGCGAAAGTTCTTGCGGTAATAGTAGACTTGTATGTGCCAGAGATCGGTAGACCATCTTCGATTATTACCGACCATGGTACTCAATTTAAGGGGAGGAGATGGCCAGACACATTATTATCACTTGGGATCAAAACCTATAAGACGTCAGTCTACCACCCAAGTAGTAATCCGGCTGAGAGGGTACTGAGAGAAGTGGGTAGGATCTTGCGGACGTACTGTCACAACCAACAGAAAAAGTGTCAAGAGTACTTAGCAGCAACAGAGAAATTCCTAAATTTCGCCCACCATCCAGCTATAGGAATTACCCCTTACTCCGCCATGTACGAGCAGCCAACTCCCCGAGAAATTGAGAGTTTCCACCAAACAATGATCGTAAGTTTGACCAGTTGATTCTATAACAAGGTGGCTGAAGACCAAGAGAAACGGCAAGCCAAATATCAAAAGGCAATAGGGCATATAATAACATACAAAGAGGGTGAGAAAGTTCTATTAAAAAATCGGGAACTGCCCAGCACCCTGGAAGGGATAACCAAAAAGTTATTATTGCTCTATACTGGACCATATGTTGTGGTAAAGGATAATCATAATAATACTTATGAACTGAGAGAAATAGTTTCCGGAAGAGTTAAAGGTGTGTACAATCAAGCATCTATGAAAAAGTACTATGAAGAATAAGTTTAGAATTTTGAATAAATACTAAAAAAATTCTAAAATAATTGTAAGAACATCTTACTACCAAATATTTTTGAGAAAGAACTTTATGGCAAATTAAAAGAAAGGAATTTTGAATTTAACACAAAAAATTCTGAAACAATTGTAAAAACATCTTACTACCAAATATTTTGAGAGAAAAAACTTTATGACAAAATAAAAGAAAGGAATTTTGGATTAAAAAAATTCTAAAATGAAGTAAGACCAACTTACTATAACTAATTTTGTGAAAAAACTTTATGGTAATTAATTAAGAAGAATTTGAATTTAGAGAAATACCAACAAATTCAAAAGATAATTGTAAGATCACCTTACTAAACACAATTTTGAAGAGAAACCATTTGGAATAATTAAAAAGGAAGAATTAGAATTTAGAATTATATAAAACAAAAATATTAAAAATTAAGTAAGCACATCTTACTAGAAACAATGTTGAAGGAAACAATTTTGGAAATAAATGAATTAAACAGAATTTGAATTCTGATAAAACGTCACAACTTGAAAACAAATTAAGATCAACTTATTACAAATGATTTATGAGAAATATTATGGAAATAGATGAAAAGAAGAGTTTGAATTTTGCATAAAACTAACAAAGTTCTAAAAATAAATATGTGCCATTTATAATTAAATTTAGAAGAAAATAATATGATTAATTCAGAAAAAAGAATTAAATAATCCAGAATAAATGTGAATATCTAGCATTTGAAGGAGTAGAGAAGAAAAACAAAAAAAAGAGTGTGATATACAAGAGAAGGCAATAATTTGGAAACAAAGAGAAGAAACTGTTATTATAATCAAATTATAAAAAATCCAAAAAAGAAAAATAATAAAATAATGATGAGAACAACCTATGACTAATTACTTATGAAACGATAATGGAAACAGTTAATCAGGAAAAGGAATACGATATTACTCAGTTCTGAAGAAGCAAAGAGGAACAACTCATACCAAACATATGGAGAAGATGATTTTGAACCAATAATAATAATAATAAGACCTATATGAAATGCAAAGAGAAGAAGTACCACATGAAATATAATATAAATGAATTAATGTTAATGAAGGCAAAGGCGGATTAATAACTTTCTAAGAGAAAGGAAAGAACAAAATGTTTAAATAATATGATCAAAATAACAACCAGAATGTCTAAGATAAAGATACAAATTTAAAAATTAAATATAATAAAATCAGGCCATTCAAATAATGAATAAGAAAATACTATATATAAAGACCATGCTAACACTGTAATTAACCAGAAGGAAGTATAAAGAGAATTCAGATGGAGAAGGAAAAGAGTTACAATATAACTAGTAACAAGAATTATTAAGAGAAGTTTTCAACCATAATTAAAATAAATATATCAGACAAGTTAAGAGTTCAGAAATATATATATATATGTATATATATAATGAGTATAATAAGAATTAAGAAGATTTATTAAGATAGAAAATGTGAGATAATCTGAGAAACTACGAAGTGAAGAATCCAAAGATATTTTTATTAGGGTCCGATGCATCTAGGTGTCAAATGGGTTAGCCCGTCCTGCGCTTACTAGCAATTATTAATTCAGATTTGTCAAAAAAAAAAAATTTTTATTAGTCGAAAATGAGACTACTTTTTATTTTATTTTATTCGATGACTGACTGAAGATAATTCCAGCAGCATTATGTTTTTTGAGCAGAGATGAATGTGCCTCTGGACTCAAATTGTAGAAGTGGTGTATGGCCAGCAGAGTTGTGTAGCCTACCGTGCCCCTCTGAACTGCCCCAGCCCACGTGATAGGGAATGTTAGGGAATTAATATCCCAAGGATGCAACACGAAGTTTATAAAGAAAGAAAATGTATAACAATAAGAATAATATATCTCAGAAGACACTAACTATCCAAGAAGGATCAAAAGTCAAATAAGTAACTATATATATAAAATTTATTAAACTCAAATATAAAAAGTCGATATAGAAATGGAGAGGAAAATGAAATATAAAAAATAATGAAATTATCATAAGAAATTATTTCATCCATAAACATGTCTGAAATAATTACTTCTGGAGGAGAGCAATCTGTAGCGTGACAGATAAACACATAAAAATGAATGGCATTGATCAATAAAGTAATATAATATAATAACATTAAATCCGAAGAAAGCATTATAATATAAAGAATTAATTCAGAGCAACCGTGCAGAACAATCATTGTTATTAAAAGTTTAAGTTCGCATAAAAGAAATGTTACTAGTGATGAATCATAAAAACCAGTTTGATAACTCAAGGAAAAGATATAACCCAGGAAGGTAAGGAGTATATAAGGTAGCAACCCAGAGTATTACTAAACCCACAATGAAGAAGAGGAATAAATAAAAAAAGGAACCCAGAACAAGGCAAGATCCACCATAAAAGGTGATACATTTAAAGAAACCAGAAGAGTAGATGAAGAAGTAACCCCAAGAAACCCGATGACATCCAGAAGAAGATGAAGAACATACAATTCCAAGAAGCCAGAAGAAAAGAAGACATCATTGAAGAAACAAGAAGAAGACAGCATCCAGAAGAAGAAGGAATGCTCTTATAAAAAACACCCATATCCCAAAATAAATAAAAACCATAATAATAAAAAGTATAACGAAATATTCATGAACAGAAACCATATGTATAATAAAATTAAGAATAAAAGTGTATAGAGTAAGAGTTGACAGTGGACCAAGGTGAAACAATAATATAATACCCACAGAACAAATCTTCATTGTAACCCACAAACAAATCTCTTGATGTTAATAAGACTAAACAACCATTTAGAAATAGCATCAAGGAGTGTAAAGTGAACCAGTGCTAGTTTGTGTATTGTAAAAAATAAACCTTATGTTTCAACCTTGGCATCCACAAACTGTGTAAATAATGAAAAATACAACTTTGAGTGACTTATGATTTGTACAGAGTGAATATAATATACATGTAATAATATAGAGCTGTCAATCTGTTTGAAATGACATTTATGTAAATGATGAGTGAAAACAGAAGCAGACACAAAGAGACAGGGTACAATTACCCTAAACCATATTAAAAACAGTTTAAAAACTGATAATTAAACTTAATATAAGAACTAGTGAATAAGAATATAGAAATAAGGGTTTGTTTATATAGAATAGGATATTTTAAAAATGTATTAGTAATAAGGACATTTAATAAGTTTAGAACCACTAACATCCTAATTGTAAAAATATTTATTACTTGTCTTAATGGAAATAATTGAATAGGATGTTAGCATGGGAAAAAACATTCTTTATAAATAATATTTCTGTTTTAGTATTCAGTTTTGATTATAAAAAAAATGTCTAATTAGTTGAAGACAACCATTATTATTTAAAAATATTTCTTATCTGTTTATAGTATTGAGACAGATACTAATTGTTATTATGTTTAATAGAAAAAATGTTTAATTTATATTACATGTTAAAAAGTCAGAGAGGGTATAATTCAATATATAATGTTTATATAAAAATTTGTATGAAAAAATTGTTAGGAAGCTAGGCAAAATGATGAAAACTAAACCTCATCAAAACTGAGAAACTAAGTACTTAAATACATTTGAACTGAAGGGATTTAGATAACATAAACCAGAAACAGAGTCATATAACTAGAAATATAACTTGAAAAGATTTTATAAAATTATAGCCAGGATTATTAATAAAAATGGAAATGACAGAACTCAAAAATTTGGAGAGGGGAGTCATATATTCCAACATAATATTTTAAAACTTAACCAATTCATATATTTGCAAGAAATTAAGGGAATATAAACCTTTTATTACAATATGAGATTTAATAATCATAAATATAACTTGAAAATGGCAGAATTTGCATAATGACAGGAAGCTGATTTTGAAAATTTACAAGATACAAAATGAAGGTAAAATTACCAATTTTAGATAAAACAAACTTAATAAAACGGCATTATTCGATATCAAAATACGCCGAATGAACTGAAGGATAAAATTAAGTAACAACTAGCTAATACATTTGAATAATAACCAAAGTTTAAGCAGTTATATAATGTAACTTTAATACATGCACAGGATGCAAAATAAAATTCGAACAATGTAAAGAATAATATTGCTTTGGCTAAGGTTTTAGTCGAAAGTGAAGGAAGTAGAGAGTTGATTATTGAACGTTGTACGGGACACTTGACACGAGCAATTAAAACAATTTAACCTAGTTTCGAGTACCGTAATGGCGAGCAATTGTATGATACGAATTTGAAAATCGCGAGTGACGACAAAAAACATTTCACAACTTCGAAACAGTGACCTAAACACTTACAAAAGACTAACTAACATTGTATAGCACCAAAACGACAGTGAAATAACATTTGAAACACCATAAAACAGTATATAACTTAACCATTAAAAGTGCCTGATCGACAAAAAGTGAACTGACTTATAAATACACCACTTTTCAAAATACAACACCGAAACTTAACCAGAGACACTACACCAGCATCAGAAGGAAGATTTGCAGACACCAGGACGTGAATTCGGCAAGAAAACATCTTTATTGGGACGCCAAAACTACGAAGGGACGATTGACAACCTCGACGGCAGCCATTACAGATTCATCAACGCTCAACTGAACACGGCCATCTAGTTTGTCGGCGACACGGTTCGCAACATATTTCTTTATTTTACTCTTTTTATTGATTATATGTACTTTTAGTATTAAGAATTATCTTGTAACGTTATACTTTTTAATCTTTGCCCGATTTCTCTGACTTTTCCAATAAATAGCTGTTAAAAGAACCTTTTGTAATTTATATAATAATTTGTAATAACATCGATACCCTGATAATCGATTTAAAAATCGACAAGAGTCTTTATAAACTGTTAATAAAATAATTTATACTTTTCATCTTAAAACAGTTCTTTCTTTTCTAAACATAGCAATCTGGACATACTATAATTTAAACAACATCTACTACGAGAATTTCACCACAAGAAGGAAGATAACCTCCAAAACTAAAAGTAAAGAAGGATCGATTGTATTTGGAGACAATCCTATAAGTGGTTGGAGTTTCTTCAAAAATACAGAAAAGCTAATAAAATTTTGTAAACAAGTGAGAAACGTTTCGGAATTTCACGAAACTCAATTAATTAATTGTTTTTAATTAATTAATCAATAAAAGAAGAAAATTTTTTTTTAATTATAAAATTTTTTTCTTTAAAACAAACAATTTTATTTTTCTTCCACGAACACATATTGAAATATTTTGTAACAACACCAATACCACTTTAACACGATTCCACAGGTTTCGTTACAATTGGATAGCCCAAACAGTGGGGCTTAAACTAAGTGAAAAGGAAGAAGACCAGAACGGATTTAAGAATTTGTAACCAACACACACCTATTGATACGATTAGTTACAAATTGGCGCCCAACATGGGGCTTTAATTAGCGATTGAAAGGCCACTACAATCTGCCCAATCACTAATTGGAGTTTGGCAGCAGCTATAAAGCCAGAGAGAGGGAAAAATGCAACGACGTGCAACCTCAAAGAAACGGACGGCGGAGGCCGAAAAGGAAATCGAAATGGACATGGAAAATAAAGAGGTGACGCCAGTAGAATATGTGGAAAGGTCATTGCCACCGGTATTGTCAAAACAACCTACACAACCAGAGGAACAACATGAGTTGCCCACACAAACAGAGGAAATCAATGTCCGGAAGGAACAACTGGAAAAGCCGACACGAACGGAGGTTGGGAGTATACAAGAGATGATCAGAACAATGATGGAACAAATGAGTAAGGAAAGGAAGGAAGACAAACAATCCTTGAAAGAAGATTTGAGTGGAATAAATAAGAACATGGAAGATTTGAAGGAAGACAACCAGTCATTAAATAAAAAGTTAGAAGAATTGAAGGAAGACAACCAATCTTCTAAGGAAGAATTGATTAACAAAATTGAGAATACCAATAAGAGAATTCAAGAAAATAGGAAAAAAATGGAAAGTGACAACCGACAATTGAAGGAAGAGTTGAAGGAAGATAACAAGAATTTGGAAGAGAAGATGGGGGAGAAATTGGAAGAATTGAGAGAGGACAACCAAATGTTAAGAGAAGAATTAAGGGAGGTCAATCAGGAGAATCTGGACAAACTTGACGAAAGAATGGAATTGTTAAGAGAAGAACTGAACAAGGAAATCAACGTTAACAAGAAAGCGATGAATAAAAAGTTGGAAGAAGAAAACATAATGATAAATCAACAGATCCGAGAAATTGACGGAAAATGCAACCAGACCGAAAAGGAAGTACAAGAATTTAAGGAAGTAGTAAACATCAAGTTTACGAATATAGAAGAGCATAGCCGCAGGAAAGTGGAAGAACAGTGGAAGGAGACTCAAGAAGAATTCGGGAGAGTACGGAACCAAGTCGCGGAACGGTGTGATGGGATGCAAGAGGCTATGACCAATATCACAGGTTAGGTACGGCAAAGCCAAGAAGAGATGGAAGCTTTGAGGAATAGGCCCACTCATTTCACCGGATTACCCATCAACGAAAGCCGAGAATGGCTCAACTTCCGGCAATACAAGAGAAAACCGATGGAGTTCCTGGCGAGGGTAGATGAGTACTTTGCCAAACATAGAGTACTCAATGGAGCCATAACCGGGAGTAACTGGACGAGTCATTCAGGGAGATGACTGATAATTGGTGGATGGCTAACCGTAGCGAGATTGCCGACTACCAGCAGTTCAGGAGAATGTTCAAATCAAAATACTGGTCCGAAACAACCCAGAACCTGATCCGAGATAACATTTGCAACGGACGATACAGGGCCCAAATAGGCAATAGCATGACAGCCTATTTCCTGGGGAAGGTGTGCATGGCGAAACACCTCGAGCCGGCTATACCCGAAGAGTGCCTGGTAAATAAACTCTCCTATCATTACGACGAAGATATTGTCAGGGCAAGGAGAGGTAGCCAGATCAAGACGGTACAGGCCATGACGGAATTACTGGAAGGGTACGAAAATGAAGAGTACTACCGCCAGAGCAAGAGGAGGAATGAACGACCAGAGGCGAGAACGAATCAGTACCCTAGTAACGGCAATAACCATCCCGGAAACCGAAACCAGCCCAGTAATTACGACGGCAATAATAAACCGCCGCGTAATAACCACAATTTTAATGGCAATACGAACGGTAATAGGAACAGTAACACCTATCCTAATAACCGGAACAATTATTATCAGCCCCCTAACAGCCCGTATAGTCAGAGAAATCCCTACCCTGGTAATAATGATAGACATTACCAACCTAATAGGAATTATAATAACAATAATTATAATAATAATAATAATAATAATAGAGTGTCACGCCCGAGGGTTAATTTTATAAGAGCGGAAGATCGCGGTCCGAGGAGGTACTACCAACAACGGAGGAACAGTTTCCACGGTGGAGATCGAAGATGGAGAAGTGCGGAACGGGACGGTCCACGCCACGAACAAGGAAGAAGAAGTACCAGCCTGGAGGATTTGGCCGACAACAAAACAGGGAAATAACCCTCGAACCGGGTACAGAGCGGCAGAAAACAACACAGAGTTTCCAGAACGATGCCTCGGTCAATCCGAGTCCAAACGATGACCGCAATACTTTAAACGGGAGGAGGCAGTAATTAACGACTACGACCCGTTGCTGCTTCTACTTCCTGGGTTAAATAAAGATGAGTTGCAACAAGCAACCAATGCAAAGAACATCACAATAATTAGTAACCATTATTTGAAAGATATAAGAACCGAACTTTTAGAGGAGAACGAAAAGAGCCTCAATAATAATAATAACGAAATATTATATATAACAGCGGAGGTAGAAGGAATTCCCGCAAAAATCATGATTGACACCGGTGCAAATATTTCCATTATAAATGCCAATGAACTGGAAAGAATCCAGAGAGAATGTGGGAAAACTTTGCCGATGTTACCAGTGAATAACATTGTATTAATAGGTGCAACTGGCCGCCAGAACAAAACCATTAGGAAGCAAGTTTCCTTAAGTGTCGTTAGCCGTGATATAGCTTTAGACATGGAATTTTTGATCGCCACCGGATTACCATTTGATATACTGGTAGGTTGCGATATTCTAAGAAGGTACTCCGCCATTATCGACCTTAACCTAGAGAGAGTATCACTTTTCCCAGACGGAATCACATGGACCGCAACTTTGGTAGGAGGCGCAAATATACTTCCCAGCCCAATACACCAACAACTTCGTAAAATAAATCCATCTCGTTTCTACGTAGGTGCAAATTGAGTCACGGCCGATTGGCTAGATGGGTACTCGCCCTACAAGAATATGATTTAAAATGGGAGTATATTCTGGGAAAAAAGAATGTGGTAGCAGATGTATTATCACGGATAAATTTGGAAGACCAGACCTTCGAGGGAGAGAAGGAGAGCTTGGTTAAAATTTACAACCTATTTAAAACCAGATCCGATCTACAAGCTCTATTAATAAACATCCGTATACACCAACAGTCTGACCCTAAACTGAAAAACATAATCAGTCGATTGGAAGCCGACGATGACACCATTTCCAAATACTACCATCTAAACAAAGGAATATTATTCGTAAAAACGGCCTTGGATGAAGAGACATGGAAGGTGATAATTCCACACCAAATCGAAAAGGAAGTCATCATAGATTATCATATCAGGTATGGCCATATGGGAGCGCTAAAAGTGGTACAGGCTTTAGAAGAAAACTGCAAAATAAAGGATATCAACCGAAAGGTGAGAAATTACCTAAAGTCTTGCAATATTTGTCAGTGTGTAAAGATAAACAATGAAAAGAAAGAGGGTATAATGATACCTATCACCTCAAATACAAAACTAGAAAAAGTGTTCCTAGATATCTGCGGGCCATTTCCCCGTAGCTGCGGTATACGTTACACAGGTATAAGTACCTAATAATAATCATGGACCATTATACGAAGTACATAAAGCTATATCCGGTTAATCGGGCAACAACAGCGAAAGTTCTTGCGGTAATAGTAGACTTGTATGTGCCAGAGATCGGTAGACCATCTTCGATTATTACCGACCATGGTACTCAATTTAAGGGGAGGAGATGGCCAGACACATTATTATCACTTGGGATCAAAACCTATAAGACGTCAGTCTACCACCCAAGTAGTAATCCGGCTGAGAGGGTACTGAGAGAAGTGGGTAGGATCTTGCGGACGTACTGTCACAACCAACAGAAAAAGTGTCAAGAGTACTTAGCAGCAACAGAGAAATTCCTAAATTTCGCCCACCATCCAGCTATAGGAATTACCCCTTACTCCGCCATGTACGAGCAGCCAACTCCCCGAGAAATTGAGAGTTTCCACCAAACAATGATCGTAAGTTTGACCAGTTGATTCTATAACAAGGTGGCTGAAGACCAAGAGAAACGGCAAGCCAAATATCAAAAGGCAATAGGGCATATAATAACATACAAAGAGGGTGAGAAAGTTCTATTAAAAAATCGGGAACTGCCCAGCACCCTAGAAGGGATAACCAAAAAGTTATTATTGCTCTATACTGGACCATATGTTGTGGTAAAGGATAATCATAATAATACTTATGAACTGAGAGAAATAGTTTCCGGAAGAGTTAAAGGTGTGTACAATCAAGCATCTATGAAAAAGTACTATGAAGAATAAGTTTAGAATTTTGAATAAATACTAAAAAAATTCTAAAATAATTGTAAGAACATCTTACTACCAAATATTTTTGAGAAAGAACTTTATGGCAAATTAAAAGAAAGGAATTTTGAATTTAACACAAAAAATTCTGAAACAATTGTAAGAACATCTTACTACCAAATATTTTGAGAGAAAAAACTTTATGACAAAATAAAAGAAAGGAATTTTGGATTAAAAAAATTCTAAAATGAAGTAAGACCAACTTACTATAACTAATTTTGTGAAAAAACTTTATGGTAATTAATTAAGAAGAATTTGAATTTAGAGAAATACCAACAAATTCAAAAGATAATTGTAAGATCACCTTACTAAACACAATTTTGAAGAGAAACCATTTGGAATAATTAAAAAGGAAGAATTAGAATTTAGAATTATATAAAACAAAAATATTAAAAATTAAGTAAGCACATCTTACTAGAAACAATGTTGAAGGAAACAATTTTGGAAATAAATGAATTAAACAGAATTTGAATTCTGATAAAACGTCACAACTTGAAAACAAATTAAGATCAACTTATTACAAATGATTTATGAGAAATATTATGGAAATAGATGAAAAGAAGAGTTTGAATTTTGCATAAAACTAACAAAGTTCTAAAAATAAATATGTGCCATTTATAATTAAATTTAGAAGAAAATAATATGATTAATTCAGAAAAAAGAATTAAATAATCCAGAATAAATGTGAATATCTAGCATTTGAAGGAGTAGAGAAGAAAAACAAAAAAAAGAGTGTGATATACAAGAGAAGGCAATAATTTGGAAACAAAGAGAAGAAACTGTTATTATAATCAAATTATAAAAAATCCAAAAAAGAAAAATAATAAAATAATGATGAGAACAACCTATGACTAATTACTTATGAAACGATAATGGAAACAGTTAATCAAGAAAAAGGAATACGATATTACTCAGTTCTGAAGAAGCAAAGAGGAACAACTCATACCAAACATATGGAGAAGATGATTTTGAACCAATAATAATAATAATAAGACCTATATGAAATGCAAAGAGAAGAAGTACCACATGAAATATAATATAAATGAATTAATGTTAATGAAGGCAAAGGCGGATTAATAACTTTCTAAGAGAAAGGAAAGAACAAAATGTTTAAATAATATGATCAAAATAACAACCAGAATGTCTAAGATAAAGATACAAATTTAAAAATTAAATATAATAAAATCAGGCCATTCAAATAATGAATAAGAAAATACTATATATAAAGACCATGCTAACACTGTAATTAACCAGAAGGAAGTATAAGAGAATTCAGATGGAGAAGGAAAAGAGTTACAATATAACTAGTAACAAGAATTATTAAGAGAAGTTTTCAACCATAATTAAAATAAATATATCAGACAAGTTAAGAGTTCAGAAATATATATATATATATGTATATATATAATGAGTATAATAAGAATTAAGAAGATTTATTAAGATAGAAAATGAGATAATCTGAGAAACTACGAAGTGAAGAATCCAAAGATATTTTTATTAGGGTCCGATGCATCTAGGTGTCAAATGGGTTAGCCCGTCCTGCGCTTACTAGCAATTATTAATTCAGATTTGTCAAAAAAAAATATTTTTATTAGTCGAAAATGAGACTACTTTTTATTTTATTTTATTCGATGACTGACTGAAGATAATTCCAGCAGCATTATGTTTTTTGAGCAGAGATGAATGTGCCACTGGACTCAAATTGTAGAAGTGGTGTATGGCCAGCAGAGTTGTGTAGCCTACCGTGCCCCTCTGAACTGCCACAGCCCACGTGATAGGGAATGTTAGGGAATTAATATCCCAAGGATGCAACACGAAGTTTATAAAGAAAGAAAATGTATAACAATAAGAATAATATATCTCAGAAGACACTAACTATCCAAGAAGGATCAAAAGTCAAATAAGTAACTATATATATAAAATTTATTAAACTCAAATATAAAAAGTCGATATAGAAATGGAGAGGAAAATGAAATATAAAAAATAATGAAATTATCATAAGAAATTATTTCATCCATAAACATGTCTGAAATAATTACTTCTGGAGGAGAGCAATCTGTAGCGTGACAGATAAACACATAAAAATGAATGGCATTGATCAATAAAGTAATATAATATAATAACATTAAATCCGAAGAAAGCATTATAATATAAAGAATTAATTCAGAGCAACCGTGCAGAACAATCATTGTTATTAAAAGTTTAAGTTCGCATAAAAGAAATGTTACTAGTGATGAATCATAAAAACCAGTTTGATAACTCAAGGAAAAGATATAACCCAGGAAGGTAAGGCGTATATAAGGTAGCAACCCAGAGTATTACTAAACCCACAACGAAGATGAGGAATAAATAAAAAAAGGAACCCAGAACAAGGCAAGATCCACCATAAAAGGTGATACATTTAAAGAAACCAGAAGAGTAGATGAAGAAGTAACCTCAAGAAACCCGATGACATCCAGAAGAAGATGAAGAACATACAATTCCAAGAAGCCAGAAGAAAAGAAGACATCATTGAAGAAACAAGAAGAAGACAGCATCCAGAAGAAGAAGGAATGCTCTTATAAAAAACACCCATATCCCAAAATAAATAAAAACCATAATAATAAAAAGTATAACGAAATATTCATGAACAGAAACCATATGTATAATAAAATTAAGAATAAAAGTGTATAGAGTAAGAGTTGACAGTGGACCAAGGTGAAACAATAATATAATACCCACAGAACAAATCTTCATTGTAACCCACAAACAAATCTCTTGATGTTAATAAGACTAAACAACCATTTAGAAATAGCATCAAGGAGTGTAAAGTGAACCAGTGCTAGTTTGTGTATTGTAAAAAATAAACCTTATGTTTCAACCTTGGCATCCACAAACTGTGTAAATAATGAAAAATACAACTTTCAGTGACTTATGATTTGTACAGAGTGAATATAATATACATGTAATAATATAGAGCTGTCAATCTGTTTGAAATGACATTTATGTAAATGATGAGTGAAAACAGAAGCAGACACAAAGAGACAGGGTACAATTACCCTAAACCATATTAAAAACAGTTTAAAAACTGATAATTAAACTTAATATAAGAACTAGTGAATAAGAATATAGAAATAAGGGTTTGTTTATATAGAATAGGATATTTTAAAAATGTATTAGTAATAAGGACATTTAATAAGTTTAGAACCACTAACATCCTAATTGTAAAAATATTTATTACTTGTCTTAATGGAAATAATTGAATAGGATGTTAGCATGGGAAAAAACATTCTTTATAAATAATATTTCTGTTTTAGTATTCAGTTTTGATTATAAAAAAAATGTCTAATTAGTTGAAGACAACCATTATTATTTAAAAATATTTCTTATCTGTTTATAGTATTGAGACAGATACTAATTGTTATTATGTTTAATAGAAAAAATGTTTAATTTATATTACATGTTAAAAAGTCAGAGAGGGTATAATTCAATATATAATGTTTATATAAAAATTTGTATGAAAAAATTGTTAGGAAGCTAGGCAAAATGATGAAAACTAAACCTCATCAAAACTGAGAAACTAAGTACTTAAATACATTTGAACTGAAGGGATTTAGATAACATAAACCAGAAACAGAGTCATATAACTAGAAATATAACTTGAAAAGATTTTATAAAATTATAGCCAGGATTATTAATAAAAATGGAAATGACAGAACTCAAAAATTTGGAGAGGGGAGTCATATATTCCAACATAATATTTTAAAACTTAACCAATTCATATATTTGCAAGAAATTAAGGGAATATAAACCTTTTATTACAATATGAGATTTAATAATCATAAATATAACTTGAAAATGGCAGAATTTGCATAATGACAGGAAGCTGATTTTGAAAATTTACAAGATACAAAATGAAGGTAAAATTACCAATTTTAGATAAAAAAACTTAATAAAACGGCATTATTCGATATCAAAATACGCCGAATGAACTGAAGGATAAAATTAAGTAACAACTAGCTAATACATTTGAATAATAACCAAAGTTTAAGCAGTTATATAATGTAACTTTAATACATGCACAGGATGCAAAATAAAATTCGAACAATGTAAAGAATAATATTGCTTTGGCTAAGGTTTTAGTCGAAAGTGAAGGAAGTAGAGAGTTGATTATTGAACGTTGTACGGGACACTTGACACGAGCAATTAAAACAATTTAACCTAGTTTCGAGTACCGTAATGGCGAGCAATTGTATGATACGAATTTGAAAATCGCGAGTGACGACAAAAAACATTTCACAACTTCGACACAGTGACCTAAACACTTACAAAAGACTAACTAACATTGTATAGCACCAAAACGACAGTGAAATAACATTTGAAACACCATAAAACAGTATATAACTTAACCATTAAAAGTGCCTGATCGACAAAAAGTGAACTGACTTATAAATACACCACTTTTCAAAATACAACACCGAAACTTAACCAGAGACACTACACCAACATCAGAAGGAAGATTTGCAGACACCAGGACGTGAATTCGGCAAGAAAACATCTTTATTGGGACGCCAAAACTACGAAGGGACGATTGACAACCTCGACGGCAGTCATTACAGATTCATCAACGCTCAACTGAACACGGCCATCTAGTTTGTCGGCGACACGGTTCGCAACATATTTCTTAATTTTACTCTTTTTATTGATTATATGTACTTTTAGTATTAAGAATTATCTTGTAACGTTATACTTTTTAATCTTTGCCCGATTTCTCTGACTTTTCCAATAAATAGCTGTTAAAAGAACCTTTTGTAATTTATATAATAATTTGTAATAACATCGATACCCTGAGAATCGATTTAAATATCGACAAGAGTCTTTATAAACTGTTAATAAAATAATTTATACTTTTCATCTTAAAACAGTTCTTTCTTTTCTAAACGTAGCAATTTGGACATACTATAATTTAAACAACATCTACTACGAGAATTTCACCACAAGAAGGAAGATAACCTCCAAAACTAAAAGTAAAGAAGGATCGATTGTATTTGGAGACAAACCTATAAGTGGTTGGAGTTTCTTCAAAAATACAGAAAAGCTAATAAAATTTTGTAAACAAGTGAGAAACGTTTCGGAATTTCACGAAACTCAATTAATTAATTGTTTTTAATTAATTAATCAATAAAAGAAGAAAATTTTTTTTTAATTATAAAATTTTTTTCTTTAAAACAAACAATTTTATTTTTCTTCCACGAACACATATTGAAATATTTTGTAACAACACCAATACCACTTTAACACGATTGCACAGGTTTCGTTACAATTGGATAGCCCAAACAGTGGGGCTTAAACTAAGTGAAAAGGAAGAAGACCAGAACGGATTTAAGAATTTGTAACCAACACACACCTATTGATAAGATTAGTTACAAATTGGCGCCCAACATGGGGCTTTAATTAGCGATTGAAAGGCCACTACAATCTGCCCAATCACTAATTGGAGTTTGGCAGCAGCTATAAAGCCAGAGAGAGGGAAAAATGCAACGACGTGCAACCTCAAAGAAACGGACGGCGGAGGCCGAAAAGGAAATCGAAATGGACATGGAAAATAAAGAGGCGACGCCAGTAGAAGATGTGGAAAGGTCATTGCCACCGGTATTGTCAAAACAACCTACACAACCAGAGGAACAACATGAGTTGCCCACACAAACAGGGGAAATCAATGTCCGGAAGGAACAACTGGAAAAGCCGACACGAACGGAGGTTGGGAGTATACAAGAGATGATCAGAACAATGATGGAACAAATGAGTAAGGAAAGGAAGGAAGACAAACAATCCTTGAAAGAAGATTTGAGTGGAATAAATAAGAACATGGAAGATTTGAATGAAGATAACCAGTCATTAAATAAAAAGTTAGAAGAATTGAAGGAAGACAACCAATCTTCTAAGGAAGAACTGATTAACAAAATTGAGAATACCAATAAGAGAATTCAAGAAAATAGGAAAAAAATGGAAAGTGACAACCGACAATTGAAGGAAGAGTTGAAGGAAGATAACAAGAAGTTGGAAGAGAAGATGGGGGAGAAATTGGAAGAATTGAGAGAGTACAACCAAATGTTAAGAGAAGAATTAAGGGAGGTCAATCAGGAGAATCTGGACAAACTTGACGAAAGAATGGAATTGTTAAGAGAAGAACTGAACAAGGAAATCAACGTTAACAAGAAAGCGATGAATAAAAAGTTGGAAGAAGAAAACATAATGATAAATCAACAGATCCGAGAAATTGACGGAAAATGCAACCAGACCGAAAAGGAAGTACAAGAATTTAAGGAAGTAGTAAACATCAAGTTTACGAATATAGAAGAGCATAGCCGCAGGAAAGTGGAAGAACAGTGGAAGGAGACTCAAGAAGAATTCGGGAGAGTACGGAACCAAGTCGCGGAACGGTGTGATGGGATGCAAGAGGCTATGACCAATATCACAGGTTAGGTACGGCAAAGCCAAGAAGAGATGGAAGCTTTGAGGAATAGGCCCACTCATTTCACCGGATTACCCATCAACGAAAGCCGAGAATGGCTCAACTTCCGGCAATACAAGAGAAAACCGATGGAGTTCCTGGCGAGGGTAGATGAGTACTTTGCCAAACATAGAGTAACTCAATGGAGCCATAACCGGGAGATACTGGACGAGTCATTCAGGGAGATGACTGATAATTGGTGGATGGCTAACCGTAGCGAGATTGCCGACTACCAGCAGTTCAGGAGAATGTTCAAATCAAAATACTGGTCCGAAACAACCCAGAACCTGATCCGAGATAACATTTGCAACGGACGATACAGGGCCCAAATAGGCAATAGCATGACAGCCTATTTCCTGGGGAAGGTGTGCATGGCGAAACACCTCGAGCCGGCTATACCCGAAGAGTGCCTGGTAAATAAACTCTCCTATCATTACGACGAAGATATTGTCAGGGCAAGGAGAGGTAGCCAGATCAAGACGGTACAGGCCATGACGGAATTACTGGAAGGGTACGAAAATGAAGAGTACTACCGCCAGAGCAGGAGGAGGAATGAACGACCAGAGGCGAGAACGAATCAGTACCCTAGTAACGGCAATAACCATCCAGGAAACCGAAACCAGCCCAGTAATTACGACGGCAATAATAACCCGCTGCGTAATAACCACAATTTTAATGGCAATACGAACGGTAATGGGAACAGTAACACCTATCCTAATAACCGGAACAATTATTATCAGCCCCCTAACAGCCCGTATAGTCAGAGAAATCCCTACCCTGGTAATAATGATAGACATTACCAACCTAATAGGAATTATAATAACAATAATTATAATAATAATAATAATAATAGAGTGTCACGCCCGAGGGTTAATTTTATAAGAGCGGAAGATCGCGGTCCGAGGAGGTACTACCTACAACGGAGGAACAGTTTCCACGGTGGAGATCGAAGATGGAGAAGTGCGGAACGGGACGGTCCACGCCACGAACAAGGAAGAAGAAGTACCAGCCTGGAGGATTTGGCCGACAACAAAACAGGGAAATAACCCTCGAACCGGGTACAGAGCGGCAGGAAACAACACAGAGTTTCCAGAACGATGCCTCGGTCAATCCGAGTCCAAACGATGACCGCAATACTTTAAACGGGAGGAGGCAGTAATTAACGATTACGACCCGTTGCTGCTTCTACTTCCTGGGTTAAATAAAGATGAGTTGCAACAAGCAACCAATGCAAAGAACATCACAATAATTAGTAACCATTATTTGAAAGATATAAGAACCGAACTTTTAGAGGAGAACGAAAAGAGCCTCAATAATAATAATAACGAAATATTATATATAACAGCGGAGGTAGAAGGAATTCCCGCAAAAATCATGATTGACACCGGTGCAAATATTTCCATTATAAATGCCAATGAACTGGAAAGAATCCAGAGAGAATGTGGGAAAACTTTGCCGATGTTACCAGTGAATAACATTGTATTAATAGGTGCAACTGGCCGCCAGAACAAAACCATTAGGAAGCAAGTTTCCTTAAGTGTCGTTAGCCGTGATATAGCTTTAGACATGGAATTTTTGATCGCCACCGGATTACCATTTGATATACTGGTAGGTTGCGATATTCTAAGAAGGTACTCCGCCATTATCGACCTTAACCTAGAGAGAGTATCACTTTTCCCAGACGGAATCACATGGACCGCAACTTTGGTAGGAGGCGCAAATATACTTCCCAGCCCAATACACCAACAACTTCGTAAAATAAATCCATCTCGTTTCTACGTAGGTGCAAATTGAGTCACGGCCGATTGGCTAGATGGGTACTCGCCCTACAAGAATATGATTTAAAATGGGAGTATATTCCGGGAAAAAAGAATGTGGTAGCAGATGTATTATCACGGATAAATTTGGAAGACCAGACCTTCGAGGGAGAGAAGGAGAGCTTGGTTAAAATTTACAACCTATTTAAAACCAGATCCGATCTACAAGCTCTATTAATAAACATCCGTATACACCAACAGTCTGACCCTAAACTGAAAAACATAATCAGTCGATTGGAAGCCGACGATGACACCATTTCCAAATACTACCATCTAAACAAAGGAATATTATTCGTAAAAACGGCCTTGGATGAAGAGACATGGAAGGTGATAATTCCACACCAAATCGAAAAGGAAGTCATCATAGATTATCATATCAGGTATGGCCATATGGGAGCGCTAAAAGTGGTACAGGCTTTAGAAGAAAACTGCAAAATAAAGGATATCAACCGAAAGGTGAGAAATTACCTAAAGTCTTGCAATATTTGTCAGTGTGTAAAGATAAACAATGAAAAGAAAGAGGGTATAATGATACCTATCACCTCAAATACAAAACTAGAAAAAGTGTTCCTAGATATCTGCGGGCCATTTCCCCGTAGCTGCGGTCGACACAGGTATAAGTACCTAATAATAATCATGGACCATTATACGAAGTACATAAAGCTATATCCGGTTAATCGGGCAACAACAGCGAAAGTTCTTGCGGTAATAGTAGACTTGTATGTGCCAGAGATCGGTAGACCATCTTCGATTATTACCGACCATGGTACTCAATTTAAGGGGAGGAGATGGCCAGACACATTATTATCACTTGGGATCAAAACCTATAAGACGTCAGTCTACCACCCAAGTAGTAATCCGGCTGAGAGGGTACTGAGAGAAGTGGGTAGGATCTTGCGGACGTACTGTCACAACCAACAGAAAAAGTGTCAAGAGTACTTAGCAGCAACAGAGAAATTCCTAAATTTCGCCCACCATCCAGCTATAGGAATTACCCCTTACTCCGCCATGTACGAGCAGCCAACTCCCCGAGAAATTGAGAGTTTCCACCAAACAATGATCGTAAGTTTGACCAGTTGATTCTATAACAAGGTGGCTGAAGACCAAGAGAAACGGCAAGCCAAATATCAAAAGGCAATAGGGCATATAATAACATACAAAGAGGGTGAGAAAGTTCTATTAAAAAATCGGGAACTGCCCAGCACCCTAGAAGGGATAACCAAAAAGTTATTATTGCTCTATACTGGACCATATGTTGTGGTAAAGGATAATCATAATAATACTTATGAACTGAGAGAAATAGTTTCCGGAAGAGTTAAAGGTGTGTACAATCAAGCATCTATGAAAAAGTACTATGAAGAATAAGTTTAGAATTTTGAATAAATACTAAAAAAATTCTAAAATAATTGTAAGAACATCTTACTACCAAATATTTTTGAGAAAGAACTTTATGGCAAATTAAAAGAAAGGAATTTTGAATTTAACACAAAAAATTGTGAAACAATTGTAAGAACATCTTACTACCAAATATTTTGAGAGAAAAAACTTTATGGCAAAATAAAAGAAAGGAATTTTGGATTAAAAAAAAATTCTAAAATGAAGTAAGACCAACTTACTATAACTAATTTTGTGAAAAAACTTTATGGTAATTAATTAAGAAGAATTTGAATTTAGAGAAATACCAACAAATTCAAAAGATAATTGTAAGATCACCTTACTAAACACAATTTTGAAGAGAAACCATTTGGAATAATTAAAAAGGAAGAATTAGAATTTAGAATTATATAAAACAAAAATATTAAAAATTAAGTAAGCACATCTTACTAGAAACAATTTTGAAGGAAACAATTTTGGAAATAAATGAATTAAACAGAATTTGAATTCTGATAAAACGTCACAACTTGAAAACAAATTAAGATCAACTTATTACAAATGATTTATGAGAAATGTTATGGAAATAGATGAAAAGAAGAGTTTGAATTTTGCATAAAACTAACAAAGTTCTAAAAATAAATATGTGCCATTTATAATTAAATTTAGAAGAAAATAATATGATTAATTCAGAAAAAAGAATTAAATAATCCAGAATAAATGTGAATATCTAGCATTTGAAGGAGTAGAGAAGAAAAACAAAAAAAAGAGTGTGATATACAAGAGAAGGCAATAATTTGGAAACAAAGAGAAGAAACTGTTATTATAATCAAATTATAAAAAATCCAAAAAAGAAAAATAGTAAAATAATGATGAGAACAACCTATGACTAATTACTTATGAAACGATAATGGAAACAGTTAATCAAGAAAAAGGAATACGATATTACTCAGTTCTGAAGAAGCAAAGAGGAACAACTCATACCAAACATATGGAGAAGATGATTTTGAACCAATAATAATAATAATAAGACCTATATGAAATGCAAAGAGAAGAAGTACCACATGAAATATAATATAAATGAATTAATGTTAATGAAGGCAAAGGCGGATTAATAACTTTCTAAGAGAAAGGAAAGAACAAAATGTTTAAATAATATGATCAAAATAACAACCAGAATGTCTAAGATAAAGATACAAATTTAAAAATTAAATATAATAAAATCAGGCCATTCAAATAATGAATAAGAAAATACTATATATAAAGACCATGCTAACACTGTAATTAACCAGAAGGAAGTATAAAGAGAATTCAGATGGAGAAGGAAAAGAGTTACACTATAACTAGTAACAAGAATTATTAAGAGAAGTTTTCAACCATAATTAAAATAAATATATCAGACAAGTTAAGAGTTCAGAAATATATATATATATGTATATATATATAATGAGTATAATAAGAATTAAGAAGATTTATTAAGATAGAAAATGTGAGATAATCTGAGAAACTACGAAGTGAAGAATCCAAAGATATTTTTATTAGGGTCCGATGCATCTAGGTGTCAAATGGGTTAGCCCGTCCTGCGCTTACTAGCAATTATTAATTCAGATTTGTCAAAAAAAAATATTTTTATTAGTCGAAAATGAGACTACTTTTTATTTTATTTTATTCGATGACTGACTGAAGATAATTCCAGCAGCATTATGTTTTTTGAGCAGAGATGAATGTGCCACTGGACTCAAATTGTAGAAGTGGTGTATGGCCAGCAGAGTTGTGTAGCCTACCGTGCCCCTCTGAACTGCCACAGCCCACGTGATAGGGAATGTTAGGGAATTAATATCCCAAGGATGCAACACGAAGTTTATAAAGAAAGAAAATGTATAACAATAAGAATAATATATCTCAGAAGACACTAACTATCCAAGAAGGATCAAAAGTCAAATAAGTAACTATATATATAAAATTTATTAAACTCAAATATAAAAAGTCGATATAGAAATGGAGAGGAAAATGAAATATAAAAAATAATGAAATTATCATAAGAAATTATTTCATCCATAAACATGTCTGAAATAATTACTTCTGGAGGAGAGCAATCTGTAGCGTGACAGATAAACACATAAAAATGAATGGCATTGATCAATAAAGTAATATAATATAATAACATTAAATCCGAAGAAAGCATTATAATATAAAGAATTAATTCAGAGCAACCGTGCAGAACAATCATTGTTATTAAAAGTTTAAGTTCGCATAAAAGAAATGTTACTAGTGATGAATCATAAAAACCAGTTTGATAACTCAAGGAAAAGATATAACCCAGGAAGGTAAGGCGTATATAAGGTAGCAACCCAGAGTATTACTAAACCCACAACGAAGATGAGGAATAAATAAAAAAAGGAACCCAGAACAAGGCAAGATCCACCATAAAAGGTGATACATTTAAAGAAACCAGAAGAGTAGATGAAGAAGTAACCCCAAGAAACCCGATGACATCCAGAAGAAGATGAAGAACATACAATTCCAAGAAGCCAGAAGAAAAGAAGACATCATTGAAGAAACAAGAAGAAGACAGCATCCAGAAGAAGAAGGAATGCTCTTATAAAAAACACCCATATCCCAAAATAAATAAAAACCATAATAATAAAAAGTATAACGAAATATTCATGAACAGAAACCATATGTATAATAAAATTAAGAATAAAAGTGTATAGAGTAAGAGTTGACAGTGGACCAAGGTGAAACAATAATATAATACCCACAGAACAAATCTTCATTGTAACCCACAAACAAATCTCTTGATGTTAATAAGACTAAACAACCATTTAGAAATAGCATCAAGGAGTGTAAAGTGAACCAGTGCTAGTTTGTGTATTGTAAAAAATAAACCTTATGTTTCAACCTTGGCATCCACAAACTGTGTAAATAATGAAAAATACAACTTTCAGTGACTTATGATTTGTACAGAGTGAATATAATATACATGTAATAATATAGAGCTGTCAATCTGTTTGAAATGACATTTATGTAAATGACGAGTGAAAACAGAAGCAGACACAAAGAGACAGGGTACAATTACCCTAAACCATATTAAAAACAGTTTAAAAACTGATAATTAAACTTAATATAAGAACTAGTGAATAAGAATATAGAAATAAGGGTTTGTTTATATAGAATAGGATATTTTAAAAATGTATTAGTAATAAGGACATTTAATAAGTTTAGAACCACTAACATCCTAATTGTAAAAATATTTATTACTTGTCTTAATGGAAATAATTGAATAGGATGTTAGCATGGGAAAAAACATTCTTTATAAATAATATTTCTGTTTTAGTATTCAGTTTTGATTAAAAAAAAAATGTCTAATTAGTTGAAGACAACCATTATTATTTAAAAATATTTCTTATCTGTTAATAGTATTGAGACAGATACTAATTGTTATTATGTTTAATAGAAAAAATGTTTAATTTATATTACATGTTAAAAAGTCAGAGAGGGTATAATTCAATATATAATGTTTATATAAAAATTTGTATGAAAAAATTGTTAGGAAGCTAGGCAAAATGATGAAAACTAAACCTCATCAAAACTGAGAAACTAAGTACTTAAATACATTTGAACTGAAGGGATTTAGATAACATAAACCAGAAACAGAGTCATATAACTAGAAATATAACTTGAAAAGATTTTATAAAATTATAGCCAGGATTGTTAATAAAAATGGAAATGACAGAACTCAAAAATTTGGAGAGGGGAGTCATATATTCCAACATAATATTTTAAAACTTAACCAATTCATATATTTGCAAGAAATTAAGGGAATATAAACCTTTTATTACAATATGAGATTTAATAATCATAAATATAACTTGAAAATGGCAGAATTTGCATAACGACAGGAAGCTGATTTTGAAAATTTACAAGATACAAAATGAAGGTAAAATTACCAATTTTAGATTAAAAAAACTTAATAAAACGGCATTATTCGATATCAAAATACGCCGAATGAACTGAAGGATAAAATTAAGTAACAACTAGCTAATAAATTTGAATAATAACCAAAGTTTAAGCAGTTATATAATGTAACTTTAATACATGCACAGGATGCAAAATAAAATTCGAACAATGTAAAGAATAATATTGCTTTGGCTAAGGTTTTAGTCGAAAGTGAAGGAAGTAGAGAGTTGATTATTGAACGTTGTACGGGACACTTGACACGAGCAATTAAAACGATTTAACCTAGTTTCGAGTACCGTAATGGCGAGCAATTGTATGATACGAATTTGAAAATCGCGAGTGACGACAAAAAACATTTCACAACTTCGACACAGTGACCTAAACACTTACAAAAGACTAACTAACATTGTATAGCACCAAAACGACAGTGAAATAACATTTAAAACACCATAAAACAGTATATAACTTAACCATTAAAAGTGCCTGATCGACAAAAAGTGAACTGACTTATAAATACACCACTTTTCAAAATACAACACCGAAACTTAACCAGAGACACTACACCAACATCAGAAGGAAGATTTGCAGACACCAGGACGTGAATTCGGCAAGAAAACATCTTTATTGGGACGCCAAAACTACGAAGGGACGATTGACAACCTCGACGGCAGTCATTACAGATTCATCAACGCTCAACTGAACACGGCCATCTAGTTTGTCGGCGACACGGTTCGCAACATATTTCTTTATTTTACTCTTTTTATTAATTATATGTACTTTTAGTATTAAGAATTATCTTGTAACGTTATACTTTTTAATCTTTGCCCGATTTCTCTGACTTTTCCAATAAATAGCTGTTAAAAGAACCTTTTGTAATTTATATAATAATTTGTAATAACATCGATACCCTGAGAATCGATTTAAAAATCGACAAGAGTCTTTATAAACAACTGTTAATAAAATAATTTATACTTTTCATCTTAAAACAGTTCTTTCTTTTCTAAACGTAGCAATTTGGACATACTATAATTTAAACAACATCTACTACGAGAATTTCACCACAAGAAGGAAGATAACCTCCAAAACTAAAAGTAAAGAAGGATCGATTGTATTTGGAGACAATCCTATAAGTGGTTGGAGTTTCTTCAAAAATACAGAAAAGCTAATACAATTTTTTAAACAAGTGAGAAACGTTTCGGAATTTTACGAAACTCAATTAATTAATTGTTTTTAATTAATTAATCAATAAAAGAAAAAAAAATTTTTTTTATTATAAAATTTTTTTCTTTAAAACAAACAATTTTATTTTTCTTCCACGAACACATATTGAAATATTTTGTAACAACACCAATACCACTTTAACACGATTACACAGGTTTCGTTACAATTGGATAGCCCAAACAGTGGGGCTTAAACTAAGTGAAAAGGAAGAAGACCAGAACGGATTTAAGAATTTGTAACCAACACACACCTATTGATAAGATTAGTTACAGTGTGTATCTTTTTATGTAGTAAATTAATTTGTGTGTAACTTGTATACCACATTACAAGTGTGGGGTACGTTTATACTATACTATACATTATTCAGTTATTGATACAGCATGAGTGTCTTATATGTACTTGACATTCACAAACATTAGTCCCGCAACTAGGGTGTAACAGCAAACCGTATCAGAGTGAGGTTGAATAAAGTTGTTATCACAGTAAAGAATAAAAAAGTAGCAAGTATTAAAAAAACGAAATTATCAATATAATATTTATTTTTGATGAACAACTAGTATGGATCTAGTTCTTAATAAGGTCATCAGTGGTTACCCAGTAAATTACAAAAATTACATATTTCAGTATAGTATAATCAGGGCCGCAACCCGGGGGGGGGAGAGAGCAAAGGGGGTGTATGCCCTGAGCCCCGCGTCAAAATGGCAAAATATTATTTTTACTAAACTTGTATTCCAACCAATAACATGCAATTATACTTTCCATAAGCGGTTTCAAGCCTCTCGGCTTAGCTTCAGATGGAACACAACAACCTACCTAGAAACCTTCACCCCTTTATATATATCTTATCTACAACCCGGAAGCGTCAACTTGACATAAACAAATGTAGCAGGTAAACGCCCTTGTTACGCCTTAGCCAGTAAACAATCGGCTGAGCCACCACCCCTTGTCCCAGTACTTTTCCATTGCTGCCTGGTAACATTCGATTATAACCTGGTACTTTTCCAACCACAAAGTATCAGACTGCTATGAACCTTTATGCTCTACATTTCTCTCTCCCTTAATATGTGGTAAAATATATCTTCATTATCAAATTTCACCTTTGAATTAATTAAATCCGCCCCTTGAGAAAAGAACTTGAAATATTAAAGGAAAAAAAAGATTTAAATAATTGTCTCAATGTCTTAAACACCGTAATTACGTTATTAAAGGAGTAATTTATAAATAATTGCATAACTCTTTTTTGCTTTTGGTTTACTTATAAACTGGACGAATTCGACGCTGAAATCTCCTGCTGCACTTTTGCTGGTTAGCACAAGGTACGAAGACATAAAATTGAAAGACAGACATTTATTACAAATAAAACTATACGTTTACTTTCTAGTCTTTGTGTCGAGCGTTATACTTAAAAATAAAGTATACATTTCACTTTCTAGTCTTCGGGTCAGTAACTTTTTAATTGTGGGAATCTCTCCAGGAGTGACCGTGTAGCCGTGAAAATGTCGTCACTGAGTAATCCTTTCCGCTCATCCATTCCATAATACCAAGTCACTACAAATGTCGTCACTGACTAATCCTCTCAGCTCATCCATTCCATAATAGCAAGTGACTACAAAATGTCGTCACTGAGTAATCCTCTCAGCTCATCCATTCCATAATAGCAAGTGACTACAAAAAAGAAGTGAATAGCACTAACATTAATTCAGAGCATATAACACATATATATAGCGCGCGCGTATATATACACATACACATGCAGAACACACAGTATAGCTCACACGCATACGCAGAATACACTAACACGTGTTACAGTGGCTTACATAAAGCTTACATATAATAAATTACTTATTTATAAAAAGATGATACAAAGTTTGAACAATAGGTGACATACGCCTATCCGAAAAGTCAATTATTTCATGAATTCAAAGTTTAATCACCCGAATAGAGATTGGGATAAATTATGAAGTACAACACGTCAATAGGCCTACTTTAGACATACCGTATGCGTTCTGTGGCGATACGTGTGTGTGTGTATGTGTGTGACAGTGTTAAGATGATCAAAGATTCTGCGAACCTGCAACTTCAAGATGGATAATAATAAGAATAAATATATGAGTGATATTCTTTGATATATCGCACCATAATATTCACTACATACTTATACATTGTCATAAACTATAATTAATTGTATGTAACATGTTGAGGGCATCCGTGTATGTAACGTGGTTATATAATTTCGGATTCCGTGTTAATAATAGCGGCTGCAATGCAAATCTGCGTAAACTTGTTTTCAATGTCTCGTATAGTAATTATGCTGTATTAAAAAAATATATTCAACTGTATTAATAGTCAGTGCGTGCTTCTACTAGCAAAATTATGTACACTTAGCGAATAGACTCGCTCGCGTGCACACACACACACACACACACACACACACACACACACACACACACACACACACACACACACACACACACACACACACACACACACACACACACACACACACACACACACACACACACACAATGACAGTACACGTAGAACGTGTTCAGGAAGTACATTTGTTGTTTGTTTCAGGCATTGTTGTTATTCTTCGTTTCGCTGTCATGCGAAGTGGAACTTCTAACGACCATAATGAAAGCGCTGAGAGTGCTGTATGAACGTTCTCTGGAAAGACGACTGACGACTCAGAAGATCAATTTACATTGTGCAAGTGACACGTATTTGGAGTATTTAGAAGACGACGGGTGGGTTCGATTTTTCGACGATCGCATACTTAGCGGAGAAAGAATGTTATACCGTAGAAGAGCTACACGTCGCTGGAAGCTATATATGAACATTTCGACGGGTCATACGGAGAAGGTGCCGATCTGGAACATGCCATTGTATGCAGCCAGACCAGATAAAATGAAGCTCCTCTTACCGCGTTTCAAGGTCACGCAGAAAGCCCACGACGACCAGCCGGTCGGAGTTCGCGTGAAACGAATGGTGAAAATTGGGAAACAAAAAATAGATCGCAGACTTAAGAATCTTAGAAAACTGAGGCGTAAGCTGGCGTCATTACCGAGAACGTTTAAGACAACTACGCTGGCGAATCATCAGCTTAACGAGAATTTTACTAAACCACCATATTTCTATGACTCCAGTGAAAACCAAACGTTGCATGAAAAGAAGAAACGACATCAAGAACCTGGGTATGAAGTACTCACTTTAGAAAAATTGTTGAACCGGTTTCAGGGAAGGAAGATTTAAGTAACATGAAGAACAAACTATGTCAATTGTACGTACATAACAAATACAAACAAAATATTTGGATCTGTAGTTGGAGGGATTTATGCTTACGGAATGGATTTTAAGGTTAGACAAACGAACAGACAGACTGGTCCTTAGCCGGATGTGCGCCAGTGTCTTACGCAACCAGCCATAAGCTGTTACCCGAAAACTGCTCGACGAACCAATGCGTAGACTTGAGATTTATTTTCCTACAAACGGACACACCTTGCACCAATTAATTTCCGCCGCTATTCAGATCTTAATAAACGCTTACAGTATTTGTACCGAGCATAGTTTATAGCAATTATGTCAATTATTATAAAAGTAACATGAAAACTACAGTCATTGTATTTATATAAAACCTACTGATTGCCTTTGTACTTCCTACAACTTCACTCAGCTGCTCACTTGTGGATCTGTTACAGGCGTTTAACATAAGGAAACGAAATTCATTTTAAATACAGTTTTACTATTGCTTCTTTTATGGCTAAAAGTACACGTATAAATTCTCATACTTTAGTCTGCAAGCATAATTTTTAAAGCCACTTTGATAAATTCTGGGCTATAAGAAGAAAAACTCCTACGCATAGTACAAGTAAGCCATATTCCTGGGAAACGGGTCTTGAAAAAAATTATTTTACAGAAGTCTAGTTTATATGAATAATAACATTTAATTATTCCAAAATACTTACTTACCCAGTACTACGACAAGGGACATAACGGACTCTATATTTCTAAAATAGTTATGAACCATAGAGTACACATAAATTGAAGCTATTTACATAAATAATTTCTTGTCAAAGTTTCACGTCGATCGGTTAATTACCGCGGAAGATATAGCGATCACACGTTATCACACCCGCACACGCGCACAAATTCATTCAAAAAATACATGACAATAAAGAACATCTTTTTATGAAGAATTTGGTATACCCTACATGCTTATCCATTTCTAAATACAAAACTTACGGCTAAAAGACAAAGTTTTACATAAAACCAATTTAAACATGAAAATGCTCGTCATCCATGTGTTCTGATATAAACAACATAGCTTATCATCCTGTGTTCCGTTGCAGGATTAACCCCACCACGTGTAAACAACAATTTTTTTATATGGAATATAAACATTTTTTTTTTCTTCCTAACCTAAATTGACATAACTTCCTCCCAATAATAATAATAATCCAAATAATAACATAATAACTTCAAAAATAAATATAAATGAATAGCTTCTATCAAACACATTCCTCAACTGTCAATTTGACAGCCTTAATGTAAACAAACAAACGCACGTGGCTAGATATCAACAACCTTCCTGCACACAGATAAGCGTATCACACTTCTGACGTCATTCGGCTAAATCTATGTATACTACAGTTCATCCATACATTTTTCCCACATGATCACAATTATTCTTACTTTACACATATTTTTATACAATTTCCTACCAGTCATTCCACCTATATCCTGGCATTTTAGGTTTAATTATCTTTAACGTAACATTTTCTTAAGGATGATGCATGGAACTTCCCTATCACCCTGTTTGTATTTGGGTTAGTGACAATGTATGTACTGCGACTGAGGGGGTAGGTGGGACTCGATAGCTGTAGTGAAAGCAACCCATCTAGAGGAGAAAACCTCGATCACAATCCTGGCCCTCCAGGTTGGAGGTTGGGCTATGGGCTAACAACCCATTCCCGGAAAACCGGATGTTACGAAACTACCAAATAAGCCTCGGAAAGGACGGTATTATCGGAAACGACTCAGGCAACGGAATATGGACTTGTCTTTTAGAACGTGGAATGTTAGGACTTTGTACAGGCCAGGGGCACAAAGGGTACTATTTGAAGAGCTAAAAAGATATAAAATTGGTGTAGCAGCAGTGCAGGAAACAAGATGGCTGGGAAATGGAGTAAGAGATACTAAAACTCATACGGTATTATACAGCTGAAGAGAGAAGGGGAAAAGAGAACTGGGAGTGGCATTTGTAGTTGACAGAAACTTAAAACACCTCATAGTAGACTTCCACCCAGTCAACGAGAGAATATGTAGAATAAGATTGGCTACTAAATTCTTCAATCTGTCAATCATAAACGTACACTGCCCGACTGATGAAAAGGATGAAGACATAAAAGCAGAATTTTACCAATTGCTGGAAAAAATATATGACACCGCCCCTAAGAATGACATTAAACTAATCATGGGGGACATGAATGCGAAAATTGGGAAAGAAGATGCATACCTTGGCACCATAGGTAGGCACAGTTTACACAATGAATCCAACAGAAATGGGGAACTGCTTATCGACTTCGCTACAAGCAGGAATATGGTTATCAGCTCAACTCAGTTCCCACACCGTGATATCCATAAGGGAACGTGGGTAGCCCCAGAAGGGAAAACAGTCAACCAGATAGATCATGTGATCATAGATAAAAGAGCAGCTACAAGTGTCATTGATGTCAAAGCCCGGAGAGGAGCGTCAGTTGGTTCTGATCACTATATGGTGCAGATAAAGTTTAGATGCAGGGTGGCCGCACATAGGAAAGACATACTCAGAAGACAGGAAAAGGTTAACACAGCGAGTTTAAGGGACCCGGAAAAGGTACAGGAATATGCTGGGAAAGTGAGGAATAAATTGAACGGGTCAGTCGCAGGAACAGTGGAAGAGAAATGGCAGAGCCTTAAGTGCGCACTCCTGGAAACCGCCAGAGAGGTGCTAGGAATATAGGAGAGACGGAGGCAGGAGGACTGGTTTGATGAGGAATGCAGGGAGAGTATTGCACGAAGGAATGAGGCTCACAGGAAGTATTCTCAGTGTAGGACTAGAGAAAGGAAGCAAGAATATGAAGAGAATAGAAGACTGGCAAATAAAGTATGTAGAAAAAAGAAAAGAACTTTTGAAAACGGACTGCTTCTCAAAATGGAGCAGGACTTTGCAGATGGAAGAATAAGAAATGCTTATAAATATCTTAAGCATCTCAGGGAAGGTTATAAACCATCTACAACACTATGTAGAGACAGAGAGAATAGAATTGTCAGTGATCCAGAGAAAATTAAAACTATCTGGCGAGAGTACTTCGATGGCCTCCTTGGTGGTATGCTATAGGGAGGAGAAATTGTTGCTCACACTCCGCGGCATGCAAACATTGAGGGGATGGAATCTGACCCACCATCAATTCAGGAAATAGAAGAAGCTATTAGTGGCCTCAGGAACAACAAGGCACCAGGTACAGACTTAATTCCTGCAGAACTGCTTAAAGCTGGAGGTACTGATGTGGCAGTCGCACTGCACTCCTTAATCGTGGACATATGGCAAACGGAACGAATCCCCATGGAATGGAATAAGTGCATTATATGCCCCATTTATAAAAAAGGCGACAAACTTCAATGTAGAAATTACAAAGGCATTTCGTTGCTGTGCACCCCCTACAAGGTTTTTACGTACATCTTGAACCAAAGGCCGTCTTGTAGACCCCTCACAGAAAATATAATACGGGAATACCAAGCTGGATTCCGACCTGGAAGGTCTACAATCGACCAACTCTTCTCAGTAAAACAGATACTAAGATGCGGATGGGAACGTGATATTGATGTGTACCAGATCTTTGTGGACTTCAGGCAAGCGTATGACTCTATTAATAGAGACAAACTCTACACCATAATGCATGAATTTGGAATACCAGGCAAGCTGGTAAGATTAACGCAAGTTACTATGCAGCAGACTGAAGCCCAAGTAAAGGTGGATAGCCAACTAACTGAACCCATAAATATTACACGAGGACTAAAGCAAGGAGATGGGTTAGCCCCAACACTATTTAATATTGCATTGGAATATGTAATTAGAGGCTTATCAATAAATAGCTCCAATCTCCAAGAGCTTCCAAAAATCCATAAAGAAGATATCCGATCAGCCCCATTATCAACTACCGTAATGCCCCTGCACACAAACTCGCAAAATATCTAGACAAAATGATTAGACAACACACACAAATAGACAACAACATTGCAGTAAAAAACAACGCTGACCTAGTAACAAAAATAAAAGACATACACATCCCCCATAATGCCACATTAGCCTCCTTTGACATTAAAAACCTGTACACAAACATCCCCATCTCTGAAACAATCACCATCCTACAAAACAAACTCAAACAAAACAACACACCAGACGAACTTATCAACGAAATAACAGAAACTCTGAACATTATCACAAAACAAAACTACTTTACTTATAACAATAAATACTACACACAGAACGATGGCTTACCCATGGGCTCCCCCATATCCAGCACTCTAGCAGAAGTCTTCCTCCAACACTTAGAAAAAACAAAAATACTCACAAACAATGACAGACACTCACATAAAATACTATATTGGCACAGATACGTTGATTACATTCTAATACTATACAGGGGGAACAAAAGACAATGTGAACAGTTACTTACGCACACAAACAAAATACATAAAACATGACCTTCACTGCCGAATACGAACACAACAATACCATAAACGTCTTAGACCTCTCCATCACAAAACTAGAACACAAGCACAAATTCAGTATATACAGAAAACCAACTACAACTGACACACTAATACACAACACCTCCAATCACCCAACACAACACAAACTAGCTGCTTTTAGAACCATGATACATAGACTTAACAACATCCCCTTAGATGAAAAAAACTACAAAGACGAACTAAACACGATAAAATATCTAGCAGAATCTAACGGATATGACAGAAAAATAGTCAGTAAACTCCTACACAAAACACAAAACAAACAACAGACAAAGACAGAAAACAACAAATTCATAACACTAACATACATCAACAATCAAACTGAAAAAATAGCCCACAAATTCAAAAAAGCAGGATACAGAATCGCTTACAAAACTACTAACAAAACAGAACACACACTATCAAAACGCACGCACAAAACACAAAACAAATTCGATCTACCCGGTGTATACAAGCTAAATTGCTCAAATTGCAATAAATTCTACATAGGCCAGACAGAACGTAGCTTCAAACAGAGATAATTGAACACATAAAGGCATTCCACACCACTACAGAATCCACCTTTGCAAACCACCTCATTGAAGCAAACCACACATAAAAAAATATCGACAATAACATGAACATTCTACACGTACACACAAAAGGCCGAAAACTAGACACTCTAGAACAATTAGAATTATACAAACACACAAAAACAAATAAAAACGACATCCTAAACGAACAGACACAATTCAAATCACACGCATTATTCGAACACATCTCACCGCACACACATAGCATCGATCTTTCGAAAAACTATCCCGTCGCCAACAACAAGACGGACAGCGCTACCTACGGCAGCCTCTGATGAAGCCTTCTAAAGGTGAAAGCCGGTTTAGGCTGTAAGGTAAATCTTTACGGTTTTACTTATAAAAAACTTAGTGTTCCGAGTCGTCAAACAATAGTGATATTTAGTAATAGTTTAATAAAGTCACAGTGTAAAGTAACACTGTTAATACTTTTAGTTTCAATTTATTTCTTATAACAAATTATATAGTATAGGTTATATAATATCTTCAAATAAATACACAGCAAGTAGGTTTATTAGTATATTAATAGGTTTATCTAGGTGAAAATAAACCTACTTGCAGTGTATTTATTTGAAGATATTACATAGGAGACCTGCAGGAAACTCAAAACGAGTTACTTACAAAGGATAATATAGGTTATGTATATATAGTATATAATAACAGGTATTTGTACCTGTTATTTTTTTGGAACGGTATTTTCATACCTAGTATTTTAAAATAACAGTTTAGCCCACCTCTATTTCAAACTAATTATAATTTTACAAGGAATTTTAAACTAATGTCTTTAAATCATGTCGTGTAGCAGATCTATTTCTCAGCCGAACTGACTAAACCACTCTCTTACACTACAAAAAGAAGATTCAACTGAGTTCATTAAAATTACAGTTTTCGCAATTTCAGCTATCTGACTTATGGTTATATGTAATGACTGACTACTCTGAACTCGCAAAAGAAGCTTTGAAGCATTTAACTGTGTTTCTCTCTACTTATATGTATGTGTAAAACCGCATTCTCCCTGCTCACGTACTTGAAATCAAAGTTTACATAATATAACTTTCAATAAACCGTCATTCCATATATTTGACTTGGCACTATTACTTTATGTCGAAATGCATTTTTCCACTTCCCTGCTGTCGGTAGACACAGATGGTACTGGGTTACTTCATATAAGATCTCATTTGAGGGCTTCTGTTGCCATGTTTTGTTCGCTCCCCATTTTCTCTGAGGGTTTTGTTTTTTCATGTTAAACGTTAATCTCATGTCTCCATCTCGGTACCTGACAGCGATCGCATGCCTTCTTGTACTAGCCCAGTCCGCCTTCTTGCAATTGCTTAACTCGATACGTTGACTGCAAGAGCGCTATTTCTCTCCTTGAAGTCTACTTAGAAAATGCCTTTAATAAGAGCTTAGTATTTCAGCATTGGAAAGCAGTATACCGTTAAAATTGAATACGATGCAATTTTACGGGGATTAATTCATATGTCATAGATATCAAATATAAATCTGTAAAAAACAATGTTAAGTAAATGCAGTTAAAAGATACCAGAGCGGTATTTGTTCAAAAGGAACAAAAGCTTGAGTTGGCACCTGCCAGACGGCCAGAAAGTACAAAAAGTCACGTAGAAGGCTGGCTATCATAAAAATGTATTATACTTAGAAACTAGCAAAAAATAGGTGAAAGCTGGTGAATTTTAAGTGCTTTCAACAATAAAATACCGTTATGTAAGACAGAGAGCGTAGACAGAGAGATTCGAGTAACGCGTCTTTCCCACTATTTACACACGCGCCTGTTGGGGTGACGAATGGAGTAAAGCGTCATTTTTTTAGCGGGTGAATTCTCGGGGTAGATTGGGTAAATTTGTATTTCGCGGTACGTGAAACCAATCAGGGTGTATTTTGTAAATATTTGGTGAGGGTAGTTTTAAGTCGGGAATAAAAAACGTAGTTGGAAAAAGTTCAGGCAGTCTGCGGAGATACTACATTTATTTAGACTCGTAACCGGTGTGTTAAAGAATTATTATTTTAGTTAGTTGATAAATTAAACAGATAATATTCGCAAACGTAGTAAATTGTATACAGTGAAGTTATCAAAACAGTAAAACTAACAGTCGTATTTGAATCACAGAAATAATAGAAATTCATGAAAGTAAATTGTTGAAGAAGTTTCAAACAGTAATCATTATTCTAATAAAGTAATAAGTATTTATCGAAGCAATCATAATTCGTCTGAGATTGAGTCGTAGTTCGAAGTATAAAGTTATGGTGAGCTGAGAAATTCTATAGCAGAACTTGTCGTGTACTAATTAATCCGACGGTATCAGCCTATCGTGTCCGTGTTGGAAGCACTTATATCCAATAACTTATATACTATGTGTAAGAAAATATTGTGTAACACGTCACCGTTGTATTCTCACTAAATCATAAAAGGTGAATTGTGTCTAGTGCATGTGAAACTAGTGTATATAAAGTTAACGAATGAACGAGTGCGACTGACGGGGATATACCTAGCAGCAGTGGACCGTAGGATCACAGGACCGACGACGTTCAAGGAGACACTCCGCACCGTAAATACGGAATTCAACAAACAAGTAAAAATTATATGAACATTCATTTTAATATTGTAATCAAAGTTCAATGCTTTTGGTAACTCAAACAGTTAAAAAGAATCCACAATTAAAAAAAAAGAATATCTTAAGAAATTCAATATTGATATTAGTAATGTAATCTTTAAATTCAAGAAGAGTATTAAACGTACAATTTGTCACATTTATATTTGTTTTTATTAATTATTACACCCTGAGAGCAATTAAAGAGTCGCTACGCCAAAGTAAGAGCTAAGTTCAATAGTTGAATATCAACAATTAGACATATATAACTAGATCAAGTACACTAAAGATAGAATGAGTGAAATATAAGATAACTTATAACATAAAGTCAGTAGTTATCATATTGATGTTATTTAATATTTAGAAGTAACCCTTGCTTTGAGAGCATAGTTGTAGCAGTTGGCACTACAACGTAAAACTTAATATTAAGGAATATTCAACACTTAGTCTTGCTTTGCGAGGTGTAGTATTTGGCGCCCACTTGTAAGGCTTAATTTAGAAGCTTGGCAAACTGTGCTGAGTTACGAATAGAATAAGAAAATAGGAAAAGTATAGAGTAAGGAATATAGATTAGATAAGTGAAACATTGTATGATTACACGAAGTAGAAGTAGGCGAAACAAGCACATACACCACAACACAAACAAGTTAAACAACATGAACACAGAAACAGCAACAAATCAAATAGCGAAATGGAATTTGATGTTAACAACCAGTTAGGAGATCCTAAGACACTTGCACAAATCACCATGGAGAATCAAGATTCAGGGACGCGGGGACAAGACAACAGAAAAACAGAAACACTGAAAGAGATTAGAGGGGGACCGACACAACAGACAGTACCAGAGACACCCAAAGAAATCGATATAAGTGCAATATTACAACAAATATCAAGCCAAATGCAAGAACAATCGTTACAGCAGGCACAAACATTAAAACAAATCCAAGAACAGGTGACAAAACAGATCCAAGAACAATCGGTACAGCAGACACAAACATCAAAACAAATCCAAGAACAGATGTCAAAACAAATCCAAGAACAGTCGTTACAACAGGCACAACAGATACAACAGCTAGCACTACAGATTATGCAACAAAGTCAAATACTAAAAGACGAGGTAGCCGCACAACTTAACGACTTCAAAAGAGAAAACCAAGAAGTTCTCAAACAATTTAGATTAGAGACTAATATTATTATTAGGGATGAAATTAATAGTATTAATGCTGGAATTAACAATAGGTTTAACGATACGGAAAAACAAATTAAACAAAGCGATGAAAAGCATAGCAATGATATTAAGCTAATTAACAAGAAATTAATTGCGAATAGTAAGCGTTGTGACGAGAGTTTCGCGGCACATAAATTAGAAGTCGAGAAATTAAAAGAATTAGAAACAAAAATCGATAGTAATTCGGACGAAACTAACCTTAAATTACAGCAGATACAAAGTGACGTTCGAACAAAAATAGCATTAGTAAACGCTTCACCAATAACTCATGAACAAATCAAAGAAATAAAATATAATGGGACCAGCGATTTTCCTATGGAGTTCATCAAAGAATTAACTGAAATCTACCAAGAATACTATCAAGATATCAGTAATATCACATGGATAGCTAGACATCTCGAAGGAGAGGGCGGAATCTGGTGGAGGTTGGTGAAGGATATTATACACACCTTCGTGGGATTCACAGAAGCCTTTATCAACAAGTATTGGAACGTCGTTATCCAAGAACGCGTGAGAGATCAACGCGTATCGGTTGGATTTGTTTTGACATCTGTTCTTGGATTTGTTTTGATGTTTGTGTCTGCTGTACCGATTGTTCTTGGATCTGTTTTGTCACCTGTTCTTGGATTTGTTTTAATGTTTGTGCCTGCTGTAACGATTGTTCTTGCATTTGGCTTGATATGTTCGGTAAGTACCACCCAGAAAACGGAACGAGTATGATTCAATATTTGGAAAGAAAACTACTGGAGAACCGACAACTGATTCCTTCCATATCGGATAGACACTTGATAAGAAAAATTGCAAGGCACTATCCACGTGAAATTGAGGTTGCTATTATTACCCGTGGCGTAAGTACGATAAGTGAATTCGAGCAAGTACTGTTGGAATTCATGAGTATACGGAATGACTCTAGGTCAACGAACCGGGGACACTTTGATGTTAGAAGGGAACACAAACATTGACCACGTGCGGAGGAAGAGAGAGAAAAAACTTTTGAACACGGACCGAACAAAGAAAAAGATAGTGAGGGTCGCCAGCAATACGCAAGGTACCCCAGGCCTAGCGCACACATACAATTTTTAGTTGGACAACTGTTGAGTTCGTAGTCGTTCATCAGAATGGGAACCATTGGTTTAAACGTGAGTGCGCACACTAGCCCGATAGTTGGCCAATAGTTGAGAGCAGTTGGATCTGGCTCCAACTGGTCGATGATAGCAGCCCGACTAAACTATCGGTGGCTGGCGCCAGAGCTATGGGGCTCTATGTGGGTCCGCACACATACAACTCAACAGTTGTCCAACTTAACAACCCGTACATGACGATCAGTCACTTTCCTTGTTCTACACAGTGTGCTTGTGCTATACCATCGCGGTTATTGTGCATTATAATTTTATCGTAGTTTATTGGTTTATTTAATAAATAACGTAATAAATAATACCTATAATAATTAATGTTTTGAGAGATGAAGAAATAGACAAATTAATTGACGAAGTAGAGAAGCGACCGCCACTGTATTTAAAGTCTCTAAAAGAATATTCCGACAGCAATTTAAAGAAAAAGCTGTGGGAAGAAGTATTCACCATTGTAGCACAAAACTGGACTGGTCTGCCCCAGAAGAAAAACAAAGTTTAGGTAAGTGTATCTACACATTAATTGTTTCGTAACTAAAAAACTTACAAAATGCAATTAAAATGATAAAAGGTTGTATTATTCATTCAAGTCCATGAAGTTAGCAGAGCCGCTGCAGTTAAGAAAAATGTCATAGTATTACATTAATGTCACAAAAAAAATGCTCAATGTTATGTAGCAAGTCAATATTACTTTCAAATCTTTACTGAAATTAAAAGTGACTCGTCTTATGTTTATTTATTTTTACTCAAAATCAAATCTTTACTCAAATTTTTATGAAATTTTACTTTTTCTGTGGTAGCTCTGCTAACTTGTGTTTAAAGTCAGTCAAATTCTAAATATAAATTGTTTAAAAAAAACACTATTTTATTATAAACTAAATAATTTTATTGTAAAATTTCAATACAATATTTTATATTTAGAATTGGGATATTCAAAGTTGATTTGTACAAAAAAATTTATTTATATAAAAAATTAATTACATTTACCATCATACTTTGTCATACTGCCACGAAACAGTTCCTTGAGGAGAAGTAAAGTAGAATGCAAAATAATCCCTAATGTTAACGCCACATACATTTCCGCGAACTCCACAAGGGATGATACTTTCAAGTGGGCATTCATACAAAGTATCCGCAACGCGAACACCGTCTTTTATTCTAACGTAATTATGCAGTACGCAACATGCTTTCACTATTGCATCACAAAATTCTACCCCTACATCAATAGGACGGTAAAAAATGCGCCATTTACTGGCTAAAATTCCGAAAGCGCATTCTACCATTCGACGTGCTCTTGTGTGTCTGTAGTTAAACACTTTCTTTTTAACATCAGCATTTTTTCTGGGGAAAGGGCGTAAAACATTTTTCGACAGTCCAAAAGCCTCATCATCAAGAACAACAAATGGCATAGCTTCCCCAATCTCGTCATTTGGTAAAGCCCTACCTTTAGGAATGTTTAACTCTTCATTTTCCAGTTTTCCCCCATATTTGAATTTTTGAAAATGTTTGAATCACTTGATGACCCATAGGATCCAATATCTACAAACACGAATTTGTAATCAGAGTCTATCCATGCCATCAATACCATAGAGAAAAACTTTTTATAATTGAAGCACAAAGATCCACTATCATGGGGCTGTTTAATCCGGATATGTTTTCCGTCGATAGCCCCTATAACGTTTGGAAAATTTGTACGTTGGTAAAATTCATTGGCCACTTTAATCCAGTCCTCTTCTGTTTTCACCGCCATGAAAATCGGCTGCAGAACTTGCCACAGTTTATCACTGGTCGCCCGTACAATACTTCTGATTGTGGAAGGTGCAAGTAAGAATTCGAATGATAATGCATCGAAACCGGGCCCAGTCAATTCCGTCCGCCGCTACCTGACTCCCTTTTTCAAACCGGTCAATTGCGTCCCCGTTACTGCTAACAATAAGAACGGTTCAACACCCCCACCCCACCTGCTTCTTGTTGTATTTATATTTTTTTCGGGATTTATTCCTCATTTAATTGTTGTTAGAGTAAGAGTTGTCAAATTGTGTGTAGTGTGTGGCAAGTGTAGTGCATGGAAGTTATGAAAAGTGAGAAGGGTAAATCAATCTTCGTAGTTGGTGGTTACAAATTCAGATTCCACAAACATCTGATGGACGGAATTCAGCGATGGGCATGCACCACAAAGACTTGTAAGTGTTACTTAAAAATTGATTTGGAAAATAAAATTACAGAAAGTTTTCAAGAACACACTCATGCACGTTTGGAAGAAAATATAATTAACAAACAAAAAATACCAAATTCTGTGAAAAGAAAAGCAGCTGAAGATATTTCATGTAGGCCGTCAAAACTCTCACAGAGAGAATTGATAAATAATGGAGGCGTAGAAACATTATCAACTGGAGACGTTGAGTTAATCAAGCGAGTAATTAGGCGGTCCAGAGATTCGATTCATCCAAGTCTTCCAAAAAGTCGTTGTGCAACTCATCCCGCTCTGCAAGAAATGGAAATTGTCACCAATACTGGGGTAGACTTCCTCATGATGAACAACCCAGAAAAAGGACTTGTTTGTTTCTCGACAATGACAAATTTAAAAATTCTGTGTGTAACGCCAAAACTCTATGTTGATGGTACATTTAAAAGTTGCCCAAAAATTTTCAAACAGATATTCACAATACATGGATATGTAAAGGGTATGTATGTGCCACTATTTTTTTTCTATTACCAAAGACTCTTGCACTTATACCGAAATGTTCAAGTCAATTGTCGCGAAGTGCGAATCGCATAATTTGTCCCTTGATCCTGAGGAAATGTTTATGGACTTCGAATCTGCAATACATGGTGCTGCAAAAGTTGTTTGGCCTTCAATGAAGATCAAGAGTTGTCGTTTTCATCTGGGGCAATTGGTGGAAAAAAATTCAAAGTCTTGGGTTGTCTTCTGAATATAAATCGAACACGGAAACCAGCCGTTTTTTGAAATTATTTTTTGTCTTACCCTTCCTAAGTCCCGACGACATAGACGACTGTTTCATAGACGACCTAATGGCATTACAACCAGACGGAAAAGAAAACATAAGAATATTCACAGATTACGTATTCGACAATTACATTTCTCCTGATGCTACGTTTCCTCCAAGAATATGGGCGGATTTCAGCGTTTCAACGAATCGTACGACGAATAACTGCGAATCGTTTCACGCTCGATTAAATGCGCACTTCTCATCCCAACATATACAATGTTGTTGATGTTTTGAAAATTTTCCAAGCTGATACATACATCAAATTAAGAAGCAAAGAAAATGTAAGGAAATATAAACGGATAGAAGAAAAGGAAATGTATCTTCGGGAACAAATGAATAAATTCACCAGAAAAACCTGTTCTCGAATACAGTATCTAGAGGCTGTCTGCATGAAATTTTTACCAATAAAATAAAATAACATAGAAGATTGACAAAATTATTATAAGTAGCTAGACAAACAGCAGCAAAAAAATAAAATACATAGAATTAAATTTAAAAAAAAGTAAAAAATAAATAAAAATTAAAGTTGCGTAGAAAATTGAAAAAACTATTTTAAGTGGCTAGACAAACAGCATCAAAAAAATAAAATAAAAAATGTAACATAGAGAATTGACAAAACTATTATATAAGTGGCTAGACAAAACATATACTGTAGTTCTTTCAAAGAATATCTACAGCTGATGATCACTAATAAGTGTGAAATATGTTTTTGCTTTTCACTGGGATATTAAAACCACAAATGATTAGAGGAAGATACACTAGTATCTATACTTCTTATTATGATCAATTTTTCGGAATAGCAAGGTACGATTTCCTACGAGGGACGGAGTTGACCGGGTAAAATTTCCTATGAGGGACGCAATTGACCAGGTTCTTTTTCAGGCGGACGCAACTGACCGACGTCCATAGAAACTGCTTCCAGTTGCAAAATACCTGAAAAAAAAAATTGAACTAGTGGTTTCAATTGTTCAGCACCTCTCTCTCTCTCTCTCTCTCTCTCTCTCTCTCTCTCTCTCTCTCTCTCTCTGTCTCTCTCTCTCCCTCTCCCTCTCACCCCTCCCCGTATATCTCTGTCCCTATATATTTTTTATCTATCTTGCCTCTTCGATAAAAGCATTCACTCATTTATTCATCGATTCATTCATTCTTCTTACCACACTCTCCGTGTATTTACAGTTTTTTTATTTTATTTTTTAATTTTAGGCTCCAACATCCATAAACGTTGGCAGAACCTAAGAACGTGCTTTGCTAGAGAACTAAAAGCTCAAAAGCATACTAAATCTGGACAGGGAGCAATCAAACGTCGCAAGTATGTTTACTTCGACAGATTACTTTTCCTCCTTCCAGATGTTGAGCAGAGGCAAACTGAGTCGAACCTTAGTCCTGTTCATGGCAATTCAGATGATGTAGAAGACACTGATGAAGTTAGGCCTACTGGTGAAGATCAAGACGTGCACGTCCCCCAAACAGCAAGGAGGTTGGAGAGAAAAGAAACATACGAGGAACAACTCCTGTCATTGGTGAAACAGAAAATGAACCAGGAAAACCAGAAAACAATAGATGAGGAAACAAATGTTGCTTTATCTTTGGTTCCAACCCTTAAGTCACTACCGGAGGAAAACAAATTGCAGGCCAGAATTGAAATTTTAAACGTTTTGCAAAAACTAAAGTTTCGTGCTCCATTTCATTCTTTTACCGGTATAATACAACCTAATCCCCGGGAATATCAGGGATTACATCAGGCACAACCGATTTTTCCCTTTCATCACCAGGCATTTCATCCTACCCAACAACATGTTGAGTCCCCTTCTTATCCAAACCCACAGCCTTCGAACTACTATCCAATGAACTCAGTCTCTTCCTTTCAACCCTCCTTTCCATAAGCTTGTCCTACAAACACCGATATTTCTAGCGTTCCCTCTACAAGTTCACCTAAAGTTCATCAAGGCGACATTGAAACATCCCAGTCTACTACTAAATCAAGTAATTCAATTTCGCGTAAACGGGCTGATGCTGCACCTTCTCCTGCTATAAGTAGAAGGTGCTGTTGTTGAAATGTGTTGTTGAAATCCATTCTGAAACGAACTGAATGAGGGATCCCTCTCGGGCCTCGGCCAACTCGCAGTTGTAAGTGTGCGCATGTACACCAACTATCGGCGAGCCTTCCCAACTCTCACCAACTGTTGTCCAACTGTCGGACGATAGATGTCCAACTAGTATTGTCTCCGATCAATCTGTTGGATCATATTTATCGCAGTTATCGGAAGAGTGCAGATCTCTAGAATTTGAGGACGTTCCGCTTACATATGAAGATTGATATTGTATTATAAAATATTACAAATATAAATAAATAATAAATAAAATAGATAGCAAGAATTATGTTGTCTGAATCTCGGCGTTGAACTCGCCGATGATACAGCTCCACCTTGGATTCACCAATTACAAAGAATAAATTAAATATAAATAATGTTTTATAATTAAGTGTGATTGATTGATAATAAAATAAAATTTTGTAAGTTATGAAATTTTTACTAATATTTATTAAACTGTTTAATTGGTTAATTTAATTAATTAATTAATAATTAATTAATTGTGTGTGTACTTTTCTCAGATATTTATTCTAGCACTGTAAATTATTTTTGTTTAGAAAAAAAAATAGTTAACATTAATTATACAAATAAAGACAACTCTTGTAACTGAATAATGATGTTCATTTATTGACATTCAAAATTATGCGCCAGTCAAACTGCGCATGGCCAAGGCATTGGCTGTTATGTGCTCCAGTCAGTAGCGAACAAGATTAACAAAAATATATTTTTTACAAGGTTAGTAATTATGGTTCTTTTAACGAGTCGAAATGGTCAGAGGGCAAGGAACAAGATACATTCTTACAGGTATTCTTTAACTAAATTATTATGGCTGAAATAAAACAATATTATTATTTAAATTGTCAATTAGGAAAATTAATATCGAACCATCCGTCGAAATGACGTCACTCCCTTCAAGCTGGCTGTGTCGTGCTGGTTCCGAAATCAAGTATGGCTGCCGTCACCTCGATGTTAGCTGCTATACTGCTGGAACTGGCTGAGCTTCTCCCGCAGAAATAAAATGAATATTCCCTTCTCTGCGAAGTAGTGTTGGTCCAGGAATATAGTGTAGAGTGTCCTCTCTTCTCCTGCGATGTCGTTTCGTGATTGGTTTCTTGTGAAGTGTCCGGTGTTCAAATATGTGTATACGTGTTCTGCGAATATGGTCCAAAATCGTCTCAGAATGGCCGTTGATTTCTTGTGTTTGAGTTTGATGGTGTTATTACTGTTGTTTGGAATTAGTGAGGTGTTAAATATTAATAGTTAATGTTATTTTCATTTTTAGTTAACCTCAATTACACTCTGCATCACCACACTCGGTTTTACACAAAATTATTCTTTTTTTTTCGGTATTCTGTTAATACATTTTCAACTAGTCGTCCTCACGATTAACAGACTGAACGTCGTCGTTTTAGGGTAATTTGTGATATGTCTTTTTCCTCTTTATATTGTTCAATTATAAAAATATCTGTCTAAGACTTGGTTCATCATCTAAATATACATAATAAGTTTTCTTATTTTTTACTGTATTTCAAATATTTCTTAATTTTACATAAATCTAACTACTCAGTAATATTGATTAATTAATTTTACATATTTGGATATATAGCTGGGTTTGTTTCAAGTTCATTTAAGCCCAAAAATTACAATTTTTTTATATTATTGTATGCCTCATATTTTGTACAAATTTAGTGTTTAAATGGTTTTGAAGTGTTTTTTCTGATAATAGTTCCATGGAATATTCTTAATAACTCAGTGATTATCTTTGTTGTTAATAATTTTGCTGTTAAAACACTTCAATATTGATTAATTTACTGTTTAGTCTGATTTGATTACCATTATAGGCCTAGTATTATTTGTTTCCAAAAGAAGTTGATTTTCTTTCCTTTGTCATTCCATTCGCTATTAATTGTATCTGTATTAATTATATTTTCAATTTCTGTGTTGTATGTATTGAATTCTATCCCTTATTATGTAATTTGATTCTCGGATAGATAGTTTTGGGTTTACATTACTAGTCTGTGTTTTCAAAAGTGGTGTCTTAGCTAATCTGCCTTGTACATTATATATGGTTTACTGTTTTGAATAAAATTATTACATTTCTATTTCCTACTTGCCTCTCTGCCTTACAAACTTGAAAATTAAATAACATGATTTTACAATACAATGGAATATCTTATATCTATTAAACTTTTTTTATATCGTTTAAACATAATAAAAACATCTTATGCCTAATAACACTTTCAGTTATCAACTGTCTCTTGTGTTCCTTATAACTATTTTGGTAATATAATGAAATAAAAATAAAAACATCTTATAATTAATGACACCTTCAGTTATTAACTGTCTCTAGTGTTCATTATAATTATTTTTGGTAACACAATGAAAAAAATAAAAACATCTTATACCTATTATTTTCTTATACTACTTAATTTTTTTTTAAAACACTTTTTATTAAAATTGACCTCAGTCGTTAGACTGTCTTTTAGTTTTTATATAGTATTTCCCTACACTGATGGTAGTCTTTTTAATAGATTTCTATTTCTTACCCTACACTTTATTATAGTGTGTCACTTATTCTTGTCTACACTAATGGTAGTCTTTTTAATAGATTTCTATGTCTTATACTACACTTTATTATAGTGTGTCACTTATTTTTGTCTACACTAATGGTAGTCTTTTTAATAGATTTCTCACATATTATACTTATAACTAGTATACAATTCGGTTTTCTTTGGGATGTATCTTGTAACTTGTTACTGGGTCTAAATGTATTGGTTTTAATTTTGTTCAATGGTATGATATTCCATTATTACTAATTTTTGGAATAACTCTTCTTGTTTCTAGGCTCTTTGTGGGAATCTTGACCTATTTTGTCCTTTCTTCATTATTATATTAGTCATTTCTGGTCTTGTGGTTTCTCTGCGTCTTGACCTTATACATTTCCATTATTAATATGGTTTTCACCCTTTTATTTCCTTTTTCTTGTCTTTCCTTTTTTTACTGCTTCCCCAATCTACTGGATATACTGCTGGTTTATTGGGCTTTTACATAGTAAATTATTTTGATCAATGGTTTTCTTTGTTATTTTTCATTATTATTAACATTTTATTGACTTAATATACAGTTTCTAGTTTAATCCTTAAAACAATTCATTCTTCTCACTCACTATGGAACTTTTCTTCTTTATTTATGTTGCATTAAGTTAAATGTTTAGCGTGATAATTTTGTTATGCTACATATGCTCTCCTGTAAAAGTGATTAGTTCAGATCATACTCTTAGTATGGATGAAATAATTATTACTAATTCTATTGTATTTACCATATTTTCTTCGTGATTACATGTTTTCACTTTATATATACCTTCTTTTTCCACCGTTGCTTCCTCTCAGATGATGTGTATCTCCTTCATTAGTTTTTTTATTCATTAATAAGTGATCTTCAATCTTGTGTATAACATTATCATTTTATATCCTTTCTTATTTGGTGCTTCCTCACCAGTATGTTTACTCCCTAACATTCCCTAACAAATTAATTGGAACAGTTCAGAGTGGCACTTTTGGCTTCAATCCCTGCTGTCCAATACTTCAATTAATTGAGTCCAGAGGCATTATCATCTCTGCTCAAAATATAAGACTGATGGCATTTTCTACATCCAGTCATAAAAATAAATAAACAGTAAAAGTAGTCTCCTTTGACTAAAATAAACATCTTTAGATTCTTCACTTCATAATACTTTATATTAATTAATACTTTTATACACTTGACTCTTCTTCTCTCTTAAAGCTTATTCCATATTATGTGGTTTAGGTATGTGGTATAATATACATTTCATCATGTTTACATAGTAATTAGCATTTATATTTTTTTTTCTACCATCTGGTATCCAATGAGTTATTTTTATTGCTCATGGTATAACATGAATTAATTCTTTATCACTTTCACTATAACAGTGGTTATTGCAACAACATTATCATTAATAGTATCAGGGTTTTTGGTTTCTGGTCTCACTATTTGGTCTTTACTGAGTTGGTCCTTCTTCATTGTTCCATTTTTATTAAGTTATTTCCTTTGTGAGTTTGGTTAAGTTGTTTCGATTAAGTCATATGATATTCTGGTTTCCTTTCTCCTTTAGAATTTTGTATCTCTTTCTTACAAAATCTTTTTTCATATTTCAGAGTTATTTCTCATCATTTGTATGAGTAATGATATGAGCTTACTATTTTTTTAACTTTAGATATTTTTATTCAACTAAATTCTTTCTTATTCATAGTTGTTTTTCAAATATTTTGGTGTAAGTTGCTCTTATTATTGGTTTTGAATTTTGAAAATTTTTTGTTCATCAAAATTCTTTTTTCTTCTTCATTCATAATTGTTCGAATGTTTGGTGTAAGTTGTACTTACTGATTTTTTGAATTTGGAAATTTTATGTTCATCAAATTCTTTTTGTTTATTCATTCATAAATCTTCGAATATTTTGTGTAAGTTGTACTTACTAATTTTTGGAATTTGGAAATTTTTTTTTTTTTTTCATTTCTCCTCTAAATATTTTTTTATAAGTTCCTTTTACTTTATTTGAAATGATATCCTTTAATACATACGTATTGTTATTATTGTTTTTAATAATCAGGTATGGGCCGGTATACAGCGGTAACAACTTTTTGGTAATGCCTTCCAAAGTTCTGGGTAATTCCCTGTTTTTTAGCAGTACCTTTTCGCCGACTTCATAGCTTATTATTTTCTTAATCGCCCTTTGATACTTGTTCTTGCGCCTTTCCTGGTCTTCTGCCAATTTATTGTAGAATCTGATTCGATTGAATTTGTATTCTTGACTCCTGGAGAACTCTATTATGTCTTGTATTTCTCTTGGAGGCGGTTTTTCATACATGGCCGTGTATGGCGTGGTACCTATAGCGGGGTGATATGACAAATTAAGGAATTCTTCAGTAGCTAATAAATATTCTTGCCACTTCTTTTGTTGATTATAGCAATAAGTGCGTAATATTCTTCCGACTTCTCGCAGTACCCTCTCCGCTGGATTGCTGCTGGGGTGGTAGACAGATGTCTTGTATGTCTTAATGCCCAACGTATTTAGAGTGTTTCTCCACCTCCAACCCTTAAATTGCGTTCCATGGTCTGTGATTATGGATGCCGGGCTCCCTATCTCTGGAATGTAATGGTTTGTTATTATTCCTAGAGTCTTCAAAGTGGTGGCTCTGTTCACAGGGTACAGTTTTGTGAATTTTGTGAAATGATCCATCATGATAATAATGTATTTGTATCGATGGCGTCCGCCACTGCGGGGAAATGGACCACATATGTCCAGAAAGACCTTGTCCAGTTTGGCTTGTGAGGTAATTGGTATCATCGTACCCTCTTTTCTCTCATTGTTGGTTTTCACCAATTGACATATCAAACAGGTTTTGAGGTAGTTTCTCGTCTTTCTATTTATACTTTTTATATGACAATTCTCTTCTATCGCCTTGATCACCTTCATGGCTCCCATGTGACCGTATCGTAGATGATAGTCCAGGATGATATCCTTTTCGATTGTAGTAGGGATCATGATCTTCCATATCTCTTCATCAAGGGATGTTTTGATGAATAATATTCCGTTATGTACACAATAAAATTTGGTTATTGTGTCATCTTGGTTGGAGAGACGAAGTTTAATGTGGTTTAACTTCGGGTCGGACTGCTGGTGTTTGCTGATGTCTTGCACTATCTTTTCTAAATCGGATCTGTCCTTAATAATATTATAGATTTTCAAGATGCTCTCCTTTTCGCCTTCGAACGTTTGTTCTTCCAGATTTACTCTCGACAATACGTCGGCTACTACATTTTTACTTCCAGGAACATACTCCCACTGTATATCGTATTCCTGCAGGGCGAGTACCCATCTGGTCAATCTACCATGGCTTAACTTGCATCTTCTCAGAAATGATATTGATTTGTGAACTGTTCGAACGGTCACTGGATATCCGAGGATATACGTCTGAAACTTCCCGCAGGCAAAGACTACACTTAGCAGTTCTTTTTCCGTCACATTATAGTTCTTTTCACACTGGTTAAGGGTTCTGCTAGCAAAGCTCCACTACTAGATGGTTTCCAATTTCATCTTCTTGGTACAGTGTTGATCCCAAGCTAATGTTACTAGCGTCACAGTTTAGAAAGAAGGGTCGGTTAAAATCCGGATGGTTGAGCATTACTGCTTCTAAGAACTTCTCCTTAATTGATTTGAAAGTTTCGTCTTGTTCTTGACCCCATCGCCATTTATTCTTGGACGATAACTGGTACTGAAACCGGGCCATCAGTTCGGAATAATTATTTTGGAACTTCCTATAGTAGTTACACAGGCCTAAAAATGATTGTAGTTGCCTTGTTTTTTGGTATAGGGAATCGTTGTATGGCGTCTACCTTTTCTGTTGATGGTGTTATTCCTTGACTGTTTAATTGGAAACCCAAGAATTGTACTTCTTTAGCTATAAGCTTGGACTTGTCTAGTTTAAGGGTAACATTATTTTCAGCAAGCTTCTTCAAGACATGCCCCACACGGTAACAGTGTTCTTCCCAATTGGTTGATGTTATTAGGAGATCAACATAGACAGTCGTGAATTGGAGCGCTTCTGGTCCGAGTATATGATCCATACAGGCGACAAAAACAGCTACTGAGTTCACCAACCCGAAGGGCAACCTCTTAAACTGATAATTGTGCCCTTCGAAGATGAACGCCATGTATTGCCGGCTTGCTGGGTGCAACTCCACCTGCCAATAGCCGCAGACGGTATCCCACGTGGTAATGAATTTCGTTCCGTGAAATCTCTTCAATATCTCATCAATTTCGCCAGGTGAGATACGATCGTTAATAATCATTTTATTTATCTCACGTGCGTCAAGGCAAAGCCTTACCTTCCCATTTTTCTTTTGTATAGCCACAATTGGGCTAGTGTATGGCGATTGACTGCTCTCGATAATATCTTTACTGATCATATTCTGGATCTCTGTGCGTACGGCCTCCTTCAAAGATTGTGCTATGGGATACGACTTTCTATTAAATTCTACCGGTTCTCTGAATCGTATGGAACATTGGTAGTTCCGGATCTTTCCAGGTTCGTCCGAAAATACAGCTCGATATTTTTCATATATGTTGACCAATTGATTCAGCTGGTTTTCCTTTAATTGCTCGGTGGTATTATGGCACTGGAAGTCACGTATCTCCTGAATCTTTTGTTGCCATAGGTCATCCTCCGAATCCTGATGTACTGGCTTGTTGTTTGTCGAGTAGTTTGACAAGTAATTCACCTTATTTTTGTGGTCTAGAAGTTGTCTGGAATCTAACATCTTATTGTTAGTTAAATTGGCTACCCAGGTCGAACCTTCAGAAAAGAGTGATACCTTTCCTCGGCACAAGTCGATAACTGCTGAGTTCCTGCGCAATATGTCACATCCTATCATGATGTTGAAAGGTAATCCGGCTGCAACAAGAAATATCATATCCATACTAATGCCCTGACTGTTGACACTTAGGGATACTTGTTTTCTTATGGTCTTTTTCTGTCTGCCGGTAGCTCCTACAAGTACAATATTATTAATAGGTAGTACCGGTAAGTTTTTGTGGCATTCCTGCTGTATCCGGTCCAACTCATTTCGATTTATTATAGAGACATTGGCTCCAGTGTCTATCATTATAGGAACAGAAATACCCTCAATTTCTGCAATTATATATATTATTTCATTGTCATTATTATTAATATTAATTTCACTTTCTTCTAGCAGGTCCTTACGGATATCTTTCAAATAATTACTGTATATTATGGTAAAATTTTTTCTGTCTTTCTTCAAATTTCTTTCTTGGTTAAACCCAGCAGATTGGAGCAGTAAAGGGTTATTGGAGTTTATTACTGCCTCCGTTCGTTTAAATGTTCCGCATCATTACGGATTAGGCCGTTGGAAGCATCAGCTTGGAGTCCTGAAACTGCTTCGTTTGGTTCAGCACGATCGTCCTGTTGGGCTTCTGTTACAGGTATTCTTCGCTGATTGTCCAGGCTGGAACTACGTCTGGGCTCGTACTCTCTGTAACGATTATTTCCCTGACTTCTTTGAAAGGTCTCGTATTCATAATATCGGCTCCTTCGTTGAGGCTGGTACCTCCTCTGTCCACTGCCTTCCGCTCTGATGTAGTTAATATGGGGTCGATATGTCCTGTAATTATTGTTATTACCTCCATTCGGGTAATTCCTGTTATAATTACTATGATAATTGGTATTAGAGGGGTTGGGGTTCCTCTGACCATTTGGAACATAATTACGGTTATTATTATGATAACCGTTGTTGTTTTGTGGACGGTTATTATTATTATTATTACTATTGTTATTGTTGTTGCTGTCATTATTATTAATGCGAGGAACATGATTATTATTATTATTGTTGTTAAATCTAGGTACATTATTGTTATTACGGGTGTTATAATTGTATTCGGCATTATTCCGATTTGTGGAATTATAATTATTATTGTTGCCCATATTCTGCCGATTATTATTATTCAAATTATTGGTGTTACTTCTTGGTTCCGGCTTATCATATCTCCTGCGACTTTGGCGGTAATAGTCTTCATGCTAATACATTTCTAAGAGCTCGGTCATTGCTTGTACAGTCTTTATTTGACTGTTTCTTCTAGCCCTTATTATATCTTCCTCATAATGGTATGAGAGCTTGCTGACCAGGCATTCTTCCGGAATTCTGGGCTCTAGATGTTTGGCCACGCACACCTTTCCCAAGAAGTACGCTGTTAGAGTCTGGTTTCCATACGGGTTGTATTTTCCATGACAGATCCCGTCTCTGGCGATATTTTGTGTTGATTCAGACCAATATTTGGCTTTGAATAGCCTTTTGAATTGTTGGTAGTCGGTCACTTCGTCCCTTATCGCCATCCACCAATTATCTGCTATCTCCTTGAACGATTCGTCAAGCACTTCTTTATTCTCCCTCCAGCGATTGCCTCTGTGTTTGGTGAAGTACTCTTCGATTCTGGCTAGGAACTCCATCGGTTTGTTTTTATAAAACCTGAAGTTAATTCCTTCACGATTCTCGCTGTTAGGACAACTGGTAATGCTTGTCGGTCGACTATGGAATAGGTCTATATCTGTTTGATTCTGTCGCACCTGACTGTTGATACTGGTCACAGTAGCTTCAATGCCGTCACATTTTTCTGTGAATCGGTCCTGCACTCGCTCCCAGTCTTCACGTGTTTCTTTTAGTCTTTCCTCCAATGTCTTCCTAGTCGTTTCTTCAATGTTGTTTACCTTAGTGTTTATTTCTGTCTTGATACTCTGTACTTCTCGTTCGGTTTGACTCCATCTTTCGTCAGCTCTTGTAACCTTTTGTTCTCTCAATTGTTGACTATTATTTTCCATCTTTTTATTGGTTTCTTCCAGTTTTTGGCTTATCTGGGTCAATTCCTCCTTCGATTGTTTATTGTCAGTTTTTATTTCCTCCAATTTCCCCTCAATCTTCTGAATATTTTCCTCCATCTTCTCCTCGATCTTCTAAATATTTTCCTCCATTAATAATTTATTTTCGTTTTTTATTTCGTCCACTTTCTCCTCCATCTTCTTACTATTTTCTTCCATTTTCTCCTCCATCTTCTTACCGTTTTCTTCCATTTTCTCCTCCATCTTCTTACCATTTTCTCCTCCATCTTCTTACTGTTTTCTCTTAATTTCTCCTTCAATCGTTGGTTATCACTTTTCATTTCCTTACTATTTTCTTCGATTTTCTTGTTGGTATCTCCGATTTTATTACTCAACTCTTATTTAACTCTTCCTTCGTCGTTTTAAATTCTCTGAGTAACATCTCCATCATTCTATCCAATTTTGTATCTTCCTTTGTGGTGGATTTCTCCGGCTGTTCCTCCTGTGGTGCAGGCTTGTTTGGTTCTGATGGCGGTAACATCGACTCCACATCTTCCACTGGTGTCGCCTCTTTATCCTCCATGTCTACCTCCTGCTCGGCCTCCATAGCCCTTTTTCTTGATGTAGCTCTCCTGTGCATCTCGCTCCTTCTTCCGACCTATTGACCGCTGCCGAGCTAAAAATAGGAAATTGGACAATCGTCCTTATTTTATAACTCTATTACCTCCTATTTAAAGCCCTTTAGTTGGACGCCAATTTGTATTATAAAATATTACAAATATAAATAAATAATAAATAAAATAGATAGCAAGAATTATGTTGTCTGAATCTCGGCGTTGAACTCGCCGATGATACAGCTCCACCTTGGATTCACCAATTACAAAGAATAAATTAAATATAAATAATGTTTTATAATTAAGTGTGATTGATTGATAATAAAATAAAATTTTGTAAGTTATGAAATTTTTACTAATATTTATTAAATTGTTTAATTGGTTAATTAAATTAATTAATTAATTAATTAATTAATAATTAATTAATTGTGTGTGTACTTTTCTCAGATATTTATTCTAGCACTGTAAATTATTTTTGTTTAGAAAAAAAAATAGTTAACATTAATTATACAAATAAAGACAACTCTTGTAACTGAATAATGATGTTCATTTATTGACATTCAAAATTATGCGCCAGTCAAACTGCGCATGGCCAAGGCATTGGCTGTTATGTGCTCCAGTCAGTAGCGAACAAGATTAACAAAAATATATTTTTTACAAGGTTAGTAATTATGGTTCTTTTAACGAGTCGAAATGGTCAGAGGGCAAGGAACAAGATACATTCTTACAGGTATTCTTTAACTAAATTATTATGGCTGAAATAAAACAATATTATTATTTAAATTGTCAATTAGGAAAATTAATATCGAACCATCCGTCGAAATGACGTCACTCCCTTCAAGCTGGCTGTGTCGTGCTGGTTCCGAAATCAAGTATGGCTGCCGTCACCTCGATGTTAGCTGCTATACTGCTGGAACTGGCTGAGCTTCTCCCGCAGAAATAAAATGAATATTCCCTTCTCTGCGAAGTAGTGTTGGTCCAGGAATATAGTGTAGAGTGTCCTCTCTTCTCCTGCGATGTCGTTTCGTGATTGGTTTCTTGTGAAGTGTCCGGTGTTCAAATATGTGTATACGTGTTCTGCGAATATGGTCCAAAATCGTCTCAGAATGGCCGTTGATTTCTTGTGTTTGAGTTTGATGGTGTTATTACTGTTGTTTGGAATTAGTGAGGTGTTAAATATTAATAGTTAATGTTATTTTCATTTTTAGTTAACCTCAATTACACTCTGCATCACCACACTCGGTTTTACACAAAATTATTCTTTTTTTTTTCGGTATTCTGTTAATACATTTTCAACTAGTCGTCCTCACGATTAACAGACTGAACGTCGTCGTTTTAGGGTAATTTGTGATATGTCTTTTTCCTCTTTATATTGTTCAATTATAAAAATATCTGTCTAAGACTTGGTTCATCATCTAAATATACATAATAAGTTTTCTTATTTTTTACTGTATTTCAAATATTTCTTAATTTTACATAAATCTAACTACTCAGTAATATTGATTAATTAATTTTACATATTTGGATATATAGCTGGGTTTGTTTCAAGTTCATTTAAGCCCAAAAATTACAATTTTTTTATATTATTGTATGCCTCATATTTTGTACAAATTTAGTGTTTAAATGGTTTTGAAGTGTTTTTTCTGATAATAGTTCCATGGAATATTCTTAATAACTCAGTGATTATCTTTGTTGTTAATAATTTTGCTGTTAAAACACTTCAATATTGATTAATTTACTGTTTAGTCTGATTTGATTACCATTATAGGCCTAGTATTATTTGTTTCCAAAAGAAGTTGATTTTCTTTCCTTTGTCATTCCATTCGCTATTAATTGTATCTGTATTAATTATATTTTCAATTTCTGTGTTGTATGTATTGAATTCTATCCCTTATTATGTAATTTGATTCTCTGATAGATAGTTTTGGGTTTACATTACTAGTCTGTGTTTTCAAAAGTGGTGTCTTAGCTAATCTGCCTTGTACATTATATATGGTTTACTGTTTTGAATAAAATTATTACATTTCTATTTCCTACTTGCCTCTCTGCCTTACAAACTTGAAAATTAAATAACATGATTTTACAATACAATGGAATATCTTATATCTATTAAACTTTTTTTATATCGTTTAAACATAATAAAAACATCTTATGCCTAATAACACTTTCAGTTATCAACTGTCTCTTGTGTTCCTTATAACTATTTTGGTAATATAATGAAATAAAAATAAAAACATCTTATAATTAATGACACCTTCAGTTATTAACTGTCTCTAGTGTTCATTATAATTATTTTTGGTAACACAATGAAAAAAATAAAAACATCTTATAATTAATGACACCTTCAGTTATTAACTGTCTCTAGTGTTCATTATAATTATTTTTGGTAACACAATGAAAAAAATAAAAACATCTTATACCTATTATTTTCTTATACTACTTAATTTTTTTTTAAAACACTTTTTATTAAAATTGACCTCAGTTAATTATGGAACTTTTCTTTTTTATTTATGTTGCATTAAGTTAAATGTTTAGCGTGATAATTTTGTTATGCTACATATGCTCTCCTGTAAAAGTGATTAGTTCAGATCATACTCTTAGTATGGATGAAATAATTATTACTAATTCTATTGTATTTACCATATTTTCTTCGTGATTACATGTTTTCACTTTATATATACCTTCTTTTTCCACCGTTGCTTCCTCTCAGATGATGTGTATCTCCTTCATTAGTTTTTTTATTCATTAATAAGTGATCTTCAATCTTGTGTATAACATTATCATTTTATATCCTTTCTTATTTGGTGCTTCCTCACCAGTATGTTTACTCCCTAACATTCCCTAACAAATTAATTGGAACAGTTCAGAGTGGCACTTTTGGCTTCAATCCCTGCTGTCCAATACTTCAATTAATTGAGTCCAGAGGCATTATCATCTCTGCTCAAAATATAAGACTGATGGCATTTTCTACATCCAGTCATAAAAATAAATAAACAGTAAAAGTAGTCTCCTTTGACTAAAATAAACATCTTTAGATTCTTCACTTCATAATACTTTATATTAATTAATACTTTTATACACTTGACTCTTCTTCTCTCTTAAAGCTTATTCCATATTATGTGGTTTAGGTATGTGGTATAATATACATTTCATCATGTTTACATAGTAATTAGCATTTATATTTTTTTTTCTACCATCTGGTATCCAATGAGTTATTTTTATTGCTCATGGTATAACATGAATTAATTCTTTATCACTTTCACTATAACAGTGGTTATTGCAACAACATTATCATTAATAGTATCAGGGTTTTTGGTTTCTGGTCTCACTATTTGGTCTTTACTGAGTTGGTCCTTCTTCATAGTTCCATTTTTATTAAGTTATTTCCTTTGTGAGTTTGGTTAAGTTGTTTCGATTAAGTCATATGATATTCTGGTTTCCTTTCTCCTTTAGAATTTTGTATCTCTTTCTTACAAAATCTTTTTTTATATTTCAGAGTTATTTCTCATCATTTGTATGAGTAATGATATGAGCTTACTATTTTTTTAACTTTAGATATTTTTATTCAACTAAATTCTTTCTTATTCATAGTTGTTTTTCAAATATTTTGGTGTAAGTTGCTCTTATTATTGGTTTTGAATTTTGAAAATTTTTTGTTCATCAAAATTCTTTTTTCTTCTTCATTCATAATTGTTCGAATGTTTGGTGTAAGTTGTACTTACTGATTTTTTGAATTTGGAAATTTTATGTTCATCAAATTCTTTTTGTTTATTCATTCATAAATCTTCGAATATTTTGTGTAAGTTGTACTTACTAATTTTTGGAATTTGGAAATTTTTTTTTTTTCATTTCTCCTCTAAATATTTTTTAATGGATAATTGATTATAAGTTCCTTTTACTTTATTTGAAATGATATCCTTTAATACATACGTACTGTTATTATTGTTTTTAATAATCAGGTATGGGCCGGTATACAGCAGTAACAACTTTTTGGTAATGCCTTCCAAAGTTCTGGGTAATTCCCTGTTTTTTAGCAGTACCTTTTCGCCGACTTCATAGCTTATTATTTTCTTAATCGCCCTTTGATACTTGTTCTTGCGCCTTTCCTGGTCTTCTGCCAATTTATTGTAGAATCTGATTCGATTGAATTTGTATTCTTGACTCCTGGAGAACTCTATTATGTCTTGTATTTCTCTTGGAGGCGGTTTTTCATACATGGCCGTGTATGGCGTGGTACCTATAGCGGGGTGATATGACAAATTAAGGAATTCTTCAGTAGCTAATAAATATTCTTGCCACTTCTTTTGTTGATTATAGCAATAAGTGCGTAATATTCTTCCGACTTCTCGCAGTACCCTCTCCGCTGGATTGCTGCTGGGGTGGTAGACAGATGTCTTGTATATCTTAATGCCCAACGTATTTAGAGTGTTTCTCCACCTCCAACCCTTAAATTGCGTTCCATGGTCTGTGATTATGGATGCCGGGCTCCCTATCTCTGGAATGTAATGGTTTGTTATTATTCCTAGAGTCTTCAAAGTGGTGGCTCTGTTCACAGGGTACAGTTTTGTGAATTTTGTGAAATGATCCATCATGATAATAATGTATTTGTATCGATGGCGTCCGCCACTGCAGGGAAATGGACCACATATGTCCAGAAAGACCTTTTCCAGTTTGGCTTGTGAGGTAATTGGTATCATCGTACCCTCTTTTCTCTCATTGTTGGTTTTCACCAATTGACATATCAAACAGGTTTTGAGGTAGTTTCTCGTCTTTCTATTTATACTTTTTATATGACAATTCTCTTCTATCGCCTTGATCACCTTCATGGCTCCCATGTGACCGTATCGTAGATGATAGTCCAGGATGATATCCTTTTCGATTGTAGTAGGGATCATGATCTTCCATATCTCTTCATCAAGGGATGTTTTGATGAATAATATTCCGTTATGTACACAATAAAATTTGGTTATTGTGTCATCTTGGTTGGAGAGACGAAGTTTAATGTGGTTTAACTTCGGGTCGGACTGCTGGTGTTTGCTGATGTCTTGCACTATCTTTTCTAAATCGGATCTGTCCTTAATAATATTATAGATTTTCAAGATGCTCTCCTTTTCGCCTTCGAACGTTTGTTCTTCCAGATTTACTCTCGACAATACGTCGGCTACTACATTTTTACTTCCAGGAACATACTCCCACTGTATATCGTATTCCTGCAGGGCGAGTACCCATCTGGTCAATCTACCATGGCTTAACTTGCATCTTCTCAGAAATGATATTGATTTGTGCGGTCACTGGATATCCGAGGATATACGTCCGAAACTTCCCGCAGGCAAAGACTACACTTAGCAGTTCTTTTTCCGTCACATTATAGTTCTTTTCACACTGGTTAAGGGTTCTGCTAGCAAAGCTCACTACTAGATGGTTTCCACTTTCATCTTCTTGGTACAGTGTTGATCCCAAGCTAATGTTACTAGCGTCACAGTTTAGAAAGAAGGGTCGGTTAAAATCCGGATGGTTGAGCATTACTGCTTCTAAGAATTTCTCCTTAATTGATTTGAAAGTTTCGTCTTGTTCTTGACCCCATCGCCATTTATTCTTGGACGATAACTGGTACTGAAACCGGGCCGTCAGTTCGGAATAATTATTTTGGAACTTCCTATAGTAGTTACACAGGCCTAAAAATGATTGTAGTTGCCTTCTGTTTTTTGGTATAGGGAATCGTTGTATGGCGTCTACCTTTTCTGTTGATGGTGTTATTCCTTGACTGTTTAATTGGAAACCCAAGAATTGTACTTCTTTAGCTATAAGCTTGGACTTGTCTAGTTTAAGGGTAACATTATTTTCAGCAAGCTTCTTCAAGACATGCCCCACACGGTAACAGTGTTCTTCCCAATTGGTTGATGTTATTAGGAGATCAACATAGACAGTCGTGAATTGGAGCGCTTCTGGTCCGAGTATATGATCCATACAGGCGACAAAAACAGCTACTGAGTTCACCAACCCGAAGGGCAACCTCTTAAACTTATAATTGTGCCCTTCGAAGATGAACGCCATGTATTGCCGGCTTGCTGGGTGCAACTCCACCTGCCAATAGCCGCAGACGGTATCCCACGTGGTAATGAATTTCTCCGTGGCTTTTCATATCTCCTGCGACTTTGGCGGTAATAGTCTTCATGCTAATACATTTCTAAGAGCTCGGTCATTGCTTGTACAGTCTTTATTTGACTGTTTCTTCTAGCCCTTATTATATCTTCCTCATAATGGTATGAGAGCTTGCTGACCAGGCATTCTTCCGGAATTCTGGGCTCTAGATGTTTGGCCACGCACACCTTTCCCAAGAAGTACGCTGTTAGAGTCTGGTTTCCATACGGGTTGTATTTTCCATGACAGATCCCGTCTCTGGCGATATTTTGTGTTGATTCAGACCAATATTTGGCTTTGAATAGCCTTTTGAATTGTTGGTAGTCGGTCACTTCGTCCCTTATCGCCATCCACCAATTATCTGCTATCTCCTTGAACGATTCGTCAAGCACTTCTTTATTCTCCCTCCAGCGATTGCCTCTGTGTTTGGTGAAGTACTCTTCGATTCTGGCTAGGAACTCCATCGGTTTGTTTTTATAAAACCTGAAGTTAATTCCTTCACGATTCTCGCTGTTAGGACAACTGGTAATGCTTGTCGGTCGACTATGGAATAGGTCTATATCTGTTTGATTCTGTCGCACCTGACTGTTGATACTGGTCACAGTAGCTTCAATGCCGTCACATTTTTCTGTGAATCGGTCCTGCACTCGCTCCCAGTCTTCACGTGTTTCTTTTAGTCTTTCCTCCAATGTCTTCCTAGTCGTTTCTTCAATGTTGTTTACCTTAGTGTTTATTTCTGTCTTGATACTCTGTACTTCTCGTTCGGTTTGACTCCATCTTTCGTCAGCTCTTGTAACCTTTTGTTCGATTACCGTTAATTCCTCTTCTACCTTCTTGCTGATTGTTTCATTATTTTCAGCTATCTTTTGCCCCAGTTCTTCCTTCAATGCTTCCATCTTTCCATCTAATCGGTTCATATTCTCTTGGTTCGTCTCTCTTAATTCTTCTCTCAATTGTTGACTATTATTTTCCACCTTTTTATTGGTTTCTTCCAGTTTTTGGCTTATCTGGGTCAATTCCTCCTTCGATTGTTTATTGTCAGTTTTTATTTCCTCCAATTTCCCCTCAATCTTCTGAATATTTTCCTCCATCTTCTCCTCGATCTTCTTAATATTTTCCTCCATTAATAATTTATTTTCGTTTTTTATTTCGTCCACTTTCTCCTCCATCTTCTTACTATTTTCTTCCATTTTCTCCTCCATCTTCTTACCGTTTTCTTCCATTTTCTCCTCCATCTTCTTACCATTTTCTCCTCCATCTTCTTACTGTTTTCTCTTAATTCCTCCTTCAATCGTTGGTTATCACTTTTCATTTCCTTACTATTTTCTTCGATTTTCTTGTTGGTATCTCCGATTTTATTACTCAACTCTTATTTAACTCTTCCTTCGTCGTTTTAAATTCTCTGAGTAACATCTCCATCATTCTATCCAATTTTGTATCTTCCTTTGTGGTGGATTTCTCCGGCTGTTCCTCCTGTGGTGCAGGCTTGTTTGGTTCTGATGGCGGTAACATCGACTCCACATCTTCCACTGGTGTCGCCTCTTTATCCTCCATGTCTACCTCCTGCTCGGCCTCCATAGCCCTTTTTCTTGATGTAGCTCTCCTGTGCATCTCGCTCCTTCTTCCGACCTATTGACCGCTGCCGAGCTAAAAATAGGAAATTGGACAATCGTCCTTATTTTATAACTCTATTACCTCCTATTTAAAGCCCTTTAGTTGGACGCCAATTTGTATTATAAAATATTACAAATATAAATAAATAATAAATAAAATAGATAGCAAGAATTATGTTGTCTGAATCTCGGTGTTGAACCCGCCGATGATACAGCTCCACCTTGGATTCACCAATTACAAAGAATAAATTAAATATAAATAATGTTTTATAATTAAGTGTGATTGATTGATAATAAAATAAAATTTTGTAAGTTATGAAATTTTTACTAATATTTATTAAACTGTTTAATTGGTTAATTTAATTAATTAATTAATAATTAATTAATTGTGTGTGTACTTTTCTCAGATATTTATTCTAGCGCTGTAAATTATTTTTGTTTAGAAAAAAAAATAGTTAACATTAATTATACAAATAAAGACAACTCTTGTAACTGAATAATGATGTTCATTTATTGACATTCAAAATTATGCGCCAGTCAAACTGCGCATGACCAAGGCATTGGCTGTTATGTGCTCCAGTCAGTAGCGAACAAGATTAACAAAAATATATTTTTTACAAGGTTAGTAATTATGGTTCTTTTAACGAGTCGAAATGGTCAGAGGGCAAGGAACAAGATACATTCTTACAGGTATTCTTAAACTAAATTATTATGGCTGAAATAAAACAATATTATTATTTAAATTGTCAATTAGGAAAATTAATATCGAACCATCCGTCGAAATGACGTCACTCCCTTCAAGCTGGCTGTGTCGTGCTGGTTCCGAAATCAAGTATGGCTGCCGTCACCTCGATGTTAGCTGCTATACTGCTGGAACTGGCTGAGCTTCTCCCGCAGAAATAAAATGAATATTCCCTTCTCTGCGAAGTAGTGTTGGTCCAGGAATATAGTGTAGAGTGTCCTCTCTTCTCCTGCGATGTCGTTTCGTGATTGGTTTCTTGTGAAGTGTCCGGTGTTCAAATATGTGTATACGTGTTCTGCGAATATGGTCCAAAATCGTCTCAGAATGGCCGTTGATTTCTTGTGTTTGAGTTTGATGGTGTTATTACTGTTGTTTGGAATTAGTGAGGTGTTAAATATTAATAGTTAATGTTATTTTCATTTTTAGTTAACCTCAATTACACTCTGCATCACCACACTCGGTTTTACACAAAATTATTCTTTTTTTTTCGGTATTCTGTTAATACATTTTCAACTAGTCATCCTCACGATTAACAATAGACTACTAGACTGAACGTCGTCGTTTTAGGGTAATTTGTGATATGTCTTTTTCCTCTTTATATTGTTCAATTATAAAAATATCTGTCTAAGACTTGGTTCATCATCTAAATATACATAATAAGTTTTCTTATTTTTTACTGTATTTCAAATATTTCTTAATTTTACATAAATCTAACTACTCAGTAATATTGATTAATTAATTTTACATATTTGGATATATAGCTGGGTTTGTTTCAAGTTCATTTAAGCCCAAAAATTACAATTTTTTATAATTATTGTATGCCTCATATTTTGTACAAATTTAGTGTTTAAATGGTTTTGAAGTGTTTTTTCTGATAATAGTTCCAAGGAATATTCTTAATAACTCCGTGATTATCTTTGTTGTTAATAATTTTGCTGTTAAAACACTTCAATATTGATTAATTTACTGTTTAGTCTGATTTGATTACCATTATAGGCCTAGTATTATTTGTTTCCAAAAGAAGTTAATTTTCTTTCCTTTGTCATTCCATTCGCTATTAATTGTATCTGTATTAATTATATTTTCAATTTCTGTGTTGTATGTATTGAATTCTATCCCTTATTATGTAATTTGATTCTCTGATAGATAGTTTTGGGTTTACATTACTAGTCTGTGTTTTCAAAAGTGGTGTCTTAGCTAATCTGCCTTGTACATTATATATGGTTTACTGTTTTGAATAAAATTATTACATTTCTATTTCCTACTTGCCTCTCTGCCTTACAAACTTGAAAATTAAATAACATGATTTTACAATACAATGGAATATCTTATATCTACTAAACTTTTTTATATCATTTGAACATAATAAAAACATCTTATGCCTAATAACACTTTTAGTTATCAACTGTCTCTTGTGTTCCTTATAACTATTTTGGTAATATAATGATATAAAAATAAAAACATCTTATAATTAATGACACCTTCAGTATTTAACTGTCTCTAGTGTTCATTATAATTATTTTTGGTAACACAATGAAAAAAATAAAAACATCTTATAATTAATGACACCTTCAGTTATTAACTGTCTCTAGTGTTCATTATAATTATTTTTGGTAACACAATGAAAAAAATAAAAACATCTTATACCTATTATTTTCTTATACTACTTAATTTTTTTTTTAAACACTTTTTATTAAAATTGACCTCAGTCATTAGACTGTCTTTTAGTTTTTATATAGTATTTCCCTACACTGATGGTAGTCTTTTTAATAGATTTCTATTTCTTACCCTACACTTTATTATAGTGTGTCACTTATTCTTGTCTACACTAATGGTAGTCTTTTTAATAGATTTCTATTTCTTATACTACACTTTATTATAGTGTGTCACTTATTTTTGTCTACACTAATGGTAGTCTTTTTAATAGATTTCTCACATATTATACTTATAACTAGTATACAATTCGGTTTTCTTTGGGATGTATCTTGTAACTTGTTACTGGGTCTAAATGTATTGGTTTTAATTTTGTTCAATGGTATGTATTCCATTATTACTATTTTTTGGAATAACTCTTCTTGTTTCTAGGCTCTTTGTGGGAATCTTGACCTATTTTGTCCTTTCTTCATTATTATATTAGTCATTTCTGGTCTTGTGGTTTCTCTGCGTCTTGACCTTATACATTTCCATTATTAATATGGTTTTCACCCTTTTATTTCCTTTTTCTTGTCTTTCCTTTTTTTACTGCTTCCCCAATCTACTGGATATACTGCTGGTTTATTGGGCTTTTACATAGTAAGTTATTTTGATCAATGGTTTTCTTTGTTATTTTTCATTCTTATTAACATTTTATTGACTTAATATACAGTTTCTAGTTTAATCCTTAAAACAATTCATTCTTCTCACTCACTATGGAACTTTTCTTCTTTATTTATGTTGCATTAAGTTAAATGTTTAGCGTGATAATTTTGTTATGCTACAATATTCGTAGGACTGACTAATTAGGACTGACGTTCCATTTTGTTTATTTCATTTTGTCATAACAGTTCCAATAAACAATTTACATAAATTTTGGGGTTTTTGTTATTTTTTACTATCCATATTTACTACATGATCCGTATTTTATTTCAAGACTTGGATTCAGGTATAGTCGGTACCACGAAAGAAAATAACCTTTAATAACCAGGTAAACAAATCCCCGAGGCCCGGTGCCGAATCGAAGAATAGTAGTTGAAAAAAAATTATCTACTTCATTTTAACCAGGAAAATATTTTGATGACGAAAAACACACCATTAAAACAAAATGAAAGAATGAAATTTGTGTTTATCTCTTACCTTAATGTTACTACTAATCTTTCTTCAGGTGGTACAGCTAACCTCCACCTTGTATTCTTATAAGAAATTTCTGCTCTCAAAAGCGCCAACAATTCATCGAAACTGGACACACTCATTCTGCAGTATTTGAAGAATTTTTTTGGGTACTGCCGTAAATCGGTGTACAAAGTGTAAAACTTTCCTTTCAGCAGCCTTTCACGTGAATAGGGTGAACCCAGTACTTTTTCCTCCGCCTTTGTTCCCGGATTTTTAAAAATAAACCACACACTAGTACTGTGTTGTTGAAATCCATTCTGAAACGAACTGAATGAGGGATCCCTCTCGGGCCTCGGCCAACTCGCAGTTGTAAGTGTGCGCATGTACACCAACTATCGGTGAGCCTTCCCAACTCTCACCAACTGTTGTCCAACTGTCGGACGATAGTTGTCCAACTAAAAATTGTATGTGTGCGCTTACCACCCAAAACCAGTTTAAGACAGAGATAACTGCTATCCCGTCGACAAGCGGAACCAGTAATAATAAAGCTGTTGTCACACTGCCAAAAAACTAAACAAGATTTGTAAATACGAGTTAGATCTAAGCTGTAATATTAAGTACATGAACACTACATTTTTAGATTTAAGGGATGAATTAATGGTAGCTGATAATATAGATGTAAATTTAAGAAACAACAAATGTCCAGAAATCCGGATTATGTTGAACGGCGTGGCGACTAGTGCATTGGTAGACACGGGGAGCCAAGTTAATGCTATCTCGGAAAGCTGGTTCAGCAATAATAAAAAGGATTTAGGCAGAATAGAAATTTCAAGCTGTCCAACACCGTAATCAATGAAGCGACGGGCAACAAATCAAAAAGAATCACACAACAGGTGTTGTTGACCGTTCAAATTGGAGAGTTAAAATTTGACAGCGTTTTCGTAGTTGTACCTGAACTGATCAGAGAGTGCATATTGGGTGTTGAACTGTTAGCGGAGAGTGGATGTGTGATTGACCTGAGTAACAAACAGATAAGAATTCAGGGAGATCATACCCATGAAGAAGCGACTACAGCAGAAATCTTACAGGTGGAACTCTCAGCAGCAGAGGAAGGTATTGAAGAATCAATTAATAAAAAAGTGCAAGATATCAAAGAGGTCACAGAGGGAGAAAGGAGCGAGCTACGAAGAATATTGGAGGATAACAAGATCGTCTTTCGGGATACACCAGGAAGAATTACAGCATACCACCACAGATTCGAGGTAACTGACCGGATACCGTATTGACAGAAGGGTTGGCTAGTCCCGATGAAAATCAAGATACGGTAAGAGCGGAGATTAAGAAGATGGAAGCGCATGGCATCATCGAAAGAGCACAAAATCCATACATTAACCCCATGGTTACAGTAATAAAAAAGGACCAGACGGTGAGATTATGTTTGGACGCTCGCAAACTTAATTCGGTAACAATTCCTGATTTTGAAGGCGCCATTCCTATCAACGAGGTGTTAACCAAATATGGGAATATCAAGGTGATGTCAACCATTGATCATCGGAGTTCCTTTTGGCAGATTCCGTTGCACAAGGAGTATAGAAATTACACCGGGTTCCTGTATGAGGGTAAGTGTTATCGATATACCGTGACGCCATTTGGCCTAAAAACTAGTCTCGCTAGCCTGACCCGCGGATTGGATCGAGTACTATCTAACGAAGTAAAGAGTTTTACCATCTTATATGTGGATGATTGTTTGTGTATTTCGAACAGCGTAGAAGAACACTTACAGCATTTAAAGCTATTATTTCGTGACTTGAAGCAAGCAAACCTAACAGTAAATTTTAATAAATCACAATTATTCCGTAAGGAGATCAATTATCTACGGTATTGTCTGACAACGCAAGGTATTTCAGCTGCACCAGATAAAGTGAGAGCAATTCAGGAATTCCGAAGACCCAAGAACCAGAAACAACTGAAGGGGTTTTTAGGACTAACTAATTTTTACAATAGATTTACGAATAAGTATGCCGAAGCCACGCAACCACTGCTTAATTTGTTAAAGAAGAATTCCACATTCAAATGGACCAAGGAGAAGGACCAACACTTCAAGAGAGTTAAGGAATTGTTTATTGAAACGGTCATTCTTAAACATCCGGACCCAAATAGGTGGTTCTACCTGCAAATGGACGCAAGTCGCTATGCACTGGGAGAACAACTGTACCAACTGGTTGACAATAATGAAATCGGCGTAGTCGCGTTCACCAGTCGTGTGTTACGAGGCGCCGAGCTGAATTATTTTGCTACAGAATTAGAGCTGTTAAGTGTAGTGCATTGTCTGCAGACGTTTCGGACTTATGTATTGGGAAAGCCTTTAACCATAATTACAGATAATAAGGCCCTAATTTTCATTAAAAAATGCCATTTGAATAATTCACGTATCACTCGATGGATTCTTGCGATACAAGAATACGATTTTGATATAATTCATTGTAAAGGGCGAGACAACGTCGTTGCAGATATCCTTAGCAGACACCCCGAGGACACGTACTATGAGCAATTAATAGACCACACAGAAGAATTAGAAATAAGCCCCATAACCATCCGGATCAGCAAGGAGGCAAAGGAGAAATTGAAGAACATCAAACAGTACCAACTAGCAGACACAAAGTTAAAACAAATTATTGACACCCTGCAAGCAAGTAAGAACCACAAACTCGCCGACAAATACGCTTGGCACAACAATAAACTCTACAGAAAGGAAAAGGGAGCGTGGAGCTTATGTTGACAGAGGACCTGAGCCGAGCTATGATTTATGAGCTGCACCATGCCTACAGCCACGTGAGGAACCGACGAACATACCAGCTTTTTAAGGAATACTTTACGGGAAATTCCGTCAACAAAATCACACAACAGATCGTTAAAACATGTCAAACCTGCCAAAAATGTAAGGACTATTTTAAGAGGATGATGGGAGAAACCCAACCCGTCATACCCAAAACCAAAGGAGAATTAGTTAGTATTGATTATTATGGTCCGTTACCAGCATCTACAGGCGGAGTCAAATATGTGCTAATTATGGTAGATAATTCCACCAAGTTTGTAAAATTATATAAGTTACGAAAAGCTACTACAACCGTCACCATCAATAAGATTAAACTTTATTGTGAAGAGATCGGAAAACCAGCAGCAATATTAACTGATAACGGGACCCAGTTTGCGAGTCAGCGATGGACAGTATTATTAACGGAATTGAACATTAAGCCAAAATTTACTGCTATCCGCAACCCCTGCACCAACTTAGCAGAACGAGTTAACAGACAATTGGGCAACATGTTCAGAACACTCACATCTGAAAAACACTCACAGTGGGCAACATATCTAAAGCTGGTGGAGTCTTGCATTAACCAAACATATCATGAGACCATCGAAACCACTCCATACGAAGCCCAATGGGGAAGAAAGCCGGAACGTGATTGGACCAGATATATCGACCGGGAAATGATACCGGAAAGTCAGCCAATCAACTACTGTTGCGTGCTGGAAGCTCTCGAAGTTTCTAGAGTTGTTCCAAAGACGCTAAATGGAAAGGGCTGGTTTTGAAATATAATGAAGTAGACTGTATTGAAGCTGTATAAATTCATTTATTGAAAATCTTAAGTTTTCGATGCTATTGCCGACAGGTGCGGATGTTTTCTGGCCATAACGCCGTTAATTTAGTTTTAATAAAAGTCAAAATCCATGATAGATAGACGAAGGTCGTCTGATTAAATTAGTGCAAGTTGCACATGAAAAGAATTGAATAATAAGATCCAGAAGCCGCGGCTGGAATAGTAATTTTAACGAGAGTACAGCTCGGAGTTTCTGAAGTAACTGAACTAAAATTGACCACCGTGAGCCCAGCTGACTGCCGGCGGCGCTTGATAAGCAAAGTGACGTCATCCGCGCGTGCCGCAATGCGGTGGTTACAACACACAGATAAGAAATACAGTACAAAGTTCGAACATACTGCCCGCTCAAAATCGAGACGATTTTGAAAGTTATGCATTAAGTTAGTAATATAGTAACTAATTTTACATGACAAAAAGAACATAACAATTGGCGTATTGGCTACAGCGCAATGACAGTTAGATAATTAATAACAATAATATGATTAACATGATAAGTTCAAGTGACAATTGTAAGGTACACAAGAAATCGAACCTTATAATCATCGCAAAGAAAAACTGACAATAAAATTACCCAATATGTAATAGCACCAACAGTACACACAATAATACAATGATTAAGTAAACACATTAATCTATCCCATATAATACCCAATAACGCTTACACAGCGTTACATAATAAGTGATGATACAATAAAAAGATATAACAATTGCAATCATAATATTGACACAACAAACCCCCGATAAATTCCATAATACATGACCATTAGAAAATACAATACATACATACAATAATTGGCACAATAAAGTAACAATAATAATTCTCAAAGTTTGAATATATAATCATATAACAATGCAATAACAAATCTAAATAATTGATAATACAATGAAAACGCAGTAACTATTGCAATAATAGCTATCCGAACGTAGTAATAATAATTACAACGATAATGATACAATTGACTTGTATGATCGCCCCGGGAATGTCCCGGGCGTGCTCCAGGCAATGTGACAAGTTCACATTCCTAGTACGTCTCGTATGACGCACATACGACTAGTCTGTTGCCGCCGGAAGGGGGCATAATTTGTGGATGGGCCGGCGTAAGATACCCTGCGCGGTGCGAACTTCAGCAACGCGTACTATGGAGTCCTGACCCGCAAAAACATTAGTAATTACCCCTCGCTTCCACTGAAGTGGGGGGGAATTATCGTCCAGAATGAGGACAAGCTGTCCGACATCTAAATTCCTTAACGTCGTGCGCCATTTGTTGCGTTGCTGCAACTGGTGCAGATAATCCTTGGACCATCGTTTCCAGATGGATAGCGTAAATTTTTGGAGCAGCTGCGACCTGCCCAAACGACTAGTATTGCTTTGGGTATAGTCGGGCTCCGGAAGTGCCGTCAGTGGAGCACCGACCAAGAAATGAGCGGGAGTTAAAGGTTCAGGGTCCCTAGCATCGTCGGACACAGCAAATAAAGGGCGTGAATTAAGGCAAGCCTCTATTTGAGAGAGAATAGTAGAGTACTCCTCAAAATTTAAGATAGTACCGCTGATCACGCGACGTAAATGATATTTAACACTTTTCACACCGCTTTCCCACAAACCACCGAAATGAGGGGCTGAGGGAGGAATAAAGGACCACTTGATACCACGGAGACCGCAAAACTCCTGAGTAGATTGCTCAACTCCCTTAGAATTTAAAAATTTGTACAATTTGTGTAAGGTGCGGTTGGCACGACGAAAATTCCTACCATTATCCGAAAATATCTGCGCGGGAATACCTCTGCGCGCGATGAACCTTTTTAAGGCCGCTAAAAAGGCGTTGGAGGTGAGATCTGACACAAGTTCTAAATGGATGGCCTTTGTGCACATGCATATAAATAACGCGATATATGCCTTTGACGTGGACTTTGAGCGCTGCCCGCCATGGCGTAAAGGTACGGGGAACGGCGTAGTCCACGGCCGCTTGGGAAAATGGCTTTGCAGGCGTGACCCTGGAAGGGGGTAACTGACCTAATAATTGATTCGCGCCTCTAGCACGGTAACGGAAGCAAATGATACACTTATGTATTACTGAGCGGATATAAGATTTGTCGTTAATAATCCAATATTTCTGTCTGAGAGAGGATTGGGTTGATTGCACCTCAGAGTGCAACAAACGGATATGTTCATACTCTATGATTAATTTAGTGAGATGAGAGTGCGGGTGCAAAATTATTTGATGTTTAGTCGCGTAGTTAAGTTGGGAGAGTTGCAGGCGTCCACCCACTCTTAAAATACCTGTGTCATCCAGGAAGGGGTTGAGTGAAAGAATTTTACTGCTGCGGGGAATGCAGCGATGTGCCTCGAGCTCCTTAACTTCTATGCCGAAGTGCAAACGCTGAGATTGGCGAACAAAGAACAAAAGTGTATTATGCAACTCTTGAGCAGACAAAAAGGAAGTGCCCCTGTCAACAACCGGGAGCCTAGAGTTACGAATAAATCTGCGGCAATATGCGAAGACCCGAATGAGTCTTGTAAGGGATGAGTAAAATTACAACATAGCTGGGGGTGGAAGAGGCGACAATTAGTGAGGTTTGGATCTGCTTACGACGTTCTTGCTCAAGGTCGGGGTAAGTACAGGGCGTATGAATGTAGAAGGCGCTAATGGGCCATGATGATGACTCATGGGCTAACCAGGACGGACCATGCCACCATTGAGGATGGCTGTGCAAACTACGAGGGAGGCAACCGCGTGATAAAATCTCGGCAGGGTTGTCAGATGATAATACATGATGCCAAGTTCCCCGGTTAATAAGACGCTGTATTTCCGCGACACGGTTAGCTACAAATACCTTCCAGCGGGAAGATTGTTGATGTATCCAATGCAACGCAATCATCGAGTCCGAATAGAGACATAGTTTGTCAAATTTGTTGTTGACGGCGTCTAAAACCTTAGAAGTTAACTGCGCTAGCAATAAACAAGCACAAAGTTCAAGCCGGGGTAGCGTTATCTGTTTCAGCAGAGCGACCCTAGATTTTGCGCACACCAGGTTTGACGATATGGCGCCGTTCGAATAGACCGCCCGCACATAAATACAGCACGCGTAACCTTTAGCCGACGCGTCGGCGAATCCGTGAAGCTGTAATGAACTGATTTGATAATTGTTTAGACTCTTAACCGATCTCGTAATTTTAAAATGAGTGTCGGAAACTAATTGAGAGTAGAGTTTCAACCATTGATTGGATAATGAGCCAGATAAAGATTCGTCCCAACTTGTGCCCGCCAACCACAACTGTTGTACAAAATGCTTGCACCAAAACGTAATGGGGCCAATAAGACCCAATGGGTCGTAAATCCCTGCAATGACCGACAACACGCTTCTTTTGTTGAACACGGCCGTTTTGTCATCACCCCGAACGGTATATAAAAAACTGTCTTTGTTAATGTTCCATTGGATTCCCAATGTACGCACGCTTTGACCTTTGCTAAAGTCATGGTTGACGTGGGCGCGAGAGGCCATTATATTGTGGTTGTTAGAAAACCACTTATGTAAAGTAAAACCATATCTGTTTAGCAAATCCACGATGTCGAACCTCATTTTAAATAACACGTTCGGATCGTCCGATCCCGTTATAAGATCGTTAACATAAAAATCATTGGCTATGGCGGAGCAAGCCATAGGGTGATCGGAATTATTTCCGTAGGCTATCTGAGCCAGACATCTAGTTGCAAGAAAAGAGGCACTAGCAGTCCCATACGTAACCGTCCTTAAAACGTAATGTTGTAGTTCGTTATGCGGTGCGTCACGCCAAAGGATACGCTGCAATTTGGAGTCCTTCGGGTTAACCATAATTTGTCGATACATCTTTTCTATGTCTGCAATAAGTACGTATCGGTGGGTACGGAAACGAACCATGATCGAGAACAGATCCTGCTGGATCGTGGGACCGACATCAGAGTATCGTTGACGGACAAATTATTTGTCGTTTTAGCGGAACCGTCAAAGACAACACGTAACTTAGTGGTTAGGCTGGAGCCCTTAAAGACTGAGTGATGAGGCAAATAAAAAATGTCTGATTTGTCAAGCGACAAATCGTAATCATTAAGTGGAGACATATGACCAAGCTTCAAGTATTCACGCATGAACTCGCTATAGCCCTTGTAAAGGGCAGGGTTCTGTTTGAACTTAAACTCTAGCGACTGGAACCTGCGGATTGCTCCGCGAAGAGAATCTCCCAAATGAGATTAGTCTGACCTGCGAGGCAGGGATACCACGAATCTCCCTTCGTGGTTGCGGACAGTATTTGTCACAAAATGCTTTTCACACGCCGAGTCCTCAGAGTAGGGATCACGACTAGAGATCTCCTCCATTTTCCAGAATTCCTTTAGTTGCGAGGAAATCTGACTATCATCCTTACAGACCATAAAGGACGAAACCGTTTTAGTTACGTCGACATTGAAAGGTAAGTTACCGGCTAGAATAAATCCTAGTTTAGTCACCTGAATTATAGGAAAGTGCGGGCCGCGCATAAATTTAATAGGTTCGATTAATTGCAGATAATATTGAGCGCCGAGTAATACATCGACTTGCGACGAGCAGTGGAGGTGTGGATCAGCTAAGAATACGTCCTTCGGTAAATTTAAAGAGGCGAGATCGAAGGATTCCGCCGGTAAATTATTAGTTATACTGGGAAGTACGGCGCAATGCACGTTTAACGAAAAAGGTTTATAGCGAGAATGTAGCCTTACTCTTGTACTGAAGTCAGCCTGGGACAGTGAGTTGTTTATACCCGTTATGGGCAATTGCGATTTGACCAATTGAAGTTTCATTCGACGAGCGAAATCCATTGTGCAGAAGTTGGCTTGCGAGCCGGAATCCAATAAAATTCTAAATGGGAACTTTCTACCGGCCTGATTAGTTGTCATACAGACAGAGGTAGATAACAATATTGACTTATTCGTTCGCAATTTTAGTGAACATGGGTTATTGATGGAAGACCCATCTTTGTTAGGCAAGTGAATCATGGTGTGGTGACGCTTTGCACACTTTCTACAAGAAAATTTTGATGGGCATTGAGAACTTTCGTGACCCGGACGAAGGCAATTTAAACAAAGTTTGTTTTTTATTATGATGTTTTTTCTTTTAGGGATAACAAGCGACGTAAACTGTAAGCAATCAGTAATTCTGTGTTTCCCGTTACATAGTTTACATAAATTATTTCCGACATGAGAATGAAATGCCCCCCCTTGGAGCGTTTATCGGTTTGACTGCCTTGCGATAAGGAGTCTTATCACTGCCATTTAACTTGCTCGTTGAAGTAGTTGCGCTATCAAGATTTTGTAATAATTGTCTGCGTGTGTTTAGGCATTTTATAAAATTATTGAAATCAGGGAATTTATTTTCTGACAAGCTCTCTTTCCACAACCGGAGAGTGTAACTATCAAGTTTTTTAGCTAAATAATGAATAACAATGATTTCGAATGTGTTTACTGGCAAGTTGAGGTTATTTAATGCATTGATATTGGCTGTTATTTCATCAATGAATCTGGATACGCTAATTTGGGATTCTTGTTGAATCGATTGTACGTCCAGGACATTCCCGAAATGATAGGCGGAGACAATTAGCTTACTGTCATAACTACTTTTCAACAGATCGATAGCCACCGCGTAATTTTCATGAGTGATTGGTAGTGACTTTATTACGTTAAGTGCCTCGCCAGATAATGACGAGTGCAAATAGTGTAGTTTTTGTATGTCCGTCAGGTCGGTTCTGACGTGTATTAATTCGAGAAAGATATGATAATAATGCTGCCACTCAATAATGCTTCCCGCAAACCGAGGTAATTTAATCGGTTCCAACTGAATGGGGGGAGTTTTAAGATGCTTACTTTCAGCATTAATTAAGGGTTTTTGGTTCATATGCTCTGCTTGTTCCAACAAGTGTTGCAACTTACATTCTATGTTACAAAGATCGTCCTCAGTTTGGACCCTATCACTCGCTAATGCAAAATCCGCTTCCTCGGATTCGATTTGAGATTGTATTTCATCGTATTTGGTGGATAATTCCATCAAATGCCGAAGTTTTATTTTCAGCGCATGATGGTCGCTGGTTTCCAAATTGAAATTGTCCGCGAAGGTGTTTACGCGGGATATCGAAGCTTTAATGGTGCCTCGTTTTTTTTATTAAAGCTTTTACATCTGCCATGATTACAATTTAAAATATAATTTAGAATAATTTGAGCGCAGAGCAGGTGAACCATAGACTTAAATTTTGATAAATCTGAATACGTTGCGGTAGCTAGCGATCGTTAGGTAGATGAATACAATACTTGCTATAACATATGCTTACTGTCTCTATTAAACAACCTCTGTTAGAATTTAAGAGTTATTAAAATTAGGAATTTAAATAATAATAATACATATAGTCTTGTCTTGATGTTTGAACTCACAATGAGCTGCTAACTAGTTACGAACGTATGTTCAATAATGATAGTGTGTGTTTACACAAAGGTGTCAAAAAATAACTGTTGAATATAAAATATTGCTTAGAACGTTATGTCCATACATTATTTAAATATAAGTAAAAGGTTCATAGTCACGTGAAATTCTAGCGTGTTACGAACTGCTGTGGTCCTGTTGGTTCCGATCGGGATCCGTCCGTCAATCCTGTGCTGTTGGTGACCCGCCTGTTCATGCTGGTTTGATGAAGTCCGTCATCGTATATCAGCGTACATTACAGTTGTGGAATTGCTGCTACTGTCTAACTGCCTTGACGATTCCTGTCGTGTTGACTCGGCCGTTCTGTTGTATTTTGCTAGTCACTTGTTTGAAGTCATTTTTTTGATAATAAATGGTATGCCACGGTCAGCAATTTAAATTTGAGGGTTTTGGAATTTTGAAGTTATTTCGGGGACTAGGACCTTTGCCTAATGAAATAAATGTTTTGAAGTAGTAACCCACAGTGTTGCCCATAAGGTGGAAATAAAATCCAATCTAATCTAACCAGAAACGTTAGTGTCTGGGCACTAATCTGGACCAGAAAATGTTGTCGCTTGTGGACGAAAAATAAGAAATCCGACCCAGAGGACCAAAAATGTTGCGTGCTGGAAGCTCTCGAAGTTTCTAGAGTTGTTCCAAAGACGCTAAATGGAAAGGGCTGGTTTTGAAATATAATTAAGTGGACTGTATTGAAGCTGTATAAATTCATTTATTGAAAATCTTAAGTTTTCAATGCTATTGCCGACACGTGCGGATGTTTTCTGGCCATAACGCCGTTAATTTAGTTTTAATAAAAGTCAAAATCCATGATAGATAGACGAAGGTCGTCTGATTAAATTAGTGCAAGTTGCACATGAAAAGAATTGAATAATAAGATCCAGAAGCCGCGGCTGGAATAGTAATTTTAACGAGAGTACAGCTCGGAGTTTCTGAAGTAACTGAACTAAAATTGACCACCGTGAGCCCAGCTGACTGCCGGCGGCGCTTGATAAGCAAAGTGACGTCATCCGCGCGTGCCGCAATGCGGTGGTTACAACACACAAATAAGAAATACAGTACAAAGTTCGAACAACTACCAAAACATTTATCTGCGAATAAAGGAGAAAGGAAAGAAGCGGAAAGACCGGATAAATGCATCAAACAAAATCACAAAGTTTCAGATAGGGAATCAGTAAACAACAGCTGATCGCCGGCTGGCACGTTGTAAACAACATTAGTTAGTGGAATCAGTGAATTAACCAAATTTATATAGAGGTACAGTATATAAATGTACAGTGTTGTGTATAATAAAATTAAGTGACATGAAGCAATTAATGTATAGGTAAACATGTATCATAGCATAATAATAGATTAAGAGTTACAAATAAAATATCATTAGAACCATTCATAGGGACGCAACAATAGAATTAGCCTCTATTTTCAATCTAAAAATCGATATAATTCTATTGGGGGACAAATATAACGTTAAAATTGAATACGATGCAATTTTACGGGGATTAATTCGTATGTCATAGATATCAAATATAAATCTGTAAAAAACAACGTTAAGTAAATGCAGTTAAAAGATACCAGAGCGGTATTTGTTCAAAAGGAACAAAAGCTTGAGTTGGCGCCTGCCAGACGGCCAGAAAGTACAAAAAGTCACGTAGAAGGCTGGCTATCATAAAAATGTATTATACTTAGAAACTAGCAAAAAATAGGTGAAAGCTGGTGAATTTTAAGTGCTTTCAACAATAAAATACCGTTATGTAAGACAGAGAGCGTAGACAGAGAGATTCGAGTAACGCGTCTTTCCCACTATTTACACACGCGCCTGTTGGGGTGACGAATGGAGTAAAGCGTCATTTTTTTAGCGGGTGAATTCTCGGGGTAGATTGGGTACATTTGTATTTCGCGGTACGTGAAACCAATCAGAGTGTATTTTGTAAATATTTGGTGAGGGTAGTTTTAAGTCGGGTATAAAAAACGTAGTTGGAAAAAGTTCAGGCAGTCTGCGGAGATACTACATTTATTTAGACTCGTAACCGGTGTGTTAAAGAATTATTATTTTAGTTAGTTGATAAATTAAACAGATAATATTCGCAAACGTAGTAAATTGAATACAGTGAAGTTATCAAAACAGTAAAACTAACAGTCGTATTTGAATCACCGAGATAATAGAAATTCATGAAAGTAAATTGTTGAAGAAGTTTCAAACAGTAATCATTATTCTAATAAAGTAATAAGTATTTATCGAAGCAATCATAATTCGTCTGAGATTGAGTCGTAGTTCGAAGTATAAAGTTATGGTGAGCTGAGAAATTCTATAGCAGAACTTGTCGTGTACTAATTAATCCGACGGTATCAGCCTATCGTGTCCATGTTGGAAGCATTTATATCCAATAACTTATATACTATGTGTAAGAAAATATTGTGTAACACGTCACCGTTGTATTCTAACTAAATCATAAAAGGTGAGTTGTGTCTGATGCATGTGAAACTAGTGTATATTGTAATGTTACATAAGATCGTGACCACCAGGATCCCAAACAACCAATAATCCAACAAGAACAAACCATCAAGAATGCTACATACAACTTTAATGTTAGTAACCAAGACAAGTAGAAGGTGATTTGGATAAATAAAGAATATATCTTTAACACACTGATGAAGATAATCAAAGAAATAATGACAATGAACTAGACAAAATGTAATTAACTGACAATTAACCCAATAGATTAGGTGAAAATGTGAAAACCAAGGACGGAGAGAAGAAACTATAAATGGAGTAAAGAAGAACACTACAAAGCCCAACTGGATACCAAAACAGAATGAAGAATAAGATATGCCCTACTCAACAAGACAAGATGAATGGATCATGACAAGAAAGCCCAGAGTAAAGGACAGAGTAATAATGATACCGGATGACCAATGTAAATAACTATGCCGACAAAGAAAGCTTATAAAGTAATTAAATGAGACAATGAACAAAGGTCAGGAGAGTGAAATAAAATTAGTAAAGGTATAAATTAACTGTGTATCTGGAAGAAAATGTAGGGACATTACTTGTCGAATGATGTGTATAAATACTGTTTAAAATGGGTAATAGAGACAAAAGGGTGTATAATAAACCTAAAATCATATATAACATTAGTAATCATATGACGATGTGAAATGAAAGGACATTGAAAAACATTCATTATAAAACAAACACATTGTTGCCAAACCATGATAGAACCCTTAACCTCACTATATGTGAATTATGCACCTAAAACAGGAGAGTTAAGTAACTAAATGCCTAACAATCTAATTTCTGTTGGAGGGTAATGAACCTAAATGTTAAAGAGGAGGTACCAACACAGAATCAATGTATAGAACCAGTAGAATTGTATTGCAATTAGTATAAGTACAAACAATAAGTTAGACATTTTGATGTTACCTAACAAATCTTACTAAAACTGTAACAATATGAGATAAAGGAGAGGAGAAATTAGTGTCAATAGAACCAGCAAGGTACTATTTCACTTATATAAGGTAAACCAATCAAAAATAGATTAAATTTATCACAAGATAATAGAAAATAGACATACTGGTATCTTGACACCAGATGCGAGATGTTTTATTGTATTAACAAAGCAAGGTGACATACTATTACCAATCAAATGATGGTAACACCTTCATAATTACTATCACTATCTTGTAAAGGAGAATGATCACTCAATTTAAAAAATAAATAAGAGTTAAGAGAACAATTGTAAAACCATATAGTGTTTTAACTATAGGTGTACCAAAGGAATATAATTCAGAGAATAATTATGTCAAAACCACCCAAGGTAACAACTAAAAGTTGTTACAGTTAATCTAAATAAACCAATAGCAATATTCAAATGTAACCAAATAGTAATGAACAGACCACTATTAAAACTAACTTGAGTGGCAATAGGCCTAAAGGAGCTTAGAGTCTGATACTAAATGTTGAAGTTATACAGGGTATCAGACTAAACCAATAATAGTAAAATAATAAATTAGACAAAGACATCAACAAATGACTGAAGTATAACCAGTTTTAAACAATGTATTGTATGATTAGAACAGTATAAAATTTAAGGCCTAGGTGCCAAACACTGAATATGTCAGTAACCAAAATATACAAGAAGGGGTATTGATTAAGTCAGCCCATGATAACCAGAAGTTGGAGGGGACCTTTAAGAACAGAAGTGAAGTGTAACTGATTCTTAAAATACCTTCAATAAATAATATAAGGTAAATCCAAACCATAATGCTACCTGTATAGCAGGGTTTATGCTCGATTTTAGAGTTGTTATCACAGATAACTGGCTTATTATATGATTAAAGGACAGAAAAAAAACTGAATAATCATCAATAAACTTAATGGTGAAATTGAATTGAAAATAATAGAAAGTAAGATAGTTTTAATTGAAAAATGTAATAGGCCTAAGTAGTGAAATTAAAAAAATGTCAAACATTAACAGAATTATGGCTTGAGGGGTATCTAATTGATCTAGAGAACAATTAAAAACGATTGAGATTAGTCAATTAGAACTCTCAAGTACCATAAGAAAGTTAATGTCTTTTTAAATATTTGTGTAAATTAATGGAAATATTTTCGTACTCTCCGAACCAAAGACCCACGCGATAGGAAATTGTCAGTGAGGTGTCATCGAAATTAGAACCAATCAAATTACCTGTAGCGAGGCTTGACGAGAAAGGGGACGCCAAGTTAAGCGTCATTCTTATTGTATGATCAACGGAGGAAACACGACGAGAGTTCTCGACGAAGTAACAGTAATTTTACCTAACCTGTGCGGAAAGTAAACGTCTGATTCAGTACAATTACGAATCAAATGTCTAAAAGACATTTATAAAGTGAATTAAGTGAAATAAGAAAGAAAAGTGTAGTGCGTACACGATTGTCAGTGTATAAGCCCAGGCAATCGCAGTATTATATAAATAAAAGGGAGTATGGTGATAATATCATTCTTGTAGACTAAGAAGTGAACATAACTTGACACTAAGTAGAATTAAGAATAAATAAAGGAACTTCAAGAGGTGTGGAACCTCAAAGTCAAATAAACATTAACAAAATTTATTGTACCTAATTATAAACGAATGTTTATTAATATTGTAAGGACAGTAGGTTCTACTGAACGAAATAGGTTAAGTCGATGTACCACCATTTGATAAACCGTGGACATGCCAGTATTTAATAAGTAAATTACCTGATAAAGGGTATCCATATTATTATCCTAATGATAGTTGGATCTACTGAAGAGATCATAACTTTAATAAACTGAATTTATGTGTCAATTGACCACTTAAATGTTTAACGAACGTAACTGGTTTTATATTAGACACGCCAGATCTAACCTATAAGTTGACGCAAGGCGTCTGTTTACATTTTACAAAAGTAATGAATTGAGATTACAGTGATCCGAGGTGACCACTCTCCTATTAAATAATAATAATTGTTTTGTTGTATTAACGTTTTCGTATATTGTATGCTCCAAGAACCCCATATTGATTACTTTAACAGTAAATAAACATTGTAAAGTATGGAATACACATACGCAGAATAACCACCCTGAGGCATTTAAAAAAAAGTCTAATAACCAATGAAAGGTAACTGTAAAGATTTAATCTTATATTGTTAAAGGTTAATGAGATAAATGATCAAACATCCACAATAAATAAATTATGTTCAAAAGAATAATTAGAGTTGGCCCGATTATTTCAAATACAGTAGATAGGTATTTACAGGCTTGGCAGACGACGTGCGACGGTTGGCAACGCAACCGGCGCCACGAATTATTTGAATTGATGTTTCTTTTAGGGAAGCTGACACACTGTACCTGCTCCTGAGAACATCACACCACGTAAGTACCTTGATAAAAAAAATGTCTTAATTACAGTCGGTACCAACGCCACCGAAAATATCTACGAGAGAAGAGGAAACCAACTCTGTCCGATACTGAACATTCGACGAACGATGAGCCGGCTAAACCAGAAAAATTAATCGTGAACGCTTTAAAACAACGACCTTTAATAATAGCTAAAACCACAACGAATATTAAATCAATTTATAAATTAAATAATTTAAATAAACCTAATTTAAAACACGTACGACTCGGTTTAAGTTACAATATAAAGTTAACGAATGAACGAGTGCGACTGACGGGGATATACCTAGCAGCAGTGGACCGTAGGATCACAGGACCGACGACGTTCAAGGAGACACTCCGCACCGTAAATACGGAATTCAACAAACAAGTAAAAATTATATGAACGTTCATTTTAATATTGTAATTAAAGTTCAATGCTTTTGGTAACTCAAACAGTTAAAGAGAATCCACAATTAAAAAAAATAATAATCTTAAGAAATTTAATATTGATATTAGTAATGTAATCTTTAAATTCAAGAAGAGTATTAAACGTACAATTTGTCACATTTATATTTGTTTTTATTAATTATTACACCCTGAGACCAATTATAAGAGTCGCTACGCCAAAGTAAGAGCTAAGTTCAATAGTTGAATATTGTAACGTTATAACTGGTGCGTCTCTGTAAAATGTATACCAGTTTTATATGTGTGTAAAGTGTTAGTGCGTTCGCCTCTCACTGGGGTCGTTACATCAATTTTGCGCTAACGATGTCCGTAGCGTTGCGGTAATTACCAGTATAACACGGCAGTAACCTTACCTGTTTATATATAGGGGTGTGTTAATCCCGGGTGGCGCCAAATTGTTTATTAAAACAATTAAAATTAAATTCTTGGATTTCGTTGTCCACGACGTGTCCGTTACTTAACTAAATATCACTATAATATTGACGACTCGGAACACTAAGTCACTTACAGGTGAAAGCCGGTTTAGGCTGTAAGGTAAAATTTTACGTTTTTACTTATAAAAAACTTAGTGTTCCGAATCGTCAATATTATAGTGATATTTAATTAAAATTACTTAATAAAGTGTTTACAGCTATGACGGTCGGGGCGTTCAAATAATTCCCGCTCGTGCCGCCTTCTGAATCGTGTAGGCAGTAGTGCAAATGGCAACTTGAGCGCTGCTCACCAAACCTAGCCTTCGTAAATAAAACACAAGTAATATAATGCACTCCCTATGAAATAATAACAACGGTTACTCCCTGTAATAGTTATTTTAATGGGTGATAATTAAAATGTTCAATTAGACAATTAGATTATAACAAATTTGCACCGACTTTTTACATGAAACACTTCCTCTCAAGGCTGACGAAATCGATTCTGTAACGAAGTATCCACATCAGCATGGCAGCTGAACGTTTAGATATTACTATGTTTTTCGTTACAAAATCGGTGGATTCTTTTGATTATGAGATAAAGAATTCCGATGATTACAATAAAAGTATTTTACCTTATTCTAAGTGTACATAAATAATAAGGTGTGTTGTTACAATCTGTTCTGTAGTGTCGTTAAATGTGTTTCGAAAGTTCGTGTTTAACCATTAGGTTAGATTTTATGTTAACAAATTTTCAGTGTGTTTATTTTTCTTAAATAATCTTTGAAAGAGAAATATTCGGCTTATAGTGAGATCACTTTACTTTTAGTAAAATTTAGAGTGATTTGGTTTTTGGAAATAAGGTAATTCAATGGCACTTAACACATCAGCATGACTTGGTGTTTTCATTCATTGGATCGGAAGAGGATTGGGCTGCAATAAGTTCTATTTTCATTGATCGTTGGACTTAAGTAGGTCTGGCGTCCTTTTCTTATAGTATGTGGTCATAATTTTCTGTTAATTCTCAGTTTTATGGTCCTGGATCTTGAATGGACTGCTCTAACGGTTCGTCTGTTTCTTATCCAGTCATGGTTTTAAACTTCGTTCACTGTTTTACATTATTTTATTAAAAAATTGGTCTTCCAAACTTTGGCTTCTGTCCTGGTAGACTGACGCTTTACGAGTATTCAACGGTAATTTCGTCTTCAACGGTGGTTTCTATGGTAATCAAATAATTCTGATTGGTTGAGATTGATATAAATCCATTGTTATCCAAATTTGAATTCTTTTCAAAATCCTTGTATATCTTCTGACTGCTGTTATTCCTCTATCTTCCTTCCTGATTATTAAATATTGTCACTATAGTATGTATTTCCTTTCATAGATTATTTTGATACCCCACAAGTTTGGGTTATTTTAGATTTTATGTTTTTACAATTATTTTAATACTTGTTAATTACAGTACATTTATTTTTGTATTCCAATGCTTATTATAATATTTTGTCTTAAAAATGATTTACAATTTATTCTTGGTGAGTCCTTCATCTCGGATTTGCCAATTTCTTTGTTAATTTGTTATAATCTGTAGTTGTTTGTTTCTGAGAGTTAGGCATTTTCATAGGCCTAAGTAGCCATTATGGTATTTGACTTATTTCATTTAAATTACTTCTCATTTCAACCTAATGGGCTTTATTTTGTTATTATAATTGGTTGTGTTGTGTTTTGGGTCTGTTTATGTGTTATTATCTTGTCACTATTATTTTATACATAATTGTTTACTATTTGGTTTCCTCGTCTTCCAGTCATACATTTCTTAACTTTTTTACTGATTTACTTTGAAATAATAACAATGTGGCTATTATTTACTATTTTTTGATCTTATTAAATATAACATGTAGGCCTATGGTCTGTATAATTCTTACAGCCATATCCAATTCATAAATAATTATTTAACTATTATTTGCTAATCTTTGTTTACAATTCATCTTATTTTACATTATTTTTTAGTGTGATAAACAACATCACTTTTATGAACTTATAACGATCCCTTATAACATGGGTGTTTTTTGATTTGTTTTTAACTCCTTAATTTTTAAACAATCTTTACTTTCCCTCCATGTTAACACTATCTGGTTTTCTTCCTTCAGTGTATTCTCCCTATTAATTATAATTGCATTTACTTAAATTTAATAATAATAACATTCTTTCTTAACTAAATACTGTCTTCATCACTTTTCAGCGTTCATTATACCTTGATAAACTGTTTATACTTACTGCTATTCTTAATTACTAATATTCTTAACTTTTTTATTTAGTGTTTCCTTTGGATTTATTAATTGTTAATGATTTTATCATTCACTATTTTTCACTATATTACCATTCTTTATTTTACACTATTCTCATTCAATCATCACCTTCACTTTTAAATTATTTATAGTTTATTATAATTTAATTAGTGTACTTTCTTTATCACTACACTTTGGGGTTTTTACACTTTCATTTTGCACTTCACAAATGTTTTTGTTTTTTAAGTGTTTCTGAATGGGTAATCCCTCTAATTACTATATCACTACCGTACTATCTCTTTCATTACAATATCTCATTAATAATAATACCAATTTTATGTCCTTATATTTCTATCATTACATCTAACTCTAAATTGTGGGTTAGTTTGCTTTTTATACTTATATTTAACATTGTTTAATTGGGTTTCTTTCAATTCCATTACTATTGTCCATTAATGGATAATAACATTTACTTTTTTTTCTCATAGGTTAATTATTGGTCTTGTTTCCAATATTACATTTGAGTGCATTATTTCTCCTGCTCATATTCTTTATTACTTGTTTGTGTAATAAATATTTCTTCCCTTCATATTTTTAAAATCATTGGTTTTCATTTTTATTTATTTCCCTTCATTTTGGGTTGGTTTCTTTTTCATTTCCCTTCTTCTTCATTTTCATTGTATTTGTTTAATACTTTGGTTTTCCACCTTCTCCTTTGGGTTCATTTTAACATGTTACATTGATTCATTCAATTCCATGAATTTGTTTCATTTTTGTTTGGTTTTGGTCTTTTCCCTTCTTCTTTTGGTTTGGTTAATCACTTTCTTCTCTTCTTTGGTTTTATTCTTGTTTGTTTTTTGTGGTTCCCTTCTTCTTTTGTTTCCTTTTGTTGGATCAATCACTTGGGTTGGGTCATGTCGTCGTTTGTCGAGTCATTGTCTTTATATTTTATTTATATTAAGCATTTTATTTAATATGAAGTATTATTTTATATTTAGAATCATCTTTTTTATCCCTGGTACTGGGGTGGCTTATTTGTGTTGTAACAATATTAACAATTAGACATATATAACTAGATCAAGTACACTAAAGATAGAATAATTGAAATATAAGATAATTTATAACATAAAGTCAGTAGTTATCATATTGATGTTATTTAATATTTAGAAGTAACCCTTGCTTTGAGAGCATAGTTGTAGCAGTTGGCACTACAACGTAAAACTTAATATAAAGGAATATTCAACACTTAGTCTTGCTTTGCGAGGTGTAGTAGCAGTTAGTGATGTAATAATTTGAAAGAAGGGAGTCGGAATCCTGCAATTTTCTTTATCCATATATAACTGCATAAATAGAGTCGAACCTCTATTTTCATGCACGTCTTTTGTACCTGGTGTAGGACTACGTGTTATATAGGCTATATAGGTCTGCGTATATTCCGAACGGTAACACGCTTGAGACAAGTGAAACCGATATAATGGTGCCACGTTAGTTAAACCGTCAATGGCCTTTTAAAATCAACATCCACTTTTTTGGTTAGAGTTTTCCAGGTTTGGACGATTTTCTACTAGGCTGTCAAAAGTCTTATTATAAGTAAAGTCTGTATTTTTGACCGGGAGAATACAAAATACTAGGGGAATGTAAATTCTGTAGCACAGCTACTTAAAATATTTTGTACGAGTACATTACGTAAATATTCCGTCTGCCAACTAAACGTTACCAACTGCGAATTTCACGATTTTGGGCTAAAAAAACTTTATGCCACTACCTGTATCCTTAACACAAAGAAGATTTGGATGATTAACAGTTTTTGATTATACAAAAGACTTCTGTAAGTCTGCTCACAATCTGGTAAGAAGAAAGTTTTTGACGTCGCGTGTAATTCGCTGACTAAATGCAACTTGTTGAGTACCTCAAGAAATCACTGACTCACTTTGCGATTTCACTACGGATTATTTTTAAAAGTCGGTTCGATGTGTTTTCGATTGGTTTTATTTTCACAGTATTACACACTATATCTTGGTACACGTTATTACTTTTGCATGGTTGTTGATTATGATTCACCACTTTGAACGAATCACTTCACTGTTGTCAGTTAATCGCTTGTATTGCAACACACTGAAAATTTTAAAACCATTTTGGACCTTTTTCAAACAATTTCGAAATCGTTAATAATTTTTCAGTAACCTGAATTATTTGAATAATTCGAGCCTCTTTAATTCAAGGGATGTCTAATTTATATGTTTGAAACTTGCTGAAAATTTTATTTTCTGATTAACTAACCCACAATTAATATCCTGTGTTCATTTTTATTTCACACACACAAAATTGTAATAAATCTCTGTTTCATTATTATTTACCTTGGGTTAGTTAAACAATTTAAACTCTTACGTTTACTTTCGAATCACTTCAAATTATACGTTAATGACTTTTTTACTTATTTGTTTTTTAAGTACCCTTTTGTTATTTAAATAAATTTCTGTGTGTTACCGTAATGTGAGAGTTCATTAGCCTGGATCGTCCAGGTTTCTTCATGTATGACATCACCCTAACGGAAGGTAGTGTGAATGTCGACGTCCATAGTAATGCAATAGCGATCGTTAGCACTGCTATCCCATCGATAGTCACGTTTAGAGGAAGGATACAAACTGTTGCACTAGACCAATTAATAATAGTTGTAATCCATCCAAACCTGCCGAGTTTTGTTGTAATTGGTTCGACGTCGGTTTGCACCCCGCGCTAATTATTATTAATATTTGATTGCGCCTACCTTTGCAGTTATTGCACTTGCATACACTTATATTATTAATGATTGAATTCTAAAACTGGTGAGCCATTTTAATTATTTGGTAAATGATATTGGCTATGATAGGAATTATGATATTGATGTTAAGTTAGGTAAGTTTTAGACGATCTGTGGGCAATCAACCGTATTTTTAGAAAAAAGGTACGTCGAGATACAAAAGTAAAGTTCTACACAGTTATGGCAGTTCCTGTACTGTCCTATGGGTGTAAATTATGGACAACAACCAAGAAACAAGACAGGCCTCGGAAATGGCGTTCTTGAGAGGAATTAAAAGGTGTTCTATACTTGACTGTATAAAGAATGAGACCATAAGAGAAGAGTTACAAGTTTTTAACTTGAATGAAAAATTAAAAGATGGAAACAATGGTGGAAAGAACACTTAGAAAGAATGTCAGATTCCAGACTGGCCAAAGAAGTCTGGAAATACAAACCTGTAGGACACAAGTGTGTGGTAGACTCAGGAAGAGATGGCCGGAGGAACTTTGAGGGCGGAACAGGCGGCACGTTGCCTACCTATTGTTTTATTTAATTCACCATCCTATTTGAATTCGCCATCCTATTGTTGCCTCGCTTTAACTTTTAAAGATCGACTACCAAAACGACTTTTCCCGGCCATAAGTAATTTTTTAGTTCTATTCCTGTAGTTGCGTTGTTTACATAATTATTGTCTGTCAATTAAACAAAGGCATACGCCGACAGCAGAATGGTGACGACACGCCGGGCGGTTCGGCTTCATTAAAAGTGATAAAGGTGTAGCTGATGAGTACTATGGCAAAGCCGCCTCCAACTGGTCTGAAAATGTTCTTGTCATTTTAGTAACTGTATAATTTGGCTGGCGTAGACGCACACAGTCCTATAGCCTGACAACTTTGAAAAAAGCCATCACCGATTTCAGTACGCGCAGGGTGAAGAAGTAAGGCTCCTCCTTCTCCCAGTTTCTCTGTCTTACTGCCCCTCTTCCCTTCATAATGAACGGTACGCTGTATAGTCCTTATTCCGGGGCGACTTCCCGCGCTTAACCTAGCGTACAGCTGTTGTTGTGTGACGTCACCGTGTGGAATGAACTATACAGTTTAGCGTTTGAGTTTCATTGTAGAGGGAGAGTACATATTTAATTGTGGTCTGAATTAACAGAATTTTGTACGGTGAATTAACAGAATTTCTTTTGAGTGTCGTTTTCGTTAATTATAATCGTTTGATTGTAAACAATTTAATTTTTGTAGCGTCATTGTGTTTTTGTTTTAGATTGTGTCAGTGTGTGTTGTGTTTTTATCTTACATTACACATTAGGATATACGTATAGTTTGAAATGAATTAAAGTGGTAGCAGTAGTAATGCCAGTGTCATAATTTTTGCTTTAAGGAACCTGGTACCATATACCACGCGTTTCCAAACATTGAAGAGCTGAGACGTGAGTGGCATTCTCGCTGTAAACGAACTGATAAATTCAATGTTAATACTGCCCGAGTGTGTTCTAATCACTTTCTCCCAGCTGATTACGAAAGGGATTTGAAAAATGAACTTCTTGGTTTACCGACAAGAAAAATTCTGCGGTTAAACGGCGTTTTATCCCAGTACATTCCAAATTGGCACATCAGGTCAGATTCAAGCGAGAGCACAACTCAGGTGTGAATGTCCTCAGTTTAAAAATTATAATACTATTTTAGTCAATTTTTATTAGCCAACATAACTCAGGCTATAAGTTTCCTCCCTGTTCCTAAATTGATTCTGGGTTTATACTGACTTATAAGCTAGGCCTATATCTGAATATCCTTACCCAAGCAGAACTTGCACAATAGACCTCGCATTACTGGCTGGTGTGGACGGAATAATGTATAGTCTTTAATTAAACGAGCAAAGCGAGTTCTCAGTTTTTACTCGCTTGTGTGTGCGCGCGTGTGTTTTTTGAAGTATACATAAACTTGAAAACTAAAAATAAACTATTTGCCATTTAGCCATTATGCTTATATATTTAATTAACAACAGTACAGTAGTCTCGGTTGGGGTTTTGTAGTGTTAATTGTACTCATACTAGTAACGATTGGTTTAATTCGTTTAAAAATGTTAGCGAGTTATGCATCTCAGATAATGTATTAGTTAATTTACCTCCACTTAATGTCATCCTTGCCTAATTTTTTTTTAATGTTTCACTCCCGAATCGTACTAAATTAAGGGATTGTTTACCCTCTATAGGTCTCAGTGATCGAGACTCCATGGAAGTCAGAACTGTAAGGAAACGGACGCTAGCAACAATAAGTACTTTAATATTCATGTTGAATGCGGTATCCAAGTCACTTGTACGAATTAATAACTAAATTTACCTTATTTTGTCCGCCTTGTGACTTCTTATAATTTTTCCATGACGCGTTTCAGAGCTTATGCTCCATCATCAGATATATATTAAAATAAAACTATCACTCTTAACGAGGTCGTCACATGATATAAAATGTCAAAAATCTTTGCATACAAACAGCGCGCGGAAGTAGGGGTGCGCACCCGTAAGGCTTCCTATAAATGTTGAACTTTAGATTATTTAAAGATCCAATTCACACTCGAAACCGAAGTTGACAATAGATTAAATTTTCTAGATTTAACTATCACCCGACAGGTAAATAATCTAAAGTTCAACATTTATAGGAAGCCTACTACTACCGACATTACAATACACGCGGTCTCTCATCACCCATATTCGCAAAAAATTGTGGCGTATAATAGTTTTATTAATAGATTATTAACAATTCCTCTTGATGATAATGACTTTCGGGATGAACTAAACACTATAAAACACATCGCGGTTGCTAATGGTTACAGTAGTTTGACCATAGACAAACTGTTAAAAAAGCATGAAAGAAAAAATTTAAACCACGAACGAACAATAACGTACAAAAAATGTTTATATCAACTAATTACACAAGCGTAATGCCTAAGGTTTTGTCATCTGTGCTAAACAATATTGGTTTTAATATCTCGTTCAGAACCAATAATAAATTACTAAACATTCTAAGACCAAAAAAACACATACCCCCGGAAGAAAGAACAGGAATATGTAACTACTATGCAATGATTGCAATAGTTTTTACATTGGACAAACTGGGAGAGGTTTTCTTAAGAGTTTTCAAGAACATATACCAAAAACAAGTAATATCAACAGCATTAAATCCAACTACGCCCGAAACCTAACTTCACATAATTACAACTATACGGACTTCAATTCAAACTTAATTCCGTTACATTTATGTAAGAAGGGTCGGTTCATGAATGCCTTGGAGGAGTTCGAAATTTATAGTGCATACGCCGACTCAAGCAGTCGCGATTGCGTGTTGAATGATCAACTAAACTTTGCTTCAAACCACTTGTACGATACGGCCTTGAAACTGCTCGCCGGTACTAAGATAAATTAGCGACCGCTCAGTGGCAAATTGAACGTGAACGGGTGCGCACCCTACTTCCGCGCGCTGTTTGTATGCAAAGATTTTTGACATTTTATATCATGTGACGACCTCGTTAAGAGTGATAGTTTTATTTTAATATATATCTGATGATGGAGCATAAGCTCTGAAACGCGTCATGGAAAAATTATAAGAAGTCACAAGGCGGACAAAATAAGGTAAATTTAGTTATTAATATGTACTTTGTCTCCAAAGAAAAGACGTATCGACCAGGAAACTAACACTGAGGCAAATCAGGACATAGAAAAAGATATAGAAATAGCAAAATTTCGTGAAGAAATTTTACAGCTAATAAATAAAAATGCCCTAAATTTACTCGCGCTCAAACAAACGGAAGCTGCTCTAAGAACACTCAAAAGAGCAAGATATGTAGCGTCTTTCAAGAAAGCATTACCGTCCAAGACAACACGGGGAATATTAAATCAAGATGTAAAAGATGTCCTAAGTGCTTCACTCCAGGCCAGATTTGATGTCTTTTACAAGATAAGAGGGTTAAATGGTCATCAGAAGATATCGCAAATGCTCTCACGCTAAGAGAACTTAAAAAAAAAAACTTACGATTACTTAAGGAAGCGCAATTTCCCTTTACCCGCTCGTTCTACTCTCAAAAAGTGGACACGACAATGCAGGCGAGACATCCTTCAGAAAGTTTCGTCTTTAATGAAAGCTAAGGTTACAAATTTTACAGAACTTGAGAAAATCTGTGGTCCTTTCGACGAAATGAATATTGATGGACGTGTGTGCTACGATTCTTCTGATGATGTAATTCTGGGGCCCACAGTAATGTTCAGGTGGTCATGATTAGAAGCAACCCATTTGTTATGATTTTGATGTTCCCATGACAAATGAATTGCTTAAAAGCAGTATCAGTGCCGTTGAGAGCAGTAGTATTCATGTAGCGGCTGTGACGTGTGATATGGGGGAAAGAATTCAAAAATCTGGACGGAATTAGGCGTAAACACAGAAAAAACTTTCTTTATTAACCCAACTACAAACGATAAGGTGTGGGTTTTCTGTGACGTACCTCATCTTTTGAAGCTACTTAGAAATCATTTTCTAGACGATGCGTGTTACTTTGCGACGGCACTGAGTTTAAGCTTTTTAGAAAGGATACAATAGAAAATTTGCTAATCTACTACAGCAACAGAAAGGAGACTTGACGATTTTACCCAACACTAGTCAGATACACCTTAACGTAACTGGTCGATTTCGTCAAAATGTAAGATTTGCTGCACAGTTGTTTTCTAATCGTACAGCAAAGGCGCTGAAATATATTGCAAATAAAGAGCGCGCAACCAGCTTCATTAAACTAGTAAACGATGCATTTGATGTTTTAAACTCGAGACTTCCAAAAGACCAGAAAACGCCCCTCAGAAATGGGTACGGCATGAATTTAAGGAGCCAAGAAAATACTTTAAAACGAACAGCAATAACTAACATTTGAAAGTAATAACTAACATGCGAGTGGCAAATACAAAAAGTTTACTACCTTTTCAGAAAGGCTTCGTTATGTCCTTAAATTCATTGTTCGGCCTTTATGCACAAATAACAATGATTCATGGGGTGACGAACATTTTGATTGCTAGATTCAATCAAGATTGCCTAGAAAACTTTTTCCTTTAGGCGTCTTTTATAATAATCCCACCCCCTTTGAAGTGCGCAATAGAATTCGGTTCTTGCTTTTAACAGGTAGCACGTACGATATACCGTTATCTGGAAGTGCGTCTGTGGCTAAGGATGGTAGCATTCATTCTATCGAAGTTATGGAGTCAAATGACTCTGATGAGGACTTCATGCAACTTGTTACCTGTGAACTATGCATAGACATAGTTGAACGTACATTAATATCAACTACTCCGAATAATGACACCGGCGAAGCAGAATCGTTAAAAACAGAGGATTTAGCCCAGTCTGCAAGTGACAACGATGTTCCTTAAGATGCCTTAATATGTCTGGCTGGGTATATCGCATTCAAGTGCCGCTTCATTGATGAAAATCTAGGTGTGAGAGGCGAAACATTGTGCCTTTCCGGGGAACATAGTTATGAATGGATATAGATTATATCAAAGGGGGGGGCTTACCCATCCGTCAGACGAGTGGTTACAAAAACTGATTTAGTTTGAGATAGATTTGGTTCTTCTCACGGACGTACAGTCTCAAAACAAGAAAGTTATCTCTTGTTTGGCCACCTCCCGTAAATCTAAATTTCCAGAAGTGGACGAGAAAGTCATTTGTCTGTACGTCAGGACAAGAACATTCATCAGAATCTGCCATCTGGACAAACAGCTCAAACTCAAGTTAGTTGAAAAGTATGCAGCACTCTGGGTAGCTTCCTCTTCAAAAATTTAAGTCTCCTATGAAGGTATGTATCAACTAAATAACCATTTTCATTTCGTTAACCAAGGTATTTATATTTACAACTAAACGTACAAGCTTCAGTTTTTAACGTTATAACATGTGAAAATATTGATAAAGAAAATAATTATGATATTGATTATAAATATAATTAATGGAAGCTTATTTCAAATATAGTATAAATAATACATAGAACTGTTTACACACGCACGCACGCGCGTGTGCACGCAGACACACAGGTCTATAATATCGCCTCCTTTCCGACTTATTTTTTACATCTTGTGCTACTTTGTCAATGTTAATGTGGACAGACTTGCTTACTTTTCTATTAGATACGGAAATAGATTTCACCATTATTTTTGTGCCACAAACCATTTAATCTTGTTGTTTATTGTTTTTTTTATATGAATAGCTCTTTACAGTTATTGCTAATATTTGGCGTAAACAGCAAGGTGATGGTAAATAGGACAGTGTTTCAGGTAAGATTGCACTGGTAAATCAAGGCTCGCGCAAATTCCATCCACGCGGTAACGTCAGAGCGAAGCAACTAATGAGAGCGTAATAGGCCGGAGAGGCCTACCGTACCTTAAATATTACTCTAGTTACACTGTTCTCATACAGCATTCGGTGAGTGAATGACACCTTCCACACAGTGCCTTGCCTCACGTGACATTTCTCCTATAAATGTTCCAAGTGTGTCAAAAGTCAAAAATGTGTGTTCTGCGCAGGTCGTTGTATACCTTGTGACTCCACGTATTTGTTCCTTATCAATATCTTCTAAAGCCCCACTGTTGTGAGTGCCAATTTGTAACTACACATGATTATTCCCCTCTGTTGTGAGCGCTAATCTATTACCCTTCAGGACTTACAGGTTCTTTATGCCTCACCTTGGATGCGTCAAATTACCACAAGACGGGTTTTAAATTAATTTATCCCTCTCTTTGTGTACATCCATTAGTAAACCTCGTTAATTCTATATAAATAAAAACACATGGAATAGTATATGGTAATAATAATAATATTTTATTTTTATTCAAAAAAATTTCTATAGTCTATTCAGTGTAACTATTAATATAATTTATAAATCTCAGGGTCGATTCTCTCCTCTTTGTTTATATTATTTTTAGGTTCTTTTGGCTGATATAAAGGTTCAGTAATTATAAAGAAAAAACAAGTATAGAAAGTACATTACATTACAAACAATAACAATAATGAATCATATAAATTGAGTATTAATTATAATAATATATATACGTTACACAATGTATCAGTTCAGTTCAGTTCACACAGCCTTCTGGTATCCGTGATGGAAATTTCCAATATCAGTTTGTTTATGTTGTCCAGATGACGGAATCCACTTCTTTTGGTGTTCAATAAATGTTTATTTTCTCCTTTTCGTTGTCCGAAGCCTTATGGTGGAATATTAGGATTGAACTCCAGTGTCCTGTTATTAAGTTGATCCAAGTGTAGTTGTTCCTTCTGGTTGTTGGATCAGTAATGTTTTTAAAGGTGATTTGTTTATGATATTTCTTTATCTGCTCCAATTTTATATTGTGTTATAGTTTGATATAAGGTTTCTTTACTTTCTATTATATTATTTTTTAATCATATTCAGCTATTAGTTTTGTATAAATAATTAGCTTGTTTTCAGAATTTACACTCAACTCTCCTTCTTGGCTTATTATTTTTTAATAATAATCAACAACATTCTTTTTCTCTCTTTTGGTTTCCTGGATACACATAAATAATCTGGTCATATCTGTTCAAATTGAGATTTACTTGTCATAGGATATTATTTTTATATAATACATTATTTTACCTTCTACATACAAGTTGCTTTTTAGTTATTACATCATAATACTTAATACAATTTACATATTATTTTAACTGACAAAACTATGAACAATTTTAATATCAAATATTATAGTTATTTGTAATTTGACAAATATTTTTGAATAATTTATTATTTACTGAACATAATCATCTAGGCCTATGTTGACTGATTATATTTTTATATTGGAAGACTCATAATCGATCCTGCTTACACTTGTTTTATATTAACTATTTTTTTTTAAATATAAACAAATTATTAATTAACAATTATATTTTAATTACTATAATTCCCTTCAGGGCTTAACTGAATGCGCACTTTTAAACCATTGTCTGTGTGATTAATATCTATTAAACTTATATAACACAAACACTAATAAAGAAAAAACTAAATGTTAATGCCAGTATCATCTGCTACTATGGATTAGTAATTCATTTCATTAAATAATTGTTTATAATTACTATCCACTCACAGTTATTCTTAATTGAATCCCACTGTATCTCACATCCTCTTACCAATTAATTACACTTGTTTATATTACATTTGTAGCACATCTTAATTACATTTTACATTTACTTCTAAATTTGTATTGTACTTTATATGACTTTCTAATTGATTCATTCATTATTCATTCAATTTATTATCATTATTTATTTGTTTATGGACTACTCCAAATCTAACTGGGTACTGTCTATATAGTATATTAATCTGTCATAGTAATGTCTGTTGTAGGACTTTTGATTTTTAAATAGGTTCACACTTTTATTTATTATTGTTTCTTCTTTCAAATTATTTTGATTTCGATTTGTTTAGATAACTTGTTGTTATTGCTTGCTGATGTCTTCAACAGTTGAAGTATCTGATATTATGGTATTAATATTGCTTGGTGATAAGATTGACATTTATGAAACAAATTCTTCATTATAGGCAAATTGAAACCTACCTTTCTTATTGATACCAATTATTTTCTTCTTTATCTCTGGAGTTTATTTATTTGTATTGGTGGCTTTAACGAATTGTAATTCTTGAGTTTTCTCTTGGTTCATTGTATATTTTATTTATATATTCCATTCTTTTATTAAAATTGATTCCATACTAATGTGAAATGATTCCCCCTATATTAATATGGTATTATGAATGAATATCGGCGTTGAGTGGGCCTTTTACGTTCAATTGCTCATCCGAACATTCACATACCTGGTACAGTGCACATTGGCTGCTGCCCATAAAATAATTCTAAAGTGGCGCCTTAGCTTTCTCACTCTATAAATAAAATAATTATAAATCTTATCATTATACACATCATTGGAATCTTTTATCTTCTGAATATTTTTTCTTATTCTACATTGCCTTCCAATAACTCCATTTATTTATTATATTCAATATTACTGTTGGTATATTTTCTTAAGTAGATTTCTTTCTCTTTTATATAACTTCACTTCAGAGTTCAATGATTTATTAGCCTTAATGTCATTCACCTTTGTTATTCAATACCTCTTGTAATATAGTAGTTTTAATTATCCTTCTATTATTCTATCTGTTTTTATACTGCAACTCTTCTTCAGCAAGTTAATTTTCTAATTAGTTTATTAAATTTCTCTTAGGCTTTTGTCATTAATATTGTGCTCCATTATTATTATTATTATATTACTATATATATTATTTAAGCTTGATTTAAATAGATGCTCTTATTTCTTTTAGAATTTTGGTGTCGTTACAACCTATACCTTTTAAGAACACATAATTTCATTAGAGCCCTGGGAATGTAAACCTTTTTACTGTGGCAGTTATAAGTATGAACTTCCAACATGATCGATTGACTATGGTCAGTTGTCAAAAATGTTCAACAATCGATGGACTGAATCACTGCACGCGGAAGTGTTGACAGAATTGGTATTCAGCTTTTCTGTATACAAATTATATAACATTTTGACTTTCTTATTACAAAGAAATAGAAATCTTAAGGTTAGTATAAAAAGTTGTTACAATAAATATACTATAAAATAAAATAAACAATAAGTAAAATAACTTATTAGATCTACTTTGTTTGAACCTAGACTGAGCATGTTTATAAGTTTGTTATGAGAGAAGACAGAACAAAGTTTTGTTACGCAAACGAGGGAGTACGTAGTTTCATTCAATTACCCACATCGTATTGTTAAGCACATTGAGTTCAACCATTATCCACCAACGCGTAATAAGCGTTGTGACCACGTAAAAGTATCCGTTTTATTATCATTTATGCTACGTAAATGTCTTCCCGTACACAGTTTCGTACATCTGAATCCAAGATTGCCGGCTGGCTGTATTGTCACAAAATCCGTTGTTGATCACCTTTTGTTTAAAATCTACATTTACTTCCAAATCAATTTCTTCAGCTGTTTAAAGTATCTGTTTCTTGGCCTTCCCCCAGCCATCGGTATTCCTTGCTTACGAGGCTTTCCCACATTTTTCTTTTTACATTATCCTTTTAATTTCCGTCATTGATCCTTTCAATAACTGAGATCCACGCTTTACATAAAACGTACAAAAACACACGCGGCTCACAGCTTTATTTCTTTTACTATATGTATTTAATTTGTGACGTAAATATAGTTTAATGTAAGCTATTAAGTTTTGGTACACGTATTTCCGACAGAATGTGTAAGATTTCGTGAATAACCTTTGTCCTTTTAAAGTTTTAACTATGCTGAATCAACAGCCTGAGTATTCATACTCACTGGAGCGTTCTTGAGGGTTTTTCTTGCTTCGAGGCGTCATGTTGAGCTGTTGTTGCTTCTAAATCCTGCTTGATCAGGCAACTACGAGTGTCATGTTCTCTGTTAAATTTTGATTAAGACTGTTAGTAGAATCTTGTATTGAGACGACAGCAATGAAATAAGTTTGTAATTTTGTCAAAACCTGTAACTCGTTTCTTTTTGTGTAAGGACCGCTATCTAAAGTTTTTTCATTCTAACACATAGAAGTTTTGTCTAATTAGTAGAATTTATGCAGCCTCTCTTATTATCTTATCTCCTCTTATCTAAGGATTCTCTATTCATCATATTTCTCAACACTTTTAACACTTCTTCCTGTGAAAAATCTGGAATATCGTAATTAGTTGATTATTGTGTACGTATGTCCGACGATTGCTCTGCCTTCACATTTTAAGTACAGTTTTTACAACTCTTCTGAACATTTAACTATCTTCCTTTGTTTATTATTAAATTTATCACAATTTTTGCTCTGAAAGGCGCCAGGATTTTATGCTCGTCTCTCTCTTTACTTTCGTAACATTCTCATAATTTTCTATAGTGTCACACTTTTCTGGCGTTACAGTTCAACTTTTTTGTATCAGGTTTTTTGTGAGTTCTGGTATAAGTTATTTTTTTCTGATGATTAAAATTTTCTGTGAGTAAACTAGCAAAGAGTATATACATTGTAATATTAATTACAAATAAATTATATGTTGAATAGTAGGTTGTTGTTGTTTGGTTAAACACCAAAAATGTGGATGCCAATTTGTAATATTCCAAAAAATATTATACCTTTTGTGATAAACAATTAAACCTTCAAATTAATAAAATATCATTAAATGGTAACTGAGTGGTGTATTGGATTCGAGTAGTGTTCAAATTTATTCCTTGACTTGTTGATTTGTACCTATAGTGTTCTAGTTTGGAGGTTATTTTTTCATGAATTAATATATTTAATGTTTTAATTAATAAAAATTATTTGATTTCTTTTAATTCCTTCTTGGATGCTGGTTGAATTCACTTACCTACTTTAATTCAAATCGCACATGGTACCCGGGCAATAGGTACTACCCACTTATTCTTCGAATGTTCATTAACACTAATTTTTCGAAACTGATAAAAAAATGTTAAGTATTTAAAATAATTCCAGACGCAATTAATTCTCTTCAATTTCTTTTCTTGTTAAACAATGGTCCAGGCTGGTTAAATGTTTTAGTTCAGTGGTTGGCAATATGACCTCTGTCTTCAAGCCTATGTATAAGTATTTTTACGTTATTTAAATATCAATTAGTGTTCTTTTGACTACAATAATAATAAACGAAAATGTCTTTCGCGAAGTACAAAACCTTACAATATAAGAGTGACTACAATAAAACAGAACAATATCTTAAATCTAGAATAACAATGAGTTCGTATGTGCCGAACGATGTCGACCTTTAGGTTAACCTATTTCAATAGGTTAAACTTTTTTAACATTAAAAAACAAAGAAATAATGGTTTAAAAGTGAAAAATTATAATATTGATAGTGTTTTTGTTTAGTGGTTGTGGAATAAGTAGTTCAGGTGTTCACAAAGTGTTATAGTTATAATATGATAATTCGTTATAAGTCTTTTATAACTTTAAGTATGCACACTATACTTTCCCTTTCTTTTAAAACACTCTTTATTAGTCACTGTTAATTAATAATGCACTTTAACTCTGCTTTGGCTAGTATGAACTCTCACGACACTCTTTTCACTTTTTTGGTTATGTTTCGATGTTTACGTTCCACCTAACCTAGCCGAGGTTCGACTCTGATGTTAAATTCGCGGCTACGACTGTCGCGGAAGAGACGTTCTTTACTCGATGCAGTTCAACACTAGACTCCTTCGCTAAGCGTCAGTCTTTGGGTCCTGACGGCGTCACTTTTTGCTAGTCGGCGTGGGTCTTTGTGTTAAAACACCCAAAAGTGAAAAATTCCCATTGGTCGATATCTAACATATTGTCGTGGCGTGGCGTTACCTTTCTGATCTCAAAATTACTAAAATTCTTAAATTTAACATAATTTCCTTATGCTAATTACAATTGTCAATACTGTATATTATTACCATTGAAATGCTTTCTTTCTTCTGATCATTTTAAGATCTCACATGATATGTTTCCATACAGTATTTATAAAAAACGAACAATTTTAATGTTTGGCCTATGCTAATATATTTTTTGTTTTAAGTTATCGTTTTTATTACATTTTTTGTTTTCTCGATTGTATATATGGTTTTATGGGCTATTAACAAACATTTTAATACTAGTAATTATAATTATGAACCTTAACTTTTTATAAAACCCTTGGCTTGTATAATAGACCTAAGAATGTCTTGTGTACATTGGCCTATTCTTTATGTCTTACAATAAAATTGCTTACTTCTAATACAATGTAACATTTGGTATTTAATCCTAATAAACTGCATGATCTTTTATTATACACATTATGATTTAAAACATGCTTTGTACCTTGTAATGTCCCTGTCTACCTTCTACAGTAGATGTAGGGTTTTTGTCCAAGTACATATCTTGTTAATTACCTTCTTATTAGTATATTACAGACATTTAAGATTACTTATATCACCAAGTACTGCGTCCTGTCTGGCCTGTGTAGAATTTGTTACATTCTGAGTCAGGTAAATCAAATTTGCTAAGCTGTTTATGTGTGTGTGTTTTTTTTAGCAGTGTGCGTTGTTTGGTTTGTGGCTCCGTATGAAATGCTGTACTCTGTTTTTTTTTTAATTTTGCGGGCTATTTTTCAGTGTGGTTATTGATATAGACCTATGTAAGAGTTATGGATTTTGTGTTTTCTGCAATTGTCTATTATTTCTTTTTCGGTTTTTCGTAGGAGTTTGTTAAATGTCGTTCTATTGTACCCGTTGGCAGGATAGGCCTACACCATTACTTGTGTTACCCTGTCGGATACTTGTGTTCCGCATCGAAATTATTTCTTCGTAATTAAATTATTATTACTTACTATTAAATAATTATGCTGTAACCAATTTACAAGCACTAACGTATAAAATACTCAACACTTTAGCCCAAAAATAAAGAGTGTAAAGACAGCTTAAACCACAATAAAACTGGCAAAAAATTTACAACAAAACAAAAATATCTATATTGCATTTCTAGATATAACACAAACAACTAGACGATACTATCGAGGTTACAATTTACGTTACAATTTCTTAACGTTTTAGTCTAACTTCATAGGACGACTGAATCAATAATACATGCTTATTTTGAATAGTGCCCGTAACGTATTTTAAACTAAAATCGTTTAAAATTGAATACAAGATTACATTAACGAAATAAATTCTGATAATTGTATACAGTACGATAATATCACAAATAAAAAAATATATGTGCATTGTATGACTAAGAGAGATATCATAAAAACTCAAAAGAACTATGTAGTTATAGTTGATATAATAAAGCATAATACACTTTAATTTCAATAACAGACACTTTTCTGGCTTAAACAGTAAACAGTTGCAAAATAAAAATACGAAAATATTAAGTGAAGAAAACAAAAACTATTGATAAATTCTTAAAAGTTAGTTGTTATTATTATTATTGTTATTATTATTATTATTATTATTATTAATATTATTATTATTATTTTATCATTTTCCATATATGTAACTCAAAGTTTCTTGCAGGAATTTTATAATGTTGTGATATTATTCAATATAGTTTCTTCTGTAAGTAGTGTATTGCGTGTTTGTTGATTCAATACCTGACGCACCTTTCACTGAAAAATATCAGCATCATCAGAGGTTTGTAAGTAAATCAATAACAACCAAAATAATTCTATGTTAATATAGAAACTAACGAATAATCGAATTTGTTTCGATTTTAATGTAAAATTACGGATAATCGATTTAAGTCGTTTAGTTAACGATTGTTTTAATGTTTATTTGCTTAAGCAACTGTTTTGTCGGTTATATTAGAAATATTTAATTCTTATATTTTATTTATTTTTATTAATTTTAATAAATTCATAATTTAAATAGATAACCTTGTTTTGTTTTTATTTGAGTGTGTACTCTAATTAATAAATTATTGTTATTGTGTTTGTAAATATTAAGATTTTTCCATATATTCATTATTTGACCTATTTGTATGTTTTTAATTAATTTTAATTTTCAGTCCCTGGAAATTGGTGGTTATTATTTAAACAATGTATGGCTAAATTAAATGTATAAATATTTGGTTTTAAAAATGCATTGCGGTGTTGAAGGAATCTATCAAGTAGTTTTTTCTTTGTCTGGCCTACGTAAAATTTATTGCAATATGGACATTCTATTTTGTATATTTAATTTTAATTGTAAATATTGGATTTAGTTTTAGGTTTTATTTGATGAAAAATTATATTATCTGTATTATAAGATGTTTTTAAATTTGTATCTTTAAATATTTTATTTAGTTTTTGAGTAATACTTTCATAATAAGTAAGGGTTGTATATTTTATAATAAAAGTGAATTTTTAGATGTAGTGTTATTGGGAATTTGATTAGTGAGTTTATGTTTTATTTATTTTCTAATTTATTGATAGTTTTTTTTTGTATTCATTTTTAACTGCTGTTTGTTGGATAACATTTCTTTCTTTGTCCCAATTTATATATTCCATTTTTATTGTGAGTATTGGATTTAGTTTTAGGTTTTATTTTATTAAAAATTATATTATCTGTGTTATAAGATATTTTTAAATTAGTATCTTTAAATATTTTATTTAGTTTTTGAGTTATATTTCCGTAATAAGTGAAGGTTGTATATTTTATATTATTATTAATAGATGAATTTTTAAATGTAGTGTTTTTAGGAATTTTATTAGTGATTTTATGTTTAATTTTATTTTCTAATTTATTAATAGTTTTTATTTTGTATCCATTTTTAACTGCTATTTGTTGGATAATTTTTCTTTCTTTGTTTCTTTCTGTGTTATTTAATGGGATCCTAAGCATTCGGTAAATCATGGAATTAAATACTGCCATTTTATGTTGGGGTGGATGGTTAGAATTATTTGTTATTACTAAATCAGTTTGAGAATGTTTCCTGTATATTGATTGTTCAAAATAGGTTTCATTTTTCTTTATTGTTATGTATAAATAATTAAATTTATTATTAGATTCTTCTTCTAATGTGAATTTTATTTTGAAAAGTAAATTATTTATTGAGTTGAATATTTTATTTGTGTTTATACCATTGTTTTGGGAAATGTAAAGAGTATCATCAACTTATCTAAAGTAACATCCTAATGGGTCGTTTAAGTTTATTATATTTATTATTTATTCATAGTATCGTTTGTTGTTGTACTGAAAAATAATTTTATTTAAAATGATTTTTAAACTATTAGTTAACTGTTTAATGTATGTGTCAATTTCGTTATTTGTTTATTATAATATTATATTATAATAATATTAGTCAATTAGTTTATTTATTATAATATTTATAGTTTCTTCAATGTGGATGTGAAAATCATTAATTGTAATGAGTTTTTTCATTAAAATCGAATCAAATTCGATTATTTGTTAGTTTCTATATTAACATAGAATTATTTCGATTGATGTTGATTTACTTACAAACCTCAGCTGATGTTGATATTTTTCAGTGAAATGTGCGTCATGTATTGAAACAACAAAAACGCAATATATTACTTGCAGAAGAAACTGTATTGAATAATATCACAATATTATTATTTTAAAATTACTTTTTTCAGTAATCATATAAATTTGTGTATGTGGTAAACACGTTTACAGAGAAATTGCATTTGACTAGTGAGAAATCTTAAATTATTGATCATATGCTTTAGCAATAGACAATTTCAATAATTATAGAAAATTCTAATTTTTTACATATTCCAATAATTGTGATTTTTAATTTATTGTTTTTTTCTAACTAAATTCAATGTTCATTGAATATTAATGCAATTTAACAGTTAGTAAGAATAAGTAATTTTCTATCTTTAAGAATGGATTTGGAGGATATATTTTTAAAGTTTGGTTTTAAGAGGGTATATTGGCTTTAAGAAAATTTATTCAGATATATATGTCATACACTTACACTGAATAAAGAAGTGAGTATGTGATAGATGATTTTTAAAAGGAGTATGAAAGTATATAATATATTTCAGAATCATTAAAATCTTCTTTTAAAGTCTTTTGCTAATCAGCTGTCATTTCTATGAAGTGTAAAAAGCATGACATATTTCTGAGCAGATTTCTGTAAACGCAGAAATCTCACACAAATTTTAAAACGTGTTCTTCAAATGGTTTTTTGAAAAACGGAAAATAAATTATATAAACAAATCAAATTGATATTTAATAAAACATTGCATTATTTAAGAGAAGACTTTAAAAAATAAATAAAAACTCGCAGTTATTCTAATATTTTTACAGCTCTATATTATTTTATTTCTGAACACATTTAATGAGAAGCTGTATTTAACTACTGATAACTTTACAAATCATTATTTATGTTTTTAGTAATTACACAGATTTTTATTTGTGAACATAATGAAATAGAAATTGCTTTTAACTACAGATAAATTTTTAAATCATTGTTTATACCGTAATTAGGTAAGCGTATTGAACTTCTTACAGTAAAATGTTAGGAAAAACCGATGATGAATACAAGAGATTACATAAAGGTATAATGCAGTTTAAGAATACTAGTAAAGCAATCGTCTTCTAGAGAAATTACAAATAATGGTGTCCGACGAAACTTGAACGCAAAAATCTTACACACAGTTTAAAACGTGTTCTTAAAAACGGAAAATAAATTATACCAACAAATTACATTACTATTTATAGTGTGAACTATACTACTATATATAGTAATGAAACATTGGATTTATTTATAAAAGAAATAATAAAAACTTGCAATTATTGACATAATGTTTAAGTTCTGTATTTATTTGTGAGAAACTGTATTTAACTACCGTTATGTTCTTAAATCTACTGTTAATTTTATATGAAAAAATTCTGGCACTTATTACTTAATACAAATTTATATTTGTATACCAATTTAATGGGTGAAGGAGTTGGAATGTTTTAAATAAGGAGGCATTACATGTTGAGGAGTTTTGCTCTTTTAGTACGTTTAAAAAAGCATAGGAAATAAGGTAAATATTCGGTACCAAAGTGGAAATGAAAGTAAAAGTTTGAACATGAAACGTAGAAGTAAAAAAGAATTTATTAATGTAGGCTAACGAAAAGAACATATTATATTTATTTCTTAGGAAGTTCTAGTTCTTAGGCAATGCGTGAACTTAATGTTGTGTGGATACATCTCCAGTTGAAAAACCGATATTCAAAGGAACAGGGCTGATTAAACAATTTGTAAATAAATGTTACACAATCCACACTCTAATTACCCATTCCAACTCAGAGATTCTAGTTTACACACTGTGGATTAAATTAAGTTCAACTAGATTTCATTTGGTAAGTAAACACTAGTTTACAATAGCGTATCTACGACTTTCCATATGTGGTTATCTGTGATAATGTAAAGAGGGGTTGGTGATTGATGGAAAGTCGCGCCCCTTCACTTAGGTGATACAACACATCCATGTACTACTTCATGACGGCATGGAGGGGAAAGAAGTCTAGAAAAGATTTTACTGGATTTTATTTATAATAGAAACTGGGACCTATCTAATGGGGATTGTAACCCCCCCCCCACGCTCCATAATCAGCCTTCTAATTAGCTAATCCACTTCTAGTTTGTTGCCACAAAACGACGTAAAAATAAATAAATAAATTTTGGAGTAGTCCTTGAACAAATTGTTCTACGTTTAGTGTAAAGGGACAAAATATGTCTTAAGTTTGTGGTCTTTACAACAGATTTAAATAGATTTTAACAAAATTCCTGATTACGTACAGGAAAAAGTCAAAACGTGTTTTTATTTTATTTGAGAGCGGTAATTTAATTTTTAAAAACTGAAGCCATAATCGTTGATTTTTAGATGTTAATTTTCATAACGAAGTGTTATTTTAATTAAGTATAAATATTGGTCCGTATCCTTATGCAATTTCCGTAATTTTAATCGTATTTGAAAAAAGTGTTTGATCGATTCACATTCACTGTACGTAAGACGTAGCGTGCAGCTGAAACTAAAGAATATTTGCTGCTGCTACTACTACTACTACTACTACTACTACTACCATCACCACCACCACCACAACCCCCTGCTCTCTGCACACACACACACACACACAGGTTACATGTATTTATAGACTTTTTTACACTCATACATTATTTAGGATATTCTGTGTATTGGGTATTAGCGCGTGTGGAAAATGAGCACATGTGTACAGTATATACTACATCATCAGACTTGACTTACAGTCTAGAGATCCTGTGCTTCTCAACGAGTCGGAAATAGGAGGCGACTCTCCAGTCCGGATTGCTCGGCAGTACTATCTGCAGATGTACTGTCTTTGTTACCTTTCTTACTTCCACAGGCATTTGCTAACGGGTACTAACGGGTTGGGGCAGTATAGAATTAATTGTAATGAAGTTAATCTTACGTGGACGTGCTGGGTTTGTAGTATTCGCCGACGCGAGTTTATGTATTTGTAACATTTATCATACATTTATTATTTACAATTTCATACTGACGTGTGATTTATCAGTGATAATTAATTTAATACCGCCATAGACAATTAAATTCTTATCATAATTACGAAAAGAAAATTCACAAAAATGTGAAGAAGCTTTGAGAAGGAATAGATGGTTTAGTTACAGCAGTAACACTGATTGTTATTATTTATTGTTATATTAGTAATATAAACGATCGGATTTTGTATATAGTATAACGTTATAAAATACAAATATTATTGATATTAATTATTCATTACTCTCATTTAAGCTACTTTTAATTTTAATATAATTTTATATTGTCGAAGTATAAATGGAAATATAGATAACAAATATAATTTACATGCGTGAATACAAAGGCGTATACGTGTAGGAATATCTGTGTTTGTAATTATGATGATAATTAACAAGCTAATTGATTTAACTTTTTAATATTTCGTATCAATAAATAAATATTTAGTATTTATTAACTTTACAATAGTAATATACTAATGTACAATAGTATTTAGTATTTAAAGTAATATTACGTTTTTACTGCTATAATAAACAGCAATTGACATATATAAGAGTAGCAGTTTTGTAATTAAAATATTCAGATACTTTTTTTAGTAGAAAGCAAAAAAGTACTCCGTTTTATAGTAAATCAGCAAATATGTTTTTATAATTTATGAAACGCTTTTTACATTATTACAGAAATAAATATTAACAACAGCACAAGAATGCTTGCACTTTATTCTGAGATGAGAAGAAATGATACCAATACGAATTTAATACTTCAGATTGGCTAAATATTCGTATTTAGGATTATATAAAACAATGGATATAGAAACGCGTTTGATACGATGTGTTAATTTTTTTAATATGAATTACTTAACTTTGGACAACTGATCGTTTTACTAAAAACATTCGATGAAAATAATTTTTTTGAAACAACCCTAAGTAGAGACTACCATTTGAAAAAATACACTAAATACAGTAAAGTACATTATGATTTAAGGAAAACATTCTACGTAAAATAAAGCCTGCTAATATTTTCTGCTCTGAAAAAATAAATACTAATAATAAATTAAAATTATTAATTTCTGTGAGATTTTATTTAGTTGAATGATGCTGTTTAATAATACTCCTGAACAGCTATTAAATTCTACTGATTAAACAGTAGGTTTAGAATGTAAATCTTGTTTATAATAAATATATTTACTAAAGTTTTTCAGTATAAAACACTAAGGAATATTTATTATTAGTTATATGGATTCCATTATAAATAATATTACAAATAATATTAATTTTGAAGTAGAATAAGAATACTTTTTTTACCAGCGTTTTCAATTTTAGCTCTAGGCCTAATGATTTGGCTATAATGAAATAATTATTTAAAACCCACTTTAACTAAAGTGCAAAATATGAAAAGATGACTTTTAACAAAATATATTGGGCACTAAATTTTAAATTTTGAGCCGGTTTTGAAATAAAAATATTTCTTCCAGGTATCTTTTATTTTAGTATAAGTTACAGATATCTGTTAAATTTAGTAATCTAACTTTCGTGTATGATAAAGTCTCTGAGAGACTTTTCACGAGTCGGGAAGAAGAACGAAAACCAAACGTATTTCCCTAAGATAAATTATAAAAACTTCAGAGCAAAGAAATTAATCACTGATGTTAAAGAAATCTAATAACGAAAAGTCTCTATCATTGTAAGATAAGTAACTACATCCACTGCAGTCTAAAGTAAACTTGGCAAATATCTTATCAGCTCTATTACTGACATCAAGTTTTAAAATATAACTACAAATTTAGATAGCGGATTAAAATTAATTATTTAAAATTCACCAATAAAGTCTTTGGAGGAACATATTAAGTAAACTTTTTATTTATTAATACTGTTTTGAAATGAATGAAAATTGATACTTTTTTATTATTAAAATTTTGTAATGAAGGTTACCCACTGAGTACTTATTTTTAATAAACATATGAATTACGAAAATTTAAAAATTAATTACTACTTTAGCAGAGAAAATTACTTTTTGAATGCACTTTCACTAAAACACTAAAAACCAATGTTAAAACTTTTATTTGAATAACAAGATTTAATTTTTTTCATTAGACAAATGAATAAGTATTACATTTTTGTAATGGATATTTGTCCAAACGTTTGTTTCTGATAATATTTAAAACGTTTGTTAAAAATGTAAAGCCACGATTAATAATTATTAAAATTAAATTAGATAAATAATTAAAAAACTATTTTTAACGTGTATTTAATTTTTTATATTATTTAGATAATTATTAAATACTAATAATTATTATTAATTATTTAGATGTTTATTTACGTATAGTTAGTAACGTAAGAACGCTATAGAGAGAACCGACTTGTAAGATGGTGGCGTCGCAGGGGTACACATGCCGTGCTAGGTGCAATGTACGTATGTGTTTGCGTACTCACGATTGTCTGGCAGTAAGGGTGCGCTGTCTCTCCACAAGTTTGTAATAGTTCTTGGTACGCCAGGCCTTGTCACTGGGGAGCACGATGTGTAGGTATTCCGCATCTCCTGCCACTTGACCCCAAAACAAACACTTCGGTGTGAATACACACGACTCTCACTTGCGTCATTTACACATTCCTCTCTCTCTCACTCTCTCTCTCTCTCTCGTTATCTCTCTAAATGACAGTACTGCTTGCTGCATACTGGTTAAAGCCGTAAGCATTTAATAATTAAGTTTGTTTTGAACACTTTGCTTTAAAACTAGAATCTTAACTTCCTAAAGTTTAAAAAGGATTTACATGAGCATTTACATAAGGATTTACATGTATTAATCAGAGTCTATATTTATAAAATAAAGTTTTTACTTACAAAAGTTAAATTTAAACTTTAATTAAATTACATTTAAGTATGTTATTAGATGGAAACTGTACTACTGGTGTATAGTAACGACTATAATTATTTATTTATAGAATTAATATAGTAGATACAGTATATAGTTGCCTAAAGAAATATATGCAACAGGATAACGTTTACCTGTTAAACGTTTATGAACTGTGTTGTAGAATAAGTAGTTGTAATTGTTATCACATAATCATAGTCTATTCACTGGTTGTTTGATACTGACATCTGTCTACAACCTGTCCGAACCGTACCCCAGCCGAGAAAACCACATATTTGAGCTAAAATATTCCAAAATAAATTAATTAAAAAAAATTCAGCTGTCTGTCACATAAAATTCTGTTGGTTGTCAGTGGTAGTAATACAGAATAACTATATTTGAAGTGGTTCTGGAGGCATTAGTACTTTTTTCATACGTCTAGTTTGTTCCGAATCCGATCTTATGGAAAACTGGTCGGTTGAATACGTTACTTTCAGGACCAAAGAATTTATTACATCAGAATTTTTTAAAACAGCAATTTAGTCAGTGCCGCGTTTTAACCTATTATTATTTTATAAAATAAGACATGACGTAAATATTTAACATTTAAAAAGTAATATTTTCAATAGTATTTTCGTTAACTAATCGGTGGTTCTGATTCCATGTGATGTGACTCAGTTTTAATCACAAGAAATAAATTGTGTATGAAACCAACGCATTTGATTACCAACTCAAAAATTATACTAAAGTATTCATAAATGAAATAATCGTTATAGGATACTACTTGCTGAATATAGCAGATGTAACTGAATTTGAACAGAGTCAGAATCTCTTTTTTCTTCATACTACGTGTTGTTCTTGTCAAATAGAATATACCTGCTGAATCTTATTTTCGTTCACAAGACATCCGGTAAGATATGTGCAATACGCCACCAAGAATACCGGAAAAGCAACGATTTTGTTAACTTTTTATAATCGTTTCGTTAATTTTGGCATCTGATATAAAATATTTTAATATATACTGAACAACTATACTTATTGAAATAATATGTATTGTATGAAACCGTGTTTCCTCGTGTTGGATACAATTTTGTAGTTTAAATTTTAATATTGATATTGAGTTTTAATGTTTAAATTTTAGTTTGCGTTCTGTGTTACAAAAGCGTCGTGTAGCCTGTGTGTCCTTACCTGTCCCTTCTCACTCTTTACTTCTTCCCGATAGGCGCCAAATTGTTTTGTCAGAAAACAATTAAAAGATTCTATCTTAGTTGTTTTACGGTATGGTAGTGTTGATTCGAATTGTTCGCCAACTGGCTGGAGCTCGAATCTCGCTTGAGTGGGGGAACGTGTTACCAACGTAAAATAATGTTGGTTAATTCTACTCGCTGCTACAAAACACAACATACATAATATTTTGAAAATAATTATTGGACAGTTAGTAACGATTCACACTTTTTTATTTGGCTTCAGAACTTGTTAATTTTCATTAATGTTTATACAAAATGTGATTAATTATAATATGTTTTAGCCTTGGCAGTAAATAATCATTCACTCAGCGGAAGGCTGGGTTGGCAATCCAATGTTTTTCTGTCGCCACAATAGACGGCGTTTATTATTTATACACAATAAATTTGCCAATGAATCCTTTTAAGTACGACAAAGAAGTTTTAAAACAAGATAATTAATTACAATATATCACTTTATAATCGTGATAATTAAGATTGAACAAGGTTTACATTAGATTCAAAGTTGTGGTGTCAAAGTGTGTGACGGTGTCATTCGTGTAGTACATAGGTTACAATCAGTTAGTTAGTATGCATAAAATATGTTTTATTTATCAATCTTTGAAAAAATAATACCATCAGTTATAGTGAGAGTTCACAGTTTAGTTCACAGAAAGTTGAAAGAGAATTTATTTCAGATATTTAATTAATTCAGCAATATTTATCATCAGTTGTTTGGAAGTGTAGTGTCAGATAGTTAATTTAGGTTGGGTTCATCGATGTTGGTTCTTCATTCTTCAAACACCTTTGGCTTCAGGCACCCCCGCCTTGCGTCTTTTTCTTGTTAGTTGACTTATTTTAATAGATTTGGATTTAATTAAGCTGGTCCTTGGCCTGGGTTGAATGTGTCATCCCCTCCTCAGTTAGTTCGGTCCTTCACTTCATGAAATATGGTCACTTTTACTATTTTTAAATCAAATTTGGGCCCTTCACGGCGTGGCGTCTCTCCTCGTAAGCGTCACTATAAGATTCTAAAGTTTCTAACTGAAAATCGTCAATATTTATTAACATTAAGATATACATTACTCACAATGTTCATTCTCTTCATCTCCTCATACTCTTTGGTGAGTTATAATCATTACATAATATAAAAGATAAAAACAAACATTAATTAAACATATGAATACAATGATATTTCCTTATAACTAATTCCAAATGACATTAGGTCATTAAAATGAAACTTCAACAACAGTTTACTATATGATATTAAAATCCTTCATAACGATTACCTTATTATTAAATGTCTTTTCATATCATTTTAAATTAATAATATTGGGTTTTATCTCTGTACATCAGAAATCATATATGCTGTGTATTAGCACACTAATAGTCATTTTTGCTTAAATACATTGGTAATAATGTGAATTGCCAACTTAGAATACTAATGGCTCACAAATTAAAATATGATAGGTAGTCAATACTACTCCTATCTGAACTCTACGCGTATTAATTACATAGTTTACTGCACTTTGGTTCAGTTTGTTATGTACACTTGTGTTCACTGATAATTGCCGTTAATTGCCACCGTCCTTTCTGTGTTTAGCAATTATTAGCTTTCACTCATTTTTACTACTCACTGATAGTTTTTTATCACTCTTAAATCTTTTTCACTGATTTATTAGTGTCTATCCCTATCAATGGGGTTCTTTTTAATTTGGTATTTTAACACTATCACCTTGTACTCTCTATGTTTGATTTAAGTGTTATTGGTGGGTATTGCTTACTTAAATTCTCTTTCTCATTTTACAAAATGTTCATTATTACTCTAATTCCCTATCTCTCACTTTACCAGGTTCAATTATACCGTTAACAAGTTCATGTCGTATTAGATTGATTTATCATAGTTATTCTCTATTCATTTGGTTAGTGTACCTTTCTAAATTTAAGTTATTGAAATTCAACACTTCTCATTTACATTGCTTGTTTGGGTTTCCATTAATAATTATTATTTACAATTATTATTCATTGGTTTATTTTTATTTGGTCTATCACTGGTGTTCTTGGCTGGTTCTACTTATTCACTTCATTTGGTGATGATCCATATATCCTTTCATAGGTGTTAGGGCTGGTTCTAGTTATTCACTTATTCTGTTCTAATTTATATATCTATATATTAGTGTTGGGGCTAGTTCTACTTTCTCATTTATTTTGTTACAATTTATATATCTTCATGTTAGTGTTGTGGCTGGTTCTACTTTCTCACTTACCATGTGATTATTTATATATCCTTTCCTTGGTGTTGGGGCTGGTCCTACTTTCTCACTTACCATCTATTGGGTTATTATGGTTAAATCGCCATGTATCCTTGTTTTCACCGTTTCGGTCCGTTGCTTGTTACTTTTCTCTTATTAGAGGTTACTTTTATGATTACTTTCATATGCTTGATCGTATTATTATTTTAATTACCCATTCTTTTATCTCTGACTCATCCCTTTTAATCATAGTGTTAGGTATTTAATAATTTATTCTTATCATGTTTCTTCATTAGTGTTTGTTGAAGATATGTACCATTACAGTATTTAATACATATTCAAGTACTCTGTTACCTCACAATTTTTATAAAATATTTTGAATAACTTCGTAAATTATTTTCATTGCTACGAAATTTAATAACCGAATTCGTTGCGACGGTTGTCAAAATTCTTCTTCATCTTGTTATTTGAAGTAGCAGTCTCTATAATTCCAACTTGGTGAACTGCTACTTGTCAAGGTCCGGACGAGGCCTTTCAGTGTCGAAATTAACTACCGACAACGATGAGGAAGGTTTACATACTATGTGAAAGACAAAACGAACCATCTTGGAAATACAGTAATAAATAGAACAAACAGTTTGGAACACGTTATTAGATTGGACTGTTTGATGGTAAGCGTTATTGAGTCATGTTTGAGGGTGTAAGAGGTCCGCGAAGAAGAAGAAGAAGAAGAAGAAGAAGAAGAAGAAGAAGAAGAAGAAGAAGAAGAAGAAGAAGAAGAAGAAGAAGAAGAATTTAACTGCTGCACGATGTGAAGCTGTAAAGAAATAAGAACTGAAACTGAAAAAAGAAGCCAATGATAAAGTGGTGTGGATGAATTTGTACAGCGTCAGTGATTTTTTTATATTGTCACTTTGAGGAAAAGTAGTAAAAAAAAATATTAGTGATGATAATTCTTGAATTGTTATTATTCTTATTACTTTATTTGAAAGAAAGATATCTAACATCAAGGGATTTCGCAAGTGAACACACACACATTTATATTGTCTCGCAATTTTTCTTGTCGTAATTATTATTAACAATAATAAGTAATATTTGTTTCTTTTATACAGGAATATATTTTTTATATAATTACAATGTTTCGACAGTAAGTTAACTATTATTTTAAGAATATACAAAAATAATTTTAAAAAGTAGAGGCTACACACACACACACACTTTTTCATGAAATCAGAGTATTCCTAAAATCTGACTACATTACCAACATTTTCTGAATTATAAAATTACTTTTTAACCTATCGGTTCGTTAAAAATAATAAGTACTGTAATGTTTGTTCAGTTAATTAGTACGTATTGCATTAATATCAGCTTGTTAAAAATAACTGTCGTGCTAATCGTTTTTGTGAAACTTAGTTTTTGTATATTTCCGGAATATAAGAGTAGCTAAGTGACATGGGTATATGCTTGTGTGTATTATTACGTCTCAAAATTAAAACAAAATTGCTAATTTTAATGTTGAAATACGAATGTTTGTTAATATTCCATTACTTACAAAGTAATTTCGTTACCAGTTGAGTAGGCCCTACAATTATGAGGAATAATAATGATATGAAGGGATAATCATGGGCGCAAGCGGTCTCGACCAATTGCGACGAAACGACGTTTTTACCTGTTCTTACCCGGTCAATTGCGCCCCACACTTTCACTTGGTCGCGACTGACTGAATCCGTGGTAACTAGAAGAAATCCTGTTGAAACATTCCTCTTCCAATCTTTGATAGAGGACCGACATGTAATGTCCTCTTAGCTGCGAGTGGGGCGAGCGTTGAGATCAATGTCCTTCTATGTCTGTCACACATGAGTGATGTGTTTAGTAACCCGCAAATCGATAGACGTCCGAAGGCCGTCGTTTCGTAGCCTATGCAGGGCGAGCGCAGAGGTGTTTCACATATGAGTTCAGTAGGAGGAGTGATATCCTCTTATGTAGAGTTTAAGTATGCAGAAATATGCGTAGAGAAATCTGACTTGTGGCAACAGTATTTGATCATTGGAAACAGCCGTAGGAATTAGCATTCCAGGCGTGAGCCTTCATCTCTTCACACACCTTTGATAGACGCATTCTGTGTCTGTAACTACGTAATAGAACGACGCTTTCCATCACAACTGACCGGGCTTGGTATTATTGGGTCGCAACTGACGCAAGTAAGAATTTACGTTGGGAAAATATTGGATCGTACAAGCAATGTGAGCAATAGTCTTACTGACATCTCCTACGGCGCCGCGGCGACTAAAATACTGTTACTGTGGTAACAGTAAAGAGAAGTGAAGTAGATGGAGAGAAAAGAACAGAAGAAAATGAAAATACCATTCCAATGTTACCAGCATGACGTACGCGATTCGTTATATTTATGTACGAAATCGGTAGAATCTAGTCTGTATTTCGTGTCATCTACCCATTAGGTAGCAGGCGCTGGTTTAAATTGTTTATAACTTTGTATCCAAAATAATATGAGCGAAATTGTTTTCGTTGTCTCCGTTGTTCACATGAGAATTTATTTACCAAAACAGTAATTACTTTTTGGAAGGTAGTATTTTAATTTAACGATGTTACAAAACAAATGTATTTTGACGGATAGGCGCGCGTACCATATACGTAACAGTTCAAAACAATGGATGGCACTCACGCGAACTTTCGTTGACATTCCCGTGCGCGATGTTAAACTGTGTCACGTAAAATTAAATTTTATTTATAGACGTGTACAACTCACATGTCATGCCCGTTTTACTAACTCGCCCTGATATGAGTGACGTGACACGTTTTATAATGTATCCAAAATAATAACCGAATAAGCTATATTATGTTTTTTACACTTATACGAGTTGTACCCGTTTACGCCCAGCGGTGGACGCCAATTTTATAACTTTAATTCTATGCTGCTTATTCTATTTACTTAATGCCCCATGTTGTTGTGGTGCCAATTTAACATTAAATTTATTTTCTCTTATCTCAGGGTTTATAAAATAAAATGTAGACTTATTCTTATAATTAGTTTTTCGATTTATTAACACATAGTTATGATTGATTATCATATTTATCACTGACACATGAATTATACAATTTCTAATCAAAATATAAACATATTCATTTTCATAAATCTTATTTCATTACTCATATTTATAGCGATTTAAATATTGCAATTCTTATTCAAAGAATTAAAAAAACTTTTAATAATTATTCTCTTAAATTTTTAAATACTATAACATAGATAATTACTGATCTGAATTCATTTAAAATCGGTGCTCATAAATAAATTTAACTTCCATAGCTTCCTAATATTTAATTTTGTTTTTTAAGTAAAAATTTTATTTTCTAAAATACTTGTTTTCTAATACTTTTTGACCTGTTTCCCACGGCGCTAACTATCATGGTGTTATTGACGCTGAGGGTTTTATGATGTCCAATCTGTTTTTTATTGCTTTCATACCATTCCTCAGATAGTGCATTCACCGCACTACCTGTATCGATGAGAGCATTTACCGGAACCTGATTTATTTTAATCGCTAATTCGGGACTTTTTATTACATTGACATCAATATATCGCTCTGATTCTTCCATTAAGTCTTCCTTGATGATTGGGAAGATTGTAGTAATACTTACATTGTCTGTATTTGTTTTGTTTTTCTCTTTACACTTTAGGTTTATTACACTTGAAGTCTGGAGTCATTGCTTCGAACTTGAAGGTCGTTCATCCGGTTTTACAGCCGTTTGTCGTTCAATCGTGATACTGTTTATGGTGGTTTGTTTACCTCCTCCGCCGCTGCTCCTAGCTATTGCTACCCTTTGTGGATAGTTTTCCCTCCAACCAATATGCGGATTACTGCTTTCATTGTTCGGCTGGCGAGACGGCGCGTCCCTTTTGTAATTTATGGCTGGTCGGTCACCCACTTTCTGTTCATTATTGCTTGCTCTTGTATTTATATTCATATATTCACGAAGAAGTGCTTCAAAACCATTTATGGTCGTTACTTCTCTCGTAACTACAGCGATTTGCAACTCTCTGTTATAATGCCTAGCTAATTTTGTGATCATACGTTTATCAGACATGATCGGGATTAACTGTCTGCTTCTTAAGACACATCGCTCCATGTATTGAATCATGTTAAGCGATCCATTTGGTTTATAGCGCCCGTATTCAAGTTGGTCGCGAACCTTCTCTTGTTGAGTCGCACTCCAATATTTGCTCATGAAGGCTTCCTCGAACTCCTTAAACGTCCTTACCTGCTCCCTCACGATCCTCCACCAGAGAGCCGCTTCACCGGTCAAGTGTCATCCGATCCACCGGGTATTCTCCTCACCATAATACGTTTCCTGAATTTCCCGTAATTCCTTCAAGAACTCCATTGGGAAATTATCCTCCCCGTTGAAAGTGGCTTCCTTATTTACTATCGCTGTATTCATGGCTACAGCCGGTCTTTGTTCGATTTCCTCTAGCCTACGTTGTACTCGTTGCTGATTCTCGCGAACCGTTGTTAGGTTGTTGGCGATCTCATCGAGTTTTCGCCCCTTTTCTGTAGAGACTTCGTTTATCTTCTCTTCCGTACTTCGGTTAGCTTCTTTTATGCTCCTTACTTGCTATTCAATCTCGTCGATCTGTAGTTTATTTTGATGTTGATTGTTGATTATGGCTTCTTGCCATTCCTTCCGGTCACTCTCGCGAGTTTCTTTGTTTTCTTTCGCCTGTTTCTTTATTTCTCTGCTTAATTCCTTAATTCCGCTATCGTTCTTCTTCTATACTTCTTCTAACTTTTCTGAATGTCTTTGTAGTTCAGTACCCACCTGGTGGATTTGTCCTTGTAAATCTCCACTTATTAACTCTATTTTTTCGTCTAATTTCTCGGCGAGATGTTTACCTATTTCTTCATTCTGTTTTTTCGTTTCTTCAATCCTTTCGTCTATGTGTTTTCTTGTTTCTTCATGTCTTTCTTCATTCTTCTTTTCCGATTCTTCAAACTTTTGTTTTATGAATGACATTAACATTTGGAAATTGACTTCAGATGACTGTGGTCCCCGGGCGCCATTCTCTTCACTCGTTGTTGAACTTTCTTCATTCACCACATTTCTATCCTCAGAATGCTCCATGCCCATCTGATTGTTAATTTCGAATTCCTCGGAATTTTCTTCCCTTGTCGCCATTTTTGCCTTTCGTCGGGTTATCATTCAGATACTTATCGACAAATAACAATAATAACGTTCTTATTCTACTAACATTTACTTATTTAACTTATCTCTACCCACTGTCTGTCACTGCCCTAGCCTAATTTCTTTAATTAAGCCCCACGTTGGGCGCCAATTTTACACTTATACGAGTTGTACCCGTTTACGCCCAGCGGTGGACGCCAATTTTATAACTTTAATTCTATGCTGCTTATTCTATTTACTTAATGCCCCATGTTGTTGTGGTGCCAATTTAACATTAAATTTATTTTCTCTTATCTCAGCGTTTATAAAATAAAATGTAGACTTATTCTTATAATTAGTTTTTCGATTTATTAACACATAGTTATGATTGATTATCATATTTATCATTGACACATGAATTATACAATTTCTAATCAAAATATAAACATATTCATTTTCATAAGTCTTATTTCATTACTCATATTTATAGCTCTAATAATTTAAATATTGTAATTCTTATTCAAAGAATTAAAAAAAACTTTAATAAATTTAACTTCCATAGCTTCCTAATATTTAATTTTGTTTTTTAAGTAAAAATTTTATCTTAATTCTTTAATTAATTCGTGTGAGTTCTTTAAGTAAACAGACAGTGGACCTAATACTAATTATGGCATGATACGTTTACTTGTGGTATGTATCCAAATCTGGTAGATGTTTATATGGTGCGGTTCGCATGTTGATTGTCTGGTGTCACGTCGATGATTCCTTCCGAATTAGCAGATTGTATCGTGGAATCCCGTGTTTCTCACAAGACACAGCACAGCACCAAACTTCACTCACTCGGAATTAGTTCGCGTTAGTTGTTATTATAGTTATTCGCTTCCACAGACATTATTGATTATTATTTATCAACTGCGTTATGGTTGGAACTAATGTTATTTACGAGTTTAGTTGATCTTGTTATGTTACTCGATGATAAAGTTATTGTTGTGTATTTGCAAAACTAAATTACAGCGTTATTTAATTATCATTCGTGTTGTACTAATTCACTTGTATGTCACTAATAAAATTACAGTTCTTTTACTGAAATGTTTAAGTCCGATATTACTTTGCTAACCATCGTACCGAATTTCTCTAAGTCCAATAATTATGAAATCTCTGTCGCGGACTTAACACTCCCGTTTCCGTCAAAATGTTTAGTTAGACTCCTAGAGCGCGTCTTTCTCACGTTCCTATATCGAATTCCGTATTTCTCCCACTAATTTCTGATTTTTCTTACGCTGTTTTCTAATTGGTTCTACTTTACCACCCTTCAGATCTAGAGACCACCTATTTTTCCGAAAGCTTCTCTCTGATAGGCTTTTGGATTCCCACCAGACTTCTTCCCTAGGTCACTATACTGAGGTCGTTGTCGCTGCTATATTGTAGCAATAAATTCTTGCCTGTCACTTTTTTGGAGTATACAAAGCAACCCTTAACTTTCTCGTCAAAGTATTGTTTTCATGCACTTGGTCGTTCTAATAGCATCAACTATTGTCACTTAAAGGCCTCACCAAACTTCCTTTGTATGTCCGTTTCTTTGTCTATGTTTCCATCAAAACATCTTCCTTGAGTTCGGACTTTACACCCGAGCTTTCTCTCTACTCAGTAAGGTCGAAGTCCTGTTGCTGACCGTTTGAGTCTTTCAATAATATATACCCCTTTTTTGTCTCGCTATATGCAGCTGGCGTGTATACGTAGTTTGGTCTATTGTTAATACATACATCTGCTCTTCAAATGGGTTCGTTTACGTTTGTACATTTTTTCTAAGGATTTGAGGTAGTTGTCAAAAACTAACGTTTCTTAGTATGCAGAGCGATGAACTCTGTCTGCTTGCCGTGAGCGTTGGGGCTATTACATGCTTTTATTGCCTGTCAATCACCTCTGCGTTTCACACAACAATTCCCTGTCACGGCGCTTAATGATACATCTCTGCTCAAAATATAAAAAATTTTAAAATTTCTGATTTTGGCGTTATATGTTATATCACATTTACCTTATCTATTATTTAAATATGGCCTATTACACCCAGTAAGTGAACATTAAATTATATTTATTGTAAATGATTAATTTTATTATAAAACTTTTCCTATGCAATAATCTATTTTTTTTTCTTTACTTTATGCATACTTCGTTGACACCTTTATTGGTCATCATCAGAGTAACTAAAAAAAATGTGTAATTGAAAATCTGTCGTTTTTTATTATTCGTTATTGTGTTAATTTATCAGCTGATTATGTGTGTTGATTTAGATCTATAATGCTTAAGTATAGTATCATCTGTATTACATCAAATATTTTATATGAATTATTTAATGTGTGTTATTGAACATTTAAAGGAATTATCAAATGTTGTTTTGGCTTGTATTTGCTCGTTAATTTTAGTTATTACATAGACAAACTAGAAAATAAAACAATTAAAAGAGAGGTATGAACAACATGAAGATGTTTACATGAAATCTCATGTATATTAACCAAATTTAGCGACACCTTCAGTAAGTAATTCACATAAATTTCCGGATTTAATGAGGCAAAAATTAATCAAAAATGTTTCCATAGGTGCAAAAAGTGAACATTTGGAAAAGTTTATATATTTTTAAATATAAAAATAATAATTTATTAATTAACGAGCAAATACAAATTAATAAACTATCTGGTAAATACTTTAAAATTTTATATTAAATGATTTTATTTTGTCAAGTAATTATGGAATATTTACTTTAATAACAGGCGTCTTGAATGCATAATGATAACTATAAAACAAAACAAAACAAATACAGTATGCAAACACAGCAAGGCTCACAGGGATAATGTGTTCATTGAAAACTTAGAAGGACACTAATTCTCAATCTGAAGTAATCGTCTATTGTGAAAACAGATTTTAAATCCTGCACATGGGCTTATGCTATTTAATCCTGGGACCAACACACCAAAAGGAGTAATATTATAGTTACACCGTTTTTTACAGAATAAAATACGTAGCAACGTCATTGTTGCGTCTTGATTTATTAGAAACAGCGACCTCTATAATTCTTTCGTGAACTGCAAAACCGGATGTAAGTAATATAGCCTAAAATATTTTATTCAGTAACATTTAGTGTAGCCTATTATCGTGATATATTCGCAGAAGAAACTAGCTGATCAATACAACAGTGCAATTAATTATTTCAGCAGTGTTCACAACTAAATAGAAAAGACAACACAGGCGCGCGCGCGCGCACACACACACACACACACACACACACACACACACACACACACACACACACACACACACAGAGGGTATCTCAGGAAGAAATAGAAATAAAATTCTAGGATGTTTTATTCTTGAAAATACAGAAAAAAGTATATATGAGCACAGATCCACAAATATTTTCGAGTTTTTTCCTTTTTTCTACACTAATTAAAAGGTAAGGCTAAGCCAAATTCTTAAAAAACAACTTGTAAAACAAAATTAGTGTTTATTCAAATAAAAAATTTAAAAAATGGGTCCCAGAATTGTGTGTTGAGTACTTACCCAGAAAACGGTGTAAACCGCCAAGAAAGTGTCAGAGATACAATTTTTGGGTTTCGAATAAATTTATTTTGTTAAATTGTGAATAAACAAATAAATCTGTAAAAAGTTGTAGATCATGTCATTTTGAGAAAACGTATGAAACTAAACTATTAAAAACAAATAAAAATTTAAGAAACTCGACTTTAATTTAGAACAAAACAGGCAAAAACATTGTAGGAAAGTTTCTAAATTTAAACCAAAAACTTACATATTTTTGATAAGAAAAACATCTGTGGGAACAGAATTAAGTACTTAGGCCTACAAACTCAAAAAACAGTGTAAAATAAAAGATCATTTTAATAGAGGCCTTTGAAATTAGGAAAGCTAGTAAAAATGTTACAAAACGTTCCAAAAACGCTTACGTTTCAAAAATTTAAAGCAAATTTTCTGAGAATTTTTTGAAAAATTTTTTAACAATCCATATGATTGTAGTATAATCAAAAAGTAGTATTATACTTTTAGATTCAAAAAAAGGGCGAATTTTACGTCAGACGGATCTCGAAAACAACGCTTTTCAGCTTTTTTTTTACCAGTAGAACAATTCTTGAAATTATTTCCGCTTCTTTGTGAGACAACCTGTAAATACATCTGTGTGTGCGTGTGTTGTTAAAAAGTACATAAATTAAACAATGAAAAACAAAATTGAAATTATTAAAATAAACTAATAAATTAATTGCAGTAACTGGAAATTGGACTAGAAACCAAAGAAATCCAAAAGTTGCGCCTCTCTATACTTCCAATACTTCTTCAATGTTTTACTGTGTTTTTCTCTTTTTTTCTGGCCAGACAGTCTTTGTTTTGGCTGTTCTTTCTTAAACCGCTTGAATTCTTTAATCCTTTTCCTAAAAGGATTAAAGAATAAGCTTAAGATTTTTTTTTCTGAGGTGTTCGTTTCTGCTAGATTCTTCTTAACTTCGATGATCTAACAAGTTTTCGTTCTGGGATTTTCGATGAATAAGAGTAGATAAGAGTAGAGTCATGCAAATTCTGAGGAACGCGAACACCAGGCGAAGGCTTAAAAGAAGAAAAGCCTTCGCAGTTGCATAACGAGGAACTGTATATAATATACATAATGTACATAATACCCCCCACAGTATTAAAAATTCAGCAAAATTCCATAATCATTGCATGTAGGCCTATTTCCAAGCCCGTTGCGCGTGTTAAAATAAGGCTTACAAGTAATTACAATATTTGTAATTATAGTAGAGTTTATAGTAGAGTTTTCATAATAATGACAATCTGCTAAGATACGCATTTCCAGCCTTAAAAAAAATTACGCACGCGTCAGAAAACGAAGGCAGAGTTTATTAATCTACCTTTTATTTTTGTCGGCCAGACACAATTTTCCTCACAAGGTTGTCTATATCATGACTCCTCTAGTCTAATATCTCTATGGTTTGAACCGTCGCCTTTACACAGGTAAACTAGCAGTTTCTTAACATTAATTAGAAGAAATGGGAAGATATTATTGGTTGGATTTTATATAAAAAATAACGTACTTTAACACAAACTATAAGTTGCTTAAATCTTTCTTGGAAACATCCTTAAACTGAAGTGATTTTTTCCAGTTTTTTTAATTCCGGGTTTTTAAAAATGTCTTCAAAAAGACTCTTTTCCACAAGCTTTATTAAGCATACAAATTTAGAAATAAAATGGTTCCTAATGATATTAGCTTCATTAACGTTAATTTGCATAACAATTAATCAAGATATAATATTTAAAGTCAGTTCTTTTCCATAAATTTTTAACTCTTATACAATACTTTACATTGGTTTAATCAAAAAATTTGAGACTCAAAGAATTTATAAAACATATTTATAAAATTCTGTGTGAAGAATCGTGAATTTCTCATTTGCCTTGAGGAAGGGAGTCCAACCTTCAAGCTAGTCCACTAGCAGCTCCTTGTTACGCTTCGAGTATTAGTGCAAAGCGCAAAGTGTCACTCTTAAAGTGCGCCGTATGTTGAACAAAATGTAGATGCACACAATGCTTGTAACTTAAGGTATAGTTGTCAAAAATTCCTAAACATAATTATTACGGTAGAAACGTTTAGATGAAATACATGGGTAATATTTTAAGTGAGACCAATGTGCTCGTTAATATTGAATGCGATTATATTATATAATGTAATGGTTAAGTGCTTTACAGAATTCATTTCACGTACATACCAAACGATACTGAGAAGAAGCGTGTAAAAAGAACACGACAACAGAATTTCTCCTTCGTTGCAAATGATACATTTTAGATTGGGTACCGTATTCATAGTGTATTTATGGGTTTATATATTTTTGTGATGAAAATGTTATATTGTATGTCATAATGACTGTTTCCTTATAGGTGACATGAAACACATTAGGATTACGCAAATAGCGTTACATTACATTACATTACTGACGTCTGTCGAACGTGTCCGGTGACCAAAGTGCAGCCAATAGTGGTTCAGGTTTTTTAGAGAACTTATTTTCAATGTAATGCTGTCACTAATGACAATAAATTTTTATAAAAGTTAAAGTAGAATTAAACGTTGAAGACAGCAAACGAAAACCTGCATTATTGTATATACATTTCTGACTCCTGTAGTACATCAAACGGGAACTGTGAATCTATGTTTAACGCATGAGTGATTATACAAAATTACTAATGGACCCTCTCTCCCAACGTATGTCTAACATAGAGAGAAAACAAAAAAATGTTTTTCAAACACGGGTATGTTATATGTGACAGTATAAGTGAAATAAATGATGTATTCTAGTATCAACATGTCTCCCTCATCACACATTTTGTTATAAAATGAATCGAACTAAAATTCAATAAAGTTCACTTTTATGTACAATAGTGCTTGCCGAATGGCACTGAAGTGTCCTTGATATTCAAGACACGTCTCAACGCCAGCTCAAAACAGGAAGTAAAACGAACGGTGCAGTCCCGCTCATCCGTACACAAAAGCAGCGTTAAACGTTTTCCGCCTCAGTCATATGCTTATGCAGTACTACGTTCTATTCGTGTTGTAGCGTGACAGCTCTACCGCCATCAGGCTTCGAAGAATATCAGGTGAATATTCAGGAAGAATTTTTGAAGTGTTATGTTTGGAGTGTTGCTTTGTATTGAAGTAAATTGTGGACGATAAGAGAGGGAGAAGGAAAATACTCCTAGGACTCGAAATGGTACACGAGAACGACGGCCTTAGGATGAAGAATGTAAAAATAAAGCTAAACAAATCAAATTTAACGTGACTTTAAGGACGAAAACGCCGACACCAAAAACTATTACAATAGACGAATTAATGCGTGGAGGTATGTTTTCTATGTTCCGTAAATTATGTGCTGTATGACATATACCGTATGTGTTGTGTACATAGGCCTATATGTTCTGTGCTGTGTACGTATATGCTAGAATTAACTCGCGACCCTTGTTTCTGACCATAGTCAGCTAGGGACCTCGTGAAATAACGTGTGAAATCACCTCTCGGTTTTTGCCTATCTGTCCTTACAATATTTCTCATCGTTTCACTGTGTTCTTCCTCCCTCCCTATCTTCTGGCCAGACAGTCTTTCTTTTGACTTTTCTTCCTTAAAACGCTTGAATTCCTGAAGCCTTTACCTGCTTAAGATTTTCTTTCCTGAGATGTTCGTTTCTTCTGGATTCTACTTAACTTCGATAAGCCAACAAATTTTCGTTCTGGGATTTTTATCAAATCAAATACACTTTTTGTTAATCTCTCAGGCCAAGCGTCTGTAGACTGTAGTCCTTTGTTTCTAAACAGCATACGCAAGTTTTTCGGTTTCAAGATGTAATTCTTTATTGTTTTTCTTCTTTGGTCAATATCTTCCTCAGTATTTTTCCTTGTTTTTTTTATAAATTTATCATAATTTTTCATTTTTGTTTCTATTGGATGTGTGTAAGGAGGGGGAGTTTTATTTAATGATATGTGTGAGAAAAGTTTATTTCTTTTTGTAATCCATTTTTACCCCTACGTATGTATTCCTTCACGAAATCAAAGAAAGAAAACATCAAATTAATCGGTAGGTAAAACTCAACATCCGCTACGATCTGAATATACGAAAAAATAAAAAATAACAATTATTTTTACATTTATGTACGCTTGCTAAATAATATTAAAAAAAATTACATAAAAATATTTATATTTAACATACTAATAATAATTATATTTTGTAACCTTTGCAGCCCTACATCCTACCGAACCACCCACTGAGACAGAAGGGGAACTAGTAGATGAACAAGGAACAAGTATGATAAAACGTTCATTAGAGACTTAGATTTGAGTATAAATTTGAGAGATTTAGTGTGTCAAGTAAAAAAAGTCTGCGACAAGAAAGAATAGAAGACATAGTAAACGCCTTTAAAAAGTTACGCCACTAAACTAACGTTGCAGGTGAAACAGGTGCAGTCAGAAAATTACTTCCGTCACTGCTTTGTCACTTTTTGTCAATAAAGAAGTCGAAGACGCCAACAAAGAACTTGACAATTTCAATGCATCTCACAACTGGACTACAAGATCCTGCATATCCACCCATAAACTTGGACCTTACACGAAGTGTGAGACCTTTAAACCAATAGTTATGGGGATACACTAAGTTCAAGAAGAAATCGATGAAAGAAGTGCAGAGTGCAGGTCTGTATGAATTCTCCTAGTCAAGACTGAAAGAAGACTGCTTTTGTGATCACCACATCACGACCCAGTAAAGTGAATTTGTTGGTCTCCAGTGCAAGACGCTTCTCTGAACTCCCTCAGTGGATCTACTTGTGTACTGATGGTTCCTGTTCCATTCCCTGAAGCATTTTGTAGATGGCTTCAGGCGAAAGATTTAGAAAGAGGCACACAAGAATCCGTACTCTTAAAGTGTCTTTCAATCCATTTGATAAGGCCTAGGTTTCTGCGGGCTTTGGAGAGGACTTTCAAATGTGAGGGAAAAGAATCTTCGATCTATTAAAGAATGCAAATATTTAAAAGCTGTAATTAAAAATTAAATGAAAAAAATCAATTAAAAAATAAATTTCGACGAAACCGAAACATCGAAGCATGATAATGTTTTTAGGCTTTTGAAACGTATAATGTGCATATAACAAATATATTTACTATATAACAAACATTATCATGTTAAAACGACAGAGACCGAAGATTTCTAGACTGTGGGGAATCGAAAGTGTGATAGCGTTACATTTTTCGATGACGTTACATTTTTGTGGAATGACCCCCAGCCTAAAAACATTATCATGTTAAAATTATGTATAATAAAATTGTGTAATTTTTTAATTGTAATAGTTTTTTTTTGCGGGGGAGGAAAAATGCATTATGCATCATCAGGAGACACCCGACTGGTCTCCCGGTGTGTGGGACTCACACCCACCAAAAAATCTCCACTTTACAGGCAGGGAACCCCCCTGGAACAACTATTCATATGGCTTCAGGGTGGCACCTCTTATTGCGCCTACTAGGTTCCTACAGCTTTGTCTATATCATCGACTTGTGAGAGGGTCCAGTTCAGGCTTCTTCTGCCGTAGGACCATCCTCACGAAGGTCACAACCATGTCCCAGTTCTCTTTGCTGTTGAGCATGACGCCTATGATGTTATCAGGCGTCATGGGGCCAATCTCCGATTCCAGTCCTCGCCTCTCCAGCACCCACCGTTGACACTCGAAGAAAGTGTGATGAGCGTCATCAGAGTCTGAGTCGCCGTACACGCACGACGGATCCTCCATCTTACCTATCTTTCGCAGGTATGCACAGAAATAACCATGCCCTGTCAGGAATTGAGTAAGGTAATAATCTACCTCGCCGTGCGTTCTGTACACCCATTCAGAGAGGTTCTCAATCAACCTCGCCGTCCACCTAGCTAGACTATCCTGCTCCCATCGTAGTTACCAGCTTCGCATGGAGTGTGCTCTGGCCACTGTTCTTGCTTCTACAATCCCCAAGTCTTCCTTGGTCTTGTAGACTCTCCTCCTCTCCTCAGCAATCAGATCTATTGGCATTACTCCAGCGACGAACAACACTGCTGGTTCCGACACCGTTCTGTCGGAATTGCGCTTGCAATTCGAAGTGCTCCTCTTCGTTGTACCGCGGCCATCTGCTTGCGGTATTTTTCTTGCTTCAGTGCATCGGCCCAGACCTCGCATCCGTAGAGGAGAATCGAGTTGGTCACCGACATCAGCAGTCGCCGTCTTTCCGCAACTGGGCCTCCGACATTTGCTATTAGCCTGCTCAGCGCAGAACGACCTTAGCGGCTTTCTCCGAGGAACATCGGATTTGCTCCCAATAGGAGAGCTTAGTATCAGGTGCACCCCTAGATACTTCATCGCTGGCTTTGATGTTATCGCCTTTTCTCCCACCACAAACTGTGTGATTGTGGGTATACGTCGTCGAGTGAGCAGCACAATCTCTGTCTTCTCCGTCGCAAGGACCAGACCGTGTTCTTCCATCCAGGTGCGGACCCTGAGCATGACCTGGTTCAGCATGCGCTGCGCCTCCTCTGCATCTCTCGCGGTGACCACGGCAGCCACGTCATCAGCATATGCTGCCAGAAAGGTATCATCTGGCATCTCCATCCGGAGGATTCCATCATAGAATGCAATCCACAGGTCGGGGCCCAAGGTAGAGGCCTGAGCTACGCCTCCTGTTATTTCTCTCTGCGTTGCCCATCTGCTGTGTCGTACCGGAGCTCCCTGTCCCTCAGGTAACTTCGTATTATCCGGAACAGGTAGTCCGGCGCTTGAAAGACGTCCTCCAAAGCCGCTAGCAAGTCTGTCCACCTGGCTTAATTAAAGGCGTTGCGTACATCCAGTGTAGCGAGTAGCACCGTCCTTGTGGAGAAGTGATTACCCCGCTGATTACCTGGACGGCATTCAAGATCTCCTGTATGGCTCCAATGGTGGATCTGGCTGTTCTGAACCCGTACTGCCTCGCTGACAGATCTCCCGCATCCCGAATAGCCGCTACTAGGCGAGGCCTGAGTAGACGTTCCAGTAGTTTCCCCGCCGTGTCCAGCTTACAAAGAGGTCTGTATGCCGACGGGGAATTCGGGACGCCCTTCCCTTTGCTGACTAAGACTAGTCTCTGGATCTTTCACCTCTTCGGGAAGACTCCGTCTTTGAGGCAGCGGTTGTACATATTAAGTAGCACCTGGGGGTAGGATCTAGCGACCACCCTCAGCACTTCCGCAGGTATACCATCCGGCCCTGGTGCCTTCTTGTTGCGCAGGGAGCTAGCAGCTCGTCCTTACTGAAAATCGGGACGTCTTCCAATAGGCCTGGGTTGTCCTCTCGATCCCTCAGTGGGTGACGAGGAAACAGACCGTCCACGATGAAGCGCATCTGTTTTTCATCCATCCTTGGGCTACGTGGTCGGGCTCCAAGCCTGCTCATTACAAGCCTGTACCCCAGACCCCAGGGATCAGTATCTAGATCACTCCTGCGGGTCTCCCACTTGAGCCGCTTGCTTCTGTTGATGGCCTCCTTCAGTCTTTTTCTAGCGAGCCGATACTCTTCTTGCGCTTCAGCTGCTGCATTCGCGTTTCTCCGTCTGTTTCTGGTCGCCATGGGACGCGAGCGCAAGCAACGTCTCCTGAGGTCAGAATTCTCGTCTGTTCACCAGTACGCCACTGTCTTCCCCCCGCGGCGTCCCGCTCTCCTGGGCATAGACACATCGCAGGCGTTCCGTATGAGGGGCATTGTTGCACCGACGACTTCCTCTGTCGAACCCAAGCTGTTCATCACCGCCTCCTTTCCGATCGCGATGACATCCTGTAACAAATCCTCGTCCACTTTTGACACGTTCCAGCCAGGTGTTCGGCTGGGTTCAGCTATGGGCGAATGCTGAACTCTCCGCAGGGTGAAAGTGATATACTGGTGATCACTACCAGTATAATCTTCCAACACCTCCCAGTCATGATGCTGTGCGCCAATGCGTCGGATACCAAAGTGATGTCCGGGATTGTTTCGGCGCAACCAGTCTTCTAAAAGTTGAGATACCGCCCACATTGACCACCGCGAACCCGACTCTTGCTGCCATCTCTAACATGTACCGTCCCCTGGCGCACGTCGTAGGCATTCCCCACTCCACCGCTTTGGCGTTGAAGTCTCCAGCGACCACGCAGGGTCCTTCCATCTCACGAATCGTGTCTTCCAATTTGTCCACTTTCTCACGAAATTCGTGGATGGTCTCGTTAGGGGTGAGGTAGCAGCTAACATAAGTGATGTCCTCGCATCTCACGCACACGAAGCCACTTCACATGGCTTGAAGGGATCGGCACGGTCGGTCGGGAAAATTGTAATAGTAGGCCTAATAATAATAATAATAATAATAATAATAATTTTAATACAATAACCTTGGGTTCGTTTGTTTTTCCGGGAGATAAGTCGTTAAAACCTGTAATTAATTTTAATTAATTAATTATAATAATTATAATTAATTACAAAATTAAAATGTTTCTTAATCGATACTATACAAGTGTTTCTTTAAAAGCTACTAATACAAAAATAACGTTGAACTAATCCTGTAAAACTTCCATGGGATCAGTATGTTAATAGCTAACACTTCTTTTAACAGGCGTAGCTTTGTGTTTGTATTTACATAATGCCAAACAGATTAACTTCCTCATAACTACCTTTCACAGTTCACATTTAGCATTTCACCTGCTTAACATCATACAAAAAATTACGTTAACAAAAACAAATGAGCGTTCGTCACGAGAGTTCTGCTGGAATTTATTGTCCAAAACAATAATTTCATATATACTGTTAAATGATAGATATATTTACATGGTTGTATTACAGACAGACACGCGCACGGACACGCACACACACATCGCTTAATTAAAATTTTATTTATTGTGACCATTCGCCATTATAAACTGCAAAGAAATTATTTTTGTCATTGTCACTTTAATTAAATGATGAAGGATCAGTTGACAGTAGATTGTTACACAAATATCGTCTAATTAACAAGGAGACAAAAAACAGCCTTTACTTTGATTTGTATAAAATATTATCGCGGATATTAATACAGGTAATGAAAATATTTAAAGGAAACTTTGTTAAAATCACATAACACCTGACAAATTGAATGAAACGTAAAATCAGTTAGCCAAAGGCAACGATCAGGTGTTACTTTTTAGCAGATGTCGATTTGCAAATCCGCAGATATCACATTGCTAATGTGAAATTAACAAATCGCTATTGTTCCATTACAGAAAGTGGGTGTTTCCTCCTTTGTTAAGGACGTTAAATAATTGGTATAATAGTTAATGATCAAAAATTCCGTTCTGAGGACAGAGGTTTATCGGACTATCGACTGTAGCTTGTTACAGACAGATTTTATGATTGATCATAACCAGAACTGATCGTGTTTTCTACTGATAACGCATCGCTGTGAATGAGTTCGAAAACGCCTACACTAGAAATGACGCCAGGTCAGGGTGACGTTTAGTCGGAAACTTGTGGAGTTACAATAAGCGCTGAAATCAATTCGTCGACACGACGACTGTTCGAGTAGTCAAAATGAGCTGTTCGACGCTCATTACGTGGAGCCCAATGATACGGTTCCCCTGAAAAGCCTCTCTTTCTCAGAATTCTAATAAAAATTATAACACGGCATATTTTTGGACTCGGCATCAACTTAGAGGGGTTGGAAGAATGAAAGCACTGATAAGTGGACTTTGTCCATATGTTTTACTTCAGATGTACATAACAAACAAGTTTTATTTGTTTTCTGAAGATGACAAAAAAATAGGAAAACTGTCAAAACATTACAATATAATATAATTAAATGTAATGAAATATATTCTTGTAAAAATATACTTATTACACAATATTCAAAATATAACAAGAAATATGCGAACAATTTTTAATATTATGAAAACCATTTTATACAGATTACATTTAATTAAAATTATTTTTATTTAGGAACACGAATAAAATACAATGACTTGACGTATGACATTTGTCGTAATTACATTTTTTAACTATAATTTAAATTAATCAAATAAGTTTTGAATTGCATTTGAACTGAACTGAATAATTGGAACTGAACAATTGCATTTGCATTTGAATAATTGGAACTGAAGATTAATGTTTACTTGTACCTGTATATGTTTTATTCTCTCGTCTAAAAATTAAAACGTTTAACCTAAAAATAATATTACACGAGTATTATCCATGACAATAAATGACGTTTTACTATGGGATAATCGGACAACTCGCCAGTTCCAAGTGTGCCTGATATCAGAGCTGTCATTGCGTTAGTACTTTAGAAGGCGTTCTTTATTCAATCTAAGACGTTTGAGATGTATTTTTGTATAGAATTAATGGTTTAATTATTGTTGCATAAACCTAATGGTAAATTATTTCGTTAGTTAATTTTCGTTTGCTTGACTAATCGTCATGGTTGGCTACTACTATTTATCATTCGCCATGATGGCCAAACAGCTGAACCAACTGTCTTTTCGAAATTTGAAAGTGGTCGGTCTGTGTGTATGTTTATTACTGTAATACACATCTAATCAATTTCTCTCCTGTCTTTTTATGTTAAGTCACGATGGAAAATAAAGGAAAACGGACGTTAAAGAAGTGTATTCTTCCGTAAAACGTAAAGAGTTTTTGTATACTTCATAGAGTCACAGAATGTTAGATCTAAGAGATTTATGCACAAACAGCAACATACATTTGATTTGTCCATAATTAGGTTAGTAGCTTTAATTGAATTACCACTTTACTTTGAGCTTTACTTAAACAGTATTGTTAAAAAAAGGTTAAAAGAGATATATTTTAATAATAAAATATCCAATACTAAGTACCAAAAGGTCCTGCGGTCGAATCTATCAGCAGCGGAAAGTTGTTTCTATATAGGCCTAGATACACGAACGAAACACCCGTCGCTCGTACTTACGTAACCCTGTATTCTAGGCAACGCAAGAATGAAAACTGTTGCAAAAAACGTAGCTATATTTGACAATCTCCCAAAAACAGGAGTAACTAAGCAACGACAACCTCGTTCAACGCCCACCACAGTTTCGTTAATCGAAGTTTGTTATTTTCAAATAAACATCTGGTTTCCTTTAAATAATTTATTTATGGACGCATATTTGTTATCATTTTAAATATAGTTGTAACGATTTTTAAATCAATGTCAAGAAAGGTTTTTATACTCTGATAAACAGCCGATTGTAGCACGATAATGTTTAGTAGTTTTTGTCATCAGTGTGTGTGTGTGTGTGTGTGTGTGTGTGTGTGTGTGTGGTGACGTTTAAAACTCTTCTTGTCTACTGTACAGCGATGCAAAGCAAAACGCGATTTGATCTGAAAAATCAAATATTTATTTCTCATCTTTACTTGTAAACAAAATATAAATGCTTTCAAACAGAATAAACTATGAACTCGTCTTAGTAATGTGCTGAATCTTGTGGACTGTCACAGAGACAGAAGTAGATGGTGACGCCGAGATTTACGTTATATTTTAAAGATATGAATTAAATATAATGAAGTGCAGATTATGCCATATATGATTACAATTTTATATTTATTTAGACATTATTACGTAATATATAGATATACGATAACTTATAAAGTAAATTATTATTAATTACATACTGTAATTGCGTATAGTTACGTTAGATTTGTTTAATTAATTTTTGATTTATACATTTTGCAATTATAATATAACGATTTCACATAATATAATTATGCACAATTATTAATATAGGCCTATTTCAATATAATGGTTATACATTAATATAATTCAAAATAGAATAAATCATAATTTTTAATGTGCTACAGTATAGTTACACATAGCATAATAACATTACGATTAATTATATTACATAAAATTATCTGTCATTATATTATACTTGTTTAATGATTTTAACGTTTTTGTAAATATACTTATATTTGTATTTATATATTCGTAGTTATATATAATAATATGATAATATAATTATGTATAAAGATATTAAATAAAATTAAAATATCAATAAAATTTTGTTTGATAATGTAATTAGAGAAAGAATTGGCATTTTTAAAAATATTTAATACATAGAAACAAGCTTATACAGTTATTCCTCCTCCTAGCAATACAATTTAATGTGGTAATTCAGCTGAAGACAATGTACTCAAGATTTTATTATTATAAAATTCCATAAATAGGTTACCAATTTTTTACAAAGAGCTTGTATAAAGGTTGTATGAGGGAAACATAAAAAATAAGTACTTATCTATTAGTTTTCAAATGAATGTTATAAAATTGTAAATATACATTGTGTGCAAATATTTAAAGAAGTATAGAAGTCGCTTCATAAATATTAGATAATTACTGATACAGTAATATAGAGTAAGGATTTAGTATAGGATTATTGCTCTAAAAAATAAACACAGTTCTAAAATTAAAAACGAATAGACATTGTATTATATAATTATACATTTTCTAATTAGTATTCGTTTAAGCACGTATAAACGCGATCAGAATAAAACGTGTATGTATTTTTATTTTTATCCGCAACGTAGACTATACATAAAAATATATAGTAAAGAACGGTCTTATTTGTAAAATATCTAACAAATGTGTATTCACGTATGTGCAGAAAAATCAAATATTTTATAAATAATATTTACCAATCTAAATGTCCTGGGTCCAATTTCTAGGCAGCAGCATAAAAGCGAGTTGCTTTTCGAATTTTGAGTTATTCTAAGCGTCAATTTGCTTAATAATTATGATACCGTAATGTCTGTTTATAAAATGACTAACTTATTTCATTGCGTATTTTTGAATATGTACTATATTTTTTTATTTCGAGAATGTAATTCTATAATTCTTTTTATATTTTATATTATAATAAATTTTTAATACGTACTTAGCCACCTACTAAGAATCTCAGAAATAAAAAACATGTTTTAAAAATATTTAATTATAAACATTTTAAAAAGTATTTAATAAATATTTTAAAATTTAGTTAAAATTTGTACATTTTTTGAGATTGCAATGCACACACGTTGGTTAGTCGCTATGAATTACGTATTAATGAAGTTTTCTCTTTAAATTTAAAAACAAAATCCTTACAAAAATTAAAAAAAATATATTGATTAAGTACATACAGTAGCAAGGAGAATTTGAGCATTACTATACATATGAGCGTCTACAAGCATGTACGATTTCAGAGGTGTGATTTGAGGGTGGTTGAAGCTGTGTGGGAGGTATGAGGGTGCGTGAGCTACATTAGTTTGCCTACAGAAATATATAGCTGTATGATGATGGTGGTGGGGGTGAAATGTCATAGCACTATTCGTGCAGACTGCGTTTAAAACTTACTTAATTGAAAGAGAGACGGGAGGACGGACACCTGTACTGTACCCGTACGATGAGATACACTACGGGATTGCCTGTTGGGTTCGCCGAGTCCAAGTCATGCGCCAGCCTACGCCACATTGATCGACACACCAAACTTCTACGCTATCACACATAAATTTTCCGATTTATCGGTATAAGCCGAGCGCACGAAATACTCTGAAATGCAAACACCGGCGTCCCGCGTCCTTCCTTTCCACGCGAGAATCGGGAAACTACGCCGAGAGGCGTGGAAGAAATTTCCGTTCTCTTTGTCTCGCCTCCTCACTTTCTCTCTGTTCGTCTTTTCTCTCCTTCTAGACAGAATTCAGCAGCATAAATTATATCTTCAACGTATTATCATATTAAGGAAGTTCAACATTTTGAACTACTGTAAATTCAAAGATTCCTAACAGTTAATGTCGGCAATAAGTACCGTCTTTTGCGAATATTCCTCGCATGTTTTTTGAGCAAAAAGGCGTATCAACAATTTTAATACGCAATTTAGGCACATCAAATTTTTATCTCTCCTTGTATCGCATTTCACTCTTCCGCCTCATTCCGCCAACAGATTTTATAGGGCGGAAGACGGTGTAAGATGGACAACATGCCGACTTAAAAGTTGGAAAAACCCTGAAGGTGTGTATTGTGTTGTTTGTCTTCAATCTTAAGTTTCAAATAATGAAATTACAGTATAAATTTCTCATAACACAGTTACACTGTGAATTTTTTTGTAAAGCAGTCACTTGAAGCTTCAGGCAAATTGAGTTTTTACGCGTTTTAGTTTCACATTGAAGCGGACTGGGTTAGGCAAATGCAAAAACTCGCGATGCAATTAAGCAAAATATATATAAATTTCTTTTTAATTTTTTTGTGAACACTGTTTCCATATTAATTTTACATTTTTTAATATTTCACAGTAAATCGTTAAAAAACATGTTGTAATGAATAAGTTAATTCTGTTCAAATATGAGAGGGTTGATAATAAGTTAGTACAATTTTTTAATTTTCCGCCTAACCAATGTCCGATTAAAAACTGGTTTTGTGTAATGGTGGTACAAAATTTAGTGATATTCTCCTAAACTTTTGGCTCTGTTGAATGCATAGTTTGGATTAGATAGCTAATTATGTAAGTTGTGTTTTGGTATATCAGGCAACTTTTTGACATTGTACTTGCAAGACTAAGGAGTAACTTTGTGTAAACAATGAAATAAACTACTCTTTCGTGATGAAAGCGTTGCACAAGACTTCCGGCAAGCCTAATATACCTGAACAAGTAGTTTACAAATGGTACAAAAGTTTCAAAGAATGTCTCGTGAATGAGTTGAAGATCGCGATAGTCAGATAAAGATTGTGGTTTTGTGTTTAATAAGTTTTCGTCACTAGGTATGGTGGTAAACAAAGAGTACTATTTGAGCATTTTACTCCACTTACGGAAAACTATTCGTAGATGTATGGAAGGATAATGTATAAAATTGTACTCCGATACACCGGGACGCATGTCATAGCTTGTTCAAGAATTTTAGGCAAAAATGACATCGTACCGACACCATCAGATATGTCCCAACACAATCTTTCCTCTTCCCAATAATGAGAAGTACCGCGAAAGGGCAATGTTTCACCACTGCTGAAAACGTAAAACAAAAATCGCTATCCAAGCTGAGAAACTTTTTTAAGACTTAAAAAACGTAGGCATAACCGTGTTATATACAGAGACTGCTTTGATGAGGGTAATATAAATGTAGATGAATCAAGGCATGATTTTTCATATAAACAAAAATTGCACAAACTTTTTGATCAAACCTCGTAAACTCGGTGCGGTTAAATGTATTAAATATTTAATTGAAACATTAATAATTATAAAATATAATAACTAATAAACGTAATTAATTTTAACACATAATAATTATATTAATTTACACTAACATTATAAATTGTAGTTAACGTACGTTTGCTGTATAGAAAACCCGATGTAGCATATGTTAAGCAATCATAAAACGTTTTCGTTATACGCTGCAGTTTCTGAGAACGCATCCGTAGGTTTTTCCAGGTTTTCCTATAGAAGTAACATAAAGAACCAGAGGGAGCAGTAATATATCTTCACTAGTGTTGCCGTTTGTTGTAATTACGATCGTACTGTCACTGAAGAAATGTGAATATTACTATTTAATGTAAATATGTTTTGCATTTAATAAAAACGTCTTCTTGAGAGTCGTAAATGGTGTTTGTTTTAACCTAAAGGATGCTTGGCTTATTCGATGATTCGGGTTATTCGTAAAAATACGGTACTTTGTTTTGAAATAATTACGCATTTTTTAAGTGAGAAAAGTTTTCCTATCTCTAGTATTTAAATAGATTAATCTGTACTATTTTATTCGTCACGCCAAAATTTAACCTTCAGTTTATGTTGGCTTTCCAGACGTTATGACCATGGTTTGATCCTGTTTGACGTTTAGCAAGAAGTTTTGGCTATAAATACCAAAGTCCTTCAACGGATTTTTTACCTTGTGTCGAAATTTTTGGGTGAAGAACAAACAAACGGTCTTAACAAACCGGAAGACCAAAACAACGCGAAGACTAACTTATATTATATTGCTTGTATACATTGATAATCAGTCTACAATAGCTAGCTCTTCTAACTTGTCCGGAAACGTAAGGTACGTTTGACAGAAAGAATACTTCATTAAAAAATCTTCATTTCGATATACTACATGCTCTGTAACGTCCTCAGATACCAACGGCAATGATCGAACTATGAGCAACATCCATTAAAAAATTTCATTACTGTAATATTTTTAAAAATTGTGTTTGTTGTCACGAACCAGTTAGTAATCTCTTGAACAATTCCGGATAAATATTATATACTTATCAGCATAAACTATAATAGATACATTCTAATAACATATAGCATGATTGTGAATAATACTATAATAAATGCAAATGAGAAACATTTAAATCATATTTCGTTGGATATAATCTAATAATTCACATGATGCTTAATAGTAATTTAATAAAGTCAAATGAGCAATATTTAAATTTACGAATGCAAGATTAGATTAGACCTACTTCTTTTCTAGTAGATCTTGGGTCGTTAAATTAATTTTAACAGCCAAGACATCTTGGCTGTTAGTTCAAAACGTTTGTCACCCTGGTAAATGAGAGTGGAACTCTGTGGCAGCTAAAAGACACTTGCAGTACAAACCTATGACGTCATGGTTACGTCAGCGACGGTAAGGACGTGATCGTGGTGCGAAGTGGAGTTGATTAGCGCGGCTGCATCAATGAAGAATGGATCCGGATTATGTCCCCTCAGGATATTGAAGACAGCAGCTCGCAGCTGTCCGGATCTTCTGCTGTGGATGTTCAACGCCTGCGTGAAAGCTGGAGTTTTCCTTTATGCTGGAAGACAGCAAGGCTGGTTTTACTACCTAAGGGCAAGGGTTCCGCAGACTCCCCGTCAGCTTATCGACTCCTGTGTATATTAGACACAGCGGGTAAGTCAATGGAGAAACGTTTACAGCCGTGACTGTAACAGGCTGTTTGAGCCGCACGTGGTCTTGCCACCAACCAACACGGATTCAGAGGGGCATTCCACCATCGGTGCGATCTCCGAAGTGATCGAGGCAGCGTGTCACCAAGCACGTCCTTTGGTCTTGTTGATAACTCTTGATGTAAGGAAAGCGTTCAACTCGGCGCGTTAGTGTGACATGTTAGAGACTCTTGAGCGGACTTTCCGAGTACCTTTTAGCTATCGTAAGAGACTACCCGAGGGATCGTACCCGACGAGACATGGCAGGGTCAGGTACGGCGCAATGGTCAATAGTGGAACCTGACATTTGAAACGTATCGTACGGCAGCTTGCTGCGTAAACAGATGCCCGAGAACATATGCCTAGTCGGATACGCTGACGATGTGGCGGCAGTCATCACGACACGTAATCCAGATCTGGCTCAGTTGAAGCTGAACTAAGTCATGCCCCGAGTCAACAGATGGATGGCAAGTCATGGTCTGCAGCTAGCGATCTCGAAGACCGAGATCATCATGGTGACTAAGAGAAGGAGACCCATAACACTCTCTATATTCGATATGTAGTTGTTAGTGCATCTCTATCCTAGTGCGCTATGTCCTTCCCGTCCAGTGGCGTATCTAAAATTTGGTCTGGGGGGGGGGTCCGGTCGAGTAGGTTTCATAAAAAAGGAAAAACAAGTGAAGACGAATGAGCATTACTATCTTTAAAATGGTTGAAAAACGTGTGATACTATCCTCAAATCAATTCCATTAAAGTGAACGGTAATAACACAACAAAAATGCGCGTTGTTGAAAAATTGTTTAGAAGACTTGATTGACCGGACTGATTTTCATATATTTCATATTTCTAAAGTATACGCAAATGCTGTGTAATAATCCTGTTTGTATATTTAAAAAAAGAGTTACTACTATATTAGCGTACACAACTGAAAAATAATAAAATATTCTAAAAACTAAAAGATCAACAAAATTCTACAACTTCTTTCGACTTTCTGGGGTCCCATCCTCGCCCCATAAATTTGTCCCTATTCTCATCTGTATTACTCGGAGTCAGTCAGACTTTTAGACTGCTCCCCCTGCCTCATCAATTCCTCAGTGATGCGCAGTAAATATACGTTTATTAACCACAGCACTATTTCATAAAACTTCAGATATAACCGTATTATGAGATTAAGATTATTGACTGTAGTTTTTTTATTTTTGAGTTGATTGTTGTCATAATTCAAATAAAATTATCAGTTGAGTCCTAGACGACTAAAATTTTGTAACTGTTCCAGTACTATTTTTGTTCCATCCGCATAAACTCTGTCACCGAAAATATTTATACTGTAGTTACTTTCCTTGACGTATTAAATTGTTAGTGTTATTTAAAGACGTACTAGTTCTTGTGGATCTAGTTTCGGGAGCTAGTTTGTGTGCACACGAGAATCATGTTCACTCGTCGTAATAATTGTCAGATTATATTCACCCGCGGTTAGATTTAGTTTCAGTAAGGGATATTAAAATATTTTAGAATAACACAAAACTGAATAATTTATTTTGAGGCACCTGTGTTATAACGAATAGTACGTATACTTCAGGTTTTCAAACTGGAACCGTAGAGTCACAATGGCCTGTAATAAGAAACAAAAACTTTCATAACGCAATAAGTAGGATGCACTTATAGTAAGGAGAGAGACAGTAGAAAGGAATGGAATGGTTTATAAGCAGGAAAATGTTGGTACCAGAGACTGATCTAGGTACCGTAATGTATTCAAACCAATCTGTAGAGATAGTAAGTACAAGCGACAGCATGCCGGTTTACGATTGCCATAAACATAGGCCTACTGCTTGGTACCAAGCCGTTCAGAATTCTTATGTTTTAGAATAAAAACTACAATCCATGTTCGAGTAGAATGTAAATGTGATTATCTGTAAACATTTGTCTCTAATAAATAACAATACTGTGTTCCGTGAAGATTTACTGTTTTTTTTTTTTTTTTTTTACATTGTAACGTGAATACGTTGTGTTGAAATACAATGAAGTAGTGAACTATTATGTAGATATTATTTTACGTAACAGGATATTTAAACGTGTTTTGTAAACGTCATTTGCACTACATTTATACTTGTTTGTTTTATAATTCAGCGTCTATTTTTATGAGAAAGATTAATGATTAATATAAAAACATAATCTATATAAAAAAAGTTTAAATACAACATATAAAATTGAAAATAATATTAAAGATTACAATAAATATATTTTTTTTTCACTTTTTGTATCCAAAGCTACAGTAAATTATTCGCTTTTTTACATTATCAGTTAACATTATTCCTCTGACTTTCGCCTTTTTGATCTACTTAATATGTATTTAACGAAATAATACAAGTACCGCTTATTAGATTCAGCTCGTGGTTTTAAACATCGATTTAATTAAGCCGCTGATTCAATAAGGCTGAGACAATTAAATACAGTATTGTAGTTTTGGATCTGAGAATTTGATTCAATAGGACGGCTGATACGATTAAATTAAGCATCACTTAAAGTAAATAAGATAATATAACTTGATCCAAACAGTCCATAAACAAAATTAAAAATTACTCATAACTCTAATTTTTAGTAAAAATAACTTAAAAAAGTTAATTTGAAAAAATAAATTTAAATATCTATTTGTGAAAACTGTAATATAAAATTATATTGATATTTGATGCAATGTTTGGTTATGGTAAAAACCATTACAAATATCAAATATTATAATTCATGTTATAACCGAATCTTAAAATTTGTATTAATCTTGCTGTGCCTCAATTAAGTTTTAAGTAGCAATATATTTAGAGAATCTACAAAAAATATAGACAAAATAATTAAAACTTCGTGATCTAAAACTACGAGACCTTCGATAACCGTTGACAGCTTTTCGTTTAACTACAGACATATAATCTAAGAAATGATGAGGAGTATAATAGACGTAGAGAAAAGTATAAAATATTTTGTATTTATTTTACAACAGTTCAGTTAATAGAAATATGTATTCTCTAATTTTTTTATTTTTGCAAAAGCAAGTAATAATCGGTCATAATCAATTTATGGAACTAAAATCCAAATGCTGAAAAGAAAGTTCTAACTTTAATGGAGACAAATTTCATAGTTTTTGTTTCCTTTCGATAACAGAAACTGGCTTTGAGGTGCAAAAACCAAGTTTTATATATATATATATATATATATATATATATATATAGTCACGACACAAATAGCCAACCCCGTACCAGAGATAAAAAATATATTTATAATTGAAAAAAAATACTTCTTATCAAATGAACTGATTGATTTTAAATAAAAGTATAAGGAATATAACACGACAATACGACGACTTTAACCCAACCCAAGTGATTGAGACAAAAACATAAACATAAAGAAGGGAACCACGGAACATACTTAGTAAAATGTAAATATTTTAAAGTGATTGAGACAACAACCCAAACATAAAGAAGGGAACCACAAATAAACAACGAGAATGAGGAAATAATAAACCTAAGCCACAAGGAAACAAGTTTATGGGTTTAAATGACCCCAAAAACGTCCAAAGGAACGGATGAAAAACCTAATATATTAAACAAACAAGGAAAATGAAGAAGGAGGGAGACAAGCAAAAGTGAAAACCAAGAAGGGTTCACCAACACAAGTAAAATAGCACTCAACAAGAACATGGAAACCAAAACAAAGGTTATCAGGAGGAAGGAGAGATAACGGTTACTACCCATTAAAAAGGCAACCAGAAACCACAAATTAGAATTGTTATTAGTCAGTAAGTATTAGTTATTAAGTATTAATTGTCATTAGGATTAAGTCATGAAAGAGAAATAAGTATAGGGGTCACCCACTATCAAACAAATGATATAAACAGTGATATAGTGTAATAGTGTAGGTGTAAGAACCCCAAAGTGAAGTGTGACACTAGTGAAATTGTAATTAACAATAAGTGATTTACAAGTGAAGGTAAGGTAAAAGTTGGAAATAAACAGTGCATAGATAACTGATAAATAAGTAGTATTAAGAGTGAATTATAGTATAAGGGATAGAAAAACACTAGAAGTGATAATGATTTTTTAGTTAAAAAGATGTTCAATAGAGTTAAGTTAATTATAGCCAGTAGTAAGTAAAAAGGGAGGATTCCAGAATAGAATAAATTGAAGGTGTTACCATGGAGGGAATATAAAAATTGTTTAGAGATTGAGAAGTCAAAAAACTAACAAAGATACCTAATTTATAAAGGACTATTATTAATTTAATAACAAGTGATGTTGTTTATCACAACACAGATAATATGTGTTATAAACTAAAAAAATTTAGCAAATAAGGATAAGTTAGGAGTGAGTGATGATATTTCTTAATCAAAACAATAACTCTAATAACTTATAAAAAATTGCGTTCATGTTATTGTTATAAGAGGATATGGCTGAATGCAATGTGCAGTCCATAAACCTAATGTTATATTTTTAAGATTGAAATGAGGAGAGTAATATTGAATAATAAACAAAACACCTACAGACTCAAAACACAACACAACTAATAAAAATAACAAAGTAAGCCCAATAGGCTGAACCAAAATGTGATTTGAACGAAATAAGTAAATTATTATAATGGCTACTTAGGCCTAGAAAAAACATAACTGTCAGAACCAAACAAACAAAGATTATAACAAATTGAATCAGAATTTAGAAAATCTGAGGTGAAGGAATCACCAAGGATAAATTGTAGACCATTTATAACACAAAATATTGTAATAGGCATTATTATATAAAAAGAAATGTAATTAACAAGCATTAACATAATTGTAAAAACTTAAAATCTGAAAATACCCAAGCTTGTGGGGTATCAAAATAATCTGTGAACGAGAATAAATACTATAGTGACAATATTTATTAACCAGGAAGGAAGATGGAGGAATAGCAGTAATCAGAAGATATACGAAGGATTCGAAGTTTCGATAACAATACATCAACTCAAAATAAGCCTATTCGAAAAATACCGTTACTATGGAAACAGCGGTTGTTGACAGAAAAATACCGTTAGAAATTAGTAGAGAGAAAAAAAGAAGCGAAGCGTCACCAAGCCATACAGATGCTGAAGTTCGGAAGAAAGTTTTTTCAGTGTAAAGCATGAAAATAATAGTATAAAGTTGCTGAAAACTAATCGTCAAAGAAGCAGATGACCACTACAACCAATATTACAAGACCCAAGACCTGAATAAACGGAAATTATCCATAAATAGAACATCCAAACACAAGACGAAAGGACGCCACATTTTAATGAAGCCCAAAATCCAAGAAAACTGATTTTATGCAGCCAATTCCTATCTCGAACCAACTACAAAGGCCTATACACGTCGAATTGTTAAGTACTATCCAATTATTTATTTTCCACCAACCCTAATCACTTTAAATAATTTTGAAAGGTAAAATTACCACACTATAAAGATAATATTTCTCTTTCATAGAGTATTTAAGCAAATTAAAACATAATGAAACATTGTTAACATAAAATAACCTAAGAATTGAACACGAACTTACAGAACACTTTTACAACACAACACAACAGATTGTAACAGCACACTTTATATTTCTTGTACTCTTAGATTAAGGTAATTTGTATTTTTATTGTAACCATTGTAGTTCTCTAACTCATAGTCAAAAGAATCCACGGATTTTCGAAACCAAAACTGTAATAAGCCTAACGTAAACAGACGCTAGGTTAAATGGTTTCTAAATTAATTCGCCGCCCTGAAAATAAGATCTCATGTAATCAAACGATAATTATTTTATTCTTCGTATTGTTTAAATTAGCAGCCATCCTTACTATTTCTTTTATGAATTTGCTAACTGCTATAATTTTTTATTGTTTGACTAAGCTTTTCGTCATTACTGACATCTTCAGGTCTTAAACAACGTTGTTTAAAATACGTTGTCTATCTTCAGGTCTTAAAACAACGTTGTTTAAGACCTGAAGATGTCAGTAATGACGAAAAGCTTAGTCAAACAATAAAAAATTATAGCAGTTAGCAAATTCATAAAAGAAAAAAAAAATGATAATTATTTTGTTGTAATTGTAAATGTTTCCAGATATCACCATTAAAAAATATTCATTACTGGGAGTAACCAGCGTTATCATTTCATAGGGAGTGCTATATAATAATTACTTGTATTGAAGAATAAATCGTAGCAGTAAGCTAGTTGCCAGTTATTCGTCAGAAGCGACGATAGAGACGGCTGTGCGAGCGGGAACGATTTGAATACACCAACCCGCTACGCTGATAACTTGTTCAAATACAGTTTTTAGTTGTTTTGTAAAACGACTTGGCGCCACCCGGGATTATTACACCCCCTAAGAATAACAGTTAAGGTTACTGCCGTAATATACAGGTGATCAGAACTACGCTACGAACATCGCTAGCCACCAAAATTACTGTAACGACCCGGTGCGAGGCGAACGCACTAATCATCCAAAACACATTATTCTTATGTACACATTTTGCAGGTACGTCCAAAGTTTATAGTTACAATATATATATATATATATATATATTGTAACGAAACAAAATGTTACAAAAAGAATAGTAAATAATAGTGAAATCCGATCCAGAGAGGAACCAAGAAATAATAATTGCTAGCAAATTAAAGGAAACCTAGTTGGTTTGACTTATTTAATATTATCAAGAAACCCAGAAATAACCCAGTAGAATAGGGCAGTAAACAGAAAAAAAGTTACATAAATAAACCTAGTAGGCCTAATCAACTTACCCTGAATAACAACCAAACAATAAAGAGTACCTATTTACAAAATAAAAATTGTATTAAGTAAAATCATATAGACCTATAATAAGAATAGAAAAAGGGGACACAAACCTTTACAGTGATGAGTGATATAATATAAATAGTGACACAGACTACCGTTAAACAGTGTTATTTATTATTTATAAAAAGTGTTATTATTATTATCATACAGACAATAGTTTAAAAGTATGAAATAATTAAAGTTGTTAAAAACAAGTATTATTATTAAGAGTTTTTGTTATATGTTATAATAGTTTATGTTACCAGTTAATTTATGTAAATATATTTATCTCAGGCAGTCAAAGTAGAAATTACAATCAACCATAACAAATTGTTCCACCACATATCATAGAAATTCAAATTAATAAGGTTTTACAGTTATAAACTGAGGCATGTTTAGTATCAAATTGTTTATAATTATATAATTAATCATCATGTAGACATTGCATGTATCATTACAGTATAATAATAAAATTATCTATTAAAGGTAATTTAGAAAAATGTAGAGTAATTAATGGGTGTTGATCCTATAACACTTAACCTGTACATAAATGGCCAATCAAAATTTAAGAAGTTTGTATGAGTTCGGTGACTAAAAAAGAAGAAATAACACTTAATTGTTAATTGTGATGGAAAACAGTTTAATAGTGCGTGTCGAGGTGTAATTAAAATAAAAATATAAAATTTGTTAACCCGTTTGTGAAAGAAGATCTGAATGACCACCATCGAAGATAATTAATCCCTCCACTACAATTTTCATGAACCAGTAATACACACAATCAAGAAATTATTCAGAATAAACCAGAAAACCTTCAGCAATATCGTCTAGATGTGTAAAGTATAATTTGACAATATTTTTATCCAACAAGGAACAACCTCTAGACAATATAACAATTTACACTAACACTAATCACTAGTAAACATTTTTAAGTGAAAACAAATTCAATATCTAAACGAACAGTGATTACAAGGAAAACCTTTATTGTACACATTAATAAACTTCATTATTCTATGAGACGGACAATAGTAGCCATGATGTTAACGTCACTCTACCCTACATGCTTTTACGAAGCGTATTGAATATCGTCAAACTTTGTATGTTACTTAATATATAATTTTTGTAAATTTTTAGATTATAAGTAATATATTGTTTGTAAAGGTACTCTCTATTATCAGTTATCATGTAAAGGAACTTTTCGTAGCAGCCACAAGAATTCCCACGAAATATATTAAAATTATTTAATTATTAAATCCTGAGATAAATATCTATTGTGACAACCGTATGTATCGAATGGAATTTTCCAATAATTTGAATTTATATTACAGAGAGTAAACCATTATGTTATTAAAACATATCCATGCGTTATTATTTCAGGAACGTAATATATTATCAGCATTTATTTTATAATTAACAAGGATAAGAAGAATTCGGGGAGTCATTGGAAGTACGCAAACTGCAAAACCAAGATTAACCTCAAATAATAGGTTAAAGACTATTATCGAAGGTGACTTGAAAATTTTGGGATGACTCGACCGCTATTTTTTGAATTGATTTTGGAGTTCTAACTACTGAATTGGAATAATTATAATTCTGATTCAGAAACCAAGGCAGAATAATTCAATTCTTTTACTTATATATTTAAATCACATTCGTAAACACACAACATAATTATTCCACGATCAACTGATACACTATTTACAAATAGTTATTACAAATTAACATTTACAAAGCATAACACGGGCAAATTATTATACCATTAAGATACTACGGGTACCAGAGGAGTATTATAAATTGGCGCACCAACTAGTGAGGCTGAAATTAGGGAATATTAGGTGAAGAAATTGAAACAAGCAAATTAATTTCCTAATTTTTAGCTGGCGACTGCTATAAGTTCCAACAAATAATAAAGATGCATAAAAGGGCGTCGTCACTGAGACGGACGAAGGAGCCAGAGAAAGAAGTCAGGATGGAAGAGAAAGAAGTAACATCAGTGGAGGATGTGGAAACGGTAGTAAGAGAGGAAGCCAGAGGAGGCCTGGATTTACAACAACTATAGGAATTAATTAAAGAAGACTCTAAGAAGCAGAAGGAAGAATTTACTGAAAACTCAAGGAAACAAAATGAAATTTTGAGTCAAAACTTATTAAAACAAATGGAGGAACAAAACAAGCAAACGAATGAGAAAATTGATAGCATCAAGGAAGATCACAAACAAACGAATGAGAAAATTGATAGTATCAAGGAAGATAACAGACAAACAAACGAGAAAATAGACGATATGAAGGAAGAGATTAACGAGAACTCAAGGATACAAAATGAGAAAATGAGTGAAAATTTAATAAAACAAATGAATGAGAGGATGGACAGTACAAACGAGAAAATAGACAGTATTAACAGGAAAACAGATGAAAACAATAGACAAATGAATGAGAACGTGAGGCAAATTAATGACAAATTCGAAGAGAATAATAAAATAATGAATGACAAAATAGACAGCATTAAGGAAAGCAATAGACAAACCAATGAAAAAATTGACAGTATTAAGGAAAGTACTAATGAAACTTTAAGGCAAACTATAAGTGAAAATAATAACCAAATGAAGGAAGAGTTCAGACAAATCAATGAAGAGAATTTAAGAAGAATTAATGGTAGAATTGAACAGGTCAATGATACAATTAACCAGAAGATGGACAAAATCGATGAGGAAAGGAAGCAAGAAACAGCTGACATTAATGAGAGATTAAGAAAAGCTAACGAAACCATTATACAAAATAAAGCAGTGATAAATACCAGAATAGACCAAGTCCAAGAAAATAGTCGTATTCAAATAGAAGGAATACAAAAGGAACAAGAAAATTTAGTGAATTTACAGAAACAAACCGGAGAAAGGTGTGACAATATTAACACTACGGTGAATAATTTAACTGGTCAAGTACGCCAAAATCAAGAAGAAATTGAGTTAATTAGAACCAGCTCAAATAATATTACTCATGTTTCCACAAATGAAACCAGAGAAGGGATTAATTTCAAAAATTATCGCAGAAACCCCATGGAATTCCTGGCCAGAATTGAGGAACATTTTAATAAACATCGAATAACTATCTGGAGCTCGATTAGAGAGATGTTGGATGAGCATTTTAGGGAGATTACGGACAACTGGTGGACAGCAACCAGGAATGAGATAGTGGACTACGCTCAATTTAAAAACTTTTTAAAGAAAAATATTGGTCCGAAGCCATACAAAATATTATAAGGGACAACATTTGTCAGGGAAGATATGATGGAAATAGAGGTACATCTCCAACTACTTACTTCTGGGGAAAGGTGTGTTTGGCGAGACACCTAGAGCCAAGAATACCAGAAGAATCCCTAGTAACTAAAATAGCATACAATTATGACACAGGAATTGCCAGAGCACGCCTGGGAAGCCAGATTAAAACGGTCCACGCAATGGCTGACTTATTAGAAAATTATGAACACGAGGGTTACTACAAAAGAAGCAGACAACGAACTGATCAGTGCGGTTCAAGAAATAATAACCATGGTATGAATCCTAATCACTAATATAACATGAATAACCGGAATAGTTATAACTTTAATGGCAACGATCGTAGTTCCAACCAAAATTTTACCCCAAATAATAACCAACCAACAAACTTCAATCGAAACACAATTCACAATAATAGTAACAACAGGCCCAATCAAAATTACCATCCGGGTAATAGAATTAATAATAATTATAATAACTACCGAACAAACCAAAATTATAATAATTTTAGAAATAACTCAGGAGTTAATAACAATAATAATAACCAGGGTAATTATAATAATAATCGTCCGTACAGACCAAGAATAAATTATATTAGTGCAGAAGAAGGGGATTACTGGAGATACCATCAACCTCGGAGGAACAGTTTTAATAACAGTTATGATCAAAGAGGAAATCCCAGAGGGATGAGTCACCATTATAACCGAGTAAGAAGTAGAAGCCAGGAGGACTTCCGAGAATCAAGGGCAAGTGAACAATTAGACAACCGAGAGGTTGAACAACCAGGAACCAGCACACCATTCCAGGCAAATCAACAGTCATGCCCGGAAAATAATCATGATAGCCTTAATTTAAACGGAGTGAGGCAGTAATAAACCCTCGCGACCCCTTACTGCTACTAACTACTGGATACAAAAACCATCAAATTCAAAAACATAGTAATAACAAATTACTACCAACTAATTATGAAAAACTAATTATGGAAAATAAAAGAATATTGAAGTACAAAAACCACCAAATTCAAAAATATAGTAATAACAAATTACTACCAACTAATTATAAAAAACTAATTATGGAAAATAAAAGAATTTTGAAGTACAAAAACCACCAAATTCAAAAACATAGTAATAACAAATTACTACCAACTAATTATGAAAAACTAATTATGGAAAATAAAAGAATTTTGAAGTATAACAACAACCAAAGTTTAAGGACGGATAGTCAAAATCTTACTATTATTTACAATTATTATTTGAAAAATCTTCGAGAAGAACTGTTGGAGGAAACGATGACAAGTAGAATCAACCAGCATAATGAAATCTTATACATAACCGCTCAAATTGAAGGAATTCCTACACGAATAATGATAGATACTGGTGCAAATGTATCACTTATTAACGACGCTGAACTGGAGAGAATACAGAAACAAAGTAAAAATATAATACCTACCTTACCTGTCAATAATGTTATTTTAATAGGTGCCACTGGGCGTCAAAATAAAACAGTGAGAAAACAAGTGTCATTGGAAATAGAAAGCAAAGGTGTTACAATTAATATTATATGTTTGGTCGCAATCGGCCTACCATTCGAATTATTAATCGGATGCGATATGCTGAGGAAATATTCAGCCATTATTGATTTGAGCAAGGAGAAGGTGTCCTTGAACTCAGAAGGTGTTATGTGGACGGCAGAGTTAATAGGAAGCGATGGTGCCCCTCTGAACCGTACCCATCACCAAGTTAGGGAATTAAATTTTTTAAAGAATGACACCCAATGCAGAAAAATAATCTATAATATGACAAATGAAGACCTGTGGAACAGTAAATTACAGGAGATAAGAGAGTTTAGACACCAAGGCACAAATAATTTGACAGTAAAACAAGTAGAAGATCTCATTATAATATATAAGAAGTATAAACACGTATTTTCAGAAAAACCAGGAAAAGTAAAAAACTATCAGTGTAGAATACAATTTAAGGAACCAGCAGAATTCCACAGAAAATCCTATCCTATACCATATTCATTGAAGGAGGCGGTTAGAGCTGAAATTAATAAAATGTTGTTAAATGATATAATTGAGCATAGCCAATCACCATATACTAGCCAAATAGTAGCAATTCAGAAGATTATAATCAACAATCCATGAAAAAATATCATGAGGAAGAAAAGGTAAAATAACATAAGTAATTATGTCCTCACACCTAATGAAGTGTTCAGAAATAATGACTTCTGAAGGGAGGCAATTTGTAACGAAACAAAATGTTACAAAAAGAATAGTAAATAATAGTGAAATCCGATCCAGAGAGGAACCAAGAAATAATAATTGCTAGCAAATTAAAGGAAACCTAGTTGGTTTGACTTATTTAATATTATCAAGAAACCCAGAAATAACCCAGTAGAATAGGGCAGTAAACAGAAAAAAGTTATATAAATAAACCTAGTAGGCCTAATCAACTTACCCTGAATAACAACCAAACAATAAAGAGTACCTATTTACAAAAAAAATTGTATTAAATAAAATCATATAGACCTATAATAAGAATAGAAAAAGGGGACACAAACCTTTACAGTGATGAGTGATATAATATAAATAGTGACACAGACTACCGTTAAACAGTGTTATTTATTATTTATAAAAAGTGTTATTATTATTATCATACAGACAATAGTTTAAAAGTATGAAATAATTAAAGTTGTTAAAAACAAGTATTATTATTAAGAGTTTTTGTTATATGTTATAATAGTTTATGTTACCAGTTAATTTATGTAAATATATTTATCTCAGGCAGTCAAAGTAGAAATTACAATCAACCATAACAAATTGTTCCACCACATATCATAGAAATTCAAATTAATAAGGTTTTACAGTTATAAACTGAGGCATGTTTAGTATCAAATTGTTTATAATTATATAATTAATCATCATGTAGACATTGCATGTATCATTACAGTATAATAATAAAATTATCTATTAAAGGTAATTTAGAAAAATGTAGAGTAATTAATGGGTGTTGATCCTATAACACTTAACCTGTACATAAATGGCCAATCAAAATTTAAGAAGTTTGTATGAGTTCGGTGACTAAAAAAGAAGAAATAACACTTAATTGTTAATTGTGATGGAAAACAGTTTAATAGTGCGTGTCGAGGTGTAATTAAAATAAAAATATAAAATTTGTTAACCCGTTTGTGAAAGAAGATCTGAATGACCACCATCGAAGATAATTAATCCCTCCACTACAATTTTCATGAACCAGTAATACACACAATCAAGAAATTATTCAGAATAAACCAGAAAACCTTCAGCAATATCGTCTAGATGTGTAAAGTATAATTTGACAATATTTTTATCCAACAAGGAACAACCTCTAGACAATATAACAATTTACACTAACACTAATCACTAGTAAACATTTTTAAGTGAAAACAAATTCAATATCTAAACGAACAGTGATTACAAGGAAAACCTTTATTGTACACATTAATAAACTTCATTATTCTATGAGACGGACAATAGTAGCCATGATGTTAACGTCACTCTACCCTACATGCTTTTACGAAGCGTATTGAATATCGTCAAACTTTGTATGTTACTTAATATATAATTTTTGTAAATTTTTAGATTATAAGTAATATATTGTTTGTAAAGGTACTCTCTATTATCAGTTATCATGTAAAGGAACTTTTCGTAGCAGCCACAAGAATTCCCACGAAATATATTAAAATTATTTAATTATTAAATCCTGAGATAAATATCTATTGTGACAACCGTATGTATCGAATGGAATTTTCCAATAATTTGAATTTATATTACAGAGAGTAAACCACTATGTTATTAAAACATATCCATGCGTTATTATTTCAGGAACGTAATATATTATCAGCATTTATTTTATAATTAACAAGGATAAGAAGAATTCGGGGAGTCATTGGAAGTACGCAAACTGCAAAACCAAGATTAACCTCAAATAATAGGTTAAAGACTAATATCGAAGGTGACTTGAAAATTTTGGGATGACTCGACCGCTATTTTTTGAATTGATTTTGGAGTTCTAACTACTGAATTGGAATAATTATAATTCTGATTCAGAAACCAAGGCAGAATAATTCAATTCTTTTACTTATATATTTAAATCACATTCGTAAACACACAACATAATTATTCCACGATCAACTGATACACTATTTACAAATAGTTATTACAAATTAACATTTACAAAGCATAACACGGGCAAATTATTATACCATTAAGATACTACGGGTACCAGAGGAGTATTATAAATTGGCGCACCAACTAGTGAGGCTGAAATTAGGGAATATTAGGTGAAGAAATTGAAACAAGCAAATTAATTTCCTAATTTTTAGCTGGCGACTGCTATAAGTTCCAACAAATAATAAAGATGCATAAAAGGGCGTCGTCACTGAGACGGACGAAGGAGCCAGAGAAAGAAGTCAGGATGGAAGAGAAAGAAGTAACATCAGTGGAGGATGTGGAAACGGTAGTAAGAGAGGAAGCCAGAGGAGGCCTGGATTTACAACAACTATAGGAATTAATTAAAGAAGACTCTAAGAAGCAGAAGGAAGAATTTACTGAAAACTCAAGGAAACAAAATGAAATTTTGAGTCAAAACTTATTAAAACAAATGGAGGAACAAAACAAGCAAACGAATGAGAAAATTGATAGCATCAAGGAAGATCACAAACAAACGAATGAGAAAATTGATAGTATCAAGGAAGATAACAGACAAACAAACGAGAAAATAGACGATATGAAGGAAGAGATTAACGAGAACTCAAGGATACAAAATGAGAAAATGAGTGAAAATTTAATAAAACAAATGAATGAGAGGATGGACAGTACAAACGAGAAAATAGACAGTATTAACAGGAAAACAGATGAAAACAATAGACAAATGAATGAGAACGTGAGGCAAATTAATGACAAATTCGAAGAGAATAATAAAATAATGAATGACAAAATAGACAGCATTAAGGAAAGCAATAGACAAACCAATGAAAAAATTGACAGTATTAAGGAAAGTACTAATGAAACTTTAAGGCAAACTATAAGTGAAAATAATAACCAAATGAAGGAAGAGTTCAGACAAATCAATGAAGAGAATTTAAGAAGAATTAATGGTAGAATTGAACAGGTCAATGATACAATTAACCAGAAGATGGACAAAATCGATGAGGAAAGGAAGCAAGAAACAGCTGACATTAATGAGAGATTAAGAAAAGCTAACGAAACCATTATACAAAATAAAGCAGTGATAAATACCAGAATAGACCAAGTCCAAGAAAATAGTCGTATTCAAATAGAAGGAATACAAAAGGAACAAGAAAATTTAGTGAATTTACAGAAACAAACCGGAGAAAGGTGTGACAATATTAACACTACGGTGAATAATTTAACTGGTCAAGTACGCCAAAATCAAGAAGAAATTGAGTTAATTAGAACCAGCTCAAATAATATTACTCATGTTTCCACAAATGAAACCAGAGAAGGGATTAATTTCAAAAATTATCGCAGAAACCCCATGGAATTCCTGGCCAGAATTGAGGAACATTTTAATAAACATCGAATAACTATCTGGAGCTCGATTAGAGAGATGTTGGATGAGCATTTTAGGGAGATTACGGACAACTGGTGGACAGCAACCAGGAATGAGATAGTGGACTACGCTCAATTTAAAAACTTTTTAAAGAAAAATATTGGTCCGAAGCCATACAAAATATTATAAGGGACAACATTTGTCAGGGAAGATATGATGGAAATAGAGGTACATCTCCAACTACTTACTTCTGGGGAAAGGTGTGTTTGGCGAGACACCTAGAGCCAAGAATACCAGAAGAATCCCTAGTAACTAAAATAGCATACAATTATGACACAGGAATTGCCAGAGCACGCCTGGGAAGCCAGATTAAAACGGTCCACGCAATGGCTGACTTATTAGAAAATTATGAACACGAGGGTTACTACAAAAGAAGCAGACAACGAACTGATCAGTGCGGTTCAAGAAATAATAACCATGGTATGAATCCTAATCACTAATATAACATGAATAACCGGAATAGTTATAACTTTAATGGCAACGATCGTAGTTCCAACCAAAATTTTACCCCAAATAATAACCAACCAACAAACTTCAATCGAAACACAATTCACAATAATAGTAACAACAGGCCCAATCAAAATTACCATCCGGGTAATAGAATTAATAATAATTATAATAACTACCGAACAAACCAAAATTATAATAATTTTAGAAATAACTCAGGAGTTAATAACAATAATAATAACCAGGGTAATTATAATAATAATCGTCCGTACAGACCAAGAATAAATTATATTAGTGCAGAAGAAGGGGATTACTGGAGATACCATCAACCTCGGAGGAACAGTTTTAATAACAGTTATGATCAAAGAGGAAATCCCAGAGGGATGAGTCACCATTATAACCGAGTAAGAAGTAGAAGCCAGGAGGACTTCCGAGAATCAAGGGCAAGTGAACAATTAGACAACCGAGAGGTTGAACAACCAGGAACCAGCACACCATTCCAGGCAAATCAACAGTCATGCCCGGAAAATAATCATGATAGCCTTAATTTAAACGGAGTGAGGCAGTAATAAACCCTCGCGACCCCTTACTGCTACTAACTACTGGATACAAAAACCATCAAATTCAAAAACATAGTAATAACAAATTACTACCAACTAATTATGAAAAACTAATTATGGAAAATAAAAGAATATTGAAGTACAAAAACCACCAAATTCAAAAATATAGTAATAACAAATTACTACCAACTAATTATAAAAAACTAATTATGGAAAATAAAAGAATTTTGAAGTACAAAAACCACCAAATTCAAAAACATAGTAATAACAAATTACTACCAACTAATTATGAAAAACTAATTATGGAAAATAAAAGAATTTTGAAGTATAACAACAACCAAAGTTTAAGGACGGATAGTCAAAATCTTACTATTATTTACAATTATTATTTGAAAAATCTTCGAGAAGAACTGTTGGAGGAAACGATGACAAGTAGAATCAACCAGCATAATGAAATCTTATACATAACCGCTCAAATTGAAGGAATTCCTACACGAATAATGATAGATACTGGTGCAAATGTATCACTTATTAACGACGCTGAACTGGAGAGAATACAGAAACAAAGTAAAAATATAATACCTACCTTACCTGTCAATAATGTTATTTTAATAGGTGCCACTGGGCGTCAAAATAAAACAGTGAGAAAACAAGTGTCATTGGAAATAGAAAGCAAAGGTGTTACAATTAATATTATATGTTTGGTCGCAATCGGCCTACCATTCGAATTATTAATCGGATGCGATATGCTGAGGAAATATTCAGCCATTATTGATTTGAGCAAGGAGAAGGTGTCCTTGAACTCAGAAGGTGTTATGTGGACGGCAGAGTTAATAGGAAGCGATGGTGCCCCTCTGAACCGTACCCATCACCAAGTTAGGGAATTAAATTTTTTAAAGAATGACACCCAATGCAGAAAAATAATCTATAATATGACAAATGAAGACCTGTGGAACAGTAAATTACAGGAGATAAGAGAGTTTAGACACCAAGGCACAAATAATTTGACAGTAAAACAAGTAGAAGATCTCATTATAATATATAAGAAGTATAAACACGTATTTTCAGAAAAACCAGGAAAAGTAAAAAACTATCAGTGTAGAATACAATTTAAGGAACCAGCAGAATTCCACAGAAAATCCTATCCTATACCATATTCATTGAAGGAGGCGGTTAGAGCTGAAATTAATAAAATGTTGTTAAATGATATAATTGAGCATAGCCAATCACCATATACTAGCCAAATAGTAGCAATTCAGAAGATTATAATCAACAATCCATGAAAAAATATCATGAGGAAGAAAAGGTAAAATAACATAAGTAATTATGTCCTCACACCTAATGAAGTGTTCAGAAATAATGACTTCTGAAGGGAGGCAATTTGTAACGAAACAAAATGTTACAAAAAGAATAGTAAATAATAGTGAAATCCGATCCAGAGAGGAACCAAGAAATAATAATTGCTAGCAAATTAAAGGAAACCTAGTTGGTTTGACTTATTTAATATTATCAAGAAACCCAGAAATAACCCAGTAGAATAGGGCAGTAAACAGAAAAAAGTTATATAAATAAACCTAGTAGGCCTAATCAACTTACCCTGAATAACAACCAAACAATAAAGAGTACCTATTTACAAAAAAAATTGTATTAAATAAAATCATATAGACCTATAATAAGAATAGAAAAAGGGGACACAAACCTTTACAGTGATGAGTGATATAATATAAATAGTGACACAGACTACCGTTAAACAGTGTTATTTATTATTTATAAAAAGTGTTATTATTATTATCATACAGACAATAGTTTAAAAGTATGAAATAATTAAAGTTGTTAAAAACAAGTATTATTATTAAGAGTTTTTGTTATATGTTATAATAGTTTATGTTACCAGTTAATTTATGTAAATATATTTATCTCAGGCAGTCAAAGTAGAAATTACAATCAACCATAACAAATTGTTCCACCACATATCATAGAAATTCAAATTAATAAGGTTTTACAGTTATAAACTGAGGCATGTTTAGTATCAAATTGTTTATAATTATATAATTAATCATCATGTAGACATTGCATGTATCATTACAGTATAATAATAAAATTATCTATTAAAGGTAATTTAGAAAAATGTAGAGTAATTAATGGGTGTTGATCCTATAACACTTAACCTGTACATAAATGGCCAATCAAAATTTAAGAAGTTTGTATGAGTTCGGTGACTAAAAAAGAAGAAATAACACTTAATTGTTAATTGTGATGGAAAACAGTTTAATAGTGCGTGTCGAGGTGTAATTAAAATAAAAATATAAAATTTGTTAACCCGTTTGTGAAAGAAGATCTGAATGACCACCATCGAAGATAATTAATCCCTCCACTACAATTTTCATGAACCAGTAATACACACAATCAAGAAATTATTCAGAATAAACCAGAAAACCTTCAGCAATATCGTCTAGATGTGTAAAGTATAATTTGACAATATTTTTATCCAACAAGGAACAACCTCTAGACAATATAACAATTTACACTAACACTAATCACTAGTAAACATTTTTAAGTGAAAACAAATTCAATATCTAAACGAACAGTGATTACAAGGAAAACCTTTATTGTACACATTAATAAACTTCATTATTCTATGAGACGGACAATAGTAGCCATGATGTTAACGTCACTCTACCCTACATGCTTTTACGAAGCGTATTGAATATCGTCAAACTTTGTATGTTACTTAATATATAATTTTTGTAAATTTTTAGATTATAAGTAATATATTGTTTGTAAAGGTACTCTCTATTATCAGTTATCATGTAAAGGAACTTTTCGTAGCAGCCACAAGAATTCCCACGAAATATATTAAAATTATTTAATTATTAAATCCTGAGATAAATATCTATTGTGACAACCGTATGTATCGAATGGAATTTTCCAATAATTTGAATTTATATTACAGAGAGTAAACCACTATGTTATTAAAACATATCCATGCGTTATTATTTCAGGAACGTAATATATTATCAGCATTTATTTTATAATTAACAAGGATAAGAAGAATTCGGGGAGTCATTGGAAGTACGCAAACTGCAAAACCAAGATTAACCTCAAATAATAGGTTAAAGACTAATATCGAAGGTGACTTGAAAATTTTGGGATGACTCGACCGCTATTTTTTGAATTGATTTTGGAGTTCTAACTACTGAATTGGAATAATTATAATTCTGATTCAGAAACCAAGGCAGAATAATTCAATTCTTTTACTTATATATTTAAATCACATTCGTAAACACACAACATAATTATTCCACGATCAACTGATACACTATTTACAAATAGTTATTACAAATTAACATTTACAAAGCATAACACGGGCAAATTATTATACCATTAAGATACTACGGGTACCAGAGGAGTATTATAAATTGGCGCACCAACTAGTGAGGCTGAAATTAGGGAATATTAGGTGAAGAAATTGAAACAAGCAAATTAATTTCCTAATTTTTAGCTGGCGACTGCTATAAGTTCCAACAAATAATAAAGATGCATAAAAGGGCGTCGTCACTGAGACGGACGAAGGAGCCAGAGAAAGAAGTCAGGATGGAAGAGAAAGAAGTAACATCAGTGGAGGATGTGGAAACGGTAGTAAGAGAGGAAGCCAGAGGAGGCCTGGATTTACAACAACTATAGGAATTAATTAAAGAAGACTCTAAGAAGCAGAAGGAAGAATTTACTGAAAACTCAAGGAAACAAAATGAAATTTTGAGTCAAAACTTATTAAAACAAATGGAGGAACAAAACAAGCAAACGAATGAGAAAATTGATAGCATCAAGGAAGATCACAAACAAACGAATGAGAAAATTGATAGTATCAAGGAAGATAACAGACAAACAAACGAGAAAATAGACGATATGAAGGAAGAGATTAACGAGAACTCAAGGATACAAAATGAGAAAATGAGTGAAAATTTAATAAAACAAATGAATGAGAGGATGGACAGTACAAACGAGAAAATAGACAGTATTAACAGGAAAACCGATGAAAACAATAGACAAATGAATGAGAACGTGAGGCAAATTAATGACAAATTCGAAGAGAATAATAAAATAATGAATGACAAAATAGACAGCATTAAGGAAAGCAATAGACAAACCAATGAAAAAATTGACAGTATTAAGGAAAGTACTAATGAAACTTTAAGGCAAACTATAAGTGAAAATAATAACCAAATGAAGGAAGAGTTCAGACAAATCAATGAAGAGAATTTAAGAAGAATTAATGGTAGAATTGAACAGGTCAATGATACAATTAACCAGAAGATGGACAAAATCGATGAGGAAAGGAAGCAAGAAACAGCTGACATTAATGAGAGATTAAGAAAAGCTAACGAAACCATTATACAAAATAAAGCAGTGATAAATACCAGAATAGACCAAGTCCAAGAAAATAGTCGTATTCAAATAGAAGGAATACAAAAGGAACAAGAAAATTTAGTGAATTTACAGAAACAAACCGGAGAAAGGTGTGACAATATTAACACTACGGTGAATAATTTAACTGGTCAAGTACGCCAAAATCAAGAAGAAATTGAGTTAATTAGAACCAGATCAAATAATATTACTCATGTTTCCACAAATGAAACCAGAGAAGGGATTAATTTCAAAAATTATCGCAGAAACCCCATGGAATTCCTGGCCAGAATTGAGGAACATTTTAATAAACATCGAATAACTATCTGGAGCTCGATTAGAGAGATGTTGGATGAGCATTTTAGGGAGATTACGGACAACTGGTGGACAGCAACCAGGAATGAGATAGTGGACTACGCTCAATTTAAAAACTTTTTAAAGAAAAATATTGGTCCGAAGCCATACAAAATATTATAAGGGACAACATTTGTCAGGGAAGATATGATGGAAATAGAGGTACATCTCCAACTACTTACTTCTGGGGAAAGGTGTGTTTGGCGAGACACCTAGAGCCAAGAATACCAGAAGAATCCCTAGTAACTAAAATAGCATACAATTATGACACAGGAATTGCCAGAGCACGCCTGGGAAGCCAGATTAAAACGGTCCACGCAATGGCTGACTTATTAGAAAATTATGAACACGAGGGTTACTACAAAAGAAGCAGACAACGAACTGATCAGTGCGGTTCAAGAAATAATAACCATGGTATGAATCCTAATCACTATAATAACATGAATAACCGGAATAGTTATAACTTTAATGGCAACGATCGTAGTTCCAACCAAAATTTTACCCCAAATAATAACCAACCAACAAACTTCAATCGAAACACAATTAACAATAATAGTAACAACAGGCCCAATCAAAATTACCATCCGGGTAATAGAATTAATAATAATTATAATAACTACCGAACAAACCAAAATTATAATAATTTTAGAAATAACTCAGGAGTTAATAACAATAATAATAACCAGGGTAATTATAATAATAATCGTCCGTACAGACCAAGAATAAATTATATTAGTGCAGAAGAAGGGGATTACTGGAGATACCATCAACCTCGGAGAAACTGTTTTAATAACAGTTATGATCAAAGAGGAAATCCCAGAGGGATGAGTCACCATTATAACCGAGTAAGAAGTAGAAGCCAGGAGGACTTCCGAGAATCAAGGGCAAGTGAACAATTAGACAACCGAGAGGTTGAACAACCAGGAACCAGCACACCATTCCAGGCAAATCAACAGTCATGCCCAGAAAATAATCATGATAGCCTTAATTTAAACGGAGTGAGGCAGTAATAAACCCTCGCGACCCCTTACTGCTACTAACTACTGGATACAAAAACCATCAAATTCAAAAACATAGTAATAACAAATTACTACCAACTAATTATGAAAAACTAATTATGGAAAATAAAAGAATATTGAAGTACAAAAACCACCAAATTCAAAAATATAGTAATAACAAATTACTACCAACAAATTATAAAAAACTAATTATGGAAAATAAAAGAATTTTGAAGTACAAAAACCACCAAATTCAAAAACATAGTAATAACAAATTACTACCAACTAATTATGAAAAACTAATTATGGAAAATAAAAGAATTTTGAAATATAACAACAACCAAAGTTTAAGGACGGATAGTCAAAATCTTACTATTATTTACAATTATTATTTGAAAAATCTTCGAGAAGAACTGTTGGAGGAAACGGTGACAAGTAGAATCAACCAGCATAATGAAATCTTATACATAACCGCTCAAATTGAAGGAATTCCTACACGAATAATGATAGATACTGGTGCAAATGTATCACTTATTAACGACGCTGAACTGGAGAGAATACAGAAACAAAGTAAAAATATAATACCTACCTTACCTGTCAATAATGTTATTTTAATAGGTGCCACTGGGCGTCAAAATAAAACAGTGAGAAAACAAGTGTCATTGGAAATAGAAAGCAAAGGTGTTACAATTAATATTATATGATTGGTCGCAATCGGCCTACCATTCGAATTATTAATCGGATGCGATATGCTGAGGAAATATTCAGCCATTATTGATTTGAGCAAGGAGAAGGTGTCCTTGAACTCAGAAGGTGTTATGTGGACGGCAGAGTTAATAGGAAGCGATGGTGCCCCTCTGAACCGTACCCATCACCAAGTTAGGGAATTAAATTTTTTAAAGAATGACACCCAATGCAGAAAAATAATCTATAATATGACAAATGAAGACCTGTGGAACAGTAAATTACAGGAGATAAGAGAGTTTAGACACCAAGGCACAAATAATTTGACAGTAAAACAAGTAGAAGATCTCATTATAATATATAAGAAGTATAAACACGTATTTTCAGAAAAACCAGGAAAAGTAAAAAACTATCAGTGTAGAATACAATTTAAGGAACCAGCAGAATTCCACAGAAAATCCTATCCTATACCATATTCATTGAAGGAGGCGGTTAGAGCTGAAATTAATAAAATGTTGTTAAATGATATAATTGAGCATAGCCAATCACCATATACTAGCCAAATAGTAGCAATTCAGAAGATTATAATCAACAATCCATGAAAAAATATCATGAGGAAGAAAAGGTAAAATAACATAAGTAATTATGTCCTCACACCTAATGAAGTGTTCAGAAATAATGACTTCTGAAGGGAGGCAATTTGTAACGAAACAAAATGTTACAAAAAGAATAGTAAATAATAGTGAAATCCGATCCAGAGAGGAACCAAGAAATAATAATTGCTAGCAAATTAAAGGAAACCTAGTTGGTTTGACTTATTTAATATTATCAAGAAACCCAGAAATAACCCAGTAGAATAGGGCAGTAAACAGAAAAAAGTTATATAAATAAACCTAGTAGGCCTAATCAACTTACCCTGAATAACAACCAAACAATAAAGAGTACCTATTTACAAAAAAAAATTGTATTAAATAAAATCATATAGACCTATAATAAGAATAGAAAAAGGGGACACAAACCTTTACAGTGATGAGTGATATAATATAAATAGTGACACAGACTACCGTTAAACAGTGTTATTTATTATTTATAAAAAGTGTTATTATTATTATCATACAGACAATAGTTTAAAAGTATGAAATAATTAAAGTTGTTAAAAACAAGTATTATTATTAAGAGTTTTTGTTATATGTTATAATAGTTTATGTTACCAGTTAATTTATGTAAATATATTTATCTCAGGCAGTCAAAGTAGAAATTACAATCAACCATAACAAATTGTTCCACCACATATCATAGAAATTCAAATTAATAAGGTTTTACAGTTATAAACTGAGGCATGTTTAGTATCAAATTGTTTATAATTATATAATTAATCATCATGTAGACATTGCATGTATCATTACAGTATAATAATAAAATTATCTATTAAAGGTAATTTAGAAAAATGTAGAGTAATTAATGGGTGTTGATCCTATAACACTTAACCTGTACATAAATGGCCAATCAAAATTTAAGAAGTTTGTATGAGTTCGGTGACTAAAAAAGAAGAAATAACACTTAATTGTTAATTGTGATGGAAAACAGTTTAATAGTGCGTGTCGAGGTGTAATTAAAATAAAAATATAAAATTTGTTAACCCGTTTGTGAAAGAAGATCTGAATGACCACCATCGAAGATAATTAATCCCTCCACTACAATTTTCATGAACCAGTAATACACACAATCAAGAAATTATTCAGAATAAACCAGAAAACCTTCAGCAATATCGTCTAGATGTGTAAAGTATAATTTGACAATATTTTTATCCAACAAGGAACAACCTCTAGACAATATAACAATTTACACTAACACTAATCACTAGTAAACATTTTTAAGTGAAAACAAATTCAATATCTAAACGAACAGTGATTACAAGGAAAACCTTTATTGTACACATTAATAAACTTCATTATTCTATGAGACGGACAATAGTAGCCATGATGTTAACGTCACTCTACCCTACATGCTTTTACGAAGCGTATTGAATATCGTCAAACTTTGTATGTTACTTAATATATAATTTTTGTAAATTTTTAGATTATAAGTAATATATTGTTTGTAAAGGTACTCTCTATTATCAGTTATCATGTAAAGGAACTTTTCGTAGCAGCCACAAGAATTCCCACGAAATATATTAAAATTATTTAATTATTAAATCCTGAGATAAATATCTATTGTGACAACCGTATGTATCGAATGGAATTTTCCAATAATTTGAATTTATATTACAGAGAGTAAACCACTATGTTATTAAAACATATCCATGCGTTATTATTTCAGGAACGTAATATATTATCAGCATTTATTTTATAATTAACAAGGATAAGAAGAATTCGGGGAGTCATTGGAAGTACGCAAACTGCAAAACCAAGATTAACCTCAAATAATAGGTTAAAGACTAATATCGAAGGTGACTTGAAAATTTTGGGATGACTCGACCGCTATTTTTTGAATTGATTTTGGAGTTCTAACTACTGAATTGGAATAATTATAATTCTGATTCAGAAACCAAGGCAGAATAATTCAATTCTTTTACTTATATATTTAAATCACATTCGTAAACACACAACATAATTATTCCACGATCAACTGATACACTATTTACAAATAGTTATTACAAATTAACATTTACAAAGCATAACACGGGCAAATTATTATACCATTAAGATACTACGGGTACCAGAGGAGTATTATAAATTGGCGCACCAACTAGTGAGGCTGAAATTAGGGAATATTAGGTGAAGAAATTGAAACAAGCAAATTAATTTCCTAATTTTTAGCTGGCGACTGCTATAAGTTCCAACAAATAATAAAGATGCATAAAAGGGCGTCGTCACTGAGACGGACGAAGGAGCCAGAGAAAGAAGTCAGGATGGAAGAGAAAGAAGTAACATCAGTGGAGGATGTGGAAACGGTAGTAAGAGAGGAAGCCAGAGGAGGCCTGGATTTACAACAACTATAGGAATTAATTAAAGAAGACTCTAAGAAGCAGAAGGAAGAATTTACTGAAAACTCAAGGAAACAAAATGAAATTTTGAGTCAAAACTTATTAAAACAAATGGAGGAACAAAACAAGCAAACGAATGAGAAAATTGATAGCATCAAGGAAGATCACAAACAAACGAATGAGAAAATTGATAGTATCAAGGAAGATAACAGACAAACAAACGAGAAAATAGACGATATGAAGGAAGAGATTAACGAGAACTCAAGGATACAAAATGAGAAAATGAGTGAAAATTTAATAAAACAAATGAATGAGAGGATGGACAGTACAAACGAGAAAATAGACAGTATTAACAGGAATACAGATGAAAACAATAGACAAATGAATGAGAACGTGAGGCAAATTAATGACAAATTCGAAGAGAATAATAAAATAATGAATGACAAAATAGACAGCATTAAGGAAAGCAATAGACAAACCAATGAAAAAATTGACAGTATTAAGGAAAGTACTAATGAAACTTTAAGGCAAACTATAAGTGAAAATAATAACCAAATGAAGGAAGAGTTCAGACAAATCAATGAAGAGAATTTAAGAAGAATTAATGGTAGAATTGAACAGGTCAATGATACAATTAACCAGAAGATGGACAAAATCGATGAGGAAAGGAAGCAAGAAACAGCTGACATTAATGAGAGATTAAGAAAAGCTAACGAAACCATTATACAAAATAAAGCAGTGATAAATACCAGAATAGACCAAGTCCAAGAAAATAGTCGTATTCAAATAGAAGGAATACAAAAGGAACAAGAAAATTTAGTGAATTTACAGAAACAAACCGGAGAAAGGTGTGACAATATTAACACTACGGTGAATAATTTAACTGGTCAAGTACGCCAAAATCAAGAAGAAATTGAGTTAATTAGAACCAGCTCAAATAATATTACTCATGTTTCCACAAATGAAACCAGAGAAGGGATTAATTTCAAAAATTATCGCAGAAACCCCATGGAATTCCTGGCCAGAATTGAGGAACATTTTAATAAACATCGAATAACTATCTGGAGCTCGATTAGAGAGATGTTGGATGAGCATTTTAGGGAGATTACGGACAACTGGTGGACAGCAACCAGGAATGAGATAGTGGACTACGCTCAATTTAAAAACTTTTTAAAGAAAAATATTGGTCCGAAGCCATACAAAATATTATAAGGGACAACATTTGTCAGGGAAGATATGATGGAAATAGAGGTACATCTCCAACTACTTACTTCTGGGGAAAGGTGTGTTTGGCGAGACACCTAGAGCCAAGAATACCAGAAGAATCCCTAGTAACTAAAATAGCATACAATTATGACACAGGAATTGCCAGAGCACGCCTGGGAAGCCAGATTAAAACGGTCCACGCAATGGCTGACTTATTAGAAAATTATGAACACGAGGGTTACTACAAAAGAAGCAGACAACGAACTGATCAGTGCGGTTCAAGAAATAATAACCATGGTATGAATCCTAATCACTAATATAACATGAATAACCGGAATAGTTATAACTTTAATGGCAACGATCGTAGTTCCAACCAAAATTTTACCCCAAATAATAACCAACCAACAAACTTCAATCGAAACACAATTCACAATAATAGTAACAACAGGCCCAATCAAAATTACCATCCGGGTAATAGAATTAATAATAATTATAATAACTACCGAACAAACCAAAATTATAATAATTTTAGAAATAACTCAGGAGTTAATAACAATAATAATAACCAGGGTAATTATAATAATAATCGTCCGTACAGACCAAGAATAAATTATATTAGTGCAGAAGAAGGGGATTACTGGAGATACCATCAACCTCGGAGGAACAGTTTTAATAACAGTTATGATCAAAGAGGAAATCCCAGAGGGATGAGTCACCATTATAACCGAGTAAGAAGTAGAAGCCAGGAGGACTTCCGAGAATCAAGGGCAAGTGAACAATTAGACAACCGAGAGGTTGAACAACCAGGAACCAGCACACCATTCCAGGCAAATCAACAGTCATGCCCGGAAAATAATCATGATAGCCTTAATTTAAACGGAGTGAGGCAGTAATAAACCCTCGCGACCCCTTACTGCTACTAACTACTGGATACAAAAACCATCAAATTCAAAAACATAGTAATAACAAATTACTACCAACTAATTATGAAAAACTAATTATGGAAAATAAAAGAATATTGAAGTACAAAAACCACCAAATTCAAAAATATAGTAATAACAAATTACTACCAACTAATTATAAAAAACTAATTATGGAAAATAAAAGAATTTTGAAGTACAAAAACCACCAAATTCAAAAACATAGTAATAACAAATTACTACCAACTAATTATGAAAAACTAATTATGGAAAATAAAAGAATTTTGAAGTATAACAACAACCAAAGTTTAAGGACGGATAGTCAAAATCTTACTATTATTTACAATTATTATTTGAAAAATCTTCGAGAAGAACTGTTGGAGGAAACGGTGACAAGTAGAATCAACCAGCATAATGAAATCTTATACATAACCGCTCAAATTGAAGGAATTCCTACACGAATAATGATAGATACTGGTGCAAATGTATCACTTATTAACGACGCTGAACTGGAGAGAATACAGAAACAAAGTAAAAATATAATACCTACCTTACCTGTCAATAATGTTATTTTAATAGGTGCCACTGGGCGTCAAAATAAAACAGTGAGAAAACAAGTGTCATTGGAAATAGAAAGCAAAGGTGTTACAATTAATATTATATGTTTGGTCGCAATCGGCCTACCATTCGAATTATTAATCGGATGCGATATGCTGAGGAAATATTCAGCCATTATTGATTTGAGCAAGGAGAAGGTGTCCTTGAACTCAGAAGGTGTTATGTGGACGGCAGAGTTAATAGGAAGCGATGGTGCCCCTCTGAACCGTACCCATCACCAAGTTAGGGAATTAAATTTTTTAAAGAATGACACCCAATGCAGAAAAATAATCTATAATATGACAAATGAAGACCTGTGGAACAGTAAATTACAGGAGATAAGAGAGTTTAGACACCAAGGCACAAATAATTTGACAGTAAAACAAGTAGAAGATCTCATTATAATATATAAGAAGTATAAACACGTATTTTCAGAAAAACCAGGAAAAGTAAAAAACTATCAGTGTAGAATACAATTTAAGGAACCAGCAGAATTCCACAGAAAATCCTATCCTATACCATATTCATTGAAGGAGGCGGTTAGAGCTGAAATTAATAAAATGTTGTTAAATGATATAATTGAGCATAGCCAATCACCATATACTAGCCAAATAGTAGCAATTCAGAAGATTATAATCAACAATCCATGAAAAAATATCATGAGGAAGAAAAGGTAAAATAACATAAGTAATTATGTCCTCACACCTAATGAAGTGTTCAGAAATAATGACTTCTGAAGGGAGGCAATTTGTAACGAAACAAAATGTTACAAAAAGAATAGTAAATAATAGTGAAATCCGATCCAGAGAGGAACCAAGAAATAATAATTGCTAGCAAATTAAAGGAAACCTAGTTGGTTTGACTTATTTAATATTATCAAGAAACCCAGAAATAACCCAGTAGAATAGGGCAGTAAACAGAAAAAAGTTATATAAATAAACCTAGTAGGCCTAATCAACTTACCCTGAATAACAACCAAACAATAAAGAGTACCTATTTACAAAAAAAATTGTATTAAATAAAATCATATAGACCTATAATAAGAATAGAAAAAGGGGACACAAACCTTTACAGTGATGAGTGATATAATATAAATAGTGACACAGACTACCGTTAAACAGTGTTATTTATTATTTATAAAAAGTGTTATTATTATTATCATACAGACAATAGTTTAAAAGTATGAAATAATTAAAGTTGTTAAAAACAAGTATTATTATTAAGAGTTTTTGTTATATGTTATAATAGTTTATGTTACCAGTTAATTTATGTAAATATATTTATCTCAGGCAGTCAAAGTAGAAATTACAATCAACCATAACAAATTGTTCCACCACATATCATAGAAATTCAAATTAATAAGGTTTTACAGTTATAAACTGAGGCATGTTTAGTATCAAATTGTTTATAATTATATAATTAATCATCATGTAGACATTGCATGTATCATTACAGTATAATAATAAAATTATCTATTAAAGGTAATTTAGAAAAATGTAGAGTAATTAATGGGTGTTGATCCTATAACACTTAACCTGTACATAAATGGCCAATCAAAATTTAAGAAGTTTGTATGAGTTCGGTGACTAAAAAAGAAGAAATAACACTTAATTGTTAATTGTGATGGAAAACAGTTTAATAGTGCGTGTCGAGGTGTAATTAAAATAAAAATATAAAATTTGTTAACCCGTTTGTGAAAGAAGATCTGAATGACCACCATCGAAGATAATTAATCCCTCCACTACAATTTTCATGAACCAGTAATACACACAATCAAGAAATTATTCAGAATAAACCAGAAAACCTTCAGCAATATCGTCTAGATGTGTAAAGTATAATTTGACAATATTTTTATCCAACAAGGAACAACCTCTAGACAATATAACAATTTACACTAACACTAATCACTAGTAAACATTTTTAAGTGAAAACAAATTCAATATCTAAACGAACAGTGATTACAAGGAAAACCTTTATTGTACACATTAATAAACTTCATTATTCTATGAGACGGACAATAGTAGCCATGATGTTAACGTCACTCTACCCTACATGCTTTTACGAAGCGTATTGAATATCGTCAAACTTTGTATGTTACTTAATATATAATTTTTGTAAATTTTTAGATTATAAGTAATATATTGTTTGTAAAGGTACTCTCTATTATCAGTTATCATGTAAAGGAACTTTTCGTAGCAGCCACAAGAATTCCCACGAAATATATTAAAATTATTTAATTATTAAATCCTGAGATAAATATCTATTGTGACAACCGTATGTATCGAATGGAATTTTCCAATAATTTGAATTTATATTACAGAGAGTAAACCACTATGTTATTAAAACATATCCATGCGTTATTATTTCAGGAACGTAATATATTATCAGCATTTATTTTATAATTAACAAGGATAAGAAGAATTCGGGGAGTCATTGGAAGTACGCAAACTGCAAAACCAAGATTAACCTCAAATAATAGGTTAAAGACTAATATCGAAGGTGACTTGAAAATTTTGGGATGACTCGACCGCTATTTTTTGAATTGATTTTGGAGTTCTAACTACTGAATTGGAATAATTATAATTCTGATTCAGAAACCAAGGCAGAATAATTCAATTCTTTTACTTATATATTTAAATCACATTCGTAAACACACAACATAATTATTCCACGATCAACTGATACACTATTTACAAATAGTTATTACAAATTAACATTTACAAAGCATAACACGGGCAAATTATTATACCATTAAGATACTACGGGTACCAGAGGAGTATTATAAATTGGCGCACCAACTAGTGAGGCTGAAATTAGGGAATATTAGGTGAAGAAATTGAAACAAGCAAATTAATTTCCTAATTTTTAGCTGGCGACTGCTATAAGTTCCAACAAATAATAAAGATGCATAAAAGGGCGTCGTCACTGAGACGGACGAAGGAGCCAGAGAAAGAAGTCAGGATGGAAGAGAAAGAAGTAACATCAGTGGAGGATGTGGAAACGGTAGTAAGAGAGGAAGCCAGAGGAGGCCTGGATTTACAACAACTATAGGAATTAATTAAAGAAGACTCTAAGAAGCAGAAGGAAGAATTTACTGAAAACTCAAGGAAACAAAATGAAATTTTGAGTCAAAACTTATTAAAACAAATGGAGGAACAAAACAAGCAAACGAATGAGAAAATTGATAGCATCAAGGAAGATCACAAACAAACGAATGAGAAAATTGATAGTATCAAGGAAGATAACAGACAAACAAACGAGAAAATAGACGATATGAAGGAAGAGATTAACGAGAACTCAAGGATACAAAATGAGAAAATGAGTGAAAATTTAATAAAACAAATGAATGAGAGGATGGACAGTACAAACGAGAAAATAGACAGTATTAACAGGAAAACAGATGAAAACAATAGACAAATGAATGAGAACGTGAGGCAAATTAATGACAAATTCGAAGAGAATAATAAAATAATGAATGACAAAATAGACAGCATTAAGGAAAGCAATAGACAAACCAATGAAAAAATTGACAGTATTAAGGAAAGTACTAATGAAACTTTAAGGCAAACTATAAGTGAAAATAATAACCAAATGAAGGAAGAGTTCAGACAAATCAATGAAGAGAATTTAAGAAGAATTAATGGTAGAATTGAACAGGTCAATGATACAATTAACCAGAAGATGGACAAAATCGATGAGGAAAGGAAGCAAGAAACAGCTGACATTAATGAGAGATTAAGAAAAGCTAACGAAACCATTATACAAAATAAAGCAGTGATAAATACCAGAATAGACCAAGTCCAAGAAAATAGTCGTATTCAAATAGAAGGAATACAAAAGGAACAAGAAAATTTAGTGAATTTACAGAAACAAACCGGAGAAAGGTGTGACAATATTAACACTACGGTGAATAATTTAACTGGTCAAGTACGCCAAAATCAAGAAGAAATTGAGTTAATTAGAACCAGCTCAAATAATATTACTCATGTTTCCACAAATGAAACCAGAGAAGGGATTAATTTCAAAAATTATCGCAGAAACCCCATGGAATTCCTGGCCAGAATTGAGGAACATTTTAATAAACATCGAATAACTATCTGGAGCTCGATTAGAGAGATGTTGGATGAGCATTTTAGGGAGATTACGGACAACTGGTGGACAGCAACCAGGAATGAGATAGTGGACTACGCTCAATTTAAAAACTTTTTAAAGAAAAATATTGGTCCGAAGCCATACAAAATATTATAAGGGACAACATTTGTCAGGGAAGATATGATGGAAATAGAGGTACATCTCCAACTACTTACTTCTGGGGAAAGGTGTGTTTGGCGAGACACCTAGAGCCAAGAATACCAGAAGAATCCCTAGTAACTAAAATAGCATACAATTATGACACAGGAATTGCCAGAGCACGCCTGGGAAGCCAGATTAAAACGGTCCACGCAATGGCTGACTTATTAGAAAATTATGAACACGAGGGTTACTACAAAAGAAGCAGACAACGAACTGATCAGTGCGGTTCAAGAAATAATAACCATGGTATGAATCCTAATCACTAATATAACATGAATAACCGGAATAGTTATAACTTTAATGGCAACGATCGTAGTTCCAACCAAAATTTTACCCCAAATAATAACCAACCAACAAACTTCAATCGAAACACAATTCACAATAATAGTAACAACAGGCCCAATCAAAATTACCATCCGGGTAATAGAATTAATAATAATTATAATAACTACCGAACAAACCAAAATTATAATAATTTTAGAAATAACTCAGGAGTTAATAACAATAATAATAACCAGGGTAATTATAATAATAATCGTCCGTACAGACCAAGAATAAATTATATTAGTGCAGAAGAAGGGGATTACTGGAGATACCATCAACCTCGGAGGAACAGTTTTAATAACAGTTATGATCAAAGAGGAAATCCCAGAGGGATGAGTCACCATTATAACCGAGTAAGAAGTAGAAGCCAGGAGGACTTCCGAGAATCAAGGGCAAGTGAACAATTAGACAACCGAGAGGTTGAACAACCAGGAACCAGCACACCATTCCAGGCAAATCAACAGTCATGCCCGGAAAATAATCATGATAGCCTTAATTTAAACGGAGTGAGGCAGTAATAAACCCTCGCGACCCCTTACTGCTACTAACTACTGGATACAAAAACCATCAAATTCAAAAACATAATAATAACAAATTACTACCAACTAATTATGAAAAACTAATTATGGAAAATAAAAGAATATTGAAGTACAAAAACCACCAAATTCAAAAATATAGTAATAACAAATTACTACCAACTAATTATAAAAAACTAATTATGGAAAATAAAAGAATTTTGAAGTACAAAAACCACCAAATTCAAAAACATAGTAATAACAAATTACTACCAACTAATTATGAAAAACTAATTATGGAAAATAAAAGAATTTTGAAGTATAACAACAACCAAAGTTTAAGGACGGATAGTCAAAATCTTACTATTATTTACAATTATTATTTGAAAAATCTTCGAGAAGAACTGTTGGAGGAAACGGTGACAAGTAGAATCAACCAGCATAATGAAATCTTATACATAACCGCTCAAATTGAAGGAATTCCTACACGAATAATGATAGATACTGGTGCAAATGTATCACTTATTAACGACGCTGAACTGGAGAGAATACAGAAACAAAGTAAAAATATAATACCTACCTTACCTGTCAATAATGTTATTTTAATAGGTGCCACTGGGCGTCAAAATAAAACAGTGAGAAAACAAGTGTCATTGGAAATAGAAAGCAAAGGTGTTACAATTAATATTATATGTTTGGTCGCAATCGGCCTACCATTCGAATTATTAATCGGATGCGATATGCTGAGGAAATATTCAGCCATTATTGATTTGAGCAAGGAGAAGGTGTCCTTGAACTCAGAAGGTGTTATGTGGACGGCAGAGTTAATAGGAAGCGATGGTGCCCCTCTGAACCGTACCCATCACCAAGTTAGGGAATTAAATTTTTTAAAGAATGACACCCAATGCAGAAAAATAATCTATAATATGACAAATGAAGACCTGTGGAACAGTAAATTACAGGAGATAAGAGAGTTTAGACACCAAGGCACAAATAATTTGACAGTAAAACAAGTAGAAGATCTCATTATAATATATAAGAAGTATAAACACGTATTTTCAGAAAAACCAGGAAAAGTAAAAAACTATCAGTGTAGAATACAATTTAAGGAACCAGCAGAATTCCACAGAAAATCCTATCCTATACCATATTCATTGAAGGAGGCGGTTAGAGCTGAAATTAATAAAATGTTGTTAAATGATATAATTGAGCATAGCCAATCACCATATACTAGCCAAATAGTAGCAATTCAGAAGATTATAATCAACAATCCATGAAAAAATATCATGAGGAAGAAAAGGTAAAATAACATAAGTAATTATGTCCTCACACCTAATGAAGTGTTCAGAAATAATGACTTCTGAAGGGAGGCAATTTGTAACGAAACAAAATGTTACAAAAAGAATAGTAAATAATAGTGAAATCCGATCCAGAGAGGAACCAAGAAATAATAATTGCTAGCAAATTAAAGGAAACCTAGTTGGTTTGACTTATTTAATATTATCAAGAAACCCAGAAATAACCCAGTAGAATAGGGCAGTAAACAGAAAAAAGTTATATAAATAAACCTAGTAGGCCTAATCAACTTACCCTGAATAACAACCAAACAATAAAGAGTACCTATTTACAAAAAAAAATTGTATTAAATAAAATCATATAGACCTATAATAAGAATAGAAAAAGGGGACACAAACCTTTACAGTGATGAGTGATATAATATAAATAGTGACACAGACTACCGTTAAACAGTGTTATTTATTATTTATAAAAAGTGTTATTATTATTATCATACAGACAATAGTTTAAAAGTATGAAATAATTAAAGTTGTTAAAAACAAGTATTATTATTAAGAGTTTTTGTTATATGTTATAATAGTTTATGTTACCAGTTAATTTATGTAAATATATTTATCTCAGGCAGTCAAAGTAGAAATTACAATCAACCATAACAAATTGTTCCACCACATATCATAGAAATTCAAATTAATAAGGTTTTACAGTTATAAACTGAGGCATGTTTAGTATCAAATTGTTTATAATTATATAATTAATCATCATGTAGACATTGCATGTATCATTACAGTATAATAATAAAATTATCTATTAAAGGTAATTTAGAAAAATGTAGAGTAATTAATGGGTGTTGATCCTATAACACTTAACCTGTACATAAATGGCCAATCAAAATTTAAGAAGTTTGTATGAGTTCGGTGACTAAAAAAGAAGAAATAACACTTAATTGTTAATTGTGATGGAAAACAGTTTAATAGTGCGTGTCGAGGTGTAATTAAAATAAAAATATAAAATTTGTTAACCCGTTTGTGAAAGAAGATCTGAATGACCACCATCGAAGATAATTAATCCCTCCACTACAATTTTCATGAACCAGTAATACACACAATCAAGAAATTATTCAGAATAAACCAGAAAACCTTCAGCAATATCGTCTAGATGTGTAAAGTATAATTTGACAATATTTTTATCCAACAAGGAACAACCTCTAGACAATATAACAATTTACACTAACACTAATCACTAGTAAACATTTTTAAGTGAAAACAAATTCAATATCTAAACGAACAGTGATTACAAGGAAAACCTTTATTGTACACATTAATAAACTTCATTATTCTATGAGACGGACAATAGTAGCCATGATGTTAACGTCACTCTACCCTACATGCTTTTACGAAGCGTATTGAATATCGTCAAACTTTGTATGTTACTTAATATATAATTTTTGTAAATTTTTAGATTATAAGTAATATATTGTTTGTAAAGGTACTCTCTATTATCAGTTATCATGTAAAGGAACTTTTCGTAGCAGCCACAAGAATTCCCACGAAATATATTAAAATTATTTAATTATTAAATCCTGAGATAAATATCTATTGTGACAACCGTATGTATCGAATGGAATTTTCCAATAATTTGAATTTATATTACAGAGAGTAAACCACTATGTTATTAAAACATATCCATGCGTTATTATTTCAGGAACGTAATATATTATCAGCATTTATTTTATAATTAACAAGGATAAGAAGAATTCGGGGAGTCATTGGAAGTACGCAAACTGCAAAACCAAGATTAACCTCAAATAATAGGTTAAAGACTAATATCGAAGGTGACTTGAAAATTTTGGGATGACTCGACCGCTATTTTTTGAATTGATTTTGGAGTTCTAACTACTGAATTGGAATAATTATAATTCTGATTCAGAAACCAAGGCAGAATAATTCAATTCTTTTACTTATATATTTAAATCACATTCGTAAACACACAACATAATTATTCCACGATCAACTGATACACTATTTACAAATAGTTATTACAAATTAACATTTACAAAGCATAACACGGGCAAATTATTATACCATTAAGATACTACGGGTACCAGAGGAGTATTATAAATTGGCGCACCAACTAGTGAGGCTGAAATTAGGGAATATTAGGTGAAGAAATTGAAACAAGCAAATTAATTTCCTAATTTTTAGCTGGCGACTGCTATAAGTTCCAACAAATAATAAAGATGCATAAAAGGGCGTCGTCACTGAGACGGACGAAGGAGCCAGAGAAAGAAGTCAGGATGGAAGAGAAAGAAGTAACATCAGTGGAGGATGTGGAAACGGTAGTAAGAGAGGAAGCCAGAGGAGGCCTGGATTTACAACAACTATAGGAATTAATTAAAGAAGACTCTAAGAAGCAGAAGGAAGAATTTACTGAAAACTCAAGGAAACAAAATGAAATTTTGAGTCAAAACTTATTAAAACAAATGGAGGAACAAAACAAGCAAACGAATGAGAAAATTGATAGCATCAAGGAAGATCACAAACAAACGAATGAGAAAATTGATAGTATCAAGGAAGATAACAGACAAACAAACGAGAAAATAGACGATATGAAGGAAGAGATTAACGAGAACTCAAGGATACAAAATGAGAAAATGAGTGAAAATTTAATAAAACAAATGAATGAGAGGATGGACAGTACAAACGAGAAAATAGACAGTATTAACAGGAAAACAGATGAAAACAATAGACAAATGAATGAGAACGTGAGGCAAATTAATGACAAATTCGAAGAGAATAATAAAATAATGAATGACAAAATAGACAGCATTAAGGAAAGCAATAGACAAACCAATGAAAAAATTGACAGTATTAAGGAAAGTACTAATGAAACTTTAAGGCAAACTATAAGTGAAAATAATAACCAAATGAAGGAAGAGTTCAGACAAATCAATGAAGAGAATTTAAGAAGAATTAATGGTAGAATTGAACAGGTCAATGATACAATTAACCAGAAGATGGACAAAATCGATGAGGAAAGGAAGCAAGAAACAGCTGACATTAATGAGAGATTAAGAAAAGCTAACGAAACCATTATACAAAATAAAGCAGTGATAAATACCAGAATAGACCAAGTCCAAGAAAATAGTCGTATTCAAATAGAAGGAATACAAAAGGAACAAGAAAATTTAGTGAATTTACAGAAACAAACCGGAGAAAGGTGTGACAATATTAACACTACGGTGAATAATTTAACTGGTCAAGTACGCCAAAATCAAGAAGAAATTGAGTTAATTAGAACCAGCTCAAATAATATTACTCATGTTTCCACAAATGAAACCAGAGAAGGGATTAATTTCAAAAATTATCGCAGAAACCCCATGGAATTCCTGGCCAGAATTGAGGAACATTTTAATAAACATCGAATAACTATCTGGAGCTCGATTAGAGAGATGTTGGATGAGCATTTTAGGGAGATTACGGACAACTGGTGGACAGCAACCAGGAATGAGATAGTGGACTACGCTCAATTTAAAAACTTTTTAAAGAAAAATATTGGTCCGAAGCCATACAAAATATTATAAGGGACAACATTTGTCAGGGAAGATATGATGGAAATAGAGGTACATCTCCAACTACTTACTTCTGGGGAAAGGTGTGTTTGGCGAGACACCTAGAGCCAAGAATACCAGAAGAATCCCTAGTAACTAAAATAGCATACAATTATGACACAGGAATTGCCAGAGCACGCCTGGGAAGCCAGATTAAAACGGTCCACGCAATGGCTGACTTATTAGAAAATTATGAACACGAGGGTTACTACAAAAGAAGCAGACAACGAACTGATCAGTGCGGTTCAAGAAATAATAACCATGGTATGAATCCTAATCACTAATATAACATGAATAACCGGAATAGTTATAACTTTAATGGCAACGATCGTAGTTCCAACCAAAATTTTACCCCAAATAATAACCAACCAACAAACTTCAATCGAAACACAATTCACAATAATAGTAACAACAGGCCCAATCAAAATTACCATCCGGGTAATAGAATTAATAATAATTATAATAACTACCGAACAAACCAAAATTATAATAATTTTAGAAATAACTCAGGAGTTAATAACAATAATAATAACCAGGGTAATTATAATAATAATCGTCCGTACAGACCAAGAATAAATTATATTAGTGCAGAAGAAGGGGATTACTGGAGATACCATCAACCTCGGAGGAACAGTTTTAATAACAGTTATGATCAAAGAGGAAATCCCAGAGGGATGAGTCACCATTATAACCGAGTAAGAAGTAGAAGCCAGGAGGACTTCCGAGAATCAAGGGCAAGTGAACAATTAGACAACCGAGAGGTTGAACAACCAGGAACCAGCACACCATTCCAGGCAAATCAACAGTCATGCCCGGAAAATAATCATGATAGCCTTAATTTAAACGGAGTGAGGCAGTAATAAACCCTCGCGACCCCTTACTGCTACTAACTACTGGATACAAAAACCATCAAATTCAAAAACATAGTAATAACAAATTACTACCAACTAATTATGAAAAACTAATTATGGAAAATAAAAGAATATTGAAGTACAAAAACCACCAAATTCAAAAATATAGTAATAACAAATTACTACCAACTAATTATAAAAAACTAATTATGGAAAATAAAAGAATTTTGAAGTACAAAAACCACCAAATTCAAAAACATAGTAATAACAAATTACTACCAACTAATTATGAAAAACTAATTATGGAAAATAAAAGAATTTTGAAGTATAACAACAACCAAAGTTTAAGGACGGATAGTCAAAATCTTACTATTATTTACAATTATTATTTGAAAAATCTTCGAGAAGAACTGTTGGAGGAAACGATGACAAGTAGAATCAACCAGCATAATGAAATCTTATACATAACCGCTCAAATTGAAGGAATTCCTACACGAATAATGATAGATACTGGTGCAAATGTATCACTTATTAACGACGCTGAACTGGAGAGAATACAGAAACAAAGTAAAAATATAATACCTACCTTACCTGTCAATAATGTTATTTTAATAGGTGCCACTGGGCGTCAAAATAAAACAGTGAGAAAACAAGTGTCATTGGAAATAGAAAGCAAAGGTGTTACAATTAATATTATATGTTTGGTCGCAATCGGCCTACCATTCGAATTATTAATCGGATGCGATATGCTGAGGAAATATTCAGCCATTATTGATTTGAGCAAGGAGAAGGTGTCCTTGAACTCAGAAGGTGTTATGTGGACGGCAGAGTTAATAGGAAGCGATGGTGCCCCTCTGAACCGTACCCATCACCAAGTTAGGGAATTAAATTTTTTAAAGAATGACACCCAATGCAGAAAAATAATCTATAATATGACAAATGAAGACCTGTGGAACAGTAAATTACAGGAGATAAGAGAGTTTAGACACCAAGGCACAAATAATTTGACAGTAAAACAAGTAGAAGATCTCATTATAATATATAAGAAGTATAAACACGTATTTTCAGAAAAACCAGGAAAAGTAAAAAACTATCAGTGTAGAATACAATTTAAGGAACCAGCAGAATGCCACAGAAAATCCTATCCTATACCATATTCATTGAAGGAGGCGGTTAGAGCTGAAATTAATAAAATGTTGTTAAATGATATAATTGAGCATAGCCAATCACCATATACTAGCCAAATAGTAGCAATTCAGAAGATTATAATCAACAATCCATGAAAAAATATCATGAGGAAGAAAAGGTAAAATAACATAAGTAATTATGTCCTCACACCTAATGAAGTGTTCAGAAATAATGACTTCTGAAGGGAGGCAATTTGTAACGAAACAAAATGTTACAAAAAGAATAGTAAATAATAGTGAAATCCGATCCAGAGAGGAACCAAGAAATAATAATTGCTAGCAAATTAAAGGAAACCTAGTTGGTTTGACTTATTTAATATTATCAAGAAACCCAGAAATAACCCAGTAGAATAGGGCAGTAAACAGAAAAAAGTTATATAAATAAACCTAGTAGGCCTAATCAACTTACCCTGAATAACAACCAAACAATAAAGAGTACCTATTTACAAAAAAAAATTGTATTAAATAAAATCATATAGACCTATAATAAGAATAGAAAAAGGGGACACAAACCTTTACAGTGATGAGTGATATAATATAAATAGTGACACAGACTACCGTTAAACAGTGTTATTTATTATTTATAAAAAGTGTTATTATTATTATCATACAGACAATAGTTTAAAAGTATGAAATAATTAAAGTTGTTAAAAACAAGTATTATTATTAAGAGTTTTTGTTATATGTTATAATAGTTTATGTTACCAGTTAATTTATGTAAATATATTTATCTCAGGCAGTCAAAGTAGAAATTACAATCAACCATAACAAATTGTTCCACCACATATCATAGAAATTCAAATTAATAAGGTTTTACAGTTATAAACTGAGGCATGTTTAGTATCAAATTGTTTATAATTATATAATTAATCATCATGTAGACATTGCATGTATCATTACAGTATAATAATAAAATTATCTATTAAAGGTAATTTAGAAAAATGTAGAGTAATTAATGGGTGTTGATCCTATAACACTTAACCTGTACATAAATGGCCAATCAAAATTTAAGAAGTTTGTATGAGTTCGGTGACTAAAAAAGAAGAAATAACACTTAATTGTTAATTGTGATGGAAAACAGTTTAATAGTGCGTGTCGAGGTGTAATTAAAATAAAAATATAAAATTTGTTAACCCGTTTGTGAAAGAAGATCTGAATGACCACCATCGAAGATAATTAATCCCTCCACTACAATTTTCATGAACCAGTAATACACACAATCAAGAAATTATTCAGAATAAACCAGAAAACCTTCAGCAATATCGTCTAGATGTGTAAAGTATAATTTGACAATATTTTTATCCAACAAGGAACAACCTCTAGACAATATAACAATTTACACTAACACTAATCACTAGTAAACATTTTTAAGTGAAAACAAATTCAATATCTAAACGAACAGTGATTACAAGGAAAACCTTTATTGTACACATTAATAAACTTCATTATTCTATGAGACGGACAATAGTAGCCATGATGTTAACGTCACTCTACCCTACATGCTTTTACGAAGCGTATTGAATATCGTCAAACTTTGTATGTTACTTAATATATAATTTTTGTAAATTTTTAGATTATAAGTAATATATTGTTTGTAAAGGTACTCTCTATTATCAGTTATCATGTAAAGGAACTTTTCGTAGCAGCCACAAGAATTCCCACGAAATATATTAAAATTATTTAATTATTAAATCCTGAGATAAATATCTATTGTGACAACCGTATGTATCGAATGGAATTTTCCAATAATTTGAATTTATATTACAGAGAGTAAACCACTATGTTATTAAAACATATCCATGCGTTATTATTTCAGGAACGTAATATATTATCAGCATTTATTTTATAATTAACAAGGATAAGAAGAATTCGGGGAGTCATTGGAAGTACGCAAACTGCAAAACCAAGATTAACCTCAAATAATAGGTTAAAGACTAATATCGAAGGTGACTTGAAAATTTTGGGATGACTCGACCGCTATTTTTTGAATTGATTTTGGAGTTCTAACTACTGAATTGGAATAATTATAATTCTGATTCAGAAACCAAGGCAGAATAATTCAATTCTTTTACTTATATATTTAAATCACATTCGTAAACACACAACATAATTATTCCACGATCAACTGATACACTATTTACAAATAGTTATTACAAATTAACATTTACAAAGCATAACACGGGCAAATTATTATACCATTAAGATACTACGGGTACCAGAGGAGTATTATAAATTGGCGCACCAACTAGTGAGGCTGAAATTAGGGAATATTAGGTGAAGAAATTGAAACAAGCAAATTAATTTCCTAATTTTTAGCTGGCGACTGCTATAAGTTCCAACAAATAATAAAGATGCATAAAAGGGCGTCGTCACTGAGACGGACGAAGGAGCCAGAGAAAGAAGTCAGGATGGAAGAGAAAGAAGTAACATCAGTGGAGGATGTGGAAACGGTAGTAAGAGAGGAAGCCAGAGGAGGCCTGGATTTACAACAACTATAGGAATTAATTAAAGAAGACTCTAAGAAGCAGAAGGAAGAATTTACTGAAAACTCAAGGAAACAAAATGAAATTTTGAGTCAAAACTTATTAAAACAAATGGAGGAACAAAACAAGCAAACGAATGAGAAAATTGATAGCATCAAGGAAGATCACAAACAAACGAATGAGAAAATTGATAGTATCAAGGAAGATAACAGACAAACAAACGAGAAAATAGACGATATGAAGGAAGAGATTAACGAGAACTCAAGGATACAAAATGAGAAAATGAGTGAAAATTTAATAAAACAAATGAATGAGAGGATGGACAGTACAAACGAGAAAATAGACAGTATTAACAGGAAAACAGATGAAAACAATAGACAAATGAATGAGAACGTGAGGCAAATTAATGACAAATTCGAAGAGAATAATAAAATAATGAATGACAAAATAGACAGCATTAAGGAAAGCAATAGACAAACCAATGAAAAAATTGACAGTATTAAGGAAAGTACTAATGAAACTTTAAGGCAAACTATAAGTGAAAATAATAACCAAATGAAGGAAGAGTTCAGACAAATCAATGAAGAGAATTTAAGAAGAATTAATGGTAGAATTGAACAGGTCAATGATACAATTAACCAGAAGATGGACAAAATCGATGAGGAAAGGAAGCAAGAAACAGCTGACATTAATGAGAGATTAAGAAAAGCTAACGAAACCATTATACAAAATAAAGCAGTGATAAATACCAGAATAGACCAAGTCCAAGAAAATAGTCGTATTCAAATAGAAGGAATACAAAAGGAACAAGAAAATTTAGTGAATTTACAGAAACAAACCGGAGAAAGGTGTGACAATATTAACACTACGGTGAATAATTTAACTGGTCAAGTACGCCAAAATCAAGAAGAAATTGAGTTAATTAGAACCAGCTCAAATAATATTACTCATGTTTCCACAAATGAAACCAGAGAAGGGATTAATTTCAAAAATTATCGCAGAAACCCCATGGAATTCCTGGCCAGAATTGAGGAACATTTTAATAAACATCGAATAACTATCTGGAGCTCGATTAGAGAGATGTTGGATGAGCATTTTAGGGAGATTACGGACAACTGGTGGACAGCAACCAGGAATGAGATAGTGGACTACGCTCAATTTAAAAACTTTTTAAAGAAAAATATTGGTCCGAAGCCATACAAAATATTATAAGGGACAACATTTGTCAGGGAAGATATGATGGAAATAGAGGTACATCTCCAACTACTTACTTCTGGGGAAAGGTGTGTTTGGCGAGACACCTAGAGCCAAGAATACCAGAAGAATCCCTAGTAACTAAAATAGCATACAATTATGACACAGGAATTGCCAGAGCACGCCTGGGAAGCCAGATTAAAACGGTCCACGCAATGGCTGACTTATTAGAAAATTATGAACACGAGGGTTACTACAAAAGAAGCAGACAACGAACTGATCAGTGCGGTTCAAGAAATAATAACCATGGTATGAATCCTAATCACTAATATAACATGAATAACCGGAATAGTTATAACTTTAATGGCAACGATCGTAGTTCCAACCAAAATTTTACCCCAAATAATAACCAACCAACAAACTTCAATCGAAACACAATTCACAATAATAGTAACAACAGGCCCAATCAAAATTACCATCCGGGTAATAGAATTAATAATAATTATAATAACTACCGAACAAACCAAAATTATAATAATTTTAGAAATAACTCAGGAGTTAATAACAATAATAATAACCAGGGTAATTATAATAATAATCGTCCGTACAGACCAAGAATAAATTATATTAGTGCAGAAGAAGGGGATTACTGGAGATACCATCAACCTCGGAGGAACAGTTTTAATAACAGTTATGATCAAAGAGGAAATCCCAGAGGGATGAGTCACCATTATAACCGAGTAAGAAGTAGAAGCCAGGAGGACTTCCGAGAATCAAGGGCAAGTGAACAATTAGACAACCGAGAGGTTGAACAACCAGGAACCAGCACACCATTCCAGGCAAATCAACAGTCATGCCCGGAAAATAATCATGATAGCCTTAATTTAAACGGAGTGAGGCAGTAATAAACCCTCGCGACCCCTTACTGCTACTAACTACTGGATACAAAAACCATCAAATTCAAAAACATAGTAATAACAAATTACTACCAACTAATTATGAAAAACTAATTATGGAAAATAAAAGAATATTGAAGTACAAAAACCACCAAATTCAAAAATATAGTAATAACAAATTACTACCAACTAATTATAAAAAACTAATTATGGAAAATAAAAGAATTTTGAAGTACAAAAACCACCAAATTCAAAAACATAGTAATAACAAATTACTACCAACTAATTATGAAAAACTAATTATGGAAAATAAAAGAATTTTGAAGTATAACAACAACCAAAGTTTAAGGACGGATAGTCAAAATCTTACTATTATTTACAATTATTATTTGAAAAATCTTCGAGAAGAACTGTTGGAGGAAACGGTGACAAGTAGAATCAACCAGCATAATGAAATCTTATACATAACCGCTCAAATTGAAGGAATTCCTACACGAATAATGATAGATACTGGTGCAAATGTATCACTTATTAACGACGCTGAACTGGAGAGAATACAGAAACAAAGTAAAAATATAATACCTACCTTACCTGTCAATAATGTTATTTTAATAGGTGCCACTGGGCGTCAAAATAAAACAGTGAGAAAACAAGTGTCATTGGAAATAGAAAGCAAAGGTGTTACAATTAATATTATATGTTTGGTCGCAATCGGCCTACCATTCGAATTATTAATCGGATGCGATATGCTGAGGAAATATTCAGCCATTATTGATTTGAGCAAGGAGAAGGTGTCCTTGAACTCAGAAGGTGTTATGTGGACGGCAGAGTTAATAGGAAGCGATGGTGCCCCTCTGAACCGTACCCATCACCAAGTTAGGGAATTAAATTTTTTAAAGAATGACACCCAATGCAGAAAAATAATCTATAATATGACAAATGAAGACCTGTGGAACAGTAAATTACAGGAGATAAGAGAGTTTAGACACCAAGGCACAAATAATTTGACAGTAAAACAAGTAGAAGATCTCATTATAATATATAAGAAGTATAAACACGTATTTTCAGAAAAACCAGGAAAAGTAAAAAACTATCAGTGTAGAATACAATTTAAGGAACCAGCAGAATTCCACAGAAAATCCTATCCTATACCATATTCATTGAAGGAGGCGGTTAGAGCTGAAATTAATAAAATGTTGTTAAATGATATAATTGAGCATAGCCAATCACCATATACTAGCCAAATAGTAGCAATTCAGAAGATTATAATCAACAATCCATGAAAAAATATCATGAGGAAGAAAAGGTAAAATAACATAAGTAATTATGTCCTCACACCTAATGAAGTGTTCAGAAATAATGACTTCTGAAGGGAGGCAATTTGTAACGAAACAAAATGTTACAAAAAGAATAGTAAATAATAGTGAAATCCGATCCAGAGAGGAACCAAGAAATAATAATTGCTAGCAAATTAAAGGAAACCTAGTTGGTTTGACTTATTTAATATTATCAAGAAACCCAGAAATAACCCAGTAGAATAGGGCAGTAAACAGAAAAAAGTTATATAAATAAACCTAGTAGGCCTAATCAACTTACCCTGAATAACAACCAAACAATAAAGAGTACCTATTTACAAAAAAAAATTGTATTAAATAAAATCATATAGACCTATAATAAGAATAGAAAAAGGGGACACAAACCTTTACAGTGATGAGTGATATAATATAAATAGTGACACAGACTACCGTTAAACAGTGTTATTTATTATTTATAAAAAGTGTTATTATTATTATCATACAGACAATAGTTTAAAAGTATGAAATAATTAAAGTTGTTAAAAACAAGTATTATTATTAAGAGTTTTTGTTATATGTTATAATAGTTTATGTTACCAGTTAATTTATGTAAATATATTTATCTCAGGCAGTCAAAGTAGAAATTACAATCAACCATAACAAATTGTTCCACCACATATCATAGAAATTCAAATTAATAAGGTTTTACAGTTATAAACTGAGGCATGTTTAGTATCAAATTGTTTATAATTATATAATTAATCATCATGTAGACATTGCATGTATCATTACAGTATAATAATAAAATTATCTATTAAAGGTAATTTAGAAAAATGTAGAGTAATTAATGGGTGTTGATCCTATAACACTTAACCTGTACATAAATGGCCAATCAAAATTTAAGAAGTTTGTATGAGTTCGGTGACTAAAAAAGAAGAAATAACACTTAATTGTTAATTGTGATGGAAAACAGTTTAATAGTGCGTGTCGAGGTGTAATTAAAATAAAAATATAAAATTTGTTAACCCGTTTGTGAAAGAAGATCTGAATGACCACCATCGAAGATAATTAATCCCTCCACTACAATTTTCATGAACCAGTAATACACACAATCAAGAAATTATTCAGAATAAACCAGAAAACCTTCAGCAATATCGTCTAGATGTGTAAAGTATAATTTGACAATATTTTTATCCAACAAGGAACAACCTCTAGACAATATAACAATTTACACTAACACTAATCACTAGTAAACATTTTTAAGTGAAAACAAATTCAATATCTAAACGAACAGTGATTACAAGGAAAACCTTTATTGTACACATTAATAAACTTCATTATTCTATGAGACGGACAATAGTAGCCATGATGTTAACGTCACTCTACCCTACATGCTTTTACGAAGCGTATTGAATATCGTCAAACTTTGTATGTTACTTAATATATAATTTTTGTAAATTTTTAGATTATAAGTAATATATTGTTTGTAAAGGTACTCTCTATTATCAGTTATCATGTAAAGGAACTTTTCGTAGCAGCCACAAGAATTCCCACGAAATATATTAAAATTATTTAATTATTAAATCCTGAGATAAATATCTATTGTGACAACCGTATGTATCGAATGGAATTTTCCAATAATTTGAATTTATATTACAGAGAGTAAACCACTATGTTATTAAAACATATCCATGCGTTATTATTTCAGGAACGTAATATATTATCAGCATTTATTTTATAATTAACAAGGATAAGAAGAATTCGGGGAGTCATTGGAAGTACGCAAACTGCAAAACCAAGATTAACCTCAAATAATAGGTTAAAGACTAATATCGAAGGTGACTTGAAAATTTTGGGATGACTCGACCGCTATTTTTTGAATTGATTTTGGAGTTCTAACTACTGAATTGGAATAATTATAATTCTGATTCAGAAACCAAGGCAGAATAATTCAATTCTTTTACTTATATATTTAAATCACATTCGTAAACACACAACATAATTATTCCACGATCAACTGATACACTATTTACAAATAGTTATTACAAATTAACATTTACAAAGCATAACACGGGCAAATTATTATACCATTAAGATACTACGGGTACCAGAGGAGTATTATAAATTGGCGCACCAACTAGTGAGGCTGAAATTAGGGAATATTAGGTGAAGAAATTGAAACAAGCAAATTAATTTCCTAATTTTTAGCTGGCGACTGCTATAAGTTCCAACAAATAATAAAGATGCATAAAAGGGCGTCGTCACTGAGACGGACGAAGGAGCCAGAGAAAGAAGTCAGGATGGAAGAGAAAGAAGTAACATCAGTGGAGGATGTGGAAACGGTAGTAAGAGAGGAAGCCAGAGGAGGCCTGGATTTACAACAACTATAGGAATTAATTAAAGAAGACTCTAAGAAGCAGAAGGAAGAATTTACTGAAAACTCAAGGAAACAAAATGAAATTTTGAGTCAAAACTTATTAAAACAAATGGAGGAACAAAACAAGCAAACGAATGAGAAAATTGATAGCATCAAGGAAGATCACAAACAAACGAATGAGAAAATTGATAGTATCAAGGAAGATAACAGACAAACAAACGAGAAAATAGACGATATGAAGGAAGAGATTAACGAGAACTCAAGGATACAAAATGAGAAAATGAGTGAAAATTTAATAAAACAAATGAATGAGAGGATGGACAGTACAAACGAGAAAATAGACAGTATTAACAGGAAAACAGATGAAAACAATAGACAAATGAATGAGAACGTGAGGCAAATTAATGACAAATTCGAAGAGAATAATAAAATAATGAATGACAAAATAGACAGCATTAAGGAAAGCAATAGACAAACCAATGAAAAAATTGACAGTATTAAGGAAAGTACTAATGAAACTTTAAGGCAAACTATAAGTGAAAATAATAACCAAATGAAGGAAGAGTTCAGACAAATCAATGAAGAGAATTTAAGAAGAATTAATGGTAGAATTGAACAGGTCAATGATACAATTAACCAGAAGATGGACAAAATCGATGAGGAAAGGAAGCAAGAAACAGCTGACATTAATGAGAGATTAAGAAAAGCTAACGAAACCATTATACAAAATAAAGCAGTGATAAATACCAGAATAGACCAAGTCCAAGAAAATAGTCGTATTCAAATAGAAGGAATACAAAAGGAACAAGAAAATTTAGTGAATTTACAGAAACAAACCGGAGAAAGGTGTGACAATATTAACACTACGGTGAATAATTTAACTGGTCAAGTACGCCAAAATCAAGAAGAAATTGAGTTAATTAGAACCAGCTCAAATAATATTACTCATGTTTCCACAAATGAAACCAGAGAAGGGATTAATTTCAAAAATTATCGCAGAAACCCATGGAATTCCTGGCCAGAATTGAGGAACATTTTAATAAACATCGAATAACTATCTGGAGCTCGATTAGAGAGATGTTGGATGAGCATTTTAGGGAGATTACGGACAACTGGTGGACAGCAACCAGGAATGAGATAGTGGACTACGCTCAATTTAAAAACTTTTTAAAGAAAAATATTGGTCCGAAGCCATACAAAATATTATAAGGGACAACATTTGTCAGGGAAGATATGATGGAAATAGAGGTACATCTCCAACTACTTACTTCTGGGGAAAGGTGTGTTTGGCGAGACACCTAGAGCCAAGAATACCAGAAGAATCCCTAGTAACTAAAATAGCATACAATTATGACACAGGAATTGCCAGAGCACGCCTGGGAAGCCAGATTAAAACGGTCCACGCAATGGCTGACTTATTAGAAAATTATGAACACGAGGGTTACTACAAAAGAAGCAGACAACGAACTGATCAGTGCGGTTCAAGAAATAATAACCATGGTATGAATCCTAATCACTAATATAACATGAATAACCGGAATAGTTATAACTTTAATGGCAACGATCGTAGTTCCAACCAAAATTTTACCCCAAATAATAACCAACCAACAAACTTCAATCGAAACACAATTCACAATAATAGTAACAACAGGCCCAATCAAAATTACCATCCGGGTAATAGAATTAATAATAATTATAATAACTACCGAACAAACCAAAATTATAATAATTTTAGAAATAACTCAGGAGTTAATAACAATAATAATAACCAGGGTAATTATAATAATAATCGTCCGTACAGACCAAGAATAAATTATATTAGTGCAGAAGAAGGGGATTACTGGAGATACCATCAACCTCGGAGGAACAGTTTTAATAACAGTTATGATCAAAGAGGAAATCCCAGAGGGATGAGTCACCATTATAACCGAGTAAGAAGTAGAAGCCAGGAGGACTTCCGAGAATCAAGGGCAAGTGAACAATTAGACAACCGAGAGGTTGAACAACCAGGAACCAGCACACCATTCCAGGCAAATCAACAGTCATGCCCGGAAAATAATCATGATAGCCTTAATTTAAACGGAGTGAGGCAGTAATAAACCTCGCGACCCCTTACTGCTACTAACTACTGGATTACAAAAACCATCAAATTCAAAAACATAGTAATAACAAATTACTACCAACTAATTATGAAAAACTAATTATGGAAAATAAAAGAATATTGAAGTACAAAAACCACCAAATTCAAAAATATAGTAATAACAAATTACTACCAACTAATTATAAAAAACTAATTATGGAAAATAAAAGAATTTTGAAGTACAAAAACCACCAAATTCAAAAACATAGTAATAACAAATTACTACCAACTAATTATGAAAAACTAATTATGGAAAATAAAAGAATTTTGAAGTATAACAACAACCAAAGTTTAAGGACGGATAGTCAAAATCTTACTATTATTTACAATTATTATTTGAAAAATCTTCGAGAAGAACTGTTGGAGGAAACGGTGACAAGTAGAATCAACCAGCATAATGAAATCTTATACATAACCGCTCAAATTGAAGGAATTCCTACACGAATAATGATAGATACTGGTGCAAATGTATCACTTATTAACGACGCTGAACTGGAGAGAATACAGAAACAAAGTAAAAATATAATACCTACCTTACCTGTCAATAATGTTATTTTAATAGGTGCCACTGGGCGTCAAAATAAAACAGTGAGAAAACAAGTGTCATTGGAAATAGAAAGCAAAGGTGTTACAATTAATATTATATGTTTGGTCGCAATCGGCCTACCATTCGAATTATTAATCGGATGCGATATGCTGAGGAAATATTCAGCCATTATTGATTTGAGCAAGGAGAAGGTGTCCTTGAACTCAGAAGGTGTTATGTGGACGGCAGAGTTAATAGGAAGCGATGGTGCCCCTCTGAACCGTACCCATCACCAAGTTAGGGAATTAAATTTTTTAAAGAATGACACCCAATGCAGAAAAATAATCTATAATATGACAAATGAAGACCTGTGGAACAGTAAATTACAGGAGATAAGAGAGTTTAGACACCAAGGCACAAATAATTTGACAGTAAAACAAGTAGAAGATCTCATTATAATATATAAGAAGTATAAACACGTATTTTCAGAAAAACCAGGAAAAGTAAAAAACTATCAGTGTAGAATACAATTTAAGGAACCAGCAGAATGCCACAGAAAATCCTATCCTATACCATATTCATTGAAGGAGGCGGTTAGAGCTGAAATTAATAAAATGTTGTTAAATGATATAATTGAGCATAGCCAATCACCATATACTAGCCAAATAGTAGCAATTCAGAAGATTATAATCAACAATCCATGAAAAAATATCATGAGGAAGAAAAGGTAAAATAACATAAGTAATTATGTCCTCACACCTAATGAAGTGTTCAGAAATAATGACTTCTGAAGGGAGGCAATTTGTAACGAAACAAAATGTTACAAAAAGAATAGTAAATAATAGTGAAATCCGATCCAGAGAGGAACCAAGAAATAATAATTGCTAGCAAATTAAAGGAAACCTAGTTGGTTTGACTTATTTAATATTATCAAGAAACCCAGAAATAACCCAGTAGAATAGGGCAGTAAACAGAAAAAAGTTATATAAATAAACCTAGTAGGCCTAATCAACTTACCCTGAATAACAACCAAACAATAAAGAGTACCTATTTACAAAAAAAAATTGTATTAAATAAAATCATATAGACCTATAATAAGAATAGAAAAAGGGGACACAAACCTTTACAGTGATGAGTGATATAATATAAATAGTGACACAGACTACCGTTAAACAGTGTTATTTATTATTTATAAAAAGTGTTATTATTATTATCATACAGACAATAGTTTAAAAGTATGAAATAATTAAAGTTGTTAAAAACAAGTATTATTATTAAGAGTTTTTGTTATATGTTATAATAGTTTATGTTACCAGTTAATTTATGTAAATATATTTATCTCAGGCAGTCAAAGTAGAAATTACAATCAACCATAACAAATTGTTCCACCACATATCATAGAAATTCAAATTAATAAGGTTTTACAGTTATAAACTGAGGCATGTTTAGTATCAAATTGTTTATAATTATATAATTAATCATCATGTAGACATTGCATGTATCATTACAGTATAATAATAAAATTATCTATTAAAGGTAATTTAGAAAAATGTAGAGTAATTAATGGGTGTTGATCCTATAACACTTAACCTGTACATAAATGGCCAATCAAAATTTAAGAAGTTTGTATGAGTTCGGTGACTAAAAAAGAAGAAATAACACTTAATTGTTAATTGTGATGGAAAACAGTTTAATAGTGCGTGTCGAGGTGTAATTAAAATAAAAATATAAAATTTGTTAACCCGTTTGTGAAAGAAGATCTGAATGACCACCATCGAAGATAATTAATCCCTCCACTACAATTTTCATGAACCAGTAATACACACAATCAAGAAATTATTCAGAATAAACCAGAAAACCTTCAGCAATATCGTCTAGATGTGTAAAGTATAATTTGACAATATTTTTATCCAACAAGGAACAACCTCTAGACAATATAACAATTTACACTAACACTAATCACTAGTAAACATTTTTAAGTGAAAACAAATTCAATATCTAAACGAACAGTGATTACAAGGAAAACCTTTATTGTACACATTAATAAACTTCATTATTCTATGAGACGGACAATAGTAGCCATGATGTTAACGTCACTCTACCCTACATGCTTTTACGAAGCGTATTGAATATCGTCAAACTTTGTATGTTACTTAATATATAATTTTTGTAAATTTTTAGATTATAAGTAATATATTGTTTGTAAAGGTACTCTCTATTATCAGTTATCATGTAAAGGAACTTTTCGTAGCAGCCACAAGAATTCCCACGAAATATATTAAAATTATTTAATTATTAAATCCTGAGATAAATATCTATTGTGACAACCGTATGTATCGAATGGAATTTTCCAATAATTTGAATTTATATTACAGAGAGTAAACCACTATGTTATTAAAACATATCCATGCGTTATTATTTCAGGAACGTAATATATTATCAGCATTTATTTTATAATTAACAAGGATAAGAAGAATTCGGGGAGTCATTGGAAGTACGCAAACTGCAAAACCAAGATTAACCTCAAATAATAGGTTAAAGACTAATATCGAAGGTGACTTGAAAATTTTGGGATGACTCGACCGCTATTTTTTGAATTGATTTTGGAGTTCTAACTACTGAATTGGAATAATTATAATTCTGATTCAGAAACCAAGGCAGAATAATTCAATTCTTTTACTTATATATTTAAATCACATTCGTAAACACACAACATAATTATTCCACGATCAACTGATACACTATTTACAAATAGTTATTACAAATTAACATTTACAAAGCATAACACGGGCAAATTATTATACCATTAAGATACTACGGGTACCAGAGGAGTATTATAAATTGGCGCACCAACTAGTGAGGCTGAAATTAGGGAATATTAGGTGAAGAAATTGAAACAAGCAAATTAATTTCCTAATTTTTAGCTGGCGACTGCTATAAGTTCCAACAAATAATAAAGATGCATAAAAGGGCGTCGTCACTGAGACGGACGAAGGAGCCAGAGAAAGAAGTCAGGATGGAAGAGAAAGAAGTAACATCAGTGGAGGATGTGGAAACGGTAGTAAGAGAGGAAGCCAGAGGAGGCCTGGATTTACAACAACTATAGGAATTAATTAAAGAAGACTCTAAGAAGCAGAAGGAAGAATTTACTGAAAACTCAAGGAAACAAAATGAAATTTTGAGTCAAAACTTATTAAAACAAATGGAGGAACAAAACAAGCAAACGAATGAGAAAATTGATAGCATCAAGGAAGATCACAAACAAACGAATGAGAAAATTGATAGTATCAAGGAAGATAACAGACAAACAAACGAGAAAATAGACGATATGAAGGAAGAGATTAACGAGAACTCAAGGATACAAAATGAGAAAATGAGTGAAAATTTAATAAAACAAATGAATGAGAGGATGGACAGTACAAACGAGAAAATAGACAGTATTAACAGGAAAACAGATGAAAACAATAGACAAATGAATGAGAACGTGAGGCAAATTAATGACAAATTCGAAGAGAATAATAAAATAATGAATGACAAAATAGATAGCATTAAGGAAAGCAATAGACAAACCAATGAAAAAATTGACAGTATTAAGGAAAGTACTAATGAAACTTTAAGGCAAACTATAAGTGAAAATAATAACCAAATGAAGGAAGAGTTCAGACAAATCAATGAAGAGAATTTAAGAAGAATTAATGGTAGAATTGAACAGGTCAATGATACAATTAACCAGAAGATGGACAAAATCGATGAGGAAAGGAAGCAAGAAACAGCTGACATTAATGAGAGATTAAGAAAAGCTAACGAAACCATTATACAAAATAAAGCAGTGATAAATACCAGAATAGACCAAGTCCAAGAAAATAGTCGTATTCAAATAGAAGGAATACAAAAGGAACAAGAAAATTTAGTGAATTTACAGAAACAAACCGGAGAAAGGTGTGACAATATTAACACTACGGTGAATAATTTAACTGGTCAAGTACGCCAAAATCAAGAAGAAATTGAGTTAATTAGAACCAGCTCAAATAATATTACTCATGTTTCCACAAATGAAACCAGAGAAGGGATTAATTTCAAAAATTATCGCAGAAACCCCATGGAATTCCTGGCCAGAATTGAGGAACATTTTAATAAACATCGAATAACTATCTGGAGCTCGATTAGAGAGATGTTGGATGAGCATTTTAGGGAGATTACGGACAACTGGTGGACAGCAACCAGGAATGAGATAGTGGACTACGCTCAATTTAAAAACTTTTTAAAGAAAAATATTGGTCCGAAGCCATACAAAATATTATAAGGGACAACATTTGTCAGGGAAGATATGATGGAAATAGAGGTACATCTCCAACTACTTACTTCTGGGGAAAGGTGTGTTTGGCGAGACACCTAGAGCCAAGAATACCAGAAGAATCCCTAGTAACTAAAATAGCATACAATTATGACACAGGAATTGCCAGAGCACGCCTGGGAAGCCAGATTAAAACGGTCCACGCAATGGCTGACTTATTAGAAAATTATGAACACGAGGGTTACTACAAAAGAAGCAGACAACGAACTGATCAGTGCGGTTCAAGAAATAATAACCATGGTATGAATCCTAATCACTAATATAACATGAATAACCGGAATAGTTATAACTTTAATGGCAACGATCGTAGTTCCAACCAAAATTTTACCCCAAATAATAACCAACCAACAAACTTCAATCGAAACACAATTCACAATAATAGTAACAACAGGCCCAATCAAAATTACCATCCGGGTAATAGAATTAATAATAATTATAATAACTACCGAACAAACCAAAATTATAATAATTTTAGAAATAACTCAGGAGTTAATAACAATAATAATAACCAGGGTAATTATAATAATAATCGTCCGTACAGACCAAGAATAAATTATATTAGTGCAGAAGAAGGGGATTACTGGAGATACCATCAACCTCGGAGGAACAGTTTTAATAACAGTTATGATCAAAGAGGAAATCCCAGAGGGATGAGTCACCATTATAACCGAGTAAGAAGTAGAAGCCAGGAGGACTTCCGAGAATCAAGGGCAAGTGAACAATTAGACAACCGAGAGGTTGAACAACCAGGAACCAGCACACCATTCCAGGCAAATCAACAGTCATGCCCGGAAAATAATCATGATAGCCTTAATTTAAACGGAGTGAGGCAGTAATAAACCCTCGCGACCCCTTACTGCTACTAACTACTGGATACAAAAACCATCAAATTCAAAAACATAGTAATAACAAATTACTACCAACTAATTATGAAAAACTAATTATGGAAAATAAAAGAATATTGAAGTACAAAAACCACCAAATTCAAAAATATAGTAATAACAAATTACTACCAACTAATTATAAAAAACTAATTATGGAAAATAAAAGAATTTTGAAGTACAAAAACCACCAAATTCAAAAACATAGTAATAACAAATTACTACCAACTAATTATGAAAAACTAATTATGGAAAATAAAAGAATTTTGAAGTATAACAACAACCAAAGTTTAAGGACGGATAGTCAAAATCTTACTATTATTTACAATTATTATTTGAAAAATCTTCGAGAAGAACTGTTGGAGGAAACGGTGACAAGTAGAATCAACCAGCATAATGAAATCTTATACATAACCGCTCAAATTGAAGGAATTCCTACACGAATAATGATAGATACTGGTGCAAATGTATCACTTATTAACGACGCTGAACTGGAGAGAATACAGAAACAAAGTAAAAATATAATACCTACCTTACCTGTCAATAATGTTATTTTAATAGGTGCCACTGGGCGTCAAAATAAAACAGTGAGAAAACAAGTGTCATTGGAAATAGAAAGCAAAGGTGTTACAATTAATATTATATGTTTGGTCGCAATCGGCCTACCATTCGAATTATTAATCGGATGCGATATGCTGAGGAAATATTCAGCCATTATTGATTTGAGCAAGGAGAAGGTGTCCTTGAACTCAGAAGGTGTTATGTGGACGGCAGAGTTAATAGGAAGCGATGGTGCCCCTCTGAACCGTACCCATCACCAAGTTAGGGAATTAAATTTTTTAAAGAATGACACCCAATGCAGAAAAATAATCTATAATATGACAAATGAAGACCTGTGGAACAGTAAATTACAGGAGATAAGAGAGTTTAGACACCAAGGCACAAATAATTTGACAGTAAAACAAGTAGAAGATCTCATTATAATATATAAGAAGTATAAACACGTATTTTCAGAAAAACCAGGAAAAGTAAAAAACTATCAGTGTAGAATACAATTTAAGGAACCAGCAGAATTCCACAGAAAATCCTATCCTATACCATATTCATTGAAGGAGGCGGTTAGAGCTGAAATTAATAAAATGTTGTTAAATGATATAATTGAGCATAGCCAATCACCATATACTAGCCAAATAGTAGCAATTCAGAAGATTATAATCAACAATCCATGAAAAAATATCATGAGGAAGAAAAGGTAAAATAACATAAGTAATTATGTCCTCACACCTAATGAAGTGTTCAGAAATAATGACTTCTGAAGGGAGGCAATTTGTAACGAAACAAAATGTTACAAAAAGAATAGTAAATAATAGTGAAATCCGATCCAGAGAGGAACCAAGAAATAATAATTGCTAGCAAATTAAAGGAAACCTAGTTGGTTTGACTTATTTAATATTATCAAGAAACCCAGAAATAACCCAGTAGAATAGGGCAGTAAACAGAAAAAAGTTATATAAATAAACCTAGTAGGCCTAATCAACTTACCCTGAATAACAACCAAACAATAAAGAGTACCTATTTACAAAAAAAAATTGTATTAAATAAAATCATATAGACCTATAATAAGAATAGAAAAAGGGGACACAAACCTTTACAGTGATGAGTGATATAATATAAATAGTGACACAGACTACCGTTAAACAGTGTTATTTATTATTTATAAAAAGTGTTATTATTATTATCATACAGACAATAGTTTAAAAGTATGAAATAATTAAAGTTGTTAAAAACAAGTATTATTATTAAGAGTTTTTGTTATATGTTATAATAGTTTATGTTACCAGTTAATTTATGTAAATATATTTATCTCAGGCAGTCAAAGTAGAAATTACAATCAACCATAACAAATTGTTCCACCACATATCATAGAAATTCAAATTAATAAGGTTTTACAGTTATAAACTGAGGCATGTTTAGTATCAAATTGTTTATAATTATATAATTAATCATCATGTAGACATTGCATGTATCATTACAGTATAATAATAAAATTATCTATTAAAGGTAATTTAGAAAAATGTAGAGTAATTAATGGGTGTTGATCCTATAACACTTAACCTGTACATAAATGGCCAATCAAAATTTAAGAAGTTTGTATGAGTTCGGTGACTAAAAAAGAAGAAATAACACTTAATTGTTAATTGTGATGGAAAACAGTTTAATAGTGCGTGTCGAGGTGTAATTAAAATAAAAATATAAAATTTGTTAACCCGTTTGTGAAAGAAGATCTGAATGACCACCATCGAAGATAATTAATCCCTCCACTACAATTTTCATGAACCAGTAATACACACAATCAAGAAATTATTCAGAATAAACCAGAAAACCTTCAGCAATATCGTCTAGATGTGTAAAGTATAATTTGACAATATTTTTATCCAACAAGGAACAACCTCTAGACAATATAACAATTTACACTAACACTAATCACTAGTAAACATTTTTAAGTGAAAACAAATTCAATATCTAAACGAACAGTGATTACAAGGAAAACCTTTATTGTACACATTAATAAACTTCATTATTCTATGAGACGGACAATAGTAGCCATGATGTTAACGTCACTCTACCCTACATGCTTTTACGAAGCGTATTGAATATCGTCAAACTTTGTATGTTACTTAATATATAATTTTTGTAAATTTTTAGATTATAAGTAATATATTGTTTGTAAAGGTACTCTCTATTATCAGTTATCATGTAAAGGAACTTTTCGTAGCAGCCACAAGAATTCCCACGAAATATATTAAAATTATTTAATTATTAAATCCTGAGATAAATATCTATTGTGACAACCGTATGTATCGAATGGAATTTTCCAATAATTTGAATTTATATTACAGAGAGTAAACCACTATGTTATTAAAACATATCCATGCGTTATTATTTCAGGAACGTAATATATTATCAGCATTTATTTTATAATTAACAAGGATAAGAAGAATTCGGGGAGTCATTGGAAGTACGCAAACTGCAAAACCAAGATTAACCTCAAATAATAGGTTAAAGACTAATATCGAAGGTGACTTGAAAATTTTGGGATGACTCGACCGCTATTTTTTGAATTGATTTTGGAGTTCTAACTACTGAATTGGAATAATTATAATTCTGATTCAGAAACCAAGGCAGAATAATTCAATTCTTTTACTTATATATTTAAATCACATTCGTAAACACACAACATAATTATTCCACGATCAACTGATACACTATTTACAAATAGTTATTACAAATTAACATTTACAAAGCATAACACGGGCAAATTATTATACCATTAAGATACTACGGGTACCAGAGGAGTATTATAAATTGGCGCACCAACTAGTGAGGCTGAAATTAGGGAATATTAGGTGAAGAAATTGAAACAAGCAAATTAATTTCCTAATTTTTAGCTGGCGACTGCTATAAGTTCCAACAAATAATAAAGATGCATAAAAGGGCGTCGTCACTGAGACGGACGAAGGAGCCAGAGAAAGAAGTCAGGATGGAAGAGAAAGAAGTAACATCAGTGGAGGATGTGGAAACGGTAGTAAGAGAGGAAGCCAGAGGAGGCCTGGATTTACAACAACTATAGGAATTAATTAAAGAAGACTCTAAGAAGCAGAAGGAAGAATTTACTGAAAACTCAAGGAAACAAAATGAAATTTTGAGTCAAAACTTATTAAAACAAATGGAGGAACAAAACAAGCAAACGAATGAGAAAATTGATAGCATCAAGGAAGATCACAAACAAACGAATGAGAAAATTGATAGTATCAAGGAAGATAACAGACAAACAAACGAGAAAATAGACGATATGAAGGAAGAGATTAACGAGAACTCAAGGATACAAAATGAGAAAATGAGTGAAAATTTAATAAAACAAATGAATGAGAGGATGGACAGTACAAACGAGAAAATAGACAGTATTAACAGGAAAACAGATGAAAACAATAGACAAATGAATGAGAACGTGAGGCAAATTAATGACAAATTCGAAGAGAATAATAAAATAATGAATGACAAAATAGACAGCATTAAGGAAAGCAATAGACAAACCAATGAAAAAATTGACAGTATTAAGGAAAGTACTAATGAAACTTTAAGGCAAACTATAAGTGAAAATAATAACCAAATGAAGGAAGAGTTCAGACAAATCAATGAAGAGAATTTAAGAAGAATTAATGGTAGAATTGAACAGGTCAATGATACAATTAACCAGAAGATGGACAAAATCGATGAGGAAAGGAAGCAAGAAACAGCTGACATTAATGAGAGATTAAGAAAAGCTAACGAAACCATTATACAAAATAAAGCAGTGATAAATACCAGAATAGACCAAGTCCAAGAAAATAGTCGTATTCAAATAGAAGGAATACAAAAGGAACAAGAAAATTTAGTGAATTTACAGAAACAAACCGGAGAAAGGTGTGACAATATTAACACTACGGTGAATAATTTAACTGGTCAAGTACGCCAAAATCAAGAAGAAATTGAGTTAATTAGAACCAGCTCAAATAATATTACTCATGTTTCCACAAATGAAACCAGAGAAGGGATTAATTTCAAAAATTATCGCAGAAACCCCATGGAATTCCTGGCCAGAATTGAGGAACATTTTAATAAACATCGAATAACTATCTGGAGCTCGATTAGAGAGATGTTGGATGAGCATTTTAGGGAGATTACGGACAACTGGTGGACAGCAACCAGGAATGAGATAGTGGACTACGCTCAATTTAAAAACTTTTTAAAGAAAAATATTGGTCCGAAGCCATACAAAATATTATAAGGGACAACATTTGTCAGGGAAGATATGATGGAAATAGAGGTACATCTCCAACTACTTACTTCTGGGGAAAGGTGTGTTTGGCGAGACACCTAGAGCCAAGAATACCAGAAGAATCCCTAGTAACTAAAATAGCATACAATTATGACACAGGAATTGCCAGAGCACGCCTGGGAAGCCAGATTAAAACGGTCCACGCAATGGCTGACTTATTAGAAAATTATGAACACGAGGGTTACTACAAAAGAAGCAGACAACGAACTGATCAGTGCGGTTCAAGAAATAATAACCATGGTATGAATCCTAATCACTAATATAACATGAATAACCGGAATAGTTATAACTTTAATGGCAACGATCGTAGTTCCAACCAAAATTTTACCCCAAATAATAACCAACCAACAAACTTCAATCGAAACACAATTCACAATAATAGTAACAACAGGCCCAATCAAAATTACCATCCGGGTAATAGAATTAATAATAATTATAATAACTACCGAACAAACCAAAATTATAATAATTTTAGAAATAACTCAGGAGTTAATAACAATAATAATAACCAGGGTAATTATAATAATAATCGTCCGTACAGACCAAGAATAAATTATATTAGTGCAGAAGAAGGGGATTACTGGAGATACCATCAACCTCGGAGGAACAGTTTTAATAACAGTTATGATCAAAGAGGAAATCCCAGAGGGATGAGTCACCATTATAACCGAGTAAGAAGTAGAAGCCAGGAGGACTTCCGAGAATCAAGGGCAAGTGAACAATTAGACAACCGAGAGGTTGAACAACCAGGAACCAGCACACCATTCCAGGCAAATCAACAGTCATGCCGGAAAATAATCATGATAGCCTTAATTTAAACGGAGTGAGGCAGTAATAAACCCTCGCGACCCCTTACTGCTACTAACTACTGGATACAAAAACCATCAAATTCAAAAACATAGTAATAACAAATTACTACCAACTAATTATGAAAAACTAATTATGGAAAATAAAAGAATATTGAAGTACAAAAACCACCAAATTCAAAAATATAGTAATAACAAATTACTACCAACTAATTATAAAAAACTAATTATGGAAAATAAAAGAATTTTGAAGTACAAAAACCACCAAATTCAAAAACATAGTAATAACAAATTACTACCAACTAATTATGAAAAACTAATTATGGAAAATAAAAGAATTTTGAAGTATAACAACAACCAAAGTTTAAGGACGGATAGTCAAAATCTTACTATTATTTACAATTATTATTTGAAAAATCTTCGAGAAGAACTGTTGGAGGAAACGGTGACAAGTAGAATCAACCAGCATAATGAAATCTTATACATAACCGCTCAAATTGAAGGAATTCCTACACGAATAATGATAGATACTGGTGCAAATGTATCACTTATTAACGACGCTGAACTGGAGAGAATACAGAAACAAAGTAAAAATATAATACCTACCTTACCTGTCAATAATGTTATTTTAATAGGTGCCACTGGGCGTCAAAATAAAACAGTGAGAAAACAAGTGTCATTGGAAATAGAAAGCAAAGGTGTTACAATTAATATTATATGTTTGGTCGCAATCGGCCTACCATTCGAATTATTAATCGGATGCGATATGCTGAGGAAATATTCAGCCATTATTGATTTGAGCAAGGAGAAGGTGTCCTTGAACTCAGAAGGTGTTATGTGGACGGCAGAGTTAATAGGAAGCGATGGTGCCCCTCTGAACCGTACCCATCACCAAGTTAGGGAATTAAATTTTTTAAAGAATGACACCCAATGCAGAAAAATAATCTATAATATGACAAATGAAGACCTGTGGAACAGTAAATTACAGGAGATAAGAGAGTTTAGACACCAAGGCACAAATAATTTGACAGTAAAACAAGTAGAAGATCTCATTATAATATATAAGAAGTATAAACACGTATTTTCAGAAAAACCAGGAAAAGTAAAAAACTATCAGTGTAGAATACAATTTAAGGAACCAGCAGAATTCCACAGAAAATCCTATCCTATACCATATTCATTGAAGGAGGCGGTTAGAGCTGAAATTAATAAAATGTTGTTAAATGATATAATTGAGCATAGCCAATCACCATATACTAGCCAAATAGTAGCAATTCAGAAGATTATAATCAACAATCCATGAAAAAATATCATGAGGAAGAAAAGGTAAAATAACATAAGTAATTATGTCCTCACACCTAATGAAGTGTTCAGAAATAATGACTTCTGAAGGGAGGCAATTTGTAACGAAACAAAATGTTACAAAAAGAATAGTAAATAATAGTGAAATCCGATCCAGAGAGGAACCAAGAAATAATAATTGCTAGCAAATTAAAGGAAACCTAGTTGGTTTGACTTATTTAATATTATCAAGAAACCCAGAAATAACCCAGTAGAATAGGGCAGTAAACAGAAAAAAGTTATATAAATAAACCTAGTAGGCCTAATCAACTTACCCTGAATAACAACCAAACAATAAAGAGTACCTATTTACAAAAAAAAATTGTATTAAATAAAATCATATAGACCTATAATAAGAATAGAAAAAGGGGACACAAACCTTTACAGTGATGAGTGATATAATATAAATAGTGACACAGACTACCGTTAAACAGTGTTATTTATTATTTATAAAAAGTGTTATTATTATTATCATACAGACAATAGTTTAAAAGTATGAAATAATTAAAGTTGTTAAAAACAAGTATTATTATTAAGAGTTTTTGTTATATGTTATAATAGTTTATGTTACCAGTTAATTTATGTAAATATATTTATCTCAGGCAGTCAAAGTAGAAATTACAATCAACCATAACAAATTGTTCCACCACATATCATAGAAATTCAAATTAATAAGGTTTTACAGTTATAAACTGAGGCATGTTTAGTATCAAATTGTTTATAATTATATAATTAATCATCATGTAGACATTGCATGTATCATTACAGTATAATAATAAAATTATCTATTAAAGGTAATTTAGAAAAATGTAGAGTAATTAATGGGTGTTGATCCTATAACACTTAACCTGTACATAAATGGCCAATCAAAATTTAAGAAGTTTGTATGAGTTCGGTGACTAAAAAAGAAGAAATAACACTTAATTGTTAATTGTGATGGAAAACAGTTTAATAGTGCGTGTCGAGGTGTAATTAAAATAAAAATATAAAATTTGTTAACCCGTTTGTGAAAGAAGATCTGAATGACCACCATCGAAGATAATTAATCCCTCCACTACAATTTTCATGAACCAGTAATACACACAATCAAGAAATTATTCAGAATAAACCAGAAAACCTTCAGCAATATCGTCTAGATGTGTAAAGTATAATTTGACAATATTTTTATCCAACAAGGAACAACCTCTAGACAATATAACAATTTACACTAACACTAATCACTAGTAAACATTTTTAAGTGAAAACAAATTCAATATCTAAACGAACAGTGATTACAAGGAAAACCTTTATTGTACACATTAATAAACTTCATTATTCTATGAGACGGACAATAGTAGCCATGATGTTAACGTCACTCTACCCTACATGCTTTTACGAAGCGTATTGAATATCGTCAAACTTTGTATGTTACTTAATATATAATTTTTGTAAATTTTTAGATTATAAGTAATATATTGTTTGTAAAGGTACTCTCTATTATCAGTTATCATGTAAAGGAACTTTTCGTAGCAGCCACAAGAATTCCCACGAAATATATTAAAATTATTTAATTATTAAATCCTGAGATAAATATCTATTGTGACAACCGTATGTATCGAATGGAATTTTCCAATAATTTGAATTTATATTACAGAGAGTAAACCACTATGTTATTAAAACATATCCATGCGTTATTATTTCAGGAACGTAATATATTATCAGCATTTATTTTATAATTAACAAGGATAAGAAGAATTCGGGGAGTCATTGGAAGTACGCAAACTGCAAAACCAAGATTAACCTCAAATAATAGGTTAAAGACTAATATCGAAGGTGACTTGAAAATTTTGGGATGACTCGACCGCTATTTTTTGAATTGATTTTGGAGTTCTAACTACTGAATTGGAATAATTATAATTCTGATTCAGAAACCAAGGCAGAATAATTCAATTCTTTTACTTATATATTTAAATCACATTCGTAAACACACAACATAAATATTCCACGATCAACTGATACACTATTTACAACTAGTTATTACAAATTAACATATACAAGGAATAACACGGGCAAATTATTATACCATTAGATACTACGGGTACGCGAGGAGTATTATAATATATAGTTTTAAAATAACGGAACAAACGAATAACCAAATTAACGAAACAGTTTTGTAGATTCTGTATTAGTTAATTTTAAGCTGTCGTTAGCTAAGTTATCAGAAAATTGAGTTACAGTTATGAACTATAAGAATAGGTTAAATCAGCGGAGGCAAAATGTTATGTAATTGAAATTTAACCGTCGGGCATGTTGATTTACTGCGTCAAATCTAACGTAATGTAATGAAATCAACACACCACAGAATAGATTACAACTGTCTGTAGTACTGTTGGGTTTCGTGCCTGTGGCCATGTGCGTGTTGCACGGCTGCTATGTATACCTCAACACTTTGTTGATTAAAGCGGTTCTTGTATCCTGTACCTAAACCTAAATTGCTTGCTATAAATAACCTACATACTGTTGCTATATTTGTGCTAAACTTTATCGGTGTTCACTCGAACTGGAGACAAATAGTTTCAGTTCTTAAGGATCGATATGTAAACTTAACGGATACAAAATAATCAAAATAATTAGTTGTACAATTAAGACAGAGTTTTATAGAAAATGGCTAACTTTAATTTCAAATAAAAATGTATAAAGTTGTTTTTATTAACAGATTAATTTATAAGTTATTTTTAAATTTATTTGTGTACAGTTTGGTTGATGCATATTATCTAATTTACTTTAGGCGATGCTTCATTTAATTATCGGATAATCGTGTCAGTCCTTTTATTGAATCAAATTCTTAGATCCTAACTGCAGTACTGCATTTAATTGTCTCCGAAATATTGAATAATATCAAACTTCTGCTTAATCAGATCAATGTTTAAAACCACGATCTGATTGTAGTAAGCGGCATTTGTATTATTTCATTAAATTCATCAATTAGATCAAAAGGCAAAAACCGAGATAATGTCGAGAGAAAGCTTTTCTAATATCGGCTTTTAAGTAATAAGAGTGTTCTTTTTATGTAAGAATATTATTATTGTAAATTGTGTTTCAGATGTAAGGTCAGTAATAACAGAACTAGCGTGTAGAAATAACGTCTTCTATTCCACATGGGGAACCCGTATACTGACAATTAAAGCAATTCTGACGATACTGACAACGAAAGTTTCAATTCTCCTTTTTCTTTTGAAACGACAGTTCTTTACTAGACTCTAGCGTTTTCTTTAACACCTGCCTCCAAATATGTCTATTCTGTGTTGGCCGCCACAAATAAATGACATTTAACATCTCTTTTTTGTCCTTTCTGTTGTCCCACCACCATGCCACCCCCTTCCTTTGTTGTTCCTTCCCAGAAATTGTCTCTTTGTCGCTCACTTTAGTGTCCTCTCCTCTTCCATCCTTTCTATGTGCCCTGCTCTGCAACTTGACAAAATTTGTCAAGATGTGGTCTTGTACAATTTCTTTAGTTCACTGTTAAGCTTATTCTCCAGGCGTCGTTTCCTTTAACTCACCATATAGCTTTAATATATCTTTCATATATATTTTCTAGGGCGCATGAAAAGATCTCTTCTGGCGTCTAGAAACGTGTCCTGGAAACTAGGACACAATTTATAAAGAGTTTCATTTGGAGCACATGAACAGGGCTCGGAAGCCTGGACCTTGAAGCTGTGGTGCTGGAAGAGGGGCTTAAGAATACCCTGGACGGAAGGAGTACCTAACGATGAGGTTTTGAAGAGAGTGGGTGAAAAAGGACATTGATTAGATCGACTGTGGAAAAGAGAAGTGATTTGGTTGGTCACCTGATACGCTATTCAAACAGGTTCACCCCTAATCGAGGGGGGTAGAAGAAGAAGAAGGCCCAGGCAGGAGTACACGTATAGAGTAAAAGAAGAAAGATGATCAAGAGGCTGTCTACGGAAAGGAAAAAAATTGCAAACCTACCAACCTCTGGGTTAAGGAGAAGAAGAGAGATGTTTCATAGAACCAGCAAGCATTTCTTCAGTATTGTAACGTTTCCCGCCGTTACGTAAAAATTTAAAACTAGACCCTTGGCCTAGATGAAGCAAAAATGTGCAGGAGACCATAATGACAGGACTTGCAATAAAACACTCATTTAACAGTAACAACCTTTTAATAAAGTTTCCTCATTTTAACATCATAACATGTTTTGCTACAGAGTTCAAGCGATTGAATATTTGGTATATTTCATAGCAGTACTTAGTTTTCATTTTATCAACAATATCTATATATATATATATATATATATATATATACAGAATATATATATATATATATATATATATATATATTGCAGTATGACAGGTAATCCACATTGTTCTGAATGAAAAAATGATCATAAATAAATTAAAAATAAAATTAAATCAACAAAACTACATTAAAAAATTAATTAAGAACCACAGTAAAGTGCCATTCATAGTCTGAAGATACGATCTCAATTAAAACTAACTATGCAATATATGATGAGGGATAGAAAATAAAACTAAAAGTTAAGATAAAGTAAGGAAATACCCAGGTAGGATAGGAGTAAGTAAGGAAATACCCAGAAGAAACCGACATCCAGAATAAAAGAACTGCTATTGGAAGAAACCGAGAAGTAGGTTAAGACAAATTAAGGAAATACCCAAAAAGGAAACCAAGAAACAAAAATTATAACCCCAAAAGAAATTAAAAGTCCCTAAAAAAAGTATAACACATAGAATAAATACTAATGTAAGGTACATATAAGGAAAAGTGTCTAGAAGTATAAACAAAAAAGTACCAGTGCAAGTTATTTTATTATAACTAAATAAACTTCATGTGTCAGTGGTTAAATATTTAAACTAAGTACATTTGCGTCTCTACACAACTTTAAAGTAATCGATTGAATTCAGAAGTTATATTGTGTAGAATATTATTATGAAAATAGACTAAAAATATTTCTAAGTGAGTGCCACTCTTTATCTAACAACATTTATTAAAATGACTAAAGATAAACTAAGAGCAGGCAATAAACAAGTGAAGTGACCAAAAATACATCCAAAATAAAACAAAAACAGCCAAGACTGCACAAAAATTAGTTTTAAGAAATCATTTAAATAATGAAAGGACAGATGTGTTTTGTTTATATAAAGTTCAATAAAACAAAAACAGCCAAGCCTGCACAAAAATTAGTTTTAAGAAATCATTTAAATAATGAAAGGACAGATGTGTTTTGTTTATATTAACTTTAATGAACTCAAGGCTGAAATGTCTGAGTTGAGTACAATTCTTTTGTTTTAAAATATTTGTTATGTGTTAATAGTATTAATCAAGGCTGAAATGTCTGAGTATGAGTACAACTCTTTTGTTTTAAAATATTTGTTATGTGTTAATAATCAATGCTAAATGTTAAATAAGTTAAGTAAGGGAATTTTAATTAAGATGGTATAAGAATAGAATGTCAGAAGGGGTATAAGCAAGCTGTAATAGTCATAAAACATTATATGTGAACAAAAGTAAAATCTGGACAAATGGTAAATCTCAATAACCTTATAATTGATAAAAAAGTTAAGTAAATTGATGAAATTTATATAATGTAAATCAATCACAGTGTATTCTAACAGTACCAATACTTTATAAAGATATTGAAGAAATGTATAAAAGACTATTAGAAAAAATGAAAGTGTAATAACACTGGAACCTAAGGGGAAGATTTAAATTAAAGATATAATTTAAATTAGTTAACCAAATAATAATATTACAAGGAATTAAGAAAAAATAAACATTTTATTTTAATCAGGTACCTTATTCAATAATAATTATAACTTCATAAAGATGGTAAACCATTTAAAGTGACAGGAAGTAAAATTTAAGGCCTACATTCAGAAATACTGTAAATAGGGCATTTTGAGATGGAAAACATTGTAAAAGTATCATATTTGGTATTAAATCACGCAGAGTTACCTAAAGAAAGAGATTATGTATTAGGTATTTAATAAAATTAAATAATAATAAAAATGTATTCAGTCATATAACGTAAAAATCAATTATGTAAGCGGAAATGCCAGAGATTTAAAACAATGTCATTTTAATATTAGTTTGGCCAGGACGTTTCGGATGAAGAAGAAAAGAGTTCAGTTGATTGTTATACGTTGAGTAGGAAACATGAGAGATAGCTCCCCCAATTAATTCACATATAACGAGAGCAGAAATAGATGGTTGACAGAAACCAAACCTATAAAATTTAAACTCGCGAATTTTGAAAAATACTTAAATAAACATTAAATTCAGTGACATAAACCAGCTGAACTATTAACGAAAACCACTACTGAACAATAAAAAGTGAAATAACGATTTTAAAACATTAAAAACTAAATCTGAGTTTATCGAGCCGAAATTTGCCATTATCGACCTTATGGACTAAGGTGAAATAAAAACACTATTCAACACAGATTATTAAAACGAATAACTGACCACTGATCCAGAACAACTACACTATCAGCAGAGGAATTATCCACTACTGCTGGGACGAGGAAACTTAAACAGAACATTTATTTGAAGAGGATTCCGTTTAGCCGGCAGCCGACTACATATGCAGAACGGAGCGGCCATTTTGACTTCCCATAATTCTATGCGAGCTACTGACAGCTTCGTCATCAGAACGAGATTGGTTTGAACAATTTATATTACTAACCATTATATATTAAATAATATCTTTGTATTTTTAGATCATTAAGCTTTTAATTGTAAGTGTTATACTTTCCAGACTTTGCCCTTTCTCTGACTATTATAACATAACAGCTTAAAGAACCTGTGTCTTAATATTAATAATTTATATAGTTAGTTCACTCGCCCTGAGAACGAGTCGATTAATCAATCGATACAACATCGATTATTTTATATTTTGTCAATAAAAATCATTGAATGTTATAATTGTTGCTTCTATTTATTTGAATTAATATAAATATAAGAGTCTTAAATAATACTTAATAAATCGACTACAAAGAAAGCAGAATTTAACAACTTTAAAGGAGAACACACTTAGTATAAAGAAAGATCGCAAATCGATTGTTACTGGAGACAATCCATTTAACTAAGAAATATAGGCTAATTCTAATTACACAAAGTGATATATTTTGACAAAAACAATCATAAAAGAAATAAAATTTACACTAATACAATACAATAATTAATTAATCAAATTTATTAATAAATAAATAAATAAAATCAAATTAAAAAAAATAAACAAAGTTTTTATTTTGTTACAAAATTGACGCTCACAACAGTGGGGCATAAAACAAAATAAACTCGAGCAAGTAGTTTATTTTGTTACAAAATGGCGTCCAACTGAAGGGGCTTTAATTAGTGATTGATAGGCCATATAAAATAAGAAGAATTTGCCCAATTCCTAATTAGAGCTTGGCAGCTGTTATAAGATCAGAAGATTAAGAAAAATGCCGAAACGAGCACTATCTAAGAAAAGGGCGGCAGAAGCCGAAAAAGAAATCGAAGAGATTGACATGGATGATAAAGAGGCAACTCCGATTGAAGATATCGAAGGAAGACTACCTCCGATCGAACCGAACCAACCCGAACAACAAGAGGAACAACACGAGAAACCCTCACAAACAGAGAACGCGACGATACAAGAAATGTTCAGAGTGATGATGGAAATGAAAGAAGGATTGGGTAAGAAGATGGAGAAAAATAGTAAGGAAATGAAAGAGAACAACCAATCATTGAGTAAGAAAATAGAGGAAAATAGCAAGAAAATGAATGAGAACACGACGGATACAAATAAGAAAATAGAGGAAACCAGCAAGGGATTGAAAAATGATAACCAACAGTTGAAGGAAGAATTGGGTAATAAAATTGAAAATACAAATAAGAGAATTGAGGAAAACAGTAAGAAGATGGAAGAGAAGATGGAGGAAAACAGTAAGAAGATGGAAAGTGACAACCAACAGTTGAAGGAAAAGTTAAGGGAAAATAACAATAAGATGGAAGAAAAGATGGGGGAGAAGTTGGAAGAATTGAAAGAGGATAACCAGCTATTAAGAGAAGAATTAAGGGAGGTCAAACAGGAGAATATGGACAAGTTAGACGAAAGGATAGAGTTGTTAAAAGAAGAGTTGAGCAAGGAAATCAACGATAATAAGGAATACACAAACAAGAAAATAGAAGAAGAAACCATAGTAATAAAACAACAAATCATGGAAGTTGACGAAAGATGTAGCCAGACTGAGCGAGAAGTACAGGGTTTTAAGGAAGAAGTAACCACCAAACTAACTAATATCGAAACCAACAATAGAAACAAATTGGAAGAAAACCGAAGAGAAACACAGGAAGAATTAGGGAAGGTACGAAACCAAGTCACGGAAAGGTGTGACGGTATGGAAGTTGCTATGACAAATATAACCGGTCAAGTACGGCAGAGCCAAGAAGAGATGGCTCACTAACATTACGGGTATCCCAATGAATGAAAATCGAGAATGGCTTAATTTCCGCCAATACAAAAGGAAACCTATGGAGTTCTTGGCCCGGATTGAGGAATACTTTGCCAAACATCGAGGAAATAGATGGAGGTAACAACCGGGAGCTGTTGGACGAGTCTTTCAGAGAGATGACCGACAATTGGTGGATCGCGAATAGGAGTGAGATCGCGGACTACCAACAATTCAAGAACATGTTCAAAGCAAAGTACTGGTCGGAGACAACACAGAACTTAATACGTGACAACATCTGTCATGGAAGGTACAATGCTGAAGTAGGTAATACTATGACGGCCTATTTCTTAGGAAAAGTGTGTCTTGCGAAACATTTAGAACCGGCAATACCCGAGGAATGCCTGGTAAATAAATTGTCATACCACTACGATGAAGACATCATTACAGCGAGAAGGGGTAGCCAAATAACGACGGTGCAAGCGATGACCGAATTATTAGAGAACTACGAAAACGAAGACTACTATCGGCAAAGTAGAAGAAGGAATGATCGGCCTGACCTAAGAAATAATCCATATCCAAATAACAATAATAACCAGAATGGTAATAACTACCACGGGAACCGCAACAATTAGAATTATAATAATATTAATAATCACCCTAATAATAATAATAATAATAATTTCACAAATAACCAGAATCCTAACAGGAATAACAACAACTACCCAAGTAATCGAAATAATTATTATCAGAACCACAATAATTATAATAGTCAGAGAAACCCCAACCAAGGTAATACCGAACATTATTACAATAATAATAGAAATTACCATCCAAATAACAATAATAATAACAATAGGGTTTCCAGACCAAGGGTGAATTTCATAAGAGCCGAAGATAATGGGCAAAGAAGATATACCCATCAGCGAAGGAACAGTTTCCACGATTCTGATAATCGGCGGAGAAGCGGAGAACGTGATGGTCCGAGATACAATCAACATAGACGAAGCACCAGTTTAGATGATCCCGACCGGCTACCAAACCACGAACAAAGATTTGACCATCGTACTGAACGGCAGGAACCGACTCCAAGTTTCCAGACCGACACCTCGGTCGGCCCTAATAATAACAACAATGACCATGATAATTTAAACGGGAGGAGGCAGTGATGAATTATCACGACCCATCACTGCTCCTATCTCCTGGGTATGAACAAGAGTTGCAAGGGGCAACTGACTCTAATAATATTACCATCATTAGTAATAACTATTTAAAAAATATAAGAAACGAACTATTGGAGGAGAACGACACTAGCCTCAATAGTCAAAATAATGGACCATTTCACAAAGTATATAAAGCTATACCCGGTTAATCGGGCAACTACTATAAAATTTCTGGGAGTAATAACCGAACTATATGTGCCAGAAATAGGAAAACCATCCTCAATCATAACTGACCATGGTACACAATTTGAGGGGAGAGGATGGCGGGATACCTTATTATCGCTTGGGATTAAAACGTACAAAACATCGGTCTACCACCCAAGTAGTAATCCGACAGAGAGGGTGTTAAGAGAAGTGGGAAGAATACTGAGGACGAACTGTCACCACCAACAGAAAAAGTGGCAGGAATACCTAGCAGCCACGGAGAAATTCCTCAATTTCGCTCATCATCCAGCTATAGGAATTACCCCATACTCCACCATGTACGAGAAACCAACCCCACGAGAGATTGAAGAAATCATAGAGTTCCCTATGAATGATGGTTATAAATTTGACAAAGTAAGATTTTATAACAAGGTGGCCGAAGACCAGCAGAAGCGGCAAACCAAGTATCAGAAGGCGGTTGGACGAGTAATAACATATAAAATGGGAGAAAAGGTACTGCTGAAAAACCGCGAACTACCCAGCACCGTAGAAGGAATAACTAAGAAGTTATTATTACTGTATACTGGACCATTTATAGTCACCAAAACTAATAACAATAACACATATGAACTAAAGGAAATAGGTTCAGGAAAAATCAAAGGCGTGTATAACCAGGCCTCCATAAAAAAATATTACGAAGATTGAATTTTGAAAAATCTTCAAAATTTAAAAAATAGTAAGATCAACTTACATAAATGATTTGAAGGAACTAATTTGGAATTAAGAAGAATAGAATTTGAATTTTGAAATCCACTAAATTCAAAAAATAAGTAAGACCAACTTACATAAATGATTTGAAGGAAAGAATTTGGAATTGAAGAATTTGTTATTGTAAAACCCAAAATTTAAAAAATAGTAAGATCAACTTACAAGAATTATTTGAACAAACAATTATGGAAACGAATTGTAAAGAAAAATGATTATCATATTACTAAGTTCTAAAGAAAAATATAAATAAGAACAAAGTATACCGATATTATGAATAAACTAGTTTTGGAAAGAAAATAATAAAACATTTAGCAAATGCAAAGAGAAATAAGGACCATATGAATAATATAATGTTAAGGAAATAATTTGGGTGAAACCCCGAGCGAAATAATAATTTGAAAAAAAATATATATATAATATGATTATGATCACAGCTTGAATTTCAATTATAATGAAAACAATTGGAAGAATAACTGTAATAACATGAAACCAGTAGAACAATTAATAAGAACTAAGAAAAAAAAATATATGCTATTAATATTAATAACCAGAAGAAGATTGTGTGAACAATAGAAGAATTAAAGAGAATTCGGATGAAAAAATTCAGAACACCCAATAACTAGTAATAAATATATTAACAGAGCTTCCAACCATGATAAGAATAAATATATCAGCAGAGCTAAAAGGTTAGAAGAATAAATCATAAGTATAATAACTTAAAAGAAGAATAACTGAGATAGAAAATATTAGCAAATCTGAGGAAAGTGTGGTATCCAAGGATATTTTTATTAGTCGAAAAATAGACTATTCTTTTATAATTTTTATTTAATGACTGTCTGTAGATAATTCCAGCAGTATTATGTTTTGAGCAGAGATGAAGTTCCTCTGATCTCAATTAGAAGTGTAGTATGGCCAGCAGAGTATATGTAGCCACAAGTGCCTCTCTGGACTGCCCCAGCTCACGTGTTAGGGAATGTTAGGGAATGAATATCCCATGGATAAAACACAAAGTTAAGGAAAAGATAAATAAAATAATAATAATAATAAACCTCACATAACAATAACTATCAGGAAGAATCAAAGAAAAAAAATAAAATAAATATTTTTCTAATAAGCTCAAGTATGAAGAAGCCGATATAGAAATGGGGAGGCAGACGAAGAATATAATAACTAAAAATTATCATAAGCAATTATTTCATACATACTCAAGGTATGGTCTGAACTAATCACTTCTGGAGGAGAGCAGTCTGTAGCATGACAGATAATCCACATTGTTCTGAATGAAAAAATGATCATAAGTAAATTAAAAAAAAAATTTAATCAAGAAAACTACATTAAAAAATTAATTAAGAACCACAGTAAAGTGCCATTCATAGTCTGAAGATACGATCTCAATTAAAACCAACTATGCAATATATGATGAGGGATAGAAAATAAAACTAAAAGTTAAGATAAAGTAAGGAAATACCCAGGTAGGATAGGAGTAAGTAAGGAAATACCCAGAAGAAACCGACATCTAGAATAAAAGAACTGCTATTGGAAGAAACCAAGTAGTAGGATAAATTAAAGGAAATATAAATTAAGGAAATACCCAAAAAGGAAACTAAGAAACAAAAATTAAAGCCCCAAAAGAAATTAAAAGTCCCTAAAAAAAGTATAACACATAGAATAAATACTAATGAAAGGTACATATAAGGAAAAGTGTCTAGAAGTATAAACAAAAAAGTACCAGTGCAAGTTATTTTATTATGTTAAATAAACTTCATGTGTCAGTGGTTAAATACTTAAACTAAGTACATTTGTGTCTTAACACAACTTTAAAGTAATGGATTGAATTCAGAAGTAATATTGTGTAGAATATTATTATGAAAATAGACTAAAAATGTTTCTAAGTGAGTGCCACTCTTTATCTAACGACATTTATTAAAATGACTAAAGATAAACTAAGAGCAGGCAATAAACAAGTGAAGTGACCAAAAATACATCCAAAATAAAACAAAAACAGCCAAGACTGCACAAAAATTAGTTTTAAGAAATCATTTAAATAATGAAAGGACAGATGTGTTTTGTTTATATAAAGTTCAATAAAACAAAAACAGCCAAGCCTGCACAAAAATTAGTTTTAAGAAATCATTTAAATAATGAAAGGACAGATGTGTTTTGTTTATATTAACGTTAATGAACTCAAGGCTGAAATGTCTGAGTTGAGTACAATTCTTTTGTTTTAAAATATTTGTTATGTGTTAATAGTATTAATCAAGGCTGAAATGTCTGAGTATGAGTACAACTCTTTTGTTTTAAAATATTTGTTATGTGTTAATAATCAATGCTAAATGTTAAATAAGTTAAGTAAGGGAATTTTAATTAAGATGGTATAAGAATAGAATGTCAGAAGGGGTATAAGCAAGCTGTAATAGTCATAAAACATTATATGTGAACAAAAGTAAAATCTGGACAAATGGTAAATCTCAATAACCTTATAATTGATAAAAAAGTTAAGTAAATTGATGAAATTTATATAATGTAAATCAATCACAGTGTATTCTAACAGTACCAATACTTTATAAAGATATTGAAGAAATGTATAAAAGACTATTAGAAAAAATGAAAGTGTAATAACACTGGAACCTAAGGGGAAGATTTAAATTAAAGATATAATTTAAATTAGTTAACCAAATAATAATATTACAAGGAATTAAGAAAAAATAAACATTTATTTCAATCAGGTATCTTATTCAATAATAATTATAACTTCATAAAGATGGTAAACCATTTAAAGTGACAGGAAGTAAAATTTAAGGCCTACATCCAGAAATACTGTAAATAGGGCATTTTGAGATGGAAAACATTGTAAAAGTATCATATTTGGTATTAAATCACGCAGAGTTACCTAAAGAAAGAGATTATGTATTAGGTATTTAATAAAATTAAATAATAATAAAAATGTATTCAGTCATATAACGTAAAAATCAATTATGTAAGCGGAAATGCCAGAGATTTAAAACAATGTCATTTTAATATTAGTTTGGCCAGGACGTTTCGGATGAAGAAGAAAAGAGTTCAGTTGATTGTTATACGTTGAGTAGGAAACATGAGAGATAGCTCCCCCAATTAATTCACATATAACGAGAGCAGAAATAGATGGTTGACAGAAACCAAACCTATAAAATTTAAACTCGCGAATTTTGAAAAATACTTAAATAAACATTAAATTCAGTGACATAAACCAGCTGAACTATTAACGAAAACCACTACTGAACAATAAAAAGTGAAATAACGATTTTAAAACATTAAAAACTAAATCTGAGTTTATCGAGCCGAAATTTGCCATTATCGACCTTATGGACTAAGGTGAAATAAAAACACTATTCAACACAGATTATTAAAACGAATAACTGACCACTGATCCAGAACAACTACACTATCAGCAGAGGAATTATCCACTACTGCTGGGACGAGGAAACTTAAACAGAACATTTATTTGAAGAGGATTCCGTTTAGCCGGCAGCCGACTACATGTGCAGAACGGAGCGGCCATTTTGACTTCCCATAATTCTATGCGAGCTACTGACAGCTTCGTCATCAGAACGAGATTGGTTCGAACAATTTATATTACTAACCATTATATATTAAATAATATCTTTGTATTTTTAGATCATTAAGCTTTTAATTGTAAGTGTTATACTTTCCAGACTTTGCCCTTTCTCTGACTATTATAACATAACAGCTTAAAGAACCTGTGTCTTAATATTAATAATTTATATAGTTAGTTCACTCGCCCTGAGAACGAGTCGATTAATCAATCGATACAACATCGATTATTTTATATTTTGTCAATAAAAATCATTGAATGTTATAATTGTTGCTTCTATTTATTTGAATTAATATAAATATAAGAGTCTTAAATAATACTTAATAAGTCGACTACAAAGAAAGCAGAATTTAACAACTTTAAAGGAGAACACACTTAGTATAAAGAAAGATCGCAAATCGATTGTTACTGGAGACAATCCATTTAACTAAGAAATATAGGCTAATTCTAATTACACAAAGTGATATATTTTGACAAAAACAATCATAAAAGAAATAAAATTTACACTAATACAATACAATAATTACTTAATCAAATTTATTAATAAATAAATAAATAAAATCAAATTACAAAAATAAACAAAATTTTTATTTTGTTACAAAATTGACGCTCACAACAGTGGGGCATAAAACAAAATAAACTCGAGCAAGTAGTTTATTTTGTTACAATATATATGTCTCCAATTTGTATTCATCATAATTACTAACGTTATTAACAATAAGTATTAATCAAACCATATAACAAATGGATCCTTTTAGCGTAGTTAATTATATAAATCACAAATGTAGATATGTCTACAGGACTGGTTCTAACAAAACTTTAATCATTATAAATGTGAAAATACTGTTTATCGGTATAGCTTTTTATGTCAACAAATATATACACATATCTATATTCAATCTGTATTAAGCATCATTCCCAAAACAACAAAAGTTAATCAAGCAGTAGAACAGATGCATCCTTTTGCAAGTTAAGAATATGAATCACAGTTGTAAGTTATAAAATTAAATTATGTGGAAAGTTTAAGCGGCCTCCAAAAGACTGAATCTCACTTATAAGTTACAAATTTAAATCGTGTGAAAATTCTAATCACAGCTTTCAAAAATTGAGTCTCAGTTAGGAGTTACAAGATTAATTTATCTGAAAAGGTTAATTGCAGCTTTCAACAGATTGCATCTTAGTCATACATTACAATTTGAATTATATCAAAAGTTTAATTATAATGTTAATGAACCGAACACTGGGCTTCTGATATCCATAAAAACATGTCTGTACATGGATCTAGAATGTCATTTAAAATTGATGTAAAATCGGTGGATTGCTGCTCACTGACTTAATTATTGGAAATCTCCCACCTGCTTTGAAGAACTGACATGACACTCTGAAGAGCAATCTGGTTGATGTCGGTGGTGTGTCGGAAAGTCCAGACATTCTAGTTGGTTCATCTGGTCAGCGGTGTCTTGGGCTCTTGTAAGTGTAAGTTTGCTGAATCTGACGGCTTCGTGGAGTAATGTGCTATCCTGCTCTGCCGATGGTGACAGATGTCATTTTCACCATCAAAGCACCCCTTCTCTCTTGTCTAGGCGAGGACCCTGAAACGCCTTTACTGGATTACGAAGTCATGATAGATACAAAGTTACGTAAGGATGTGTACTCCCCCTTGGACCGTCAGTTCAGTTTACCTCGCTGGAAGACGAAGACAAAATGATAGCGAATAACGTATTCCATTAACCCATCAATGGTACGCAAAAGCAAGTCAGAAATTGCCGTCTATGACGGATCAGCTGGCGGAGGCTGACTGAATTGCATCGCCGTTCAAGGTCACGGCAGGCTGGTTTACTGTATAACGTCGTCGCTCGCTGCCGCGACATATCAATCAAGTCCCCATTGCCGTCCAACGGCCAGACCGCGACGGCATTTCAAATTTGAAACATCCCGAGAAATTCAAGTCCCGGCACAGTATGTCCTGTATTGTCGAAGTGTCACATCCGTAGGGATTGTCGAAGTGTGATTTTTGTTTGTGCAGGGACTTCTTCGTGTTACGCTGCATTAAGTTGGATTTCATAATATTATGGTATGCACATAGTTCTCAGTTACCTTTCGTCAGCTTGTGTCTTGTTTTCCTGTGCGTGTATGGTTATTATCGTCATTAAAATTATTTTCGCGCACTTTTTTTAGAAATAAAATCCGTAACTGGATATGCCATATTTCTGTCCTTATCCTTTACACACGTACCGCTCTAAAAACGAAGTGAATAAACCCTCATTGCCTGTTATATGTATTGTATCGTTCTGTAAATGGTAACACATGATGAATAATAATATTAACAAGAATATGCTAATATAGGGCTATCCCGTAAAGAACAGTGAGGTACCTTCCGTAAGAACATGTACTATATCTTCCGTAAATTTCGTAAAATTTTTTTTGTATAACGTTTTAGACTTTTTCTAGTTTGGTTTGATTCGTGTAGGCTGTGCTGGTAGAAATCACAAAGTTTAATACGGTTCAAGGTCACGTGTAAGCGGTTGTCAGATTTCCTGTCCACCACACGTCACACATTACAATGGTTTGCGGGGGATGAACTGTGTAAACGGCAACAAATAACGTCACTCATCTTCTTTCACGACATACTCTTCATTTATTCGAAAAACTGATGACTACTAGGTCACATTACACGGATCCGCGAAGTGGTGAGACATCCAGGAGCAGTACAACCTTGACCCAAATGTGTTTTTTTGACACGATGAAGTGAAGTGCACTAATATTGCCTAATTATTTCGCAACTTGTTCATAATTACGTACATTGCGTAATCACATTTTTGTTTGTTGCCGCCTGTGAACACTTCCTAATTACATCCTTAAATTCGTAGTGACCGTCAATCAAAGAATATTTCAGTGAAGGGTTTGTGAGGATCGGTCAAAAATATAATACACATATTAACTTATTTGTGTCGACGTTTCGACAATGTTTATTGTCATCATCAGGACAATTGTTGCTGACGCCAACACACAAATGTGACAATTGTTGTATTGTTTTACAGTATTTACAAAATATGCATAAAAGAATAATTAAGACTTCAATGGTTTAAAACTACAAGACCTTCGATAACTTTGAAAACGTTTGGTAGCTTGACTTCACTCAACTACCGGCATATAATCTAAGAAATAATGAGAAGTATAATAGTCTCTAGAGAAAAGTGTAATATATTTTGTGTTTATTTTATAGCAATTCAATAACAGAAATATGTATTCTCTAATTTACTTATTTTGAAAAGCCATAACCAATTAAGTATCAGTCACACTAATTTCTGGAAATAAAGTCTAAATATTGAAAAGAATATTCCAATTGTAATTAAAGTTCGTACGCATATAGGTGTGCTCTCAACAATGATTAGTCCCAAATGTTAAAATCAGACTTGGAGATTACCAAGGAGGTTTTCACGGAGTGAAATTTCCAAGGAGTGAAATTTTCTCAATTAGACAGATCTGTGAAAAGGTAAGAGAGTACAACCAGACCACCTGGCTGCTCTTTATTGACTTCAGGGCTACTTAGACATTCAGAAGTACCAGTTTGAGCTAACAACTCGTAAGCACCTTAAAATGATGAAGGGATTGAGTATACGACATAAAGTGTTTAGTCTTGTGAGATGTACACTTGTGGAGTCCTTACGCAGGGTGAAGATTGTTGGTTGAACCTTGGATGCGTTCAGTATAAGAGGTGGTAATTCGCTGGCTCCTCTCCGGTTCATTGTTGGTGTAATTGTGAATGTTGTTGAAGTGGACAAAGGAAAATCTTTAATAAAATGACACGATATTTGCCTCTGCAGACGATGTTGTTATTGTTGGTACATCTCTGCTGTGAATTAATGAAGCCTTCCTCAAACTGAATGAAGACCCACGCAAATCAGGACTTATAGTAAATGGAGGTAAGACCAAAATAATGGCGACAAGAAGGAAGAGGCATGTACGTGTTTGGTGATTACTGTTTTGAAGCAGTATTGTGAGATTTTCTGTCAGTAAAGACCGTGACGTAAAAGAGGAAGTAAGGAAAAGATTATCAGTCGGGAACAGAGCATGCTTAGCCTTGAATTAAATCTGTTGGAAGAGTAGGTTAGTAAGCTGGTTAACTAAATTCAGTTTGTACAAGACCTTAATTAGACCAGTCGTGGCATGTGACGCTGAAACCTGGACCCTCTAGTAGGTCGGCAATGGAGCTGAAAAACGATTAGGAGGATTATAGGCCCAACATTTTAAAATGGATTGTAGAGGCAGAGGAAAAGTAAAGACCTGTATGCAGAATATGAAGATCTTAGCATTACCTCCTTTATTAGGATACAAAGGTGAAGTGGTTGGGTTATGTCCTGATAATCGAAAACCTCAGGACAGTCAAAAAAACTGTACAAGGTTTCTCCCGGAGGATTAAGATCTAGAAGACGGGCTAGGGGTCGGAGCTAGAGACAGTATCCTGAGTGGCCTCACTCAGCTTAGGATAAACATTTCACTTGGTCGCGACTGGTATAGATGGAGAGGCCGGTAGTTGAACAGGCCAAGAGCAGCTACATGCGTCTGTTACACCAATTAATGAAAACGAAGAAGAAGATGGGTGATATTTGTAGTAGGCCTATAATCTTATCATTTATAAAAAAATGAAGATGCCATGCACGGAGTAAAAACACTTTTATTTCATCGTTATTTTTACATATCGCAAAAGGTAAGTTGTTTTTCCTGTAATTAAAAATTACGTAATGCACATAATAAATTAAACATTTTTATAATCAACATATGTGGATTGTATATGAGGGGTATATCGTTTGTTATTTATTATATTATTAAGTAAGTAAAGGAAAAATGAAATTGATAAAACTATTTTCCTTCGAGAACGATTACTAATGACTTTTAATGAATACGCAGAATTTTGGAGTATGACTAATTGGAGTAAGCTTAGCAATACAGTTACACAGTTACCACGTAGTGTCACTTCAGTAGAATGTTCAGCAACTAAAGAAATCTAATATAATAAGAGCCGAACTGGTAGCTATTTCGGCAATAAGCTAGCTATATAGGCCTAGCTATGTTGTTGCGTAACTAGGTAGTTTCTATAACATTAATAATTTGATCTCTTCAGGTTTTGTTGTGCCATTTTTTTGCTGGACAACAAACTGGTAACAAGTTTTATACTTGTAAAACTAGTTTGTTCTGAAAAATTTACCAAAATTATGTGTTAACAAAACGTTTATTAATAGATTTAAAATTCCTAAATGTATGTTACAAATTGATTTCGTACTTATAATGTGATTTTAAAATTATATTAAAATAAACGGCTTGAGCGATTATAAATTTTTATAACAGATTTTATTTTCAGATGCCTGAATGGCTTGTAACGAAGTGCTTCAGCTGTACTTGAATGGAGAATACATGGCACACGCAACCAGTCTGTGCCTCGATTTCACAGCGACAGTCCCGCTTTACGACAAATACAGTTTATTATGAAATGTTTTATCGTTTCATCCACTGAACGAACCATTATGCCCCTATATTACAGCTTTGTAATATAATATCAGACATTCTGACTATGCCGTTCTCTAAATTATATTTATTACAAATCTTACAAATCGTTCTAAGTTTAATGATCTCCTCTGAACATACTAATAAAATAAGTCAAACTGTTTTCATTAGTTCATATTGATTAATCCGTTACCAATATAGTTATTTGGATATATTTTCTACTAGAACGATTAATGCATTCTGTTTCCTTCCCCGCTTTGCACGGTAGTATATATCAGAATTTGTTATATTTACTTGCGTACTGGAATAACAATTTAATTATGTTAAGTATAGTTAGGTACAATAGGTACAATTTGCACACACAGGTAAGCACAACTTGGCTCGTTTTGTGAACCAAATAAGTAATTTTCATACACACGTGAAACAGCTTAATATTAGTGGACACAAAACAGAAACACAGTACTATTACTACTCACACAGAAACTGCTACTCAAATTATTTTTTCTAAAATAAGATATACGTTTTTTTGAGAATATACGATTATGTTTATAATTTTCTTACCTACAGACTCTTATTTATTCATTATCCTATACCGTAAAGTGTTGTGTTCTGGAATCATTCCTTGTATTTTCGTCTCTTAAAGACTACTCTTTTCAATTCTATTTAACTTTTCTCCTTAACTTTTCTTACTTGTATTTTTCTAATATTCTCCCTTTCTGTCTTCTCTTTTTTGATTTAGCTTTTGGCAAACCCTTTTGAAGTCTTTCTTCAGTCGCTCCAAGTGCGTGACCTTGTTGGTGTCTTGTATTGTTTCTGTTGTCGTTAAAATTGAGACTGTGTGTCAAAGTGGTGTTAAATGTTAGTGAGGGACCTCTGATGTTTTGGAAATTTTGAGATGCTCGAGAAATGAAATCAAGCTCTGCTACAAATTTTATTTCCACGTGCAACAGACATGAGTCGCATAAATCCTGGACAGTGTACGCGTACAGTAAGCGTAGTCGTGTAGCAAACGAGAGAGGCTTCTGCTCCTTACAACAGGAACTTACGGGTATCGGCTACAGCACAGCCCTACAGGAAAATCCCGAGGTAACGGGGATCTTTACGTTAATGACAGATGTTATGAGACAAATGCATAGGGACTAGGAACTGGATACACAGATTTCTTGTTCCTTATAAGCGGTGAACAGACCTAACCTGTTCATGTTTCCACGAAGTCTTGGACACCATGCGCGCGCGTGCGCGCGCGCACACACACACACATGGCATACTCACACCCAGATCTATAATTCACGTTAAATTATCTACTATAAACTATCCATAAACTACTGTTCCTTTATAACGTAGTATATACATTTCAAAATTGTTATTAAATGACACAGAAACAGGTAACATGCTTGTATACTTTAAGTTAAAATAATTCCTGTTATACTCTTGATAGTGTTTAATGTATATAATTATTACATTATTAAATTAGGCCACGCGATACTAAAGTAGAACTAGCACCACGTGGTATAACGTACAATGAACACTGCCTACTTACGTAGTATAAAACAACGTGCTTAAACCACCTTTAACTTGCTCAACTGCTTAGGTCAGGCACTCATTTGTACTAAATTACAAAGTTCCTTGTAAGCTAAGTACAGAGCCCCGCTTGCAACTATGTATATTTCATACATTAACATCATATTGCTTATTTTGAGCACGTATACGCCCTACTAGGTCATAAATAATAAAAGGGAGTTGGAACGTTACATTTAACAGAGACTGTCTCTAGGCTGGCTTCCTTTGCACTGGCGCTGTTAACCTCGTACTTTGAACACTTTGTAACGCAGGCTTTGAACAGAACAATAAACCGTCTTGTAAAATACAAGTTAAACATTTTTCAGGGTCTATCGTATCCATTGCAACGAATGATTCACTGCGGTTAGATTTGTTCACTTCCTAGGAATGCCTGTAATACGCACAGAACCGAATGACTCACTATTTAGTATGAATCACTGTGATAATTTATTGATAGTACTCTGCATGAATGCTGACTGGTTGACAGTGGTCAGTGGCAATGGCGATTGTGGGTTTCATACCCCACAGTGGGGGAGCTACCTGAGACGACTTATGATGACGTTATGTATAAATACACGTATTCGTATTGTTTTGTTAAAGACTGATCAGTGTTTAAGATTTAAACGGTGCTTAATGTTGCCCTTTAATTTAGCAAATAAATACAATTTTTAAGGATTTATACGTGCACATAATGATTATACGACTATACGGTACCCTATACATAATGAATACATGTGGTGTTGGTGTTATCAGAGGAGCAGCCAGAATGTCGTTCTAGGGAGAGTTTGGGGGGAGGTTAAGTTTTTGTAAATAAAACTAAAAAAATTAAAAGAACTCTTATTTAAAACACCTGTTTTTATATAAAAATTTTCTAAGTTTCTATTGTCCAAGTTACTACACAACAAATATTGTAAACCGAATTGGATATATTGCGGGATGAATAAACATTAAAGTGACAATACATTTTTATTCCTTCTAAAGATCATTGATTTTTTCTATCAGAACGATTAAATTTGATCATTTAATTCGGCGGGTCTTTAAATCCAAGTCATAATAAATTTCCTACAGATTAATGGACGGTGTCACTCAACATGTTTTGTACCTAACTTGTAGTATGAATGTTCATTGTGCTTATTGAAATTTGTCTAAATTTTATTAGAAGTCACTGGTGTTTGATGCCTGTACCTAATATACTATATTTTTATTGAAGTTCTTTGCTATTTCATGTTCGTTCTAATGCTGTTTCTTACAAACAAAATGGGCGTGTCGTGAGACACATACTAGAAATGAGAACTTCAGTGTCGAGTGGCAAGTGAATTAACGTGATTTACGTGTTGCTCGTATGTATTTGGACTAAGAGAGACTTTGCTATAAAGAATTAAGATTCAAATAAGACTGGACGGATAATTAAATGAGACGAAGGCACAGCAGTGTTTGTATATATTTTTGTATATACTTTTTTGGTAAGAAATCGATATTTACAATGAAATAAATAGAATCATATCAACGTCACATTATTTTCAGATACATACACATACAAACAATATGTAACAAATAATTTTTTCAATGTAGCAATACGATTTTTGCAATATTTAGTTGAAAATTAGAATGCGATACGTGCAGTATAATAATTCAGTTACTTACAAATTATAAAGTAGCTAAATTACCAAATCAAATTTTGAAACATAAAAAAACTTTCAGCAAAATATAATATAAAAATCAGAATCGAACACACGAATCAACTAAAAAACTTACAAAATAAACCAAGTACAAAATTATACTGTTTCGACGTTTTAAACATAATTATTTTAAATACTTCGATTTTTTTTGTAATAGTATTTAAACATTTAGAATAAATCCTTTAAAATATCCTTTAAAATATTATTCCTTGCTTCAAGCACCCATATTTGTGGCAGTAAGGAAATTTTGCGTAGCTATGTGGCGAAAAGAGGTTTGATTGACCTGGCAACACTGCTTTTCCGTTTTATCTATTTCGTACACGTTGAATCAGCTTACTGCCCTAGGAACGCGTGGTGTATGGCAGTGATCCGGGCATCGTGTTATCATAAATCTAGTTCTTACTTCGGTATGTTCTTCAGCGGTCAGATATTCGACCGAAGGTAAAACGATGCTGCTCATTTAACACAAAGATTAACATGAACTTTAGGATTTGAGTTTGACTACGTCTAAGTATTTTCCAACTCCTTCTTACCATTATCGGAAGTTCCACTGTTCTGTAACGAGCGGCTTGTTTAAAGCCAAAAAAGCGTGCCCTAAAATATTAGGTATACTTTTACGTACTACTGAATTCTGATAGTGTTAAAGTGTACTAGTTCTACGTAGAATGTTATTCTGACAGTTAAGTTGTTGCTGTCCAACGTAAGATAAATGTAAAACCTTTTTGAGGTATTCTATTTAAAGGGAAAAGTGTTTTAAATAAAAATGTGCAAACTCTTTCTTTAAACTATCAAATTGTTGGCAACTAAATCATCTAACTAACTATTCAACTCAGTGGTTTCCAAATTAAAAGCGCCGAGGGACACAAACTCAGGATCCTATCGGCGGACCGCATCATAGGAAATAATTTTTTGACAAGTAAAGTAAAAATGTCTTTCACGGTACAATCTTTATAACGTCAGTATAATAATGAAGATATGAGAAAGATATTAAGCACTGTATATTTGCATACACTTTGTAATGGGAAAACTGAACTGCAGCCACAGAAGCGGGAATGTCCACATCGATCTGAGCTGTTGCTAATCTCAGTAGATGAAGCAGAGAATCATCTTTTAGGCGACTTATGTTGTAGTTCTTCATTAATTTAATTATGGAGAACACGCTGTCGCAGATGTAAGCACTTCCAAACAGCGATGTCCTTTCCTGCCCAAAATTTCGCAGACTACAAATCGTTTAGCTAATGAAATCCGAACTCTTCTTTTGCCTGGTCTGCAACAAGGAATCGACTTTTAAATGACACAATTCTAGTTGAAAGCTCTTAAAGGCAACTTTCAATATTAGATACGATGGAGGATACCTTAATAGTATCGAAATAATTATAGCAAGTTTTCAAATTTCATCTTTGAAATATTGAAATACAGATTAACACGGTTCTTACCCGACGCTTTTCTATTCTATTTTAAACAGAAAAGTGAGATTGCTACAAAAAATAAAGAAGGCCTTATTTTCTCTCACTAAGGTTGTGGAATATTTTTTTATGTTTCATGATATAATTTTCTTTTGTGTTCCTCCCTGTCCCAGCTTGAGCTATATGGAGGACAGCTATATCTCTTTTCCGGATACTTTTAATTTTAAAGGTATTAGTTTCTTCGCAGTAGTCAGTTTTATTCAAATTAAATAAAATTAAATATACTTGACCAACAATTTGCATTTTTGTAAATTTACATAGATCGTAACCACGGAAATATTATTAGAATTTTTTAATTAGATTTGGAACCGCCGGCACGAAAATTTGTAGTCTCTTAAAATTCTTCTTTTTTAACACGTCTCTACAAGTCACCGATGAAGAAGAATATTGTAAGTCGTTTTATAAACGAATAAAGATTTTTATAACAAAAAACAAATATTTTGCCTCTTGAAGTAATAAAATAAAATCCCTAATTCTGTCATACTGATTAACTGAGTGAAGACAAATGCATTAGATAATTAAAAGAGTGGAATATTAAATATAATTTTACTTGCTCGTTTAGAAAATTTTGTCAGGCCTGTATTAACGAACTTTAACAATATATGCCTAGGTATTCTAAATTATGTACTACGATAATATTTTTAAGTTACAATTATTACATTGTAATTATCAGACCCAATATATTTAGCAAGTTAACGTCAACATTAATTAATCAGTTCTTAATTAAAAGTAAACTGATAATAATTTGTTTTTGTTTTAGATTCATCCTGGCTGTGACGACTCAAACACCCGGCTGCGTCAACATTCCAACGCCTGGGAGAGGGGCGTTTGAACCCAGGCGCCCCCAGATGGCTCTGTCGGACGTAACACCTTCAGCAGCCGCTAAGACGGGGGACCCTGGGCGCCTTAGAAGGGCTCTCGACGAAGATCCATCCCCGAATCCATCCAGAGCATGTCTGACGTACGGGAGCGGATTTCGTCGGACTTGCCACACTAACATCGCTTCGCTCAATTCTCACGTGGACTTGTGGGAAGTAGCTCCGCGGTCGCGACAAGAACGGTTACGCTCGCTTCCCTCAGGTTGCGTGGGAAGTGGTACTGGACGAGACGGCAAATTCAAACATGAGGCCTTTTAATATCTCGCGTGTGACGACTCGAATACCCGGCTGCGTCAACATTCCGACGCCTGGGAGAGGGTCGTTTGAACCCAGGCGCCCCCAGAGGGCTCTGTTGGACGTAGCACCTTCAGCAGCCGCTAAGACGGGGGACCCTGGGCGCCTTCGAAGGGCTCTCGGGCGGAGATCCATCCCCGAAATCCATCCAGAGCATGTCTGACGTACGGGAGCGGATTTCACCGGACCGGCCACATTATAACATCGCTTCGCCCACTTCCCACGTGGACTTGTGGGAAGTGGCTCCGTGGTCACGACAAGAACGGCTGGCTGCACCCGCTTCCCTCAGGTTACGTGGGAAGTGGTACTGGACGTGACGACAAATTCAAACATCGGGCCTTTTAATATATACACCGGTAAGTTTTGGAATCTTAGTTTGTCCGTTCTTTAATGATAACTCTGTAGTCCGCTTACGCCATAGCCAAGTATACAAGAGATATTTTTGTTCTGTATAAGTTGGTATAAGTTGTATTTTAGGTTAGAAAGGAACGTATATAAATGAGTGTGTTGGCAGTCCCCTTCTTATTCCGCAATAAGGCATTCGAATAAATTAAACAAAACGAAGTGTATAAGTTAAAAGTCGTTGTTTTGTGTTTTAGGCTTTGACAAAACGGCGCCAGAAACAAGGACTTGACTACATTTCACAAGGAACTGAAAAAGAAACCTGAAGAAGACTACCTACTTGTCCTACTTGTGGGGAACGTAAACATCCAGTCCTATTCGTCTACGTTTTTTGTTATTCAGGATTGTAACAAAAAGTAATCAACAAAATTTTCCGTGTATTTGTTTTATTTTATTTGTACTTTTCAGGAGATTAACACTCACTCTCATATTTACACGCGTATATTTGTATAAGTTGTAGCATGACAGATAATCCACATAAATAAATTACTCAATGATCATTAATAAAGCTCTAATATATGGAATATCCAGATGAGAATCATTTAAAAGGCACTATTAATTAATATACTCACAAGAATAGTTAAAATAAAGAAAAAATCTGCAAATAATATATATACTACAAATTTAAAAACCCAGAAAACTAAAAATGTGAATAACAAAATTACCCAGGTAGGATAGAAGCAGGCAATTAAGATACCCCGACAAAGAAACCAGACCAGAAGAAACAAAAGCATACACAGCGGAATGGTACTGAAGAAAGAAGAAAAAAGAACGAAGAAATATAAAATGAAAAAAATACTGAAGAAAGAAGAACGAAGAAATATAAAAAAAAAATACTGAAGAAAGAAGAAAGAAGAAATATAGAATGACCAAAAATACTGAAGAATAAGAAACCTGAGAAGATCCACTAGAAAAAAGGAAGTGAGACGACCCATACCAAATAGAAACCCCATAGGGAGAGAACCCAAAAACCCCAAAAATAAATGAATGTCCAAAGAGAAAGTATAATACCCCAAAAAACCATATCACAATGTAAAACTGACAAAAACCAAAAGTGTCAATAGTATTAAGTAACAGTGCACCCAAAAAAGTTATTGTTTAGTTTGTATGAACAAATCTTCACAGTCCCCCCATGGTTAAATATTTCATGTTGTAAAGCTAGAAAAGGACTAGTAATAATATTAATAAATAACCATGGACAAGTGTAAGTTATTGAATTATAACTGATAAACTTTAAAAAGGTGCATGAGTTGCCGTACAAATGTATAAACTAAGTGTTTTTTGAACAGTATCATATTTGATATGAAGTAATAATATTGCTAATGAAATGCTACTGAATTTATAAGAACATTCCATAGAATGAAATAATGAACAGATAGCTAGTGTTATACTTAGAGATGGGGAATAAATCCTTTAAATTGGGAAATACAGAGCAGACTGTCAATAATTAGTTTTAAGAAAGTGTTAACCATTATATGGAACCAATATGTTATGTTCCTGTTCCATATAATAACTAGACAAATAAGATTTATTAGTAAGAGATATTATTGTTATAAACTGTTATTTTGGTTGTTAATTTAATTTAGGAATGCCCTATCTAAAGGTAGATATCATTCCCCATGTTATAAAATGTTTTTTAATTATGTTACTAGGTGTAATCAATACACATAAAAGGTATTATTCAAGGTACCAGTTTGATATAGATTGGTGTTATATTTTAATTGTACAATCAATAATCACTGTTATACCAGTCAAAGAGCTAATTGTTAATAAAGTATATAAGGATAAAAAGTTAGAGAAGGGTATAAACTAACTACATTAGTAAAAATTTTGCAAATAGCAACACATCAAATCTAGGCCATATAATGAATTTAAACTGCAGAATAATTAATAAATCTAGTCTTATAAGCCAGTTAAACTGACAATATTTATGCAAGATAAACCCAACGTATAGTATACCATGTAAATAAGACTTTCTAAGGATATGGTCAGTAGATAAGTAAAATTATTTATTTATCTAATAAAATTACCAATAAAAATGGGATGGACTAACTGACATTATCAGAGGAGGAGTCATAGACAAATGAATTGTATTTAAAAACAATCATTAATAAACTAAATTGCAAGAAATTAAGTAAGAATAGACAATTATATCAATTTCAGATTTAATAGAATAATAATTATATTAGGGAAAATGGCTATTATTTGCTTAGACTACAGGAAGTATAAATTTAGGCCTACCTTCCAAAAATGTAATAAATATAATTTTCTAATGAAACTTTGTAACACTATATTAATTACTAGCAAAATAAGCAGAATAGAATAATGAAACCGAATATGTATTTCGTATTTCGTACAGTTAACTAATAACGAAATTATTTTCTGAGTATAATGTATTAAAATAAAATGTATCGGAAGCTAAGATAATTTGAAACAATGTATAAGATATATTAAATAGGCTAAGATTTTCAGGAGACGAAGGAAATGATTTCAGTTCATTATTATCCGTTGACGAGTGTACTTAACGTAAATAATTGCCCGAAATAACCTATAATGGCAGCTAACAGTATAAACCGAGTTCGGTGAAAATTTTATAAATCTTATTTTAAATGGTTTGTTAATCGTGAACCGGTGAAGTTAACATATGAACAGTGTAACACCAATAAACTGAACCACATAAGACTAATTAATCGAAATAACACTAATATCACACCATATACAAACTAAAAATCGAGGTTAAACCCGACACACACAGACCCAATGAGATATATCCAATAACAACATTTTACACCAAATGAACTATTCCACCATACACCAGTGACACTCAAATACATCCAGGACTATCATATACAATTGCTGAGACCATTTACACGAAGAAAGGACATCTTTATTTCAACAAATACTTCGTCAAAGTTAGATGCTTCATCGCGCATGCGCCAGTCGGCCATTTTGATTCATTGCTGTTCTCACATCTGCAGTGGAAAAACGACCTTCGGCTGCTATTGGTTTGAATAAAAATCATATATAAACTTTTATTATTTGTAATTATAACGTTGTATTGTTTAATATTAAGGCATTTTATAATTGTAAGTGTTATACTTTCCTGCCCATAACCTTCTCTGGCTATATCTGAAATAACCGTTTAAAGAACCATATTTTTATAATACTAATGTAAACTATTTATATCGACCGGCCCTGAGTGAGTCGATACTACCTTGTAACATCGATTCTAATCGAACAAATTAATTATTTTTATTAATAAACGTTCTGTTTTTGTAATTTGGATTTGATTTTTCTTATAGAAAGGATTAACAGGTAAATTAATCAAGAAACCCAACTAACCGAAAGGCGGTATATACGAAACAACGAACGTTTCAAGAAGAAGAAAAAGAAGAGAGCCGTCTTTCGCCTAGATTTGGAGTTAACCAGATTGTCTTTTAACAAATTTACTGAAAGTGACACTATTACCAAAATAAACATAATACCACTTCATTTCTAATTACAAACAGTAAACACGATTAGTTCCTAAATATTAGGATTAAAATTTACATAAAAAAAATTTTCCAGAAATTTTTTTTGTGAAATAAAAAATAAATTTTTTTTATTTTTTCAAATTGTTACAACAGCAATTCACACAGATCTTAATATTTTGGTTTTATTACAAAATTGGCGCTCACAACAGTGGGGCGTAATATAAAAGGAAGCAGACCCAACAGATCTTCTTAATATTATGTTTTATTACAAAAATTGGCTAGCCCAACAGTGAGGGCTTAACGATGACCAGGAACGTTACAAATTTGCCGTTTCCAAGGTGGAACATTAGCTACATTACTATACATACATAAATTAAATTAATATTTTGTTTTATTACAAAGTATACAAACATATCAATCAATTCAGTGGTGAGAAGCATATTTTTTTAAGGCAGTGAGGGTTGGATCAAGAAGCTAAGAGAAAATCCGACATCAAATCAATAGAAATGCAGAAGTGTCGGAAAATAACAAGAACTAATTCTGCTGAAAGTAAAACGAAGAAATGTTTAGGGAATACTTCGAACCTAACGCGTCTATGACTGCAGGAGCTCGACGCCTTGCTGAGTTGTCGTCCAGACGAAGGATTCCGTTAGGCTATGAAGTGCTTTGTTGAGGGAGTGGCAGGTCACCATTCTAGCTGACGCCTACGGCAGCTGCCCAGTCGCCCGCGCTACTGTGGCTCTAACCTCCTGCTGACGAATCCTTAAGAAATCCGGGGAGATACACCCCGGACGTGGTGTCAGGCTGGCAAACAATACCAACAAAGAACATATACACGCTCAATAGTAACTTCTTCCTTCTGCTGCAATAACACGACCGCGCTGTATAGGTCCGCCAGCCTTTCCTGAACAGTCATCTGCGTCGACCCAATGCATGAATTACCCCCACTTTCAAGTATAGCTAAGTTATCTAGAGAGGGGAGGCAACGCTATAACGTTCTCTGTCTCACTTCCATATTATTTCCCTCTCTGTCACACACATGCTTCCGTTGTTCTCGCCAGTCTTACTGCAGCCGATGTTCACGCTACGTAACACTGGACAAAACTGTTCTGCACATGTGCGAAGTGAACGAAAATTTTGTTAGTCTCGCAACGAGATCTACTGCGCATCGAGACCCGAGTGTTCAATTTTCATCGTCCTGCCTCTACACTTAGCTGGCTTTCAACGGGCTGCGATTCCGGCAACTCGCATGCTCCAGGACGCTAAGACGCCTATAAAGCTTCTGTCTCTTTCTTATAGGGTATAAACATTAAATATTACGTCTGCCACTTTGTTTCTTTCAAACGTTAAGTAGACGTTAGGGCGATGATTCAAAACAAACTAAGTAGTGGACGTACTATCTCCTCACTCTATCTCTCGGTGCAGACACTTTTATTACCTGTGTTTGCGACAACAGTTTTCAAGCTGGGTCTTGAGACGGTACGAGAAGGTGTGAGATGTACTACTGGATGCAGGTACCGAGGACAAGCCCGTCGATCCTGACAGTGGGTCGTTCCTGACAGTCGTCCAGTTGTCTGCTACTGTCTGTATATTATTGTATCGGCATTGAAAGAGTACGATTTATATAGTGCAGACATTTTCGGAGAACTTGAGCGATATTTTAAATATGTTATTATCGCTTGCTCTTTTGTCGATTTCATCAACGGCAATTCTGCGGTTTCTTCTGCGATTTGTACTACTGAGTTATGGTAAGATGCAAGCAGCTGAAAAGTTTCCTTTGAAGAGTACAGAACTCATCAGATAAGGTCCCCGGGTATCCTTCAAAAGACTAAGCATTGATGCGTGATCAAGTACGCACCACCCATGTGGTGTACGTCTGTCTGTTAGTGTCTTAGACTTGAGACTGATCCTCATGTAGTTACCTCATTGCCTGCCATATCTAAAATATTAATTTCTGTTTCGCTTAGCCTACTGCTTAATGTTAACATTGTATTGAGTTACACGGCTTAAGAGCGTACATATTTTCTCTTAGTCTGCGTAACATTCAAATTAGTTTTCGCACGATTGACACGTTTCATTGTGTACAATTACTATGAGTTATAGTTAAATGGTGGTTATCTGCTCAGTCTTCACAGCGCTAGATTCCACTTACCTTACAAAACCTATTGTAAATATAATTATACCATTACCGACTCGGAACACAAAGTTTTTTATTGGTAAAAACGTAAAAGTTTTACCTTATAGCCTGAACCAGTTTTTGCTTGTTCAAACAGAACAACGCACCAGAAGAACTTATCACAGAAATAACAGCTCTGAACACAATCACAAAACAAAAAAGTAAAATTTATTAAGTAAATATTACTTATTAAAGTAAGTAGAGTAATTATGAAACTTGATTCCCAAGGTAAGGTCGGCGGGAGCCGCTAGTTCGAAATCGCATATCTAACTAACTAAAACAAATAGGTAGCGAAAGGCGGCTTTAATCTTGGAACGATGGATTACACAATCAATACAGTTGGGTTCACCATAAATTATAAATCTAAGTAATTATCTTGTCAAGTGTTGACTGTCAACCAATAATGTTCATATTGGTTAAGCATTTAAGGACAGAAACCACCATTGGCCTTTCAAGGTGTGAAGCAAGCAGTAATATTTTGTCTAATAGCGCAAAACCAATTACTTCATTTCAAAACTGTAGACGAAAACGTTTTCATAACTGTCTATATGAATAGTGGTTAAATAAAATGTAAAATGTATGAATAGATTTAATCGTTTTCCCCTTAACTGAGGAAATTTAAGAAAGTACGAGCAACGTCTAAACATACTACAGAGAAAATATTAAATTTTAAAATATGGAAAAAAGTAGACGGTTAAACATAAGACATTTGAAGGAGAGTGCTGCAAGATTGTACATTCTTATGTAAATGTGGTATGACAATAAGGTATATTTTTTTAAAAAAAGAACTCAATATTTTATAGCACTTTAGTATTAATATTGAATAAGGAAGTCGTGCTGGACGTGACAATAGTCAGTAAACAACGCCGACATCGATTTCAGTATTTCAGTATTCTGTTGGAGATTACATAATTTCCAGCACAATCGTAAATTTTAAAATCGTCTTCATAGTTTAATACATATATTGTGCATGTATTTGTTGTAGACAGCGTGCGACGTTGTTCTTAATTCGTAGGGTATAGGTTAAACAATACTAAAATATCACCCTGCGGAAATGTTTATTAATACAACTCCACAACGTTTCGTGTTACTATTACTATACATGTAATGAACAGACATTATTATATCGTAAATACTATTTTTGAAAATCGTTTAACTGTGTATAACGTGCAAGTCGTTTTGTACCGAACTGTCACATATTTAAACTTAATTTCATTAATAAAAATGTTTATAAGATTGAGTTTTGAATTTTATCTTTTGTGTCCAGTAATTTAGTTTTCATTTTCATGTTTTTAATATTATAAAAAGGGACATTTGGTACTGAACGGATGACACAATATTTGTAGATTTGAAGTCTACAATTCGATTTACATTACAATAACATTTGTGTGTTATTTCTTTCTGTTGCCGTATTTTTTATTCATCCAAATACTAATTAGTCTCATTGGAATACTAAATAGTCTATAATTATTAACGACTGAAATTAGACTCCAATTTGTATATTTACATGAATTAATTCATGTATATAACATATATTAACATCTTCGCCAGTTAACCAGCACGGTAGTGGAAAAGATTGTCGGTGTCAGTTAGCGAATCGTTTGCACACTGAAGATAGTCTCCAGAGGAGAGGCCGAAACGTCTGTTAGTAACAGCAGGAGTGGACCACGGCGCACTAGCACGGAGATTAGTCAGTCTGTTAGTAACAGCAGGAGTGGACCACGGCGCACAAGCGCGGAGATTAGTCAGACTGTTAGTAAACGCAGGAGTGGACCACGGCGCACTAGCCCGGAGGCTAGTCAGTCTGTTAGTAACAGCAGGAGTGGACCACGGCGCACAAGCCCGGAGATTAGTCAGTCTGTTAGTAAACGCAGGAGTGGACCACGGCGCACTAGCACGGAGGCTAGTCAGTCTGTTAGTAAACGCAGGAGTGGACCATGGCGCACTAGCACGGAGACTAGTCAGTCTGTTAGTAACAGCAGGAGTGGACCACGGCGCACAAGCCCGGAGATTAGTCAGTCTGTTAGTAACAGCAGGAGTGGACCCCGGCGCACTAGCACGGAGATTAGTCAGTCTGTTAGTAACAGCAGGAGTGGACCACGGCGCACTAGCCCGGAGACTAGTCAGTCTGTTAGTAAACGCAGGAGTGGACCACGGCGCACTAGCCCGGAGATTTGTCAGTCTGTTAGCAAACGCAGGAGTGGACCACGGCGCACTAGCCCGGAGACTAGTCAGTCTGTTAGTAACAGCAGGAGTGGACCACGGCGCACAAGCCCGGAGATTAGTCAGTCTGTTAGTAAACGCAGGAGTGGACCACGGCGCACTAGCCCGGAGACTAGTCAGTCTGTTAGTAACAGCAGGAGTGGACCACGGCGCACAAGCCCGGAGATTAGTCAGTCTGTCAGTAACAGCAGGTGTGGACCACGGCGCACTAGCCCGGAGATTAGTCAGTCTGTCAGTAACAGCAGGAGTGGACAACGGCCCAACAGCCTGGAGATAGTCAGTCTGTCAGTAACAGCAGGAGTGAACCACGGCCCAACAGCCCGGAGATTAGTCAGTATGTTAGTAACAGCAGGAGTGGACCACGGCCCACTAGCCCGGAGATTAGTCAGTCTGTTAGTAACAGCAGGAGTGGACCACGGCGAACTAGCCCGGAGATTAGTCAGTCTGTCAGTAACAGCAGGAGTGGACAACGGCCCAACAGCCCGGAGATTAGTCAGTCTGTCAGTAACAGCAAGAGTGGACCACGGCCCAACAGCCTGGAGATTAGTCAGTCTGTTAGTAACAGCAGGAGTGGACCACGGCCTAACAGCCTGGAGATTAGTCAATCTGTCAGTAACAGCAGGAGTGGACCACGGCCCAACAGCCTGGAGATTAGTCAGTCTGTCAGTAACAGCAGGAGTGGACCACGGCCCAACAGCCTGGAGATTAGTCAGTCTGTCAGTAACAGCAGGAGTGGACCACGGCGCACTAGCCCGGAGATTAGTCAGTCTTTTAGTAAACGCAGGAGTGGACCACGGCCCACTAGCCCGGAGATTAGTCAGTCTGTTAGTAACAGCAGGAGTGGACCACGGCGCACTAGCCCGGTGATTAGTCAGTCTGTCAGTAACAGCAGGAGTGGACCACGGCCCAACAGCCTGGAGATTAGTCAGTTTCTAACTTTCACAGTTGACGCCGGCCATGAAATCCTTAAGTACAGAATGTCAACCATTTCAGTTTGTACGTCCATAAATTATGACTTAACAAGAGAGTTCTTTGAATGCAGCTGGAGATTGCTTATCCAGAATAGTGTCCTTGAAATAGCGACGCACTGACCAGTCAGAAAGATGAATATAATTCCGAAAGCAGTTTGAATTTGGATGAAGAACTTCCGTATCATAAGAAAGAGTATAAAATATAATGTAATAAAAAAAATTAAGAACACAAGATGGTAATAGAGAAATATAAACGTAATTGAAAAAGGTAAAATATAAACGTCGTTAATGCTTGGGAAAGGAGCATTGTGTAAAAAGGAAGTGTCAGTGCAAACAAATTTAACACAGGCAGTGATCACAATGAAGCTTTTAATACAGACGTCATGTGTCGAGGGAATTCTGGTCTGTGACATTACTATCTAGGACGTAGTGCAGCAAAATCACTTTTGATGAAAACGTTTAACAAGCAACTCTTGATTTCTTGCTCATTAACATCAAACTGAACGCATTGAACTCCATCGTACGGACCACATTTCTCGAAATAAATAAATTATATTTATTTTATTTTATATGATAACAAAATTTATGGTTTATTCTGAAGATGAGAGTAATGTGCAATAAAACTGTCCAAATATTGTAAAAAATAAATAAATAGATAAATAAAATATATACGATTCTTGTTCAAAAATATATATATATATATTAAATATTATTATATTAATAAATTATATTATTTCTTATTACTATTTAAATAACAAGAATAGTGCGAGCAACAGAACACGTCGATTCAACTGGGTGCTAAAATCAACGACTTGCTCGGACTGCGAATTATATCTCAGAACTGAAATCGACCCCATTTATGACTGCTGTCACACATACTTGCTACATTGGTTAATAGATCATCCGATAAACTTCCTTCGGAAGATTGTTTTCATAACGGCTACTCTGTTCGTTGAATACGTGATGCACTTTAGGACGTGTGCCAAGTAGATAAATTGAATTTATTCATAGACTTAAATGTCGACAACTTGTTTACGTATTCGTGCGGCAAATAGCCGATGCGAAGCGAGAAATTACATTTTGACTGTAAACACTTTAACACTTTTAACACAGTGTGGATGTTATTATTTAATAAGAGAATCTTTTAGTTTTTTCCAGCAAATGGAAATAAATTCTCAACTGAGATTAAAAAGCGTATGCGAGTAAAGAAATAGAACAGACGATAGGCGCAGCTATTAGGAATAGAGTAAAGTAAGAGTAAAACGGTAATAAAAAGTAGAAATTGCGACAAAACGGAAATAAAAGACGACTTTCTATAAAAGTCCTCTTATCAAGTTAATGAGTTGAAGTATAAATGAGCTGTTGTGAAATGATAAGGTATTTGCAATCCAATTACAGACTGTACAATGCAAAGCTGAATATTGTAACTATAAAACTAGCTATAAAACGTATTATTGATTTTGCTAATTTTTACAGTAAATAAATTTTTATTTGTTTGTTATGGCTCTGAAAAACCTTTCGTTTATTTAGGAGACTGAGATTTGTATTAAAAAACAATAACGGGCGGAGTCAGCTACCATTAATGTGAGGTAAATATTTACAGTAATTAAACAACAATGTTTCACAATACGATGAAAAACGTAAAGAATAGTTCTTCACAAACAGTTGGAGATTGAGGTAAATAAACAGTTTATAATAAAACTGATAATTTAATTGTATACGACAAGACGACGTAATTCTACACCAAGCGTTATGTTCACCTCAAAAACGAAAGGTATCAAAAAAACAGCTATAGCTTATTACATAGTATTTATTCTAACAGTCATGCTTAACATTCTCCATTTGTATTGTAAAAGGTTATTATTTAAATTTAATAGATCAAGTGTCTTTATATTATTCAGGATTTTTTTTGTGTAATCATGAAGCTGAATGGCTATTATAATTTTAGTTTCCAAGACGTTTTAAGGCAGTAAGTAAGCTTTTTCCTATGTATCCAGTTTTGTTAGTTTTATTAGCAGCCATCTTTGTCACTACTAATTGCCACACTGCTAAACACTTCGTTCTTGACGAGGCCTTTCGGTGTCTCCACCAACTTCAGATCTTAAACGACCTAAATATATAGCCTATGTAAAAAGGATATTAAAAAAACACTATTGTTGATTAGATAAATACTAAAAATAAATTAAGCATTATTTACTTATTGTGCCAAGTAAATATACTTATTACTTAATATTCGCACAAATAAACTAAACATATGCTACATTATTTAGACTACTGTAAAAATAGACTCCTCTTCAACCACTGTTTGAATTCTATTAAAACTAAGCTGTTGTTTTAATAATTGGCTTTAAAAGTAATCATGAGACTTTGTGGCCTAAGTTGAAGAGGACATTTACTACTCTATACCACCTTACATTGGTCCAAAATTGATGAAAGTGATTATATGTGTTCTATTTTTTTTTAACACGATTCTGAGTCACTAATCACCACAATGTAGTTTAATTTGTATACTGTTTGCGGTATCAGCGGGGTTTTCCTGTGTTTGAACAGCTGCACCCAGTAACACTGCTACTGGGATCCGCTGTTGCCGTCTGGTATTGACTATGGCCACTCTGCTTTCCGTTTGCATTAAGGAAAAGAACCATTCACTGTAATGTAGGACTACTTTGTGTGGTGTGGCATCAGCCACAATACAGAAACATCAGTCAAAAGTGTGTAACAGCCACAATATAGAAACAGTGGAAAGATTCTCGTCGATTAAAAGAATATTATAAACAAAACAAACACGATTTACTTACTACGTGAAGTAAATACACTGGGTAGATAAAATATGCCTCGGGTGTCGTTGTTAATTTACTGTTTTTTATATTGTTTTCCAGTAGCTCGTTGGCATCTGTCGTTATTGTTAAACGTTAGAGTCCATAAGTTGAGACTTGGCAGAAGTTACCTCACAACTAACATGACAATCCTACGCTACTCACAGTCTCTACAACTTTAATAACTCTTCACTTTGTAACCCTATAACTACAGTCTTATAATAATCGTGGCAACAACATCATCATCACAATCGTCGTCAATACGAGATTATAGTCATCGTCACCCACATTATAATCGTCACGTGTTAACCCACGGACGCAGTGGCGGCTGGTGGTTCCAAATTTTGGTGGTTGCAGTAGTTGGTTGAGTGGATGGGAGAGGGATTATAAGACGTTAAACTATCATAATGACAGTTATACAAAATTATTACTATAATTTTATAACCTCAAACAACAGATAACGTTTACCTTGAACCAACGTAAACACTAAACCTAAGACAACTTATAAATCTAGAAGGCTGTGCTGATTTGATAAGACATCTAAGGATTCGCTACAACGCTACTACGCTACTACAGAAACTTTGCAACCGCCTAGCTAACACAGGGAACATAGGGTAATTGTAAAGAGTAACGCACGTTCTCCCATATGTTTGTGTAGTAAGCTCTGCCATTTACTGTTCAAGTTGCAAGCGGCCTACAACCACCAGCCTGCGCGCCACATTTGAATTGTACGGGAACATTGCCGAGTAGAATCTAATACGCTCTCCGTTGAAATTTATGACGCTTTTAGCTGCTAAATGTTATCGTATACTATTTTATAGTTTAGTTATTCTATATTGGTGGTTGTGCAACACCAGCCGCCACTGCACGGATGTCTCCTAGTTACTGTTTCTTTCCACAGGGAAGCTAGTCCAGTTTACTGTCCTGCATACGTAACCAAAATATTTGTGTGGGTGTGTGTCTACGTATGCGCGCGCGCCTGTACAGCCACACACACACACACACACACACACACACACACACACACACACACATGTTATATATATAAAATAATATTTCCTTAACGAAAACCGGAAACGTATTGCACGACACTAATAGAAACAGTTACAATACACAAATTACTTTAATTGCTAGAGCAGGGCACGCGTACATCACAGTGTGCCTGGAGGGAATCACAGTGCTTTGACAGTTGAGAGATGTTCCAGATTGCGAACAAGCCAAGGACATTACCTGTTTGTGATTCATTCTAATGTACATAATATTAACGTACTGTGTTAAGTAAAGTCAATAAAAACCTACTTCAAAAGCACAATTTAATCAACTGGAAGTTTGAAAGGACCATTTTTACACCAGCCAGAACTGCGTGCTCTGTTGTCAGTGCTCACTTCGATTATTTTCATATTGCTGACTGTTGTTTATAACAAACTGTCCCATAACTTAAATTTTTTTTTTTTTTATCAAGCCTTTAACGTGGAGATGTCGCCCACAAAAAAATTTAGTCTGTAACGTCTTTGTCCCTGACAACCGCAGAGTATGCTTTCTAGTAGTGTTCTGTTCTGCTTTTGCAATAAAGTAGTTTGCGAATTCTGACTGTTCCTTTAAGTATCGTGCAAACCATTTACGGTTTTCGTAAATGTAATATGATTTATAAGAAGGAAGATGTGGGAAGTGCTCTCTCTACGTTTTACGTTTGCATATTGCCGGCTTTGTAACAGCTTACACTTGTAAGCTGAACAATACATTTTCAGACATTAACATAGCCACTTACCAGTCAGAACACTGGATATCTGGGAGGCAATCGCGAACTCTAAAATAATTTATAACTTAGATTGTTCGCAATCTGAACAAACTTTGGCATGTACTGTTTTAGACTGAGCTCCAAGCCCCTGAGAGGAATGCGGGCAGAGAGAGAGAGAGAGAGAGAGAGAGAGCGTAGACACGCGGACGTTCAGTTGTGTTAAACAATCAGCTATTACTGAGAAATACCGATTCACATTACATTATCAAAACTGACTCAACGCTCACTTTCCTCTCATTGAGCATTAAACCCAGAAAACTGTGACGCTATGTGTTGTACAATAATTGGCACTGTAAAATAATATTAGTATTAAAATCTAATTTTAGTTTCACTTAGCTTAACACTTTTAAATGTAATAGATGTCTTACATTTTAAAGAGGGAGCTAACTCCTCATCTGTTTCCTCTTCACTGTCAGCATTTCCACTGCGATCAGAGTCACTATTACTGCTGTCTGTATTGTCACCAATATCACTGCTGATATTATGATCATCCGAATCTGATGTGATAATAATCTTGTCAATAACGTCTGACACTATCCCATCACTTTCCCAATAGTACTCCTCCTTCCTAGTAGTACACGTTCCTAGTAGTACATTCCCAAATTCCTTGCATTATTCTACCCAGTCACTTTCAGTTACCGACATTAATTATTGCTCAGTTATTTCAGTCAATTCCGTAAAATTAAGACTTCCATGTCTGTTGCAATTTCGCATGTAGTTTTTAACTTCTGGCCAGGCAAGTTCAATAGGATTGAAGTCGCACATATAGGGAAGAAGCCGTACAACAGTGTGACCCTTGCTTGATTCAAATTGATCAATCTTGTAATACTTTTCTCTGAGCCGATAGAGTTCTGTAGTATAATTTGAAAAACATGTGCCTTTCTCATACCTTCATCACAATTAATACCCTTATTTCTCAAAACATCAAGTTTCGTAGAATACTTTGTCGGATCTTTTCAGCTAAAACAGAATGATACGGCGCATTGTCCATAACTATTACTGATCCCAGCGGAATATTTGGCAACAACGTATTCTCAACCCATTAGAATATATTTAAAATTTTCATAGTTTATCTGCCCATGATAGTCACCACTAGTACTTCCAAGTTTGTACACGAGTTTAGCACCTGGAACAAAGTCATTTTTACTTCCTGCATGTAAATTCACTAATCTGTTTTCCGCACTGTAATTTTGTAACACACCAGAAACCTCATCTGACTGCCAATATTTATCTACAGTTATATTACTGTCAACCCATGTTTCATCTAAAAAAAAATATGTTTCTCCCAGATTCCCGAAAACTTTTAATTTTTACATGGTACTTTTAACGCATCACTACAATTTCTGGTTTTTTAATTAACACTTTTCTTTTACTTCTACATTTCTCCCACTTGAATCCCACACTTTTAAGCACTCACGTTAATGATTTAGCGCCCCATGGAAAATGAATTTTTTCTTTCACTATAGGTGGGAGTTTCTTAACAGTAGGCACAAAGTTTTGATTTTTATAAAAATCTTGAACAATATTTCTTACTACACACTTATCAAATCATCAAGAAAAAGTTTCCTTGTCTTACATGTTTTACGTTTTTTCTCAGGTGTGGAGAGTTTTCCTTCTGGACTGCATTTTCTTTGCTTTTAAGTATTTAACGAAGTTTTCGGATTTATAACAGTCATACATAGCTTCTTTTGTTGCTGATTAAGTGGGTATGTCAGTGAGTTTTGGTGTTTCTCTTCATCACATTTTTCAATTATATTACTAATTATTTCGCGACCTTCACTATGAGCAACGAAACTTCTTTATCTTTCTTTCGAAGATCCTTGAAGAGAGAGATTGTGAATAGACAGGTACAAATAAGCAAATAACAGGATAATTAACTCACTAACTGAAAGTAACTAAAAGTACACTAATCCTAAACGATAGTTCATAAATTCGTATTTTTAATGTTACTGTAATACAACTACTGAAAAGTACTAAGTTGTAAACACAATGCCAATAATACGTTGTCTTTGAACGCACTTACTACCGCAAAGGTAAAAAGCGGACTGCAATAATATTACAAACTGTGTAGTCTGTGAACAGGGCCAGACAAACAAACGATACCAACACACTCACTCACTCATACTTTATCCCCTCCATCAGAGACACGGAGTTCAGTCTCATGCTGAACTTAATCTGGACTGTGTCAGTCAAGAAACAACCTAATATGGACCTACTACATACGAGTATATAGTGCTACGCTAGAAAATAAATAGTACTGCATCTCTGAGTGCTTGCGTGATTCTTTTCACGCCGCGGCGCGTGAGTCTGTTCCAGACGTTTACAGATCATTCTACGCGGCAGAAATACATAACGCCGTTTCCAGACGTTACCGGCATCAAGGCCCGCTAGCTCACTACATTGCAAGGCGGCGGAGGTATAAATACTAGATTTCGAAGCGGCCCAGTTCAGTTACCGTTGGCGATTTTATCAGTGCGGTTTGCAGTGACTGCTGCGGTTTATTGAGAAGTGATTATTGTGTTAATTAGTGCAAAACTGTGATAAGGTGACATTTTTTGTTGGACAAATTTAACTTGAATTTAAATAAATTTAAATCGGCGTGACCTTCATAACAACACACACACGCACGCACACGCGCGCGCGCAGTATGTGTCACAAACAGAAAACACCGAGACTGATCAGAGGAGAATGGAATGGGCAAGAAAACGAGGGAAGACGTAAGCAACAATAAAATTACAAGAGTCCAAAACACTTTGAAAGACACGAAAAACATATTTTACGTTGTTCTTTGCTAGAAATACAAAAACAAAATCAGATTTAAAACACACAATAGTTGAGATTGCGTACATAATCGATACAGTAAAAATGTTTACTGTACTGTATTAAACAGTAAGAGGAGGGCCTTTTTTAAAGTTAGACTCGTTATTGCATAAACTAATAACAACTAATTGTAGTCCAAAATCGTTGCTTTAACAATAAAAGCATAGAGTAACCTAATCTCCGCTTTACCTTACATCGGGTGACGAGGCTGACCATTCCGCCGTTGAAGAACTCCGCCGACTCTTTCTTGAAACAGTCGTTGACAGTTTGGTAGACGTTGCTGTAGGTCTGCAGGCGACTTCTACCCAGAAATTCCTTTAATTTCAGGAGAATATAAGAGTCAGATGTCAGGTTTGCACTGTGTGAAGGATACCATCCTCCTAGCTAACATTTGTAGCAGCAACGTGAGAACGCGCGCCAATGTGGAGTAGTCAGCAGGCGGCACCGACTGTTCTGTTTATTACCTTTTTTAAGGTTCATAGAAAATTTCAGCATTGATTGTTTTCCCTAGAGGCAGATCATAAATCAGAAGATTGACACTCGAAACGCGTCATTTATAGAAATTTAAAAAAGTAGACCAAGTGTGATGGTAGACGATAAGAAATGAATTTAGTTTACGGGTTAACTGATGACGACAATGTATTTTTTCTCTGTGTCGATTGGAAGCTTGGTTGAGTCTTGTGGTGAGGTCAACTGATCAAAGCTACCACTGGAGAGTGACTGGTATACACATGCATGCATGTATATACTCCGTAACGTCTGGGCTTCACTGAATATATTACGGCATGTATTCTGAGACATTCTTGAGCAAAACTACCGTTCCATACAAACGTATCAGACTATGAAACGAAGTGTATTAACTTGACAATACATTTTTAACAGTGGCTTAGAGATGCGTAGTGGACAAACACTTCGTTACGAAGCTAACAAAATTCATTCATTCATTTCGCACATGCGCACGACAGTCTTGTGCAGTGTTTCGTAGTGAGAACAACCACTTCAACAAGACTGGCGAGAACGTTAGAAGCTTAAAGTATCATTGTGAAGCGACATTGTGTGACAGGGACAGACAATGTACGAGTGAAACAGCAAACTGTAATCGCGTTGTCTTCTCTCTCTCCTCTCTAGATACCTTATGCAATACTTGTAAGTGGGGATAATTCTTTAGCTGGTTCGAAGAACAACAGTAACAAACTACACTGATCGAATGGTCGCTCGGTACAACATTTTATCAACACTTGAATTTAATAAATGAACAGTTGGTATAGTTCTACAGTTAATTTTTTTTTCCTGACAATTGTTTCACCAGTTACGGCAGCTTCAGAGGAGTTCATACAGTTCAAATCCAACCTCTGAAGCTGCCGTAACTGGTGAAACAATTGTCAGGAAAATGAAAAGTATCTGCAGAATTATACCAACTGTTCATTTATTAAATTCAAGTGTTAACAGTAATAAACGAGAATGCAACAAGCTGTAGGCTGTGGTGAAGATCTAAAGGAACTCTCTCTCTCTCTCTCTCTCTCTCTCACACACACACACACACACACACACACACACATTTAACAATGACAATATAGGGTATCACTTAGCTATACGCACCACTCGCACATGAAAAACGTTGTGAATCATCCTTCTTCTCCACACGACTGCGTTACATCTTTGCTTTGTTACGAGTACAGAAAACAGTCCAGACATATCAGATATAAAAATAGACAATAGTTAAAGTCACGTGGATAGTTACTACGTGTTATAAAAATGTTATGTAATGACCACAGAACGGAAATTCGTTGGACGACCAATTTTTGACCTCTTAACATGGAATATATGGAGTTTCGTATATTCGGTCTGTGTGACGTACATATATGTATATGTATCACATCTATGTGTGGATGTAATATGTACGTGTATATATTTATGTATGTATAAACAAAAACTAAAAAATTATATATTACGTATTAAACATACAATGCAGATTAAATTAATTATTCAGTACCTGTTCAAGTTTTGTCCTACAAAATGATTAAACGATAAAATAAATTAATTTATAAAATAAGTACTCTTCAATTATAAATCGATTTTGTCGTTAGCTTTACGGAACAATTAAAATTATGAAGTAGTAAAAGTTATTCTGCTCGTACCGTGCGAAAGTGTTTTCATTTTTATGTAAACCTGGTTAAAAACACAACGCAAAGCAGTTAAAAGGCAATCAAGGAACACAAGTGGTAAATTGTTTATAAAATGTGTATAAAAATAGAGCATCTCGGTCGGTACTTGAGCGAGTCACGCGAAAATAAGGGTTGAATTTATGACGTTTGAATAAGTGAAGCGCAGAGAGCGAACGGCGGGACTGAATCGAGTGTCATCACAGGGGGTGGCGTGACCCGATAAATTGGAGTAAAGGTCAGACTTGCTGTGCCCTCGATCATTGTCTCCGGCTGACTCCGTACACATTAAAACGTGGTCACGGAATCACATTGATTGCAATCGACATACACACACAGTCGAATTCGTACTGCCTCGCAGCGGAACGACCAATTAGGTTGCGTCTATAATTTAACCTGTATAGATAGCTGAGCGTTCGTACGCTAAATTCCTGAGCGAACGGTCTCCTGTTCAGGTGTCACTCTTACAAATTCTCACAATTCGAGCATATTATTTGCCACCCTACATACCTATTTGCATATGGTATTGCAGAGAGAAATTAAATAAATGTAACACTACAAAAAAAAATGTTAGATGCTCTTTCACTTCAATATTTCATCTTCACGAGGCGATCGGATGTGAACAAGTATTTAAGTTACAACTAAAAAAAATCTTGTTTGTCAAAATGACTTTGAAATGGAATCAAAATTAACAATTTTTCTTAAGCATTATAAGAGGTCGCTAACAGCAATATTATTGAATAAAATATTTATAGGCAAATCAAAAGTAAACGGCTGATCAAGTAGGCAGTTTAAAGTAATAGGCAGATCAAGACAACGGCTAGTTGAGGTATACAAGGAGCTGAATCAAAAATCTGTTGAAATGGGACTCAATGTAAATATCAGCAAAACTAAAGACATGCTGATTTCTGCATCAGAAAGAAGAAGAAATCTGTATAATTTATGCATAATTTATATATATAATTTATTCATTTGATGCAGTTAATAAGTTCAGACACCTGGGCAACATGATAGACAATGAAGAGTTCATAAACACGACAATACGTGACAGGATACATTTTTCCTGTCTACATTTTTCTTTCCGCGTCTTCATTTTTCGTGAGACGTTATTTTCGTCTCAGAACCAGCTATTTTTTCGTTGATTTTTCTAGAAGATGCAAAGTAAACTCAGAGTACAAGGGACATTGCAAAAATAATGGCCGATCGGTTAAAAAAAAGGAAAAAGTTAAAACCTTATTATTAATGGTTTCTAATAAAAAAAAACTTGCATTACTTTTCTACGTAGTCACCGTTTCGTTCCAAACACTTTTGACATCGTGTAGCAAACTTTTTAAACCCTTCTGTATAAAATTCCACTGCCTCTGATTCCACCAGGTTTGCACTGAGGTACAAACACTTCAGTTTCCTCGAATCGTTGAGACGCAAATTAGTTCTTGAGGTATAGGAAGAGATGGTAGTCAGTGGGCTCGAGGTCAGGACTATAAGGCTATAAGGCGATTGATGAAAAATCTCCCATCGGAATTTTCGAATTGTTTCGATTATGCGGGCAGCCGTGTGCGGACGTGTGTTATCGTGAAGAAGAACAATTCCTGATCTCAGCATTCCCCGTTATTGGTTTTGAATGGCACGGAGCAGTTTAGAAGCTATTTTACAGTAGATTTGCGAAGTGATGGTTTTTCCAGGCTTCGTGAAATCGACCAAAGGGTCGAACTTGTTTGAAGGGTGAACTGGAATTACTCCACTGCGTGGCTTGTTGTTTCGGCTCGTCATTGACGTAGAAATCTACGTTACGTCATCATTAACGATATGGGAAACAATTTTGTCTCCCTCTCTGTGAAAGGGGTCCAAAAAAGCACGTGCAGCTTTCAGTCTCTCGTCTTTGTGAGCACTTGCCAACATTTTCGGCACCCATCGTAGGCCTACACACAGTTTAAGATAGCCTAGAGGGTCAGTCACAATTCTGAACAATGTTGTCTTTGAAAGTGTGAAGACTATAACGGAGTTTACTCTTCATAAGAGATATTTTGGTAGGTGTGTACATTGTATGCAATTCTTTACCCTTGTTTGTGTGGCAAGAGGAGGGAGAGGACTATGATGGTTTAAAAATTGTTCGGATTACGAAAGGTATTTACGACATTGAATATATGGACTCAATAATCTTGATTGAATATAGAATGGTTACACATAATGTTAACAATCAGTTGGTGGGCGAGGTCGATGTACCTTCTACACACTGCTTACTGGCTCAAGTTCAAGTTCAATCGATTGAGATCTGGATGGAAACAATGTTTTCAATAACTGTTTCTCGTTTCAGCCATTATTTGTGTTAACCTAGAAAGCATCAGTGAATATACACATTTTTGTTGTATTAGAAACCTGTCTTAAGTCGACGTACGCTTTAAAAATATTGATTTGCTGTACTCACAAAAATTAAAATAATCAATTTTTAAAATTCTATTACCGTAAATATCCTAATATTTAGGATTTTATCGTACTATTTGAATCCGTTGTAGTATTAGTAATATCTCTTACACATAACAGAGTTACTTTTGTTGTGCGTGTTCTGACTGAAGACGACAGCAGATTTCAGTTATATATTTTTGGATTTCTATAGAAAAGATGATGGTAGACGTCCATGGTTTTTATTCTTACACAAAGAATAAAAAACGTTGTTTCCCTGATTATTCTCCACATTTAAGAAATTCTTTTGATTTACACGAACTGCTTGTGCCGATGGTTTACTACAAATTACTAAAACTTTTTTTGACATAAGTCTTTATACCAGTCTTTGTAACTCGTACTTCAAATGAGAATTTTCTTTTTCTTTTATGAACGTATTGTCTTATTACATTTTTATAGTCCCTATCATATCAATTTCTAAACATAGGCAATCTTAATTTAACTTAATCGTAATCTCATGCGGTATAGATCTAATTTATTGAGCTGTAGATGTTGTCCAAATATTTTACTGGAGAACTGCCTTTACTTATAGGCTACATATTGTTTTGTTTAATCGTCTTTAGGTGTTTTGTTTTTTCTCCAGTGAGCGCCGTCTTTATCACTATTCCGCAATCTTTACCAAATGTCCGCTCCAGATATTATAACGTATAAGAGACACCCGGAAGTTGTATAATGATCGCGTATTATTACTTCCATGTTCCATAAGTGAATGTAAGTATGGTGATGGCGAAAAAATCGTGTTCGAGATAACGGCTGATTCTGATTGTACTATCCTCAAAACATGAAGAAAAGTCATTTTTCGAAATGTGTGTGTGTGTGTGTGTGTGTGTGTGTGTGTGTGTGTGTGTGTGTGTGTGTGTGTGTGTGTGTGTGTGTGTGTGTGTGTGTGTGTGTGTGTGTGTGTGTGTGTGTGTGTGTGTGTGTGTGTGTGTGTGTGTGTGGAATTTTTTCTATGGCAAACGATAACAGTCGCAAATTCAAACAGAATCAAATAATTTTTTGCATATGTGCCTGAGTTGTAGAGGACTCAAGGCCTATTGATTCTGATGAAGATCAGTTACGGGGAAAGGGTAGTTTACCGGCAACGTTTTATGTTTTAACAAGAGTAAAGTACTTAATTTTGATAAATAAAGTATCCTGAAAAGAAAATCATAATAATCCACTGTAGAAACGTAGATGAAATATCTATAAATCAAAGAGGCTAGTTGAAGGCGTGGGGGTAATTTTCTATAAATGAAAATGATAGTTGAAGGGGGAGGGGATAATTTTTATTTATATGTCATGTGTACTACGTTATCGGGTACAAAGAAGTAGTTTGTTGTTAAAATTCCTTCCCGGCTGTTTGGCGTGGTCCAATGTTTTCTACAAAACCAGACGTTTTGGCAGTGCTATCGACTGCTATCATCAGTGAAAATCGAGTGCGCTAACGTGAGGTGGTATACGTTAGTGACCACAGTACTGTGGTTAAGGCTGAAGAAAGAAGTAGTTTCTATGGAAATATTTCATTTCGAAAATGATTTTAAATATAAATCTTAGAACATGGAAGTCATGTATAGGTCCAATTTGTTGAGACTGTAGATGTTGTCCAAGTATTTTACTGAAGAACTGCCTTTACGTTTAGGCTATATTTTGTTTCTTTAACCGTCTTTAGGCGTTTTCTTTTTTCCTCCAGTGAGCGTCGTCTTTATCACTATTCCGTAATCTTTGCCACATGTCCGCCCTAGATATTATAATGTATCAGAGACACCCGGAAGTTGTGTAATTCTCGAGTATTATTTTTTGTCTCCTCACAATATCCTCATTATTGATCGAAAAACTGACGGTTTGGCTTCAGGGATTTCTTTTCAATTCTTCTAGTTAACACGGGTTCAGTGGTTTGGTGTGCGCACTGTGTTGAGACTGATCAAGTCTTCCCTTGTTACGACATTTTTATTTTGCTTATAAAAACTGATTATATTAGATCATCAATCACTTACAGTATATTAGACCATTACTTAAACGTACGGGTATACACATTCACAAGATCTGTCACTATAAGTGATTCAACTGCATTATAAGGAAACTTAAATTTCACGTGTATGATCACGTATAATCAATTACGTAATTCATTTTTAAGGAAATTTACCATTACAAGTTTGTGCTAAGATTTACTAAACTTGTACTACAACTTACTTACAACAAGTTACTCTTTCAACTTACTTGTAACTTAGTACATTTTTTTTAAAACTAACTTTCTAAATTTACAGATTACTGAAAAAAAGAGTAATAAAGGAACTTCAGTAACTTTAATTGAAATAGATGGATTAATTATTAGCAGAGAAAATAAACAATTAAAATAGCGCCTCTAATCAAACTATATTAGCTTTGTTGTCTTTGTGTTTTTTTTTCTTTTCTGAATCTGTTCATGCACTCAGTTTTACACTCACATTATATATAAACGAATCAGTTTTTGAACGAGTGAAGCCAGTTCTCAGTTTTAACGCGTCCACTTGGCACTTGTCTGCCTGATCGTATATTTGTGGTAGGTCTATGTCTCACGATGACTTCTGAACGTATCAAGCGATTTTCATAAAACTTGTGCGTGCGCGCTGTATAGTATAGTATTAGATATTGGCTGATATTGTAACTATTGTATTTTTTTACTAATGTTGATTGCACACGTTCAGTACAAAATATTAAATAAATTTAAAATTCAATGTTTTAAACAAATAATGTTTTTTAAATTGTGTGTGATTTTTAAAAGTATCGAACTGAAACTTTATGGTCTCTGAAGTTAAAGAAATGGGTTAAGTTTTCTTTGTATTTTAAAAACCTTGTTGATTCATTAATCTTGTTTTATTTTTATTTTATTTATTTATTTTTTTTTTGCGGGGGTCAAGGTTGCGATGGTCTCCTAGGTTGACAATCGTTGCTGCATGAAACTTATATTTCTTTATTAGATTTTGTTAGACCCTGCCTAGATGATTACGAATTTTGTGGGTTTTTCGAAAGCCATGGAAATATCTCCATCGCCCGCTGTGTAAAAGTTACGAAAGTATTTTCAGTAGGTTACTATCCGCTGAAAAGTGTATTTTATATGAACAGTCAATTAATATGACAGAAAATATTATCCCTTATTTTTAAGAGGAGACATAGGGCAGCAGGAGAGTAGACTAAATAGGCTAAGTTTCTAAATGGGATTGGATTGGCATAGAAAAAATTCGTATAGAAAAACACAATCGTTACCGCTGAGTATTCTGAGACTGTGCAGTACTGGAATACATTCTGTAACAGACCATTAACTGTTACTTGGTGACATTCATTACTCGGAGTCCGCTGTATCTGATTAACTTTTATGCTAGCTTTGCATAAAAATGCGAAATAATTAGCAAAGACAAGTCATCTATTAGTGACCTAGCCAATTCGTTCTGGACACGGTTAGAAAGAAATTTTACCTTTCGAATTGTTAAGTTTTGCGCACGAGGCATGCTGGAAAGTTGTACGGTGTTCATGACGCCTTTCCCTATCTCAGTGACAGACTGTAACAGGTAAAAGCAATTGTCATCATTTAGGAAATTTATTTTTTTGAAGTATTGAATACTTAATTTTAGGATGATGTAGAAAGTGGGCAACAAAGTAAAAAAAAAATAATTTTGTTATAAAACTAAATTTGAACGTTCAGAATACATAAAATGATTGCATCTTTAGCAAGAAAGACATGTTTGAATTGGTATCCAAGTCACTTATTGACAAAATCTGTATAATATTTACCTTATTTCTTCCGTCGTGTGACTTCGTGTTGCATTCGATTTGATTAACGCGTTTCGAAACATATGTTTCGGCTTCAGAAATAAATAAAAATTCACTCTTAGCGAGGTCGTTACATATTAAAATTGCAAATATTGGAAATCGATTCCACACATCGGAGTGTCCGATCGGTCCGACTCGAGTGCGCACTCATGTAACGCCGATATGTGTGGAATCGTTTTCCAATATTTGCAATTTTAATATGTAACGACCTCGCTAAAAGTGAATTTTTATTTATTTCTGAAGACGAAACATATGTTTCGAAACGCGTTAATCAGATCGAACGCAACACGAAGTCACACGACGGAAGAAATAAGGTAAATATTATACAGATCTTTATCAAGGATAACTTCAGAAGTATGCCTGTTTATATATGCATACATTTTTATTTTTTTATTTTATATGAAATCTGATTTGGGCCTACGAAAATTATATAAAAGTATTTTGTGAAAATAAAAAACATAAATTTACAAGAATGTTCTTCTAAAAGTACGAACTTTACAAAATATGAAAGTTTTATAAAAATATACTCATATTATAAAAAATGAATGACATTTCGGCAAATTCATGCGTGTTCAATATTATCCACAGTCAGGAAGGGGTATTTCAATCTACAATTTAAATTTAATATCGTCAAAAGAAAATAAATATTTATAAACAGTATTTAATGTTTTAGCCGCAACACGTTTTAGTAAAAAATACGTAATGTTTTCTGCGCAGGGTTAGGTTAAATAGTTTCAGCCATAAAATAAATCCCTTATGAACAACGTTTTAAGTGTAGGTTCAGCATGCTTGTGAATGAAGAAGAAGCAAACGCTGGTATGCTACATCATTGTATTTACGCATACTTATTAAAAATTGTTGTTTTACCAAACCATGACTTTGTTCACTTAAACAATAAAAAAAATTCTTACCTAATTTTACAAGTAAAACGTTACGCTTAGTATGTATACTATATCTATTTCGCATTACGTTCACGTTATACACTTCTTCTTCACTGCGCGACGTATCGATACTATCGCGCACTTATAACATCGAAAATGTAGTGCAGGTTTGATCAGTACCCTGAAATCTTACCTGCTTCAAAATGTTCGGCCCTGGTTGTCACCCTTTACTTCACCGGCTTATCCGGTACTTGTTCTTCTCAAAATAGAAATTACTTATTTCCTTTCACTTCAGACATTTACGAGTACACGTGTTCATTGTGCAAGTACGAGTATAAATTATATATTTATATTACAAAAGTAATTTTCTGTAAAGTAACTTTCTAACACCATCGACAGTTAATTCATGGGAGATCTTTGACGTAATTCTTGAGTATTATTCTCTGTTCCATGTTTCATTCTACAGATTTATAGACAATCTCATGTAAATTGAATATGCCAGTATATCAGTAAGTGTAAAACCAATTCATGTGTGCAGAGAGCGTCAGTAATGCACAAAAATACCCTAAAACATTATTCCATAAATTATCGTTAATTTTTTTTATTTTTTATTTACCAAAACGAAAACGTATTTCCCACAGGGTTGTAAATAATCCAGAATGCGCGTAGAAAATATTCTATTAAAAATACTGTTTACATTTACATATTAGCAATATGCCAAAGAATATGAAAACACATTCGAACTATGTAATTTTATTAGGTCATGACGAAATGTTTATTAAGTCATCATGTAAGTCGAAATTTACTACCACTTTTTTTATTAAGTGGTTTGTAAGTCAAAATTTCTTGTTGTTACCACCAGAACAATTGTAGATGAGTTGTTAAGGCACCCGAAACACGAACGAACATTTAATGTAGTGTTTTCGGTGTCATATCAGTACACCTACAATTATCTTAATGACGACAATAAAAATTGTCGACACATCTACGAAAACAGTTCAAAAATTGTGTCTATACATTGACCAAAACTCACAATGAAAGTTACGAAGTCATACATAATATCTGAATATGAACGATGTAATCAATCACATATATTTGTTTAATTTATTGATTAGAATTTTATTTTGGTTGCAAATTTCGATGTGCACAAAATAAAAATACCCCTATATGATAAAAAATAATAAAAACTGAAAACATCATGACAATTTGAAACTATCCAAGAGAAAATCAGTTGAACGAGCTGACTAAAGGTGGGAATCCTGGTTAACGTTTAACTGTTACGGTCATATAAACATATTTAGTTTGTAGTATCATGATAGAGCACATGCCAGAGTTAGGAGCTTCACTGCATTAGGAAAATTCGTAAGACGTTTAATGCTCTTGCTCCTAGGTTTGTGCCGTACTGGCTTCGGCAACGTATTATTAGTATTTTAAAAACGAGCGCCGCTGACGTCACGCACGGCCACCCTGCTGCGATAGTTTGTTGCCGGTCGGTTATACACACAAACGGTTGTGCAGCTACGCAATACAGCTGGCGCTGCCAGTCAGCTGTGTCTGTACATTCCTGCTTTCGGAGGTTACTTGGCTGGACCGAAACGTTGTATCGGCCTCATTTCTGCTTGATCCTCCAACCTGTTCATCTGGTCTCGGCTGGCGGCAAACTTCTATCCAGGACTTCCGAACCTATCACTATGATAGGCTAGATAAAGTGTTGTTCCAGGTACGTGCAAGTCTGCGGGTTCTGAAAATATTCTAACCCCAAATATATTTTGTGTTTCAGCTTTCATTATGAGTTATGCTTGTGTGTGTGTGCGTATAGAGCAGTTTTTAATCTGGGCATAAATGCTATTACAAAATCAAATTAAATTAAATTTAATTAAATTATGAATGTGAGAGTCGTGGGTCAAGTTGATTTCAATAGAGAATATGCTAATGTATCTTGCACTCAGCTGTTTTGATGTAATTAATAACTACGAAAGACACAGCTAATCAATTTGAATATTTCAATGAAACATTAAGAAAGTAATTGCTAGACGAGTGAAATAAGTCACAGCTGGGGAGCTTAATACTGTTTAATCTGAATTAGTGGCGATGTGTGTGTGCGCTGTTGCTGCTTAAAGTTAGTGTTGGTATTTAATGTGGACGGCCTAAGTGGCGTGATTTTCTTTATGACACCCTCTACAACCTATTGTATGTCCAGGTGCTCGACCAAGGGCGAGATGGGTGTCAGGGGTGGACGAACATCTGTCCACCCTAATGGCAGAGACGATCTTATAGCCACAATGCCGTCAGTCGAGGACTTTTCCAATGCTAAGCTGCACCAGGGATTTGTGACACGACTGTGACATCACTGATCCGCGCCTATACGAACTAAGTACACCGGACAATCCAGGTGGGAAAATTCTGATTATCTATTTCTCTCTCTCTACAACATGTGAATGCACAGAAGCCGCCAGAAGCTCACTCGTGAAGTTCTGAACGTTATACTCTAGCACAAACTCTCATGTTCAATTATGTTATTGCATGTGTGAACATTACCACAGTACACCTAATGAAGTATCTTATAACTGTATAATGTGTAAGAAGTTACACACATACACACACATCCGCAGTTTGCTGTAAGATCTAACTTTCATCTAATTAAGACCATTAGGGAGTTAATCATCTCGTGCTATCATGTCATCTGGTCATGGCTGAGTTTTAATAACGTAGCGGGGGTTGTCTGATGCTGTAGATGAGAAACGATTTTCTTCCACACACATACTTAACGCTTAATGATTAAGGTAAGGGGTCGTTTGGCTGGTTGAGTTTCGGGGCGGTCACTTACATTCTCTGGTGTGAACTATGCTTGTGAATATGCTGGCAAATCTATGCTTAGGAGCTGAGATATTCCATTTACGTTGTCATTTATTTATACCTATAACATATTTGTACCTATCTATATATATTAGGGTGCATTTATTTACTGTAGTTGGAATGGGTTTATGACGAGGTTAGTGTTGAAATGAGGGATGTTTTGTTATTCATGTCGTATATGTGTTTGTGTGTGTAATTTTACTATATATATACTTTTTTTGGGGGAATATGTAACGGATTTAAAAAGGAGAATAACCATAAATGTGCTTACTGAGACAACAGGCTAGCCTATTTGATATTATACAACACTGATGGATTAGTATTGCTTTATGAATGAGATTATTACTAACTTTGACTCATACATAATCAGGCAGAAATTTTGCAATTAGTTTAATATCAATTCACTTACTTTGTGACATTATGAATTAATGGATATACATATATATACATATATATATATAATTCTGCCTTTAATGGTGTGCTCACACAATTACGAACTTGTCATGTATGTAAAATCTTGCAGGTTGAATAAAGCACACGCTTGTTGGTTAAAAGAGTTTTTCATTTGCAAGTCCTGTCATTCACCTGGGGGGACATGTCTGTAATTGTATTTGGGCCTTGCACACTTTTGCTTCCTCTAGGTTTTTTACCTAGTTCTAAATATGATGTCTCTCCCCTTTTACAAAAAAAACTTAATAAAAATAAAATTAAATAAAATTCAAAAAAAATTACAAAACTTAGGAAAATAAAAGGGGGGTTTCAAATGGTAGCAGAGCGTGGTTATGATTCTGGGTGGATAGTAGGTATTATTTCTGCCTTATTTTTCTCTGTTGAACTTGAGAAATTTTAGAATCTGGGGACTTATATTATTTTCTTAAATGAAACTTAGTGTGGCTACAGACATGTCAGCTGGTGTTAGGACTTGCAAATTATTTCAAATTATTTTTGATTAGAATCCAAGTGTTGTAAGAAAGCTTAATGGTAGTGTCATAAATTAACAGAATGAACAACCAGAAAAAAGAGCACATTTTATAAAATGAATAAGGGGTTAATGAAGTTTAAAATAATTTAATATGTGTTAGTGTTTAAGTGATTATTTTGTGATGTTGAGTGTAAGATGAATTTTGAAAAGGGGTTATAAGAAGGTGATTAATTTTTTTTAATGAATGTGTGCTGATTGGTTGCACTTGCACATACCCTGGAGCTCATACGGAGTCTGGACATGATGAGGGCCGTCGGTACTTGTTGAGTTTGATTATGACTTGTCTCTTGGATTAGACAACGTGTTTGGTAGCATCCCAGTTATATGGTAATTGTTTATTGAGGGCGTTGCTGCGTTGCGGTATCGTGTATTTTGAATGCGGTTATGGTCCGACCAAGGGCATGGATGTGATAGTTTATATTTTCGATTATATCGAATTTTATGTGTACTTTGTGTGTTGTATTTAGTGAGTTAGTTTGGTTGTTTTGTGTTGTGTTCTCTTCTGGGCATTTTGCATGGCTGTTTCTCTGCTTTTATGACACCCATCTCGTCGTATCGCTAGAGCATTCTGGAGCCACTTGTATGATCAAGTTCTTCCTGTCGTTCTCTTTAATTCTTGCTTTTACGTGGTGTGTGTGTGGATTGCGCGGTCATGTCCATTTCGGTAAATGTGGATTTGTTTGTAAAAGATGAGCTCGAGTGGGAGGTCCGGTTCCGGGGACGGAAGCCGCAGGAGACTGTTGTTTCATTAAGGAAGCAACTCCGTGAGGCTCTTGCCTCCGGTGAGGCACCGAGTGGGAGAGTATTACTTACGGATGTCACCGCCGAGGTGGAGCTGTGCTCGGAAAAATTTGTAGAACTGCTCGATTTGGCCGAAGGCCTGCAGTCGGCGGCACCCACCTCTACGGCTAGACAGAGGGTGCGCCAACGGTTACAACACGTTCTATGCCGTTTACAGAATGCTGAATCACAGGCTACCACCTCGGAATTAGAGAAAAATGTTGTCACTCTTAGGGAGCAAGTGGCGATGGCCTTGCGGGAGTTTTCTCTCGGCCAGCGTTGCCACGTAGATCCGAATTCCGGTTCTTCTTCTTCTCCTGTTGAGACGGCAGCCAGGGTGGAACCCCCTGTGCATGTTCCTGCCTTTTCCGATATGGCCACCGCAAGCTATCACAAGCTTCCTAACCCACTGTCGGATGTCATTCAGCGTCTCCCAGTTGTCGATGGTCTGGATCCTGAGGCGCTTTTGAGATTCTTGCGCGTATTTTTTCAGTTGGCCGATTTCCCTGGGCTGTCGGAGCGGACTTTGCTTGAGCTCATTTACCCGTACTGTCGGGGATCTATGGCTGAGCGCGTGACAAGTACCCTTAGGGATGGTGGTGGCATAGACCATTTCCATCGGGAAGTCCTGGACGCTTTCGTACCGGGAAGGTTACACGACCGGTTACGACACAAACATTTCTATAGAGTTCAAGCAAGCGGAGAGTCCCTTGCTCATTTCATTTCCAGTGTTAAAGACGCGGCCCGGATCCTGAGGCTGGGGTTGTCAGAGTCTGATGTCATTCATACTATTTTGCAGGGCGTGACGCCGGAGGAACGGTCACGTTTGACATTCGCTGCCCGTCCCCAAAGTTTTATTGATTTAGACCGGCTGTGCGCCGAGTCGACCACTATACAGGGTAATGACGATATTAGAGCCCGCGAGGCTAGGAGGCGTTCAGAACGCCCTAATTTCGAGCGACGAGTCAGGCAGCCCGGGTCTTGGGGTCCTAGGCCTGCGCCGGTTCAGAGCTGTGAAGTACGAGAATTATTCTGTTCTAGGTGTCATAGATCCGGTCACGTCGCGCGCTATTGTAACGATGCTAGACAGCGTCAAGGGACTTCCCGAAAAGGTAACCTTTCAAAAAACGTAAATTCTCGGGGAAGATAAGTCGGGAGTGGTCTTCCCCGTTAGGTCGTTCTCTTCCGGTTTCACTTAACCCCAGGCGGATAGCTAATCCCGGGTCATCCGGCTCCAAGGTCCTGCGAACTGTCCCCAACTACAGTTCAGTATGCCCCTTCCTGTTGGTCGAGTTGAAAAAGGGTCAGCTCAGAGCCTTGGTTGACTCTGGATCAGCCCGATCCATAATTTCATCTAGAGTATGTGAGGACCTTGAACAACAGGGCTTACTATTAGGGTCGGATCGGTCTTCCGTGGTATGCTGGACTGCATCGCGGGAAATTCTGCCCATCTCCCGGGTGGTTTCCCTGAGTATTAAAATCGAGTGTTTTTCATGGGTGTGGCGATTTTTGGTTTCTCCGGCTCTGGGAGTCGACTGCATTGTGGGTACCGATTTCATCTCCAAGAGTGGTCTCGTTTTAGATCTTCAAGCGCACCACTGTTATTTTAAATTCAATCGGGAGGTTGTCATTCCTTTCCTTGGGTACCAGGGAGCTAAGGGAGGTGTCCAAGAGGTTGTGTGTCCCGATTCAGAAAGAGACCATCTCACCCCGTCCCAGAGGCATGCTTTAGATCATTTGTGTGAGCAGTTCCCCACTGTATTAACTCCCAACCTGGGGCTCACACATTTTTTGGAATATAAGATCCGTTTAACGGACTCCGCCGTAGTACGCTCACACCCATACAAATTCGCCCCTCCAAAGATGGATGTCCTAAGAGAGAAGGTTCAAGAGTTGCTTAAACAAGGGGTCATAGAACCTTCCAACTCTAGTTATGCAAGTCCAGCATTTCTGGTGCCCAAGCCTGGAGGTAAACAGCGTATGGTCATAGACTATCGCAAACTCAATGCTAATATTGAGGTGGATTCAGTTCCTCTTCCCGATTTACATTCCGCGTTCGATTGGTTTAGTGGGGCCAGGTACTTCACCATCTTTGACCTCAATGCCGCTTATCATCAGATTCCTCTGTCTAAGGAAAGCCGTCCTTATACGGCATTCTGTGTGCCATGGAATCTTTATCAATATACTAGGGTACCCATGGGTCTGGCAGTGGGGGCTCAAACCCTCACGCGACTACTTGACACTGTATTCCATGACGTAAAATTTAAATTCATCTTTAATTATCTTGATGACCTCTTGGTCTACAGTAAAACGTTCGAGGAGCATCTGGGTCACCTGAGAGAGGTGATGTGCCGATTGAGGAGTGCTGGCCTCACTATCAATCCAGACAAGGTAAAATTTGCACAAAGGAGTATTTCGTTTTTAGGGCATCTCGTCTCATATGGGGGTGTGACGGTCGACCCGGAGAGGACACAAGGCATCCGGGATTTTCCTCCCCCTAGGGATGCGAAAGGTGTTGCCAGATTTGTTGGCATGGTCAATTTTTACCGTAGATTTATCCCTAATGCCGCGGAGATTGCTGTACCTTTAAACGAACTCAGGAAAAAGGGTACCAAATTTGTATGGGGAGAGAGGCAACAGCGGGCCTTTGATACCCTCAAGGAGGCGATCGTCTCTCCCCCTGTGTTGAGGATGCCTGATTTTTCAAAAAAATTCATTTTGCAAACGGACGCGAGTTCTGTTGCGCTCGGGGCGGTTCTGTCCCAGGAAGTCGATGGTGCTAGGCAGCCGGTGGCATTTATATCCCGGACCTTGACCCAACAAGAGAGGAAGTCTTCAGTGTATGAACTAGAGTGTCTTGCTGTTGTGTACGCTCTAGAAAAGTTCAGGCGTTTCTTGGAACACGCTGAGTTCCTGTTGGAGACCGATAATCAGGCTCTCTCCTGGCTTCTCGCTCATCCCCGGCAGCTGGGTAAAATAGGGCGTTGGGTGGTCAAGATCTCATCCTTTAAATTCAAAGTGCAACACATCAGGGGAACACAAAATGTTGTTGCAGACGCCTTGTCACGTATGTTCTCCCAACCCAGCGAGGCCAATTCTGAGCAACCCTGTTCCGTTCTGCTGGATTTTCCTTTGGCTTTTACTGATGTGTTACCCCATCAGTTAAATGATGAAGAGTTGGGTCCTATCATCCAACACCTAAAAGAGGGTAACGTGCAGGTACCATATTTTTTGTCCAAGGGCGTCCTGTGCTGCCGAGAACGAAAAGGACGTGCCCCGAAGGTTGTGCTGCCTAGCAAGCTCGTGCCAATGGTCTTCAGCTACTATCATGATTCCCCAATAGGTGGCCATAAGGGAATTTCGAAGACCATTTCCAGTATTAGGAGGCATTTCATCTGGAAGGGCATGGACAGGGACATCGCGGCTCGTGTGAAAGCATGTCATCTCTGTGGCTTGAGTAAGCCTGCTCAAAACACTAAATTGGGTCTATTGTCATCTGATGTGGCGAGCAAACCCATGGAGAAGTTATTCATAGACTACGTGGGACCTTTCCCTCGTAGCAAGTCAGGTAATGCTTACCTACTTGTTTGCGTGGATGCTTTTTCCAAGTTTGTCTGGCTACTGCCCTTACGACAGGCAAACACTCGCTCAACTATCCTTATGCTACAGACCCATGTCTTTCAGCATTTCGGTTTTCCGTCCACCATTGTCTCTGACAATGGACCACAGTTCATTTCAAAAGATTTCCGGCGAATGTGTTTCGCTAACGGCATCAAACATGTGACCACTTCCCCGTACTACCCTCAACCGTCCCACGCGGAGAGGTTTAACCGGAATCTCCGTTCAGCGCTTATCGCCTATCATGCTGAACAACAGGATTGTTGGGACCAAAATTTAAAGTGGTTGCAATTGGCATTTAACACGGCCCTACACGAGAGTCACAAGGCCGTACCCTTTGAAGTCATGTTTGGGTTCTCGCCGAGTTTGCCGTTGGACAATTTGTGGCACATTGATGATCTTCTGCCGAACGATCCTGAGGTCACGACTGTGGACAGATGGCGGGAGGTCCGGAGGAATTTGCTTCGTGCGCACGAACGCGTCCGTAGTCGCTACAATCAGGGGCGAATTCCGAACCCATTTAAGATTGGCGACTTGGTCTACTGTCAGAGCCATCCGATCAGCTCAGCCATAAATAGGAGGGCCGCTAAACTCTGTTATCGTTGGTCGGGACCATACCGCATTCTTCGGTTTGTGTCGCCCGTCACAGTGAAATTGGGTGATCCCGGAGGGGATGTTGAAAGAGTAACCACTCATATTTCGAAGCTAAAGTTTTGCCATAGGGCATGAGTTAGGGAGGACAGTTAGTCCCATAAAAAAGGGGGGAATACTATTTGGGGTTCCTGGATCTCAGTTATTGGAATTGGGAGGCCTTGGTGGTCAGTACTCAAAGCGGGATCCTGCGATTCTTCTCTTTCTCCTGTTCTTTTCTGTCTCTTATATCTGCATGCGGACCAGGGCCCGGCGAGCATGCAGGACTCACACTTACATCTTCTCTTTCAGACACACACTCACTAACTCACACCTCTTCCTTCTGCCTTTTCGTTTTCCTGTGTTACTGAACTCACCAAGAGCGGATTTAGAATCTGAGATTTTCCAGGTTTCCCGCAGCCGTCGTGCTTGAGGACTTGTTTGTTTTGGGTCAACCATGTTGCCCTTTTGGGGTGAGGGTGTGCCGTACTGGCTTCGGCAACGTATTATTAGTATTTTAAAAACGAGCGCCGCTGACGTCACGCACGGCCACCCTGCTGCGATAGTTTGTTGCCGGTCGGTTATACACACAAACGGTTGTGCAGCTACGCAATACAGCTGGCGCTGCCAGTCAGCTGTGTCTGTACATTCCTGCTTTCGGAGGTTACTTGGCTGGACCGAAACGTTGTATCGGCCTCATTTCTGCTTGATCCTCCAACCTGTTCATCTGGTCTCGGCTGGCGGCAAACTTCTATCCAGGACTTCCGAACCTATCACTATGATAGGCTAGATAAAGTGTTGTTCCAGGTACGTGCAAGTCTGCGGGTTCTGAAAATATTCTAACCCCAAATATATTTTGTGTTTCAGCTTTCATTATGAGTTATGCTTGTGTGTGTGTGCGTATAGAGCAGTTTTTAATCTGGGCATAAATGCTATTACAAAATCAAATTAAATTAAATTTAATTAAATTATGAATGTGAGAGTCGTGGGTCAAGTTGATTTCAATAGAGAATATGCTAATGTATCTTGCACTCAGCTGTTTTGATGTAATTAATAACTACGAAAGACACAGCTAATCAATTTGAATATTTCAATGAAACATTAAGAAAGTAATTGCTAGACGAGTGAAATAAGTCACAGCTGGGGAGCTTAATACTGTTTAATCTGAATTAGTGGCGATGTGTGTGTGCGCTGTTGCTGCTTAAAGTTAGTGTTGGTATTTAATGTGGACGGCCTAAGTGGCGTGATTTTCTTTATGACACCCTCTACAACCTATTGTATGTCCAGGTGCTCGACCAAGGGCGAGATGGGTGTCAGGGGTGGACGAACATCTGTCCACCCTAATGGCAGAGACGATCTTATAGCCACAATGCCGTCAGTCGAGGACTTTTCCAATGCTAAGCTGCACCAGGGATTTGTGACACGACTGTGACATCACTGATCCGCGCCTATACGAACTAAGTACACCGGACAATCCAGGTGGGAAAATTCTGATTATCTATTTCTCTCTCTCTACAACATGTGAATGCACAGAAGCCGCCAGAAGCTCACTCGTGAAGTTCTGAACGTTATACTCTAGCACAAACTCTCATGTTCAATTATGTTATTGCATGTGTGAACATTACCACAGTACACCTAATGAAGTATCTTATAACTGTATAATGTGTAAGAAGTTACACACATACACACACATCCGCAGTTTGCTGTAAGATCTAACTTTCATCTAATTAAGACCATTAGGGAGTTAATCATCTCGTGCTATCATGTCATCTGGTCATGGCTGAGTTTTAATAACGTAGCGGGGGTTGTCTGATGCTGTAGATGAGAAACGATTTTCTTCCACACACATACTTAACGCTTAATGATTAAGGTAAGGGGTCGTTTGGCTGGTTGAGTTTCGGGGCGGTCACTTACATTCTCTGGTGTGAACTATGTTTGTGAATATGCTGGCAAATCTATGCTTAGGAGCTGAGATATTCCATTTACGTTGTCATTTATTTATACCTATAACATATTTGTACCTATCTATATATATTAGGGTGCATTTATTTACTGTAGTTGGAATGGGTTTATGACGAGGTTAGTGTTGAAATGAGGGATGTTTTGTTATTCATGTCGTATATGTGTTTGTGTGTGTAATTTTACTATATATATACTTTTTTTGGGGGAATATGTAACGGATTTAAAAAGGAGAATAACCATAAATGTGCTTACTGAGACAACAGGCTAGCCTATTTGATATTATACAACACTGATGGATTAGTATTGCTTTATAATGAGATTATTACTAACTTTGACTCATACATAATCAGGCAGAAATTTTGCAATTAGTTTAATATCAATTCACTTACTTTGTGACATTATGAATTAATGGATATACATATATATACATATATATATATAATTCTGCCTTTAATGGTGTGCCACAATTACGAACTTGTCATGTATGTAAAATCTTGCAGGTTGAATAAAGCACACGCTTGTTGGTTAAAAGAGTTTTTCATTTGCAAGTCCTGTCATTCACCTGGGGGGACATGTCTGTAATTGTATTTGGGCCTTGCACACTTTTGCTTCTTCTAGGTTTTTTACCTAGTTCTAAATATGATGTCTCTCCCCTTTTACAAAAAAAAACTTAATAAAAATAAAATTAAATAAAATTCAAAAAAAAATTACAAAACTTAGGAAAATAAAAGGGGGGTTTCAGGTTATGGAATGCTATGGCTGGTTACGTGGATGGTGTAGTTAAGGGAAGAATTACAATCCTCCCATTGGATAGGTCCTAACGACGTATAGGGAGGCAGTACAGCTCGCCAGCGGCTATTAGGCCTATATAACATAACACTGGACTTAATTGGCGAATTCCCCATTATCCCCAACACTCCTCTCCCCACTTATGAACTATAACGTCTATGGAAAATTTCTGGTTACAGCAATGGGTTATCATTAGGCTACGCCAATGGGTTGTGTAAAAAGGAAAATATTCAGTTTTACAGAGTTTCAGGTCACACGTTTTAAGCGATTGGTTATAATTAATACAAACAAGGGAAAGAAAAAACTACAGAAGACGGTAACAAAAAGCGTTTTCGAGGAGGCCAAAATTGTACTTTATAAAATTGTACTTTAAAGCAGGTTTATAAGTGTATTTAGTAAACTTATAGTTAATAATATACGTGCTAGAGAATTTACATTTTCTGTAGTTTTAGCTCGTTATGTGCGGAAACGCAGCAGATATTTAAAAGTACAAAAGAACTAGGTAATTATATAATTGTGTAAAATGACAAGTGAAATAAGCAGCTACCGGGTTGACGATTGAATAGACAAAAATCGGCATATGAGTTATTTTATGGGGACTGAATAACTGTATGTTCTGGAGTAACTGTAATGCTAAAATACGTCGAAGAGAAGTGAAATGATTTAGAACCAATCATGGCCTATATTCTGCGAAGAACTGTAAACGAAGATGAGTTTTGTTGGAAGTTATCAACGTTTTGTTGGAAAATTTCAGTGTTTGTAATAGTCTCACTGATTATGTGATGTGATCTTTAGAGAATAACGGTACAAATCTGTGGCTAAAAGTTGCGACCATTCGTACATATAGTGAGTTAGGAATTACAGGTACCAGCTTCAGGAAAATACCTTAATAAGAATACAAGGAGTTCTAAAGATCGCGGCTATCGATTATACTAACTATATCAAAGACACACACACACACACACACACACACACACACACACACACACACACACACACACACACACACACACAGGTAAAGGTTATCCGTCTACTCTTAGCTAAATAAGGTGTCCACAAATGTTAAGTGTTAGTTTGTGTAAATACGAGAGCTGATTGATAAATAAGATTTAATGTTGGTGTAGCTATTATTTGAAGGAACAAAGACTTGTAGACATGCGTTCTGTAGCCAACAATGTGTAGTGTAGTGCAAATGAGCTTAGTTTCGATTATTTGTCTGAGTAACAGTCAAGACTGCTAGCCCCGAATTACGTACAAGGAACGATTTGTGACACTAGAAGGTTAACCATCAGTCAAAATTTACAGATAATTTAGAAACATTATATAAAAACGTTGTATGGCAACGGTTGCATGGATGTAAAAAACTTTCTACTTCCCAAAAGCTGTACCAAAGGCGACATGACCGTGTTTTATGAGCAAAGATTAGGACGACATATTTTTAGTAATGCAAAATGAATCGAGAACGGATGTCATGATTCATGAAAATCGCCAAGCTAACCAATATGACATTGTTCTAAAGTTGCACATAGTCAAGAAAAGGGAGATCATATCATGTATTACAGAAAAATTTGTGTCAGATGGGTCCAGCAACAATTTACGGATTCCATGAACGAAATCGGGTAGACTGTTTCTCAAGAGCTCCTCAACCACTATCGTTGCAAAAATGATTTCTTCGTGAACAATGCCAATAGAGACAAATTCTAGGTGCAGTATCATAGGGCAGAAAACAAACGGTAATCACGGAATTCGTCACCCAGGTTCTCTTGAGCATAAAGGAATTTAAAACAGTTCCTTCAGCGTATAAAGACATACTATTATTATTTTTGTGAGACCCAAGGGACGACACTTAGCGCCTTTGCCTCAGACAATAACAAATTTTGAGGCTGTCAAGCTCCAGCGCTAACTCGATGCGAATATCGGCTGGGTCGACAATTGGAGAGTTGCCGTCCACACTATTAAGAGCCCCGCGGTAATGTTCTCACGACGCCTCGTCCGCTAACAGTAGGTTCATTCGAACTACCTTGGACCTCAGTATGCGCCTCGACTCGAGAATCACTTGGCGAACCCATGCTCAGACCATCCGACAACGCGCTTCGGCGCAGCTCCATAAGTTATGGCCCATACTTCCGGGCCCGGCAACGACTTCTCGGTTTGTAAACCTATCGTCAACACGTATGAATTGCCGGTAATTACTTACGCCTGTCCAATTTGGGGATACTTGGCCACGTGTCAAAGAAAGTCGCTTCAAAGCATGCTCGACCGGAGATTAAAGGTTGCTTGTAAAGTCCCCTTGCACTCCGAAGAGGACTGGGTGCTCCCTAACTTGATGACACCCTGAGACGTTAGGCGCGCAGATTCTATGACATGGTGGCATGAGTTACTCACAATTCCCGATCGCCTGAGTCGGAAAATATCGTCCAAGATCAGATGCAAATATTCACATGCCTGGAAGTGATCCTGTTTGTTAGCTTCGGTGGAGTAATCAAGGGAAGCTTAACCTGTCCCACACTTAGTCATAATTTAATAAATAGAAGATTACTGACCCAGTGATAGGAGTCCAAATTGAGGCTAGGGTCTCACAACCCCCAGTCGGGGGATGAGTTGCACGGAATTTCTCTCTAGTAAAAAGAGGTTAGTACATAAAGCTATTGTAAAATCTTAAGCACGCAGGGGAGGGCTTTTCTTTTCTAGCGTGAAAACGCAAGGTCACATTCCAGTCAATAAACAATGGGAAGAGTGACAATTCTGAATTTAAGATTTGTTTCACGCCTTCCTTACAGCTCAGATTTGACATGTTGGACTTTTGGATGTCCGAGAAGTAAAAGAGACGTTGAACATCCCGGATGTACACGTTGTACATTTTTCAATTGTACATCCTGTGCGCAAATGCATCAAAAGCAAACCACATTCTTATCGTGTTTGAAAAATTTGTAGCTGAAAATAATTACCATGTAAAAAAAGGGATTCCAATGTTAAGAGAAATAAATAAATTGTTATTATTTTGTTTTGTTGAAAAATTTATTTTATACGATTGGACACCTTAGTTGTCAATCAGCCATCATACACAACACAGACACATCCAAGATAACTCTCCTTAAGGCAGGCAGAAAGTAGTAGCAGTTGCACACTCCTGTGTACTCCCGGTTCCGTACGGTGTGACTTGCAAAATGTTTTGTGAACTTCCAGAGTGCAACTAAAGTAAAACGTCTAGTAGTGAACATACTGTCAGAGTTAGTGTTGCGGGTGGTAGCCAAAGTGCTTTTTTATTTTATACTGCAAGTGACTCATTATACGTCACTCACACACACACACACACACACACACACACACAAGAATAAAAGATTATCGGACACATGCATAATGGATACTTGCCAAACGGCAACATCTTGTAAAGGTCATACAAGTTTCAGTGTCAGTTCGTTGCCAGAAACGGAATTCTGACAGCATTACTTCGTTCTAAAATACCCGTAGAGTTATGTTGTATATTCATATTAATTGTCATATAATAATAAAATGTTATTAAGTTTATAACTAATATTAATGTGTTGGTACTCAGGCTGTAACTCAAGTTACTTTCCGGAAGACAAAGTGAGGTAGCGAAGCCAAGAATGTTAATATTCAATTCTGCGGCGTGATGATGTTATCAAATGTATTTACCTGTGTTGAACATTTCTTACAGTATTGCACAAATTGCAGTCGTATGTGGTATTCACTACGTAATTCGTTTAAGTAAACACAAATAACAATAAATTATCATCTTTTAAAATCTATAACCTATATCTTCCTCATAATAATTATAATAACAATTCATATATGATCAAATTATAAGAACCATACTCCTACCCTTTTTCTTTTTTTCTTGCACCCTTAATCAGGGGTTGGCAGATTGCCGTATTCTGCAGTCATCAGGTCGCCCTATGTGTTCAATCCGTGTCTTCATCCAAATTCATCTTCACTATCAATTTATCCACTAATATCTTTCTTTGCCTACCACTAAAAATTTTCTTTCACTTTTTCCTCCCTAACTCCGTAGTTATGTACCTACTGTACACAATTTAGCGGCTTAGTGTCCAACTTTTTCATGATGAGTGTTTTTCTATATATATATTTGTTTTATTTATTAATCTTTAAAATAGGTTAGATACCTGTTATTCCTTCATGCAACTTACTTTGGTCGCTAGGCACGACTCGTTTCAGGATCAAGGTCCCATCTTCGGGTGATGATCACTCGGGTCGAGCTCGTCAGTTCATAAAAACACATACATAAAAAACACTGAATTCAACAAACACTCATATTGCGCGAGGGGAATATGCGCATCGTCGAGAAAGTAAACGTGCATTCAACGTTTTATTTATTGTCTTGAACATTTCAATGTTCCTCGCCTTATCTTCCCACGAAAGTCTCCGCAGTCTTCTGTGTTCAAAATTATGTGCATGTCTATTTTTTACTCGTTTCTTTTCTCCGTAGTGCTAATGATTCCCTACGTCATTCCTTAAAAACTTATTAGTTTTTCTTAAATTGGGTCAAACGTTTCTTGAGTTTAGAAGCCAATTTTACTCCACAAAAACTATTTTTTTCTTCGCTGTTCTAGATCTAATTTCTTCAGTGGATCTCGTCTATTAATAAGTTGTTATTAAGCTATTTGAAAATATTTACCTGTCTCACCTTCTAGAAAAGTGTTTATTTTACCTATACCTTCTCCAATTTCCGTTACCTCTGAATACTTTTATTGCACATTCATGTCAAACTCACGAAGACTATTCTCTTCAAACGGAAAGACGCGCATCATCAGCTGGTTAAGCTGTTTACTACAACTCATCCATTTCATTTCCTTGCAAAGATTAATCACCTGCTCAATGTACATCCTGAACGTGGTTGTATGCGGAGGTTTGTTTAAAGAATAATTGGAAGGGATAAACATTATGGCCATCGTCTGCTAACAATTTTCTGTAGAGACACATAATTATTTATTATCGATTATTATAAATAATATTTATACTTACCTTAAAAGGACGTTGAAGTGGTCCAATGTTGCGGTTTTTTTAGCTGAGTGGGAAATTCTTGGGCGTTTTAACCATCAAAACACCCTTCTACCTAAGGCCATGACGCTGAGCCCAAACGACGGCAAAGCACAGCTTAACCTAACTATTTTACTTATCTAAGCCTTTTCGTCTGATCCATTAGTTCCACGCTTTGGCCTGTTTGGAACTCGTATATCATCCTTGTGTCCCTACATACTCTTAATGTTTTTAGCCTATATGGATTTGTACGTGTTGTAGACCTAATATGAACTTGAAATGTGGAATTCCCTTTAAAAATAATATAATATAAAATTGTTTAAATAGTTTATTATTATTGGGGGGCACATAAAAAATAAATCAATAAGATAACACATATCCGTGATCATCGAGACATTTTATGACGCAGCTGAGTAAATTCTGGCAAAAACGTTACACACAGACGTTGTTAAAGAATCTTCTGTAACATTCTGTCTTTTATCTCTTTACTTGCGTTTTTCGTCTTAACGCATACTGTATGTAACAAGAACTTGAGTGCACAGAATATGGGTCGGGTCGTGTAGTGCACTTTACGTGATGCAACACAATTAATTACTTTATTACACACATCGAAGTAAACCGATCCTTTCTCTCAGCACAAAAGTGCGATCTCGCCATCACAAATTAGTGCAATATAATACCAATTAAGTTAGTTAATATTATAATAATTTCAAGGGTACTGTATTGTACACGATCTGTATACCTTTGATTTGTTACTCCACATTGATATTTGCAATTTTATCAAAATCTTGACTCCTCATATTTTTGTCCCGACACCCTATTTGGGTAAAAGTGTGAATGTTACGTTTTATGAAAATCGGTTGATGCGTTCATATGTTATCGTGAGACGTTCCCCAAATAGATAGACAGACAGACCGACAAATGTCAGACACTCGAGTTACAACTTAGAACTCTCTTCGTTCAATTATTAATCATACTGATAACATGTTTTGTCTCTAGGAAAGTAATGTTTCGTAAAATTTCAACTACATTTCAAATGAATTTTGAGAACAGTAAATGATTTGTATTGCTCCAAAAGTTACTTGGCGATGTCTAGAGGAAGAAAACAAACTTCCTAGTTATATGGATCAACGTATCCATGTTTTAGTTAGTACTGTAGGACTATTATTTTTGTAGGAAGAAATTAGAAATTCAGGAGCAGGTTCCATTACGAAGGTGACCGTCCGTATATAGCAGAACGGTGTGTACATGCTGTCTTATTAGCATGCATAAAGTGTGGCCTACAGCTCTCACTTTTGCCAATAACGTATCCCCGGTTTGTTTTCCTTAGTACTGACATTGTGAAATATGTTGTTGTGGTACTGTACGTCTCTACGCTTAAACTTAGACCTTGTTTACACCTTTGTCGTTTTTCCAAGACGAAGATGGTACGGCAAGGCTCTCACGTCTCTACTGGTCAGCACGCCGCCTAATGGCCCAACAGCCAAGGGTGGGCGTTGGCTAGTAAGTAGTAAGTAAGTACCTTGTCAAAGAAGCTTAATAAAAACATCATATCTGGATCCGTTACGATGGGAGATCACTGACGATTTCGAAGAAGGATATTTTTCGTGACTCCAATCGCAGTAGCCTCTACAGAAAGAAGGCTCAAGTTTAACTCTTTCTCTACATCATCAATTAGATTGGATTTAATTTATAAAATTCGGCAACTTCGATGCTGACGTCCCGCAGACCGGCGTCGTTATCGACTGTTTTATTCATGTCTCCACATCTTTCTTTATAATAACATCTAAGAGAGAGAAAATATTTTTCTTTATATTACGGAATTCGTATCATTCTAATCCCCCGTCTTTTTCAGTTGTTAATAGGTATTAATGTCTCCGATTACAGTGATCGAGTGACTGTTGTACGTAAATAAGTAAATACATGACTAAATTCATACACAAATAAATTAAATTAAATAACTTGAAAGTTATGTCAAGATTTTTGTATTCGCTACATTATGTTTCGAACGTTATGCTGGTTCCCATCCATGTTGACCCGGTCATTTAATTGAGGAGTTATGTTTTGGTTTGGTGGATATATGAGTTTTGTGATTTATGCTTGTATACATATATATATTGTAATAAAACGAATTTTGTTTAGTTTTATTTACAAGTAAGTATAATAATAATTGGTTAATAAGATTTTTATTATTTATTTATTTTTTATTTTGTATAAATTGTTAATTTAAATTTTTAATTACTTTAATCGTTTTTTATTGTTTTATTGTTAGCGTTTGGTTAATAAAAATACTGATTAATAACGGTGTATGCTCTGATGAAGAATTATTTGTTTCTCCGCGTTAAATAGATTGTCGTGGCCAAATCGATTGCATGTAGCGGCCGATCCAGTATCTTTATTTCTTCTTCTGCTCGTTCCTTTACCTCGGAAGTTCTCGTTTAGTATTTAATAATCAATGTATTTTAAATTAGTTCTCAACTAATCAATAAAACAATGTTTTAAAACAATAATTATGTTTAGTATGTCCAAAGTAATTATTTGACTTGCGCCGACTAATTCAAATCGTAGTCGAGACTAGATTCCAGGTCGATTATTACATATACAAAATTATTCAAATCAAATTATTATATTATAAGGATTCTTTGAACTGTAGAAATAGTCAGGAAAGGCAAGAGAATGCAATACTTACAACTATAAAAACTTATTCATTAACAGACAAAATATAATAAAGTATACTGTATATAAAGATTGAGATTCGAACCAGCTGATTGCTCTGACGTCACCGCCTTCTTCCGTTAGATCGTGCGAATGGAATTACAAGATGGCCGCCTTCATGAGTTGTTCTGCGATGTAAATCAAGCTACGAGAGTTTCCTTCAAATAAACGTCTCATTTGTTTAATTCCTCTTCTGTGATGCCGCTATTGGAATATCCACAAGTTGTAGTGTGTAGTTTTATTCCTCCACTTGGTTTTTGTTCGGTAATAGGTGTGTTGTGTCAAATGGTCCCGTTCAATCAGTTGCTGGTTGTCTGAGGTTAAATTTATTCTTCGGTCTGTCCATACGTAGTGACAGCTCGATTTAGTAGTGTTTAATTTAGTTTGGTAGTTTCAATGATCGTTATTGTAGTATTCGTTAATTTAATTTATATTCTTTTATCTTTTTATAATTCCATAATATATCTTGGTTTGTGTTAGTAAAAAATTCCATTCAGTTTTCTCTGAAATGTATTCTGACACGTCCGTTCTGCTTGGCTTTTAACAATCAACTAAACTACATTTGTTTCTTCATATAGAAAATTCTGTAAGATTTTGGTCTCATTTCTCATTGTTCATTATCAGCTGTTTCATAATTAATAATTCAATTTTATAGAAAAAGATGACATTTTTATATTTAATTGGCTATAAATTATTTGTTTAGTACTTTTATGTAATTCTAATTATATAACAATATTCCTGCTTTTATTTTATACAAGTTAATACTAAATTTGACCTATTTTGGTTTGAGTTAAGCTTCTGAATTACATTCCTTAAAATTTACCTCTAGGCCTTATTCTGATTCACATAATTACCCATTAAATGGTTTACAATATGTCTTATATTACAATTTTCCTCTAATACGATTACTAATTAAACAAGTGTAATTTACTTTTTCTACCTGGCTATTATTCTAAACATTTAACAATTTATTTGCATTTTACTAGTACTTACTTTACTGATTATGACACTATCCTGTACAATCACCATTTAAGTCAATTTTACACTCTGATTCTTTTAATCACTATTATATGTTGTTGTTATAACTATGATAATGTATTTGTATTCTGAATGGGATAATTTATGTCAATTTGGTCTAGTTTCTATTAATTTATTTTCTCTGATTTGATTTACAGGGTCAAAGTTGAATTTGTCTTGGTCATCAATTTTCAATTTTCCTATCAATGTTATTATTGATTCACATTATTAATTTTATATTTTCTGATTTACTATTTATAGGTCTTTTGAATTATTATTTTGCCTTTTCTTACTTCACAAAATTATGACATTAATTAACATTATTCAAATACAATAAACACTTACATACTAACATCTAGTATCTCCTGCTATCAACATGGTCTGTATTGTATACAAATAAAATAATTAAACATAATAATTAGATAAATAAACACATTAAAACCTTATCCTAATGGTTGTCTTTTGTTGTCCTTTTAAAACTGGTTTGGGGCGTTCCCCTCAATCACACACTATTTTATTTATAACTAGGTTTACATTATCTCTGATTATGTTGTATTGGATTCTCTTATTTGGTTAGTTGTTTTTCTAAGTTGGTATAGCTAATATAGTTTAAGTTCTTTTCATTTATGTGGTTTGGTGCTATAGAGTGTTCTATCTTTAAAGTAGGTTTTTGGGTATTTTGAGATTATTTCATTTTAATTCATTTGTTCTAGGCTGGTACTCCTTACTACTCCTTATCTTAAGATTTTTCATTTTAATTTATTTGTTCTGGGCTGTTACTCCTTACTACTCCTTATCTTAAGATTTTTCATTTTAATTTATTTGTTCTGGGCTGTTACTCCTTACTACTCCTTATCTTAAGATTTTTCATTTTAATTTATTTGTTCTGGGCTGTTACTCCTTACTACTCCGTATCTTACTGGGTATCCTAATTATTTTACTGGGATGATGCTCCTACTATTTGTTTTTAACACATTTTGGTCTAAATTGAATGTTTTTAATTTCTTTGAATCGAGACTTTTTCTAGTTATATTAAAGCATTTTATTTGTTATTGTGATTACTTCTTTCTGTTACTTTTATTTAAGTTTACTTTACTTCTTCCAGATGGCTTCTCCATTTCTTTTCCGATGTGATCTTAAATTGTAGAATAAGCAAAAACTTCTTTGTGCTACAATATATATATATATGTTACCGGTAAATAAATAAAAGCCTATGAATGGTGACGTTTTATTATCATCATGTTACTGATGTCCGAGAGCTGACGTGCTGTAGTTATGGCATAGACATGTGTTCATAAATTAGGTTATGAATGTTTGGTTTTCTGTACTGATTCAAATATTCAAACTTGGCTTTCGTAGACTTAAAAATGTTGCAATATTTGCTTTCAACTTTGGGTACATTTTCATTAATGTTGTGCGAGTTTATAATTTTTTTATTACTATTGGTTTTGTATAAAATTTTACTATTAGTTTTCTATTTGTTTCTTATTAATTTTGTAATTTTCCTCGTACTGTTCTTTGTTTGTTTGTGTGTGTGTGTGTGTGTGCGCGCGCGCGAATTAGTAAATACGAACTCATAAAGATAGCAATTTAGAAAAGACACTATCTCTTTAAGAAGAACAAGGAAAAGATGGAGGAGGAGGAGGAGAAGAAGGAAAAGAAGGTCTGTTGATGTAACGTAGGTCTTATTTGGATACACGTACCATGGTCTTATTTGGTCTCATAGCATTCATATACCAACATGTACCATGGTCTTATTTGGTCTCATAGCGATTCATATACCAAATTGTCGGTGATTATTTACGTAGAAGAAACCCCGGGTCTTATTATTTTAAGTTGGAAGAATTGTCAGTGTATGTGCGTGCGTGCGTGTGCGCGCGCGCGCGCGTGTGTGTGCGTATAAGACTACCACAAGACGATAAAAACGTTTTCCTTGTCGCAAACACATTTCGGGTTCTTTGTTGCGAACCTGAAGCCGAAAAGTGAAACTACTTTCTCGTATACATTTTTTGTAAAGTTTGTACAGTTCTTAATTTTTCGTGACTCATCGTTTAACCTCCAGACAAAACGTTTCCATCCGTTGTGTTAGTAAACAATACCGTTAAATAAAAACGTTCACATTAGTTACGCCCGTACTGGTGTTATCGCCTGTCAGCTGTCTGTTCGCACGGTTTTATTGCGCTGCGATCGTGAAAGCCGTGGAACTTGTTAATGGTTTGCAATGCTCACAGTAATTAGCTATTTATGCAAATAGACTTCAACCATTTCAACCATCCATAAAACGTTCAATTATGATTAATGTTTTAATGACTCCGATATAAATGATAGAGATAAAAATATGTTTAATAACAATGAGTGAGTAAACATCTAGTGTTAGGGCTCCTCAGCTAAAACAAAAATAAAAATCCTGTTACACTTCAATTTATATCTTTGAACTTGAAGTTGAATCGTAAAATGAATACATTTTTCAAATGTATCCTACTTACACATTTTTTTCTTAAGATCGTGTCTTAGCAAATACAACGGGAAATTCACTGTTATTTCATTTTCGGTTTTCTTCACAGGCAGTGTAATTATAGAACTGAAAACTGATAATATGTATAATAATTAGGAATCATTTTTATAATCTTTTTCCGTTATTGATAAACAGAAATCACGTTTTCCTTGGGTGGAAGGACACTACTGACTGTGACAAGGAAATACATTTTCATTACAGGGAAATGTGCAGTCAACATTCCACATTTTCATTTACTAATATTAGTTAATACTACTAATGGATACAAAATAAACGGTACTGTCCCAATAACCGTACGCGCACTCATTTTCGATATTTCGATTATTGGCATCGATATGTAGTGAATATCGCATATAATATTTTAGTTAGTAAATAGAAATCATGAAAATGTATTTGTGTATGTTATAAAATAGTATGTTGACTATTGCTATCGAGTTTCATTGTTATATTACTTACAAAAAATGTTCCTAGCAATAATATAACTCCGATGTGTGCCTGTGACGCCAAAAGTTGGCGTTGTTATAGTCCTTTTTGTGGCAAACTCGTTTTCCACTAATACTCTTCTTTTCTGCATCACTGGAAAAGCAACCAACTCGAAGGAATTCAGGATGCTATACATGTCTCCAATTTTGTGTGTGTTTCGCACAAAATTTGCTTCCAGCGAAGTTTTCGAGATTTTACTGAATAACACAAAATAATATTGACCACCTATCGAATAATAAATCTTGCTTTCATTTGTTAATACGTTGTTTACGTTGTTTTTTGTTTTAATCTTACTGTTCAGAGATAACTGTATTTTTCGTTTTACATTTTCTGTTGTTGTTTTGTTAAAAATACGTTATGTTCTTTGTTCTAAATGTTTCTCTCTTTTAAGAGTGTAGACACATTAAACGTCATATTTTTCCTAACCATGGCTTTTATGTCTTTAAACAGTAAGCTAAAAAACAAAAACCATTATTATCTAACCTCACAAGTGAAAACGACACGTATTTTTGCTTTACATAAGAAATAGAACAATTTACAATTAGTACACTTCTTTCTTCTTCACATCGCAGTATATCCATAAATCGCATATTCAAATCGTCAAAAGTGTAGTGTAAGTACGGATATTGGGACAGTTCTAAATAAGCATAGGTCCCTATAATACTCATTTAAGTGTTAAACATTATGTGAATATAAGTAAGTGCTTAGAGTACTTATTTTCCGTGCTTAAGTACAATTTTCTGTGCACTTATAACGAAGTTTCGTGTAGTCAACAAAAAAGGTAGTCAATGAAAAACCGATATTATAAAATCGTTCTTTACTTTTACTAAGTCTAGGACTGTAAAATAAGGCACCGTGAGTTGTCAGTGAGAAGGTGTGGGAATTGCAGCCACGACTGACTCACATTTCGCCCATCTGACTGCTATTGTCAAGTGAGTAGCAACTGGTCTAGATACAGACGAAACGCCAGAATATAATGCAGGTAGTGCATGAATGGCACTGACAACTCCCAGTGAACAAGATAATATCTTGTAAATCGTCAGGATGTACGTAAGTATAAATACTTAACTAAAATCGATATTCAACGACACAACAATCAATATTTAGTTGATTTTAGTCAGCTAAGCTATTTTGCAGAACAGCAGGTCTATAGCATTCCGTAGTTCTTGCATTACGGTAGTAAATGAATCTTGACTTAATTTTCATAATGGATTTAAGAAAAAATTCGTTTTGAAATACCCCCAAAACGCAAATTCGTTTTCACTCGCCATAATTCATTTGCGTTTTAAAATTACATTGTTACAGATGTAAACAATAAATTATCCACTTAAACAACGATGTACATAATCCACAGAAAACACAATCTTTACCTCTGGAAAGAAGTTACTTCATCAGAAACAAGCTTCTGTCATACGTTGGCAAAGTTCATTACGATTTAACTTTCATATACTTTGATAACCATTTAAGCGTATGCCTATACCCTCACGTTTTACTTCACCCAAAGCCTCGATTACTGTAAATGCAGAGAACCGTTACCCAACATAAAATAGTAAATGCGTTGTAAGCGTTTTAACAAAATAAAATATAAAAGTTATTATTCTTTGAAGCAATTCATACGTTACTCTGATGCTAGTAATGCTGTACGTTGCTTTAAATGTACACGCTCATTTCAGTCTATTCTCTGTTTTTTACAACAAATTTGATTTATTTTCAGCGTGAAGAGACAGCCCTTCCTCTCCATGCGACATTTGTTTAATAGGCCTATGGCATAAATCAATCACATCTTTCTACATGTGTTGAACTTATGAAAACGGTATTCCAATTCGGTGGAAACAAATTCGTCATCCGATCCGGCGCTGACACACTCCATCGGGGTTCAGTGCCCAGCAAGCCAGTTACACTGCACATACACTCTACGTCAGGTATCCGATGTCTCGGAACCGTAAACACCGTCTCTCTTGGGTTGAGAATAGCGCGTTTACGTGTGAACATGTTTATAGGAGATTCTAAAATTTCAGAATCACTGTGTTAATAACTAGCATTTTGTTCGCCTACAAGTTAGTTATAGCAAACATGATAGTCATCAACCTGAGCTGTGAGGTATGAAAACGTTATGTCTTGTTCCTGAATAGGCAAGTAGTAATACTTTATTGATTGTTTTGTGTTCTTTGTGTAGGAGGGTTAATTTTTGTAATAATTTTTAGTGCATATTTACATACAAGGTAAGGTATATATTCGGTACATATTTCAGTGTAAAGCTAATTACGTCTGAGATTTAACAAAATGTTTAAAATAAGAAAATATAAAAACACATTTTGATGACAAATGTTTCCCTTTCTAAAACTATGGTAGATTAAAAACACTATACAACATAAAGTGTCATAACAATACGTGAAAAGGACAAATTAAAAATGTGTGTGTGTGTGTGTGTGTGTGTGTGTGTGTGTGTGTGTGTGTTGTGGGCGCGCGTGCGCGTGTTAAGATAAACAATTTAAAAAGTTCAAAACTACTAAAATTAAGTGCTACTAGCATTTGGTAAATTTATCGCGAAAGCAAATCGTATCTGCTGACTAAGAAACAATCTTGCATCGAAAATTTCAACTCGGTATTTCATTATGTAGACATCTTTCTGTTATCAACGTACAGGTTGGCAAAGACTGGTCACTTCATCAAGTGAAGTGTTTATATATTTATACATATATATGTAAACACTTTTTGCTACAGTCTATTTCTTGATGCATATATAATTTATTTAATATTTATAAATTCTTTACCTCAAGATGTTTTATTCCCTTATTTGGTACATGTTTCGGGAATCCTATTGTTCCCATCCTCAGCATCCATATGTATATTGTATAGACAGTGTCTTCTGTAGTGTAGTACTGGCTTTCCGTACTTGTATCGTTCGGAAGTAAAATGTTTCTTTTGCATTAAATCGTAGTAATTATTCTCTTCTTCTTAATTCTTACCTAACACCTACAGCTTTTCTTTTTTCCTCTTCAACATGCACGTTTAGTAGCAAGTGAAGTGTGCCGGCCAACGGACGTTCAGCTCGTTGGAGACAGATTATCATGGAAACTATTCGGTCTACACGTTTTTTACCGTTGAAAGCATAAATAATCCAAGTGGAGCATTTTTAAAATTAAACGTTATTCGTTACAAATGATTTAATCACATCGCTCCTGGTTAAATTGTAACGGTACAGAAAACAAAAAAGTTATAAAAAAAAATTAATCTGCCTTGAGTACTGAGACGTAAAATAACTGGTTTCAGAGCCGACCCATACGTTGCCGTGTTACGTAAGTGCTGACCGTTATTTGAAGAAAGAAAAAGACAGATAGGGAACGAAACAAAATAAAAACGTTTGGAAGCACTGCCATGCATTATCCGGTCAATTAAACGCCTCCTCTGCGTAGATGCGTACGCGTCTAGAAAGAAAAATACCTATAAATGAAGACCATTAATGTGTAAAAGTGGAGTATATTTGACGGTGGCAACCGGTCCACTAGTGAACAAGGTCATTGGCACAATGACCCTCCTCTATTGGAGGATTTAAGTGGAAGAAGATGGAGGAAGGTAAGTGACGTCTGGTGCAGTCATTCAGTAGACGACGGGACGGCCAGGACTGGACTGGACACCAGCTCGCTACAGGTAAGTCTCCGCTCCGCACTCCGCACTCCGCACGTGCACCGCTCCCAACTCACAACACTATATTTACTCTTTAAAATATATTTATCAAATTGTTATACTTTAAATTTTGTAATATTTTTCCTGATTTTTTTTTTTTACTTTACAAACGATTAATCAAATTATGAATTTACACAGGTTATTTAGTACAAACATTTCTTAAGTAACACTACAAACGAACCGTTATTAAAAATATGATTATAATAATATACAGAATGTAATAACTAAAACTAAGAAACAAAATTTCATAATGTCATTTTTATATTATTACAAAAATTTATTATTATAATTAATACTATGATTATATAGTGTAATTGATACTATGTTAAATTATTTATATAATTTTTATACAAATAAAAAACATAAAAATAAACAAAATTTCAAAATATTATCAGTTATTTAGAAATAATTTTAATTGTAACAAAAACAAATTAGGTCTACTTAATACAGCCTAAATAATGTAAATAAAAAAATATTCAAATTTTGTAGTTTTCTGTGATGTACAGACCACTATAAAGGCATTGTAATAACATCTAGCGCTTATGGTACGTAAATCATAGTTAATAAGATTAACAGTATATTAGTAAATTAAAAATATATGTTTATGTTTGTATGGTTGGTTTCAACCTGGCGATGGTTTAAGTATCGAAAGGGCTAGGCGTTATCATAACGCTTGTATAATCGTCTGCACACACACACCCACACACACACACACACACACACACACACACACACACACACACACACACACACACAAATTAAAGTTTGAAGAATGAAGCCACTAACACTTAATTGGATGTAAATAAAAAATTGTTGTGGACTCCAAGAATTATTTGAAATTCATAAACATAACAATAATCGTGGTGACAAAAGTGTGCAACAAGGATAACAGGCCTAATTAAATACGAAAGATACCATTAACAAATTGAATATATAAGTAACGAGTTAAATCTGAATAACTTAATATACACGTATCGGAATAATTATATGTATTTTATGTATTTTATTTGTATGTATTTTAAATTATAATTATTAATAATAAGTGATATTTTTTACTTTTTACGAGAAGATATTTTTATTAATTTGGTTTTTTTCACTGTTTCGAGAGTCTTTTTTATCATCTTCAGAAATGTAAATAACAAGTAAATTTTAATTTCCAAAGATGACAGAAAGAAGACTGTCGAAACAGTGAAAAAACAAATTAATAAAAATATATTCTTGTAAGAAATAAAAACTATTATCTATTATTAATAATTATAATAAAACGATTAATTGTGAGCAGCAAATATGTACAAATGAAAGTGATATGTTCATATTGGTATCAAAAATATAAACACATAATTAATCTATTCTGTGTTAATACGTTATTTTTATGTAATTAGTTCTTGGTATAATTACATACTAGGACGTAAAAATAATACATAAGACTGTATCAAATTACACAAGCAAGGTCACTAATTATAATCTGGTGATTGAACGCATTGAGCAAACCACCGAATTAGATCAATTAAGTAACATCGAAATCAAAACAATCACATCATGTTACCGATTTTATTAAAAAGAATAATTCGTAAGATATAAATTACTATAACTTCGATACAGTTTTATTTGTCAAGTCCCTATTTTGTACTAAAAACATGAAAAAATATTATAAAAGTGCTGAAAGCTCGTATTTAGGTATCTATGAAAATCTTAAAACACACACACACCACATCGCGCAAATACCACAGACTACATAACGAATCGCGCATGGAAAAATTAATGTACATACATACAAATATGTAGCCTATATAATAATACATACATAGTTATGAAGGTAATAGTGCGAACAGTAATACTCGATAATAATATTTATACTTTAATTAAATAAACACACACTATTAATAAATGGGAACACACAATTTATTAATAAATAAATGGGAAATTTTAAGTAAATTTAAAAAGTTATAATTATTAATATCTGTTACAGCACACAGTTATCAATAATTCTAATTATGTATATAATTATAATATGGTTATAATTACAATTATAAGTACACAAGTTTGTACTAGTGTAATATACAATTTTATTAATGTAAAAGATAGACGCACTCGTATACTGAAAGTGCGCGTTTCGTAATTTCATATTGGCTACATTATTTGCAATTAAAATATTTAACATGTTTATATAACCACATATTTTTATAAATGTTTACATAATACATACAACATTGTTGTTTTATGCATTTATATGGATTTACTTTTCTATTTCGGCCCTTTTCATTCTCTTCTTGTTTGATTTCATAGGCTATGATCCGTACTTTAACAAAAAAAATTTAATTTCAACATTTAACGATAAAGAAGTATCATGTATTATAATAACTGGGCACAAATTGTTTAGTGAAAGCAATAAAGATTATCGAGGGCTGCTTTTCGCGAACAATAATCGTTATGCATTCGGTTACGTCACTGACTTTTGTACGCAGCTTGAGCAAATAAATTATACTTCTGAAGCGATTCCTAGGCTTCCTATGCCATAAATAATTATTGTTTTCTGTCCAAAACACAGTTGTAACATGTAGAAAGTAACATTTTGCATTCACATAATACGGTATGTTATAACATCAGACTAGAAACTGCTAGAAATTACATCGTTATCGGTTGTTAAAAATTACTTCATTTGAAAAAATACCGTTTTTTTAGATACTGTACAAACAATGTTTGTGTAAATTAAAATTTTTGATCCAAGTACACTAGCGTAGAGACGTTTGTGTTAGTATTATCTAAATATTATACTTTGCATTGATATTTTTGAGACTGTTCGCCCCTCGTCTTTCTTATTTCCTCTTTTCTGTAAAGAAAACACGCACGATTTATACATTCACATAAACGTACGAATGTCTAAACATGTCCTTATGAGTAGTGTGTATTTATTTTAAAAATTTAATTTTATAATTCTTCGAATAAATAATTTTCCAAATAAATTATAATGTTCAAAACTCTGTATAAAAAAATACGATTAAAAATAGATGCCTGCAGTACAAAAAACTGGATAGCTATAAATAAGATTAAACTGCAGTTAGAGTTAATGCGTAACTACGTAAGTTAATACGTGTAATACGTGTGTACCTAAGCAACTATGAAATAAGTGTCTTTGAGCTGAACATAGCAGTTGAGGAAGTACGGTAGACGTTAAGCTAGAGAGAAATTAAACACTAACAACAGACATTTTGTTATCACAGGAGTACAGCGTACAGTTCAGACAAGAGGGGTGAGGTTAGTAATATTAAATTATATGCACAGAATAAACATGCTGTTTGGGACACGAATATAGTTAATAACAATATAGCCTAATAAATACATGGTTTCGATAGTTAATAACAATAAAGCCTAATAAATACATGGTTTCGATCAATCAAAATCTGTGGTCCTGTAACGTAAAATAACTAAATAACGTAAAACATCTACAAACACGTAAAAGTTTACAAACATCTCAATTAAATAGTTTATTTATAAAACCTTTATCTGTCTAGATAGTCCTAGATGTTTTACCCAGAAATAGAGCCACAGATTGTGAAACCCTATTATGACAATAATTTTTTATTGATGTTTAAACTTTATTTATTAAAATGTGTAAAAAGTGCGTTAAAATTTATATTGCGTGCAACCCTGTTACTTTATATTCATTTCTCTTTAGCTTGGGTTTTTATGTTTTCTCACTGCCACCCACTGTAAGTGATAATCATTTAATTAATAACTGGTTTCTTCATTAATAATTTCCATATGTTCCATATGTTAATAATAATATACAGGAAAAATATTCTCTTATATGCTATCATTCATTCTATTATTGAAAAAAACTACTTATTTTTATTGCAATTGTAAAAATTGTCACACGCACACGCTTGCGCGCGCCCACACACACACGCACACCTATAGACACGTGTACTTTAGTGAGTTTGTGATTGGTCAGAATAACTTTGCAGAGTGTTCGTGTCACCTGCACGCATATTAAATTTTCTCAGCTCGGAGTAGTGTCGATGTATTTTGTAATCGATAAAGTCACTGCATTACTGACTATTTTTTCCTCTGAACTTTCCTTTAACGTACTTTATTATATCGTTGTTTGTATAACTTTAATTTTATTTTACTCTTAATTTGTCTGTCCTGTGTTTTATAGTTAACAGTAATTTTTACAAAAAATTTCAAAACATTAAAATTTATCCACATTCAAGGAAAATTCCTCGTGAACACCTACAGAACGTTGATATTTCAACTTTAATAATAATAATAACGCGAGTGTTGGATGTTGGATGAGTGATAAGCTAACGAAGTTTATACAGAAGATTTTTGATATTAAAGAGCTTCTTGGGACGAAGAAGAGTAGCCTATATTGTCTGCAAGATCAACCCGAGCAGCTAAGGCAAGACGAATGGAAAGAACCTCAATGGATCTAAAGCCGAAGAAAATCTCGATCGAATCCGCTGAATAAATACATAAAATAAAGCAGCCACATCATCCAGCGTTATCAGCGCTTAGAACTACAGTGTAGACATGACAGTGAATCGCGACCAAAACAACCAAAGATTGTATACAGCGATTTTAAATGACAGGCGACAATGTGTCATCTAACAAAACCAATGTACGACGTGACCAGCGTTTGGAAGAAGACCGTGATTAGCTGTCGTGACACTAAACGCCGAAGAACCTTGAAACAGAAACGACTGGCGACCTACAGGCATATACGCCGACGTGACTTATCAGAACGTGGGATCTTTAAAGTTGCGTGCATTCATTGCGCGACTGTCCACTTCTCCGAAAAACGTGTATACAATAGAGCTAACCGCGACTACAGAAGTGTCAGTTACCCTGATAAGTGGAGTACTTCAACATCGCAGCGAACAGCTACAGGAAGGACCTCAAAGAAAAATTTAATCGTAACGGTATTAAAGTAAAATCAACAAAAGCTCAACTATTGCTCTGCCGAGCGATATTCGATCTTACAAGTATCTCATACCAAGTAATAAATTAAACCACTTAAGTCGTCTTTTCATTGCTATTTGTGTATTCTTGTGTAAGGTAAAAGTAATAATAAAATTAATTACGCACAAAGTAATAAACAGAAGATTAAACTTGTAGTTTATACTTCGTTGTTCAAGTAAACATTAGAATTATATGATTACGTGCAATCGATTGTTTGGCGCAGGCCTAAAGAAAATAGGGTTATACACCCGTGCACGCGTAATAATAATATATATGATATATATATAACATATGCGTGTGTAGTGAGTAGTGGTATTGTAAGAAAATTTAAATTCTAAAGAGTAATTTTGAAAAAAAAATTAAAAAATCAATCTAAATGGATCGTAAGTACATTAAGGAGCGAAATGTATGGATACGTATCAGAACTACTAGGGAAAGCAGGAGAAAATGCCTGAGGTTTTTTTGTTTAAAACGGAAATTTTAAAGCAGTGTTAATGGCTATTTACAAATGACAGTCTTAATTTGCAGATGCAAACGTATTCGTATTCGATGAAAAAACTTAATCACCTTAACCGGAGCTCAACTCTACTTTGCCCTTAACGCGACAAAAAGTCTGAAATATTTCTACTCCAAAATCAGACAGAAGTAAATCAGTGATTTACTTATCCAAAATCAGTAATTAGTAAATCAATGAAAAATAGAAAACTACAGAAAAACTAAAGAAAACGGATTTTGTAATATATATATTGCAACAGATCAAATTTTATTATACTAATAAGGATATAGTGAGTGTGTAAAAATCACAAGTCTATTATGGAGGAGATGAAAAATTATTTATTATAAACAAATATTGTTTTTAAAGATGTATATTATATTATAAATTGTCATGTATTGATAATAGAAATAATTGTTTGTATTGTTCGATAATATAAATCGATTTTACTTGTTTGCTGCAACGTCCTCCTCTCCTCTCGTCGCTCCCGTCCTGGCGTCCTCTTCTTCAGCGTCACTCCTTCCTGGTGTCCTCTTCGTCCTGGCGTCCTCTTCGTCTCGTCATCCTCTTCTACAGCGTCACTCCTTCCTGGTGTCCTCTTCGTCCTGGCGTCCTCTTCGTCTCGTCGTCCTCTTCTACAGCGTCACTCCTTCCTGGCGTCCTCTTCGTCCTCTTCTACACAGGCGGCTCCAGCGGCGGTATTTCAATGAGTCTCGTTGTTATGTTTGACTGCTAACATTAATTAGTTTCTTCATAATTTGTTCACTCACAATGATTATAAATTTCACTTTTACAGTTTATTATTAATTTATATTTTATATATTCTTAATCTCAGGATTAATATGGGTATTAATTAATGCGGTGCGTTTAATTTACACCTTCCACGATATGTTGAAGTGTCTTTAAATTCCCTAAGCGGATATCTTAAAATACACGAAACAGCACTGTATTATATTTTAAATTTTATCGAAATATTTTACCCACTCGGTTCTTAACGCAAAACGTCGTTAAGAATTTTCAAGGTTTATTTTATATATGATATTTCGACGTTCGTAAGAGAACAACTCTCTTCACCGGGCACAACTTCCCCTTGCAACTTCTACAGACAGACTGTGTCCATCCTAACTCTACGACATATGAATCTCACTGAATTTAGTGTATTCTGATAGGGAAGCCCAAGTCACATGATTGATGGAACAAACAGATATACAAATTTCATGAAAACTTTGTATAATTTAACAAAGTCCTGCATGAAAATTATCTACGAATTGTATTACCCTATCTTTGATAAGAGTTACAATTGAGTTTTTCTTCACTTAAAAAAAACATATTTCTAAAATAGTTATGAACCTCAGAGTATACACAAATTGAAGCTATTTACCTAAATAATTCCTTGTCAAAGTTTCACGTCAATCGGTTAACTACCCCTGAAGCTATAGCGATCGCACATTATCACACCCGCACACGCGCACAAATTCACACAAAAATACATGACAATGTAGAACACCTTTTTATGAAGAGTTTGGTATACCCTACATGCTTATCCATCTCTAAATACAAAACTTATGACTAAAAGACAAAATATTACATGAAACCAATTTAAACAAGAAAATGCTCGTCATCCATGTGCTCTGATATAAACAACATAGCTTATCATCCTGTGTTCTGTTGCAGGATTAACCCCACCACGTGTAAAAACAATTTTTTATATGGAATACAAAGATATTTTATTCCAGTTACCAGTTTTGATCCGCATTAAATTTCTCCGTCCGTTCTTCGGCACACTTTTTAATGCGTCTCCTTGCCTCTATCTTTTTAACCAAATTTGGAATAAGCAAATTCTGCGTTGTAATCCTCCTGATGCACCCATCCCAGACACGCTTTGGCATTTTCCCGGTCTGTAGTTCGTTAGGTGTAAATCCTGTCGTGTCATTGTAATTCCCGTTGATGGACGCCTCGAAAAACTCGAGATAATCCGGCCACCTACTCTGGTTGGTATTACAATAAGTGCGAAACAGACTCCCTAACTCCCTGTTGACCCTTTCTGCGAGGTTACCTTGCGGTTCCGGATTGCTGTCAACACTGCCTGTATATTGTGCTTCTCTAATTCGGACTGCCATTTCTTGTTGGTGAATTGCTTACCCTGGTCAGATAGAATTTTCTTCACCGGACCATATTTCAGAACGTATTTATTTAATACAACATTTGATACTGCCATCGTGGTAGGTCGTCCAATTGCATATAAACTTACGTTCTTAGAAAATTCATCTGTGCAAACAACCAGGTTCTTCATACCCCTTGCAGCACGTGGTAGCGGACCTAAAAAATTGATACACAGTAGATCATTCTTATTCTTGGTAATGATGTTACCCATCTCCACATAGGTGTGTTAATTTGGGTATTTAGCTGTCTGGCATATGTGACATGTTCGCAAAATAGACTTAACTTTCCTTGCCATGTTCAACCATACGAAGTCTTCTCTCATCGCCAAATAACATTTATAAGCTCCAGCATGAGCAAGACTTTCATGACAAGCCCACGTTAAATCTTCTTCGATATCATCAGGAACCATAATCTTCCATTGTCCGTCGATTATTTTATACAGTAGCCTAAATCCCTGTCGATTCTGTACTTCGGGTTGTCTTGCCTTTGTATTTCTTCACTAATTTTTCTTAATTTTGCGTCCTTCTGTTGTTCAAGATTTACCAATTTCAACCTATTCTTTAAGTCATCTGGTAATGTATACTTGACTGCTAGAATTTGAATTTCACTCCTGGTCGCGGAGTACTGTTCTTCGATGATGGGGAGATATCTACTTAGAGTAACAGCACTTTTATTCTCACTGGCTTTACAATATTTGATGCTGAAATCATATTCTTGGATCGCCAAGATCGAACGTGATATCCGCGCGTTGGCCAGTTTACAATTAAGCATGAAAGATAAAGCCTGATTATCTGAGAGAATTTCAAAGTGTTGACCCACCAGGTAATATCTAAGCTTACTGATACACAATTGCAAGAATCTCTTTTTTTCAGACGTAAAATAATTTCTTTCGGCACCTTTTAAAGATCTACTTACATGTGCAATTACCTTATGTTCTCCTTTATTATTTCGTTGATATAACACACTACCGATCGCGTAGTCTGAAGCATCACAGTTGAGTACATACGTTCCTTCTTTTTCCGGGTGGAACACGTGTAAGTTCTTGCTGTATAATTCTTTTGTAGCGTTGAAAGCTGCCTCATGTCGTTCTTCCCATCTCCATTTGGTGTTCTTCCTTAACAATTACAGCAGCGGTTCTATGGTTTTTGAATATTCCGGTGTGAAACGGCGAAAATATCCAGTCAATCCAAGGAACGCCCTGATATCTTTCGCTTTTGTTGGATTTGTAAATTCCGTAATGGCCTGAATTTTCTCCAGGTCCGTACTAACACCATCCGCAGAAATAATATGCCCGAGGAACTTTATCTGTGATTTTCCAAATTCGCATTTTTCTAAGTTGAGCGCAAGGTTCGCATCTCTTAACTTGCAGAAAACGATATCCAGGTGCTGCATATGTTCCTCGAACGACTTCGATATAATAAGTATGTCGTCAACAAACACACTCACAAAATCGTCGACCTCAGGCCCTAATGCCAATTCAAGACACTTAACCATAGCAGCTAAGCTGGTAACCAAACCAAAAGGTACTACCTTAAACTGGTAACATTTATTTTTATATAAAAAGGCTGTGAATTTTCGACATTCTTTGGCTAAAGGAATCTGCCAAAACCCACTTTTTAGGTCAAGACGCGACATGTATTTTACTCCTTGACATTTTACAAACAAATTTTCTGCGTTGGGAGCACAATCGTAACATTTTTGTGTTATATTATTAAGATTTCGCATATCTAAGCAGATGCGTATATCGTTATTTTTTTTCTTAACGACCACCATCAGGTTTAAAAAATTACTATCTCCCCGTTCAATACTATTATTCTCTAACATTGTATTTATTTCGCCTTCAACCTGTTGCTGATAATGTAATGGGATCGGATATGTTTTTCTTATAAATTTATTCTCGTCGCTAACTTGTATTTTATGTTCATAAACGTTGGTAATTGTGTGCTGTGTGTTGAAAATTGATTCATATTTATTTAAAAGATTATTTAAATGCTTTTGTTGACCATCCGTTATCTCCTTATCAGGCGCACCACCCTTAGCTGCTATCTTATCAAGCGATTAACAGCTGGCTTCTGTAAGTCGACGGGACTATATCGGTCAACCGCATTGTCACATTCATTTCCCTGACTAAGAGAATAACCCAAATTAATTTTATGTTTTGTCTTTTTAACTGTGCATTCAAGCGTTTTATTAGTGAAATCAATTGTAGCGTGTATTTTCCTTAATGTGTCAGTGCCTACTATAACGTCGTACATTAGATTTTTGACAATAAAAACAGGTATTTCCATTTCCATCCCTTGTGAATTTATTGTGATAAGTGCTTGCTTATTAATAGTTTGTGAATCACCTGTGGCTGTTGTGACAACTGTATTGTTGACAGGTAAGATCGGTGTTTTTTTAAATTGGTGTCTATGTTTGTTAATGAATTTATCGCTGATTAGAGAAATTTGCGCCCCAGTATCAAATAATACATTTCCGACACATCCATTAATTTTCGCTCTCACAACAACATCATTATCATTCTTATTTCTAACATTTTCCACATCATCATCAACACAATTGTTATATATTAATTCATCTCTAACGTCAACAGGATATAGGCCTGAAGCAATGTATGTATATTTTCTTACTACTATTATCGTTTACATAAGATTTTCGACACTGCTGTTCGTTATGGTATGTTTTATTTGTAATTTTATCCATAGTTTTATTTATATTTTTCAATTTATCGCACGGACCCACGCCGTGCAACTCTACTCGTTTTTTGTTTGCTCTTCGCTGGTACTTGCTTCGGTAATTGCCGATACATTTCTTTGATTGAACTTTTGGAAATTAGGTTTATTTTTAAATTGTTGTGGTTGTTTTTGTTGTTGTTGTTGTTGTTGTTGTTGTTTTTGTGGTTGTTGTAGCTGAAATTGTTTACGAGCCGGTTCACTATTATTATTACTATTATTTTGACTGCCCACATTATCCCATTTGGTTAACAATAGGAGTAGTTCCTCCAATGACTTAATACCTTGCGTAATTACGGCGATTTGAATACCTCGTCCGAAATGATGAGCTAATTTATTTACTATCTCTGACTCTGCCAATTCTGGTTCAAGATACTTCGCACGAGATATGATTTGGATTAAATAATTTTCTTTAGGCCGTTTTAAACTGGAATAACTACCAAACTCCAGCTGTACGCGTATTTTTCGCTGTATTTCGCTGTTCCAGTATCTCACTCTAAAATGTTGTACCAGATCTTGATATGTAACTATTTTATCTTGTACTACCGTGAACCACTCAGCTGCAATACCCTTTAATCTCCTGACTACATAGTTTATTTTATCCATCTCACTCAGGGTGTCGCCTATTGTGTCCATTTCTCGCTGGCAGTTATTCAGGAAGAGAAGCGGATTTTCGGAGTCCCTGCCGAAGAATTTCAACTGTGAATTGTTTTCTTCTAAAGTTCTATAGATGAACGTGGTCTGGTTCGCCGTTGTCGAGGTATTCTGGAGTCGGGTCAGCTGTTGTTCCAGCTCCTGTATTCGCTGATCTTGTTCAGCAGCGAGCTCACTCACAGTAGATGTGTGTTGAACTACTCTTTCCTCTATTCCAGTGATTTTAGCTTCACATTCACTGATGCGAGAATTGTTTGCTTCTAAAGCAGTCTCAATATTGCTGCGAATTATTTCTACCTTTTCGCCTATACGTTTTTCGGTTGTCTATAAAAGTTGTTTATTTTGTTTAGCCTGGTCATGAACGGCTGTATAAATTTTTTTATTCTCATCATGAAGTGATTGTAGCGACTTATTTTGCTTTAACGCTACTTCTTCTGAGAGTTTTTGCATATTTGCTTTATTCTCTTCCGACATTTTCTGCATATTAGCAAGGATTGCCGCTAACGTATTCTGTAATTCCGCTGATTCGGCCATCTTGATTATTTATTATTATAAATTTAATAAATATTATAATTTGTTTATTTATCGTAATCACACGATTATTACTATTTATTATTATGAGTAACGTCCGTTTATATGTTATTTATTATTATCGTCCAGTATCACAATCAAATGTAAACCAGCTTAATCTAACACAGATACAAATAATAAATCAGTCTCCGTATAGATAATTACTACTATTGTTCAACTATCTGATAAGAGAGAGTATTCAAACTTTTATCTACACTCCCTGATAACATAGAACGGCACACAAATAGTTTACTGAATTTAGTCTCTACACACTCAAATAAATATTTCTTTTTTAAAACTAATGCAAAAAATCGAGCCCAACGTTGGCCAGCGCCAAATATCCTTATGTAACAGATCAAATTTTATTATACTAATAAGGATATAGTGAGTGTGTAAAAATCACAAGTCTATTATGGAGGAGATGAAAAATTATTTATTATAAACAAATATTGTTTTTAAAGATGTATATTATATTATAAATTGTCATGTATTGATAATAGAAATAATTGTTTGTATTGTTCGATAATATAAATCGATTTTACTTGTTTGCTGCAACGTCCTCCTCTCCTCTCGTCGCTCCCGTCCTGGCGTCCTCTTCTTCAGCGTCACTCCTTCCTGGTGTCCTCTTCGTCCTGGCGTCCTCTTCGTCTCGTCGTCCTCTTCTACAGCGTCACTCCTTCCTGGTGTCCTCTTCGTCCTGGCGTCCTCTTCGTCTCGTCGTCCTCTTCTACAGCGTCACTCCTTCCTGGCGTCCTCTTCGTCCTCTTCTACACAGGCGGCTCCAGCGGCGGTATTTCAATGAGTCTCGTTGTTATGTTTGACTGCTAACATTAATTAGTTTCTTCATAATTTGTTCACTCACAATGATTATAAATTTCACTTTTACAGTTTATTATTAATTTATATTTTATACATTCTTAATCTCAGGATTAATATGGGTATTAATTAATGCGGTGCGTTTAATTTACACCTTCCACGATATCTTGAAGTGTCTTTAAATTCCCTAAGCGGATATCTTAAAATACACGAAACAGCACTGTATTATATTTTAAATTTTATCGAAATATTTTACCCACTCGGTTCTTAACGCAAAACTTCGTTAAGAATTTCCAAGGTTTATTTTATATATGATATTTCGACGTTCGTAAGAGAACAACTCTCTTCACCGGGCACAACTTCCCCTTGCAACTTCTACAGACAGACTGTGTCCATCCTAACTCTACGACATATGAATCTCACTGAATTTAGTGTATTCTGATAGGGAAGCCCAAGTCACATGATTGATGGAACAAACAGATATACAAATTTCATGAAAACTTTGTATAATTTAACGAAGTCCTGCATGAAAATTATCTACGAATTGTATTACCCTATCTTTGATAAGAGTTACAATTGAGTTTTTCTTCACTTAAAAAAAACATATTTCTAAAATAGTTATGAACCTCAGAGTATACACAAATTAAAGCTATTTACCTAAATAATTCCTTGTCAAAGTTTCACGTCAATCGGTTAACTACCCCTGAAGCTATAGCGATCCACATTATCACACCCGCACACGCGCACAAATTCACACAAAAAATACATGACAATATAGAACACCTTTTTATGAAGAGTTTGGTATACCCTACATGCTTATCCATTTCTAAATACAAAACTTATGACTAAAAGACAAAATATTACATGAAACCAATTTAAACAAGAAAATGCTCGTCATCCATGTGCTCTGATATAAACAACATAGCTTATCATCCTGTGTTCTGTTGCAATATTTGTTTAGGCCTATTACAAAAGCAAACTAGGCTTGCTTTATAATAAGTAAAATTATAATTTTATTAATGCAATCGCAGTGTTTGGCGATAGAATCACGTTTTATCTCACGTCGAGCTTCGGATAGTGGGTGTGTTGCCAATGGCGGATAGCGAACGTTCGATCAGACAGCTGCGAATAAGGGGAAAGAAGAATAAGCAGTCCCGGTCCGAGGTGGCAACATCGGCAAGGTGTGGCGAGGATGTCTCGTGGTGGAGTCACAACCATCAAACATCACAATACCCAATGACGATGCTGTATCATGGCGAGTAAGCTGACTTGCACGGAAGTAGGATGATATCTCAAAGACTAGTAGTAGAACACTGTGAGATTATAGAAAGGGTAGGCCAGACTCTGTGAGCTGTAGTAAAAGCAGTTCAGTCAGCAGAAAGGATCTCCGAAATCAGATCCCCTGAACCTCCAAGCTTGGGGGTTGAGGGCACGGCTAACAACTCTGCCTAGTAAAAACTCTTATTATTTTAAAACAAAGATAAAACCGGACGGTCTTTTATCCATCAAAATGTACGAAAGTTAATGGATTAAGAGAAATGGTTTACGGAATTTGGAACGTGACGAGTGTGTTGAATGTTGGATCGAGAATCTGTAAAGCTACTCAGTAGATATAGCTGCTATCTAAGAAGTCAGGCGGAGGAAGACAGAAATAGTCGATCTTCAGGGTTATAATTTTATAAATACAGATGGATAAAGAAAACAGCCTGGGAACTGGTTTCACGACAAGTCAAAGTTTAAAACATGCACTTTTTAATTATACTCTGTGCAATCAGAAAAGTGTACAAGGAGAATTAAAAGAAAGTTTTTTAATTATACTTTGATTAATGTGCATGTTCCTCCAGAGGATAAGGAAGAGACTGTCAAGAAAGAGGAATTTTATGAGGATTTAGAAACAGTGTATGAGGCCTCACAAAAATATGATGGCTGTGCTTGAGTTTTTAATGCAAAAATGTGGCAAGAGGAAGTGTATAGGCCAACAGTAAGTCTCCACAGGAAACACTATGAGACCAGTGCAAATGTACTGACAGTTATAGATTTTGCAACAGCACAAAATGTGGTGGTGGTAAGTACTACCTTTCTACACAAGGAAACTTGGATTTCCCCAGATAGAACTACAAGAAATCAGATTGGTCATACGCTGATTGATAAAAGACATTTATCATGTGTAAGAAATATAAGAACATATACGGGAAATTGTGATTCAGACGACATGCTGGTAAGAGCAAAGATCAGACAGAAGATTGCAAATAAAGGGAAGAAAGGAGGATAAGCAAGGAAAAAGGATACAATATTGAAGGTCTCAAAGAATTTCTAAAACACAAGAAGAATACAAGAAGAAAATTAGAGGATTCATTGCAGAAGTACAGCGAAGAAATGTTGAAGAAATTTGGAGGAAAATAAGAACAGCAGTGCAATATACAGCAGCAGATTGTTAGGAGAAAGAAAGAAAGGAAAGAGTAACGATTGGTATGATGCGAAAGAAAAAATGGACGTTAAAGAACGAATAAGTGCCAGGGACAGAATGATGCAGAGAGTAACAAGAGCTAATGTGGCTGAATACCGAGCTAAGAGGAGAATAGTGAAAACAGTATGCAGAAGGAAAAACGGGATATGGCAAAGCAGAAATAGAGCAGATGCACGTAGATTTTGGTCGGTAAGAGAGTATAAAATTCTGCAATGAAGTCGAAAATATAAGACAAGGTTTTCAATCAAGATTGAACATATTAGAGGACTAAAAAGGAGATCTGCTCAGCGGAAAAAGTGAAGTATTAAAAAAAACTAGGTTGAATATTTTAACTGGGTATTTAACGTGTCCGTAGGTCAACGAGACAATGACAAAGAAGCAGAAAAAGAAAAGTTAGAGATGGAAGAAGAGGTGCAGGCGTCATCCATTGAAGAAACTAAGAACATAATAATCAAATTAAAGTGTAATAAATCCCCGGGGGAGGATGGCGTTGCGGCGGATTGATCACGGCAGAAGAACAAGAACTCTTAGAAAGAATACATGAATTGATAGGTCAAGTTTGGAGTCATGAAGAAATGGCTACAGATTGGCCAACAGCCATTTTTATCCCCTATTTTCAAGAAAGGAAGTCATACAAATGTAAAAATATATGGCCATATAATCTTTCTGCTAAGTATTGTCTACAAACTTTTTGCAGTGTCAACTTCTAACCAACTAATGAGGAAAGTTGTGGAAGTAACTGAGTTATATATGACTCGGAAACATGTCATTGTCTATCAATAAAGAAAAAGAATTGAATGGGAACGTAAAATCTTGTAAAGAATTTATGTACCAATAAAGGAGAGGAACAACTGGAAGATTAGGAGAAATATTAAACAATTTATTTAACGACTTTGAAGGATGGAGGACGGAAGAGTCCCGAAAAAGATTTTGCTGAGCAATCTGGTGGAAGACGCCTGAGAGGAATATACCTGTGTTCATAGGTATATAAAATCAAATTTTCAAATATTTTTTAATGACAAAATCTTTATTTTTCACTCTTTATAAGTAAACAGTTCCTGGAATCGTGGGTGAAATGTAGTAAATACATGTAGGCGTATATTTTGTACACACAGTTTAAACGTTTGCCATTATATGGGATTCGAAACAATGATGTACAGACTACCAAACGAGCATTTGAATTAGGTAAGTAAACACGTTTTTATACTCTTTTCTTTGCCATTATAAAATATTTTTTTGAAAGAAAACACGTAACTTTCAGAAAGGCAAACGAAATCGGCCAGCAATTCAGGAAGTCTGTGGCAAACGTAGAAGTGTAAAAATCGACAAAAGAGACTTCGCAAATGCTTGACAGATTATAATGCAGAAAATTGTTGCAAAAACGAAGTAAATTAATTGAACGTAACAAGGAAACCAGGGAAACGGGGTGGAGAGATGACAGTAAAAGTGTACTCTCGCGTCACCGAAGCAGAAACATTTCCTTGTTATTCGGGTCACGTGCGCCACATACTGTACGAGTGAAAGTCATTTGTCAATTGAAGCCCTTGTTTGCTGAATATAATCAACTGTTTAACCAACTTTGTTAACACGTTTTCACGATCAGCCTCGTCATCTCAGGCTTTACAGTATTCTGATAAATATGAGTGGTACGAGTTTGTATCGCAGGTCAAATTTAGTGATTACTCGAACGTTAATTTAGTCCGCCGGTCACCGCGGAAGTAATTGCGGTTTACTAAATAAAATGTAACTTGTAATTTCCTGGACGAATGGCTTAAAAACGAAAGAAATGTTTCCTTTCTGAGGTGCATATAAGTGTAGTTAGAGTTATCTCAAATTTACTAATCTTCACAAATTCAATAAAATGTAACTTTTTAGAAATATGGTATGTACAGTGTTTACACATACATAAAATCCAAAAACAGTCACGCTTCACGATAGATTTACTGAACCTCTGACCATAAAATTTGGTAGAAAGGTTTCTCTTAGGTCTGAGGTCCTCGTTAAGTAAGCTTTAAAAATTTAGCGAGGTTAATAAGAGATCCATAAATCATGATCGCTATGTTCTAACCTACTTTTCAAGGAGCAAAAAAAAAAAAATGAACGTTATATCTGTGTTTGCTTCAAAGAGTTGACACACGTCTGTTCTTAGCTGTCCAAAGTTTATATTTCTAAATAAACAAGGAATTGGGTCTTGCGAAATGGTTGTAATATATAATTATAGTCAGCAGGTAATAAAACTGACAGAGCAGAAGTCTTTAATCTTTGCAGTTATATAATAAAAAAGTGCAATTTTTGAAAACATAGTTTATCTCAAGTATTATTAATTATACCTCCGTAACTGTTCAATGCCTTCAGAAAGAATATAAAATTGGTTTCTGTGACACTACTCAGTAAGGAACTGACTTTCTTTGCTACCTTCATAGTTAGTATATTATTTTACAGTTAATTTTAGTTATTTTATTTTATAGTTAGTATATATTATATAATATATAATGATAGTTATATATTACTAGGAGTGTCACTGACACAAATGGGCGGAGCATTTGATATTCGTAATAATTTATTTATCAATATTTTTACAATCAACAAAATATATACACTTTTATGATACACACTTTTTATTGAATACACTACATTATAGTAATTGTCATTATTGATACATCAATTGTCATTAGACATATTTCACAACCTTTGCAATTCATCTCTACGATCAACCATTCTATTAATTTCTAGCAGTCTATCAAAATTAAACGCTGGTTTTAATAATAATCGTTCTAATGTTTTCACTATTGAAAGAGTGAAATTACATTAATCCAACCTGAAATTCATTGTCTCCTAAATTAATAATTGCCTTATCTAATGTTATCCCTTGCGATCTATGTATACTAACACCATATGCTAACATTAACGGAAATTGTTTGCGAGTACAAGAAATTTCATTTTTCTCGAATGATGCCACTACTGGTACAATGGGTATTGAGTTCTCGTACATAACTGGTCCTGTATATTTTTCGAAAGATACAAGTATACATATTGGCATGTGATCGTTATAATTTTCGCATACAACTGCCGGGTCATAAATAATATCAGTTACTGTCCCAACTGAACCGTTGGCTAGTCCTTTTGTGACCCAAAGATTCAGGATAACTCGAGCACCTTTACATAAACGTAATTGGGCAAATAATCCCTGAGCATCGCCAGATTTTGCTAGAGAGGCTTCTGGGCAATTATGGATTGCATTGATTAGAGCCACGGGTTGTTTATTGCTTTCTAGTTTTTCATAATTAAAGCGTTCGATTTCAGCATTTTTCGACATTATACAGACACTGTCTTTGAAATTGTCCCCTATATTGTTTACATAAAATCTTTTAGATAAGAGCTGATAATCTTGTTCAGTGACTCTATTAATAATCATTTGCGACTCTATTTAAAGTCTCTCTGAAATGTTTTTGATCATCACCTTGCTGTCTCATAATCTCCGTTAAAAAGAAAACTTTTTTGAACTGTTTATATAAAAGATTCGATTGAATGGTCTGAACATTATTACCAATATTGTAAAGACTCCTGTCACAAACCGGTGGAAGTTGGGACCAATCACCGACTAAATACACGCAAAGGCCACCAAAAGGAACAGCTGAAGAACGCTGCTTTGCTTGTTTGAGTCGCATATCCACTTTGAAAAACAAATTCAAACCCAACATAATTCAACTTCATCAATAATAACGAACCTCACTTCTTTTAATTCTTCTTCAAAAGCAATTTTGGATTCACCTTCTAAATCTTTAAAAATTCCTCCCCTTTTCTTTGAAGTATTTATTCTTAGAGCTGAATGAATAGTTTGCCCAGCAATATTGTTAGCTGCCACACCAGTAGGAGCCATTAAAAGACTTGCATCACAGCCAAAATATGAATTAATTCTCCTAACCATTTCATTAATTAAACAGCTTTTACCAGTTCCAGCTTTTCCCTGAATAATTGCAAGTCTTTGATTGCAATCATCATAGTCATTTAGCTGATATCCTAAGAAAGATAATGTCTTATTTTGTTGGTCGTTGAAAATAACATTGTATGATTCAAGAGAATCATACTAATTCCAAATGTTTCTCGATTCCTTTCAATGAAAGAGGTTTTATTCTTTATATCTGGATATTTGTAATAGGCTGCTTCCCAATTATGAAGTAAATCGATATCACGATTACCTAGACCAACATGAATTGGTAGTGCATTAGGCATTACTACTGCTATAGCCATCCAGTCCTATCGTCAAAAATATCAAACTCGTTATTATTATCCTGATCAATTTCAGTTTCTTCTGTAATTAAAGACAGTTTGTGAAACTGTCCAAACTTTTGTCGGGTATAAGCCATGAACCATGTTTCTTCTGTACTTTTCAAGTCTTCTTCATTACGACAATGCTTATGTAAAATCAACTTTTGTTTACAATATAATTCAGTATTGACTGCATTGTTATTGTTGTTTACTTTAGGGAAGACTTGTACAACTCTTTCTTTTCTGTTTATGCTAATTGAGTTATTTCTTCCCTTAGAAAATGTTTTTAGCAAAATCGAATAATGTTATTTCTTCCATGTCTAGTGGTCTACTACTATAAAACTGAATGAATGAATTACTGTCATTTTCACTGTTGGTTCCATTATTGCAACATAGTCTTCTATTGTTATGACAAGTATTCTAAAAGTTCTGGTACATTGATACAATGGAATTCCATAGAGTAAATGACATGTTTCGCAAGCCCTGATGTCTCTTTCTCCGATCACTCCTATCATCAAACTTGTATATGCTCGACGAGATTCTTCATCCGGGGTTCTCGATTCAACGATTTCTTGATACATTTCCGTCAAATTTTTGAAGCAGGTTCTGACTTTGAAGCACATTTGGATACATATTCAACCACCTGGTATAAGGAGGTGACTATACTAAAATCAGTATTTGCTCTCCATGTTTGTGCTATGACAGGATTATACTGGTTCATCATTCCTTATTGGTGTATATATCCAAATACCTTTCTCATTTTTCTCTAGAAGAGATCGCTCTTGTAATTCTTTAGGATATTTTAACCATCAAGTATATTTATTGCCATTTCACTTAAGACAATATCCTTTGGTACATCTGGTATGTCTTTAGAATCGATTCAGTAGTTCTGAAAGAGAACGATCGTTGTCGATAACAACATCACAACATCAGTTGATCTAATCCTTGAAGGATGTATAGTTGCCGGAGGAGTGAATGGCAAAGGATTGAATGCATTAACCAAATGGTCATAACACATCTTGGCACTCAAAATGTCTTCCTCAGATGCATTATCAAAAGTTCTTGGATCAGGAGCACCAGAGATCCAAAGAAGACCGTGTACATGACATGAACCACGAAGCTGGAATTCGAAACGAAACTAATAATCTGAAACTGAGAATATCTTACAGACGACATTTTTTATGAATAAAGTTGCACGAAACGAAAAATAATCTTCAACAACTGAGGGATTTTCATTTATAAGTTTTTGCCTTTGCTGAGCGATTCTAGATGCACCTAACGTTTCCTCTTGCACGAAATTACAACCCATGAGTCGTGTCAGATCAGGCCACCAAAGATCAGCTGCACTCAAAGTAAAAAAACCCTTAGGAAGATTATCACACTGCTCAATCATTGATTCAAGTTCACCTCTTCGTTGAAACCAGTAAGATTTTGATCCTCTTATTTTTCCACACCAGTAATATAAACTTATTATTATTTGAGGATTACTCGACAGCGTGTTTCTCAGTTGCTGTATTGTTCCATTGAAATGAGATTTTCTAGCAAATATTGTCCCTCGTTGAATAGCGTAATGACGCTGAACAGTATTCAATGCAAAAAATCTGAACCTAGGATCTTCTGCAAAAGTCGGTCTTTATGTTGCTTCAAAAATTGAAAATATTCAAGTGCTGTAAGTTTCACACTACTTGCTCGAGTATTATCGTTTAGTTCAGCAGATCCGTAAGGTAGTAAAGCGGGAAATACCATGCTTACATATCCTTCGCACGAGAATTCATTTATGATATCAGTAACTTGTGGCCATGGAATTACATTATTCACTGCAGACTGGAGTCGATCAACTTCTGTGATTCTAATATTCTCCGGGATTATACTTTCATAAATTTCTTCAGAAAAGTTCTCTTCATCTGTATTCACCTCAGGTATATCAACAGTGGGTATCATTCCATAAATACTATCATTTAATGTAAGTTGAGATATTTGTTCCATATCAATGATGATATCTCTATAGAATGGATTATTCATTTTTTTTAAATTGAGTGCTTCTAAAATTTTGTCACGTCTCACATGCAACATCCGATGTCCATTAACACTTTCCTTTCTTACAACTATAGTGCTCAGTGAAGCGGGTGTAAGGGAGCAAGGAACTAACAATCTCCGTTATATTTTGACCAATATTTATAATATTTCCCTTATAAGCATATTGACAGGGAAAGCCTCTCGATTTCACACTACACACACGCATCACTGGTTGTACTCTTGCTATCAAGAGTTGTACTACATAACTGAGATCCATCAGTTCAATAGGTACATCTTTAGGATCCATACGGTTAACTTCAGTAAACTTATTTGGGTTTCGCTTACACTGCGGACACATCCAAAAATATTTGCTGCATCAACACTCGAGAACAATTTACACATTCATAGAATTCTAGAGATCGTAAATTATCTTCAAATTAATTCTGAAGATTCCTGTATCCTGTGTTGTTTTGTTCATATAACACATGATTCATGTTATGTTCTGCAGGGCCTTCAACAGGCAGCTGCAGCAACATTTTGTCGCTCTCTCATCCGTCTTTGATTTTTAGTTAAACGACCAATATTTGGACCTCTTCTCCATCGATGCATACTATAAATAATACGTATATATAAATTGATGAAGAAGAATGTATAGAATATGGGTATAACAGAAAAAAAGTGCTTAAACAAAAAGTACAAAATTGAATAAAAAGTATAAGAATAATTTTTCAGTGAAGGGTTAGCGAGGATCGGTCAAAAATAACACAAATTTTAACTTATATGTGTCGACGTTTCGACAATGTTTATTGTCATCATCAGGACCTGTGTATTAATTCAAAAAAAATGTCAAACACAACAGAACAATTATTTGGGTGAACGTGTTCGTGTATGTGAGTTTGTGTGGTTGTGTGTGCGCACACGCGTGTGCGTGCATATGTATGTATCATTGTATATGTGAATGAGTTGAGATAATTTGTTTACATCTTCAAATGTTTTCTTTAAGAAAATGAGAAAATTATAATATCACAGAACTTAATTTATACATTATTACAATTTAATATTACAATGTTCACGTGTTACTTTCATTTCCTTCAAAAGTAAAATAATATACAAGCGTCATCTGGTTCTGTTTTATACATAGGGCGGTTGGTCTGGGAAAATTTACAGTTGTGTGTTTGGCGTAAGCAACAATTGTAAGTGCCTCACTGATCTTATTATTTAGTATCAGCTAGGTAAACATATAGCAATTCTTATAGACACATATTCTGATTAGTTTTAAACTCAGTAAGTGGTCATCTGCGTTCTGCATAATTTACACTTGTGACAAAAAAGAAGAGAATATAATAAATTGTGTTATACTTAAGTATTGATGCTCGAGTGTGTAGTTGTGCTTGTGTGTATGTGTTGTGCGAGCGTGTGTGTGCGCACCGGCATATACAGCAAAATCTTAACGGGCGACGGCACCCGACGGGCCAGCGCGGACGGTGGAAGCCGCACACGCACACGAACCGGCATTTGTGATACAGCAAAATCTTATCTTATCAGGCGCCAGCCAACGATATCTCTACCTTTCTTCCTCTCACACGTTTAAGCTAAGATTTTAAACAATCATAATATCTTTTGAACCAAATAATTTAGAGAAATAACAATTACATTTGTGCACTCCACAGTACAGTCCGGATGTGTATGCAAAATTTTATAACATTCGGTTGAGTAGTTTCGGAGGAGTTCGCGGCCTAAGTTGTGCATCGAGTCATGGATAGAGGGCTATGCCTGATTTCGCTACGCTCATCAGGCTCCGCCTAATTAATCACTAGCATAATTATTGTTCTTTAAACATTCATAAAAAATAACCTTTTATATTTTATAAACAATAATATATTTTTTAATTATTTTATTTACAATCTTTCGACAGTTTTTATATTACTGTAATTTTCAAAAATATTATGTGCTAAATTTATATTATTATTCTTATACATAAAAAATAAATAAATAAACATTAATTCGTATATAATATAAATATAATGCATAGTATTTCTGAAGATAAAAACTTGGAAACATTGTAAACAAAATAATAAATGAAATATACTGTATTTTTCTTATAAAATATTATTTATTATTAATATTATGATTTTATAACTTAATTGTCTATTTTGTTTTCACGTTTTAAGGATCGGAAGCGATGGAGTCGACGTTGCTGAAAATTTTCAGTTTTTCTTTGGTCGTGGTGTTGTGTATGTCATGGACGTCTAACGCTTCAGGTAAAGTATACTTTCCATTACGTCTTCTGAACAGTATGTATACATACTGCTTGGTACTTTGAGTTACATATCACTAAATTCAAAATGATATAAAACTTGAAATTGTGTGTCATTTAAATACAGTTTTTTTTTTACTATTCACAACAGTGATTTTTAGTCTACAACTTAGAATAGTAAGTCCAGCTTTACTGTTCAGTAAAACCCTGTAAGCCTCCATAAAAAATCATATCCTGTGCTTACAAATTTTAGAGTTGGAAAGCCTAATTCTTGGAAAAGCAGAAAAAAAACTTTCTCTCATTTATTTTCGAGGACAACGCTGCTTTCACGTTTCAGTTTCAGGAACACCGTTTCAGTTTACCTATTCAGCCATCTCCCCGATTACCTGATACTTGATCTTTGTCATACGGGCACTTCGGGCAAAATGTGCGATTAGGAAATGCATCACCCCTACTAGTAAGATTGCAAATCTACTATTCTGCTAATTTAATTAATTATTGATTAATTAATTTTATTTACTAACTGCTGTTTTATTGATTTGTTAATAAAGTGTTGAGTGTTGATGATAGTCTTCGTAAGCCCCTCGTCCGGAAGCCACATCTAATTGTATTAATTTTACTATGTTAATTAATGCATTCATTTATTACTCAAATAATTAATTTTGATCGAGCCTCACATTGGTGTGCCATATGCAAATGTATCTATATTTAAGTATATGTAGATATATTAATAGAATTTATCTATCGTAATTATTATCAATTGATTGATTATTTATTGATTTGTAATACAAATATCACTATAACTTTGTATTTTGTCATACGTTCGTACATCATATGCAAATGTGTAATCTAATGTCTTGCTAACTACTACTGTTCAAAATAACAAAAAAAAACAGCTGAAAAAACGTTATTTTGAACACCTAAATGCATACAAAAACCCAAATATATATAAATCCAATTTAGCCACACATGCAATAAACACAGGACATGAATTCCCAGACATAACCAATGTAACACTAATAAAACATATACCACACAAAGGCACCATAATGAACATTTGGGAAAATTTACAGATTTACAAACAAAAAACACAAAACAAATTAATACCAGAACAAATACAAATCAATACAAAACATGACACAATATTCAAAGCACTCAACATCGAAAATACACAAAATATAAAAACAGATACCACAACCACACACAATAATGCAACTTTGAAGGACCAAAGACCAACAAACTACCTTAATAACATCCAGAAGCCAACACACAAATACTTCACCAGAAACAAGATGGCAAAGGCTGAAGATGAGAGAACAAGAACTCTCGAAACATGTTCCTAAAGGAAAAAAGTATATCTTGAGGTAAATTTAGTTATAAATATTAAAAAATATATATATATATTGTAATGGTACATATCTTCACCTAACAATAATGAAGAAAACATGACAAGATAAATTATTTAATCATTAACACTAGAATAAAAAGGGATGAATCAGAGATTAAAGAATGGGTGACTCAAAATAATAACACGATCAGACATATCAAGGTAGTCAGAACAGTAACCTCTAATAATAAAGAAGTAACAAACAGACAAACCAAAATGTTAAATATAGTAAAATATGGTGATTTAACCTGAATAGCCCAATAGATGGTAAGTGAGAGAGTAGAACCAGCCCCATAAACCAAGAATAACATAAATAATGACAACTGTAAGTGAACTAGAACTAGCCACCACAGTACCACAAGAGTGTAGAAATAAAAAGAATAATAATGAACAAAGAATTAGCATGGAAGTGTGAAGATATAATCAGCAACAACACCAAGGAAGTGACATGTAAACTATGGCAAAATAAAGTGAACCCAGAAGGAATACAAAACTAATGTTAAACCAATGAAAAAGACTAACTAATGAAAATTGTATATTATGATAATAATTGTAAGGACAGGCAAGTTAGAAATATTAATTGTTAAGGACTTAAGAGATAGAAGGATACACTAACCCAAACAAATAGAGTAAACTAGGACAAATCACATTAGCACGACACAAACATATCATGTATAGTCAAACCACACAGAGTGAGAGATAATAAATTGTAAGGAGGATGAACATTTTAAAATAAATGTAAGAAAGAGAATTTTGAATAAGCAATACACTAATCTTTACCCACCAGTAACACTAAAATAAGATTGAGTGCAAGGTGTTAGTGTTAATACCCCAAAGTGAGAATAAACCCCATTAAAAAGTGATAAACACTGATAAAACAGTAATCAAAGTTTATAAGTGCATAAACTAAGTTATAAGTTATAAGTGAGTGAGATCTAATAATGGCCAAAAACAGGAAGGACTGTGATAGTTGAAGGGCCAATATGAGTGGACACCCAAAATGTAACTAAATAAACTAATATTATTAAAATTAAGTTAGCATTAGTGATAACTGATTATCATAGTTTTAAATGTGTGTCAATTAATATAATAAGTGACAATTAAGATTATTAGGAAAGTAAGAAAGATAGACTATCAGTGTGTCAATTCACCATATAGAAAATGTCTGTAATATTGAGGGATAAAAACAATGAATAATCATTATAAGATTTAGTAAGACAGTGAAATAGTATTAGGTAACATAGTTAATGACACAGTGTCAGATAAGTTTAGTAATAAGGATTTTCTATAATAATCAAAATAATTAATCAATGTTTATATGTTTGTTTTCTTTTGATAATACTATAAAATAATTATTACCCACTGAAGAGTATGAGTGGATAATAAAAAGCAAATAATTATGTTTTAATGAGTAAGATTTATGTTTCAAAAGAATTATGTTTTAATGAATAAAAATTATATCTATGGGAATTGTTAAAACCATAAGATGCTATGTTATATGATGTAATAAATAAGATTTTAAAACCAACAGAAACCAGTAAACAAGAAACAAAATAAATTTTCAGATACAATGACACTAAAAGGGAGTTATGACAGTAGACAAATTAATATATGAAAACAATAAAATCACACACAATTACAAGGACAGACATAAACATTGAGCAAATAAACAGAATCATGTATTAGAACAATCAGGACCCATACAAGGGGAAAATAAAATGTAATCTCAGTAATTAAAGAAAAATAGTCAATTGCTGTTTAAGCCTAGGCAAATTCCCAATTGTCAAACTACAAAAGACTTCAATTTTTAGAATTAAACACTGACATTAGTAAGACTAAGCCACATAAACTATAAAATACAATTAGACAATCATGTTAAGGTAGAAATATTATGATAATAATGTAAATTAAGAAAACAGTATAATTAAATAAAATCCACAAAACTGTCAAAATGTTGATACCTAAGTAAATACTACAGTATTGGATGTCAAATTAATCCTTGAGCCAAAATATGAACAGTGGTAATAATACTTACTACTAAAAAGGGAGTACTGATGAAGATTAATTACATTTTAGAAGATCTGTGGCCATTTTAAATAAAAATTCAAATATCCTAACAATGATCTCAAGCCAATTTCAGCCAATCAAAAATTTTGAGTTACCATGACAACAACCGAATATTGACTAATTTTCAGTTAGGAACAAAAAATGAGTAGTGACGCTTAACTGGAGGGACGCCACGCCGTGAAGGGCCCAAATTTTTAACTCTAAAACAGTATAAGTGCCCATAATTTGATGAAGAAGGACCAGAATAACTGACGAGAGGACATTCCAACCAAAATACACCAAGGACCAGCTCGGAATTAATCCAGATGACCAAAGAATATATGGAATTCGACCAGAAGAAGATACCAACCATTCCCGAAGCCCAAGACTGAAGAAAGAAGAATCGACATCAACCCATTACACCACTTGGACGACTGACAATACATCTCTTATCTACTAACGTTGAGTATTGCTGAATTTATTGATTTATAAAAAAGACAAATTCTCTTTCAAAAATTATAACTAAATAATAAAACTCACTGAAAGTATTTTCAAGGATTGATAAAATAAAAAATAACTTTGTAAACACTGAATGACCAAATGATAACCTATGTATACACCAACGACACTGTCACACTTCAACACCACAATATTTAATTTATAGTAAACCTTGTTTAATTTTAATGATCACGAACTTTAAATGATATGTTCTAATTTTGTTATCTTGTTATATAAACCTCTGTTTCGTACTTAAAAGAACTCTATAGGCAGTTTTATTTTGTAAAATAATAACCACACTGTCTTGCGGTTAATATAAACATTGTACTGCCAACCTAGCGATCCGCTGAGTGAACCAATATATTGCCGAGGCTAAAATCATTGTATAAATTATTAATTGTATGAAGCGTTAACAAAAACTAACCAGTCAAAAGCCTAATAAAAAAGTGTGTACCGATAACAAACTGTCCAGTATTTATTTGTAAAGAATATTATGTATGTTTTGTTTACTAGCAGTGGGTCAACATAACCAACATTATCTCAAGTTGGCAACACGTTTCCCCCACTCAAACGAGAATCAGTAACAAGCCAGACGGAGAACGATTCGAATTTACAATAGTGCAATATCAAACTATACAGATAAAAACTTTTAATTGTTTTCACGAAAAACAATTTGGCGCCTATCCGGAATTACGAAAGAGTGAGAAGGGACAGGTAAGGAACACAGGCTACCAGACGCTTCCGAACGACACCATCTACGTTCGCAAAACACATTACTAAAACTTCCAAGTCTAAAACTAATAGACCGACACACCCGATTACTACAATATATATATATATATATATATTGAAAGTGATTGAAATATATATATATATATATATAAATCCTGCGTTAGTCTAAGGCTAAGGCGTCCGTAGACATCAATATCTACGTTACAATGTACTCTGATACACTCTCTGTCATATATTTAAATGTAGTGGTGTAATTAGAAGCTGCTCCTGGGAGGGACGAATATGACTAGCTTCTGGGGGGGTAGGGATGAGACTAGCTTGAAGGTTGGACTCCCTTATCTACAATTACTGATAAACGTTACTTCACATGCAACGGGTTCAGAAATACGCTTGCGTTCAGTGATTACGGAACTTCGGTGAAAGTTTTAATACCTCTGGGTGGGGACTGATCCCCAGATACCCCACCCATAGTTACGCCACTGTGTAAGTCTTGATGTATTCATCAATTTTGTATGAGGATACTCCGTCCTAGACTAGTCGTAAATTTTGGGTCACTTACAATGAAACTGTGTTAAACCTGAAAGCAGTATTTTTCGTAATTGTATAGTACGTTTCTTGTATTATAGTAGCTACATCAACAGTGTTATCGTTTGTAAATAATATAATTGAATCAGACAACCTTTAGGCTATTGTATATACTAACATAATATTTAACTAGATGTACCAGATACTCAACAAGTCCAGTAAATATCAATTGGGTATACTAGTAGACAGAAAACAGGGAAGGATATTTTGTATGGGAAACGGATACTGACCACACCCTTAGATGCGGCTGGAGGATGTTACGTCTGTTCGTATGTAGAACTGGTTTTTAAAGTATGTCTTGTTGTCGGCTGACAAGACGGGTATACTCAATAAATCATAGTAATGCTATTTGAACGTAGTACGCGTTTGACTTAGTCGATTGTTTGAGATTTAATTAAAGCAGACCTTCAGCGACCCCGTGCTTATCAGTGTGACTAGTTTTATTACTCGTGTTTAAGGCATTTGACGTTCTCTCAATATGTAAATTCTATCAATCGTGTATCACAGACTAGGGTAATTTGACTAACAATGTAAACGCTGACACTTCAGTAGAGTAACACTTAAGTAAAGTGAAGATTGTAGCAAAATTATTAGGTAAGGAAGGAGTCGGCAGAAACAGTACATACATACATATATATCCGAACTACAGTTCAGACCTTGGCCTCTCTAATGACCTTCCTCCAGATAGTCCAATCATGTGCCTTGGTCTTCCGCGAGCCGACACCCATCTTAGGTCTTGCCATCGTTTTTTTGGCCTGCCTCGCTTTCTGCGCCCATCTATATGCCCATTCATTATTCTTTTAGGGAATCTTTGGTTGCCCATTCTTTCTACATTCCCTATCCAGATGATTCTTCTGGAATTTATAAGTCGGACGATATCCCCCTATTTTATAATGACGTCTATTTCTTGGTTAGATCTGATCCTCAATTCTTGATTACAACATACTACTCCGAATATTCTTCTTATACGTTTCCTTTCAAAAGTCATCACAGCCTTCTCATCAACTGCTCTTAATGTCCAGGTTTCGGAACCGTATGACACTACAGGCCTGATCATTGGTCTATACATTTTCAGTTTAATCTCTTGGGTGAGAAGACTAGATCTTACTAAATTTTATTAGACTAAAGTAAGCTCTATTCCTCGTCATTATTCACTTAGTTATTTCATTGGATACCTTCTTTTCATTATTAACATAAGCTCCACGGTAAGAAAACTCATTTACTCCTTCAAAAGTGTAATCGTTTATGGTTAGGCTTATTGGGGTTCTCCTTGCCTGCAACATGGACACTTTCATTATCTTGTTTTGCTCGTATTTACTTTAAGACCCATTTTTCTTCCTTTCCTCTCTAGTTCTCCAAAAACTTCTTCCAGTATAGGGAAATTTCTCCCAATAAGGCCGATGTCATCCTCATGTGCCAAGATGTGCCTTGTCCTGTTAATGATTGTACCCCCCGTATCTAAATTTTTAACTGTTTTGTGCAGTGCCAGCTTAAATAGAACAGCCACAATGCATCACCCTGTCTTAATTGGAAATGCTTGACTTGGTTGTCCTTCTACCAAGACTTTGGCTCTGAGTGTCATCGCTAATAATTTCAGTAGCATTGTTGGGATATTAAACTCTTGCAGAGAAACCATCAACTGTTTCCTATTCACCCTATCAAATGCCTCTCGAAAGTCGATGAAGACCACATGAAGTTTGAGGTCATATTCATAACATTTATCAAGGGACTATCTGATCACAAATATCTGATCAACAGTGCTCCTGTCAGGACTGAAACCACATTGATATTCTCCAATGATCATTTCGGCAACCACATTCAATTTTTGTGCGAAGACACTCAAAATTTTATATGCAATATTAAGTAATGTTATACTTCTATAAATTGGCAGAAACAGTAGTTGTTCAAAATTCAGCAAGTAGCAATCTGTAAAGCAGAGTTCATGACACACTGTCCTTTGTAGTGAGTCCCACGGTACACTGACGTACGAGTTGGAAACTCTGCCCACCGACCTGCCTCTGGAGAAACAAAAGCGACAGTCGGACCGAACACTCCAACTAAAATATGATGAACTACCACTTCTCAAGGTTTGGATGTTAGCAAATAAAGAGCACCCAGTAAAAGCAGTGGAAGCATTTTATACCCTTTTACGTTTTTCTACAACCTACTTGAGCGAGCTGGGCTTTTCGGCACTGACAAACATATAATACAAGAAACGCGAGAAATTTCACTCGGTTGTACAGGACATACGTGTGTGTTTATCTTTAATTCCATCCCACGAATTGAACTTTAGTTTAAGAAACGACAAGCTCAATTTTCTCATATACAACTCAAATCTTTTATAGTAGGCCTAATACGTAAGCGAATAAATCTCCTGTAAAATAAAATATATTCAAGCTCTTGGATATTTCTCTCTTGTTCCTTTTTCAAAATGAATATTGAGTAAAATTATTTTAATTATTTTTACCAACAATATTACAAGACTCGAGAATTTCGCGACACACCTAGCAAATCTCGGGGCACATTAGGCCTAGTGTGCCTCAGCACAAGCGTTGAGTAACGTTACAAAGTAGACATAATGTGGAGACTGCAGTTTATAGTATTTTGTGTGGGTTACAGACAATGCGAGGATAGTGTGTTACTTCAGCAACTGGGCCATCTACCGGCCGGGTATTGGACGCTACACCATAGACGACATACCTGCTCAGTACTGTACTCATCTGATCTACTCGTTTATTGGAGTCAGCAACGTCACGTGGGAGGTACTCGTTCTGGATCCTGACGTAAGTTACTCTCCAGTAAAGTGAGTTACGGTTTTACGTATAGAAATAAATATTGAATGTATTACAAATAGCTGCATTAAACGAACTAAATAAATCGTTGGTTTGTTTTTACACCGCTCTTTTGTTGTTCAACAAATGCTAAGTAGGAGTAAGAAAATAAATATTATTATTTTAAAACAGTGTGCAGCAGATTCTTAGTAACGACGATAATAACGAACTTTGAAACTTAGTTAAACATGCCGTCACGAACCAACATCTCGGACAGTTGAATTGAACACAAATTCACCAAATTTTTCCTAAATACGTTTTGCGTATAGATGTAATTACAGTTAAATATAACGACTGGTAAAAAAAAACGAAACTAGAGAAAAATATTTTATTCTGTACAAAAGTTACGTACACAACATTTTTATTACTTTCCCACATAATCGCCACCCACGTGAGGTACTTATTATATCATTGTACAAAGTTTTGTTATATGAATGGACGGTCCTCGCAGTGGCCGGACGTTTTCCCTCTCGAGTTTCCGTCGACCCAGGGTCTCGTCATCCAACGCCGTCCAGCAGTTGGGACACAGTCCCGAACGTACCAAGCAGAAGGCAGGGCGTTTCAACGAAACCACGACGCCACTTACAGACAGGCTCCATGTTTCACCGGTCACTACTCGATCGAAGTAACAAAATGAACCGCCGATTTTGCGATCTAAAAAGGATGCTGGTTGCTACTGTGTTGCTATGGCAACCAATTTGTGTGCCCAATTGGAGGTTAATTTTTGGATAGCCCAGTATATTCATGCATATACAAGCGCATTTATATATTTATAATAAACGATAACAGACGGTTCCCCCTTAATTCCACCACACAACTTTCCTAATTGTTTCTGATTATTGTTGTGTTTGGTGTAGCTGTTCATATCCTATACACATGTTTATATACATATGTATTAGTTAGCGTGTGTGTGTGTGTGTGTGTGTGTGTGTGTGTGTGTGTGTGTGTGTGTGTGTGTGTGTGTGTGTGTGTGTGTGTGTGTGTGTGTGTGTGTGTGTGTGTGTGTGTGTGTGTGTGTGTGTGTGTGTGTGTGTGTGTGTGTGTGTGTGTGTGTGTGTGTGTGCGTGTGTGTGATAAGCAATATTTTTGTCTTTTTATTTATTTACACTGTTTCGATAGGGTTTTCTGTACTGTCATATTAAGAAATTAAATATACGACAGTACGAGAGTACAGAAAATAAATATACAATTCTGTAAATAAAATAATTTCCATAAATTATTATGGAAAATAATCATTATGGATAATCATTATTATGGATAATTATCATTTCTGTAAATGAAAAACATCTCCAGGCTGAGATCATTACAGTGTAACTTATTTTGCGCACAGTCAGACAACCCAAGTTTGAAATATTTGTTAGCAAAGTAGTGTCGATTTTCTTACAATTGCGTGTGTGTTTGCAAACAGTGACTTTGATAAGTTTGCTATTATCCCCGTTATAAATCTTGCGTACACTTGTATATTTACAATATTTAACATAATACAATTATAAGTATAATATACAATATAATATATTTAACTTCTACCATATATAAAATGATAGTACAGATAAACTGTTGAAACAGTGAAAATAAATAAAAAATTCTTGTAAAGAAAAATATTCTTTAGTAGTAAATACAGTAGGCTAATAACAAGAATAATCGCGTAATTATAAATAAACACACACACACATATATATATAATATATATAAACAGTATTTATGTACATATAAAAATAGCTTCCTTACTTAATTACTTAATGAATTCACGTTAAGTTAATTAGGGTTTTCACTACTTATACTAAGACTACGTTACAGTAGGTGGTATATAGTCCGCATTCAATTTACATTGACATTAACGAGTAATTTCCTGGTCAATGATAATCGTTCATTTTTCCTACAATTATCTTAAAAAAGAATCTATATAGAATGGAAAAAGCACCGTCATTAGTTAAGCAGATTACTGACTAGACTTTCAAAAAAATATTAGTTTACAATACAAACTTGGTGGGCAAAAAACGAGGAAGGTTAGGTTACGTTAAGTTGTTTAGTTATTCGGATAAGGTTTTCTAGTATCAGGTGTCAGGTATCAAATTATCATATTTACTAGGGTAAGGTTATGGCCAGTTATTCAAGAATGACTAATTTTGGCAAGTTTGGTACCGATTTTACAAAAATTCACTAAAAGAAACTAAATTATACAATACTTTAAAAATAACAAAACAACGACAAAAAACGTGTATGAGACATCTTGTGCGGTGGAATAAATGGAAAATAGTGCATAATTGCACTTGGAACGTGCTTTCGTACAATAAAAACTGTAGTTTGTGCTGATAAAAACGTGTTAAAAACGTTTATCATGTTGGATACTCGAACTATAATTTGTATTCTTGCATGCAAAAATAATTATTAAATAATTTCTGCCATTATTAAAACACAAGCTTCGGTTACAAGTAACCGAAGTTAGAGATATGGTAATCAACTAAAACAGTTAGGCCTAAATTCAATAACTGTAAATTGATAATAAGGATTCTTTTTTGTTCCACCCAAGTTAATTAGGATTTAGGCAGAGAATGTAAGCAGTTTGACATTCAAAAGAGGTAGTGTGGCCAGCCGCTCATTATTACCATCGGGTATTATCCCAGGTACCATGTCTACAAGCTGAATGGACTTGAGTTAAGCTAATTTCTGAAGGCTGAAATATACATTTTATGGTGTGCCCAGGAATCGAGCGCCCAAGGCCTCCATATTATTACATCCACTAGTCTACTAAACCCCATCTAAATTGATATTACGACTTAATCTACTGTACTTTTCAGTAAGACCATTCTCAGTTTCAACTCGATCGTTTGGCATTTTTCTGTCTGTCTGTCTAACTACCAATCTATCTATCTACCTGTCTGACTATCTATCTATTTGGGGCTTGTCGCATGATAACTTCTGAACGCATCAACCGATTTTCGTAAACCTCGGCATGCCTGTCCATACTTTACCCCTACAGTACCATTGTAGGGCGAGTATTTTTCCTCTTTTTCCCTAGACTTGGGGATTTATCCCTTCAAAAATTGGAGGCCGAAAGGCAAAAATGTGAGAGGGTTAAAATTGTGAACAAATAGGAAAAGCTCATATCAGTTATAAAATTAAACTAATTTTAAACACAATCTGAACATAGTATAATTTTTTTAATTTCAAAATTTTTAAACTAGGTTTAAAACAAGGGTGAAAATTGTGATGAAATCGCAAAAAATCAAGTGGGGTATCAAATTCAAAACAATTTTAACTAACATCTGAGTGTAATGTTAAGTTTTGGAAATTTCAAACTTTTGGGACCGCAGGACTCAAAAAAGAGATCAAAACTTTGAAAAAATTCAAAAATCAGCATTAAAAGGAAGGAATTGTAACCCAAATCCGAAAGTTTCGAATTTTTAATGTTTATTGTATGATTGTGTGCTCTACAATTGTTATATTACTGAAGAAATAGTAGAGCAATTGAGATTTTTGTAATTTTTACCATAATTGAAAAATTATTTAATATCAAGATTTATGCAATAATATATGTACTTTGTTCAAAACACTGAGGGAGTTCTGCACCTTAGGGGGCTTACTAGATACACAAACTGAAAATAAGATTTAGTTTAATGTTGTACTAAACTATTAATGCTGTAAGTTTTATACTACTGTTGTTTCGTTATAATATATGACACTTTATTATTATTATTTTTTTTTTCAAGATCGACGTGGAGAAAAACGGATTCAAGAATTTCACTTCGTTGAAACACAAATACCCTGGACTGAAAACCGGACTGGCGGTTGGTGGTTGGGCAGAGGGAGGGCGCAAGTATTCCGCGCTGGTCGCCATGAAGGAACGCAGGGACAGCTTCATAAGGAGTGTCGTAGGTAATGTATCTGCAACACTTGCAATGAAAACAAAGTCAATATAGGCCTACAATTTTCAGTTTACAGACAGTGTGATTTAATGCTACGTTTGAATTTAGACTTTTCATCGAAAAGCAACATTGTACAGAACATCACTGACGGGAACTGTTCAGTAATAGGAACCATACAAAAATGTTTGTTGTTTTTGTTGAATTAGGAAAAGAAGACTCACCCATAATTTTCAGTTTACGTATCCGTATTTATTTCACTAGCAATACGGTAATTAAAAATAAGGAGCCTAATGTAATTTGTTGGATACTAATACCGAAAACATAAAAAAAATTGCCACATATTCTCTAAACGAACTCGACTGGTTTTATATATGTCTTGTTTTCTTTAATGTAGCTTTTAGTGTACTGTACGCGTATATTATACAAAATAACATATGTTAGACCTTGTACAATATTGTATTTTTAAAGTACACATACAGTTGTAATGAATAATAACAAATACAGTAAATAACAAAAAGTTTTAGAGTGTATTAAGGCTGTGAAAATTATTAAAAATTAATATAACGGTCCATGTACATGGAATAAGAAAACACTAAGGCGTGTAAGTTTGTCTTGTACTGAACGAGGGAAGGGAGTTCTCAGTTTTAACCCGAACATTTGGTATTTGTCTGTCTAGGCATGTCTCACGATAACTTTTGAATGCACCAGCCGATTTTCGTAACCCAAGTCCACAGACCTCTCCTAATATTTTTTTGATTGACCGTCCCCCCTCGAAAACAGGAGGACGAGAGGCAAAAATATAAGGAGTCAACATTGAAGAAAAAAACACAAAGTACCATGTGGGATACCAAAGTAACCAAATTAACAATTATTATAATCAAAATCTGAATACTTCAGTTTCAAAACTGTTGGACACCAGAGCCCAAGAAAGGGGTGCATTTTTTTTTAACTGTAAAGACGCACGCTGCATATCAGACTAAAGAGAGTTTTAACCCAGATCCGAATGCAGTGTTTACCGTGAAAATTTATTAATTATATGGGTTCCACGGGCCAAAAATAAAACTCAAAATTTTAAGAAAATTTTAAAAGTCTATGTGATACATCAAGCTGTGAAATTTTATTCAAAATAAAAATTCGGTGTCTTTAATGAATTTACTAAATTAATGTTCTCACCACCCATTGGAAATTTGGAATGCCTTCAAAAATTTTTAAGCTATATTTGCAAAAACTTTCCTATTTTTATTAGTTCTGTATAACATCTGAAAAGTATTAGACATAGACCATATATTCTATGCATACACTTCTGAAGCTAGGAACTAAACTATTTGTCACGTGACAACTATTTGGCATAGTGACCAACATATGGTTATAAATTTAACTAAACATCAAATGCAATATTTTAGAATTTTTAATGTTTATTGTATGATTGCTTCGTAATTGTTATTTTATTCAAAAAATAGTAGAATAATCGGTGTTTTCGTAATTTTTCTGATAATTAAAAAAAATATCAAAAATTTATCTAGTAATAAATGCTTTTGTTCAAAATAGCGTGTGAGTTCTGAAGTTTGGGGAGTTTATTAGTTGGCTCAAATTATAAGTTGGTTTTTATCTGTACTCTAAACACAATTTAAAGATTCAAAATTTAACCTCTCTATTTTCTCATTAATGTCTGGTAATCGTAACAAATCGATAATCGGAAGCGTGCCGGGTCTCAATTAGTTCCTGTTAACAACTCTTCACTGTATCTGGAAACTACCGAGGTCAAAATCGTTACACTTAAACGTAGACTAATATGAAAATTCGTATTTTTTAGGTCCAATGTAACTAACAGATTTGTAAACCTGTATCTATTTGGCACGGATTAAGTTTCGAGTCCCATTTGACATTAATTTTTGATAACTTTAAAATTTTATTAGTTTTCCGGTGGTTATGTCTAGCAAGCGATTAGAACGCCACATTTTTGTATACAAAACACCTAGTTTAAAAACTTTAATCATAATGCTTAGTCATCTAGATCATCTAGTCATCTAGATTCCGAAACACACATTCTTAACTGTACATAATGTTTCCTTGTATAGTGTCGTTTCAGTACCTCCCAAGGGTGCTTGATGGTTCTTAGAATCCTCATAAAAGTGGATCAATCGGACATTTTCAAAGTTACCTTTGGGTCCATCATAATCCTAATCGTAGTATATATATATATATATATATATATATATATATATATACACACTCTACCATGCTTCTAATGTTCTAGTCAGCCTTGTTGCAGCCGATGTTCACACTATGAAACACTGTACAAGACTGTTGTGAGCATGTGGTAAATGAACGGAATTTTGTTAGCCTCGCAACGAGGTGTCTGTCCATTACACATTTCTAAGCCACTGTTCAAAAACTATCGTCAGGTCAGCACACGAGCGCGCACAATAATCTACATGTCACAGGTCTCTGTCTTTCTCCGGCAGTCGTAGATCCGTTACCAGCGAGATTACTCGCGAGACAGAAACATCGATTCCATTCATACTTAGAGAATCTTTTCGAAAATATCAAGCTGTAGCAGGTTTCTTTTTTTAAGAACATAAGCTTTAAACTTTTAACAATGGATAGTGGAGAATAGACTTATATTACATTATTGAAGAAAGTAGTTTATATTTTATACATCCAAAAATACAAGCCAAGCGCGTGCGTGTGTTTTATTTAAAACAAGGCTGTCATGCGTTTGCAATGATTTCCCAAGAAATACAAATAAAATAACGGGCATTACGATAAATTGTGTTTATTTGCTAATTTTGTCGAACTTCAAACTAATACAAAAAGAAAAAAGAAAAAATAAGGCCGTTGTTGCTGGGTGTGCTACGGTAGTTAGTCGGTGAAGTTTATCCTTGTTGACTGCATGTTTTGTCAAATACTGAAGGCGCCAATGTCGCCACACTCTGAAACACAACAATATGAGATTAAAAATACGTAACATATATTTATTATAGTTATTCAAAATGATCATTCTTGGCACTTTGGAAAATAATGAGTTCTTTTTTCAAACGATTACCACGAATGAATACTTTGATAATACGTACTATTTAATTTATTCAAATAGTTTATTGCTTAATATCAACAGGAGTTGTACCCGTACATTTATATAACTCAGTTTCTTCTCTTTAACAATTAATACAATTTATGTACTTAAAAACAAGTATAACACTTACATATTTCGCGTGTCCCGTAAGTGAATCGGGTATTTCGAGATAAGCTCACACCATCGAAAAACAACAAACGTTTTTACCAAAGAAAGAACAAAGCCCCAATATTTTCAAACTTACCGATATTGTATAAAGTCCATGTCTGTGCTGCTACTCTTTGGTGTGAAGTGTTAAGTCCGATGAGTAATCCTCTCCCGTACGTCGTACTTCACTGGATTTCGGGGAGTGGATTTTCGTCCGGGAACCCTTCGTAGGCGCCCTGTGTCACCCGTCTTAGCGACCCTGTAGAGGCCACCAGACTTCACTATAAACCCTCTGGGGCCGCCTGGTTTCAAACGTCTCTCTTCTGGTCGGGGTTGTCACAGCCGAGGGTTGCTCGCAGCCGGGGTTGTTGTGGCTCACAGCCGGCGAAGTATCACGTACGTTGGTGTAATCCTCTTCCGTACGTTGTATATCGCTTGATTTCGGGGAGTGGATTTCCTTCCGGGAGCCCTTAGGCGCCCAGGGTCCGCCGTCTTAGCAACAGTGTAGAGCCCACCAGACTTCTCTACAGAAACCTCTGGGGACGCCTGGATTCAAACGTCCTTTTTGGGACAATTTCGTAATTTAACAACATATTGTGCACTACAACGGATACATATACTTAGGACTAAAAGCAAATTGAAACTAGGGCTTTAACGATAAAATGAAAGTGGATCTACGGAGGAGTAATCAAAGAAATCCCACCATCAAAATCTTTTAAAAGCAGATTCTATATTCCAATTGAGAGAAACCCCTTTTAATTTTTATCGTAAACATAATTTATTTTTTATGTAATCAAGTACGCGGTTTTATAATAGTTATTAAATGTATGCAAATGCTTAAAAGATGATATTTGTTTCGTACTCTAACCTTTCAACGGGTAAAAGTTAAAAATACAAATTTTCTTACCTTTAATAAAAGCAACAAAAACTACAAAAGTTTCCACTTCATTTCGTGTAATAAATTTTTAACCGATTATGCCAGTAATATGCTTGGCTCCGTCTAGGCGATTTGTAAACAAAGAAGTAAGGCTGGTTGCCTCCATCACATAACGCAGGCGTAACAGTGATGGTCGAAAATAAATTCTAAACATAAGTGGTAGATTATAAATAATTGCAAGAAATTTGTAAGATTCATTTGAAAGTACACTAAACAAAGTGAAGAGATTGCTGACTTCCAAACAAGTAAACAAATTTAGTTACTTTATTGTTTGTTTTTGTTCATTTTTGCTTCTTGAAGTACTGACGACGATGCCTTGATAAAGAGTCTTTATATTAATGTTGTCGTTGTAATTATCTTTCGTCTGAATGATTTAACTTTTCATATTACTTAGTTATCCTGGAGCTACAGCTTTCAATTTCCTCTCCTCCTCGCCAACTCCTCCCCACCGTACTCTGCAACCAGGTTGTAGCCTACTTCATCTCTCTTTTCCTCTTAATCCGTTAATTGTCCCACTGAGAACTTACGTCTAAAGTCTGTGTCCTAGCATTCTTTCCACGTGCCCCAACTAATTCTCTTGGTCTCCGTGAACTTCAGAATATTTTAATTTGTAAAATATTTTCAGCTTCATCGTTGAACTGGGCTTTCCAATTGTTTCCCTCATCGATGGGGTTATCGTAATTAGTTGTTTTCGAGTATATTTAAAGAGTAGACATCTAATGCATTTAACGGCTGTGCCTTACTACTATAACTTTACTTATACTGGTTTTATTAAACTTTTATCTTATTTAATTTTGTTCTTGGTATTATCTTTCATAATCGCCTGACACCAAAAATCATCCGCTTTCTCATTCCCTGAGGAATTTAGTTCTCGTGGGTAAGTACTATTCTAAAATAATCTACATTTTGTAATGTATACATATGGAAAATGCTGAGTTGCAAAATTAAACGGCGTTGGTTTACAATATACGTTTACATTCCTTTGATAGTGCTTACCTGTGTTTGTTAGCCAAGTTTGGCCTGGTCTGTAGTATGGTGACAAATATAGCCTAATACTCTATACTCAGCAATGTTGTGGTGTTTGGTGTTTTCTATGTTAGTGTAATATGAAGCTTGAGTTCACGTTGTAAAACACACGTTGTCCGTCATAAAAACTGCAAATAGAAAGAAATTTTATAAAAAATGGTAGTGGCGTGCACAAAAGCGAGTCAGTGGCGTGATTGTATGAAAACATGTAACAGATTGTATAACTTACAGTGACTTGACAAGTTTAGTCGCGGTCACTTCCGTCTACGATAAATTCAGATCTTTAGTTGAAATAAAGTTGAACTGTAAGCGTTACTTTCGTATAGTTTCGATTATAAAAGTAGGTCAAGACGTCACACAAGATATGCAAAATTCTATCTTAACAAAACTGACACTTGTATTTAAATACAGAAATGTATCTAGAGTAAACGCTAGAAAGTTTATTAAAGTATACTTCATTACAAATTTTAACCAACTAAATATCATTAATCACAAAATAGAATTTACTAAAATTTTATACATGCCATGAGTATCATGTTGGCAGATTAACGTATTTCTGCATAGGTACTAAGTTACAAACACTCTGTGTATTTTGTGGACATCAACGTGTCCATACTGCATACTCTTGTACTCTACACAACCACATTGTTTTTTATATTAATTCCCCCCCCCCAAAAAAATAAGGTAAAAATGTGAGAGGATCAAAATTTTGAAAAAAAATGCAGAAATCTATGTAGGGTATCAAATTACAGGAAATCTTATGAAAAATTTAATTATAGTGTTTGTTTGTTCGTTTTTGAAAATTTAAAAATTTTGGCACGCCAAGGTTAAAACATTTTGTCAAATGTTTGATGAAATCTCAAAAAAAACCATGCGGGTTATCAAATTAAAGAGAATTTTAACCAGAATCTGAATATAGAATTCAGTTTTGGAAATGTCAAAATTCTAGGACAACATTAACCAATAAAATGATTAAAAATTTGGAAAGGTTGTAATAATTCAGCACACGTATAAGACTAACGGGGATTTTCATCCGAATGTAGGGGCACCACGGGCCAGAAATGGAAAACTAAATTTTCAGAAACTAATTGTAAAAGTCTATGTAGGGAATCAAGATATGAGATATTTATTCAAAACACAAACTATATCTTTAGTAGTTTGACAGAATTAAAATGTCTCGTGCTCCTGAAAATTTTGAGTCGTTTTCAGAAAGTTTGTAAACTTTATATATTGTTTTCAATTATACATATTTGTGAAAAGTATTGGATGTAGGCCTATAGATGTCTACGGAAAGTACATAAACTTAAAAGCTAGGATCAAATTACTTGACTTTCAAGCATTATAATTTAACAAAAAATAAAACAATGTAGTAGTTTTGAATTTTTAGTATTTATTGCATGATTGCCTTACAATTGTTACTTTACTAAAACAAAAAGTAGTAGAGTACTCAGCGCTTTCGTAATTTTTCTGGTAATAGACAAATTGTGTAATATTGAAATTTACCTAATAAAAAGGTATTTCGTTCCAAATAGTGCGTGAGTTCTGCAGCTCAGGAAACTTTTTTAGTTTAGTATATTGTTAATTCTCTCAATTTGTGACCGAATTATTTTTAATTCTGTGATCTAATTAAAACTGATCCCATAAAGCTTACTTTTCTAGTTGTTAATTAACATTTTGAAAAAAAATTTAAAAACAAAGGGTTGATTTTAAAACGACCTAAAATACAAATAACAAATAATAACTGAACGATTCATAAAGAATCGTTTGAATCTATTACTTTTCGCGATTTATATTTGATGACAAATTGAAGAGGAGTTCATTGAATTTCTGTTAAATTACACAATGGAAAAATGTTGTAACAGGCATCGTAAATTCCAAGAGGATCATAATGGGAAAAGAATAATAAAAAATCCGATTTTATGATTAAACTTTTAGGCTTATTAAATATGTTATCATGAACACATATTTTGACATTGTCCATTTCTTTCGAAAGACTGAAGTAAGGATAATTTGTGGTAATCATAACAGATCTTCATAATAACAAAGCCATCTGTATACGGTTTCTTTATTTACTGCTCTCAAGTAAAACACTGGAATGTAATCTGGTCGGTACAGCTTCTTTGAACTTGTCACGCCAGTAATTAAAGTGACCAGTTAACCATGTCAGAGATTTTATTTTATTTACATCAACAACTAGGACAAAAAAAGATAAGAACTTTTTTTACAGGAAGAACGAACAAGTGCAAGATTTGACCTTGACTTTATTGAGTGTATCGAGTGAACGGCCAGATACCGTTTTAATTTATCGATATACTCCTTATTTATTTCTCGTCATCTGGTCTGATGACAGTTAATCATGAGAAACAACTGGAAATCACAGCAGAACCAAGTGAAATGAAGTAGATCAGCAAACAAGTGCAAAATACCCATAAAATACTAGTTAGTGAGAAAACAAACCAGATACTTTTCCAACTAATAGAGTTGATAATGAAACAAGTTTCAAGTGTTGGGAATATTAGTTAAGTACTGTAGCCTAAATGTTCATAAACACAGTTTAGGTTCAAACATCCTTATCCTTGGACTACACGGTAGTAGGCCTACTTGAATATTTCTTATGCTACATAACAATGGACTCAGGACACAGTTCTGAAAATCTGTTGCTTCTCGACATTACGGAAATGCAAATAGAAAATAAAACTGTTGCACACCACTACATGCACGAACTGTTATTATTGATCTGATCTGAGGATGTTCTGAAAGACTCGGAAACGCTAATCGGGAGTTGTATATATAGCCGTGTGCAACAATTTTGTTTTCTGTTTGTAAATCTTATATCCACTAACGAAAGTTTATTATTTATATTTACGGAAATAGACAAGGATACTTATTTTACATCATAGTTATAAAAATAACAATTTGAGATCGATAATGAACATTTTTAAGAAGAAGAACTTTTAAACATTTAAAACATGTTATTATTAAAAATGGATGTTTATGTCATTTTAAAAGATAAAAATATAAACGGTCGTTTCCCATGCTCACTGTAAATAATTTAGGTTCGTGTCGACATTGTGCTCTATTTATTTTAAAATCAAAAAGTTTCTTTCTGAAAGTTTCTGCCAAACATTGATTTGATATACCATAGATGCGATTATTTTCTCTCTCGTGCATCCCTCTCACTACGCGCGCGCGTTTATATATATTCCGATGTACAGGGGTCGCATAGAATAATAGTGGGTTGAATCGTATATTGGAATGTTTCGGAGTTATCAATGATATTACCAATTGCACTACGTTATTTTAATACTGTTTATGGTAACAAAATAAAACTAAATTATACTACCTCTGTTGACCTTTTTACAATTTTTAAAATAATTGTCCCTTATATTCTAATACAACAATTTTTATTTTATTTATATGAATTCTTTTGTCTTTTAGTTTATAAGTGTTTTTTAATAAAGTTTATAACAAAAAAAATTCACTTCACTTGACAATGAATGATGAGACGTCGATGATCCAGTCCGGAAGACAGGTGTCAGTTGTTCCTTCTGGATACCGCTGCGATCTCCTCCTGTTGTCCGGCGTTCAGGGTCGTTCTCGAGTTGAATACTTCTACAAATCGTAGTTAATTAATTTTAACTGTAATTTATTTTATGTATTAAATGTACACGATGATCCAGCAAACTTCAAGTGTCTTTTTTAATGCCTATGCGTACAATCTTGTACTTTACCGGATTAGCACTCTCGAGCTTTCTGACTTTTCTCTGCGGCTTCTTAAGTTAAGATAACTTAATTCGTGAACCATATTGTCTACGAACAAAGTGAAGCTTGCAAAAGAACAGTCTAATTTTATTACTTTTCTTCGAGGTCATAAAACTTTTTTATAAAAAAATCTCATATATTTAGTTCTTTAATTTATAAACAAATATTACCCTTCGGTAGGTCTTTTAATTATGCATATCTGGTGTAGTCTCATATCAGAATTTTTATTTTCACGAAAGTTATTTAATTCAATAAATTTTTTATAATTATCCTCCCCCCGTAACATAGTTACATATTCTCACACACGCGCACTCGCCAAATGCCTACGCATATTTTCGCACCAGTTTACAACACTAATTTTGTTTTCTTTTACTGTCAAAATGTTACTTAAAACCAACAAATTTAACATGTATCTTACTCTCTATCATACAGTGTCCAAACCTGCAGTCTTTACTTAGACAAATTTTCATTGCAACATGCTATCATACGCTTAGAGTTAAATTACTATATGCGAATTCTACCTATTGCAATATATAGAGTTGTATTTACAGACACTCATTATTGTAATGATTTAATGTTATGTTAAACAGAATACATGCATAAATACGACTTCGACACGTTCGACTTGGACTGGGAATATCCAGGAGCAGCAGATCGAGGTGGCAGTTACTCGGACAAAGACAGATTTTTTTACTTTGTCGAAGAATTGCGTCGAGCGTTCGATGCTGAAGACAAAGGTTGGGAAATCTCTATGGCAGTGCCTCTAGCCAAGTTTAGACTCAACGAAGGGTATCACGTACCTGAACTCTGCGAGTAAGAAACTATGAATTAAAAATTGTTTAGTGTAAGCACGGTTTATAATAGTTAATAACAAACAAGCATAAAGTATAAAAAATAACCAGTGTGTTATTGGGAATACGAACACTTGGCAGATTAAATGCTACCATTTTTTGCTTTTGTGAGAAAAACAATATTATTTTTAGAGATAACAGTGCAATTTGTATATATAGGGTGATTCAGTTGGAGGTTACAATTTTAAGTTGGCAATACTGTTTTCTTGTAAAAGATGAACAGCTGATATTTGAAATTAGTCATTGTTGAGTATTGACATTTGTTGTTAAGAGCGATATTCGACTCAAGAACGTATTTTAATTGTTAAAACCTACTTTCGAAGTGGAGAAAATTTAACTACCACGATTCGCGCACTGCGAAATGACTTCGGTAACCATAAACGTCCATCTCGTGCCGCGGTTAAAAAATTAGTCAAAAAATTCAATAGAACCGGGTCAGTGTTGGATGTGCAAAGACCAGTACGTCCTCGTAGTGGCCGGTCACTCACAAATGTCGCCGCAGTGAGTGCCAGTGTCAATGACAATCCGTCGATCTCCATTCGTCATCGTTCCCAGCAGTTGGACCTTTCCTACAGCACCACGCAGCGCATATTAACTAAAGATCTGCATTTGCATGCCTAGAAGATCCAATTAACCCAGGAATTGAAGCCAACAGATCATAGACAGCGTCGTGACTTCGTTGATTGGGTGTTAGAGAAACACCAAGTTGATGGCGATTGTGCGAAGGAAATCATATTCAGCGATGAAGCTCATTTTCAACTGGACGGGTATGTAAACAAACAAAATTGCCGCATTTTGGGACTTGAAAATCCACGAGCCATTCTCGAACAACCAATTCATCCACAAAAAGTCACTGTTTGGGGCGGATTTTGGGTCGGCGGCGTGATTGGGCCGTACTTTTTTTAAAATGCCCGTGGTGATGCAGTAACAGTCAATGGTAAACGTTATCGGGAGATGATAACAAATTCTTTTTGGCACCAATTGGATGATATTGATTTCGAAGACATGTGGCTTCAACAAGACGGTGCCACTTGCCACGCAGCGCGAGAAACAGTACAGTTGTTGCACACAAAGTTCCCCGGCTGCGTCATCTCTCGTTTCGGCGATCAACATTGGCCACCAAGATCTTGTGAGCTCACGCCGTTGGATTATTTTCTTTGGGGTTATTTGAAGCAGAAGGTGTATGCCAATGACCCCAAAACGATTCGAGAGCTAAAGGACGAGATACGCCATGTTATTCATGAGCTGCCGCAGGAGTTATGCCGGAAAGTGATGGAAAAAATCGTCAAAAGGGCGGAAGTCTCCAGGGCCGCTCTTGGTAGCCATTTGGCCGATATCATTTATCATGTTTAATGTCAATGTCTAAACAACATATAGAAATAAATACATTAAGAGTTTATCAAAAACCAATGAGTTTTATTTTACATTAAAACTGTAACCTCTAATTGAATCACCCTATTTTAGTACTCGATTTAGCTATCAAGATATTTTTGTGAATTTTTGTTCTCCATGATGTGTCTAAACATTAAATACTAGTAATATGTAACAGATTATTTCTGAACGTGGAACACTAATTTTTAGATAGAATTTTATTTATTCAAAAATTAGTTTTTGTAGTTAGAATAAAAGTTATTTTATCGACACGAAAATTGAGAATTTCTCATTACAAAAATGAATAGACCTAAGCAGTTCAGTGGATAATAACTAATCTCTTCCAATATACTACAACACAAACCAACATGATTAAAGTTGTTGGATGCCTGAAGAAAATTTCTTCATTTATTGGTCAATCGTTACTCTCCCAATATCCGTACCCACACTACATTTTCGATATTTCGATAACGCGATTGTGTCGATATACCAAGATGTAAAGAAGAAGTGTACTTAATTGTAAATTATTCTATTTCGTAATGTAAAGCGAAAATACGTATTCTTTTGGTTTGTGAGATTAGGTAATAATGTTTTTTTGGTTTTTACTTTACTGTTCAAAAAAATAAAAGCCATGGTTGGAAAAAACAGGACGCTTAACGTGTATATACAATGCTTATAACAGAGGAACATTTAAAATAAAGAACTAACGTTTTTTAAAAAAAGTAACAACAGTCCATTTAAAGTGAAAAATACAATTATTTCTGAACAGTAAGAGTAAAACAAAACAAAAAAGATTTGTTATTCGTTAGGTGGCCAATATTCTTTTATGTTATTCAGTAACATATCGAAAACTTCACTGGAAACGAATTTCGTGCGAAAAAATAGGAGACTTGTATAGCACCCCGCCTTACTTCGAGTTGGTTGCTTTTTCTGTGACCTGTTCAAAGTCCGAGTATTCGTGAAAAATCGAGTAGGGCCTACTAGTGGAAAACGAGCTCTGTCACAAAGAGGGAGACTTGTATAGCAAGAAGCAAATTGTTTTCAAGCCTCGCCTTACTTCGAGTTGTTTTTTTTTTACGTGATTTTCACACAAAAAAAGCGAGTATTAGATTCAAGGCGTATTGGTTTTCATGTGTAATTTCAATTTACATGTTAACCTAACAACATCAACTTTTGGCATCACAAGCACACATCGGTGTTATATTAGTGATAGAAACATTTTTCATAAAAAATATGACTAAGAAAAACGATTGCAACCGTAAACAAACCATTTTATAACATACACACATAAATTTTAACGAATTCTTTCATCTAAATTATATGGGACATTTACTACATATCGATGCAGATAATCACATAATCGAAATATCTAAAATGAGTGCGGGTACGGTTACTGGGACAGTACCGGTCAATCAATGCTCAACCAACTGATTTAAGATTTTTCACGTTTTTTCAGATCGAAATCCTAATGCAAAAAACAACAAAAAGACAATTAACATTAAATTTTACTGCTACATCAAACAGATTGGTTGGTAAAATTGTAAATCGTTGTAAATCCTTAGAGTCAATACTGCAGTACTGTAATCAGTTCACACATGACAATAATTTGTGAGACAGATTAGTAAGATAAGTATCAAACCACATCTAAAACAAGAATGACTATCACAAATCCTTTAAAATAACATTCTTCCTCATTGATTTAATCTCTGCATTTTTTATCAGTGCTGTCTTATTCAAAGCTGAGATTACTATATGGTTGATGGCTAACATTCCATCAGTCCTTGATTCTGCCCTCCTTCATTGAATTTCACTTATTTTTTTTTTTTTTTTGGTTCAAAATATGGCAGTATAATATTTTGGATGTCATCAAAACTGAAATCCTTTGAGGAGGAAGAACCTTTTTGCCAAACTACTAAATAGTTTTCGATCCTCTTCATCATGGAGAATAACCTTTCACCAGATGCATCCATTGCAGGTAAAGCCAGAGCAGTTAATATCTCAGGATAACCTGAAACAGCAGTGTCTAACTCAATTTAGACAAAAGCAGTTAATTCAAAACTGTAGTTAAGCTTAGAAATTTAACTTTTAACCTATGCAATGAAAGTTAAGATCCAAGATAGAGTACCGTATGTCTTGGCAGAAACATGGAAAACAACAAAAAGTTCACAAATATTAAATTTTACTACTACCTTGAACAGATTGGTTAGTAAAGTTGTAAATCCCTAGAGTCAATACTGCAGTATTGAAATACTTCATACTAATTCATATTTATAGCAAAGTTTTTTGAGTGATTTTTATTTATTTTCCATTAATAGAAAACTAATTAGGCTAATATGTGCTGTTCTAATTTGCTGTGTACTTTGATTTTCATTCAAACCTTGCCAGTCCCTGACACGAATGGCTCACCCATTGTTACTTTCACCACCACAAAATATCACACACTTCAGACGTTTTGAGTAGTTTAATCGTTTAACTTCTAAAAACTGCCTGCTGTTGTAACAGTTTCCAATTTCAGCTGGAAAACGTTAATTTTGTCTGATAAATTAGCATTTTTCAAACAAGGCTATCAATAAGATTTTGCCATTTCAACAAAAGAGTAATGAAATCTTATCGTTAACATTAGATTTATTTGTAAATAAGGTAATAATACCTTGGATATTATCAAAATTAAGATCTTTGTGAATGAGAAGGGAGAACCTTTTGTCATGCTATTAAAATCTGAAGCAAATCTTGGGTTTGTTGATGAGGTTTCACAGATAGGAACAGAATTTTTGCTCTCAGAATTTAATGCATCAAGGTCTCATGTTATGTCACTGTCAGTTAGATAGTCAGTAAACAAAACCACTACAACATTTACTTTTGGATATAATATATAAATAATATGTCTATTGTAAGCATATTTTTGTACATTGGCTTAGTAGAGAATTTAGTTAGTTCAACTTCAGTTTGACTTAAACCTTAAACTGAGGTTTAGTCTCAGTTTTAAATTTCTTGATGAGATGTATCTGTGAACTAGAAATCACTTATCTTTCTTGTTTATTTTTTAACTTTTTTTCTATAAATATTTCTGTTTTTAGTGTTTAGTTTTTGTCTTTTAGCCACACCCCTGTTTCACTTAGCTCCACTAGTATTTTTTACAGATTTTTACAAAACAAACAATTTCAAGTAATATAATCCTAACCCATACAAAAAGTTAGGCTACACACAACAAACAACTTGATGAATTGCCAATGGAAGGATAATAGCAAAACCTAACTCAGCATTACCACTCACCAAACATTTCAGAACAGACCTTTTCTGCACTCAAAGTTGGAACAATTTTCATAATTGCATATTTCAGAAACAGAGGTCTATTTTATTGTGTTTAATTTTTTCAATTCAGTAAATCAATTTTACTTCATCATGGTCACAAATGTCTTCAGCTCCTCAGAGGGTCTGGTCTCCCTGTACTGTGGGGTTTGCAGTCCAAGATCCAGGCCTGAGAGTAAGATGTGACAACTTTCATATGAGAGTCTATATGATTTAAGAAATTGTTTTTATAAAGCCACTGCTTTACGTAAATGAAGTGGTTTTAATATTGGAAGGTGGTATACAGAAATTTTAGTTAACATTGCTATAATAGAATGTGGAGTCAAGAGCATGTGGACTAACAGTTTCAATATCAGAACAAAAAACTCCTGTTTCTTAGAATAAACATTTTAAAAAAAATATGTATTCTACCATCTGATTTGTTTACTAACTAAAATTTTAATAGGAGTTTATTCATTGAAATAACTAATAACTATACATTTCTGGAATCTGACAACATTCTAAATTAAGTAGCACACAGTACACCACCATACTTGGTAAAAAAAAGAGGTGAAACATATGTGAATTCTATAAAACCTAATGTATTCTGAAGTATCAAGAAAGCCATTAACAAATTAAGGAGTAAGAAAAGGAAATGAGTTTTTTTTTAATTGGAGACCTAATAAGAAGCTGAATATATGTTTATTGAAGGGGTAAAAAAGTCTTAAATGATTTCTTTTTATGATATCTAGGATGTAAATTTGGAAAAGAAGTTTAAAAAAAATTAAAATGTTTTATTTTAATAATATGTTGATAGTATCCACTTATTCTTAATTTTCAGAGAAATATACTTTGTGTTAATTACATCATCAAAACAAACCAAATGACACCATTTATTGAAATCCCTACAGCAGTTTTTACATTACAGAAGCATTAACAAAAACATAACATATATACCCTGAAAACATATAGCCTTCCTTCTTGCACAGCTGAGTAATCAGGTCAAAACAAATTGTTTTAAATAAATTTAGTTAATTTTAATTAACCTTTCATGGATTTGTTTGTGTACCCATGATAACTAGCAAGGTCAAGACAAATTGATGATATTTCTGTCAATGGATATTGAAAATGTTTTCATTATTTGTGCTAACAATAGGGTTTCTAATACATTTTTATATCAGCATACTATACAGCCTATGTGACTTGATCAAGATGAAGAATTTACTGAGCAGTGATTTGCTAAAAGTGGTCTACTTGTTTTGGAGTTCTGGAGGAATATAAACACATGCATTACATTCAAACACATTACCTTCCTCCTTGTGCTGTCAGATAAGAAGATATGGTATCAGGCCAACTGGTATTAAGAACAACATAATGGTCACTATGCAAGAACTTTATTAATATCTATTTTACCTTTGTTTTTTCATAATATTAAATAAACTTAACAATCAAACATGTGTTTTCAGACTACTTGATGCTGTACATGTAATGTCTTATGACCTGCGAGGCAACTGGGCAGGATTTGCTGATGTTCACAGTCCTCTGTATAAGAGACCTCATGATCAGTATGCTTATGAGAAGCTGAATGTTGTAAGTTGTTTCTTCTCAGTATAAGAAATGCTGTATTAATTCATATTTTGTGTGAAGGACATCAAAGTTTATTATTCATTACAATAAATATTCATAGTTTTTAGTGATTCGTCAATTTTTTCCTAAACAATAAGAATTTTTGAATTGTTATCTTAATTCTAAATACTTTTGTTATAAATATTTGCAGTAAATTAAAATGTAATATAACATCTTACAAGAATTTAGATATTTAGTGGCCTTATGAATGCTATTATTTGACCTGCATTCCTTTACTCTTACACTATAGAGAGCAATACTGCCTAGCCTTAGGTAGGCTTAGGTATTGATAATCTGAATATCAAACATTCAAACCCTTGATCACTAATATAGATAGACATTTTTAAAGGGATATCTGTGTCAGAAACTATAGTCTGATGTATTTAAAAAATGTTTAGTTTGTACTATATGGATATAATCCATTTATGTCTGCAGAAACGAATGAACTATATGTACTCGATATATTTCAGATGTAATAGTCTCCTGTTTCAAATAGCCCAATTTCAGATTTTAAATTGTCTACTATTTACTGTGATTGCAAGTTATAATGCTTCAGTTTTACAAGCTGTAATCTTTTGTAACTTACCAATCAGTGGCGTAACTTTTGTATTCGGCTTGAAGGTTGGACCCCCTCCCCATTTTCCTTTCAACAATTGAGAAATTCAGGATATTTGTGTTCCTGAATTCAGAAATTCTTCCTACATTATGTTGTAAATACTCGATTATAATTAATTTTTGGACATACAAAGTATTATTTTCATATAAAAAGTTTGCAAAAGTAATTAATTACTTGATACTTCTTTACTTCACTTGGATTCTTAACTTTTGTAATGTTCAGCTTAACTTAGGAAAAACTAAAATACATTGTCAACCATTTACATTGAAATTATCGCATTTTTATGGCACTAAAAGTTTAATAACAAATTCTTGGAACAACGCCCTCAAAATAGAGGTTAAATGGGATTAAGTCTTCACACATTTTAAATCATGCTGTCTACAAACATTTATAAAAAATGCTAATTTAAAACTGAGTCAGCTTCTGATAATTTGAGAACTGTCAGATTCAATTTGGATAAAAATTAACGATGATAATCATATTTGAATATCGTGGTTTTTTGCAAAATCATTACCACTGCTGAAAAATACTGTCATTACTGTGGTACATTCTGTCTAATTTCAGTAGTAGTAGACAAGAGTTCTGTATCATCTACCACTTAGATATTAACAGTTACAATGAATAATAAAAGTTAGATATAACTCTTACAGGGGCACAGCCAGGATTTCTTTCTGGTGGGGAAGGTTGTGGTGGGTCCTGTGAATAAAACTTCAAAAATTAAAAAAAAGAGAACTCATTATTTATTTTGTTGTAAAGAAGAAGGTAAATTATGATACATAAGAGTTACATTAACAATTATCTAAAATTTAACAGATTCATGAAACAAGGAAAAAGACATCTTATATTACAATATAAATAAAATATATTATCCACGAAACTGGCATAAATTGTCTCCTGTCTTCTGAAGATGTTGAGAGCGTTAAATGAATTGTACTAATCTTTTAAAACTTTGCCTTAGTGAGTACATGTCTATAAATACCTCCATCAAACAGAGTTAAATTGGTCTGTTCATTTGCCACAAATAAATCAAAGATGGACACTACATGTTCTTAAAATGTACACCACAGGTCCTCAAAAACAAACATTTCAAAATGTTGCTATATAATGCCCAAATTCATGGTTGACCACAAAGTTTGTTGAACTTAACCTACAAATCAGTTTACATGGAGGAGCTTTGGAGTGCTTATAATCTCTGAATGCTGCATTCGGTCTTAGCACAGCCATAGCCAAAACTGTGTAGGGGGGATTATTTTCCATAGGTGGCAAACATTTATATATTTTCCATTTTGTGTGTGTGTGTGTGTGTGTGTGTGTACACACATACACATTTGTAATTCTTTAATAATAAAAATAAATACACAGATTGCATCCTTTTAAGACACTTATGGCATTCAATTACCATTGTCTTTTATCAGTATAAAGCCTTGTGAAAGATAATGTTTGTGTTTGACCTCCATTACTTAATGGAGTGATCAAGTTTCCAAAGTTCTAATGTTATGTCAGGGAAATCAAATCATCCAAATCATCAGAGCAGGTTATTGTGTGTATGAGGGTCTAACATGGACAATAATTCAGCATTCACTATAGACCATTGCTCAGAGTAAAGCAGCGAATTTACACAGTGTATGTGGAAACTTACACAGAACAATTACATAGAAAAGAAGGAGCTCACCAGACTCGCTCGTGAACCCTGAGCATCTTGCAGAAAGTTCATTCCCTAAAGGCAAAATGTCTGTCTACGAACCTTTCCATTCTAAACATGTGCAGTTATAAATAAATCAAAAGGCAGGAAATCTCTGTCCATGCTGAACACCATTTCCGCATGCACGCTGGATGTCATTATCTGTGTGCGAATTACAAAACATTTCATTTAAAATATGTGCAAACTTAAGCAAACAAACATGAGCAAGGTCAGAAACAATATGAATTGTGTGTGTGTGTGTGTGTGTGTGTGTGTGTGTGTGTGTGTGTGTGTGTGTGTGTGTGTGTGTGTGTCCTGCCTGCCTTTTGATACTGATGATCATAACACTAAAACTTTGGAAATGGAGATAATGGAGATGATATACTTGCCGGCCAGGAACAGTAAGTCTTTAAGCGTCATCGATTTAGAATAAAATAAAAAATATTATAATTTGTTGTCTGGTAATGAAATAATTTTATTTTAACAATTAGTATTGATTGATAAAGTTTAAATATATTTTTATTTTAATTCATCAAACTAAATAAATCAACAGAAAAAATTGACATATTAGAACATCTTTATGACCATACAAATCATTATTACGAGGTGTGTTCAAAAAAAGACCGAACGTTTTGAATAACACATCAACCTGCACAAACAACGTGCTGCAACTCTGTGACCACACCTATCAATAGTTTTTGACAACAAACGGCCATTTATTTATTCTGTTCCACTATCAGCATTAGTCTTTGAGCTATATCAGATTGAGTGGGGACGTGTGCACGCTGGCCAGTGGATTAGTGACAAAACGATTAACAAAGACCTTGAAGAACAAAGTGTGTGTGTGTAATTTTGCAGCAAAACTAGGTTAAAACTTTACAGAGACATTCTGGTTGTTGAATTAAGCATATGTGGAGGCCTGCATGAGCTGAACGATTATTTAAAAAATTTTTAAAACAATGGTCGGTGCAGATCAAAGCGATGTCGATGATCATGGGAAGAGAGTTCGTGATGTGGTAATTGTAAATCATTGTTTAACTACCAAGACTTCCTGAAAGAATGCACATACAAATAAGACTGTAAAATTAAATTTTATAAAAAAATTTAAGTGTATCACGTCACTGAAAAATTCTTACTGTGTTTGTTGACTGATTATGAGAAAGAGACCCGTTTTGAAATCGGTCAACAACTGCGTACCAATGTAAATGGTAATGATAACTTTGGAATGCAATGGAAATTGCTCTGTAAAGATTTTATGAAGTTAGCAGCAAAATTTTATACACACCCAATATGTTAAGATCTTCTTTCTCACTTTGTTATAAATAAATCTGCTGGGCGCCATGTGCTTGTGCCCACTAGCGCATGTGTAGCTCGAAGACTAATGATCATGACAAAAAAAAAACAGCATTCCACTGTCAAAACCTGTTTCTAGCAGTACTTAATTGCGCAGCTCGCTCTATGTGCAGGTTGACGTGCTACACAAATAATTCGGTCTTTTTTTTAACACACCTCGTATATCAAGAATAGTACCTGAATGGACTCAAGTAAACACCAAACATAACATTATATTTGATGCAATAATAAATTAATAATTTGTCAATAATAAATCAACAATACCACAAACACACACACCATTAGTTTTTAATATTTCTATCGTCTCTGATGATGCAGATTTTATCTGTGAAATATACAAGGAATACAAGTAAGTCTAACTTATTCATGAAATTAATTATATGTCTGTTATAACTGTGATAAAGTAAAAGAAACTTCAAAAAGTTACAATTTTATATACAAATAATTCAGTAGTTCAATCGCAGTCTTTTAGTTGTATTTTATCTTAATTGTATTTTAATCTTGTCCTCTTATAGACTGGACTATGCCTTGACTTTTCCTTGACTCTAAGATTATTTACAAAAATTCTGACAACCACGAGTTACTCAATTGATAGAATGTTTATTCCTGTATACAAAAAGGAATATTTTCAAAATTCATACACTGTACCAAAATGCCACATATTTTGTCAATACTGTTCAGCTACTTAATCTGTGTTACCAAGTAGCTAAAAACCAGTGTTTTCCTTTTTTGTTTCTGGAAGTCATGAATAATGACTTGTTTAACTTTGGTTTGACTTAGCTTAACTTTTGTAGGCAAGTCAAAACATTAATTGTTTCTGTTCATGGTAGGACTACGCTATTTGGTGATGTTTATTTTGCATCTTCATGTTGACAGAATTGTGCGGTGTGTGTGTGTGTGTGTGTGTGTGTGTGTGTGTGTGTGTGTGTGTGTGTGTGTGTGTGTGTGTGTGTGTGTGTGTGTGTGTGTGTGTGTGTGTGTGTGTGTGTGTGTGTGTGTGTGTGTGTGTGTGTGTGTGTGTGTGTGTGTGTGTGTGTGTGTGTGTGTGTGTGTGTGTGTGTGTGTGTGTGTGTGTGTGTGTGTGTGTGTGTGTTGTCCAAGTCGCAGCCTGTGGTGCAGCATGGTCATGTGTTTTCAGTACAAAGATGTTAGGATGCAGATCTCCTGTGCACGATAGGGTGTGCAAGTAAGGACTAGCATGTTTGGACTGTTCTGACCTGACTCCACATTTGAGGTGCAACTAGGTGACTCCCTTAAGGATCCAGTGACCTTATGGTTCAGTAACCTGGTGCATTCTATTGGATACTGTTTTTGTACATCAGTCTGGCCCCACATCTGAGGTATGCTTCTATGGTTCCCTTAATAATTCGTCTAACAGAATTTAGAGATGTACATGAACTGGTGCATCCTACCAGTTAGTGTTACATCAATACACTCACCTGCCTGGGGACAAGAAGTTATAATGGGGTGTCACGTTATCAGCGAAGAGGTACAGCGTGACTCTGGGTGGACTGTTTGAGTACACAGGGTACAGAACTGGCCGAGGACAGATCCTTAAGAAACCCCTGCAGTCTCTGAGGCAAACCAGAGAGTACACCCTGTCAACTGTCATCCTTAACGTTCAGTCAGTTAAATGGAACCTACAGAAGTCGTATAGGCCAGTTTGTTAGCATACAGTAGGTCTTTGTGCCAAACTTTGTCTGAGGATTTGCTCGTGTCCAGCATGACAACACCTGTGGAGTGATGCCTATTAGTGGAGTCTGCTAACTGGATAACAACCATCAATAGCTGATTAGTAGTTGAGTGTCCCTGCCAATAGATTCACTCACATGGCTGGCAAGAGCAATATCAGAAGGCAGCTTCCAGAAGCGTTTGCGGTTTCTTGAGTTTCAGTATCATAACAATAGTCTCCGAGTTTTTGAATAAATCAGCATGAAGACAAGGGTTGAAATAATATGAAAAATCACTAATTTAAACATATTCTATCTTGGTTGTTATTCAGATTAAACATATCACACTTCATATCATTACGAATCACGTAATGATAAATCTTGCAGGAATTTGTATCTCTGAAGATATTTTGATAAAAAAATATGTTTATTAACCCTTCCTACTTAAATTTAAGGATGTTTTCCCAAGAACGTTTTAAGCAACTTTCAGTTTCTGTTAAAATACATTATTTTTAATTTATTGTTATAATAAACACTTCACATCTTTTTGAATAAAGTCAAGAGACTGCAAATTTACCTGGGCTAAGACGGTGCCTTAAACCCTAAAGATATTAGACTAGAGGAGTCATGGCATACACAACCCTGTAAGGGGGAATTGTTTCTGGACGAACAAAAGAAAGCTAGATTAATAGGCTCTACCTTCGTTTTCTGGCATATGTGTAATCACTTTTCTTTACTAGTACAAATACACATGTTACCTAAAAAATGTTAAGTAATTCTCTTTATTAAGTAAACTCTAACTTTATTTTATAAATTTATAGACACTGTAATTCCTTTTATTTCTACAACAAATTTAATTACTATTTATACATTAAATAATTATTTATGAGCCTTAGTTTAACACACACAACTGGCTGTCAAATAGGCCATGTTAAGTGTTATATAATTTTGCTGAAATTTGTAATAGTTCTGGGGAGGATTGATCTCCTTATCTCCCACCCCATATTTACGCCATTGCTACTGATTATCATACATTTATTGCTCTATCATACACAAATCCATTTTACTTTTTTTTACTTTACTGTTATTATAATAATTTATGCTTGAAAATAAACAGAATCAATAAATAATCAATAATTCAGATTTGCTTGGTCCCAGTTAGTTCAGATTTTAGACTTTTTACCATAGGTAATTGTGAAAAAATCCATTTATACCACAAATTTGTTTTATTTTTGTTATACTATTTTATAATTGAAATAACTTGATGCTTTTAATGAAATAATACCAAAGACTATATCTCGAACATTAAAGTGAAGAAATGTTTTTAGAACTTGTTTACCAGTCACCTTACAGAAATTAGCAACATAAGATTAGTGAAAGTTTGATTGCAACATAAGATAAGATTTGAGTTTGTAACAGTCAAATTAATAAAGAACAATTACTTATAGGAGGAATTGCTGTCATCTGAAATAATAAAGTATAATTGGAATGATAAAATGTTCTGTAAAATATAGAATTCTTCTAGAATTGTTAAAGATAGTTCCATAGAATCATAATATCGTAGACCACAATACAGTCAGAATATTGTGGCAAGAGTACAGTAGATCTGATATTGCAGTCAGAATAAGTAAGCCTATTTTATATTCTGTTATAACAAGTTTTTAATTTTATATTTTAAAATTATATTATATTATTTTGTTACTCATAATACTCAGAGAAGCCCTTGAAAGCTTTTTTAATTAATCTAAATAACATACAGTATCAACTTGTACAATGCAATAACAAATTTTATTTAACATTCATTTGGCTGTTTGCTTATTAACCAATAATGTAACAGATTAATAACACAATTTGGTTAATAACATATCAGTTAGGTATTTGGTTATTTACAATAATCTCATTTAATACTAGTTAATGTGATTGACTGTTAATGGATAATTTTCTTTGTCCATTACATTCTCATGTAGCTAAAACTATTATAAATATATTTTACACAAGTATAATAAGCTTATGTGACTATAAATATTTACTTTAAAATGTTTCAGAATGATGGTTTGCAATTATGGGTAGACTATGGTTGTTCACCAGTCAAACTGGTCGTCGGTGTACCTTTCTATGGTCGCTCCTTCACTTTGAGTGCTGGTAACAATAACCATGATTTGGGCACTTACATCAACAAGGAAGCAGGAGGTGGAAAGCCTGGTAACTACACCAAAGCTAAAGGATTCCTTGCCTACTATGAGGTAAACTTATAAGCAAGTATAACCTGCAGTTATTTGCATAACATCACATAACATCAACAACTCTGTTGTATCAAATCTATGATATAGACTTACAAATGATCTTAATAGATTACGGACAGGCTTTTGATAGTATTTATAGACTGAAGCTGTTCTATGCAATGGCATTTTTCGTATACTGATGAAACTAATAAACCTCACAAGAACAGAGGCAAATGTTATGATTGGTGGCAAAATTTAGTGGTGCTGTAAGACAAGGAGACACCCTATCAACCTTGTTCTTTAACTAGCACTGCACAGTTAAACATAGAACGTATAGCTCATATTTTGATACTAATGGAAATATTACCTACAGGCTAACACAGGTTCATGTCTATGCAGATGACATGATTTTGGTTGCCAGGAGTTTGACAAGTCTTATACAAATGTTTCAAACCTTGAAGAGACAGAAATAAATGGGCTGAAAATAAATCTACAAAACACTAAATATATGAAAACAAGTGCATTAGAGGCAAAAAGATTTGTTCAAAATTGTAAAATTGAGAATTATGCATTAGAAGGGGTGCCGAGGTTAGATACATAGGAACAGATTTGCATAATATAAACAGATATCAGAAGAAACCCAAAAAAGGTAATTGCTGAAACTCAAGCATACTATGCAAATAAGGACCTTGTCAGATCCAAAACAATCTCCCAGCCCTTTAAAATAAAGCTCTATAGACCTTCAGAAGACGCTTTCTCAATCTCTATGTATTTTCTTCCTCCTTTAATTTCATCCAAATGCTCCTGTTTGGTTTGGGCCTTTCCCTCCCAAAATGCTCCTCGATCCTTCCTTCAATCAGGGTGGTGAACTAGTTTGAATGCTATCCTACATAATATGCAATCCTACTAGTTTGACTGCTTCTTCTTTCCGAAATAATTTAATGGAATCCTTCTTTCATCCACTCTTTCAGAACATCATCATTATTCACTCATTCTTTCCATGATATTCTTAAGGTCCTCTTCCAGCACCACATCTCAAAAGCTTCAAGGGAGCTGTATTCCAATTCTCTCAGGGCCCAGGTTTCTGAGTCATATGTGCATATGCTTCAATTGAAACTTTTTATGAATTTCTTCCTGATTTTCTGGGACACATTTTGGACATCAGAAGAGATCTTTTCTTGAAAAAAGCTCTTTTTGCTTGTGCAATTCTACTTTTTACATCACTGGTATATCTCCTATCTGCAATGCACCTCTGACGATAGCAACTAAAGTTATCAACTTACATTAGATCCTCTGAATCCAGAAATATCTCAGACTTCTGTTTTCCATTTCTGGAACATTTCATGACCTTGTTATTTCTTGTTTATTATCATGTCACATTTATCTTTTAGGATCTTGCACCTTTGGTGAAGGCATTCTGTAGTTCTTCCGCATTCTTTCCTAAAAGCACAATATCATCTGCACCACTGATGATTTTATAGCATTCACCATCAATTATTATTTAATTTTTGCTGGTTTCTGTGAACTCCTTAATCCCATAATCTACATAAAAGTTAAATAGTAGTGGAGATAGCTGTGTTTGTTTATTTATTATTATGGTTTTTGCTCTTTCATTATTGCATATTTTATTAATTCTCTTTCGTATGGTTTAACTGTCGCTGATTATGATGATCACAATCGCGCTAATAAGCCGTCCCGAATCTTGTTGTCGTCTGTTAGTCCTTACCTGTCCTTACTCACTGGTTTTTTCTTTCTGATAGGCGCCAAATTGTTTTCCAGCAAAACAATTAAAAGTTTCAATATCAGTTGGTTTATTGTACTGTGATGAATGATTCGAATTACTCGCAGACTGGCGGGAACTCGAATTTCACTTGTCTGGGGAGACGTGCTGCCAACATAAAATTTGGTCAGATAATTCTATTCACTGCTACAGAACACAACATACATAATACATTTGAAATAATTACAGGACAGCTAGTAACGATTCATACTTGTTTATTTAACTTGGTAGCTCATTAATTTTCAATAATTATTGTACAATTGAAATTATTATAATAACTTTTAGCCTCGGCAATAAATTAATTTTTTACTCGGCAGAGAGCAGGGTGGCAGCACAAGTTAGTTTGACAACATGATGGTCGCCGTATCTTCTTATTTATACAAATTAAACTGCCAATGAATTCTTTTGAGTACGAAAAAAAGTTTAGAACAAAATATTTAAATAAAGTACACCACCTTACAATTGTGGTAATTAAATATGAAAGAGGTTTACATTAAATTCAACTCTGTGGTGTTAAAAGTGTGTGTCAATGTGATCGTTTAATACATAGGTTATCTTATAGTTACTTCGGGTATTCATAAATATTTTTTATTTAATCTTTGAAAGAAATAGGAGTTCCAAGTTCATAGTGAGAGTTTTCTATCATGAGAAAAGTGGATCAGTTTTAGTTTTTTAATTAATTATAATTTCATTTATACTTAACACAATCACGGTATTAGTGTTATCGATCATCAATGGTTTCTTCGCTGTTGTTAATGCATGCATCTAATCTCAAAGATAGGGTTGTCGTCTTCATTGGCGTCAGTTTCTTTTATTACAATTTTTTAGTTACTTATTAATTTTGTAACTTCATTTATTCTTCCTCCTGGTGTAGCTGGAACTCTTGTTTACTTCGGGTATTCAATTTGGTTTCATTCCCTTTTGATCTTCTTACTTATTTGCTTCTTAAAAGGTCCGCATCAGTAAAGCGTCTATACTCTGAATTGTTAATAATGGAAGCCCATTACCTAACGGTCAAAACTATAATAACGTTCTGTTTCTATGGTAACCGGCTTGGCTCTGATTGGTTAAGTACATTTGAAACTATTGTTATAAATCCTGGTTTTTTGTTCAAAATAAATAAATATTTTATAATGATTATATTTCCTTGGGGATCTTTCCAATGTTTGAAATATTAACATAGATGTTCCTATTTTCTTTCAATGATCAATTTGACATCTCATAAGGCTGATCTAGGCCCTGTACTAATGTTTTTGTACAAAACTGATAATTTTATTTTAATACATATTTCACTTATTTATATTATTCATCACAATTTTGACATGTTATTCTGGTTATTTAATTGTAATTACATAATTTATTTGGTCATATCATCCAAGTATAGTATTCAATTGTTTATTATTGGTTTTCTGAACTTATACAGCTATGTCATTGATAGGCCTAAACTGTAACATCTTAGAATTTCTTAATTTGCTCTATTTAAACATTATTTACTAAGTACATATGGTTTGCTTATTTTCATTTCGTGCTTATTGTCTTTTGAAATACATTGAACTGTTTTTACAATTTATTCATGTTATTATACTTTTACCAAATTATTTCCTATCTGATATTTTACTTTCTATTTATATTATATTTATTAATTTGTTGTTTGTTACTTTTTATGTCATTATTAGTTTTACTCCTACTCCCATTTCTCACATCTCTATTTAATTTAAATCTATTAACAAAACATAACATATAAATAACTTGATGGTCTGTATATGGTTCAGCCATGTTTCTTATCATTAAACATAATTATTATATTGCATGTCATTACTCAAAATGTTCATACTCTTCATCACATAGTAATAACCCCTTCTTATTAAAAATTACAATTATTATCTTGTATGTCATTAACTAAAATGTTCATACTTCTCCTGACATAGAACTAACTTCTTCTTCTTTAAACACAATTGTTATCTTGTATGTCATTAATTAAAATGATCATACTATTCATGACATAGAACTAACTTCTTCTTTTTTAAACACAATTATTATCTTGTATGTCATTAATTAAAATGATCATATTATTCATCCCCTTATACCTTCCTTACTTATATACATAAATACAAACATATTATTGTAAACTTCTGCCTTCTGGGTTTATACTCCCTTAAACATCAAACAAACAAATTACTTTTCATTTACTTAATAACATAACAATTTTGTGAGTATTGTATTGATACTCTATATTCTATATAGATAAACTTTCTATTCATCCTTTTGGTAATAGAATATGTTTTTATATTTTCTTACACTCACACCTACGCTGTTTCTTATAATTTAACACAATTCACTTATTTTCTTAAAATTATAAGTTGTTTGTTTTAATATTACCACCACTTCACTGTTTATGGTTACCACTTCCTACCTATCTCTCACTCTTGGATCGGGTTTTAAAACACAGTTTTATAGTCATTTTTCTATATTTTATGTTCTATTTTTTCTCTCCCTATGGGTTATTAATAATACATACCTTCTATTAACAAATGTTTTCTCTTAATTACTATTGGTAGTGTACTTTTTGTTTACATACTCTATATAATACTTGTTACTATTTTTTGCTGTATTATTTGTGTTCTGGTATTATTTTATTTGTCTTTATATGTCCTATCACTGGTGTTGGGGCTTGTTCTACCTACTCACATACCCATATCTATTGGGTTATTTTGGTTAAATCTTATTGTACTATCGTTTTTCAAGTTTTGTTTCGTTGTTTGCTACATTTCTCTTATCAGAGGTTACTTTTATTATTACCTTTATATGTTTGATCGCATAATTATGTTAACTACCAATTCCTTTATCTCTGACTCATCCCTTTTATTTCATAGTGTTAATCATTTAATATTTTATTCTTATCATGTTGCTTCATAAATGTATGTTGAAGATATGTACCCTTACAATATTTGTGGTGGTGTGTACAAGGGCTGCCTTTTAAGTCTTTACAAACGACCACTAGATGGTGCTAGTGAGATGTGACATTATCATTGTTGACAAATTTGTCATATGTTATTTGTAAAACAATTGCAGCTTAGATATTGGCCGAGTAGTTTGTTTACAGTGAGTGTTTAAAACAAAATTGTGTTGTGAAAAAATGGAAATTTCATGTGAAGGTTTTGTTGGATGATTTTTGGATGATTTTTTTATGATTTTAATAAAGGCCTAACTCAACAACAATGCTTCGAATCGCTTCGTACAACTTTTGGTAATCAATCACCATCAGAAAAGACTGTTTACAATTGGTTTGCGGAATTTCGCCGTGGTCGCGCTTCAGTCAGCGATGAATTTTGTGAAGGTCGACCTAAATCGGTTGTTGTTCCCAAAAACATCGATGCTGTGCACAACATGATTAAAGAAGATCAGCATGCGACTTACCGTGAGATAGAGGCATCCTTAGGCATATCGAAGACTGCAGTACATTCGATTTTACATGAACATTTAGCTGTTAAAAACATCTGTTTCCGATGGATTCCGCATAATTTGACCAAAACTCAAAAACAGGCTCGTGTCAATTGGTGTAAGGAAATGATCCAAAAATTCGACCAAGGAAATGCAAAATCCGTATACAACATCGTAACAGGAGACGAAACTTGGATATATTCGTACGAGCCGGAAACTAAGCAACAATCAACTGTTTGGGTGTTCCAAGATGAACCGAAGCCAACAAAAGTGGTTCGTTCACGAAGCACTTCCAAGAAAATGATCGCTTGTTTCTTTGCTTACACTGGACATGTCAGGACCATTGCTTTAGAGGATCGAAGAACAGTTAATGCTGAATGGTATACAACAATTTGTTTGCCACAAGTCATCGATGAAATCAGGAAACACAACCGAAAACGTCGCATCATTCTTCATCACGACAATGCCAGCTCTCACACAGCACGTCAAACAAGTGATTATTTGAAGGAGGAAAACATCAAATTAATGTCTCATTGCCCGTATTCACCTGATTTATCGCCAAACGACTTCTTTTTGTTCCCAAATGTCAAACAAAAAATGCGTGGACAGCGATTTTCATCACCTCAAGAAGCTGTTGAATCCTTCCAAAACCATATTTCTGAGGTACCAACATCAGAGTGGAAAAAATGTTTCGAGACTTGGTTCGAACGCATGCAAAAGTGTGTAAATCTCAAAGGGGAATATTTTGAGAAACAATAAAACGATTTGTATCAAAAAATGTTTTTTCTTTCATTGTCTTGTAAAAACTTAAAAGGTAGCCTTCGTAAATCTTAATACATTTTCATACTTTAATTTTCTGACTTTTTTAAGGATGTCATGATTTTTATATTTTTAATTCATATCCATTTTGGTATTATTGCCCAATAGTATATTCTTGGATTTCGTTGTCCATGACGTGTCTGTTACTTAACAAAATACCACTATTACATTAACGACTCGGAACACTAGGTTTTTTATAAGCTCTGAAGAAGCCTTTTAAAGGAGAAAACCGGTTCAGGCTGTAAGTTATAACTTTATGCTTTTACTTATAAAAAACCTAGTGTTCCGAGTCGTTAATGTAATAGTGGTATTTAGCTAATATTATACTTGACCTCATTTCTGTTACACCATTTAGGAATTATTACAGAATATAATATGGAATAATAAATTTATAAAATACTGACAGTATGTTGAGAAATAAGCAAAACATGTGTAGGATGGGTCTGAGACTGTTTAATACAGGTTTGTAGACTTTTAAACAATTTATTGACCATAAAATAATTAGTGGTAAAATGTCATTTGTTTTTGTATTATTGAATATTTGTTTTATAGTATGTTCAGTTATATATTATTATAATATAGGTTTCTTTATGTCAAGAAACAAATTGATATATAGAAAAGCATAAATATTTAGAAAAAATCTATATGTTATAATTATAAAGGCTTGTGTGTGTGTGTGTGTGTGTGTGTGTGTGTGTGTGTGTGTGTGTGTGTGTGTGTGTGTGTGTGTGTGTGTGTGTGTGTGTGTGTGTGTGTGTGTGTGTGTGTGTGTGTGTGTGTGTGTGTGTGTGTGTGTGTGTGTGTGTGTGTGTGTGTGTGTGTGTGTGTGTGTGTGTGTGTGTGTGTGTGAAAATTTCATCATTGCCTATAGTTACATTTAACCTTCCAAATTTCTAGATTTTAAAAACCTTATATGAGTTATACACTTACTTAAATCTCATAATTGCATCTAATTATAGATTTGCACAGAACTGCAAGAAGAAAATTCTGGTTGGACTGAGAAATGGGATAGTGCAGGGTATTGTCCATATGCATACAAAGGTAAATTGATATTAACTTAACATTACCTGAATTAATGTTACTGTAATATAATAAAATATTGACAATATTAGTATAAAGAATAATTTTTCAAGCATACTTACACATTTTGTAAGAATATATATTGCCAAATTTCAACAAAAAAAATATATATATATATATAGAATTAAATAAATTTTCTTTTAGTTAAGGTAAATGTCATTAGGATGTGGTGACAAGTGATGTATGAAGTTAGTTGTAGGAGTGGCGAACAAAAAACGGGTGAAGGCATCCGCTGTCGCATACGCAAGACTAATTGACACGCCATAAATCTAGTGTAGCGAGTGGCCACGTGTTAGAAGGACAAGGTTATAGTGATGGGTGTATCTAGAAAAGACGCCAGTGGATAATAGTTTACAATCCGAAGAAAAGTACGAGGGAGTGAATAAACTCATCAAGTGAGAAATGTTTCGTTCTGACAAAGGATGAAAGGTTACACGACACGAACATAACAACAGCAGACATAAAACAATAAAGGGTGTTCCTTGACTGAAATGAATAAACAGAGGATATGCCGGAACAATACTATAATACCAGGAAAGAAATCATACCCAAGGAACGCAGGAACTAAAAGGATAGGTTTTGTTGGGAACCAGACAAAAAAGAAAATACTTACGGAGAGAGTTGGCGAGGCCTTTGTTCAAGAAAAGATAATACCATAGGCGTAACTAATTGGACAGGCAGATGTTGGAAGAGAAATCGAAGGGTTATCTTTGTGAAGACTAGGAGATACAACAACTAGATTTATTACCAGCGTATTCGGAAATGCTGTTGACCGAAGGATAAAGGACCCAGGAGAAGAGTTTTGGTGGGAATCAGAAGTCCTATCAAAACTTACTTTGGAAAAGTAGGTGGTCTCTGGAGTAGGTTGTACGAAAAAGAACCAATTCGGAGATGGCATCACCAAAACCAGAAGTCTAGTGGGGAAAATTCTCATGTTCGATATAGGCAAGCGACAGAGACGCGAAAAAAGGAGTCCTTACTAAATGTTCGAAGGGATCGAAAGTAAAAGGTGTGACAAAAGTGTTACGGGATTTCATAAAATGACTTAGAAAAATATCGATATGATATGAACTGTATAACATTTCCTAGCGTTCGAGTTTGTGATCATATAATAGTAAACGATAGTGAAACGCAATATAACAGCAGTATTAACAATTCTAACAATGTTGTATAATAATTAGTCATGAACGAATAACAGTAACTTACCGTCATGTGTATCAGTTAAACAAACCATAAACCGAGTGTAATATACGTCTTTAAACTATCACGAGTACATTCAATGATACAGTTACAGAATGTCAGTGAATAACTGAGGTTATAGCAACAATAATTTAGACTCGAAATAAAGCCAATACGAACACGCGTTGTGTAATGTGCTATATATGTGAAGTGCTACTGTGAGGTCCACGCATGGCACTCGAGATTCACCTGATGACTTATCATCAAAAACTCCAATGCTGATCAAGGAGCATCGCTTACCACACCTGTGGCCTCTACAACAGATGGATAATCGTACCTAAAGTAATTTTGTTATGTACTAATTAAATTTTACACCCACTGGTCTGTCACTAAAAGAACTCACTAAAGAAATCAATTTAAAGTAATAATTTAGAGGCTTCATTATAAGTAAGGTCATGTTGAACCATTAGAGAAAATCGTAGAAAATCTAGTGTTCATAAAATATCTATATCACATATCACAATCGTTTTGATTTTAAATGAATCCGTTTATGTATAAAATGTTGTACTAAACTTAAGTTGATCAATTATAAAAAAAAATGAAATATAGTAATAAGTAAAGTCTTAAAGATTGAAGAAGTATTAACTTTGTTAAATGTGTATTAATTAATATTTATGGTAATAATTAAGTGTACCATGAAATATGATATAATGGTTGTTTAGTTAATAAATTAACTAATAGAGAGTAATGAAGTATAAATTTTATTGAATTGAATCCTGAGATAAACAAAACAGTAAATGTATTATTATATTTGACACACACGACCGGGCAAACTAAGTTAAAGTTATTTGACGCCGCAGCTAGTGTGGCATCATTTAAATCTTTATATTTAGCACCACAACAAAAGTAGGGCTTGATTAATTAAAAAGAGCTGTAACAAAAAAAAATAGTTATATTTGGCATCCCAAAAACGCGGGACATTAAATAACTAATATAACAGTAATTGTTACAATAGTTATAAATAATTTTTAAAAAAGTATACATATTCTAATTTTGTGATATGACCTAGTGGAAGTTTATTTCTACTATAAACTACAATCAGTTTATTTTTATATAACCTATACATAAACAGAAATAATCCATTCAATTCAAAATTGAAATAAGGCAAATTCAAAAGAAGACACAAATGAAATTTACTTTTAGCAAAAATTAATCATTAAAATCTTATTATAACATTCTGTATCATGCAAGACTTCCTCAAGATGATAAGGATTATTCTCCATAATGAACAGACTTCGCAATTTGTTAATTACTGTATACTGTTAAATGTATTACATTTAATTGACATATTGTTCTAAATTAAGATTAAAGTTTTTAAAAAGAATTTATCACTTTTGAATTCTTTATAGAAATATTAGAGGAAGGACACTATTCTACATATCACTATAATATTGACGACTCGGAACACACAGTTTTTTATAAGTAAAAACGTAAAGTTTTACCTTACAGCCTAAACCGGCTTTCACCTATAGAAGGCTTCATCAGAGGCTCTGATAATATTATAGTGATATGTAGTTAAGTAACGGACACGTCATGGACAACGAAATCCAAGACACTATTCTGTTTCTCAAGGAAAATGGTAAACTGTTTTTCTAAAACTATAACTCTGAATTACACCTATAACTCTAGATAGTATTCCATGTCTCTTGTTCTGATGTCCAGTTTTCCATCTCATCTGAGTTTGTCCATGTCTTAGTTTCTGTAAGGTTTTACAGTATGCGTCTGCATAAATTTTGACTTCATATTTGAGAATCTCTGTAAGCAGCACTCCTTCTTGATCCCAAACATATAGGAAATGCTTATTTAAATTTGTTGACTTTTTGTCTTATTTGGTTGATGAATCACACAACTGCATGTATTTTTGCTTTGATTCATCACTTGTGTAGGAAAAATCATGCTTTATATAAAGTACTATATAAGTAGTTAGTATTATATATGCAGTTACTAAATAGAAAAAATGAATCTCCTTCATTTTCAGAACGCTCCAAATGTTGTGCCTACTTTCATACATTGTGAAATTTGAATGCATTTTTGATTCCCCATAATTTCTTATAGTACAGAATTTCAGCCATAATCTTATGAAAAAGTAAGCATGAAATTTGAGGAAACTCAGTCAAAAGCTCATAAATTGTGAATCCACAATTCTTATGAAATTCTGCATTCACATTCACTTTTTCTATAAGTCATCTGCCACTATACATGGGTGATCACATCACTTGAAACAAACGATACTGATGTTCAATGTTATACTCTCACTCATAATATTTGGACCCTAAGTCTCACAATATTGTTTTTTTTTTTCAAACAGAAACCATATTACAGTATGAACTTCACAACTGACAGGTTATTTATTATGATACTCTTTATAAATCACTTGTACTTATCACAAGATAATAGCATATTTCAAGACACACAATGTACTGCAAGTGAGCAAGTTACATTATACTAAATCGCATATCCATCCCTACTCTTCTGCCCCACAACAAATAATATCAAAATGGAGCACACTTCGAAGATACACCTCATATATTTGGGCATAGAGTGAATACATATGTGAGAGAGAGAGAGAGATAGAGAGAGAGAGAGAGAGAGAGAGAGAGAGAGAGAGAGAGAGAGAGAGAGAGAGAGAGAGAGAGAGAGAGAGAGAGAGAGAGAGAGAGAGAGAGAGAGAGAGAGAGAGAAGATGTTACATGGACGAGATGCAAGGTTTGTATGTGTTGTGATGACGGTATACTGTGTGTAATTTAACTTTTTGTCTTTGTCTATCTATTATTCCAATAGATACATAGTTCACCTAATGTGTTCTCCATCCGAATGTCATCCACACACACGCATATGAGTCTCATTGTTAATTACACAATTGTTTTATAAAAACAAAAACTCTCTTTGTCCAAAGTCAAGGTTTTAAAATAAATGCTTGTTACAGGAACACAATGGGTGGGATTTGAAAATACAAAAAGTCTTCAGATCAAAATGGACTGGATTAAATCAAAGGGTTATGCAGGTGCAATGACGTGGGCTATAGACATGGATGATTTCCATGGAGTATGTGGAGAAAAGAATGCTTTAATAAAAGTTCTCCATAATAATTTGAAAGACTACACTATACCAACACCTACAGTTACTACAACACCTCGGGTAAGTAAGAATAGTCATAATGGTGATTATGATTATGAAGATAATGTGACGATATTAACGATAATATGGTGGTTTTTGTGGAGTAGTGATGATGATGATGATGATGTAAACAGTGTTATAAAGTTAGATTTTTACACATTTACAGGCTGTATACAGCTTTTAAATAACATTTGTCAAATGACATGTGGATTACTTTGCTAAGCATCTAACCTATTTTAGTCTTAGGTACTTACTGAAAAAACACTTTTCACAGTGTGGCCAAAATATCTTGTGCAGCCTGAAACATCATATGTTATCATGTGTGCTAATGATAATAAGTTCACCAGTTATTCAAATTTCAAAGTAGAAATATTATAACACTTTGCAGGTTTTACAGATGTTACTTAATATTATTAATCTTTTAGATAATGGAAAATCATGAAACCTATATTTTTAAAGGTATATTTGTATATATACAGCAATGCATAAATTTTTTCATTTTTAAAATTCCTAAAATAGAGTGAATGTTGTTTATCTGAAAATTTCTTAATGTTGTTTATTATGCTATGTAATGACAGAAAATTTTCCAGATTTTGTAAATGACACTTCCGTCTCCACCAAAAGTTCATTATATTTGTATCTTCAGTGCTGAAAATGGAGTTACCAATAATTATTATTAATCACCCACTAATCTAGTGAAATATGAAACATGTTTATTAAGATGTTCTTTTATAATAATCATAAATTCTATGTATTTTTCAAGCCTGAATGGGCACGTCCACCTAGCACAACACCAATGCCTGGATCTGTAATGAAGCCCAGCAAAGGAACAACTACGCACAAGCCAAAACCTACTACTGTGCAGACAACAACAAAAACTACTACAACTGAGAAACCGTCAAGAGTGAAACCTGTGACACACAAACCAATGGGCGGAATATGCACTTGTACTTGTGACAATGATGTGACAACTAACAAATATGTAACGACAATGTCAACACTTATGTCTACAACTCCTGGTACTAGCACGGCTGTTGTGAATATGGGTACTACTGATGAGAATGAAACTGACCTCTCAGGTAGTGCTAATGAAGTACCTACTAGTGTTGACTGTTCGACTGATGGATTCAAACCACATCCTGATTGTAATAAGGTATGTAAAGTATTAAGAATTATTCTTTTAAATACAGTTCACGCCGCTTATTGTGATCACTTTAGGACATAGCTAGCCTGATAACATTAACCGATTGATAACAATGAACGAAAGAACCAAGTAGAACTTTGGAAAGTTGTTTATTCACTTGCTAGTACACTACATACAGTATAATGAAACGTAGTACAGTACAACAAAAACTTACATGTAGGCCAACTGTATCGGCATCAATTAAAAAAGTCTTTTATTGTTGTTTGCCTCTGGTTTTCTCTCAATAGATCATTAATAAAGTGTTCATACTCATAATGTTTCTGAAAATCTACTGACCTGTGCTGGACACCGCATCGTAACACTTTTAACGCCTCTCTCATTTCAGCGTTTGTTGGAGGTTGAGGAGGTTCAGTAGCATCATCATCTGCTTCAGCCTCTTCTTCTCTCACTTGTGAGTCTGAGGATGTGGCAGCTTCACACACGTCGTCTTCTGTCGGTCTAGCAGCAACAATTATGTCTTCCTCAATCTCCATCCATTCTTGAAATTCGTCTACAGTCATGTCTAATGGACGAATGTCTGCTGTATCTTCAGATTCTGGGGCCTGTTTTGAAAATCCTCCATGCTTGAAGCAGTTCCGAATCATACTTCCTGAGACATTATTCCATGACATGCAGGGCCAGGAGATGCAGGGCCTCAAGAACATTGGTTTGTTTTGCAAGGTCATTTGCACTCAGTTCTTTTGTATTCTCCATGTTTTCTAGGATTCTTGTGCGCATCTCATGGCGATAATATCCCTTTAGGGTTTGAATGATCCCCTGGTCGCATGGTTGTATCAATGAAGTCGTGTTGGCAGGTAAGAACACAAGCTTACATTGTGTGCTGTACAATTATCAATCAGCAAGACGATCTTCCTGTTTAACCTACTACTCCATTTTAATACCTATTCTTTGAATATTAATGCAGTCATCCATGCATTAGAGTTTGAATGATAGTCTATTGGAAATTTCTTCACACCTTTAAAGCATCGTGGGTTCTTGCTTTTCCCAATTACCAGAAGCCTTTCTTTGTCACCATTCATATTTACGCACCACAAGACAGTTAACCATCCCTTGGATGTCTTACACCCTTTAGCACTTTCATTCTTGAACAAATAAGTATGCTCAGGCAAGGTGCGATAATACAGTCCGGTCTCGTCTGCATTAAACACACAATCCGGAGAGTACATGGATAAAATTTTTGGCCACTCCTCTTCTATCCATCTTTCAGCACCAGAGAAATCAGCATCCTTCTGTTCACCATGCATTCGTTTGTACACAATGTTCTCTCATTTCTTCCAACGATGAAACCATCCTTCTGTTGCTACAAAATCATCTTTTCCCATTTTCTTAGCAAGTTCTTCTGCTTTTTGTCACATCAGAGGTCCATCAACACAAGCATCTTGTTCACGAACATTAGTGAACCAAAGTTTTAGAACTGATTCAACCTCATTGTCTTTTCCACCATGAAACCTCTTACAATTCAAGTTTTGGTTTTCTTTTCCAGCTCTCACAATACTGTCCCGATTTTTTAACAATTTGCACAGAAGAGGTTGTGAAATCTGTAACTGCACTGTCGCACTGCGTTGACTCATTTTAGGCAATTTGTCATAGCGTTCTATGATTGAAAGTTTTTCTTTAAGGTTTAAATCTTTACATTTATTCTCCACACTAGCCATAATTTCACTGCAATAACGTAAACTTCACAATGTAAAAGCTGTAGCTATACTGAAGGGTCGAACATGGGTTTATTGCTCGAAAGTGAAAGTTGAGCAGGTGAATGGCCAACTGCACCCCCTTTCTATTTCATCCTTCAGAACTTGTAAACACTATGACCAGTGGGACAAAGAGTTGCAGACAGTGTAATTCGTTTTGTGAATGGAGTACAGTCACCCCAGATATTCTCAGACAAAAGTTTTACAAAAGCAAAAATGTGATAACATAAACCGAATTATTGATTACAATAAGCGAAATTTTTTCAATGTGTTAATATTCGTCCAGACGGGTCTTCATGAAAGTGATAAGAATATCCGAATGATAACATTATCCGTGATCACAATAAGCGGCGTGCACTGTAATAATTTGACCATTATAATTCTATTAATAATATGCATTTCTGTAGACTAGAAAGTAAATTAGATAAAAATATGTAACAATTATTGTAGTAATAGAAAATGCTTCTGAACAAAGATTATTGTTTAATTTTGATATTTGGTGAAAACTGACAGTCACCAAATACAAGTTTTATTTACAAGGGAGACTGTGGAAAACTAATATGCTATACAACATGTCTGCTGGCAGACTGTGTATGATACTGCTTATTTGTTCACTATGAAAATTAACTAAATTGTGCCTTCCATGTACTTTGGTGTTCAGTACTTTGACTTAATTAGTAAACACAAATCTTTCTACTTCATTGTACATGTCAGTTGAATGGACTCATTTATGGAGTATCATGTCCTTTAGCTTTACAACAACCAAAAATATTTTACCTTCTTGTTATTCTTCTACTTGTTATTATTATAATATTATAATTATTAATATTTTATTTGAAAAATATATTTTTAATTGTTTTAGTTTAAACTAAAATGCCACTATACTAGATTCTATATACAACCATTTATATTTTTTTGGCTTTCAGTATTACCAGTGTGTGTTTGGAAAACCTTTAGAGTTCACCTGTAAACCTGGCACAGTATGGAATCAGGATATGATGATATGTGACTGGCCAGAGAACTCAAAGCGGCCACAGTGTCATGCAAGCTGAATAAATTAGAATAGAAGTAATACTAGTGTAAATACAAGTCAATTTCATTTTACTATAAGTTTGTAGTACTATTTATGTTTTTAGTTTAATAAAATTTATTTATACTTTATATATGAGGGTTTACTTCATCCTTATTTGCCAATTTATATAAGCAATACTATCAGAATGCTTTAAAGCTTGATATTGCTTGTTACTATTGAAATTTATCATGCTGTATAATAATAGGAAGTACAAAACATATTTTATATATACTTAACTCTTGGAAAATCTCAAATGAAAATAAAATAAAAATTAGTAATAAATGTATATTATAACTTACTAATTTTTTAAATATTCTTTCCACAGTTGACAGTATCAGTTTTGAAGTATTAGTATTAAAATTTTTGGATTTCGTTGTCCATGACGTGTCCGTTACTTAACTAAATATCACTATAGTATTGACGACTCGGAACACTAAGTTTTTATAAGTATAAACGTAAAGTTTTACCTTACAGCCTAAACCGGCTTTCACCTTTAGAAGGCTTCATCAGAGACTCAGTCTATACCACAGTACTGTGGGCCTGCACGTAGACACCCAAAGTGCAGAAATTTTATACCACTGATGATGGCAGCCAGTGGTGCTGCCAAACCGTTGGTTTTGTTTCAAACCAGGGACCACGGCCAAACAGCCCGGATATCTTACATAATTCAAAAGTACCTATCATATTTACATATTCAACCAGGGCATGTAATCTGAGTTTTCTTGAGTTACATCCAAGCACTACAGGACATAAAAAATGCTTAAGAGTGGAGAAGTATCGTTAAAAGGAATAAAGATTGTATATTTGAAAGAGACTAAAAAGATCTGTTATTAAAAAAAGAAACACAAACAAAACAAAAAACGGAATCAAAATTTTAAAATGCACCCTTCTAAGAAATGTTCTTGTACATAGAATAACCAACATATTAATAATATCTATTAAAAGATTAGATTTTTCAAGCAAGGATATAATATTAATTTACTATTGAAATCAAATAACTTACTTTATGTTGGGTGACTGATTAAAAAAAATAATAAATCAAATAATTTAAATAATCCGAGTAAAACATATCATAAATTAAAACTTCTGTTACAAAGACAACAATATGCACTTACACATACATTTAAATGCCTACAGATTATATGTTAAATTACACTAAATATAATTATGTCATGGACAATGAAAGTCAAGAATTTAAATCACACCTTTATATCAAATTACTCAATGTTCATTCTTTTAAAAGTTTTATTCTTGGATTTCGTTGTCCATGACGTGTCCGTTAATGAAAAAGACTACAAAGATGAACTAAACACGATAAAATATCTAGCAGAATCTAACAGATATGACAGAACAATAGTCAGTAAACTCCTACACAAAACACAAAACAAACAACAGACAAAGACAGGAAACAACAAATTCATAACACTAACATACATCAACAAACAAACTAAAAAAATAGTCCACAAATTCAAAAAAGCAGGATACAGAATCACTTACAAAACTACTAACAAAACAGAACACACACTATCAAAACACACACACAAAGCACAAAACAAATTCGATCTACCCAGTGTTTACAAACTAAAATGCTCAAATTACAACAAATTCTACATAGGCCAGACAGGACATAGCTTCAAACAGAGATACATTGAACACACAAAGGCACTCCACTCCACTACAGAATCCACCTTTGCAAACCTCATGAAGCAAACCACACATACAAAAACATTGACAATAACATGAACATTCTACATGTACACACAAAAGGCCGAAAACTAGACACTCTAGAACAATTGGAAATATACAAACACACGAAAACAAATAAAAACAGACACAATTCAAATTGCACGCATTATTCGAACATATCTCACCCCACACACACAACATCGATCTTTTGAAATTTGATTCCGTCGCCCACAACAGGACGGACAGCGCTACCAGCGGCAACCTCTGAAGAAGCCTTTTAAAGGTGAAAACCGGTTCAGGTTGTAAGGTAAAACTTTATGTTTTTACTTATAAAAAACTTTGTGTTCCGAGTCGTTAATGTAATAAAAGTTTTATGATAGTTGTTACTTCCTATTGTTCTTTTACTATTGGTTGTGTGCGTGCACGCGCGCGCGCGCGCGCGCGCGTGTGTGTGTGTGTGTGTCCGTGTCCTGTGTGAATCCTCCAGAAGATTGAGTGATGAGTTCTCAATCGTCGATCAGGTGTCCCAATGCTACACTCTGATTATGCATTACTGAACCATGTTGAATGGCGCTGATGTCTACACCACAAAGAACAGATTAAAGCAAAAATATTTTGGCATTATTGGTTGTTGTATATTTAGTCTGGCACTACATTCCTGTCAAGACTATCTTTAAACAAACCTGTACTTGTTACAAACTGCTAGAACAGGTTTGGTGTCACTTTGTAATAACTTGGAAAGTTGTCATGTTTATCTATGGTTTACACAGTTATTAACACGTTTGTGTAAAACTCAGTCGTTTAACTAACATATCAGATTTTGCACTATATCTCAGTGTTTTTATTACTTTGTAACTAATTATTAATGCCATATTTAATAAATAATTATTCTGGTATTTTGTTGTTTACATACAAATTTGCACAACTTTGAGTTTACAGATGTGAAAAATTATACACAAGTTGGGAGATTTTGTTTTTTCATTTTACAATACAATTTTGCATATTTCATACAAAACATATAGTTTTTGAGGATGTCATATTTCACTTCAGTGCAGGTCTCACCTGCACATTAGGGGGTACCACACCCTGCATACATCTGGGAGTACCATATTGACAAAAGCAGTACAGACAGGATATACAAATACTTAGTACCATATAAACAGAAAAGTGAACTGTGATTCAGTGGCGTATGCTGAGTTTGAGACCTGGGCTAGCTCACCTTAGAATTGAAGAAAATGCACTGGAGGGGGTCCCCCTCGTTCACATTTCAAGCTTTTTGAAGTGATGTGATTTTGTGACACCATGCCAATGCATTCTAACTTATATAATAATGACTGATACTTCAACAATAATTATGAAATGGCATCATTAGAAAGACAAAAGCAAGCAAAGAACTTCAATACTTCATTTACTTATTTATTTATAGCATACATTTGTTCCGCCGAAGCCACTAGGGCCGGACGGCGGTAGTGAAACAAATAAAAGATTACAAAAAGCAAGAACTATATCATTACATCATAAGGAAATAATATATAATTATACTGAAGAAAGTTTGCCCTACTTCGACGACGGCTCTGTGTAGACTCATTTGAACAAGAACTCCATTCTTCTCTCCTTTTGTGTGAATTTCAGGATTACACTTTCATAAAATGTTTCTTCTGACGACTTTTTCATATTAAGAAGAATGTTTTTCTCAATAGATATAACAGCCAAGTTGCTTAACCGGACTTGTCCTTGTGTGGTTCTGAGTTGTCTTAATCCTCTTTAGAGCAGAGAAACTTCTTTCAACAGTTGCAGTTGCAGATGGAAATGTCAATGTTAATTCTGCTAGTTTGTACACTTCACTAAACACTATGTCCAAATTATTGATTTTCATATAAATAGTAATCTCATTCACTGATTTTTTCTTATACTCATCTAGAGTATAAAGCACATTTAGTTCATTTTTGAGGCAAACAATGTCAAAGTATGAACTATATGGTTCTTTAAGTTCTGTCATCAGATTTTGTGGAAAACTTTTACAAAATGTATCAAAATTGTTTGAATCCAATAAAGACACGAATTTAAGATCCTTTTGGGACTCAAACCTGAATTTTATCTGGGACATCACTGTGTCCAGAATTTCGTTAAAAATACGCTGCCATTTGGAACGGTCATCATTTCTCTGTCTTTTGTGTTTTGGTTCATATTCTTTGTCTTCATATTCAGAATTACTTGTAGCTTCTGTCCATACAAGATCAAAATCCTCATCTCTAATTTTCTGCAGAGTATCATAGAATACATTGACTTTGTTCATGCAGTAAGAAATGTCCAAACATTTTTTTTTGCATTATGTCAAACAGAACATCAGAAATTGCAAATATTTTGCTGAAACTAAGAAGAAGAAATCTAGTGTCGAATTTACGTAAAAAACAAACAAAGCCTGAAGCAGTATTCACTTCTTCACCTGTCCAGTCACCGGGTTCATCTTCTGTTGATGAAAAGAACATGATAAGAGGCCTTCTATATTCTTTGACAGTATTTACAAGTCTTGATGAGAAATTCCATCTTGTTGGTGCCACTCTCGGTAGTTTCTTCTCCATAAAGTTTTTTAGAGCAGTTGTGCGGACTGTAGAATGTGAAAAAAAGCTAGGTATTCCTGATAAAGTAATGAAAAACCGTTTACATTCTGCTACAAAATTTGTAGACTTTGACAAAACCAAATTCAGCCTGTGACTACAGCAATGAATAAAAGTTGCTGATGGGTACTTATTTTTCACCAAGGTTTGAAGTCCAGACACATGACTGGCCATAACAGCTGCTCCATCGAAAGTTTGGGCTATAAGTTTTTTTGAACATTCTAAATCATCCACAACCTTGGTGACATTTTGGAACAATCCTTGTGCAGTTTGATCTAAACTGACCTCAGTGACGTGCAAAAATCATTCCTGACAGTTTCCTTCATTATCGACAAATCGTAAAACTGTTGATAATTGACTTTTATTGGTTACGTCAGTTATCTCGTCAAGTAATATTGCAACGAATGTTGCATTAGATATTTCTGATTTGATTTTGTCTGTAATTACGCTACCTACAGTACTGCGTCAATTAAATCATTTTGTATTACCGGTGACGTTCCTCTAAAAATTGTTGCAGTTTTTAAATGGTTCGCTATTTTTTGCTCATACATTGATAAAAATTCCAAAAGTTCTATGTACATGCCTTTATTTGTTGAATCGCTAGACTCATTGTGGCCCCTAAATGGACATTCTTGCTTCCCTAGGAATGTTACTGCGTCAATCAGTCTTCTTAAGATAATTCTATTTTCCTTTACTTTTTCATTGTGTAGACTGTTAACAATCTTCTTCTGTAAATTAAGGGAATGATCGATTCTTTGAAAACCGAATGTCTGTAATGTATTGAATGCTCGTATATGACTAAGTGATTTTTTTATGTTTATCACAAGCCGTTACCAAATAATTTAAATTATTAAATCCTGTCTTATTCCAAGGACTTGTATTGGTGCAAAAAAGCAAACATGCCCAGCAGTACAATTTCTTAGTTGTACTCGATCCAGTTAACCAAGGGTATTTTTTGTAGTTGGCCTCACTAAAACATCTAGTATACACTCTGTTCTTTTCTTTATGTTCACTTTTAAGTTCTAGAAGGAATGGCTGAGGCCTACCTATCTTTACAATTTGAAGCTTATCCTCATACGGACGCTGAGCAAATTGTGTCTTTGTCAAACCGCACAGCACAAAATATCATTCACAAAATTATAACTAATTTTAAAATGAACCACTGCTTTGCGTGCCACATGGCCTACTGTCTCACACTGTTGGCTAGCTCTCCAAGGAGCGAAGCCTAGCCTACGATAAACGTCATTGCCCCCACCAAGTCCTCACCGTTGTCATAGCAACGCCATTGAATCGTGACGAAGAAAGGCTTCGCAAGTTGCAGCGATTCAGGCGCCGTTATATGCGAAGTTGTATTGTCTGTAATTAGTAATTACGCTACTACAAAACAGAAGTAAACATGTGAGGGAAACACGTCTGACTTCGATAAAATGAACAATTTTATGCAAATTCCTAATAGATTTTTTTGTGCTTTAATCTTTGGGCTTCGCAGCTAGCCTAGAATATACACCCCTGCTGTGATTATTTTTATATTATTGGCCATACTAAAAGTGGTATGATGAATTGTCATAGTTGATCTTCCTCTTTCACTATATGGTCAACACTTATCTGAAGTTAATTCATTTACTATATCATCAATAAATTGTTTGATATCAGACAGCTTATTGTAGTGTTGTAATGGGCAACACATCCTTTGACCTGGAACTATTTTAATTCAGTGTGATTGATAACACAGTAATAAGGAGATAATTGTATGAAGTAATCAGTCCACAGCAACTAAATATTGAGAAAAGAATAAAAAAAGAAGACATATAGGTTTCACAATAAAACAGCATAACACTTACCACTGACTGTTCATATAACAAGTGTATACTATGTTTTGTACATGTGCCTTACCTGTGGCACAGTGAGAGGGCTTTTGGAAGGATCTCTTAACCTAGCCCAGATGGATAATGAAAACAAATGTCAAAAATTAAAAAGTAAACGTATATGTGGTCACATAAGTAGAATTGAATAATTAGGCTAATTAGCTATGTGAATAGAAACGACTGTAATAGTGGTATACTATTGGCTTCTTTCATACATGAAATAGCTTCATGTAGACATTGCTAGTTGTCTGTTGGTTGAGGGAGGGTTCAAATTTGTATGCTTTTTTTTTTATCCTCTCAGCCCATAGGAAATAAGTAGCTTTTGACTGTTTATTCAGCCCGCAGTATATCCAACTTGGCGTACTATATTTATAGTGCTGTAATTTATTCTACAGCAACTTAACAAATTTCTACAAAAAATAGTTTTTGCTTGCTATTTGAATCTTATACAGTTGTAACTATTGATGTACATTGTTTTTCAATCTGTTTTAATAAAATTTTGTTTTGTTATTTGTTTCTATTTGGTGATTTGTTTCTATTTTGAAAACAAATCTCCAGTTAAAGTCTTGAGACATGTTCCTTATTCCATACAACATAATCCTAAGACCAAACTAGTATTGGGAACATCATTTACAAGCACTCCATTGCCTCTACTGGTGAACTAATTTGTATGCTAACTTCAGCAAAATTTGGTGCCAATGATGCATTTGCACATCCTGTAGTGCAATTTTGAAACATTTGTTTTGAGAAGATGTTGATGTAATATTATTTTACAAAAATCTTCTATTCATTTCTCCGGCAAAATGAGAGACCACTTAAATTCCATTTGCTATAAATATTTACAGGCATATGATTACTAAGAGTTGAAGTTTTAAGAAAATAGTACAAGTCATTTAACACTGTTGGCATCTGTGGAAGATGGGATAAATGTATGCCAGCTTTATGTTATCGTTTAGCTTATTTATATTATAATGGAAGATGTCATCTTTATTATTTCATAACTTGGTTCAAGATCAAACATATAACCCTTGTGTTTCCACACTTTACCTTCTTAATTACAATGAAGCAAATAATGAGTTCTTGTTCTTTCAATTTTTGTAGTTTTATTCACAAAAATCTAACCCTTCCCCAGGTCCTACCAGAACCTCCCCTCCAGAAGAGAGTACTGACTGACTGTGTCCCTGGCACATTATCAGGAATAAGCTAAGAAAGGGAAAACAGTAGTTGTATTATCAGAAAGATGGAAAAGAAGGCTACAAGGCAAATGTATAAAAATTTTATTAAATGCATTTTTCATATCAACTTCACGTTGTTAACAATTTTACCAGAGCCTTTCCTTTCCTTAATTTTGAAATTGTCTGGAGATTATTTTGTTCTTCACAATTTTAATAAGTACTGATTATATATCATTATATCAACCCATTGATAAAATTTATCCAAGTTATGAGGATGATTTTAGAGGCAAAGAAGAAAATTTATCCTTGTTCAAAACAAACAACTTATTTATCCTTTATCACGTTCTCTTTTATTATTAACTATCTTTTATGTTTTACATCATGGGCACAGCAGGGAAGGTTTTGGGTGACAACCCCCTCTCCCCGCCCCAAGAGACGTAAAGATAAAAAAATATGCTGACAAAAATTTAGTAATAGAAGTAGAATTAAATAACTGAACTAATTAGTCATGTGACTATAGACATTTTTCATTCTATAAAATATAAAATCACTTCATATCTGGTGGTTGAGTAATTAAGACATGGTTTACATTTCCATCCTAGTTTGTAAAGTTGTGTCCTCTTAGAAAGTACAAAAGAGATTACCTTCAAATGTTTATTCAGTCCATACTATACCCAACTTCATTTATGATATGTTTAGTGCTGTAATTTATTCCATACCAACTTAAAATTTTCTAAACTAAACGGATTCTTGCTTGTTATTTGAATCTCAAACAGATATGCTTATTGCTGTAGGCCTATTGTTGTAACTTAATTTCTAATAAAGACCTGAGTAAGTATTTTCATCATCCATAAAGGAAATTTTTGTAGCTTGGCAGTAACTGCTCACTTTAGTAGAAAAAGTGATATTATTAATCTATAAATAGATGAAAATTACTTTCTAATGTGGTATTTCTGGTATTTAAACCAAGCAATAAAAAAATATAAGGATCAACAATTTTAAGAAACAAAATATACATGGTTATGGGGGACAACTAAACTAAATTAAAAGCTAACTAACTAATCAATTAAAAACTAAACTAAATTGAAATTACTATCACTGTTGTATTATAACACTGAAGCATTTGGTACGTATAGGTACTGTGAAAACAATAGATACTGTGAAAAGTTTATTTCTTACAGTACAAAAAACTTACGATTATACAAATTCATCTGAGCAGAATACATAGTTTCCAAATATTCTTTATAAATTCCATTATAAATTACAAAATAATTTACAAAAATATATCTTCACACACACACACACACACACACACACACACACACACACACACACACACACACACACACACACACACACACATTTGATAAAGCAATTTATAAATATTAATTTCTGATGAATTACATATTATAAAAATGTCATATACATTTGGCATACATAGTCTTGTAATTTTGTTCTAATTGGCTCAATCTTAGTATTAACAATTATTTAATTTTCCCAGTCTAGTGAAAAAATAGTTCTTATATGAAACTAAATTTTTATGTCTAACATGTAGATGATTGTACATCCACATTGTTTTTTGGTTTTTGTGGTAAACGTGGTCAGTGGCAGCAGTCATAAGGTCAGAAGGTTAATGGGGGCGAAAGGGAGTGATGATGCGTTGTGGATGAACACCTATTCACATAATATAAGAACTTATCAAAAGAGTTCTCGAAACTTCTCTCACTCCAACTCCAGCACTTAACCTACCAGAGGTGCCCCTGTTAAGCCGAATAACCCAGTGGAAGGTTGGGTAACCAATCCCAGCAGGAAAGTGGGTCGGCGAGCTAATTGGTGCTGGGGACTGAAGATCAGTCATTTAAAGCAATGGATAAAACTTCTTTGGAAATTAACACCCCAGGTGGCAGACCAGAAACTCTGGAAAATCCACCCTCTATGGAGGCTGGCCCCATGGATTCTGGGAGGGGGGGGCAACTGTTGCTTGAGAATGATCCTTTTAAGAGAAGTTCCAAAGTATTACGATCTCCAGGAACAAGTGGATCACAAAGAAGTTCAAGTGAAAAAGCTCTTTTAATTTGGAGGAAGAAAATAAGGAACTCAGGAAAAGGCTGAGTAAAGTAGAGCTTCTTATCGAAAAGTTAAAGAAAGAAGTACTTGATCTCAAATAAAAAAATAAAGCACTTAAAACCGCCCATTTATCAAAGGAGGTTGACAAACCCAAAAAGACGATTAAGAAGATGGTACAACAAGAGAAAGAACACAGAGTTGACAATGTCTAAGAATACTATACAGATGAAGAAGAACTCGCTAAGGAAACAGAATGGATTAGAACCAAGAATGTAACCAGGAGAATGAAAAAGAGAAAAGCTGAGGGTTCTCCAGAAATTGAAAAAACTGATGACACATTACCTATTAAAAAAGTAGAACTGAAGAAGGTTAAGGTACCGAAAGAAAAGCAACCTCCACCAATTAATATAGTTGGCATTGAAGACTATGCAACAGTAAGGGCACTATTGAACACAAACAAAGAAAAAATAACCAAAATTGTCTCCCTCAATAATAATGTGTGGAAAATCAACACTCAAGACTCAGATGCTTATAGATCTCTAGCTACAAAATTGAATGAAGTAGGACATCAATGGTACACATATGAAGACAAAAAAAAAACAGGCCCATCAAGGTAATGGCTAGAGGGCTTCACCCAACCTGTAGTAAAGAAGAAATATTAGAAGAGTTACAGCAGAAAGCAAAATTGAAAATAGTTGATGCTGTCAACATTATTAAAAAAGAAAGGAAATTGGATAAAGAGGGAAAACAAATAATATGCAAGAGAGAGCTCCCTCTATTCATGCTCATGTTTGACAATAAAGAAGATGTGGAAAAAATTTATAACATTAAGTCTATCCTACATATGAGTGTCAAAATTGAACCCTTAAGAAAAGCTACAAACCTGATACCACAATGTAAAAAACTGCCAAGGTTTCAACCGTACAACCAAGTACTGTCACAGAGAACCTAGATGTGTAAAATGTACAGGCAAGCATGCTACAATTCAGTGTAAAATAAATAAAGATACTCCACCAAAATGTGTAAACTGTGGAAGCCAACATCCAGCAAACTATCGAGGGTGTGAGGTAGCTATGGAATTACAAAATATTCGCAACAGAACCAGTGGATTTCAACAAAGACATAGAAAACAAATGGAAAAAAGTATGGAGCTAACGCAAGTGGTACAAAAACCTCAGGAAAGTAAAGAAACTGGAAGCAGAACATTCTCTCAAGTGGTCCAGTCTAGACCAGGTAAGGGGAAGGAAATAGAGGAAAGTAATGTATTAGAAAAAATATTAAGAAGGCTAGAAGCTATAGAAAAGCATCTATACTCTAATGATAAGAAATTTGAAGATGTATACATGAACCTTGTAGATATAAACAGTTATTTTAGATAATATGATTAAAACTCTTAGAATAGCAACTTGGAATGCAAATGGATTGTCGCAACATATTCAAGACCTAGAAATATTTTTGAATTCAGAAAAAATTGATATTTGCTTAATATCTGAAAGTCATTCCACAAAGACATCATATGTTAAGGTACTTGGTTATCTCTGCTATTCTGCTGTCCACCCAGCAGATAGAGCAAGAGGAGGATCAGCAATATTTGTAAAAGAGAACCTTCAACATTATGAAATTCTCAAAGTAGATGAAGAATATTTGCAAGTTATAGCCATTAGGATTCAAGCTAACAGGTACAAAGAATACAGTGTTGGTGCAATCTACTGTCCACCAAGATATAATCTGAAGCGAGAAGAGTTTATACAACTGTTTGAAACTCTAGGTGGGAACTTCATTATTGGAGGAGATTTTAATGCCAAACACTTGTACTGGGGATCAAGAGTAATTAATCCAAAAGGAAAAGAATTACTGGCAGCAGGAGAAACACTGGGGTGTGACTTTCACTCCAGAGGTAAACCTACATACTGGCCTGTAGACACAAACAAACTAACTGATATTATTGATTTTTTTGTGACAAAAGGGATTTCTGAAAATTATATTCATTTAGAAAATGATGAGAGCCTTTCCACAGACCACACGGTTATAATGACAATTAGTGAATTTATAATTACAAACAAGGCATCAGTCCCAAAATTAACAACTGGTAAAACTGACTGGAACTTGTTCAGTAGCCTAGTGGAAAAAATACAAACCTGCATGTACCTATTAAAGATCCAGTACAATTAGAAGAGGAGCTTGAGAGATTTATTGAAATTAAACAAATGCCGCTTGGGATAATACTCCTATTAGTTATAAAAAAGGAAATAAAGAAATTAATTATCCAGTTGAATTAAGACAGCTGATTAAGGAAAAAAGGAAGGCACGTAAAGATTGGCAGAGAAATCGAGCACCAGATAACAAAAAAAATTTAAATAAATTATGTATTAAAATAAAATCATTCATAAAAAATTCAAAAATGAATCAATTAATAGGTACTTAGAAAATTTATCTGCCCAAAAAGATACAGATTATTCCCTTTGGAAGGCAACAAAAGGAATCAAAAGACCTAAAATGCAAGTTCCCCCAATAAGAAAAGATTATGGATCTTGGGCTAGAAATGCTAAGCAAAAAGCAGACCTCTTCGCGGCATACCTAGAGGAAACTTTTCAGCCTCTCCCTAGACAAACAGCTGAAGAAAATATTTACCCTATGCACAAATGTGATGATCTAGAAATAACTCCTGTGACACTTCTGGAATTAAAAAATGAAATTAGAAGTAACATAAATTCAAAAAAAGCACCAGGTTACGATTTGATTACTGGCCAAATAGTAAAAGCTCTACCTGAAAAAGGACTTAGGAAGTTATTGTACTTAATTAACACATCCTTAAGGTTGAAGTATGTTCCTTTACAGTGGAAGTAGCTGAAGTTATTATGATATTAAAACCAGATAAGCCAAATGATAGGAAGTCATATAGACCAATTTCTTTGCTTCCAGTAATTTCAAAATTGTTTAAGAAACTACTACTAAAAAGACTTAAGCCTATTACTGAAGATAGAAATCTTATCCCTCATCATCAATTTGGCTTTCGACAAAGGCACTCAACGATAGATCAAGTGTACAGGATTACAAGTACAGTATAATAGAAAATGCACTTGAGAATAAAAAAATATGCACAAGTATCTTTTTGGATGTAGCACAAGCATTTGATAAGGTATGGCATGAAGGTCTGGAGTGGAAATTACAAAGAGACCTACCAAAACAATATTACAAAATACTCAAATCATACATAACTGACATATATTTTGAGTGAAATATGAAGGAGAATATTCTGAACTGAAGAAAATAACAGCTGGAGTTCCGCGGGGTAGTGTTTTGGGATCGGTCTTGTATTTGTTATATACAAGGGACCTTCCTACTGTAGAAGATGCAACCATTGCCACCTTTGCAGATGATACTGCAATTCTAGCGACTGGAAATAAAACTGAAGAAGCTGTAGTAAAACTTCAGAGCCTCTGATCCTGTGAGCAAATGGACCAAAAAATGGTGCATTAGATTAAATGAGATGAAGTCAGTAAATGTAAATTTTACAGATCTAAAGATTGGTCATCGGATACCAGTTATAATTAATTCATTACCAATTCCTTATGCTAATACAGCTAAATATTTAGGAATGACATTAGACGCAAAACTTAAATGGAAGGAGCACGTCAAAAATAAAAGGCAGGAGTTGAATCTAAAGTTCAGGAAAATGTATTGGCTCTTGGGAAGACAATCCCAACTGTCAATCCATAATAAATTGCTGTTGTATAAGCAAGTGCTAAAGCCTATCTGGACCTATGGGATACAACTCTGGGGCTGTGCAAAGAAATCAAACATAAATATAATTCAAACATTTCAAAACAAGGTGCTTCGGTACATTGTTGATGCACCATGGTATGTAAGAAACGACAACTTACACAAGGATTTAAAAATTGAACTTGTTATTGAGGAAATAAAAAAGCAGGCAGTGAAGCATGGACAACGCGTCTTGCAGCATGTACACCCTGGGATACTGCGACTGCTGGATGCTGGATACAACTAATGCAGCTAGAAGGCTGAGACGAACTAAACCACTTGATCTGAAGGATATTAGTTGAATGGGAAAATTATAGCCAATGGGTTATATCTCTTGATTAGTGTTTTTAATTATGAAATGTAAATTACTAGATGGGCAGTACTCAGTTGTAAAAAAAAGAAGGTTAATAATGTCGTGACATATTTTCTTAAAAATGTGACAATATGCATTACCTAGTTGTGAAACCCTTGTAATTATTTTATATTTCCATTCTCTTTGCATTAATTAATTAATTTTTTTTTAAATTGCCCCATACATTATTTAATCATTGTCACAGACCATCTAATAATAAACTTAAAGAAATACAATTATTATGTAATATAATTAATTATAAAATAAAATTAATTCTTCAACATATTCTTTAAATCTGATTTCTCTATGTATATTGTGGCAAATGCGAATGATAATGTTCTATCAGGATAGTGACAAATATGACCAATTTCATTCTAAAATATTTTAAACTTAATTTTCTTGTGAAAAACATTTGTTTCACACTGACAATATATATATATATATATATTTTTTTACTCAATTTGCTTTTTTCTCCCCCTCCATAAAATACCATACAATACTTTTTATATGTACTTAAAGGTAAGTCCTAATCTAATTTATCTTTTTTCTGTTAAGCTTATTGTTTCTCCAATATTTTTTAGCTTAGGCCTGGTACAAAATTCACTAGCTGCCACTAATAAAATTATGAAACAATGAAGTTAGTATCTAATTATTAATATCTAAGTATCTAATTTTATTAAACTTCTCTACCTATTGAGTTCAATTCAGTCAGTTGAAATTAACATCAAAGAAGACTCGGATAGTCTCTGAGATGTCATGAGCACAATTGTATAATCATTTTCATAGAAAACAAAATAAACAATTGATTACATTTGGTTTTATAGCTCGCACACATACAGTGTGACTTCTCTTATCACATTTCATATAACTTCTGTTCAGTGAAAATGAATGTCAAATTTTTTAACAGTTCCTTATTAATAAACACTTTAATAAAACATCATCTTACACAAATAATCACTTTCAATACATGTGTCTCATTTGTTCATTAATATAAATACTCTATTAACATTAACAACAAAATACAATATAAATACAGCAAATACTGTTTATATCTGGCACTAAAATTATAGAAAAGGTAATCACAATCACATTGTTATCTTTTAAAAGACACACTTCTCATAACGAATTTTCACTTATTGCATCTTCAGAAACCATTTCCAGTTCTGCTTCAGCTTCAACTTTTTCATTGGTTTCTGTCACTTCTTCTTTTATCTCTTTTGTTACAGTAGTAACTACTTTGCTTCCTTCATCCTCAATTATGGACTCAGTCACTTGTGTAATCACTTCTGTAAAAGTATCTTTTTCTTCATCCTTAACGATTTCTATTGCAGTTACTTGAACTATTTGTTCTCCTACTTCCTTTGTGCATGATTTTGAAGTCTGTAAATTAAATACATTCATGTCAGTAATATGTCTAATATAAATTATTCAGCAGCACCAGTAATTAATGATACCAATGTTATCAATATGTCAACAGATAATTATCAAGAAATAAAAAAATCAATAGTAAACTGATACATTAAAACAAAGCATCACATTTGAAACAAATAACTTTGTGTAAACATACATTGTCTCTGGAATACAAGTGAAACAATTTATTTTATTATAAATTAAAATCAAATAGTTGACTTGTTATATTAATAAGAAACATAAAGATATCATTTAAACATTGAAATGGGTTAGAATTAATTTTATTGGGAACTTTTGTTAACTACAATAATTAATAGTTTAACTATACATAATAATAAAAAACTAACATAATAAATTAACTATAACTTAATATACCGGTACTGTATTTTACTTTTTATTTAATATTTTGTGAAAACAAACATACCATTTAGAATATATTTAGAATAATGTACCTATCTTACAGGATAAGTTTACTGAATATAAGTGATTAAATAAAAATGATAATTTCTTGAGTTACACTATTGGATTTACTTTAAAAATTATGATTGATACTTTTTAATTGTCAGTGAGCACACATATGCAATTCCATAAATAAAACTAATCTATCCATAGTGTATGTTATCCAACCTACTGACTGCCACTGCCCAGATAAAAAGTGAGGATCTGTAAAACCCTAAAGGTAACACAAACAGCCCAACAGTTTCTTTGAGAGAAAATACAATAAATGCTAACTTTGTATCTGTGTACTGGTTGCGGACACAGAATTGTTAATTTGTTTATTGCATTCTCCATGGTCAAAACTAACAGAAAAACAACCTGAAGTCAAATGTTAATTTTTCAGGCAAAGAAGGACATTTTCTTACCAGATCACTCTATATAGACATGTGCTGTGGAATACTTTACCTTATGTTTCTTAAAACAGTCTACAGTGACTGACTCCAGACTGGAGGTGGTGGCACAACAGTGGCTTTCAAGGCAAGTCTCTTCATTACACCGAACTAAGCAGTGGCCAAGCTCATACTTTGAAACCAATTCCATGCTGTTTGCGTCCTTCCACCAAAAACAAATTAAAAATTGTATTGTCTATAAATAAAATTTGGAAATATTAAGAAAAATTTTTAATATTTTAACAAATTTTAATCTAAACAAATAAAAATCTATGATTAAGACTAAAAATATAAAAATTGGTATAACATTTTTATTACAAAGTTTTACAATTTAACTACAAAATACTGGTAATCAGAATATGTATGTATCTAGAACTTAAAATCATATTTACCTTCTAGAAAAAATAATTAAAAAATACGATAATACTTTTTTCAGTACATACCTTAAAAAATTCTGGTTGTATTGTTACATGAGTGATTCCCTGAGAATGAAAAAATGCTGTCAAGTCATTTGTGATTCTTGTATAATCCTGTAAACATATGTATATTTAAACCAAGGGAAACACAGTCTGAGTGTAGACAAGAAATAAAACAGTATTCATTAAAAATAATTAGTACTTCTTCCTAAAAATTTTAGCACGCACCGTAGTGAAAGACTCACATTTTTGTTCAATGATATTCAAGCACAACAGTTGTAACACTCGCTCGTGAAAATTTTTATATATTTTCATGAACAACTGTTTTTCAGGTGCAAGACACTTGACACTAATAGAGTTACCAAGTTATGAATAATCTGAACACTTAATTTTCCATGCAGTATTTTAGATTTTAACACTGGCTTTGAATAAGTATTAATTACTATGATAATTGCCTCAGTGAGTTAGCACACTGTGGTCAAATTATGACAAGTGGTAATTAATGTAGCTGGTTCTGCATTCATCTAGTATCACTATCAAGTATATATCAAAAAAGTTCCCAGAGACTGAGCAGAAGAGAATATGAATGACATAGTTAATTTTGTTCTCAGTTAAGCTTATAGGTTCATATTGACATCAGCAGATAAAAATATTGTATTTACAAGAGGTAGATGTTGCCCAGACACTTGATATAAAGATGCTGATAGATAGGCTACTGTTATATAAATGTTTGACCCTTACTTTCACTTGTGCACAGTGCTCATTCAAGTAATCCACTGCCAATCATAAGAGTCTATTTAGTTCATTGTTGTTATGTTCAGTCCATGTAAAATTTCATAACAGTAAATATGACATATATTCAACACACATTTAAAATGAGAGATAAAATTGAAAATCCAGCCAAGTTTGACATTCAAAGAATGATTCTGCCATTTAAAAAATTCAAATTTTCAAGGAAAAGAAAAGTTACCCTGTAGAAATTAATAAATAAGTAAAGGAAATATATGGTGATAACTTATGAGTGAAGTGAGGGAAAGAATATTATGTATTATGTTTAATGAAGATTTAAACTTTTAATGAAGAGTATTCTGGATGACCTTTTGACTGATCAGTTAAACAAAGACTATATGAAAACTGAAGCTTTACTATTGATGAACTGCACAATATTTCTTCAATTGCAAGATGTCTCATTCACAAAGTTATGACAGAACAGTCTGGATACAAAGGATCATACTACATGGCTTCCTCAATTACTGTCTGTGGAGCATAAGAAAAATCAAATGGACGACATGAAATGTGTTAGTTAATCAAAGAAGCCAAAGTATCATTCTTTAATTTCTAGATTACTTTTTTAGTGGTCCTATAGAGTGTCCACTCTTGTGGACACACAGATGGTGCAGATAATACTATGAATTTTATGGCTAAGAGGATTTCTATTTTTCCACTCACTTTAAATATGTGTTGAAGAATAACAAAAAGAAAATGTGGAAGCCAGTATTGTAGGAAACATTATAGGTTTCAGGAGATGAAATGAAGGTACATAAGAGAGAATAATGTATCATTAAAATAGAATCTGGGCGGTGTAATCCAATAAACAATGTAATCTTCTTCAATTCGTAATCATCTGTTTAGGAGATTGTGAGGGTAGAAACACGAAGTGATACAACTATCAGTATCAGACTCATTATCATAAATGGCATGTTGGTGGCCTAATTCGCCTAAAGTTGAACAGAGACTACCACATTATAGTAATCAGACTTCAAAGACTTGCATTCCAAATATTTTGTATGCCATAAGCAGTGGCGGCGCTACGGGTGGGCCTGCCCGGGCCCACCCAAAATTTTCTTGGCCCACCCAGATAAGACAGAGAAATTTAAAAGTCAAACTTTCTTTTATAAAAGTCAACAAGAAATATGTTTTCCACGTGTTTAGAATGAAACTAAAAGATCTTGGCGAGTGCGGGCGGAAACATGAAACAAACAACCGGTCAGAGTGTACACAAACCGTCGGTCGGCCAGTCTTGGTTTCTCAGTCTGCGGTCGTACTTTCGTTTTCGTTAAGTCAGCGATTTTATTTTTGTGTCTATGATGTGAATAAGCAGAGTTAAAGTGTTTCACTGCCAATTTTATTTTAATATGGACAGCAGTTTTTCTCGTGTTCGATTCATTCTTTCGATTTTTATGTTATGTACTTTTTAATACGTTTGAGGTTAGTTTGCATATAAACAATAAAAGGTGCCATGACGGTGTTCTGTGTTTCGTGTTTGACCGTTTGTGTAGAATATTGCGCGTCTTGTTGAAAGTGAATGTGGAAAAGTGACAATAAAAATGGCAAAACGTCCTAGCATTTTGGACTACTCCATTCAGCAACAAAAAATTAATTGAGAATAGGTAGATAGGCCTACCTGATTATATTTTCCTTCATGTAATTTCGGTCGTTAGGTACGACGCATTTCGGGCTCACAGTCCCATGTTCAGGAGAAAATCACTCGAGGCGAGCTCGTCAGTACATAACAATTAACGCGCACATAAAAACACTGAATTCATTATATACTAATATCGCGCGAGAACACGATGCTCATCGTCGAGAAAATAAAAGCATAGGCCTACTCAAGATGGTTTGTGTACACTTTTATTTTCTCGACGATGCACATCGTGTTCTCGCGCGATATAAGTATATAATGAATTCAGTGTTTTTATGGGCGTGTTAATTATTATGTGCTGACGAGCTCGCCTCGAGTGATTTTCTCCTGAAGATGGGATGTGAACCCGAAACCCATCGTACCTAACGCCCGAAGTTGCATGAAGGAAAATATAATCAGGTATCATCTACCTATTCTCAATTAAGTAATGCAACTTGGAGATCACACAGAATGAGTAACAAAAAATTGTTAAACCAAATAAAGAACCTGAACCTGAAAAAATTGTGTTTGATGATGGAAGTAGGAGAACAAATGAAAACAGTCACAAAAATGAAGAACTCGGTGAAAATAAACGTACTGATTTATTTTCTATTCCTAGCAGTAGCACCAGCACCACTAATCCATCCGGTTCAATTAGTGATATAGCTATGAAACCTACTGATGAACCAAAACAACCACTATTATGACATTTTCTTTTTCGCCAGTTTGGAGATAGTGAAAGGAATTTCCAGAATGGTTGGTACAAAATCAACCCATGGCTTGAATACAGTATTATAAATGATGCTGCATTTTGTTTTGCCTGTCGATTTTTTCATCCCCAAACTCAAGGCACAAAAAGTGAATTGCTTAGTTTTGTAAATGAAGGTTACACTAATTGGAAAAGAGCAGCAGAATTTAATTCCGGTATTAAGCAGCATGAGAACAGCTCATCCCACATACATTCTTTAGTTGCTTGCGAGTCTATCAAAAATTTAAAAAGTAAGTTTGGGGAGGATGCATCAATTGCTGCTCTGCTAGATGAAACGTATGCTTTTGAAGTTCAAGAAAATAGAGGATACATTGAAACAATTGCGATGTACAGTACTTCGATTCACAGCCCTACAAAGAATAGCTCAAAGAGTTCATGATGAATCGAAACAATGAAAACAAGGGAAATTTTTTTAGAATTACTGGAACTTATAAGGGAAAAAATCCAAGTGTATAATATATAAATATAAAAGAACATAAAAGAGAAAAATACACTCATCATGGTATTCAAAATGAATTCTTAGCACCACGAGCAATATCGTGCTAGAACATATAACAGATGAAGTAAAAAAAAGCTCAGTATTTTGCTCTAATGGTTGACAAGTCAAAAGATTGTTCAGAAATCGAGCAATTATCAATAGTTATTCATTACTATTGTGGGGCGAGAGACCAACTCGATTGGAACGGATTGCAAAAATTCAGCAAAGTCATCCGGTAATTATACTTACATATGTCCAAAATGGAAATATGTACGAAAACTAGGCTTTGAACCTGCAAAAAAATTGGATGCTTCTTCTTTATTAATTTGTATTAAACAAAAACTAGCAAACTGTGGAGTTGATTTAAACTACTGTGTTGCACAAACATATGATGGTGCTGCAGTTATGAGTGGCTCTTGTGCAGGTGTTCAAGCTCTTTTAAGCAGGGAAGTTCCACAAGCCATCTACACACACTGTATGACCATAAATTGAATCTCATTATAGTGGCAACATGTAGAGGGATCAAGTCAGCTACAGATTTTTTTATGACCTGCAGGGACTGTATGTTTTCATGAGTGGGTCGACAGTCCATTAATTAAATATATGAAAAATATATTATACTAACCGTCTGTGACGTCTCGTATTTGATGTCCCTTCTTATTACGACATGTTTCGAGACTCTTGTCCCATTGTCAAGCATAAAATTAGTAGCACATATCAGATATGTTTGTCAAACGTTAAAAACCATGTCATAATGACCACAAATAACGGATTATTAAAATAACGAACTATACTAATTTGTAACTTGAATACGCGCATCGGGCGAACAGTGTACACTGCACAGCGACCTACCGCGCATTAACCGCAACTGATTCTTGTTATCTCAATATCTCAACGTGGTGTCATACAATACATTATACTTGAATAATAACTGGTCGTTCAAAATGTGTGGCTTGGTATTAGTGTCTCTGAACGCTTTGTACACCTCAAATTCCTCGAGTGTGTTGATATAACGTCCTTTACTGCAAAAGTGGAGGGGTTTTAAATTAGTTCTGAAATCAGTATAACTATGATTTTCATTAATAAGATGTTTGGCGAAACTTGATTTGATAGTATCATAGTTACGACAGACAGTGGGTGGTTTGTGTTCATTGCATCTTTTGAGAAAACCACGGCCCGTCTGGCCCACATAGAAAGCATCACAATCATTGCATAACAATTTATAAATGCCCGTTTTATTCTCAATACAAGTAGCTTCGTGGGTACGAAGATTATTTAAGATATTATTTGTAGTCTTGTAAGTGACTATATCAGTGTTTTTGTTTATGAGAGATTTTAAAATGTTCGGCACGAAATTGGTATATGTTGCGGTGATATATCTATGTGGCTTTTTCTCCCGTGCAGTCATTGATAATTGGTTAATGGTCCTTATTCTATTTTTATGTTTCTTGAGAATATTGTTTACAACGTTGGTATTGTAACCATTTGCGACTGCGATATATTTGATGGTATTTAACTCGGTAAGAAAATCTTTGTTATCAAGGGGTAAAGATAAAAGTCTATGTATCATGCTGTGAAACGCAGCCATTTTTTGCGATATGGGATGAAATGACGTGGCGTGTATCACGGTGTCTGTCGTCGTTGGTTTTCTGTATATATTAAAATGTAAATTATTGTTGGTGTTTTTTGTGATTATCAGATCTAAGAAGTTTAGTTGTCCATTGTCCTCATGTTCCAAGGTGAATTTCATATGTTTGTTAATATTATTTAGATAACCGTGTAAACGATCAATCTGCCGCTGTGTATCTTTATAAATTAAGAACGTGTCATCGACATTACCATAACATATAATATTGCCGCTATGTATATAATTCTCAAAGATATAGGAATTTTCGAAGTAATTTAAGTATATATCTGCAAGAAGGCTTGATAGAGGTGAACCCATAGCTAATCCTTCTCGTTGGCTGAAATATAATTTGTTATGGGTAAAGTAATTTTGGTCAAGGAGCAACTTTAATAACTCAATCAATTCATGTATACTTTTGATATCTAATTTTTTGGTATTTATAAGATTCTTCTTCAGTAACTGTAGAGTATCGGATATCGGTATATTTGTACATAAGTTAACGATGTCAAGGGACGCCATTTTATATGAAGGTTCGATTTTTAGTTATTTAACCTTATTAAAAAAGTCAATGCTATTAGTTAAGCTGTAGTTATTCTCCAATATTATACTCTGTTTGATTATGTTGAGTAGTTTTTTAGTGGTTTTATAACCCGGGGCAGTGGTAAAATTCACTAACGGTCTTATAGGGGTATTTTCCTATGCAACTTCGGTAATCCTGTTAACAAGGGCGCTTTTACATTGATAGGTTTCAAATGTCTCCTAGTCTGTTCATCAAATAGATGTATGCATTTATTTATACATTGATTTAGACTTTTAGTATATTGTTCTGTAGGGTCAGAAGTTAATCTAACTGTTATTGTCTGCTATAAAATCTTGTATCTTCTCATTATAAGTATTCGTGTCCATGATAACTACAGTGTTGCCTTTATCTGCTTTAGTAACTACAGCGTGGTTATCAGTTAATTTCTTTTTGAGATTAATTAGAGTTTTTTGTTCTTTGTTATAATTGGCTGAAAAAACAGAGCAAATGTTCTTATTGATGTTATGTCTTTCAATAATGTTATTAAACTTATCATTTATTAAAAGCCGAACCTTATTTTGTTCTTGTTGGTCAGGTATCGCTTTGACGACAGTTTCGGCGTTTAAAATTTCTGCAATAATATGTTTGCGGCTAAAATTGGATGTATGTACCGGTAAATTATATTTCAAACCTTTATTTAGTAATTCAGTTTCGTCTGAGTTTAATTTGATGGAAGTTAAATTCTGTAGTCGTGTGTAGAATGTTTGTTTATGTTTAATATTATCAACTGTCTGTAATTGATCGTTTATTAATCTTTGTAGTTTGTTTGCCTGTGTGATATGCATGCGATAAGTAATCTGTTGTATATCTCTGTTTATAAAGTCAAGATAGTATTCCAATGCGGCAGGATGTGTGCTGTCTAGTAACTTCAAATGTGTTTTATATAATTTTGAGTTTAAATAAGCTTTCTTGATGTAAAGAGATTTTAATTTCTCTTTAATTCTATATGTTTCAGCATCTTTTTAGTTTTTCTGTCAGCAATATTTGAGCATTTCATATGTATGGTAGCATAGTTTGGTGTGACACCGTGTTTCAAGCAAGATTTATTAAATTTGATGTGCAAAATAGTTTTGTGGAGTTTGGTTTTAATTGTTTATAGATACACAAATGAAAATTAAGATAGGAAAAGTAGAATTGAAAAAGTTAAGTGACACCTGATGGGCCTGTCAGTACATTTTATGTTTGGCTGTGAAGAAGACAATTGCAGTATTGTAACACTAGTAAATATCCAGAGTGAAAATTCAGAACGAGCTGCAGAAGAGTCAGGATTCAGTGCCAAGTTGAACTTTTTTTTGAATTTTTCATTTATCCCTGTTCACACATTTGTTGAAAGAATGCAAGCCACTATCTGATTTCCTCCAGGGCAAAGATTGTGATATTGTTGCTGCCACCAATTTGGTTGAAACTACAAGGGATCTTTTCAACCAAATGCATGAATCTGATACCTACAGGTTTCACTTCTGTGTGGAAAGAAAGTGTAGATGTAGCAATAAAAATAGGCGCTGATATTCCCACAGATTCCTCTACTCTTGGCAGAATTCATACATCCAACTGATGTCAAGTCTCTGGTATTTGATGAAATTCTACATATCATAGACAGCGAACTTGAGAGACGTTTTATTTCAAACTCTGCAATAATTAAAGGTATCACTTGTCTGAATCCCAAAAGTAAAATGTTCTTGGATGATAAAGAAATGTTAATGCCATTGTGTAACGTGACGTTTCCCTCAACATAAAGATTATCATAAAAATATACTGAAGTACAAAACAATAATAAAGTAATAGACATGTGTTATGAAATAGATGTATTAACCAGTAAATTTAAGACCATTGTAAGGTAGAATAAGAAATTAAAATATCAAACATGTCTGTATTGAACTTAAGAACAACAAATCCAGTAGACTGCATAAGAAATAATGTACAGAATAGGTAAAAACCTACAATGCAGAGCCTAGCTGGATAACCAGTAACTGGAACAATGATAACACAACCTAAAGAAAATGTAAGATATAAAACTAGAGTAAGTAGTTATATCCGATTGTGACTGATAGGCACCTAGACTATTCATATAGAGATTGTTATGTTATAAATAGGTGATAAAGGTTTTATTTTTGTATAAAAATGTTGTAATGTGTGGTAGGAAAGAAATACTACTATTGTATTTTAAAAGAATGCTAAAGATGTAAAGAAGAATGAAATGTAGATCATTTATTAATAGAAAGTGTAATTGATAAACTGACTAGTAGATTATAAAATAAGAAGTAACCATTGTTTGTTATGGACAAGATAATAATGTAGTCAGTAAGAGATAAATGTTACACAAAACCTGCATCTACTTGGTAGATAAAAGTAGACACTATTTTGTATATAAAATATCGGTATGGAGAACCATACATAACTTCCATATTCTAAGATTTATATTTAAAATCATTTTCGAAATGAAATATTACCATAGAAACTACTTCTTTCTACTTACTGCTTCAGCCTTAACCACAGTACTGTGGTCACTAACGTATACCACCTCACGTTATCGTACTCGATTTTCACTGATGATGGAAGTCGATGGCATAGCCGAAATGTCTGGTTTTGTAGAAAACACTGGACTACGGCCAAATATCCCGGGAAGGAATTTTAACAAAAACTACTTCTTTGTTGCCAATAACGTTGTACACATATTATATAAAAAATATGCATAAAAATAATGGCTTGTATAAGTTAATGATTGATCTCCATTAAGTAGTGCTCAAGTTTCCAAAGTTTTAATATTATGATGTCCGTAATTAAAACATCAGAGCAGGTTTAGTGTGAATAAGGGTACACCGTGGACAAAAATTTTCAACATTTCCTATTGAGCGTTGCTTAGAGTAAAGCTGCGAATCTACAGTGTATGTTTCACAGAACAAACACGCGAAAAAGAAGAAGCGCTCCGAAGTCACTCATGGACCCTCAGCATCTTGCAGAGGGTTCATTCCCTAAAGACGAAAAGTCTGTCTATGAATCGTTCCTCTGTAAACACGTGCAGTTACACTGCCCAGCGATCCACAGGAAGCAAATTGATGTCCATTTTTTCGGCTTGCACGCATTATGTTGGTGTGGGTTTCAGCACTTTCCATTTAAAAAGCGTGCAAATGTAAGAAAATAAACATGAGTGAGGCCAGAAATAACGCGATTTGTGTGTGTGTGTGTGTGTGTGTGTGTGTGTGTGTGTGTGTGTGTGTCTTCCCTGCCTTTTTATTGCTGTAGTCATAATAATAAAATGGAAACGTAAACATTACATAACTGAGATATGCTTACCTGCCACGAACGATATATTATTTTATACATGTATATTAACTCATACATAATTTACATTAAAATGAAAAAATTATAATTTTATTGCCTGGCAACAAAATTATTTTATTTATAACAATTACCATTGTTTGAAAAAGTTTAAATGAATTTTCAAGTACTTTACTGTTGTTAAAACGTAAAAGGTTGCAGGTAAACTACCCCTTCCCCTTAACCGATCTTCACCAAAATCGAAAGTCCTTGAGATCTCTACAATTCAGGGAAGTATGCAAAAAATTATTTGATTCTGTTTGAATTTGCGGTTGTTATCGTTTGCCATAGAAAATACCCTTGATAAAAAAACGTTGCCGGTAAACTACCCCTTCCCCTTAACCGATCTTCACCAAAAACAATAGGTCTTGAGTACTCTACAAATCAGGGCTGTATGCAAATAATCTTTTGATTCTGTTTGAATTTGCGGCTGTTATCGTTTGCCATATAAAATACCCTTGTTAAAAAAATGTTGCAGGTAAACTACCCCTTTCCCTTAACCGATCTTCACCAAAAACAATAGGTCTTGAGAACTCTACAATTCAGGGCTGTATGCGAAACATTATTTGATTCTGTTTGAATTTGCGGCTGTTATCGTTTGCAAAAAAAAAAATTTTCCCTTGATAAAAAAAAACCGTTGCAGGTAAACTACCCCTTTCCCTCAACCGATCTTCACCAAAAACAATAGGTCGTGAGTACTCTACAAATCAGAGCTGTATGCAAAAAATTATTTGAATCTGTTTGAATTTGCGGCTGTTATCGTTTGCCATAGAAAAAATCTACACACACACACACACACACATTTCGGAAAACGACTTTTTTTAATGTTTTGAGTGTAGTACAATCACAATCTGCAATAATCTCGAACACGATTTTTTTGCCATCACCATACTTCCATTTCCTTAAGGAATATGGAAGTAAAAGTGTACTAGACAATGTCATGTATAAAAAGAAATAATGTATGTTATTAGATTAAGGTATTGGTAATCATAAATGTTTGTAATGGACTAGTAAGAATGTAATTAACAAAATGTTAACTTGGGCAGAAAACCTACATCTACTGTAGAAGGTAGACAGGGACATTTTATTTTAGATAATGTTATCTTAGATCATGATATGTCCAGTAATAGATCATATGGTCTATAATGAATAAAGAATAAATGTTAAATTGTATTAGAATTAAGCAATTTCAATGTAAGAAACAAATAATAGTCCAATGTACACAAGACATTCTTAGGCCTATGGTACAAGCCTATGTTTTATAAAAAGTTAATGAGCTTAACTGTAATCACTACTATTAGAATACATGTATGTAACATAAAATCATATGTACAACCAAGAAAACTAGTTATGTAACAAAAAAGATAACTTTTAAACATAATTTGTCAGAATAGGCCAAACCTTAAAATTGTTAATTTGGAATTACTGTATAGAAACATATCATGTGAGATCTTAAAATCATCAGGAGAAAAAAAGCAGTTCATTGGTAATAATATCTTTACAATTGTACATAGCATAAGGAAAAAATGTTTTAAAAAATTTAAGAATTTTTAGTAATTTTGATCTCAGAAAAGGGACGCCATCCACGACAATGAGTGAGATTTCGACCAATGGGAATTTTTCACTTTTGTGTGTATGAACCCAAAGAGTGACGCCTTTCAGTACCACTTCTAACAAATGGAAAAGGAAATTGTGAAATAAATAAACAATTACAATTAGTCAATTAGCCAGTTAGTCAATTGTTGGAATTCATACCGTAAAGAACGACTCCTCTGCGACACCTATAACCGCTAAGTTACCATCAAAATCGAACCTCGGCTAGGTTAGGTGTACAGTGATTAACGAAACATAACCAAAAAAGTGAGAAAAGTGTTATGACTTGTTTACATAATCAAAAAAAAAGGAGTTACTGTAAACTAATAATAGTACCAGTGAATAAGAAAGTGTGTGCAAAGTAAAGGAAAGTATAGTGAATACGTAAAATTATAAACGAATTACCATATAACTAATTATGATAATATAACTGTAACACTTTATGTACAGTTGAAAACTATTTATTCCACTACCACTAAACAACAACACTAACACAATTGTTAATTTTTCACGTTTAACTATTATTTCTTCGTTTTTAGTATTTAAAGCTGTATAACCTATTGAAATTAGGTTAACCTCAAAATAGACACTTCGGCACGTACGAACGAATTGTTACTTTTAGATATATTATTTTGTTCTATTGTAGTCATCCTCTTATTGTGATGTTTTGTACTTCGCAAAAGACATTTTCGTAATTAATTATTGTAGTCACAAGAACCCGAGATTATATCAACATTTACATAAACCATTAGAAAGGCCTGAATAAGAAGATCATATTGCCAACTGCTGAGCTAAAAATTTTACAAGCCTGGACAAATAAAATTAAGAAAAAATGTTATTCAGTTTAATTTAAAAAGAAAATAAAAGAATATTGAAGAGAATTAATTGTGTTTGAACAATTATTTTTTAATGCTTAACATTTTTTGACAGTTTCTGAATATTAGCGTGGTCATAAACATTCGAAGAATAAGTTGGTAGTACTTATTGCTTGTGTACCACGTGCAATTTGAATTATTTAAATAGGTAAGTGTATTCAAAATGGAATAAAGGAAGGAATTAAAAGAATTTTAATTAATCAAGACATTAATTATTTTTAATTAATGAAAAATAACCCAAAACCTGGAACAATTTAGTCACATATCTACAGGTACGGGTAGAAATTTAAACATATTCCAATTTACTATTACCTATTTTGGCGCCCAAAAGTAAAACACAATCAGTTCATAAACCAATACTCAATTATCATAGAACAATTTACTTAATCTGCAAGTCTATATTTTTAAGGAAATATAAGACTATACCAAAACCCAGAAAACACAACCAGTATACCTTTGTAAGTTTACATATATGGTGTAAACAAAGTGAGGCCTAACCAAGTACATTTTAACTTTTAAAATTTTATTTTAAATTATATCAACAAAATCAAAATACATTTTTGATAAATCGAAAATATCACCACGATCAATTTGTGTGTTACAATTGGCACAAAATTATTCATGCAACACTGATTCGTTGGAGGCAGAAATAAAAATATTAAAAAATCTCATCCTAAGGCATGAACAACAAACCGGAGTGGAGACTGTGAATCTAATGTACTTGCATTGCTCAAGTTTTTAGAGCAATACAAACTAGCGTTCAACGACTTGTACAAATTGACTCAAATAGCAGTGACTATTCCAGCTTCTTCTGCATCATGTAAGAGAACATTTTCATGTATTCTGTCTGTACAGTAGTTTAAAGTTTTGAAACTGACGTAAGAAAAATTGACATTATAATATAGGCAACTGTCTATGCAGATATAGTTCTCTAGGAAGAAATTATTACACAAGATGAAGTCAACTATACCGTAAGTTGAGAATGTTTGAGATTAAGGAGAATTAGTTGGGGATAGATATCTGATGGAGTCTGCCGTATGGACCACTTAACTTACTATAATTGTCATCTGGGACCTAATTATAGTGGACCAATGACAAATTAAACAAGTTATAAAATCTTTGCAGGACACTGACTGGCAAAAATCAAACAGTAAACTAAACAAATTGTATCTGAAGACTAAATGGACAAGAGGCTGAATGTGTAACATACGACTACATTGGTGTTTGAGAAAAAGAGGTGGAGTTCTGAAGCAGTTGGTGATTTTGAACCTGTTAACTTAATAAAGAAAAATGCTACTACAAATATAAGACTAAATTCTTCAGTCATGCAATAATTACTTTCTAAGAATTTAATGAAGTCTAATAAGCAAAAGTTATTTTAAGTATGAATTTTATAGCAGGTAAGGCTGTTTTGTCAATATATACTTACACATTTTAACATATAGATAACTAAACACACACACACACACACACACACAATAATTTAAAAAGTACACCACTCTTTAGATACTGGTATATATTTTTAACTATACATTCATTACAACTTTGTGAAATTTTGTTGCTTCCCTGCTATATACACTTTTTCCTCGAACGAGGCCTTTCGGTTTCGCAACCATTATCAAGTTCTTCCTACAACAACCAGCCTCTGAAGAAGCCTTTTAAAGGAGAAAACCGGTTCAGGCTATATGGTAAAACTTTATGCTTTTACTTATAAAAAACCTAGTGTTCCAAGTCGTTAATGTAATAGTGATATTTAGTTAAGTAACGGACACGTCATGGACAATGAAATCCAAGAATTTATTTTGTACTTGTATACTGATGAGTAGGGCAACTTGATACAAAGCGGTGAGTGTTTAATCATAGACAACTTTAGTAGTGGGTGGTAGTATCTGTTTCCCTTGTTTATTTGGTTTCGATTTATAACACACACACACACACACAAGTGGAAAACAGATTTAGTTTTTACCTGAGGGTTGAGGAATATAATGTGAGCAGTTGAATAAGTTTTACCAACAGTGAGTCTCCAGACGTGAAGCTCATGCACATTGATAATGTCTGGAAATGCTTTCAGTAGTTGTGAACACAGTGAGTCTATATTTATATGGTCTGGAATCGTCTGGAGTAGAATCAAACAAGATTCCTTCACTGTAACAATATTCAAAATAACACATGTAAAATAGTTTAGTATACAACCAGTAATTTGAGGACATTTAATACTACTTACCATGATTTGTAATGAACTTAAGAATATTACAAAACAAAACAAATATTACAAGAATAACACAAGAATATTACAAGACAAAAGTATAAATTCTAGTAAGTGTAAGGGGTAAATTTTTGTATTGTTAAGATTGTTCAGTATATTACACACTTGCATAAATAATACAGAAGACCATATTGTAAGTATTGTAGTGGTGTAGCCAAGGGAGGTTCTGTAGATTACAGCCAATGGGGTCTGTAGCTAATGATTAACACGTTCTCTGCCATGTTGGTCATTACAGTGAGCATTATAATGCTCTTCTGTGGACCGGCCAAAAACCGCTTTATATCGAGGGTCATTTTATATAAAGGTCCCAAATTTAACTGTTTAATTTGCCAGGACCATGGAAAGTGAGCTTTACATCAAGGGTCGCGTTTTATCACAGGGGCGTTATATCAAGGTTCCACTGTATGACCGAAAAAATGTCAAATTAATCAGGCCATGTCAGTCATTATAACTGAAGAATAACATTATATTGTGGGCAACCAAAAACTGTCTGATGCAGGAGGACAGAATGACCAAAACATGCTGTGCAGAGAACGTGTTGATGGCAAATCTACTACCATCAACATCTCTACCATTTAATGAAGAAATTTGTGTTAGTGGTTGAAATCACAATCAGAATGATCACTGTTGCACACCACTATATAAAAATATTCCGATTAGCACTTTCAAGCTTCACAGCCCATCGTCAGATCGAAATAGACAGGAAATATGTAAAAACAAACCATTCACCCCTCTCCCCCACCCTGCTCACACACAACAAGCTATAAATTAATGATCCTTCCTCACCCCCTAAACCCTGTCCCACCATCTGTACAGTTACATATTTTTCTAGCAAATTCCTTGTGTTTCAGTGTTGTGTGTGTGTGTGTGTGTGTGTGTGTGTGTGTGTGTGCATCCTTTTAAACTACCCTCTTCCTCTCCACACACGTGGGTCAGTCACACACCCTTATTTTAAAACAACCAATTAGTACTATGCAATATAATTCTTAATCTTATCTATCTGTCCTCTCTCATTTACTTCTTAATCATGTTATAAAATATTTCTTCATTATCAAATTTAATTTTAATATTAATTAAATTGTCTAACCCTTTTTCTCTTTCAATATTTCTAACTCCTCTCTAAGCTTCCTTTCAACTGTGTTATTTACTACTTTTACAATTTCGTATTCTTCCAAAGGATTAACAAACTTATGGTTGTCTTCTATGAAATGTCTTGCATATAACGAATTGGTTGTTCTGTTACCTTCTCCGCATACGAATTTCCGTCCTGTCTCACCTAGGTACACTTTGTTGCAGTCTTTGCATTTTAATTTATAAATTCCGCTTTTCTGTAATACTGGAATTTTTTCTATATTCTTATTCCTTATCTTATCAAATACCGTTTCACATTTTTTAATAGCTATATCTACTCCATATTTATTAAAACATTTTATAATTTTTCTAGTATGTGAACCTATGTATGTCAATGACCCTGCATAATTCTTTTGTTCTGGTTCTATTTTAGCTTTTTGTATGTTAACCATTTCATAACTTTATCCACTATGTTGGTGTTATAATTATTATTCCTTACAATTCCCTTTATCGTTTTTAACTCCCTATCTTTTGATTCGGTCTCTTTTAAACACTTCTGAGCTCTGTAACAAAATGAATTGATTGCCGCCATTTTATATCTATATGGGTGGTAAGACTCTCTTGGTATAATTATATCAGAATACGACTCTTTCCTAAATATCCCAAACTGTAGTTTCTCATTATCTTTAATTTCTATGTTTAAATCTAAGTAATTTATTATCTTACCTCCTATCTCTTCTTTAAATTGTAAGTTTTTATCCTTATTATTTACCTCATTTATAAACTCATGCACTTCTTCTATGCTTCCTTCCCAAATTACTAATACATCATCAACGTATCTAGACCATAATTTTATATTGTCTTTATACTTAGTGGAAGTTATTAATTGCTTTTCAAAATCATTCATGTATATTTCAGCAAGAATAGGGGATAATGAAGACCCCATAGGTAAACCTTTTTTTCTTTAGTTACTTTCATCAACTGCTTTTTATACCTGTATTCTCCCATATTATTATCGTTTATTAACTTAATAACTTTATTTACTGTGATATTGGTAAACATGTCCTTTACATCCAGTGATATCAATTTTGTATTTACATTAATCCTAATATTTTCTATCAATTTTACATTATTCTCTATGTTGTATTTTGTCCCAAATTCATACTTCTCTTTCAGTACTCTGCTAACTTCCTTTGATAATTTATAAATAGGTGCATTAATAAAAGAAACAATCGGTCTAATTGGTTTTCCTTCTTTATGTATCTTAACCTGACTTTTAAAAGTTGGTGCTGTTGGATTACTTTCCAATAAATACTTTTTCTTATTTTCTTCTATAAATGTTATCTGTTTCATCATTTGTTTTATCCTTTGTTTTATCGTATGGTCCTTCCCTTATAAATTCTTCCGTTTTTTTTATGTATTCGTCCTTTCTCAGTAGTACCATTGTATTGCCTTTGTCCGCCTTCGTAACTATAATATCATTCTTCTTTATTTTATTCTTTAGTTTAGTTACAGTTGATTTGATTTTTTGTTCATTTTTTGAATTATACAAACTTTTCTTAAATATTTTATCTACTACATTCCCTACTTCCCACCTTATTCTTTTTTATCATTTTCATTTCCTAGTTTTTGTATTATGCTTTTGCATTCAATAATCGTTTTTTCTTGATTTAATTCTGGTGGAGGTGCGTATTTTAAGCCTTTTGCTAACATTTCTTTTTCTTCTGTATTGAAATTTACCTCTGTAAGGTTTATTACTCTTTTTTCATAGTTATTCTTAGAGAGGTGTTCCTAGATACCATTTATTTATAATATACCATTTATATTAATGGTATAATATATTTATTAATTTATCTAAATATACCATTTAGACACCTTAAGAATTTATAAGGGAAGGACCATACGAGGAAATAAAGTATGATTATACAAGTAAGTACCAGTCAAGGATAAAACAAATGATGAAACAGATAACATTTATAGAAGAAAATAAGAAAAAGTATTTATTGGAAAGTAATCCAACAGCACCAACTTTTAAAAGTCAGGTTAAGATACATAAAGAAGGAAAACCAATTAGACCGATTGTTTCTTTTATTAATGCACCTATTTATAAATTATCAAAGGAAGTTAGCAGAGTACTGAAAGAGAAATATGAATTTGGGACAAAATACAACATAGAGAATAATGTAAAATTGATAGAAAATATTAGGATTAATGTAAATACAAAATTGATATCACTGGATGTAAAGGACATGTTTACCAATATCACAGTAAATAAAGTTATTAAGTTAATAAACGATAATAATATGGGAGAATACAGGTATAAAAAGCAGTTGATGAAAGTAATTAAAGAATGTATAAATCAGAACTATTTTAGGTTTAATAACAAGTTTTATATACAGAAAAAAGGTTTACATATGGGGTCTTCATTATCCCCTATTCTTGCTGAAATATACATGAATGATTTTGAAAAGCAATTAATAACTTCCACTAAGTATAAAGACAATATAAAATTATGGTCTAGATACGTTGATGATGTATTAGTAATTTGGGAAGGAAGCATAGAAGAAGTGCATGAGTTTATAAATGAGGTAAATAATAAGGATAAAAACTTACAATTTAAAGAAGAGATAGGAGGTAAGATAATAAATTACTTAGATTTAAACATAGAAATTAAAGATAATGAGAAACTACAGTTTGGGATATTTAGGAAAGAGTCGTATTCTGATATAATTATACCAAGAGAGTCTTACCACCCATATAGATATAAAATGGCGGCAATCAATTCATTTTGTTACAGAGCTCAGAAGTGTTTAAAAGAGACCGAATCAAAAGATAGGGAGTTAAAAACGATAAAGGGAATTGTAAGGAATAATAATTATAACACCAACATAGTGGATAAAGTTATGAAATGGTTAACATACAAAAAGCTAAAATAGAACCAGAACAAAAGAATTATGCAGGGTCATTGACATACATAGGTTCACATACTAGAAAAATTATAAAATGTTTTAATAAATATGGAGTAGATATAGCTATTAAAAAATGTGAAACAGTATTTGATAAGATAAGGAATAAGAATATAGAAAAAATTCCAGTATTACAGAAAAGCGGAATTTATAAATTAAAATGCAAAGACTGCAACAAAGTGTACCTAGGTGAGACAGGACGGAAATTCGTATGCGGAGAAGGTAACAGAACAACCAATTCGTTATATGCAAGACATTTCATAGAAGACAACCATAAGTTTGTTAATCCTTTGGAAGAATACGAAATTGTAAAAGTAGTAAATAACACAGTTGAAAGGAAGCTTAGAGAGGAGTTAGAAATATTGAAAGAGAAAAAGGGTTAGACAATTTAATTAATATTAAAATTAAATTTGATAATGAAGAAATATTTTATAACATGATTAAGAAGTAAATGAGAGAGGACAGATAGATAAGATTAAGAATTATATTGCATAGTACTAATTGGTTGTTTTAAAATAAGGGTGTGTGACTGACCCACGTGTGTGGAGAGGAAGAGGGTAGTTTAAAAGGATGCACACACACACACACACACACACACACACACACACACAACACTGAAACACAAGGAATTTGCTAGAAAAATATGTAACTGTACAGATGGTGGGACAGGGTTTAGGGGGTGAGGAAGGATCATTAATTTATAGCTTGTTGTGTGTGAGCAGGGTGGGGGAGAGGGGTGAATGGTTTGTTTTTACATATTTCCTGTCTATTTCGATCTGACGATGGGCTGTGTAGCTTGAAAGTGCTAATCAGAATATTTTTATATAGTGGTGTGCAACAGTGATCATTCTGATCTCTACCATTGCTTACTACTGAACCCTACTCAAGGAAAAATCCTGACAATGCTAATATTAATGGTATGTAATATTGATAATACTGGAGGATCATGTTAATATTAGCATGTCATTCTGTCAATTAATTGACAGCTCGTATTTCTAGCGATACAGCAGCGAACAATAATAACCCAAATATAAGTTTCATCCTTCTTGATTTTGCTTTTCTACAACTGCTGTCAACCTTTGTTTATATTTTATAATATTTTAGCATAGCCAGTCTATCAGTCATTTTAGACTAAAATAGCTTTGTCATAAAGAAAAATCAAAAGTTTTTAAACACACATGAATCAATAAAAATTTGTAAACATAAGCATAACTTTAACAGACAATTACAGATTACTGAGTGTTTTAAATAAAATTACCTAATTACACAATATAATATAATGTGAAGTTAGTACTTATTTATTAAAACTTTTACTATTTTATTTATTAGTTATTTATATATTTTGTGTTTGGTTTATTTATTATAGCAATATACAAAATATATTGTAATTATTATGTAAATTCATGGGTTGTTTATGTAACAGTTGTAGCAGTGATTAATGTATTGTATATTTATTGGTTTGATTGTGTTTAAATAGGCTAAGCCAGATGTGTTCAGTCTCAGTCTAGCCGCAGAGGAGTCTGTATTGCATAATATGTGAAACAATGGCAATATTTGGAATAAAACATATTATATCTAAGAAAAGTTTATTTTTAAGAAATGTAAAGTGTTGTGTATATGTATGTTGTAAATCATCAACATCTTCACACCACAGCATCGGCAAGGTGCTGCCTGTCCATTTTCAAACATCCTCCAGCCATAATCTTCTTGGGTCTACCCACACACCTGTGTCCTACAAGGATATATATTTTCAGACTTATTTGGTCAATCTTGAATCTGACATTCTTTTCAAGTATTCTTTCCACTGTTGTTCATAATCTTTTAATTTTTCATTCAAGTTAAAACCCTTTAATTCTTCTCTAATGGTATCATTCTTTACACGATCAAGATTAGAACACCTTTTAACTCCTTTTAAGAACACCATTTCCGAGGCCTGTATTTTACTTTCATGTTCCTTGGCCATCACACCTATAGGATAATACTGCCAGATACTGCAATAATTTTGTAAAACTTTAATTTTTTATTTCAATGTATGTTGTTTCTAAAAATACAATTGATTATCCAACAGATCGTCTAATCTTACCTGACTTAACATCAATATCATATTGTAACCAATATCATTTCTCAAATAGTTAAAATGCTCACCTGTTCTACAATTTAATCATTAATTATTACTTTTGTTCTTATTGGTTCCTTGCCTTGAAATGCCACTAACTTTGTTTTTATAGTGAAGATTTTCATATTGTATTGTTTGCAAATCTCATGAAACATAAAAACAGATTTTTGTAAAGTAGATTCTGTATTTTGAATTACAAGCAAGTTGTCAGCAAACAACAGGACATTCAAATATCTGTTTTCTGATATCTTAATACCAGCATTCACTAGATGTTTCCATTTCCTTTCTAGATCGTCGATATAAATGTTAAAAAGAGTAGGTGATATACTTATCTAACACTTTGATTGACAGATATTTATTGAGATATCCTTTATTTTTAATAGCTATTTTTGTTCCGTTATATAGTCCTTGCTAGTTCTTATAAGTTGTTGCACATATCCCCGTTCTTCTAATACTTACCACAGTAAATTTCTATCGACTCTGTCAAAGGCCTTCTCAGAGTCAGTGTGTATGTTGTGTATGTGTAACACTTAAAGAAAGACAATAGCTTAAATAAGAAAGATAACATTTAGGATTTAGTACTTTATATGAAAACTGTAGTGGAAATAATGACTGATAAACGAAAATTTCTGAATTAAAATTATGAAGATTGTCCAATTTGTTTATTTGGAATGACATGAATGACGTATATAACTTTTTGCTTATAACATAGTTTTACTTAAACTCATTTTCAGAACTGACTTTCAATATCTGCATCACTTTTGTACCCAATCCACGTGTCCAATCTGCTTTAGAAAAAGCAGTTTCAGGCATTTCCTGGATTAATATCTAATACCATCTTTATCTGATTCATAGAAGTGCCATTTCTGCAGAATTCCCTTTCATATGATTGAAAGAAAATAGATTGGCAGACTGAGATTGTTAACTTTGATTCCTGAGGCAATGTAATAAATATAAGTATATCACTACCGACTCGGAATACAACGTTTTTTATTGGTAAAAACGTAAAAGTTTTACCTTATAGCCTGAACCAGTTTTTGCTTATTATAAGCTTTGTCAGAGGCTGCCACTGGAAGCACTGTCCGTCTTGTTCTTGGCGACGGCATCGACTTTTGAAGGATCGATGTTGTGTGTGTGTGTGTGATATGTTCGAATAATATGTGTGATTTGAATTGTGTCTGTTCGTTTAGGATGTCATTTTTATGTGTTTGTATATTTCCAATTGTTCAAGAGTGTCTAGTTTTCGGTCTGTTGTGTGTACGTGTAGAATATCCATGTTGTTGTAGATGTTTGTGTATGTGTTGTTTGTAATTCTATGGACCGATTACAAGTTTTAGATCCATGTTTTTCGGTATCCAAGCCACTTATAGTATATAATTAGTAAGATAGTTTACCTTTTTCTTGTCCGTCTGGTGGCCTTTTCTCTATATTTCAATCAACGCGTTTCAGGGCATATGCCCCATCATCAGGATATCCCTTGTTAAAGGTCGTCGATGGTTAAAATATTAAAAACACTGCACATACAATTCTAAACACAACAATAAATATAATACAAACATAAAAACATATAAAATGCCCAGATTTTAGACACACACGATATCGGTGGTGCGCACCACGACATGCTATAGTCGACTGTAGTGTTCATGTTGTTATATGTCGTGCACTATGGACCTTGTTCTGTATTCTTATCGCTGTGTCGTATAATAGATTGGACTGGAAATACAGCTGATCGTTAAGGATGACTTCTTCTGTTTTTTTATTTTTGTAAGCTTTATATATTTCGTATTCTAAGCTATGTTGATGATACGTTTATAATTTTTAATGGCGCAATACGACAAATAGAAAATATGAAATTATACATGAATAGTGTCAATAAAAACATACAGTTCACACTCGAGACGGAGATAAATAATAAACTTAACTTCCTCGACCTGACAATTACAAGACTAGATGAAAAGTTCCAATATCAAATATACCGAAAACCGACAACCACGAATCTCACGATAAATGCTGAATCACATCATCCCTTTTCTCAGAAAATGGCAGCTTATCATAGTTTAATACATAGGTTACTTTCCATACCATTAGAAGACAAAGATTTTCACGAAGAACTGAACACGATCAAATACATAGCTGAGGCCAATGGTTATAAAAGATCAATCGTAGATAATTTGGTCAAGAAACACAGAAAAAAGAAAAACAACATAGAATTACAAGAAAATAATAGAAATAAAATTAGGTATATAGCATCAGAATATGGTAACACCCTACCCAAAATTTTAAACAAAGTATTCGGTGGGATAAATATTAAAATGGCTTACCGAACTAATAATAACATTAATAAGATACTTTTACCTAAACATTCAAAACCAATTGAAGACAGGACGGGCGTTTATAAAATAATATGCAATGACTGCGACAGCTTTTACATTGGCCAAACTGGTAGACCTTTTAAAAGACGTTTCAAAGAACATTTACCTAGAAAAGAATTTAGTAAAACAGTGTCAAATTACGCGCGCCATCTGATGGACAACAACCATAGTTATACTGATTTCACTACGAACTTCCAACCCCTCCACATATGCAAAAAAGGTAATTATATGAATGCTATCGAAGAATACGAAATATATAAAGCTTACAAAAATAAAAAAAACAGAAGAAGTCATCCTTAACGATCAGCTGTATTTCCAGTCCAATCTATTATACGACACAGCGATAAGAATACAGAACAAGGTCCATAGTGCACGACATATAACAACATGAACACTACAGTCGACTATAGCATGTCGTGGTGCGCACCACCGATATCGTGTGTGTCTAAAATCTGGGCATTTTATATGTTTTTATGTTTGTATTATATTTATTGTTGTGTTTAGAATTGTATGTGCAGTGTTTTTAATATTTTAACCATCGACGACCTTTACAAGGGATATCCTGATGATGGGGCATATGCCCTGAAACGCGTTGATTGAAATATAGAGAAAAGGCCACCAGACGGACAAGAAAAAGGTAAACTATCTTACTAATTATATACAAGTTTGCTTTTTGAAACAATTAATTTGCTTATACTTTTGCCTTGTGTAAATTTTTTCACCTATATTTTGTACATTAATCTTATTTATTGTTGGTCCCCACTATATACATTTCTAAGTTCTGTGCATTTTAGCACTGGTAGATCCTTTGATCAAAGCAGAAATGACATCAGTAATGCAGTATTGAGTCCTAACTGGTGATAAAAAAGGCATTACATTTGTGTTCATAATTTTGGACAAAATGGCTTAAGGCCACTGAATTATCATTGTAATTATATAGTACACATTTACTGTCAATAATGATTTTTTTTTACATACAGGAATATTAGATACCTATACTGCACACAGAGCCGTTTTTACCTATGGGCAAACCCGGCAGATGCCGGGGGCCTCGACTTTAAAGGGGCCTCAAACCAAGGCGTGTTGAAACAAAGACAAAAAGCGCTAAAACGTAAATGCTCGAGGGACAGCACACTCTACGCATGCTAAACCAAAGACAAGAAGGTTGGTTGGTATTTGGATAATACAAAGTTATAACTTGTGTAACTAATAAGATTAAAAGTGTAAAAATACTATAGATTGGTGAAATTATAAGGCACTTCGTACCTCGTACGGTCGTATCTATAAAATCGTTAAAAGTAATTGACTTGTTTCAGTTTATATTCGGTACTTATTATCAAATTTATAAATCAGTCCCCTCGTCGAGAAATTTTGGTAATGTACATGACGCATTTACTTTCGGTAACATTCCCTATACGCAGACGCGCGCAACATAAGGCACAAAAATCCCAGTAAAGTTGGTAAACATGTATACAGCGCTATCTGCTGATCTAAAATCTAAATATAATATACTATGATATTTGCCATTGCCGGAGTTGTTTTTTATTGCCTTTCACGTTTTTTGCAACGCAACTGTAATTGCATTTTATTAATTAAATGATGGTTGAATAAGAGACAATGACTTTGCATTAACCCGATATTAGTTTTTTATACGTGCTGTGAATAGAAAAATAAAATTAGTTGACTTTAAACTAAGGTAAGTAAAATAGCGTATAATTATTAAATACTTTTTTGTGCTTCTTAGGCATCTTATTAGTATGTTTTTCAACGCACTCTAAATTGTTCGTATCAATACTTCATTTTAAACTGACAGTGATATTATGCTATTTACTTGGTCCGAAGTAAAAAAGACTTTGGTTCGTAGCTTTGAATGACATATCAGAAACTTTTAAACATGTATATCTGTAAAAAAGTGGATGTATGCTTGAATGAAAATGTAATGCGCACCTTTAGAAAATGATGTAGGGCTTTTAAAATTTTGTTCTGTATTGGTACGTTATCAGTGTAAGGTTATGTCTCATAAATTTTGCAAGGTCGAATTTCAGGTCGTAGAACACAAAAAAATATTACATTTCTGGTATGTCAATTCGAAGATTATCAAAAATGATCTATTTACATAACAATATTATGCACCATTAATTCATTCGGATGTCATTGCTGAACTGACTCATTTCTTATAAAAAACATAAAAGTCACTAGTTGATTTATTTTTTTTTATTCTAAACTGTTCTAGATCGAATTTGATTCTGAAAGAGAAGGAATTTTGAAACCAAAAATTAAGCGTTTTGAAAGTGGTGCTCATAAACGCTGAAAAATTGAAAGAGACAAAAATTTAATTGATAAAACTCATAAGGTATCGTCTTTCTTTCATGTCGTACCAAGCCAATCGGAAATTGAAAGAAGACCCTGTAATTCGCCTTCATCAACTGAACCTCAGAATCATCTACTCATAGACAATAATGATCCAGCTATTGAAGTATCACAGTTCTCTTCGTCTACATTTTCTGAACAAGGCGGTCAAATAGTTTGTAATTTGGAAAGGGAATCACTCGTTTCACAACATATTCAAGAAGATGTTTCACATAATAATCATTTGAAACAGAATACACATGAAATGAACACACATTCAACTCAAAATGATAAAGGTGAACAAATAGAGGTTGAAGAATTTCTCAGCTTAGATATTGCATTATGGGATTTAAATAGAATTTCAAAAACCCAACTCCAAGAATATTTTATTCGAAAAGGGCCTTCATGCTATCAAAATTTAGATAGCGATTTCAGTAAATCTATTAGAGTATACGAATTTTTAGAAAAGGGAAAACAAGTTTCTCAAAAGCGAAGTTGCCAATTGACATTTTTTTATAAAGAACATCAAAATGGAGAAAAAATAAAATGAGACTGGTTGTTATACTCTCCATCCACCGGTAAGATTTATTGTTTCGTTTGCAAACTCTTTGGTTCTACTTTGATGCCCACAAACCCTTTCAATTCCAATGGTTTCAACGATTGGAAGCATGGTGCTCAAGCTGTTTCATTTCATGAAAACAGTCAACAGCATCGTGCTTCTTTATTGTCATTTCTTAACCGTTCTTCTATGTCTGGGAGAATAGACTCTGAGATTCAAAAGCAAGTGAACGAGGAAAGAGATTACTGGCGTCAGATTTTAACTAGAATTGTTTCCGTAGTAAAATTTCTTACTGGACGAGGACTTGCTTTGAGGGGTGATGTTGAGGAATTTGGGTGTAAAAACAATGGAAACTATTTAGGACTACTTGAATTAATTAGTGAGTATGATCCGATTTTGAAGGAGCATATAAAAAAGTATGGTGGTGCTGGCAGTGGTACAACTTCTTACTTATCACCAAGTACTTGTGATGAATTTATTCATATTATGGGAAAGCGAGTGCTTCAAGAAATTATAAAAGAAGTAAAGGCTTCCAGATATTATTCAATATCAGTAGATTCCATGCCAGACGTTGCACACATCGATCAGTTAACATTCATCATTCGATATGTTTTGTTTGGAGAGCCTACTGAAAGATTTTTAAAGTTCCTTCCTATATCTGGACATTCAGGAGAGAACTTATTTGATGAAGTAGTTAACTTATTGAATGAAATTACCATACCAATTTCTCATTGTCGGGGTCAATCATATGACAACGCATCTAATATGAGTGGTTGTTACAATGCCCTTCAAGCAAAAGTCAAAGAATTAAACAAATTAGCACAATTTATTCCTTGCTCAGGTCATTCGTTAAATTTGGTCAGAGTTTCTGCTGCTGAAGGCATCCCAGAGGCTGCTAGATTTTTTTACTTCGTACAATCATTGTATGTGTTTTTCTCATCATCTACATCTAGATGGAGGATACTGTTGGATTCACTGACAGGAAAGAAGAAAGTTGTAAAGGCCTTATCTACAACTCGTTGGTCTGCTCGTGCAGATGCAGTCACTGCACTGTATGATAACTATGCAAAAAATTGAGGACGATGATGATCAGACAGCAGAGACAAAAGTTAAAGCTTCAAGTTCAATTGCATCCATGCAAAAGTTTGAGATAGTGTTTTTAACTCTCGTGTGGAACGATATTTTAACTCGGATAAATAAGGTAAATAAAGTTTTACAAAAACCAACATTGACCCTTTCAACAACGGTGACGATATTGAATTCCCTGTCTGAGTATATTAATAAGAAAAGAGATAGCTTTGAAATGTATTTTACAAAAACAGAAACATTTATTGGATCTACTTTGAGTACTTTCAAACAATGTACTAAAGAAACACGCGTTTCCAAACGCAATTCAAGAATTAAGTTTTTTGACAATTCTCAGACGCCTGATACTGTTTTATCACCGAAGGAGAATCTAAAGATAAAAGTTTTTTTACCTATTATAGACAAATTAGTTAATAACTTGAAAGACAGCGCCTCAAAATATTATGTAATAGCTGAGAGATTTGGATTTTTAGAAAATTTGGTTGTTCTCTCTGAAAGTTCCTTAAAGACTCCCTACAATACTTTTTCGAGAATATATAAAAATGATGTTTGCGAAAAAGAGTTATTTGAAGAGTGCCTCCATCTACAAGGTTTTTTAAAAGAGCATGTAGACTTGGAGAAGCTTCTTTTAAAAACAGAAGACAACGATAAAGAAAAGGATGATAAAGATGAACTCGATAATCACGATGAAGAAGAGACTATCAAGGATGATGTTCATGATAGTGGGGCTTCATTTATATCCAAAAAACTAAATCTTAAGAAAACTTATAAATATTTGTATGATAATGGACTTTTATCTGTTTTCCCAAACATTGAAATTTGCTTGAGAATTTTTTTATGCTTGATGGTATCTAATGCATATCTGCTGAAAGGTCATTTTCTAAACTTAAACTTGTGAAAAATTACCTTAGGAATAGTATTAAATAAGAGCGATTAAACGCCTTAAGTATTCTCAGCATAGAAAATGATATAATGAGTAAAATTAGTTTTGATGAATAATTGATGATTTTGCAGAAAGAAAGTGCAGAAAAAAATGTTTTAAAACAATTTTATTTATTTTAGCTTTTATTTTTTGATCATTAATTTTTAATTTTATATGTGAGTGTATTTATTTATTTATTAATTGAATAGTCTCATGCATAAAAGGACATAAGAGAACTTAAAAAAATAATTGAAAAAATGAAAATCGCCTATTTTTTTTGGAATACTTAATATATTTTTTAATTAAAGCATACAAATTATATCTTTTAGTTTAAAACAATAATATTCAAGGCTCAATTTTTCAAAATCTAGTATTCTAAAAAAATTAAGTTGATTTTAATTTTTCCAACCATTTTTTCAAATAGACTTAAGTCTCTTTGCATGGGCCTATTTGTTACTTACTTACTTATACATCATTTTCTATGTAGACGGTTGTAGTATCTATAAGCATATTCTTATCTGTTAAATATAAATAAATAAAATCATTATTTAAAAAATTTTGAGTTGTGATTTTTGTAAAGCAGCCTATATTTATTAATTTAATAAACCAAAAGAACTTAATAATTTGTATTTTTCATTGCAGTGCATGAAAAATACATTTTTACTACCATGTGATTTTTTTTTAAATTGCATTTACATTTTACGCCCACATGCAACGAAAAATATCGTATATATCTCGGACGTTTAATGTAAAACTCTTGTGTGCATAATATACTATACTTGGGGCCTCATTTTCAGGTCTGCCGGGGGCCTCTGAGGTCCTAAAAACGGCTCTGACTGCACACACTGTAGCCACTACATGCACTATGCGCACTGTGTGTGTGTGTGTGTGTGTGTGTGTGTGTGTGTGTGTGTGTGTGTGTGTGTGTGTGTGTGTGTGTGTGTGTGTATGTGTGTGTGTGTGTGTGTGTGTGTGTGTGTGTGTGTGTGTGTGTGTGTGTGTGTGTGTGTGTGTGTGTGTGTGTGTGTGTGTGTGTGTGTGTGTGTGTGTGTGTGTGTGTGTGTGTGTGTGTGTGTGTGTGTGTGTGTGTGTGTGTGTGAACTGGACAAGATTTTGATGGAAAGAAATCAGTGGAGAAGGACTAAACAAGCACTGCTCAATAACTTATTTGAACAGATAAGTGGCATGACCTAAAACAGATTTCCCTTCAATCGTCAGATAGTTGATACACATTCATAAATAGAGACTGGTACTGTATATATATAGGGGTGGGACCAGATATTTCCTCTCTCAATCTAATAATTAGTACCTGAATCTAATATCAAATATGACAAACCAGGTGTAACATGTGTACAGTTAGTCTGATTAAAATAAGTTATCTCCACCAAAAGTAGTTGTTCTGAACAAAATCTTATGACTACAGTGTTCTACAATATCTGTAAATGGCAGCATATTGTCATTGAAATAGATACAACCAAGAATAAAGATAATTTTTATATAGTGGTGTGCAACAGTGATAATTCTGCAAGAATAAAGAGTCGCAGTTCAACTACATCTCGTATATTCCATCCACACTCCATTCACTGGCACAGTGGTGTAACTTCAGGGGGGATCAATTCTTCCCCAGAGCTACTAAAATTTCAGTGAAATTCCATAATAACTTAATGTGAGGTTATTTCTAAGCTAGTTGCGTCTGTTAAAATAGAGCTTACAGATAATTGTATAAATAATTATATAGGAAGAATCTTGAATATCTCATCTGTCCTGAGGAAAATGGGAAGTTCAGCCTTCAAACTAGGCTCATCTCCCCCCCCCCCACAGGACTGCTCCTAGTCATCCCACTGCAGTGACACTTGTATTACAGTTTAATTAGGCTGCTCTGCCTGACTACTGGAACACTGTCACTAAGTACTTATATCAATGTAGTTATTATTTAGTGTGATTGATGTGTAAAAAAGTTAAGTTACATTTTGTGCATCCTGTTTATATATCCTGACACAGCCAGATAATCTCTGATTATCTATTTCACGTTTTTATTTACCTTTATGCAAATTCTCCTCTTAAAACTATGATTTTTTGTTTGGGTATTTATGATACAAATGTTTCTTTCCGGTAATGTACGTTTTTCTCTGGATTTCTTTAGCACTTTTCTCCCAGAACTTTATATCTCACAATAGTAGGTGACACGTTATGTTGTGTCCTCCTAAAGCATATTGAAACATCACATAATTTCTCAAACTACAGTGTTTAGGACCTTTTTTATCAGCATTTTCTCTCGGCCTAAGGAACAGTCTGTCATAGCACATTTTATAGCTTGTATGTTTGACATATAAACTGTCTTATAAAGATTACAGTAGCCAGATACATATGCTAGACCATTCTCAGAGCCAGTGACATCAGTTTTCTTTCAGCTGACTAGAATCCTTGCTTTATTTGTTTCAAAATTATTCTTCTGAAAAATGTACAGGAAGTAGTTTCATTACCTATAAGCAAGCATTATTATATTGCATTATTTTCTACTATACATTATTACATGAGCAACAGCAATAATAATAATAATAATAATAATAATTAATTAACTAATTTTTTTTTATCAAAGCACATCAATGACTACTGTAAATTACATATCAGTTTGTTCTTAAACCTATGACACATTAAAGTACAACAGGCCTACTTACTGTATGGGTAACTTAGAATGAGGAGAAAGATTGCAGACAGCACAGACAATCCTGGATCTATATATTTGGCTACACTTCTGTCTGAATAGTATACTGCTGTGGCACATATAATTACAAACAAACAACCTGAAATCAATATAATAGCTAATAAGCTGGTTTACATACTGTCTTGATATGAGATTAAACATGCCACACGTCTCATCAAACAGTACAGAATTGTAAGATTTTAATTTTAGCTTATGTAATATGAAAATTTTACCCGTTCATAAATCACAACTTGTTGCATGACTGGCATACTAAACAATTTATTTGTATATTTACTTAACTTAATCACTAACTACTGAACTAAATATATAAGCATTAAAACAAGCTTACTAATAAGTGTTCTCTGTCAATGCTTACAACAGTTTTATAAATTTTGAAGCATATTTTGTGTTATATAGAGTTACACTTTACAACATTCAGTTTTACATAATGTGTAAAGAATGTGTTTGTTAGTGCTTTTTGTAATGTTTAGCTTTCTCTCTTGACTGAAAGTTGGCACAGATGCGTTCACATCTGGCTTATACATATCAGCAAATGACTTTAATGCTAGAACTGGAGGAACTGTCATTGCATTGAACACTTGGATTGGTGATTTGTTGGTGCATGAAAATGAGCAGAACAACCATAACCTGCTTATCTAAATTGAAGCTATCAGAAATCTAAACAAGAAAACTAGTACAGTACTGTATTCATTCACATATACTGCATCCTACACATTGCATACAATAGACACGTTACTGATGAGATAGGTTTGCTAGATATGCAGTCCACATAGTAAGGAATATTCTAGAATTTTAACATAATATAACCTCTCTTAAAGACTAATTCATTTTCTCTCTTTTTTTTTTTATCTTGCTATTCCTCTTCCTTATTCTAAACCGGCCCTTCTCTCTCAAACTCTAACAAAAACCTATGTTACAATAGTGACTAGATTATTTACAACTGACATATGAAAACATAATAAGATATTTTACAATTACACGAGGATATTTTATAAATTATAATCACAATTTAATCAGGAATTGTTAAATCATAATCAGGATATGATTATAATTTTTAATGTTATGACAGATGAATATATTTATTTATAAAAATCAAATACAGTAAAGCTCCAGTATATTCTTGGATTTCGTTGTCCATGACGTGTCCGTTACTTAACTAAATATCACTATAGTATTGACGACTCGGAACACTAAGTTTTTTATAAGTAAAAATGTAAAGTTTTACCTTACAACCTAAACCGGCTTTCACCTATAGAAGGCTTCATCAAAAATCACATGGTAGTAAAAATGTATTTTTCACGCACTGCAATGAAAAATACAAATTATTAAGTTCTTTTGGTTTATTAAATTAATAAATATAGAGCCTCTGATGAAGCCTTCTATAGGTGAAAGCCGGTTTAGGCTGTAAGGTAAAACTTTACGTTTTTACTTATAAAAAACTTAGTGTTCCGAGTCGTCAATACTATAGTGATATTTACTCCAGTATAAGCGTAGAAGAGGGGGTATAAGATCAGTTCTTTCCAGGAATATTAAAACATGACTTCAAAAACTATTTTTTCAAGATATCTTAAAAAGTACTTTAGTAAGGACAGAAACCTATTAAAAAGAGGAAAAGAGCAAATACTTAAATATCTTGCTGAAGAGCAACAGACATTTTCCATATGCCATATCTAAAATTCAAGAAAAAAGAATCACCCTAAAGTTATTTTTGTAATTAGGCAGACTCCAAACAGAAACAAAACACAAAAAGAAAAATCGGTATGGAGAACCATACATGACTTCCATGTTCTAAGATTTATATTTAAAATCATATTCGAAATGAAATATTTCCATAGAAACTACGTCTTTCTACTTATTGCTTCAGCATTAACCACAGTACTGTGGTCACTAACGTATACCACCTCACGTTTTCGCACTCGATTTTCACCGATGATGGCAGTCGATGGCACTGCCGAAAAGTCTGGTTTTGCAGAAAACATTGGACTACGGCTACAGAGCCCGGGAAGCAATTTTAACAAAAAACTACTTCTTTGTTGCCGATAACGTAGTACACATACAAAAAATTCTCCCCTCCACCTTCAACTATAATTTTTAATAATAGAAAATTACCCCCACCCCGTTCACCTAACTTCTTCATTTATAGATATTTCATCTACGTTTCTACAGTGGATTACTATGAGCTTCTTATCAGGATATTTATTTATAAAAATTAAGTACTTTACTCTTGATAAATCATAAAATGTTTCAGGTAAACTACCCCTTTCTCTTAACCAATCTTCTCCAAAATCAACAGACCTTCCGTCCTCTACAATTCAGGGAAGGATGCAAAAAAATATTTGATTCTGTTTGAATGTGCGGCAGTTATCGTTCGTCATGGAAACATTCCTCTTGTTACAACATAAAATGTTGCAGGTAAACTACCCCTTTCCCTTTACCGATCTTCACCAAAATCAATAGACCTTGAGCTCTCTGCAACTCAGGAAAGGGTGCTAAAAATTATTTGATTCTCATTGAATTTTCAGCAGTTATCGTTCGTCATAAAAAAATTACCCTTTTTAAAACATAAAACGTTGCTGATAAACTACCCCTTCCCTCAACCGATCTTCAACAAAATCAACAGACCTTGAGTTCTCTTTAGTTCAAAAAGGTATGCAAAAACCTAGTCGATTCTGTTTGAATTTACGGCAGTTATCGTTCGTCATATAAAAAATTACCCTTGTTAAAACTTAAAATGTTGCTGGTAAACTACCCCTTTCCCTTAACCGATCTTCACCAACACCAATAGGTATTGAGAACTCTACAATACAGGGCTGTATGCAAAACATCATTTGATTTTGTTTGAATTTGCGGCTGTTATCGTTTGCCAAAAAAACACCCTTGATAAAACATAAAACGTTGCTGGTAAACTACCCTATTCCATTAACCGATCTTCACCAAAAACAATAGATCTTGAGGACTCTACAATTCAGGGCTGTATGCAAAACATTAGTATATTCTGTTTTAATGTACGGCAGTTATCGTTCGTCATAGAAAAAATACTCTTGTTAAAACATACAACGTTGCAGGTAAACTACCCCTTTCCCTTAACTGATCTTCAACAAAATCAACAGACCTTGAGTTCTGTATAATTCAAAAAGGTATGCAGAAGAGTAGTTGATTCTGTTTTAATGTACGGCAGTTATCGTTCGTAAAAAAAAATTACCCTTGATAAAACATAAAATGTTGCTGGTAAACAACCCTATTCCCTTAACCGATCTTCACCAAAACAAACAGGTCTTGAGAACTCTACATTTCAGGGCTGTATGCAAAATATTATATGATTCTGTTTGAATTTGCGGCTGTTATCGTTTGCCATATAAAATACCCTTGATAAAACAAAAAACGTGTCCAGTAAACTACCCCTTTCCCTTAACCGATCTTCACCAAAAACAATAGGTCTTTAGTACTCAACAAAACAGGACTGTATGCAAAAACGTATTTGATTCTGTTTGAATTTGCGGCTCTTATCGTTTACCATAAAAAATACCCTTTTAAAACATAAAACGTTGCAGGTAAACTACCCCTTTCCCTTAACCGATCTTCACCAACACCAATAGGTATTGGTGTAGTAGAACTCTACAATATAGGGCTGTATGCAAAACATCATTTGATTCTGTTTCAATTTGCGGCTGTTATCGTTTACCATAGAAAATATCGGTATGGAGAACCATACATGACTTCCATATTCTAAGATTTATATTTAAAATCATTTTCAGCCAAACAGCCAGGGAAGGAATTTTAACAAAAAAATACTTCTTTGTTGCCAATAACGTAGTACACATATAAAAAAAAATTATCCCCTCCCCCTTCAACTATAATTTTGATTTATAGAAAATTACCCCCAGCCCGTTCAACTAGCCTCTTCATTTATAGATATTTCATCTACGTTTCTACAGTGGATTATTAAGATCTTATCAGGATACTTTATCAAAATTAAGTACTTTACTCATGTTACAACAAAAAATGTTTCAGGTAAACTGCCCTTTCCCCGTAACCGATCTTCACCAAAATCAACAGACATTGAGATCTCTACAGCTCAGGCACATATGTAAAAAATTATTTGATTCTGTTTGAATTTACGGCAGTTATGGTTCGTCATATAAAAAATTACCCATGTTAAAACATAAAACATGAGATTTATAAAACATATCTAAGATTTATATTTAAAATCATTTTTGAAATAAAATATTTTCATAGAACCTACTAACGCTGGGGAAATCTGAGGAGCCAATCAGAGTTGGGCCTACCTGTCACTCTGCTGAATTTGGTGGAAAGCCCTGTCACTGTCGTCAAGTCCCCACCTCAATGAAGAACCCATTGTTTTATAAAAATATATTTAAATTTTGAAAACTGAAAATTCTTCTTGTAAATATTTATATTTTATAATCAAAATGACTTTATTTTTGTTACCTGGCAACAAAATTATTTTATTTTCAACAATTACCATTGTTTCAAAAAGTTTAAATAAATTTTCAAGTACTTTACTCTTGTTAAAACGTAAAAGGTTGCAGGTAAACTACCCCTTCCCCTTAACCGATCTTCACCAAAATCGAAAGTCCTTGAGACCTCTACAATTCAGGGACGTATGCAAAAAATTATTTGATTCTGTTTGAATTTGCGGCAGTTATCGTTTGCCATAGAAAAAAAACGTTGCAGGTAAACTACCCCTTCCCCTCAACCGATCTTTACCAAAAACAATAGGTCTTGAGTACTCTACAAATCAGGGCTGTATGCAGAAAATTATTTGATTCTGTTTGAACTTGCGGCTGTTATCGTTTGCCATAGAAAATACGCTTGTTAAAAAAATGTTGTAGGTAAACTACCCCTTTCCCTTAACCGATCTTCACCAAAAACAACAGGTCTTGAGACCTCTACAATCTAGGGCTGTATGCAAATAATCTTTTGATTCTGTTTGAATTTGCGGCTGTTATCGTTTGCCATAGGAAATACCCTTGTTAAAACATAAAACGTTACAGGTAAACTACCCCTTTCCCTTAACCGATATTCACCAAAAACAACAGGTCTTGAGAACTCTACAACTCAGGGCTGTATGCGAAAAATTATTTGATTCTGTTTAAATTTGCGGCTGTTATCGTTTGCCAAAAAAAAAAAATTTCCCTTGATAAAAAAAACCGTTGCAGGTAAACTACCCCTTTCCCTTAACCGATCTTCACCAAAAACAATAGGTCGCGAGTACTCTATAAATCAGAGCTGTATGCAAAAAATTATTTGATTCTGTTTGAATTTGCGGCAGTTATCGTTTGCCATAAAAAAAATCTACAGACACACACAGACAGATAGACACACAGACACACACACAGACACTTTTCGGAAAACGACTTTTTTTCATGTTTTGAGTGTAGTAGAATCAGAATCTGCAATAATCTCGAACACGATTTTTTTTGCCATCACCATACTTCCATTCCTTAAGGAATATGGAAGTAAATATCGGTATGGAGAACCATACATGACTTCCATATTCTAAGATTTATATTTAAAATCATTTTCAGCCAAACAGCCAGGCTGTGTCTTACCTGCCTTTTTATTGCTGTATTAAATGAAAAATATTATATTACATTAAAATGAAAAAATTATAATTTTACTGCCTGGCAACAAAATTATTTTATTTTTAACAATTACCATTGTTTCAAAAAGTTTAAATAAATTTTCAAGTACTTTACTCTTGTTAAAACGTAAAAGGTTGCAGGTAAACTACCCCTTCCCCTTAACCGATCTTCACCAAAAACGAAAGTCATTGAGACCTCTACAATTCAGGGACGTATGCAAAAAATTATTTGATTCTGTTTGAATTTGCGGCTGTTATCGTTTGCCATAGAAAATACGCTTGATAAAAAAACGTTGCAGGTAAACTACCCCTTCCCCTTAGCCGATCTTCACCAAAAACAATAGGTCTTGAGTACTCTACAAATCAGGACAGTATGCAAAACATTATTTGATTCTGTTTGAATTTGCGGCTGTTATCGTTTGCCATAAAAAATACCCTTGTTAAAAAAACGTTGCAGGTAAACTACCCCTTTCCCTCAACCGATCTTCACCAAAAACAACAGGTCTTGAGAACTCTACAATTTAGGGCTGTATGCAAATAATCTTTTGATTCTGTTTGAATTTGCGGCTGTTATCGTTTGCCATAGGAAAAACCCTTGTTAAAACATAAAACGTTACAGGTAAACTACCCCTTTCCCTTAACCGATCTTCACCAAAAACAACAGGTCTTGAGTACTCTACAAATCGGGGCTGTATGCAAAACATTATTTGATTCTGTTTGAATTTGCGGCTGTTATCGTTTGCCATATAAAATACCCTTGTTAAAAAAACGTTGCAGGTAAACTACCCCTTCCCCTTAACCGATCTTCACCAAAAACAATAGGTCATGAGTACTCAACAAATCAGGGCTGTGTGCAAAACATTATTTGATTCTGTTTGAATTTGCGGCTGTTATCGTTTGCCATATAAAATACCCTTGTTAAAAAAACGTTGCAGGTAAACTACCCCTTTCCCTCTCCCGATCTTCACCAAAAACAATAGGTCTTGAGAACTCTATAATTTAGGGCTGTATGCAAATAATCTTTTGATTCTGTTTGAATTTGCGGCTGTTATCGTTTGCCATAGGAAATACCCTTGTTAAAACATAAAACGTTACAGGTAAACTACCCCTTTCCCTTAACCGATCTTCACCAAAAACAACAGGTCTTGAGTACTCTACAAATCGGGGCTGTATGCAAAACATTATTTGATTCTGTTTGAATTTGCGGCTGTTATCGTTTGCCATATAAAATACACTTGTTAAAAAAACGTTGCAGGTAAACTACCCCTTTCCCTCAACCGAACTTCACCAAAAACAATAGGTCTTGAGAACTCTACAATTTAGGGCTGTATGCAAATAATCTTTTGATTCTGTTTGAATTTGCGGCTGTTATCGTTTGCCATAGGAAATACCCTTGTTAAAACATAAAACGTTACAGGTAAACTACCCCTTTCCCTTAACCGATCTTCACCAAAATCAACAGATCTTGAGAACTCTACAATTCAGGGCTGTATGCGAAACATTATTTGATTCTGTTTGAATTTGCGGCTGTTATCGTTTGCCAAACAAACAAAATTACCCTTGCTAAAAAAAACCCGTTGCAGGTAAACTACCCCATTCCCTCAACCGAACTTCACCAAAAACAATAGGTCGCGAGTACTCTGCAAATCCGGGCTGCATGCAAAAAATTATTTGATTCTGTTTGAATTTGCGGCAGTTATCGTTTGCCATAGAAAAAAATCTATAGACAGACAGACAGACAGATAGACAGACAGACAGATACACAGACACTCAGACACTTTTCGGAAAACGACTTTTTTTCATGTTTTGAGTGTAGTAGAATCAGAATCTGCAATAATCTCGAACACGATTTTTTTTGCCATCACCATACTTCCATTCCTTAAGGAATATGGAAGTAAAATATCGGTATGGAGAACCATACATGACTTCCATATTCTAAGATTTATATTTAAAATCATTTTCAGCCAAACAGCCAGGCTGTGTCTTACCTGCCTATTTATTGCTGTATTAAATGAAAAATATTATATTACATTAAAATGAAAAAATTATAATTTTATTGCCTGGCAACAAAATTATTTTATTTTTAACAATTACCATTGTTTCAAAAAGTTTAAATAAATTTTCAAGTACTTTACTCTTGTTAAAACGTAAAAGGTTGCAGGTAAACTACCCCTTCCCCTTAACCGATCTTCACCAAAATCGAAAGTCATTGAGACCTCTACAATTCAGGGACGTATGCAAAAAAGTATTTGATTCTGTTTGAATTTGCGGCTGTTATCGTTTGCCATAGAAAATACGCTTGATAAAAAAAGGTTGCAGGTAAACTACCCCTTCCCCTTAACCGATCTTCACCAAAAACAATAGGTCTTGAGTACTCTACAAATCAGGCCTGTATGCAAAACATTATTTGATTCTGTTTGAATTTGCGGCTGTTATCGTTTGCCATAGAAAATACCCTTGTTAAAAAAACGTTGCAGGTAAACTACCCCTTTCCCTCAACCGAACTTCACCAAAAACAATAGATCTTGAGAACGCTACAATTTAGGGCTGTATGCAAATAATCTTTTGATTCTGTTTGAATTTGCGGCTGTTATCGTTTGCCATAGGAAATACCCTTGTTAAAACATAAAACGTTACAGGTAAACTACCCCTTTCCCTTAACCGATCTTCACCAAAATCAACAGATCTTGAGACCTCTACAACTCAGGGCTGTATGCGAAACATTATTTGATTCTGTTTGAATTTGCGGCTGTTATCGTTTGCCGAACAAACAAAATTACCCTTGCTAAAAAAAAACCGTTACAGGTAAACTACCCCTTTCCCTCAACCGATCTTCACCAAAAACAATAGGTCGCGCGTACTCTGCAAATCAGGGCTGCATGCAAAAAATTATTTGATTCTGTTTGAATTTGCGGCAGTTATCGTTTGCCATAGAAAAAAAATCTACAGACAGACAGACACAAAGATAGATAGACAGACAGACAGACACACAGACACTTTTCGGAAAACGACTTTTTTTCATGTTTTGAGTGTAGTAGAATCAGAATCTGCAATAATCTCGAACACGATTTTTTTTGCCATCACCATACTTCCATTCCTTAAGGAATATGGAAGTAAAATTACCCTTGATAAAAAACCGTTGCAGGTAAACTACTCCTTTCCCTTAACCGATCTTCACTAAAAACGACAGGTCTTGAGAACTCTACAATTCAGGGCCGTATGTAAAATATTATATGATTTTGTTTGAATTTGCGGCTGTTATCGTTTGCCATAGAAAATACCCTTGATAAAACAAAAAACGTGGCTGGTAAACTACCCCTTCCCCTTAAACGATCTTCACCAAAAACAATAGGTCTTTAGTACTCAAGAAATCAGGGCTGTATGCAAAAACGTATTTGATTCCGTTTGAATTTGCTGCTCTTATCGTTTGCCATAGAAAATACCCTTTTAAAACATAAAACGTTGCAAGTAAACTACCCCTTTCCCTTAACCGATCTTCACCAAAAAGAATAGGTCTTGAGAACTCTACAATTTAGGGCTGTATGTAAATAATCTTTTGATTCTGTTTGAATTTGCGGCTGTTATCGTTTGCCATAGAAAATACCCTTGTTAAAAAAACGTTGCAGGTAAACTACCCCTTTCCCTCAACCGAACTTCACCAAAAAGAATAGGTCTTGAGAACTCTACAATTTAGGGCTGTATGTAAATAATCTTTTGATTCTGTTTGAATTTGCGGCTGTTATCGTTTGCCATAGGAAATACCCTTGTTAAAACATAAAACGTTACAGGTAAACTACCCCTTTCCCTTAACCGATCTTCACCAAAATCAACAGATCTTGAGAACTCTACAATTCAGGGCTGTATGCAAAACATTATTTGATTCTGTTTGAATTTGCGGCTGTTATCGTTTGCAAAACAAACAAAATTACCCTTGCTAAAAAAAAACCGTTGCAGGTAAACTACCCCTTTCCCTCAACCGATCTTTACCAAAAACAATAGGTCGCGAGTACTCTGCAAATCAGGACTGCATGCAAAAAATTATTTGATTCTGTTTGAATTTGCGGCAGTTATCGTTTGCCATAGAAAAAAAATCTACAGATAGACAGACAGACACACACACAGACACTTTTCGGAAAACGACTTTTTTCATGTTTTGAGTGTAGTAGAATCAGAATCTGCAATAATCTCGAACACGATTTTTTTTGCCATCACCATACTTCCATTCCTTAAGGAATATGGAAGTAATATCGGTATGGAGAACCATACATGACTTCCATATTCTAAGATTTATATTTAAAATCATTTTCACCCAAACAGCCAGGCGGTGTCTTACCTGCCTTTTTACTTCCATATTCCTTAAGGAATGGAAGTATGGTGATGGCAAAAAAAATCGTGTTCGAGATTATTGCAGATTCTTATTCTACTACACTCAAAACATGAAAAAAAGTCGTTTTCCGAAAAGTGTCTGTGTGTCTGTCTGTGTGTCTGTCTGTGTGTCTGTCTGTCTGTGTGTCTGTCTGTCTGTCTGTAGATTTTTTTTCTATGGCAAACGATAACTGCCGCAAATTCAAACAGAATCAAATAATTTTTTGCATACAGCCCGGTTTTGCAGAGTTCTCGCGACCTATTGTTTTTGGTGAAGATCGGTTGAGGGAAAGGGGTAGTTTACCTGCAACGGTTTTTTTTTAGCAAGGGTAATTTTGTTTGTTTGGCAAACGATAACAGCCGCAAATTCAAACAGAATCAAATAATGTTTCGCATACAGCCCTGAATTGTAGAGTTCTCAAGACCTATTGTTTTTGGTGAAGATCGGTTAAGGGAAAGGGGTAGTTTACCTGTAACGTTTTATGTTTTAACAAGGGTATTTCCTATGGCAAACGATAACAGCCGCAAATTCAAACAGAATGAAAAGATTATTTGCATACAGCCCTAAATTGTAGAGTTCTCAATACCTTTTGTTTTTGGTGAAGATCGGTTAAGGGAAAGGGGTAGTTTACCTACAACGTTTTTTTAACAAGGGTATTTTCTATGGCAAACGATAACAGCCGCAAATTAAAACAGAATCAAATAATTTTCTGCATACAGCCCTGATTTGTAGAGTACTCAAGACCTATTGTTTTTGGTGAAGATCGGTTGAGGGGAAGGGGTAGTTTACCAGCAACGTTTTTTATCATGCGTATTTTCTATGGCAAACGACAACTGCCGCAAATTCAAACAGAATCAAATAATTTTTTGCATACAGCCCTGGTTTGTAGAGTACTCGCGACCTATTGTTTTTGGTGAAGATCGGTTGAGGGGAAGGGGTAGTTTACCTGCTACGGTTTTTTTTATCAAGGGAAATTTTTTTTTTTTGGCAAACGATAGCCGCAAATTCAAACAGAATCAAATAATGTTTCGCATACAGCCCTGAATTGTAGATTTCTCAAGACCTATTGTTTTTGGTGAAGATCGGTTAAGGGAAAGGGGTAGTTTACCTGCAACGTTTTTTTAACAAGGGTATTTTCTATGGCAAACGATAACAGCCGCAAATTCAAACAGAATCAAATAATGTTTTGCATACAGTCCTGATTTGTAGAGTACTCAAGACCTATTGTTTTTGGTGAAGATCGGTTAAGGTGAAGGGGTAGTTTACCTGCAACGTTTTTTTATCAAGCGTATTTTCTATGGCAAACGATAACAGCCGCAAATTCAAACAGAATCAAATAATTTTTTGCATACGTCCCTGAATTGTAGAGGTCTCAATGACTTTCGATTTTGGTGAAGATCGGTTAAGGGGAAGGGGTAGTTTACCTGCAACCTTATACGTTTTAACAAGAGTAAAGTACTTGAAAATTTATTTAAACTTGTTGAAACAATGGTAATTGTTAAAAATAAAATAATTTTGTTGCCAGGCAATAAAATTATAATTTTTTCATTTTAATGTAATATAATATTTTTCATTTAATACAGCAATAAAAAGGCAGGTAAGACACAGCCTGGCTGTTTGGCTGAAAATGATTTTAAATATAAATCTTAGAATATGGAAGTCATGTATGGTTCTCCATACCGATATTTATTGCTGTATTAAATGAAAAATATTATATTACATTAAAATGAAAAAATTATAATTTTATTGCCTGGCAACAAAATTATTTTATTTTTAACAATTACCATTGTTTCAAAAAGTTTGAATAAATTTTCAAGTACTTTACTCTTGTTAAAACGTAAAAGGTTGCAGGTAAACTACCCCTTCCCCTTAACCGATCTTCACCAAAATCGAATGTCATTGAGACCTCAACAATTCAGGGACGTATGCAAAAAATTATTTCATTCTGTTTGAATTTGCGGCTGTTATCGTTTGCCATATAGAAAATACCCTTGTTAAAAAAACGTTGCAGGTAAACTACCCCTTCGTTTTTTTCTGGAGAACCATACATGACTTCCATATTCTAAGATTTATATTTAAAATCATTTTCAGCCAAACAGCCAGGCTGTGTCTTACCTGCCTTTTTATTGCTGTATTAAATGAAAAATATTATATTACATTAAAATGAAAAAATTATAATTTTATTGCCTGGCAACAAAATTATTTTATTTTTAACAATTACCATTGTTTCAAAAAGTTTAAATAAATTTTCAAGTACTTTACTCTTGTTAAAACGTAAAAGGTTGCAGGTAAACTAACCCTTCCCCTTAACCGATCTTCACCAAAATCGAAAGGCATTGAGACCTCTACAATTCAGGGAAGTATGCAAAAAATTATTTGATTCTGTTTGAATTTGCGGCTGTTATCGTTTGCCATAGAAAATACCCTTGTTAACAAAACGTTGCAGGTAAACTACCCCTTTCCCTCAACCGATCTTCACCAAAAACAATAGGTCTTGAGAAATATACAATTCAGGGCTGTATGCGAAACATTATTTGATTCTGTTTGAATTTGCGGCTGTTATCGTTTGCCAAAAAAAAAAAAAATTTCCCTTGATAAAAAAAACCGTTGCAGGTAAACTACCCCTTCCCCTCAACCGATCTTCACCAAAAACAATAGGTCGCGAGTACTCTACAAATCAGGGCTGTATGCAAAAAATTATTTGATTCTGTTTGAATTTGCGGCAGTTGTCGTTTGCCATAGAAAATACGCATGATAAAAAACGTTGCTGGTAAACTACCCCTTTCCCTCAACCGATCTTCACCAAAAACAATAGGTCTTGCGTACTCTACAAATCAGGGCTGTATGCAGAAAATTATTTGATTCTGTTTGAATTTGCGGCTGTTATCGTTTGCCATAGAAAATACCCTTGTTAAAAAAACGTTGTAGGTAAACTACCCCTTTCCCTTAACCGATCTTCACCAAAAACAAAAGGTATTGAGAACTCTACAATTTAGGGCTGTATGCAAATAATCTTTTCATTCTGTTTGAATTTGCGGCTGTTATCGTGTGCCATAGGAAATACCCTTGTTAAAACATAAAACGTTACAGGTAAACTACCCCTTTCCCTTAACCGATCTTCACCAAAAACAATAGGTCTTGAGAACTCTACAAGTCAGGGCTGTATGCGAAACATTATTTGATTCTGTTTGAATTTGCGGCTGTTATCGTTTGCCAAACAAACAAAATTTCCCTTGCTAAAAAAAAACCGTTGCAGGTAAACTACCCCTTTCCCTCAACCGATCTTCACCAAAAACAATAGGTCGCGAGAACTCTGCAAAACCGGACTGTATGCAAAAAATTATTTGATTCTGTTTGAATTTGCGGCAGTTATCGTTTGCCATAGAAAAAAAATCTACAGACAGACAGACAGACAGATAGACAGATAGACACACAGACACACAGACACACAGACACTTTTCGGAAAACGACTTTTTTTCATGTTTTGAGTGTAGTAGAATCAGAATCTGCAATAATCTCGAACACGATTTTTTTTGCCATCACCATACTTCCATTCCTTAAGGAATATGGAAGTAAAAATTACCCTTGATAAAAAACCGTTGCAGGTAAACTACTCCTTTCCCTTAACCGATCTTCACTAAAAACGACAGGTCTTGAGAACTCTACAATTCAGGGCCGTATGTAAAATATTATATGATTTTGTTTGAATTTGCGGCTGTTATCGTTTGCCATAGAAAATACCCTTGATAAAACAAAAAATGTGGCTGGTAAACTACCCCTTCCCCTTAAACGATCTTCACCAAAAACAATAGGTCTTTAGTACTCAAGAAATCAGGGCTGTATGCAAAAACGTATTTGATTCTGTTTGAATTTGCTGCTCTTATCGTTTGCCATAGAAAATACCCTTTTAAAACATAAAACGTTGCAAGTAAACTACCCCTTTCCCTTAACCGATCTTCACCAAAAACAAAAGGTCTTGAGAACTCTACAATTTAGGGCTGTATGCAAATAATAATTTGCTTGTGTTTGAATTTGCGGCTGCTATCATTTGCCATATAAAATACCCTTGTTAAAACATAAAACGTTGCTGGTAAACTACCCCTTTCCCTTAACCGATCTTTACCAAAATCAACAGATCGTGAGAAATCTACAATTCAGTGCTGTATGCGAAACATTATTTGATTCTGTTTGAATTTGCGGCTGTTATCGTTTGCCAAACAAACAAAATTACCCTTGATAAAAAAAACCGTTGCAGGTAAACTACCCCTTTCCCTCAACCGATCTGCACCAAAAACAATAGGTCGCGAGTACTCTATAAATCAGGACTGTATGCAAAAAATTATTTGATTCTGTTCGAATTTGCGGCTGTTATCGTTTGCCATAGAAAAAAATCTACAGATAGACACACAGACACACACACAGACACTTTTCGAAAAATGACTTTTTTTCATGTTTTGAGTGTAGTACAATCATATTCTGCAATAATCTCGAACACGATTTTTTTTGCCATCACCATACTTCCATTTCCTTAAGGAACATGGAAGTAAAAAATGAAATCAGACATCATTTAAAGTGTTATAAACTAGAATTTTTTTGTTTTCTACAGATATATGTACATGTATGTTGTAACACCACAAAATGTTACATAACCAAAACATACACCAGGAGGGTAAAATATGACACTAAAGTTATAAAGTGAATCATTTTAATGAATGTAACAAAGAAGAGAAGGGACCAGCATAGAAGAAAGAAGAGGAAGGATCCCAAGAAGCAGTGATGAATACACTGCATGACACTACAACTTAAAAACAATGACTGATCATGACTAATGGACATGCAAGGTTCACAAATAAGCTGTCAAGCGAGCCAGATCATGACATTAATGTGTAGAGTCATGAAAAAATAAACTAAATGACCAACGACTATAATAAAGTAATAACAATAACAGCATTCTTGCTGAAATTAGAAGAACTATGATAAATAAATAACAAAGCCTATTACTATACTAGCTGTAGCCACAAAGCTATAAAAAGCTAGCTTTACCAACCAAGATGTAACATTATAGAATAAAGATAAATGTAAACGGAAGCCTTATGTGTATAAGCAACTTCCTAATTAAACGAGATGTGATTAGAAGTAATAATCAACAGGGAATAAACCTGGTACTATAACTGTATCTAGACCCTGCATAGACGAATCTATGTCAGTAAATTAATAGGGAAACAGGACCCCTAATGAACATTGAATTTACTGAATAGTAAAAGTAACGAATAAGGTGTGAAATACCACCACTCAATTAATATTGTATGCCTTTAAATTGAGTAGGCCAAGTAAAAATGTATTTAGAGAGTAAGGAATTGTCAGAGTAATGTATTATCATAGTTATAATAAGATTTAATATTGTTCAGCTATAAACAGCTTTTAATTGTGATAATTTATGTATGGTTATTCATGTAATATCCTTCAAAAGAGAACACAGATATAATTAACCAAATGTAAAAGATAGGAAAATAGTCGCATTTTGCGTTATTAGCAGACGACAATAAGAAACCATGTTTCAAAACACTATTTTTATGTATTGTCAGTGAAAGCTAGGTTCAAACCGGCATTAAGCCACATCAAAATAAAGAGCAAAGACTAAGCTTTAATTTGATGATAATAACTTAGAGATGGGAATTGTAATAAGTTAATAGTGAGTGTTAGCATCATTTCTTAACCAGATTTAAGAAATTGCCGGTGAAAACCAACAACAACGACAATTAGGCGAGAGAAGCGCGCCGGTGGCGACTAACAAAAACATTGCATCACTGTAACGGAAATTTGTACCAATCACAAAAGAGTTTACTCAGCGAGATTTGTCCCTAACAGCGATCTAGACGAGGGGTATATAATCAGAGAAACGCTGAAAAATTCGCATTCGCTTCCTTCTTCACGAGCCAACAAGTTGCGGCTCGGCATTGTATTATAATTTAATAATTTACTACAACACAATAGTAGTAAATACTTTCAATTTCATTAAAATAACTATTGGAAGGTCGATTCATCATATATAAGTGCATCGAAAGTTAATAGTGAATCTTTTTAAACAGTATGTGTGTTCGGAACGAGCAAATTTAACTTAACCTATAAAGGCTACAACCCAGTATTAGTCAGAAGAGGGTTATTTCTCGTTCCAAGTGCGATTAAAGTGCAGTTATATAGCGATCAATATAATCCAATCGTTAAAGTGTTCATTTTAATCTAAATGATTAAAATCAAGGTAGTACAGTGACCAATTTCATTGTTATGTATATTCCATTGATCATAGCTATCAACACTTTTGTACTGACGCAAAAACAATCAAACCTTTTATAGAAAACACTGTATCCATTTATTTAGAGGATTTACTAATCCGATGTAAGAATATATGTGTTAGAATTAGTTATTCCAGTATTAAGTAGAATCTTAGCTGACGAAATTTTCCTTAACCTAATATATAATTGCAAGTTTTTAAAGAGGCCAAAAATGAATTACTATCATAGTAATATCTATTGAAAGCAGTTAGTAACGTTCTATTTTGTATTTTCAAGAACTCACCTTGAGGTACCTAGTTAAATAAGATTGAAATTTTGTTAATAAACATAAGAGCTTTTTATATTGTGCTTAACTGAGCTAGACCAGACAGCAGACGGATAACCTGCTATCCGAATTGTATTAGTATTCTTGTAAATGTATTTTTATTCAATTTGATTTTAGAGGGTATAATAAACCCATAATGTTATACAGCATAACCTTTGTTTCCAATTATTTCAATTTAGATAAGCAATTCTCAGTATAGCATACACTGAGGTACATTTGAAACATAAATTTTTCAGTACACCATTGAATTATTTTAAATGCCATAAGCATTTATACAACAGTAAAAAGTAAACATACACCATTTTAAAATTAGAAATTGTTTTTTATGGGACCTTTTTTCGAAGAAAACCCATATGGCGCCCACATAACCTTCAAGGTGCTATCAAGGCTTCCTTATATAATTTAAACTGGTCAAAATAACCTTGACAGTTTATTCAGTGGCGGTGAACGTCTGAACATCGAGTACGACAACCAGGTACGTAAAAAGTGTTCTTTATATTAATTTATTTGTCCAGACAACACTTGACTTTACTTACACTGACGACATTTTTCTACCGAAGAGGAGTTCGACTTCAAGTTCGACGCTACCGTTACATTCATTCACAAACCAGCAAATTAATAATTTATCCATAACAAATTATCACACTATGATAAATAAATCGTATTTATCAATTATCATAAAAGATAATTACTGCATGTAATACACGAGAATCCATTAAACAACAATTGATAATTAAATCTATAAATTATAGCAAATTATATAGAGGGGGATCTCGTTTTATTACAAAGTGGCGATCAACAGAGTGCGGCTTTAAAAATATACCAAATCAATATATTTTAATAGTATATTTTTATATTAAATTAGCCCGGCAAATACAATAGAACGATCATGCCTCACACACACAGACACGATACAAGATACAAGGCCAGCCAAGGAGAAGGTGCACAAGCAAACACCGAAGTAAATATAGAGGTACAGGAGACACAACCAACAACCGAAATGGAAGTTGAAACCAACAATAGTTTAGAAAACCAACAAGAAGGAACGCCTCCTGCAGAACCCGAGCAACCCAGACAACCTGAGAAGCCCACACAACCAGGTGAGATCAACTTCCAGGAAACCATGATGAGAGTGATGATGGAATTAAATGAAGATTTAAAGAAGAATAACGAATCGATTAATAAAAATATAGAGACATTGAAGGAAGATAGTCAAAGGAATATAGAGTCATTGAAGGAGGATAATCGTAACCTGAAAAAAAATTGGACGACAACAGCAAAGCATTGAAGGAAGATAATCAGAAGAATATGGAATTGTTAAATAAGAAAATGGAATATGTCAGCCAGAAGATGGAGGAGAATAACAAAAAAATAAACACCAAAATAGACAGAGAAATAACAGTAGTCAGAAGAGAGATTGCGGAAGTACACGAGAGATGTGAACAGTACAACCAAGATTTACAACAAACTAGAAATGAGGTTGATGGGCGGATCAACAGTATTGAAGAAATTAATGAAGCCCGAATCGAGTCTCTGAAGAAGATGAGCCAGGACGAAATAAAACGAGTCAGAACGGACATAGGAGAAAGATGTGAAGAAATAGACGCATCAGTGAACACCATAAGAACCCTGACTGTCACCAATAAAGAAAAAAATCGAGGAATTACGTCAATGGGAGATCCTACAAATACGCGAAGAACTCGAAACCATTCGTAACCGACCAACACAGGGTCACTATCTACAACCCATAGACAACTGCGATATCATCAATTTCAAAAATTACAAAAAGAACCCGATCGAATTTCTGGAACGAGTGGAGGAAAACCTGACCAGAATCCGGGAAAGCAGATGGACGGTAATCCGCAGTTTAATCGACGAGTACTTCAAAGAAATACACGATAACTGGTGGACTGTAACCCGCCACGAGATCCAAAGTTACGAGAAGTTCAAGACACTGTTCAGGGCCAAATACTGGTCGGAGTCTACTCAAAATATAGTACGGGATGATATCTGTCACGGCAAATATGACGCCAGTCGAGGGACAACTCCAACTGCTTACTTCCTTGGTAAGGTATGTTTGGCCAGAAACCTCGAACCAAGGATACCAGAGGAGTGCCTGGTCACCAAGCTGGCCTATCATTTATGTTGTATAAATGAGGAAGGAGTAGCAAGATCACGACAATGGAGGCAGATAAAAACTGTCCAAGCCATGGCAGCGCTGCTCGAGGATACTGAACACGAGGGCTACTATAAAAGGAGCCGTAAAAGGAATGACAACTTCCAAGACAGAAATAGTAACCAAAATAATAACATTAACTTCCGTAATTACCGAAGTAATTATAATAATAATGCAAATCAAAATAATGAGAACAATTATATGCCAAATAATCAGGGTAATAATAATAATTACACTGGCAACAATAACAATAATACGAGACGGCCACAAAATAATAACAACAACAACCCCAACCGACCCCAGAACTAAGGTGAAAACAACCAACCACAGCAATACAGGAGGGCCAATTATGTCCAGGCCAATAATGACCAGGGAAGAAGACGGTACTACCCAAGGCGCCATAGCTTCAACGGACACGATGACGAGGAGTACCAGCGTGAAGACAGGAGAAATTTAAGGGGCGGGCAACGAAGGAGCAGAAGTATCAAAGGCGACAGCCGAAATAACGATTACCGACCCCAAGTAAACTTCATACAAGCCCATAACCAACCCAACCCTAGGAGACCCGATACCAGATCACAAACAGACATCATGAATAATAATGACAATGAGAATTGGGTAACAGTCTGTGACAGGCCTGGCTTTTCAATACTGCATAACCAAGCAAGTAACGACGGAGGACCCCGAACAGCTCGGATAAACCATATCAGGGCAGAGAACAGTCAAGAACCTAATAATGGTCCTAGTAATGAGAACGAAAGAGACTATTCAAACAACGACATCAAAATGTATGGGACTGATCCACAATGGGGCAATCCCATAGCGAGATTTGTTGATGAGTTTAACCGACAGAATCCACCATGGTAAAAACATAATAGTGGAATAATCCAGAATAAATTATTTAACCAACTATCATTTGAAGGAGCAGAGGAGCAAAACAACAAAGAGAGTAATACAAGAGAAGGCTATTATAAGGAATGGAAGAGATAATAAAATAATAAATCCACAACTGTGAAGTAAACCACTATTGAATAAACCTAATATACTATAATACTCTAATACTCCAACATTAATTTCAACAAATGAAATTATCATCCAGAATAAGTGATTTAAAATATCTATCACTTGAAGGAGAAGAGGAGCAAACCACCAAATCGAGTAATATAAGAGAAGGCTATTATAAAGGAAAGAAAAGAAAAGAAAAATGTTTATCAAATGAATATTGTAAACCCCCTGATAATCCAAGAAGATAACGAACAAAGTGTTGAAAACCCAATGTATAAACAGTGTTAAAGGTGAACTATGGTGAAACTAAAGAAGAATTTAAAAACCAACTGCATAATTATAGTGATGAAATTAAGTGTGTAAATTAAAAACATCGAAACAACCAAAACAACGTACAACCTAGTATTGATGAATAGCAGCAAAGCTGATAAATAAATATAACAAATATGTCAAGTTATAAAATAATGACCTGTGAAGAGAAGTATGTTAGATAAAATGACAAAGCATGAACAGTGATAATAATGAAACCTCTAATCCTTTGAGTATTCTATTTAATATAATGTCTTATATTGAAAAATAAATGATATATTATGTTTTATGTGTTGTGATAGTGCAACTGTTGTTATGTGCAACTTTTTATTGTCCCAGACAGAGATGAAGATTCCTCTGATTCTGTGGGTGTATAGTTGAGGAATGGCGGAGAATGGATACCAAATAGAGCCCCTCTGACTCCGAACCCGCTATAAATGTTAGGGAATTGTAATATGTCAAGGATTAAATAAACAACTGTGAGGTAAATGAAAGAACAAAGGAATTTGTCATAAGAATCAAAATATGTATAATGTAAAGAAAAAATGTATTATTGAAAAAACAGGGAAATTGTTAATTTAAGAACTAAGATATGATATAACTAAATGACTAAGAGTATAAAAAAAAACTTGAACAATACTAGCGAGCTGAAAATAATACTAGCAGAGAACTCAGTCTAGAGCAACACACCAACAGACTATTGAACTTAATGCAGATAGAAGCAGTAATATTATGATTAAACAAAATAAAGTGATAATTTCTTCAAACTATAAAACTTTTCTCAAATTATCAATTTTGAGAGGGGAGTATATATAACACCACAAAATGTTACATAACCAAAACACACACCAGAAGGGTAAAATATGACACTAAAGTTATACAATGAATCATTTTAATGAATGTAACAAAGAAGAGAAGGGACCAGCATAGAAGAAAGAAGAGGAAAGGATCCCAAGAAGCAGTGATGAATACACTGCATGACACTACAACTTAAAAACAATGACTGATCATGACTAATGGACATGCAAGGTTCACAAATAAGCTGTCAAGCGAGCCAGATCATGACATTAATGTGTAGAGTCATGTAAAAATAAACTAAATGACCAATGACTGTAATAAAGTAATATCAATAACAGCATTCTTGCTGAAATTAGAAGAACTATGATAAATAAATAACAAAGCCTATTACTATACTAGCTGTAGCCACAAAGCTATAAAAAGCTAGCTTTACCAACCAAGATGTAACATTATAGAATAAAGATAAATGTAAACGGAAGCCTTATGTGTATAAGCAACTTCCTAATTAAACGAGATGTGATTAGAAGTAATAATTAACAGGGAATAAACCTGGTACTACAACTGTATCTAGACCCTGCATAGATGAATCTATGTCAGTAAATTAGTAGGGAAACAGGACCCTAATGAACATTAAATTTACTGAATAGTAAAAGTAATGAATAAGGTGTGAAATACCACCACTCAATTAATATTGTATGCCTTTAAATTGAGTAGGCCAAGTAAAAATGTATTTAGAGAGTAAGGAATTGTCAGAGTAATGTATTATCATAGTTATAATAAGATTTAATATTGTTCAGCTATAAACAGCTTTTAATTGTGATAATGTATGTATGGTTATTCATGTAATATCGTTCAAAAGAGAACACCGATATAATTAACCAAATGTAAAAGATAGGAAAATAGTCGCATTTTGCGTTATTAGCAAACGACAATAAGAAACCATGTTTCAAAACACTATTTTTATAGTTGTCTTGATTATTCATCTCTTCTTTCACAGCACTAACACTTATCTAAAAATGAAACTTTTACTTGTGAACTTACTGTTTATTCTCTTCTCGTCGAACACGTTTCTGCGTACGTATTCGCCTTCTTCAGCTTGGAGACAGACTGCCATCATTTAGTAACGGTTGTTGTGTGGAAGGTGTAGTGGGGGTGGTGCGTGGAGGAAGGGGATTGGCGCGGGGATTCAACTTAATGTTTGTTTTTTGTATAATTGTGTCAAAAAGTGTATGTGATTTATATTGTAATTGATCGTTAAGTATGTTGTTTGGTTGTGTTGTGTGGTGTTTATATATTTCGTATTGTTCAGTTGTGTTGAGTTTTCGACCTTTGGGTAAGTAATGTAAAATTTCAAGATTAGTGTCTATGTTGGTGTAACTGTGGTTTTCTGTGTGTATGTATGTGGCAAATGCGGAGTGTATATTGTTGTTGGTTAACGCTTTTAAGTGTTCAGAATAACGGGATGAAAAAGATCTTCCCGCTTTTAAGTGTTCAGAATAACGGGATGAAAAAGATCTTCCCGTCTGGCCTATTAGCTTATGTCTGAACACTTAAAAGCGTTAACCAATAACAATATACACTCCGCATTTGCCACACACATACACACAGAAAACCACAGTTACACCAACATAGACACTAATCTTGAAATTTTACATTACTTACCCAAAGGTCGAAAACTCAACACAACTGAACAATACGAAATATATAAACACCACACAACACAACCAAACAACATACTTAACGATCAATTACAATATAAATCACATACACTTTTTGACACAATTATACAAAAAACAAACATTAAGTTGAATCCCCGCGCCAATCCCCTTCCTCCACGCACCACCCCCACTACACCTTCCACACAACAACCGTTACTAAATGATGGCAGTCTGTCTCCAAGCTGAAGAAGGCGAATACGTACGCCAAAACGCGTTCGACGAGAAGAGAATAAACAGTAAGTTCACAAGTAAAAGTTTCATTTTTAGATAACTATTTTTATGTATTGTCAGTGAAAGCTAGGTTCAAACCGGCATTAAGCCACATCAAAATAAAGAGCAAAGACTAAGCTTTAATTTGATGATAATAACTTAGAGATGGAAATTGTAATAAGTTAATAGTGAGTATTAGCATCATTTCTTAACCAGATTTAAGAAATTGCTGGTGAAAACCAACAATAACGACAATTAGGCGAGAGAAGCGCGCCGGTGGCGACTAACAAAAACATTACGTCACTGTAACGGAAATTTGTACCAATCACAAAAGAGTTTACTCAGCAAGATTTGTCCCTAACAGCGATCTAGACAAGGGGTATATAATCAGAGAAACGCTGAAAAATTCGCATTCGCTTCCTTCTTCACGAGCCAACAAGTTGCGGCTCGGCATTGTATTATAATTTAATAATTTACTACAACACAATAGTAGTAAATACTTTCAATTTCATTAAAATAACTATTGGAAGGTCGATTCATCATATATAAGTGCATCGAAAGTTAATAGTGAATCTTTTTAAACAGTGCATGTGTTCGGAACGAGCAAATTTAACTTAACCTATAAAGGCTACAACCCAGTATTAGTCAGAAGAGGGTTATTTCTCGTTCCAAGTGCGATTAAAGTGCAGTTATATAGCGATCAATATAATCCAATCGTTAAAGTGTTCATTTTAATCTAAATGATTAAAATCAAGGTAGTACAGTGACCAATTTCATTGTTATGTATATTCCATTGATCGTAGCTATCAACACTTTTGTACTGACGCAAAAACAATCAAACCTTTTATAGAAAACACTGTATCCATTTATTTAGAGGATTTACTAATCCGATGTAAGAATATATGTGTTAGAATTAGTTATTCCAGTATTAAGTAGAATCTTAGCTGACGAAATTTTCCTTAACCTAATATATAATTGCAAGTTTTTAAAGAGGCCAAAAATGAATTACTATCATAGTAATATCTATTGAAAGCAGTTAGTAACGTTCTATTTTGTATTTTCAAGAACTCACCTTGAGGTACCTAGTTAAATAAGATTGAAATTTTGTTAATAAACATAAGAGCTTTTTATATTGTGCTTAACTGAGCTAGACCAGACAGCAGACGGATAACCTGCTATCCGAATTGTATTAGTATTCTTGTAAATGTATTTTTATTCAATTTGATTTTAGAGGGTATAATAAACCCATAATGTTATACAGCATAACCTTTGTTTCCAATTATTTCAATTTAGATAAGCAATTCTCAGTATAGCATACACTGAGGTACATTTGAAACATAAATTTTTCAGTACACCATTGAATTATTTTAAATGCCATAAGCATTTATACAACAGTAAAAAGTAAACATACACCATTTTAAAATTAGAAATTGTTTTTTATGGGACCTTTTTTCGAAGAAAACCCATATGGCGCCCACATAACCTTCAAGGTGCTATCAAGGCTTCCTTATATAATTTAAACTGGTCAAAATAACCTTGACAGTTTATTCAGTGGCGGTGAACGTCTGAACATCGAGTACGACAACCAGGTACGTGAAAAGTGTTCTTTATATTAATTTATTTGTCCAGACAACACTTGACTTTACTTACACTGACGACATTTTTCTACCGAAGAGGAGTTCGACTTCAAGTTCGACGCTACCGTTACATTCATTCACAAACCAGCAAATTAACAATTTATCCATAATAAATTATCACACTATGATAAATAAATCGTATTTATCAATTATCATAAAAGATAATTACTGCATGTAATACACGAGAATCCATTAAACAACAATTGATAATTAAATCTATAAATTATAGCAAATTATATAGAGGGGGATCTCGTTTTATTACAAAGTGGCGATCAACAGAGTGCGGCTTTAAAAATATACCAAATCAATATATTTTAATAGTATATTTTTATATTAAATTAGCCCGGCAAATACAATAGAACGATCATGCCTCACACACACAGACACGATACAAGATACAAGGCCAGCCAAGGAGAAGGTGCACAAGCAAACACCGAAGTAAATATAGAGGTACAGGAGACACAACCAACAACCGAAATGGAAGTTGAAACCAACAATAGTTTAGAAAACCAACAAGAAGGAACGCCTCCTGCAGAACCCGAGCAACCCAGACAACCTGAGAAGCCCACACAACCAGGTGAGATCAACTTCCAGGAAACCATGATGAGAGTGATGATGGAATTAAATGAAGATTTAAAGAAGAATAACGAATCGATTAATAAAAATATAGAGACATTGAAGGAAGATAGTCAAAGGAATATAGAGTCATTGAAGGAGGATAATCGTAACCTGAAAAAAAATTGGACGACAACAGCAAAGCATTGAAGGAAGATAATCAGAAGAATATGGAATTGTTAAATAAGAAAATGGAATATGTCAGCCAGAAGATGGAGGAGAATAACAAAAAAATAAACACCAAAATAGACAGAGAAATAACAGTAGTCAGAAGAGAGATTGCGGAAGTACACGAGAGATGTGAACAGTACAACCAAGATTTACAACAAACTAGAAATGAGGTTGATGGGCGGATCAACAGTATTGAAGAAATTAATGAAGCCCGAATCGAGTCTCTGAAGAAGATGAGCCAGGACGAAATAAAACGAGTCAGAACGGACATAGGAGAAAGATGTGAAGAAATAGACGCATCAGTGAACACCATAAGAACCCTGACTGTCACCAATAAAGAAAAAAATCGAGGAATTACGTCAATGGGAGATCCTACAAATACGCGAAGAACTCGAAACCATTCGTAACCGACCAACACAGGGTCACTATCTACAACCCATAGACAACTGCGATATCATCAATTTCAAAAATTACAAAAAGAACCCGATCGAATTTCTGGAACGAGTGGAGGAAAACCTGACCAGAATCCGGGAAAGCAGATGGACGGTAATCCGCAGTTTAATCGACGAGTACTTCAAAGAAATACACGATAACTGGTGGACTGTAACCCGCCACGAGATCCAAAGTTACGAGAAGTTCAAGACACTGTTCAGGGCCAAATACTGGTCGGAGTCTACTCAAAATATAGTACGGGATGATATCTGTCACGGCAAATATGACGCCAGTCGAGGGACAACTCCAACTGCTTACTTCCTTGGTAAGGTATGTTTGGCCAGAAACCTCGAACCAAGGATACCAGAGGAGTGCCTGGTCACCAAGCTGGCCTATCATTTATGTTGTATAAATGAGGAAGGAGTAGCAAGATCACGACAATGGAGGCAGATAAAAACTGTCCAAGCCATGGCAGCGCTGCTCGAGGATACTGAACACGAGGGCTACTATAAAAGGAGCCGTAAAAGGAATGACAACTTCCAAGACAGAAATAGTAACCAAAATAATAACATTAACTTCCGTAATTACCGAAGTAATTATAATAATAATGCAAATCAAAATAATGAGAACAATTATATGCCAAATAATCAGGGTAATAATAATAATTACACTGGCAACAATAACAATAATACGAGACGGCCACAAAATAATAACAACAACAACCCCAACCGACCCCAGAACTAAGGTGAAAACAACCAACCACAGCAATACAGGAGGGCCAATTATGTCCAGGCCAATAATGACCAGGGAAGAAGACGGTACTACCCAAGGCGCCATAGCTTCAACGGACACGATGACGAGGAGTACCAGCGTGAAGACAGGAGAAATTTAAGGGGCGGGCAACGAAGGAGCAGAAGTATCAAAGGCGACAGCCGAAATAACGATTACCGACCCCAAGTAAACTTCATACAAGCCCATAACCAACCCAACCCTAGGAGACCCGATACCAGATCACAAACAGACATCATGAATAATAATGACAATGAGAATTGGGTAACAGTCTGTGACAGGCCTGGCTTTTCAATACTGCATAACCAAGCAAGTAACGACGGAGGACCCCGAACAGCTCGGATAAACCATATCAGGGCAGAGAACAGTCAAGAACCTAATAATGGTCCTAGTAATGAGAACGAAAGAGACTATTCAAACAACGACATCAAAATGTATGGGACTGATCCACAATGGGGCAATCCCATAGCGAGATTTGTTGATGAGTTTAACCGACAGAATCCACCATGGTAAAAACATAATAGTGGAATAATCCAGAATAAATTATTTAACCAACTATCATTTGAAGGAGCAGAGGAGCAAAACAACAAAGAGAGTAATACAAGAGAAGGCTATTATAAGGAATGGAAGAGATAATAAAATAATAAATCCACAACTGTGAAGTAAACCACTATTGAATAAACCTAATATACTATAATACTCTAATACTCCAACATTAATTTCAACAAATGAAATTATCATCCAGAATAAGTGATTTAAAATATCTATCACTTGAAGGAGAAGAGGAGCAAACCACCAAATCGAGTAATATAAGAGAAGGCTATTATAAAGGAAAGAAAAGAAAAGAAAAATGTTTATCAAATGAATATTGTAAACCCCCTGATAATCCAAGAAGATAACGAACAAAGTGTTGAAAACCCAATGTATAAACAGTGTTAAAGGTGAACTATGGTGAAACTAAAGAAGAATTTAAAAACCAACTGCATAATTATAGTGATGAAATTAAGTGTGTAAATTAAAAACATCGAAACAACCAAAACAACGTACAACCTAGTATTGATGAATAGCAGCAAAGCTGATAAATAAATATAACAAATATGTCAAGTTATAAAATAATGACCTGTGAAGAGAAGTATGTTAGATAAAATGACAAAGCATGAACAGTGATAATAATGAAACCTCTAATCCTTTGAGTATTCTATTTAATATAATGTCTTATATTGAAAAATAAATGATATATTATGTTTTATGTGTTGTGATAGTGCAACTGTTGTTATGTGCAACTTTTTATTGTCCCAGACAGAGATGAAGATTCCTCTGATTCTGTGGGTGTATAGTTGAGGAATGGCGGAGAATGGATACCAAATAGAGCCCCTCTGACTCCGAACCCGCTATAAATGTTAGGGAATTGTAATATGTCAAGGATTAAATAAACAACTGTGAGGTAAATGAAAGAACAAAGGAATTTGTCATAAGAATCAAAATATGTATAATGTAAAGAAAAAATGTATTATTGAAAAAACAGGGAAATTGTTAATTTAAGAACTAAGATATGATATAACTAAATGACTAAGAGTATAAAAAAAAACTTGAACAATACTAGCGAGCTGAAAATAATACTAGCAGAGAACTCAGTCTAGAGCAACACACCAACAGACTATTGAACTTAATGCAGATAGAAGCAGTAATATTATGATTAAACAAAATAAAGTGATAATTTCTTCAAACTATAAAACTTTTCTCAAATTATCAATTTTGAGAGGGGAGTATATATAACACCACAAAATGTTACATAACCAAAACACACACCAGAAGGGTAAAATATGACACTAAAGTTATAAAGTGAATCATTTTAATGAATGTAACAAAGAAGAGAAGGGACCAGCATAGAAGAAAGAAGAGGAAAGGATCCCAAGAAGCAGTGATGAATACACTGCATGACACTACAACTTAAAAACAATGACTGATCATGACTAATGGACATGCAAGGTTCACAAATAAGCTGTCAAGCGAGCCAGATCATGACATTAATGTGTAGAGTCATGTAAAAATAAACTAAATGACCAATGACTGTAATAAAGTAATATCAATAACAGCATTCTTGCTGAAATTAGAAGAACTATGATAAATAAATAACAAAGCCTATTACTATACTAGCTGTAGCCACAAAGCTATAAAAAGCTAGCTTTACCAACCAAGATGTAACATTATAGAATAAAGATAAATGTAAACGGAAGCCTTATGTGTATAAGCAACTTCCTAATTAAACGAGATGTGATTAGAAGTAATAATTAACAGGGAATAAACCTGGTACTACAACTGTATCTAGACCCTGCATAGATGAATCTATGTCAGTAAATTAGTAGGGAAACAGGACCCTAATGAACATTAAATTTACTGAATAGTAAAAGTAATGAATAAGGTGTGAAATACCACCACTCAATTAATATTGTATGCCTTTAAATTGAGTAGGCCAAGTAAAAATGTATTTAGAGAGTAAGGAATTGTCAGAGTAATGTATTATCATAGTTATAATAAGATTTAATATTGTTCAGCTATAAACAGCTTTTAATTGTGATAATGTATGTATGGTTATTCATGTAATATCGTTCAAAAGAGAACACCGATATAATTAACCAAATGTAAAAGATAGGAAAATAGTCGCATTTTGCGTTATTAGCAAACGACAATAAGAAACCATGTTTCAAAACACTATTTTTATAGTTGTCTTGATTATTCATCTCTTCTTTCACAGCACTAACACTTATCTAAAAATGAAACTTTTACTTGTGAACTTACTGTTTATTCTCTTCTCGTCGAACACGTTTCTGCGTACGTATTCGCCTTCTTCAGCTTGGAGACAGACTGCCATCATTTAGTAACGGTTGTTGTGTGGAAGGTGTAGTGGGGGTGGTGCGTGGAGGAAGGGGATTGGCGCGGGGATTCAACTTAATGTTTGTTTTTTGTATAATTGTGTCAAAAAGTGTATGTGATTTATATTGTAATTGATCGTTAAGTATGTTGTTTGGTTGTGTTGTGTGGTGTTTATATATTTCGTATTGTTCAGTTGTGTTGAGTTTTCGACCTTTGGGTAAGTAATGTAAAATTTCAAGATTAGTGTCTATGTTGGTGTAACTGTGGTTTTCTGTGTGTATGTATGTGGCAAATGCGGAGTGTATATTGTTGTTGGTTAACGCTTTTAAGTGTTCAGAATAACGGGATGAAAAAGATCTTCCCGCTTTTAAGTGTTCAGAATAACGGGATGAAAAAGATCTTCCCGTCTGGCCTATTAGCTTATGTCTGAACACTTAAAAGCGTTAACCAACAACAATATACACTCCGCATTTGCCACACACATACACACAGAAAACCACAGTTACACCAACATAGACACTAATCTTGAAATTTTACATTACTTACCCAAAGGTCGAAAACTCAACACAACTGAACAATACGAAATATATAAACACCACACAACACAACCAAACAACATACTTAACGATCAATTACAATATAAATCACATACACTTTTTGACACAATTATACAAAAAACAAACATTAAGTTGAATCCCCGCGCCAATCCCCTTCCTCCACGCACCACCCCCACTACACCTTCCACACAACAACCGTTACTAAATGATGGCAGTCTGTCTCCAAGCTGAAGAAGGCGAATACGTACGCCAAAACGCGTTCGACGAGAAGAGAATAAACAGTAAGTTCACAAGTAAAAGTTTCATTTTTAGATAACTATTTTTATGTATTGTCAGTGAAAGCTAGGTTCAAACCGGCATTAAGCCACATCAAAATAAAGAGCAAAGACTAAGCTTTAATTTGATGATAATAACTTAGAGATGGAAATTGTAATAAGTTAATAGTGAGTATTAGCATCATTTCTTAACCAGATTTAAGAAATTGCTGGTGAAAACCAACAATAACGACAATTAGGCGAGAGAAGCGCGCCGGTGGCGACTAACAAAAACATTACGTCACTGTAACGGAAATTTGTACCAATCACAAAAGAGTTTACTCAGCAAGATTTGTCCCTAACAGCGATCTAGACAAGGGGTATATAATCAGAGAAACGCTGAAAAATTCGCATTCGCTTCCTTCTTCACGAGCCAACAAGTTGCGGCTCGGCATTGTATTATAATTTAATAATTTACTACAACACAATAGTAGTAAATACTTTCAATTTCATTAAAATAATTATTGGAAGGTCGATTCATCATATATAAGTGCATCGAAAGTTAATAGTGAATCTTTTTAAACAGTGCATGTGTTCGGAACGAGCAAATTTAACTTAACCTATAAAGGCTACAACCCAGTATTAGTCAGAAGAGGGTTATTTCTCGTTCCAAGTGCGATTAAAGTGCAGTTATATAGCGATCAATATAATCCAATCGTTAAAGTGTTCATTTTAATCTAAATGATTAAAATCAAGGTAGTACAGTGACCAATTTCATTGTTATGTATATTCCATTGATCGTAGCTATCAACACTTTTGTACTGACGCAAAAACAATCAAACCTTTTATAGAAAACACTGTATCCATTTATTTAGAGGATTTACTAATCCGATGTAAGAATATATGTGTTAGAATTAGTTATTCCAGTATTAAGTAGAATCTTAGCTGACGAAATTTTCCTTAACCTAATATATAATTGCAAGTTTTTAAAGAGGCCAAAAATGAATTACTATCATAGTAATATCTATTGAAAGCAGTTAGTAACGTTCTATTTTGTATTTTCAAGAACTCACCTTGAGGTACCTAGTTAAATAAGATTGAAATTTTGTTAATAAACATAAGAGCTTTTTATATTGTGCTTAACTGAGCTAGACCAGACAGCAGACGGATAACCTGCTATCCGAATTGTATTAGTATTCTTGTAAATGTATTTTTATTCAATTTGATTTTAGAGGGTATAATAAACCCATAATGTTATACAGCATAACCTTTGTTTCCAATTATTTCAATTTAGATAAGCAATTCTCAGTATAGCATACACTGAGGTACATTTGAAACATAAATTTTTCAGTACACCATTGAATTATTTTAAATGCCATAAGCATTTATACAACAGTAAAAAGTAAACATACACCATTTTAAAATTAGAAATTGTTTTTTATGGGACCTTTTTTCGAAGAAAACCCATATGGCGCCCACATAACCTTCAAGGTGCTATCAAGGCTTCCTTATATAATTTAAACTGGTCAAAATAACCTTGACAGTTTATTCAGTGGCGGTGAACGTCTGAACATCGAGTACGACAACCAGGTACGTGAAAAGTGTTCTTTATATTAATTTATTTGTCCAGACAACACTTGACTTTACTTACACTGACGACATTTTTCTACCGAAGAGGAGTTCGACTTCAAGTTCGACGCTACCGTTACATTCATTCACAAACCAGCAAATTAACAATTTATCCATAACAAATTATCACACTATGATAAATAAATCGTATTTATCAATTATCATAAAAGATAATTACTGCATGTAATACACGAGAATCCATTAAACAACAATTGATAATTAAATCTATAAATTATAGCAAATTATATAGAGGGGGATCTAGTTTTATTACAAAGTGGCGATCAACAGAGTGCGGCTTTAAAAATATACCAAATCAATATATTTTAATAGTATATTTTTATATTAAATTAGCCCGGCAAATACAATAGAACGATCATGCCTCACACACACAGACACGATACAAGATACAAGGCCAGCCAAGGAGAAGGTGCACAAGCAAACACCGAAGTAAATATAGAGGTACAGGAGACACAACCAACAACCGAAATGGAAGTTGAAACCAACAATAGTTTAGAAAACCAACAAGAAGGAACGCCTCCTGCAGAACCCGAGCAACCCAGACAACCTGAGAAGCCCACACAACCAGGTGAGATCAACTTCCAGGAAACCATGATGAGAGTGATGATGGAATTAAATGAAGATTTAAAGAAGAATAACGAATCGATTAATAAAAATATAGAGACATTGAAGGAAGATAGTCAAAGGAATATAGAGTCATTGAAGGAGGATTCACCTTTAGAAGGCTTCATCAGAGGCTGCCGTAGGTAGCGCTGTCCGTCTTGTTGTTGGCGACGGGATAGTTTTTTTGAAAGATCGATGCTGTGTGTGTGTGGTGAGATGTGTTCGAATAATGCGTGCGATTTGAATTGTGTCTGTTCGTTTAGGATGTCGTTTTTATTTGTTTTTGTGTGTTTGTATATTTCTAACAAACTGAAAATATTGCCCACAAATTCAAAAAAGCAGGATACAGAACCGCTTACAAAACTACTAACAAAACAGAACACACACTATCAAAACGCACGCACAAAACACAAAACAAATTCGATCTACCCGGTGTATACAAGCTAAATTGCTCAAATTGCAATAAATTCTACATAGGCCAGACAGGACGTAGCTTCAAACAGAGATACATTGAACACACAAAGGCACTCCACACCACTACAGAATCCACCTTTCCAAACCACCTGATTGAAGCAAACCACACATATAAAAACATCGACAATAACATGAACATTCTACACGTAGGCCTACACACAAAAGGCCGAAAACTAGACACTCTAGAACAATTAGAAATATACAAACACACAAAAACAAATAAAAACGACATCCTAAACAAACAGACACAATTCAAATCGCACGCATTATTCGAACACATCTCACCACACACACACAGCATCGATCTTACGAAAAACTATCCCGTCACCAACAACAAGACAGACAGCACTACCTACGGCAGCCTCTGATGAAGCCTTCTAAAGGTGAAAGCCGGTTTAGGCTGTAAGGTAAATCTTTACGATTTTACTTATAAAAAACTTAGTGTTCCGAGTCGTCAAACAATAGTGATATTTACTTAAGTAACGGACACGTCATGGACAACGAAATCCAAGAATTTAATCTTTAACTTTAAAAAAAAAATTACTTACCTACAATGTCCCTAAACACTTGCCAGATTCCCTGTCTTTTGGGTTTACTTATAACATCTGGAGTGGCAGCTGGCTTAGTCAACTCTGGTTGTGGCTGCTTTACACCACATTCTATTTCAGAATCACTATTTTGTTCATCGCTGTATACAAAACTGCCTTGGTGGAAAGTATAACCTAACAATAAAAAAAAATAATAATAATTGACATTACCTGTAAACTACCATCAATGAAAAAAAATTGATATTTTCTTACAATATTGCCTTGAAAAAAAAAACCTAAGTGAGAGTCAAGATAAATGTGTTTGATTAAATTTTATAAAGCTGCATTGAAGTTTAATAGCAAAGTGCATAAAAATATGAAAGGAAAGGAATCTAAGGAAAGGTTGAGAAAACACCTGTAATCTCTAGTTCCAGATATACTCAAAACTGTGACTATAAACTCTATAATATGTAATAGAGAAAAAGGCAAAAAGGAGATAATGTAACAAGAACACAGAAAAAATGAGAAAGAGGAAGTGGAAGCAGTGTGATGCATTGAACTGGTGACAATTAAAAATAAAAATAGAAACAATATTTTTATGGTTTTATTTTTTAATTTTCTGAATTAAGGAAATTATGTAATTTTCTCTTAAATACGCTTTTTTTGAAGTTATAGTATTATAATAAAAATACAAAAACTGAATGGAAAACAATGTGTTTGGTTGTAGAAGCCAACATAACTAATACAACAATGTCCTCTCTATCATGGTATTCATAGCATTTTATAGCTAAATAATATCTACCCATGTGAAAAATAAATCTAAAATTTTGAATCTAAACTGCCTAAATGTAGTGATAAATTATATTATATTGATAAAATATATAACATCAAATTTCTTTTGTTTGTGTAGGATTACAGGTTTTAATATACAATAATTAAACTGACCTTTCAAATACAAAATTTAATGTTTTGATTATTTTTATAAAACAGTTAATATAATATATAATGTATTAAACAATGAAAATTGTATATAATGTTTTATTATGATGTTAGTATAATATAATTATATAACAACAAAATATGTAACAGAGGTAACAGAAGCTCTTACTACAGAATGAAAACAACAAAAAACAGCATCAACATTTCACAGTAATTAATGACAGAATGATGGTGTTCCTTTTGTCTTGTCCCATTCATACAAAAGGAACGAATATGACAAAATTAGCTAACTGAATAAAGAACAAATATAATGGGAATGGAACTGTAAATTATTCATATTAGTTAATTACAACAGGAGTACAAAGTAACTAGAATTTTATTTCTCCTAGGCTTGAGTCTAGCACCATCAAATGTGTGGAGTCCTGGTGCTACTGGTGAAGAATAAGAAACTCTTCAGGACACAATTGACAGATTGGTGGAAACAGGAAGGAACTATGGAATGGAAATTGATATAGACAAGTCAAAAGTGTAGAGAATATTTAGAGAGGAAGAACACCTATGAATCATCATAGAATATCAATAATTAGAAATTGTTGGTCAGTTTAAGTATATGTGAAACGTATTAACAAAGATGTTGTATACTAGAAAAGCCCCAACCCGCATTCAAAGTATTAGGTATTATAAATATTGCATAATATATTAAGTGATATTGCGATTGGTATTCTTAAAACTATTTGTCATTGTAATATACATAGGTTATGTACATAGATTATGTTACTCGCATGTATTTTATTTATAATATGTTACTTTATCCACAGTTGATATATAATTTATGTATTGCGACAATACAAGCATAGGCTGTACTGTGCATTTATTAAATAAAATAAATATTTAGATTCATTTTAGAAATATGTAATAAATAAGCAGGTGTGAGATTGAAAGCTGAGTTTATACGCAGGAATCAACATGCACGATCATGCGATTGTCGCTGAGAGTGTGTACACTAGTAAATAGAGTGTAAGCATGAGGCCTGTTCAAGCCTGAAAGTTTGCAATCTCACCCCAAATAGATGCTAAATTATAGTTTTATTTAATTATAAGCAAACCATAAATGGTAGAAAAATTGCAAAGACTTCTAAATATGCATAAAAATAATACACATGTGCAGTGCAAAAACGGTGTGAATAGGATGTTCAGTGGTAATTCTGTGCGATTTTAAGAGCGTAGTAATTACACGAATTATGCGAGTCCAATGGTAATTACACAGAATATGTGTAATTAAATCAGACAATGTTAGAACACCTTGGAATCCGCATTAGACATTGCAATTGGCAGAAATGTGCGAAAATATGAAATTGGGCGATAGTGGGGGAACTGATGCCACAAACAATTTCTGACATGCAGAATTCTGTTCCGACAGGTGTGGTTTCTGGATTGAATATAAATACGGGCACAGTAGAGCCAATTTTACTCTCAAGCAGTCTTCAGTCGCAGCGGTACACTATGTCCATTGGCGACGCGAATTTTTAATACTCTCAATCAGTCTTCAGAAGCAGAAGCGGTGGGACGCTATGTTCAGTATCGACGCGATTTTTAAATAAACTGTAAAGTCGGATGGATGATACATTCATCAAGTATCAAACAGTAACTCTTAGTTTGATTTTTAAATACGATTATCGAACATACTCTACAAGTCTACAACCACAAAAGTTCAGCACTCAAGACAACCGACGAGGTCACATCAGGCAGAGGAACGCTATGCAGAGCAATAGAGGCGTCTGCTAGGACAACAGCAGCTGGTGCAGAGCAACATATCACTCTACACTACAGCAACTAGATGGGACCATGAGGGACGAGTAACTGGAGGACGACAAATGGAACCGGAGATCGTGCAGGGAACTCCATTAGAAGAGGACCTACGGATCAACGGAGGACATGGGTACGATCTACAGAATCGAGGTGACAAATAACCAATTTATAATTTGTAAATGAGAGAATAAAGACATTGAAAAGACACTTTAAAATTTAAAAATAAATAAAAAAGTTATGTAAAATGTAGATAGAGATAAGAGAATATAATTTAAATTCAATAAGAATTTTCTTTGATGATGAACAATTAATTTAAAGTTAACTTGAATCTTTGCTTGGATGATTAACAATTAATTTAGTAAATGTAAATTTGTATGTAAAGCTTGTAAAGTAATCAATGAGTAATATTACATGCAATGCATAAAGTAACGTAGTTTGAAGTTATAGAAAAAGAATAACAATTCTCTTAGTCAATTTAAATTTTTATAAATCATTAAGATGTATGCAATGCATAAAGTAATGTAATACAAAAATATATAAAGAAAAGAAAACAAAACTGTAATAAAGCACACAGTCAGACTGAGCAGTCACAAAATTTTGGATTAACAAATAAATGTTTAGCATATACTTTTGTTAATATAGGATATAAGATTTATTTTAGGATGAATGTATTGCAACAAACAATAATGAATATTTTATGGAGAAGTAAATACGATTTTAAAAACACTTGTGATTTTTTTTGAATAAATTAATGAAAACATGTTACAATTCAATCAATGACTACTCTTATTACTATTACACCCAAACTCCATTTATAAATACACGTTATCAGTAATGTGTATGAACTTATACCAGTACACAATTTAAAATACATTTAAATTGACAATTTGTATTGCTATAGTATATTGTAATACACTATTTATAGGACTCACTAGAATGTTATGAATCGATGTACAATACATTTATAAACATAGTTTGTTCTACCAGGTTCTATATATAATAAACAGGTTTTTTTAGGTTAGAAGTACAATAACTTTGTTAAATAATTAATAAATGCATAAAAGTTAAAAACAAAACTTGTAAAGAATTTAATTCTGAGAAAAATGGTCTAAATAAAGTCAATAAAAATCAACAAAAAATTCCAATTTTGGTTAAAAACAATACAATACGTTTTTAGGCAAAGATTTTTCTGTTTTACGTCGGATATTATGAACGTTATGGGAGATACAGTTCTGCGACCTGTTTTATTCGATTTTTCAGGTCAAAAACCATAAGAAACAACAGAATTTGCCACTTAATTTACCTTCCCAGAATTTCAGAAACTCTTCATTTACCCGGGGGAACCGAAACCCGGGCGAAATCTTTCGCTAGCCGTAACTCGCTTACAAAGCGTTTCCGGACATATGTTTATATGAACTTTTTCTTTTTTCTTCTTTTTCACTATAGAACCATTTCTCAAATTATTTCCCTCTCCTCCCGGGACACCCTGTACAATACAGGGTCCGCCAGTGAAGCGGGAAATTTTGAAAGTCCAATAGTTCATTTTCTGCTCACGAGAGGGCGTGGAGGTTTTCGATTGTTGTTTTACATTTAATGCCATTTGTTAAACATGGAGCACTGGTCCGGTGCGCAGCGTGCTTTCTGCGTAAAATCGTTTTATAAGAATGGTGACTGTGTGACTTCTGTACAACGATTGTTTTGTAATCACTTCAATATTCCACAACATGGAAGAGTGCCGTCCGCTCATGCAATTATGTCATGGGTGAAAAAGTTTGAAGAAACTGGTTCCACATTAAACTTAAAGCATAGAGGAGCAACAAGGTCTGTAAGAACAGAGGAAAACATTGAAAGAGTTCGAGTAGCATTGACGCGTAGTCCACAACGTTCTGCAATGAAACATGCATCCACACTAAACATTAATGACACATCGTTACGACGAATTTTGCATAAAGACTTATCTTTTCATCCTTACAAAATTCAAGTAATCCAGGAGTTGAAAGATGGCGATATGCTGGCTCGCAGGATTTTCAGCGAAGAAATATTGTGACGTGTAAATGATGATGAAAACTTTATTCACCGCATGTTTATGTCAGATGAAGCACATTTTCATTTGAATGGATATGTAAACAAACAAAATAGTCGATATGGGAATGATGAAAACCCAGGTGAGTTGCATGAAAAGCCATTACATATTCCGAAAGTTACGGTGTGGTGTGCAGTTTCATCATCTGGCATTATTGGGCCATATTTTTTCCAAGACGATAGAGGAAACACCACAACTGTCAATGCAGACCGCTACACACACATAGTCAGAACATTTTTGATGCAACAGCTCCCTAGGTTTCCGGAAATTAATTTTTTCTAGCAGGATGGGGCCACAAGTCACACTGCTCATGTGTCCATGGCTGCTTTAAGAGAACTCTTCCCGGACGGACTCATATCCAGATATGGCGACATCTCGTGGCCTGCAAGATCCCCAGATTTGTCCGCATGCGACTTTTTCCTTTGGGGATTTCTGAAGAGCAGGGTGTACATTGATAGACCGCACACCATACTGGAATTAAAAATGAATATCAGACAAGAAATTGCACGGATTCAACCTGACCTGCTTCGTCGAGTGATGGAAAATTTTCGGTCAAGATTAGAAGAATGTTTATACAGAAATGGCTCTCACTTGAGCGGCGTTATTTTTAAAAAGTAAAATAATGGCATACTTTACTCAACTCAAATCTGTACAAAAAAAATTCTAATAATAAATGTTTCATGAAAAAATTGGGTACTTTTAATTTTCCCGCTTCACTGGCGGACCCTGTATAATATATATAATCTATATATAATATATGCCTAGAACAATGTAGAGTATACTAGTAAGTGATTAATAATCAAATGATGCATGTTTGTGAATGATGTCATTACCAACTATATAAAACGCAGTAGAGAGAGAGAGAGAGAGAGAGAGAGAGAGAGAGAGGACAGTCGCTACTGACACAGTGGCAGGAGTCCATTTGGTGACTCAGAACACTGCTATACTCGTGTCTCGCACAACTCCTAGTTGGAGAGAGAGGACAGTCTGGATTCAGAGTTCAGTGAGTTAAATAGCAAAGTTATTGCAAGAGTCTGATACCATATTTGTGGATCAATATTATATTGGTGTGTTATTTTTTGTTTGTATAAATTATGATTGTGTTAATAATCAATATTGACCAGTGATTAGAGTTTGGATTTGAGGAAGAAACTGATTATGTGTTACATTTGGAGTATTGCTCTATATAGATAAGAAACATGGACATTGAGAAAAATAGAAAAGAAATACTCTGAAAACTTTGAAATGTAATGCTTGAAAAGAATGGAAACAGGAAAGTGGCCAGACAAGGTAGAATATATATATTTAAATACTGAGGTCCTAAAGAAGAGTGGAAGAAAAACAGATCAATTCTAATATATTTCACCAGAGGAAAGCAAACTTGATTGGAAAAATCCTGAGAAGAAACTGCCTGTTATACCATTCATTGAGGAAAATTTCAAAGAGGTTCCAGGGAAGAAGAAGAATTTAGATATTGAATGATTTAAAGGAGAAAAGGAAATACTGGAACCTGAAAAAGGAATCCAACAGTAGAGCAAGACAGCCACCAAAATTTGCAGATCAAGTCGTCAGATAGAGCATTCAATATATAGGCTTGAGCCTTTAATAAACATTTATAATTTCTAACCAATCCTGAAGAGGCTTTTACTCAAAATTAAGATTTTTTTACCATAAAGTTTTATATAACAAAGAGAAGCTGCTTACCTCCAATTAATAAGTAACACAGAATGTTAATGAGTATTCCTACAATGCCAAGGCACATGACTGGAATTGGATGGTGCATTTCATCATGGTGACTGATGTGCACTAGTGTCTGTAAGGCTTCAACAAGTAATGAGAAACACAATGAGGCAAGAAACACACAGCCAATTAACATTACCAGAACGTCAACACGTGCCCAACCGAACGTATTCCGAAGGTGTCGTTCTCGTAGCGGATGCAGACTACACTGTAATACACATTGCACAATGACTAAAGGAAACTTATTATTTAAGTACAGAATGAGACAATGACACACACACACACACACACACACACACACACACACATGGACATTAATACTTTCATAAAATACTATATAAAATTAAATATGAACAGGCAAAAATGTTTATCGGTACATTAATTCATAATCAGTCCATATTACGCTATACACAGGAAACAAATTTATTTTATAAATTCTATATTTATATGTCTATAAATTCTATATTTTTTATTAGTATGTACAACTAAAGTATACAATATAATTCATACTTACCTTAGTCGATCTCATATACTGAGGAGCTTGTGATTAAAAATGTCCTAGAATTGTAAATTTGCAATTTTGGATTGTCTGAATGCTTTTTGTGATTTGAATTACAATTAATGTAAACAATTTTGTGTAAACTAATTTTGTCTAAGCGCATTGATATAATTAGTGCTTATTAAAAATAAGTAAATTGGTGTTGTTTAATTTGGTTACAAATACAATTCACACATGCTTCTTAAATCCTGACAAAAGAGATAGTTTTACCTGATGGACATTAATTGTTGAATAAAAATATGTTTTATTTGATCACTGAGAAATGGGAGCTGTGATTCATTACTCAGAGCAACAGCTAAGGACAAAAAATTCGATGTTTAAATAAAGCTATGAGATCATTAGCAGGGTATTAGCTTCAGTATTTTAAAAGAAATCAAAAGAATTACCCAGTAAAAAATACGAAAAATGTTACAAGTGTGTAAATTATAATAATATACCTAGAAGTAGGATAGGGACTGACAAGAACATATTTATTTAAAACAATATAATTTCTGAATGTGGCTACGAATAGAAGCCAATCCTCAGGCGAAGCATTAGATTCCAACAAGGGGTACCTTAATGATTTACCAAAATAGGCAAACCCTGCTTAACCTGAATATATTTATATGACGATATATCACCTGAGTAATTGAGAAAATAAAAACAAAAGAAAACGTGATTATAAACTAACAGGAATAATTTTGTAATTATAACTGAAATATATGTGTGTGTGTGTGTGTGTGTGTGTGTGTGTGTGTGTGTGTGTGTGTGTGTGTGTGTGTGTGTGTGTGTGTGTGTGTGTGTGTGTGTGTGTGTGTGTGTGTGTGTGTGTGTGTGTGTGTGTGTGTGACTTCAGAACTCTGTATTTATTGGTAAAAAATACTAAAGTTTAGCTGAACTGATTACAACACCTGAACTTAATTATTATAGTTGGTTAATTATAAATATAGTGTTCTCTATTTGTATTTAGAAACAAAGTATATCTGTTTAAAAAACAGACATGTCATGGACATCATAATTCTCAAAGAATATGTAATATGAGTACACTGAACCAAGACCAGTGGCGGTGCTACGGGTGGGCCCAGGCCCACCCAAAATTTTCTTGGCCCACCCTCTAGCCCACCCAGATAAGACGGAGAAATTTCAGAGGACAAAGTCAAACTATCTTTTATAAAATTCAAGAAGAACTATGTTTTCCACGTGTTTAGAATGAAACTAAAAGATCTTTAGAATGGAAACATGAAACAAACAACCGTCAGTTGGTCTGTCAGTCTTGGTTTCTCGGACGGTCTTACTTTCGTTTTCGTTAAGTCAACGAATTAATTTTTGTGTCTGTGGTTTGCATAAGCAGAGTTAACGTGTTTAACTGCCAATTTTATTTAAACATGGACAGCAGTTTGTCTCATGTTCGATTCATTCTTTCAGTTTTTATGTTAAGTACGTTTCAATACATACGTTTGAGGTTAATTTGCATGTAAACAATAAACAAGTCTTGGTTTCTCGGTGTTTGAGGTTAATTTGCATATAAACAATAAATAAGTCTTGGTTTCTCGGTCTGCGGTCTGCGGTCGTACTTTCGTTTTCGTTAAGTCAACGATTTTATTTTTGTGTCTGTGGTTTTGTGGTTTGCATAAGCAGAGTTAACGTGTTTAACTGCCAATTTCATTTAAATATGGACAGTAGTTTGTCTCATGTTTGATTCATTCTTTCGGTTTTTATGTTATGTACGTTTCAATACGTTTGAGGTTAATTTGCATATAAACAATAAAAGGTCTCATGACAGTAACCTATGTTTTGTGTTTGACCGTTTTTGTAGAATATTGTGGATCTTATTGAAAGTTAATGTGGAAAAGTGACAATAAAAATGGCAAAACGTCCTAGCATTTCGGACTTCTTCATTTTGCAACAAAAAATTGTTAAACCAAATGAAGAGGGTATTACAATGCCTACAACGTTTACACCTGTAACTGCTGAGGTTAGTCTTCAGGATCCTGAAACTGAACCTGAAAAAATTGTGTTCGATGATGATGATATGGAAGTAGGGAAAGACAGAAAATGAAGAAGAACTCGGTGAAAATAAACGTACTGATTTATTTTCTATGCCTAGCAGTAGCACCAGCACCACTAATCCATCTGGTTCAATTAGTGATATAGCTACGAAACCTACTGATGAACCAAAACAACCACTATTACGACATTTTTCTTTTCGCCAGTTTGGAGATAGAAAAAGGAATTTCCAGCCAGGTTGGTACAAAATCCACCCATGGCTTAAATACAGTATTATAAATGATGCTGAATTTTGTTTTGCCTGTCGATTTTTTCGTCCCCAAACTCAAGGCACACAAAGTGAATTGCTTAGTTTTGTAAATGAAGGTTACACTAATTGGAAAAGAACAACAGAATCTAATTCCGGTTTTAAGCAGCATGAGAACAGCTCATCCCACAAACATTCTTTAGTTGCTTAAAATATTAAAAAGTAAGTTTGGGGAGGAAGCAACAATTGCTGCTCTGCTAGATGAAACGTATGCTCTTGAGGTTCAAGAAAATAGAGGATACATTGAAACAATTGCTGATGTACTTCGATTCACAGCCCTACAAGGAATAGCTCAAAGAGATCATGATGAATTGAAACAGAGTGAAAACAAGGGAATTTTTTTAGAATTAATGGAACTTATAGGGAAAAAAGATCCAACTGTTAAAAAAAAGCTTGAATATAAAAGAGAAAAATACACTCATGAAATTCTTAGCACCATGAGCAATATTGTGCTAGAACATATAACAGATGAAGTAAAAAAAGTTCAGTATTTTGCTCTAATGGTTGACGAGTCAAAAGATTGTTCAAAAACTGAGCAATTATCAATAATGATTTGTTACTATTTAGATGGGAATATATATGAAAGATTTCTAGGCTTTGAACCCGCAAAAAAATTGGATGCTTCTTCTTTATTAATTTGTATTAAACAAAAACTAGCAAACTGTGGAGTTGATTTAAACTACTGTGTTGCACAAACGTATGATGGAGCTGCAGTTATGAGTGACTCTTGTGCAGGTGTTCAAGCTCTTTTAAGCAGCGAATTTCCACAAGCCATCTACACACACTGTATGAACCATAAATTAAATCTCGTTATAGTGGCAACATGTAGACGGATCAAGTCAGGTACAGATTTTTTTATGACACTGCAGGGACTGTATGTTTTCATGAGTGGGTCGGCATTCCATCAAATGTTTATAGATACACAAATGAAAATGAAGATAGGAAAAGTGGAATTGAAAAAGTTAAGTGACACCTGATGGGCCTGTCAGTACGCTACATGTTTGGCTGCAAAGAAGACAATTGAAGCTATTATTGTAACACTAGTAAATATCCAGAGTGAACATTCAGAACGAGCTGGAGAAGCGGCAGAATTCAGTACCAAGTTGACTTTTCTTTTATTTTTCATTTATGCCTGTTCACACGTTTGTTGAAAGAATGCAAGTCACTGATTTCCTCCAGGGCAAAGATTGTGATATTGTTGCTGCGAACAATTTGGTCGAAACTACAAGGGCTCTTTTCAACCAAATGCGTGAATCTGATACAGGTTTCACTTCTGTGTGGAAAGAAAGTGTAGATGTAGCAACAAAAATAGGCGCTGATATTCCCACAAATTCCTCTACTCTTGGCATAATTCGAAAGTTACCAAAACATCTTGTGGAATATGTTTGTGATATGCCAAATAAAGACAGCTTGAAACCTGTACACCCAACTGATTTCAAGTCTATAGTATTTGATAAAATTCTACATATCATAGATAGCGAACTTGAGAGACAAGTTTTATTTCAAACTCTGCAATAATTAAAGGAATCACTTGTCTGAATCCCAAAAGTAAAATGTTCCTGAATAAAGAAATGTTAATGCCGCTGGCACAAAATTATTCATGCAACACTGATTCGTTGGAGGCAGAAATAAAAATATTAAAAAATCTCATCCTAAGGCATGAACAACAAACTGGAGTGGAGACTGTGAATCTACTTGCATTGATCAAGTTGTTAGAGCAATACAAACTAGCGTTCAATGACTTGAACAAATTGACTCAAATAGCAATGACTATTCCAGCTTCTTCTGCATCATGTGAGAGAACATTTTCGTGTATGCAACATGTTAAGAGTTATTTACAAAATTCGATGTCTGATGAACGTCTTAGCTATTTGTCTGTGCTTGCAATAGAAAGGACTATGACCAAGAACATTGACTGGAAAAGAGTCGTTGATGATTTTGCCGTTAATCACAACAATTGAAGAATTAATCTGTTTTAAAAGTAAGTAAAAGCCTGTTTACTATTTTGCATTCATAGTATTTTATTTTGCTTAATATTTCAGCTATTTAGTTTTGGCCTATCAATTATCATCTTTATAGTCAGCACTGATTTAAACATTGTACAGTTAAGATATTGTCATTTTGTACAAATAATATACACATATACATACCGTAAATATATACAGTAACTATATTCACACAACACAAACATATAAATTCAATCGGAATTACAGTCCAAATTTGGCTCTCAGTCATTGATAAAACTATTTTAAACTCCAAATTTATACCAGCGATCTCAAGGTTAGGCCCACCCCTTTTGTAACCTGGCCCACCCATGTGACCTAAGCTAGAGCCGCCACTGACCAAGACATACTGAAATCTAGATTTAAATCCACTAATATATTGACAATCTTTAAAAGACTTACTGGACACAGTTGGTAGAATATTTTATTTGTGTACAGAAACATCTAACCTATAACTTCACATTTCTCAAGTACTCAGATATGAAGGTGAATTTTACTGTCAAAAATAACAAAGAAGTGTATAAAACTAAGTTGTCAATACTGCAATCAAAAGAGTTGACCATCAATTGGCTCATTTAGTTCTTACCAATACTAGTTCAGAGGTAAATTATATGAATCTGGCTGAAGGGATTGAATCTGGTGAAGTATAGGGAATGATTCATAAAACTCAGCTTCAACTTTTTGGAATCGATTGCTGTTTGGGAATAAATAAGGACTGTAGGATCCAGTAGTTCAAGTTACAATTGACATGTAAGTCATACATATGGTCTTTCACAAATATTTGTAATTAAGTAGGTAAAGAACTAGTGTCAATATATAATAGTAGCTTTATTATGGAGTCCAAGTACAGAGAATTGAGAATCAAAGACCATTTGAATCAACATACTATATTATCAAATGTATACTGGCTGTTTTGAAGCCAGATGTGATCAGTGAAACTATATAACATTTGAAATACTGGTAATCTAAATTATAAACAAAGTAACAGTTAGTTCACAATAAATAAATAAATGAAATAAATGAAAAAAATAAACTGAGAAACAAAATAATGGAACAAAGTACTTTAGAACACAAAAAATTTAATTATAACCAACCAAAAAATTTCAGAGTGAACCAAAGTTCAGAAGGAATATTGAATTAAAATTAAAAAATTAAAACACTACTACACCTTCTGTTAACTAGAAACTGTCTGTAGACTGACTGTCTATGGTGCCAAAATATATTAAGAATTTTTTAAATTGCCATTATTTTAGCATGAAATTTGGTGCTAAGAATGATGGTGAATTGAACTAGTTCAATCAAAATAAATATTTAAGTCCTATGTTTTATACCGTATGTTTAAGGATTTTGAGCTGTAACTATGTGTAAAGTTTATCCACAAATTTTACTCTCCTCTACGTAATAATAAAATACTTTCAGTGTTTGCAATCTCTATATGATTCAGACCATAAATTCTGAAAAATTATTAGCAGTTAACATGTAGTCAAATCATCTTTTAACCAATAAATTATAGACTAATACTCACTATGGTAAACATAAGGTGAACAATCTTATAAGGTACTGGTATTATTATAATATACAATACAATTTAGTAAGTTAATAATATAAAATAAAGTAATATTTTTTTGTACAATAATGAGTTAACATTAATACTGAACAGTAACTGAGAGAAGCGGTGCTTGTTCACCATGTTCTGAAGTCTGATCTACTTTCCTACTGGCTGTCTTACACTATACATATTACAGCACATTGTAACATACGTACAATCAGCTCTCCCAACATCTGTTTTGTGTAGGTTACCAACCACATCAGGACACGGAAACTCTTGCTTTCCTATTTCACAAAAGCATTTTTAGAATAAATTATTTTTAAAAGTTAATCAATGAAAACAATTCAATGTTACTTTTGAGGAGACATGAGCGTTACATATTTAAAATGTGTATTTTGTATTGAAAAATCCAAAGTATTTCTGCATGCCTTGTTTTCATATTTATAAAATAAAATAAATGAATAAATGTTATGTGTAAGAAAAGGATATTTTATGTAGGATTTAATATTGTTAAATCAACACAGTTCACTATGTACTTATTATTTTTTTTTAAATGTAAAAAATTAAATTACAGCAATTTTTAATGATTAGATAAGCAAATATCACTATTACATTAACGACTCGGAACACTAGGTTTTTTATAAGTAAAAGCATAAAGTTTTACCTTATAGCCTGAACCGGTTTTCTCCTTTAAAAGGCTTCTTCAGAGGAGAAAACCGGTTCAGGCTATAAGGTAAAATTTTATGCTTTTACTTATAAAAAACCTAGTGTTCCGAGTCGTTAATGTATTAGTGATATTTAGTTAAGTAACTGACACGTCATGGACAACGAAATCCAAGGATTAGATAAGCATTAGTAGATAAAGTATTAATTACAAATTCTTAATTAGGTAATAAAGAACTGAAGAAAGTTTATGAGTACATTAATAAATAGTAGTGATGTTATGCCAATAAATCTACAGAAATGATTTAATAGGAGTTGCAAGAAAATGAGAACATATTTTTATCTTTTATGCTTATTTTTATTGTATTGCGTATTAAACATTTAGGTTGTGGCATTTCATTAATCTATTATTACGTTTACATTATTTCATTATTATTACATGATGTGTGCACATTATTACTTGTACATTATGCACTACCACAATTCTTCATAAATCACAATTATTGAGGGTTATCTGATTTACATTAAGTACTACCAGGATATAGGTACAAGTGTTATAGAGCATCCCAGTTGCTGAAATAATTGTACAACATTCCTGCACCTAAAAAAATTATTGAAGGTACGCAAATATGTAAATGAACTAAATATGCTATTTGACTTCAATAGTATCAAGTGTTTTCTTTATGAAACTGAATGTAGCAAGCATTATTCTAATCAGATGACTCCATTATCTTCCCTTCACTCTGGTTTAAGTACAACTTTGGTATAACTTCAGAAATACAGGAAGACTCAATAAAATGTAACAATATCAGTAACTGAGGTTCAAGTTGCATATCACACAGTTTTTAACATGAATGGAACATTCCCCTTATTACTGCATTTACACACACACACACACACACACACACACACACACACACACACACACACACACACACACACACACACACACACACACCACTGTCATGTGTATAGACATCAGTTATAGGCAATTTCACACTGATCTCACTTTTGTAAGGTTGCAGTGAGAAAAGTTTTACAATTTTTTATAATTTTAATGTCGATCTGATGATGAGCTGAGAAGCTTGAAAGCGCTAATCAGAATAATTATTCTATAGTGGTGTGCAACAGTAATAATTCTGTTTGTGATTATAACCACTAACACAACTTTCTTCATTAAACTTCTGAGAAAATTTTTAGGTTAACTCTTGTTTTGTTATGTACAGTTAATAGATTATGGGTTATTTCAAATTAAAGACAATGCTTGAGTCCAAGACTAAAATGTTCCACTGAGTAAATACAGAAAATTATGTCCATTGAAGACATGACAGTTATATAAGCAAACTGACTGTCAAAATTATTCAAACCATGATTCAAATCTGAGATACACATTGTGCCATAATGGATAGGTAGTCGGTTTATAAGGAATAGTTCAGAAATTCAATAAAAAATTGGATTTGAAGATAGAAAGAAATTAATGTTTTTGTGTTAAGTATGTTTTTGTCTAGCACTAATTATTTTTTAATTATATCCTATAGTTGACTCTATAAAAATCATTCTGAAATGATCCTCAGGCTCTTCAGCATCTGTTGGCTCTTCTCCTTAGAACTAAAATATATCATTTATAAGAAATTCTAGTTTTGGGGAAAGAACAAGTCTCAAAACAGCAATTTAAACTGAGCACATGTGGTACAGTTTATCAAAAACTCATTGAAAATTGTAAATATGCAGAAGCGAATGTAAATATGGTCAAACTCATGATAAAAAAAAAAAATTTTTTGATTTAAACAGTTATTACTTTTATTCAGCCATAACTCTCTTGGTCTGACAATTTTGTTTGTATTTGTGGGAAAGGTCATGCTCAAAATATCACATTGTTGTGCAAGACATTGCTATTACTTTGTTATAAAACTGACGTTAAAGTTCTTGTGCAGATTTTTGTTTATTAAAAAATGATGAAAAACAACATGCTTAACAGAAATGCAAAATTATGAATAAAATGGAAATAGAACTAAGCTTGAGCTTGAACAAAAATGTATTTAAAATTAATAATAATTTGTGCACCAAACCTGCTGTTTAAGGAAAAGAAATCATTTGGTAAACTAAATACATAATTTGTTTAAATCTTTGTATTATTGTTTATAATTATATCCTGTCAACTTTCATAAAACGTGTATGAGTTTATACCAAACATTAAATTTATCTCAAACACTTTAACAAGTACTACAATTAAGGCCAATTTCCATAGTTCATCAAACCCTGGTTTCAAAGAGTTAATTATTTTTGTGTTCAGTCAGTCTATACATATACGCGTATATCAACAGATATTTGACCAATCTCTGCTTTTTGTAATTGATATATATGCTTGTCTCAGAAGTTAACAGGAGATATTTTTTACTGGGAGCACATACTTCAGTCTAGGTATGTAAGCTAAGTGTTTGGACCACTGTGTGAAGCTTTTCTTAATAATATGAGTCCTGATATCACTTTTATTTCAAAATTGCATAGATCTCTTCCTCCCCTATATTTGGTTGATATAGATTGTTTACAGAGCTCACTTGAATGATTATTTGATATCTTATAAAAATTTATTTTATTTTCCATACTATATCATGTAAGTAATTATCACTAATTTTTTCATGAGCTGATTTTTGATTGATTTTTGCTTAACTAAATTTCTGGCAGCTTTGTGGGATAAATTTAATAACATTGTCTATGGAATACTATGATATTTGAGTAGTTTCTTTACAAAACTGTAATGATCGTGTCTCAAGGGGCTTCAAGTTTCCTTCCTAATTATGAGATATCATCTTGGCTCCATCTTTCAGGAGATACTACACATTTTTGACTAATATATCCCCATCACTATGTCTAATATACAACTGAAATTCTTAATTGTTCAAACTTACTTTAGCCCTGAAACAGACACAATGCATACAACTTTAAGAAATATATGTTGATGTAATGGGATTTTCTGAATTTTATGAGATAATTTTAACTTGTTTCACGTATAGAGTGATTCTCAAGTGCCTATATTTTCAGGCACAACCAGAAATCTAGATATGGAATGACCTATTGTAGTGTACTCAATTGGTGGAAGGTAGTTTTTCTTATGCGACTTTAGTGCCACAGTAGGCCTACACCTATCCCTTGCAACAAAATGTTCCTTGCAGCATCCACTTTGCTTCTGAAATGCTGATTGTTATCATGTTCTTCACAGATCTTGAACGTAATAATGAACAAATAATTTTGTTCAATGTTGCACATATGTGTGTTATTAGTAATTCTTAGAAGGTGTAGTGTTTCAAGTATTAAGGAATGTATATGTTATTCCTGTTGTTATATGCCTTAGAAACATTTTGGATCAATCTAAAGGCACACAAGCTAATTTTTAAAAACTAAGTGGTAGTATTTAAAAAAAATAAGCCTATCAGACACCTTTAAGTCAATCTGTGCTTACTTGTATCAACAATATTGTGTGTACTTTATATGTGTCTTGACAGAATTCTCCTTTGTTATTGGGTATTAATATAGTAAGTATTCTTATAATGCTTGTGTGCCTTATGCAAGGGGATGCAATTCTGCGTGGCATAATGACTGAATGTCTGACAAAAAATTTGTTATTGACTCCTTGTCTGAAAACTATTAACTTCTGTCATTCTTTTTTCAAAATGCCAATAATGTAACCAAATTATGCCAAAGCACTTTTGCTTCAAGACAAATTGCAACTATCTTATCTTCTCCTTGATGACTATTTTTTTTTTATAATCCTGAACCATAATAACAGCAACTACTTGTAATCTTATATTTTCATGTTCTCTTACTTTTTAATACAATTTTTTGCCTTCATCATTTTATTAATTCCCATGTCAGTGGCTATCACTTCCTTGTTTATTTTTCTTCCATTGTTTCTGAACATTGAAGAAAACATGATAATTATATTGATTCAAAACTGAAAATTTATCTGTATGTTGTGATATTTTCTTTGCCAATGCTCTTCTACAGTCATCTTTGAATTTATGAGGGTATGGAAGTGTTGAAGTTAAAGAAGGGGTAATTAAAGAAGAATGGGACTCTGAATGAGCAATTTAATATGATATTATATTTTAATATAAGAATTCTTGATTTATTTCCTTAACTAAATACAACTATTATATAAATGACTCGGAACACAAAGTTTTTTATAAGTAAAAACATAAAGTTTTACCTTACAACCTGAACCAGTTTTCACCTTTAAAAGGCTTCTTCAGAGGTTGCTGCTGGTAGTGCTGTCCGTCCTGTTGTGGGCAACGGTATCGAAGTTTGAAAGATCGATGTTGTGTGTGTGGGGTGAGATATGTTCGAATAATGCGTGCGATTTGAATTGTGTCTGTTCATTTAGGATGTCGTTTTTATTTGTTTTCGTGTGTTTGTATATTTCCAGTTGTTCTAGAGAGTCTAGTTTTCTGCCTTTTGTGTGTATGTGTAGAATGTTCATGTTATTGTCGATGTTTTTGTATGTGTGGTTTGCAAAGGTGGATTCTGTAGTGGAGTGGAGTGCCTTTGTGTGTTCAATGTATCTCTGTTTGAAGCTACGTCCTGTCTGGCCTATATAGAATTTGTTGCAATTTGAGCAATTTAGTTTGTAAACACCGGGAAGATCGAATTTGTTTTGTGCTTTGTGTGTGTGTTTTGATAGTGTATGTTCTGTTTTGTTAGTAGTTTTGTAAGCGATTCTGTATCCTGCTTTTTTGAATTTGTGGGCTATTTTTTCAGTTTGTTTGTTGATGTATGTTAGTGTTATGAATTTGTTGTTTTCTGTCTGTTTGTTTTGTGTAAGAGTTTACTGACTATTGTTCTGTCATATCCGTTAGATTCTGCTAGATATTTTATCGTGTTTAGTTCGTCTTTGTAGTCTTTTTCATCTAGGGGGATGTTGTTAAGTCTATGTATCATGGTTCTGAAGGCAGCTAGTTTGTGTTGTATTGGGTGATTGGAGGAGTTGTGTATTAGTGTGTCAGTTGTAGTCGGTTTTCTGTATATACTGAATTTGTGCCTGTGTTCAAGTTTTGTGATGAAGAGGTCTAAGAAGTTTATGGTATTGTTGTGTTCGTATTCGGCAGTAAAGGTTATGTTTTTATGTATTTTGTTTATGTGCGTTAGTAACTGTTCACATTGTCTTTTGTTTCCCCTGTATAGTATTAGAATGTGTGACGATTTAAAGGAAATTTAAATAGCACAAAATAATTTTTATTCAAAATAACACATGAGAAAATAATTCACCCTCCCCTCTGTACCTATATACCTGTACCAACTTGTAAAAAGGCTAGTATGGACATGCAAATTATACTGTTATTAAGCGACTACTAATAATCATTCTAATTAAATAAAAAGACGTGATAATAATAAATGAAATACCTACTCAATAAAGAAAAGGTAGGATTATTAATAGTAGTTAATTAGTGTAAAAATAATAATAATAAAAGTACGAACTACTTTTCTCTCGGCGTGTGAACTGCGCTCGCTTCCCTACTTACCGCCACAAAATCAACCCCAGTCGACCGAGAATCTCTGACAAGTTAACAGCTTTACCATGTGTCGTGAAGGTGAACGTGTGTATATATTGCAAAACGATGTAGCAGAAAGTAAGTGTTTTGTGGTTACATACTCCACATGTAGTTGAAACGAAGTGATACATAAAACAAGTAAAGTAGTTTAAATGTAGAGAAAGAATTAAAAATAACTAAGATAGCCGACACATCTCTTTATGAAAAGGTTTAACTTGTAAGGTATGTTCCATACCATATAAAAAGGTAACATTAGTGCAGTCAAAACTAAAATGCGAAAAGTGAACACCAACGTCAGGAGTGAAGCAACGACGACAACATTACGAGCTCCAGGTAGCAGAATCCTAGCGTCATGACTTAGATCACAACTTAGAACCAACAAACTAAATGGAGGAACCCAAACGACAAAGAAGAACATCCAGGAAAACCTACTGAAGAGGATCAGCTAGAGAACCAGCTGGAGATCTACATTATACCCAGGTGACACTAAACCGTATCTGCTGTGCTTATATTGTTTTCTAACAACCACAACAAAAACAGTACATTTTGTAAAGACTAATTCAAATCATGTAAATCTTAACATTGTAATGTTTGTAGTTACTGTAATGAAATAATAGTAATCTGATGATGGTTAAAGGTAAAAATTAATTCGAAATTTGATCAAATTATTCTTCTAATAGTTTGCATAATGTTGAAGTATTTTAGAATATTATAAAATTAAAACCCGGATCCGTGGTATTCAATGTAATATACAACTGTATGGTTTGAGCTCTTCAGAGTAATAAGAGTATAAGAGCATTTGATGCAGAATCTATCAGAAGTTTTTTTTTAATGTAAAAATAAAAAGATAACCATTAAAGGTATTATTTTTAAATCATTATTAAGAAGCCATAATAAAGAGATGTTTTTGCTAAAATCCAGAGAGTGAGTAAATTTACATACCCCTAGACAAATTCCTGATCTATATATTTTCCCAATTTGTTGGTAAGTAATTTGTACTAACAACGGCAACTGGTTTAATTGAAAGCAACCATTTAAACTGGTTCCCTGTGTTATAATGTCTTAACAGGAGAGACGTCATAAAATGCGCCACTCTGCTGCTGCTTAACTTTTATTCTTTATGAAATAATTGTGTACGTCGTGGCACATACAAAATGCCACACTCTGCTAGCATTTAAAATGCTACCTGCTAAATAATTAACAGTAACTTGCTAAAAGGTGTAAATTTATTCACTCTGAATTTGTGAACTAGAACAAAATAAATAGAGTTTTATTAATAAAATAATAATAGTAGTATAAGGAAATCTAAGTAATAAGCAAGTCCCCGCTTGTAAAAATATTCCATTTTCAACCTGTCGGTATATTTACAGGCTATTTCATGTTGGAGTCGTGTCGAGGAATGTACGTTCTGCCACGTAAACAAAATAAGTTATTTGAATAGAATTCCCCAAATTGTCAATATACGACAGACCTGTGCAGGAAATAATCGTGTTCCAGATTGTCAGAAGTCTCCCTCCTTTTGTTAAGAACCCCTTGCCAAGGTAAACAATAAGCCACCCTAATGCATACAATTGACCTCCCCAACAGCTGATCTATTGTGCTAGTGTAAACACAATGAACTCTCCGTGTGAAATTTCTTTCCACTATAAAAAGATATTATCTCTTTATCTCAACGGATAATTATTAGATTTGCATATATGTAAATTTATGTGAAATAATTTATATTTGATTAATTAGTATAAGAGTGTTTAAGTATATATATATTGTAACATTACATTAGGAACAAATTAATATCGTACTTGATTTAATGAAGACTTTGGATAAGGAGCTAAACAAGAAGAACAATATCTTCCAAGATGATCGTGAAGAGGAACGACTAACCATTTCAGACTGACTAGTAATACAACTGACCGTACCCAAATTAATGATTTAGGCAAAGTGATGCAAAATACATTCAACCCCGATTATGACATGAACTTTCAATAATGACAAAATAAATAATTATAAAGACAGACGGCTTATGAACCAGTACTATAAAGAAACAAATGGTTTCATTCAATGTATCATAATATCAAGATAATCAAAATACAAATTGAGGGATAATAGGCCCAAACATGTAATACTATGTAAAAAGAAATATTAGTAAGTGATTAATTTAAATGATGTAATGAAAATATAACAAACGTTATTGTAGATACATAAACCATACAACTAATTGTAACAGATAGTGATCATAAGATTGTCCAGAAAACAACAAATAATAACTTGTCCACAGTAACATTTGATAACAAGAGTGAAGTTCTTTTAATGACAATAAAATGTAAAAACCTATAAAAACCAATAAGTATGTTTATAAATACAAACTATTAAGTGTTCAGTGAAAAGGGTAAACGATAAACATAGTGACAAGTAATGTGAAACATAACATAGACAGTTTTAGAATAATTAATGAATTAACTGAGAGAAGACTAATTAATTAGTGCATAATTTATTTTATAAAAATGTGCATGTTATTATGTTTTATCACGTTGTTTTATTATCATGGTATTTATGTTGTTTTTTGTATGTAGCAGGTGAAGCAGTAAGAGAATATCAATTAACTGATGTTAATTTCGTTTTTATGTTAACAAATATGTCACCATAGAACTGGTGTTAAACAGTGATCAATTGATTGGCAAAGCAAAGTAGACTATAAAAAGATGTTATTGCTAAGTGTTAAACAATTGTACAGATTAAGTAAAAAACAGTTTATTTGTTCAAAGGTTCAGTAGAATCATAGCCATGTGGGCATGAAATTAAACTAATAGGATAGTATATCTTTTTGTTTTGTTAAGATAGTGTTATATGTTAAACAGTTTTTATGGTTGTTAAAAGTTAATTTAACTGTTAAAGGTTTTAAACATGGTGATGAAAATAACACCAGTACGTAGGCCAGGTGAAACCAACTTTTGTAAATTTTAGATAATAATGTTAGGGATTTTGTAAAACAAATGTGGAAGGATAAATAGATTTATAGTTAATAGTGTACACAACGAATCTAGAAACAAAATAATACATCTCAAGTTATTTAAGAAAAATTCAAATAACAAAATTGTAACATCTGTAGTTCTTAAGTAAAAGTAGGCATGTTTAGTGTCTATATGTCACAAATGTAAAGATCAAAATAATGCTGCTAATAGTTTTAAATTCCCAATCAGTACAGAAAAGTTATACTAATTTGAAGGTTTTGAACAAATTTAGATTTTGAAATAATGAAAGTATATGACAATGTATATCTGAATCAACCAACCAGATTCCAAGTTTACCCTTAGCAACCAGAAATTTCGGATAAATAAAATGAGACTTCTTTAACAACGATCATAGCGTATAGACGCATTTGTAAAACGTCTAACATAATTAAAAATAAACTGTGAAAACACGTTCCAGACATATTAATACAGATAGAGATACATAACACGAACTATTCCAACTAAGTGAGGAACATCCAGTATTTTAAATAGAAGAATCAAGAACCAGGGAGAAGGACTGAAGCAGACGTGGGCCCTATCTTCGACCAAGAACCATACAAAGAAGAGGATTTGGTGACTTTGACATTTTATTATATTATGTATCAACACCAACTTTTGTATACACGACTTTTTAAGAATTAATCAACTAAAACTACAGACACCATATCACACCAACACTAAGAACACTCACTAATAACACGATTTGAGATTGACACCTTTTCAAACACCACAAGAACCTTTGATTTTGATAATAATTATTAAACACCTAAACTGGACATAACCTATAATAACTAGTAATCACGATCCGACTGCCTGTGTGCACATTACACTCTAAACTTTGTAATATCCTTGAACTGTAAAACTTGTATTTTGATTTATAGAATAATATTTTGTTTAAATGTAATCCCCGAACCAGATACGCCCTGAGATATTTTATTTTTAATAGAAACATTAACCAAAGCATTCTTTTGGTCTGTCTAAATACGGAATAATATCTGCTACTACTGTAACAACTGGTAAAAAGAAGACGTATAATTTGCGCCACAATTGTGATTATCATAATCAGATTTAAGAAACAATTAACCAATGCTTTACTGAATAAATAATTTCTATAAGGATATATGTTTGATGTTATATTTGCGTCGTTATTATTGCTGTTCCATATAGAAAATAAGTTCACAGAGTACAGCGGACACCACGACGGTTGGCAACGGTGAGTGATGTCACTGAAATGGTACATATAGTGGGAGCGAGCGGCAGATTACAAAATCATTCGCCGTTCAACATAACGTATTAATAATTACAAATTGACGACTCCAGTGCGAGGCGAAATAAGTCGCTACTTTTATATATTTGTTACAGATCGACGAACCCTTCAGTGGGGCAGAAAGTAAAAGAGACACATTATTTATTTGTTACAAAGTGACGCTTCCAACGGGCGGCGTATGTAATTTAAGTGCACACAACATAACATTTAAGTAACATAACACAGGTAACATCAAAGTACGTGTTACAAATTGGCGCATAACAACGTGGAGCTTGGTCAAACCCCGAAACCTACAATAAATTTTATTGAATAACCTACTATCAATAAATTCGTTACAAATTGGCGCATAACAACGTGGAGCTTGGTCAAACCCCGAAACCTACAATAAATTTTATTGATCAACGCTATAAAATAAATTCGTTACAATATATATATATATATATATATATATATATATTAATGTGTGTGTTTAAATGAACTCAAATTTCATAAGATTGTTTAAAATAAAATAAAGGTACCTCTTCGTGAAATTCCGCTTGTCTCAGTAGCGATAGCTCGCTACATTACATGTGTAATATATTAGAATTAGAAATAATCCATGGTTGAGTATGGCATCAACTTTAGATTATATTAAGTATAATTAAGAGATATAGATATAAGTACGTAATAAAGTCATAATGGCGCCACACTGGAAAGGGTTAATGATAGAGCAGAAAACTAACTACTTGAGTTAGAGTATGCTAACAAAATCAGTCGGGCCACGATATTGTGAAGTTACGAGAACTAAGGGTAATAAATAAAATTAAGTTAGCAGTTAAGAAACGAGAGAAAGGGAACTTCACGAAAGAAAAAGAGTCATAAGAAAAATTTTACATACTAGAATTCAATAAGATTTTCTAAGCAAGTACTAAATAGTTTCCATTTGGAATCCACTGGTGTAGTCACACATCCGTCCCCACCCTGAGTCATCTTTAAGTAGAGGAGTATATAATGTCCTGTGTTATAATGTCTTAACAGGAGAGACGTTATAAATGTCATCAACATATCTGTGCCAATATAGTATTTTATGTTTTTACTTATAAAAAACTTTGTGTTCCGAGTCGTTAATATAATAGTTGTATTTAGTTAAGTAACAGACACGTCATGGACAACGAAATCCAAGAATTTATTTTCTTAATTTGTTTAGAAGTAACAATTTTCATAGTTTTTATTTTGTGTTTCTTACATGAACCTCTCAATTTTGTATTATCTTTATCTATTCAATGCCAGACAATGGGTTATTTTATTATTATCGTTGTTGTTATTATTATTAAATAGATTTTAAGTAGCAAACATATTACCAGCATGGATGAGGTATGAAGTACGATAAGATGATCTTCTGGTGGCACTCAGGTTGTAAAATAATCCTGACAAAATATGAGTAAATATATAATAACGTGCTTTCACAAACACCCATTGAGTTTGGAGAAAATTACACAACAAACATGAGTACAGTGAGTTTACATATATACAGTGAGTTTATCTTGTCTCACTGTATATATCCAAATAAATGCCACTTTATGTTATTCATTGTATTTACAGTTGTTTAATTTTTATTTTACATTTTTTATGTTTATTTTTTATTACCAGTAATTGAAGAAGTCTTATAATAACACCCAAGGAATAGGTACAGGCGAATATAATGTGAAAACATTGAGATATGCAGATGATGTATGAGATGAGATAGCAAGAAATGAAGTAGAACTTCAGAACATGTTAGCTAAATTATTTGAAGTGAAGAAGAATTACGGGATGCAATTAAATATTGGAAAAATTAAATAATAAAAATATAAGGACACAGTCTCAAAAATAAAATTCATGGGAGAAATGTCTCAGCCATTCAAAATAAATACAGGTGTAAGACAGGGTGATGGCTTATCCCCAATTCTTTTTAACTGTGTCCTGGAGAAAGTAGTGAGAATTTGGAATGAAAAATTAAAGGAATGCAAAATATCACCAATTATGTTGGGAAGAAGGGACAAACGTATTGAAATAAACTGTTTGGCATTCACAGATGACTTTGCTATACTTTCTGAACATCTTACATCTGCAGTAACACAAGTTAATTTCTTAGAGGACACAGCCAGTAGAACAGGCTTAAGAATTTCTGCAGAAAAAAACAAATTTCTCACAAACATTAAAAATGCGCCAAAATTCCTGGTAACAGATATTGGTCGAATAGAGAGGGTTCGAAAATTTTAGTATCTAGGAGAGATGATTCAAGAGAATGGCTTGGAAAAATCTGCTATAGAAGAAAGGATTCATAAGATGGAAAGGGCATATGGTATAACTAAAGATATTTACAATAAAAAGTGCATATCTAAATATGCGAAAATAAGGCATTACAGTACAGTATTATCTGTGGGGGGAAGAAGTTAACATCAAGTTGGATTAAAGAAGTCCAAAAGAATCTAGAAAAAAGTAATATACACGCAGAAGAAGCAATTGAAAGAGAAGTTTTTTGGGCAAAGTGTTGAAAATGGAGGGAGTCCAGGGTAGGAGAGATAAGAACGCAGGTTCAAAGTGGACTGAAGACAGGAAGAAGAGACACAGTGAGAAGATGAAAGAATATTGGAAAAAAAGAAAAAACAAAGAGTAAAGAATTGAAATTGGCATGTGGTTCTTAGATGGCCAATACAAAAAGAAAAAAAAAATATAAGGGAGGGGAAACATGAATAAGCATTATAACAAAGGGCAAAACTTGGAAGAAGCAGAGCAATTTAAATTCTTTGGTAACATAATAACATATGATGGTAGAAACAAAAACTAGGATACAAAAGAAACAAAGACTAGGATAGAAATGTCTAAAATAGATTTCAGTAAGAAGAAAAAATTGTTTACTTCCTGAATATTCTATTAAGGAAAAATTATTGTTGTGCTGTATCTGGAACACGACACTGTATGATGGGCCACAAACCATGTTCCATTGTTCCTAGGGAGGCAAATAATCTAGAAAGATTAGAGATGTGGACATGGAGGAGAACGCATAATATAAGGTGGATGTATATCAAAAGAAATGAGATAGTCATGGGGAAGATGAAAGAAAAGAGAAAACATATTGAAATATATTAAGAAAAGGGAAACCAACTGGTGGACGCATGTTAAGAATTTATGATATTAAGAGAGGAAGCTCTTATGAAGGAATTATGAAGGAAGTTCTTATGAAGAGTGATGTCGAAGTACATTTTTAAACAACTGCGGTATCTACAGTAAGTAGAAGAACTAAGGTGAAGAGGTGATATAAACATTGACACACAAGTTAGTAAACAAAAATTACATTTAATGTTAATTTCAAGCAGATGTTGATGCCACTGAAAAGATTACATATATTAAGCTTAAAAATGTAGTCAGTAAATATTCATAGGAACTTAATATCCATGAGAGAAAGTCAAGTGGAAGAGTTATAGAAGTAATTATGATTGGTTTGGTTAAATACAAATAGTTAACACATTACTGTTACAGAAGAAAAACATGCTGAGAAATGCCTTAACATTTTTCAAGACACATTTTGTGTCAGCCCTTTGGAATGCAAATATAATAATATTATAAAATGTATCATGTTCTTATAAATTGTATGCATAAACTGCCTTTTTCAGAACAACATCAGAAAAATAATTATAAAAATGTTTTTAACACTTTTTCAGGTTTTTCAAGACAATTAATTTAAAGTTGTTATGAGCCACTTAATAATTTTTCTGGAATCATTAACATCTTACTATTATTATTAATTTATGATCAAAAATTATTAATTATTTGTTATATTATTAATATTATTTATTTATAGTATTAATCAATTGTATTATTATTGTTATTATTATTACTACACTTCTTTCTTACACAGTTGCTAGCAGGACATAGGTACTTCTCTGCATATCTGTACAGGATTGGAAAGTGGAAGACCCTTCATTGTGTCTTTGATGACAGCCTTCAACGAAGACCATCACACATTCTTTGAGTGTGATCAGTGGGTTTAGGAGAGTCAAAGGCTTGTAATAGAGATTGGCTCCATGATACCCAATAATATCATAAGTATCATGGTAAGGAGCAGAAGGCCTGTGACAGATGATTGTGAGGATTGAGAGGCCTGGGTTTACCTTTGTAAGGATGGTTCTGCAGCTGAAGAAGCCGACATTAGACCACCTCACAAGGTGAAGAAGAACACCAAGACATAGGAGCCTAGTAGCTGAGATGAAAGGAACCACCCTGAAGTAATATGAACAATAGTTCTGGGGGGGGGGGGGGTTGCCTGCCTAATAAGAGGAAGGTTTTTAGTGGGTAAGAGTCCCACACACTGGGAGACCAATCTGAGGTCTCCTGATAGTGCACAGTGTGTTTTTTAGTCCTCTATACAAAATTATTGTTATTAAATATTTATGATACAGTAGAGTGATATACATAATGAGTACATATCTACTCTCAAGTATGAACATGAGCTTAAGATCAAATTCTGAAATGTAAGATACATTTTTTCAGAAGTTAATGTTTTGACTTCAGAAGGTATATGGTTCAACCTTAAAGAATATTCATATTAATTAACATTCTCAATAGTTAACAATAAATTATTTCCCAGAGTCTCCAGAATATCTTAAAGTAATTTCATAAATGTTTAACCTTCTAATTCTCTAAGCAAACAATTTTCTTGAAGGGAGAATGGTTTAAACTGTGTGTGTCAAGGTGGAAGGATTTACACATATTGTGCATGAGCAAATAACCCAACAAAGCAATAATGTCATTCAGTCACATAAACAATAAGTTAAATATAGTTTATGTTCAGTTCTGAAAGACATTAAATTTATGGCTCATCAGAATAACTGTTATTTCTTTTAAACAATTTTAAGTAGGCCTGCTAGTATATATATTTCACACTTCTTTGACATCACATTGCTTGTTCTGACTGACATTAAGTCTGTGTAAGTATAACTTTATCGAGAAATCGAAACAAAATAAAATAAAAGAATCAATCATTAAATTTTAAGAATCAATAATTATGTTATGTAACTTGAGGATTCTGTCATAACTTTTATCTTTTCTCATGAAAGCTGTGTCTCCTTATGATTATCTGAGGTGCCTTTATGTTAGTTATGATATTAGTATTTAATATATGTCACTGTTAATACACATTATAATTTGGTTTTAGACTAAGAAGTAGGAAAGTTGCACACACATGCATACAAGGACAAGATTTTTTGCAAAGAATATTAGTACATATTTTTTAAACAAAAATATGAAGTGATAAAAAATCTCAAAAAACACTGATGCTACTTGTTATATACATGATGTTCACACGATGAGGGTTAGAGAGATGATTTACCTGATAGTAGATAGTAGATTCAGAACTTCAGAAACATGATGAACATAAAGAGAATAGTAATGATATGCGAAGTAACAACAAGTAAATGATTACACACATATGTCTGTCTTCTTCAAAGATGTTTTAATGAGTTTTTACCTTCTTTAAAGAGAAGAGAACCCCTGTTAAATAGAACACTGAAACGATTAGTTCATTGCTTAACACATAAAGTGCTTAATGACAACATGTGTGCATAAAATGAACAAACATGAAATAGCTAAATGTTTTATTGTTAAGCTATCACAGTTACTAACAAAAGTATTAAAAAAATATTTACTAATAATTACTAATAAAAACCATCTTGATTGTATAGTTAAATAAAATTTTAACATAGCAATACACTCTGATATTCTGTGGTTTGTAAACTGAAATGATTATAATTAGCAGTTGATTTTTTTCTATTCACCTTTTCTTCCTTTATTATGACATACATGATAAAATTACATTTTATTAAATATCACTATAATATTGACGACTCGGAACACAAAGTTTTTTATAAGTAAAAACGTAAAGTTTTACCTTACAGCCTAAACCGGCTTTCACCTATAGAAGGCTTCATCAGAGGCTGTCGCTAGTAGCGCTGCTCGTCTTGTTGTTGGCGACGAGAAAGTGTTTCGAAAGATTGAAGCTGTGTGTGTGTGGTGAGATGTGTTCGAATAATGCGTGCGATTTGAATTGTGTCTGTTCGTTTAGGATGTCGTTTTTATTTGTTTTTGTGTGTTTGTATATTTCTAATTGTTCTAGAGTGTCTAGTTTTCGGCCTTTTGTGTGTACGTGTAGTATGTTCATGTTATTGTCGATGTTTTTATATGTGTGGTTTGCTTCAATGAGGTGGTTTGCGAAGGTAGATTCTGTAGTGGTGTGGAGTGCTTTTGTGTGTTCAATGTATCTCTGTTTGAAGCTACGTCCTGTCTGGCCTATGTAGAATTTACTGCAATTTGAACAATTTAGTTTATATACACCGGGTAGATCGAATTTGTTTTGTGCTTTGGGCATGCGTTTTGATAGTGTGTGTTCTGTTTTGTTAGTAGTTTTGTAAGCGATTCTGTAACCTGCTTTTTTGAATTTGTGGGCAATTTTTTCTGTTTGTTTGTTGATGTATGTTAGTGTTATGAATTTGTTGTTTTCTGTCTTTGTCTGTTGTTTGTTTTGTGTTTTGTGTAGGAGTTTACTGACTATTGTTCTGTCATAACCGTTAGATTCTGCTAGGTATTTTATCGTGTTTAGTTCGTTTTTGTAGTCTATTTCATCTAAGGGGATGTTGTTAAGTCTATGTATCATGGTTCTAAAAGCAGCTAGTTTGTGTTGTATTGGGTGATTGGAGGTGTTGTGTATTAGTGTGTCAGTTGTAGTTGGTTTTCTGTATATACTGAATTTGTGCCTGTGTTCTAGTTTTGTGATGGAGAGGTCTAAGAAGTTTATGGTATTGTTGTGTTCGTATTCGGCAGTGAAGGTTATGTTTTTATGTATTTTGTTTATGTGCGTTAGTAACTGTTCACATTGTCTTTTGTTTCCCCTGTACAGTATTAGAATGTCATCAACGTATCTGTGCCAGTATAGTATTTTATGTGAGTGTCTGTCATTGTTTGTGAGTATTTTTGTTTTTTCTAAGTGTTGGAGGAAGACTTCTGCTAGAATGCTGGATATGGGGGAGCCCATGGGTAGGCCGTCGTTCTGTGTGTAGTATTTATTGTTATAAGTAAAGTAGTTTTGTTTTGTGATAATGTTCAGAGTTTCTGTTATTTCATTGATAAGTTCGTCTGGTGTGTTGTTCTGTTTGAGTTTGTTTTGTAGGATGGTGATTGTTTCAGAGATGGGGATGTTTGTGTACAGGTTTTTAATGTCAAAGGAGGCTAATGTGGCGTTATGGGGGATGTGTATGTCTTTTATTTTTGTTACTAGGTCAGTGTTGTTTTTTACTGCAATGTTGTTGTCTATTTGTGTGTGTTGTCTAATAATTTTGTCTAGATATTTTGCCAGTTTGTGTGCAGGGGCATTACGGTAGTTGATAATGGGGCGGATCGGAATGTCTTCTTTATGGATTTTGGGAAGCGCTTGGAGCGTAGGTGCTGATGGTCGGATTTGTTTCATGTAGGGCTTTTGTTTATGTGTCATAATGTGTTTGGCTTTGTTGACTATTTGTTTTACTGAGTTTTGGTATCTGTCGGTGGGGTCGTGTTTTAGTTCTGTGATGTTGTTCTGTTCTATGAAGTCTTGTACTTTTTTGTGTAGGTTGTCTGTGGGGATAATTACAGTCGTGTTGCCTTTGTCAGCTTTTACGAATGTGATGTTGTGTTTGTGTGCCTTTTCCCTCAGTTTGATGGCTGTGTGTATTTCTGAGTTGTGGTTGTTGTTGTCTGGTGTCTTATGTACTCCTATTGTGTTGTTTATATTATGTCTTAATGTGTCTTGATGTTCTGGTGCTGTGTTTTGTATATTTGTTTCTGTGTCAATTATGAGCTTTGTTAGTGTTTGGTTGTTATGTTTGTAACAAACATAACAACCAAACACTAACAAAGCTCATAATTGACACAGAAACAAATATACAAAACACAGCACCAGAACATCAAGACACATTAAGACATAATATAAACAACACAATAGGAGTACATAAGACACCAGACAACAACAACCACAACTCAGAAATACACACAGCCATCAAACTGAGGGAAAAGGCACACAAACACAACATCACATTCGTAAAAGCTGACAAAGGCAACACGACTGTAATTATCCCCACAGACAACCTACACAAAAAAGTACAAGACTTCATAGAACAGAACAACATCACAGAACTAAAACACGACCCCACCGACAGATACCAAAACTCAGTAAAACAAATAGTCAACAAAGCCAAACACATTATGACACATAAACAAAAGCCCTACATGAAACAAATCCGACCATCAGCACCTACGCTCCAAGCGCTCCCCAAAATCCATAAAGAAGACATTCCGATCCGCCCCATTATCAACTACCGTAATGCCCCTGCACACAAACTGGCAAAATATCTAGACAAAATTATTAGACAACACACACAAATAGACAACAACATTGCAGTAAAAAACAACACTGACCTAGTAACAAAAATAAAAGACATACACATCCCCCATAACGCCACATTAGCCTCCTTTGACATTAAAAACCTGTACACAAACATCCCCATCTCTGAAACAATCACCATCCTACAAAACAAACTCAAACAGAACAACACACCAGACGAACTTATCAATGAAATAACAGAAACTCTGAACATTATCACAAAACAAAACTACTTTACTTATAACAATAAATACTACACACAGAACGACGGCCTACCCATGGGCTCCCCCATATCCAGCATTCTAGCAGAAGTCTTCCTCCAACACTTAGAAAAAACAAAAATACTCACAAACAATGACAGACACTCACATAAAATACTATACTGGCACAGATACGTTGATGACATTCTAATACTGTACAGGGGAAACAAAAGACAATGTGAACAGTTACTAACGCACATAAACAAAATACATAAAAACATAACCTTCACTGCCGAATACGAACACAACAATACCATAAACTTCTTAGACCTCTCCATCACAAAACTAGAACACAGGCACAAATTCAGTATATACAGAAAACCAACTACAACTGACACACTAATACACAACACCTCCAATCACCCAATACAACACAAACTAGCTGCTTTTAGAACCATGATACATAGACTTAACAACATCCCCTTAGATGAAATAGACTACAAAAACGAACTAAACACGATAAAATACCTAGCAGAATCTAACGGTTATGACAGAACAATAGTCAGTAAACTCCTACACAAAACACAAAACAAACAACAGACAAAGACAGAAAACAACAAATTCATAACACTAACATACATCAACAAACAAACAGAAAAAATTGCCCACAAATTCAAAAAAGCAGGTTACAGAATCGCTTACAAAACTACTAACAAAACAGAACACACACTATCAAAACGCATGCCCAAAGCACAAAACAAATTCGATCTACCCGGTGTATATAAACTAAATTGTTCAAATTGCAGTAAATTCTACATAGGCCAGACAGGACGTAGCTTCAAACAGAGATACATTGAACACACAAAAGCACTCCACACCACTACAGAATCTACCTTCGCAAACCACCTCATTGAAGCAAACCACACATATAAAAACATCGACAATAACATGAACATACTACACGTACACACAAAAGGCCGAAAACTAGACACTCTAGAACAATTAGAAATATACAAACACACAAAAACAAATAAAAACGACATCCTAAACGAACAGACACAATTCAAATCGCACGCATTATTCGAACACATCTCACCACACACACACAGCTTCAATCTTTCGAAACACTTTCTCGTCGCCAACAACAAGACGAGCAGCGCTACTAGCGACAGCCTCTGATGAAGCCTTCTATAGGTGAAAGCCGGTTTAGGCTGTAAGGTAAAACTTTACGTTTTTACTTATAAAAAACTTTGTGTTCCGTGTCGTCAATATTATAGTGATATTTAGTTAAGTAACGGACACGTCATGGACAACGAAATCCAAGAATTTACATTTTATGTAAAATAAGCAGAAAAACATTGTCACTACTGTTGTTCAAGGATAGAGTAAAGAGTTCTGTATGTTTTGGCAGACCATAGAGTGAAAGTATATAGAATAGCAGAGATTGTTAAATGACAGTCTTACACAAACACTTGCTATGACAAAAATGTGTATTAGATGGGTGCCATATTTGCTCATAATTGTCCAAAACAGTGTCTAAAGGATGTTTCAGTCAATCTTTTGGCACTCAATAAATGCACAACTACCAAATGTTTGCATCAATTCATAACCACTGATGAGATTTGAACCCACCACAATACTCCTAAGACCAACCAAAAGTCACAAACAGTGGACCACTAAAGGTGAATCAACTCTAAAGAAGGGATCACTGGAAAAGGCAACTCCATCTATTGGTAGTTATGGTGATTCTTTTTTTTTTGGGGGGGGGTCTTGGAGAGGAAAAAATCAGTGGTGAGTATTATGGGAACTTATGGCACCTTTAAATGATGAAATCAAGATAAAACGGTCTTATTTAGTGAAAAAGAAAGTGCTGTGTTGCCACAAGAATGCAAAGAATGTACTGTCTCATACACCTATTGTTTCAATATCTAAAATCAAAGAACTGAAGTTCAAGTTGCTTCCTCACTCACTAACCTTAGTGGGATATAACCTTGTGGGACTTCTACCTCTTTTATAACCTTAAAAAATGGATAAGTGGGAAAAGATTTGGAGATGAAAATTAAGTGAGTGATACTGTAAATGTCTATCTAAGGATCTTGACAAATTGGCTTATGAGTCTGCTCTAGAACAACATTGGAAAAATGTATCGATGCAAACAAAGATTATATTGAGAAAATGCAAATTAATTATTAAACATTTTGTTAGGCCTGGAACTTTTCACTGTACCCTCGTATTTCAACATGGATTCACAAGCATATCATTTCATTATGCTGCAAATGTGACAAAGTAATATTATTGAAAACTGTTTGAAAATATCTATTTTTATTTATTGCTGGTTCATATTAGTAACTTAATTATTCTTTACTACCAAATCAAAGTTTCATTTAATAAACAATGTTAACAAGGAAGAGATATTGGCCATGAATTATTCCTTCCATGATTAACAGCTGATTAATTTAATGATCTGTAGCTTGTGTCACAGCTACACGTGTCATAGCTGACTCATGCCTGATCTAACAGCTTATGTCTGATCTAATTTTCAAAAACTATGTGTAAACAATTGAAGAAGTTTATTTGTTCAAGTGAAATCACAATTAACTTTAGACTAGTATACTATTAACCAAAATATACATCTGCATAATAAAAATATTATTACCATAATTTTGAAATATTGAACCTATTACCTTGACAAGGTATAGGGTTAAATGACACTTTTGATATACTTCCTCAAATTCAGGAGAGAACAAAAGGTCTATAAATCACCTTAATATGTAAGATTTATACATCTATACAAATGTCAAACTTTTGAATGTAGTGAAGTTTACAAGAATACAGAAAGTAAGCATATCTTTTTTACAGATGAAATGAATGGTACTTCTTGCTTTGTGTTTTATGTTCTAGTTTCAAACCTCATTCTTTACAATTTTTATTATTTCCAAGGCTGGAATAAAAAATAAGCAAGCTAATATTGAATACATATATACATAATTAAACAAACCCAACAGCATATTCATGTTCTTATAAATAACAATCGTAACAATGAAACTAATTTCAGTATGCTGAATATATAGTACTTAATAAAAAGAAATTACAGAAAGCAAACAGAGTAGAAAACTGTAGAAATATGAACCATTTATAAAAGTGTAAAGTAATTTTATAAGTAAAATATATAATATTTTGTAGTAACAAAATGAAATCTCAATGTTCATGTACAAAGTTATTGTAATTACTATTTTAAAGTATTTTAAAATAATGTGATGCGATTACTTGTCTGAAGTCATCACTACTAACCAACCTGATGTTTTTTCAGCTCACCAAATTATTTACAACAACAGATCACTGTAAACTTGTAAAAATAATTATTGTTCAATATTGGCAGTAGTACTGAAGTGTGATCCCAATATTTTGGAACATAAATTTAGGTAAATATTTATGTAATCTATAATTCTTCAAAAAAATTCTGAACTATAAAGGAATAGTTGCTGTTATGGAAAATGATACATTTATGCAATATACAAATTCCAATATATTTATTTAATGAATGAATCAGACTCATATTAGGTATAATAATCTGGCTTACCATTTTTGGCTGATGAGGAAGGGAGGCAAGTGATTTAAGCTCATCATTTTCAGCTGTACTTGAAGGTGTACTAGACTGTCTTTCTTTACGGCCACTCCCATACTGAAAATGACATCAAACACTGATTACTTACTTATTGTATTTGAATTTATTTTCACTCCCTTTTCTCATTTTGCCCAGAATTAAACACTTTACTTATATTTTAGGTTTATTTAATTCCTGGTGTCAAGTGTACATTAGTTGTTACAAATATTTCATAAACTTTTAAAATGATATCCATTATCATATTTAATTAATATAACATCAGTTTAGCAAAGATAAAAAAGTTCTTGCAATTTGCTCTGTAAGTTAAACAGAATATCATAATATCTATGAAAAAAACTAAGTGGTAGTGATAAGAGATAGTGATTTAAAAAAATATAACACCATGATAACATTTGGTGTTTTGATGACTTAAAAATCACAAACAATTATTGGAGTGATAATACTGCCATACCTTTTTGATTACTTTATTTAAAAAGTATGTTAAAGATTGATATCAGTATTGCATTTTAAAAAGTAAATTACAAAGTGCATGAGAGCACTTTAATTTAAATGAAAAGTACTACTTGCATATAAACCTCTTTGTCTCTACAAGTAGTGGCAGCAATCATTTAAACTGTATGTTTGACTACAACACAATCACAAAACAAACACTGCAAGCTGCCATAGTTACCCTTATGAGATTTTTTCCACCATATAGTCACCCCTATGATGGTTTTCCCTAATCATAGGTATTATAGGCACAATTATATTCTGTCTTGTTTGTGTTCTGTGTATGAACTGTGTACAGCTGAAATAATACCTACAATAACACCAAAGTTTATAAATTGGGTATGGTTATACCCAGTGCTTTTGTGGTGGAACTCATGGCTGTAATGTGAAGGGAGAAGTGTACTTATCTGCAGTGTATGGTATTAATATTTAATCTATGAGTAATACAAATTATAACTTTCAAGTCAAATGCATAATGGATAAAAGAGAATTGATTCACGTTAAAAATTATTAAACTTTAATTACTTTAGTTTCCTTGTGTATCTATATTCTAATAGAAATGGAATCAACTTGGATTTTAAAAATTACAAATTTTAGAAAACAAGTTAAACAAACTTGAACTTATTAGATAAATAAAATATCTTCCATAATATAGCCATTTCTGTAGCATTCTTTTCATCCCTATCATCTGGGAAGATGGCATTTCTTCCCAGCCTCTTTACATCTGGTATCAGTTGCAGCATGGAGACCTTTGAGTAGCCATGTATTAACATACTTTTCAGGATTGAAAATGGTCTAAGGAGGCTTAAAAATTCGAATAAAAAGAAGATTCCTCATACTTTTAATTAGGAAGGATGAGCTCTATTGTGTTACAATTAAGTTTAGTTTGGAGAAACCTGGTTCATATTCACTTGAGAAAATAGCCACAGCATGCAACAAATGCTGTAGACACAGTTATCTCATCTGGAGACTGCAAGAAATCTCTAAATGTCCTGATAGTTTTCCTTTCAGCTATTATGATCTTTTGAGGTAAGTAGTGAACTTGTTCCTCTCCAAACAAAATGTAATTTTTAGCTTCATCAGGCCATTCTTTTCATCCAGTACCAGAGCATATTTTAAGGAATTTGCAATAGGCGGCACTAAACCAACCAATGTATGTGTATATGTGCGTTTTGAACATCTATACGCATACAAAAAATAGAAATATATAAATCTAATTTGGCCACACATGCAATAAACACTGGACATGAATTCCCAGGCATAGCCGATATGACACTAATAAAACACATACCACACAAAGGCACCATAATGAACATTTGGGAAAATTTACAAATATACAAACACAAAAAACTAATACCTGAACAAATACAAATCAGTACAAAACATGGTACAATTTTCAAAGCACTCAACATTGAAAATACACAAAATACTAATATATATATATATATATATATATTGCAACTCTACTTATATGCGTTGTTGTTGGGTTGTGTTGTGTATGAGTACCTACCTGCTGTCCGATCTTGCGGTTTCTTCCGACTAGGGCGTGTGGATTTTGGATTTGAATTTCGCAAGTTTGTAATCTCAAATTTATGGCAACAACACACAAAATAAGTTACTTTAAAGGGGAAGAGTTTTGTGAGATTGGTAGGCTTTGTAGTACAACAATAAAACAATGCAATATGGGGTAATAAAACGTTGTTTATTACTCCAATAACACACAAGAATAAAAGGGTTATATTATCAATCATCCTTACAGTCTAAACAATGAATCGATCTTGACTAATTTTTTTCAATTGGTTGATAATAGAAAAGAAAAACTCGTTATTCGACAAGTTGATTGCAAGTAAAAATTTAATTAATTTACTTATTTAATTTATTTATTTAATTTAATTTAATTGCTTTAAATAAATTGGATTCAAATGTTAGTAAAAATAAAATATAAAAACTCTGAAGTTAATTGAATATTTTCCAAAAATAAATTAGGCGTGACAGTCTAGTTCACGTCATTTCATTTTCTAGTGATTTGACTCTGTTATACTGCAGTATGAACTAATAATTAGTTTGTTTGTTAAGATTTGTATAGCGCTTTCGTATTATTTCTATTGATTCTTAACTACAGCTTACTAATGACTTAGACTGCTATACAGATTATCACAATGAATTTATTCTTATTTACTAGCGTCTTTGATTTTTGTGGCACCTGAATTGTTTAAATTACAATGCTTTTAATTGAAAAAGATAGAAACTTTGATGTTCAAGAATAAATAAGTTGATTTGCTTTCCTGTTTTTGAAGTGGATGGTAGAGTTGCTCCAAATTGTCCCTCGCTGTCCTGGTCCGATCTGCTAGAGATAGTGATCTGCTTAGAGCGTCCTGGATTCGGTCGTTGAGTTCAGAATTCGGCGACACTCTCCTCTCCTGCTGTTTGTTGAAGATTTTAATGTCTGCGGCTTTCTGCAGGAACTGGTTTATGTCCCTCGTCAATTTGCACGTCGCACGTCAGCGTGTGTGTGTGTGTGTTTTGTTGAGTGGTAGCTCAGATCGTCAGCTGGTTCACCAATGATTTAGACGGCCTCTCTGTCGTATTCTTGAAGTCTGGTCTTGGAGTCTGGTGGATCTCTTGCGTGCTTATGACCACAGCTTGTAGTACACAATAAGCTTGTTTGTTGTAATGAAGAGTATCTCGACTTGACGCAATAATTACGAGTTGTACAGTTGATCTGTACTTACTATGTTCGTAATTATGTGTGTTGACCACGTAGAGTCTTCTGATGAATCTTCACAACTATGGTTACGAGACGATCGAAGAATTACGTCCTTACTTCGCAAGTACTGGCAGAAGAGTGACGGTTCAGCCCCAAAACACCGCGCTGGTCGGGATTTCGTCAAATGATTTGATTGGCTGACACACTCTCCCTACTACACAAAATTTGAATTCCCTCAGTCCGTGAGAATGAAGTTAGTTTCCCACAGACGGAGAATTAATATTATTACTAATATTATTAATCCGGCGGAACTAAATTGTCGGTCCGGATTTCCTGTGATAGTTTTATTTTGCAATATCTTGGTTGCAAACCAAGTTGTGCTAAATCTAAAATATACAATCTGTTGGAAATTATTATATTTATAACATATTAAAAGCTCATTAATGTAGCTCTATTTTTACAGAAGTTATTCACATTAATTAATTAACTCTTTTATTTGTTAATTATATTGCATAAAATTTGCACACATTATTAATATTTCGGCAAACATTTTGGCTATCTTGGATTTCGCCTTAATTTATTAGTTTCCGAGATATTAATAATTAACAGTAGGGGTGTGGCTATTCATTCTACAGCGAGCTGATTACATAACGGCCACGTGTGCGTCGTTTTACAAAGCATTATTTTCATCGCTACTACATACAAATGGAGTTTTGACTATTACAATTTATTTAAACATGATTCTAGTATACAGTTGACATATAACTCCAAATAATTGATATTTGGTGCTGTTATATAATATATATATATATATATATATATATACCACAATCACACACAATAATAACAATTTAAAAAACCAAAAACCAATGGGAAGCCATAACAACAGCCAACCAGCACACAGGTATTCCACAATTTTCAAAATTAGGAAGGCTGATGAGGGGAACACTAAGGGTCCCGAAACATCTTCCAAATAAGGGGAAAATAACATCTTGAGGTAAACTAAATATAAATTTTAAATATTTAGTTACACACACAGAGATATACACATATATATATATATATATGATTTTTATATAATATTGAAAATTGTGTAATTTGAATTTAACTTGACCATGATCATATTCATTCTTTGCTCGTGAAATCAAGGCTGCTGACATTCGGGCCACTCGGTCGTGCCCGGTTGTTTTACATGGTTTTGTACCCTTGCTCACGAGCGACTGTGACACGCAACTGTGGCAGGCAGAAGCCAGTGCTCGCCACGAGTGGCGACCATTTGTGGCGTTGGAGCTTGCACACGGGCCACTTTCAGTCGCGCCACAGTAGTGTTCAGAGTAGTGTTGTGAAGCATGTATTAACACTATAATTTCTGTAAAACTTTTGGAGCTTTCTTACTATTTGTTTTTAAACTTTATAAGACTTTCTTGTTTCTAAAAACTATTTAAAAACTTCAACTATCATATCGGATTTTGATTCTGATCGATTTATAATTGAAGTGGAACAGAGACCAGCAATTTGGGACCCGAGATGCAATGAATATTGTAATAATATAAATAAAAGATTGATGGAGTGATGAAACTCTTATGTAATCAAGCCCCACTGTTTGGGCTAATATTTGTAATAAAAATAAAAAGCTGATTGAAGTGAGTCTGTGTGTTCTTAATTGGTGTGGCTCTCGACGTCTTACTGGCCTGAAACACTTCCTTAAGTTTCCCAGCTGGTCGAGTTCCAATGGTAGCAAGACCGGTCGAGTAGCGTAATGTTGATGAAGAAATATATGTTCAGCTCCACCAAAAGTTTCAAAACAAAAATTGTTGTTTTGAAGAAAAAAAAAATGTGTTTAAAAAAAATTATAATTTAAAAAAAAAATTATAATTTTATTAATTAATTAATTATAATCAATTAATTAATAGAGTTCTGTGAAGTTTTACAAAGTGTAATGCTCTTCTGAAAAATTTTATTGAAGTTTTGGTATATTTTAAATAAACTATCACCACTCATAAGATAGTCTTCAGACCAATCGATACTTGTTTACCTTTTTATTTTTTAGGTTATCTTCACTTATAGGTGGTAAAGTCCTGGTAGATTATTAATTAGAATTATATTAGTGATAACTAGTAATATTTATGAAATAAAGAACTATTTAGTGTTGAAAAATATTAATGTTTTATTAGTTAATAGCAATATTGACTCTTATCGATTATAATATCGATTCTCAGGATATCGAAAAAGTTACAAACTATATTATATAAAATTCAAACAGGGTTCTTTAAACAGCCAATTATTATCAAAGTCAGAGAAATCGGGCTAATATTTTAAAAAGTATAACGTTACAACAAATTAATAATTATTACTAAATACAGACATTGAATAGAAAATAATATAATTGTTTTCACCATCAGCTGACGTTGATCACGGAGAAGGCATTGAATTCGTCAAAAGCAAATGGCCGCCATCAAGCTGGTCCAATGTTACTCGTTTCTGCTACGTTCTGAATAATATATTTTCCGGCAGTATTCCTGTTCTGGTGTCTGCAAATCTCTTGTTAAATGTTGTGTAGTGCCTGGTGTAATGTTTCTGGGTTGTATTTTGTGTATCCGTGTAAATATAAGTTCAAACACTTTTCCCTATTCCGACACTAATACGGTTATTGTATTATACAGTTTTCTGGTGTTTTGTGGTGTTTTTCGGAATAGATATGTATTGTTCAGTGTTATTTATTGTTTCTTGATTGTTTCTGTCATAATGTGAGTGTTCTAGAAGTATTTTATAAGTCACTCGCGATTTCACAAAAAACGTACTATTAACCGTTCGAATACCAATAATCAACTATCTTCTTTCCTTCAGTTTCAATTAAACTCTTAGCCAATATAATATTATTCTTAACATTGTTCAAATATATTTTCATATCCTGTGCATATATAATAATTCACTATATGATTGCCTAAACTTTGGTTATTTATCAATTTTATTCACTAGATGTTATTTAAATTAATCTTTCAGTTCATTCGGCTTATTTTCAGATTAAATAATGCCGTTTTATAGTGTTTTCTGTCCAAAATTAGTAATTTTACTTTCATTTTTGGTATTCTCTGAAAAGTCAAAACATACTTCCTGTCATTATATAAAATTCATCCATTTTATCCGTTATATTTGATATTAATAATCTTATATTGTATTAAAAAGGTTTATATTCCCTTATTTTCTTGTAATTAACTGAATTAGTTGTATTCTGAAACATTATTCTGGAATATATGACTCCCATGTCTAAATTTCTGAGTTTAGTCATTTTTATTTTTATTTATAATTCTGAATATAATTTATAAAAATCTTTCCAAATGGTATGTGCAATTATATGGCTTGATCTCAAGTTTATTTTGTCTAAACCCCTTTTGTTTATTTGCATTTAAATGAGTAATTTCTCTGTTTTAATGAAATTTGGTTTTCTTTCTCTGGCCTATGATTTTTTAACAATTTTTTCTTACAAAATATTTTACAAACAATATATGATGTGTGATACCCTCTCTGACTTTTAAATATAGTCTTATAAACTAAACATTTTTCCAAATTACACAATAACAATGAGTATTGGTTACAATACTAATAACAGTTAAACAAATAAAGAATATTTTTTAAATAAATGGTTGTCTTCAAGTCAGACATTTTACAACAAAATCCTTATTTCTAAACATGGAAATATGGTTTACAGAAAAAGGTTTTCTACTAACTAACATCTTAATTATTCCCTACTATTTATAAGTAGTAATTATTTTTATAGTTCTGATGTTAGTTGTATCAGACCCAAACAAATGCCCTTATATCTAACACATTTTTAAAACATTCTTATACTATATACATAAAAACCTTATATCTATATTCTTGTTGTTAACTATTATTATAAGTAGGATTCTACAGTTTTCATACCGTCTTTTACACATTGTCTTTGGGGAATTGTACCCTGTCATAAATAAATAAATAAATAGCATTAATTGTTCAAAAAGTATTATGAAATCTGTTTTTCTTTTTTCATATAAAACAAAATGTTATTTTAAACCGATTTATGTCTTATAAATAACATATTCTCACAGTACACATTTCAAGTCATTGGAAATTGCATATTTCATTGCATTCAATGTTTGTGATTGCCAAGAATGAAACACAAGGTTCATTTTCTATAATACCCAAAACTATCACTGGTTCACTTTGCACTTTTATATTATGTTATTGCTAAATGGTCGTATAGTCTTATTAACACAATACATTGGTTAGTGTTCTACAATGGAGATTTGTTCCATGGGTACTATATTATTGTTTCATCTTAGTTCACAGGCAACTTTTACTTTTTACACTTCTCTCTCTTAAATTTATATACATGTGGTTTTCATTTCGTTATACTTTTATTGGTTAATGATTTATTTTGGGGGTATGGGGATTTGGGTGTCTTTTATAAGAGCATGACATCTTCTTCAGGATGCTGCCTTCTTCTTCTTTCATCAGTCTTCTTTTCTCCTGCCTCCTGGGAATGGTATCTTCTCCATCTTCTTCTTAATGCCATCAGGTTTCTTGGGATCTTCTCCATCTTCTTCTTGATTTTAGAAATACACCACCTGTATTGGTTGATCTTGGCTTATTTTAGGGTTTCTATTCTATTTATACTTCCTCGTTGTGGGTTTGGTCATATTCTGTACTGCTTGGTTATTTACTTTCTTACCTTCCTGGGTTATACCTTGAAAACCTTTGGTTATGAGACTGGTTTTGGATGACTCCTCACTAGTAACTCCTTTTATTTGAACTTGTATTTTCTTTATAATAACGATTTCTTTCCACAGTTGCTATGAATTAATCTATTTATATTAAACTTAATGCTTTCTTCCAAATTTAAATATTATAACTTCATTATTCTAATGATCAATTGCCATTCAATATTATGCTTATATCTGTCACGCTACAATATTCAAACAAAATGGCAAAAGGGAGAGCATGAGAACAGCTCTGTTATATTTTTGTATCAGGCTTCAGTGAAATGGACAGCCTGATGAAAAATAAATCAGGTATGTTTCTAATCAGTACTGTAGTAAAGTATGTAATAAAAATTAGAATACTGTAGCAGTAATAATAATAAAGTAGGCCTACTGCACTAAACTAAACTGTAAACTTCATAAAACAACTAAAGTCATAAATGTCTAAAGTTGGTAGACATTATATTGTGAAATTATATTATGACAGAAATGTAGGTGTATGTTATAGAATAGAAACAAAATACATATACAAGGTCTACGAAGTGCAGTATTTGACTAATGTCTAAGTTTTGTATAATGTGAGAACTTGTGCTATCCGAAAAAAATTTTGGTCCCATGCAATTCTGCTTTGAACAAGTTTTTCTATATATATTTTCTCTATTATTAATAATAATAAAACTTTTCGTACAAGAATATATTTTTAATTATTATTTTTTAATATAACACTGTTTCAATAGTATTTAATAAACATAATCAGATATACAAATTAAAAATTATTTAAATTAACAGTATTTAAACAGTGTTATATTGAAAAAATAATAAAAAATATTTTCTTGTATGGTAAAAAAAGTTTTATTATTATTAATAATAATATAAAAATAATACAAGAATAATTGAGTAATTATGAATGTAACATTTTCTTTAATAACTATTGTATTGTATGGAATTGCACCATAAAAAATTTAACATCAGTCTCTGCAACAATCGTATACATTTGCGTCTAGTCCATATGGCTCCTACAAGTGACAAATATATAACAATATTCTCCCTGCAAGATCAGTCTCTAGCCATAGTTTACTGTTGAGTATCATAATTACAACACAAGAAAAAGAGCAATGACGTCTAAATTACATAGCATATTAGCGAATTCAGGCGGGACGGTCTCAACAATATTTTATGCAAACACTACTTGAGCACATACTTATGAGCCAAAACAATCTTGCGAACAATGCACACAGTTTACAGCTGCAAACAAGTTTAGGTCTGGCTTACAGAACACCAATAGTTTTAATCGATTACTCAACACCAAACTGGTTAATATTTCGTCTACTTTAATACGATTATTGTATCTGTGTGTGTGTGTGCGTGCATGCTCACGCGTGTGCGTGTGAAAGTGAGAGGGATGTAAGGAGGGAGGAGGAAGGTAAAGAGAATGTACGTGGGTGTAATGTTCTTAACATAATCTATCAAAATCTTTGAAACAAATTAAATGTGACAAACGAACAGTATTCATATAAATAGAAACCATTTTTAATTTTAAATAAATATTTCCACTAAGATATGTATATTTTAGGGACGAACACATTTTGAATAAGACATAAAATAAGTTATTAAAATAGTTTTTATTATGACTATGGTTTGATAGTGAAACAGTATCAGACAAGGTTTCTCTGAAAAAGGTCAATATATCATTCTGTCTTTCTGACCAAATGGAGAGTGGCGCGTCTCTGAAGCGAACCCTTGCACACGAGCCACTGTGTGGCGCCACAAAGAAGCCGGTACAAGCTACTGAGTGGCGCCACAGAGTGGCCCCTTGTGTCAGCAGCCTAACTGTAAAAATAGACACAAATGCTTTAGTCATTAGGAAAATAAAAAAAGAGCACCATAAACACTCAAATGGATTCATTATAATTAATTGTATAATAGTCAATAAGTACATTACAGGTAATGTGCACATTACTACTACATAGAGGCTTGTTACAAATTCGAAGCCTTTATCACTGGTCTACTTAAAAATATAAAAAGTACTATAATTAAGCCTTCGTGATTTGCTGATTTCTCCCATTTTTTCTCACTTTTCGGCACTGGCACTAATACCTGCCACCAGGCATGGATCGATGGAGGGGGAAATAGAGGAAATTTCCCTCCCCAAATGGTCACTCCACAGGAAAGTTTTTGTCGTTTTATGATTGTGAATATGATTTAAAAATCATATCACGTATGTAAGTTCATGGTTTTACGCTAAAATTACTTTAAATTGTAACTGCGCCTTACCAGTGTGCTTAATTTTTGTATAATAGATAACCTAAATGAGTAGTGTTTATTTTAAACTGTATATGAATGTCATTAAAAGAACACTGTACTAACAAACACAAATGCGAATTAATTCTTATACAGTAATAAATCTATTACGTTGATAATAACAAACTGTATTTTATCTTCACTCATTACTATCATTTATACTTTAGATTTTTAAAGAATGGTCTAACTTTTCAAAATACTCCCCAAAGACACACTTTCCTCCCCCAAAACTGTTTGCTGGATCCGTCCCTGCCTGCCACTAGGCGGCACTAAGTCCTTCTCTACGCGGCACTAGTGCCACCTAGTTTATTGCTTAAAATATGCTCTGTCCAGTACTGAGTCTATCATGTTCCACATGTTCTCTTGAAAAGAAGCCGTTTCTCTACAGATTGTTTAAAGCTGTTTTGAAAGCATTTGGATATTTTGGTGGTCTTATGGTTCAACACCACAAAATTTTAGGTTTTGTAGTGCCTGTTGAGCCTGTCTATAAACAGTAGCGGGAATCTCTTTCCTTTTTCAAAAGTGCTATCTAGATTTTATGTTTGCTTTGTGCATGTCATTGTTCCTTTATAGTAGGTCAATATTGTGTTCTGAAAGTTCTTGTGGGGTATCAAGCTTTAGTCACAAGTCCAAAACAAAGTTTGTTGAAGTTAATTTTTATTATCCTGTAGAAATCATCATAAGTGGATTGCTCCTTCTTATCACAAATCTTATCAACATCTGCTACTTCAAACTGAGAGAAAAGTTTCATAATTTTGACAGACAGCAAAACCATGTTGTATCTTGATCATACCCATTTAGTAAATAAAACTCTACCAATTTTCAACAGCTGTGTTTCCAGCAAGGAAGCACACACACTGAGCTCCCTTGCGTTTTTTTTGTGAAACATGATATATGGCACACAGTTTACCCAAGAAGATTTTTAAACCTATTCAGTGCCCAGTATTCATTGACTGCATCATTGACTGAATGTTCAAGCCTATGGCTAGCACAGTGCTAAATAATTAGTCTATTTCAGGAAATTTGACTTTATAGAGGGCAGCAACACCCCTTCGAGAATCCAACATTACATCAGCTCCACCACAAGTTAAAGAGACCATGTACCTTTAGAAAATTTTTATGATAAGATCAGTGCTCCAGGTGTGACATCAAACAACTTAACATTCTACTGGCAGTGACGTTTCAAGTTCAATCAGGTCCACAAAAAACTTCGTTTCTCTTAGGTAAAGAAAAGTATGGAAATACATGATTAGTACAGACTTTTGGCTGACTGTTGTTGATTCATCGATAATAATAATTGAGAATCTATTTTCTGGCTTAACAATGCTTTTGACCAGTACCCTCTATTCCTCTTCTAGACTATATGGTCAACAATGTTTCCTGACTAAAGACTTATCACTATATCTAAACCATTAAGTTCTTGTGTGTTGATTTGTTCTTCAAAATATAGAATGACTAAGTATTTTTGCAACTTTGTAAACTATGAAAAAGATTTAACAAGTAATTTCCTTTTCTTTAGCCATTAATTTTAACATATTGCAAATATGCAAAATTTCTTTATGTCTTTAGCATGACTATGTGTGTACTCGTGTACGAGTTTGAATAGTCTTCAGTCTCTGAAGATAAGGAATTGAACCCGTGAAATGTACATCAGATAAATGCAATTCAAACTTTCATACGAAAATAATTATTTTTATAATTATTAATTCTATTAATTACAATGTTTATAAATATCTTAAGTAATGATAATTATTACAACAATACAATATTATAATACGAGGACTGTTCAATAAAAACACGTTTGATCTGCGCAGCCGTGACGTCGTCGCCATGGCAAAGGAATTTATATTGTGTGTTTAAGTACTAGTCACACAACATCGATCTTTCGAACGACGGCGCCTTCAACAAGAACAAGACGGACAGCGCTCCTAGTGGCAGCCTCTGACGAAGCTTATAATAAGCAAAAACTGGTTCAGGCTACAAAATGTAAAATTTTTATCAATACAAAACTTAGTGTTCCGAGTTAGTATAGTGTTATACTTATAATTAGTTAATCAACGGACACGTCATAGACAACAAAATCCAAGAATTCGTCAGTTTTCCACGGTCCCCTATTTCTACAGGATTAAGGAGCACGGAGTTAGCGTTAACTTCCCGCATACGTATAACTTCTCCAGTCTGTGATAGTACAGGAGAAGACATATCGAACTTGTCAGCGGAAAAACTTTGTGGTTGTATATTCTTTCACTCAAGCGTAGGATATATAGAGGATGTGGAGGGGAGAGGGGGAAAGGTAGACGTTTAAAGCTAAGTAGTAAAGAGCACAGGAAGTTTACTGAAAGCTATTTGAAAATAATGAGTGTACTGATTGTAACACAGTTTAATGAAAGATGAACAAAATGCGTGGATTAAGTCTAAAAAGACCCACAAGGTTTTTACACAAACTATTCTACTTTTTATGTCTACAATGATTTTTAGATTATCGCAACTCAGGCATTCATTCAGTACTTTACAATTAAATATACCCATTCATACATTTGTTCGAAGATGTGTACATAATAATGTGTTTTGATGTTCTGTGTCTCTGCAATAAATTCAGCCCTGGTTGTATTTGTTCATTGTGAAAATACCCAGGTTAGAAAGTTTTACTGCTGTGAGTACCACGATCAGAACAACAAAGCATGTGTCTACAACCCCAAGCGCTATATGTGTGCGCGTCCCAGAGTGCGTGCTGGAGTCGATGCAAGGGCGCGCCTTGCACTGACCCCAACACGCAGACTGCACGTGGGACGTGTCGGCTCAAGCGTTGCGAGGTGTGTCTGTACGCGCGGGCGTTACATGCGTGTGGCGCACGAATGCGTGCTGGAATCAATGCAAGCCGCGCGCACTTGCATTGACCACAACACGCAACTGCACGCCAGCATGTGTCCGCCAGACGGGTGTGTGTGAGTGTGATGCCCGTGTCTTGATAGTAGCAATCAAAGCAGCAAATAACCCCATTACCTCGAGTATTTCACAGTGGGTAAACAGACACGAGATGGATTTATTTGCAGAGACACCAAAAGAATACGTCTGTAATCGTAAACATCGTTGACAGTCTGAATTAAAATAAATAAAATCATTATTTTTTATCAATTGCTTAGAAACAGACAATTTATTGTTAAACATTTCAACAATTAAAATTTTAATAGTGTTTTTTTGTAATAGGCTACTACTTAAAAGTAAAAAGTACGTAATTTTTAGAATTTATCTTAGATAGTCTTAAACATTAGAATCTCTTTGCCTCCACAACGTCAAATCTCATAGTCAAGTAATCACGTCGTTAACTTTATTGTATTTATCAAGTGCCTCGTCGCTAATACCATCCATTTTATGATCGCAAGTTGATTCCTTATTAATTGTAATATTTCGACACTCAGTGTTCGATTTTCCTTGAATAAAAGACTTCATAAACTCTTTGGAACTTGTAGTTCTTAATTTTACATTAAGAAAATCTTATATTCCTATAGTTCTTAAGGAATAGTCATATCAAAGAAACAAGTTGTTTGTAGTTGTATAAACTGAAAACAATTTTTTCAAGTCTATGCTCACTTTGCCGCCCGGAGCGGCTGCCTCCCCCCCCCACCAGCTACGCTTCTGCTAGTGACCCGTCTGTCGAAAATATTTGCAGTTTGCTCTTTTCTAAGCGTTGTGACTGGGTTTAAAAATTGCATCTATGATAGATAATCTGTCCATAGATAATCTGCTGCCGTTATTCAGTTTTTGGCCGCTGAGGGGTGTCAGCCAATGGAAATTTATACGAGAATGAAAGCTGTTTATCGTGACTATAGTTATTCTCATAAGGCAGTGGTTGAACGGTGCAATAAATTTCAACAAGGAAGAGAATCCACTAAAGATTTGGCCCGTTCCGGACCTGCATGTGTTGCAGCATCAGATGAGAAAGTGAGACAGCTGAAAACTGCTTTACGCGCAAATAGGAGCATCAAAGTTAGAGAACTTTCCCAAATGTTGAGGATCACCGTGGGAACTGTTCATCAACAACCTGGTGTCAACATCAACGCTGAGCGATATGCAGACAGCTTAAAACACTTACGGTCAGCATCAAGAATAAACGTCCCGGGAAGCTCACAAATGGTGTCATTCTTTTGCATGTTATCATGTTTTACATGCTCGACCCCATGTAGCCCAGACGATTCAAGATCTGCTTGGTCGTATGAAGTGGTAAGTCTTACAACATCCACCTTACGATCCCGACTTGTGCCCGTGCCATTATTATGTTTTTGGCCCATTAAAGAAATCACTAAAAGGACGGCGGTTCAAATCGGACGCTTAGTTAGAGTAGAGCTCTATAATATAGGTATTCGCACCCGCCATCTTTGCTCCCCGAGACTTTTAAATGTAATGTGGCGGGAGCAATGTAAGCACGCTGTGCGTTGGATTATTTAATGTAAATTATGTATGTAAATATTAATATTTTTACATATCAGGGTTATAACCTTAGTGTACTAATTTGATTTATGTATTACACACGAATATGTATAATAATCATCTCATCTTGTCAGTGAAAACAAGGTTATAAATACTGGTGTTAGAGATATTATTAATGTTATGTAGTATGTTTTGCAGATTGTTGTACTACATCTCATAATCATAATGACTGGTTGTTGTGCTGTAAATTGCAAAAATCAAACAGAAACTAAGTTTAGAACATTCAAATTTCCGGCAGACCCTATTCGATGTGCAAAATTGATTCAAAATATGAGACGAGACAAATTTATACTAAGCAAGGGAATGCGTCTGTGTGAGGTAAATTTAATGGTTGTTCCTTAAAAGTTTGTGAATGTTAATCATAACGACTAAAAATGTAATACACCTGTGCACTTTTAGGTTCATTTTGAAAGTTCACAGTTTGAACTGGCACGAGTAGATGGTTGGAAAAAACTGAAGCCTAATGCCATACCGACTTTGTTTGACGTACCAAATCCACCTCCTAGGATCGGTCCAGTTCCACGCAGATCACTGAACAAGGTGGTTTATTTTTTTAATCCATTAATTATAAATATAATGTTATAACTAAAGCCCGGATTCACGTGCAATTGCATCTTTTCTTTTGCTAGTTCGTAAACGGCCAGTGACAAGTTATTTATCCGAATCGGGATGTGTAGGTCATTTTAACATACATTTTATTTTGCACAAAATTGCACGACGTTTTGGGGGTTACTGCATAAAATTGCACATTCTGTAGTTTTAATGCACAAAATTGCACATTTACCTGTTTTTCGAAAATCAGCTGCGCGATAGCCAAGCGCGAAACATACACGCAGATCGTAAACAAAGTCGAGAACAAAATCAGCACGAAGAAATTCTAGTCCAGTAAGCGCAGCTTTTGACGTAACAAAATTTTGACTGTCGATGGAATTTCACGAAATTTGATATGTATGTTCTATATGCACTCTAGAACAAAGTTAAACTGTACGCTTTTTATTTGAGGATGAAAACCACCCCTTTTTCAAGGGTGACTGATAAAAAAAAAAATTAACCACAGGATCCAATAGAGAATCAAATTCTAAGCAAAAAAGTCAGTACGCAACTGTTTTGAAAAATGCGTTGTTTTCGAGTTATTCCAAATCAACATTTTCGATTTTTACCCCCAAAAAACAGGATTTTTGCGTAATTTTTTGCGAATAAGTAAAAAAGTTTGAGTTTATAGTAAAAATGAATAGGACCAAAATTATTCTATACGAAATAACAAACAAAATGCGTTTTGGCCGGGTTTTAATCCACAAGTTGTTTTCAAGATATGGCCGTGAGAAGTTGTAACTTGCAAATTTTTTGCCTGTACTAACAAAGTTTAACCCTTCCTACTAACCGAGAAAAATACTTTTGACTATAAAATGTCTAGTGCAATGAAAAATACATTATTGTTAATTTTAATAAAATGTTAAGCTAAACTTTTTATTATTAATTTTAACTAAATGTTAAGCAAAAAACCTGAATATAAACTTAATAGTAAGTAAGTTAAAAATGTAAATTCGTGTTTATTAAAAATAGTTTTAGTAACTTTATTTGGACTTTTGGACAAACGAAGTTTAGTAAACATTAATTCAACAGCCATCTATTATAAACAGGAATAAAAGTAAAATCTGAGAATATATACCTAACAAAGTGGTAAGTGGTAACGATTGGTATTTGTTGTTTTTTAGACAAAATTATTCTCCTCTTACTATGGTCTGAATCAGTAAGTTTTAAGATGAAAACTATTATTTCCATATTTTTAAGGACGTGGGACATAATTTCACACTTTGAAATTATATTTTTGGCACGAAAAACTATAATAGTTTATGTAATATCGAAAACAAACTTATACTGCGTCCCATGTATACACAAGCGGCACCATTATATTATGTCAGTCTCGGAACAAAGATGGCGAGTGCGAATACTCCCTTTTATAGCTCCTTAGTTAGAGTTTGCTGTTAGCGAATGGTTCCGCAAACAGGCGCAAGAATTTTACCAGCAGGGAATCTACAGATTAGTGCAACAGTGGTACTCATGCCTTAATGTTAATGGAGACTTCTTTTAAAATCGTTGAATAGAACATTCTTTACAGCCTCTAAACGTGTTTCTATTGAACAATCCTCGTAGTAGAAACTAAGAGATTGGACAAGAACTTAAACTCAGTTTTAAATGAAAAGAATAAGGAACATTATAGGAGATGACGTGAGCATTTTAGGTAGAACGTCAAGGAGCAGATTTTTTACAGAATAAACGGAAGAAGGGAAGGATCTGATAGACCGAGAAAAAGACGGTTTACGGAATGAAATCGTGGAGTGATAACGATGACGTAGGTGATGGTGATTGTACGAGTTGATTTAGTAAAATTTTCTCTGTATAGTAAAAAATAATTCGGAGTGATGTGGAAGCATTGACTGAATTGGCAGCGTTATGGAGGTACGAATGTGTGACGAGGTTGAAGGTAGTGTCCCAAATGTACAAATTTTCTTTATCGCATTCGTGAAAGAGCAGAAGAGCATGTATTGGTGTTTGCTAAGGCGTGTGAGTTTGGTAATAACGATCGCGATTTACACATTTCAGGAGATTTGAACAATGTTAGAGATATCGAGTGGGTGGTTCAAAAGTATCTGTTTGCTGTAAAACGTTAATTACCATTTGGTTTTATTACGCAACAAAGGTAAAATCCCACAGAAAAGCAAAGAATAAAAGTGTCAGACGGTATCGCAGTGACAATGACCCGATGGAAATTTCTGGCTGATCATTATGGAGATCAAGGTAGACTAGGCGCCGCCGCGTTAAGTTATACCAAAATGTATTGTTTTAAATGATGTAAAGATTGGAAAAATGTTTCCACGTGTTCAAGAAAGCATGAGTAATGCAGTTGCCAAAAAACAATTGGCCGTATGCCACTAGACATGACACGCGATTTAGGAGCCGAATATTTTCATTTATTCTCAAAATTCTTTGTACGTGGCAGAGAGAAAACCGACAAATAATTTTTGTGACTGAATCGTCAAGATAAGATAAATGAATAAATTGTAGATTTTCCGAGGTTTTGGCTATTGTTTCTAAGGAAATCCTCCTCGAAAGTTTTCTGGCTTGATCTATAGGCCTATGATGATGTTGAGTTAGAAAATTCTCGTACATTGAGTACTGTTTTTGGCGGTAGCGGAGTCAATGATAGGACCAGTTCAAAACTCGAAACGGACAATCGATAATACAAGTATACGCTAGCAGTACTCGTCTGACTCTGTAAGGAGCACCCCACGGGTTGCATATTTGGTATGGGATGTAGCATGTAGCACCCCAAAGAAGAAAGTGCTCTGTGAATGTTACAGAAGAGATGATCTTATTATGAACGGTGGAAGTTTTGCTCTTTTTTTATCAGCTTTCTAAGGACCACATGCCAATTTAAATTCTTTATTCTTCGTTATTTTCTTTTCTCCAATATTCTTTCATCTTTTCACTGTGTCTCTTCTTCCTGTCTTCAGTCCACTTTGAACCTGCGTTTCTCTCTCTCTCACCCTCTCTCTCAATTTTAACACTTTTGCCCGAAAAACTTCTCTTTCAATTGCTTCTTCTGCGTTTACATTATTTTTTTTCTATATCCTTTTGGACTTCTTTAATCCAACTTGATGTTGACTTCTTCCCCCACAGATATTTGAAGATCTGCTTTGTTCTTTATCAAGTTATGCTCTTTATCTTATGACAATTTTCTTCAACACAACTTTTTAAAGAACGTTTAGGATCCTGATTACACCGCTCACTGTTTACTATAAAGTAACAGGTATAGGCCCCCTAAGTACTTTTGAACGCCTTTAATTATCTTATACAACGGTTTGCTCAAGATTTGTTAGTGCGGTGTATTTTAGAACTTTCCGTATTTTTAACAACCGTTCCTCATAAACTGTGTAACGTAATCGCTTCAGAGGTACTTTCCGCGGAGTCTTTGGATGTGACCTATTGTGTGCTCGTCTTACTTAATTACGCCCCACTGTTGTAAGCGCCATTCTGTAACGTCTCGCGGGTATTAGCGAAAGTCAAAGTACCTTTTTGCGATCGTCACTTATGAATTATAATTATTAATGTTCAAATCAATCGGATTTGAAGTTTACCAAACGAAACAGAAATCGAGTGTGTGTGATTTGGTAGAGATTAAGGAAGTTGTTTAATCTTAGTTAGAAGAGAGAGTAAGAACAATTTTGTTACACCCAGATTATACAATTTCTTATTTTTAAAAACTCGCTGTTCATAAGATCAGCTGATTTTGACATCAACCTCAAAATGTTAGGTTAACCAAACACCACGGTTCGGTAATACTCCCCGGTGGATAGTCCTCTTCTTGGGTTACTGAAAATCTACAACAACTACCCTCTACAATAAAGAATACACGTTTGATTATTTAACATAAAATATTCAGAGTATTTATTTGTATAATACACTGATTTCCTCTTCTTCCAGTATACAAATATTATAATCGATCTTTTCCAGTCAATAATACATTGGATCGATTTAGTTAGGTAAACATTTGAATTATCATAAAATATATTTTTTATGATTTTATAATTTTATCCTTGATTAGACATTAAACAACATATAATTCATTTTTATTAATTTCTTCAGGGTTAAGGGCAAGTTCTTTGTGTTATGAGATGGTCAGAAATGAATAATTATATACTACGCTTTACAAGATAAAAATAATCAATTTCGAATTTTTTGTTTATTTCGTAGTATGTAGTTCCGGATTTGTCCGCAAGAGTGCAGATTATTTCTTTATTATACACATGAAATCATTTACGAAATATTGGAACTGCACAACTAGTTGATATGAGGTTTTCTTGGTTAATAATTATTAAAAAACGTTTATATTACCTCTTTCCTCGAAGTTTTTACTTGAATGGAGCTGTTTCTAGTGTTGTAGTTCTAGTTGTTTTGTAATTTCGTTGAATGTCTCTAAGATACAATCTCGCTAAAAACTCGAAGTGCGTTTCAGCTAGGCCAGATCTTGGAATTGGTTATTTCACTTTTTTATCGGGTAAAGCACGTTATATTTGATATCTGAAGAAGTTTGAACATAAGGTAGATACTGTGAGTTAATTTTTATTCCATTTTTTCACCGTTTCCGAAAGTTTTAAAATGGTTCTAATACAATTTTTGTGACATCACTTTTCTCAACCGAACGGTTTCCAATCATTTTTAACAATTAATTCATATGTTGTTATCCCGTTACTCTTAGTAACCGATAATTTTTATATCATTTTTTATTGGTGCCTCTATTTACTTTTGAGTATATAGGCTGTTTTTAATTATTATAAATTTATTTCTTATTTATAGAAAAATAATTCTTTTTAACTTTGGTTTATTATCCAATTTGATTTATATAAGGTTTTTCCGTTTATTTTCTTATAACCTTAGATATAGGTCTTTAATATTATTATTTCCTTTAATTGAATTTATATATTATTTATTAATTTCTTATAGTATCCTTACACTGCACTAATTTCTTCTGCCATTTTACTCATACAGTATTATTTTATTTTTTATTATCATCTTATATTTAACTCTTTTATTTTTAACCCTGGGTTATCTTATATTCAAACATAATTATTCTATTAAATATAAAATTAAACCTAGGTACTAAATTTTAGTTGCCTACACAATACAAATCATACAATAATTAAACAAAATACATAACTGGTTAGTAGCAACACAGTCTACTATTATAATCAATTGTTTCTACATCTACAGCACAAGTCTGTAAGATGCTCCCTTCAAAGTCACTTATTTACTCACTGGGTACACTATAACTCACTTGTTACACTTTATATCAATTAAATATAGTTTATAATGTTTGGTGATATAAAGTAATTTAGAGCTAGGTATATTATACCCATTTCTGACCTTTATGGTAGGATAATTAAGTTATCATTTTTGGGACTGGGTTATGTAACGTTACAACTGATGCTGTGGCTAAACGTATAAGTTGCTACTCGATGAAGTCAAGTAAGTGCCAGTTTTGGTTGGTTCTCAGAAATAAACGACCCACCCAGAGGTTGTATCTGAATTCACATGTGTTGCTTTGAAATAGAACGCGTTAATATTTCACTACACTACAATATCATATTCCTTACATTGGTTTCCTATGCCCTAACAATGATTATAAACACACACAGAACTAACTATTGTTAGGTTGGTCGCACAAATAGTCGTATTAAAGTAATAGAATTCAAATAACCTAACACCAGAGAAATCGTTAATAACGCAAGTCACTAGTTACAGGTGTCCGCACACAATAATCACTTTGCACTAAACTGCTAATCACAATAACTAGCATACTCCGATAACGCACGCTAAATTGTCAATCCAAAAACTTACTAGGGGTTTCGGAAACGGCGCTGTTATACTTCGTCTGTATGGTGTAACACATGACAAGAGTGACCTGGTTGCCCGTGGAATAACCGATTAACGTCTGGAAAAATTGAGAGTATTGCGTAATCCTGCCGCCCACATAACACTTGCAAAGAGAGACGTAACGGCGCATTTTGTTTATGTCCTCAGCCTAGCACTATTATTACTTATTATAAATAATATTAGACTTCCATTAGAAGGACAATAAAATGAGAAAATATTACAATTTTTGTCAAGTAGTAAATTTTGGAAGGTATTGAATATATACACAACATATACAGTTTTCATCCTCGAAAGTCGTTGTTGGTCCGTTTGGTCGATATGAAGCTTTCGTGCATCACGTACGGCTATTATCTGACATATAATAGGGATCGTAAGTCTCTGTTCCTCGCTTGACCGTTCGTAAAGAACAGTCTTACACTTTTAAATTAAATAATAAACGTTCAATCATATTACAGTTACTTAAAATAGTTTTTCGAAATCCGCAAGAAAGTACAAACGAACCGTGAACTATACAAAACAACTGCCAGTACAAAAATCAGTTTTTCATTCTCCAATTGGTGACAATAATGTTTCAGAATTATAACCATTTTTGTTTTGTAAACATAAAGTAAGACAATTTTGTAAGGTTTTTTTGGTATAGGGCCTATAACCACCTTACGACGGTGGTTTTGGTATAGGGCTTATAACCACCTTACGACGGTGGTTTTGGTTAGGGCCTATAACCACCTTACGACGGTGGTTTTGGTATTTTAGTGATTGTCTTGTTTAAACTTAAATTCGTTAAAAGTGAACAAATTCTGGTAAATGACATAAAATGAACATCAAAGAAAAGTAACTAACCGCCAACTTTGTTCGACACAACTGATCAAGTGTTTCACTGTCCTCACCAGTTCTTACTTGCCTGAATCTAAGAACGCTCGACCGGTCGAGCAGCAGTGGATATTTCTATATCGATGTAAAGGATAGACTAGAGTTTGTCATACAATGAGGAGTCAAGGTACTCTGAGAGCAATACAAAAACCGCCCGCTGCGTGGTTTAATTCCTCTCAATGGGGCGCCATTAGGTTTCTTTTTATCATATTAAGCGAACGGAATATTTTGTTAATGATGCACACTTGCATTACACGTACTTCAACAAGCTTTAGCTAATACTTTGTGAAGTCGTTTCTGATTAAGAGGAAGGAGTACAATAGAGACTATCGTACAGTACGTAAAACATTGTTAACGGCATACGAGTACAAAAAAGAAGATTCTAAAATCATCTTGTAAGTATTATATTAGATTTATTTACTAATGTAAAGTATTTCTACTAGTAATTTTATACAAACCACTATGTTATCTTTGATATTGACGAGCGCTTTCGGCAGTCAAGCCATCTTCAGGTCATTTACCAACCTGAAATGACCTGATGATGAAATACCAAGGTTGGTAAATGACCTGAAGATGGCTTGACTGCCGAAAGCGCTCGGCAATACCAAAGATAACATAGTGGTTTGTACAAAATTACTAGCAGAAATATTTGGGACCACTAACACTCCAATACAACAATAATGTAAAGTAATTGTATGAAACTAGGCGTAGATTTAGATTTATACGTACAGTTGAATTCGATATAAAACATTTACAAAGGTCCAAACTAAGCTTTTTCCTTACCTAAAGATGTATCGCATAAACGATAGTACACAGGGGTGTATTTACGGGGGGGAGGGACGAACGGGACCGGACCCCTTCTCCCCCAGAGGGCCGAGAAAACTTGACGAATTTTGTTAATTTCTTAATATTTAGACTATTTTATTATTTTTTTCAGCTGTGTACGCTAATATAGTAGTAACACTTTATTAAATATACAAACAGGTTTATTACACAGCATTGGCGTATACGTTTGAAATATGAAAGATTTCAACCACACGCATTTCAACCGCTTTAAAGATAGTAATAATGATTAGTCTCCACTTGTTTTTTCTTTTGTATGAGGCTGACTTGACTGGACCCCCCTCCCAGACCAAATTCTAGATACGCTACTTATAGTACATGTTATTACATGCGTCTTTCTATTTATGTTTTCTGTATGCAACCTTCAAAATGTCTCTGAATAGTCTACCCTCAATTTATTTTTACAACTCACCGTTTTGATTCTTAACATTTACTGTTCGTTCGTTCGGAAAGTTCATGTATGAGATCATTTCCTTTGTCTTGTCGTCCAACATACGCAGCTTCCATGGATGCGGACTGTCTCCAAAGTGCATGACTTGCAGTGGACAATTTAAACAGAGAGCACAGTAAGGGCTTTGGCCTCAGCTGTTTACACATGTTAATTCTTTATATTTCTTGGCGTCAGACCAATTCAAAGTTAACACATACGTCATGTTCTATGACTAATATGAGTTTCATACTGCTTAACTGCTTGAATTTAAAACGTTAAAACCGTTTAATTTTATTCTTTCTAGTGTCTGTATGAGTCTTGAAGTCGATTGTGGTCGTGTAGTCGTGCTGCTCAGCAATTTAATAACGATTACTAAGGTAAGAATAAAGACGTGAAATATTTGATTTACAGCAGGTGTTAAATAAGTCCCGGGTTCTGATAAACTGTTTTCACTTTACAATACCACATGCATGAATTATTACTGCATGTATGCACGTTAAGAATGTTCTCAATTTATTCCTTTTCGTTTCTTCTATTTTCCATCAACTTCACACTGTCTACTTGACACTGTCTTCTTACCTTCTGGTTATCAATTATGTTTTCCTGCATTCTTTATATTTCTCCACTGCTTTCTCTTTAAATTAAAAATATGGATGTTTGCCGTAACCAGGGGTTTGGGGGTTAACCTCACCTTCCAGAAAGAGTTCGGTTGTAGACCGCAGACGCGTAAACTTATTTAACTTGTTGTGCACAATCCGTAAAGTAGGATAACTATTATAACACGAGTTTGATTATTTCCGTAGACGTGTATAAAACATTGTATCGATTTATCTGGTATTTAGTGAATTAGTTACTCTACTGTTTTAAGATTACAATCCACGATCTCCTCGGTATATATCGTGACCGTAGTTAAAATGTTCATTCCGTAGTACAGCTAGCTACAGATATAATAGCCATCATCATCATCATAACCACCACCACCACCATTGTCGTCGTCGTCATCGTCATCATAAATTATCAAGTCAAAACCCGTGTGACTGAATAACGGCTCGTGCGGGTGGCTAGGGAGCGGCCCCGGGGACTCGCGGTTGGTTATCACCGCCGATTGCGGGTGGCCTCCCGTGGGTCCGTGGGTCCCCATCCTGATACACGCTGCTTTCGAGCGCAGGAGGTACACCTTCCTTCGGTGACATCGGCACTGATGATTGGGAAACTTGCGTATTCATTGCCCGAACGGCCAAATCCCTAGTAGCGCATTGCGAACGGGTACCACGATGCGCGGCCCCTGGTCAGTAGCTGTGTCGGACCTCTCGCCCCAGTCCGTGATGTCCATTAAGTACACAGATGAACCCTAGTAGCATCGTCCTCGGGGCTGCTTGTTCTCCCCTCGTCGGTGGACTGGCGTCCGTTGAGTCGGCGGAGTCCTAAGTTGGACCGAGCAAGAGGGGGAGGATACGGCACCCTGCCTTACCACTGGCCTGGTGTAGTGTTTCACTGCCGCCACCAGAAGGTGCAGGAAAAACCGTAGATCTCAGCGGTAGATCCTGTGGATCGACCCCGGAGGTCGGGCCCGCGACTATTCTGGGCTTCGGGGGTCGTCGTGTTGATCAGCGACGTACTCAAATATGGTACCACGGGATCGTGAACCACCCGGCAGGGGGTCCTGTCCCCTCCGATGTTCACAAGTTGAGGAATGGTTTCGTGGTGGCTGTGGTTGACCCAGCTAGGGTAGATTTTCCCTAAAACTGGTGTTTCTGGGAGTTCGGATGTGTGTTCAGTGACCCGTATGGACTTTGATGGGCCGCACCCGATTCTCCTCTTGTAGGAGGTTATCCGACTCAAAGATGGTTCGCGTCTTTTCCGACACTCGGACGCTCTACTGTCTAGTAAACATATGTGAGAAGTGTGATCAAATTACACACTTCTGTTAGCAGTCGATTGTTGGATAATATTTAATAAAATTATTTTCTTAAAGAGAGCTGTTTAAGTGTATCTTATTATTCTTGTTACCGTTATTTAAAATTAGATTACTAAAATCATCACACAGATCTATATATAAGATACTACAGATGTAAATCTGCTTTCATTTGTCTCATGAACCATATTTTCCTTTCTTGTTTAGCTTTTTCTTTCTCTTTCACCTCCACCACTGTAGTCAAAACCAATACTTCTTTATCAGGGTCTCGCAATCGTCACTCATTGTCACCGTAAATCGTTGGGTCACACTGCTCCATTCCATGCACAGTGGGCGCGCAAAACCGCGCCTCACTACCAATCTAGTGGACTCACGTCCTGTCGCAAACTGCGCGCCTGGTGCTCCGCCTATCGATCTAGCGGGCCTTCAACTTTACACAACGATAACAGGAAGGACAAATCGTTTCCACGCCTGAAAACTCGGAAACGGAAATAACACAGGTCCGTATTAATCGTGTAATACCGTATAGTATAACACGCTGGAGTATCGGTTAATTAGCCAAGTCAATCGATGTCCGCAGTTTATCATTTATGTACTACGGCTTGGGTATTAGATTCCTGAGCACGGCACGGCATAAAAAGCAAACCACAGTTAGCACATGGTAATCATTATGTAAAACATATTGTAGAGATATCGTGTTACGTAAGGTGACCGCTAAAGCGTAACGAGTTGGCAGCGGTAATTGTAATCTAAGCAATCACACGCTACAGTGGATACTAATAAACACACAGAATGTGACACAACAGGCGTCGCGGATCACGTACTGACTCGCAGTGTTGCGTATTTTGGAGAAACGCAATGGCCTGGCGTACTTACACGCGGTGCAGTGAAATGAAGAGAACTGTTGAGGTCGGATTAAAGCTCAGCCACTCCAAATCGACAGAGCAGAGCTCTCAGCACCACACTGGAACTTAAAGGACTGAGACTTTCAGTTTGCTGACAATTTGGCTCCGACTTGGTGACGTAATTATCTAAGCCAAAATAGGAGAAATCGTTAGAGAATAAATTTTCTTCCAGGAACGAATATTATAAGATCTATTACATTACATATATAATTTTATATATAACTTATTGTTAATGTTAAACACATTATTGTTGTCAGACTACTGAATTTTCATACACGAGAATATTCTTTCCAATTGGCGTTGCCAGATGGCGTCATGAATAAAGTAGTTCAGAACTTCAGACTAGTGTGACTACTCTTCTTCACCCTCACAATTTGAATCTTTGACTTTTCGTGATTATAACTTTACAGTTTTCTTTTAGTTTTTTTTTTTTTTATTAAACAACTCATACTTTAAAATATTTAAAATCTGAGATGTATCAGCGCCCATTTAGGACACTCCCGGGACACTGGCAAGCGTTTACAGTCGGGCATGAATCCCGGGTTTCCGATACGTTTCATCACAACGGTTAAAACCCAGATTATCTAGCTTGGCACTAAAATATCAAACATAGAAATTAGGAAGAGGAAATCAAGAGGAGTACAGGAATGGAAAAACCCAAAATGGCAAAAAAACTATAAACCACGCCAGCTAACTAAATATATGTATTGGAGGTTAATATACGCCTTATTCTTTCAACTGTAACCCTCTTCAATTATATGGCTAGAAAATTCATTGTAGAGCACAAAAAATAGAGGGGTTGGAAGTAAACATACAAAAAACAGATTACGTGTCAGTAAAGGGAACAACAGGACCTGACATTAGAAGATAAAGACATCATCAAAGAAAGACTATAAACAAATATCTGGGAATTAATAGGCCTATGTAGGCTGGAACATACGAGTATGACTCCCAATTAAAGACACAAACCGTCTGACGAACAGCGATTGCCTTGCCAATTTGTATTCTTTGCTAAATTACTTTATTTCCTACTTACTCTATAGCAGTACAGAGTATAGATCTTGGCATCCCGTACAATTCGCCGCCCATTTCTATTTATCCTACACTCTGTTCCCAATTCTCAACCCAGTCTCATCCCAATTCTCGTTTTGCTCAAATCTTCTTCAACGTCCTGCAACCATGTTCTTTTTTAAAACCATTCTTCTCTGAAAAACATTACCGACTGACATTCCTTCCATCCAACATTCTTTTGACGTGACTCATCATGAAAGTCTTCGTGGTTTGATGAAGCGCACTATGACTTCTTTGTTTATAAACCGTGTTACTTCCATGTTATTTCTAATTTTCCATCGATCATCCTTTCTCACTGGTCCCATTATTCTTCTTATTACTTTTCTTTCAAAGGCAATGTTCTTTTCGGCTACGGTCAAGGTGCAAGTTTCTGATCCTTAGGTTACCACTGATCTTACTAATGTCTTATATGGTCTCAGTTTACTATGTTGACATATACTTATAGGTTTAGTAAACTTATACTGGCATAATAGATGAGAACATTACAATGGAAAAAAAATAAGCTATGAAACTGTAGAAAGAATCATTACATACATTTCTTAAGTACACCTCCGGAAGTAAACAACAGAGCGAGATGGGAATTGATTTTGGCGGCGGGTAACTGGAAGAACCAGAAGATAACTAATTCCCAATGGACGAGTAGGGGAAATTGGCACTGTTACACAGACGATTACAGATGACGTCAGGTATGTTCAGACATGTACAAGAATGGCTGACTAGAGAAACCCAAAACAGATACTGAAATGAGAAACTACGGAAGAAGATGAATAGATGGGCCAAGAAAAATATGGGGAAAGAGTATAAATGCGGAATTGAGAGATAAGGGGGTTGAGGATTATCTATGGAATGACCGAGATAGATGGAGATTGGAAATGCAAAACGTCGAAGAACATTGTAGACAGATGTGTCTATTTTGAAGAGTCTTAAGGTTTATTGAACCAGAACCAGAAAATTCTTCAATCGTTTCCATGAGGACCACCAAATACAAAGATACAAGATCACGCACTCCTTCATCATCACGTACGTTATGAATCATCTCCTAAAATAAAGAAGAGAATACTACGCGCAGAAATGAAATTTCAGATTTCTAAGTTAGCCATAGCCAGCCACTTTTAACTTACACCGCTTAGGGTTTTCCCATAAGACAATAATGATATTTCCAACAACGCAGCCTATCCTAACAAGAAATTATTATTTCACGTGGCTCAAAGTGTAGTCAGATACTCCGTCTAATCCATAACTCACTTAAGGAGAATATTCACGTCCCTTGCTTTATTTTTATATATTGTCTTGTTGTTTCGCACAGAAGAAAACGTGGGTATAAGCATATTAAATATAGGCTAACTACATACCATACCATAAACGAGAATCGTAAATAATAATAGTGTTTTACTTAATTAAAACTGTAGCCTATTTCTTCAAAAATATTCCACCCCTGAGAAAAACCGGTAACAAATAGACCTACAAGTAGACTCTCATACAGATTCTAATCTCGCCTGCGCGTCATGCGGTTTGCTGGAGAGACAAGGAGACCTGACGACTCCCGAAATAAGTACATCAACTCTGCCAAGTGTTAACGTCTTTTCGAAGGTTAAATCTCTTCTCTCGACCTTGGAGGAGAAATCACTAGCAAAGAAGGTCTAATGGCATAGACTCAGGATTTCATCACGCACCACAGTTCTAATACACATCAACATGAAAGAATAAATAGGGTGTTTAAAAGTGCTTCATAATTATATATACGAACAGAAACTTATGAAGCCAACAAATTCTACTTAGACTAAACACGTGGAATAAGCACTACGAATCGTGCTACATTTGTAAACGTTAAAACTGAAGTGACACATTGTTTTCTATAGACAGTAATAGGCTATTATGGTACACAGTTTCAGAACCATGGTCGTTGAAAAAGAAGTAAGGGCGACGTTTGAACGTTTCAGAAATATTTTCATAGGAACGAATCGTATTTAGGCTACCTATTAAAAAACGGCACGGAAATTTACGACGATGTTCTAATAAATCTATAGAAATACAGTGACTCTGAAGACCATGTAGTAACTAAAGCCTTGATCGTTGGGATAAGTTGTAAGACACAACTGTTATTAAACAAATAAATAATTTAAATTGAACGCATAATGCAAGGCAGTAAATGATTAAGACAAAGTGATGTGCTTGACGTTAAGTAGGTAGAAATTTTGTGAAAAATGGAAAGGATTGGCTCAGAACCAATATCTTGCAACAACATTGCTGTTTACAACCTCTTTTTGAGCATATTATTAAGGGAAAATAAAACCAATTAATAAAATTCTATCAATAATCTTACCAAAGCAATATTTAAAACAAATTTTCTTATTTCTAAATCAGGCGCAATTTTCTTAAACACTCTGATTTCTGAATACATAGTTTGTTTTATAAGGTCCTCCAGAAGTACCTGTACTGGTGACCAGAAGGTCTCGGTATTTCCGCCTCTCAGCTAGCCCTATTCTACGTTTCAAATAATTCTATTTTGGTCTCTGTCTTTAATACAGTGTTTTATTTTGAATGCTGGTTTGTTTACTGGTCTTTAATTTCTTCTATTTCTTTCTGAAAATGAATATGTTTACGTTTATAGGTACAGCATCTAGCTATATAAGTATGACTATTAAGTACGGATATATATATATGTTACAACGTTATTTGTTGCTGAGCCCCCAACTTCTTGTGAGCTATTTACTTTTGCAACATTACTTACGCTATAAAATTATGGCAGGTGTAATCGTAATAATAATAACACAATGTAATATGGTTTAAAATCATTTAAAAATTTATTAATCAAAAATTTCTTATTTGGTTGCGGTTTAAAATATCATTATTATTTGCTTGTGTGTGTAGCCGTAGCACACATCTAATTATTACATATAAGTGATAATCTCGTTTTACACATAGACATAATATACAATGTTATACTATAATAAACATTTATAATTATCTAATATTGCTCTCAGCTTGCTAATTATTAGATTATCTAATCTCTTTCTAATGATCTAATTTCTTTTTAATATACTGCATATGCATTGCTTTGTTTTCTAATAAAAATTTACTAATTACTTTTATATTAATTTAAATATCAATGACTAAGTTATTGATTCAAAATTATAGTTTCAAACATTTTTAAAACATTACTCTAATTACTATACAAATAAATATTTACATTTGCAAAATTTATTAATTCATCTTTGAATTAGATTGTCTCTCTTTTTACATCGTTAATTATATTGTCCTTATGTGAGTCTTTGTTTTACAAATACATGGTTGTTTTACACCATATTGTCGTGGTAAATCGGCAGCGTGTCCTCTTCGGTCCTAGGTCCTTGATCCTGGATACTCCTTTGTTGTCGTGTAGTCCTGGAGTCCTTGATCCTCGTCCTTCGGATCCTCTCCTCCGTCCGTCGCCTCGTCCTACGCTGGACTCTATTACATGTACTTGGCTGCTCCCTCGTCTCCTGTCATGGCCTCAGGTTGCAGGTGCTCTCACGAAAGTGATGAGTAGTCGTGAAGAACCTCCGGCTGCTGTTGTGGTTGATCGAGAAAGAGTTGTTGTCTCTGGGCAGAGCCTCCGGCTGCCACGGTAGTTGTACGAGAAAGAGAATTAAGTTAGCGCGTCTCGTCTATTTATACCTTATGGCGCTAAAATCATGTTTCGACAATATTCTGCATGTCAGAGTCTGTCGTTGGCGTCCCTTTTTAAACACGATTCTTTTCACACTTAATTCGCTTGTCTTCGCGATATCCGAAATCTTTTGCACATTACCCGATATTCATCTTGTCAGTAATTTTTATGTGTTCACTATGTATAAACCGTTTTTCTTTATCTTAATTAACATAAGTTTTATTTATATTTATTTACCGTTTTTCTTTATCTTAATTAACATAAGTTTTATTTATATTTATTTTTACTATAATCGCACTTTTTATTCTTTTCACACTATTTTTTATACACGTATGCGCTTTATTTTTATACACACTTTGGCGTATTTGGTTTTGTGATATTATGCAAACAATCTTTGCAAAATAAATAAATTCATATAATTAATAGCGTTCATCAAGGTTGACGCTTTTCAGGAATTGAAAGGTTTCACACACACATGTAATATACACGTGTACACGCAGACACAGCAAAGTGACGTGATCAGCCTGTCCCGACATGAAAGTTGGTCGTTCCTTTTACAGTTCAGATTGAAAGCTGAATTATTATTGCTAACAATATGAATTATTTATTTACTTTAATTTATATATATATATATATATAATTTTTGTTTATTATCGCTTAAGGTTGAAAACCAAAAGTTACAACCTAAATTGTACATTTTTCAGTTTATAACTGTGTAGAAAATTTTGTCTTTGTCTTTCCAGTATGTTATAGACCTACATAATATCAAGGATTCGACGACATACTTTATATTCCATTTCCAAAAATGCATTTTTAAAAATTCAATTTGGATACAATATGGTATGGCATGCTTATATGCCCATAACTTGTCGACCATCATTTCAATCTGTTTGTCTACCTCCAGTTAATTTATTTCGAAAATCTGAGAATCCTTTTCTTTTGTAAGTATCGTCTTTTATTAAGTATTATTTATAAGTCGGATTCTTCTTGCCCATTAAATCGTAAGAAACGATACAAACACTGACTAAGTTGTACTAAAAATAAATATATTTTTTGTTGCAAGTACTGTCAATTCATATATTTGTAAACAAGGCTAAAAGATGTAATAAGAACAGCTCTGAAAAAGTGTAATGAGATCCAAGGGGAGAATGTGCTCAATACTGGGCAAAACAGGGCTGAAGAAGTTTAACAGACATACAATAAGAAGGTCACACGTTTGAGAGAAGAGCTGCAAATGTGTTGCGAACCGAGGTCATCGAAAGCGCTACTAAATTTATCTCTGGACGCAGCTCTCATAATAACTGTGAGGACTCCAAACATAGTCACGGCCGTTCTCTTAGCGCCGAGATACCTCATAAAACGGCTCTCACAGCTATGAATAAAAATACCCGAAGCGCAAGGTCTCAAAAACAGTTTGCGTTGTTTGTGTTGTCCATAAATATAGAATCACATCCAGTTCACACAGCGAACACGCGCAGCCAATATTTCAAACATGTTAACTGTTGTGCTTAATATAACCGTGACACTCTTGAAGATGTCATCGCACGCTTTGTGCGGAGTGAGCAATGTTTTACGCATTTTTTCGCTGTACTATCACCGTATCTCTGTCCTGTCTATCTATCTATCTGTCTCTGTCTGTCAGTCTATCTGTCTGTCTGTCTCTGTCTGTCTGTCTCTCTCTCTCTCTCTTTCTTTCTCACTCTCTCTCTCTCTCTCTCTCTCTCTCTCTCTCTCCTCTCTCTCTCTCTCTCTCTCTCTCTCTCTCTCTCTCTCTCTCTCTCTCTCTCTCTCTCTCTCTCTAACTACCTACCTACCTATATGTTTCTCTGTTTACCCACTGATCTGAAATTGATTTGGAACGAACTTTTTTCTACATACGCGTATGTATATTATATAGTGTGTAGTGAACAGGAATACAATGCCAATAGTTTATCGCAGGTACCAGAACAGGTAAAGAGACAGTATTCTCTTACACGCGCGCGCGCGCGCGCGCGCGTGTGTGTGTGTGTGTGTGCACTCGCGCTCGCGCTCGCGTGTGTAAAACATAAATTGAATATATTGAATTTTGTGTGACCATATATAGCCTACATGGAATGTATGAGGATACAAATGACTCAGCGAGGGCGGTATTTTTTTTGAGGGGGTTAAACCCCCCTCCCAGAGATATGAAGACAAAAGGCAATGTCAAAAATTGAAAAGAAGTATGCCGATAAAAAATATAATTTTATAAGGGGCGTAAATAATTAAGCTAATTAGTTACGTGAGTACGAACGTTTTAAACAGAGATACGCTATACCGTCATGCGAGTATGATATTATTTCGTATATTCCTAATTGTCTGGTAGTTGAAGGATGGTTAAGATTTGTGTCCAAATTTTTTAGGTTATGTCCTCTTCGCGAGTAGGAAACTCCTCTAATGTTTATCCAGCCCTCAGTGTATCCAACTGATCTGGATACACTATGTTTACAGTGTCGCAAAGTATTCCAGAGCAACTAACAAAATTTCAATATTAATCAGTTGTCTGTTTGATATTTGAATCTCATACACATGCGCCTTTTGTTGTACACATTTGTATAACTTGTCATGTATACACACGCTGATATGTGTAGTAACTTCAACAACATTTGCGGCGAACTGCGTATTTGCGCACTCTGTAGCGCGATTTTGAAATGTTTCTTTCTTAGGACCAATTTATGAAAATTTATCTGATTCATTCCTGTGGCAATATAAATATTGTACTGCTGTAGAAATGAACAACAGTACATAAGAATAAAATAATAATTTCAGAAAAATCAAAGGTATAAATTTAATAATATTTTGAACATATGGTAGAATTCTAACCAAAAACTGATTAATTATTCATGACAAACATAGAGGTAAACTCAAGTATTGGAACGGTATGATACAGAACAGCATGAAGAAAATATATGTTGACAATTATTATAATAAAATTAAAATAAACATTAAAATAAAACTAAAGGGTAATAAGATTATAATATAATAGATACAAATTTATAATGAAAAATGTAAAAATCAGATAAATGTATTTAATAATAATTTGTAAAATTAAATATGTGACAAATTTAGTGAGGTATCAAGATGGCGAAGGGAGATTGTTATAATTGAATTGTGTTGGAATGTAAGAAAATTTGTTGAGTTTAATTTTATATTTAATAGAACACACATCAGACAGGAAGATTAGGTAAATAAGTCTAATTCAATTTTTCATCTTATACACATCTCTGTGAGAGTGAAAGTAACTCAATTGGTATAAATAATAAAAAGAAAAGAATTAATATTGTAACCTATCTTGGATCAATAAGCCAAAGAAAAATAATTTACTTTGAATTTGTAACGAAGTGTATAAAATATTGGAATTAAAAGAAGTTTAATAAAGAATAAAAATAACAGAAGATTTAACTAGTAAACATTGGAAATAATTTTATAAACAAAATAATCCTATTAAGAGCGACATCTATGCTGGTGCCAAATTGTAAAGGAACTACAAGAGTACAAGACTTGAACCTGTGGTAGATTTGAAAAGCGATCCGCATGTCCACGGTATATTCTTTTAATATAATTTCTTCAAATTTTGTTAACAAGAGTTATTTGGTACTGACTAAAGAAAGTAATTAACCATTCCCCATATTAAATAATATAAATCGAAACATTCGTTGTCTACCCTGAGATAGAGTTTTTCATGATCATATGTTAACATAAACAACACTTAAAAAATTATTCAAATACTAAAATAATATAGACAACGCGTATTGATCGCCCAGATAAAGGGGCAATTACTATAGCAGACAGAAACAAATATAATAAGAAAAGACAACAGTACAATATATATTCAATTTCATTCCCTGAAAATACTCATACACACGTACTTTCTAAGGTGAAGTTTAAAAAAATTCATACAAAACATTTAACACTATCAGAGTATGCAGAAGACAGGAGAAATTTATGCCAATGTTCTGGTACCGTTTATTTTACTGATATTGTAATTTAAAATATCATGTTTATTGTTTAATGACTTTGTTTTAGACATACATATTAATGTAATCCTTATGTTTTCACACTTACACCTTCTTTATTACAACAAAATAAGTAGAAAATAACGAGTTCTTTTTTGTTTAATTCACAAAAATGTAAACTACCCCCAGAACCTGCCATTCCCCCTCCCCAGAGGGAAATACTGGATGCCCCCTGGAACATGCTATCATTTTTAACGAATATTAAGTGTATGAATTTTGAGAGCATTTTAACTTACTTTCGTGCTAAATATTTAATTTCGATTAAAAGTGTCATGTAATCAATCTAAGTAAACCGAATGCAATATAAAATTTTACTGTTTACTGAAATCATGAACAAACGTGCTGAACTGATTGAATCGAATATATCTTTTTTGTATATAATTAATATTAATTGTTATACACTTGTCTGTCTTATACAATTAACAGCTGGTGACTGATGATAGTTGTAACCTTGGCGAAGTGAATTATTATTGTCATTCAAGAGTTCAAGATACGTGAAGACAATACCCGGTTGAACGTACCGACTATTTTGTTTTTCGATTTTTGTTCCAAAACTCGTTACAATAGAATTGAAATAAAGTACAAGACGGATAATCAAGGTAATATATATTAATTTTAACGTATCAACCTGTGACTTTGATCTTACCATAAATGTTCAACTTCGGGGAGCTTTTCTTGCAATACGCATCCATTTTCATTGCCGTAGGAGAAGAATACACTTTCCGAATAGTGAAAACAAATTAAATTGAAAAAAAAAATGATTACAGCTTACACAAAGTCTTCTAAACTATATATATTTCTGAGTACGTTAAGCATATAAAGCATTATCAATTTAAGTGCCTGGTGGGACAACTAATCCCATGATTCTTTATCAGTTATTTTAGACGCAGCATAGGAGTTCTACTCTCTTCTGAGTAGTCAGGTATAACAAACTGTTGGGTATTACTCCTAAACCTGAGGGGCAGGAATTTTGAGTTTGGGTTGATTCGAGTCCGCAAAGAAATGGCTTTGCCCGTAATTAAAACTAGTGTACCAGTTGTCTGAATCAGCTTATCTGTGGAGCCGTTGACCATTGTAATCTTTTTCGTACTAGGATATGACAGTAATCGTTCCCTTAAAATTCACAAATTTCAACAAATTTACATACTAAGACGTAATCGACCTGTCACCCATCAAGAAGGGTTTGCATATTAGACGGTACAAAGCCTGGCTCCTAATCAGAATCTCCCGGTTCTATTTCCGGGCATCACCATAAAAATGAAATATGTTTTCAGTCCCCAGATCGGTTCAACCTATGGATAGCATCCTAGGGTAATACGGGTGACTGAAGCGTAGTTCTGTCCATACTACTTTCCTTGTATGCTGTACAGCTAATCTGCCAGAAGTCCCTAAAGTACTTCGATAAAAAAAAAAAGAAACGACTAATATAAATTTGAAGTTAAAGATAAAGTGAGTATAAAGACTAGGTAACAACGTAGACATAGTAGTTGTAAAACGAGCATGATTCCATTTAGAACAGTCAGACATTTTGACATCTACCGCGGTAGTCATCGTCAAAGACGCAGTCTTGGACTCGGCGTGTTCCACTTTTCTTTTGGTCAAGTCTCATTAATCGATACGCTGAGTCTCACCGAGGATTTGTACACTGTAAAAGTCCAAAACTATGTGTGTGTTTTTTTGTAATTATTTTTACATGGAATCTAGCTTACTATGTCTCAATTATCCATCATATCATCATCAACTGCGGTCGTGAATTTTTAAACGTTGTATGACTGTACGTGTGGAATATATGTTTGTATATGTTCCGTATGTACATATAGATGATGACTGTATGGTGACAATGTGAGACAAGCTTTGAAGTGAAGTGGTAGCTGATAGGCTAGAAAAATTACAAGGAAAATTAACGAGGAAAATAGACGTTACTAAATAAGTTGGATGGAAAAGATATAGGGACTTGTCAACGATGTAATAAAAGGTGAATAGAATAGTACTAGAACTTGGGACTGACGCTAGTTTACGAAACGTGAAAATCGAGAAGAAGAAAAATCTATAAGGATGAAGCACATTGTTACTTAAACTCCGTACAGCTGAACTAACATGACCATGAAATCTGTTTCCAAGCTAGTCGTACCAACCCGATGCGATATCAGTCCCAATATACGGTATATTTTCAGATAACGATGCTGGTATTAATTAAAGTCTGACGTGTGTGAGCGACCTTTCACAAATTCAATTTCGCACGTCAAAACGTCTTCACCGATTACCATACAGACTGGCCGTTGACATGGGATGGCTCCGTTCTGTCCGTCTACCAGTTCGATTAACCCAAACCAATTTCGGACAAAACTTCTCTGCAGTTCATTTTGACTCAGTAGTAATTGATACAGTTATTCTTTATTAACACGTCGATAGATTGATACTTGACACTATACTGCGACCACACATTTGCTTCTTGTTGCCAGGGACACTCACCTAGGCCCTCGATTCCGTTAACTTCATATCCCACGTAGATTTTTGCGATTTTTTTTTTACAATTTTGGTTCCTGCTCCCCAATCTCAAAAACAATAGGATTCTGTAGAGTAGAAGTTTAAACACCCATGTTAAGTTTTATAAAAAGTAATTGATGCATTCAAAAGTTATCGTGAGACATTCCCCCTCCCCCACCACAGTTAGACAAATAGACAAATGCCAAACGGTCGAGTTAAAACTGAGAACTCGGCTTGCTTCGTTCAATAAGGCTTGCATCCATCCATCCATGTGCAAGTACATGTACAGCTACTCCCTTCTCTTATATCCTCCACGACAGAAGATTGTGTAGTTCCAACATCCTCGTTGCAAGCCTCTTTTCTCCATCTCATCATAAACGTCCTTCCCAATCGTCTGGATCTACCCCCTTTCTGTCTTTGAGTTCTAACCCTGTTTAACAAGTTTTCGGGCCAACGATCATCACGCAATCGTGCTACGTTCGACCCTACAACCTTCTCCAGAAGTCTATTTCCACTGTTTGGGGCCTTCGGGAGTTTCTTTGACTCATCTCAGAGCCATAGGTGGTTAAAGACATAATTTAGCCATAATTTCTAACAAGGCAGAATAAATCACATTATCGGTTTATGGGTTATCTTCCCTATCCGAAACACAGAATTTTGCTACACATCAGCACTTTGCCGCCGATATCTTCATCATTTCTACCATCTTTTGTTAATGCTACCGCGAAGATACATAAAAAACTATTTTTATAATTTGGGAAACACTTATATTTTGAAATACCAGCCCCTTCATTTCCAAGAACCAGCTGTTCGGTTTTCCAGACTTTATGTCGAGGCCCAGAGATCTGTAATCTTCAGATGAGTTTTCGGATCATGTAATTGGAGTCCTGTCTGTTTAGTGCTACCACAATATCATAATCCGCGAACAGAAGCCTGTAGAGACAGTCGTCATTTATTGAGATTCTCATTTCACGCCAAGTGTCTTTTCCACTTGCCTAAGGCTGCGTTTATCTAAATATTTAATAAAGGAGACACCCCTTACTTTAAACTGTTATTGCAAGTATTGGGACACCTTATTTATAACTTTAATAGCACCTCATCCCTCATAAAAATCACGTACTGCTGTATTATATCGGTAATGCTAACACCAGCTTGGTGAATGACTAGCCAGAGCTTTGAGGACATGAAGAACGAAAATTTAAGGATAATCCATGAAACAAGCGATAAAGAATTCGAAACGGAGAAACAAATCAAAAAACGTGCAAGAACTTTGCAAATCTATCTGAACATTATTTACATCAGGTAACATCTGAGATTAATGAATTTAATTAATCAGCATTCAGAAAAAATGTACTGCCGCCGTGTGTATGTGTGTGTGTGTGAGCGCGTGTATGATAGAGAAAAACATTTGTACAGACTCCAGCTTAGTAATATGAGAGAATTACTCAGAACTTTTGATTCAAATGTAAACATGTCACAAAAAATGGTCTAACCGTTGTAAAGAAGGGTCAAAATGTGATGACTACTGTTAATATTAAAAAGAAAAAAATCCACTTAACACTTTTGCGCATACTGCTTAAAGATATTTTACATACGCAATGAAGTTAATGTAGAGAAGTTTTTAATTTAGCCGCTTGCACCTTTTATTCACATCACCAACTAAGGTATACAACAACTAACAAGTACTTTATTAAGTTCGAAAACAGTGAATAATGAAATGATTTTAATACTATAAATATTGATATAAGCCTAATTAAAAATAAGTTTATCTGTACTAATACACTAGTGATACTAATATACGAGAAATATATAGTATAATTTATAAGTTCATCTTATTCTCTGTAGAGGTTCCCATACCTTAGCCGAAGAGTCACTGAATTAGGCCACTAGAGACTCGCAATAACTTTTCTCTTTCGGAGCAAGGATTTGTGTAGCTTCGTGTCAGCTGTGTTGATAACAATAGACATTCTTAGCATTTACCTACTTATCTGTATCAGTGAGAACCCTACAATCCTAAGCCACTCCTTTCCTTTTATAATTTTATTTAAAAGAAAAAGAAAAATTCAGTTTTGCATTACGTAACTTTAATTTTTGAAATTACAAATAGTGTTACTCTCTAAGACACGGTAGGAAAATCTCCGTTGTCTGTCCAATAGCAGCGTCAATCAGCAGAACTGGTGCTTCCTGTCTTATGAGAGGGTAACGTTCTCTGCCGTTTCGACAGGGCATATTGCCCAGATACATTGTCTAAATGAATTTTGTTCGTCTTGGATGAAGCAGGACGCTTCCAACACGCAGACTATTAATTGCTCAGACCCCTGCAGCGCTAGCGATCAGGTCCCTAAAAGCTAACCAGAAGCGGGAAGGCAGAGTCACTGATTTTCAATGCGTGTGTGCGTGTGTGTATATAGAAAAAATGTTTGTGCAGATTTCGACTTGGTAATCTGAGAGAATTACTCAGCACTTTTGATTAGAATGTAAACGTGTCACACAAAAAATGGTCTAACTGTTGCAAAGAAGGAGCGGGCGGGACGCTTCCAACACACAACCTATTTATTATTCAGCCCTTGCAGCGCTAGCGATCAGGCCCCAGCTACTAGCCAGAAGGGGGAAGGCCGGGTCACTGATTTCCAGTTCTCGATTCGTATTTTATTCTTCTCATTAGCCCAAATACGGTCGAAGGGTTATGTTCACCTCCGAACGAGTCAGTCAGTAGGAAATTTCGAAGGAAGATCACCGGCTGTTGTCGTTTACGATCTTCAACTGCGCACTCTCGGGCTAGCCAACCACGCGGCCTCATCATTATGACCACCGAAAGTCCTATTTTCTTCTAAAAACTCAATATCCTTGTGATGCGTATCAATAAAGACGAAGTTTTCTACACATTTTTAAAATTTCAGGCCACGTACGAGAAGCTTGTCTATTTTAGTAGCTACTTAAAATCTAGCTAGTGTTTTTACGTTAGTTAGTGTGTTTGCCGTCGCGCCTAAGTATATGCTGGAGACAGAGGGCGGACGTGTATTGTACTAACGTAAATATGTAGACAAATAACGTAACAATGAAAAACGAAGCTACAGCCACAGTACTGTGGTTGTACTGACCACAGTGGTTGTCAGTGTTCTTGAAGTCCTTACACTTAAGATGGCCTCCAGAAGTGAGGCCGAAACGTCTGGTCGAGTTAGTAACACCTTTCGGCATAAAGAAATTGGAAGATCACAGCCTTACAGACTGTGTAGTCATTTTAATAATTACGACCCGGCCATGAAAGCCTGAGAAACAAATACGTTTATTATTTTTCTGTTATTTACTAGTACTTAATAGTATAAAATATTTGGTTAACTGACAATACATCTGTGATTCCAGTTAATAATGCACCGCCTCGGTGCCTCTACCGGCCGGGCCTGCGTCGTATCATTATTCGTCATGAACTACGAAAGAAAACTGATAAATGGACCATAGCGGCCAATAGCAGAATTTTTTTGGCAGTTGTCGATCTTTTTAGTAAATACGATCCATTGTGACAAGAGATAATCAGTGGTCCATAGAACAGTTACAAGTAGGCCTATATGAGTCCCAAAAGTAAAAAATGAACTCATTTAAATTTTATCTAAAACGTTGAAAATTTTATTTTGAAACAGATTGAATCTGCTCAGTTTTTCTCTGCTCGGTTGTGTAATAATGGATACTACACAAGACATTAACAGAAAAGGTCAACAGAGTAAGCCCTAAGGCAGGAAGGCCCACCGAAGTAAAATTAATGAAAGCTTTTAAGGATTTGTAGAACTGAACGATTGAACTGCCCTAGGCCTAGAAGAACAGATTTTAAACATTCTTGAGGAGAACGTTATACAATTTTATTAGTCGTCACAGCTATAAGGAGGAGTTAATATTCAAGAGGGATCAAAGGCATGAATTAAGTAAGAGTACAGTAGTAGGGGGGCCGCAAAGTACAGTGGGGTGGCTCAGAAAAAGTTACCGCTACTGCTCTAAGCAGCCAACACACGGATGTTGAAATAACATTAAGACCGATAAAAAGAAAAATAAATTACTCCGGATAAACATTCATAAAAATTAAACATATAGGCATAGCGAGTAGAAGAAAAGATCTCTTCTACTCGCTATGATATAGGTATTACGGACGAACAAATCAGTCTCAAGAATACGGCATCTCAACATAACTGTGTATGGTACATTCCATAGCAGCCAAAAATAGACTTTGTAACACTTGTTAATCTGTAGCGTGAGACAGTCGAGTTTGTAATCACAGGCGGCGAGGTCGTTGAACACGTGTGTGTGTGCGCGCGCGCGCGCGCGCGCGGGTGCGTGTAACGTAACGTAAACAAACTGATTCACGAACCAGAAAGTCGCAAAACACTGCAATATCAATGTTTCTTGCTCTACATTGTCACTAAACACTCATACATTGTCCATCAAAGGTAATAATTTCAAATTAAATTTATCGTTATCAGCTTATAGACCTGTTTTTTGAGAAGTTATAAAAAGGCTATTTTATTTGTAGGCCTACTGGCAATTAACAGAAACTACAGGCAGTACAGATGAACCTTAATCAAATTAATCTGTTTTAATGTGACAGATTAGAATGGTTAATATTTACACTGAAATAACATTTTAAAGTAATACAAAAAACTTAATTAAGGAGGTAGCCAACGTCCTTAAACTTCTTCAAGGATAGATTAACCTTAATCAGGCTTATTAATGTGACAGGCTAGTACAGCCTAATCCAGAGGCGTAGCTAGGGGGGGGGGGGCAAGGGGGCAGCCGCCCCGGGCGGCATAGCCAGGAGGGCGGCAAAGTGAGCATAGATTTGAAAAAATTGTTTTCAGTTTATAAAACTACAAACAACTTGTTTCTTTGATATGAGTATTCCTTTCATAAAAGAAGCATAACCAGTCAGCTTGTCTGTTGTCATAAACCTTGCCTGATAAACAGCATTAGTCTATTTATGCTCAAGTACCGTAATTACGGTTCATTATGATAACAAATTTAGTTATGGAATGAACCCCACCAGGAAGAAGGAAAAGAGGAAGCCCAGCGATCGCCTGGATAGAAGAAATTCAGACTATATTGAGGGAACGAGAAATTAAAGATCTGTAGATGGACAAGCAGCAATGCAAAATGAGAATTCAATCACTTCTGTAATCGGTTCCGGAAAATGTGTAAACATTGTACAGCCGAATTAATAATAATGATAACAAATTTGTAGTGAGTTGTTGTGCTGGAAAGGAAAACTGATAATCATACAGTATTAGCTTTGTATAGATAATCTTAAACTGCTATTCGTATACAGACGAATATATTATTTGTACACGTATAAAAAAAAATGTTACGTGGGCTACGTATGTGCAATTCTTCCCGGTTCAGCGAAGTTATTGATCACCAGTTATTGATGAGTATCTAGAGTGTGCGGTTTGTTTTTAGTTTGTGCGTCTTGTGGGTATATCTATAATACTTCACGTGTATGTCATCATACTAATAGTCTGCTATTATTAAAAAAAATTGTATTTAATTTTATTTGAAGCTGATACGAAACTCAGTGGCGCCCGGTTTTGAAATAGGAGGGAAGAAAGATTAAGAACTACACGTTCCAAAAAGTTTATGAAATCTTTTATTCAAGAAAAATGGAACCCTGAGTGTGAAAATATTACAATTAAAACAAGGAATCAACTTGCGATCATAAAATGGATGTTGTTAGCGACGAGACTGTTGATAAATACAGTAAAGTTAACGACGTGAATACTTCAAACTGTGAAAGTACAAATACAGTTACAAGATTCAGTTGGTTCTAGTGCCATGGATGTTGTTACATCGTGCAGTATTGATTACAGGCGATGAAGGACAGAATATTACTAGCAAAAATGTAGACCGTGTTCCAGGTGCTGCTCTACATGAAACGGGACCTTGGCCACGCTAGATATCTCAATCCTTCCAATATATAATGGTGAATAGAGAAACATGGCAGTTTCAGAACAAGGACAGCCATTTTCCTGAAGATGAAGTTGGACGATCCTTAAACAAGTATTGGTTTTATAAAACCTTCAAAAATGGCGAAAAGGTAAATCGCACTTGGATGTGTTTTTCCCTAACTAAAAAATCTCTTTTTTGCTTTTGTTGCGCTTTATTTCCACAAAAAAAAACTATCAAAGAAGCCGTTTCAATAGTGAAAATGGGTTTTCATCGTGGCGAAAGTTAAGCCTCGTATTCAGGATCATGAAAAAAAGTCCTGCTCATCCCTCTGCGTTTTTGGAATGCAAGGAATTGGAACGTTCTTTAAACAAAGCGGGACTTATTGATGATCTGTTTTAGGAACAAATGACTAAAGCCGCTAAGGCATGGAAAGAAATCCTTGAACGGGTCATTGCCACAGTTCAAACGTTTGCACAACAAAATCTGGCATTGAGAAGACATCGAGAGTCAATTACTAACGATCAAAATCCTGAAAACTTACTGGCTTTGCTAAAGTACTTGGCTGTCATGAGATCTCATTTGGATTCAGTCTCTCGTAAATCTGGGTATATATCGTATCTTTCGCCAACTACTCGAAATAAAATAATAAGCCTGTTAGGAGACAGTGCTGAAATATATTATTACTGCATGTAAGAAGGCGAAGTACTTTAGTATTATATTTGACACAACACCAGATGCTGCACATGTAGAACAAATGTCTCAGATTAAACGCAACTCTGTTGATATCAAGGAAGCCTTCATAGATTTTATTCCTTTAGAAGTGAAAACAGTGGAGGGGATCACACAGCCTATTACAAGTAAACGTGAGAGAGATGGATTGAATCTTAGCGATTGCAGAGGTCAGTCGTATGACAATCAAGCAACAATGTCTGGTATCCATTCAGGAGTTTAGAAGAGAACATTAGATTTGAATCCATTAACTCTGCTTGTTCCCTATGACAATTCTCTTACCTTGGTTGAAGTTCATGCAGCTCATGTAAATGTTCAGGCAGAGAAATTGTTTGGGACAGTAGAAGGTCTACTCACCTTCTTTTCCTGTTCCACTCATAGATGGAGTGTTTTTAAAGACTTCGTAAATATTACTCTAACAGGACATTGTGATACCAGATGGAGTTCAAAAACAGATGCGGTGAAAGCAATCACCGAAAATAGAATACTCAGCTGGATAAAAAAATCGCTGTACTGAAGAAACTGAGCGATACACCGACTGAAACAATTGGTACGAGAGAAGATGAAGTATTAATAATTAATGCCATAGAAAACTTTAATTTTGTGACCTCGCTTTTTTTTTAGACAGATATTCTTTCTCCTATGGACAAAATCCAGAAAATCTTGTAGACCAAAGGTATAACCTTTATTCAAACACTGACACTTCTGGAGAAGCTAACGGACAAATTAAACTTTGGAGCAATCAGCTATGTGACAATGTCATTTCTAAGGCAGAGGAGGTATGTAATGAATGGGGTGTCAGTATCTCAAATAGAATAAGAAGGAAGCGCTCGATGACATGGAGGTATGCAGACGATTCTGCATTAACCGTTCAGCAAGAAATGCGACATTCTCTAATAAATATTTTGAATAAACTATCAGTAGAAATTTCAAGCCGTTTCTCTAACATAAAAGCGTTAGAAAAACGCTTTGGGTTTCTCAATAAATTTGAGACGTTCGTAATGATGAGGATATACATTTTAAGGAACAGCTTTCCCAAATCAATATTAAGTACACAGTGCTTGTAAAACTATCCATATGACCTAAACAGTGAAGCTTGAAAGACGTTATACTTTTATTAGAAAGGGCTAAAGCTAATGGAGAACAAATGGACTTTACATCTCAGGACTGCTACAGTACATTTCTTCAATGGGATTAGAAGCCTACAAAAAGCGACATTGCTTCGTATTTAGATTATAGTGACTTTACCGACTTTGCAGCAATTAATACCAGGGAAGTTACATTTTAAAATGTCTCGTTGTAAATGTTTATTAAATATTAAGAGTTTATTAATAGAAGACGGAAGCACTAACCTGTAATGGTAAGTGATTCATTTTATTACTTTTAATGTAGTTCTTTGTTTAACTTTATGTTTCTTTAGGATATTTTTTTGACGATGCACTTTAGACCTACTCAGAATTTGCACGTTTATTAGAACATTTTTATGTTATAAATTTTTTATATTAATATGTTTTGTATAGTCTACATTTAGTTACTAATAAATGTATACAAACTGAATACCGGTAATATTAGAATATGTAATTTCTTAATTTTAACTTAACAAATATTCTTAAGACATTTGTTGGACGTGCTTTCATACAAAAATCTACACATTTGCATTTATTAAGTACTTTGGTCACTCGATGGGCCTTCGTTTTTGCTCTTTTGTCCCCTTTTAATTGTGAAGGCGAGGCGGCAGAGGATATTCTTGCCCCGGGCGCCAAAAAGCCTAGCTACGCCACTGGCCTAATCTCTATACTAGACAAAATATTAAAATTAATACAAAAAACTTCTTCGAAGCAGATACGTCACTCCTGGGACAGAATAACAAATAAAAGCCGAATTTATTTTGTATTATTTATATTTAATTATTAAATTTATTTATTTCCAAAAGGCTTCATTTGGTTTGTATGGATTCACATCGACCTTACACGGACGCAGTTTGCAAATATGCAAGTTAAAAGTATCAACACTTTTAAAGTAGGCCTATAGTTGTTTTAGATAATACCATCAAACGACAAACGACTAGTCACTACGCGTCCGATTGTTGGACTTATTTTTGTGTTCAAAATCCTTTCTCAAAGACATGTAAAGCATATAAGGCATGCTTCGACACAATTTTTTGGTAGTTGTAAGCATCCACATGATTGACATTCTGTATATATTGCTTAACGTCCATTTTCTCACAACATTGCAATTTGGCTCCGTCAACCCGAATACACTGGAAAGCAATTTAAGACTTTTAGGATAAAAATCATACTGTAATAACTACATTCTCTATTGAGACATACACCTGTTTGTTGGAACACCCAGATCTTCAAAAACTTGCACGATATGTTATATTATATTTATATCAATACGTAGGCTATTTACATAGTCCTACACTTAATAGATTTTTCATATTTGGTTACGTTATTGCTTTTAACGTTCAACGAAAGTAAGAACAAACAAATTGTCGCAGAGACATACGTATATTTTCGTGTAGGCCTCTACCGGATCATCTAATTTGTCTCCCGTGAATTCCAGCCGAGCGTTGTCCCCGTTGTCTTTCGGACAAATGCTAGACAGGAACTGGCAAATATACGTTATTCGTTTCTTTACAGAATTTATTGTCTCCGAGTATTTTTATAAGTGTTCACTTGGATTTAGCACTTGCAACCCCGCACTTCATTTTCTTAAGCAATGGCTGGATAAGTGCGGAGTACAGACGGCCCCGCGACCTTGCCTTGGAAATCACTTTAATAATTAATTACTCTATTTACTTTAATAAGTATAATACAGTATTATTTTGACTGAGAATGGTTCTGCATGTTGAAAAACGTATGCAAAAATGTTTAACTTATTCACTAATAAACGTACAATAGGTTTAACTTTATTTTTAATGGGGTGTGTGTATTTGCTCCAGTTCTCCTTTATATCCGCTCATGTTACAAGAACGAGTCTACTTTCTTCCACCCCTCGAAACAGACGTGCTTGTCCTGTGTTCGTTCCTTGATCCATAGTCAGTAGCATCTGTTACTCAAAGTTAGGTTTAAGTGTTTTCAGCTCGATGTGGACGTTCCTGCTTTAGGTGGTTGCAGCAGATCGACCTGTTTTGAAGTTGAAGATTTTTTATAAATACATAATGTTTAATATTTTTTATCTCTTTATTATTGCTGTATAATGACATAATAAAGATTGTATAGTTAAAGATATGTACTAACATATGTTAAATGCGTAAATTACCTCTTTTTACTTATAGAGGCCTATAAAATTAAATACTGCCTTTTTTATTATTACATTATTTGATGAAAATTGATTGGCTATGATGTGGCCCGTCGGTGGAGTCGTGAGTTTAAGTGTGGCCCTCAGGCGTTTTCAAGTTGGAAACCACTGAGCTCAATGCATAGGAATGCATTCCTAATTTCTTAATGACATGCATCTACAGCAAAATATCCTTATCCAGTTGACACATGAGTAATTACATTTGCCTTAAGAATATATGTTGCCATGTAGTATAAGCTTCATAAGTTGGAGAATATCAGAACTTTTTCATCTTTTTTTTTACCTTATCACCTTATTCTATTTTTCAGAGAAGTTAGCTAACAGTAGTCTGTATCCATTCAAATAAGAAAGCTCATGTTAATACTGTATGTTACAGGCCACATACCGCAGTAAGAAAACGCAGATCACAATCATGCAGTGGCGGCCCGTGCTTAGGTTGCACGGTTGTACAACCACCAATAATTCCCGAATTGTATTTTAAATTATGGAATTATAAATAAAACAACGAATAATAGTGTTTTGACGCTAAATCATCGTAATTAATCATTTGCCGATTGAAAAGCGCAGGGGAATACTAAAAACCGTACACCCTCTTGCTGAGGTGTATGCACCAACTGTGACGCGCTTTGTGTATGGGGAAATGCAATGGAGTAGTGCTCTGGCTGGCTAAACTCGGTTGTTCCTATTACAGCGGTATAGGCTCGCTTGGTGTGATTAGGGACTGCAAACCCCACTTGTACGTCACGGCGCCACCAGTCTATTTGTTGGTAAATAACACGTGGTGCGCCAGGTTGGAATTTGTAAGTTCGTTGTTAGTGTCAATCCAATTCATCGTCAAATGTAAATAATAGTACATAAAGGATTAAGGTGTCATAGTGTAAGATACTTAACTGGTAGGACGCAATGAATTCTGTCGAAAAACTTAACGAAAGTGGCGTTCAGTTTAGGTCCTATTGAGGAAAAAATTGAAATTAAGAGAGTAAGTAGGCCTACGTAAGTAAGTAGACCTTTCAAATTCTAATCAAAGTGTAAAATCAGGTAACAGAATATTTACTCGTAAATTTAAAAAAGATTCATACAGTAAATATTCGTGGTTACGTGGCTGTGACACTAAAATTGCAGTATTTTGCTTTCCTTGTGTATTGTTTGGAGGGGAGGAGACTTGGACATTTTCTATTCAGAGAATAAAAAATGTTATCCCATCCGACCCATCTGCAACCCCCAAATTTTTCAACCACCAGCCGCCACTGCAATCAGGCACAAAATTACAATAATTATTTTAGCTTTAAAATAAAAATTGGTTTGTAATACGTGAACGCGTTAAATGCTGCGTACGTAGGCCTACTACTTGGAATCGACTAGAGTCACGAACATACAAAACGAAGCCAGATAATGTTATATGACAAAGCTACGTCCAACTGACGAGGTCAACAGAAAGCTCAGTTATGCGGAGACAAACTAGTGTGAGGAATCCAATATGATGCTTCTCGGTAGCGCCTTTCTTTGTAGAAAGTAGAAGCCAGTAGAAAGTCGATCGGAATTCAATATCCATTGAACGGCATTACACACGAGAGGTAGGCCTACAATTATGATTGTTTACGCCACAGGACACACGCGGGTATCGATTACACGTACCCGCGGGTGCGATACTATTACCTCTTCTTTTGAGTTATAACGGAGGGAACCCAAAATAATTGGTTCTGCCAATTATTTCAGGCTGCCTTATTCCAGACGAGCTGAAATTTAAATCAGAACAATACACAGTAAGACATACAAGGAATCAGGGAAGGTGAAACTGTTGATTTATATACTCCGTATATGTTTGTATCAAGAAGACTTGCTTGATTAAACATTTGAAATATAACATTTACTCCAAAGAACAGATCCCATGACATTATTAATCAAATTATTAAAATTAATTGAATTGCTTTATTTAGACTACGGGATCACAGATTTATCTAGCTATACCCCCGGATCCGGGTAACCATTGATATTTAGTCTCTAATCTTTTAATTATATTCAATTCAAAACTTTATCTTGCAAGACTTTTACCTTTTTGCTTCTTTATATATTCCATTAGAAGAATGGTATTAATAATACTACGTTACGTTAATATCTAAACTGTTACAATTGAATGATATTGAATAGTTACAATTAAATTCTCAAATTTAAGTTTTTTCTTTATATTCTTATAAAATCAATCGTCTCTGAAAGTCTCTTTAATAGAGTATTGTGTTACAAAAACTATTATCATTATTCCTCGATAGACGTGCTATCGAGTCACCTCTATTTTTTGGATGTAGTAATCTCCTCCATGTGGTTCCGTCTTGGGAGTCCTAAAACGTCGTCCTCGTCTTGGTCTGGTCTCAGTTGTTCATGGCTTAAAACGTCTGCAGGATAGGTAGAGTCTTCTACGCAGATACTCGTTGATTCTCAGATGTCTCGAACTGCATCATCGGTAGGGTATACTAGAGTTGTAATTCAGATGGTCCATGACCACAGGTGAGAAGTTGAAAAGATTCGTCCATCAGTGAAGATTGCAGTCATCTTTTTTTTTTTTAACACTTGTCGTTTGTAGTTACATCTTTCTTCTTGTTACAAAGTTTTTTGAAATGTTCTTTTTGGTTAACGTTACATGTTACACTTTTTGTAACACTTAGTAAAATACAAAATAATAATTAATTAATCCACACTAACAATAAATTGCATAACTTTTGAACAGAGCATTTTGCTCGTGCGTCTGCACTACTGGGAGTCGTCATGGCGAGAGAGGTATTTTTCGTCCGCTACCCTTGTACATGACAAGAGAGAGTGGGGTGTTTATTCCGCGAGCATATATAGTTCCTGTTTCTCTTTGAATAAACTTTTTTATTTATACCAACTATCGCTAGATAAAAATACATCATTTAAATTAATTGTTTTAGTTACTCTCTGTGTCTACAGATACTTTAATTATTAACATTAGTTTACAGTATTATTTTTAATTACAGTAGACTCGGAAAACATGTCGATTCCGGTATCAACAGGTAGGCGCTTGATAGCAAGCAAAGGGTTAAATACGAACATAATAATTATTTACAATATGCCTTTTCTTTACGGATACTTTGCCCTGATTAATTACTTCTTACATTCACATTTAGTACCTACATGTTTTTATAATTATTATTATTATTGTGAGATTTAAATGGTTAATAGTACGCAACCTTAATTAATTAAATTTTTGTTTTGTTTTGTAATTGTCACAATTTAAATCGTCACATACTCCGCCTCCTTACCAACACAGACTCCTAAAAATTTTGGTCAGCTATGTACCGAGAGAATGCTTGGGGAGTACTATATGAGATTTCTTCTTATTATTATTAACTATTATTATTCTCTTTTAATTTTAATTACTGCACGGTTTATTTGTTTTAAATTCTCTTTAAATGATCTTAATTCTCATTTAAATGTTCCTTCTCCATGAAATTCCCTTTTTCTCATTAAATACAGTACTTACTCCTAATACTAAGTTCCCTAATTTCAGCAACTCACAATATCGTGGCCCGACTGACATCAGCTTACTCTAACTCTACACGTTAGCTTTCAGCATTCAAAAATGATCTATTGGCTCTTTTGGCTCATCATTACCCTTTTCAGTCGGCGCCGTTGTGACTCGTTACTTAACATGTATAATCACTTTTGGATTATATATCATAAACTTATTTCTAATGTAATCTAAAGGGGATCCCATACTCCACTTTAATTCACTGCTTTGAGAGAAGCGGAAATTCATGAAGATACTTTTCATTTAACTCTTTAACATTTACTCGACAAACTATGCGGAAGGGGAGACACTTTACACAATGCATAGTAATACGCGGTGGTATTCATAGTTTAGGGAGTGCTACCGTTTATACAATTGAAAGAGGGTGCGTGGCTTACTACATTTCATAACACGCTCTATTGTTCTCTTACTGGCCACAACTGGGGTGTTCACTATGCAACGTTACTCGTATTATTATTTACTTTGCTCTTATTTACTGCGATACGATTTACTACTACTTATTTACACGTTACACAAATTTGTTTAACTTAAGATTTATTTAGTAATTATTAATCACTTATTATTACATTGGGGTTTTAAAACTTACGTAGAATTATTTCCTATAGTCTTACCATATTTACTTAGGACACTTTATTTACCTCTTTTTTTTGTTTATTTGGCTGAGTTTACAAGTTTACTGTTTTGGGACATGGGGTATAGTACTTTATCTAACAAGGGAGGGTTAACTAAGTCATTTATTCATTTGAAAATTTACGTCACAATATTATTTGCTCTACAATACTACACACAATTATTTCCTACACACTTTAATACATGGTAAACATTTATTAACAGAGATTATTATTAAACCTTTGGAATTAAATGCTATTTAAACGATCAGCTCTTGGTACTCATTTTCTTTTCTTCCGTGACCTTCCCTTTATCTCGTTTCTTAAAATCTAACTTAATCTTATTTCTACTACTAATTTACGTAACCTCACAACATCATGGCCCGACTGATTACATCTTGCGTACTCTAACTCTAGTAGTTAGTTTTCTGCTACTTTCTTTGACTCTTGTAAAGAATTTTTCAGTGCGGCGCCATTGTGACTGAGTTATGTTCCTTATATCTATTTCGCTTACTTATACTTAAGATAATCTAAAGCTGATCCCATACTCAACCTTAGATTATTTTTTTTTAATTCTAGTTGCTTACTTTACTGAGATAAGCGGAATGTCACGAAGGGGAATCTTTATTCACTTCTAAGCAATTAACTGTAACACACTAAGCGGGAGGGGACAAACACTTTCCTTTCAACGATCAGCTGTTACGCTGGAATGTAGGTCAAACCAGTTTTAAACAATGGCCTCGTTTATGAGTACAAAGGGGAGAAGTCAACTCGAGGGTGGATAGATCTCTATGGTTCCATTTAACAATAGCTGGCGGCTAGGGACTTATTTTCAAGCAGGACACAACTTATTTATTATTATTCACACATATTATTCTTTTCTTTTTTCTTATCTCACTAATACACTTTTATAATTATAATTATACTAACGTGTTATAATAATTTACGATCTTATTAAACTTTTTATTTTAAATGACTTATTATTTATTATTATTACTTTGGTCTGATTTAAGAGACGGTTTCTTTTTATTTCGAACTAGTTTATTTACTTAGGGAAACATCATTCCATTAAATTAATTAGTACACTTGTTTTATTTAATTCGATTTAATTTTCAACAAAGGGGAGATACATGGTTACTAGGCACAAGACGACACACAGGAAAGGACACGCTTCTTATAACAATAGAGTTATCAAAGAGGGTGAAGTGATTGTTTCATTCCGCGATGGGGGATTCACAATGACAATATACATACTAACAGGAACAGACAAGAATTCAACCGGTCTGGTATTGTTTACAAACAGACGTGTTGTTGAATGAACTTTTGACAAGCTCCTACATGGTTCGTTTACATGTGGATTATATGTTAATCTTACTTTACACATATTATGTTATATTACTATAATATTAATTATTATTTTTATCTTATTTAAATTTCTGACACTTATTAAAATACACGAGTAAATAAATCAACAGCTTATGAATAGGGACACAATTACTGTTTAACAACACAAGTCATTAAAGTGCGCATCTTATTTGTGACACTCGGTACACAATTAATTAAGCAATTAAGCAACCAAACAGAGTACCACATCTTACTTGCGTCACGATGCTTACAATTATTCTCAATTAGACAACAGCACAATACACAATTAATTATTAGTTACACCATAGCACATTTATCATTAATTAGCAGTTAATTATTAATTAAGAGCAGAGTGGCGCATCTTATTACCTCTTCTTTTGAGTTATAACGGAGGGAACCCAAAATAATTGGTTCTGCCAATTATTTCAGGCTGCCTTATTCCAGACGAGCTGAAATTTAAATCAGAACAATACACAGTAAGACATACAAGGAATCAGGGAAGGTGAAACTGTTGATTTATATACTCCGTATATGTTTGTATCAAGAAGACTTGCTTGATTAAACATTTGAAATATAACATTTACTCCAAAGAACAGATCCCATGACATTATTAATCAAATTATTAAAATTAATTGAATTGCTTTATTTAGACTACGGGATCACAACAGATTTATCTAGCTATACCCCCGGATCCGGGTAACCATTGATATTTAGTCTCTAATCTTTTAATTATATTCAATTCAAAACTTTATCTTGCAAGACTTTTACCTTTTTGCTTCTTTATATATTCCATTAGAAGAATGGTATTAATAATACTACGTTACGTTAATATCTAAACTGTTACAATTGAATGATATTGAATAGTTACAATTAAATTCTCAAATTTAAGTTTTTTCTTTATATTCTTATAAAATCAATCGTCTCTGAAAGTCTCTTTAATAGAGTATTGTGTTACAAAAACTATTATCATTATTCCTCGATAGACGTGCTATCGAGTCACCTCTATTTTTTGGATGTAGTAATCTCCTCCATGTGGTTCCGTCTTGGGAGTCCTAAAACGTCGTCCTCGTCTTGGTCTGGTCTCAGTTGTTCATGGCTTAAAACGTCTGCAGGATAGGTAGAGTCTTCTACGCAGATACTCGTTGATTCTCAGATGTCTCGAACTGCATCATCGGTAGGGTATACTAGAGTTGTAATTCAGATGGTCCATGACCACAGGTGAGAAGTTGAAAAGATTCGTCCATCAGTGAAGATTGCAGTCATCTTTTTTTTTTTTAACACTTGTCGTTTGTAGTTACATCTTTCTTCTTGTTACAAAGTTTTTTGAAATGTTCTTTGTGGTTAACGTTACATGTTACACTTTTTGTAACACTTAGTAAAATACAAAATAATAATTAATTAATCCACACTAACAATAAATTGCATAACTTTTGAACAGAGCATTTTGCTCGTGCGTCTGCACTACTGGGAGTCGTCATGGCGAGAGAGGTATTTTTCGTCCGCTACCCTTGTACATGACAAGAGAGAGTGGGGTGTTTATTCCGCGAGCATATATAGTTCCTGTTTCTCTTTGAATAAACTTTTTTATTTATACTAACTATCGCTAGATAAAAATACATCATTTAAATTAATTGTTTTAGTTACTCTCTGTGTCTACAGATACTTTAATTATTAACATTAGTTTACAGTATTATTTTTAATTACAGTAGACTCGGAAAACATGTCGATTCCGGTATCAACAGGTAGGCGCTTGATAGCAAGCAAAGGGTTAAATACGAACATAATAATTATTTACAATATGCCTTTTCTTTACGGATACTTTGCCCTGATTAATTACTTCTTACATTCACATTTAGTACCTACATGTTTTTATAATTATTATTATTATTGTGAGATTTAAATGGTTAATAGTACGCAACCTTAATTAATTAAAATTTTTTTTTTTTTGTAATTGTCACAATTTAAATCGTCACAATACCGCCTTACATCATCACAACTACTGTACGTACACGAGTATCTGCACAACATATATGCCGGTATTACTTTTGCTCTGTATTATGTTAACGTATTTATGAAACTTGAATGTCGGTAATACCATACCCCTGTGCACGCGCGCATACATACGCACATACGACGTGAATGCCTGTGTGTGTACTGTATATCTTCTTATTCGTGTCAACACACAACTGTAATGAAATTATGAATAGAACTATATGAATATTTTCACAGAAACAATTATAGACAATTAGTTACAGATTATGAGCAAATCCACGAAAAATTTCCCTTAAGTTGAAAAAAAGAGGTGGAAAAAGTTTGTGGCACGCCTTTCTAGGATGGACTTTCGGATTATTTTGGCCATTCTGAATAACAATTTAACACCGTACAACTCCATCACCTGCGGCGTTTTTGTTTTTCTTTACAGGGGTATTATTTCTTTAAAGTTTCTGAAATGTTTCACTTTTTTGTCAAAATATAATCAGAGCTAGCGTTACTGCTAATGTTGCTAAAAATAAGACTTTAGCACAAAAGATAAATTTAATTAATGTCTAAAGAATCTACATTTATAAAAACTGAAAGGAAAGCCCCAAAATTCGATTTTTACAATTATTTCGACCGTACAAGTTACCGTTTCGAAACTAACATAACTCGACCAAAAACTGTCATATTTGGCTGCGAATTTTAAAGCTCGAAATCTTAATATTAAAATCCCCCAGGTACCATTAATAAGTTTAACAGTTTTTTAATGCTATCACTGGTTAAAGAGATTAGTCATAAGTAGTAATAAAAATTACTTACTTACTTAATTAATTACTTACTAAATTACTTAAAAAAGTAAGAAGATTTATAGTCTTCGACTTGTCCTATGAATACACACAAATGTATTAGTACAGATTGAAACGTTCTCGCAATTTTTCATGTCGCCGTCCACACGAAAATGACTGAGAGGAAATGTTTCTTTATAATGTCCGGAACACTCCTGTTTCTCTTGTGTGCCTTCCGCTCATATATATTGAGCTAAAGTTACAACGCGATTCGTACTTATGAGAATTAATAAAATTCTTCATTTTCTGTCAGAAAAACAGCCTTACTATTTGTTAACGACATAAGCTGCACTACCGCTTACAACGTTATCACATTAACTATAAAAGTCAACAAACCTTCCTGTTGCTGGAAACAAGATTTATTAATGGTGACGCGAGGAAAAGCAGCGAGACACCGCTCAGCCTTGTAAAGGTAAACAATACCGGCCTAACCTTGGCCATGAACGACTGCAGGAAGACAACACAGTCAGTAGTAGGTCAACGTACACACAGTACCGTTCCGTAGTGTATTTCTCCCACATGCGCACGCACGTTACTCCGAGTAGACTAATAACCTGGAGGCATACGAATTCTGCCGTACAATATGTGTGGTATAGTACACACTTAGTACACTAGCATGTTCCCTGAGCTGCAGAATTCGCTCACTGGTTTGAACAAAGTAGGCCTACATTTATTACTGGATAAGTTTTGATATTAGATCATTTTTCAATTATCAGAAAAATCACGAACATCCCTATGTTCCATTTATTGTTTAGTAAAGTAATAATTGTAGAGAAATCGTACAATAAACGCTAAAAGTTACAAACAATAGGATTTATCTTAAAATTCCCTTTAGTCTGATACATGGTTGGATTTTTACAATTTTTTCAATTTTTTGATACAATTTTCAGGCCTTGGGGCGCTAAAATTTTGAAATTTCCAAAACGGTACTTTATATTCATATTCTGGTTAAAATTCTCTTTCATTTCACATCCCACGTTGAATTTGTAATTTTACCAAACTTTTGGCCCACTTTTTGGACCTTGATGTTCTTCATTTTGGAGATTTCCAATAACTAAGGCTACAGTCAGATTTTAGTTAAAATTCCTTTTTAATACGCCGTATGAATTTTTGTGAGTTTATCAATATTTCCACCCACTTTTTGGGCCCGGCGCTCCAAAATTTTAAATTTTCAAAAAAGGACACTAAATTCATATTAAAATTTCCTTTAATTTGGTATCCGCATGACTTTTGCGATTTTTTCTAAATTTGGACTCCTCACATTTTTTCCTACCGCTCCCCTATTTTTTGGGGGAATCAATCTAAAAAACAATAGGCTTCTGTAGGGTATACCAAGTTTAATGAAAGGGCCGATGCATTCAAAAGTTATCTTGAGACATATCCCAAACAGATAGACAGTTAGACAGACAGACAGACAGATGCCTAACGGTCGAGTTAAAATTGAGAACTCGCTTCTCTCGATCAATTAGTACCACTTACTGTGGTATAGTACACTATTATTGTCGAAGCACGAATGAAAATTAAATATCCGCAGCACTCAATAATATTTCAGATTATTCAATATTTGACAGAATAATCTGTTTCAGGGGTGCCCACAGCATTGTGCAACTCCAGTCGCACCACTGCAATTTTTGGAGGGAATTTTCAAGGCAATTTTTGGGGGGAATCATAGTTCAATAATGTGAGAGGGACATCTTAGAAGGTATAAAAAGAACGATGAGATAATTGATTCGTTTGCTAAAACAACCAAAAATAGACAATATCTTTCATCTTTTGTTGAATAACTGACTATAAAACCAGTGTAAATTAAATCATTGTTCATATACATCTCACTGCATATATGGAAAAAATCAATTGTGTTTCAAAATTTAGTAGATTTTTATTTTATTATTAAACCTTCCCTGCCATTAATAATCATCTTTTTTCTTTCATAATCCCTAGATGGAAATAGAAGTTACATGAATTTAAGCCAGTTGCGTAACCAGGGGCTCACTTACCCCCTTACAAGTGTTGTAAATCAAACAAATCAGTGAAGAAAAAGAATGAAATTAAAAAATAAAGGTATCTTGATAACCCTAAAGTACTACTAATTACGTTAGGCCAGGTTTAACCAGCTTTTACATTTTTCATAATTTAGTTATTGATTAGGCATACTATAAAACCTTTCCGTATCGATAAAAGGAATAACATTATTTTTTTATTCTAATAATTCCTTAAATGGCTTTAGTTTTTCAAACATTTTTGGATAAAGCCCCAACATCCACCGTTGATTGGGGGTTATTCCATACCCCTCTTTTGTGATCCCCCCTACCCACGAAATCAAATTTGGGGGGATTTTGGAATACTTTGGGGGGGGAATTGCACCATGGCATTTGGGGAGGATGGGTACCTCTGAACTGTTTCATGTAAATATTCGCGTACTATGTTCATACTTTATCAGGAATTTTATATACCTTATGTTGAGAATTCAACTGACAGTACGATCGTATTAAAGCATCGTGACTACCACTTGTAAACTTCAGTGCCACTTGTATGAATAAGAAACGTGCATTGATGCCTCACCCTATTCGTAACGATAGAGAGATTATGTTACGAATGTACGTTACAAACTTTAAATTTCCACAATGAAATGACTTGCAGTTAAAACTTCGTCAATGATCGTACTCGTCTGATTCATTCACGCCAGACCACTGTATAGGTAAGACTGCGATGAAAAGAAGATCCAAATCATGGCTTCCTCAGTGATAAAAACAACTTAAGACATAGGCAGTTCGGAAATGTCCAAACGATATATTTCAATAGCGAAAGCCCTAACACACACCACGCGTGCGCGCGAGCAGATATATGTAACCATAAATAATATTTTTTTTTAGTTGTATCAAGAAAACTGTATACCGAACTCTTATACAGAAAATAATACCACGATAGAGGGTAAGAGATGAAATAAATACATATAATGACAAAAACGTCGCTTAACATGATATTGTGACAATGCATCGTGAAAAGTCAAGATGTGATGACGTAGTTGCTCCAAAGCACGATATGTGTATACAGGACACTAGCAGGTAAGTATAAACAAAACGACTGATACGTTACAGGCATACAAAGGAAAAGCCCAAGAAAATGTGACAAACGAAATGAAGGATTCTACGAGAAACAAAGAAGAGGTCTAGATCAGGTGCACAGTTAATGACAGGAGTCCGGATACGGGGGACAGCAGAAGCCAGAGACCAATAAAGATGTTTTCTTGTCGAATTCACGTCCTGGTGTCTGCAAATCTTCCTTCTGATGTTGGTGTAGTGTCTCTGGTTAAGTTTCGGTGTTGTATTTTGAAAAGTGGTGTATTTATAAGTCAGTTCACTTTTTGTCGATCAGGCACTTTCGATGGTTATGTTATATACTGTTTTATGGTGTTTAAAATGTTATTTAACTGTAGTTTTGGTGCTATACAATGTTAGTTAGTCTTTTGTAAGTGTTTAGGTCACTGTGTCGAAGTTGTGAAATGTTTTTTGCTGTCACTCGCGATTTTCAAATTCGTATCATACAATGACTCGCCATTACGGTACTCGAAACTAGGTTAACACGTTTTTAAATGCTCGTCAAGTGTACCGTACAACGTTCAATAATTAACTCTTTACTTCCTTCACTTTCGACTAAAACCTTAGCCAAAGCAATATTATTCCTTACATTGTTCGAATTTTAAATTGTTTCCTGTGCATGTATTAAAGTTACATTATATAACTGCTTAAACTTTGGTTATTATTCAAATTTATTAGCTAGTTGTTACTTAATTTTATCCTTCAGTTCATTCGGCGTATTTTGATATCGAATAATGCCGTTTTATTAAGTTTTTTTATCTAAAATTGGTAATTTTACCTTCATTTTGTATCTTGTAAATTTCAAAATCAGCTTCCTGTCATTATCCAAATTCTGCCATTTTCAAGTTATATTTATGATTATTAAATCACATATCGTAATAAAAGGTTTATATTCCCTTAATTTCTTGCAATTATATGAATTGGTTAAGTTTTAAAATATTATGTTGGAATATATGACTCCCCTCTCCAAATTTTTGAGTTCCGTCATTTCCATTTTTATTACTAATCCTGGCTATAATTTTATAAAATCTTTCTAAGTTATATTTCTAATTATATGGCTTTGTTTCTGGTTTATGTTATCTAAATCCCTTCAGTTTAAATGTATTTAAGTACTTAGTTTCTCAGTTTTGATGATGTTTAGTTTTCATCATTTTGCCTAGATTCTTAACAAATTTTTCATGCAAATTTTTATATAAACAATATATATTGAATTATACCCTCTCTGACTTTTTAACATAGTAATATAAATTAAACATTTTTTCTATTAACAAAATAATAATTAGTATCTGTTTCAATACTATCAACAGATAAGAAATAATTTTAAATAATGGTTGTCTTTAAACTAATTAGACATTTTTTTTTTTATAATCAACGCTTAATACTAATACAGAAATATTATTTACAAAGAATGTTTTTTCCCATGCTAACATCTTATTCAACCATTAACACCAATACAAGTAATAAATATATTTACCATTAGGATGTTAGTGGTTCTAAACTTGTTTAAATGTTCTTATTACTAATACATTTTTAAAATTCTTATTCTACATAAACAAAACCTTATTTCTATATTCTTATTCGCTATTTCTTATACTATTTTTAATTAATCAGTTTTTAACTGTTTTTAATATGGTTTAGGGTAATTGTACCCTGTCACTTTGTGTTTTAATCCTGTGTCTGCTTCTGTTTTCACTCATCATTTACATAAAATGTCATTTCAAACGGATTTACAGCTCTATATTAACATATGTATTCTATTCACTCTGTACAAATCATAAGTCATTCAAAAGTTGTATTTTTCATTATCTACACAGTTTGTGGATGCCAAGGTTGAAACATAAGGTTTATTTTTTTACAATACACAAACTAGCACTGGTTCACTTTACACTCCTTGATGCTACTTCTAAATGGTTGTTTAGTCTTATTAACATCAAGCGATCTGTTTGTGGGTTACAATGAAGATTTGTTCTGTGGGTATTATATTATTGTTTCACCTTGGTCCACTGGCAACTCTTACTCTATACACTTTTATTCTTATTTCTATTGTACATATGGTTTTTGTTCATGAATACTTCGTTATACTTTTTGTTATTATGGTTTTTATTTATTTTGGGATATGGGTATATGGATGTTTTTTATAAGAGCATTCCTTCTTCTTCTGGATGCTGTCTTCTTCTTGTTTCTTCAATGATGTCTTCTTTTCTTCTGGCTTCTTTGAATGGTATGTTCTTCATCTTCTTCTGGATGTCATCGGGTTTCTTGGGGTTACTTCTTCATCTACTCTTCTGGTTTCTTTAAATACATCACCTTTCATGGTGGATCTTGCCTTGTTCTGGGTTTCTATTTTATTTATTCTTTACCTTCGTTGTGGGTTTAGTAATACTCTGGGTTCCTTCCTTATCGACTCCTTACCTTCCTGGATTATATTTTTTTTACCTTGAGTTATTAAACTGGTTTTGATGATTCATCACTAGTAACATTTCTTTTATACGAACTTGTACTTTTAATATCCATGATTGTTCTGCACGGTTGCTCTGAATTAATTCTTTATATTATTTTAATGCTTTCTTCGGATTTAATGTTATTATATTATATTATTTTAATGATCAATGCCATTCATTATTATGTGTTTATCTGTCACGCTACAATATATATATATATATAAATATATATATTTCATTTTAATTTTAATTTAATTTTAATCTGTCATGCTACAATATATATATATATATATATATATATACTGTAGCATGACAGATTATCCACATTATAATGAACGAAATAATGATCATAAATAAATTAAAATTAAAATGAAATCAAAGAAAAATACAATAAAAAACCATTAAGGACCACCGTACAGTGCACTCATAGTTTGAAGAAATAAAAATAAATTAAAAACAACTATGCAATATAAATGAGTAATAAAAAATAAAACAAAAGCCAAGATAAAGTAAGAAGGCACCCAGGTAGGATAGGAGTAAATAAGGCAATGCCCAGAATAAACCGACATCCCTAATAACAGGACTGAAATTGGAAGAAACCACGTAGTAGAATAAAATAAAGTAGGGAAATACCCAAAGCAAACCCAGTAATAAGAAAAAACGAAACCCCAAAAGAGAGTATATATAACAAATGAAAGTATAACACCTAAAATAAAAAATAATGTAAAGTAGATATAAACAAAAGTGTCTAAAGGTAGAATTAAAAGTGAACCAGTGGAAATTATTTATATAATGGAAAAAACAAATCTTCATAATCCTCTATAAATAAGATTCTTGATCTTATAAGACTATAAAACTGATAGAGATAAGATCAAAGAATACTAGTGCAAGTTATTTTATTATAATAAATAGACTTCATGTGTCAATGTTTAAATTCATAAACTAAATGAATTGGTGCCTTTATACAACTTTAAAGTTTTGTATTGAATACAGAAATAATATTTGATAGAATATTATTATTATGAGAAAATAGACTACAAATGTTTCTAAGGGAGTGCCACTCTGTATCTAACAACATTTATTAAAATGACAAAGATAAAATAAGAGCAGGCAATAAATAAGTGAAGTGACAAAGGGTACATCCCCAAAATAAAATAAAAACAGCCAAGACTGCACAAAATTTAGTTTTAAGAAATTATTTAAATAAGAAAAGGACAGATGAGTTTTATTTGTATTAAGGTCAATAAACTCTATACCTAAATGTTTGAAATAGAGTGTAATGTTTTTTGTTATTCTAAAACATTTATTATGTTTAATAGTATTAATCAAGGCTGAATTGTCTGAGTTTAAATACCATTCTTTTATTATAAGATATTTATTATGTGTTACTAGTATTGATCAAGACTGAAATGTCTGAGTTTGAGTACAACTCTTTTGTTTTCAAATATTTGTTATGTATTGATAGTATTAATTCAATACTAAATGTTCATGTAACTAAGTAAGAGAATTTTAATTAAGATTGTATAAAAAATAAAAGTCAGAAGGGGTATAAGCAAGCTGTAATAGTCATAAAACATTATATGTGAACAAAGGTAAAATCTAGGCAAATAGTAAATCTCAACAACCTTATAATTGAGGTATAAGTTAAGTAAATTAAGTAAATTGATGAAATTTGTATAATGTAAGTCCAACACAGTGTTTAATAACTGTACCAATACTTTATAAAGATATTAAAGAAATGTATAAAGGATTATTAGAAAAAATGCAAGTGTAATAACACTATAACCTAAGGGGAAGATTTAAATTAAAGATATAATTTAAAAAAGATAACTAATTCATAAAATTACAAGGAATTAAGGAAAAATAAACATTTTATTTCAATCAAGGATCTTGTCCAATAATAATTATAGCTTCATAAAGATGGTAAACCATTTAATGTGACAGGAAGTAAACTTTTAGGCCTACATGTAAAAATACTGTAAATAAGGCATTTCGAGATGAAAAACATTGTAAAAGTATCATATTTGGTATTAAATCACGTAGGATTAACTAAAGAAAGAGAATCTGTGTTAGGTATTTAATAAAATTAAATAATAGTAAAAATGTATTCATTCATATAATGTAAAAGTCAACCATGTAAGCGGAAATGATAGAGATTTAAAACAATGTCTTTTTAATATTAAATTGGCTAAGACGTTTCGAATAAAGAAGAAAGTTGAACAGTTGATTATTAGACGTTGAATAGTTCACATCAGAACGAGAGCTCGCGAAATATTCACTTAAAGCGAAGGAAGAAGAAAGATGGCGAATATCAACCAAGCCTATTCTATGTAAAATCGCGAATTTTGACAAAACTTTAAATAACTACTAAATTCAGTGAACTAAACCAGGATAATTATAAAAGTGAACTAATATTGAACAGTAAAAGGTGCAATAACCAGTTTAACACACATAAACGATAATTCTGAATATAAAGACAAAATCTGCCATTATCGACCTTATGGTATGAAGTGAAATAAAAACATTATTCAACACTAATTAACGAAACAAATCACTGAACACTGATCCAGGACAACTACACTATCACCAGAGGGATTAATCACTATTGCTGGGACGAGGAAATCTTGGAAAACAACATTTATTTGCAGAGATAACTTTGATGAGCAGCCTTCGACAACATATGCAGCACGAAGCAGCCATCTTTGAAATCCCATGATCCTCTGCAGTCCACCGCTAGCTTTGTCATCACAACGATTGGTTCGAACAATTTACTTTACTAAACATTATATATTAAATAATATCTTTGTATTTTTAAATCATTAAGCTTGTAATTGTAAGTGTTATACTTTCTAGACTTTGCCCTTTCTCTGACTATTCTAACATAACAATTTTAAAGAACCTGAGAATTAATATTAATAATTTGTATAAAAGAATTCGCTCGCCCTGAGAGAGTCGATTCATCAATCGATATAAAATCGATTATTTTATATTTTGTCAATAAAAACCATTGAATGTTATAATTTTGAATTCTATTTATTTCTACACTTATAAATAGAATAATATAAAACAATATTTGATACATAACTACCAGAACAGCTGAAATTAACAACTTTAAAGGAGGACACACTTCGAATAAAGAAAGATCACAAATCGATTGTTCCTGGAGACAATCCACTTAACGCAGAATCATAACTCCAATTACACAAAGTGATATAAATTGATAAAAAATTAAATAAAGGAATTAAATTTTACACGAATACAATAAAAAAATTAATTAATAAATAATAAATAAATAAAATATATATATAATAATATTTTTTTTATAAATTAAACAAAATTTTTATTTTGTTACAAAATGGCGTCCAACTGAAGGAGCTTTAATTAGTGATTGATAGGCCACATAAAATAAGAAGAATTTGCCCAATTCCTAATTAGAGCTTGGCAGCTGTTATCAAGCGAGAAGGGTGATTAAAATGCCGAAACGAGCATTATCTAAGAAAAGGGCGGCGGAAGCAGAAAAAGAAATCGAAGAGATTGATATGGATGATGAAGAGGCAACTCCGGTGGAAGATACTGAAGGAAGATTACCTCCGACGGAACCGGATCAACCAGCACAACAAGAGGAACAACCCGAGATACCCACGCAAACAGGGGACGTCTATGTCCCAGAGAAAGAGGTAGAGAAATCCAAAACAACAGAAGATACTAAAATGGATAGGATAATGGAAATGTTCCTACAAATGAGAATGGATAACAAATCATTGAGCAAGAAGATGGATGAGAAAACGACGGATACAAATAAGAAAATAGAGGAAACCAGCAAGGAATTGAAAGAGGACTACCAATCCTTGAGTAAGAAAATGGACGAGAACAGAAGGGAATTGAAGGAGAACAACCAATTTTTAAAGAAAGAATTCAAAACAACCAAGGAAGAATTGGGTAATAAAATCGAGAATACAAATAAGAGAAATCAGTAAGAAGATGGAAAGTGACAACCAACAGCTGAAGGAAGAGTTAAGGGAAAATAACAAGAAAATGTAAGAGAAGATGGAGGAGAAGTTAGAAGAATTGAAGGAGGATAACCAACTATTAAGAGAAGAATTAAGGGAGGTTAACCAAGAAAATATGGACAAATTAGATGAGAGGATAGAGTTGTTAAAAGAAGAGTTGAGCAAGGAAATCAACGATAATAATGAATCCACAACTAAGAAATTAGAAGAAGAAACAATAGGAATCAAACAACAAATTAAGGAAGTTGACGAAAGATGTAGCCAGACTGAGAGAGAAGTACAGGGTTTTAAAGAAGAAGTAAACACCAAATTCACTAATATCGAAGAGCACAATAGAAAGAAAGCGGAAGAAAACAGAAGAGAAACCCAGGAAGAATTAGGGAAGGTACGGAACGAAGACGCGGAAAGGTGTGACGGTATGGAAGTTGCTATGACGAACATAACCGGTCAAGTACGGCAGAGCCAAGAAGAGATGGAAGTCATTCGAAATAGACCCACTAACATTACGGGTATCCCGATGAATGAAAATCGGGAATGGTTGAATTTCCGCCAATACAAAAGGAAACCGATGGAGTTCTTGGCCCGAATTGAGGAATACTTTGCCAAACATCGAGGAAGTAGATGGAATAACAACCGAGAGATATTGGACAAGTCTTTCAGAGAGATGACGGACAATTGGTGGATGGCGAATCGAAGTGAAATCGCAGACTACCAGCAATTCAAGAACATGTTCAAAGCAAAGTACTGGTCGGAGACAACACAGAACCTAATACGTGACAACATCTGTCATGGGAGATACAATGCTCAAGTAGGTAATACGATGACGGCCTATTTCTTAGGAAAGGTGTGTCTTGCGAAACATTTAGAACCGGCAATACCCGAGGAATGCCTGGTAAATAAATTGTCATACCATTACGACGAAGACATAATAAGAGCGAGAATGGGTAGCCAGATAAAGACGGTGCAAGCGATGACCGAATTATTAGAAAGCTACGAGAACGAGGAATACTATCGGCAAAGTAGAAGGAGGAATGATCGGCCTGACCTAAGAAATAACCCATACCCCAATAACAATAATAACCATAATGGTAATAACTACCAAGGGAACCGCAACAATTCGAATTATAATAATATTAATAATCATCCTAATAATAATAATAATAATAATAGTAATAATTTCACCAATAACCAGAATCCTAACAGGAATAACAACGGCTACCCAAGTAATCGAAATAATTATTATCAAATCCCACAATAGTTATAATAGTCAGAGAAACCCTAACCAAGGTAATACCGAACGGTATTACAATAATAACAGGAATTACCATCCAAATAACAATAATAATAATAACAATAGGGTTTCCCGACCAAGGGTGAATTTCATAAGAGCCGAAGACAATGGGCAGAGAAGATATACCCATCAGCGAAGAAACAGTTTCCATGATGGTGATAATCGGCGGAGAAGCGGAGAACGTGATGGTCCAACATACAATCAACATAGACGAAGCACCAGTTTAGATGATCCCGACCGGCAACCAAACCACGAACAGACATTTGACCATCGTACTGAGCGGCAGGAACCGACGCAAAGTTCACAGACCGACACCTCGGTCGGCCCTAATAATAACAACAACGACCATGATAATTTAAACGGGAGGAGGCAGTGATGAATTATCACGACCCTTCACTGCTCCTATCTCCTGGATATAAACAAGAGTTGCAAGGTGCAACTGACTATAATAATATTACCATCATTAGTAATAACTTTTAAAAAAATATAAGACACGAACTATTGGAGGAGAACGACACTAGCCTCAATAGTCAAAATAATGAGATAATATACATCAACGCGGAAGTAGAATGAATTTCCGCCCAACTAATGATTGATACCGGGGCGAACGTATCTATAATCAATACAATTGAACTAGAAAGAATCCAAAAAGAATGTGGTCGGACATTGCCAATATTACCTGTAAATAACATTATATTAGTAGGTGCCACTGGTCGCCAAAACAAAACAATTAGAAAACAAGTTTCTGTAAACGTTATTAGCCAGGGTATAGCAATCAATATGGTATTTTTAATTGCAACAGGATTGCCCTTTGATATATTGGTAGGGTGCGATGTATTAAGGAGGAACTCAGCTATCATTGATTTGAGCAAAGAAAAGGTATCACTGTTTTCAGAAGGGATAACGTGGACGGTGGATCTAGTAGGTAGTGAGACTATAATTCCCAGCAGTATCCACCAGCAACTTCGAAAAATAAACTATATAGAAAACAACCCCCTAATTAACCAATTAGTATACAATAACATGGAAGAGGATTTATGATCACAGAAGATACAAGAAATAAGGGACTTCAGGTGCAGAATCACAAAGGAAAAATTACCCAGACACCAAACAAACAATTTGATAAGAATATATGAAAAGTATAGGTCAGTATTTTCAGATGAACCGGGTGAGATAAAGAAGTATCAGTGCAAACTTAAATTTAGGGAAACAGTGGAGTTTAACCGAAAGTCATATTCCATTGCACATTCACTGAAGGAGGCCGTAAGAGCGGAGATTAATAAAATAATCAGCAGTGACATCATAGAGAGTAGTCAATCTCCATTCACCAGTCCAATCGTAGCCATTCCAAAGAAAAACGGCCAAGTCCGGCTTTGTTTGGATGCGCGCGAAATTAACAAAATGATCATAAATGACAGAACATCGCCTGGTGAAATAGAAGAGATCTTAAAAAAGTTCCACGGTACCAAGTTTATTAGTACATGGGGCACGGTGTGCGGGTACTGGCAAGTGGAGTTGCACCCACAGAGTCGTCAGTATGTGGCGTTCATATTCGAAGGGCGCAATTACCAATTCAAGAAATTGCCCTTCGGACTTGTGAATTCAGTAGCCATCTTTGTGGCCTGCATGGACCAGATACTTGGACAGGAAGCACTCCAATTTACCACCGTGTACGTAGATGATCTACTTATTACCTCAGAAACCTGGGAGGAACACTACTACAGAGTGGAACACGTACTCGAGAAATTAGCCATAAATAACATAACTCTTAAATTGGAAAAATTCAAGTTCATTGCTAGAGAAGTCCAGTTCTTGGGGTTTAATTTGGACGACCAAGGGATATCACCGTCACTAGAAAAGGTGGAAGCAATCCAGAAGTTCCCTAAACCAAAGAACAGAAAACAATTACAGTCTTTTCTCGGACTCTGTAATTATTACAGAAAATTTCAACATCAATATTCCGAGCTAACAGCCAAATTTCAACATCAATTATCTTCAAAAAACAAATGGATCTTTGGGTCAAGAGCAGGACGTTACCTTCCAACTCAATAAAGAAAAATTTTTTTAAATCGTTATACTTCATCACCCGAATTTTAAGCAACCTTTCTTCTTATACTGTGATGCTAGCAACATCAGTCTAGGAACGACACTATATCAAGAAGATGAGGAGGGTCACCATCTAGTGATTAGCTTCCCTAGTCGGACTTTGAATCAATGCGAAAGGAACTACAATGTGACCGAGAAAGAATTACTCAGTGTAGTATTCGCGTGTGGTAAATTCCGGACCTACATTTTAGGTTACCCTGTTACAGTCCGAACTGACCATAAATCTATCTCGTTCCTAAAAAGATGCAAATTGAGTCACGGCAGGCTGACTAGGTGGATACTTGCCCTGCAAGAGTACGATCTAAAATGGGAGTACATCCCGGGAAAAAGGAATGTTGTAGCGGACGTGTTATCGCGGCTTAATTTGGAAGACCAGACTTTTGAGGGGGAGAAGGAGAGCGTACTCAAGATATACAACCTTATTAGAACAAGATCAGATTTAGAGGCATATTAATGGACATCCGCATTCACCAGCAATCTGACCCGAAGTTGAAAGGGATTACGAATCGATTAGAAGAACCAGAGGACTCGGTATCCGAATGTTACCATATCAATAAAGGGATACTATTTATTAAAACCTCCTTAAATCAGGAAACCTGGAAGGTGATAATTCCAACCAACATTGAAAAGGAAATCATAGTCGATTACCATATACGGTATGGCCGTATGGGAGCCCTGAATGTAATAAAGGCCCTAGAGGAGAGCTGCCACATAAAAAACATAAATCGAAAGGTGAGAATTTACCTCAAATCATGTCATATTTGCCAACTGGTGAAAGCTAATAACGAGAAGAAGGAAGGCATTATGATACCCATAACATCTAAGGCAAAGCTGGAGAAAGTGTTCCTAGACATCTGCGGACCATTTCCCCGTAGTGGCGGTCGACACCGATATAAATACCTCATTATAATAATGGACCATTTCACAAAGTATATAAAGCTATACCCGGTTAATCGGGCAACAACTGTAAAAATTCTGGGAGTAATAACAGAACTATATGTGCCAGAAATAGGAAAACCATCCTCAATCATAACTGACCATGGTACACAATTTAAGGGGAGAAGGTGGCGGGATACCTTATTATCGCTTGGGATTAAAACGTACAAAACATCGGTCTACCACCCAAGTAGTAATCCGGCAGAGAGGGTGCTAAGAGAAGTGGGCAGAATACTGATGACGTACTGTCATCACCAACAGAAAAAGTGGCAGGAATATCTAGCAGCCACGGAGAAATTCCTCAACTTCGCTCATCATCCAGTTATATGAATTACCCCATACTCCGCCATGTACGAGAAATCAACCCCACGAGAGATTGAGGAAATCATAGAGTTCCCTATGAATGATGGTTATAAATTTGACAAAGTAAGATTTTATAACAAGGTGGCCGAAGACCAGGAGAAGTAATAACGTATAAAATGGGAGAAAGGCTACTGCTAAAAAACCGCGAACTACCCAGCACCCTAGAAGGAATAACTAAGAAGTTGTTATTACTGTATACTGGACCATTTATAGTCACAAAACTAATAATAATAACACATATGATCTGAAGGAAATAGTTTCAGGAAAAATCAAAGGCGTGTATAACCAGGCCTCCATAAAAAAATATTATGAAGATTGAATTTTGAGTGAAAAACAACAAAATTCTAAAAGAATAGTAAGATCACCTTACAACTAATTATTTATGAGACTCAATTTGGAAGTGAAGAATTTATTATTATAAAATCATCAAAATTTAAAAAATAGTAAGAACAACTTACAACTAATTATTTATGAGAATTAATTTGGAATTGAAGAATTTGAATTTAGTATAACCACTAAATGTAAAACGAACGTAAGATGAACTTACCACAAATGTTTACAGCCTTTAAATCTGAATAATTATTGAATTACCGACCTCTAAAAAACTATAAGGACAACTAATACCAATAAAATGAATAAACTTGTTAAGTAAGGACCACATAAATCATATGATGTTAAGGAATTAATTTGGATAAAAACCAGAGCGAAATCATTTTTTGAAAGGAAAAACTATATAATATAACTATGATCACAATTCGAATTTCAATTATAATAAAAACAATTGGAAGAATAATGATAATAACATGAATCCAGTGGAACAATTAATAAGAACTAAGAAAAGAAAAATATGTTATATATATGCTATTGATAACCAGAAGAAGATTGAGCGAATGATAAAAGAATTAAAGAGAATTCAGATGAAAAAGTTTACACACATAATTATATCAACAGAACTTCCAACCATGAGAAAAATAAATATATTAACAGAGCTTCCAACTATGATAAGAGTAAATATATCAGCAGAGCTGAAAATTAAGAAGAATAACTGAGATAGAAAATATTAACAAATCTGAGAAAATACGAAGTGAGGTATCCAAGGATATTTTTATTAGTCGAAAAATAGACTATTCTTATATAATTTTATTTAATGACTGTCTGTAGATAATTCCAGCAGCATTATGTTTTGAGCAGAGATGAAGTTCCTCTGATATCAATTAGAAGTGTAGTATGGCCAGCAGAGTATATGTAGCCACAAGTGACTCTCTGGACTGCCCAGCTCACTTGTTAGGGAATGTTAGGGAATGAATATCCCATGGATAAAACACCAAGTTATGGAAAGGATAAATATAATAATAATAAACCTCAGATAACAATAACTATCAAGGAAGAATCAATTTAAGAAAAATAATAATATAAGCTCAAGTAGGAAGAAGCAAATATAGAAATGGGAAGGAAGACAAGAAATATAATAACTAAAAAATATCATAAGCAATTATTTCATACATACTCAAAGTATGGTCTGAACTAATCACTTCTGGAGGAGAGCAATCTGTAGCATGACAGATTATCCACATTATAATGAACGAAATAATGATCATAAATAAATTAAAATTAAAATTAAATTAAAGAAAAATACAATAAAAAACCATTAAGGACCACCGTAAAGTGCACTCATAGTTTGAAGAAATAAAAATAAATTAAAAACAACTATGCAATATAAATGAGTAATAAAAAATAAAACAAAAGCCAAGATAAAGTAAGAAGGTACCCAGGTAAGATAGGAGTAAGTAAGGCAATACCCAGAACAAACCGACATCCCTAATAACAGGACTGAAATTGGAAGAAACCACGTAGTAGAATAAAATAAAGTAGGGAAATACCCAAAGCAAACCCAGTAATAAGAAAAAACGAAACCCCAAAAGAGAGTATATATAACAAATGAAAGTATAACACCTAAAATAAAAAATAATGTAAAGTAGATATAAACAAAAGTGTCTAAAGGTAGAATTAAAAGTGAACCAGTGGAAATTATTTATATAATGGAAAAAACAAATCTTCATAATCCTCTATAAATAAGATTCTTGATCTTATAAGACTATAAAACTGATAGAGATAAGATCAAAGAATACTAGTGCAAGTTATTTTATTATAATAAATAGACTTCATGTGTCAATGTTTAAATTCATAAACTAAATGAATTGGTGCCTTTATACAACTTTAAAGTTAATTACTTATTTTTTGCGTACCGTATCACTTATTATATGATATATAATTACCTTAATCCACTTTAGCGATACACAGTTTCGTCACTGATAAAGGTAATTCGTCGTTGATATAATTAAGGTAATTATATATCAACTTTAAAGTTTTGTATTGAACACAGAAATAATATTTGATAGAATATTATTATTATTATTATGAGAAAATAGACTACAAATGTTTCTAAGGGAGTGTCACTCTTTATCTAACAACATTTATTAAAATGACAAAGATAAAATAAGAGCAGGCAAATAGATAAGTGAAGTGACAAAGGGTACATCCACAAAATAAAATAAAAACAGCCAAGACTGCACAAAATTTAGTTTTAAGAAATTATTTAAACAAGAAAAGGACAGATGAGTTTTATTTATATTAAGGTCAATAAACTCTACCTAAATGTTTGAAATAGAGTGTAATGTTTTTTGTTATTCTAAAACATTTATTATGTTTAATAGTATTAATCAAGGCTGAATTGTCTGAGTTTAAATACCATTCTTTTATTATAAGATATTTATTATGTGTTACTAGTATTGATCAAGACTGAAATGTCTGAGTTTGAGTACAACTCTTTTGTTTTCAAATATTTGTTATGTATTGATAGTATTAATTCAATACTAAATGTTCATGTAGCTAAGTAAGAGAATTTTAATTAAGATTGTATAAAAAATAAAAGTCAGAAGGGGTATAAGCAAGCTGTAATAGTCATAAAACATTATATGTGAACAAAGGTAAAATCTAGGCAAATAGTAAATCTCAACAACCTTATAATTGAGGTATAAGTTAAGTAAATTAAGTAAATTGATGAAATTTGTATAATGTAAATCCAACACAGTGTTTAATAACTGTACCAATACTTTATAAAGATATTAAAGAAATGTATAAAGGATTATTAGAAAAAATGCAAGTGTAATAACACTATAACCTAAGGGGAAGATTTAAATTAAAGATATAATTTAAAAAAGATAACTAATTCATAAAATTACAAGGAATTAAGGAAAAATAAACATTTTATTTCAATCAAGGATCTTGTCCAATAATAATTATAGCTTCATAAAGATGGTAAACCATTTAATGTGACAGGAAGTAAACTTTTAGGCCTACATGTAAAAATACTGTAAATAAGGCATTTCGAGATGAAAAACATTGTAAAAGTATCATATTTGGTATTAAATCACGTAGGATTAACTAAAGAAAGAGAATCTGTGTTAGGTATTTAATAAAATTAAATAATAGTAAAAATGTATTCATTCATATAATGTAAAAGTCAACCATGTAAGCGGAAATGATAGAGATTTAAAACAATGTCTTTTTAATATTAAATTGGCTAAGACGTTTCGAATAAAGAAGAAAGTTGAACAGTTGATTATTAGACGTTGAATAGTTCACATCAGAACGAGAGCTCGCGAAATATTCACTTAAAGCGAAGGAAGAAGAAAGTTGGCGAATATCAACCAAGCCTATTCTATGTAAAATCGCGAATTTTGACAAAACTTTAAATAACTACTAAATTCAGTGAATTAAACCAGGATAATTATAAAAGTGAACTAATATTGAACAGTAAAAGGTGTGCAATAACCAGTTTAACACAAATAAACGATAATTCCGAATATAAAGACAAAATCTGCCATTATCGACCTTATGGTATGAAGTGAAATAAAAACATTATTCAACACTAATTAACGAAACAAATCACTGAACACTGATCCAGGACAACTACACTATCACCAGAGGGATTAATCACTATTGCTGGGACGAGGAAATCTTGGAAAACAACATTTATTTGCAGAGATAACTTTGATGAGCAGCCTTCGACAACATATGCAGCACGAAGCAGCCATCTTTGAAATCCCATGATCCTCTGCAGTCCACCGCTAGCTTTGTCATCACAACGATTGGTTCGAACAATTTACTTTACTAAACATTATATATTAAATAATATCTTTGTATTTTTAAATCATTAAGCTTGTAATTGTAAGTGTTATACTTTCTAGACTTTGCCCTTTCTCTGACTATTCTAACATAACAATTTTAAAGAACCTGAGAATTAATATTAATAATTTGTATAAAAGAATTCGCTCGCCCTGAGAGAGTCGATTCATCAATCGATATAAAATCGATTATTTTATATTTTGTCAATAAAAACCATTGAATGTTATAATTTTGAATTCTATTTATTTCTACACTTATAAATAAAATACTATAAAACAATATTTGATACATAACTACCAGAACAGCTGAAATTAACAACTTTAAAGGAGGACACACTTCGAATAAAGGAAGATCACAAATCGATTGTTCCTGGAGACAATCCATTTAACGCAGAATCATAATTCCAATTACACAAAGTGATATAAATTGATACAAAATTAAATAAACGAATTAAAATTTACACGAATCAATACAAAAATTAATTAATAAATAATAAATAAAAAAATATATATATAATAATATTTTTTTTATAAATTAAACAACATTTTTATTTTGTTACAATATATACGTATATGTATATATAGATAATTTATTTATTTATTCGATATTTTTTCATTTTTTCATCTGTGGCATTAAGGCAGATCGCGCGAATAACGTTAACCAATGTCTGTAGTAAATGAATCAGTACGGTGTTCACATTGAGCAGTTTCAGTTTTCTGTTACTCATACTGAAACGTTGAAACTGACCTGTCTTGGAATTCCGACGTACCATGGCACTCTAGTTTTTCGTGACACTTGAGACTTGTCGGTAGATGACAAGTTCTCTTCAGCCAAAGAATAAAGACTGTGAGGGAAACGGGGCGTCGGTGCAGACCGTATATTGAGAAGAAGGAGTAGGCACAAAGAGAGAGAGAGAGAGAGAGAGAGAGAGAGTGTGAGAGGGGGGAGAGAGAGGAGAGGGAGACCGTGGTAATAGCGTGTAAGAACGGCCGAACAGTTTCTGCCGGATCGTGATAGAGGGTTGGGAGGAACCGTCCGTCTAGGTGTAGAGGACGCTATTGTCTTCTTCTTCTTCTTCTTCTTCTTCTTCTTCTTCTTCTTCTTCTTCTTCTTCTTCTTCTTCTTCTTCTTCTTCTTCTTCTTCTTCTTCTTCTTCTTCTTCTTCTTCTTCTTCAGCACTACAGCCCAACGTGAGCTCTCGCTTCCAACACCAATCTTCTCCAAAGTCACCTGTCCATTGCCATCTCAGTGTAACCCCTCACATCCATACTTCTGAGGTCCTAGCACGTCGTCCAACCATCTTATCCTAAGTTGGCCCCCTCTTTCTGCTTTTATGGACTTGCGCCCTCAGGATTTTCTTTGACATACGCTAATCATCCATCCGCTCTAGGTGACCTAGCCATTGTATTCGTTGAGCCTTTATGAATCTTACAATGTCTTCATGAGTCAATAGCTCATCTAACTCCTGGTTATTTCTTATTCTCCATTCGTCATCTTCTTTAACCTGACCATAAACACGTCTGACGATCTATCTTTCAAACCTTCTTATTGTTTCATGTTCTTTTTCTTAACAGTGTCCATGTCTCGTCTCCATAAGTAACAACCGGTCTCATAAGTGTCTTATATACTTTTATTTTTGTGTTACGACTAATGAGTTTGCTTTTCAATAGTCTGCTGTTGGCATAATATGCCATATTTCGTATTTGTATCCTGTCATGTAGTGTCGTGTTTACGGACTTTTCATGATCTATCACGTTACCCAGGTATCTGAACTTATTAACTGCATCAAATGAAGTATCTTCTATACATAAGTTATATGTAGAGGGCACTATAGTCGACGTTCACCTTCATGCCGTAGCGTCAAGGAGCTCGATGAAAAGGCTAGTCATGGGTAGAGGAAAATGAAAAGTAGAACATAAACAAGAATAAAACTGGTCAGAAGAGATGGTAAGAGTTTATTTTTTGTAATGGCGGCTACAGTGTGGAAGTGGCGTACGATTACGGAGGAGAACTGCCAAATTCCAATAAACATTTGATGAGAAAGATGGGGTGTTTGAGGAAGTGTATCTAGGAACGATGGACGGAATTTTCTCCTTTTAGGCGTGCCTGGAAAACTAGGATTTATGGGCAAATACTCCTTGCGAACTAAGGTTGTATTGGATCAGGTGTCACATTTCTGCTACCTTGGTTGTGATATCGCTTATGACAAGATTATGATGTTGGTCATAAGTTGACTAAGTTTCAGTCAATATGTGGCACAATTGGTCAAGGGTTATCGACGAAAACAAGGAAAGAGACTCGACTAAAATTTTATAAGGTGTCCCCGTGTTGTACGGGGCTGTACCCGTGTTGTTGTACGGATCTGAATCTTGGGTTGAACAAATGAATCTGTGAACAAACGTCTAAGTAGGATTCAAGCATCGGAGATGAGATTCTTTAGTTATGCTAGAGACTTCACACGAAGAGATAGTCTCTACAATGGAGTCGCAAAGTGTCGAACATTTTTAATATCCAAGATTGTATTGCAGAAAACAAAGAGAGACGGATCGCTCATCTGTATAGAGTGCCGGATGGTAGGTTGTTGCCTAAGGAAGTTTGGCTTGGCAGTACAAGCCTATTGGACAAAGAAGTGTAGGAACACCTAGAAAGCGTTGGTGAAGTGGATGTACTCCTTTGGGACCGGAACAGGTGATTTTCGGTAGAAGAAGATGAAGGCGTGCCTGATGAATATGTAGAGAAAGGAATCGAAGCCGGGAAGGTGCTATTTAAAGAGCATAGGACAACCTGTTGCTGCGAGTACTAGTTGGGCGACAGTGCGGAATCAGGTGGTGTACCCGCCGTTTTGTTATCCTGTACGCTGTAGATGATTCCCTTTGGTTTTTGTCTTCAGCCGTATTACAGTAAATATAAGCTGTAAGCAGTTTGTAATCCAGACAGGCACCATTTACTTGTATGTTCAAACATAAAGTAGTCACAAGAAGTCACCGATAAAACAAGTGTCAAACACCACATGAAATATGAACTACATTCAAATTAATCACATCGACGACGGCAATGAGAATAATAAAAAGTCAATGGCATGGTAATAAATTGTCTGACATGGTAACTCAATACGCTGGTGGATCTTAACCAAGCTCCTAATCTCATTTATAATGTTTTGTAGTTGACTGAAGAAAATGAAACACTATTTTCTATACTTCGAAGATCTAAAAACAAACAAAATATTTTTAATTATTAAGTAAAGTAAGGACACTTCAGTAGAGACAGAGTTGTCGTCACAATTCAGAATAGCAGGCGTGTGATCTTGAGATATCCCTGCTCAGTTGTCGAAGGTACGTTTAGTTGTACTAAATATAGTAGGATTCATGCGGGATTCCAAATGGACCAGTAACTGAATCTGTGAGATATTTCTGGGTAAAATATTGGCGTTCATTAGAAAAAATATGCATACCAATTTAGATTAAATAATTAAGGAGAAAAATAAAAATTAGCGTATCAAAGGAAACGTCACGAATGTCAAAGGGAACAGATACAAAGGTAACACAACGTGTACGCTACGTTGCTAAAGTCGAAGCAAAACGATTCGTTCAATTTAAACCAAGTACTGGTAAGAATTAAAAACACGTTTTTTTATAAGATAATACTGGGTTTAGCACTGTTATACAAGTGTATATCGATTCTGGTATAAAACGTAAGGGCACACGAAAATGAATTCAAAAGTATTAAAAGGTAGCAAAGCAAATTATAATTGTAAAAAAAAGTTGAAGAAGAAGAAAATGCCAATACGTACTAGCTCACACTGGTAGAATTGTTCCACGTTGCAGACAATCTAGTTGATAAAAATGTTAGTTAGTAATAAGTCCATTTCAATAACAAAGTATTTAATTTAATTTGCATATCAATGAATTAGTTTGTGGAATCCTGATGGCATTATAATAACTAGGATTACCTTACACTAATATCTGGGCATTAACAGACTACCTAATGCTACTGATAACTAAGCCAGTTTCTACTCATTGGTATTAATTTGACATTAGTTTATCTGCTTTGGGACGTGTGCAAAACTAACATTGCGTAGACAGTAAAAAATGGTCGAAAACTTGAATGCTTTCCGTAGTGCGAACAAACTCAAATCAGTAAGTTTAGGACACCCCTTGCATCCTTAAGTACGTTTAAGTGATACACAACTACGTATTTTTGCAAGAAAACGTAAAGAGAAATTAAAAAATTGAAAGAAAAAGAAAATATGTAAATAATTTAAAGAATACGTGAACTATGAAAATACAGATGTTTTTATCATATACTAAAAACTGGACAAACAATAAGCAATGAGTGATAAAGTGATATGTTGTGATAACTGTAACATGTATAGAATAAGAATAGAAGAAATTAAAACTACTGACTCCCCCCTATCATACAGGGGCAGTTAATTGTAGACCTGATTCGATTTTAAATGTTTGTGAGCGTCTTTCTTGAGGTGAGTATTGCTCTAATCTGGGTTATAAGGTGAAAGTTGTCAATGGTCTCAAAGGTGAGTGTAGGTTATATTTCCAACAGTGGGAATAGCAGAAGAACTTAGGGAAACAAGCAAAATTTGAAAATACAATGTTAATTGACCCAGCGTTAATACAATGAAGAACCTAACTCAATGTTCGTTTGCTGTTTATCACACTTGACGTTGAGTAGTGATTTGAAGAATTTTTGATCCATCGATACACCCCATCCCCTTGCAAGGTAAGCTGGCTAGATAGAGTTACCTAACCCTTTTTGAAATCCCATTTCTCTCCCTGCCTCCCTGCCGTCTGTCTGTTTATCTCTGTCTCTGTCTGTCTGTCTCTCTCTCTCTCTCTCCCCTCTCTGTGGACGATAGCTGGAAACCCTTCCTGGAGATAACTGGTATCGTTATACTTCGCATTCGGGCACAGATTGAGTAAACTGTCACTCATTATTAATTTGACTAACTTACTAATGTTAATACCAGTTAACCACAAAGTCTGATTGGCGAGTGAAAGTCTCAAGTAAGTACGTTTATCTTTCCATATAAAATCAAAATCATCATGTTCATAACTTACGTCACAACCAAGAAAAACAAAGTGCCGTACCTGCTCTAAACTCTTATACACCGCTATTTTGGAACGGATTGGGAATTTCCCTTTAAAGGCCATAACCTTCGTCTTGATTTGAGATATTTTAAAATTAGGTTATATGTCCCACATACACGGTTCAAGTGGTATATTTACTGCTGCAGAGCATCTTCGCTCTTATGGAGTATCACCTGGTCATCAGCGAATAACAGAGTATTTATGCACTTGGTGGAACGATGTAAGTTTATTCCTGGATCGACTTCAACTTTCCACTGTCTGATCATATCATCCAAGTATATATTAAACAATGTAGGTGAAAGACTGCACACTTATCTGACACCTCTAATAACCATCACTGGGTCAGTCTTCCCTCTCCAGATACGTATCACAATAGCCGTGCCGTCATATAAGTTGTTGATCATTCTAATTAAAAGTAGAGGATAGCCTCTTCTCTCTAAGATTTTCCATAACATATCCCTGTTAACTCGATCAAATTATTTTCATAATCAATAAATGCCAGGTGTGTTTCTAGATTATATTCCCTTCGCTTCTCAATTATTTGTTTCACTATAGTGACGTTATCAATTGTTGATCTTCCCTTCCTGAATCCATCAAAATCATCTTCATCAAATTTTTGTGCTGGACTTATAAGTTCCTCTCGCACAATTTTGACAAGCTTGAAACAGCATTAGGTGCACACGTGTTACTTATACATATGTACAGTGTTTGAATTGCATGTATATCAACGCATAAAATAATGAAAGTAAGAACGCACATGACAGGCTGGTTCTAAAGGATACTTACTACAAGCGCAAACACTATGTATTTTATGTTAATACACGTTGAAATTATTACCCCGAATTGTACAAACTTATACTTACAACCCTAACATACAAACTTCTCTCTCTCTCTCTCTCTCTCTCTCTCTCTCTCTCTCTCTCTCTCTCTCTCTCTCTCTCTCACACACACACACACACACACACACACACACACACACACACACACACACACACACACACACACACACACAAACACACGTTCCTATTTCGTTTTGGTGCATCCATAAACCTCAACAATGTTTCGTAAACTGACTGCAAAAAAATAATTTTTTAACTTTGTTTTCATATAACCTGAACTGATATCTTGTGGTCATAGCTACCGTCGGATCCGCAAAAATTCCATAATTTTATTTTGTAGAATAGTGTGTATTGCACACAGTGTAGTACAAAGTTATTAGGCGTAAGCTGATAATTAAATGTGAGCACGAAGCGGCATAGAATACAGAAAAATAATCATTATGTTCTATGAATAACATATTGTCAAATTATTGAAAAATTTATATTCAACATGAATATCACTCATTAAATAGTGGATTTGTCTATAAATTTCGGCGAGGGAGTACATCCTCTCAGCTCTATTCTTGGATCCACCTCTACGATTGTATAAAACACGTATTATGCAATCAGTATCATCTGAATTCAGAAGTGTTCAACTGACAAAGAAACGTTTTAAGGCCATATCGCAACTGTTTACCTTCACGCAAGACAGGACACATCAACGATGGAAGATGTTATACTGGCAGAAACAATAGTCGAAGCCTGCCAATAATTAATTATTATCTCAAGTTTCTTTTTCTCCTTGAAGCCTTTCTACTGCCTTGAATTCGTATGAAATGTTAATGAAAATAAACGGAGTAAAGCAATGAATAAAACAGAAATGATTGTCTTTCAAAGATGCAGTTTAACGTGTCTCTGTAAACACAATACCACTGAGACAGCCGCGGACTACAAATATTGATCCTTGAGTGAATCATAAAATTCGATACACAATCGTATTGCATCAACAGAGTCCAGACGAATTACGCAAGACCTGATAATAATAATGACTGCCCACTGCCCAATGCTATATTCTTACAAAGGTGTGATTCCACTGTTCATGTTTTTGTTTCATAACGATTCTTTTCGTACGTCTAGCATGTAATACCACGGAAGATATTATCATTTACGCAAACAAGTTTGCACCAGCCAAGATCAGTAAATTTATTTTATCATTTTGTGGTTTCACTGTTAAACTAGAAAAGGCTTGACGTTAAATTTTCCAAAATAGGATAGTTAACAAAAAGGAGCGTCTACTGTCACAAATAGTATTAAATGATTCATGTGTTTAAAAAATATTTCTGGGGTGGCGTACAGAGAAAAATTAAATAATCCTCTGATCTAAAAATGATGTAGCCGATTTTCTATATATTCTTATAATTGCATCGTCGAGTCTGAATTAACCAAATCAGTGTGACGTGACCAGATCGCGCGATGGAGTCGTCTGACAATCAGAGTTAGCTCAATAAACGTTTGTGTTTGCAGCCAACCGGATTGCTACTTACAAATTCTACGCCCCCTACTCCAGCAGGGGACGTAAGTATTCATAACTCAGATTTTTGCAAAAGTTTTTTTTTTAATTCGTAGTAGCCGTAACTTTGTGATCGACTCCTGTCTATGATTACTACCTATATAATATAGCTAATATTATGTACACATGGTGTCTCAGAGAAACGAGACATTTTGGGAAAGAAGTATTTTTAATTCAGTAATATTTGATAACAAATTTGTCCATGAAATTTAACACTAAAAATATGCCGTTTAAGAAAAAAGTACTCCTAGTTTATTTTTGAAGATTAAATTGTGCATGCAAGCTCCATCTCGCCAAATATTCTGACCTACACTTTGCATGGTTCGACTCCTTGTAGCGACACAGATGGTGGCGATTACCGGTATATGTTGGTCTTCCAGAGTCGTCATAGCACGTCGACTACAGTACACTTTGTTCTTAAAGTAATCAAAAGCCACGCTATAAAATCAGGGGATTTTGCAGGCCATGAAATGTTACCGTTTTACGAAATTATACGGCCGCCAAACAGTCGGTGTACAGCTGCCGTTGACACTTAGGCGGTGTGTGAAGTTGATCAGTTTTGTTGAAACCAGACATTTGCAATCATTTCTGAAAATGTCTACGATATTTCCGTAATGAAGGTTTCCAGCATTTGCCGTAGTAGTCGCATAGTCATTCTTGTCCTCAAAAAAATAAGGGCCCGTTACGGCTCACGATGATATACGACAGCACTGACACCTATGTAATGGACGCTGTTGTAACGCAGTAGGATTTTGGTGGGCCCAATAACAAAACTATTGCTTATTCAAATACCCATTCAGGTGGAAATGGGCTTCAGCCAACAGGTTGTTAATGAATTTATAATCCTTGTTTAACTTTTCAAGCATTCGTTCGCTTACGTTAAAGAACTTTATGTTGTTAAAGAACGCAGTGTTCTGTTGTCCTTGTTGGTGCGCAAGTGTTCGTTTGCTTGTGCTTGTGTTTTGCGAGTGTTGTGTGTTTATCCCTAGTAAGTATTTATTTATATTACTAAGTCTTTTGATCATATATTATGTAAACTTTTGTTATTAGACTATTATTTTGTTGACTCTCGTTGTCAGTCGTATTAATCGTTGATAGAGTATTATTTATTACTTTACAAGCATTAGTTTATAATTATTCTGAAGACGGCTGCCGATTGTTTGTGTGGCCGTAACGTATCATTTATATATGTTTTCTGTGATGACAAAAGGCCGTCAATTAGATTTAAATTCAAAAGTCTACAATACATCATGACCATATATTTTGAAGAACTTTTAGTAGTTTTTTTAAGTTTATGAAATTTTAAGAAAGGAACTAAAGATTGGAAACTCTATAAACTGGCGTACGGGTGCGTTGGGAAACAATGTGACACTTACTTAAGCCTACTGTATAATACAACGTTATATTTAAAATTATATATCTCAGTAATTATATTAATGTTTCCATGTGATATACACAGATCAATTGCCCATGATATTTCTTTTACGGTTTCAAAAATTAAATAGCTTCTTGGCGACTGCGTTTACGCGTGTGAATTTATTTTTCTTATGACATTATTCGACGATAATCTACAGTCAGCTTATAAATGTGTTTGTAAAATTTGAAACATCACTATAGAAACTGCCCTCAATACCTTAAACACTACATTTAAATTTTCTCAGACATTTACAAACAAATAGGGAACTATGCCATGTTGAGACTAGAGCCAACTTCCTGTGTGAATTAGCTATTGACGATAATAAAATAATAAAAAGAACGAGTAATTAAATTTATTAGCGTGTGCTGAATCTTTTAGAAGAAAATTTATAAAGAAAATAACTTTGAAAATTTTAATTATATCAATGCCATACCATTAAAAACTTGGAAAGCGACTATGATGAAATACTACAATGGCATGGCAGTTCCACACCAACTGTACAGAAATGGAAAGTAACAAAGGGAGGAAGAAAGAAAGAAGCGCAGATACATCAGAGATGAAGTTTGTAAAGGAAACTGGGAGGACAGGCAAGAAGTAATATGAAGTGGAGAGAAGAAATAAGGACGGAGTTGTAAATATAAAGTGTAAGTGAGTGCGTGAACGAACGTAGAATAAAATGGAGAAGACTCGTATTCTTAAAGGATATTTGAATGCAGATTAAAAGGAACTACATCTCCGAGACCTGCAATGTTACCGATCCATTAATTAGCGCAAGACTTTAATGTCATAACACGTTTAAGTATAAAACATAAAGACAGGATGTTAATAACAAATTACAAAATTTATTTTGCGTAACTAAATTTGTCTACAAGAATTGCCTAAAAACTACAAGAGTTGCCTGAAAACTAAACGAATTTAAATCAGCGTCTCCCGACCGTTTTTCTCAGACGGTTTCAAAACACTTTCCGCTTACTTACTCTGATACACGATCACTGGATTCATGTTTACGGGAATGTAATTACTGACAATGATTAACGACAACAGTGGCTGGTGGCGTGGAAACCCGTTGGCAGGCAATCGAGTCCAGCTTCATGGTCGTCACACTCTGTTTCCCACCTTATAGAATCTTATAGTACTTCCCGAGCACAAAGGAAATCTGTAAAAACGTTTACAAAACCGTAAATCGTAGTCGCAAATGAGCCAAGGTTATGTAGTACACAAAAGTAAATTGAGAGACTTGAAACACTCGGCGCCGGCCAAACTCCCCAAACGGCCAATCGTTGCACGGTACCGTCTCCAGGTTAACATGCAGCAGAATACTGGTTGTCACGGTTGTCTGACAAATTATGGGGACTATAAACGAATCCTCCTCTACTATAAACGAATTTTCCTTTATTTTATTAACATCGTGAAGTCAATTAATATTCCGTTATGAACGGGGTTTAATGACTTGGTTTATATATGTTTGAAGAATACGAAACCGTTTCGAAGGCCATAAAATTAATACCGGCTGATACTATTACATTGCCATTAGACAACTATGGATCTGAAACTTGGACGAGGCGGACAGATTACAAAAGAATCGAAGTCTTCGGCGCGTGGGTCTACAGACATTTTCTCATTGTATCACGGTCGAACCCAGAACCAGTGCTTCCATGAACTACATATAGAACACAAGCTATTAAAACAGATTTTGAGGTATTCCTACAAAACACACGCCTGCGTACACGCATGCACACGCGCACGAACTCACGCACACATAAATAGGCCAGATTTAATGCTACATAATCTTAAAATAACCCGTCCCATTCAGGAATTACTACCATATCAACTCGTGAATAAAATTCCTTTAATTTATTTATTTTTTTAATTAGTGTCAACAACTTATCAATTTAATTTGTTAAACGATAATCCCTAATGTTACTAAGCTGTGTAAAACTGTTTACTGCACGTGATCTAATTTGTTCAAATAAACCAGAAGTAATTCAAACAAAATAATCACAAAGTAAATAATTTACATTATTAATAAATTTACGAAGTGTATTAAATTATTAATCGAAGATGCAGAATAGGTCAAGCTGGTATTAAAGAATATCGAACGAAAGATTACAGCTGGTTGTTTTGTTCGAATCATAAATTCATAATAGTCTACTTGTTGGTAATTGAATGATTAATTACTGTGACAATGTAAAATCGATTCAGAGCTTTCCATTAACGTTGGTGGTAATTAATTTTGTTCTTTTCTCTCACACCTTGTTTTTTGCCTTTTTTTTACACACACGCACACAAAGTGCTCGTTTCAATTATTTATATCCTTTCGGTTTATTTAGTTACATTCCTAGCCTTTGGATCCAATATCCTAATAATTTCTCGCTCTTCCCCCTTTCACCGTCGTTGTTCATTTGTTTTTTCTATTTTTACTTGACGTTTCCTATTTTTATAATCTAAGCCAGTGGTTAAAGAAATATCTCCCGAAAACAAACGGTGTGCGTTGTCGTTTGCTATCTCATACGTAACCGGTCTAAACGGTCTTAGTGTTTAAAGTTCGAAATGTCAAAGTAAAAAATTATTCAATACAGACGATGGAGAGATTATCAAGGAGTGAGATAGATTAAATGTTACTTAAGGGATACGGGGAACACTACGCGTGTACACGTTACACTGATGTGCACGCTCCTGGTGAAACACGTACTGTTATAGATATGAGCGTGACCGCGCGCTCGCGTGCGCTGAGTGTCACATATATACTTAAGAAGAGAATGAGATATTACAATATAATCAAAGAATTTCGAGTACAGGTGAGGCAAATGAACACTCTACATCAATAAACATAGTAGAAGTGGACTGTAGAACATCCATAAATCACAAAACAGTTACGCAATAATCTTCACGTAACAGCTTAATATATTAAAGAGATGAAATAATATATAAGAAAACCTACATATAATAAGTAATAAACAACAAAATAATAACAATAACGCTTTTTCGGAAAGAAACTAATTTGAATAATATTTGGTATATGAAGAGGGTATTATTTCAATAGAAGTCATCTATAGTTCTTTCATAATAACAAAATAACTCTCATGGGACTATTATTTAAACAAATTCTCTAAACAGTTATTGTAAATAAGTGAAAATATTTGAAGATGTAAGACTCTGCACATCGTTTGCCACTTATACTTCAATAAAATTCGTTCTTTGATGTACGAAAATATATGTCTGAAGTTGACGTAGAGATGTTTTAACTCAAACTCTTGACAGGACGTCTGTCGAACAAGTAATTGAGCGAACGCAGGTTCACAGCGATGGAGGTTCAAGGATGAATCGATGAACAGGGCCTTGTATGTTCAATGTTTCATATATAAATAAACGAATACAAATTTAAGAAAATTTCGTTTTTGTTTTTTCGGTTCAAAAGTTGTCAATGCAGCTTCACTGTAGATTCCTAGTTACGAAAGCACAAACACAACAAAGCTAACATATTTTCCATTGAAAACTGTCATAATCAAAATTAATGCCAAGAAACAGTATCTATCCTATTATTTCCCGAATTTATTCAGAACAACTTTGAAAATTACATACTTTTTCAATTGTGTATAAGATCAATATTTCGAGGTGACCAACATAAAACAGAACCGCTTGATAACCTGCTACTATTATCAACACTACTGCATGATGACTGCAAAGTGAATCTGTGTCACATCTCTAGTTTGTGCGTGCGCGTGTAATCAATGTGAAAACATTCATCTGAACTTAATTAATTTCATATACCTTAATTAATTTTCTTTCTATTTAACCGTCTTTCTAATTATTTTTCACTCTTATTAATGCACTGCCAAATCTTGATGTAGTATTATCGATAATTATTGGTTTGTTGTTTAGTAAATAACCGAATTACTGGCAGACACCAAGAAAGTCAATAAACTGAAAATAGTTGGTCTTTGACAATTGAAAAAAATTAGGTAGTTAGGTAGTTCATTCTGGAAGGCTAGTGTTGAGCACTGTGTTCTTGTTGCATCGCTCACTATTATAAGTTGAAGCCTCTTCGGATTCTCATTTCACTACTTTGCACAAAGTCCTGGGTCTCCCAGGGTATGTCGCCTTAAGGTCTCCTCACAACACAAAAGTTCCCGTTTCTGCTACGAGCTTATGTGAATATTATTGGATGACAAGAAGTTAACGAGAGTTAACCGGATTTCTTTAATAAAGTTAAAAAAAATTGATGAATTATATCTGAATCAGTTCACAAATTACGTAATTATCATAAACGTTTTTCGACATACACATGCTCTCTCTCTCTCTCTCTCTCTCTCTCTCTCTCCTCTCTCTCACACACACACACACACACACACACACACACACGCACACACACGCACACACGCGCACACACACACACACACACACAGAAGATAGAACGTATCGTCTCGTCAAAATATATAACGCATCAATGATTATTTAATACTTGATAATTACATTCAAAAAATCGATTACCTTATCTTAAAAACCATACGTTTGTACTGTCTTCTGATAATGTTATGAAAACAGTTTATTTACATTTTAAAGTGAAGTTGGATAGAGTTGTTTAAAAATAAAACTCAAAATCATCAGCCGAGAAAGCTGTTTGTTGCTGTGCAGAAATCCAATTGTTATGTAACTGGATATCTGTTTTATTTGCAAAATGAGTGAGTTAACACATTAAAAGAAATTTAAGGAATTTTTAATTTTGTTTTATTTATTTTAATGTATGCGTAATGCTGTGCAATGATATTTTGTGTTTGCACAGCACGAGTACGGAGTCGAATCCCGAGATTAAAACATTTTAATCCCCAATCGATAGAATCGTTTTCTTTTACAGAGTAAATAATCGAATCATCAGTACAACCTAAATTGTGCAGAGGTACCAGCGGAGGTTGTTCAGGATTAATTCATGTTTGCGGCTTTACGTTATAAGTGCAAGTATGTTTCTTTAACCATACTACTGTAGCTACATGGTTTAATCCACAAACGCCTGCTAACACTATTGTCACCATGTACTCTAAATCCCTCTAGGGTACTCTATCATGTACCCTAGATTCCTCTCGTTTTATTTCTAAAATACATCAAATTTTTGTTACAATATTACAAAATAAATTAAACTAGTGCTAGCATAGGACGTAATATATTCGACTGATAATTTGGGGTAGAAGCCTGTCAACCTGCCAAAGAATTACCCCCACTTACAAGTGTAGCGTTTAAAAAAGCACCTGACATCTAGTTTCATCTCAAGAAGCACGAAATGCAAAATCTACAAAACAATTATCAGGCCAGTGCTGACATAGGCTTCAGAAACCTGGACAATGACAAAAAATAGAGAGAGACTTCTAGGTTTTTGTGAAAGACGGATTCTAGGAACAATATTTAGAGGAGTACAAGAAAATGTAATGTGGCGTAGGCGCTATAATGATGAACTATACCATCTTTACAAAGAGCCGGACATTGCCAGGATAATCAAAATATACAAGCTAAGATGAATTGGACACATAGAGAGAATGGAGGAAGGACAGCCTACGAAACACATTTTCTACCAGAAACCAATGGGTAGTAGAAAAAGGGAAAGACCCCGAAGTGTAGACTCAAAGACCAGATAGAGGATGACCTCGGAAAGCTGAACATAAGAAACTGGAAAGCCAGGGCATGATAAAGGGAGGAATGGAATCGACTCTTGGAGGAGGCCTAGACCCACCAAGGATTGTAGAGCCACGGCTGATGATGATGACAAGTGTAGCGTAAGGTACGTGGAGGGGAGATAACTATAACAGTTCGCCGTGTCGCGCGCGCGCGCACACACACACACACACACACACACACACACATGTACTCGTCAGTCTGGTTGCGACTAATGTTCACACTATGAAACACTGTACAAGACTGCTGTGAGCATGTGCGAAATGATTGGAAATTTTGTTAGTCCAGTACGCAACGAGGTGTTTGTCCACTGCGCATCTCTAAGCGACGAGTCTGTAACAAGCTATAGGTTGCTAATCCAGGATCTGTTAGGTCATTTAAATTATTTGGGAAGCGAAATAAGTTTCGGATATGACAAAGCGTTGAGTGAAAATTTAATAAATTACAACAGACATGTGGAGGAATCAAGAGAACACTGGAAAATAAGGCAAAAACTTTAAAAGAATCAAATATTGTATAACTATAGCAGTATTTCAATTACTATAAGGCAGTATAGTAGTGAAACCTGGATTTTGACAAGAAACAGAATCAGAGAATAGAATCTTCTAAAATGATATTTCCAAGGAGGGTAAAGGTTGTAAATTTTCAGTCAGATAAAAAGCAACGCCAAAAGAGAGAAAATAGGGCAAATGAAATAATAGAAAAAATAAAAATACGCTAGAAATGGATGGAAGAAACGTTTAGAGAGAATTCACACAATACGTTCCGCAAACAAGTGATAACTTATGGAAGAAATGTGGACATACCTTTGGCATGTGAACGGGGTAAACACGTAGAAGTCGGAACGGTCACTACGCCTAAATTCGGGAGTGAAGAAGAAGAAGAAGAAGAAGAAGAAGAAGAAGAAGAAGAAGAAGAAGAAGGAGGAGGAGGAGGAGGAGGAGGAGGAGGAGGAGATGATCTTATAGGTTGGCAGACAGAGCAGTTACAAAATTAAGCAATAGCCATTTGTCTTGAGTAGCTAACGTATAATGGTAACTAAACGAGTGTTCAAACAAAGGTTTACTGCCAACTGAGAAATGTTGTAACGGATAACGATTTAGCTTTCGAATCGAAAGTTTTCGACATCAACGCTGACCGTTACTTCGTCTGACGTTTCTTCCAGATAGATAGGCTAATATACATCAGCCTGTCCCGACCATTTAGTAATATTAAAATGCAAGGACGCCGTGGAAAGTAAAGGCGGATAAATAAAGGTAACTACAGCTACATTGAAAACTTACTGAAAAGCATTTTAACCAATTACTGAGAAACTTTTCGGCCTGTAGATATGCATAAATAAATTAATTAAAGCTGATATTCTCTGGTTGTAGGACGTATATGCTTTGTATATGATCAGATATTTTGGCGATGTGTGTAGACGAGGTCACAGTGCGATCTGTAGAGACGGTAGGTCGCTGAAGCGATGGAAAGCCCGTTTCAAACAATGACTGCCAAAAAATAAAAGATCGCATTGACTTTGAAGCACGTACCTACAGCCCGGAGAAAAACAATTTCAATACATCTAACGTCGGCCTTGACAACTTACATTCGTGAATCAGTTAATTACAGTATTTAAAGATTCTTAATATTTATATAGAGTCTCCGTGAAATTGGCTAATAGCTGTTAACAATGAGATGCTTGGATTATGGATAAGGAACTTATTTATCGCGGATTTGAAAGCTCGAATATAAGGCAGAACGGATTGAATTTTGTCTTTTACGACATGAAATACGATTTCCAATGGGTTCATGGAACTCATGGGTACACGACGTCCTTACCTAGCGGAAATACAAGGATGGTTAGGCATAACTATAGCAACATTATTAAACCCATACATTGTACAGCTAGACTTACGTAACAAGACCAACACAGTTTTAAGTTAACCAATGTTAAAAAGAAGAGTTGCTTTAACATTTTAAAAATTATTGTAGGAACAATACTAATGTCAACTCTCTTCCTTCCAATGACATACTCACGCCCATATTTAACCAATATAGGAATTTAATCAATATTTAACCAAGCCCGAGGAATTTTGTTTCTTCTTCCGTAAACTAAACTTGATAAGATTACGTTATAACTAAAATAAAAGTAAATGAATTAAATTGACTTCCTCAAAGAGTAATAAATTAACTGTACACCAAAAGACAAAATTCGTTTACTCAACTTCTCATTTTCATCTTCTTTAGGGCTTTAATAATGGGTTCAAAATCACAGTTTAGATTTTACTACGCCTCTTGTCGAGCGGATCCTTGTGTTGTATAAAGAATTTTGAGAGGAAGCTTTTCCGACCTATAAACAACTCTAAAGTATTGGAACGACGAGTTAGTCGTGGAAAAATTGGACAGACTTTTCAAAAGAATATATCCTACGCATCCTGAAACAAGTTGCAACGCTTCATCTCACTAAACGAAGGGGATCGGCTGAGCACGGTGTGAAAAATGTTAATGAATTACCATCTTTGCTTCCTACAGAACAGACAACAGATAAGGGGCATTGTCATAAGTTTGGCCTCCACGTTTACTTATGTCTAATCCGAGGGCTGAATGAAAAGTCTTTACAGTGTTTCCACATTTTTAACTTTCCACACTTTCACGAGAACTTCCATTGTTTAAATATCGGACATTCCAGCTTAATTGGTCATTGTTCGTACTGTTAGATGTAGAATCGATTATAATTGCGAAATATTTACAATCTCTCACTTCTTTGCTATTGTATTTATAAATATTTAAGCCAAAAACCGTATGTGCTCCTGATGGATAGCAAGGAGTATGTAGGAAGTTTTACTTTGTCCACGATTTCCATATTTGCCTACGAGACGTTTTAAGAATGGGCCACATTCTTATTTGGTTGTAAGCTCCAAGCACATTACAAAATTTTCACTCTTAACAGGGCCTAAAACTTTATAATTTGTCGCGAAAAGCGAAGCCATGAGGGGACACTTATTTTGCAACAGCACCTATCCACACGAGTACACATCGTCAGTATGTAACCTCTTCTACTAGCCGAAATACAAGATGAAACATTAAACACACAATCACGATAAGAATGAGAATGTTCATTCTCCTTCATTCGCTGCCTAGTATCCTGCAAATCATTAAAGGCGTTTTGATTTAATGCGACTGTGATCTGACTGTCTCTCCAAAACGTTTGCATGGATCACATTTCGCAGTCAGGCGCGTGACGAAACTTCCCTCACTCAAGTCATGAAATTACTAAACGGCCATTCACGCCCACTTTTAAACCATGGTGTTCACTTTCGTTGCCCACTAAAATTTGCTGCCACAGTCCCAGGTTCATTAATCCTATGCCTAAGTACGACCACGAATACCTTTAGTGTTTTATAAAATGGAGTTTTAACACCAAATCTTTTCGACGCTTTTGATTTCGTTTTCCGAGTATCAGGCTGTGGCCGATTCTTATTGCCATCCAGACATTTCGAATACATCTGCAATAGTTCCCTTTTTTCTGTATCTGCTAACCAAAAATCGCCACGGCCTAATACTGAGGAAAACCCCAAAACGAAGATCAAACCTCGGCCATGAAAAACGAAAACGAAAAACCAAGTCTATTTTTTCAGAATTATTACGAAATTTTTAGCTAAACAGTATAGCCTTAATAATAAAATCATTAATAAAGGCGTTACGACTATAGCAAGTAATGAAAGTTGTAGAAAAATCGTTAGTAGACAGTCGATGAGAGGTCAACAAACGTTATCAATGCGCGAGCTGATACTCGGTCTTGTAATCTATTTGTTTACTTTATTTCTAGTCTTTGATACTGCATAATATTGTTTAGTTCTGTTATCTTTTACTTCTTATCAGCAATAGCAGACTTACTGTTGATTGCCGATACAACAGCAATGCAGCAGCTCAAACTGCATACTCTCAAAACAGAAATGTTTAAACTATGCTACCGCTCAACATATTCAAATATCTGGACTATTTACTTGTGACAAATATGTTGCGGACGAATCGTTACATGATTAGGAGAATGGTACAGGGCAGATGAAAGGTGATAGGACAGCCGAATTCTATGCTTTGGGAATAACCCAAAAAACCAAAAAGAATATTATTTGCTTTGGTATCTTAGAAAGTATAGTTACCTATTGCTCTGAAACTTGCGAGATAAATCAAAGAAACTCCATAAGGCTCCAAGCAACGGAAATAGACTTCTGTAGAGGGTCTTATGGAAATGGTCGGGAGAAGGTCTGCAGGGTGTCTATATTCCATTGCACTGGGAATGAAGATATCAGGAGGCTATTTCGTGTTGACAGGACAAGTTTAGACAAGTTCCCTGATGATCGGTGCTCCAAGAATGTGTTAGCTGGGTTCCATCTAGACGACGAAAACGGAGTAGAATCAGGAGATTTTAGAAGGAGGACACAAACGATGAGATGGAGAAAAGCTTGCAACGTGATAATCGGAGCAACAGAAGCTCTGGTGTGCAGGTTATAGAGGCGGAGTAGCTGTCCAAGCACACGGACACATGGATGAGTGGATTGGAAGAATGTACAATACGGTCAAATTTTAATAGTGAATTATTGTCGGTAATAAAAATTAGACATTATAGACGAAAATATTTTAGGCCTCGTGGAAATCGATATTTTATTTATGAGCTATAAGGCACACATACTAGTTACACGGCGAAGTATTACAGTTAGAATACTCGCTATAGTAGCAGTATTCAAATGTGGACTAATTTTTAACATAGGTTGACTATTATACCATGCTCTGTCTTGCCAGAAGAAGACGTACGAAACGAAAGTTTTGAAACCTTCCATATAGTCTATTACGTGAGGAATTTTCTAAAAATATATAATTAAGCATGGATGATATATATATATATATATATATATATATATATATCTTTTTTTTTCGATTGAATTTTGAATTATGACCGCTAAAAACACGGACCCTCTAGCGGAGACCAGAAGAGGAATGATGCGCTACCTGATGCTCACTGCTTACAGCTGACACGTGTTTTTGGAGCATCAGCTGAGCGTCGGAGTTGTTTGTTTTGTGCAAAGGTTGTAATGTAATGTAATGTAAGGTTGTAATGTTGTGGTGTTTAAGTAATTGTACTGGAAATCAATGCGACTGTAGAACGAAAATTTGTAATTATATAAACTTCGTGTAGTATGTGTATGTGATTCTGTGGCACTGTGTATAAAACAAGGGCTGGTTTTCAAAACTTTCAAGTTCAACCCGAGCGTCGGATGTATCCCTTGACGTCAAAATCGTAATCAGCACCCCCCAAAAACCTATAGGTACGCACTTTCGAGTCTTTAGCCGGTATTCTCGCGAAGTTTAAAACTTACACACCTGATGATAGTCTGCTTCACCCCTTTAAAAATTACCCTTTGCGTCGAATATAATTTTGGACGTCAGAACCGTAATCATCCCCCCCCAAACCTATAAGTACCTAATTTCAGGGCTTCAAAATGCATCCTCGTGTCGTTCCAAATTTTCAACCCTTTCGGGGTAGTTTTCAACACTTTAGGGGTGAGAGCGGGCCAAAATGTTTCCTTAACTTTGTTCTAGAACCTTTTAGAAAGCGATAGCAAAAGGAATCAAAAATTACATGGACACTGATTCAAAATCGGCAGATAGGCCCTTTGTCACGCCTCACGTAATAGACTAATTTCTTCTTCTTCAGTTCACACATTAGGTATGAATGTCCGTTACGGCAATCTTCCTATTACGGTCTTCCCAAATTCACTTCCTGTTAAAAGAAATTGTTGATTCACTTTTGAAATAAACACGTTTACAAACTTGGCATTTATTTACTTTATAAACGAAAGAATGGTAATTATAAACACTTATTGATGTTATTTTTCAATTACTTTATATATGCATCTTACTGTAAAGAGTTGTTCTAAGTCGAATCCAATTAAATTAAAAAAAACGTGATTAAGGTGAAACTTACATATTATGAAAGTATTAGCGAGTAGCGACATTACCTTAATTGTGATAATACTACCGACGAGAGCGATCATGTTGCAGAGAGCGTGGTAGGAGTCGACAAGAAGTGTGAGAGCGTGAGTCACATGGCTGACTACCAGTTGTACGAAGAAGAAGGCCACAGTAAGACCGAATATGAAGTAGAGAGGTAGAGGCTGGAACCGACGAACCCATTCCTTCATCGCCATCCTGTAAAGCACAATACGTTATTAAATATGTAGTAAGTTGTAATAAAACAACACGGACGAAGAAAGTGTCATTACAGTATTGTCATGTTCATTGTTGATAAGTAACATCTTACGCAGAGTTTAGGGTTTAATATACGGGTCATTTGTTGATAAAACTGCCAGACTATTCGTTCTTAAACATGTGAGACATCGTCTACGAGAAGTCTACTATAACGACAAATTATGAATTAGAATTTTTTTTATTGTAAGTAAACGTTGTAACTAGGGTTTGCTGACAGCTTGACAAAGATATACGCTGGCTCGGTACCATGTGTTGCCCAAGACAAGGGAAGGCAGGGAGTAGAAGAACAATGCCTCTGTCGTTGCAGCTGTACGGTTAAGTGAATTGCGGGTGACGCGCTGGACCTAAGAAAAACAAAGGAAAATTGTATCGCTAAGAAGAGACAAAGAAAGGCTGACAGGGCGACATAGCGACGCTATACGAGAGACAATAAGCCACGTGCGTTGAGCTGAACACCAAACGCGGCGTTACATTGCCCACAATAGACAGGAAAGGCCCGGCTTGAGTGACGACAATACGTTTGCGCAATTAACGAACTGCGGGACGTACAGCGTTACCAGAAGTGTGCACAGTTAAGGAAAGCTTGGAGAGCAGATGTAGCAGCTGTCAGGGATACTCAGAATTGACCACAACAGTCGTGGGAACAGCTAGGAGTAGCTGATAGACAATGCGAGCATTGGTCACGGGTAAGCACACGTGTTGAACAAAAGGGCAGATGAGAGGCCACACAGCAATTAAAAGCACTTTGTCTGAAAGGACAAGACGCCAAGATAATAGAGTGATAGACAGGCGTCAAATTGGTCATCCGCTGCAAACGATGGGTGGAGCCAACCAGGAACTTTTTAAAAGTAGGGAATCCGGAAGCGTATCAGAGTCGAGAATTGAGGAAGGCGTTCCTACAAGAAGAGGTTGCCAAGGAGACGAGCTGGAGGAACGAATGAAAACGATGCCAGAAGAAAATCTAGAGTGTTAAGGAGGAGTTTTCACCAGAAAATAACTAAAAACCAATAGAAGCGAAGAAGTTGAGAAGTTGAGTGGGAAGTAGAGAATGTAGTGGGATTCGGGGTATAAACTGGAGTGTTTACCGCGAGCGAGGGTCTGCCGCCTACCAGAGCATATCCCGCTCGACACTACCCAGCATGTCGAAGAGGCAGTTGCCGTATTCGACACAGCCGTAGTCTCGGCGGTTGACGTGTCCTCCCGGATGAAGCCGGGGCTCACGCCCGACTATCAGCGGATCCCCGAAGAGGTGTCTCAGCTCGCTTGCGAGAGGAATCGCCTCCGGAGACGCTGGCAGAGGACTCGTGACCCGGCGGACAAGGCTGCGTTCAACAGAGAGTCCGGCAAGTTGCGTCGTGACATGCTGGCGTTCCGTAGACGTAACTGGGAGCTAGCTGTAACACAGATGGATGGCCCTGCTGAGGACCGTAATGTCTGGCGGATTCCCAGTGCCCTAACGGGAAAGCGCAAACGCGCGCCTCTCCCCGCACTGGCCGGACCTGGCGGTCAACCCCTTGGCCGCCCCCTCGAAAAGGCCGAGTTCTTGGCTGACAGTTTAGAGTGTCAGTTCGCTCCCAACCCATCCAAGAACCCGGCCTTCACTGAGCACATCTGCCGCGAGGTAGAGCGCTTTCTATCGGCCGGTATCACAGTCCAACCGGAGCCCATCTCCCCGGAGGAGGTCTCTGAGAGGATTGTTCAGCTCAAGCCCCGGAAGGCGCCTGGCCCGGACGGAGTCATGAATTCCGCCCTCCATCGCCTTCCGGAGCGAGGAACCCAGTTCCTCACTGACCTGTTCAATTCATGCCTCAGACTGGCCTATTTTCCGGTGAAATGGAAAACGGCTACCGTCATTGTGATACCGAAGCCGGGAAAGAATTCTTCTCGAGTGGAGAACCTCAGGCCCATCAGCCTCTTGTCCGCGACGTCCAAGGTTTTTGAGCGTCTGATCCAGCGTAGGATCCGCGACCATCTAGAAAGACTAGACGTGCTGATCCCCGAACAGTTCGGCTTTCGTGAGCTGCACTCCTCGACTCATCAGCTGATGAGACTCGTGGAATGCATAACCGAGGCTGGCTGCCAGGGCAAACAGACGGCTGCGATCTTCCTAGACGTAGAGAAAGCCTTTGACCGCGTGTGGCACGAGGGTGTCCTCTACAAACTCACGGAGGTCCTTCTCCCAGACTGCTACGTTCATTTGATCGGCAGCTTTCTGCGAGACCGTAGCTTCCGAGTGAGAGTAGACCACGCTCTCTCTTCGGAGAGGCGTATTACCGCTGGCGTCCCTCAGGGAAGTGTCCTTGGGCCTCTCCTGTTCTCGTTGTTTGTCAACGACACGCCCCGAGTTCCTGGAGTGAAATTGTCGCTGTTCGCGGACGACACTGCGGCTTTTGCCTCAGAGCCGAACGCGAGTTATGCGGCAGTTAAGCTCCAGCGCCAACTCGACGCGTATGTCGGGTGGACCGATGACTGGAGAGTTGCCGTTAACGCTTCCAAGAGCGCCGCGGTAATATTCTCGCGAAAACGCAAGCGGCCTCGGCCGCTTAAAGTAGGCCCCGTCGAGGTGCCCTGGACCAACAGCGTCAAGTACCTCGGGCTCCACGTGGATTCCCGACTCACCTGGCGAACCCATGCAAATTACATCAGACAACGCGCTTCGGCGCAACTCAGTAGACTCTGGCCCGTGCTATCTAATCCGGCAATGACCCCCCGGCTAGGTAAGCTCATAGTCAACACGTACGTGTTGCCGGTGATAACCTACGCCTGTCCTGTTTGGGGATACCTGGCTCGTGGTCATAGAATCACGCTCCAGCGCGTACTCGACCGGGGACTGAAGCTCGCGTGCAAAGTCCCCCGGAGGTACTCTTCTCGTCTTTTGAGGAGAGGACTCGGTGTCCGCTCTCTTGATGACACCGTGAGACGCCTGGCGCGACGATTCTATGTTCGTTCCGACAGAGTGACCCACAATTCCCTCATTGCCGGACTTGGTAAATACACCCCGCGACCAGGTGAGTCCTGGAAGCGACCTCGTTTGCTAGTCCCGGTGGTATAATCCACCAATCGCAGGTCGCTTCAGACCCCCCCCATAAGTAGATAAAAAGTATATATTGAACTCAACCAGACCCAGTGGCAGGAGTCCTTTCTGAGACTCGGGACACTGTACTACTTGCGACCCGCGCTTCGCGCGGGCCGCGCAACCCCCAGTTGTGTGTTGTGTGAGCGAGGGTCTTAAGTTTTTAGTCATATATCGGAGAGTACGATCTCGGGAGTCTTGTCTCGGAAGTTTGATCGTTAGTTTGATATCTTATATCTGATGGCTGAAGTCGAGAGTCTGATATCGAGAGTCTTATAACTTATACGTATATCGGAACTGTCGGGAGTGCGGAAGCCGTAGCGGAGTAAAGTCATATCGGTTGAAGAGTCTGTGTGAATTTATAAGTACGAACAGTCAAGAATCGGAAGCCGGTAATGGGACTTAGTGATTAAAAGACATGTCGAAGTTTAACTAAAATCGACTTAGTTTGTCGTCTTGAGTTAATATCATTACCAAAGACGTTAATCCGATCTGAAGTGCCGTAAAATGTGTAAGGGACAGACATAATGTCGTTATAGTGATAGCAACAGAGAACCGGTAGATGAACTAATTACGGTCATGAAATTAGAGACAATTATAATTATTAACACCATTAAATATAATCAAATGGCATGTTAACAAAGTTGATCCGCGGAAGAACAGTGCGAATTAAAACACAGAACATACAACACTTAGTATAATTTCAAGCAACCCTTAACATACTCAATAATTCAATGACACTTGAGTAGAAACAATTCAGCAAAATTTAGAGTTACCGAATAAAATGTATTAAAATTCGAGATTCCAATAACCAGAACTACCCCAAAAGTTATATATATGTGTCGGAGTGCGAGAGGAGAAATGATTAGTACGAGTGCATTCTACGAGGTGATAATGCCAGCCGCAAGGACTTCAAGGAACCTGGAGACAGAATGGCAGCGCAGAGGACTCTTCGCCGTAGAATGGATTAACGTTCTATCAAGTAAAATTTATATACATGCACTACTAATTAAGTAAAACACTGTCTGTTCCTCTGAAAGAACTCATAAATAATAATATTTAAAGAAATTAATAATTAGTAGCTAGTCAGGGTAAATTGATAATACAACTTTTTACAGATGATATTAATTATATCCAATAATTTATGAATCCATTTATTAGGAATTCTTTAATATAGAATAAAAGGTATAATTATGATTGTTAATGTTTAATAAGTAACTAGAAGAAAGAGATTATAGGAGGTTAAGCAAGTGTTAACAAAAGAGTAAATGATAGAGTGATGTATTAAGTCATATTGTAAGATGCATGTTGTATTTCTTTTCAGGAAATCATGAAAGTGACAGCAATGGTATTAATTGTAATAAATTAAGTTAACCTTGTAAAGTCTGGAGTACGCTGTCAATTATTTGAAAACACCTAAAGATTATAATTTAGTATATGACATCAAAGGAATTGAACAACGACTTCTAAATCATAATTTTCTAATGAATATATATACTTAATTAATAACAATCACACACAAATTATTATTCTATTTGACGCTTCACCTAGGAAACTTAAGAAGATTATAAATCACAACTCAATACTTAATAACTTGTGAAGTAGTTAACAAACAAATTAATTAGCACCAAAACACTTTATTTGTTATAATTGGCATCCCACCACCGGACATTAATTACTAATAAATTATAGTTATCTTATACGCCCACATAAAGGGTAATTTATAGTAATATTTGGCGTCCCAAAACAAAGGGCATAATAATTATAGGTTACACTACTTCAGAGGAATTCTCTTCTTTCTTTACTAGCCAACTATTCCTTCGGCGTCTGGTGGCGACTGTTCATCAGCTGAAGGCGTGACTTTTTACAATCGACCACAGGCAATTTTATCGTCAAATTCACGTAGTGGTTCAAACAGAATTTTCCTCTGCGATAACTATTAAAAGTAATGATAAAGACGAGACCAACAAACTAAACGGGAGGTCAGTCTTCCGGTGAAGTTCTGTGACATGACATCAGACAGAAGAACACAAAATTGTTCAAAACAAATATTATAAACACATATTCTTTTACAAGCAAAATTTTCCATTATTCACTCTCTTGTCTGTATAACGACTCATCAGTATGAATTCAAATAATTTTGTCACTACGTTTTATACTTCTTCAATTTCTATTGTCTGTGCCGGTGCTGATATGTCATTTGTTTGCAGTACAAAGAAGCTATGCGAATGGAGCTTGCGCATCTTCCACGAGGCGCGAGTTGTCCAGTGTCCCGATCTCTAAATGGACTCCTGCCACTGGGTCAGTTTGAGTTGTTTAAATTTTAATTTCTACTTGTGGGAGGGCATGAAGCGACTCTCGATTGGTGGATTGTACCACCGAGGCTAACAAACGGCGTCGCTTCCAGTTGTCCAGTGTCCCAAGACTCCAAACTGACTCCTGCCGCTGGGTCAGTTTGAGTTGTTTAAATTTTAATTTCTACTTGTGGGAGGGCATGAAGCGACCATCGATTGGTGGATTATACCACCGGGGCTAACAAACGTGAGTCGGGAGTCTAGGTGAAGCCTGTGGTACTTCATGCAGTTGGTTTGATCAAAGACGTTAAGTTGCCGGACCTCGCTTAGTCCTCGTTGATTATTCCAGGCAACTTACCTTTACATTTTTAAATTGAAAATCTGTATTTCTCACTTGCTGACAATGTTTATAATATTTTTTTCTTCAGTTTTTATTTAAAATGTCTTCATCTTGTGTTCCAATCATACAGTCTGTTTGAACGATTCTCAGTGTAGACTCCCTACTATTTTGTAAATTGTTTTCAGAGCCGCCGATGTTCTCTAACAGTAAGAACAATAAAGTCAGGACATTAGTTTGAATAGTTTGTCACCGTTTGTCGTGCCACATCAACACTAAAACATGGTTTCGGAATATTGTTATTTAATAACTGGTAATGTTACTTACGAACTGGTAATTATTAAGCCTCACCACCTATACATGTATTGTTTAAGTAAAAAGTGTTCTTTAAGTACTCGTTGATTTAGTGTGAGACAAAGCTTACTGAAGTTTTTTAAAATGGAAATTGCCTGTTTAGTACAGGAAAAATAGATATTTTATTCGTTACTCAACGGAAATTTGTATGAATATTGTACAAAGGTTATATTATGAGAAACTGTTGAGCTGAGAGTTAGATCGAGGGCAGGGTGCTTGTTATTGGAGTGAAAACGGGGAAAAACGGAGTTGTTTGTGAATATTTCAACAAATATGCATTTTAGCAAAAAAAAATCATCAGTAGGGTACTTTTTTAGTTTAAAAATTTCTAACAAATCGATGTTTCTTCGTTTCTAAATGTTAAAAAGCGACTCAGAAATCGTTGTATACAGATACAAATTTTTGTACCGTATGAAATATCTTAGAATTTTATATTTTTTTCCTATACGATGAAAATTGACCGAGATATGGCTATTAATGATAATAAACTTTTAACTCGTGCAAAATCAACGACAAAGCTTGCTCTCTAGCAGAATACTATTACGTTTATCATCCACAGTCGCTGAGTAAAAAAATTCAAAAGTATATAAAATATTTTCATTTTATTTTTTGCATACCTGGAAAAGTAAATAATGGATTTAAAAAACGTGTCACATAAAGTATTCTATACTTGTGTGTGTGTGTGTGTGTGTGTGTGTGTGTGTGTGTGTGTTGGTTAGACATGCTTTACGCAACCAATTCTACTGCAATACAATGCAATGGTGACACTCTTTTGTTTTAATTTGTAATACTTTCGTAACATCATGTAACACAGTTACGCTTATTATAATAGTTGTCATACTGTTAGTTATAATAGTCAGGGTACTTTCATACTGTTAGTCAGCTGACGAAACCCTAGCTTACGATTTGCCCGTGTAAAACGATGACCCTGCTAACTCAAAAAGCAATTATATAATTCGCTGCTTTTTAATTTCGTTTCAATGATAATTTTATTAGCACAAACTTACAGAATAAATAAAGGTTAAAATTTACTGTTAGCAAAACAGTTTTCTTAAGAGAATGGAAGTCAACCACTCTTTCAGAAATAACGATAATAACAATCGTAAATAATTTTTAAGAATTGAAGGTGTATTCTATGAAGGGATGCGCCGTCCTCGTTCAAAGTGTACAGAGGATATTAGGGGCTCCTCTGGGAAGATATTTATCAATTAATGTCAGAGCTAATAAGGAATTAGATTCCCGTATTTCGGCAGCCGTCAGGCTTTATCTAAGTCTGATAATAAAACTTTTGTTTTCCATGAAGCAAAAGTTTCTTGGGAAAACGAAAATCTCGAAGGGACAAAACTGGCAGTCTACGTACAAGTCTGTATGTAGCCCAACAATGCTCAATGGCTGTGCGTCACGGACTTTGAATGAAAGACACAAGAGCATAATTTAAACAACTGAGATGAGATTTCATTTCATCACAAGTTTTGAAAACAAAACAAGATGGGATAGAATACGAAGCCTCATTATCCTCACGGAGATGGGGGATGATCCCTCAAATTGATATGATAGAAAGCTTATAGTTGAGATAGTTTGGCCACGTCTATAGAATGGAAGACCGAAGGTACCCTAGAAGAGCGTGGCCAACAAACGGAAGGTAGGAGAAGAGAAAGACCTAGACTGAAGTAGGAATACAGTAAAAACGAAACGTACCTTTCTCATTTCAACTGCCCCACAACAATACAATAAACTCCAAATTTGATTAATATTGTAAATGAACAAATTAATTACAGTATTGTTAATATATTAATTCATTAATACACGTATCTCAGAATTTGTAAAAGCAGTACAACGGATGCTCGAACCGAAAACAAAGTTTCATTGTACAAGCCTATACACTGTATTTCAAATTTACGTTTAAAATATCTTCAAAAACATAATAAACATGCTTACGGTCCACGAATGGTTATATACTGTATGTAATTTATTAGTGAAAGTGTAGGAAATAAAACGTTAAAAGATAATATTATTTTTAACTTTATCGAAAAAAAACGAAATTCTACGAAACCAGTTTTAGGCGACGAATCTTTTACGCAATAAATTAATTTACGCGCGTAAAACGCAGGTATGCTTATGCTATTTATAACTATAGACTAGAATACAGGAGAGAAACTAAAGAAATGTTAGTACGTGAAAGCTGAATGGACGGACTTAGAAACGCTACTGATATTGCAAATGATAAGTGCGGTTGGTGTCCCAACTACTGAAATGTAAACAAACAAACGAAACGGACGTGGACGATGTAAACACAGTTTAATCTGTCAGCGTTTGTAAGCAGAGGCACAGCGACGGATTTCCGACTAGGCAGACTAGGGGCAGCGTTGGTGAGGGGACCCCCACACCAATATTTTTGGGGAGAAAAATTATTTCCAATGAAATGCTAACATATAAAAAAAATTTGAGTTTTTCAAAATTATTAGTACTTTAAAAATATAAAATCAGTCTTGTAAAATAAGATCATAATAAAGGCCATTACCATTTAATGACCATGTTATGCTATACTTATTGTAGATTTTCTTGACTATTTAACACGTTGTTTAGTATCTGTTTTACTAAATACTATAATTACTTAAAAGTATTTCTAAACCGCTATTCACAGTCTGAAAGAACTGTGTTTTAATAAGGATAGTTTACTCAATCGTCCCGTTTTAGTTAGTGAGTGTCGAGTAGTCGCAGTCTACTATTGTAATTTTGTCCGCATGAACTGTCGATATCGCGCAGTCAGCTGATCTGTTCTGTTCAGACAGATGACGCGACCCGAACTTGGAATTCGATAATGATATTCCAAAATTTGCTTCTTCAATGTCACGGCGAGTTGAATTGTAATACTACTTTAGCAGTGAACAGTAATAAGACATTTGGAAAGAATTATCCAGTGATAATAAAGATTAATGTAGCAGAATATTATTTTTTAAAAACTAAAACAAAGTGGACTATGTAAACTGGACTAAGTAAAGTGGGCTATGTAAGTATGTAAACTGTAGTTTAAAAATTTTCACATTTTGATAAACATTATTAAATCATATAATACTTTAAAATAGCCTGTTTCATCCTTCAAGATTGTAGGCTTATATTTATCGACGAAATATTAAATGTTGGATTATTAAAACAAGTTTTATGCTGTGTAATAAAAATTCGCGGTCTAAACAAACAGAAATAATTATTTTATTTTTGTTTTAGTTCTATTACTCTTCTCAAATTATCCAGATACAGTAATAAAATGGGATTGCTTTGTAACTGATGAAATGCAAGCTGCGCGATGTGTGATTAATTGCGATATAATTAATTTCTTACTAATTAATTAATTTTGTAATTTTATTATGTTGTCCTTAATTTATTTTAAATGTTCTCGCATAAAGTTTCACAAGCGTTGTAATACAAAGCGCATTTTTAAATAAATCATTGTCAAATACTTTTTACTGCAATAAAAGGTTAAAACAGACTCAAGGAGACTAGTGGTACAGAACTGTTAAAAGTGTGTTAAAATGTGATAATAAATTTTCCTGTTTAAAAAGGGGGGCCTCTGTGAATAAACTGCCTCTGTGTGCAAAATGTGTTGTTGTGGGACCGCTTTGGCCCGGCGTTCAGTCGCCGCCTACCAGAGCATATCCCGCTCGACACTACCCAGCATGTCGACGAGGCAGTTGCCTTATTCGACACAGCCGTAGTCTCGGCGGTAGACGTGTCCTCCCGGATGAAGCCGGGACTCACGCCCGACTATCAGCGGATCCCCGAAGAGGTGTCTCAGCTCGCTTGCGAGAGGAATCGCCTCCGGAGACGCTGGCAGAGGACTCGTGACCCGGCTGACAAGGCTGCGTTCAACAGAGCGTCCGGCAAGTTGCGTCGCGACATGCTGGCGTTCCGTAGACGCAACTGGGAGCTAGCTGTTACACAGATGGATGGCCCTGCCGAGGACCGTAATGTCTGGCGGATTCCCAGTGCCCTAACGGGAAAGCGCAAACGCGCGCCTCTCCCCGCACTGGCCGGACCCGGCGGTCAACCCCTTGGCCGCCCCCTCGAAAAGGCAGAGTTCTTGGCTGACAGTTTAGAGCGTCAGTTCGCTCCCAACCCATCCAAGAACCCGGCCTTCACTGAGCAAATCTGCCGCGAGGTAGAGCGCTTTCTATCGGCCGATATCACAGTCCAGCCGGAGCCCATCTCCCCGGAGGAGGTCTCTGAGAGGATTGTTCAGCTCAAGCCCCGGAAGGCGCCTGGCCCGGACGGAGTCATGAATTCCGCCCTCCATCGCCTTCCGGAGCGAGGAACCCAGTTCCTCACTGACCTGTTCAATTCATGCCTCAGACTGGCCTATTTTCCGGTGAAATGGAAAACGGCTAACGTCATTGTGATACCTAAGCCGGGAAAGAATTCTTCTCGCGTGGAAAACCTCAGGCCCATCAGCCTCTTGTCCGCGACGTCCAAGGTTTTTGAGCGTCTGATCCAGCGTAGGATCCGCGACCATCTAGAAAGACTAGACGTGCTGATCCCCGAACAGTTCGGCTTTCGTGAGCTGCACTCCTCGACTCATCAGCTGATGAGACTCGTGGAATGCATAACCGAGGCTGGCTGCCAGGGCAAACAGACGGCTGCGATCTTCCTAGACGTAGAGAAAGCCTTTGATCGCGTGTGGCACGAGGGTGTCCTGTACAAACTCACGGAAGTCCTTCTCCCAGACTGCTACGTTCACTTGATCGGCAGCTTTCTGCGAGACCGTAGCTTCCGAGTGAGAGTAGACCACGCTCTCTCTTCGGAGAGGCGTATTACCGCTGGCGTCCCTCAGGGAAGTGTCCTTGGGCCTCTCCTGTTCTCGTTGTTTGTCAACGACACGCCCCGAGTTCCTGGAGTGAAATTGTCGCTGTTCGCGGACGACACTGCGGCTTTTGCCTCAGAGCCGAACGCGAGTTATGCGGCAGTTAACGCTTCCAAGAGCGCCGCGGTAATATTCTCGCGCAAACGTAAGCGGCCTCGGCCGCTTAAAGTAGGCCCCGTCGAGGTGCCCTGGACCAACAGCGTCAAGTACCTCGGGCTCCACGTGGATTCCCGACTCACCTGGCGAACCCATACAAACTACATCAGACAACGCGCTTCGGCGCAACTCAGTAGACTCTGGCCCGTGCTTTCTAATCCGGCAATGACCCCCCGGCTAGGTAAGCTCATAGTCAACACGTACGTGTTGCCCGTGATTACCTACGCCTGTCCTGTTTGGGGATACCTGGCTCGTGGTCATAGAATTACGCTCCAGCGCGTACTCGACCGGGGACTGAAGCTCGCGTGCAAAGTCCCCCGGAGGTACTCTTCTCGTCTTTTGAGGAGAGGACTCGGTGTCCGCTCTCTTGATGACACCGTGAGACGCCTGGCGCGACGATTCTATGTTCGTTCCGACAGAGTGACCCACAATTCCCTCATTGCCGGACTTGGTAAATACACCCCGCGACCAGGTGAGTCCTGGAAGCGACCTCGTTTGCTAGTCCCGGTGGTATAATCCACCAATCGCAGGTCGTTTCAGACCCCCCCCATAATTAGATAAAAGTATAAAAAGAACTCAAACAGACCCAGTGGCAGGAGTCCTTTCTGAGACTCGGGACACTGCACTACTCGCGACCCGCGCTTCGCGCGGGCCGCGCAACCCCCAGTTGTGTCTATACCTTTCACTCTTGTGTCGACAGTCGCAAGCAACGCATCGCAACCAGGAGACTTACTACGCAAGCAAGCAAGATGAATTCGTTTACGAATACGTACGATGTCAGGACCTACAAACAAGGACGAAGTATCCGATTCGCCTGTTGCAGAACGAAACGACGCGGTACGGACCTTCTCTGGCAGCCGTTATGACGAAGGGAAAGGACGGCACGGGATTACTAAAAGTCTACCTGCCAAAGAGATACGCGAAACTGTTTACGGACGAGGAACTGCAAGGCGTACAACCGGACACGCTCTACCTACAGTACAACGGACAAAAAGATCGTTTAGCGGACATTATTATTTCAAGATTGTAAAATATTGTTTGTCTGTATTTTTGTAACACTTTTTTTTATTTGTGTTGTTGACAATACATGTATTGAATAACATTATAAGCGTTATTTTATTTTTTCCCCTCCTCGTTCCTTTACCCTTCCCCCAACATCACCACCCCTTTAATACGCGTGACACGACGTCGACAGGGGTCAGTGTTTCGTTCGCCGTTGGCGGACAACATCTCAACACGGAGAGAGAGAGAGAGAGAGAGAGAGAGAGAGAGAGAGAGAGAGAGAATACTGATTCGCGAAGACGACTCACGATCGAGTCTGACCAGAACATGACATCACGCTGAGCCGACATTACTGACGTCATCATCAGCTGTCCGGCAGTGGTATAACTGTCCGAGACACGGGACGTTTCAAGACAGTGACACGATGGAAGGCGAAGGTAACACACCTCGACTCAAGAGGAGAGTAATTTTAGCGACAACCTGACGTTCTATCCTATATCGTACTACTGTGAATCACGTTTCGGCGAACTCGTAAGAAGGCACAAGTATGCAACGCACGATGAAGAAGAAGAACAACAACAACAACAAAAGTGTGGTAACGGTTCGCAAGACGATCGCGATGGAGCTGCACAGACCGGTGAGAAGGAATTTCGCGAGACGTACGGTGGAGCTGAAGGGACTGTACGACCTCTACCAAGCCGATTTGGTGGAGATGATACCGCACGCTAAGGTGAACAAAGGCTACAAATATCTTATGACTTATATGAACGCGTTCAACAAGTTCGCGTACGCCGTCCCGTTGAAAACTAAGACGGGAGCGGAAGTGGCGCGCGCACTCGAACCGATACTCAAAACCAGTAGGATGAAATATCTACAAACGGACAACGGAAAAGAATACTACAACAGCCCTGTACAGTCTTTGAACCGACTGACTGATAATTCTGTTTCTATTTCTGCTTCTCTCTCTATTTAGACAAATTTTTCAATAAAGCCTATATCTAAATCACCCAGAGATCCACCCTTATACCTGAACGAGGTTGAACACACACACACACATTCCGGCTTCTTGTACAGAACCGTTTACATATATACAGATTCTAAATAATACATGTTTATCCATGTGTCGCACTTTATAAGAAACCGGGTTTTTGTGTGCGCAAGTGAGTGTACTATCGTTGAATTAGATAAAACATCCGTTTCTTCTACTGAAGCTGAGAACTTTGGTACTCGATAGTCAACAACCTCAGTAAAACTTGTCGATAAACTTGTTTAAAATTACTTAAAACTGTATCTCACATGTGATGCTTACAAAACAGGAACAGGCCTAATGTATTGCAGCTCTGTCACAGTTGTTTTCAACATTAGCTAATTAAAAACTACCTTACTGTTTTACTAGAGTTACTTCAATACGACACTCTATTGTTCCCACTTTACATCATCAGGTCTAAAAATACTGGTACTTGATTATGCGCGTATATTATTGTCTTTACACTACCGTTAAGTGCAGTGGAACGAATGCTTAATCTATAAAAATTTTCTAACACATACGGATTTTGTGTTCTATACACACACGCGGACAGCGGGGAGTCGCTTGCATTGTAGCGTGCGCGCATGCGTGCAGTGGGGTGCGCCGTGCAAGAGAGCGGTCTCTCTCTCTCTCTCTCTCTCTCTCTCTCTCTCTCTCTCTCGCTCAATAATTATGGGATATACTATGTTTAATGTACGATAATTATGGAGATACAATGACTTTTACAATGATTATGGTAATACGATAACTTTTACGATAGTTTTGACAGTACAATAGTTTTAATACAATAATTATGGTAACATTATTGAAGTTCAACTAACATCGAGTTTTCCGTAAGTGAACGGAATAAAATAAATATCAAAAAACATAACGAACAAGTTAAAAGTAATAGGCATATGTAGTCTTTAACTGGCATTAACTTGTTTTAGCATAAATGAATAGACCAGACGTTAAGATATGTTCATTGTGGTTGAAACTGAGTCAACATTGAAAGGATGTAGAGGGAAGAATTGCTTTCCGGTCGCTTACAAATTCCAAAAATTTACGTTTTGCCAGTGCAAGAAACAAATACGATAAGTACACTTTATCAAGCCTTTACCAATTCTTCCTTCTTTTTCTTTTCAAAAATTCGTAGTTACCTTGTACTTTGCCCGTCTGTTAGGCGTAGGCAGTAAGTCTACACAGTATGTAGAGGGCTAGCACCGTTGCGCGCGCGCAGCTGTTAGCACGTTGTGATATTTAGATATTATGGTGGTAACATTACTGCACAATCTTATACAAACTGTAGCTTTGATTCATGCACGCTCAACAAGGGTTCAGTTACTCCATACTGTTTATATTATTCGTTCTCATTCCCACGAAATTATGGCTACGTGTTTCTTTGGACATCGACGAGTGTGTGGTTCACACGGGATCGAAATCTACCGCTCCGTATTCAGAACGTTGGAATACTCCGGAGGGTGAACACGTCTTGCGCTGTGGTTTTTTTGTATTCTTGTGCGTAATGAATTCATATTTTTGGTGTGTGTGTGAGTGTGTGTGTGTGTGTGTGTGTGTGTGTGTGTGTGTGTGTGTGTGTGTGTGTGTGATCATTCACATACGCTTGTAGAAATCGAACACATCACGTCATGTGCACCTCCGAAAAGTGTCTTTTTTATAGTTTCTGCTTCTTGCTTTCTTTGCTTGGAGAATGTTTTTTTACAACACTTTCGCTTAACTATTTGCGTATTGTTATTATTTTATATGTTTTGTACTCTGTAGTGTATATAGTAGTGGTATGTAAGTAGTAACAATTTTAGTTCAAGTTTATAGTTTATACTGAGAGTACTCATTCACAAGGTGACCGTCAATTAAGTTTTGTGATGAGAGTCGCCTGTGGGGGTAAGAACGACTTACGTAATTCTCAATTTTTAGAAGTTCAATACGTTTAACGATTAACTTGTTAAATATTGAGCCTTTCATGTTTTCCCATTGTGGTATTCTGTATTTTGTAGAAAGGGTGAGCCTTTAGGCATAATTTGTAATTTTGAGGAAGTTTATTTAACAATTTGCAACTGTCTTTGAAGGCGTAGCATATGCAATGTGTAGCATATCCTCATTCTCTCTCTGGTTACCCTACGACATAACCCCTCTTCATCAGTTCACAGATGTGGGAATGTTAATTGGTCCCACGTGCGCTGACACGGGTGGGTTATATTTTCCCACGCGCGTGTCCCCCGCCCTCGCCCCGTTAAAATCTGCGCTCTCTCTCGCACTGCAGAGGGGTGCGAATGAATGGCTGTAGTTTTTTTTTTTTTGGAACCGTTGCGTACAATCCAGATCTCTTGCGTTGTATTCTCCGTGAGGCGTTCTGACCTATCTTCTGTTAGTGTTGACGAATAGCCAGGTACTTTGCTGTGACATAATACACGTTTTATGATAGCAAATTGCGGTTTATTGCTTCGTTATTTTTATTGTTTATAAATTAAACGGTGCTAACGGGTTTTACAGATTTCATTCGAGACGTTTGTTGGTGCTGTCGACTTGTTACATAAAATATTGTTTGTATTAAATTATGCAGATATATTTTGGTATTAACAGGTTTTTCTCCCTTCTCGTTCCGTTAATTATTTACGCGTTGTCATGCAATTCTATCGATGTTTCCGAGTAGGCGGGTCTTTTGATATAACATAATGCATGTTTTGTGATCTTAAATTGCTGTTTATTACTTAATTATTTTTATTACTTATTTGTTAATGACTTAAATGGTGTTACCTGGTTTGTTTATGTTACATAAAATATTGATTGTTTTCAATTATTTTGGGCTCATTCGATAATCTGGTTGTACATTTCCTAACGACGCACTTCCTACAGTTTTCTATGTGTACGTATGTTTTTCTTTTGGTATGCACGTTATTTTTCCCCCTCCTCGTTCGTTTCCCGGTTGCTCACCGTTTATATGAAGATCTGTTGCTGTTTATTGCTTAATTAGTTACGCGTTGTTGTGCAATCCACTTGTTAGAACTGTTCCATCGTATCACTGTGAAACAGTATGATGCAATACGTGTTGTGTAGTTACTCTCATTAGTAGAACAAGAGGGGGATTATCCGCCTATATAAACAGGCCTTATTGGCTATCCCGTTCAGTCTTGTCTCGACAGTGGCGAGCGACGCTTCGCACGGAGCTCGAGCGAGATGTACTTGACCGAAATGAACGAGTGCGAAATATTTTGCGAAAAATTCGCGCGCGCGCGCGCACACACACACACGGCTCCGCCCGCCCCGCCACCGGTACAACATGGTAGGAATATTGGGCCAATGGACTGGAGGGTGATGAACTCACGATCATGACCTACCTCAACAGCAACTGCCACGTCACTGACCTCACTCAACGTTGTTTCAGCTGTTGAGTAAGGTCACGGTCAGCTGAAACCATAGGCGTCATTTTTGGCCTAGGAGACCAATTACCCCCATTGTTGTTCCTGTGAGTAGGTCATGATCGTGACGTCATCCCCCCCGTCCATTGGCCTAGTATTCCTACCAACACACTACTTGCATTACAACTTATCTTCGTGCCCTTAAACAAACGGAAATCGCTCGCTCCCAGATTTCTGTTAATAGAATAGTGATCGAACACTTACTACCAGAATTTTTCCAGGCCCTTTCGAGTACGCGCAACCGTCCAAAAATCTGCCCATAAATATTATTAAATGTAAAGGTTAATGTAGTAGAGAAAGTGAAAATTACATACTTTTAAACTGTGTAGCTAATGCTCATTTACGTGTAAATGTAAATTTAAAAAGTGTTCAAATATTGGAAAAAATAAAAATGAATGAAAATAAACTTACTGTACTTACAATTCCAAACAGTAAAAGAACGATAAAAAAAATTTTCTTAAGATGAAATCACTTAAAATAATCCTTAATGAGTTTTCGTTTCAACGAAGCGTTATTTGTCACGCGATCTTGTAGACGACTCAAATTCGTTAGTCTTTTAATTGTATCATTCTGTTTCTCAAAGTAAGTAATCGACCACCCTAATTAATAATGTATCATATAGGCAGCATTAATACCCTTTTAGCACACAGAATATGTAGATAAATTCCAGTGCATCATTTGACAGACATGGTTATATTATTTATTCATTCATTTTTATGTTAGCCCTGATTACTCGGAAGTTTGGATTAGCGGAACTAAATTAACGAGATTTAAAAACGTATTTATTAACTAAAACGTTTTATCTAGTTTAACTAATTCTAATTAAATAAAATTACGTTCCATGAATTGAAAATGCCACTTTCTTACTTAAAATTAATCAGTGTGATTATAAGCTTTTATTTGTTGCAATCTCTTATCGGCACACCACCGGTTGAGAACCACTAACTTAGAAGGAGCCTGAAAGAAGGGATTTTAAGTTAGTTGATGATTGACGTTACAGTTATTAAAAAAGGAATATATGTGCGTTGACAAATTATTAAATTTAACTGTAGGACCAGCTACTTTAATTTTCCTGTTGTTTCATAATCTAAAATCATCAGTTGTGTCATAAAGTTAGTATAGGTCTACGTGTATAAAAATTGAATCCCAAGTAACGCTTTTAAATTAAAATTTTAGCTGAATTAAAACGTTTAGTGGCTTGTAACAACCAAGAATTAAAAATTTTAAAATTATGATCGAAAAGACGTTACATACAGCAAGACACCCCAACACGAGCCAAGAGCAATAAATAAGGAACAGTTTAACGAAGTGTCAACTGAACGTTTGCTTCGGACAATACGAATACGCTTCACATAACTTTACAATGGGAAATAAGGTTGGCCGTGACAGACTCGACTCAACCGAGATTTACAGCCTGCAACATGCAAGATAAAAGAAACTATGTCAAGTACCAATTTACAGAGAAACTGTGACGGACACACTCCAAGGTTAATTTGAAGTGTACCAGTAGTAAGAAAAGGGCGTAAGTACACAATGGTATTTACCCTGTATGAGAACTGACATTGATATCTAAAGAATAGAATCGAACTTGTGCACAGCGGGGGAACGTCTTACTGGCGACAACTGATATATACGACAGGGAGAAGGAGTGCCGTTTTGGAAACGACGACACGCTGCGTCAGGATAGCTATCGGAAAAGGGTCAAGGATAGTGAAACAATAACGAAATACGACACATTGTTCGCGTGAGAACAGCGGCAGGGTCCCGGAGTACGCTTAGACAAAGACCTGATCGACAGCCGAGAAATTGCTCTTGTTCCAGGAAAAGAGTACGGAGGCCTTCGACGCGAACTTGTGGGGAGACAGGATACCCAATCACAACCCAGCATCTACCCAGAGGACAGGTGGAGAGGACCGTCGTCATCATGGCAACGGGAACGACGAATGAGAAGTGAAGAACGATAGTCTTGCATCAGGGTAGGAGTTCTTCTGTCCTATCATGTTCGACCAGAGGCGTGTGTTCCAGAAGATTGCATCATGGTAAACAATGCTTAATAAAAACTGTTTGCAGAGCACGCGGGAGGACAGTCTTCTTATAATTTTCGGTCAGTCTTCTTATAAATTTCTCAATCGTATACTTTAACAGTCTTCACGGAACTAAATCTTCTAAGTCTTAATACAGTTCGATTAACATACGGACAGCAGTGGGACTTTGAAACTCTGCTACGCGGTATATAATTAAGTGACTTAAACATTTCGATATTGGCGAGTATCCGGTAATAGTGTACCTACAGCGACTAAATCATGCAACATACGCCAGTGCTTAATAACTCTCGAGTTCTTTATTATACTCAGTTACCGCTAATTCAGAACTGAACTAACCAATCGCAGTTTCATCAATAACCGACTCGCAGAACTATTGTTAGTGTTTTACCGGACAACGAAATCGTAACGTTGTACAGTGCGAAACGATACAATATCAATTGGGACAATTACACCACGGTATCAAAGACACTATACATTAATGTACACACAAGAAATTCAACAATAGACAGTCAGATACATACACCCTAGTTAATGATGAACTTACCCACACGACACATGATTTCATAGACTCTAACAGTAACAGCCGAATCAACAGAAATACACACAGCGCGAGTGAATCTGATCCGCGTGTGTTGAGTGTTAGTGACATCACAGCTACGCAACTTCACACATATGGACCACCAACGAGAAGGAGTTACACCGATGGAAATATCGGATAAATCACTTTACAAGTAATCTTTATGCTATTCTTATCATAAGAACTCTACTGTCCTGTCTCTTTTCAAGAAAGCACCCTTGAGTATTTAAATTAAATATGATAAAAATAATTAACGCTATTCATCTGAGGCAAGCAATGAACGCATTAGTATAAGATTTATTGTTTGACTATTTGTGTTTTTCTATATATCGATTGTATTATATATGTATGTGTATGTTTTCCAGCAAACAACGTATTGGATTCGCATTGTAATTTGATATATATTGTAGCGTGACAGAAAATCCACTACTTATTAAGTCATATAAAATCATAAAGTTTAATTATACCACATATGTTAAAATAATATTGAATGAGGTTTAATGAAATCAAAGGAATGAACCACGATAAAATAAAAATCCTCATTACATTATATAAAAACCACTGTTTAAATATCAAAGAAAGTATTGAAAGCAACTCATATTATAAGATCAGTAATTTACCCAGGAAGCTAGGAGCAGTAAACAAATTAAATGACACCATATCAAGAAGAAAGAGAATCAGTTTAAGAGTGGTGAACACCAAAATACCCCAAAGATAAGAAGAAGGAAGAATAAAGTTTGTGATCAGGAAGAAAACAATACCCTGAAACCTTTAGAGAAGAACAAGGTCCGTATCAGTAAATAAATTAGATGCTCCAAACTAAACATCAGTCGAGATAACACAAAGTACCTTGGTTTACCCAAGAATGAAGAAGGAAGACAAGAAGACCAGAAGAATGAAGACTAGAAGAAGGACAAGAATGAAGACCAGAAGAAGGACTAGAATGAAGACAAGAAAGAAGATAAGAAGAAGGACAAGAAAGAAGACAGGAGGAGAGGAAGAAATAGTATGAAAGAAACACCGTTGTAAAACCTATTATTATTATTAACTACCATCAATCCCAAACCCACAAAAACGATTAAAAAGAAAGTATAACATACCAAAATCCTATATAAATGTAATTATTTAGAAAACTAAAGTGCTGTATAGTATTATAAGAAGTGAACCGACTAAAGCTATTGTGTGATAAGAAAATAAACAAGTCTTAACAGTCCATGATTACTAAAGGTCTGGTCTGAGATAATAAGACTCAAAATATCAGAACCAACAGTGAAAGTGAATTTGTGTAAGTGTTTTTTGGAAATGCAATAAACTTAAAGTTAGTGATTCTATGACTTATCAATATGCTATATAACAACTTTAATATCCAATAATAAACAGCATAATAAAATGGAAGATCTCCAGTATTTTATTATTTTAATGTGACTCTTTATTTACAAGACATTTGTAAAAAATGCTAATAACTAGAGTATGGGTGGTCATGTTTACTGATGAAGGGGATCATAAATAATAATGGTTTAGACCAGAAAGGACTGGCATTAATTTAGTATTCATAGGTTTAAAATGTTTAAATAAACTGTTTGTTCACAGCCATAAAATCAATGTATTTGTAAGAGTTATTAGAAAATAAGATTTATATTATGTGTTTGGAATGAATAATGTTTGCTAAATAACAGCATACATACCATTAATAATGTTTCAGTAGGTATGCTGTGTTAATTCAAAAGGAGTTAAAGGTATATGTTCAAACCATGATTATTTTTTTATAACAGTAATGTTAATTAAATACTACACCTCACAATTAGTTATAAACCATTTTATTTTCATGTAATAATAACTATGTAAAGTCAGGGGAGTGGTAGGATTAAATTTATTTGAGAAAGACAGAAATGTAAAATTCTAAACTCTAGGCCATTTGGTGAAGTCACAGAAACCATATAAACCAGTATAATTCACTTATAAATCCTGTAAACTAGCAAGATTTAGATAAGGTAAATCAGTTAACCACTACTGGGAATGATCCTATGAGTTAAAATGATAATAAGGAAATATACCTTAAAATATTGTAAATTTTCAAAATATATAAATTAATTAATTTTAAAGAGCAATGTCAAATTCAGAGATTAACACAAAAAACCAGTTCAAAGGTTTAATTTATATGTATTTAAGGAAAGGAAGAGGAATATGACTAATTAAAATTTATTATAATAGTATTAATGATAATTAAAATGGAGGAAAATTGTATAAAGACGGAAATCCAATTTTGACCCTATATTTCCAAAAAGGGAAAGAAATTTGTTAATTTCCACAAAATGTCTACAGATATGGACTATAATATATCAATTTAAAAGGAATGAGATGATTAAACCAATGATAAGGTTCATAATTCATGAAAGTGATGAATAAAATAAATAAATTCCATATATAATGTAATATTTTATCATGTGTTTGGGTAATCGAAATATGTTAACAATACTTTTTCAAAGATTAACTGGGCCAGATTTTGACCAAGTTAATTAGTCTTTTGTTGAATATCAAGCTGAATAGTTGTGTGACAAAACGTTCTTTAAAAACCGAGTAGAAAATGGTACAACAAATTGCCATTAATGTTAGTGCATCGAGAGTTAGATGAATTGAACACTTTCATAGCTAAATTTATCTAACCTTTAACGGCAATAGTGAGAAATAACACCTAACTTCATGATACGAGTGATATAAAACAGTAAAACAATATATTTGACACAATTCACGCTACAAAGCCTAACCACATTTACAGAAACTTAACCCACAGAAGTGAACACATTCCAAATAACTTAATTAACACCAATATACACGGAACACTTCTTCAGAACACACCAAACAACCTAATAGACAAATTACACCAGTGCGGGAACATTTCAAACATTCATGAAGGTAATTTTATTGTGATTTTCTGACACGACGACTTCGCAGTAATATATCCAGATCGAGTAGCGGCCATCTTTGGATTTACGAAGCCTCCCTTCTTCATCCCGTGGTGACGTCATAGAAGCTGCCAATGGTTTGACAAACCAATTTACTAAACATTATATATCAGAATTATTTAAATGCTGTTAAATAATAGTTATTGAATTTATTTTAATTGTTAATGTTATACTTTCTCGTCATCCTTCTCTGACTATTAATTTAATCGCTCAAAGAACCTGTCCTTTATATAATACCTATAATAATTTTTATACTGTATGCACAATCGATATTTCCCTGAGACGGAGTCGATAATTGTTCTCAATCGATAAAAGATCGATTATTTATTAAATTGTTCAATAAATCAATATATTTCAATTGTTTTTTATCTGTTATTATTTCACAGGCTAATTTAAGATTATTTATTACGGCTAAGGGACTTCAAGAAGAAGAAAATATTTTATTTGAGTGAGATATTGGACCAGCAAGAAAAATCACCGATCGATTGCTGACTGGAGTTAATCTATTTAACTCCAGACTTGGTTCAAATCTTCCAGAAGTGCTCGATAGTTAATAAATACCTGCCTGATTATCAAAATTTTTACAAAACCTTTAAAACAGCTTTATTTCTTATTTACACACATTTATTAACATAAACAAAATTATTTTTTTTTATTGAAAAATTTTATTTTTTATAAAATTTTTATCTACTATTTTATTTTTGTAAAGACCGGCATACAGGGTCCGTTACAATATACATGTGTTCTTTTTATGAATGTATTTATAGGGAATCATCCATATTTATATATTGAAGTCTCTTTATTTAATGATGTTAATAAATAAGTGTTTATTTTATCCAGAATATATGCGTTCATTATTGTCAAAGTTACCTCAGAACAAGAAAGTAATGGCACTTGAATGATTTATAGTAGTTTTTATTAATTTATACAATAATTAGAGTCTCAATGCAGTAATTATGCTAACATAAAAGAACTAACGTATCACTTAGCTTCAATCAGTTGATATGAGTAACCTAATTGAGTGATTACACGATCTCATTTTACAAATTAGTATAATTACATAATTCATTAATTATTGTTGGCATAATTAATCCCCAATTAAAGTTGTATTTGGCGCTCCAGAACGCGGGGCGTAATAGGGATCAACTCCTTATAAATATTGTAGGCTGTAATTAAAAAGCAATTCGTTTCATTACATAAGTTTATATCAATTATTCCTTTGTCTTTCCTTGTAGAAAATGTAGTGAAATTACTTCTGATACTCGATGAAACACATTGTATACTACAATGCCTGTCCATATCGAGCCTCGGCACAACGTACTGTTTGAAACAGTAAGTAAACAAAAGGCATTAGGAAGAAAGGAGCAACTTTGACCTCATGTTTCAAAGTGAAACCCACTAATCGTGCTGTCAGAAATATTCTTTAAAGAAATATAGATCAGCATCCATCTTCTGAACAGAAGTAAATGTGGGATAAACTTAGAAGAGACGTAAAGTAAGTGGGGTAGGATCATTAAAAGGTTCTGCTCTCGTATATTTGAATATCGTCTTTTGTCATCGTTCATAATAATTAGCTCTACCGGTTTTCTCATTCATACAAACGCGTTTTTGTTGTATTATTTAGTTGTCACACTGTTGATTAGTATAAAGTAATAGTCAGATATTGTATGAAATGAAAACGAATAACAATTTTTAAAACGCTATGTCGTTGTATTACAATAGCATTATTTCAGTACGATAGGCTTCCAAGACGTTGTCCGGCAGAGCAACTGTGTTAGAATCAACTGGTTAGGCAACTTTCGCAGAGCGAGAACCGAAACTAGTAATTGAAAGCATAATACATGGAACCAAAACCAAAACGAGAGAAAGACCAAAGAGAAGCTGGCTGCAAGATACGGAGAAGAAACTGAGGAAGATAAGGTAAGAATTGACTGTACTTTTACGTAGCTTTAAAAGGAATTGTTAGCAAATTTACAGCTTTCTGTTGACAACACGGTAATCACCAAAGAACATTATAATTCCTGTTTTACTGCAGCAATGATTGGTCTGCAACATATAACAACAGCAATTTGTAATGAAAATAAATGTTCACAGCACACTGCTTACACGTGTGTTGGCCGGTATTAAACATTCAGGCGTATCTCACCTGAGGATGGTGTGACAGCTGAAACGCGATGTTAAACACGCACGTACATACATACACATGCATTACGAACTTTTACTTTTATTATAAATTATTATGTTTATTATTATTACTATTACGATTATTATTATTATTATTATTATTACTATTATAACCAGTAATAATAAACCTATGCCCATTGTTTACTTTATCTGTTTTTATTTTAGACTATCAATTTCAGCAACAAATATCTCAAAGGTTAATTTAAACAGTATTCACAACTTGACAAACAATTTGGTGGATACATATTGTGTTGCTGTTGACGATTCTCTTTGCGTCGACGATTTTCTTGCTGCGAACACCAGACTCAACCCAAATGTACCTGGTAGGTTTACTCACTGCGTCCAACTGTGTACTAACAGGAACTTTCTTTACAGTCCTAAGTCACAAGAATTAGGTTATAAGCTCTTACTTGATCTGACAACTAATTACCGCTTTATAAGAAGATGTATTATCTTACGTGAAGACATGGATGGCGTACATTTCTCCAGTTATGCGAAAAATAAGAAGATAATTTTCACTTATATGATCTTAAACAATAACAACATTAATAGCCATTTTGTTTTAGATACGTTTACTCCGGGTGTTCCGGGTTAGTTGCTGGCTATTTCGTTACTACGACATTTCAGTTACATCGGCGGTAATATTTCTTCAATACCCTCTTGTCCTTGCTAGCAACATTGGAGAACCCCATTGACTTCAGCAGGCTGCTTATAATCACATTATCATCTAGCGTTGATATTTTTTTTAATTATATTTCACCATTAACGTCCTTCAAAAGGCCTTCGATAACGTTAAGTGGAACAAGCTGTTCGGTATTCTACACAAAACAGGAGTGCCCTACAAAGATCGAAGATTGATGCAGAATCTTTACAAGCACGAGACAGGCATAGTTCGATGTGGAAACCATTAAGAGGAAGCGAACATTGAGAAAGGAGTAAGACAGGGATGTTCTCTGTCTCCATGTTTGTTTAACTTGTACGTCCAAGAAGCGATCGATAGAGTAAGAGAAGACACCCATCTCGTAGTAAATATACACGGGGAAAAAGTAGACATGCTTAGGTTCGCAGGTGACATAACAGTGACTGCAGAGAGCAACGAAGATCTACAAAAGATTCTTGACACAATGGATCAAGTAATGAAGACTGAATTTAATATGAAAAAAATGAACAAAAGACCAAAGCCTTAGTCTGTAGTCGGAAGTAAGAAGATACTGTCAGAATAACTCTTGGAAATAATGTTTTCCAGACAGTTAAAGAGTATAACTATCTAGGAATAAAATCACAAGTGATGGACTTAGCAGTAAGGAAATTATAAGCAGAATTAACCAGGCTAAAATTGCTTTCAACAAACAGAAAAACCTCGTCACTTCAAACACTATCAGCCTAGAAATAAGGAAGATCTAGTAAAGACATACGTGTGGAGTGTTGCCCTATACAGAAGTGATTCTTGGACAATTGGAGAAAGTGACAAGGAAAGACTCCAAGCATTTGAGACCTGGTGCTACAGAAGGATATTCAAGATAAGCTGGAGGGAGAAGATAACGAATGAAAAAGTCTTTAGAAGACCTCAGGAGGAGAAGAGCTTTCTACGAAATTTAAAAGGCAGAAGTGCTACGTTTTGTAGGGCATATACTACGACACAATGGATTGGTTAAGTGAATAATAGAAGGAACAATTGAAGGGAGGAATCACAGAGGTCGACCCCGTTTAGACTACATGAAACAGCTTATGGTCGACATGAACGGCACATCATATTGTGAGTTGAAAAGAAAAGCAGAGAAGCATGAAGAATGGCGAGCTGCTGCCAACCAGCCTATAGGTTGCTAACCTAGAAGAAGAGATTTCACCATTCTCGTTGGAAAGGTCAAAACATCCACTTACGAAATGCCCATCACTGAGCTATGGCTGGAACCCAGGAATGAAAACAAAGCGGAGATAACTCTGGCTCTAAGAAACTGAGGATACTAAAATTCATCTATTCCACTGCGAGAATGACAACAACCTACTATGCGGTATAACACCCGTATCAATTCTTTTGTTCTGAGTCAGGTTTTTTCGTGTTAGCAGCCTTCGTCACTGCAACTTTGTCGTACCTTGTTGCTGAACTGATAGCTGCTGCGTCGTGCTAAAACATTACTGAAAACGACGTTGATAATGGTTGTGACACCAAGAGGCCTCATTTAGTGTCCCAAACATAAATTTTAAGAAATCTTTTATGTTACAATTGCATAAAATCGCAAACGGTTATGTCATGGCTTGGATCGAAATGAACAGATCTAAAGGATTCTCGTTCTGTAACTGAGTTCGTCGGTGTTGTGTTCCGTTAAAAAAAATATTCTCTAGTACAACATATATTCTTATACGGATCAGAAGTATAGACGATAACGGTGACAAGTACCTCAAAAGGTTTTAAACGTAAGTCCCTTTGGCAAATATGCGTGTCTGTTAAGAAAGGAAGAATGAATCAATACGACGCCATGGCGAACTCTGATATGGGAATGTCAATTCCCATCCCGAAGGATATGATATTGAGAATGTTGTGCGAACGGGTAAGAGCGATTCCTATGAAGACGACAAGGAGAATTACGACAGGCAGAGGAAGATATGTGTTTGGATGATAAAATGTATGTTCGATGCGTAGAAGAAGAATAATGGATAATGGTTGCTGGAGGGAGGCATTTGTGGAGTACATCAGGGCTCGTGAAGAAATGCAGAGCCGGAAGAGGTTAACATTACTTTCCACCCCAGAACAATTTTCCATAGCAACAGAGTTTTTATGATTATAATCAAACGGCTTGAACGACATTCCGAATAAAAAACTTTATTTTTCTTATTCAGCTGACTTTTCAGCTCTCTTCATACATAGGTATGAAGGTTAGTATAGTCTATAACGCTAAGAAAAAAAAAAGAAAAAAGGAAACCATCTGTCCGCGCTTGAAATGACATTGATGTATGGAGAGAAACTAGGAGAGGAAGTTAGTACAAAAGAGTGTGAAATTCTTCAACGTCGACGTGCATGTATATGGACGTATTATAAATCCAACAGGGCAGCTGGACGCTTGAAGAAACTAAAGGTTTGTTCTGGCTAAAAGGCATAGAAAACCGCCAGAGAGAGAGTCACGATTATGATACCGAGAAGGCCACAACAGAGGTGATTGAACTAATCAACAGGGCAGCTGGACGCTAAGAGAAATTAAGGGATTGTTCTGGCTGAAAGGCATAGAAAAACGCCAGAGAGAAGTTCAATTAGGAAATACCAAGAAGGCCACAACAGAGGTGATTGAACTAATCAACAGGGCAGCTGGACGCTTAGAGAAACTAAGGGTTTGTTATGGTTAAAGGGCATAGAAAAACGCCAGAGAGAGATTTACGATTTCTATATACCGAGAAGGCTATAGCAGAGGTGAGTGAAGTAATTAACAGGGCAGCTGGACGTTAGAAGAAACTAAGGGGTTGTTCTGTCTAAATGGCATATAAAAACGCCAGGAAGATTTACGGTTCTGAAATCGGACATACTGCGGCAGAGGTGGTTGAACCAAGAGAAAGAAATAAAGAGGGAACGAACTTGTCCTATCAGAAAACAGCTTTAAAGGTAGGTGGGTTTCCAGCAGTAAAATTTCCTAGAAGACAAGAAAGAAGGACCAATTAAAACTGAGCAAAGTGAAGTGTAGGAAACTAGTGGAGAATTATGTGTATTGAATATATACAACGAACTGAGGCGCAATCGGGGAGTCTGTTGTAAATTTTCGTGGAGTCTCTACTTAAAATCGGAGAGTCTGTGGTAAAGTTTCGTGGAGTCTACTGTAAAGTTTCGTGGAGTCTACGATGGAAGTTCAGAGAGTTTACTTAAAATTTCCGTAAAGTCAACATAAGTAAATAGTTTGTGAAAATTTAGAAATCTATTCTAAATTTTCGTAGAGTCAAAATGAACGAACAGTTTGTATAACGTAGTTAAATATCGAGAAGGTTAGAACTAGATTTTTATTAGTTTATAACTCGTAAAAACAAAAAAATCGGATCGTATCATGTGTTGCTAACGATATAAACTATTGAAACGGAATAAGTCGTTTGCGAACTGTAAACTAACGTAACGAGAGTAACCGTTGTAAACTAGTGAACGGTACTTACACTAAAGTAAATATCGGAAGAAGCCGGATATACTTAGTTACAGTGAAGTGATTAAAAGTGTTAATCAATCAATCACTACGAGAGCGAACCACACTATTTTTCATCCAAATGATCCTGTATGCAAAGGAGCCGGAGATGAAATCACAGTACATCAGCCCACCGTAGACAGGAATATTCGTACCAACAGTAACACTTTTATGTATTAATTATTATTTTACAATACACCTGTCTGTCCTTCTAAAAGAACTTACGTATAAATTACGCAACTTAAAGTCATATGATTAGAATATAAAAGCGAACTACGTACATTTTAAAGAATAAATATATCACTTCAATTAAGAATATTTATTCATATCTTAAAATGAATCCATTTGCAATATATATGTATATATTGTAATATAATAAGTAACTAGATGTGTTATTCATGCTTATATACAACATCAAAGGAACCCTGAGATATAGAGATCTTAGCATATAAATTGTCTATTGGTAGAAATCATGTTTAAAATAATTAATGATAATAATATGTTAAAAGACAGAGAACTGATATTAATGACAGTTAATATAAATGTAATAAATGTGTTGGTTAGACTGATAATGTGTCCTGTTTTCATTTATTAAAGATCAACCTTAGGGATTATACAACACTAGTTTTCATGAACTATTAGAAAAATAGTTTTCATGAACACCAACAAATAAATTAAAGAATTCATCACTTCTGAGTTAACAATTAATACATGAGTTTCATACTATTAATTTCACAACTACCAATAAGAGTTTAAAGTATGACACCCACAACTTGGGGCATAATAAATTAATGTTAAAAGTCCTGTAAAACGTAATTTTATAACTGGATATTAAACGATTATTTTTGGCTCATTTGTGGGATTTGTTAAATTGAACCTAATATCGAATACAGTAACATTAAGTACGAGGATATTAAAACCTAGAGATGGTTAATAGGTTATAATTATTGGAACAACAGTAACAATTTATTATGTGCTATGAAAACGAGATCAAATTACATTTGCCTGTATACATTAAGCTTACAATTTCTAATACAGGTGTCGGCAACCTTTTGGTACGGTTGTGGCAAAGTAGCATACAAAGCCAACATAAACCAACTCACTGAAACATAAATACCCACTGTAACAATTGCCACAATTAAAGAAAAAGTTTAGCTGATCTTTCAATATTCTTGTTACCTAACATTTAATCCTAAATTGAATTCAATTAAAAAAAGTATTCATTATTCCTGGAGTTTTTAATTTCATCTTGAATTTTGACATCAATTAATGTTAATATTTTGATGTCATAAGTAGACACTTGGTTTAGTTCCCCAGATTTTTTTTATTAGGCAATTGTTGCATCAGTTACGACAACTTCAGAGGTTAAATTTAAACTAAACGCTGCCATAACTGGTGAAACAATTGTCAGGACTAATAAAAAATGTTTGCAGGAGTAAACCAAGTGTCCATTCATTAAATTGAAATATTTTTTTAAATGTTCTACCAAGTGCCGAGCGGATATTCCATCAGTGTAAATACAAGTACTAATGTTATGTTTAACTCAGTCTATGAATTTTATTTGCATATAAATTCTGAAGTAATTATTTTGAAATATTAGTTTGCAGTTTTGAAAAATTAACACATCTTATTAAAATGTGTACTCATCTTTGACATCAATAGGATCCTTGTCGTTGCTCCACCCCCTCCCGTCAATATTTCAACTTCCTAGTGGTATGTATTTGTTCTTTTTCAACTTCGTACAAGCTTCTGGATGCGCTACTATCGACGAACTACATATACTATAGACATCATATGTCGATAGTCACAACTCGCTCTGTTTTTTTTTAATTATATTTCTGAGCATTTATTTATACTGATTTTACGATACACAATAATTTAAATCACCCAGTGTAACAATTGGACGGTTTCCGACACCTGTCTAATATAAGTGCCGTGCCGCCATTCACATTAACGTCGGCTACACGTAATTCAAATGAGGGAGTATAGCAAAGACAAAGAGGGATATAAAATTGAAGACAAAATACAGTACCGACAGATCAATATCGAAGAACCCGCATTCAAATTTCGTGTCTTCGTGAGCGCATTTCAGAATCCATTTCCTGATTTCGCCCTTAAATATTCTCAGTCTCCCGTTGTAGTACAACCCTTTTATCTTGCAGTGTAGCCTTCGCAACTCGCCAGTAACCCACGAGCACATGAACACCGGCAAGAGGTCGTTCCACAAGCTGACCACAGAGACTGCCAAGTTAGGCAACATGTTTTTGACAGTGGTGTTGAATATAACGATAAGGGTGTACGCCGAGCTTATCATGTACACGTGACAACAGGCGAAGCTGGCGTAGAAGCTGATCATGCTCTCGAACGCCTCGTAAATGCTGCAGTGGATATTGATTATGTTTATACAATAATCGTGTGTAGCGGTAGAGAAGTTGTATCTCGGTGAGTTGCCCAGAAACGAAACCGTCTCGCGACCGTTCCACGCCGTTTTCCAGTCGCTCAGTTTGTCCAGTGCCTCGCGAACTAGTCGCAGCCTTTGGCGTATGACGTAAAGCACAAAAGTAAACTGTATAATGAAAAACATAGAAGTATAATAGAACATCATTGGCAGTACGGACTTGTACATGAAGATCAAGCCGTTAACGATCTCTTCGTAAACGCCCTCCGCCTTGGGTTTGGGTTTTTCAACGACGCTGTACACGTTCAAGTGAGACATGATCAATCTGACGATGACTGTCACCGCCAAATAGCCGGTGCACTCGATCCGGTTCTGGACGTGAGGAACCCTGACTCCGATGGATTCGAAACGTTCGTCCACATAATCTAAGTTCTCCAAAACGTCCCTGTACACGTCCTCCCGCGTCAGGTGCTTGATGTGATACCAGATAAAGGTACCGACGCACAGGATACAGGTGAACATATCTACGGCGCTGGTGTAAGTGAAACGCCACATGGATATCTTCGTCGACAGTGTTACCGCTGACATTCCCGCGTACACAGCAGTCAACAGGCAGCAGTAGCCTTTCAACATCCTTTGTACTTTCGTCCGCTTGAAACCGAACACCGAAAAACCGCAGACGGTACAGAGTATGGCCAGTGGCAACAGTGACGTGTAAATATTATTTTCCATTCTTGAAAATTGAATTTATTTTTATATTAATATTCGGTGTGTTTTTCTCCGAAACAAAGCTACACCTACAGGCTTATTTCAAAAGTATAAAGTTCATTGCTGACTCACCAGAAAAAGCGTGTTAATCGACATAATGGGAAGGCACATTAAGAAACACTTGAGGTGACAGGTATATATACAAATACAAAATTTATCTTAATATGTTGGCAAATAACTAATTTAATGGCATTGCTATAATAAAGCTAATGGACGTCTCTCAGGGAAATACAAGAAGCGTATTATAAATGAATTGCGCAATTTTAACATTATAACGTCGTGTTTTTAATATATCCGTTTTTGATAAGTACATATACATTTTTGTAAACGTCAACTTAAGTACACCTGTATTCTAAATTCTGTGTTGTTACTTTACTACTGACAATTAGAAAGACTTTTAGAGTTGTCCAAGTTCATGCAAATTGAAGCAAATAAATTGTCTGAAAAATACTTATTTATAACTAATAAAAAATTGAGTTTAATCAATTTCGAATGAATAAAATCTCTCCTAACTTGATCCCCCACATACACATTTACAATTTTCTTAAAATTTAGAGTTCTAATTTTATCCCGTGGTGTTCCTAAACTTAAAAAAAAATCACAGCAAACGTTGCATTTGGATTTGGGTTAAAATTCCCTTCGTCTGACAGTCAGCTGGAATTCTACAATATTTTTCAAATTTTTGATACGTTTTATGGGCCGTGGCGTTCTAAATTTATGAAATTTTTACAAAATTTAAACTACTTTCAGGTTTTGGTTAAAATTTGTTTTAATTTGATACTACACACGATTTTTGACCCACTTTTTGGGTCTTGGCGTCCCAAAATTTTGACGTTTTGAAAAATAGTTACTGTGTTCAAATTTTAGTTTCGAATGCCTTTAATTTGATACCACACGTGGAGTTTTGCGATTTTTTTTTACAATTTTAAAGCCCTCACATTTATGTCTACTTAAATACTAGAAATATTAGGCCTATAAAAAGTTAAGAGAAATGTAAATACTAAAACCTATATTTAGTCCCATATTTACTACTGTAATTGTACATATTTACAAATAAGGTTTCAAGCGAGGCTTTACTGCAACTTAGAGTCAGTCTCTGCTACCTAATTTCCGCCTCCATACTGAACTCCGGAAACCTAAGAAACCGTATCTGAGATCAGGTAATTGAGTCAGAAAAAGGATACGGCCCAATGAGAGTGAGATATCTAGAAAGTCTATTTACTGATTTAGCGAAACAAGGTGCGCTAAACAGCAGCTGTGAATAAGGAATAGGTAAAACGGTGGATTATGATTTTTAGCCGCGAAATTACACGGATCCAGTACGTGCATCGAATACAAGGAGCGGAAGAAGAGTTGTATATGTTTAGTAATTATTGTACGTTAAAGAACAATGCATACAAAGTCTGGAGGGAACGGTGTCGATAAGACTGGACGTCCTGAGGCCATGAGCAGAGTAAAACAGACTATCTTCGATATCGCCAGTCATCCTCAACAGAGTTCTCTCAAGAGCAAATCTTGCCCAGTACATAACACCACAGAGCGTAACCAGTTCTTCCCTGTATCTTGCAAAAGGCCATCGTTGCTCTCTGTTGACGTCTCCTGGACTCAAATACAGTAATCTTCGCGACAATTTGCCGTCAATTCGCCTGGCTACATGTCCTTCTCACTTCTGTTTTATTTTCTGAATTCTTCAAATGATATAGTGTGTTTCAGTTAAAGTCATATCAATTTAATTGTTTCACTTCGTCTTCCTTGTTTTAAACGTCATCTCTTTCCTATCATAACCTTCTTTTCTATCTCTTTTAACCGCCTGTCTTTGTTTTCCTATCACAGCTTGTTGATTGCTGATGCTTCTTGTCCGTGAGGCACTGCAGGGAGTATAATTATTTAATAACTTTCCTGTTTAATCGTAACTGCAGTTTTGTATGCTTCGTACGTGTGACAGTATTTGTTACCACGTACGCCAGACATATCGATATAATCAAGTCAAAGAAAAATTCTTTGTATAGGCCTACCTCCTGCTGCGTGAAACAGTGTTGTTTAGAACACTTAATTATCATTAAGGCAGAGTTATATGTGGGAAAAATTATAGTATCCGCGCCTTCAAATCTGTTGTACGATTTCAATTCACTCTCGTAGGTGCCGACGTTAAGTACCTGAACAAAGCCAAAGCAACAATAGTCATAAGCATGGACTGTAAAAAATTATTAGACTGGAAACGCTAGTGAAAGAAAATAATGTAACAAGTCATTTTACCTAACAGGTTAATGTTATTTTTTTACAACTGCGACGATTGGGAAAAAAATCTGTTAAGCATAGACGGCTATATACGAACATTCACTTATCCAAGTACCAGTTTACTTGAACGAGGGAAGTGAGCTCTCAGTTTTAATTTGACCGTTTGGGATTTGTTTCTCTCTCTCTCTCTCTCTCTCTCTCTCTCTCTCTCTCTCTCTCTCTCTCTCATATTACATGCACGCAGCAATGTTTGGACACATTCGCACGAAGCAATGAGCGGTAGTTGTCAGTAAGTAAACGTGCGCTGGTGTGTGATCATTTAACAATTAAACAGACATCTGTTTATTTTTAAATCGCAGAAATAGTTAACGTCAAAGCAACTCTTACCAACTTTAATGACTCTTTTATCTCTGCCTATGTAGCCTAGTTGTTGGCACATTTTTGTATCGCTTAAACAATGGCTTACAGGCTTACATCGATAGCAAAATGCCGACGGCTTGCGCAGGGAGGTGACAAGCTGCAGTTACTGAATAAGACACTGTCACCGCACGCACAAGGTCATATTGGATTGAAATTACTCGTTATTCATAAATTACGTCGTTGACACATTTGGAGTGGGAGTAAACTACGACGTCGCAACAACAATATCACTGCCATTAGACCCACTCACTATAGTGTATGCTTATTCGATGTGCAGTAAGCATTAGACATACTCATCTGATATTCTAAGACACCGGCATCACAATTGGTTCACCGAATAAAACGACACTCGTTACTTCTCGAACAGCCAAAGATTCGAGTTTGGCTTATCAAAGCATTTGTTATGTCGCTCAGCTACTGTTTTGTCGACAAGAGTATAGTTTCGCTTTTAAAACTGCGACTTACTTCTTATTATATTCCAGAGACAGAGGCACGAGGACCAGTCCAAAAATTAGTTGTACTACCACAAAATAAAATATATTTAGAAGAATATAAAACATATGTAGAATATTTACGAAAACGTTTTTATTTATTTGAAACGACAGTTACAGATCTACTTTTCTACGAAATTCCCAAGTTTATTTAGACACTTATCGTAGCGTTACACGAGTTTGTTTATTTCTTTTCGGAAAAAATTCCTGTCCAACATGCGATAACAATTTCCACGCTGCATTTTGGACTTCTTCATCAATTGATATCACTGCTTCGCAAGGATCTATTTCGTAGACCGAACAAGTGGAAATCATACGATGCAAAGTCAGGGCTGTAAAGAGGATGTTTCCACTCATCCCACTCAAATTTTCAAAAAGTTTTTCCGTGACGTGCGAGCAAATTTTTCGATGTTGTAGATACTCAGCGATGTAGTCCACACTTCCACGCAAAGGCCCCAATCCAGCCACAATTTTGTCTACCGTGATTCGCCTATTTGCAGGCAACGATTTATGAATGGGTTCAACGTTGTCATCCGATGTCGGACTTGATAGTCTTTCTTGCCGGTACTCATCCTCGATATACGTGCGGTTATTTTCAAACAACTCCCACCATTTTCTGATGGCCTGGTGTGAAAATTCTATGTCACCATACACATCCCCTGACCGTTACTATCAAGCGGGAAACGTTATTACAGCTGACGGAAACGGAAGTTTACCAGTGTTGCCAACAACTTTCATCAAAATATTCCTTATAGAAAAAATATATGTGCAAGTGCAACTAGCTTTCTGACTGTCTCTCGTAATAATTTGAATTCTAAGTATGCCGTGTACCACATACGCACGTGCTCACCTCACAAAACACTCATTAACATAACAGATCCTTAAAATACACCTATATACATACATTATGTGTATACGTACATAGTGTAACACATTCATACATCGGTTACATATGTATGTCACATCACAAGAAACGTAGATTTTCATCAGCAGTCTGCAATATAGTTTCTAGTTACTAAGACAACATACGCCGTATACGTCTTATATTATTGAAATGTATATTTTTATTTAAATCGTTAGCTATGATTAAAAAAAACGAAACGTATTTCTTGTAATGTACGAAATTATAACGTAATTATGCATATATCGAAATATATAACACCTAATTCTCTTACAAGCTATGCTGGTTGCACCGAACCTTTCGAAACGTACAATTCCCCTTGTTCCCTCAGATTAAAGTTTAACCATTCAAACGAATACACTAATTCAATTGTGCATATTTACTTTGTTAATACACTTTGGAAGTATTAGTAAAGTGTTTTTAATAACATACTTTGGGTTGAAGTTAATATGTTTTGGAAGTAATACTGCCAAAGTATATTAACTTCAACCCAAAGTATGCTATTAAAAACACTTTAGTATTAGTTAATAATACAAAAAAAATGTACGTTTACCACTGAATGCAAAATTAGTTTCATTTGATGTTAAGAATTTATTTCCGTCTATACCTGTAGATATTCTGCTGTCTATCTGTTCCTCACATATACAAAATACTTTAATCTTAAATAGTGATCAGAAAAATGAATTATTATCGGCCTTAGATATTTGCATAGGACAAAATTATTTCCAGTTTAATAATAAAATCTATAAACAAATAAATGGCTTACCTATGGGCTCTCCTTTATCACCTTTATTAAGTGAAATCTTTATGAGATTTTTGGAAGAAAACATTTTTACATCCAATAAACTCAACACAAAATGTGTTTTTCATTGGGCAAGATATGTTGATGATATAATTTGTGTATGGACGGGAACAGATAGACAGCTCCATATGTTCTTAGATTATATTCATTCCTTTTATAGTACTGTGCAATTCACACTTGAAACAGAAAATATGAAAAGTTTAAATTTTATGGATCTCACCATTACTAGGTCACAAAATAATCTTAGTTTTCAGATATATGGAAAACCTACTTTTACATGTACTGTTATACATAAACAATCACTGACGTCATGGCACATAAAATTAAGCAGTTTTCATGCAATGGTTAATCGTCTCCTTATAGTTCTTTTATCCAAAGAAAATTTCAATAAAGCAGTAAATATTATAAAAGCCATAGCAGAAAATAACGAAAGAATAATAGATAAAAGAATAATAGACTCTTTAATTTAAAAAACAGAAGAAAGTTATTTTAAAAGAATTTTATTCCATAGAACCAGATCAGGGTAACAAAAAATGTTATTTAACAAATACATTCCGTTTATAACAGATAGGGTTAATAATAGGTTACAAAAAGGATGGTCTTAACATGGTATTAGTAAACAAACGTAATCTTTTTTCATTACTAGTCAACAATAAAGCAAAATCAAACACACTAGAGAAAAATGGAGTTTATGAAATGCACTGTGCAGAATGCGATGCTATTTATATTGGACAATGTGGCCGTGCTCTGAAACATCGCATTTCTGAACATAAGAAGGCGATTTTAACCAATACAGCCAATACAGGTTTTGCAGATCATTGCTTACAACACAATCACTTCATAGATACAAAAAACATAACACTACTCCACAACATACTACTCCACAACATACAAAAAGGTAAAAATGGATTTGTTAGAAATTCTAGAAATTAAAAAAGCAATAAAAAATAACAAAAATTTAACAAATGAACAAACTGAATTCTGTGTGTCCCCTTTATTAAAAGCTGTTATTTAGTTTAGTTAACTTTATATTTTGCAATCAGATTATATTTAGTTTTTACAGACACTTGACCTTCCCTTAGATCCTGCAACCCCCTCTCCATCTTCACACCTCGCACATGTTCCGATACACGCCCTGAACAGATGTCTACCACCCTTACATCCTCTGTTTAGTGTTTACTCATCTCTTTGACAATAGCTTAAGAAGTTGAAACAGCTGTCAGAGTTAAATAAAAACTGTGAAATGTACCAAGTGTTTATATATTTTTTAAAACATTTGTAGTAATATGTTTCACCAAGTGCCCAACGAGTCATCAATTAATATCGTGGTATTACATTGTATTGTATTATACCATATTACATAGCCTTGGTATTTAATGTCGTGTCCAATGTGTCTCAAAAAAAAAAAATGAAAGTACGTGAAATACACCGAATATTATTGTAAAACTAATTAGCCTATACGAAACAATTTTGATAAAAAATACATCAGTACTTGTCATGTGCTACTTAAAACATTCTGAATTTGAAAAACTCTAATCGTGTCAATAAAATCAGAGCATTTTGATAGTATCAGAAATATCAACAGTACACAACACTGTACACGTACTGAATGTATTGTATTACACGGTACGTGTACTGCATGCATTGAAATATTATAAATACTAATTACTTAATAACGTTTGGGAAAAAAGTGACTACACAACACCAAGTGAATAGGAAAAAAGTATCTGAATATTCACCACTTTTTTCTAGCAGTTCTTATAGTTATTGGTAAACTATTGTGAAACTACACAGTTTTGGTTTAAAAAATGTCTCTTATCCATTAATTACAGATTAGGCCAGATCTAATTATGGGTTTTGAATCCGCGGACACACTCCCACATTCTGGTAGGCCTATACACAGTATAAATAATGATTCAAATTATGTGCATAAATCGACCTACTTGCAGCAATTAAGTTTGCCGAGAACACCAAAAAGAAGAAGAAAAATTAAAACGAAAGACGACAAAAATGACAGAGTCACAGAGATGAAAAATCTGGTCAGCAATCGGTTGAGGAAATTGACCCTCTCCCACCATGTCATACACAGTAACTTACAGCAATGATTAGGAGAAAATGTTCTTCATGCAAAACTGTGCACAAGGAAAACAAGCGTCGACAAGAAACAATATCGGAGTCAGCAATAATGGCTGTCCATACTTACTAAGCATAAGTAACTATACTTATAAGAGTATAGGAGACGATAAGAGAGGAAAGAATGTTACCACTTTTGATTCAGCGTTAGACGCAAACGGCAACGGCAGTCATGGGAAATTAGCATATACTAGACTGGCAGAATCTAAGAAAGTAACGTGGAAAAGAGAAACAAGTAAAAATTAAATTCCGAGTCAAAGAAATTTTCGTCCCACAGAAGTTGTCAAACATCAGCGTCAAGAAAGTTAGAGAACCCGATAACGCTTCGCTTCTTAGGACGTCAACGAAAACTGCCAGTACTTAGGAACGAAAAGTCAGGTCAAAGTCTTTCCTATTAACATCGTCAAAAACTAATCGTAAAATCGAATTACGGACTCTAAATTCGTGGGTAAATTATTTTGTTTAATAATTTGTACACACTACAATTTGTTTATTTACCCATTAATCACATAACAGCGAAAGTATAATTATGGGCTCTATATAAGTTAACCTTTGGAATTAAATGATTTTCTTCAGCTCGTCTGTGATGTAAAGGACAGATGCTTAGTGATATACTGCAACAATACATATATGTGCATATTTGCCCATGGCGGTATGTTTTATATTGTAATTAGCGTAAATAGAATAAGGAATAGTTTTATACAATTTTGTGCAAGGAAATGCAGGCTCTGTCATGTCGAGAGTGCACCTGCTTCGGTAGTTAAAAATACGGCGTGTGTGTGAGCCAGTTCCGAGAGGCATTCAACGAAAAGATGGGGTGATGCGTTACAGCCGTAATCATGTCTTAACAGGATTATAATAAACTAATTACTTGTGTTAAACCTGTAAGCAAAGACTTACGCCAATTATAAAAACACCATTGCATTAAGGGATTTTTAACGAATGCAGTGATATAAAAATATTGCAGAAAGGTGCAATATTAATGATGCTAACTAATTAATATTAATTACTAGTGTAAATGAAGAGTAATTAATATGTGTGGTATATGCGAGTGACCAGAGAAAAATTACGCAAACAATGATATCGATCAGGTGACGAGTATGGTCATGAGTTCGCGATAATTAACCAAAAAGTGAGTGTAATAAAAAGGACGCTTAGCTTGTCGAAAACAGGCCTGTTCCTGTCAAATCGCCACCAGTATAAATACCACTGGCAATTTTGGGCGATCACACACTCAGGCTCAAGTAATCTACAGACGACGTTACGCTGCCCGATTGCAGATCGATATGGACACACACACACACTCACACCAAGACGTAAGGGGGAATTCTGGAGCATCAACAACAACAACACTTAGAGACAACGACCCCAGCAGCAGAATCATCATCATCATCAGCATACTCTCAGGATTCTGGACACACACACACACACACACACACACACACACACACACACACACACACACGCACACACACACACACACACACACACACACACACACACACACACACACAAAGGTAACAGCAGATAAACGCAGGTGATAAAAAAACAATTATATTTTATTGTGAAGAGCGCTCTCGAAAAAGAACTTAAATATGAACAGATAATAATTAGAGTTTTAAAGTAAAATAGTAGTTAGATAAGAGAGTGCATAGAAAATAAATACGAATCTTTTGTTGTATTTTTGGGTGTGTCAGTATAAATCAGTAATAGATTGGAATTAAATGTAATATCATTTTTATTTGTTTATAGCAACAATAAATTCATTCATGAATCTTAATATTATTTTGTTGGTAAATTAGTTGCTATCATTAATTAAAATTTGATTTAATTTCAGACATGCAAATAAAAAGAATTTAAATAACTTGTTTAACATGTTTGGTTAGTTAATAAGATTATATGGATGTTTATTTTTGTTGTATGTTATGAATAGCATAGCAGGTTACAGATCTGTAAAGCTTATAAAGGTGAATATTTATTTGTATAATGTTTGAAATTTTAATAGTAAAATATTATCCTATCAAGTAATAAATCTTAGAATGATTATTTTGAAACGGGTTTAATTGATTATTTCATGTCAACAACATCTCACTCCTCTTTAAAAATTATTTAATTATTGTGCAACCACTTATACTTGACGCAACGAGAAACAAAATCCTGCGACCTGGCCGGTGTAGTACATATTCTAGTTGCGTTGAGAATATGATAATATATTTGTATAATTGTTGTAACGTTGCAATACATTAGAGGAAAGAAGATGATGAAACCAACTGATCGACTGGTATGACTGATCCCTTGAAAAGGAGCACACCGGTACCCATAAAATATAGGTAAAAGACGATAACGCAGGATTTGGGACGAGAGAATAAAAAAAACTTGATGTTGTCAGAGCCCGATAAAATGATCTGAAGAAGAAATATTTGGTGCGAGTCGATTGAAACGGTTTGAAAACAGCGACGATGACAACGACGAAGGTGACCTATAATTATTATTCGACATGCCCTGTAGTTCAGCTTCACGCCATGTTTCTCAAGCCGTGGCGTAGACGTCAAAATAATGTAAAAGAATACACAGAGTCCAGTTCACATGTGCACATTGACAATAATGATTTGCCCAACCGGTTGGAATGTCAACGGTTGGAAGCAGCACCAACTACCGGATTTCCGGCATATTGTTATAACAAATATAATTAATTTGTATTGCCCTTGTAAAATATGGTGTAGTTTAGTTAGCCTGGACTGAACTAACATGTGTAACGTATGCGAACACTGCACTTTTATGACGATATAGGCCTACACACGTGCATACAGAGACATACACTCTCGCCCAGCGAAATACATCACAAAACGGAATTGAGAGGGGAGAGAGAGAGAGAGAGAGAGAGAGAGAGAGAGAGAGACAGACAGACAGACAGACAGACAGACAGAGTGATAGACAGACAGACAGGCAGGCAAGCAGAGAATACGACAAAAGTTCCTTAATATTACGCCTATCATCAAATGCTTCCGATTCAGTGAAATATGGCATTCTCTACAAGTAGTAATATATTGTCTTAAAAACCATTAGAAATTATAATAGTGCGCTCTCTGAGCTGCATTTTGAATGAACGACATTTATTATTAAACAAACTTTAATATTGGATCATTTTTAAATCACCAGAAAAATTACGAAAAATCCGATTACTCTATTATATTTTTAGTAAAATAACAATTTTGAAGCAGACAATCATACAATAAACAGTAAAAATTACAAACAACTGCGTTGGGTTTGTAGTTACATTTTTAATCGCTATGCCTAAATGATAAATAATTTAACTCTAGCTTTTAAGTTTACGTATGTTTACATGGATATCAATAGATCTATATCAATATAGGTAATATAGGTATAAATACGGATATAGTTATAGATAAAACAACATACAATTTTTTAATTGTAAACACAGCTTACAAACTTTTGAAGGCGGTTCAAAATTTGCTGTGACATTTGAAAGATATGAATTATGTCAAATTATTAAAGTCAGTTATTTTCTCTATGTTAGCAGTCTTCATAACAACTTTGTCAAATTTTGTTGCTTCCCTGCTATATACACTTTCCTCGAACGAGGCCTTTCGGTTTCGCAACCATTATCAAGTTCTTCCTACAACTTGATAGGAAGTTGTTGTAGGAAGAACTTGATAATGATTGCGAAACCGAAAGGCCTCGTTCGAGGAAAAAGTGTGTATAGCAGGGAAGCAACAAAATTTGACAAAATTATTAAAGATATTGAGTTTGCATTTGAAATAAAATTCTTCCTAACTTGATCTCCCACATAGACGTTTACAATATTCTTAAAGTTTTGAGTTCCATTTTTGGCCAGTGGTGCCTCTAAATTTGATAAAGATTAAATTCCGATTTGGGTTTAAATTTCCTTCGCCTGACGTCCGGCTGGATTTTTACAATTTTTTCAAATGCTTTATTTTTTGTTTTGGTCCTGGTGTTACAAAATTATGAAAGTTCACAAAATTAACACTATATTCAAATTTTTTTCATTCACATTAATTCGATACAAAATACACGGATTTGTTTGCAATTTATCAAATTTTTGAGCCTTCCTGTTGTACTCCGGTGTATCGAAATTTTTAAATTTGTAGAACTGAACACTATATTTAGATACTAGTTAAAATTCCCTTTAATTTCATATTCCACACGTATTTTAATAAATTTTGACATCCTCACATTTTCGCCTCCCGCTTCCCTATATTTGTGATGATTACTATTACTAATTCGGAAGCAAAACGTCCTATGACGTTGTCCGATGCCCAACCTTCATTGTTGTCTGTCGTTGCAGTTTTCATCGTTTAGTCCTCTATGGCTCATTGATTCTCTTATGCCCTCTATCCATGTTTTCTTGGGTCTTCCTTTCTTTCTTTGCTCTCTAGGTATCCATCTCATTGTTTTCTTTGGTAGTCGGTCTTGTCCCATTCTTTGTACGTGTCCGTAACGGATTAGTTGTTTTTCTTCAATGCAGTCGATGATTGTCTTTTGTACGCCCTTTTCTTCTTTGATCGTTTCATTTCGTATTCGCTCTAGCCTTGAAGTTCTAGCAGCCCGTCTCAAAGCATCCATTTCTGTAGCTTCTAACTTTCTTTTTACCTGTTCTTTGATTCTCCGTGTTTCGGATCCGTACATCAACGTGCTTTTAATCATACTATCGTATATTCTTTTCTTCCTTTATTTTCCAATTTCAATGCTACATAGAATGATACATAGTCCCATTCAATGATCTAATTATTTTGTTGCTTTATTTATTCTTGACTTTATTTCAACATCATCTGTTTCTTCTTTATTAAAGTTTATTCCCAAGTATTTGTAGCTGTAAATTTTTATATACGTTCGTTGTTTTCTACGATTAAATCTGTTGTTTCTTCTCCGACATACAGATACTGTGTTTTTCTATGTTCATCAGTAACCCCATTTTTCATACTTATCCCTTGATCGTCTGCAAACTGCAGGGTGTACAAGCATGTTTCATCGTCAATTTCAATACCCATCCCTTTGCATTTTTTTCTTCCAAAGGGTTAGAACTTTTGGGATGATACATCACAAAAACATTAGGGCTTTGTAGGATTAAAGTTCAGACACGGTTGTCAAATTTTACTAAAATCGGTTGTTGTATTCAAAACTTGTCGTGAGGCATACTCCCAAACAGATAGACAGCCAAACGGTTGAGTTAAATCTGAGAACTTGCTTTACTCGTTCAAAAATTATATGTTTTATTATTCTAAATTCTGATTTATATAATTCTATTAATAAATTAATATTACAAATATTTTTCCATTTTGAATGTGTGTATGTGTGTAAACGAAGTTTACCACGATGGAATCCCTGAATCCGAATTTCGGATGTTAAAAATGTGAGCCTTAGCTTCATAAAGTATAAGTTATAGAAATGCAAAATGTAACCTACAGTAATCACCACTTCCTTTGTTGGCCACACGGTTCGATCAGAAGTCGTGGTACTCTCAAAAATCTTTCACATCGAGTTTAAGTTTTGATCGTCATCACTGATAAACTAATTTTGAGGGTACAGATTACTGCGATAATTTAAGTTGCCCCCGACAAATGCAACTCAGTCTGTAGTACACACTTAGGATAATTCACTTCTTGTTGTTAACTAACTCCTTAGTGTTGAGACCAAGTTCTGTACTACCATTATTATTACCATTGATTATTTTAATTTTTTATGGGTTTCACCTTTCCTTTGGTTTTAACCTTCACAATTATTCTAATTGTGAAATATGAACAAAGTAGAAACATTTCTTACGTTAAATGTAATTCTGTTCCCTGTTTCCAAAGACACACAATATAGTGATGTTTCTACCACTGTCTTTCTTTCCTCACTTTGCTTCAGCGCCTCAATTTTTTCAATTTAATAAATTTCTCTCTCTCTCTCTCTCTCTCTCTCTCTAGATGTGTTTGAAAAAGGATTAGCCGAGACACTACTATCTGAGACCGGACTGAGCTTCGGTTAATGCGGTTAGGTTTTTGTGTAGATTACTGTCTACGTGAACATTCTTACGTTGGACCCCGTTAACAATGGAAATGAAATGCTTTACTGTATGAAAGCGTTTGATATTTTAGTATTATTCAGTTTCTGTACATCCTCTACAAATATTTTAAAAAAGAGCCACAGACGGAGAAAGAAAATAAATATGTGTATACCCTATAATGTTTATATTAATTGTCATTCCACCCAGTACTTGAGAAAGTCTGTAGAAACGCATTGTCACTAGTACTCATTCCATCACAGGAATAAGGTCAATGTTTTAGTTTAAGTTGATGAACGTTTCCTGACAGGTACAAGCGGGATAAAACTGAAGGAAGCCGCGGAGAGAATTTCAATAAGAACAGCAAAGGAAACAACAGGTTTCGAAATTTACGTGTCTGTCACAGCTAGTTATGTTGCAGCTCGTGACAGCTCGTCGTTAACTTGCATCGCGATTATTATCAGAAAGCAACGACTTCAAGTGGCAAGTAGTAAGAAAGTAATACGATACTTGTGGAACAGTGAAAAGGCCTCGTCTGAAATCGTAGTATTTTATCGAAATCAGTAGGTCTATTTTACCTGTGTAACTGTAATTATAAAGGAATGACCTCTGTATTTTACAGCGAGTGGAAATGAAGCATAAGCTATCAGTCTTTAGCAGTTTTAAATATAAATACCAGTTTCTGCACTACAAAACTTGATAAGAATGATACACTCAGGGACTTGATTATATTGATGGGGTATATAATACTTTTACCACTAGAATGCGAAATCACAAGATAATCATTGCGAAAACTGTTTGCAGTCAGTCAAAATGAAGCGCCAAGTGGAATGCTGGCAGGTGTGTGTGTGTGTGTGTGTGTGTGTGTGTGTGTGTGTGTGTGTGTGTGTGTGTGTGCGCGCGCGCGCATATATTAAATATAAGGAGATACCTCCAGAACTACTATGCCAGTCGGAAACAATTCAAATTAAAAAACAAAAGTTCGTTTTAATACAGCAATTAGGTATCCATCGATATACACACAAACGTTGACATCATAGTATACTGACGTCAGCCACAGATAGAAAATTAGAATAAGTTATGTATTTTTAACTAAACTTTGTAATAAAGTACGCAGTCTTTCACGGTCGGTATCTGACTGAAAACAATTGCCAGCCTGTTAGCCCGTTGTCTATCGTCATTAAAACTGCGGTTATTATTGCAATGTTGGTCCAACAATACTGTCCATAAACTACCGGTATATAACGAACTTAACAAAATTCACAATAAAACATCCCGTCACAATAAAAACCGTTAACTTTGTAAACTAATGTACGAATGTAAAACTATAGTTAACGTATGAACTTAATATAGTTAACTAAAAATAAAGGAATGGAGTACAATAGTTAACGTACAAAATAGAGTAAAATTAATTTAAAAACTTACAACATTTCAATTAATTTAAAAAGTATAAAACAGAACATTATACGCTGCATTTATGTCACATTACGCACAAAACACATACTATTGTTTCAACTAAACTGACAAGGAATTGACTTTGATAAAAAAAATTATTTACTTATTTTTAACTGTCAGTTGTCAAACAGTACAAAGGACACATTTACTTTCTTCTAGAATGTTTACCAGTGGTCGTTAAAAACGAATACGTGCGTGTGTTCCATGTGCGATCACGACCGCCTTGTACAAGAAAATACATCATAACGACAACTGTACTTCGTACGTGATAGGAACCACACACACGCCACGTATCGAAACTTTATCAAAAATAAATTCCGAAGTAAACAAGAAAATGAACATTTTTAGCCTTACAGTTCGATTTATTTTAGTTAGCGTGATTTTAAACTTAATAATAATTGTTATTATTGTTACTGGAATGACTACATAGGAGCAACGTAAACTTCCTGCAATTCGGTGGATGGTTTCATCCGCGAGGAGCAGTTTGGGTTTAGGCCGAGGCACTCGACTACTCTTCAGCTAGTACGGGTTGTCACCTGTCTAGCCGACGCCGCCAACAATCATCAGGCAACAGGCGCCGTCCTGTTGGATGTGAGCAAAGCCTTCGATAACGTCTGGCACGAAGGCCTGCTCTACAAACTGGCGCACTCGCCACTCCCGACATCTATCGTCCACTTGCTCCGATCCTATCTGACGGATCGCACCTTCAGGATCAGCGTAGATGGGGCGTTCTCTCGGGTTCGTCCTGTCGCCGCCGGCGTCCCACAAGGATCTGTCCTCGGCCCCGTTCTGTACGTACTGTACACGAACGATCTGCCTGTTTATCCCGGGGTCACGTTATCTCTATTTGCCGACGACGCGATGTTTCATTTTAGCTCGCTTTCGCCTTGACGGACGAGCGTAATGTTACAACGCCAGTTGGCTATGCTTCCGGACTGGCTAAGGAAATGGCGGGTAGCGATCAATACGGAGAAATCCGAGGCGATCTGCTTTACTCATAAGTCCATTTCCCGATGCCAATCCCTCTCCTTAGAGAGGAGACCCATCAACTGGACTGAGACGGTGAAGTACCTAGGTGTTCGGCTTGATCGGCACCTAAACTTCAACGCCCACGTGACCGCAACCCTCAACATGGCTCGTGGCGTCAGAGCCAAACTGTCACCTATGCTTTCGGAAACTTACATTGTATCTACTGTTCCTCCGGACAGTACTCACTTATGCGGCGCCCGCTTGGTGGCCTCTCCTGTCGGCCACCAACAGGCATAGGCTGACGACATTCCAGAACTGGACCCTACGCTCCCTCACGGGGTCCCCGTGGTTTGTGCGAAATTCCGCCATCCACCGGGGTCTCCGTGTTCCCACCTTAGAGGCCTTCGTCTGGTCCTTGGCAACGAAATTGTTCGCCAAGGCCGGCGAGTCCCCTTATCCGCACCTCCAAAGGCTTAACAGCATGGAGAATACACCGCCTCCTCGCCGCGTCAGGCGCCCTAGGGCGCTGTTAGACGACCCCCCCCCTAAGTTCATCACATGAACCCCCCAGAAACGAACCCCCCAATCTTCTGTAGACTGAAACGATCACCATCATTCACTACCTGCGCCTGCCGAAACTGTAGTCAATCATGCTGCGGCAGATTTGATTGGATTGATTTATTGCCAGCATCGCCTTTGCCGACTCGGGAGGGCTGTGATCCGGGACACTGGCTCCTGCGAGGTTGTGCAAATGCCTTCCTTGCAAGAGCCGACTGCCCCGGTGAAGAGTCCCTCCGACTCGGCCGCCGCCTTCGGGCGGTCGAGCCTCTTGTTCTCGCCAGCGCGCCTCTAAGTTTCCGTGGGCTATGTCCTCGGAGACCAAGGAGCCGCGACCAGGCGTTGCAATTGGCTGAAGCCATGACCACTAAGATCTCCGTCAGCACCTGCTTTGCTGATTCGGCAGGGTAATGACCTGAGGCACGGGCTCCCGCGAGGTTGTGCAAGTGCCTTCCTTGCGGAAGCTGGCTGTCTCGGAGTCATTCCTTACCGTTTCGGCCGACGCCCTAGGGCGCTCGAGCCTCTTGTCCTCGCCAGTGCGTCACTACGTTCCCAAAGGCTAGCCTGAGGGGACCATGGTGTCGCGCCTTGGCGGGACAATTGGCTGAAGCGAAAGCTCAAGCTTGCCTCCGTGGTGGCCTTGTAATTTATCATGGACCCGCGGACTGCACCATAACTCCCTTGTGCAGAGCAAACAACCGCGCTGACCTGTTGGCACCTGGCGTTCATCAGGCCTAGGCCTGGACAACGCACACAAATTAGGGCGCAAGACGCCCGCGCATCATCCATCCATCCATCATCCTGCAATTATTTGTGACGCCGGTATACTGAAGATTTGTATTATGTAAATTATGTAATCAGTAATATGCGGGAGATTTTCAGATTGTCATATTAAAAAGAAAAGTCGATTGGACACTATACGCAAGATCCCAACTATCTTTGATTTTTCTAAGATTTGTTTTATTATTTTGCACCAATTTCGTTTCGTATTACACATCAAAAGTACGTATATAATATCGCGCGCGTGTGTGTATTTATATTTTTATTTTTCAGAATATAAGTTGATTTCTTCTGACTCAACTTAAACCAAGTTGATTGGATGTATGTTTCTTGGTTTTGCAGAAATACTGAAGAATAGTACCATTACACTGCACATTTACCATATCAAACATACAGAATACACACGTACAGAATATATCTCAAATTTTATAACATAATTTACAAAAGTTCGTGTCGGAACTTCATGCATGCGGAAGTTCAACCGCGTTTTTCATGTCAAAGAACATTTATTTATTTAAAAATAATATGTTCAGAAACTGTTGTTGTTCTAGTTTACTTTTGGTTAGCATAAGTGGGTTACAGTTTAGAAACATGGCTGTTACCATAATCTTAGGTTAGAACTAACTTCTACTATAGTACGGGACTTAGCATTGTAAGCTTCGAGGTTACGCAATAGTAACAGCTCTTCCCCGCCCCTCGCCCTCCAACGTTGTCGCACGTTACACTTGGTTATGCGTAGGCAAAGGCGGGGAGGGCGGGGAGTGAAGCGACATGGCAATACCGCAGTCGCCTCGAAGCTTATATTGATACGTCTCACATTGTAGCTGAAATGATTCCTAATTAAAATGCCGTCAATCTTCGGCTTTAAAGATTCGTTCCGTCTTCTAGGAGAACCTTTCGCCTTTTTTCAGTCGTCAAATAAGTTGTTTTCCTAATGTAATGAGACTATTAATAGTCTGGTTCATTGTTTCTTAGACTAAAATGTGGCACTAAAAGTTTACTGATGTCAAAGCAGACGAGGAGGGGAATCCATGCGAAAAGTGTAGTCTGCGGTTCATGCACCCTTCAAGAATGTAATTTAATCAGCTGGCGATTTATATCAAAAACACTAGAAACTTGGGAGATAATAAATTACTGGCATCCAGTATTTCCTGGGACGTGCTACCTTTGGCGATTTCTATCAAAAACACTAGAAACTTGGAGGATAATAAATTACTGGCTTCCAGTATTTTCTGGGACGTGCTACCTTTGTAAATGTAGTGACATTAATTTTTCTCTCGTTAACTGCAGTATAAACGAATTGCTTGGTGTAACTGCATTTAATCGCCAAACGTCGGGGCCTTAACCAAACATTTCCGTGTTAAAAGTGAACAAATAAAAACTGTAGTTACAACTTATCTCCGTAGGAGAATACTGACTCCACTGAGCATGAGTAACCGTAATAATTTCTCGGGATCGCCAGTAGCTGTTTCTGTAACGTGTAGTCCCCATTCTATGCTCCACTCTATGTGAGGAATCCGTAAATTCATTTGTACCGAAATGAAGGGGCCAAAAATCAAACAATTCATCCACTTAAAATAGTTGGGCGGAGCCTGATGAGCGTAGCGAAATCAAGCATAGCCCCTCTATCCACGACTCGGTGCACAATGTAGACCGCGAATGCCTCCGAAACTACTCAACCGAATGTTACAAAATTTTGCATACTTATCCGGACTGTATTGTAGAGTGCACCCATGTAATTTTTATTTCTCTAAATTATTTTGTTCAAAAGATATTACGATTTTTTAAAAATCTTAGCTTAAACGTGTGAAAGGAAGAGAGACAAAGATATCGTGGCCCAGCTGGCTGTCGCCCGATAAAATTTTGCTGTACACAATTGCCGGTGCGAGTGCGTGTGCGGCTCCCGCGGCCCGCGCTGGCTGTCGCTCGATAAGATAAGATTTTGCTGTATACACTTTGTATTCATGTCTCACATGTGTTTAATTCAAACAGTAGTAGAGCATTGTTCTATGGTGTAGCCAGATGTACGGATTGGACTTAAGTGTTGAACAAGTGTCAATTTTTAGATGAGAATCTATGTAGTCGCTGATGGAACTGCAACTTTCCTTTACATATTGCAACGAATATTCTATACATTCTTATTCATCAATTTATATATACGTATTATTTATAGTATGCCTCGACGGAGAAGCGGTCCAAATATTGGTCGTTTAACTATAAATCAAAGACGGATGAGACAACGACAAAATGTTGCTGCAGCAACTGTTGAAGGCCCTGCAAAACATAACTTGAATCATGTGTTATATGATCAAAACAACACAGAGTATAGGAATCTTCAGAATGAATTTGAAGACAACTTACGATCTCTAGAATTCTATGAAAGTGTAAATTGTTCTCGAGTGTTGATGCAGCAAACATTTTTTGGTATGTGTCCGCAGTGTAAGCGAAACCCAAACAAGTTTACTGCAGTTAATCCTACAGTACATCCTAAAGATGTACCTATAGAACTGATGGATCTCATTTATGTAGAACAACTCTTGATAGCAAGAGTACAACCACTGATGCGTGTGTATGGGGTGAAATCGAGAGGCTTTCCCGGTAAATATGCTTATAAGGGAAATATTATAAATATTGGTCAAAATATAACGGAGATGGTTAGTTCCTTGCCCCATACACCCGCTTCACTGAGCACTATAGTTGTAAGAAAGGAAAGTGTTAATGGACATCGGGATTTTCATACGAGACGTGACAAAATTTTAGAAGCACTCAATTTTTTGAAAATGAATAATCCATTCTATAGTGATATCATCATTGATATGGAATAAATATCTCAACTTCCATTACACGATAGTATTTATGGAATGATACCCATTGTTGATTTACCTGAGGTGAATACAGATGAAGAGAACTTTTCTGAAGACATTTATGAAAGTATGATCCCGGAGAATATTAGTATCACAGAAGTTGATCGACTCCAATCTGCAGTGAATAATGTAATTCCATGGCCACAAGGTACTGATATCATAAATGAATTCTCGTGCGAAGGATATGTAAGCATGGTATTTCCCGCTTTACTACCTTACAGATCTGCTGAATTAAACGATAATACTTGAGCAAGTAGTCTGAAACTTACAGCACTTGAATATTTTCAGTTTTTGATGCAATATAAAGACCGACTTTTGCACAAGATTTTTTGCATTGAACACTGTTCAGCGTCATCAAGCTATTCAACGAGGGACAGTATTTGCTAGAAAATCTCATTTCAATGGAACAATACAGCAACTGAGAAACACGCTGTCGAGTAATCCTCAAATAATAAGAAGTTTATATTATTGGTGTGGAAAAATAAGAGGATCAAAATCTTACTGGTTTCAACGAAGAGGTGAACTTGAATCAATGATTGAGCAGTGTGATAATCTTCCTACGGGTTTTTTTACTTTAAGTGCAGCTGGTCTTTGGTGGCCTGATCTGGCACGACTCATGGGTTGGGTTGTAATGATGAACTCCTGAATCAGTATAATCCTGTCATCGCACAAACATGGAGAGCAAATACTGATTTTAGTATAATCACCTCCTTATACCAGTTGGTTGAATATGTATCCAAATATGCTTCAAAGTCAGAACCTGCTTCGAAAAATTTGACGTAAATGTTTCAAGAAAGCGTTGAATCGAGAACCCCGGATGAAGAATCTCGTCGAGCATATACAAGTTTGATTATAAGAGTGATCAGAGAAATATCGGGGCTTGCGAAATATGTCATTTACTCCATGGAATTCCATTGTATCAATGTACCAGAACTTGTCATAACAATGGAAGACTATGTTGCAATTAATGGAACCAATAGTGAAAATGACAGTAATTCATTCATTCAGTTTTATAGTAGTAGACCACTAGACATGGAAGAAATAACATTATCCGATTTTGCTAAAAAAATTTCTAACGGAAGACATAATTCAATTAGCACAAACAGAAAAGAAAGAATTTTACAAGTTTTCCCTAAAGTAAACAACAATAACAATGCAGTCAATACTGAATTATATTGTAAACAAACGTTGATTTTACATAAGCATTAGTAAAGAAGAAGCCTTGAAAAGTACAGATAAAATATGGTTCACGGCTTATACACGACAAAATTTTGGACAGCTTCACGAACAATTACACGTCTTTAATTACAGAAGAAATTGAAATTTATCAGGATAATAATAACGAGTTTGATATTTTTGACGATAGAGACTGGATGCCTAATGCACTACCGACTCATGTTGGTGTAGGTAATCGTGATATCGATTTACTTCATAATCGGGAAGCAGCCTATTACAAATATCCAGATATAAAGAATAAAACTTCTTTCATCGAAAGGAATCGAGAAACATTTGGGAATCGGCATGATTCTCATGAATCATATAATGTTATTTTCAATGACCAACAAAATAAGATATTATCTTCCTTAGAATATCAGCTAAATGACTATGATGATTGCAATCAAAGACTTGTAATTATTCAGGGAAAAGCTGGAACTGGTAAAAGCTGTGTAATTAATGAAATGGTTAGGAGAATTAATTCATATTTTGGCTGCGATGCAACTCTTTTAATGGCTCCTACTGGTGTGGCACCTAACAATATTGCTGATCAAACTATTCATTCAACTCTAAGAATAAATGCTTCAAAGAGAAGGGGAGGAACTTTCAAAGATTTAGAAGGTGAATCCAAAATTGCTTTTGAAGAAGAACTAAAAGAAGTGAGGTTCGTTATTATTGATGAAGTAGGATTATGTTGGGTTTGAATTTACTTTTCAAAGTGGATATGCGACTCAAACAAGCAAATCAGCGTCCTTCAGCTGTTCCTTTTGGTGGCCTTTGCGTGTATTTAGTCGGTGATTGGTCCCAACTTCCACCGGTTTGTGATAGGAGACTTTACAATATTGGTAATAATGTTCAAACCATTCAATCGAATCTTTTATATAAACAGTTCAAAAAATTTTCCTTTTAACGGAGATTATGAGACAGCAAGGTGATGATCAAAAACATTTCAGAGAGACTTTAAATAGAGTCGCAAATGGAACAGTCACTGAACAAGATTATCAGCTCTTATCTAAAAGATTTTATGTAAACAATATCGGGGACAATTTCAAAGATACTGTCTGTATATTGTCGAAAAATTATGAAATCGAACGCTTTAATTATGAAAAACTAGAAAGCAATAAACAACCCGTGGCTCTAATCAATGCAATCCATAATTTCCCAGAAGCCTCTCTAGGAAAATCTGACGATGCTCAGGGATTATTTGCCCAATTACGTTTATTTAAAGGTGCTCGAGTTATCCTTAGAAGAAACCTTTGGGTCACAAAAGGACTAGCCAACGATTCAGTTGGGGCAGTAACTGATATTATTTATGACCCGGCAGTTGAATGCGAAAATTATAACAATCACATGCCAATATGTATACTCGTATCTTTCGAAAAATATACAGAACCAGTTCTGTACGAGAATTCAATACCCATTGTACCAGTAGTGGCATCTTTCAGGAAAAATGAAATTTCTTGTACTCGCAAACAATTTCCGTTAATGTTAGCATATGCTGTTAGTATACATAGATCTCCAGGGATAACATTAGATAAGGCAATTGTTAATTTAAGAGACAATGAAGTTCAGGTTGGATTAACGTATGTTGCTCTTTCAAGAATGAAAACATTAGAAGGATTATTATTAAAACCGGCGTTTAATTTTGATAGACTGCTAAAAATTAATAGAATGGTTGATCGTAGAGATGAGTTGCAAAGGTGGAATATGAGTAATGACAATTAACGTATATTGTACTGTAATGTAGTGTATTCAATAAAAAGTGTGTATCATAAAAGTGTATATATTTTGTTGATTGTAAGAATATTGATAAATAAATTATTATTACGAATCTATTTATCTAACGGATCAAAGACGGTTGACTGTAAACATATTGATAAATAAATTATTACGAATATCAAATGCTCCGCCCATTTGTGTCAGTAACACTCCTAGTTTATATTTACTTTTATCATTTATGCATGTCATATTCATTTGTAGAAGAGAGAACAATTATGACACTAAAGCCTACGTTTCGCTATACTATGGCAATAAAAACATGAGATGGTGTCAGCCTAGGAAACCACAGTCAAGGTACCAAGTCAAAGTTAAGACATTCCATTGTTTGAAAGAATTTATACTGTTCAATTAAATTTTACTTATTTGTTGGATTTTTATGATTTAAAATAAATTTTGCATCCATTGATATAAATATGAAAAAAAAATTGATAATTCAGTAGCAAATTCCCGTGGTGGGAGGGTATCACTGTACGAAGCACGTGAGAGATTAAAAGTCAGGCGACAATCTGTACACTTCACGAACCGGGTTCGATATTAAAATTTTACATGTTTACATTGTGTTCTGGATTGTTGCCACAGCTGTTAAATCCAACTGAAACCTTATCACAATGTGTATTCAGCTTTTGACAAAGTTTAACGACTTATTACATATGCGTAACCAGAGTGTAAAATTTTTCAATATCGCCACTCTGATATTTTAATATTTTCGAGTTGACACTTATAATCACTGATAATTATAATACTGCACATGTTATTATGACAGTTTAAGTGATGTTAGCCAGAAACAATAATCCGAAGCATTCTACTTTTTTTTCAACAAAATTAAAAGTAGTTGCTAATCTCTCATTAAAATTTCCACTGAATTAAGATTATCACGATTTACGGAAGTTAAGTGTTTCTGTAAACAGGGATTTTCATTAATACAAAATAACTACATCTTATTCATTACTACCCCCTAGTCAACGAGTAAAGGACATGACGTTAGTGATATCAAAGGCACCCGAAATAGTGCGATTACAATGATTATCGCACTATTACTCATACTAAATTTTTCCATCACGAAGAAAATCGACTGAGTGACGCAGGTCGATTATTGTTTGTATATGACATTAAATTACGGTATAAGGTGAAGCTGGTGATAACAAAGCCAAAAACTAAAATTTTGTTTAGATTAAATTGTTGATAAAAGTGCTACAATCAAAATCTTACTTAAGATAAACATAAATCACCTGTCGGGTCAGTATAAAGCGTACGTCAGTGTATATGCCGTATGGTAAAGCAGAACAATGCTATAAAATGCAGAAGAAAAAGTTCACTTAACGAGCCGCCTTGTATAGTAATATGTGCATTTAAGTTGAGAGGCCCTAATAGAAACTCTTAGCTGTAAGTTAGTGGTTTAGGACAGTCAAAATTCTTCGTTAGTCAGACGACTTGCCAGCAGTTATATAAAGGCTGATTCGCGGTCGCTTTATGTAAAAGAAAAATTAATAAAAAATAAATATTTTTTGATTGATATTACTACCAATATTTGTGTGTTTACTCGGAGTTCAGTCGTTTTACTTCTTTAGATTATTATTTCAACTTTACATGTATAAAACATAAGTGAATGAAGCTTTCTTCTCTTTATCTTCAAAGATTCTGAGACATCACCGGTGACTTGCTCAAATAAAAACGCTTTTAGAAAACAAGATACATACCGCCTGAGGCTTAATACTGCGGTTACAAAATATGTATTTTTTATTATCTAAACTTCACAGTTAAGTGAACTCAGTAAACAACACATTAACTAGCCTCTGTTATAATGACTCTCACGTTTTATCTCTGTTTCCTCCTCTCTCTTCACAAGATCTACGGGTCTCTATCTCTCTACTCCAAAACTATTTTGATCTGTCTGCCCGACTCGCTTGATTTATGTCTCGCATTCCTACCAAGCCAACCTAGTTACTCATTTTTATCTATTATTTTCAGTAATCGGATCCATATTAAGGAATGTGGGCGGCGTTGTGTTCAGCGCGCTAACTTGCGAAGTGAATTCGAATCCATCTCACGACGTCCAGTCAGGCTCTGCCTCATCCACCCCTAACAGGTGTACCTGGTCTCGGAATATGAGTACATTAACGGCGGTCCAGATGAGTATTAGCTTATTTCCCTATAGACCTGTGTCTTTCGTACGGTTTAAATAATGTAGCATGGCCTACACCCCCGTCTGTTAAAAGTATAGTAGGGTAACTTTATCTTATTATATAAAATACGTCTTTAATATCGTGTAGTGTTACACACTCGTAAATGTAAATATGGAACACTTGCACAAAATATATAAGTATTATATAGATGCTACTCGTATGGTATAAACGTGACCGTTTGTGTCCTTCTAATACGCTTATTTTCACGTATTTTTATTTTTACACTAAATTTATAATTTATATAATCTATTAAAAAAAAATACTTTGATTAGGTACAAATTAAATACCGGTACTTATTTGAAACTGTATTTTCTATTAGGTTTGTTTTTACGATGCTTCTCGTTAGACACTTTCTCTACTTTAAAAAAAAAGAAATTAAAAAAAGAGAATACGAATAATAATAAATATTTATTTTCCACTTATCGAGTGACAGATAAGAAAGGTTATCTAGACAGTGTCGGCTGGCGCGCGACCTTGCCGGTAGTCATTCAGCGAGCGGCCACTACAAATTGAACACAATTAGGTCGCATCCTGTGACTGTCACGGATAACTACGCCTAATCACGTACTGCTCCCCCTGCAATCTGTTCTTGGCTTCTTCGATGGCGCCATTACTCAAGTAACTATTGTTAAGCACTCTGAATATGAGTCGGTATTGTTGCGGTTAGGGTTCATTGTTAAAGTAAGTAATTACCTGTTACTCTTAACTATAATGAATTAACTTCTCATAACTCTTCTTCTTCTTTCTCTTCCCTATAATTGCGAAGACGCCTTTTTCGAAGGTCAAAATCGCATCACATTGTTAAAACACAGTACAAGGACCACGTGAAAATTAATTTAACCTCTTAAAATCTAAAATAATCTCCCGATCTGATAAAACGAAACTCCGTAGAAGTGTGATCAGTCCAGTAGTAACATATGGATTAGAAGTTTGGACCCTTAAGACAGCACATATCTTAACTTTAAAAGTGTTTGAACGGATAATAATATGGGTCCTGTAGAGGAAGGAAAATAGACAGTGTACCTGAAGGAGGAGATATAATACGATTGGGTGGTTTGGGCATTTAGAGAGAATAGATCGAGACAAGCAACCAAAGATAATCCTGTATGGTGAAGTGGAAAGATTGTGGTGGGTAGGAAGTCCGAAAAGGCGATGGCTGCAAGAGGTGGAAGCAGATTTGCGAAGTGTAGGAATCAGAAAATGGAGACGCTTGGAAGGAAAAAGAAGTGAGTGGAGGTGGAGAAGCTCTTTCGAAGAAGAATAAGATGTAAAAATAAATTATAGCGGTTGGAATATTCAAAGCGGGTTACAAAATCTCATAGTTAAGAGATTACAGTTACAAATGCCCGGCACAAACGTACATTATCAGAAGTTTCACTACCTCTGTACCTGGTTGCATTTCAGTTACCTCTTCTCACAGTAGTTACTATGTGATGATATTTCTGGTAGAAATTGTAGAAATAGTAGCATGACGATGGTAGATTGTAGTTGAAGACCTGTGCTTTTTGCTCTTGTTTTTTAATAAATTAATTACAGACTATTCTTGAGATCCTTATTTACGAATATAAATATTTTAAATCTGTTAGGATTTTTTAAATATTAAAGAGGAGGACAAAATACTATGTTAAATTGCATAACGTCGCTGAGAAGTCACTAGTCGACCAGGCTGAATTTTCTCATACGTATGGTAAGTGAAATCTCATCGTAGACAGTAAGTAATACGTTGGGCAATTAAAAAAATGTACACGAGAAAGAAGAAGGATTCCACCAATATCAGGCAGTTATGCAAGAAAAATAAGCATGTATACGATTGGTTCAGAACTATCGATTACCTAAAAAACTGGACAGTAAATTTATTGCATTGCCTACCTCCAAAAATTTCATAGTCATATTCCACAGTAGATTCCTTAGAAATTATCCTATAGTTTCTTTTATGACGGCTGGAATGTAATGCCAGACAGCTTATTCATCACCCGGAATTACGAACTTTTAAAACACTAAATATTCTACTGCAAAAAACGCCCATTGTACAAACGATTTTCCAAGTTTCAGCTGAAACGATTATACCCGTAAGTTTTACGTTTTTTTTGTAAATTTTACGTCTTACGTATGTATTTCTCCCGTAAAACACTTTCTTCCGTTTATTTACTTTTCAACCAAAAATTTATTTTAAAATTACAAGGAAAATGTAATTTAAAGTACAACGATAGATGGCTCTGACGCGAATCACTTTAAACATTAAATAAAAATAATGATTTTAGTAAACCAATAAATGTTCAAAGTTATTAAACTTTTCTCTTGAAAGTCAGAAATCAAGTCGGATTTTAAGAATTTGAGGTAGCTGTTGAAGTGTTTGAAATTCACGATCATATACATTTTGATCAGCTGTATAAGGAATCTTGTAAATATAAAACAATCTATAACATCTGAACTTGTGTTATAACCTAGGGAACCTGCATTAATTAGAAATGCCAATCATACAGGCTGCCTTCGTTGTGACGAGCTGAAAATTAATCACAACACCAAAACAATTAATATGAAAGGATTCTGGGAGGGGGAGACTGTTGATTTATGCACTCAGTTTAGTCGGTACTACAGATGACATCTCTTTATTACATATGGTATTAATTGCTCTACTTAAAATTCTCAACATATATGGTTCAACAGCTTACAGTTTACAAGATGATTATATTTTATTCTTTTACAAGGGCCCTCAAAATAAGATGTACATCAATTTAATTAATTAATTCCCCGGATCCGGGATTGAATATAGTACGTTAATAATGGTCACCTCGCCATATACAATCTTTAAAATTGTGCCATTTGAAGAATGGACTTTATTAATCTTTTTAAAACAATAAAGCTTTCAGTTTAGAGCTATAACTCTTTTACTAAGAATAAGAATACAATGACTGTCAGTACTTAAAATATCTTAATGTTGTTAATTTAATTGTCTTTTGTTGGATATAATATTTAGTATTTCATAACCACGGAAGGCTTGCCTCCGTGTCACCTTTTGGATGTCCTCCAGCTCCTCGTTATTCCAGTCCTCGGTCCTCGGTTGCAGCATGTTTGATGTAGGTCAGGTATCTCTCATTATCTTCGTATCCGGGGATGGTGTAGTCCTGAAGTCTTTCAGATCATTGTGAGTCCTGGTTCTCTGCTCTTGGCTAACGGGTAGTAATAGCTCGTTGATTTGAATGATTAACACAAAAGTTTCATTCACCTGTATCCACTTCACATGATTGTTTATTTGTTGCACTTCACTTTATGGTCTTACCACAATTTTAATTACATAAGTTTTATATTTTAAGATTTTTGTAGAGATGTCATAGGCGCTAAATTTTCATTATTCTTTCTTACTCGTTTACAACATATTTATATGAATCGCGGTTCAACTATATTAACGCAACACATTGTTTAATAGTATAAAGAATGCCTCAGTGTCTCAACTGACGGATTAATCACTTTAGGAAACAAACTATTTTTAACGTTGCACATATCTGCTGTGCGCAGCTTACGGGTTGACCGCTCCATTGCAAGTGGGTGAAAATAGTTTAGGCGTGAGAGTAGTAATCTCGCGACATTTACCAATCAACATAAAAGTAGTTCCATGTTTCTTCTTTATTTAAAGGATTAAAGTTTGACTATTTAATTAAGCAGAGATATTCTTAGTTACAGACGTTATTAAAATACATTACAGTGGTCTTATTTAATTATTTAAATAATGTCAAAATTTACAAGTATATTTAGTTTGTTAAGGGGTCGGAAAACAAGTTAATTCTGGTTAGTGCCTGTCTATGCAGGATTAATTAACAAGCTTTACCCTTTCTGTACAATCGTATTTCTTTTATTTTATTATTAGACTTTTTATTAAATATTATTATTATTAATGATAGCAATAACATTTAGTTTAAATGTGCGATTTTATTAAAAATTTAAAATTTCTCAGCCTACACATTACCTATTTATTAATTACCATATTTTTATTAATGAAATCGTCACATACTCCGCCGCTTAAAACTTAGACTCCGGCTAATTTGGTCAGCAATGTACCGGGAGTATGCTTGGGGATTTCCGTGTGAAATTTCTCTCACCCGTTTTTCTCTGTATGTAATTACGAGCTGCATAAGTCACTCTCGACTTGCATATTCTTACTATCTATAAATATACGTCATACCTTACAGACTAATTCTAATACTACATAAAATTCACACATTATAAAACATATTGTAAACATTCTAAATTTTTCTTAACTCTACTACTTATGACTACTACCGGATTTTTCTTTAGTTGTGAGTTATTCTAGATATAGAATTACTCTTTAAGTAATTTGTTACTTAATTATTCCCCATATTTGATGTCAGCTGACTTCTTACTTTGCTCTACTTTTCGATGAATAGGATTCAAGGTTGATCAGGCCTCGTACCTATTTATACGATTAGGTAGCCACATGTTACTCAAGTACTCTTTTGCAGTTGAGTACAAAACATATACCTTTTTTTTTTACATTTATTTAACTTGCACTCTACCATTTCCTTCTTTGTGATAACGTTTTATCTGCGAAATATGTGTCCTTCGTACATATTTTTGAGTAGAGGGTTCGTACAGGGCTACAGTTACTGGAGTTAAGTATTTGTGAATTTGATAAGGACCGCACCATCGGTATGATAGCTTGGAAGTTGTCTTATCGATTGCACTACTCGTAGGGTGTGTTTTATACATAACTAAGTCACCGATTTGGTACTTTACTTCATTATTATTATTATTTCGCTCGTGATATTTCCTTGATTTCGCTAAGTTTGCTCGTAAATTAGCGCGCGCTTCATTCCATATTTTCTTAATATTTTTATCCCTAATTTCAAGGGGTAACAACTCATGTATTTTCCACTTAGTGGATAATGGGTGGTTAGGTTTATACTTGAACAATAATTCGAATGGGGTAGACTTATGTCCTTCATGATATGCTGAATTAAAGGCGAATTGTATCCAGGATAGGTTCTGGTCCCAAGACGTATGATCGTTAGCATGGTAGGCTATTAAAGCAGATTTTAGGTTTCGCAAATACCTTTCAGCTATATTTCCTTGCGGACGATACTCTGTAGTGGTAATGTGGTCTATTCCTAGTTTGAAACACATGTTCCTGAATTCCTTAGACTTAAACTGTGGTCCGTTATCCGACACTAGATGGAGTGGAGTACCGAATTCTTTAAATAATCTATGCTGTAAAATACTTACTGTGGTAGAAGCTAAGGCTCGCCGCATGGGGTACATCCAGACGAATCTGCTAAAAGAATCTACGCAAATTAGTAACATTGTATTTCCTGATTTAGAACGCGGGTAGGGTCCTGAAAAGTCTAAATAAATTTTGGAGAACGGGGTAGCAGGAATCTCTGAGATTAATTGACTTATTTGGCTGTTTCTCGCTGGTTTGCTGAGTGCACACAACTTACACCTTTTCACGAAATTAGCGATCTCACTGTTCATATTTTCCCAGTGATATTCTTTACGAATTCGATGTATGGTTTTATTTATTCCCATATGTGCTCCAATGGTGGAAGAGTGATAGTATTCCATCAGCATAGGTTTAATAATATCAGGGGCGATTATTCGTAAATATTTTCCGTTCGCTATTCTACAACATAACACTCTCTTACTTAATATGTATTTTTCTGACTTATTTCCTTTATCGAGTTGTTCAATAATTGGTCTCAAACGTGGGTCTTGTTGTTGATACTGGGGTAAGTCCGTAAATGCAAGAGGAAATTCGGTAATTAAAGTATTGATTATCGGCTTTTCTCTACTCTTGTTTTCGTAAGTATTACTACTCGGCTGGAACATACGTGACAGTGTATCGACAACTACGTTTTGGGTGCCTCTAATATGTTGTACTTTGAATTTAAAACAATTTAATCTTAATACCCATCTTCCGATACGACCTAACTGTTTTGGGTGATTTAGTAGCCAAGATAATGCTTGATTATCTGTTTCTAACAAAAACTCTTTATGTTCTAAAAAGGGTTTGAACTTCTCAAAAGCGAAAACGATAGCTAAACATTCTAATTCGTATGCGGAGTATTTCTTTTCTTGGTCTGTCAGGGTGCGTGAAGCGTAACTAATAGGTAATCTAGAGTTATCTACTTCCTGATATATTACTGCACCTAGGGCTACACTTGAACTGTCTGTCTGCACTACAAACGGTTTTGTAAAATCGGCTAATTGTAGTACGGGGGGTGATATGATGCTTTCTTTTAATTTCTCGAATGCGGTTTGGTGTTGCTCATTCCACTCAAATTTAACTCCCTTCTTTCTTAAAGTATTTAGAGGTGCTGCAATTTCGGCTAGATGTGGGATATACTTGTGGAAATAATTTATCATTCCTAAAAATCGGGCTATTCCTTTCGCATCCCGCGGTGGTAAAAATTCTCTGATAGCACGGGTTCGCTCGGGGTCTATGCTTACCTTTCCGTTGGCTTTTACGATGTGACCTAAAAATGAGAATTGTGTCACAGCAAAATTTACTTTACTGGGGTTTACGGTTAATCCAGCTTTCTCCAATCGGGATAGTACTTCACGTAGATGTTTAAGATGTTGCTCAATTGACTCGCTGTAGATAACAATGTCATCTAAGTAGTGATACACATATTTAAATTTTATGTCATGAAATAATTTTTCTAATAATCTGCTACATACAGAACTACCTTGGGATATACCAAAGGATACCCTCGTAAATTGGTACAGGTTGAAAGGGACGGCAAATGCGGTTAGACGTTTTGATTCTTCCGAGAGGGGTATCTGGTGAAATGCCTGATTTAAATCCATAATGGTAAAAATTTTTGCTTTCGTAAAATAATGAAAAGCACTGTGGATGTCGGGAAGTGGTATAGATTCAAATTCTATCCGTTTATTTAGTTGCCTGTAGTCCACAACTAGTCTATGTTTGTCGTTACTTTTGGGTACTAAAAACGCGGGTGATGAATAAGATGACGTAGAGGGTTCGATGACTCCTTGTTCTAACAATTTATTAATTTGGTTCCTCATTACTTCCATTTTTGGAGGTGATAACTTGTATGGGGCTAAACGTATTACTTTATTGTCGCTCAAATTTATTTTGTACTCTATCAGGTCCGTCAGTCCTAACTTTGGGGTGAGGACGTTGGAGAATTGTTTTATTAAAGTCTGTATGTTCCGTCTATCTTTACTTTCCAGATGACCTAATTCAGATTCGTGATGCTTTAGATGTGTAGAAGTGGTGCTAGTACTTTCTCTGTTATTTGCATTATCATCCAAGTTATATTTCCGTGAACGATCGAATCCAAAGTAAAATATCTTATCGTGGATATCTAGAATTATTCCTGTTTTACTGATAAAATCAGCTCCCAATATTAACTCGGGTCCTAACTCGTCGCATACCAACATTGGAAAATACCACGTTAGATTTTTAATTTTTACTTTAAACGTGATGATCAGTTTTATCATTAAGTTTTGTTTATTAGCTGTAGCGCATCTAATATTTACTGATTGACTGCGTTTAACTAAATTGTGTTTAAATAATTTATTGGCTAGCTCTTGACTAATTAAACTTCGCGTTGATCCGGAATCAATTAATCCGAGGGTGGATGTAACACCAAGGTCAACTTGTATATACGGTAATTGACACTTATTGAAATCACATTTATTAATAGCGTTACATTTATCGATAAATTTTCTAACATAGGGGTCTAATTTTCTTTTGTTATTATTATTAATTTGTTTTGATTTGTTGTCTCTCAGGGGTTTACCTGTTTTCACGATGCTGCGGAAGACACAGGGTTTCGGATCTCCCTGCCTAACATGTTTTTTGGATAATGAGTTTTCTGATTGTACCGTTTCCGTTTACAGTTTCTACTGAGGTGTCCAGGTTTTCCGCAGTTATAGCATACATATTTTTTACGTGGGGTCTCACTGGTTTCCTGTCGTGGTTGAGGCTCCTTGGACTTACCATGGCCATGAACATAGGTTGGTCGCCGAAATGGTCGTCTTTCTCGTAGACTTCTTGCATCTGAGACTAGGGCTTGCGTTTCCTTTCTATGTGGTGTAGTGGATACCGGTGCATGTCTGTGCTGATCTGCGTACCACACATTTGACGAGTGAACACTACATTGTTCAAGGTCAGCGAAAGTGAGGGGTCTACTTATTAGTGCTAAACGGGATCGTTCTTCAGGAGATAAGCCTACTAGAATAGTATCGACCAATTGTTTTTCACTCCAGTCGACTTGCAGTAGACGTGAAGATTCTCTGATGTCTGCAATATAGTGGGCCAGTCTTTCATGGGCTCCTTGTACTCGAAGTACGGTATTTCTTTTAATCTCCTCGTAAATTCCCGTGGGGATAAAATATTTGATTATAGTAGTATGAAGTTCTTCTACTGGAAGAGTCGAGTTTAATGATTCTAGTACACGATCTCGTAAAGGTGGTTTACATTTGGGCAGGATTACCTGCAGTATTTGCCAATCGTTCAATTGTTGTAGATCTTTTATTTGCAGTAGGTATCTGATAAAAGTCAACAGTATCGTGATACTTAAGCCATCGGTGTAAGGAATTTCATTAATTATTTTCTCTACTGGGTGGGAAATCTCTACATTAAAATTTACGTTTGGTATACTTTTCGAAGGATTGGTGGTTGCATTAGGATTTGTAATCGCATATTGACTAGTGCGAGTATGGTGACCATTAGGCGGTAGGGGTTCTGATATAGTTAGGGTATTTAATTCTCTACTAGGTAACTGTTCATGAGTCGGTTGTATCTTCGATACGGTGGGAGATTCTTGGTTCGAGGTGGAGGGAGGGTGTTCTAAAGTAGGGGATTGAACTGGGGAAATATATAATTTTTGTAAGTAGTGCTCAATTTCCTCCATTCTATATGAGTCTGACTTTCGTCGTAAGTCGTTGATAATTATGGGTAATTGGCGTAATGCCTCATCCGCAAATTTCTGCACATCGGCGGGGATTACGGTGACGTCGGGCCAGCTTAATAAATTATTCAACCGGCGTGTTAAATGTTCTATTCGTTGCGTGACGCGCAATATTACAGTAGGTGATTTTTCGTCCTGAAGGTTCTGAGATAATACCGTCAGTTCCCTATACTTCGCATAACAGGTTTCTCGTTCGCTGTCATAATCGAGTTCACGCAATCTATCTAACTGCGAGGGTATATCTGATCCGGTTTGGCGTAATGATTTTCGTAATTCAGACACGGTTACATTCACGTGTTTTAGACCTCGTAAAATTGCTTCGTAGCACAGCTCATCTTTTAATAATAGATCAGGGTTAAATTCAGCCATTTTCGTAATGTGAGTGGCTATAAATAATTATTCTACTATTTGCATTAAATGCTATACAATGCTTTCTTTTTTTTTATACACAAGAAAAATTTAAAAATATAAATCAATCGTATTCTTACCCTTTTTTTTTTTTTTACAAATAAACAATTAAAATGTGATGACAACCTTTATCATTTTACATTGGTAGAGAGAGAGAAATCTCACACAGGCTTGAATATACGTTCGACAAAAGGGGGAATCTTCGGTTACTAAACACAGGAAAAGACACGCTTCTTATAACAATAGAACTAACAAAGAGGGTGGCGTATTGTCTAACTCAACTTGCGGGAGGGTAACTATGACAGTTTCACACAGGCGCGGACAAGAATTTAACCGGTCGGATTTTGTTTACAAACCGACATGTTGATGAATGAAATTTTTGACAAGCACGTACCTGATGTTATTTCGTATACTTGTGGCGTCTTAAGTTAACATTATGTTCATTCCTATATCTAAATCATAATTCAAATTACTTATTTACTATACTATTATAATAATAATTATCGTTTTATTTTATTTAAGATTTTAGACACATTTTAGAGTAAATGAGTGAATAAATCAACAGGGTGTGTGTGGAATATTGGGACACAATTACTTCTTAAACAACACAAGACACAATATTTTTTTTTTTACAAAGGAGTAGCAAAATTTAAACAAATTAGCAGAGTGACGCAATTTATAACATCTGAACTTGTGTTATAATCTAGGGAACCTGCATTAATTAGAAATGCCAATCATACAGGCTGCCTTCGTTGTGACGAGCTGAAAATTAATCACAACACCAAAACAATTAATATGAAAGGATTCTGGGAGGGGGACACTGTTGATTTATGCACTCAGTTTAGTCGGTACTACAGATGACATCTCTTTATTACATATGGTATTAATTGCTCTACTTAAAATTCTCAACATATATGGTTCAACAGCTTACAGTTTACAAGATGATTATATTTTATTCTTTTACAAGGGCCCTCAAAATAAGATGTACATCAATTTAATTAATTAATTCCCCGGATCCGGGATTGAATATAGTACGTTAATAATGGTCACCTCGCCATATACAATCTTTAAAATTGTGCCATTTGAAGAATGGACTTTATTAATCTTTTTAAAACAATAAAGCTTTCAGTTTAGAGCTATAACTCTTTTACTAAGAATAAGAATACAATGACTGTCAGTACTTAAAATGTCTTAATGTTGTTAATTTAATTGTCTTTTGTTGGATATAATATTTAGTATTTCATAACCACGGAAGGCTTGCCTCCGTGTCACCTTTTGGATGTCCTCCAGCTCCTCGTTATTCCAGTCCTCGGTCCTCGGTTGCAGCATGTTTGATGTAGGTCAGGTATCTCTCATTATCTTCGTATCCGGGGATGGTGTAGTCCTGAAGTCTTTCAGATCATTGTGAGTCCTGGTTCTCTGCTCTTGGCTAACGGGTAGTAATAGCTCGTTGATTTGAATGATTAACACAAAAGTTTCATTCACCTGTATCCACTTCACATGATTGTTTATTTGTTGCACTTCACTTTATGGTCTTACCACAATTTTAATTACATAAGTTTTATATTTTAAGATTTTTGTAGAGATGTCATAGGCGCTAAATTTTCATTATTCTTTCTTACTCGTTTACAACATATTTATATGAATCGCGGTTCAACTATATTAACGCAACACATTGTTTAATAGTATAAAGAATGCCTCAGTGTCTCAACTGACGGATTAATCACTTTAGGAAACAAACTATTTTTAACGTTGCACATATCTGCTGTGCGCAGCTTACGGGTTGACCGCTCCATTGCAAGTGGGTGAAAATAGTTTAGGCGTGAGAGTAGTAATCTCGCGACATTTACCAATCAACATAAAAGTAGTTCCATGTTTCTTCTTTATTTAAAGGATTAAAGTTTGACTATTTAATTAAGCAGAGATATTCTTAGTTACAGACGTTATTAAAATACATTACAGTGGTCTTATTTAATTATTTAAATAATGTCAAAATTTACAAGTATATTTAGTTTGTTAAGGGGTCGGAAAACAAGTTAATTCTGGTTAGTGCCTGTCTATGCAGGATTAATTAACAAGCTTTACCCTTTCTGTACAATCGTATTTCTTTTATTTTATTATTAGACTTTTTATTAAATATTATTATTATTAATGATAGCAATAACATTTAGTTTAAATGTGCGATTTTATTAAAAATTTAAAATTTCTCAGCCTACACATTACCTATTTATTAATTACCATATTTTTATTAATGAAATCGTCACAAATCTTAGCTGAAAATTGAGGGCAGTGATGCAAAAAATGGGCTCACTTCTTTACATAATCTAAGACGTTAAAGACGTTAATGAACAAATTATAGTGTTGTATTTGTGAAAACAGTGTCTGTGCCAGTGAAATAGTGAATATATGTAAAAAACAGTGATCAAGAGTAATTACGTTTTATCCATTCACAAACACGCCACTAAGCCACTTTTAGTGTGCAGAATGCTGAGAAACAATGTAAGCGAAAAATTGAAAGTTTAATAAAATGAAATTTTATTAATCCTAACTGTGTATTCAAAGGGGTAAATATAATTTATCCATCATGCTTGGCTAAAATATTCATTCATCATGCATCGTCCTATGTCTTCAACAACAGAGAAGTAAAAAGAAACCATTTACTTCATTAATACTTTATAGAAGAACATTTAAACAGATTTTATAAACTTTTAGAGACATTTAAAATTATTAATTATAAGGACTGATATCTATAAATACCACTAAAGCACTACAGTTACAGTATAACTCATAGTGCTTCTTGTAAATACAGTGAAAGCTAACGTATTTCATTTCTTAATTTTCTTAAAATTTTTTCGATAATATTTTGTAGAGAAGGTAATTTTAATTATTTCTTTATCAACTTAATTGTACTAAAAAATTTGAACGCTGGACATATTTAAAGAGCTATGTTTTTAAAAATCTAATTAAAATAGTAGTAAAACAGTTTATTTCATGTATATAAAAAGAACGGTTAATAAACATTTTTATGTACAAAATTTCGTAGTATCAATAAGTGTATTATTCATTCGTCGTACAACCTTCCGCAATTTCTGCATAGAGGCCAACCTGTAGTTTTGCAATTAATACATATGAATAAAGTTTATGGGTTATGACCATAAAAACTGTATTCCAAGGTAAAGTTCCTACGAGGCGTAAAATAGATGCAGGTAAACTGATAGAATTAGAAATCTATAAAAACTCTCATGACGATTTAAATATATACAAAATTACTGGAAACGTAAAAGGTCACGATAAAAACGGAAAGACCAAAAGAATAGGTAACGAAAAACTGTTAGAATACACAATGCATATGAAGAAAATAATTTAGGACGATGAAAGAGAAGATGATAATGAAGACGGATCAGCGAGTGAAGATGATAATGATAATGACGGTTGCTTTCTTGTGTTCAATATTAACTTTTATCTAGCCTGGCGCACGTTCCACAAAACAAATACGTCATAAATCTCACAGGCTGAATATATTATTTACTAATCAATTTGTATTGTTATTAACCTACGAATATGCTCAAAAACTGTTACCGGTTTAAGTTAAAACACAGATATATGATTTATTACTACACTCAGCCTGCGATAATGCAGATATTTATTCTGTAAAACCTGGACCATTCTGTTTAAATTTAAGACTTACAAAAAATAATTACTTTATAACCCTACTTATCATACATAAACAGCAAGAACTTCACCTGACAACACACACACACATGTATGTAGGCCTACTATGCGTAGACTATGAATGAGCACACATACACATAAACTCGTGTATACTTAAACAACAAACAACTAATGTATCGTCAGTGTCTTACTGGTTAGCGTTCGTGCGTAGAATGAGCATCCTGAGTGTTTATAAGTCTCCACTTTTGTGAATGTACGATCGACAAGTAGAGCTCGTAGACGGAACCTCTCAGTTTGAATCCGTAACGGGACCGACTAACGCTTAGACTCTTCCCATTCACACTGACTAAATCCTAAAACTAAACTGGTCGTGCTTGTTTTCATCTTTCTTTCTTTGTTCAACCGCCTGCAGGAGAAATTGAGTTACTTTGATTAGAACACAGCCTTGCAGCGAGCCAAGCGCTAGACGAATCGTAGAGAAATAACATAGTTCGTGTGTAGTCACAACCAAGCGTGTTAGATACAGAGATATAGTTGCATACATTCGCGGCTTTACAAACTCTTATGAATACTTCGTAATTTGTTTTAAAACATATCTCCCATCTAACTTGCCGATTCCGTAAGAAAATAATTGCCGTCACAACTAAACAGAAGATGATTGTAGCTTTTTTCCTAAATCGATCCTCTTTCTTATATCTTTTAAGACATTTTTTGAAAGTCATTTGAAAGGCTTTGACTTTAATCACATACGATCTTTTAACAACCCACAATTCTGATCTATACAAAACCTTGCAGCTGCATTGGCTTTTTATGAAACTTCTAAAGCTTCTTTCGGTGCCTCTTGCTGAGACATTCTGATGGCTCCACATATAACTTGGAACTGAGAACCTACACCGTTAATTTTCTTTTTATATTAAAATGAACAAGACAAATTCTGTACCGGTAATATCGGTAATTTTTAACCTGTTCTAAGCTAGATTTTGATTCCCCAACGAGCTTTTCAACCATTCACACAAAAAAGAATGTTAATCATAAACCGGACAATATATGCATTACTACTCTCATGACTGGCACTCTCCATCATTCATTGTGCGATCTTACAAGCTTTAATTGCCAACAACCTGATATAGATACTGTAGTCATTATACGACCTTCAACATCGCCTCACATGCAAAAACTGGTGTTACAGAAATTATTGCCCTGACGGGGCTGTCGGAGCATATGGATTAACTAAATGGACCTGTATTCCCTGGTTCCTCGTGAGTATTTGAAGTTGTTCTCCTTTTATTCTATTTCAGCTATTAAGATTTAAGATCCCGAAAGATGTTTCGACTTCATTACGGCAGCCTCTTTATGCGTCTTCTTTCTACAGAATCTAGTTTAAATATGCTTTGTAACCTTATGTACGACATACTCTTCAAAAGGTTTTATAGTTTCATATGACTCATCACCTCAGGAATATCTGTACTCCTAATCGTGCTCATTCGTTTCCAGTGCCACTTTCAACTTGTACCTTTATTCTTGTCTAGTATTATAGTGCGGAATGAGTGGATACATAATCTATTTGTATACCTGGGAGGCACATCAGTATATTGTTCATCTGAGGCGGAATATTCTGTAATGTATTTTAGTTACTACATATGTCTGTAGTTGCCACAGTTTGTTCTTCCCCCTTTTAATGAAAACTCTGACAACAGTTTTCCATTTTGCTGGTATTTCTCCAGTATCCCAAGTCTGTTGGGTGGATTATTTCGTCACCATTCGATAGCAGTTTAATGTTGATATTTTCTTCGCCAATAGCTTTACCATTCCTTTTTTTATTTTGTTTAAAAGTTATTTAATTTCTTTTAGCAACATTTGTTCTAGCAATATTTCTTTAACCATTTCAGTTCCTCCTGTTTCAGTTGTTTTTCTTTTTCCTTTAAGTTTATGGTAGGTGTTATGGACATCCTCTGTTGTAGTTTCCAGGATACCAATTTTGTTTTTGATATTTCTTATTTGATTAACCATGTTTTAGAACTGTTTTTGATTTTATCTATACCTTTCTTTGATATATATGTCAGATTCTTTCCAGTATTGTCAAAATAGTGATTTCACTTCTGTTTCACCGTTACCAAGACTCTTTTAGATCAATCCAACTCTATCGCTCATTGTCTTTAAATATATGAATCTTCGTATATTTTTCTTACCACCTATGTCATTATTATTTATATCATAAATAAATAAAAAGAGATATTGGTTTACATATTTAATAAAAACGAATTAGCAGAAGAAAAAATTAGTACAAAAAAGCGTACGAAAGATACTTCAATTATTTCTACAATACAGAATTCGAATTGAAAATCCTTTTATGGTATTTGCGAAAAATGTTTTTTAAATTACTTTAAGTTTTGAAGTCTTTTGTAGTTTTAGGTGCCAACCCAACATGCCGATAATTTTTTTAATTGTAATATGTGAAAATATAATAATAATTATATAACAGTATAATAGCATTATCACCTTCGTTATTTCCGAGTTCACTGCCGCATGTGCTTTGTACAGACAGAAGATTCTGAAAATAAACAATCTTTTATAAAATTTTTGAGTTGTATCTGTTAAGTCTCATAAATGTCTACAATATTTTTTCACATTTGTTAGCGGTTTTGTTCACGTATGTACGTTAAACACACTTCCTCACTCCGTGGCCCGTGAACTCAAATACAGAAGTTTATTCTGAAAGAAAGGTTAATTGTTTCGACAGGCCAATCAGATCACGTAACTCGACGGAATGACAATGGACGCACGTAGTTATACCACAATGATACAATTGCAGGGACGACACGTATATGTACTACGTGACTGTCTAGGACGAAGTCTGAAAGTTTAATTAGTAGGCCTACCCTTCGATTGTCACATATGGGTCACTATTATGTCACACTGCGTCGAATTACAGACCAAAAGTGTAATTAAAAAAAAAATCTTCGAAGTGAAAACAAGAAAGCCAGGTAATATGTAGATATTTAATCTGAAAAAGAAATTATTTAATAGAAATTACACGACATATATATATATTGCGACAGTACAAATAAGTGATGTACTGAGCATTAAATATAAAAATTTAAATATACCTGATAAACTGTAAATAATTAATAATGTATTAGAAATAAGCATGTCAGGGATTGCAAGCTTGGTTCAGACAAAAATATGAACAGGTGTTTCGACCTGAATCGACGTGCACACACACACAAATGGAACGGAAAGTGTGTACACCAGTATTTTGCTAGTGTGTGTGAACGCAGGTCTATGCAGGCGAGTTTACCACCACAAGATGAATAATTGCATAATTACTGTTTTTCCGTAATTATTCATAAACTATAAATAAGGATTAAAATCCAAAAACACAATAAAATGTAATAAAATTAATAAATACTGTGTACAAAAACCACGTGAAAGTGACACACCGTACGAGTGTAGTAGTGAAATAACTGTGTACAAAGCGAAAGGGTCAAGTTGCAATGTCCAAAATTACAGTGAACATGTGTAGTAAGAATAGTTATAAGATGAGTATAAGAGTATACTTACAGGACTCTGCAATTCGCAGAAATATAAGAAATAGCGAAATTGACAAAGAGTGTGGGAACTGAACCCAGAGACAGTTTCTGACATGTCGATTTCGTACAACTGCAGGTGTTGACCAAGACATGGGTATAAATAGGACACACACGCTACAGTTTTTCTCTTTCTTCAATCACCCACAGTGCAGCGGGAGCTTCTGCCCGTCCGCACAGAATATTTAATTTTTTGTAAATAGTTTCATCCTTCCAGTTACATACAGTTATGTAACTGGATTGTAAAACAAACAATTTTTAAGTAGTAAGAAAATTACATAAGAAGATCCACATAAGAAGATCAACTGACGTCCGAAACAGCACGAGGAGAAGTTCCAGAGAGCGATACGACGCTGGACAAGAGAGGAGCGACGCTGGACAAGAGGAGAAGAGCAAGACGACGCTGGACAAGAGAGAGACGACGCTGGACTCTAGAGCAGCGACGCTGGACAAGAGGAAGTGATGCTGGAGTTCGAGACGAGGACGATTACAGATGGATCCAATGATTGAGTATGATTGACGACAATAAGGTGATAAACAACTTATTTATCTCTTAATCGAACAATTAACTCAAAGACAATTAAAGACATTCTTGTTCTATTTAAAAGTAAGAGCCTATGTTTATTGTAAATATAGAATTAAAATCACAGATGTTATTAAAGTAAGATTAACGTAAACAAGAGCTCAAATTAGTATTGAAATGAAAAGAATGCAAAGCATTTAAGTAAAAATTAGCGTTTTATATAAATCAGTACTGAGAAAAGAAAGATAAATTCAGTAACTATTAATATTTTTAGTTACATTACAATATATAAATGGCGTCCAAGACCGTGGGGCTCCGCAAACACAAATAAATTTATATTTGCAGTTGTATCGTTACAATAGAAATGTCGCTTCCAACGTGGAGCATCACAAATTTAAATTATATTATATTTGCAATGTTATATTGTTACAATATCTATATATATATATAAAATAGCTAAGTAATATATTACACGAAATCGTTCTGCAAAATAAAGTTGGTTGTCTTTAACAATTTACAAATACTAGTAGCTACTCAAAAATGACTAACTGAATATTGAAGCCCATTAGATACGTGTATAGGCCTACAAGAAGCAGTGGTTGTGTGCGCGTGGTGGCAGAATAACTGCGCATGCGTGAGAATTCTCATGTATGTTTGGACTAATGTACCCGTATTATACCTCGTGTGGAATAAAAGTTCGGGAAACGTTTTGTAGGTGGCGGAACATTCAGTTTCATAAGAACCACAAATCGATCAATTGCTTGTGACGCTTAGGTATGTTTAATGTATGCTGTATGAATTCGGATTTAATAAATATCGTGTCAAGAAATAGTCGTGACCAGTAGTTACCCATCGTCATAGAGGAAGAGGGAAAGTCGGGAACGAACAGTATCAGTAAACAGTAACGTTTAGAGGCCTGTGATCTCCCCTATCATACTGCTCACTTAAAATGTAGTTGTTTCACTTTTTAAAGGCATATAAACTGAGATAAGCAGAGTTTCTGTCTAGCTCTGATAAATAAGTATAACTTAAAACTTATACCATTAAAAAGTACGATTTCTGATTATTCGATCAAATTACGGAATTCAAAAAATAGTAATCCCTTAATCATATTTACTTCCAAATAAACTGCTAATATGATATTACTCTCTCGTATCATGTAGTTTTGATAAGTTTTCGAATCAAACCTTGAAAAGACTTCTTGCTTGATATTTTGCGCGTCTGTCTATGGACACTTTAACCTTTCAGCAGCGATATCTTATCTACTGTTTATGAGAATATACTAAATGTCAGTAAACGTTCACCTTGCATGGAAACACGGTCGTTAAACTTTGTATGATCGCAATGGTGGTAATCTGAATAACGTGTCTGTAAATTATAACTTATAATTCTCTAATATATATTTTCTTGGCAAGTAAAGGTATATCAGATGGAAAATATAAAGAAGATATTAATACAGAATAAGGCGAGCAAAAATGAAAAAGTAAAGCTTCGTACTTCACATGAGATAGGCGAAACCATACGAAAAAACCCAATATGGAGTTATGTGCAAAGTACAACTCTGGGTTGTACGTATGCTCTATACTAAAGGGAAGAACAGAAGGGTTTGAGATGTGGTGCCGAGGACAATGATAAAGATATTCTGGCTGGATAAATCAGAGAATGTGGTAGTTCTCAGACTAGTGAATGAAAAAAAAAAGAAATTGGAAAGCCATAAACAGGAAAAAGATGAAAGCGATAGGGCATATGATGAACACAATGAGTACGTGGTAACAGAGGGAAGAATGAAAGAAAGAACAGAAAAAGGAAAACCCAAGGTCGTAGTTTATGTATGTGTGATGAGAGTTACCAGTATTTGAAGAAATTATCAATGAGCAGTAACCCTGAGGAGAGAAAAGTAGTCATTCTACAACTTTTTAGGACTGAAGGCCAGAAGAAATAAGATAATTTTTCTTTTTTTTTCTTGTCAACGAGAACTCATAAAAAATGAACGAAGCAAATGGCATTAATGTAGGCTTCTTGCTTCTATTCTCCACGAGTACTGAAGGCTTTTTGTTACTGTGGCAGTTCGTTTTTCGTAATTATCATCGATAATTATGATTATCTAATCTGATTTTACAGGAAAATACAGATAATATTCAGATTATTCTTTAAATTATCTCTACGCTCAAAACGTGATCAGAAAATGAAGCATTTTTCTATAAGAAGAATATTGAGCAGTAGCATAACTACGGAGGGTCAAGGAATCAATCCCTTAGCTATTAAAAATTTCAGCAAAATACCATATTCATTTAGGATGTCGTTTTTATTTGTTTTTGTGTGTTTGTATATTTCTAATTGTTCTAGAGTGTCTAGTTTTCGGCCTTTTGTGTGTACGTGTAGTATGTTCATGTTATTGTCGATGTTTTTATATGTGTGGTTTGCTTCAATGAGGTGGTTTGCGAAGGTAGATTCTGTAGTGGTGTGGAGTGTTTTTTACGTTTTTACTTATAAAAAACTTAGTGTTCCGAGTCGTCTTCCACACCACTACAGAATCTACCTTCGCAAACCACCTCATTGAAGCAAACCACACATATAAAAACATCGACAATAACATGAACATACTACACGTACACACAAAAGGCCGAAAACGAGACACTCTAGAACAATTAGAAATATACAAACACACAAAAACAAATAAAAACGACATCCTAAACGAACAGACACAATTCAAATCGCACGCATTATTCGAACACATCTCACCACACACACACAGCTTCGATCTTTCTAAAAACTATCTCGTCGCCAACAACAAGACGAACAGCGCTACTTACGACAGCCTCTGATGAAGCCTTCTATAGGTGAAAGCCGGTTTAGGCTGTAAGGTAAAACTTTACGTTTTTACTTATAAAAAACTTAGTGTTCCGAGTCGTCAATATTATAGTGATATTTAGTTAAGTAACGGACACGTCATGGACAACGAAATCCAAGAATTTACCATATTCACTTAACGTAGGTCTATTTAAGAGTCACTTGCGTTTGTATAAAGCTTATTAATAATTATAGAACTAAAAGAAATTAGGTTATTTGTAAATTAATAAAATAAAGTTAGAGTTTTCTGTATAATGACAATCATTTTTCATTTGGTATATAACGTACATATTTGCAGCCTTAAAAAAACAACTACGCATGCGCCAGAAAACGAAGGCGGAATCTACCTTTATCTTTTCGTCCACGCTTCCTTTTACAAGGTTGTTTACGTCATGTATCCTCCAGTCTAATATCTCTTTGGTACGAACCGTCGTATTTGCACAGGTATACTAGCACTTTTTTTACTTTAATTCCAAAAAATGAGGAGACATTTACTGCTGAATTTTACATTAAAAATAACATGCTTTAGCACACACTATAAGTTGCTTAAAATATTCTTGAGACAAGATCTTTAGGCCTAAATTAAAGTGCAAAGGGCAATAAAACCGGGTTTTTCAAAATATCTTCAGAAATACTTATTTTCACAAGATTTATTAAGAATACATTTAGAAATAAAGCGATTCCTAATTCTACCCTCCTAAGCGACAAGAGATTCCTAATCAAGATACAATTTTTTCAAATCAAGTCTCTTCCATATTTTTATCAAGGCTTATACTTCATGTTGGTTTCCTCAAAGCTTTTAAAGGCAACGAATTTACTAAATTAGATTATATGGAAAGAATGCTGAATTTCGAATTTGTCATGACGAAACGTACCAGCTAATCTCGTCCTCCCCCAGAAACTAGGTTACGGGACTGATACCGAGTAATGTCAAATTATAGCTAGATAGATGTTTTCGTTATGGAAATCTTCCCATTGTGGTCCATTATGGTCATATCACCCATACTCTCAACATAGTGATGTGTGTGTGGGGGGGGGGGCGCATTGGATTGGCTGTCTATATATTTTTATCAAAAAATACTCCATGGGTGGCTTGGTTGTTACATGAATCTTATGTAGTTAACTATTAAAGCAATGACAAGGCAGTCCTGCCCGGTAAGGTACACCCATTCATTACCCTTACTGCTATCAAAGCGTTCTCCGATGGATGCGAACCAATTGCAGAATTATTGGTACTCTGAGTGCCAACCCACAAATCAATTTAAGAAAACCTTTACCGTTTAATAAAGGTACAATACAAGTAAAATTAAGGGTACACATTATCTGCGCATCGACTTAGGCCTAATTCTATGTCATGTACGACCAAGGTGTAGACAGCAAGTAACCCTCGCACGCACGCTACTCACCCTGAGCGCATGGACGGCCGCCTCTTGGCCTAGATAACGTATCAGATAACACAGACGGAATACACAATCAAATCGTTAATATGATGAACGGCACACAAAATTTCATCCATACGACGAACGCCTCAAGTCTTTTATCTGCACTTGGCACCGCAAAGATAATCTGCCTTGACACAATTTGAGAAGCTATTGTTACTTGAAAATTGGTTACTCGAATGAGATAAAAACTGAACGACAAAAAAACAAGTTTTTTAATAATGTTTATTTTTATTTTCGAAGTATTTAATTGGAAGAGGTCTACTGTATTTTTCGTAAATGCATTAAATTTTTCACTTCGAAATTTGATATCGATTCCACTGCAGACTGCCCGTCTTTATAAGATCACCCCTACTAATTCTACTAAAAATTTATAAAATTAATTTACCTGTTCCAATCCGTTTTCTTTAAACTCGGCTATCAGTTTGTTCTAGTATCAAGTGAGAAAACACAGAACACAAATTTTGGACTCTAAGTACAATAACATTATTCAACTGTAGCTAACAGCGGACCCTAATAGTCAGCATCTTTGACAGGTTCAGGTATGACGGCTTAGAGAGCTTATACCACAGGATACGAACAACGTTCAGTGAGTTGGTTTGCCAATCTGTATGTTCTACATTACCCAGTACAGGTGGTTAAAATCTTCACAGTCTACTAAAGTAAAACGTGCAAGAAGAATGTCCTAAGGTAGGCCAACTAAGAAAGCGATAAGCGAATCAAGTTCTCCATAAAGGCGTAACACGTTGTAACAGCCTATTGGGACCTATGGAAGCAGAAGAAAAAGAAGTAGAGTTTCGAAAATCCGTGAACTAATAAAAGACACCGTTAAGACAAGTCAGATAAGAAAAAATTGTTTCAACGATTCTTCCTCTAATATTTCGTCACTTGTGCGCACATAGGCCCGCAATCCTCAATTTAAGAAACTTATCGTATTTTAATGTCATGAAAATACACACTGAGTAATGTCAGTGTGTCTACACACTGAGTGTATGACTATTCAGTTTTATACGTGCAAACGAACCGCTATGAAAAATAATAAAAACACGGTTTTTCATTAGGCTACATCTTTCTCATACGAATTATCATTCGAATACGGCGCAGTTAACGACTTATTATTAGTAATAATACCGACCATACCGAACCTAGTTTTATTTGACTCTGTATCAGGCAAATTTCCTGTCTTCATGACTACACGTTAGCATTACAATAATTGCACAGAAAAACATTTAAGTTTTAAATTAAATAAATTGAAACCCAATTAGGTTTTGCCAAAACAAGGGATAGGAGGAGAGACCACTCGCTGTGAGTCGATTGGTTTAGTAATAATAAATACACAAAAGTACCTCCAGAAATTAAATTTTAGTATAACAGTCTGTTGTATACTTTTTGTAACATTTTAATTTTATTGTAATTTTTGTAGACTTTTGCGTTTTATTTAAATTTTTTATAGGACCATCTTGTAAATATATGTGCGAGAATCACTTGTGTGACTGAGGAAGTGATTACCAAACGGCTTGTAGTAAACGTATTCCGGGATGGCGCGAAATTTTAGAGCTAAAATATTAATGTGGAATTAAAAACATAACCAGTAAGATGCACTTTTTTTACAATTATGTCAAGTACAACTTGAATTCAATTTATCTATAACACAACTGCATAGTAGACCTACCACTTACATTATAGGTCCCATAGATAAAATTTAAAAATATAAATTGACATTAACAGAGTTACTGCAATATTATAGACAATTCTAAAAGCGTGCTAGAAAGCTAAAAGCCTTTGGAGCTACTGGTCTGAGGTATGTCAGAAACTATCGTGTTCTGCAGAGTAACATAAATACAGACCAGACACTGTTCTAGCATAATGTTGAATGCATCTTCTCTTTTTCTGTCAAGGAGGATTATTCTTCAGCGTGTTTAATGTAAGTTAAAATCTAGTCTAATATCGTACCTAGGCCTAAATCTCGAGCGTTCTGTCCAGTAAAAGTAGCAACAAGAGCGTAACGTTACAGATTTCCTTCAACACGTGCCAAAGTACGCGTAGTGTTGTGTCCGGTCCGGTCCCGTCATTATAAATAGTCTGCGGCTTTGGGTAAGTCGGGCGGCGCGCGATACACAGACAAACAGAACTGACCTCAACAACGAATAATCGGCACCACTTTTAGTATTTTTTTTGATAATTTTAACGATGATAAAGATAACAGTCTTAATTATGCGCGGTGGTGTAAATGTCTTTATAGTATACCGTTCTATTTTGTCAATGTTGGACACAAAGTACTCGGCTAAACTGAACTGGATTAGGTTAGTTAGGTTAAATTTACGCCTTCAGCTGTTTTGACTGCCACTTTATTATTACGTATGTAGAAGTGAACATTATGCAGCTGGTTTGCCCTCCGCTCACAAGTAAGAAGCATTACTCAGACCAAACAATTTGACAAAGTGCCTTAACACAGACCACATTCAGGTTAAAGAAAGGTTCGCGACGGGTTGCCACTGTAGAGATTTAATTGTTATTTCTACATGAGTAAATATTATGACTTTGTAATTGCAGTTGAATATGTATATGGCGCATGTGTATGTAGGAGAGTGTGCGCGCGCGTTTTATACGAGCTTGTAAGTTTACTCTATCCTTTTTTATTTTTTACCATCGTCTAGTTCCATCTATGTTACATCCCTTCTGTCCAAGTCAATTTTAATTGTCCTTTGTCTAAAACTTCTCACTGACTGATCTGCCTCTTCAAATTAATACCTCTGACCACTCCTGATTACGTCATTTCTTGGAAAGATAACTGAAACTGAATCGACATTTAGGATTTTGGTATGATAGAGGACCTGAACACTCAGTCACAAACACGAAATGTATGTTAACACTTCTATCCAAAACTATTTATTATCATGTAACTGAGGAGGATATAGCATGTAACAGATATTTTTTAATCAAACCAATCGTGGTTAACTAGATTTTTAGTTGATAAACGTGTAACTAAAATAAGAAGTTAAGATTATGAATACCACACCAGGTCAAAAAAGCTTAGCAGTTACATGTCGTCATCACCATCATCATCAACATCATCAAACTCGCCTTCGGGTGGCAAGAACAATATAGTATAATATTATATTACATCAATATTTTATATTATATTATACTGTGCCCTGGGCTGTACAATAAATGGATTAGTTCGAGTTTTAGAGAATCTGTTAGTACCTTTACACAGATAGAATGTGAAATTCCCAACAAATCAATGGATAAAACCAAACTGAACTCGAAGAAAATCTCTTCATAACAGCAAACATTGAAGTGGTTAACAAAATGCTTATATATAGCATTGTAGTAGAACATAAGATATAGAAAAGTGCCAACGCTCCCCTATTCATACAGTGAAAGTTACGTAAAATGTACTTGTGTTACACCAATGCATGTTATTTTGTATAGAAAATTCTAAGTAATGTATTACTTTGTATATAATGCATTATTTAGAAAAGTACTTAAGTGAAGTAACAGAAATTTACATTACTTAAATATATTTAGAACACTTTTAAAATATGTTCTAAGATAAAAAAGAAAATTTATATAAAAATAGGCTACAGACTGTTTGCTTTCACGTTACAACCTCTAGAAAAAATTTAGCCTAAATTCTAACGTAAGAACGTAACTTGGGATTCTAACTGTGTACACGTGTGCTATCCTTAAGGTAAAATTAATTTTATGTGTTCGAACGGCAGGAAACAAATACGACAGTCCAAGAATTCATACTTTAATAGTTTCTCAGAATATTGTTTATGTCATTACACTTTATTCTAAAACAGTATAAAATTACCATTGTTTAATGACTAAAACATTATGACGGTAAATATTCTCCCAAAATACAGACTTCTCTCCTAATAAATAAGAAATAAGTTCATTTTCCAATCTAGTGTATAAAAATAAGTGAAAGGAAACAGGAGCAAATGCGTAAAAATTTAATTTTTATTTGCAACAAACGAAGATGTAAAAAAAAATCATACGTTAGATTTACACACTGCTTAAGCCACTAATCCAGGCGGATATTGGAAAAATTAAAGAAACAAAACTGATTATTAAAAAAAAATAAAATAAAACCAAAAACCTTCATTTTTCTGAAGTGTGCAAACTGTGAAACCCTAGTTACGGTTTTTCTATTAGTACACGGGCTAAATCTTCAAACTTTGGGATTTCTGTAACTGGATAACAAACCGTTTTCGTAGCTTTTATTGTACGATTTTTTTTTCTTTACTTATAGCCAGCAGAACATATCCAGGAACAGTGGCGGCTCGTCCATAAGAGCACAAGAGCACGTGAACCCCCTATAAAAATAATTATACGATATAAATTATACATCTTTATTGACGCAGTACTAAAATGGCTTATCTTCAGTAAGGTTAAAAGAGCGGACAATGAAAAACAGCGTAGAGCGCGCCAAGTGAAGTTAACTGTAATGACGCGCCAGTGGCTGGGAGCGGACTGAATGCGCCGCTCACACACGGGATATACGACAGACGGGCGAGTCCATTTGCTCGCGGAAGGGGGGGGGAAACATGTTTACAAGCGGCTTAACGGAGAATACCGATGAGCTGCCTCTGACACAGCTCAGCTCAGCGGCTGTAGTTGACGGTGGATGTTCCTTACCTTGGCGCGCGCGCGCGTTACATTTGTGTTCTGCAGTTTCGATTATATTTAGTGATAAAGTTTTAGTTGAAATAACAGTTTATTTATCATAGTGTAGCTAGTGAACTGTTATTTTTATTTACTGTACAATAATGGAAAGTACCTGTAAGTACTCAGTTAGTAATTTAAACGAAGTAGCGTTTGCCAATTTACCCATAGAAGTTAAAATAGCAATAAAAGAGAGTGGTAGGCCAACGCCCCGACTTAATATCAGTCAAACATCGACATCAAAATCTAGAACTTTTAATAGAGAATTTAAAGAAGATCTATACGAAAAAATTCCTTGGCTTTGTGGTTGTGAACAAACAAACAAAATATTTTGTTTTCCTTATTTGTTATTTTCCCGTGAAAAGGGCGATCCTGCTTGGGTGAAAAACGGCGTTTGTGACTTAGCTCATTTGAATCAAAAAATTAAAAAACACGAAAGTTCTCATGGAGACATAAGTGCTACATTGGATTTTAATTTGCTGGGAAAGGTTGACGTTCGTCAGCAGCTTGACAGTGCTTATCGACAAAATATTAAAAAGCACAATGAACAAGTGACTAAAAATAGGTATGTCCTTTCTAAGCTTATAGACTGTATTAAATTTTGCGGTGCATTTGAGTTGGCCCTTCGAGGTCATCGTGAGGATGACGATTCCTTAAATCCTGGCATATTTAAAGGGCTTGTAAACTTTTCTGCAGAACTTGACTCATCTTTGAAAGAACACTTGAGTACCGCTACTGTCTTTAAAGGTACCTCGAAAGAAATTCAAAATGAATTGTTAGATTGTATGCTTTTTGTATGTCAAGAAAACATAATAGAAGAAATAAAAACTGCACAGTATGATTCTTTGATTGCGGACGAAACATCAGACATCTCGTCTGTATTTCAGTTAGTTATAGTTTTCCGCTATGTTTTAGCTAATGGCCAACCAGTTGAAAGATTTTGGAAATTTGATAACCCTGAAGGGCACGACGCAGAATCTATAGCCAAATGTATTTGTACCCGTTTAGATTATGCTGTGCAAAATCCAGAAAAACTCGAATCTCAAAGCTATGACGGTGTGAATGTAATGAGTGGGCACCATGCTGGCGTGCAGACCATAGTGCAACAAACCTATAAACATGCTTTTTTCGTTCACTGTTACGCTCATCAGTTGAACTTGATTGTAGCTCAAGCAACAAGCCAAAACCAAGATGTCAGAATTTTTTTTCGGACTTAAGTGATATAACAAATTTTTTTTCGAATTCCCCTCAGAGAGTGGCTGTTTTGGACAAGATTGTTGGCAAACGAATGCCTCGGGCATCAGCTACAAGGTGGAATTTTAAGAGCAGAACTGTTAATACTGTTTTTGAGTACAGAGAGGAATGAATTGAATGTATGGAGGAAATCCAATCAACCTCTAAGCAACCAACCACCATAATGGTGCTCTAGCTCGTCTCCTTAGAGATAATAAGTTTATATTTTGGTTTTCTATTTTTCACAGATTAATGCCACATGTGGATATTTTGTACAACCAATTACAGTTAACTTACACTGATGCTGTGAGAACTAAAGCCAATGTTGACCACTTCGTCAAAGCAATTGATAAGGAAAGAGCTAACATGGACAAAGTGACAGAGCTGGTTAATCAGTACCCAGAAAATGCACCTAAACGATCGAGGCGTGAAGAAGATTTTTCCTTAAGTAGAACAGTGGCTGCCAAGGAAACCTGTGACATTATTACAACGCAAATAAAAACAAGATTTTCATTCACAACATCTTGCTCAGCTGTATCTCTTTTTGAATCACAAAATTTTGAAGAGTTTGAACAGAAATTCCCCGAGAAATTGCTTGAAGATACAGTAAATGTGTATTCATTTCTTGAAGAAAATCGCCTCAAGACAGAGCTTGAAATCATTTACAAAAGAACTGATTTCAGAAACATGCGTGGTGCTGTTAGTCTTTTACAGTTTTTTATTGAAAACAGCTTATTGTCATCATTTTTTGAAAGTTATAAACTGTTATTAATTATTGCAAAATACCAATGACGACTGCTGAAGCTGAAAGGTGTTTTTCAACCCTAAAACGGATAAAGACATTTTTGCGGTCTACGATGTGTCAAGAGAGGCTTACAGCTTTAGCCATGCTTGCAATCGAGAAGGAAATGATTTCTAACATCCATAATTTCAATGAAAGAGTTATTGATGTTTTTGTGTCAAGAAAAGATAGAAGGATGGACTTTGTTTACAAAAACTGTACTTAAAGAAAATATTTGTCTAAGCTACCATCCAAGTAAATTTTGTGTAAGTAAATACTAGACCTTACCATCATATGCAGCAGCTTCGATTATTTTCCTTTTTCTGTGTGTTTAATAATCTAATCTAATAATTTAGAGCATGAGGCCTTATGACTAACTATCTAAATATTTAACACTTAAAACAAGCTTTCTGTTTTGCGTTTATTTTACTACTTTAAAATTAAATGAAAATAATTGTTTTAGTAAAAAAGAACAATTAGCATATTATAACAAGTATGATCAATAAAGTAATCCTTTATTATTAAGTTGTGAAATAGTTAAAGTACAGTAATTTCTATAATAATATTTCGTTTCAAAATTAATACATTACATCAAGGTATAGCAGCGCCTAAATTATATGAATATTGCAAGCAACACACAAGTGTTTGACACAGTGTATCTCAAAAACTGCAAATTATTAATTGTGAACCCCCTGTAGATGTACTCACGAGCCACCACTGTCCAGGAAGTACTTCCGTTGTATCGTGAAACAGCACATGTAAGTTACTCAAGAAAGTCACAGGAATATGAAAATACAACATTCTGTATAATGCATGTTACAGGAAAACTTGTTCTAGGAACAAAAATATTAAATCGCATTTTCTCATGGCATAATTTTTAACGGCATAACAACAGTTAGAAAGTGACACTTGCATAATAGGATACGATACTTAATGGCAATGTCATAAAGAATTTAAGCTTTTAAAATTTGGTGAAAACATTATAACCATGTCTAGAGAGTGTACATTTAGAAATGATAGCTGAAGAATATTAGTAAGGTCATCTCTGTCTGTCTGTCTGTCTGTCTGTCTGTCTGTCTCTCTCTCTCTCTCTCTCTCTCTCTCTCTCTCTCTCTCTCTCTCTCTCTCTCTCTCTCTCTCTCTCTCTCTCTATCTGCCTTTCCACCGTTTTCTAACTATTACTTTGGTCTTCCGGTGCACAATAACTTCTTCTAACGTTGCTTAACCTCTTCAATCCACTGTGTTAACTTTTTTCACGTAATTCTATCCAGGCCTCGGCTTCCATTTTCAGTCATTTTCGAGGTCGGCTGTCTCTCGGTTCTTAGCGCATTCCCGTACCATATTAACTGCCATTTATCATTTCCTCTAGCACGTTTTGTCCTACTCCCAACTTCTCTAATTCGTTCGTTTTCCACTCTCTGCTATCTAGATATTCCTGTTGTTCTTCTTAATAAATCTGTTTACATTACCCGATACTTGCAAACATCACGTCCATATATGCTTTGCACCGTCCTTTTATACATTCCCACGTTTGTACTTTCGTGTTCCAAACCACGGTCTTAAGGACATCGTTCAGCTTACCTCGTTCTTCGTAGAATCGTTGAGCCTATATTTTCCTCATAAAAAATTGTCACTAAAAACATTAACAATTAGTATTATATGACTTTCCAGAAGCCTAGACGGTCGATAAAGAATATGTTCTCGGAAGTGACAAGATTTGGCAATAACTAAAATAAAGAAGAAAGAGAATGAGGAAGATCAGGAGGAAAATGAAGAAGATTCAATTATAAATACATTCTTGGATTTCGTTGTCCATGACGTGTCCGCTACTTAACTAAGTATAATTATTTCACTACGACTCGGAACACAAAACATTTTTTTTGTGTTCCGAGTCGTAGTGACATAATTATATTTATAAATACATATCAAGTGATATAACGTTTAAACTTCCTGCAGATTGTACTGCATGTCATCAGTCACGGCGGAGCATTTGGTGTTTATTTTCGGCATTTCTATTTCAGTAACACCGTTTGGCGGCGTTCACTCTATAAACTATACAACTTGTACACATTCTGAAAAGTAACATAATTGCCAGTCGTACGTTTTGGTATACAGTAAATAGGCATATTGCGGTTGCGCAAGATGAGCGCATTTAAATCCAGCGGGTTCTGAGATCCTAACTAGTATAACACAGTAACTAGTTTTACTAGTAACACACTTCTTAATATTAGACACTAACTAACGCCAGATCACAAGCACTATAGATACAGAAAGTAAACAGTGTAGAGTGCCAAACTGCAGACTGAAATAGTGTTATAAAATATATGTGTCTCTGAGTGCATTACACTTGCCCAGTGTCTTTGTTATTCCAACAGACAAGTGCAGTAAACAAAAAAATTTTGGACCATCGCCCATTTGGACCAGAAACGTCCACTTGAAGTCCCCTGAACGGCCATTTTTAAATTATTGACTATCTGGTTATCCTAATGGCGGACTGGCTGAAGTCAGGATGTGAGATACGACTACACATATTACCGTTACATCTAGTAGCATCCTAGAAGTATTATATTTTAAAGTGAATGCGACAAAAGGAAGGAGCACTTCACTTTTGAACATTTTGATTTTTGTGAAAACTTTCGGGAGCAGAAACGATTCTTTTGATTAGTCAGGAATAAAAATACGCATTTTACCTCCTACACTTTTACTTTGTGTTTGTCTTAATTCTCATAAGAGTGACAAAGTCATTCAACGATCTTTGTGTTTTGAAATTCTAAAAAACGTCTTTTATCCTTAAAAACTAAAAATTTTGTCGTTACACAAATTAATTCTGATCTCTAACAACAAAAATCTAATAAATAATCAAGCGGCCACCCTAGTAAATTCAGACAAGCGGCGATTGTCTGAATTTCATCTTAAAACTCACGATATATTACATATGTTCATAATCTTCTAATAGAAGATAACAAAGAATTTACCGTGGGAAATGATGGACGGAATGAGAAATACTGGAAATACGGAAACGATTTACGTGTAATTTCTGTGGTAGTGAGATATTGTGTCCCAAATTATTCGACGCTGAGGAAGAAAAATGACCTACGACTTTGTATGAAAAACAAATTTCAAAAATCATTAAATCTCTTAGAGAATATAAAAGTAACAAACTGTAACAGAAGTACTTGCTAGCTGTTAAAAGTAAATAAGCAAATAACGGATGTTCATACTAAACAACGAAATGTATGAGAAGGGAGTACTGTCAACGGAATTTAAGCAGTCATCTATAATAATGTTAGCAAAGAAAATCTTAATTACAGTGTGTTAAAAATATTATCTACAGTTGAATAGTTCGTACATCCAAAATTATGACAAAAATTGTTTACGACAAAATATAGACTAAACTAGCAACTTGCAAAAACGGAGGCAGAAATGATGTTAACTTGTGATTTCGTGTGATTGCTGTACAATTGAAAGACCTGACAAGGCCATTGTTTTTGGAAATTTTGACCCAGGAAAAATTGTTTAAAGATGTCATAGGTTTATATTCTTAAAAGTTCATGAAGACATCCTAGATGATTGTAGGAATAGATAATTGGTATGTGGGTTCTTCAAAACTATATAAGGTAAAGTAATACTCCGGAATGGAGGATTGCGATAACGTAAAGTTTGAATCAGGTTAACCTGTTTTACAGCAGGTAATCAAGTTTGGCAAGAAAGACGTGCTAGGAAAGTAAAAACAGTGGCTTTTAACCACTACCTTCTGATAAACAAATGATCTAGCACACGTGGATGAAACAGAGAGTTATTGAAATATATAATTACGGTGGTACGAAGTTGAAGCGAGAGAAATTAAAATAATGGTAAAAAAAGTCCACCAGACACTAAATATCTAGGTCAGCATAGGTTAAAAGATTTTGTGTAAAACAAGAGGCTTACCGAAACGTTCGACCGAAAACACAGGAAAGTCCAACAAAGTAAAACTAAATTCCTGGTCCGCACTTCTTTAGGGTCTACTAAGATGAATAATGGAAAATAACTACAGGCCTTGTTACACGTGGTGTGGGAGCAAGATGCAAGAATTGTACAGAAGACGAGTACAGAAAACAATGACAAAATACAAAGAGGAATACGAAAAACAGATTGGGCCTTATAAAGAAGACGCCCGCTGTTCTTAAATAATTTTGCTACCACGCTTTGCGTAAATATTATCAGTTAAAGTTCTGTCTTTGACTCGAAAACATGGTTCACCCAGAATACAAATATATTTGAAAAATACGATACTTATAGAACAGCACAAAACCTAATCTAGACATCTTTAACTGAGTCTTTTACTTTGTGTCTGCCTTAATTCTCATAAAAGTGACAAAGTCATTCAACGATCTTTGTGTTTTGAAATTCTAAAAAACGTCTTTTATCCTTAAAAACTAAAAATTTTGTCGTTACACAAATTAATTCTGATCTCTAACAACAAAAATCTAATAAATAATCAAGTGGCCTTCCTAGTAAATTCAGACAAGCGCGATTGTCTGAATTTTATTTTGAAACCACGATATATTCCATATGTTCATAATCTTCTAATAGAAGATAACAAAGAATTTACCGTGGTATTCTTGTTGTTCAAGAGGCTATTGAACAACACTTAACTATTTGTTGTTCAGGAGGCAAATACATCGGCTGACATTTGATCGAAAAGGTCTTTGTGCCTACGCCTCCACATACATTCGTCCAGGTGACCATCTAACAATCGTGAATCTATCATTCTTTCAGTTTGTTCTCTTATCCGATGACCATAACGATTCAGTTTTTTGTGTATTCCCTCATCAACTAGGATCTAAAAAATTTTCTAAATTGTTAGTGAATGTCAGAGTGTTCAAATATCAGATATGCTCCATTTTTCCGATATTCTGGTGGTGCCTGGTAAAATGCGCTCCTTCTGCACTTCTGTCAGGAACGGTTTAAACATTCTATCGCTGTCCACTTTAAGGACTAACAACAACGCTGTTTTTTCCCTGATACCTCAGCCGCTGATGACTGCTTATCGTAATATAAGCGAAACATTTAGTTTTAAGAGTAATAAAACGACTTGTGTTAAACAGAAAACAGTGTAGTTATTAACGAAAACAACGAAAGCTTACTAGCGAGATTACATAAACACTGTTTATTTTTTAACATTTTCAAACAATCATTAACGTAATTAACAAACAGAACTACTAAATTATTTAGAAATGGTGGGACATTGTTTAGAAAGTATTTGTAAATTATGTAGAAATTGTTTACATATATCTTACTAACTGGTTTCAGAAGATCACTGTGAAGCTTCATCAGAAGACAAATCTAGCATAAGGCACATAATTAGGCATAATAACGGACATGCCTTTTATGGTGTTGAAGATTTATGGGAAAATTGCTTTTGAAAAACAAGGTATAGGTTTTTAAGTGAAGTAACTGTAAAAATGGATATAAAACGATACAAGGATCAAGAGGACGCCTGGCCCACTTATTATTTCCTGGATAACGGATGCCAGAAGAAGAAGGAAAGCCAAAAGTAACAAACCTTATGGCTTTCCAGCACGTTACTGTACAAAGTTAAAGCGTATCGCATCAGACAATCGATTTCCGCCACTGCGAGAGATCCGTTTACGCATTAGATCCGTAACATCACATTAGACATGTCGGGTCCGGCAAACTGCCAAAGCGTTATTCTACGCACGCGGCACGATAATAACAAGGCAATTGTTTATCAGCTCACGCGTTTCGAAACCTGTTGAAATGCGTTGTTTGAAAACTGGGGAAAGGAACATCGAGTCCGGCCGGCAGGATATTAAGGCCCGACAGAAAAGAGAGCCGGAACCGTGTTGTCATATACAGGTATCATGACGTTTGTGCTATAGAGACGTACACAAGAGGATGCAGCATAATCTCAAGACGCTGTATTAAGTAGGCCTACTGTCAGCGACAACAGACAGAACTAGTGAACACCTGAATCCATGATTCTGATGACAGCTTTATATGTAAATAAATGCCTGAAAATTTTACAGAGCTGTAAGAGCAGGTGTGTACACGCGCGCGCGGTTTGCTATTTGATAAAATGATCCCAAAGACGAAAAGAGAGATCAAACTAATTAACAAAAAATTTACAGACATTGCTCAAATGCAATGCACAGAGAAGGTCATTGAAAATGCTTCAATAAATCTAAAAAATATATGCATTTATGTTCATTCACCAATCAATGAATTCATTCTTCATTCACCAATCAATTAATTCATTCTTGATTTACCAATGTACAGATTATAAGTTAAATGTAGTCGCATTCATAAGCGAAGTTTTATGTGTGTACTACGTTATTGACAACAAAGAAGTAGTTTCTATGGAAACACACCGGTTCCCATTTTCGATAACGCACCAGCGATCGGCCGCAAATGTGCTGGGAACACGTCCTTATAAACATTTTCAATGTTAAAATTCTACATAACATTATGCTACAAATGAGCGAATGACTACTGTCGTCTTAATAAATGATTTAAGAGACGTGTACAGTTCGAAATGAATTAAAATGTAGTCAAATACATTAAAAATTTTCACCAATGGTTAGGAAAGATTATGGTCCGCTTTTCATATTCCTGTGCACGTATCTTTCTCTCTCTCCTGAAATGTTTTTCCTCTCGCTTGTATTCGATTCCTACTGATGACTTCTGTTTTGTATACGGATCACAATTCGTTTTATCGACACATTGATGCTGATTTTCACGCTGTGGTGACTGAATTGCACTTAAAAAACACATGTAATCGATATAAAGGAAATAATTATTAACAAAATTCATCAACATTTCGCGGAGGTCTTACGCCTCCTGCCGTATCCCGTATGTCCGCTTCCTGTTTTGGGTTTGATCCTGTTCCAAGGCCCTTACTACCATAGCATTCCCACTTCCTGGATCCACTTTAGCCACGATCTACCTAATCGTGTTCTGCCGGTTGCTTTATAGCTAAGCACGTTGTTAGGTATTCTTTCAACTCCCCCCCCGCACTCTTATCACATGCTGGTACGGCAAAAGTTGTTTCCTTTCTGTATCTGAATAAGCGTTCCCTTCCTCTTCGTTCTCATATCCCCTCATCTTTACGCGCTCTAAGCGTAAAATTCTGGAAGCTCCCATGAAAAAGTACATTTCTACCGCTTCAATTATTTTCCGGTTCTTGTGGGTCTTGATCATCCAGCACTCCAGTCCGTAATTAGTAACCGGCTCCACAACAGTCGATGTTCACCTTTGTTTTCGTTACGATTATAGTGGACCAAAGAAGGGAGATTAACTTACGTATGGTGCTTTTATCGTTATACATTCCCACATGTTCCATTATGACTAATAATGCATTTCCCAAATATGTTTTTTAAAGGACAATATTTGTAAACAGTCAATACTATTTATCGACAAATGTTCTCCTTTAAATATTCCAGGAATTCGGTAACATGTACTACAACGACTATCTAAGCCCTAATTACTAACGCTATTAACCCTAATTACTTTTTTAGGCCCTAAACCTTATTCTTAAACATTTATAGACAGGGAGCATTCTTCAGGAGAGAAAATTGTTACTAATTTTCACTTTGCACTTGGTAGGTACAAAACTGATAGAAGTGTCAAGGCTATAAAGGATTTTTAAGTATTTAGGCGTGTTAAACGTCAGGTTTTATTTAATAAAATTGTTATTTGCACCACTAATTTGACAGACATATGAAATTTACTTAACTGCATAAACGTGAATAAACAAAACATAGACGGGAGGTTTGACAACGAATTCAAGTCAAGTATTTAAAATCCACAATATGTTACCTGACATATTTTGAGAATTTGTCCTATTCGTTTCATCTATTTTTAACATGATAATGTTTTTAGGCTGGGGGTCATTCCACAAAATGCGTCATCGAAAAATGTAACGCTTCCACACTTTCGATTCCCCACAGTCTAGAAATCTTTTGTTTACAAAACATTATCATGCTTCGATGTTTCGGTTTCGTCGAAATTCTTTATTTTTCGTTAGGCTATTTACTAAATATGAATTTGTTCCACGAATACTTCTAAAGACACACCAACAAACTAAATGAAGGAGTTGCGAGCTATTGAAAAAGTCATTTAGTGGGCTCAAAACCTCGAATTCTCATCACAATTTTGATATTTTTTCTTTCCAATATCTTCGCGAAGCACCAAGCACTAAGTGTTCGGTAGGGTACAATTTGGGAAGTGCTGATGTAAGCTGTCTTCTAGCTGAAACTTCGAGCATTACTTTTACATCACCTAGGACCGTATCACTAAACCGCAAAATCACATAACCCGATATCAGTAGGCCTAAGCAGCGAAAACAGCGAAGCAGTGTGTGATCGAGAAGTGTAGGATCCGACATATGAAGAGTAAGTCACGGAATAAACCATAATCAAAAATACGTTAATAATAACAAGATTTTTTAAACAAATCGTAATAATGTTGTTTCGACATTGTCCCACAGCGACACAAGAAGTCACAGGATATACGATATGCGATAATACTTATTATACTAGATATCGCATATACCCTACAGGTGGGTTATAAGTACGTTTGGTAGAGGAAGTTGAAGTTGAAGTTGAAGGGTCCCCGAAATGGACTCCAAATTAGTAATGATTTACAATGTTTTAGTCCTTTATCACAAGAGTCCTGTCTCGTGGTATGCCTTATTTGCATGTATATTTTATGTTATGAGGACGACGGAAGAATTAATTGATACAAATTAACAGGATTAGATCGTTAAGCAACGTCTACACATTAAAGAAACAACGTCTACACGACTCATTATGTAAACATGCGACGACTAATTGTAGCAAACGGTAGTAATGGTCAGTATTACGTGTTAACGCTTTACATGCTGGTTAGACACGTCAATCAGTGGTGCGTAACCATTCGTCAGTTTCCTGTATAGAAATCGCTGAAGAAAAGAAGACCGACACCGAACATATTAGTGAGCTGAATAGCTTAGCTCACTTTCTATTGTAGGTCACTTCGCGTCTGCTGTAAAACCTTTCGTATTAAGTACAACGCATGCGCGCGCGCTTACGATTACACGATAAATTCTGTTCCACTACGTACTGTCGTACAGTTCATAACTATTTATCATCAGATTAGCTTCTTCGTCATAGTAACCAATCGTTCATGTATTCGTTCTTCGATTTTTTATTTCTCCAATTATTTCATTTACAGAAAGCCTAGCAGTACTTTTTTCGTTAATGTATTTGACACCCCAAATGTTTTTCTCTCTATTCTACGTAAGAAGAAAACTCTTGGGAAATATGAAACAAAGATAAGCTAAGCAATTTAATCCCCAGAGAAATATTGTCAAGGACGTAAGTATTAAAGAACAAGAGTGCCACAACCACGGAGAGCTTAAACTTAGAGATCTTCGAAGACTTAACAGTAACCCGAAAGCCCAAAATAATAATACGATAAAGTATCTTCTCAAAGAAAATGAAAGGAAACTTTTGTTAAAGCTGTCTGGATGAGATTGACATGGATATCAAAACGATGGTACTCGAAAGTGAAAACGTTGATTAATTTACAGTGGAGGTAAAATCTAAAGGAGACGATGGGTATCGTCCTCTTTGATTATCGTCATCATTATTATGATCATTTAAGTACAGAATACATAGACTATCTGTTACTTCAAATATAGTGGTTTGTACGTTTCCTCGTACGAGATTCGTGCATTTTATGAATTTTAATTAAAATCTTGAATAGACGAATACCATTCACAAACTAACGTTTACATTTATTTGCATAAATTTGGAAACCCTAATTCCTGCATCAAAACTAATGCACATTTCTAACCATTATAAAATAATGATGTTTATCACATTACATGCAATGTTCTATAATTTGCAGATAACCACCTGTTGTTTCCCGACTACAAAGCAGTTTGGACACTGTAGTTACTACGTTTATCACATTACATGCAATGTTCTATAACTAGCAGATAACCGCCTGTTGTTTCCCGACTACAAAGCAGTTTGGACACTGTAGTTACTACGTTTATCACATTACATGCAATGTTCTATAACTTGCAGATAACCGCCTGTTGTTTCCTGACTACAAAGCAGTTTGGACACTGTAGTTACTACGTTTTTCACATTACATGCAATGTTCTATAACTTGCAGATAACCGCCTGTTATTTCCCGACTACAAAGCAGTTTGGACACTGTAGTTACTAGGTTTATCACATTACATGCAATGTTCTATAACTTGCAGATAACCGCCTGTTGTTTCCTGACTACAAAGCTGTTTGGACACTGTACTTACTACGTTTATCACATTACATGCAATGTTCTATAACTTGCAGATAACCGCCTGTTGTTTTCCGACTACAAAGCAGTTTGGACACTGTAGTTACTACGTTTATCACATTACATGCAATGTTCTATAACTTGCAGATAACCGCCTGTTGTTTCCCGACTACAAAGCAGTTTGGACACTGTAGTTACTACGTTTTTCACATTACATGCAATGTTCTATAAATTACAGATAACCGCCTGTTGTTTCCTGACTACAAAGCAGTTTGGACACTGTAGTTACTACGTTTTCACATTACATGCAATGTTCTATAACTTGCAGATAACCGCCTGTTGTTTCCCGACTACAAAGCAGTTTGGACACTGTAGTTACTACGTTTATCACATTACATGCAATGTTCTATAACTTGCAGATAACCGCCTGTTGTTTCCTGACTACAAAGCTGTTTGGACACTGCAGTTACTACGTTTATCACATTACATGCAATGTTCTATAACTTGCAGATAACCGCCTGTTGTTTCCCGACTACAAAGCAGTTTGGACACTGTAGTTACTACGTTTATCACATTACATGCAATGTTCTATAACTTGCAGATAACCGCCTGTTGTTTCCCGACTACAAAGCAGTTTGGACACTGTAGTTACTACGTTTATCACATTACATGCAATGTTCTATAACTTGCAGATAACCGCCTCTTGTTTCCCGACTACAAAGCAGTTTGGACACTGTAGTTACTACGTTTATCACATTACGTGCAATGTTCTATAATTTACAGATAACCACCTGTTGTTTCCCGACTACAAAGCAGTTTGGACACTGTAGTTACTACGTTTATCACATTACGTGCAATGTTCTATAATTTACAGATAACCGCCTGTTGTTTCCTGACTACAAAGCAGTTTGAACACTGTAGTTACTACGTTTTTCACATTACATGCAATGTTCTATAACTTGCAGATAACCACCTGTTGTTTCCCGACTACAAAGCAGTTTGGACACTGTAGTTACTACGTTTTTCACATTACATGCAATGTTCTATAACTTGCAGATAACCGCCTCTTGTTTCCCGACTACAAAGCAGTTTGGACACTGTAGTTACTACGTTTATCACATTACATGCAATGTTCTATAACTTGCAGATAACCGCCTGTTGTTTCCTGACTACAAAGCAGTTTGGACACTGTAGTTACTACGTTTTCACATTACATGCAATGTTCTATAACTTGCAGATAACCGCCTGTTGTTTCCCGACTACAAAGCAGTTTGGACACTGTAGTTACTACGTTTATCACATTACATGCAATGTTCTATAACTTGCAGATAACCGCCTGTTGTTTCCTGACTACAAAGCTGTTTGGACACTGCAGTTACTACGTTTATCACATTACATGCAATGTTCTATAACTTGCAGATAACCGCCTGTTGTTTCCCGACTACAAAGCAGTTTGGACACTGTAGTTACTACGTTTATCACATTACATGCAATGTTCTATAACTTGCAGATAACCGCCTGTTGTTTCCCGACTACAAAGCAGTTTGGACACTGTAGTTACTACGTTTATCACATTACATGCAATTTTCTATAACTTGCAGATAACCACCTGATGTTTCCCGACTACAAAGCAGTTTAGACAATGTAGTTACTACGTTTATCACATTACGTGCAATGTTCTATAATTTGCAGATAACCGCCTGTTGTTTCCCGACTACAAAGCAGTTTGGACACTGTAGTTACTACGTTTATCACATTACGTGCAATGTTCTATAATTTGCAGATACCCGCCTGTTGTTTCCCGACTACAAAGCAGTTTGAACACTGTAGTTACTACGTTTATCACATTACGTGCAATGTTCTATAATTTGCAGATAACCGCCTGTTGTTTCCCGACTACAAAGCAGTTTGGACACTGTAGTTACTACGTTTATCACATTACGTGCAATGTTCTATAATTTGCAGATAACCGCCTGTTGTTTCCCGACTACAAAGCAGTTTGGACACTGTAGTTACTACGTTTATCACATTACGTGCAATGTTCTATAATTTGCAGATAACCGCCTGTTGTTTCCCGACTACAAAGCAGTTTGGACACTGTAGTTACTACGTTTATCACATTACGTGCAATGTTCTATAATTTGCAGATAACCGCCTGTTGTTTCCCGACTACAAAGCAGTTTGGACACTGTAGTTACTACGTTTATCACATTACGTGCAATGTTCTATACTTTGCAGATAACCACCTGATGTTTCCCGACTACAAAGCAGTTTGGACACTGTAGTTACTACGTTTATCACATTACGTGCAATTTTCTATAATTTGCAGATAACCGCCTGTTGTTTCCCGACTACAAAGCAGTTTGGACACTGTAGTTACTACGTTTATCACATTACATGCAATGTTCTATAACTTGCAGATAACCGCCTGTTGTTTCCTGACTACAAAGCAGTTTGGACACTGTAGTTACTACGTTTTTCACATTACATGCAATGTTCTATAACTTGCAGATAACCGCCTGTTATTTCCCGACTACAAAGCAGTTTGGACACTGTAGTTACTAGGTTTATCACATTACATGCAATGTTCTATAACTTGCAGATAACCGCCTGTTGTTTCCTGACTACAAAGCTGTTTGGACACTGTACTTACTACGTTTATCACATTACATGCAATGTTCTATAACTTGCAGATAACCGCCTGTTGTTTTCCGACTACAAAGCAGTTTGGACACTGTAGTTACTACGTTTATCACATTACATGCAATGTTCTATAACTTGCAGATAACCGCCTGTTGTTTCCCGACTACAAAGCAGTTTGGACACTGTAGTTACTACGTTTTTCACATTACATGCAATGTTCTATAAATTACAGATAACCGCCTGTTGTTTCCTGACTACAAAGCAGTTTGGACACTGTAGTTACTACGTTTTCACATTACATGCAATGTTCTATAACTTGCAGATAACCGCCTGTTGTTTCCCGACTACAAAGCAGTTTGGACACTGTAGTTACTACGTTTATCACATTACATGCAATGTTCTATAACTTGCAGATAACCGCCTGTTGTTTCCTGACTACAAAGCTGTTTGGACACTGCAGTTACTACGTTTATCACATTACATGCAATGTTCTATAACTTGCAGATAACCGCCTGTTGTTTCCCGACTACAAAGCAGTTTGGACACTGTAGTTACTACGTTTATCACATTACATGCAATGTTCTATAACTTGCAGATAACCGCCTGTTGTTTCCCGACTACAAAGCAGTTTGGACACTGTAGTTACTACGTTTATCACATTACATGCAATGTTCTATAACTTGCAGATAACCGCCTCTTGTTTCCCGACTACAAAGCAGTTTGGACACTGTAGTTACTACGTTTATCACATTACGTGCAATGTTCTATAATTTACAGATAACCACCTGTTGTTTCCCGACTACAAAGCAGTTTGGACACTGTAGTTACTACGTTTATCACATTACGTGCAATGTTCTATAATTTACAGATAACCGCCTGTTGTTTCCTGACTACAAAGCAGTTTGAACACTGTAGTTACTACGTTTTTCACATTACATGCAATGTTCTATAACTTGCAGATAACCACCTGTTGTTTCCCGACTACAAAGCAGTTTGGACACTGTAGTTACTACGTTTTTCACATTACATGCAATGTTCTATAACTTGCAGATAACCGCCTCTTGTTTCCCGACTACAAAGCAGTTTGGACACTGTAGTTACTACGTTTATCACATTACATGCAATGTTCTATAACTTGCAGATAACCGCCTGTTGTTTCCTGACTACAAAGCAGTTTGGACACTGTAGTTACTACGTTTTCACATTACATGCAATGTTCTATAACTTGCAGATAACCGCCTGTTGTTTCCCGACTACAAAGCAGTTTGGACACTGTAGTTACTACGTTTATCACATTACATGCAATGTTCTATAACTTGCAGATAACCGCCTGTTGTTTCCTGACTACAAAGCTGTTTGGACACTGCAGTTACTACGTTTATCACATTACATGCAATGTTCTATAACTTGCAGATAACCGCCTGTTGTTTCCCGACTACAAAGCAGTTTGGACACTGTAGTTACTACGTTTATCACATTACATGCAATGTTCTATAACTTGCAGATAACCGCCTGTTGTTTCCCGACTACAAAGCAGTTTGGACACTGTAGTTACTACGTTTATCACATTACATGCAATTTTCTATAACTTGCAGATAACCACCTGATGTTTCCCGACTACAAAGCAGTTTAGACAATGTAGTTACTACGTTTATCACATTACGTGCAATGTTCTATAATTTGCAGATAACCGCCTGTTGTTTCCCGACTACAAAGCAGTTTGGACACTGTAGTTACTACGTTTATCACATTACGTGCAATGTTCTATAATTTGCAGATACCCGCCTGTTGTTTCCCGACTACAAAGCAGTTTGAACACTGTAGTTACTACGTTTATCACATTACGTGCAATGTTCTATAATTTGCAGATAACCGCCTGTTGTTTCCCGACTACAAAGCAGTTTGGACACTGTAGTTACTACGTTTATCACATTACGTGCAATGTTCTATAATTTGCAGATAACCGCCTGTTGTTTCCCGACTACAAAGCAGTTTGGACACTGTAGTTACTACGTTTATCACATTACGTGCAATGTTCTATAATTTGCAGATAACCGCCTGTTGTTTCCCGACTACAAAGCAGTTTGGACACTGTAGTTACTACGTTTATCACATTACGTGCAATGTTCTATAATTTGCAGATAACCGCCTGTTGTTTCCCGACTACAAAGCAGTTTGGACACTGTAGTTACTACGTTTATCACATTACGTGCAATGTTCTATACTTTGCAGATAACCACCTGATGTTTCCCGACTACAAAGCAGTTTGGACACTGTAGTTACTACGTTTATCACATTACGTGCAATTTTCTATAATTTGCAGATAACCGCCTGTTGTTTCCCGACTACAAAGCAGTTTGGACACTGTAGTTACTACGTTTATCACATTACGTGGAATGTTCTATAATTTGCAGATAACCGCCTGTTGTTTCCCGACTACAAAGCAGTTTGGACACTGTAGTTACTACGTTTATCACATTACGTGCAATGTTCTATAATTTGCAGATAACCGCCTGTTGTTTCCCGACTACAAAGCAGTTTGGACACTGTAGTTACTACGTTTATCACATTACATGCAATGTTCTATAACTTGCAGATAACCGCCTGTTGTTTCCCGACTACAAAGCAGTTTGGACGCTGTAGTTACTACGTTTATCACATTACATGCAATGTTCTATAACTTGCAGATAACCGCCTGTTGTTTCCTGACTACAAAGCAGTTTGGACACTGTAGTTACTACGTTTATCACATTACGTGCAATGTTCTATAATTTGCAGATAACCGCCTGTTGTTTCCCGACTACAAAGCAGTTTGGACACTGTAGTTACTACGTTTATCACATTACGTGCAATGTTCTATAATTTGCAGATAACCGCCTGTTGTTTCCCGACTACAAAGCAGTTTGGACACTGTAGTTACTAAGTTTATCACATTACGTGCAATGTTCTATAATTTGCAGATAACCGCCTGATGTTTCCCGACTACAAAGCAGTTTGGACACTGTAGTTACTACGTTTTTCACATTACGTGCAATGTTCTATAATTTGCAGATAACCGCCTGTTGTTTCCCGACTACAAAGCAGTTTGGACACTGTAGTTACTACGTTTATCACATTACGTGCAATGTTCTATAATTTGCAGATAACCGCCTGTTGTTTCCCGACTACAAAGCAGTTTGGACACTGTAGTTACTACGTTTATCACATTACATGCAATGTTCTATAATTTGCAGGTAACCGCCTGTTGTTTCCCGACTACAAAGCAGTTTGGACACTGTAGTTACTACGTTTATCACATTACGTGCAATGTTCTATAATTTGCAGATAACCGCCTGTTGTTTCCCGACTACAAAGCAGTTTGGACACTGTAGTTACTACGTTTATCACATTACGTGCAATGTTCTATAATTTGCAGATAACCGCCTGTTGTTTCCCGACTACAAAGCAGTTTGGACACTGTAGTTACTACGTTTATCACATTACGTGCAATGTTCTATAATTTGCAGATAACCGCCTGTTGTTTCCCGACTACAAAGCAGTTTGGACACTGTAGTTACTACGTTTATCACATTACGTGCAATGTTCTATAATTTGCAGATAACCGCCTGATGTTTCCCGACTACAAAGCAGTTTGGACACTGTAGTTACTACGTTTTTCAAGAGCAACACAGTGATTATTAATATCTTTTATCAGTTGAAGTTGCAGTGATTGTTGTGATAAAGTGACATTATGTTATTATATACAATTGTTTAAAAAGCACACTTAGAAAATACCGTTCTGTTGAACGTCGGTATTTTGCAATTTACACACTTCCACTCTCAGCTGATTATAACACTCTTCTCTTTGTCTGTATGTCTCTCTCTCTTTCCCGGAACAGAAACGAAACAAGATCGTGCTCGTAGATGAATTTTTCTCTATTTTTTCCGTTACTTCCTTTTTTCTGAATTCAGTAGGGAAGGAAGTAACCTCCGATTGACAGGCAAGGAAAAATTAAATTAAGAAAAATGTTTTATTGTATACAAAAGACACAAGCATATCTTTATTATATTTGTACATAATTCATGGCCCCCCACATTCGATTGCGGGCCCTGCAACCAGGATCAGGCTCGCCCCCCCCCCTTCGTGTATTCGGATGGTATGCTGTATTTCAAAAATTAATTTTTTTTATTGTATTTTAATACTACACAAATTTTATTTAAACTGGTCATTTATGGAAAGAATAATTAAGGCTACCATTTCAATCTAAAAACCAAACTTTATTGACAAAATAATAAGATTAACATTATGGGAAAGATAGGAGCTAAGCAATTAAAATTAACAGTTAAAACTAAAACATTACTAAGATAGGAGCCACTGATAGTTGAAATACTTTATTTCAATATAACTTTCCTAGCTTTCTTTTCACTAAATTCAGTTATAACATCTGAGAAGTCGACAGTTTTGGCTAACTCATTTTCAATTGCCAAAATTGCGAGATGGTTCAATCGGGTTTGTCCAGTTGTGCTTCTTTGCCAAGTTTTTAAAGAATTTGACAATCTACTGAAAGACCTCTCAGCCGTTGATACTGTCACTGGAATAATACAAAAAAGTTTAATAGCTGTACAAAAGTTCAAGAAAATGGGCTGGAGGTTTTTTTCATTTATAGAGTTCAAAAGCTTTAACGGGTCCTTTTCCGAGTGGAACACTGTTACAAAAACATTCTTCATATGAAGAGTTTCTTCAAAGAGAGCTTCTGAGTCAGCAAAGTCTGAAGGGTAATATGCGACCAGATTGGCAGATTTAAGCTTCAGCTCCTCCTTGTCTAGATCCATGAATGCTAAAACTGGAGCAAAAAGTTCACAAATTTCTTTACAGCTAGCAAATCTGGTTTTCAAATCAGCCATTATAAAATCCAAAACAGGGAAGACAACTGACGATTTGAAATCCTGTGAAGCTTGTTGCTGAAGTTGCTCTGGCGTGCTTTCTGGAACACTGGATTTTCTTTTGAGAGGGAATTCACATTCAGGTATAATACCAACTGCTTCGGCGACGTGTTTTGCTTCGTTGAGGATGGTTTCCCATGAATCCCTTAGAGCCTGCAATTCAGACAACAAGTCTTTAATAAGTTGAGTTTCAGTGTTTAAGGAAATTCCTTTCCTTTGTATGATCTCATTTCTTTGATCAATGGAGGCTAAGATCTTGTGCCAAAACGATGATGTCAAGAGGCCTTTAAAAGACCCAAAGTACCTCTTCAACGCCAAAGCAATGTTTCTAGCTGCTGGTGTCAATGCAGGCAAATCATTTTCTTCCAGAAGCAGGTCCAAAACCCTGAGAATCGAAGGATAATGTTTGACGATCGGTCGTACAGCTTGAATTCTTTCACTCCAACGAGTCTCGGAAAGGCTTTGCAAAGACAAAGGAACGTGTTGCTTCAATAATTCCCAACGGCCAGGGCTACTGGAGAACAAAGAATAGAAACTATCAATGTTACCGAAAAATGTCAATACGTCATGGTTCAGTTTTGCAGCATTTACACCAACTCTGTTGAGGGAGTGTGCTCCACAGGGAGAAAAAATAGCAGACGGATTTTTTTCAAGTATTCTTGATTGTACACCTTTAGTGTGTCCACGCATGTTAGAGCCATTGTCATATCCTTGAGCTCGGCAGTCGGGAAGTGGGACTCCAATATTGTCTAAAGTAGACAGTAATTCGTCAGTTATTACCTCACCTGTTTTCCCATTAAAATTCATGAATTCAATGAATCTTTCACATACTTCAAATGTATTTTTTTCTTCATTTTGAAAAACGTACCGTAGAATTAGTACATTCTGCTCCTGATGGGAAATGTCAGGAGTGGCATCAACAATAATCCCATAGAAGACAGACTCTTCTCGTTGGTGCAGAATAGTTTTCAATAGTTTTTTGCCACAGAGAGAAATAAATTCATTCTGCGAGTACCATGAGAGATAGTGAGCTTGACCTATCATACTTTTTTTATTCAATTGATTTTCTTTAATCTTGGCTAAATGTTCACGAATTACTTCGTCGTATTTCCCTAGTAACTCTAACACTCCTAAAAAGTTTCCATTGTGAACATCGCCGATCTGGGTATTTTCACCTTGGAAAGCTAAACCTCTACTTGTTAAGAATAATGTAGTGTCCAGAATTCGTTGAAGTATAGCTTTCCATCTTGTTGCTTCACAGTTAATAATCTGTTGCAGATTACTGTCGACTCCATGTCCTTTCAATGATATCTGAAGACTTTTCCATTCTAGGTAGTGTTTTCTGTGGTCAGAGCTTCTTTCGTGCTTTGACAATATTTTGTATAGTCGTTTGTATGGTTGTTTTTCCGGGGAAAACCCTTCTTTTGCAAGTTTACTTTTGTTTTGGTTTGAATAGAATATGCTACAAGGCAAACAATGAATGCTGTTTTTCGTTTCACTCCACATTAACCAATCACGTAAAATTGGTTTACATGCTCTGTTTTCTGTTTTCATGTACAACAATGTTTCAGGGAAATGTTTTCCTGACGGGTCAGCTGGAAAGGATTTTGAACTGGCCTGAAAAGCTGAAAAACCACCGTAGCACGATATTATTTCCTGCCGTAGTTTATCACTCATCACCGGTGGCCACGTACTAGGACTAGGATCGTCAAAATTACATGTTTTATTGTCATCAACAGTATCCTTACTAAGACTTGGATCAGCACCAGCACATTTGTCATTACTAGCTTGACATAGGCCTACAGTAGGAGTAGAACCATCTTGGATTGAAGAAGGGTGAGTCTGAGTGGCTGGGGTTTTACTGCCATCATCAGTATCCTTACTAAGATTTGGATCAGCACCAGCACATTTGTCATTACCTCCTTGAGATAGGCCTACAGTAGGAGTAGAAGCATCTTGGTTTGAAGAAGGTTTAGTCTGAGGGGCTGATGTAGGTTCTGCCATAAAACCCGGTTGAAATTCTTGCAATTCTTCTTGTTCATTCCTCTTGAAAAATTTCTTAATATCCTGGCGACCTTTAGCGGATTGTTCTAATTTTTCTTTCTGAAGCTTTCTTTTCAAAGCTCCAGATTTATGTTTATAGCTTGATGCCATCTTAAATTATTATTTTTTCATAAGAGTGTGTGAACCTAAAACAAAACACGACGGATAAAATAATAATAACAAGATTTAATGTTTTTTCGAACCTAAGCATAAGCATACATATAAATATTAATATCTTTTCAGCTTTCTGTTGTACATATCCCACTATCTATAGAATATGTTTAAATTGACGATGGTGGCCAATGCTGTTTTAACCTTTATGTAAAAATTTGCTGTAATTTTTTTGTTTGTAACAAAATCGATTCCGTGATAATATGTAGCTACGATCTAAATTTCTTTTGTCACAAAATTCAAATTTATTTGCGAGCACTCGTTCAATTTTTATGCCAAATGTAAACAAAAACAATACTAGAAAGATAATTTATTTATTTAATAAAAAGCATGGAAACCACAAGGGTCAAATCATGCATGCATGACAAAAAAAGAAACAAAATATAAACAAAAAAAGAAACAAAATATAAACAAAAACGAGCCAATGGCCACTTCAGTGTGTAACCTGCCTCACAGTATTCTTATCTCTTGAATACTGCAATGAAAAACAATCTAACGCAAAAGACAGCTATCGTTGTAAACAAACAGCATTAACTGTTTAAATATATTTTTGCTTAACATCATTACCTGTCAATAATAAAAGTAGAGCAGAGTAGAGCGCAAAAATTAAACAGTTCAGTACTTGTCAAACAGCATCAAGAGGCTAACTGAGGACTGAGCGAACTGACGAACGTTTTTTTTTTTTTTTTTTTTTTTTTTTTTTTCGCTCTGGGCTTTGCGGTTGTGCGTCGCAGAGACGAACCGCACGGGAAACTGAGTTCCGAGCTACCTTCTGGAGCTCCTGCCTCGTGGCCCTGCCCAAGTAGGGCGCGTGCTCTATAGCAGGCCGATTCTCGGCTGTTGTGCTAGCCTACGCTAGCGCAGTATGCACCGAGGGCGTTTCCACGAATCACCTGGGCGTATACGGTACCTTCCCAGCCCAGTCACTAGAGGATTGCCTGGGAACCTCGCCGCACGTGCATAAAATTTGCGTGCAAGCCGCCTGAAAGTGTCGTCTAAGGAGCGGACGCCAAGTCCTCTCCTTAGAAGGCGAGATGAGAAGCGACGGGGGACTTTGGCCGCTAGCCGAAGCCCCCTGTCGAGGACGCTCTGCAACTTCTTTTTATGCATTGCGGCGAGGTAACCCCAGACCGGGCAGGCGTAGGTAATGACCGGCAGCAGATACGCGCCGACGATCATCCTACCCAATTTCCTGGTCATGGCTGAGCTGATCAGGAGTGGAAACAGTGCGCACAGGCGAGTGGATGCTCGCTTTAGAACTGTCTGTGCGTGGGTACGCCAGGTGAGCCGACGGTCGAGGTGTAAGCCGAGGTACTTGACCTCGTTGGACCAGCGCAAGTACGTTCTGCCGATACGTAGTTGCCTAACGGGGTTCTTCCGTCGCTTGGAGAATTCGACGGCTACGCTCTTGGTGGCGTTGAGTTGCACTCTCCAATTCTCAGTCCAGTCCACGAGCGTGTCGAGCTGGCGCTGCAGTCGTAGGACGGCCCTTTCCTCATGACGATCGGCCGTAAATACGGCCGTGTCGTCAGCGAAGAGGGCCATCTGGACTCCAGGCTGTCTCGGCACGTCGTTGACGTAGATCGAGAACAGAAGGGGGCCTAGAACACTACCTTGAGGGACGCCGGCTGTGATTCGTCTCTCGGAAGAGACAGAATCGCCAACTCTCACGCAGAAGGTCCTCTCCGTCAGAAAGCTAGCAACCAGATGGAGGTAGCAGTCCGGGAGCTGGACTTCCCTAAGTTTGAATAAAAGGCCATCATGCCATACGCTGTCGAAGGCTTTCTCAACATCTAAGAAACAGCCAACGGTCCGTTCTCTCCGACACCCGGCTTCCGTGATGCTTTCCACCAGTCTCATCAGTTGATGAGTGGGCGAATGCCCCACACGAAAGCCGAACTGTTCGGGGACCAGCACGTCAAAGTTGGTTAGATGCTCTCGTACACGACGCTGCACGAGGCGCTCAAAAACCTTGGACGTAGCGGAAAGTAGGCTGATAGGCCGGAGGTTTTCCGAGCGGGTGGTATCCTTTCCCTGCTTCGGGATCACGATAACCGTCGCCTTTCTCCATTTCTTGGGAAAGTAGGCCAGTCTAAGACACGCGTTGAACAAATCAGTCAAGAAATGAACTCCAGGCTCGGGAAGAAGTCGTAGAGCGGTGTTGGTAACACCGTCCGGGCCTGGAGCCTTTCTTGGCTGAAGTTCAGCGAGCCGATCTGAGACCTCTTCCAAAGAGATGGGTTCGGGCTCCGCCGTGATCGGAAGAGACAGAAAGTCTTCCACAGCCATCTCGACTTGTTCGTCGAAGTCCCAGTCCATGGGCGGGTTGGGAGCGAACTGACGCTCGAAACACAAGCCCAAGTACTCGGCCTTCTCCTCCGGGCGACCCAGGAGTCGACCGAACGGTCCAACAATGGCGGGAAGTGGAGGTCGGCGCCTCCGTCCCGTCAATGCGGTAGGTATTCTGTACGGGTGAGATTGCGGGTCCGCATCCCCCGTTCGGGCCACGTCGAGTTCCCAACAGCTACGTCGGAACGCCTTCAGACTGCCACGCAGTCGTCCGGTGAGCCGATTGTATGCTGCCTTATCGGCCGGATCACGGGTCCTCTGCCAACGTTTCCGGAAGTAATTCCTCTCGCGAGCGAGAAGAGAGACTTCCTCAGGGATGCGTTGGTAGTCAGGCGTGAAGCCAGCTCGCGTACGTGAAGACACGCCTATAGCCGAGATGATTGCCTCTTCGATTCCCGCAACTGCTTCGTCTAGGAGGCGAACGGAATCGAGTGGGGCCGCTGGCGGCAATCTACGGCACAAGGCCGGGCCGTAGCGATCCCAATCGATGACCTTCTGCTTGTCAGAACGTGCATAGGCGTGCTGGGTAGCGACGTGGACCAAGATAGGGTTGTGGTCGGATGTCAGCTCCGTAAGTGAGAATACCTCGACCGGACAGACAATTCCTTGGGTCACCGCGATGTCCAGAACATCGGGAGCCGCGTTAGGCAGTGACGGAAAGAACGTGGGTTGCGCTGGACCAAACACCATCGCCCGGCGCGATTCAACAAAACTGAGCAAGCGCCTCCCGTTCGGAGTAGTCGAACTGACGAACGTATGCGAAGTGTCAATTTTTAGAACAAAGCGGAGAGATAAAGCTCGATTAGCCGTGGCGGGGGAAGTAGGGGCGGCGAGGTGCCTGGTTGAAGGGGAAGGTAGAGGGAGTGTGTTAGGCCCGCGCCGGCTGTTATATGTAAACAAAAGTAACTAGTACAAACACACTTAATTAAATTGTAACTAACATAGAATTTAGGAATAATATTATTTTACGAAACTTGCCTTTGTCATAATTATATATTCGAATTTATTTATCTTCGAAACCGTTAAATATTCTCTCTAAAAATAAATTTAAAAAAAAATAAAATAATTATGGCTAGGCCCGGGCCCCCCGGGGGTCCGGGCCCTGCACCCACAGTTGCGGCAGCCCCCCCCATGTGGGGGCCATGACATAATTACTACCAACAAACAAGCGTTTATTACATCGTTGCACTAGCTTTTGTAGTCCCTCGTTGAAAAACGGTGCCTCCAAGGTTCACGGTCAAGAGTTGACGGTGTTAGTGAGATCTTCATTGGTGTCAAAGTCCCGGATATTCGGGCAGACCTTCGTCTCTGCGACACGATGACACCCCTTCGGAGACTCGGTTTGAGAGTGCACCTATCTCGAGTCGACCGACGGCAGAGCACACGCTGGATCGTCTGCTATTCCCTGAAGTTCGAACCTTTCGATTATGCGAAGCTGTCCTCTGACCCATACCCCGGCGAAGGGAGGGTCATATTGACGTCTCGGCACCACTTTATCACACTGATTGACCGGAGCATAAGCGTTCTCACCGAACGTTCTGGACACCGTCCTGCACGATCCCGGCACTATCGGACGATTTGGTTTCTTCTTTCTATTGACCGACACCCACGTCGTCCGCACCCGTCCTGAACGTACCCAGCAGATGAATGCCATCGCGCACCTTACAGTTAGAGGGAGAGATATCGACAGGTTGTTTCTTCGGTCACTACAGCAAGAGAAATAAAAAACAAATTGGATTGGACCGCGAATTTGTGTGTAACTACGTTAAAGTATAGGCTTACTGGTCGCTACTGAGCGTGTGACTTGTGTCTATGACAACCAGTTTGTGTTAATAATAACCAATCAAACTGAGGTTAATTTTAGAGTAGCCGTCGTAATAGCAAATAAGAAATGCGGAATAGTAAGCTGGGTATTCATTGGTAAAAAAGGACAGAAGGAAAAATAAGAAGCGTAAAACAAATCTCGCCAATGGTTTAGGTGCGTCGTCACAGCACCGTACTGTAATTCGCATTCATACACGTGTGAAGTGTAATTAAAGGCAAACGTATGAATGCAAATACATATGGCGCCTGCAGAACAAAAGCTGTCAAAATTTCTGTTCAAGGATAATACGCGCATTGTACATACTACTTTACCGAGCGCTTGTTTTGTACCAGAGAAAAGCGTTCATTTTACCGTACTCAATATGAAACAATTATCTTGCGACTGCAAGACCAAATTCTGCATTCTGTATACATAGTACTGGTTCGTGCTCTCTCTCTGTCTCTGTCTGTCTGTCTGTCTGTCTCTCTCTCTCTCTCTCTCTCTCTCTCTCTCTCTCTCTCTCTCTCTCTCTCTCTCTCTCTCTCTCTCTCTCTCTCTCTCTCTCTCTCTTACAATCTCGATATTTTAACAAATTTTTCTCTGGTAGTCAATAAAGTAAACGTACCGAAGATCCTGTGAATCGTCGTCGACAGTAAAATGGAGATTGAAAGAAAAACCGAGGTTCCAAATCATTATGAACTCTACAGAATGGACCATTATATTGCTTGAAAAAAATGCATTTTTTTATAACTCCTAGTGATGAAGGGTTTTGTGAAGTTTGGACATAAACTGGACGCATCAGGACCCGCGTACGGGCAATACAGAAATAATTAATACACAAATTGTGAATGTGTATTTTTTTGTTGCATAACGGATAATAATAACTATTATACATATATAATTATTCTTATATTGATAAAATATAATTGTAATTACATTCTGCTGATGACAATCATTCTGTCAAAGTATCGACATAAATGTTTCGAGATTGTGTCCAGTCAATGGCCGAGCCTTATCACTTGTTAATTCACGGCCACTACTGAATTAAGGACAACTTTTATTGTTACTACGCTCGCACGGATCGTCGTATTGTACAGTCGAAACAGAATAACTGACACCAGGTAACGTCTCTAATTACATCTTTAATTACTGTTAAGAATAAACAAGACGCTCTTACAAAATTCAAGTCTTCAAGTTAAAATTTGTCCAAAACACAACAATAAATGTCACTTTACTACAGTTCCGCACTAAGTAACACAAAATCACTTTATACTAGTCCGCAAGTCACAGTAACTGTCACTCCGAACCGCACTCTAATATCGCTGGTCAAAAAAACTGCGTATCTTGAGACATTGGAATTTAATTATATGCCAAGAAATGAATGCAGTTACAAATCACAGTCCTATTTCAGTAAGTCTCCCATTAAATACAGGTATATATCCACTACGCACAGTAAATAACAACAAATAGTAGAAACTAAGTAAGTAAATTTGCTAAACTGCACGTGTTGCAGATAAACACTCGCCAAATATACGGCACACAAACCAACGCAAAACCACTCTCTGACTCGCTGTCGGACGCTTCTGCTCTTTTATATGAGCAGTCAACGTAAACAATGACGTAATAGTCACACAGTCGACATGCTGTGTATGAACGCATCGTTAACTGATGACTTAGTGGTACCATATTATAACATATACGCATTCTCTAATGTTTATAATACGTTATAATGTTTATAAGTAAGAAAAGAAAAATAAGAAGCTAAAGAGGAGCTCAATAAGAAGCAGAAAATACAACTACTTTATTTTCCCAAAAGTTTTCTCATTATTCGTACCTTATTATTATAATTTGTTTTCATCCTAAAGCCTTGAACGCCTAGCTTCGTACGTTACATTGTACGTAGTAGTTGTAACATTAATCCTACTCTCGGAGTGTCTGTAACAGAAAATTGAATGCAGTACTCATTGTTAAGAAATTAACTGTTTGATTGCTTACACCGAACCTCCACTCGGCTTTCCTAAATTCTAAATATAGCAACTAGTCGATAATCTGAGAACTTGAGCTGGCACTTTCACATCGCAAATATTCCAGGATGTAAACAACAAAATAATTCTCCTCTTCAAGTAAATTCGACTGTGGAACTTGTTACAATGCAGGAAGACATACCTGGCGCCATCATTGGCAGCGACACAAACAACAGGAAACCCTAATCTCAGCGGGTACTTAATGAGCCTACTTAATTATGACTTATACAAGTAGTTTCACTCAAACTCGATTCACCGAGTTCTGTGTGATTTGATCTACTACGACATGTTCGTTAATGTTTTCCCTTATGTAATGTTTTAATTTCTAATACCGACTTTATACAAGAAGACTTTATTCTTTCATGTCAAACCTAACGAGGTTGCCAAACGTGAAAGCACTTACTTATTAATTGTAAATAGATTGAAACCATAATTGGAATGTTGTTTTACCGTTGTTAATTCATCGCCATCACAACATCTAGATGGATTAGATACCGCTGCTCAATGTTCTGGTTCCGGTTATTCCACTGTTGAGTAATATAAGTTTCCCAACGCTGTCGAGTAATATAAGTTTTCCGTGGAAGGCTTTCTAGCTCCACGTAGAACTCCTAACCTGGAAGATTTTATGATTTCGGAGATAACGTTCTCCTAGATGAGCTGGCAACCAAGACTGAAAAGAATTTTTCATTCCCACGTTACCCTGTGAAAGAGTCCTGTGGCGTTGATCTAAGGAGTCTTAGGAGTAGTTCCCCGTTTTAAAGGAAAGCAGGTGCCTGGCCTGAAGCTCTATACGCTCATCCTCTCCATATCTTCTCTCCCTCTTCTACATCCTGGAGCTTTGTACAAGGGAGATCACTTATTTGTAACCCGGTCATGGATAACTCGCTGAGAATTATCCACATGCAACACACGGTAAAGTCTGGCTTCCATTCGACCAAGTCAGTGCCTGTATATGACAAAAATGCCATGTATAACAAAAAGGCCCATTTTTAAGTGCCAGTATAAAGAAGCAGTCTTTAAATAACAGTGTAACGAGACACTGTTACGTCCGAAAGATAGATATTGAGTATACGTTCCTACATGACGTAGTAGATATTGAATGAGGTAATAAATAAAGCCAACGTACAATATCGCCAGCATGACATTCAGACTGTGTGTGTGCGCGCGCACACACATCCATCTGTCTGTCGGTAGTAATCGAGGGATGACACGCAGATACCGTAGGAAACATTTTTTTGTATTTTTTTTTTGTATTTGCGTTTCTGGTATTATATACGAATGCAGTACGCTTATTTGAGATGTGCGAGATACCACCGGGGTCAGCGACGATGCTTTCTATATGTTTTTTAAAAAGTCCTTTCCACCTTAGAAAAACCGTTTTAGTTTCAAGCCTGAGAAACTCATAAAGAATATAAACTACATTAGTATGAAAATAATTACTTTCGTATATAATCTGTTGCGAAAGACACAATAAATTGTCTCATATTTCCAGTGGCTCAAATCTACAAGAAATCTATGAGTTTAATAACAAATTTATTATGTTGTGATCTTCGAAGTTGAGTTAAAACGCTATAATTTCATCGAGTTCTATAAGTATTTTTAAAAATGCAACGAACCTTGTTAGAAGTGTCAACCGATCACAACACTTCCCTGAATTACAGTAGTTACCTACAAGTCGAGGGAAACACTAAATGTTTGCTCACTTGTTAGCGGTTTCAGAGACCAGATTTCACAGCGCTAAGTAACCGATTCATTTACATGTCAATATTTACCATTTGCATATATGCACACATTCCGGAACAAAATACTCGTTGCTACAAACAAGGTCGTTAACATATCCCGTCCGGTCTCTCATTTCCGTTAACTTCTATTGGACAGGTCCTTAACGTTTCGGACCTTAGGAGGACTAAGTTCGTGTATCGAACATTGTTATTATTCTAACCTGTTCTCCATTGTTTCGGCTTATAGGAAGCGCTCCCTCACTCAGTCTTCATTTAACTCTCTACCTGTCGGTGGAAAATCTATATTTTTTGTTTTCTTGATTCCCTTATTAGCAGGTAATTGAACAGCCATGATGAAATTCGCTACTTTCTTACAAACGTAGAAATTCGCTTCGTTTCTTTACATATCTACATAGCGCTTAGTTTTATAAACACTATGTAGATGTGTGTGCATATATGATATTTAATCTACTAATAAAACACACACTTCACATTTCTGCCGAAAACGATAAAAGAAGAAGGATTTTTAAATGTTGATAGAAAGAGACACTTAGATTCGGAAGAGATAGAGCACATATAAAGCACAGTGCCCACGCTCACTCCTTGCAGCTGAAGTCCAGGAAAAAGATCGGGCTACATTTTGAAGTCGTTAGGTCCTATTGATCATTGTTCGATTAAGTTTCTGTACTATTTGGAACGCATTTTACCGAATTCAAGTAATAACTTTTCTTACACCTTCCTCACTCAGGCTTTCTCTCCAGTATCAGAAACTTATAGTTGTATATGTTTTACTCTTCCTGGCTCTGAGCCAATTTAATTCAGATAGAAAATCGCATTACGTAAAAATTTGCTTAAAATTTAAATTCAAACTTCCAAAAATATAAGTTTCTACATTTCTGAAAGTTTCTAAGTTTGTATAAGTTTTTTTCTCCATATAAAAAGAAGAAATTCGAGCCCTAAATGTATTATAAAAAAATACTTGAACTTTAGTTGTCTAATGTACGGTAACCACTATACAAAAATTGTTATTCGACTAGCTCTTATGGTATTTATGCCAATTTCAGAATGAACCAAATACATGGATATAAAATATAAAAAATATTGCTTCACCCTGCATCGACCGTTGAATTCCAGTCATGTAAAGTAATGCAATTTGCTGAGTTAATAAATTAATGATTATAAAAATATATTTATATAAGTTTTAGTTAATTTAGTTATATTTAGTTATAAGTTTACATGTTATTAGTTTTAGTTATATTTACTTGTATTATGAAAAATAATATAATATTACATCGTCTTGTGGTTGAGTAACGTATTTACCAGTCACATAATGTATACAGTTTGTCACGTGAGTAAAAGTACAGCGCTAACTTCCTAAATATAGTTAATTTTTACTCAAGAACTATTGGGTGTTTGTATGTTCCACCAATAAAGTCACATACATAGCGGAATCCAATGACTCTTAACGAGTACGCTAGTCAGGGTTCGTCTGCACACATAGCAGAATATCTCCCCCTCCCTCCTCTTTGTCTGTCTGTCTTTTATTTCAAAGAGGTAAAAGTACCAGTGGTAATCGTTGTTTTCAATATCAATTTGTTCCCTCGAGAACCCTCTGTTCTCTCAACCGAGGTGCTTCAAATAGGAATGTCCTTCCGTAAGTCTATCGGGTCACCTCATTGCAGATCTACAACAGGGTTTGCCCTTATGACTATATGCCCAAAACAGATTAGTTACGCCTTGTTAATTTTGTCGATTAACCTGTCTATTAAAGCATGTAAGACTAGAGCATTCGGTTTGAGTTCCATTCACGGCTGTTTGTAACTGAATCTGTAAAGCCACAATTGTTTGCAATTTACTTACCTCAATGTACACAAGTTTTCTAGAAAAATTGATAGCTCAAAATTATAGAGAATATCCAAGGTTTTTAGCAATTTGTTTTAAAATCTATAAACCTACATTTAAAATTGTTTGATCATTTAGTACAAATAAAAATCAAATAGGACAAACATCAGAAGATTAACTGAAGATGTACTACTTTAAATTCGACCGAAACGTCGGCTACCTAAACCCAACCTACCTAACGTCGTACACAACCCTACCTACATACGGCTTCATAACATCTGGGAAACTAAAACGAACTCAAAGGCTAAGATAATTTTTAATAAAAATAAGTAATTAGAGAGGCGGTGACTTTTGGTGGAAGAACGATTAATCTGTTAGAGAAGAAAAGAAGAAACAAGAACGATTAGTCAAAGAAACGAAGAAGAGAAAATTTAAAATAACCGTTGTAACAAGACGTGGTTACAAATAATTATTTTCTGTTCGTGTACAAAAATAAATAAAAAAATTTAATTTATTTTAAAAATTTTCAAAAAAAAATTTTGTTTGGTTTTTTTGTTCAATATTTAATAAATAATTCTTGTAATGTGATCGTGTTGAAATTTTACATTCCTTTAAGTTATTTTTGGCAATTATATCCCTTGTGGTTTGCTGTAAGTAAATTCAGCGTTAATTGGATTGTCTCGTTCACTAATCGATTTGCGATTGTTCTTCTTTCTCCAATATATTACCTTCACTGGAGTAATGGCTGCCTTTACTGCAGCTGAGGTTGTTCACTAAACTCTATTTATAGTTTAGAAATAAATTTAATACCAAAAATGTTGAATAACTATATTTTATTAACAATTATTGAAAAAATATCGATTAAAAATCGATTAGGTTATATTGTTCGACTCTTTCACAGGGGTAATCGATTATTGATACATGTGTTATTTGATATAATATTTTCAAGGTTCTTTAAACGGTTATGTTATATAGTCAGAGAAGGGGCAAGGCTCGAAAGTATAACATTACAATAAAAAATCCTAATAGTTATTAATTACAAAGTTAGTTATGATATATAATGTTTATTAAGTAAAAAATCAGACCAATTGCTGTGGCGACGAATCGTATTCCTTGTGGGCGCTTTGCATGCTGGGAACCATCATGGCCGGTCGCCTCGTTGATGAAGTAAAACGAGAATGGTTTTGCTGGATTTTCTTTAAATAAAGATGCCTTCACAGCTGCTTCCTCGTCTCCGCAATATTGAATAATGTTTCTGGTGTTGTTGGATTATCACTCGTTCACTGTTCTGTTGTTCACTCGAGAAAATGTGCGTTTTATTTTTAAGATATGGTGTTGTAAAAGTTCGTTTCAGTTGTCTGGAAATTATTAGTGTTAGCGTTTCGAATTGTTAGTTCACTAGTTTGTGTGGTGTATTCACTTGTTTCTATGTTCGTTGTTGGTAATTTTCACTGCATTTATCGTTTAAAAGTGTTCTGTCGAAAATCTCAAAATTTATAGTAGGCTATGTTTTAACTGTTATCCGCCATTAATCGTTCCGTATATACTGTATTAGCGAGCTTAATTCACCCGTACTCTTCGAATGTTAATTAAGAACTGTTTTACTTCCTTCGTTTCTGAAATCTCTTAGCCGATTTAATATTAGAAAAGTATTGTTCAAGTTTTATCTACTTCCGATGCATTCAATTAAAGTACATTATATCATAGAATATATTTTGGTTATTAATTAATTTCATGTAATATCAAATACATAATCGGTTTCTTTAACTCCTTCTGCTTAATTTGATATACAATAATCCATCTTTATAAAGTTTTTTATCAAAATTGCTATATTTCTGTCATTTTGGAAAAGTAAGCTCAATATTCTGTTTCCTGTCCTTGTCCAAAATTTAGCCATTTTATGTTTTATAATTATGATGATATTAAATCTCAGATTGGTATAAATGTTTATCTTTCATCAATTTCTTGTAAATTTATCAATTGATCATCCTTTTAAATATAATTAATGAATTTCTGATTCCCCCTCTGAAATTGTTAGGTATTGCATTTGCAAATTTTTGAATAATTTTATACATCTTCTTATATTATTCCTTTAAAGTATACCTTTAGTTATAGTATTTGGTGATTGATTCACCTTACATAAATCTCATCAGTTTATTTGGTTTATTTTAACTTAATTACTCCAATATAATATTATTGAAATTTCCTATCTGGCCTAGATTTTATGGTTTTACATATACTGTTTTTTGAATAATACTATGTCTATACCCCTTCTGACTTTCTGAAGTTAATATAATATTAAATACAATCTCCTTAAATAACTATTGGAACATGTAGCATTGTATTCATGCTTATAATACAAACACAATATTAAAAATTAACTATTGGTCTTTAAAGTTAGACATTTTAGTTTCAATTATTACTAATAACACATAACAAACATTTTATAAAATAGTATGGTATTCATACTGAGACTTTTTAGTCTGTACTAACACTGTAAGACATAATAAACATAAATATAATAATAATGAATCTTATTCTATACACCACCTGAAATATGGTGTTCATAGGCTTTAACACAAACATAATCAGTCATTTAATTTTATTTTCCTTAAATTTAATTTGGTTACAGTCCTTTCTGTTTATTTTTTATTATTACATTTTAATTCCCTTGTCACTGTATTTATTCCCCACCTGCTCTCTTTATCATTCACATTTTAAAGAATGTTTTTTGATAAAAAGTGGTATCTTCTTTGAAATATTAGTAATGTTTTCAAGAATACTTCATAACATTTTATATTTGTATTTATAGCAAACATTAAAGTTGTTTAATTGTACATAGCTGAAGTATCAGTTACACTTTACTTGAAGTTTATTTACTATCTTGAAATAACTTGCACTGGTTCACTTATAACTTTGGGTCTTATTTACACTTGAGTTTTACAATACTCCAAGACCAAAATCTTAATTATAAGGGATAATGAAGATTTGTTTATTTAATTACTCAATAACTTTAGTGGGTGCACTTCTACTTACAACCCTAAACACTTATGTTTATTACTATTGTACATTTTTATATGAGTTTTGGGGTGTTATACTTTCTTGGGTGACATTTAATCTTTTCGGGGTGTGTTATTCTTTGTCATAGGTTTTCCTTGGGTATATCTTGTAGTTCTTCCCATTCTACATTTTCTTCTCTTCACAATTCTTCCATCTTGGGTTCCCCAAGGTAATCTGGTTTTATGGTTCGTTGGTTTGTTCGGGGTATCTTCTTTACCTGCTCCTATCCTACCTGGGTATTATCCTGATTTTATTTTAGTTTTTGTAGGATTTATTTCTCTTGATACATTTTTGTTGCATTATGATGATTAACTTTTATTTTTTCCTTTTATGGTGGTATTTTACTTCGATATTTAATTATTTTTATTTGAATTTTCTTTTTATTTAATGTAATTTATATTAAATTATGATCAGATTGGAATTATGATTTAGTGGATTATCTGTCATGCTACACCGTGTAAGAACTGATACCAGCGCGCAAAGTCAAGGTAGTCGAAGTTAATTAAACTTCCGGTAGTATCCAAGCTATTTATGCTTCGATTGGACTTTGAATGTAACGATTTTAATTAGTTTCTGTATTTGTATCTCTATAGTGCTTCGAAGTAACTATTGCATTTCCTGAAGATTTGTTTTGATGTGCATTGTTTATGAGTTTGCTTTGAGGCATGAAGTTTATTTATAACCAAGACGGAGACATCGTAACTTTCTCTAATGAATACTCTTACACGTAACAATAGACGGCTGTTACGTATGTATTGTTACGTGATAATTCATATTGTTGTAACGATGAGTCAATTTGTTGCATTTTAAAAGAAGACGAAAAAACTAATTTAATATGTGTGAGCACTGCGGGTTCTCATTTTATGTGTTAAAAGACTCATTGTATTAAGTCGTAGTTTAATCACAACAAACTAAAAAACTAATATAAGCCACACCCCCGGTCCTTTCTGGTAGAAAAAAGAATTGATAACAAATTTAACATTATATTCGACTTTGAGATAATATGTGTACTGTACAGAAAATCAAGAATACAAATAAATCTAGATTTTTTTAATATCCACTTTAAACCTGAATTAAAAAAGTAACTACTACTTACGACTAAAATGTAAGTGACTATTGCATCTTAAATGTAAATGTTTCGTACCAATTTTATAAAATAAATTTGATAGTCCCCAATTTTTCGAGATCGCGATAAATCACCCACATTTAGTTTAACATTTGATCTGCCAGCTGCTCGTGCTTTTGATAATTGTTTTAACTCTTTGTTACGTTAACAAAACGCAATATTTCTATTGTTAATTTTTAATAAGCTTCCTGAACTACGTGTATAATTTAAAAAGAGGTCGTGGGAATAAGTTCACCCGACGTTTGGGTATTTATTCTGTTTGTTTACACGTAAGACACTCTTTGAAGGTTATCACCTTATGAAAAAATCCGACACGACTCTCAGCTTGTCAACTGTTTGCTTCCACTTTACAACTGTTGGAAACTTTTAATAAATAAGCAATGTTTCTACAAATTTAAATAGCGTTTTACCCTTTTGGAACGTAAATATAATTCACTTTTACCTACGAAAATTTTTGTAATTATATAATAAAAGCTCACCCTAAAATCTGCCTACGTGCCGAAATCTGAAGTTCTAAGTTAACCAGTTTTTGGTGCAACAATTATTTTAATTTTTCTTTGCTCTGTCCAAAAAATAATTAATAATTATTTCTGAACAAGTTAACCTAGAAACTCGGTTTATATAGGCCTATCAAAAATTTGCTTCCTTTGTATTTTTGTATGAAACGCTAAAGCTCAAAAAACTGTCTACAAAATAAAGTAAATAGATAGTAAAATTCTGTTAATCTTGAAAAAATTAAAAAAAATGTAAAGTATTTGTTAAATAAATATTAAGCAATAAATGATGTGTTTGACTTTCTAAATGTTTTATTGCCAAGACCTTTTGGGAAAGGTGACTTTAAAGTTTTGGGCTTGTACAAACCTAAATAGGCACTTTTGTTGACTTAAAACTATAGTTAATGCAGCACGGTTATCTACTGGCAAGAATCACGGAAGACGACGATTACTTCATATCTGCGACATGAGTACAACCGATTAATCATGCGCAGAGCACGTAGAGATTCATTTCTATTCCACGGGCGTTACAGTTTTGCAAAGAAATCGTGTCCTATCATACACTTGAAGTAACCGGCTGTTGTAATAATGGGTGCATCGTTTTGAATAAAACATTTACTATGTTGTACAGACAACGTAACGTTGCCTCGCTAATTCCGGATGTTCTCCCGGAGATTTACTGCTCCCAGATCATTCTAAAACATAACAGCCCCATAACGTCTTTGAGTGAAGGCAATAATGGAGTAAATAAAGTCATTGCACAAGTCGTAAATTCTAGGATTTGGTATCCTGTTTTGATCACAATTTGATTCTTTTCACATTATTTTAAAAATTTCCCAGTATTCATAAATATAAGTGCTTATTATTTGTTGCAACTTATTATGTACGGTAAGCTTTACGTACGCTGTAGCCTAACTGTTTAACGTTTCACTACATTGGACGCATTTGGATATTAAAAAAAGAACTACGTATTTTACTGAACCTTCAAGACTCACTGTGCAACTAATCACCGCTTACCACTTAATCACAATATTAGAATGATACTTAACATTTTATTATTGCCTAAGATGTAATAATATAACTTGTTTTTCGGTTTAAAAAATCATTGTCTACCGTCTTAATTAACAGTTATAGGAGGTCGACTTAACGCACAGAGATATGATGCACTTGGTTGATTTTCTCGGCCCTTTGACGCTACTACTTCCAGTCCATACAACGAGGAAAGACTCAGTGTGGAAGATAGACTGTAGGTCTCACTAAATGCTAGTGTTTGACCTGCGCTAAAACTGATCTCTCCAGAACTTGTTTTTGCAAAATCAGTTAGTTACGTGAAGCGCTGTCTTCGCACAACTGTGGCCGCTCGTTCCCTATTCTTCTTCTTCTACTTCTGCTCCTGCAGGCGCACTGCCTCCATGAGTTAACTCTTTTTCTCTCCACAGGCTGGATCTCAGGGCCGCATGAGGCATACGTGAAATTATTTTCACGTGCGCTTATCATCTCTGCCGGTAGTAGCCTATATCAAGTCAATCACAGTGCTTGTACGTCACCTATGGCTGCAAACTATCAAAACTAATAGAACCTTTCAGATTTCGTAACAACGACATTTCTTGTTTCTTATTTGATAGACCATCCAGCTCATATCCGTAAATCCGTAAAGCAAACCAGTTTGACCGTGATAGTAAACATTTCAGTTTTGTGTTCCTCCTAACCTTGTTTTTTTGGTCATCCTTAGATATATCAATATATTATGTGGAAATTATTTATTTTGATGTCACTGCCTGTATCTCAGTCTTCAAGCAGTATTATTTTCAATGCAATTGAAACGATCAACTTGTTCCTCCTACCGCAACCATTATTGTTTTACTTCCGTAAACGTAGTTTCGTCTTCTCCCGTCACGAATCTTCTCATCGGTGCCAATCGATTGTCCTGTAAGTCATAGGTTCACCACATGTCCACCACGTAATAAATAATGCACAATTAACGTTACATATGATCATTTATTTACCTTGTGTGAAGAACTTTGTTAAGAATACCACTAATGAGTTTACAAATGACTTATAGTACGCAGCAATGATGCTGCTTGCAACAATAGCACTTACATGTAATAAAAAAACGTTGTTTGATGGTATTTAGCGCTCAAATATTGCTTCCATGGACGTCTTACAGTTTACAAAAGATTATATTAACTACTGTGCGGTACTACACACGCGATCGAGGTCTTCCGTCTTCACATGGACATGATAATAACTGGTCAGTTGAAAGGCCTTGTCTAGCTAGAAGTATGCATAGCATAGCACACAGACTGTTGTTCATTGTTTAGGATTCTATCGACACTTCTTTATATAAAACTAATCTACTAACTGAGTAAATTGTGATTTAACATAGCTCCTATTGAGCACTTAATTCATCTTAAGCAATGACAGTTTCAGAGAACGTATCTACTCCTTTAACCATTTTCTCGGGCTTTAACTTTTGCCTAGTATTCCCGTATTCGTTTTCGGTGCCCTTCCTTTCTTTCTTCAGTCCATACCTTGTCTGTTCTCAGCGTAGGCTTTTCCGCATTTACTCTTTACTATATTAAAATAAACCGTTTATAAAGTTACCGCCACACTAGGTGCATTTCTTTCTGAAAACGTATTTAACAGATAATAATTCAAAGAAATAAAATCTTCATGTAAGATCGTAGATTTTGATAATAACGCTCTATGAATTCATGAAACAATCTAATAAATGTAATATATTCATAACATAAGATTATATAATATTATGTATTCATAATATTAGGCCTATATAACAAAAAATTATTTACTGCCGTTAATTTTATAACTGATTGTTTATAAATACTATAAAGTAAGTAGGCTATATTTCCCTTTATTTTAAAAGTCAATTATTACATTGTTTCTTTCGAACTGCGGTAAAAATAGTGTTGTAAATTAATACTGTGCTAACTATCTTTTTATGTTTTCTTTTGTTAATTTTTAATTTTCCTTACTACAGATTTGTAAACTAGTACTCCAAAGCTTATTAAGATTCCAATGTGATATGTTTACGTGTGTAAGCTGCGTATTTCACACGTTCTGATACAGCAACGATTCAATATCTAAACTTTATGTAGTAATCCTCTCAAATGAATGACTTAAAATTTTTATAGCGAAATAAAAATAAATTTTGTTAGTTAAAGATCAAATCTTACTTAATAGCTATTGAATATATTAAATAGTTAGTTTTCTGTTTTGACGGCGTATTTTTATTATTATTTATTATACATCAGCCAAATTTCTCGACAATAATATAATAATTGACAATAAGTCATCAAAACCGAAAAACTGATTATATATTAGTGGAAATTATAAGAGAAGCTTACTTCTGAAAAATAAAGTCTGGACAGAATCATAAGAAGTTTTTCTTTACTGTGGGGCCAGATTAATCATCATCGATTTGAACTCTTCTGCTTCTGTTAATAGCAGTATAATATATTATATACAAATGGTATGACTAAGAATATACAAACAGGATGTTGAAATAAAAAGAACATCGAATGACAGACATTAGATTTATTTGGCACGTCCGCCAGTTAAAAGTATGTAAAATTATTTTAAAGTCTGCACTTAGTCTAAAGGGCAATCATTATAAAATGCTTTGTCCCTATTTGCTTCGATCTCAAAGAATCACTACTTGTTATACTGTAAAATATATCCTGTACGGTATTCTTTATTTACATGTTATACCTCAAGCAATGCTTCTGAATGTTTCTAATAATACTAATTCCTGCTACTGTTGAGTCAAAATATTTTTTGAGAAAGGAAAATTAATAAATAAGATAACGTTCTCTAGCTACAAAATTGCAAAATCGAGTGATAGGATATAAGTTCTTGAGCGGTAAGTCTGTTCGGATGGTTAAATTCTTTCATTAGGTTGAGTGAAACTTTGAGACTGAATCATTTCAAACCCTTTTTAGACAGGTATCCAAATAGATGTATCTCTGCAGACTAAATGATTAAAGTATTTCCAGGTTGGCGTTGTACGGCACGCCAATTGTGTTTCAAGAAAAAGTACCACGAATTCTCCAACCAAAAACTCTGGAAAAAGTATCTGGAATTTCACAAATTTAGAATTACACCTACCTTTTATAAGGAGCTAACAATAATGAAGGCAGCTGAAACGATTACAGCATTAGACGTAAAACGTATATTTATCTACGAAATAACTAAAGGAAATAAGCCTACTGTTGAATAGACTTTGTGCTGTTTAAAAATAACAGGGATACACCGCGACGGCTGTCCATATTGTTTGGATAAGCGGAAACAGCATTTATTGATGGATGTTTAGCGGCCAGTTAAAACAACAGCGAGCTATCTCGTTTGCAGTTCCGGTTCTTTGATATAAACTAAACTAAACATTGTCATTATAACTGAAATCATGTGAGACAAGGAACGGTGTTTTCGGATCACTGGTTTTGTGCGTGTACGTTCTCCTGACTGCAATAGAGGCGGGTAAATGTATACTATATAAACTGAAATTCAGAGAACAGAATACGTTTTTAACCGCACTTACATGCTAATTCAAAACATCAATTACTACAAAAACCAATTTGAAATGTGACTGATATGGTCTGAATGTAACTGACTATTTGACCTGTGTAAAGTGTCGATGAGTGAATTATTAGTCTGAGTAAGTCTCTGAAATTTTAGACTAGAGAGGTGCATTCTAATTAGCTAATTGATACTCTGCCTCCGGAAGCTCAGCAATAAACTATGACTATTGTCGCTGGAACGGTTAAAACAGCCAGTAAAGAAGGGGTACCGCAGATACAGCCAAAACATCTGATTGGAAAAACATCCACCATGCAATACTGGAGCTCCAGCATACGCTCTTATATAAATACACCTTGAAAACAGAAAAAGACAATTCTCCGGTCGCAAAAAGCAAATAATAATAGACCTACTCAAGTACAACTTTAAAAATTAAAAATTTAAATTAAAAAAAATACTCGAGGCAAAGTAATTCCAAAGAATGATCTAAACAAACTACCCAATTATGGTTTGTTTCTGTTATTTATGGTTTCTCGCCTCTTCCCCCTTAACTAAGTTCCGCCGTTGTCTGATTAAAAGATTAAGAGAAACCAGCATTCCACATAATACACCTCTTCAGGTGTTCTTTAATCATCTGGGTTATCGGTGGCTGGAATCAATATTATTTTTTTTTTAATCCGAACACGGTATGTAAAAACTATTTTAGATCTGACGGCACTGTTCTAATCGTAAATGTTGACCATGAGTAACGTGGTAATAAGGAATTCAAAAGACATTGTCACTGTCGTTGCCAACAAACTTTTTCTTTATGATTAAAGCCTTACGTTCTATGCATCGCAATAAAAACGTATGACACGTGCTATAAGAAAGTTATCATTAACTCATTACTTTTTTTCTACTCTTGTAAACTTGCTACTGTCGGCATTCCAGTGCTTACAGCGAATGTATGCAGATTTTTTTTCATTTGTTATTGCTAACATAAGTCTGTGTTTAATCTCTACATCGCGCTGATAAACAGTTCAAGTAACATGTTTATGGCTGAACTACGACAAACGCTGACAACAGCAACATGTTATACTGTTTTGCATACTTGTCACTGTGGCGCATACTTAACGTGTTTTGCCGGTATCGATTACACAAGAAGTACAGAGTACCCACAAAAACATTTACAACTCTGATTGGACATTAAAAACTTATTAAATACAAAAATTGCATAAAACTGCTAGAAAAACTCTGGGAGAATCAAAATTACCACTTTACGGTAATTGTTGTAACCCTCCTTCTCTTGGACCTGTAGACAACTGCACCCTTTTTTCCAAATTTCGGGATTTTCTGATAAGCCTGTTGACTTCTTCAAAGACGTACAGTATTGTTGGAGTCTTTGCATGTACTCCGACTTTAAAGAGAAGATAAAACTCATGGGTATTCATTTCTAGGTGGTTACAGATCCTTTGAAACATTACGGTCTTCAAATAAAATTATTTCGAGGGCTGTCTAATGTGCGGTGCGCTGCACCATCTTGTTGGAAGTAGCCTTATGGCAACTCGATATCATTAAATTGTTCCACAAACAGATTCCATGAAGACTCACCCATTCATACACCTCATTATAAACATTATGACAAAACATAAAACGACCCAACAATATTGCCTGCAGATATTATGCACCAACATCAACCTTTATCAGAATGCAGATGATGTTACTGAAGTGTATGCGGATTATCTGCCGCACACACAGCACAGTCCTCACAGCACCCAGTGTGGAGCAAAACCCAGCCTTGAAGGGTTACAGTGCAAGATTTCTCAGGGGGAAGGCACGATCAGAGCTAGCGCCACTACTGATTCTCAGAGTCGATACTTCATATCAGCAGTTTCTGATCTCAAAGGAGAAATGTACAGTCCATTCGTTACGTACAGTCCACGAAGCAATTTGCGCTTAAGAAAATGGGTGCAAAGCAAAGGGAAAATAAAGTTATATGTCTACCACTTAAGTAAACGTTTTTACTCCTGTTATATTCAATTATACAGAATGTTTCGGTATTTCCCTGTTTTTCAGCTTTTTTGTATAAATACTTTCAGATATTGTACTTTGTGACTGTTGTGTTAATGCTGAAGGTTATTAATGTAGACAGTAGACAGAACATTAATTCATCGCCTATCGTAAGAATAATCAGGGTTTTATGTGTATAAGATTCAGGCTTATGTTTCTGCCACACTTTATGCCGTAATCCTCTCACGAAAACAATGAAACAAGTTTATCAAACGTAAGTCTGGAAATGGTTTGTTTTCTATTTTGGTCAATAGCAGGTTTTAGTTTCTTGGCCTCAAAGATAAAAACGCATTACTGCGTTTGCCTGGATAAAATAAAGGACACAAAATTGATGATTACAAATAAAATTTCACCTGACGAATTTAAACATAAGACCGTAAATCGTATGTGTTTTATAAAAATACTATGAAACTTACAAAAATTTACTTGATAATTGCACTTTTACATTTTCTGAGTAAAACTCATAATTAAAATATTTCAAAATGAATCAAAATTTCTCTAAATCTGGTATTAGATTTAATTGTGAAAAATTCGGTGTAAACTGTCACAATTGGGGAAATAGTCACAAGAGCAAGTAATTGAACTTTTATTAAACAAAATATCAAAAAGAATGCTGCTGAATCGTGGTTGCAACCATATTTTTTCTAAGAAGTTATTTAAATGGAATTTTTCAGAACTAATTTCTCTACCGGATTTACAGAAAGGCCGACTTCTTTTAAGACACTCTAAGAGTGATATCCTACAAAAAAAAGATAAAAACACAATTTCAGGTCTGATTCATGAATTTTCATAGAATTTTCATAAAAGGCATACACGTTATGGCCTAGATTGTACATTATTTTAAGGGAAAACTCCATCAGAAAGCATCAATTTTCTGTGATAGCTTTCATCCAAACAGATTCATTGCCGCGTTGTTTTACCTTTGAGGCCAAAATAAGTGAAACTATTCAATTTGCAGTAAGTAGAAAGTAAAGTGTTTCCAAGCCTATGTGTACATAAATTATTTTAATGAAAGGTATATGCCTGAGAAGTGTGACAGAACTCATTCTGAAACACTTGTATAAGTACATACCGAGTTAACAACCTGAGTTTATACATACTCTAGAAAATACATACAGTTGGAACTTGTCAGTAGGGAAGTAATTCGAAATATTAACAAGTTTGGATTATCAAACAACAGAATTCCTGCAAATCAATAAGAAAATATAAATAATAATGAAAACTTTCTTTATTATGAAGAACGATCCTGATGAAAATCTTGAACCACTCAAAGAAAACGATGATTACAGAAGACGGTACAACTGCTAACTACAGAAATGTGTGGAAAAGATTGCAAAAAAGACACTGTTGCAAAAAGAAAGATTACCTTCTATGGTCACATGACCGGATCTTTGCCTACTTCCTGAATAAGATAAGCAAGGATGCCTGACTCACCCAGGTGGAAAGGGATCTGTAAGAAGTAGGAATCACACGTGACCGTCTTGAGAACAAACTTATAGCACATCAGGATTACTACGGAAAGCTCAAGCTGATAACAAGCTAGGTAGTGGATTGAAGAAAGGAAGCAGCAATACTGGGAAAATGGAAGCCTAAGAAAGAAAACAGTTTAAGTAACATGGACCATAGTTGGTCGAAAAGGAAAAATAATTTTCTATACTAACTTAAGTGTAAAAGAATGAACCACCAAAGAACAGAAACAACTAAAAACAATTTATTTTGGTAAATAAAACAATTTAGAGTAGTCTACATAAAAGGCATTTTGAACGTATCGGACCAGTAGTGCAATACAGTATATTTAAGAAACATAAAAAAAATTTAATTCTGCGGGTTTCACACGTTTGTCAACTGCATTATTTTTTAACTGTTCCTGATGATAGAATAAAATAATAGGCTAGTTCAAATAATTCTTTGTAAATCCACATAAAATAATAATATTTGTCTCGTGCATTTATATTCCGCACATGTTGCGTTTTGTTAAACGTTTAGTCGGATAATTTTGATTTGTCGGATCAAAAATTTTGATTTGTTCGATTATAATTTTTATAAGTTATAATCTGGTTTTACTTATCTCAGATTTTATTATTTCTTTCTTTACGCAAGTGTTTCAATTTTACTTGTAACTCTGTGGAAATCTAGCATAATTTATTTAAATTATTGACCATTTGCAGTATCACGGTTCGGCTAACAAAGCCCTACCGTATATACCACTGTATATAATTATTTTATGAAGTAAATATAATTACGATGACAGTTTTTAGGCGACCATAACGCTGGTTTATTCAGGCCTCAATGCAGGAAGCCCAAAATTTTAATTGGCCTACTTATGCTCTAAACATTAATTTTGATAAGGGCAATGATCGCTCACAACGCTTAGGTAATTTTGGAACCGGATATGTGTGCGTGTGTGCTTGCGCGCTCGTGCGTTTACACGATCACGTGAACATAAACTATACACACATACAGACACGTGCCGTTATCACGGGATGATTGGAAAAGTGAAAGAGTTACTCGTCGACAGAGCGGATCTAATGCGCGCGCTCGCAACCAGTATCCGTCACGACAGTTACTCACGTACGTGACAAACGCCCGCTTGTTTCCACGTGGTCGGCGAATCCTTTTCTATTCAGATCTTTATTAACAGCACAATGACAAACAGAACAATTTCATCGGGTTCTTCTTCATTGGCACAAGAGACTGCTGCACGTGACCTGCTCATCTATCCCGATCCTGAGCATGGGTGAAACTCGTGTTTTTGAATACGCTACCGAGTTAGGTCACCACCGAGTAGGCCTACAATCCTTCACCGAATACTACCCTTCCGCCGAGCTTTAGGTTTTCCTCCTGATCGCACCTCATCTGGTGTGCCCTTGAATTTGTTCTTGCTCTCCTGCAATCTTCCATTCTCAAGATATCAGCAATCACCTGAATCCTAATGAACGAGATAAGGCTAAGATCATTGTAAGCTGCATACAGTTCTCTTTTCTTCTCCATCATTACTCTCAACTTTTACAAATCGGCGTTATAATTTTCCCCAGAACTGTCTGGGGATCAAATCTGTCTAGTAGATCCCCTTGCCAATATGTTAAAGGTCCAGGTGTCACTCCCATATGTGATAGCATATGGGACTGATTAAAGTCGTTACGTATATTTTAACTCAGTCGTAGGGGTTATCAAATGTATCCTGAAATTGGGTAGGCTTTCTCGGCCCGAGTCATTTTGGTCTTTATTAAGAACTCCCTTACTTGACGGTCCCCCTTGCTTGAACTCCCTTGCGAGACGGATAATTAAACGTGGATGTCTCGCTGACGTTTCGGCGACAGTTATCTTCAGAATGAGGACAGATGGAACATTGTCTCAAACTGACAATAATTCCTTCCATTTCCACGGCACGGCAGCCGTGGCCCTCACTATGAAAACGGCTACATTGCGAGCCACAGAAACGTTAGTGAGTAACGAAGATATCCATTTTAATTATCTACCATGGACGTCAAATCCGGAAGTTCTTCATAATAATCAAAATATGCCTCGTGTTTCCCGTTGCAATCCTTCTTTTTACTTCCTCCATCTCATCAAGGACTTTCTTGATAGAGGAGTCAAGATGCTGCAACCTAATGACTGTCCAAAAGAATAGTCGCCAAACACATTAGCGTTCCACCTTCTTCTTCCTCAGGTTTTTTGGTTTATGGTATAAAATACTTTGTGCTTAGTCAAATCCTACAAAATTTGCGGAAAACGAAAGCACCGGGATATTTTTTATTTTTTTTTGTAGCGACGTCGGAAAAGCTCATGTAAGGAGATAATTGGACACCGCGTGAAATAAAAAACACGGTCATGATACTGTGTCTTACCGGAGGTACGTATTGCAAATGTAATTACCTCTTGTAACCGCAATTACCCCTTGTACCTCGCTCGTTTCGTATACTGTACTTGTTTGAAAAGTTAGTTTCAACATTCGATCAACAAACTAAAGGATATAATACTATCTCGAGAGACCCTTTAACGACTCCGTTGTCACTATTTTAAGTAAATACTGTGTTATTCAAATATAGGAGTAACTAGAGAGTGTTGAATGGCGTTGACATTCTCCGTGGGTAAGTCGATTCTGGTGTGTGAGCATTTAATTCTACTACAGCACTGTACAGACCCACTCATCATCGTAAAGGTAGATTTACAGAGCCTTTCGACCAGGTCAGAATTATAGTTTGTAACTGACCAGTAGACTTGCTACATAGGCTGTCTTGTACAACAATATGGCTCAGTTCGCCCCAGCGCACTAAGTCATGAATCACGCTGAGAAATACAACCACCTAAGAATATACAATTTCTTATATGGGCAAGAAGATAAGAATCAACACTGATTTGAAATAAATTGATTTTTGAAATACAACGTAATAATCAGCATGAAAAATGTTACTTGAGAACAACCTGCGGTTGCTTGAGTGTCTAGGTCAGTAGTTTCCAATCTTAAGACGACCGCGTACCATCGAATCGAAAGGTAATAAAGCGAGGAACTCCCCCTACTATCAAGTAGTTAAGCCACTAAAGAAAAGTACTTTTTACTTTAAACATGTACTTATTAAGTAAAATGTATTGAAAGTAATTAATTTTAATTGAGACGAATTCTCAGTTTTAACTCACCGTTTGGCATTTGTCTATCAGTCTCTCTGTTTGGGGCATGTATAACTATAACTCTTGAATACATCAACCTTAAACATTTTCTAGGAAGGAAACACTATAGAGCAAGTGAATTCCTATAAGTATTTGAGGAGTACAGTGACATGAAATGGACCTCAGAAGTAGGATATGCATAGATAAAAGAACTTTTAAAAAGGTAAGAGCATTGTTGACAGCAAGACTGATTACCATTGAGATGAGAAAGAGATCTGCTAAATGTCTTACTTGAAGCGTGGTTTTATATGGCAGTGAAACATGGACCATCAGAAAGAAAGAACAAAGGTATCTAGAGAGCTTATAAATGTGTTTGCGGCGAAGAATAATTAAGGTGAATGAACTGATAGATTGAGAAACAATGAAGTTTTGACGAGAATAGGAGAGGAAAGAAAACTGCTGAAAGTAATACGGAAGAGAAAAACACCTTGGTTAGGGCATATATTGCATTAAACCTGCCTGTATCTAAGGGTCACAAAGGGAAAGGTGGAAGGAAAGAGAGTACGAGGAAGAAGAAAGGTTAAAAAGTTTTATGATATCGAAAACGGAAACAGCAAAGCCAGATGAAGGCAAACGCACAGGACAGCATCCAGTTGAAACCTGTCGTAGGGAGATTTACATCAATAGATTTACAAAATTACAAGTCGAAAGGACTATAAGAATAAAGTGGCATTATCAATATTATACTGAGTGTGTTTAGAACGATAGTTTATGTTGAGAATTACATGTTTAGAATAATGTTTAGGAAAATTCTTAACGAATGATAAATCGCTTTTACTCTACGAACGTTGCCACTCGAGAAAGATTAGGAAATTAGCCATGTGACTTGCGGCAATTGACTGTTCCTTATTCAACTGACAGTTCCGGTGAAATCCTGCAAACACGTATAATCATTAGATAAATTAAAAAATAGATAATTACAGTCAACACAAGGTATCGTTGACAATCATCAGCTGTTTACCCGACAATACCTTAACGATTGACATTTCTGTTTATCCGAATGAAATCTGTTCGAATACAATCGATCCTGTGCAAACAATGTGTCATTGTTTATGTTTCCGTGTTCATAGTGTCCGTGTGTTCGCTTCCTTGATCTCAGCACTCAGCGATTCTGCATGTATAGATGTAAATAAATTAAACACGCTTGAAATTATTTTAGACAACTTGTAGAAGCTGGTGATATACGATGCGAGCTACAAAACTTTGGAGCAAACGTAAAAAATGAAGCTAGCTGTGACTATTTAATGATGCTGCAGCTCAATCCAACCTAAAAGCCACACTAAATAACAATTCAGCCCATAATAATAACAAAACGCCACTCATGTACATAATTTAGATTACGTAGTATTTACTTGTAATTAAGTTACACCCGTTATAATTTTTCTGAGGATAGTATTGACTACAAGAGAGGATTTGACAGAAGAGATTTACATTAATCAGGAGTGCGCCAAGCTGTAGCATGTCTCCAACACTGTTTAATATCTATATTATACTGATGACATAGTTAGAGACTGAAAATTACTAGTGGCTCCGGGAATAAAAATAAATAATAGAACATACATGAATACAATGCTGTTTGCGGATGATCAAGTAATCATCCAAAACAATGAATGAGAGCCCTAGAGATCAATGTTCTAGTTACGGCAAATCTGCTAAAATTTAAACATAAAAATTTCTGTGCTGAGTAATAACGTAAGGCATTATGATATTAACTCCGAATGCATGACACATCGCGAATAAGACTGCTGAGATACTGCAGCCGTTTGTCTATTGCTATTGTGAGTTCTGATTAGGTGTTATTCCAGTTGTAAATAGCGTATAGATTTATATCAATAATTATGCACATTAATAACAAATATCAATTGCCGTAATGAGTCGCCTGTAAATGGTCTACCGTATTGACTGCTGTAAGGTAAATGTCTCCAAACTAATGTTACATGTAAACTCTAACCTTGTTTCTTACTGTTTTTGACTTTTTATTAATTGTAACATTGTGACATTTTATGTGACTTTGTTTCTCTTCAGTAGATAGTAAAAAGGACTTACAAAAATATGAAAAGAATTAAGGTGCTGGCCTTTTTTAACGAGTATTATCGGGAAGGAATGACTGTAAAAAAAATGTCTTTTGTATACGGTGGAGAATTAAACTTTCTGGTTCGCGTACCAATGTTTTAAGACAGTATAACTTCATGATTACTTTTGCATTGTGCACTGTACTCTACAATTCGTTATTCAGTCAATCGAAGTAACCTCATGATTGTAAAACTAAAAAATTATATTGTAAAAAAATTACGTTATATTTGTAATAACGACCGATACAACACTCTATTTACACAAACAAATTTAAGGCACTGATTAAGAAACTACTTTATCTAAACAATGATTTAAGTCCCTATTTTACAACCTCCAAAAAAATATACTAACGCGAGATGCCAGGGTATATAAAAAATTGACTACATGTTTATCAGAAAAAGATATAGAAATCAAATTGAACGTTCCCGAATATGACATCAGCAATGACCAAATAGGAATGTTCACTGATTTAACACTAAAGAAAATTAAAAAGATGACGGTAGCTTCGAGACTGAATGTAAATAAGGTTTATAGAAACAATTTAAGGATAAAGTTGACAATTGCCTAAATAATAAAGGGCTGCCAGAGAAAGTGATCAAAAAGTGGCATACTATTAAATATGTCACAACAAGTACTGCCAAACAATGCATCAGACAGAAGGGTTAAACAAAGATATTGATAACAGAGAACATGACTGAACTCGTGAAAGACAGAAGAAATTTAAAAAATTCTAATACCGAAGGTAGTGGATTTATGTATAACAAATTTAAAAATTAATATATTATTGTAAAGGCACACAAAGCAAATGAAAATGTATTGGACAATAAAATGAAAGAAATTTCACAATAGAAATAAATCAAACATAAAAATAGCTTAAACAGAAATACATTAAAGAGAAAACGCTTTGGCGAAGTAAGTTTTCAAGGCAGTAGGACAACAGCAAGATTAAGAGATTATAGATTTATTGCTAAGAAATAGGAAATGGGTGTAATACATAAAGAAGCTTTGTACTGATGCAGAATTTCAAAATAAGATTCTGAAGTTCTAGAAGCTGAAGAAGAAGTAAAGAAAAATCGTTCTGGTATCAAGGAGTACATAAAGGAACGAATGTGAGAAAACTTTAAATATATTATGTTTGATTGAGTATTATCGATATTATTATTATTGACCCAGTTGCTCAGTGGCCGCGGCAATATTAATGCCTACCTCCATAGAATGGGAAAGGTGCAAAGTCCAGCATGCCAATACGGAGACTCTCCCCATGAAGATGTATTCCACACGTTTTTCAAGTGCTGCAGATTCCAAAGACAGAGGATGGTACTGGAAATGGAGCTCGGGGAGTTCACGCCCGAGAGCGTAGTTGCGCTTATGCTTCGCGGTAAGGCGGAATGGGACCGCATCAATGAATTTATTCAGTGGGTCCTACTAGAAAAAAAAGACAGGCCCCACTTCATCCAACGGGCAGTAGAAGAGAGGAACATCTAGAAGGAGCCCGATAAGGGCGTAATAGGCTCCATCCTGAAGTAATGCGCTAAGTAGTTCCAGGATGGATATGAATGCCTGAATTAGAGGTGTTTTTTTAGTGGGTGAGAGTCCCACACACCAGAGGAAGCACAAGCCTCCTCTGACGGTCCATAAAGCATTTTCCCCCTCTTAAAAAAATATTATTATTATTATTATTATTGTAATAGTTGTTGTTGTTATTGCTATTATATTTATCAATATTCAGTTGATCTTCTTGATTCTTTAAAAAAATACAACAGTTTCTGTAAAGAAAGATTATAGTTTGTATGTTCACAGGCCTATCTGTTTTAATCTTTGAGTATATACAGAGTAAAATATGCTGTTGTTACGTTGTATATATATTTATTTCTATACACTTATAAAAGTATGATTTAATATTTAAGCTTATAATATGTATTCAACATTTTTAAATTAAAAAAATTGTTTGTATAAATTTTAAGTTTATTTCTGAGGATTCATACATTAAACAACTACATATTTATTTTTATATATTTTTCTTAGCAAGTTCATTTATTCTTTTTTTGCTTACTACATTCTTATTCTTATTTCTTAGTGTATTTTTTAAGTATTTGTCTTCAGCTTATTCATTACACTGTAAATTTGCTCCTTTAATTTCCAGTAATTAAAAACAAATGTAAAAGGAAACGACACTTTTTTGTCTTCATGGAGGTACAAATATTATGTGATTGTTACTAACCCAATACTTACACGGTCTTGCTCTAGACTGTGGTTCGTAAATAATAGTAAAAGAAACGCAAGACTTCTTGTGAAACAAAATGGGCGAACGAGGTCGATTTTTTCGAAAAAATCCACTAATTCCACTAAAACAAGTGGCGTAATTTTAGGCTCTTACAAGAGCATACAACACAGCATCCCAGTGAAATAGTACAGTTGGAAATCATGCGTTTATGATTACACGGTAGGCAAGAGATGAACGGGAGAAAGTCTTAGGGGGCGGGTCAAGGCGGTGCGTATGTGTTGTTTAAATTAGGAACCGCGATTTAGAAACGTCTAGAGTGGAACTAGCTTCGACAACTACTGAACTAATGTCTCTCGAATAATGTGTAAGTACGGTCAATGTTTGTCACATCTCTCTCTCTCTCTCTCTCTCTCTCTCTCTCTCTCTCTCTCTCTCTCACACACACTTTGTCATTCACTGTGTACTTTCACTTCAAGGCTAATTTCGTCAGACAAAAACTTAAGTCACTTGTTTTTGTTTTTCTATGGCAACGTCAGCAGCACTAATGATCTCATAGCACTGTCCGCGATAGTAGCAAATTACTCCAACCACCCCATCTATAAGTTCATTGAATCTGCGAGTAGTATTTCCACTGTTAGGCTTTTTCTACATTCTAAATGAGCTAAATCATTAAACACAAACACATGGCACCTATCAGGTATCACTAAATGTATAACCAAACAGAGACTCAGCCAAAACACCTTAGCATGAATATGGATATTGAAGTTAGGTAGAAAATCCATATAAAAAAGAGGTGGGAGGAAATACAGATCAAATATATAAACATGATATTTGCCGACGGGAAGAGATGCCTCCCAATCGTACTTCAATACTTTTCAATTTTATGTATACATAGACGTAAAAACCCGTATCGAACTTTTTTATTGCAGCAGAAAGGGCAATGTTAATATTTACAGCGTTTTCGAAATAAAATATTAAGGAATAATGTCGATATGTCTTGGTTTATTAGAAACGTCGAACTCCACAAGGATTCAGATACGAGTTTTGTGACCAACAAAATCTAAAGGTTTTTCAAGGAAACATGAGGAAAGACTAGATCGCCATGGAAACATTGGTATCACCGATCGCGAAGACTCAAAAGCGGAGCATCCCTTAGGTTTCTGTAAAGTGTTACATATGGAATGTTAAATCAGACCTGCCTAGTATAAAAAGTAAAGTGGTATTAATAAATAAGCTAGTAGACACTAACAAGTAATTCTTAGATGACAACTGTAAAAAATACATATGTATATATATATATATATATATATATATATATAATATTTAATATTTATAATCACTTTACTTCAAGATATTTTCTCCTTATTTGGAACATGTTTCGGGAAGCCCTGTTACCATCTTCACCCTTCCTGATTTCAAAAAGTGATTATAAATATTAAATATATTATATACACCAAGAAACAGACTGTAGCAAAAAGTGTTTGAATATATTTATAAATAAACCATCGTCACCCGGTGTTTGATCTTATGACTACACAATAATAACACAAAATGGTAAGGCTTATAGTCAAATTTTGCAGCTAGTCAAATACATCGTTGTGAGGGCTACACTACAGGGGTGTTGCAGTAATATGACTGTGTATGTCTGTGCACCTGCATCTATCGGGTGAACCGATTGCGATAAGTCAGAAATCGACCGATTTGTGTTAACTCACAAGTAATCTTGGTTATGTGTTTATTTCAAAAATTCAAAACGGCGTACGTTCGATACCATATTGACAATTTTTAGGTTTTTGTAAAAACTTGTCTGTTTCTACATTTTTAAAAATAATAATTGTTTCAAGTGGTTTTGATAATTAATGTATCAATCGGTTTGCCTTAACCTCCTAATCCATTGGCGATGTGTAAAATAGTGAACTGAGTACAGAATATTGAAAACTTAAATTTACCTGATAAATTTTAGAAAATTGAATATAAAAGCACATTGTCTTTTCTGTATTAAGTATTATTTACTCTACAAATTTTATTTTAGTTTATTCCTAACAGGAAAACACATAAACCTCAGTGTCATAGTTACATGTAAATGACTGTCATTTGAAATTTAACCTAGTCACAATCAAACCTCATTTTACAGGCAGCATTCACAGTCGTACTAGAGACTACAGTCTTGTTAATACTGAACATAAACTAATGTACACTGTGTGCTTTAGTCTTTACTATTGTAAAGACAAAAATAAGCAGAACGTATTATCTGAAATCAAACAAATACATAATGTATTTATCGTTATGCGTACAAGCATTTTTTTATTATTTATTATTTTCAAACATATATACATATTTTTCTTTTTCATTTGTACTTATTATACCTAACATTTTTATGATGTCAATATTTTTCAAACAAATAATTCGTTTTGTTATTTAAATTACATGTCACAATTGATATATTGTTCTTCATTAAATCTTTTTATCGTCAAGAAAAAACGAGCGCTTCAAAAAATCGTTTTTTCTTTAACGTGAAAATCAAATTAGTTTTGCGATTTTTTTCCTTCCAAAATTTGCGACAAGTAACTACGATTTTGTAAGGACGAAAAACATTAGGAAATTTAAGATTACAAACGTTGACGCAATAGAAACACTTCAATGAAATAATTTATAGCACTTGATTTTTCTGGTAGTCGCGTTTTTCTTACATTCTACTCTTGCTGTCCCACTCTAAACGCTGTAAATACGCAGTATTAAAAAATTGTTATATCCAGCTGTTAAACGATTAGCTCGATCGTTAAAATTACTAAATTTTTATTAGTGTGCATAACATGCTAAAGAATATTACCAACATAACACAAACACAAACTAATGTTACTAACATAACACAAACTATAGGCCTAATTATAGTATACAAACTTTCAAACTATAGATAAAAAAAAAATTGTAGACGGAAGTGGAGTAATAACGTGATTATTTAATAAGTTATCGATTAATCTTAATCTTTGTAAAATTGATTTTCTTTTTTTTGTTAATTGGTAGCTTAAAGGCTAATCTTGTACTAGCGACAGTGACTAATGTTATGCATAACAGGGACCACGTTTATTAAAATTTTCAATATTTAAATCTAGAACGACCAACGGTATGTGACACGTAGGGTATATAGGGTAAACTGCATACTTTTTATGTTTAGATCCTGATTGTCAAAGTTGACTACAGACCATGTAAAAATTTCGAGAACTTCGACAGTATTATGTATTAATATATAATGGCAATACAGACAGTATAGTTTGTACTGCCAGTAGTGTGATAAAACCTAAACAAATTCAGACAGTAAGAACCGAGCTTATCTACATTTGTTTTAGGAAATAAGACTGTTCCGAAGTTCAAGTACAGAGATAAGCCATTATCGATTAAACAACGGACTCCATCTGTTAGCTATTACTATTCACATAAACTGATACTGCCAATAAATCATAATAATTCATTAAATATGAGTTCACTGTTAATTTTTTTTTTTTTAACCTGTACGAATATGTCAACTTTTTTCATTCTTGGAAGCAGCGTATTAACCTATAGGCCTATTATTTTAAAAAATTTTGCAAACTACATTTTCATCCAAGCTGAAGTCAAATATCGGTTCGAATAACTTAAAACGATAAAACTGTTTCCTCTTTGCGTTAGCGTGGCCTGTAAAACTCAAATATTCATGACGATAGAATTTTCTAGAGATACTTGTGTGCATGTATTGCCATGACCTATTGCGTTCGGTGTCTATCGAATAACGTTTATTATGTTTATAAGTACACCATATAATAAGGTGGTATAAGTACACTATATATTAAAGATAATTTTATCTATTCGACAGTAAACTATAGCCCTAACTGACAACAAAATCAAACAAATCTATTTTCTCTCATTTCTTTAACCTCCTATAGGAATCAAACCCGACCGCTTTTCTATCATTAGAGCGCGCGTTTAACGTGAATCATTTAAGTTGTTTCATAATTTTTAATGAATTCTATGTTTATTGTGTCAACAGTGATAATGCAACGACACGTGTTCGACTACAATTTTTATATTCAAACCCACGCAGTCTTCTTAATAATTTCTTAAGGAGTGTTTAATGGCATTTACAATTAACAAAAAAAGTCAAGGTAACTTTTACACGAACGAAACGTTTGAAAGCAATAACCGAAAAGGCGAATTAAACGCTTATAAATTCAATATTTGCTGATGAAGAAGAATGTCCGAGAAGAAAGAATTCCAAAAATTAAAGTTAATGGCGTGAATTTAAGAGGATAGATGGTTTTAGATATCTTCGATCCCTCTTGAGTCGAAAAATCAGACGGCAATGGAAATTCAAGAAAACTAGCCATGGGAAATAGGTGCTATTTTTCTTTGCTGCCTACCCTAAGGTCCAGAAACATTTCTAGGACCTCCAAGGTCCAGATTTACAAAACCGTATTGTGATCATTAGTATTGTGCTTCAGAAGCCTGGACCATGACCTCAGCCCAAGAAGATATTATCAGAAGATGGGAAAGAAAGATTCTGAGGAGGATATATGGAGGTGTACTAGATGCCGGAATGTGGCGTATGAAGACGAATGCTGAATTGTACGATCTACACAAGGAACCGGACATCGTCACAGTAATAAAACAAGGTAAAATTAGGTGGGCGGGTCATGTACAAAGAATGACAGAGGATAGGGCAGTGAAAAAAGTATTCACTGGAGGACAAGAGGAAGAAGAGCAAGAGGGAGGCCAAGAAGAAGACGGGTGGACGATGTAGATGAAGACTTGAGAAGACTGGGAGTCAGAAGGTGGCGAAGAGTCGCACAGGATAGAGAGCAGTGGATGCTTTGTCGTTCTGTATGAAGCGCCCAAAAACTCTTTCATGAGCTGTAGCGCCCAACAACTGGATTCCACCGGCTTAATTATAGATAATTAGTTTATTCTACCTATATACAGATATATAAGATTTTCTGCCTATCAGGCAGTTAATTTCCTTAAATGTTAGATCTTTTCTTTTCGATTTTGTGTGGCATTTTCAGGTCATTTTAGAGTCTTAATTAAAAACTGGTTATCTAACTTTTGTGGTATTTCTATACAGTGTATTGAAAATATACAGTAATATTTACAGTTCATTATTATTTCTTTATTTTATTCAAGGGGGAACTCTTTTTAATTTATAGGGGGAACCCTTCATTCATAATAATATTGCACTAACTTTGGTTCAATGAATCCTCTTGCCTTATAACTTTTTTTAAACAGTATTGAATTGCTCCATTGCTTTGTATATAAGGATGATGAGTAAATCATGTAGGAACAATGGAAGAAGCTCAAGTAACGAAAAACGAGTAGAAATTACGACAATATTGAATATCGTATGTCGTCATATTCCCTCGTGTACGACAAACGTTTAGTAAACTTACTCGCTTCATCCGTTTAGTCCATATTTATCCATGGGTATCATTTGACACGCTTAGTTACCAATAATTATTTACAAGGAAGAAATTATTCGTTGGTTCATTAAAACGATGTTCAAATGCACGTTTATTAACGATAATAATAAGTTTTTAGAAACTGTACGTAATTTTTGATGCTTTCTGAAACAAAAAGATGACTATTTAACAATTTTGTTCGAACAGAGTCAAACTACAGTTTTGAGCAACCCCCCCCCTTCATTTAAGATTATTTATTAATGTCGAGGCGCTTAAACTCATGGCAAAAAAGAATTTAATTATTCTATATTAGTTGCTAACATTTCTTCAACATACGTATTAATCATGATAAATATGACAGTGTGAACTTTACAGTGACTAGAATAACAACAGTTTATTATTGCGCGGAACGTTGTTATTATCATAGATTTTACTGGCAGTAGAATCTACGTACATCTATAAAATACGTTATCTACGTAAAAAGTCAATAAAGGAAATAAATAAAATGCTTACAATTGCACTTTTGTAATAAAAAATGCTGTATATATCGATTCTGTTAAAAAAGAAATTAAAGTTCCTCATTAAATTGAGCAAAATATGTGGATAATAAAAAAAATAAAAATCATTTAATCTGTCAACGATCAATTGTTTCCTCAAATTTATTGTTTATTTTGTAAACACAAATCGCGGTTATTACGATATCCAGTCAGTATGCTCTCAGATTGTGTTATATCTGAGTCACGTATATTTTTTAAACGAGGTTCGTATCAGCTGAGAAAATTTTTGTACAAAAACGTGCAATACAATGTATAAACGTCGAGCATTTAATTCCCACTCGTATTTTTTAATGTATATTAAGTTTTCTTGAACGTCAAAAGGAAATTAAGTTATAATATGTAAAACAAAACACGATGACGGAAATCTTTATATTTATATTTTACTGCATTAAGTTATAATTCTAAGGCAACGGACTGACGGCTTGCTACATAAAGTAGCCTCGAGATTAAGAGAACCAAACTGTCTTTTTTTAAATTTTTATTCAAGGGACCACCAAACAATCCTGCTTAAAATTTTTAATGGACATACGTTAAAACTATACACCGAGTGTACTTAATGTATGTTACATGCATATAATGTTAATGTTCATAAAAGGTACCTATCACAGAACATTGAAAAAAACGTCTTAAACAAATTAGATAAAAGAAATAAAATTATTTACGGATATACGTATAATATGTATTCGTATGCAGGCACATGTGGAGTATAGTCAGAGGGGGAGCATAAGGGAAAAGTCCAACGCTCTTCTTTTCTTCCCGTATGTGAATACAGTAGAGCATCGATTATCCGAGCATCCATTAACCGAATGATGTATTATCCGAACTCAATAAAAAGTACAATTATGTACTGTATGTATAGTAATGTATTTGACACGAATCTTAACCGATTTCAGTCTTTAGTAGCGAGAAAACGAGGTAGGCCTATCGGTTTGAAGCAGACAGTGATAGAACAATTCTTCAAAAAAGTGTAATTCCATGATACTGTATGTTTTGTTTTGTTTTGTTTTTTAATTTGTAATTCATTTTATAGTAGAGTGCTTGTCGATAAACTCTAATTTTGTTTAAATTCACTTTTGGTTTTTTATTAAATACACTCAGTTTTAATTCAATGATTTTTAGCCGTAGTACATTAGAGTACAGTATACAGGTTGCTGTAATTATGTAACAGTATGTTAGAAATTATTTTGTATTAAAAACCTTTGTTTTTGTAAAGAGAAATAATGTTTTCAATTTACGATCTATTATCCCAAATATCAATTATCCGAACGGGCCCTCGTCTCGAGAGGTTCGGATAATCGATGCTCTACTGTACTTGCTTTCCTATACTTTTCATAGTTTTCGTCATAATTTTCTGTCCTTGCTTTGATAGAAAATTGCCATATGAACGCCTTGCCATCAGGTACAAGACGTGTCCTAAGTTCATTCATGTTGTGTCGTATTAATGCTGTGTCCTGGGTTCTTTTCACGCCACCTTAAAAGAATTTGAAGATATGGAAAATACTGATGGAAAAGTTATTTTAATTTGTATTTTGCTTTAAGTCCGTGACAGTTTTCTTTAATACACAATTATTTATGAAACATCGAACTAAAGTTAATATATCCGTTCATTTAATTGTATTACTTAAAATTGTTGTGTTTCAAAAGATTATTTACTTATTGTAAAGAATATAAGGGTAACACAATTTTTACTAATTAAATAGAAAGCTTTTACTTTTTAAAGTGGATGTTTTGGGACTTTGAAACTTTACCAGGGACGTAAAAGTTGCTGGCTACATTATTATTATTATTAATATTATAATATCCCGTTTGTATATACGTGTATTGTGTATGTAAGTGTTTGACCACACTCGAAGTTGGAAATATATTATAACATCTTTTCTTGTGTTATAACGTAGGGAACCCGCATTAATTGGTTCTGCCAATTATACAGGCTGCCTTCGTTGTGACGAGCTGAAAATTAATCACAACACCTAAACAATTAATATAAAAGGATACTGGGAAGGTGGGAAGGGGAGACTGTTGATTTATGCACTCAGTTTAGTCGGTACTAAAGATGACATCTCTTTATTACATAATGAGATTAATTGCTCTATTTAAAGTTCTCAACATATATGGTTCAACAGCTTACAGTTTACAAGATGATTATATATTTTATTCTTTCACAAGGCCCCTCAAAATAAGATGTACATCAATTTAATTTATTCCACGGATCCGGGATTGAATATAGTATGTTAATAATGGTTACCTCGCCATATACAATCTTGAAAATTGTGCCATTTGAAGAATGGACTTTATTAATCTTTTTAAAACAATAAAGCTTTCAGTTTAAGCTTTTACTCTTTTACTACAAACAGTTTTATTTGATTACAGACTACATGTTACATATAATGTCTGTCTTTTAAAGTCTTAAAGTGGTGAGTTAAATTGTCTTTTGTTGGTTATAATTTTAGTATCTCATAACCATGGAAGACAAGCCTCCATGTCACCTGTGGTTTCTGTAGTTGATGCAGATTTGGCTCTTCGGTCCTCGGTGTGTTTCCTGAAGGTCTGTCGTTACCTTAGTATCCGGTGAAGGTGAAGTTCCTGACGTATGTTAAATCATTCTGGGTGTGGTACTCTCTTCTTGGATGACTGTAGTAATTCTAGTTGTTAGAATAAATAAAGCGAAATTTTGTTTCACTGGTATTCACTGCACATGATTATTTATTAGTTGAATTTCACCTCATGGTTCTAGTACTGTATTAATTACATAGTTTCTTATTTAAGACTTGATAGAGATGTCATCGGCGCACGATTTAGTTGTTTAAATATTCTTTACCGAACATTCACATATTTGTATCCGCGTCGCGAACCAACGCTGTGCGCAGCTTACGGCGTGAGCGCTCCATTGCAAGTGCGCAAAAGTTAAGGGGTGAGAGTAGTAATCTCGCGACATTTACTATTCAGCATAAAAGTAGTTCCATGTTCCTTCTTTATTTAAAGGATTAAAGTATGACTATTTAATTAAGCAGAGATATTCTTAGTTACAGACGTTATTAAAATACATTACAGTGGTCTTGTTTAATTATTTAAATAATGTCAAATTTACAAGTATATTTAGTTTGTTTAGGGGTCGGAATTCAAGTTAATTCTGGTTAGTGCATGTCTATGCAGGATTAATTAACAAGGTTTACCCTTTCTGTACAATCGTATTCCCTTTATTTTATTATTACAACTCTTTATTAAATATTATTATTATTTAATGATAGCAATAAGATTTAGTTTAAATGTGCGATTTTATTAAAAATTAAAAATTTCTCAGCCTACACATTACCTATTTATTAATTATCATATTTTTATTAATGAAATCGTCACAATATGTGTCTCATTCTCTGTCTTCTTATGGACTAACTTCCCAATGAGTAGGTCCTCTGACCTCCTTCCCCAAACACAAACTATATTCTCTAACGTTTAAATTACACATACAATTTAATGCCAGTTCCAATCAAGATTTTCAACGTAAGGATTCTCGCTTGTTGACTTACCATTTCCTTTCCACGGAAAATAACAACTCAACAATCCTCACGGGAACCGAACCCAAGATATCAATTTTACCACAACAAGTACTCGTGGGTTTCAACTATAAATATTACAGTTTCTACAGATTCTCCGCAAAATGAATTTTTTCGATATTTTGACCAATCTGTGTCTGATCACCTCTGGTAAACATTCTTTCTCTGCATAACAAAATAAAAGAGAAAGTATTTTGTAATAAATGGCTTGTAACCTTTGGGCTCATTAGAATATTCTTCTGTTATACACGTTAAACAAGAACAGACCAAAGGCTTAAATCTTTCATTAAAGAAGATTGTTAAATCGAAATGATGATACGGAATATTTAGTGAAGCAGATCAATTATATCAGAGCACGTTACGCGAAGATTACTTCCGTACTTACTGTATTCTGACATACAATTTATCCTTGATATGCCATATAGTATCATTAAATAAACTAATAATATATTAACACGAATAATACGACCACTAATTATAAAGAAAAGTCGATTTGGTAACGACATACAGGTCTATTGAAGGATATGCCTATTGAATACAATTGACCATCACTTCGATGTAATCGATCTTCACCGATGCATATTAAATAGAAATCACTTTCGCTTCATGCGTTGCACTTGCGTAACTGAAGTAACGTGTCTGTCCTTTGTCTCGCCCCCCCCCCCCCCCAATCGAACTATCTCACACAAACGCTATGCAGGATTACTGAAAATTCTACGTACTATCACAAACTACTTAAAGAAACTAGTCTTGGCAATTATCCTCATTCTTATAAAGCTGATCACTGATTTTCTTCATGTTTTGGATTTCTTTCTCTCCATTCGATTAAGCGACATTTTAGAACGTGGTGTGTACTCAGAATAATTCAAGATAATTCAACAATATAGTTCAAGATAAATTTTAATTATAGAAATTTGTTTTAATTCTCAAACTAAAATTCTTGATCATGTGCGAATGTGCATACGCTGGAACACCGACAAGACACAGATGTTAGGGGATCAGAATCGCGGGACAAGAATAATTTGGAGGAAAGAATTCCTGCAGACAATCATGGCAGGTTCTACACAACAAACTAAAAGACAAATAAAAGGGAATCTAAACTGAAAACTCAAACCACAGGAAGTACAAATAAACCGAAAGTACATAGAGTTATCAACGACAACACGGGCACTGCACAAAGCAAAGTAAAGCATTACGTTTCCGACATTCGGCACTAAAATAAAAATTTCAAGCTTTCAGCAATATGTCATTTTCTTTACGTCATGTCGTCGTGTTTATTGCAGAGAATACGAAGCTGATTATTGAAGTTCTTATTTCTTTAAAAAGTTACTGGATAGTTCCCCATGAACGTGTAAGATGGGGATAGAGTGAAAATGGAAAACACAGGAGAATTTGAACAAAATTAGAGGAAACAAAGTAAAGGGTAGAGGCAAGTGAGGGGCAATTTTAGAGTTAATTAGTACACATAAACAAAACTGCTTAACAAACACATCGGGAGAGTAAACCGTAGAGGGTTCCGTGGATAGAACGCAGCGGTATGCAAATATCTCGGCTACCTGTACATATTTTGCCGGTAGCACACAGATAGGTTTACACACCTATAATATGCGATATTATTCACGAGCAGAAGACGTTTAACATTATTTACACGGTATATTTAGATATCAAATAATATTTACTGTATTTATATTTAATTGAGAGTTATTTTAAACCTTATACTAACCTTAGAAATTACTTTCTATTTGATCCATAGAGTTATGAAATGTCTGTGGTGAACACTACACCGCTTTTTCACCATTTCTGCTTCACGTCCTCGTCTGTTACGGTTCCCAGCTTGTCCTCCGTTTAGGTACCTTCGTCTCCGCTTTAATCTTACTTCGTTTACTACATTCTTATCACATGTTCGTGTCATTTATACGACCCGATTAGTTCACACTGGACAGTTAAGTATCGCTACTTTTAAAGAATAAAATCAAAGGCATCGAAGTTTAAAGTCATTAAAAATCGTGAATAAAAGTCCGCCTACTCTTTGGTCTTTAATTTAAAGGAAGTGTAAGATAAATATGAATGTCTTAAAAATTGTTGATTGTGAACTAAAATTGCATTTGTGTGCCGCTTATTGTAAGCTGTTTAGTAGACGTTTATCAAGAACCGTCTATAACTTGAAAACATACAGAGCTTGGTTTGTATCTGAGTTGTATTCGTACAAACTGGAAGTTCGCGGCTGTTAATCGAATAACCGAATCCATTTTGCACATAATCAATAATGTGAAAAGCCATGTACCCACGCATACGTACATAACACACATTTTATACTTTCACATTATATAAATAATATGAAACAATACAAGTCGGTGCTTTCACTATAGATTGAAGTAACAATGGCACTGCCGCAAATGAGCATTGCATACAATTGATGTCTATTCTATTTGTGGACAATTTGGCTTCTGTTTGCTTACTGTGAATCAACGGTGCAGAAACTGCGCAGTCCATGTTCATAACGGTAGTTTATATGTAGCCTACGAAGGTGTCAATTGTGCTTAGCCTTGATAGAAATGAATTGTAGCAGATGTCGATAGTTTCAAAACTTCACTGGAATTCTTCTAGTGATAGAAACACAATACTGGAAGAAATCAAGATAATGGTTTTATCGTAGCCCGAGGCGAGTCCAATGCGAACAGCTAGCAAGAACGATCAAACGACATGAGTTTAGATCTATGGGTCTTCTTAGACAAAATACGTAGTCTCTGCCTCATCACTGGGCTGAATTGGCGGACACCGTGCCAACTGTTCCCGTCAGCATAAACTCTAGACCACGGACCAACAGCTCGGCTAATAGTGTTCCCAACTATTTAGATCTGTGTGCTAATAAATCTATGTTTATTTGTATAAGTAAATTTGTATTTATTTATTTATTTGTATAAATAATTAGTGAGGCGTCTGTCACAAAAATACGGATACAAACGGATTGCGTAGGATAAAATACAAAAGCGACAACTCAACCTTTATAAACCAATGTCCCTCTCTTTTACTTCATCGGTCTGTGGAAAAATGTTTATGAGTGATGAAAAGTTGTCTACCAGTTACCAAAACGATGACACATATAATGAACTACAGACTAAGCCAGTGAGTCAACCGTAAGCGAGAGCGGAAGCAACGCTCACAGGCATCCAAATGTCAACAAAGTGGCCAATTATGTCAGGTACGGAAAGGAACCAAGACTGGAAGAGGCAGTGTAAGCATCATTCTGACTTCTCTCGAAGACCCAACAACCAACATGTGTGTCTTCGAGACCCAGCCGAATCTTTGTTTGAGATATAACAAGAGGAAAAATCAAGTCTAACAGCTAAAACCCATTGTTTTTCGGATAATGTGGTTTAGATCTTTTTATCTAGGTTCTGTTTTCTTTTATCTCTTGTTCAGTAAATGGTAAGTTGAGTGTTGATAATAAGGACAACGAAGACGTTCAGAGTTCAGAGTAACGCGGTTTTATTTTGAAAAGATCATGTACCAACACCATACACTACACATCCCTCAAGTCCAGTCTGAACAGAATGCAAACGAAAACAATACATACAAACACCGTAATTTATTGATGCCTTAGAAATCAACGAATTGTATTATTTATTTTGGACTGCAGGTAAGGAATAACGATGTATTTGCACAGCAAAAACCGCACAAGAGTTTACAAAACCTATGGGTATATTATTTCAGTGAATCAGAACGACGGCAACGTGTCTGGCTTCCAAACAAAGGGTATAAAAGTCTATTGTGATTATCAGCATCGTCTTCCACAAGGATTAAATGATAAAATACTCTGAAGTTTCATCTGCCAATCGTGTACGACATAGTTTATATATAAATAAAAGAGAGAAGGTGATGTGTGTTAAAAGTTAATTTTTAAGAGCCAGTCTCGTTATTTTCTAGATAAATCTTGTATCTCCTTTTCTTTGCTACATGGATTTAAAATAAATCATGTAATATTGTTTTATCGGGTTGTTTTCCTTATACGGGTGCCTGTCCAGCCCAATTAAGTCTCATTAACTTTACGAATGTAGTTACTGGTTACTCTTCGTACATTTCGTATGGCTATGATTAAAACGTCTTAACTGTGCTGCCTCATAGATAGTCCTAAAATTGTCTTCAAAATCTTCTTTATTAGTAAATTACTTTAGTATTCTTTGACATCGCCCTGATTAATCTGTTTTAAGAGAATTAGAACCCCCCCCCCGTATGGTCTGCGATAAATCTCGTTCTTTTTTCCTCTCACGTATTGCTATACCAGGTTACTGTAGCCCGCATACCCAAAGTTCTATCCTTTCGAAGGAGTAATAATTTACTGATAACTTGAGCATAATAACAGAATCCGCTAAGACTCCAGCGATTTAATATTTAGATCGCAAAGATTAAGTGTCGTCATACACGCTGGTATGTGGAATGTCTATGTGTGAGTGTGCAATGAGCTAGAGTAGCCAAAGAGGATAGTGTATACGCTTATGTGAGTATATTTTATCAAATGTGCAAGCAAATTTTTTCTAGTGTTCCATAATCCATACGACATAACGGTAACTCAGCAAAAATTATTACAAAAATGTTGCAACATTCTGTTACGGCTTATATAAACATAACGCGAAATAAAGATTCAGGCAATATGAGTTAGACTAATAACAGAATGTGACTGTTATATATGCAGTACTTGCTAATTTCTCTTAGGAGTCGAAACAAACCTATACTGTCGTCACTAAGTATAGCTTCTATCACGTTCAAGAACACCGTGCTATCAATTAATAAATCTTTCGTTGTTAGCAAATATTAATAATATAGATTCTTTCCATAGAAGCTACATACAGACCGTAGTATATTATAATAACTAAAAAAATCCATGATAAATACCAGTCGGTGTTCTTGGTGACCAACATTTGACGTGTGACTTTCCAGAACAAATAACATTCACTTACGTGTGAAGTGATGAAGATGGAAACAAATAACAAAACGAAAATACAACTTGGCGGTACGTGTACGGTCTAAAGAATTCGTCTCGGCAGAATGAAAGGAAATCACATTCCAAAGCCAGTGTTTCAAATAAATACAAGCTAACGTAGGGAGACTTAAGGACTTACTTCGAAACCGATGCATTAACAGGTCTTGAAAAAGCAAAAGAAGAACAAGCTGTGGCAATACAAGCGTGATTAATGAATACATTTAATGAAGAACGAAATGAGTCTACACTAAAAACTTGTCCAAATATCTGAACTGTTAAAGTAAAGAAACATTAGTAGTACTTATAGCTAAACATTTACGGTAGTGTCAGAAGTAACAGAAATTTGCTTAGTTTGAAATGATCATTAATTTATTGAACCTACACCAGTTTTATTGAAGTTTTTATACAAATAAGTTTCAGAATCAATATCACAGTCATATAACAAACCTCTTCTCCGTCCTCCGTTCATTATCGCACAGTTTGTTGGTGCACCATCGACAACGTACAAGGAAGTCTGTGGAATTACGGCAGTTGCAGTGACCTCATTTTACGCATGATAAAATTGATCTTAGCGGGATGCCTACTGTCGACCTCTGAACCTTACCAATGGGACACTACAATCGTGTTCCCAAAACGACAAATTTCAGAGAAGTATCTTTGGACTCACTAGCAGACTGGTGCTGTTTATAAAGTATAACATGTTTCTCACTAAATTTTAAAATGCATTCCAGTCAATTAGGAACATCTTTTTTAACAGTAAGCAGCTGTCTTTGTGCGTCCCTGCGTACGCCCTACAAACATTTGTACTTCCGTTTAAGAACAGAATAATATACGTCTACCAATACGTATATAGTTAAAACGAATAAAATCTACGACACACTATCATCCTTACCGATAATACAATTTCAAAAAATTCGTACTTTTCCCGTTAGTCGTCCACGCAGAAACCATATAAAATCCATTTATAAGTACAAAAATGTCACTGAATAGCTTTATAAATAAAACTGTTGATTCCCCAGCCAGAGAGGTTTATCCATTATAGATGGAGGCACAGGGCACCAGACCAATCCACAGACAATAACTCTTTGCAGACTTCGATGTAAGGCAAAGGCAATCTTACACGATGAGAGAGGAAGACCTAAACAAATAGAAAAACCGACAGCAGGAAATAGTTAATAAACGTTTATAAGCGTGACGGAAGAATTGAAGACGAGTGCAGGTATATTTTCTTCTCTGTTCTCGCATAAAATTGTTACTACTGTTTAGGAGTTTTTGACTAAGTGGTTAGTTTATGCGAGAAGAACATTTTAAATCTTTATATTTTTAAATGCTGTATCAAATATCTATTATTATTATTATTATTATATTCTTCAACCAATTAAATTCTTGAACACTTCTTACGTTCATTAATATCTCTTTATCGTCGCATACATATTTCGTATCATTTCCGTTATTTAAAAAATTCGGTAACTTAAAACCTCTCTGCTAGAATCATTTCTTATGCCGTCAGTTTATTATTAATATTTCTCCTAATAACCTCTTCCACATCCGTGTATCTTCGTAGAGTCCACATACATCCCTTGGTCGAAGCATACGTATTTTTACTACTCAATTTTATCATTTCCTTATGATATTTTATATCTTTATTTTTTCTCTTCTGTTGTAGGCCTATAGATCGGTCAACATATGGGATGTTAGTACTTTACAAACATTCTTTATACCAACAAAGTCTAAGTATATCTTCTCCTTAGTCATACGTTTACTAACCAGACGCAGTTTCTTTCAAAGACTTGTTTTATATTCAACACATAAATATATAATTTTATTTAAAATTTCATAATCTAAAAATTACTATCAATTAATTATTATACAACCTCATTAATTACACTAGTATCATCTGTGACTCTCACTATTTTGAACGAAGTAGGCTACATTTATAATTAGATAAATTTCGATATTAAATCATTTTTAAATAATGGGAAAGGTTACAAAAAGCCTGATTGTTCTACTGTTTCTTAACTAATATAACAATATTGTAGAGCACACAATCATACAGTAAACGCAAAAATTGCAAACACTCGGACTTTGGTTACAATTCCTTTTAGCCTGACACCCAGCTAGATTGTCACCATTTTAGTCTGACACCCAGCTAGATTGTCACCATTTTAGTCTGACACCCAGCTAGATTGTCACCATTTTAGTCTGACACCCAGCTAGATTGTCACCATTTTTTCAAATTTTGTATCTCTTTTCAGGACCCTGCAATCCTAAAATTGTGAAATTTCCGAAAATTAACACTGCATTCATATTTTAGTTAAAATTCTCTTTAATATGATACCCCGTATGAATTTTTGTGAATTATCAAACTTTTCACCCACTGATGTACATCTACTTTTGGACCCTGACGTACAAAATTTATTTTAATTTAAAAAAAATAAACACTATATTCAGATTGTGGTTTAAATTCTCTTTAATTTAATATCCCTCGTGACCTTTTGCGATTTTTTCACAATTTTAGCCCTCTCACATTATTGCTCCCCTCATTTTTAAAGAAATCAATCTAAAAAGAAAAATGGTTCTGTAGGGTAAAACTATGGACACGCAGCCAGGTTTTATGAAGGGAACGGAAGAAACACACCAACACCTCAGTGCTGATGTCCCTTTCAGTCGCCCTTGTGACAACGACCACTAGTAAAATGCATCAACAGCCCCTCCCATACGATGAAGATTAACTATACATACACTTTCACTTATATTTTTTTCTTCACTGTTAAGGTTTCTTCAGTCGAAACTGTATTCAAGTAGCGTTTTTCTCGTTGTAAGTTTGTACTCTCGTACAACGAACCTCTTTGCCCGCTCATTGTGTTCTGTTTTGAAGTTGGTCATAATTGTTAAGGTTCACTTTCTGTTGAATGGTCTGAGTCAACAGTTCACTCCCCCATACCGTCGCACAAAATCTGCCTACTGCGTGACCGTACTCAACATAAGGACCATATTACCTTAGCAAGTTAGAATACGCTCAATCAGACGATTACTGCAAAAAATAATGCACTCTTTCCTCTTTTGACAGACTAAGTACGATTTTATACTATTCGTACAGTTTAATACGTGCCAGCTATAAAATAAAAAGTAAGTGTATGTGATGAGTATTAAAGTACTTGAAAAAAATCAATGCAGCCTACTTTGTGAAAATCAAGTTTTCTCAAAATAAACCTACTGTTAACTCTGATTGCAAACACTTGTTTAAATACTATCTCAGAACTCGACAGACTGTTTAAATATGTAATACGATGAGTTTTTATTTTATCACTTTGGAACTGCTTTGTATTTGGTGCACTGAAACCGTAGTACTAAGGAAATATTCTTAATTAACGATATTATTTATTTACGATATTTAATACCCCTATTTTTATCTTCTGTTTTATAGATCGACCAACACACGGAATGCTAGTATTTTACATTCTGTGTACGAATTCTAAGTCTATCTTCCCCTGACTGTCGGGTATGAACACGTTTAGAGTTATTTTAATTCCCAAGCGCACACAAACGTCACTCTTCTCAAATCAAATTAACGGCGTTACATGTACACGTTCAGTACATTACTGCACATTTGTATACCGGTTTATGTCACTTAACATTAGAAGAGCATGAAATATAGGACTACTATAGCATCATTTCATTTATTAATAAGTAAATCAGTTTACAAATCACGAATAAAATTAATTGAGCAGGAGTACACACCTCAACCGTACTACAACTGTGTGTCTCTAAACGTAATCAGAAAACGAGCTTCAAGTGTCTAGACACAGTAATCCCCAGCAAAATACAATTTGTAGCCTACGCAATTTTGGAAATTCGAACCACCTTTTTCTTTCACCTTCGACAACGAATAATGTTTAAGATTTGCTTTATAAATTACGCCAGACTGTGGAGTGACACTACCATCGAAAATGTAGGCATACTTATTTTGTCACGTACAGGCACATATGCGAACTTGCGCGTCCACGCGTCAGTACGTTACTGCTCCAGAAACAGTTTGTACAAATTGGCAGATACACTTGAATCTCCTTACGAACGTTAATTATTACGCACGTGTACAATGCTAATTTTTCTCGCGTATACTTGACACACATGTACGTAAGTAGAAACTGTTTACTCTTCAAACACAGTGCCGTAAAGTAAAGGTAATGTAGGTAAACCTGTAGTTTTCTGCCGAGACGGCAATGAAACTGACGCGGCGTCCTTCTCGTGACAAGAATACGTTAGAGATCGTGTGTACGGCGGTTCTGATTCGTTACTCACTTGACGCGCGGTTTTTGTTCAACTTGTGTTAAATTAATCAACATCGCCATCCTCTTCTTGTTCTCAGTAGACGTTTGTTCCGAACGTCGTGTTTATTGGCTGAGAGAGCTACTAAGAGGAATCTCTGGTCTCTGTCAAAAGCGTATCTTATGACTTCTAAGATCTAGAGGTTTGTGACGCTTGATACTCGTGGGAAATCTTTTCTCCTTTTTCCATCCACCATTGCTTCAAAGATTATTTCTCTCGTCAAACTGTGTCGTTCAAAACTTAATGTCTTTGCTGAACAGTTGGCAGTAGACAGTGCTTACTATTAATTCAAGATCCCTTAATATGAAGATGGATTCGTTTGCCCCGTTTCCCGTATTCAGGTCGCTGAAACGACGTTTTTGCAAGTTATAACCTAACAGAAAAGTAGGGAAATTAGAGCTCAATTAAGCAGATAAATATACAATCTTTGTGACAAAACAAAAGAGAATGAGGGAAGTAGATAGACCATTTAAGCCGACAACCTCCAAATAATATAGCAAGGCAGACGCTACACTATAGAACGCAAGGGCGATGTAGGCAAAATGAACTGACCAGTACATGTTACCCCTTGAGGCCGGAAGAGGTGGTAGTGCCTAATCTGTGTGAGAGAATATGACGATTGGTCACGTGATTGGTCCATGAAATCTTCATCGTCCGCGGTAGCAGATTATTCCAGAACTGTAATCTTTTTTCTGAATTTGCATTTGGGGTCACAGCATACCAAGTCCGTAAGTTATAACTAGAACCTTTAGGGATTAATTAACGCACGATTTGTGTATTTTGTTATGTTACCATACCACGTTAGGTATTTACCAATACCATCCTTCCCTTAAGCTTTATGTTTGCGATTCCCAAGGTAGATAATCTGGACTTGAATGTTTTCATTGAGTTCTCGTACAGCGGGAGGAGTCCTCAGGAACTTTAGGAGAGGCCGAATTTACACCCGATCTAAACACTAGACATTAGTGTCCACAATAAGTCATATCGCATCTCCTATTAGGATGCGAGAAATCGCGTCTCATTCAAATATAGAAAATCAGAAATTTGTCTTCCACTTGAGGACACATCTCCAGTTGTGTTTCTGATTATGCACTCTCTCTACGTGCAAACGTCAGTCTACAGAATGCTAATAAGACTAGCAATACATCTCTAGTATGCCTCTAAGTCCCCCAACTGTTGACGCCACCCTCCTATTAGAATTGCGCGGGCCCAAGTGTTAGGCAAAAACGTCCTCTCTAAACTTCTCAAAACCGTTAGACTCTACATGACATTTACGACGCGCGACGTGAAGACGGTCCTACACTGTGTCCCACTGGTCAGTCTGGCTGTGAACAGACGAGCGTCCAATTGCCGCACGGAAGCTGTTCCCAACACAATTCGGGGCTCCGACTACGTCCAACATTTGAAACCATTTGCACGGCAATAATGTTTCGTCAGCTTTTCACAGCGTGCTAACCGTGTTGTTTTTTGTTCTTCGAACCAGTCTTTAATTTCACACGCCGCAGACCTATCGTTAAAAGAAACGTTTTTCTATTATCAAACAAAACTTATACGAAATTTGAATTTTTATAAGCTTTTCTACTCTTGGCTATATAAGTGTTCATGGAAAATTTAAAAAGGATAGACTGCGTTATAGTCTGAATAGCTTTCATTTTCAAGATGCACAAGATTACAAAATAGTTGCTGCAAAAAAACAACATTTTTTTGTTCTCCATCGGTCCATTCTCCCTGAAAACTAACTACAAATTGCCCTACCCACAGGTAACTTACTTTTCGCAAAGCTGCGTCTAATATTAGACCATATATTGCATACATAGTGTAACTGGAAGTCAATCGCAAGGTACACAAGAGCGGCCGACTCAGCCAGAAGTCGGCCTGACCAACATTGGATTCAAGGCGTAAGAACGAATGGATACTGAAATCCACCAAGCCCTCACGAATATAAAAGGACAGAGGAGGAGGAGGAGGCGTCGTACTAACCGCATTATCTTAATTTCGTGTCGCATGGCTAATGCAATGTACCCTGACTTAAACCCTGTCAAGGATATAAAAGGGGTAAGAATAACTGAATTTGAGCTTACAGTGAAAACGGTTATGTAACGATCATCGAATTTTGTAGGCAAACTCTGTGTGTGTGTGTGTGTGTGTGTGTGTGTGTGTGTGTGTGTGTGTGTGTGTGTGTGTGTGTGTGTGTGTGTGTGTGTGTGTGTGTGGGTGTGGGTGTGTGTGTGTGTGTGTGTGTGTGTGTGTGTGTGTGTGTGTGTGTGTGGTGCACGTTTATAACAATAACGAAAGTCGCCAAATTGCCATACTGCGCGGGAGTCCATTGTAGAAAGAAATCCCGACAGAAATCACGCGCGTTGTGCTACGTGTTGCACATAAAAAGTAGCGACCGACGATGGCTTTTTGCTGCCGCATTTGTTATCGATACAATTACATAATTATGTACAATAAGGTATACCGAGCTGGAGTAATACGCGTGGAATTATACCACATAATAAATACGTGTACAATCGTGTTTCACGTGTGGCTTGCCACTCACCAATCGTATCGTCAGTCCTGTCGTTATCGGTTATTAACGCACATTCATTGTGTAATTGCTTCGAAAACAATGACACCAGCCAAGTGATTGTACTGTAGTTTATGTACCAAGTACAACTACTTTTTGCGAACTCTGTAACCTCAATTAGGTTTACAAATTCATCCACATGAAGAAAATTTGTTTAATTACAACGCAATGGTGGCATCGTTTAAGGATAATATTTATTTATTTTATTCCCTTATTATCCAGAAATTCGCCGAATTTGCCAGAAATTCGGCTGGGGAACCGCGACATGTTGACGTCTGGTCTCCCTTAAAAGCCTCAATTCTCATTCTCAATTCAGCTCAATATTTCTACTAGTAAGCTGCCTCACCAGACTCGCTCAGACGTTTACGATTTTTCATAATTTTTACTTGTGGCACCCTTCAAAATAAGAAAATTCAAAGCAAACACTCCATCCGGATTTGAGTTAACATCATTCCCTTCATTCTGATGTTCGGCATGAATTTTTACAAAACTTGAATATTTTGTTGGCTCCGGTGTCCAATATTTAAAATGTTGCCAATAAGACATTTATTATAACACACGTATGCCAATAAATTTTATGAAAATCGGTTGATGCGTTCAAAACTAAACGTGACACATACACCAAACAGTAAGACAGACAGATAGATGCCAAACTTTCGAGTTAAAACTGAGAACTCACTTCGGCCGTTCAGAAAGCTACAAGAAACGTGTGTATTTATAAGACTTTATGCCCCTGGAAAAGCACACATACCGCTGTGTTCATGCCGGTACTTACGAGTTTCTGTTCAGCCAATAACTTTTGTCCTCTAACAGCTAATAATAAACAGATCCGTTTTATCAGTGTCTGTCCCTTTTGCATAATAAGCAACTAAAGAGAGAGAGAGAGAGAGAGAGAGAGAGAGAGAGAGAGAGAGAGAGAGAGGTAATTAAATTAATGTTACGGAGTCGGTCATTTTAACATGAAATTTAGAAATTAACATGTACTTATTAACTAATTTTGTACACTCACGCAATGGTGATGCACAATGGCATTCGTTAGGCAACGTTATCCACGTTGAGACTCGCTCCCCTTGCTTGTATTATCCCTTCAGTTATTCCTTTCACGGCCTACGACGTTCTTATCAGAAGTGGAAATAGGAAAAAAACAAAAATGCAAGGAGCGTTATGAGTTCTTACTGATTCCACGGAGAATGAGGAAGAGAAACTGATGAAGCAAGTAATCAGGAACAACAAGACATGAGATAGGCAGACAGAGACAGAGAGAAAAGAGAGAGAGAGAGAGAGAGAGAAGAACAGAGAAACATAGTAGCGACCTATCAGTTATCACCTAATAACATTCCATTAGTAACTTAAATTACTACAAGTTCCACGCTGATACCTACATACATAGTACTAACATCAGCTTTAGTATTTTCATATTTATTTATACATTCTAAGATGGTGTTCTCCATGTAACTTGCTGTGTAGATATGTGCCTGGTTCTCCCCAATATTGTTAACATCACTATTATACTATGTCACATGGCATAGGCCTATCTTATCATCCCGTTCTATTTCTATTTTAAATCCAAAATGATCTGCGCTATTTTCAAATATTCTCCTATTCTTTCACTCCTTAGTTTATCGCTTAACTTGCTGTAGCTCTCAAAACTTTCATTCCTTAAGTTTCAAAAACATGTCTTACTTTGTTTGGTTTCTGATGTACATTGGCCTAACAGCAGACTTCTATATTCTTACTTCTGCAGTTGCTCTTAAATGTTTATTTTTCCAAAGAATTTCCCTCAGTCATCCTTTCATTCCGATGGATTTATTTATTCGGTTAGTACCTCTTCTTTTAAACTTCCATTGCTAGAAATATTTGAATCTTGGAAGTCGCTCGATAATATTACTGTACACAATTAACTGTACCTTATCAGGTTTCGAGAGATACTTCTTTCGTTTTCTGATGGGCCATAACAATACTCAATTCTTTTGCAATCATGTCAAACTGATAAAGTATGGATCACTTGACATTTTTTAGTTCATGTATTTAATATTTTTAAGTGTTACATAGAATCACACGGTAATGCACTTTTTTTTAATACTTGCTTAAGAAAACAATTAATTTTATATATGTTACATAAAAACTGCAAAACTCAGGTCAATTTTTACGTATACATTCGTTTCGTAGGCTTTTATGTCTTTATGCCTACATTTATTGGACGATATAACCTGAGTATGTATGTAATAGTCTATATGACACACACACACACACACACACACACACACACACACAAACATATATATATAAATATATATATAGCATTACTATTTAGGATTAACAAGCCTTTGGGCCGATTAATGTACGGAGAGTAATAAATATTTATATATTATCATGATAATATGCCTGTAATTTGAAATGAAAATTATTCTATAATTCAAAAACTTGTTTAATTCGGGTGTATTCTTCTTTTGTACCACGTTACACCAAAAGTTTCTCATGTTCATATTTCACACGTGTGCATATGTGCGACTGTGTGTGCCACGCGGGAGTGTGTACGCGTGTGCGTGTATTGTGTGTGTGTGTGTAAATTTTATTAAAAAATTAAATTAAATTTATAATGTTCACAAATCTAATAAGTCACAAGCATTTTATAATGTCCCCTCTTTTTTCCCGTTCTTAATCAATCGTCTCTTCTTTATTTTCAAATAAACGATGTCGTACTCTCAACGTCTTACCAAGTCGTCGTCAGTTTTTTAACGTATCTCACGCTGACGAGGTCCGTCGCGAAGGCACGAATAACCAGTACCGAAATCCTTACCTTTCCTTATTTGATGTATTTAATTCCCGATCGGCGCCAAATTGTTTATGAAAAAACAATTAAAAATGTTAAACTGAGCGGTCGTTCTATGCGGTGTTGACTAATTCAAATTACCCTCGCAACTGGCGGGCATTTGAATCTCGCTTGTAGTTCGTCGTGCTGCCAACGTCTAACGCTGACAGACAATTTTGCTCATCGCTAAAGTACACAAACTTTATAATACAATGTATAATGAAATAAAGGACGGTTATTACTACTCAGTACTAGTTTATTAACGAGAAATAGTTAATAGTTATGCAGTGAAATACAAAAATATACTGTTATTAAATAATGTTGCTCCGGCAATAAATAGACACTATTCTCACGTTGGCTAAGTTGAGTGAAACGCTTTAAATCGACATGGCTGTCGTCAATGTTTATTTTCTACTGTTCGTTTAATCATTGAGTTCTTTTGATTACGAAAATATATTAACAAGATGATAATAAAGTACACTACCTTACATAAATGGTACTTATATACTATTAGAGTTAAATACAATTCATTTCTTAAGTGTTAAAAAGTGTGTGTTAATAATTCGTAATTTGTACATAGGTTATTTTATGTTTACATACAAGTTTAGTTTTTATTATCAATCAATCCTTGAAAGAAATTTAGTTACCAAGTTCGGAGTGAGAGTTATTTGTGTTGTGAGAAAAGTTAATTAGAATTTAGTTCGTAAATTCGGGTAGTTCAGATATACTTAACAAATCTTGTTGAATTCTGGTGAAGAGTCACTTAGTTCTTAGTTAGGTTGGGTCTATACGATCATCAATCTTCCATCGTTTATATTTTGGATTGCATCTGGCTTCTTTTCAAATAATTTGGATAAAATAATTAATTTTGAAGATTAAAATCTGGTATATTATCTCCGTTGGGTTAACTAATTCTTCATAAGACTTCTTGCATCCTCATCTCGTTAAATTTTGAAGTATTTAATATTATTTTAATTGAAAAATGAGTCGAATATGGTTTGGCGTCTGTATCTCTTGATCGTCAATAATGGACTAGTGTTTTATAACGGAATTAAATTAAATAACGTTCCGTTGTTATGGCAACTGTCTATACTCTCATTGGTTGATTACATTTATGTCTATTGTTATAATATTTGAATTTTAATTCAAAATGAATAAATATTTTCTGATGGCTATTATTCTTCTATCTTCTTATCGATGTATTAGATATTATCACAACTGTTTCTAGTTTCTAGACATACATATTTCGTATCATTTCCGTTATTTAAAAAATTCGGTAACTTAAAACCTCTCTGCTAGAATCATTTCTTATGCCGTCAGTTTATTATTAATATTTCTCCTAATAACCTCTTCCACATCCGTGTATCTTCGTAGAGTCCACATACATCCCTTGGTCGAAGCATACGTATTTTTACTACTCAATTTTATCATTTCCTTATGATATTTTATATCTTTATTTTTTCTCTTCTGTTGTAGGCCTATAGATCGGTCAACATATGGGATGTTAGTACTTTACAAACATTCTTTATACCAACAAAGTCTAAGTATATCTTCTCCTTAGTCATACGTTTACTAACCAGACGCAGTTTCTTTCAAAGACTTGTTTTATATTCAACACATAAATATATAATTTTATTTAAAATTTCATAATCTAAAAATTACTATCAATTAATTATTATACAACCTCATTAATTACACTAGTATCATCTGTGACTCTCACTATTTTGAACGAAGTAGGCTACATTTATAATTAGATAAATTTCGATATTAAATCATTTTTAAATAATGGGAAAGGTTACAAAAAGCCTGATTGTTCTACTGTTTCTTAACTAATATAACAATATTGTAGAGCACACAATCATACAGTAAACGCAAAAATTGCAAACACTCGGACTTTGGTTACAATTCCTTTTAGCCTGACACCCAGCTAGATTGTCACCATTTTAGTCTGACACCCAGCTAGATTGTCACCATTTTTTCAAATTTTGTATCTCTTTTCAGGACCCTGCAATCCTAAAATTGTGAAATTTCCGAAAATTAACACTGCATTCATATTTTAGTTAAAATTCTCTTTAATATGATACCCCGTATGAATTTTTGTGAATTATCAAACTTTTCACCCACTGATGTACATCTACTTTTGGACCCTGACGTACAAAATTTATTTTAATTTAAAAAAAATAAACACTATATTCAGATTGTGGTTTAAATTCTCTTTAATTTAATATCCCTCGTGACCTTTTGCGATTTTTTCACAATTTTAGCCCTCTCACATTATTGCTCCCCTCATTTTTAAAGAAATCAATCTAAAAAGAAAAATGGTTCTGTAGGGTAAAACTATGGACACGCAGCCAGGTTTTATGAAGGGAACGGAAGAAACACACCAACACCTCAGTGCTGATGTCCCTTTCAGTCGCCCTTGTGACAACGACCACTAGTAAAATGCATCAACAGCCCCTCCCATACGATGAAGATTAACTATACATACACTTTCACTTATATTTTTTTCTTCACTGTTAAGGTTTCTTCAGTCGAAACTGTATTCAAGTAGCGTTTTTCTCGTTGTAAGTTTGTACTCTCGTACAACGAACCTCTTTGCCCGCTCATTGTGTTCTGTTTTGAAGTTGGTCATAATTGTTAAGGTTCACTTTCTGTTGAATGGTCTGAGTCAACAGTTCACTCCCCCATACCGTCGCACAAAATCTGCCTACTGCGTGACCGTACTCAACATAAGGACCATATTACCTTAGCAAGTTAGAATACGCTCAATCAGACGATTACTGCAAAAAATAATGCACTCTTTCCTCTTTTGACAGACTAAGTACGATTTTATACTATTCGTACAGTTTAATACGTGCCAGCTATAAAATAAAAAGTAAGTGTATGTGATGAGTATTAAAGTACTTGAAAAAAATCAATGCAGCCTACTTTGTGAAAATCAAGTTTTCTCAAAATAAACCTACTGTTAACTCTGATTGCAAACACTTGTTTAAATACTATCTCAGAACTCGACAGACTGTTTAAATATGTAATACGATGAGTTTTTATTTTATCACTTTGGAACTGCTTTGTATTTGGTGCACTGAAACCGTAGTACTAAGGAAATATTCTTAATTAACGATATTATTTATTTACGATATTTAATACCCCTATTTTTATCTTCTGTTTTATAGATCGACCAACACACGGAATGCTAGTATTTTACATTCTGTGTACGAATTCTAAGTCTATCTTCCCCTGACTGTCGGGTATGAACACGTTTAGAGTTATTTTAATTCCCAAGCGCACACAAACGTCACTCTTCTCAAATCAAATTAACGGCGTTACATGTACACGTTCAGTACATTACTGCACATTTGTATACCGGTTTATGTCACTTAACATTAGAAGAGCATGAAATATAGGACTACTATAGCATCATTTCATTTATTAATAAGTAAATCAGTTTACAAATCACGAATAAAATTAATTGAGCAGGAGTACACACCTCAACCGTACTACAACTGTGTGTCTCTAAACGTAATCAGAAAACGAGCTTCAAGTGTCTAGACACAGTAATCCCCAGCAAAATACAATTTGTAGCCTACGCAATTTTGGAAATTCGAACCACCTTTTTCTTTCACCTTCGACAACGAATAATGTTTAAGATTTGCTTTATAAATTACGCCAGACTGTGGAGTGACACTACCATCGAAAATGTAGGCATACTTATTTTGTCACGTACAGGCACATATGCGAACTTGCGCGTCCACGCGTCAGTACGTTACTGCTCCAGAAACAGTTTGTACAAATTGGCAGATACACTTGAATCTCCTTACGAACGTTAATTATTACGCACGTGTACAATGCTAATTTTTCTCGCGTATACTTGACACACATGTACGTAAGTAGAAACTGTTTACTCTTCAAACACAGTGCCGTAAAGTAAAGGTAATGTAGGTAAACCTGTAGTTTTCTGCCGAGACGGCAATGAAACTGACGCGGCGTCCTTCTCGTGACAAGAATACGTTAGAGATCGTGTGTACGGCGGTTCTGATTCGTTACTCACTTGACGCGCGGTTTTTGTTCAACTTGTGTTAAATTAATCAACATCGCCATCCTCTTCTTGTTCTCAGTAGACGTTTGTTCCGAACGTCGTGTTTATTGGCTGAGAGAGCTACTAAGAGGAATCTCTGGTCTCTGTCAAAAGCGTATCTTATGACTTCTAAGATCTAGAGGTTTGTGACGCTTGATACTCGTGGGAAATCTTTTCTCCTTTTTCCATCCACCATTGCTTCAAAGATTATTTCTCTCGTCAAACTGTGTCGTTCAAAACTTAATGTCTTTGCTGAACAGTTGGCAGTAGACAGTGCTTACTATTAATTCAAGATCCCTTAATATGAAGATGGATTCGTTTGCCCCGTTTCCCGTATTCAGGTCGCTGAAACGACGTTTTTGCAAGTTATAACCTAACAGAAAAGTAGGGAAATTAGAGCTCAATTAAGCAGATAAATATACAATCTTTGTGACAAAACAAAAGAGAATGAGGGAAGTAGATAGACCATTTAAGCCGACAACCTCCAAATAATATAGCAAGGCAGACGCTACACTATAGAACGCAAGGGCGATGTAGGCAAAATGAACTGACCAGTACATGTTACCCCTTGAGGCCGGAAGAGGTGGTAGTGCCTAATCTGTGTGAGAGAATATGACGATTGGTCACGTGATTGGTCCATGAAATCTTCATCGTCCGCGGTAGCAGATTATTCCAGAACTGTAATCTTTTTTCTGAATTTGCATTTGGGGTCACAGCATACCAAGTCCGTAAGTTATAACTAGAACCTTTAGGGATTAATTAACGCACGATTTGTGTATTTTGTTATGTTACCATACCACGTTAGGTATTTACCAATACCATCCTTCCCTTAAGCTTTATGTTTGCGATTCCCAAGGTAGATAATCTGGACTTGAATGTTTTCATTGAGTTCTCGTACAGCGGGAGGAGTCCTCAGGAACTTTAGGAGAGGCCGAATTTACACCCGATCTAAACACTAGACATTAGTGTCCACAATAAGTCATATCGCATCTCCTATTAGGATGCGAGAAATCGCGTCTCATTCAAATATAGAAAATCAGAAATTTGTCTTCCACTTGAGGACACATCTCCAGTTGTGTTTCTGATTATGCACTCTCTCTACGTGCAAACGTCAGTCTACAGAATGCTAATAAGACTAGCAATACATCTCTAGTATGCCTCTAAGTCCCCCAACTGTTGACGCCACCCTCCTATTAGAATTGCGCGGGCCCAAGTGTTAGGCAAAAACGTCCTCTCTAAACTTCTCAAAACCGTTAGACTCTACATGACATTTACGACGCGCGACGTGAAGACGGTCCTACACTGTGTCCCACTGGTCAGTCTGGCTATGAACAGACGAGCGTCCAATTGCCGCACGGAAGCTGTTCCCAACACAATTCGGGGCTCCGACTACGTCCAACATTTGAAACCATTTGCACGGCAATAATGTTTCGTCAGCTTTTCACAGCGTGCTAACCGTGTTGTTTTTTGTTCTTCGAACCAGTCTTTAATTTCACACGCCGCAGACCTATCGTTAAAAGAAACGTTTTTCTATTATCAAACAAAACTTATACGAAATTTGAATTTTTATAAGCTTTTCTACTCTTGGCTATATAAGTGTTCATGGAAAATTTAAAAAGGATAGACTGCGTTATAGTCTGAATAGCTTTCATTTTCAAGATGCACAAGATTACAAAATAGTTGCTGCAAAAAAACAACATTTTTTTGTTCTCCATCGGTCCATTCTCCCTGAAAACTAACTACAAATTGCCCTACCCACAGGTAACTTACTTTTCGCAAAGCTGCGTCTAATATTAGACCATATATTGCATACATAGTGTAACTGGAAGTCAATCGCAAGGTACACAAGAGCGGCCGACTCAGCCAGAAGTCGGCCTGACCAACATTGGATTCAAGGCGTAAGAACGAATGGATACTGAAATCCACCAAGCCCTCACGAATATAAAAGGACAGAGGAGGAGGAGGAGGCGTCGTACTAACCGCATTATCTTAATTTCGTGTCGCATGGCTAATGCAATGTACCCTGACTTAAACCCTGTCAAGGATATAAAAGGGGTAAGAATAACTGAATTTGAGCTTACAGTGAAAACGGTTATGTAACGATCATCGAATTTTGTAGGCAAACTCTGTGTGTGTGTGTGTGTGTGTGTGTGTGTGTGTGTGTGTGTGTGTGTGTGTGTGTGTGTGTGTGTGTGTGTGTGTGTGTGTGTGTGTGTGTGTGTGTGTGTGTGTGTGGTGCACGTGTATAACAATAACGAAAGTCGCCAAATTGCCACACTGCGCGGGAGTCCATTGTAGAAAGAAATCCCGACAGAAATCACGCGCGTTGTGCTACGTGTTGCACATAAAAAGTAGCGACCGACGATGGCTTTTTGCTGCCGCATTTGTTATCGATACAATTACATAATTATGTACAATAAGGTATACCGAGCTGGAGTAATACGCGTGGAATTATACCACATAATAAATACGTGTACAATCGTGTTTCACGTGTGGCTTGCCACTCACCAATCGTATCGTCAGTCCTGTCGTTATCGGTTATTAACGCACATTCATTGTGTAATTGCTTCGAAAACAATGACACCAGCCAAGTGATTGTACTGTAGTTTATGTACCAAGTACAACTACTTTTTGCGAACTCTGTAACCTCAATTAGGTTTACAAATTCATCCACATGAAGAAAATTTGTTTAATTACAACGCAATGGTGGCATCGTTTAAGGATAATATTTATTTATTTTATTCCCTTATTATCCAGAAATTCGCCGAATTTGCCAGAAATTCGGCTGGGGAACCGCGACATGTTGACGTCTGGTCTCCCTTAAAAGCCTCAATTCTCATTCTCAATTCAGCTCAATATTTCTACTAGTAAGCTGCCTCACCAGACTCGCTCAGACGTTTACGATTTTTCATAATTTTTACTTGTGGCACCCTTCAAAATAAGAAAATTCAAAGCAAACACTCCATCCGGATTTGAGTTAACATCATTCCCTTCATTCTGATGTTCGGCATGAATTTTTACAAAACTTGAATATTTTGTTGGCTCCGGTGTCCAATATTTAAAATGTTGCCAATAAGACATTTATTATAACACACGTATGCCAATAAATTTTATGAAAATCGGTTGATGCGTTCAAAACTAAACGTGACACATACACCAAACAGTAAGACAGACAGATAGATGCCAAACTTTCGAGTTAAAACTGAGAACTCACTTCGGCCGTTCAGAAAGCTACAAGAAACGTGTGTATTTATAAGACTTTATGCCCCTGGAAAAGCACACATACCGCTGTGTTCATGCCGGTACTTACGAGTTTCTGTTCAGCCAATAACTTTTGTCCTCTAACAGCTAATAATAAACAGATCCGTTTTATCAGTGTCTGTCCCTTTTGCATAATAAGCAACTAAAGAGAGAGAGAGAGAGAGAGAGAGAGAGAGAGAGAGAGAGAGAGAGAGAGAGAGAGGTAATTAAATTAATGTTACGGAGTCGGTCATTTTAACATGAAATTTAGAAATTAACATGTACTTATTAACTAATTTTGTACACTCACGCAATGGTGATGCACAATGGCATTCGTTAGGCAACGTTATCCACGTTGAGACTCGCTCCCCTTGCTTGTATTATCCCTTCAGTTATTCCTTTCACGGCCTACGACGTTCTTATCAGAAGTGGAAATAGGAAAAAAACAAAAATGCAAGGAGCGTTATGAGTTCTTACTGATTCCACGGAGAATGAGGAAGAGAAACTGATGAAGCAAGTAATCAGGAACAACAAGACATGAGATAGGCAGACAGAGACAGAGAGAAAAGAGAGAGAGAGAGAGAGAGAAGAACAGAGAAACATAGTAGCGACCTATCAGTTATCACCTAATAACATTCCATTAGTAACTTAAATTACTACAAGTTCCACGCTGATACCTACATACATAGTACTAACATCAGCTTTAGTATTTTCATATTTATTTATACATTCTAAGATGGTGTTCTCCATGTAACTTGCTGTGTAGATATGTGCCTGGTTCTCCCCAATATTGTTAACATCACTATTATACTATGTCACATGGCATAGGCCTATCTTATCATCCCGTTCTATTTCTATTTTAAATCCAAAATGATCTGCGCTATTTTCAAATATTCTCCTATTCTTTCACTCCTTAGTTTATCGCTTAACTTGCTGTAGCTCTCAAAACTTTCATTCCTTAAGTTTCAAAAACATGTCTTACTTTGTTTGGTTTCTGATGTACATTGGCCTAACAGCAGACTTCTATATTCTTACTTCTGCAGTTGCTCTTAAATGTTTATTTTTCCAAAGAATTTCCCTCAGTCATCCTTTCATTCCGATGGATTTATTTATTCGGTTAGTACCTCTTCTTTTAAACTTCCATTGCTAGAAATATTTGAATCTTGGAAGTCGCTCGATAATATTACTGTACACAATTAACTGTACCTTATCAGGTTTCGAGAGATACTTCTTTCGTTTTCTGATGGGCCATAACAATACTCAATTCTTTTGCAATCATGTCAAACTGATAAAGTATGGATCACTTGACATTTTTTAGTTCATGTATTTAATATTTTTAAGTGTTACATAGAATCACACGGTAATGCACTTTTTTTTAATACTTGCTTAAGAAAACAATTAATTTTATATATGTTACATAAAAACTGCAAAACTCAGGTCAATTTTTACGTATACATTCGTTTCGTAGGCTTTTATGTCTTTATGCCTACATTTATTGGACGATATAACCTGAGTATGTATGTAATAGTCTATATGACACACACACACACACACACACACACACACACACACAAACATATATATATAAATATATATATAGCATTACTATTTAGGATTAACAAGCCTTTGGGCCGATTAATGTACGGAGAGTAATAAATATTTATATATTATCATGATAATATGCCTGTAATTTGAAATGAAAATTATTCTATAATTCAAAAACTTGTTTAATTCGAGTGTATTCTTCTTTTGTACCACGTTACACCAAAAGTTTCTCATGTTCATATTTCACACGTGTGCATATGTGCGACTGTGTGTGCCACGCGGGAGTGTGTACGCGTGTGCGTGTATTGTGTGTGTGTGTGTAAATTTTATTAAAAAATTAAATTAAATTTATAATGTTCACAAATCTAATAAGTCACAAGCATTTTATAATGTCCCCTCTTTTTTCCCGTTCTTAATCAATCGTCTCTTCTTTATTTTCAAATAAACGATGTCGTACTCTCAACGTCTTACCAAGTCGTCGTCAGTTTTTTAACGTATCTCACGCTGACGAGGTCCGTCGCGAAGGCACGAATAACCAGTACCGAAATCCTTACCTTTCCTTATTTGATGTATTTAATTCCCGATCGGCGCCAAATTGTTTATGAAAAAACAATTAAAAATGTTAAACTGAGCGGTCGTTCTATGCGGTGTTGACTAATTCAAATTACCCTCGCAACTGGCGGGCATTTGAATCTCGCTTGTAGTTCGTCGTGCTGCCAACGTCTAACGCTGACAGACAATTTTGCTCATCGCTAAAGTACACAAACTTTATAATACAATGTATAATGAAATAAAGGACGGTTATTACTACTCAGTACTAGTTTATTAACGAGAAATAGTTAATAGTTATGCAGTGAAATACAAAAATATACTGTTATTAAATAATGTTGCTCCGGCAATAAATAGACACTATTCTCACGTTGGCTAAGTTGAGTGAAACGCTTTAAATCGACATGGCTGTCGTCAATGTTTATTTTCTACTGTTCGTTTAATCATTGAGTTCTTTTGATTACGAAAATATATTAACAAGATGATAATAAAGTACACTACCTTACATAAATGGTACTTATATACTATTAGAGTTAAATACAATTCATTTCTTAAGTGTTAAAAAGTGTGTGTTAATAATTCGTAATTTGTACATAGGTTATTTTATGTTTACATACAAGTTTAGTTTTTATTATCAATCAATCCTTGAAAGAAATTTAGTTACCAAGTTCGGAGTGAGAGTTATTTGTGTTGTGAGAAAAGTTAATTAGAATTTAGTTCGTAAATTCGGGTAGTTCAGATATACTTAACAAATCTTGTTGAATTCTGGTGAAGAGTCACTTAGTTCTTAGTTAGGTTGGGTCTATACGATCATCAATCTTCCATCGTTTATATTTTGGATTGCATCTGGCTTCTTTTCAAATAATTTGGATAAAATAATTAATTTTGAAGATTAAAATCTGGTATATTATCTCCGTTGGGTTAACTAATTCTTCATAAGACTTCTTGCATCCTCATCTCGTTAAATTTTGAAGTATTTAATATTATTTTAATTGAAAAATGAGTCGAATATGGTTTGGCGTCTGTATCTCTTGATCGTCAATAATGGACTAGTGTTTTATAACGGAATTAAATTAAATAACGTTCCGTTGTTATGGCAACTGTCTATACTCTCATTGGTTGATTACATTTATGTCTATTGTTATAATATTTGAATTTTAATTCAAAATGAATAAATATTTTCTGATGGCTATTATTCTTCTATCTTCTTATCGATGTATTAGATATTATCACAACTGTTTCTAGTTTCTAGACATACATATTTCGTATCATTTCCGTTATTTAAAAAATTCGGTAACTTAAAACCTCTCTGCTAGAATCATTTCTTATGCCGTCAGTTTATTATTAATATTTCTCCTAATAACCTCTTCCACATCCGTGTATCTTCGTAGAGTCCACATACATCCCTTGGTCGAAGCATACGTATTTTTACTACTCAATTTTATCATTTCCTTATGATATTTTATATCTTTATTTTTTCTCTTCTGTTGTAGGCCTATAGATCGGTCAACATATGGGATGTTAGTACTTTACAAACATTCTTTATACCAACAAAGTCTAAGTATATCTTCTCCTTAGTCATACGTTTACTAACCAGACGCAGTTTCTTTCAAAGACTTGTTTTATATTCAACACATAAATATATAATTTTATTTAAAATTTCATAATCTAAAAATTACTATCAATTAATTATTATACAACCTCATTAATTACACTAGTATCATCTGTGACTCTCACTATTTTGAACGAAGTAGGCTACATTTATAATTAGATAAATTTCGATATTAAATCATTTTTAAATAATGGGAAAGGTTACAAAAAGCCTGATTGTTCTACTGTTTCTTAACTAATATAACAATATTGTAGAGCACACAATCATACAGTAAACGCAAAAATTGCAAACACTCGGACTTTGGTTACAATTCCTTTTAGCCTGACACCCAGCTAGATTGTCACCATTTTAGTCTGACACCCAGCTAGATTGTCACCATTTTTTCAAATTTTGTATCTCTTTTCAGGACCCTGCAATCCTAAAATTGTGAAATTTCCGAAAATTAACACTGCATTCATATTTTAGTTAAAATTCTCTTTAATATGATACCCCGTATGAATTTTTGTGAATTATCAAACTTTTCACCCACTGATGTACATCTACTTTTGGACCCTGACGTACAAAATTTATTTTAATTTAAAAAAAATAAACACTATATTCAGATTGTGGTTTAAATTCTCTTTAATTTAATATCCCTCGTGACCTTTTGCGATTTTTTCACAATTTTAGCCCTCTCACATTATTGCTCCCCTCATTTTTAAAGAAATCAATCTAAAAAGAAAAATGGTTCTGTAGGGTAAAACTATGGACACGCAGCCAGGTTTTATGAAGGGAACGGAAGAAACACACCAACACCTCAGTGCTGATGTCCCTTTCAGTCGCCCTTGTGACAACGACCACTAGTAAAATGCATCAACAGCCCCTCCCATACGATGAAGATTAACTATACATACACTTTCACTTATATTTTTTTCTTCACTGTTAAGGTTTCTTCAGTCGAAACTGTATTCAAGTAGCGTTTTTCTCGTTGTAAGTTTGTACTCTCGTACAACGAACCTCTTTGCCCGCTCATTGTGTTCTGTTTTGAAGTTGGTCATAATTGTTAAGGTTCACTTTCTGTTGAATGGTCTGAGTCAACAGTTCACTCCCCCATACCGTCGCACAAAATCTGCCTACTGCGTGACCGTACTCAACATAAGGACCATATTACCTTAGCAAGTTAGAATACGCTCAATCAGACGATTACTGCAAAAAATAATGCACTCTTTCCTCTTTTGACAGACTAAGTACGATTTTATACTATTCGTACAGTTTAATACGTGCCAGCTATAAAATAAAAAGTAAGTGTATGTGATGAGTATTAAAGTACTTGAAAAAAATCAATGCAGCCTACTTTGTGAAAATCAAGTTTTCTCAAAATAAACCTACTGTTAACTCTGATTGCAAACACTTGTTTAAATACTATCTCAGAACTCGACAGACTGTTTAAATATGTAATACGATGAGTTTTTATTTTATCACTTTGGAACTGCTTTGTATTTGGTGCACTGAAACCGTAGTACTAAGGAAATATTCTTACTTAACGATATTATTTATTTACGATATTTAATACCCCTATTTTTATCTTCTGTTTTATAGATCGACCAACACACGGAATGCTAGTATTTTACATTCTGTGTACGAATTCTAAGTCTATCTTCCCCTGACTGTCGGGTATGAACACGTTTAGAGTTATTTTAATTCCCAAGCGCACACAAACGTCACTCTTCTCAAATCAAATTAACGGCGTTACATGTACACGTTCAGTACATTACTGCACATTTGTATACCGGTTTATGTCACTTAACATTAGAAGAGCATGAAATATAGGACTACTATAGCATCATTTCATTTATTAATAAGTAAATCAGTTTACAAATCACGAATAAAATTAATTGAGCAGGAGTACACACCTCAACCGTACTACAACTGTGTGTCTCTAAACGTAATCAGAAAACGAGCTTCAAGTGTCTAGACACAGTAATCCCCAGCAAAATACAATTTGTAGCCTACGCAATTTTGGAAATTCGAACCACCTTTTTCTTTCACCTTCGACAACGAATAATGTTTAAGATTTGCTTTATAAATTACGCCAGACTGTGGAGTGACACTACCATCGAAAATGTAGGCATACTTATTTTGTCACGTACAGGCACATATGCGAACTTGCGCGTCCACGCGTCAGTACGTTACTGCTCCAGAAACAGTTTGTACAAATTGGCAGATACACTTGAATCTCCTTACGAACGTTAATTATTACGCACGTGTACAATGCTAATTTTTCTCGCGTATACTTGACACACATGTACGTAAGTAGAAACTGTTTACTCTTCAAACACAGTGCCGTAAAGTAAAGGTAATGTAGGTAAACCTGTAGTTTTCTGCCGAGACGGCAATGAAACTGACGCGGCGTCCTTCTCGTGACAAGAATACGTTAGAGATCGTGTGTACGGCGGTTCTGATTCGTTACTCACTTGACGCGCGGTTTTTGTTCAACTTGTGTTAAATTAATCATCATCGCCATCCTCTTCTTGTTCTCAGTAGACGTTTGTTCCGAACGTCGTGTTTATTGGCTGAGAGAGCTACTAAGAGGAATCTCTGGTCTCTGTCAAAAGCGTATCTTATGACTTCTAAGATCTAGAGGTTTGTGACGCTTGATACTCGTGGGAAATCTTTTCTCCTTTTTCCATCCACCATTGCTTCAAAGATTATTTCTCTCGTCAAACTGTGTCGTTCAAAACTTAATGTCTTTGCTGAACAGTTGGCAGTAGACAGTGCTTACTATTAATTCAAGATCCCTTAATATGAAGATGGATTCGTTTGCCCCGTTTCCCGTATTCAGGTCGCTGAAACGACGTTTTTGCAAGTTATAACCTAACAGAAAAGTAGGGAAATTAGAGCTCAATTAAGCAGATAAATATACAATCTTTGTGACAAAACAAAAGAGAATGAGGGAAGTAGATAGACCATTTAAGCCGACAACCTCCAAATAATATAGCAAGGCAGACGCTACACTATAGAACGCAAGGGCGATGTAGGCAAAATGAACTGACCAGTACATGTTACCCCTTGAGGCCGGAAGAGGTGGTAGTGCCTAATCTGTGTGAGAGAATATGACGATTGGTCACGTGATTGGTCCATGAAATCTTCATCGTCCGCGGTAGCAGATTATTCCAGAACTAATCTTTTTTCTGAATTTGCATTTGGGGTCACAGCATACCAAGTCCGTAAGTTATAACTAGAACCTTTAGGGATTAATTAACGCACGATTTGTGTATTTTGTTATGTTACCATACCACGTTAGGTATTTACCAATACCATCCTTCCCTTAAGCTTTATGTTTGCGATTCCCAAGGTAGATAATCTGGACTTGAATGTTTTCATTGAGTTCTCGTACAGCGGGAGGAGTCCTCAGGAACTTTAGGAGAGGCCGAATTTACACCCGATCTAAACACTAGACATTAGTGTCCACAATAAGTCATATCGCATCTCCTATTAGGATGCGAGAAATCGCGTCTCATTCAAATATAGAAAATCAGAAATTTGTCTTCCACTTGAGGACACATCTCCAGTTGTGTTTCTGATTATGCACTCTCTCTACGTGCAAACGTCAGTCTACAGAATGCTAATAAGACTAGCAATACATCTCTAGTATGCCTCTAAGTCCCCCAACTGTTGACGCCACCCTCCTATTAGAATTGCGCGGGCCCAAGTGTTAGGCAAAAACGTCCTCTCTAAACTTCTCAAAACCGTTAGACTCTACATGACATTTACGACGCGCGACGTGAAGACGGTCCTACACTGTGTCCCACTGGTCAGTCTGGCTGTGAACAGACGAGCGTCCAATTGCCGCACGGAAGCTGTTCCCAACACAATTCGGGGCTCCGACTACGTCCAACATTTGAAACCATTTGCACGGCAATAATGTTTCGTCAGCTTTTCACAGCGTGCTAACCGTGTTGTTTTTTGTTCTTCGAACCAGTCTTTAATTTCACACGCCGCAGACCTATCGTTAAAAGAAACGTTTTTCTATTATCAAACAAAACTTATACGAAATTTGAATTTTTATAAGCTTTTCTACTCTTGGCTATATAAGTGTTCATGGAAAATTTAAAAAGGATAGACTGCGTTATAGTCTGAATAGCTTTCATTTTCAAGATGCACAAGATTACAAAATAGTTGCTGCAAAAAAACAACATTTTTTTGTTCTCCATCGGTCCATTCTCCCTGAAAACTAACTACAAATTGCCCTACCCACAGGTAACTTACTTTTCGCAAAGCTGCGTCTAATATTAGACCATATATTGCATACATAGTGTAACTGGAAGTCAATCGCAAGGTACACAAGAGCGGCCGACTCAGCCAGAAGTCGGCCTGACCAACATTGGATTCAAGGCGTAAGAACGAATGGATACTGAAATCCACCAAGCCCTCACGAATATAAAAGGACAGAGGAGGAGGAGGAGGCGTCGTACTAACCGCATTATCTTAATTTCGTGTCGCATGGCTAATGCAATGTACCCTGACTTAAACCCTGTCAAGGATATAAAAGGGGTAAGAATAACTGAATTTGAGCTTACAGTGAAAACGGTTATGTAACGATCATCGAATTTTGTAGGCAAACTCTGTGTGTGTGTGTGTGTGTGTGTGTGTGTGTGTGTGTGTGTGTGTGTGTGTGTGTGTGTGGTGCACGTGTATAACAATAACGAAAGTCGCCAAATTGCCACACTGCGCGGGAGTCCATTGTAGAAAGAAATCCCGACAGAAATCACGCGCGTTGTGCTACGTGTTGCACATAAAAAGTAGCGACCGACGATGGCTTTTTGCTGCCGCAGTTGTTATCGATACAATTACATAATTATGTACAATAAGGTATACCGAGCTAAAGTAATACGCGTGGAATTATACCACATAATAAATACGTGTACAATCGTGTTTCACGTGTGGCTTGCCACTCACCAATCGTATCGTCAGTCCTGTCGTTATCGGTTATTAACGCACATTCATTGTGTAATTGCTTCGAAAACAATGACACCAGCCAAGTGATTGTACTGTAGTTTATGTACCAAGTACAACTACTTTTTGCGAACTCTGTAACCTCAATTAGGTTTACAAATTCATCCACATGAAGAAAATTTGTTTAATTACAACGCAATGGTGGCATCGTTTAAGGATAATATTTATTTATTTTATTCCCTTATTATCCAGAAATTCGCCGAATTTGCCAGAAATTCGGCTGGGGAACCGCGACATGTTGACGTCTGGTCTCCCTTAAAAGCCTCATTTCTCATTCTCAATTCAGCTCAATATTTCTACTAGTAAGCTGCCTCACCAGACTCGCTCAGACGTTTACGATTTTTCATAATTTTTACTTGTGGCACCCTTCAAAATAAGAAAATTCAAAGCAAACACTCCATCCGGATTTGAGTTAACATCATTCCCTTCATTCTGATGTTCGGCATGAATTTTTACAAAACTTGAATATTTTGTTGGCTCCGGTGTCCAATATTTAAAATGTTGCCAATAAGACATTTATTATAACACACGTATGCCAATAAATTTTATGAAAATCGGTTGATGCGTTCAAAACTAAACGTGACACATACACCAAACAGTAAGACAGACAGATAGATGCCAAACTTTCGAGTTAAAACTGAGAACTCACTTCGGCCGTTCAGAAAGCTACAAGAAACGTGTGTATTTATAAGACTTTATGCCCCTGGAAAAGCACACATACCGCTGTGTTCATGCCGGTACTTACGAGTTTCTGTTCAGCCAATAACTTTTGTCCTCTAACAGCTAATAATAAACAGATCCGTTTTATCAGTGTCTGTCCCTTTTGCATAATAAGCAACTAAAGAGAGAGAGAGAGAGAGAGAGAGAGAGAGAGAGAGAGAGAGAGAGAGAGAGAGAGAGAGAGAGAGAGAGAGAGAGAGAGAGAGAGAGAGAGAGAGAGAGAGAGAGAGAGAGAAAGAGAGAGAGGTAAATTAATGTTACGGAGTCGGTCATTTTAACATGAAATTTAGAAATTAACATGTACTTATTAACTAATTTTGTACACTCACGCAATGGTGATGCACAATGGCATTCGTTAGGCAACGTTATCCACGTTGAGACTCGCTCCCCTTGCTTGTATTATCCCTTCAGTTATTCCTTTCACGGCCTACGACGTTCTTATCAGAAGTGGAAATAGGAAAAAAACAAAAATGCAATGAGCGTTATGAGTTCTTACTGATTCCACGGAGAATGAGGAAGAGAAACTGATGAAGCAAGTATCAGGAACAACAAGACATGAGATAGGCAGACAGAGACAGAGAGAAAAGAGAGAGAGAGAGAGAGAGAAGAACAGAGAAACATAGTAGCGACCTATCAGTTATCACCTAATAACATTCCATTAGTAACTTAAATTACTACAAGTTCCACGCTGATACCTACATACATAGTACTAACATCAGCTTTAGTATTTTCATATTTATTTATACATTCTAAGATGGTGTTCTCCATGTAACTTGCTGTGTAGATATGTGCCTGGTTCTCCCCAATATTGTTAACATCACTATTATACTATGTCACATGGCATAGGCCTATCTTATCATCCCGTTCTATTTCTATTTTAAATCCAAAATGATCTGCGCTATTTTCAAATATTCTCCTATTCTTTCACTCCTTAGTTTATCGCTTAACTTGCTGTAGCTCTCAAAACTTTCATTCCTTAAGTTTCAAAAACATGTCTTACTTTGTTTGGTTTCTGATGTACATTGGCCTAACAGCAGACTTCTATATTCTTACTTCTGCAGTTGCTCTTAAATGTTTATTTTTCCAAAGAATTTCCCTCAGTCATCCTTTCATTCCGATGGATTTATTTATTCGGTTAGTACCTCTTCTTTTAAACTTCCATTGCTAGAAATATTTGAATCTTGGAAGTCGCTCGATAATATTACTGTACACAATTAACTGTACCTTATCAGGTTTCGAGAGATACTTCTTTCGTTTTCTGATGGGCCATAACAATACTCAATTCTTTTGCAATCATGTCAAACTGATAAAGTATGGATCACTTGACATTTTTTAGTTCATGTATTTAATATTTTTAAGTGTTACATAGAATCACACGGTAATGCACTTTTTTTTAATACTTGCTTAAGAAAACAATTAATTTTATATATGTTACATAAAAACTGCAAAACTCAGGTCAATTTTTACGTATACATTCGTTTCGTAGGCTTTTATGTCTTTATGCCTACATTTATTGGACGATATAACCTGAGTATGTATGTAATAGTCTATATGACACACACACACACACACACACACACACACACACACACAAACATATATATATAAATATATATATAGCATTACTATTTAGGATTAACAAGCCTTTGGGCCGATTAATGTACGGAGAGTAATAAATATTTATATATTATCATGATAATATGCCTGTAATTTGAAATGAAAATTATTCTATAATTCAAAAACTTGTTTAATTCGGGTGTATTCTTCTTCTGTACCACGTTACACCAAAAGTTTCTCATGTTCATATTTCACACGTGTGCATATGTGCGACTGTGTGTGCCACGCGGGAGTGTGTACGCGTGTGCGTGTATTGTGTGTGTGTGTGTAAATTTTATTAAAAAATTAAATTAAATTTATAATGTTCACAAATCTAATAAGTCACAAGCATTTTATAATGTCCCCTCTTTTTTCCCGTTCTTAATCAATCGTCTCTTCTTTATTTTCAAATAAACGATGTCGTACTCTCAACGTCTTACCAAGTCGTCGTCAGTTTTTTAACGTATCTCACGCTGACGAGGTCCGTCGCGAAGGCACGAATAACTAGTACCGAAATCCTTACCTTTCCTTATTTGATGTATTTAATTCCCGATCGGCGCCAAATTGTTTATGAAAAAACAATTAAAAATGTTAAACTGAGCGGTCGTTCTATGCGGTGTTGACTAATTCAAATTACCCTCGCAACTGGCGGGCATTTGAATCTCGCTTGTAGTTCGTCGTGCTGCCAACGTCTAACGCTGACAGACAATTTTGCTCATCGCTAAAGTACACAAACTTTATAATACAATGTATAATGAAATAAAGGACGGTTATCACTACTCAGTACTAGTTTATTAACGAGAAATAGTTAATAGTTATGCAGTGAAATACAAAAATATACTGTTATTAAATAATGTTGCTCCGGCAATAAATAGACACTATTCTCACGTTGGCTAAGTTGAGTGAAACGCTTTAAATCGACATGGCTGTCGTCAATGTTTATTTTCTACTGTTCGTTTAATCATTGAGTTCTTTTGATTACGAAAATATATTAACAAGATGATAATAAAGTACACTACCTTACATAAATGGTACTTATATACTATTAGAGTTAAATACAATTCATTTCTTAAGTGTTAAAAAGTGTGTGTTAATAATTCGTAATTTGTACATAGGTTATTTTATGTTTACATACAAGTTTAGTTTTTATTATCAATCAATCCTTGAAAGAAATTTAGTTACCAAGTTCGGAGTGAGAGTTATTTGTGTTGTGAGAAAAGTTAATTAGAATTTAGTTCGTAAATTCGGGTAGTTCAGATATACTTAACAAATCTTGTTGAATTCTGGTGAAGAGTCACTTAGTTCTTAGTTAGGTTGGGTCTATACGATCATCAATCTTCCATCGTTTATATTTTGGATTGCATCTGGCTTCTTTTCAAATAATTTGGATAAAATAATTAATTTTGAAGATTAAAATCTGGTATATTATCTCCGTTGGGTTAACTAATTCTTCATAAGACTTCTTGCATCCTCATCTCGTTAAATTTTGAAGTATTTAATATTATTTTAATTGAAAAATGAGTCGAATATGGTTTGGCGTCTGTATCTCTTGATCGTCAATAATGGACTAGTGTTTTATAACGGAATTAAATTAAATAACGTTCCGTTGTTATGGCAACTGTCTATACTCTCATTGGTTGATTACATTTATGTCTATTGTTATAATATTTGAATTTTAATTCAAAATGAATAAATATTTTCTGATGGCTATTATTCTTCTATCTTCTTATCGATGTATTAGATATTATCACAACTGTCTCTAGTTTCTTTCAAAGATCATTTTGACATCCCACAAAGCTGGGTTTGTTCATGTATTAAAGTTTTGACAAAAATGTTAATATTATGTTACAGTATTACATTTCTTTCTTATTTTATGTTTTTAATCTAACTCTGACATCTTAATATGGTTCACTAATTGTACTTAATGAGTTACTTGCCCTGAATTTTCTAATACAATAGTTAATTTCTTACAATTTGTCTATTTTGGATTTATACAGTTAGGCATTTTATAGGCCTATGTAGTAATTGGCTATATCTTCTTATTTTATACTAATTAAAGATTATTTTTCATTTACATATGTTTTGCTTGGTGTTACTTATGACTTGTTTACATTTTGGATTAATTTGGGCTGTTTTACAATAATTGAATGTTCTTATTAATTTACAAAATCATTGCTTGTCTGTTATTCTCTTATTTCTTTTTCTGTCTTTACTCTAATGATTATTATTATGTTTGTAAAATCTTATCTCCTTACTCATATATATTGCCATTTCCTATAACTTGTTTATCATTTAATATTACTTATAAAACATAACACAAAATTTAGGTTTATGGTCTGTTTACTTTTTTCAGCCATATTCCTTCTTACAAACTCAACTCTTTTAATTGAACAAATAACAATTTTGGTGAATAACATTATCACACCATTTACTCTATCTTTCTAATCATCCCTTGAATTTTATTATTAATATAGGATGTTTTATTTATTTTGCTCTCATATTATTTAGTTTATTCTTATTTAACACTATCAGATTGGTTGTCTATCCATCTTTTAACATTTACTAGACATTTTTACTATTTAAACATTGTAACAATAACATCCTTAATATCATTATGGGATCTTTATCCTGAATATAATTGCACTATTAATCTACTATCAATTCTAATAACAATATTCTGGTTGTTTATTTCTGTTTTGGGTTACACTTGCACTTTGCACTTTTTTACTGCACTTTAGTGTTAATAGTGGTTATTCCCTAATATTTATTTCTTTTACTCACTTTTAACACTTACACTGTTAATCACCTTCACTTCCTACCTATCTCTCACTTTTGGGTTTTTTTATTGTTTTATACACAATTGATAGTTAGTCTGTTAACAATTTTATATTTTGATTTACTTATCATCATAGAGTTATTAATAACATATAATATCTATTACTCTGGTTAGTGTACTTTAACTGAGATTATTTTGTTTACTTTTAATACTTGTTACTAGATATTTATTATTTGTTTGTGCCTCTTTTATCATTAATTTGTCTTTTCTCATTTTATTGTCTTTATCGCCAATCTCTGGGGTGGCGTCATAGTCATTTGTTTGTCAGTCTAGTCTATTCACTTATTTATTATTCTTGTTTACAAGTCTCCTCTTTTCTTTCTTAATTCCATTTTATATTTTGTTCTTTTTCATTATTATTCATTAAATTATGTTATCTAATATTTGTGGATCCCCTATAGGGTCTGATTTCTGCAACGTTATAATATGCATTATTTAATGTTACGAGTAGAGGAAACGACTAATAATGACACTTGTATTAATACAACATAAAAACGTAATTTGCTCCAGCAGTGGGTGCAAGCACAATGTACGCAATTGAACAACCCAGTGACAGAGCTAAAAGATCGTAGTCGCGGATTATTTTTAGAAGTTTTACTTAACCTTCTTTATTACTTCATCATATTTCTACCTGACGAAGAATCTCATAGAATAACACAACAGCACCGAACTGAGAGTGAACCTAACTAGTACGAAGTACGTGACGCGACTAACTTGGAAGTAGACGAAAGGCGATCGGAGTCTGCGATGAGTACAAATATTTAGCAAAGAAACAGGTAGTAAAAAATAATTATATCAAATAGAATACACCAAGATAAACAACGGATAAATAAACTGAACAGTTTGCTACATTAATACGGTCACAAATATAAGAGAAAACAAAACATCGTATATACCAGACAGTTATCCAGAGCAAACTTCTTTACGGAACAGAGATTTTTGGGGAAAAACACAAATGGATAGGCAAATACTGGAGATGTGGAGGTGGGCTTCCTACGGGGGAGCTGTAGAGCATCAAGATTAGAAAGGGTTAGAAAGTAAGAAATAAAGTGGAGAATTCAAGTAGAGTGGAGTGTCATCGAAAACAAGGCGACCGAAGTGGTATGGACATGCTAAAAGCTTGTGTGTGTGTGTGTGTGTGTGTGTGTGTGTGTGTGTGTGTGTGTGTGTGTGTGTGTGTGTGTGTGTGTGTGTGTGTGTGTGTGTGTGTGTGTGTGTGTGTGTGTGTGTGTGTGTGTGTGTGTGTGTGTGTGTGTGTGTGTGTGTGTGTGTGTGTGTGTGTGTGTGTGTGTGTGTGTGTGTGTGTGTGTGTGTGTGTGTGTGTGTTGTAATACTGAAGTTAATCCACTTCACCAGCTCACTGATGTGACAATGTTACCATTTCACCCACTATTCCCACTGAAGACGTTTACAGCAGATGTCAAAAATTCAGCCAGAATTCTGACTGAAGAATAGAAAGTGGATTTTCCAAGCACAAAGGTTTCAACAAAAGGCAAGAAAGATCAAACTCCGGTAGCAAAGCAAAAACCCGAAAATAGTTAAAAATATACAATACGCTATCACTACAATTAGAACATCAACATACAGTAGGATAAAACGCCTGTTGCTGTTTTACAAATCACGCCTACTCTTCCGCGATCTTTCACTGTTCCATCCACCTACTGGGACGTTATCCCAGTAGGACCTTATGCTGGACCTTCCCTGGGACCTTATGCTTAACTTGTTGAAATTAATGGTTTCAGCAAGAAACGTTAACCAAACAACATTAACTCTAACCGGGCGTGATAAACATTAGACGTCCTAACTACGCGCTCGAGCGACAGTAAAATGTGACAATAACTTCAAGTTATTACAAAGCAATTTCCAACTCCCTACATTCGTAACATGTGATGGGTTGATTTAACTATGTTTGACGATCTTATAATAATTTATGAAACGACTTCCTACTGTATTTTATAAGCTTAATCGTCCAATACAATTCCGTACGAAGAAACAACAAATGTCAATTTCAGAATTTAACGAATTTACAATCATATTGCTTGTAAAAAGGATACCATTTAGTCTAACAAAGTTAAATCCCCATGTTCGGAGTGTAGTATTATATCATGCAGAAATATAAATATTTTGGAAAAGAGGACTAAAGTATTTGGATAGTTTTTAAATGCCAACGTGAAGAAGAATGCTAGAGAGGCAGTGATTAATGGGGAGATGTTGAAAAAGAGGTGATAAGGGACGTATTATGATTCTGACAATAAGAAAGATGAAAGCGAAGTAGGCAGGCCACATATTAAAACGTAATTGTTTCAAGAAAATGGTAATTGAGGGAAAGACCAAAGGGAAGTGAACATAGGATGGAAGGGATGGGAATGTTGGATGATACGAAGAACGGTCGAGTATATAGAGATACACAGTGCACAGGACAGGAAGGCATTGTTTGAATTCTTTGTTACCTGTCAACACACAGTTCCACTGAAGAAGAAGAAGAAGAAGAAGATCTAACCTAAACATAATATAATAAAATCCGACTCTATAATATTTTATAGAAACATATTACGAAGTTATGCTTTCTGACTTAAGAATAATCTTACATTTTTAACCACAAGTAACGGTCTCGCAAGATTGTAACCCTAAAAATTTTAACTTATAATGTCTGTGTGTTTTTTTTTTATATCGGCTCTAAATTCAGGTGGTTGTTGTTTTCACGCAGTCCCATGACAAACCGAGTGGTATTCTTTCCTAGTAACCGAATAGCATTAAACTCCGTGTACCGGTTTTATTAGAAAATTTATAAAATCATTCGCGCGCTTTCGCAAAGAATCTCGGACTCCTGATTAAAGAAACTGTAAGAAACATGAATGTAAACAGTTGTTATTGTTCTCTGTTATTGTCACCATAAACTAACCGAGTTCGCTTCATACAACAGATTAGGCAAATGTTACATTTTTAACGTGAAATGTTTTAAATTGTATTTTGTGTCTGTCGTCTTAAACTCGTGGTTCTAAAGCAAGTTTGATTGTTTTTAAGTATCTGATTTCGACCTAAACTAACTGGGTAGTCTGAATATGACTTACGCTTTGTAGAATCTAAACGTTATTACTATAGAATATAAATATAATTAGACAGTAAATTTTTTAGTCTTGTATATTCGGTTGCTATATTATGAACTCTGTATGGATGTGCGTTTTGTCATTTATTATATGATATAGTTTATGCGCATTTCGGCAAATAATGATCAAATCGCAGTAAAACCTCCATCTACTGCTTAAAAATACGGCAAAAATAAAAGGTAAAAGCTCTATATAACATCGCCGACCTCATAACAGCAGAAGATAACCAAGAGTTACAGACAAAGATATCAAAAACGGAATCTATACCCGAGTGAGCGCAGATAACCCAAAAATCAGCTCGGGAACCGGCTTTCTAACGCAAACGAATACAAATCTGTTTTACTTTTAGAACAAAATAACCACAAAATTTTACCCTACAGAAACCTATTGTTTTTGAGAATGATACCTCCAAAAAAATTAATGGAGACAAAAATGTGGGGATCAAAATTGTGAAAAATCGCAAAAGCCACTGTAGGGTTATCAAATTAAAGCGAATTTAAACCACAGGCTGAATGTTCTATTAATTTTTTAACACTTCAAAATTTTTGGACGTCAGGACTCAGAAAATGGGTGAAATGTTTGCTAAAATCGCAAAAATTCAAATGGGGTATCAAATTAAAGAGAATTTCATCTAACGTCTGAATGTAGTGTTAAGTTTGGAATTTAAAAAATTTTTGGAACCCAGGGCCAAAAAGGGGATCAAAATGTGAAAACAATTGTGAAAGTCCTGCAGGATTTTAGACTGAAAGGAATTGTAATCAAATTCGAATCTTTCAGAATTTTTGTGTTTATTATATGATTATGTGCTCTACAATTGTTATACTGTATTACTAAAGAAACAGTAGAGACATCAGGATTTTTGTAGTTTTTCCCATGATTGAAATAGTACCAAATATCAAAATTTATGTAATAACAAATGTACTTCGTTCAAAATCCTGAGCGATTTCTGCAACTCGGGGAGAATTTTAAGAGACCGAAAATTTTTTCACAATAATTAACGAATATTACTTGTGACAAAAAAAGTTTTTTACCTACAGGGATTTATGTTGTTTTTTGTGTTCTTTTCTGAAAAATTGTTACAATTATTTTGTGAAGGACTGTCAAGTCTGTCTGAAGCTGACGCCGGACACACAATAAAAAGCCACACGCGTGGTCGGCTGATAACCTCCTTACAGTACGAAAAACTGGCGGTATTGTTTCTGTTATTATTTTCTTGTAACGTTAACAATAATTTTTAAACGGAAAAATATTTTTTTTAGTTTTAATTTTAATATTCCTAATTACTTGTTTTTAAACTAAATATTAAATTAAGTGTTTCAAAGATAAATAAATTAAAATATACTTTCGATTACCGCTACTCTGCGGTATCTGTATGTTTTATCACAAACATTGTGTAGTAATGACATAAATATTATTCTAACATGTGTCAACTAAATTTTACTTTAATATGATTCAATACGCTTTGTTTACAAAAGCACTAAATCATTACAATAAACTGCTGAGAAGTTTACATTCTTATATTTCACACATCACAACCACAAGATTGTGTCCGCTTAACTGATCGTAAATAATCATTTTACAATCTTTACTGCAACGAAACCGACGTATTATTTTAAATATACGACAGTTTCAGTACCTTAAAAAAAAAGTCCCATTACGGTATTTCGTTTACGGAATATATTTATACCTGAATATTTCTGAAAAACAAATGGCATACAACAAGCTAATATCTAATGAGACAGTCAAGTGGACTCACTTTGCACGTGTCTGTTTACAGCTGTCAGTTATCAGGAACAGTTGATCATCACCAACTCACAACACAACCACCTCACGGCACGCGCGCCTGGCATATACTGACACTGTTCTCTACACTCGGACAGCTGATCGCGCTCCCGTACACGCCTCCCTCAACTTGTTGATTCATAAACAAACCAAAGATAAGCAAGGTTTCTGTGTTGGCGCACACTTAATCCGTTCATTTGATTCGCTTATCAGCTTCTTCAGACTTCATAGTGCATTTAATTAATTAGAGTATTTTAGTATCATGCTAATATTTTTGTTTCTTGTCACAGCGTACGTTATTGGAAGCAAGGCCAGCCCTTCTATATATGCAAACAAGGCATGTCGAAATAGGAGAAGAAAGACTTTTCAGAGTATAAAAATCCAGATGTCATAAATGCAATTGCAGATGTATTTCAAACATAATACTTTTATGTGGTTATTGACATGAACAGTCAAAGTATTATTAGTCTACTATTACATTTTATAATATTTCGAACATTAGCCATTGTTTTAGAAACAATTCTAAACACAATGTTTCATCCTTTAAAAATTTGAGGTCGTCCTCAAGAGTAAATACATTTGTACATCATATCTATCAACACTGAATAGATGTCGTTACAACATACGAACAAAAAGTTTATAAAGTATTAGAAACAATTATTAATTATTAATTCAGGTAATTGCTAAATATTAAATTTGTTGATTCTAATACTTAAAAATATTTTTGTGGAAATGTTGTGATGATATTTTATCTACTTAGATAGATACGATGTTGTAAAAATTTATTTACAACTGAAACACATTATTGTACGAACGCAAGGTAACGCAAGGTTAAGGTAAGAAAGTACAGTGTATTGATAAAAGACTTTCAACATTAGAGCGGTCGTGCCCCCCCCCCCCAACTCAATTAATGGAGGAACCACTGCCCTTGTTACCCCGACCCCGAACTCTACGACTTGGCCTATTTACTATGATAAGGTGAAAAAGGGACACATGTCTATCAAATTCTGATTACTTTCTTGCAACACATTGTAAAATTAAACAATTGTTTATGAAAGTGTCTACCCTATCAAAATTACTGTTCAAAGATTTTAAACTATAGGGTCTATAGGCCTACTGTGTATACAATTGTCTAATAATGTTTTATGCAAATTCTTCAGTTTTTCCTGTATATTATAATTTGTATAGATGTTTTCTGATTACTACTTTCAAAAAGTTTTGCTTGTGCTGAACCATCAATTGTCGAGAAAATAGTGAGTCACTTCCTTTCTCTATTCGGCCTTGAACAAGTAATAGGAAGAGAAATAATTAATTTCAATGGGCTGAAAGTGAACCGGTCAAAGGGTAAAGTTAGTATACTTGTTCCAAGTCGGCTTGTTGTACAAGGTACAGAGCCACAAAAGTTGTACCCTATAACTCCAATTTTTATTAATTCTCTCAGAGAGTTAAGTATGAACTTCCACTAACACTAGTTCAGAAAAATATTTTTTGTTCTAAATTCTCAAAATTCCTTAGAAAATTCTGAAAATTCCTTAGAAAATTCTCAAAATTCTTATACATTTAAAGGATTTTTTTGAATACTCACAAATAAATTTAACGTTTCGAGGTGAATTTTTGAATTTCAGATTCATAGTTCTCACAACAAAATCCTATCATTCTTATCTTCCATGCCACTTTATTAGAAATTAAAAGAAATTTGAAAGTTTCAGTCACTGAGGAAAATATTTTGAGACTCTCTTGAAAGTTTTGCAGTGCTAATTTCACATTCATAATCTGGAAAACACAAGCCTTTCTGATCTTATCTATGGTTTTTTTAATAAGTTTCCATTTTGTACTTATGATTACAATTTGTATTAATGCTCACAATGTATTTTAATTTTTAGAAAAAATGTTTTAAATATGTATAGTATATCAAACTGTCTTGATGCCGAAATTCAAGAATTTACCGCAGATGATATTTAGAGTTTTCTCATCATCTTCTTCTTCTATAAGGGTTAAACCAAAAACGGTTTGTTCCGGTCCTAGAGCTGGTCGCTCTAGCGCTTCTTCGGAAGTCTCACACCTCTTCGTCCCTCTGCTTATAATTCAGTAGTTGTTTGGGAATGGGACAGTCATCCATTCGATTAAGATGTTCCAACCGTTTTAACCGATATTGGGTAATCCTACCGATTATACTCATAATATTCATTTCCTGCCGTATATCTGCATTTATTCTACGATCTTGGAAAGTACAACCCGCCACGTGCCTGAGAAATCTCATTCGGCTGCTTGAATACGCTTGATTTCGTTAAAGCCCAATTCTCAAACAAACAGAGAAGTTTTGAGAGGGCCATCACCTTATAGAACTTCAGTCATGTTTCCGTACTCAGTGATTACAAAGTTTTCCTGATGGTCCCGTACGTATCGTTAAACATGTGTAGCTTACCACGTCATTGTTTGTAACATAAGACACATTATAGACCAGATATTCAAAATTTCTTATCTGCTCCAGAAGGGTGCCATCTACTGTATGGGATCAGCTTCATTAAAAGTCATCACCTAAGTCTTTAATATGGAAATCTTTAACCGAAATCCTTGCAGATTCGATTTAATGAGTGTACATTAAACTGTAAACGACTTTACAAGTTTGACATGTAGAAATTCATATATGAGAATATTCAAAAAAGATTGTTGACAAAAAAGTTTATAAATTAAAAGAAATTATTCAAAAGAAAGATGGTTCTAGGAATTTTGAAAAAATATTTATCTGCACCACTATGCGGCTATCATCATCGTCAGTCGTGGCTCTACAACCCTTGGTGGGTCTTGGCCTGCTCCAAGAGTCGATTCAATTCTTCCCATTTGCGTGCCCTGGCTTTCCAGTTTCTTATGTTCAGCTTTCTGAGGTTCTCCTCTATCTGATCTTTGAATCTATTTCAGGGTCTTCCCCTTGCTCTACTATCCATTGGTATCTGGTAGAAAATATGTTTCGTAGGCTGTCCTTCCTCCATTCTCTCTATGTGTCCAAGCCACCTTAACCTTGTATATTTTTATTATCCTGACAATGTCCGTCTCTTTGTAAAGATGGTACAGTTTATAATTATACAACGCACCACAATCCATTTTCTTGTACTCCTCTAAATATTGTTCTTAGAATCCGTCTTTCAAAGGAACCTAGAAGTCTCTTGCTATTTTTTGTCATCGTTCAGGTTTCTGAAGCATATATCAGCACTGGCCTGATATTTGTTTTGTAAATTTTGCATTTTGTGCTTCTTAAGATGAAGCTAGATGTCAGGTGCTTTTTAATCCATAATATGTTTTATTTGAGAGATATACACTTCTTCTTATTGCAGTATTGGTGTCGTTAGTCCCGTTTACGTGAGAGCCAAATGTATTAAATCGTTTACTCTATATTTTTGTGCCTATTTCAAGGTTTTGAAGGGTTGGGTTTAGTGGTAGTCTAACTATGCGGCTATAGATTTTAAATAACGAGACGCCAGTGAATGCTCGATGTGAGAAGTTATTAGACTCTAGAGATTTCTTCAGGCGCTTGGCCTTCCGGTACGATAACGAACCTGTGTAAATCTTTAGGCGCCAGAAAGAGAATATCAGCTCTATATAGGCCTAAGTGTATATAGCCATAGAGGACACGTGTATATATACATATACGAACAATGCCTAAATTTCCTCCTAGGTGGCGTCTCAGTCTACGAAGCCAATTATCACATGCTATGTGTATATATAGAAGATATAGAATTAATGTATGAACAGATTGAAAAGTTGCTCAAGATAATAAAGAAAGACGATAATGTAGTTATAATGGGCGACTTTAATGCATCTATTGGTGCTAACAGTAGTCAAAAATGTGCCGGGAAGTTTGGTTTGGGGAACATCAATGCACGAGGGGAAAGGTTACTTGAGTTTTGTGAGCAGTATGAAATGATCGTCACGAACACATGTTTTTGAAGTCCCCAAAAGACGACGATACACTTGGAAAGCACCGGGGGATGTTAGGAGGCATCAGATCGATTATATTCTAGTCAGACAAAGATATAAGAACCAAGTCAAATCTAGTCATTCATATCCTGGTATGGATATAGATAGTGACCATATTCCCGTTATGGCCAAGTGCAATATTAAATTTAGGAAAATCAGGAAATCTAAACAAAAGAACTGGTGCTTAGAAAAACTGACCGATGACAAAATAGTAAAAGAATTGGAAGAGGAGACAGACATGTTGATGGAAGGAAGGCCAAGTTGGGAGGAAGTAAGAGAGGGAATAATTGTAACAGCACAGCGTGTTCTAGGGAGGAGAAAATTAGAACCACGGAAACCGTGGATGACACAGGAATTGTTGGATCTAATAAGGAGGCGTAATAAGCTGAGAAATAAGGATTATCAGGAGTACAAGAGAATAAAAAATCAGATTACCTCTATGTGTCGCATTGAAAAAGAAAATTGGATGAAACAACTAAGTCTTGAAATAGAAGATGATTTCAGTAGAGGAAAATGTGATAAGGCATATTTAAGGATAAAATCGTTACAGTGGAAGCATAAGACTCGAAGTAATGTTGTTAAGGATAAAAATGGTAAAATACTTTTCGAAAATGATAAGGTCAGCGAGCGTTGGAAGGAGTATATAGAGGAACTATATGACGGGGAAGCTGTGGTAGTCACGCAAGAGTTTCTAGAAAATGAGAATGCTGTAGATTGAGATATGGTAGGACCGCCAATTAGCAGGGTGGAATTTGATTATGCCCTTAAAGGTCTGAGTATGAAAAAAGCGACAGGGCCTGACAGTCTACCAGCAGAGCTTTTGAAAAATGTAGGGGAGAGAACGAAAGACCAGCTATTTCGAATAATTACTGGGTGCTATGAAGAGGGAGTATTGCCAGTTGATTTCATTAAATGTAGAACAATCACAATACCAAAGAAAGGTAAAGTAGACGAGTGTGCTAATTATAGAACGATAGCCTTAATATCTCATGCTGCTAAGATTTTGCTGAACATAGTGAAGAACAGACTGGAAGGAAAGATTGATCACACTTTGGAGGAGGATCAGTTTGGATTTAGAGCAGGTAGAGGAACCAGAGAAGCAATCTTGGCTCTGCGGCAGATCTTGGAGAGGAGAATTGAAGTGAACAGGAAAACCTATTTAGTATTTGTGGATCTCGAGAAGGCGTTCGACAATGTTGATTGGAAGCTGTTGTTTCAAACTATGAGGAAGTCAGGACTTGACTGGAAAGTTAGAAGGGTAATCTTCAATATTTATAGGTTGCAAAGTACTGAAATAGACATAAATGGATGTAAAAAGGAAGCAATAATAAGAAGAGGGGTAAGACAAGGTTGCCCACTGTCACCGTACTTGTTTAATTTGTTTATAGAAGATGTTGTAACTCAGATGAAAAGGAGTTCTAGGGGAATTAAAATAAATGGGGAACGGATACACAGTATTCGCTTCGCAGATGATATTGTACTGATGGCTGACTCAGAAAAGGATATGACCCGAATGTTAGGTACGTTTAACAAAATTCTTCACGCTTGGAGATTGAGGATAAATGTTAAGAAAACTAAAATAATGGTTGTAAGTAAAAAAAGAGAAGACATTAAATCAACCATTATGTTGAACAACACAATATTGGAGCACGTTACTGAATTTTGTTACCTGGGTAGCATAGTTACAAGTGGGAATAAGTGTCTGGCAGAGATTAAGAGGAGAGTAGCTCTGGCAAAACAAGCATTCCAGAGCAAAAGGAACTTATTAACAAACAACCATATTAGTATTGAAACAAGGAAAAAGTTTATTAAGGTATTTGTATGGAGTGTTTTAACTTACGGGTGTGAATCGTGGACCTTAGGGAAGGTGGAGAGTGACAGACTTCAGGCAATGGAGATGTGGATTTGGCGGAGAATGACAAAAACTAGTTGGACAGATAGGAAGACGAATGAACAGATCTTAGAGGAAATAAATGAGAATAGAACACTGCTTAGGAGTATAGAGGTGAGGAAGATTAAGTTGATAGGGCATGTGATCAGACATAGTGCTTTTTTAACTAACATCTTTGAGGGCAAAGTAGTGGGGAAGAAGCCCAAAGGAAGACCAAGAACTGCATACTTCCGCAGCATAATGAGTGTCGTGAATAGTGGGTCCTATGGAGAAATGAAGAATATCGCAAGGGATAGAGTGACGTGGCTACAGCGACAAGGCATTGCCTTTAGGAGTTAAAAAAAAAATGTGTATATATACTGCTCTTCGTTAAACCCTACCACAATCCTTTCCGGTCGTGGCATCTTCTTTCTACATAGGCCTATGTCTTTTCTGTACTATCGGTTTAGCAGCAACAGCAATATTCCTCGTTCTCTATGTGTCCTAGAGCGTTAGATATGAGTATTTTTGTCTTCATAACAGGTACGACCAGCTTCCGTAATACGTTTATGTTATATATAAAATTGAAATCATCCATTTCAAATATGTTCATGAGAAGGCGTAACGTTCTCTTTGCGTGTACTTATGTTCTGTCTCGCTATTCGTGTTAATTATCATTAGCTGTAATTTATATGAAGGCAATCACCATGAATACAAAGGATTTAGTGTAACCTCGAACTAAATTCTTAACTAGCATTTTCGCTTATTTAAAAACACATTTCTAATTAAACATTTACTGAATACTTACTTTGCTGTCGTCCAGCAGCGCATAGAGCAGTAGGAATCTGGAATATACGTGTATTAGGGTACATAAGGGATACGAAGAACAAAATCAACTAAGATTTTAGCCAAATCTCAAGCGTTCATTGGCTGAAATAATCCTTTCTCTGCGGCCTAAGTTATGATAACCACACTGTCTACACACAAAGCTAAGCTTGCACAAACAACTAGTTTAATTTTATTACGGTACTTTTCTTCAGGGTCACAAAACTTTCTTTATAAAAAAACTTATATTTAGTTCTTTAATTTATGAACAAATATTACCACTCGATATGTCTTTTATTTATGCGTATTCTGGTGTAAGTCACATGTTAGACTTTTTATTTTGGCGAAAGTTAGTTAACTTAATATGTTTTTTATAATTATCCCGTAACACAGTTACACATACCCGCACACGCGCAGTTGCCATATGCCTTCGCACATTTTCGCACCACTTCACAACACTATTTGTTTTCTTTGTTTTACTGTCAAAAATTAACTTAAGCTAACAAATTTAACATGTATTTTATTGTCTATTACACAATGTCCGAACCTGCAGTCTTTACTTAAACAAATTTTCATTGCAACATGCTATCATACGCTTAGAGTTAAATTACTATTTCATATGCAAATTCTACCTATTGCATATACACCACGACTGGGTGAATTGCGTGGGTGATTGAGTGGGTGGGTGTGCGTGAATTGATAAATTATATCGGATTTTATGAAACCATCACATTACAGCATAGTCGAGAGTAGGCTATCATCTGGCACAACGTGTTAGATTTATCACAAGATGTTTAGCTCGGGTTATGCGTGACACGCATCGAGTGGTCCGTAACGGTTAATCAGGATAAAGCAAAATTCAGATTCACGCATTATGAACATTGAACAAAAAAATATATATAATTTCACTCCTACTTTGTCAACAGTAATAAGTGGATTCAATAATAACTTTAGTCGGTTAAAGTGCGTTCCATGTTACACGAAAACAAATAAGACAGTGATTCACAGAATGGGCAAAGTTCACCCATCTTTTGGCAGGCCCAGTAGTTCTGCGTATTCAGTGTGACTATAGAAGAATAACTCTAACCTACTTCAAACCAACAACTATTTCTGATCAGGAAACAGTTCATGTTTCTTTGGAAATCATTAGAGTCGTAAAATAGCTACAAGTCTTACTGATACTAAATATAAAAGGTGCAGACATTAATACATAAACACCCAAGCAGGTATTTATCTGAAGGGCAGTTAATCACAAGTACACAGCGTGGAGTAAAAGTTCAAACAGCCCTGACTACAACTAGCAGTGAAGCAATAACCCCACGATGCCTTGCAGGGCGGCTTTTTAAGAAAAGTACTGGCTTACGATTTTGGCTGTTTGCTTCAAACCATGAAAGAAGAGGAAGAAAATAATTTGCAAGATGCCTTATGCTTACCAAATGGAAAACGTGTTTTTTACAGTTAATAGACTATCGTAAGAACAAAAGTAAAATGATAGTGTTTCAGTCGTCACTTTCATTCCACTGAATTCCGGTGCTCTAAGTGGGCTTATTACGTCGCATCTTTCCTTTTCGTGTTCCATTCACTAGTCGAAAAATGAAGTTGGTATAAAATAGAAAAAATTCATGATGTTGCCAACATGTTATTCACAGTATCACAGCATGAAACGTACTCTGATCATGTAATTGATGTCTTGCTGACTCATTGTCAATAAACCGCTTCTCAACAGTCCGTATGTAGGGCTAAAACATTCTGCCAGTGTACACAATGCGGTTTTCTCTGACCACCGTATTCCTCACGTATATGCTCGCTAACATTTAAGTTAACCTGTATTTGGCTGTTGAAGACTTTATTTGAACGGAATGTATTACCCTTGATTCCTTGCATAATCTTACGCACGTAGTAATGCGTAACGGTTCTGCCGAGTTCAGGGATGGCGACAAATTAGAAACGGATTGTATGACACTACTGCCGTGATCAATTGGGAGTTCAGAATCATATTCCGATAAATATCATTCATGTAACATGACAAAACGTTTCAGTGTAGCTAAAAAGTTTTGAAAGTTTTAATTCATTATTCAAAATACCTTGATGAATTTCATTGTCTTAACAAGTAAATGCAGATAAAGAAGCAAGAAAAGACATCATTATAAAATGTTATTAAATATGCAGTTAATCTTACAAAAAAATTTATTGCTAATAAATTACTTGTAAAATTTGCAAAAAATGTCTATACAAATACAGTTAAATATTGATAAATACTTAACGTGAAAGAAGAAAGATTCCACAACAAGGAATGTTGTATTTTCGTTATTTTGTTCCTTCTTGGTTTGTATTTTTCCTGTCAAGTTCGCCTCAGAGTTTTAAACGATATGAAACACCCTTAAATAGCGTGAAGTAACGTAATTATATTTGTATTGTTACGACGGTCTCCTTGAACGTCGTATGGTACAGTGGAAAACAAAATACAAGACACCAATTAAGTCACTAATCACCAGCTTTAATTATCACAATTAAACAGTTTGTAATCAACAGGATAGTCTCTTACAACAAATCAAATAAAAATTGTTCACACACAATAAAAATGTCAACTACTATAAAAAATCCCGCACTATAATCACTTTTTACTAAAACACCACTTGAAACGCGCTGTGTAAATCGCCAGAACAATAACTCGAACCTCACTTGAATAAATCGCCACTTCAACTGACTGCTAAGCGCAGCTGTCTTTAAATAGATAGCACAAGTGTTCCAGAATAATCCATAATACGCGTCAACACTAAAGGAAAACACTAGAGCGTAATTGATTGCGGCCTTGACACAGTGCGCGCGCCCGGCATGTTGAGAATTACGTAGGCACACAACATTACAGCCGGAATAGCCGAGAAACACGTAGAATGTTCTGTAATGGCGTACAGTTTTTCCGCATTACGTAACACTATGTTACCTTTCCGAACTAACTGCTGAAGCATTCTCTACCTTACCATCACCTACTGTTACTGGCCGACGGCTCGGATTCATTACGTTTCTGTTGTATCTGACCTGTGATTATGTGCCTGCTAAACTAGATTAATTTATTACCGTATGGTCAGTGATTAAAATTAAAATGTAATATTTTTACATTTTTAACAGTATCGTGCACCGAGCTTTGTGCAAATTACTCACTTTCTAATTAGTCAGTACCATAAGACAAATACAATCATTGGGGCTACACTACCTACTAAACATTTACAAAACATGATGTTTTATGTGCTGTTTCGACTGAGCAACAGTGTGCAGACTGACTGGCCACCGTAGGTTATTTCTTGGGGCTGGGTCCCTGGGGTGTCGAGGCCGATAAGGCGGTCCTTTGTCTTCGGAAGTGACCTACAATGCACGTACTTTTTATTCGTCGGTTGCAGGGGTTAACCGATAAGTGTGTCGATTGTGTAGAAGTCGATTCGATGAGCTCAAGTATGTGTCAAATAAAAAAGATAGAGTTATCGTTTGTGGCAATACAGGATCTCTTCCCTGATGAGAATATGTCAAAGCGTTACTTTTTGACCAAGTCCGGTGGCACTGGATCTGTGTACCCTGTACATATAGAGCCTGCTTCTCAAAGTGCAAACACCATCTGGGGAGTTACTAATTTGCGTGGTATAATGAATCGGTGAACATTCCCCTACTTCTCTTGTAAAGGCATGGAAAGCGGCGCCGGGAGAAAGAAGAAGGCTTTGACCCCTCTTGTGTGGTTTCTTTTGTTAAATGTCCTAAGATGTCTTAAGAGCATCACTGATACTCTCCGTTATCATTCTGGTTGTCGAGGATCGTCACTCGTGCATAACCAAAAACGGTACCACGAGATAGTGAACTTAGTCCGCAGGAGTCCTAAGTTCACGAAGTTAAGAAAGGTTCTGATTTCAGTGTTACTTTTAATCTTTCACAAGGAAATCTCCGATGAAAGTGAATCAACCTAGACAAACACTCCGCTATGAGCCCAAATAACTGTCACCCTCGCAACATCTCAAGCACTTCTAGGCAGTTAGTGTAATTTTATCGGCTCCTTTATCGGCTACATGGTTTTGCACCATTATTCTACTACAATACTGCCGGGTTGGGTGATTTGGTGGGATACTGCATACCTTAAACACGGTATCATAAATGTTTGTTTTTTAAATCTGTAAGAAAAAAAGGCACTTGTGTGCTATATTTTTATTAAATGAATGTAAATAAACAGAAGAAATGTATCTTGAATGAGTAGGCAATGATAGCTTTTACAATAATCGTTTATTTAACAAACTGTTACGAAAAACTACGTTCATTTAAAAATATGACTATGATAACACGCGTCATGCAGACTGGGTGGTATAGTTAGATTGCTATTTAGTATAATGGAATCATATAATCACATGAAATGTAATAAGCCGTCGCCTGATTAAAATTACTCTGTGACGCTCCACGCGCAGTGATTCATGCTCGAAAAACTAGCAAGTGCAGTCACTCGTAACCGTTTTTATCCCCTGGTAATTTTCTCACTACCTACAGATTTAAGTGATACAACACAGCCTACGATGAACAGCTGCCAGTGCCTCCATGTAAGTTAAGTGGACTTTTTACATTATTCGTCCAATCTGAAAACGTGTTGAAGATCCTTCAGGCTGATACACACATCAAGTTAACAAGGAAAAAACTATACAAAATGAACGATTAATTCAAAGAGCAATATATTTTAGAGAAAGATTTACTAGATTATGAACAAAATGTTCTTCTGTTTTCAATTTGCAAAACCAGCTTCTTCAAAATTCCTTACAGAAGAACAAACATATGCTAAATATTGTACTAGTTATTGAAAAAGTTACTACAAAAAAAATGAAAATTGTAAATGAAAATAAGTAACATAAAACTTTTTTAAACTACCACAAAAAATTAACTAAACAAACGATAGACAAATTCATTTTTATTAGCTACATATTTTGTTATAAAATAGGTATAAACAAATTAGTAGATTATTCACAATCATTCAATAGTTGTAATTAAAAAATTGATTAAAATTTTTGAAAAAATAAAATAAAATCAACTTCAAACAGGAGAAAAGTATTTTAACACATCTGAAATTATTTTATAAAAAGCTCTAAAAAGTGAAAAATAATTTTCACATTCGATACTATGCAATATGGAAATTATGAAATTTTGTATAAAATCTTGTAGGGACCGCAACATTTATATGAATTTATGTACTTAGTATCTTATACTATGTGGCTGAGTAACCAAGCTTTCACATAACTTTATCCCAATACACTTTTTGAAGTCGGTGCCAGTCACTTTCTTTAACATTACTAACTCATCAAACGTAACACCAAATAACGTTCAGAAAATTAAAAGCTAAGTCGTAGATACATCAGAAACCATTAGGAGTCGCATAGAGAGTGAACAGTGTTAGCGAGAAAGGATTTCGTGCACCCGCAAGAGAATAATGATTGATAAGATACAAACATGATACGCTACAAATGTGAATTCGTTTTTTATACCTTATGTTTAAGGTAATTTTTATGAGGGTGAAATGTTGTGCCACTCAGTGATCAATTGGCAACACTGCTTTTTCGTTTCAACTATGTCGTTACACATTAAATCAGTTTCCTGTCCTAGGAGTACAAGGTGTACGGGAGTGAGCTGGGGACCATAGTTCTATATATGAAGTTGTCACTTCAAAAAGTAACTTGGCACCGATTTCAAAAAGTGTATGGGGATAAAATTATGTAAACTCTTGGTTAGTCAGCCACGTCGCATAAGATACTGAGTACATAAATTCATAATAAATGTTGCGGTAAAGAGTTTTTTTACGAAATTTTATAATTTAGATGTTGCATACCATTGAATGTAAAAATTATTTTTCACTTTTTAGAGCTTTTTTTAAAATAATTTCAGATGCGTTAAAATACTTTTCTTCTGTTCGACGTTGGTTTAATTTTTTATTTTTTTTTATTTTTCAATTTTTAGTATTAATTTGATTATTTTGCTAACGTAATTTAATAAATTATTTTTTCATAAATAAAATTTGTATCTAGTAAATCAGTCTTTCAAATTATGGGCAGACAAACGAAAAATGCATCACGTGTAAGAAATATTGGAATAAGGAATCTGAAAACAGAAAAAACTCGTTTATTAAAAAATGCACAGCGAAATGCTAAATCACGTTCTCAAGAGACCTCTGCTGTTCGACAAGTAGGTTGTCACAAGTGAGAGATTATATACTTTCTAGCTTATCTCAAGAATCGCCTGCTGCAAAAATCCTACCTCAATCATAACCGTGAACCTTTGAGCAACGAATGAAGCGATCAGCGTGAGCATAGACTTAGCTTGATTCGTGATTGATTGAATCGTCAGTCATATGAACAGTGCCAGCATTGCCTTCATTTCATCCAACGTCTGGATGATGAACGTTCTCATGAGCAGAATAAAACGTTGACGGCAGCACGGGAACGTAGACGGAAAGCAAAACAAAACGAAACAGGCGAGCACAACGTTAACAAATATGCGTGAAAATAAACGACATAATTGTATTAAAGAAGATAATTTTATGTGTTGATGATCCATGTGCTGTATGTAGAAATGCATTATACTCAAGGCAGCATTTTAAACTTGAAACACCGTCCCGTGTTGATCTTCTGTCCAATGATTTAGTTGAATTGTCTAATGTGGTGGCATGCACTCGTTGTTCTAGCAATATAAACAAACTTAAAGTTCCTTCTCAAGCGTTTTGGAATAAAATGAATGCCATGCCTGTACAGCCAGAATTGAAGATTAATTGGATATAGAGCTGAGAGTTGTCAAGAATAATTTCTAAAAATCATGAAGGTACGGGATAGATTTAGCCAGAATTTCTGTAAATGGTAATTAGTTTTATTTGCTCAAGACGTCGTAGAAGTTGCTGAACAACATTCATTGCCTTTGCGTATTGCAGGATAAGTAGTTACAGCAGAAAGTCACAAAAATCTGCAGCACAGAGAATTCCAAATAAATATTGAACGAGTAAGAATTGGACTTCAGTGGTTATTAAAGCATAACAGTTTATATCTTGATGCTAGACCCAACTTTGCCAATATACTGAATAGTCCAGGTGATAGAAAGTGCGGAGTACAGAGATGACATTCGAATGCAGACTCAACAGATCCAACAAAGAAATATCCAAGCACCAACTGATGAGTTACCGTAACTATAAACAATAACATGTCGATTTTACTTGGTTCATTTCATCAAGGTGATGAACGGTTCAATATCGATTCATGTGGTAAAGAGAATACTGGCATAGCAGCAGTTACTTGTGTAGCTTTCTTCTTATTAGTTCCAAATACTTGGATTATAAGTGACATAGATTTCATAGTTATAGTAGGTGTTGTAGAGAATGCATATCACTGCGAGCAAATCCTAATGCTCAAGAGCAAAACAGGGAGTAGGCCTATTTAGCGATGACGGATTTAGAGGTCACGGTTGTATTTTAATAATCGTTGGATAAATTTGAATGTACGTTTTGATATATTGATGGCCAAATGGATGAAGATCAAAGTAACAAAGGTTTTCCAAATTTGAAAAATGATTTTATACCTTCCCTAAAATCACAAATATGGGATTCTTATTGTTAATTCATTTTCAGTAGCTATGTCATGTACAGAACAGAGAGGTATCAAATACTTTTGGCTGCTTGATTGGCATGCTAGAGGGCTAAAGGGACATAGAACAACGTCCAGAGGTGTATCGTGCTCTATGCGTTTGGCTGCTTGATTGGCATGCTAGAGGGCTAAAGGGACATAGAACAACGTCTAGAGGTGTATCGTGCTGTATGCGTTTGGCTGCTTGATTGGCATGCTAGAGGGCTAAAGGGACATAGAACAACGTCTAGAGGTGTATCGTGCTGTATGCGTTTGGCTGCTTGATTGGCATGCTAGAGGGCTAAAGGGACATAGAACAACGTCCAGAGGTGTATCGTGCTGTATGCGTTTGGGTGCTTGATTGGCATGCTAGAGGGCTAAAGGGACATAGAACAACGTCCAGAGGTGTATCGTGCTGTATGCGTTTGGCTGCTTGATTGGCATGTTAGATGGCTAAAGGGACATAGAACAACGTCCAGAGGTGTATCGTGCTGTATGCGTTTGGCTGCTTGATTGGCATGCTAGAGGGCTAAAGGGACATAGAACAACGTCCAGAGGTGTATCGTGCTGTATGCGTTTGGCTGCTTGATTGGCATGCTAGAGGGCTAAAGGGACATAGAACAACGTCCAGAGGTGTATCGTGCTGTATGCGTTTGGGTGCTTGATTGGCATGCTAGAGGGCTAAAGGGACATAGAACAACGTCCAGAGGTGTATCGTGCTGTATGCGTTTGGCTGCTTGATTGGCATGCTAGAGGGCTAAAGGGACATAGAACAACGTCCAGAGGTGTATCGTGCTGTATGCGTTTGGCTGCTTGATTGGCATGCTAGAGGGCTAAAGGGACATAGAACAACGTCCAGAGGTGTATCGTGCTGTATGCGTTTGGCTGCTTGATTGGCATGCTAGAGGGCTAAAGGGACATAGAACAACGTCCAGAGGTGTATCGTGCTGTATGCGTTTGGCTGCTTGATTGGCATGCTAGAGGGCTAAAGGGACATAGAACAACGTCCAGAGGTGTATCGTGCTGTATGCGTTTGGCTGCTTGATTGGCATGCTAGAGGGCTAAAGGGACATAGAACAACGTCCAGAGGTGTATCGTGCTGTATGCGTTTGGCTGCTTGATTGGCATGCTAGAGGGCTAAAGGGACATAGAACAACGTCCAGAGGTGTATCGTGCTGTATGCGTTTGGCTGCTTGATTGGCATGCTAGAGGGCTAAAGGGACATAGAACAACGTCCAGAGGTGTATCGTGCTGTATGCGTTTTGTGAGTGTTGAAGAACTCCATACAGTTTTACATCGTATTTTGAGAATAACAAAAGCTAATGATACAAACGTGACCCCAGTAACACGGTAATTCCAGTCTATTATTGAATTTCCAATGCCAATTTTAAATAATATGGGACCACCGTAGTAGCATGCCCTTTCAAATAAAAAAGGTTTATTAAAATCGGTCCAGCCTTTCTCGAGTAATCAGCGAACATACATTTTAAAAAATCCTCCTTTTTGAAGTCGGTTAAAAATTCATATTATTTAGTTCCTTATCTATTAATTTTGACTGCTAGCAAGTACAAAATATTAGTTTTCGTTTTAAAAGAATAAGTTTACTAAAAACTAGAGAACAGCCGGTAGCTATTTCCAAAGTTAAGGTTTCCATCTCGATCTCGGCTGACTGTTATCTCTACTATGGAACGTGAGTATTGAGTAGAGCACATTGTGTTCACACAGAAATTTTCCGCCTTCAGAACAGTTTTTAAATAAAAGTTCGGGAAAACATATCGAAACATTTTTTTTTAATATAGCTCTAGTTAGCAGAGCGAAAATTCATAAACAAGTTTGAAAAAAGTCCAAAAATAGTAGAGAAAAGCTCTCTTCGTTTCATAGATTCATCTTATTCATATTACAATCCGGTAGTAAATTACGTTATTGCTACACGGAAGTAATTTTAACCATTCTGTAATGGGCCTTTCGTTTGTGCGTGTTTTGTCCTACGTTTTATTATTTCGTTCATTGCTTCAAATTCATATTATTAACTCAAATTACACCACACATAATATTTCTATATTTTTCTCCATAACATATATTTACAGCACTTTCTTTTAAATTAAAAACAAGTTGCAAGTAGGCTTTACCCTGAAAAGAGTACAGTGTCTACCGACGTACATAAGGAACACCGAAATAGCCGTGTCGCCAGTACGAAATACCTAGGAAAACATGTAGTCAAGAAATAGTAACAGAGAGATTTAGTACATGTTGTAAAGTCAATTATACTTATTAGTTGACTCGGTACACTGGTTATTGGGTAGGATACCCAGACACGGGGATTTAACGGGAATCAGATGTGAAGTTCCTTTGGACACTGCAGGGAGCTCAAGTCAGAACAGAATGCATTCTGATCCATACAGAAGGGGAGATTGAAAACTCATAAATACAGCTAACAGCAGTGGCGGCTCGTGACTTAAGAGGCTGGAGGGCGCGGCTTTTAGGCTTCTTAATGATTTATCAACATTGAATTTAACGCACAATACAAATGCCACCAATGTTTTATCGCATAATTTATTAATAAAATAAGAATAGTAACACGTGCAGCATGCAAAGATTATTTAAAAATTTGAACTCACCTCAAATACTGTGAGCTGTTGTGGAGAGTCAGCAGTTTTATTAATAAACGTAACCACAAACTGTCGAAAGTGTCCACAAGAATGTCTATACTGTTTCCACAAAAAACTAATACACTATATTTACATTATATTATTTTTATGATACCTATACTTTAAACAGACCATTTATTTATATACAAAGTCCATTCGCCTTTCTTTTAAATTAACGAACTTTTCTAGCACTCAATCATCAAAGTCCTTCATTTCTTTAACAAGTTTCTTGTTGATAGATAACATCGCAAGGGCATTCAGTCTATCGTTTTTCATTGTATTTCTCAAGAAAGTCTTTAGTCTTTTCAGAGTCGAAAAGCAGCGCTCAGGTTCGGCAGTTGTCATGGGCGTAGTTATGATAATTTTCAGAAGTTTCGACACTTCTTTGAAAACTGACGTAAGATTGTTTTCTTCTATAAAGTTAAGAAGTTTTATTGCACCTTTAATATTAAAATCATGCCGCCTGTATAATAGTTCCTATTCACTCCGAAGTTTGTTTTCTTGTAAGAAAGGGTAATGCTGAATCACTCGCTTGAATTTTTCTTCCGGAAAGTTAGTAGAAAAAAGTGGAAATAAGTCAGTGGACATCAATGAAGCTGCTTCTAGGTGACCCGTGTAAGTAAATCTATCTTTTACGTGAGTTACAATGATGTCACATACTTCTTTTGCATCCCCTATTCTAGTGCTGCATCTAACATTATTGGTCCTTTTTCTTGGTTGCTCAAGGAACTCTTCATTTATTTGTGTTTCCATTTCATTTATTTTCTCCCTCTCTTTCTGCAACTCATTTTCAAAATTCCGATGTCACTTTGCCACACTACACTGTCTTTGTTCCTACTTTGTAGTTGTTGGTACAGTATGTCCACATGGGGTAGAATTCTATGGAAAAAAGTTAGCCAGAACATGAAATTTTGGTCCTGAAGAGCCCTTCTGTGACCACTTGCCTCATTAACTGTGAGTCTGTACACTTTTCTTCAAGAACTTCGAAACATTCCTCCAACTTATATCGGTTTTCGTACACAACGTTGACTGTACGAATGTTGTAGTTCCATCTTGTTATAGAAACTCTGGGTAACCTGGTTTGCACTACTTCCTCTAAAACATTCGTTCGTAGAGATGAGTGTGAAAAAATCCTGGAATGGCAGATAGATTTGAGAAAAAAACTCTAACTTTGTTGTTTACACTTGTTGCTTTTTTTAATATCAAATTAAGTTGATGAGCGTAACAGTGTACAAAATATGCGAACGGATACACTTCTCTAATTTTTGCCTGTACACCTCCAATAGAACCACACATAACATTAGCGCCATCATAAGTCTGAGCTATTAACTTTTCCTTTGATGTGTACAGAAGAGGATTGATGTTGTCCATGATGCACTTTGCTAAGGTTTCTGCACATTTACCTTCAGGAGCGAGAAATCCCCAAAACCTTTCGTATACCGACCACTTAAACACATATCTAAAAACTAATACCATTTGACAGTGGTTTGTCACATCAGTTGTCTCGTCACATTCGATTGCCACAAATTCAGAATCGTGTATCTCCTTTTCTATTTCTTCCCTGCAGACACTAAGCATACAGTCCAATATATCATTTTGTATTATTTTCGATGTACCTTTGAATACAGTAGCCGATTCTAAATAGTCTTTCATTGCAGAATCTAGCTCCGCAGTAAAATTAATTAAACCTTTGTATACACCCGGATTTGTAGACGATGCTGACTCGTCATGACCTCTTAGAGGCAACTCAAAAACACTACAGAATTTGACACATGAAATCAGCCGTTTTAAAATATGTCTGTTTTTGCTGACTTGAATATTTTGCTTTTCAATGTTTAGTCTATATTGCGAGTCCAGACTAGACAGTGTGTTTACTTTGCCTAGCAAAGAAAGATCAACAACACTATTCATGTGATTGACGGATATTTCATGCTTCTTAATTTTTTCTGTAAGACGTTTTACATCATTAACCCCTTTTACAGTCCACAAGCAATCACCACTGTCTCTGAGAGAAAATAAAATACATGGAAAACAGAACAAAGATTTCTGAACATCACAGCCACAGATCCAGTCATATTTTTGGTATGCATCTTTCGAAAGCAGTTGCCTTCTGAAAACACGATTCTCACTTTTCTTATTTTCTGTTTGCATCATGCAGAATTCAGGAGTTGGCCTACCTAATGACTTTAGTTCAATTTTTTGATCAAGAGTTAATCTTGCAAAAGTTATTGCTTTAAGCGCCTGCACTGAATTATCCATGTTGGATAAAATGTTAAAACAAAACCTAATAATTCGACACTACAATGTATCCCTAAACTATTCGTGATTATTCAAAAAAACTAAATTATTAAAAAAACACTCAAACTCAAAACCTAAACACTAAACAAATGCCCGCACTGAATTAACCATGCCAGAGAAACTATAAACACTAAAAAAACTAAATCTCATATTATCAATAGTCTGCGATTAGTTGTACTGAGGGATTCACGTCACTTTCTACTGAACGCGGCGCGGAAGCCTACGCGCCCGAGTCAACAGTGTCAATGCGGGCTATAAGCTTACAAGTTCATTCAACTTTGGACAGAGTGGTGAATTGGAGAAATGGCGCGACTGACAAAGAGCCGTGAGAGGCATGCTGTTCCGACAACATTTGTGCTATTACCTAACACGAAAACATTTTCTTGTCCGAAGTATTAAAGAAATATGTGATGAATTTCACGATTAGTGATAATAGATTGTTTAATGATACGATTAATAGATTGTTTAATGATACGATTTAAACTGGGGGGCGCGCGCCTTAGCGCCCTAAGAACGAGCCGCCCCTGGCTAACAGCTAGAAAACTGGCTGAAGTATTTCAGGACTTCACATGGAACATCGAGACGAACAATCAGCGGTGGGTTTCCGACTGGGCAGACTAGGCAGCTGCTAGGGCCGCAGTGCTGAAGGACCTTGACAGAAGATAGACTTTCAAGATTAGCCAGCATTGCTTCAAATGCCGAACTCATTCAGAATTTGGAAGTCAATGACGTTATTCAAGATTTTGTTACTTCAAAGTCACGTCGAGTTGAAATAGTTCTTTAGTACTGAAGATTAACAAGACGTTTGAAATGAATTACCCATTGACATTAAAGATTAATTTAGTAGAATATTAATTTTTAAAAAATTTAATAGACTAAGGTAAGTAAACTGTAGTTTTAAAATTTTCACTTTTTGGTAATCATTTTTTACATCAAATCACTAAATCCTCTGAAAGGACTGTTTCACGCTTCAATATTGTAGACTTATTTTTCCGATGAAATATTAAATGTTAGACTACTAAAACAAGTTCTGCAATGTGTAATAAGAATTAGCGTTCTAAAGAACTATTTCATGTTTGTTTTAGTTTTATTACCCACTTAAAATCCATCGTAATAATAAAATGGTATTGATTTGTAATTGGGGAAACCGGCATCTGCGAATTTATGATTATTTTCTTACTAATTTTGCAATTTTATAATATTGTCAATAATTAATTTAAATGGTCATGCACAAATTTTCACAAAAGTATTCTAATATAAAGTGTATTTTAAAATAAATCATTGTCAAATATTTTTCACTGAAATAAGATGAAAACAAAGTCTCTAGGAGATGAGTGATACAGAACTGTTGAAAATATGTTAAAATGGAATAATAAATTTTTCTGTTTAAAAAGAGGAATCTCCGGGAATTAACTGCCTAGGGCCGCAGAATGTCCAAATGCGCCAGTGCGAACGATGGAGTACGCCTAATGTGGAAGAAAGAATGGGATCTGACCGATTCGTAGACTAGTAATAAGTAACGGGAAAATGGATACCATCAAAATAAGGACTGGTCGCCCGTCAAGGATTACCGACCAAAAATACGAATACGATGTGCATCTGAAGTTCCATGATACAGAGACAAGCATTTAAGTTATTATTGCTGTTGTTATTAATATTTTGCAAAGAAAAACAGTTCGTTTCTGCGTATACGTCAGTTTAATTTCCATTTTTTTAAACTGACAATAGTCTAATTCTAATAAGGGTATCTGAATTAATAATACGTGGCCTATATTGGTAGTACGCTGAACGTTATTGAGTAGTAACATCAGTTCGTAGTAGTAGTAGTAACAGTAACAGTAGTAGTAGTAGTAGTAGTAGTAGTAGTAGTAGTAGATGAGTGGTGATGCTATTGCTAACAGCATGGCTCCTGTCACTGCTACGTACGCAACACAAAAACCACAAGAAGAAACAGAACAGGAATACCCAGTGGTGGGGAAGCTCCAGGCATTACTGAATGGGCAGACGTCTTAACGGAGCAGATACGTCGAGTGAATGAATGCGACTGGAGGTCAGTGTTACAATCTGGAGGTCACTGGTGTCCTTACATAACCACTCCGAGTACTGCTGCTGTCCAATGTCACTTGCAATGAGGAAAAGCGCCAGGTCATTAACAGCGCGTAGGTGGCGACAAATTAATTAATGCCGCGTTAAGAACATGGAATTGACGTAGTAAATAAATCAGTTTAAATTTATTTTCCAGCTGTTCGTCTCGGATGAAACCTGATTCAAAATAAGACATACAGTCTTGACATTTAGCATGCAAATTAGACACATTTAGCATTTCCATTAAACACATCATTTACAAATCTCGTATCTAATATTAAGATTTTCTGGAAGACGGGTATATTTTTAATAGATACCAAATTTATCTTTCTTCGGTTTAAAAGATATGTTTATCTATTTTTAACTCTCGTTTTTCTATTCCAATTCCCTGAACAAATCATCCAACTCCACAGAACCTAAACCTTCAAAAAAGTTTGTAGAATGTAGAATACAAACTGTTAGCCATGTTCTATTGTCTCAACCTAAGAAATTTACCTAATGATAGTATACGTCTATTGTCTCAGCCATGTTCTATTAGCTCTGCGTACAAAACCACGATCTAGCTGGTTCCTCAGGTCTGTGGCCCCCGTCTAGTGGTTATCCTTATCGACGACAAACAAGCTCAGACTGGAACACTTCCAGTTCTGAACCCTCTGCCCCTCGACGGGGACTTCTGATCTGTCTGAAATTCCGCAACTTTAAGCGCAATTTTGAACATCTCCAGACCATGTGATCGGCAGTCGTAATTATTTTCTTCTCTGCGTCGACCTGATCCTTTCAATAAACGTGTGACATCATCTCGTCCCCGCCTAATCGAAGCAAACGCTCCTAAATCGAAACTTGATGATCCGTTTAAACACATATCTCTGAGTAGGCCTATCATTTTTCCCTGGCCTTTAAGTTATGCAGATGACAGATTAGCTTTGATGACGGACTGTCTCCCTGTTCTACAGGAGTTTAATGACTGAGTACATACGGGTGTAATGACAAAAAAGATTAACAGCCTATCAGGGTTTGAGGCAGCCAGTCATGTAAATAAGCATGCACTTCAGTGGTGCAGTCAATTTTGGCCCTGACAGAAGAGCTAGTCTTCATTTAGCTGGAAGAAATAACTAACAAAGAGATAAAAAGATGCTGAAGGCGTATTAATTAATCTTCACTAGTATACATACATACATCCTCGGCGCTACAGCCCAGTCCGGGCCCTGGCCTCCAAAAGAAATCTTCCCCACTGGTCTCTACTCCCGGCCAATGTCCACCAGTTCACTGCACCCAGCCTCACCGCCTCCTTACCAACCTGGTCCAGCCATCTTGTACGAGGTCTTCCCTTCCTTCTCCTTCCCATCGGCAAATAATTCATCACTCTTTTTGGGATTCTATCCTCCGCCATTCTCTGCACATGACCAGCCCAACGCAATCTGTTAATTTGTATGAGTTGCACGATCGGAAGATCTTTAAACCTTTCGTACAACTCTCGATTATGCAATCGCCTCCAAATGTCGTTTTCCCTCACAGGGCCATAGATTCTCCTCAGTACCCTCCTCTCAAAAACGGATAGTTTCTGCTTATCTAGTTTTTTTACCACCCAGCATTCCGAGCCATACATCAGGACTGGTCTAATCAAGGTCTTGTATAGGGTGGCTTTTGTATCTTTACTTACTAATTTAGACTTAAAATGTTTCACCAGTCCGTAGTAACACTTATTAGCAGATAATATCCGTCTTTCAATATCTTTAGAGGAGTCATTTCCAGAGTCCACATATGACCCGAGATATGGAAAACCCTGAACCTTTTCAAATTCATAATCGTTAATGCGCAGGGACAGGGCACGAATGTTGGCACCTACAACCATATATTTGGTTTTGCTTTGGTGTATAACCAAGCCCATAGCCTTAGCGGACAACTCCAGTTCCTGAAAGGCTTCCTTTAAAAGGCTTCATTCACACCTACTTATGACGTCAATGTCATCGGCATAGGCCAGAAGCTGTACCTCCTTGTGAAATATGTGTCCGCTAGTTTGAATTCCTGAATCCCTGATGACCTTTTCTAGAGCTATGTTGAACAACAGACACGCTAAGGCATCTCCTTGTTTCACTTCACTATTATACAATCATGTAACTCTTCGTTCATTATTACATTCAATGTGATTAATTATTTATGTGTGTGTGTGTGTGTGTGTGTGTGTTACTTCGTATCATATATTCGTTATGTTACACACGTATCCGTTTCATATTTACGAAAAATTGATTTCTACATGCGTAGTTTTCAGTTGAAGGCTGTGTACTAAAAACTGTATCACTATTGTGCGAAATCACAACGTTAGGAGTCCCCCAAGTATTATCAACTCAATCTTAGTACGTAGGCTTTCACGGCCGGTGTCATTACGATTATCTTCTAAAACTTCCGGGCTGAAAGGCCGTGGTCGATTGCTTAAAATACTGCTGGTTGCTTGTTCCCAGTTCATTGGGAGACGTGTTCGGCGTGTCATCTATTCGAACACAATTTTTTCGCTACTGAAGATGGCCACCGGTGGTGCGGCCGAAACGTTTAGCAGTATTTTAAGCAATCGACCACGGCCTTTCAGCCCGGAAGTTTTAGAAGATAATTATTATCAACTCAGTTACTTATTTAATCAGTCATTAAAATATATTCAATTAACTGTTTTATGCGTTCGAACAAATTACTGTTGGCAACTTTTACCTTGAAGGATACTTAGATAAAGGTTTTATAACCAGTATTCATTTTTATGATAACTACCTTCCAAAGCACATTAAACAATGCTTATTGGTAAACCGAAATAAACTTTATATTCAGAATGGCGCGTTTTAGTACAAATAAAATTATCTTCTAAAGTTTAATTTGTAATCAGCGTACTTTAGCTCTGTCGTTTTAATATCTCTAGCGAAGATTTAAATAGGTTCGGAGGTGTACCAGTGGTTCCCAACCTATCTTCTAGGTAGATACGATTGATCATTGAGTGGTACACAAAAAAAATGGTAATAATACCGGACAAATAACATAGGCCTGCCTGTGTCAACCAACAGTATGAAGAAAGCATATTCTGTAGACGTTTAAGTAATTTATTATAAAGTCTGGAATTTGTGAGCACTGGATGTAGAAACATCTGAAGCCTCTTTTCTTATTGTAACGAGAGGAAGTGATTTACGTAAAAGCTCACAGCGGTCACATTTTTCACGTTAGTAAGGTCCAAAACTGCGACAGCTAGTTTTATTGTCCTTTACATGATTACCTACAAGGAGGCGGTGGTCAGTTCTTGTTTCCAAAAATTTTTCTTCCCAACATCTACGCTAAACTTAAACGTAGTATACAAACCAAAAACCAGAATTGATCTTCAGAAACTACAGTAAGAACTAGTAGCACACACAGTTTTATTTAAAAATTACACAAACTCTAAAAGAAAATTTAAACAAAAATCATGAGAAAAGTGTCAAAACGAATTTCTTTACATTGATATTAATGTTGATCTTTTGCGTATTTAACAGACTTGACATACTAATTCAAGTTTTAATATTGCAACAGTTTTTAATTTAATATTGAACTGTACAAATTAAAAATAGAAGACTTGAAATTTGTGTATTCTGTATATTCTTTAAAAACAATATTAGAAATGTTCAAATGTTAAAAATTGTAAAAACTTAAAACTATGTTGCGCCTTACAGACGGTCTTTACATCCTAATTTCATAGCTCCATAGAACAACACGGAAATAATGTTAATTCTGCTCCTTAGTTCGTTTATATACTTTTAATCATCATCCCTGTTACAGAAATATACATATATAATAGCCAAGAGCAAAGAAATGGGTATTTGCCTTTTTAGCGTATTCTTCAAAGATTTTTTTCTTTAAGTATTTATAACTGAGAGTGCAAAGCGAGTTCTCAGTTTGATCTCGACAGCTGGCATTTGTCTGTCCGTCTGTCTAGGATGTCTCATGGTAAATTTTGAAAGCATCAACAACAGGTTTTTGTAAAAATTAGCATGAGTGCCCATACTTTTACCCCAACGATCCCAATTTTTTTTTAGATTGTGGCGGCAGGCAAAAATGTGAGGTGGAAAATTCTGAAAAATAAAATGAAAAATCAATGATGGGATATCCAATTAATGAGAACTTTAACACAAGTGTAGACATAGTGTTCAGTTTTGGAAATTTCAAAATTTTAAGACATCAGTTCCCAGAAAAAGGATTGAAATAAAAAAAAATTGTAAAAATCTATGCCAGGTTTCATACTTACAGACCAAATCTGAACGTAATATCCACTTTGAGAGTTTGTTAACTATAAGAGTGTACCATGAGCAAAAAATGGAAGTAAAATTTTGAAAAAAATTGTAAAACTCCATGTGGATCATGTAATTATAAAGAATTTTATTCAAAGAAGGAACTCTATATATTTAATAGTTTGACAAAATTAGTAGCTGTCAACAAGAATGGAAGAATTATGGGAAGCAATGAGCAAATTGAAAAAATGTGAAAACACCGGATCGTGACAAAATAACAATGGAAATGATAAAAATATGGGAGGATGTGAGATGAGATATAACAGACTATATAAAGAGGAGCGTATTGCAAAGGACTAGAAGAATGCCTCTTGTCCAAATTTTTAAGAAGCGTGATAGGAGACAGTGTATTTAGTGCAGAGGAACACCGCGACTATTTACAATTTTGAGACGATGATGGACAGGAGAATTATGTTAGTGGTAGAAAACACACTTGATGAGGCGATGAGCAGATTTAGGAGAGAAAAAAGTATTCATGATCACGTACTCACAATGTAGTAGATAACACAGAAGGCGGTCCAGGAGAAAAAGAAAATATGCCTAGCATTTATAGACCATGAAAAAGCATTTATAATCATTTATATATAATTTACTCTAATAACAGGAAAATTGTAATGAAACAAAATATACAATTCTTCAAAGTAATAACATTAAATCTCTTATCACAACGAAAGCCAACCAACGTGTAGCTCTCCCACTTCCAGAATTCAGTACATCTATTTCACTGCTACACTGTACTGCACGTGTACGCTGGGCTCCCACATATTGTCTCCCACTGCGAGTAGTCACCACGAATCATTTTCTAATTTTCACTGAAACATCGCACTATCTTGCAATGTTACCTAAGTCTAGTATCCCACTGCAACACCACATCACACTCGTTATGACTTTACACTTTTTTACACCACACATAGTCAACCTTCAGCAATTGAAATCGTTTTGAGCAGGCCTGGCATGCTCTTTGTTAATGGAGCCTCTTATTATTATTCTTTCCTTATAACACTCCTCATAAAACACATTGATTATGATTCCTTCTGTCTGAAAATTTTGTGAATGTCAAAGATTAAAAATGAAAATGTAAATTAAAATATAATAAAACAGAGGTTAAAAAAAATTAATGTGAAAATATGGGAAAATATCAGTGGAATTATCTTATATCCTTCACAGTTTTATTTTAACCAGTACTCCTCCAGTTCTTTCGGTTATATTATTCACTGACTATAAAAATAATTAACAAAGGCTAACATGTTTTGACATCTTTAATAATAACAGAAAAAATCATTAGTCATGCAATAATTGTAAACTAAACCTGGTTGCCTGGCAACCAATAAATGCGTAATAACATGTATTATGGATTAGGCAACAGTTAACTTGCAAAATGCGACTTGTTTAATTCGGCCACTTGAAGTGAACATATGTTGGTGGCTGCAGGACATTAATTTGACGCTGGTGAGGATTCACTAATTATTTTTGATGACTGACAAAAAATAACAAAATGTTAGGTTATTAGTACAATCAAAAAATGCAATTGAAGTTTGTAGTTGATAATAGTAAAAGTTAAACTAAGTGCCAGAAAACTCGTGAAAATTAGGTTTTAAACTATAGTGCCACAACTTCAAAACAATTTGAAGATGAAACATGTGCAATTTGAGCAGTATTTAAAATTGTTAACCCTATAAAAGCTCTTTTAACACTAAAATTGATACTCTGATATAGGTAGAAGAAGATAATTCAGTCAGAAGATCAGTACTTTTTACTTCAACTTTTCTTTCATATTTTGTTTGTTTTTATTTACACAGTTTATGAAAAATTGCAAAATAATCCATACTCAGAACTTGGCTAAGGCTACTCAGGATATCTTTGGACAAATGCGTGGATTTAAAAATCAGACAGGACTTCAAAACTGTGTGGGATGAACATGTTGAATTTGCAAAATAAACCATACTCAGAACTTGGCTAAAGCTACTCCGGATATCTTTGGACAAATGCGTGGATTTAAAAATCAGACAGGACTTCAGAACTGTGTGGGATGAACATGTTGAATTTGCAAAACAGTAATATCCCAACTGACTGTTCGCCAAAGTAAGTATAAAAACTTTACTAAGGTACCTGCAAAATTGTTTGTATAACTTATGAAGTCTGGAGTATTGTTAATCAGTAATCCCTATGGACTGTAGGTCTAAGGACTGCTTTGGAATGGTTATTCCAAAAGTTTATGTTTAATTGGACAAGATCTTAAGAAATTTGTTTAATTACAGTTCAGATATTTATTATGATGTAAGTTGCCTAGATCCAAGCAATAACAATTTCATATGTGTAAATTTATTGAAATGGTTAGCAGTTTATCATATATGTGACACAGCTTCTTTGGATACAGACATTAAAATCTTAAAGTATACAATTCACAGGCATGATAAAAACGTTCTAAATTTATCAGTTCTTGAGTTGTTGAAAAGGATAAATTAGGATTATATTATGAAATGTACAAGTGAACCATTGTTATTCCCCATTTGGTTGCATCCTGTGAGATGAAATTTTTGTTCCTTAAAAGATTAAAATCCTAATTTGGGAACATAATGTATGATAAACAGTCCAATACCCTATCTATAATAGCTGTTAAAAGGCATTTGGCCAAAAAAAAACCTGACCTGACAAGTGTTGCTGATTAGACAATTTTGGTGGTACCCATAATAATAGGAGAATTTATTTCAATCGTACAACCAATTCTATTGTATGTGCATGTAGAGAGGATATGTTTTAGTGTGTTTTAATATTATCTGTTTGTACAACTTGTCAAAGTTACATTCGCATGGTTCCACAAGTAAAGTGGAATGCTTGGAGGTGACTAGCTTCTTGTAGTAGGGGAAAGCATTTATGGTTGACAGCCACAGCTTGCCTGCAGCAACCAAGATTACTACCCACAGATGATGTGTATATATGCCAACAGATAAACGTGATAAACAATGGTGTTCCACTAGAGCAGTGGTTGCCACCTTAAAGGCACCTGAGAGCCAAAATTAAATTCAAGAACTCACTGGCAGGCTATATCAAAAGCAATCAATTTTTGACAAGTAACATAAAAATAAAAAACAGGGAAACTCAACTGTAAATAAGTAAAAAGAGGTTTACATGTTTAACACATGTTACACATCATTAGTAGTACACTCTTTATTGTGTCAATATAATATTAGATATAAACATGATATGGATAATATAATTTTGTACAAGTTTACAATGTTGCCAATATATATTTAAAAATTTTGGTCAACAGGAATATTTTCTATAACAGCAGTTGCAATACTGCTTGAAAATACTCATCCATAATCATTACATATATCTTTTCCTATATCAATTTAAAAATTAGCTCCCTATTCCTTATGATCCACAATGCATAGAAACTTTATATCCCCACTTATCATCACTTTCCTTTCACATACCACTTTATAACATGCAGCCTTTGAATGGTTATTTTTCTTTGCCTTCGTATGTTCTATGGTTGTTCACCCACAGAATTTTCTTCTTGTGAGGGATAATTATTTAGTGACATTTATATGGTGTCAAGAAGAGGAACACTATAAGGGGAAGTGTCATGTTGAACACTTTGTCATGTTATAGGTTTCATTTACTATTGTCTACAAAATTAAAATTTTTTAAAGTTTGGAAAATCTATTTCAGTTCATAAGGCACAGGAGTGTAGCAACATTCATAATGCCATTACAACTTTATATGAATCATTTACAGTACCCATTTGCAAAAAGATTGAAACAAACTGTTCCATTTTTTTCTCACTTGTTCATAGTAAACTCTTACAATCCTCTTACAAAGTATAAAGAAATATCTAAGTCCTCTGAAATAAGTTTAATAACATCATCTGTTATGATGCATTTGAAATATTGTAAAGGAGTAATTTCCTCTTCAAGTGGTGGTGGTAAAGATGCTTCCAAGGTGTGTTATCAGAAGGGTAAAAAAAATCTACTTTGCTGACTGTCACATCTTTTTATGTTGCACAACAGGTTCTGGCAATGGCAGCAACCTCTAGAATAATTGGACCCAGTTCATTCTCTGCACAAGGACAAAGACAAGACTCTTCTATAATCACTGTTCAGACCATGACCACTGAAGACAAAAAACTAGGGAATTCATGCTAGTCTACATACTGAAATTATAACTATGGTTTTCATATGTTCTTTATGGTAATCAAGAAATCTTACCTCAGGTTTTGATACATGCTCTACAATATCATTTTGCAGTAGTGGCTCAACATACATTATATTTTCAACTTTGTATGTAACATTATCAATTCCATCCATTGATTTGTATCAGATTTGTCACCATCTGGTACACAAATAAATTTATTTATTCTTCAGCACTATTTATAATAATCTTTCTGTTCCACTGTTACTGTAAAACTTAGTCATAACTGATGTATAATAAAAAGCAAATTTTATTCTTCGTATTGTTTAAATTAGCAGCCATCCTTACTATTTCTTTTATGAATTTTTTTATTGTTCGACTAAGCTTTTCGTCATCACTGACATCTTCAGGTCTTAAACAATGTTGTTTAAGGCCTGAAGATGTCAGTGATGACGAAAAGCTTAGTCGAACAATAAAAAAATTAACGTTGTTTAAGACCTGAAGATGTCAGTGATGACGAAAAGCTTAGTCGAACAATAAAAAAATTATAGCAGTTAGCAAATTCATAAAAGAAATAGTAAGGATGGCTGCTAATTTAAACAATACGAAGAATAAAACATGCGAATTGCAAGTAGATAAATATAAAAATGTAAGGGAATTTTTTAAGTATTTAAAAATTAAAGCAAAATTGAAAAAAACGCTAGGGAAAATTTGGTTTAATAAACAGTGTTTAATTAATAAAATAACTCCAAAATACGCAAAAATTAAAATTAATAACAAAAGCAAAGTAGCAAACCAAGTGAAAAACATGGCGGAAAAAATATGGATAAAACTTGAAATTAAGAACTTATACAGTAAAATAAATAAATATAACAAAGAAATGTATCAATTACATCAAAAATTATATACAAATTACAATTATATAGAAATAGAAGAAATGAGAAAAGAGTTTGGTGAAAAATACATAGAAAAGAAAATAAGAAAAATGGAAGAGAGATTAAATAAGAAACTTAAGGAATTAATAGAAGGAACAAGAAATAAAAATAAAAATAAAGAAAAAGATAAAGAAATAAAATTTGCTGAAAAAGTATTAAATTTAACAGAAACAAAGTTTACAGAAAATGAACATAAATTATTAGGGAAAAGTTTAAAATATGCAAAAAAAAAACATAGATAAAGAAAATACAATAATAGAATGTGAAGAAATAATCGATAAAATAAAAAATGAAGAAACTAAAAAACAATTAAGAAGTGAAGTAAAAGAAATAGTAGAAAAAATATGTAAGAAAAACAAAAATGTAAGAAATAAAAACGAAACACAAATAAAAAGAAATATAAGAGAATTAAAAAAGAAAATCACGGAGAACAATTTGATAGTTATAAAAGCCGATAAAGGTAACACAGCAGTGGTAATGAACAAAAGAGATTATATCGAAAAAGCAGAACAATTTATACAAAAAGGACCATATAAAGAAATAAAATATGATTACACAAGTAAATTTCAAGCACAAACAAAGAAATTGATAAAAAAGACAACATATTTAACAGAATGGCAAAAGAAACAAAAAATAGAACATAATCCTGAAGCTCCAAAATTTAGATGTCAAATTAAGTTACATAAAAAAGAAATGCCATTAAGACCTATAGTATCATTTATAAATTCGCCAACATACAAAATATCAAAAGAAATAAGTAAAAGAATCAAAATGGTATATGAAAAAGAAGAAATCCACAGCATAGAAAATAGTAAAAAGGTAATAGAAAGATTAAAAGAAATTACCATAACAAATAAGACAAAATTATTGTCATTAGATATAAAAGATATGTACACCAACATACCAATAGCAAAAACAGTAGAAATAATAAAGAAAAACAAATTAAGTAATGTAGAATGGAAAAACGAAATAATAGAAGGATTAGAATTATGCCTAAGCCAGAACTACTTCAGATTTAATAACAAATTTTACATACAAGAAAATGGATTACCAATGGGATCACCGCTTTCACCATTAATGGCAGAGATATTCATGAATAGCTTTGAAATCAAAATTTTAAAAGATATAGATAAAGAAAGAAGAATTAAAAAATGGATCAGGTATGTAGATGACATACTAATAGTTTGGGAAGGTGAAGTAAATGAATTTAAAAATTTACGGAACAACTAAATAACATAGAAAAAACAATAAAATTTCAAGAAGAAATTGGAGGATTAGAAATTAATTTCCTGGATATCAATATAAAAATTGAAGATAACAAACTCAAATTCGATATATATAGGAAAGAAACATACTCAGATTTAATAATTCCACAAGAATCATATCATCCAGTCAATTATAAAATGGCAGCATTAAATTCATTTTGCTATAGAGCTATAAATTATCTAGAAAATGAAGAACTCAAACAAAAAGAATTAAAGAAAATACAACAAATAGCAAAAAATAATAATTATAACCCTAAAATAATTAATAGAATAGTTAAGAAAATAGAGGAAAATAAAGAAATAGAAAATAACAAAAAAGAAAAAACAAATGAAGAAAAGAAATATAAAGGAGCAATAACATACATAGGATATCAAACAAAAATGTTACAAAAATGTTTCGAAAAATATGAAATACAGATAGGAATAAAGAAAACGAAAAATGTATTCGAATATATAAAAAATGATAAAACAGAAGAAATTCCATTAACAGAAAAAAGCGGCGTATACAAATTAAAATGTGGGGAATGTAATAAGATATATCTGGGCGAAACTGGAAGAAAATTTAAAATTAGAATGAATGAACACGCAAAAGGAGAAGGGGTTAGAGTAACTAACTCATTATATGCAAGACATTTCAACGAATCAGGCCATAAATTCATAAATCCCAATGAAAATATGGAAATAATCAAAATAGAAAACAATCCGCAAAAAAGAAAATTAATAGAAGAACTAGAAATACTTAAAGTTAAAAAAGAAGATAAAAATAAATTAATGAATATAAAAGTGGATTTTACAAATGAAGAAATATTTATTATATATTAAACAATAAACAAAAATAAATTAAAATAATAAGAATAACACACTAAAAATGACGAAATGTAAAAGGTTACAAAAAAATTATAAGTCAAGAATGAAGAAATTAATGGGAGATTCTTAAAACAATTTGACGGACGTTAGAAAAATGCCTAACGGAAAAATGTAGAAAAAAAAAGGTTGTTTAAGACCTGAAGATGTCAAGATGTCAGTGATGACGAAAAGCTTAGTCGAACAATAAAAAAATTATAGCAGTTAGCAAATTCATAAAAGAAATAAAAAGCAAATTGTTAGATGCTTGTACTGTAATAATACTGTACTAAGGATTATACAAATTAATAATACTGTACTAACTACACTAACTTGTAAATACACATAACCTCAACTATAACTACTACAAGAATCCAGTGTAGTTAGTTTATAAACAGCTCAACAAAACACATTACACAATAACTGAACTAAAATGTAAATATGTACAAGGACTCTTAAAAGCAAATAAAACAATACTATACTTCTTCAGTAGTGGTCCAGTCAAAATAGAGTTTTGCCGCAGAATAAACATGAAAGTTTTGAAGCTTTGTACACTTGTTTATAGGTGTCTAGAGAAGATTATATTAAACGTCCTGGTGAACAGGAGGTGAGCTATAATAACTGCCCTCTTAAAAAATAGGTTCCTTTTTTCATTTTTTCGTGAATATCTCAAAAACAGTTCGTTGTAGACCAATAGTACATCTGTACTACAGTTAAGCTGACAACATTAACTGTAACAAAGATCTTACACACTTTTTTGTATCTCTAATAGTTTCTGAGATAATCAGCTATGACGTTTGTATTTTTTTCAATTTTATATTTTTGCTGTTTTTTTTTATACAAATGACCTCATTATTTCTGAGATGTTGCTTTTTTTTAGAAACTGCTCATAGACAGTATTGTAAAGCATTAAAGTCTCTTCAAAATGGGTATCGTACATAATAATTTATCTCCAGCAGGTCAACAGATACAGCTGTTCAACAGATCTATCTAGATATTAAATAATAATGTACCATACCATATGTAGTACCGGTACTTTAATGCTATGTAATGAAATACAACTACTGTATTACATTAATGACTCGGAACACAAAGTTTTTTATAAGTAAAAACATAAAGTTTTACCTTACAACCTGAACCGGTTTTCACCTTTAAAAGGCTTCTTCAGAGGTTGCCGCTGGTAGCACTGTCCATCCTGTTGTGGGCGACGGAATCGAATTTCGAAAGATCGATGTTGTGTGTGTGGGGTGAGATATGTTCGAATAATGCGTGTGATTTGAATTGTGTCTGTTCATTTAGGATGTTGTTTTTATTTGTTTTCGTGTGTTTGTATATTTCCAATTGTTCTAGAGTGTCTAGTTTTCGGCCTTTTGTGTGTACGTGTAGAATGTTCATGTTATTGTCGATGTTTTTGTATGTGTGGTTTGCTTCAATGAGGTGGTTTGCAAACGTGGATTCTGTAGTGGAGTGGAGTGCCTTTATGTGTCCAATGTATCTCTATTTGAAGCTACGTCCTGTCTGGCCTATATAGAATTTGTTGCAATTTGAGCAATTTAGTTTGTAAACACCGGGTAGATCGAATTTGTTTTGTGCTTTGTGTGTGTGTTTTGATAGTGTGTGTTCTGTTTTGTTATTAGTTATGCTATGTAATAGTATAACGATAGTATAAATGTTGTAACATATATACAACATTTATATATAAGGAATATATATGTAATGATAACAGAATATATAGTAAACACACACACACACACACACAGTAACATTTCAAGCTATCACTATCTTATGTGACCATCACAACACCTAGCCAGGCATCTTTACCATCTTTATGAATGTTAAAAGGGGGAATGTGGTAAACATAATTTTAAAAAAACAACAATTTAAACAAAATCTGGCATAAAGTAGTACTGAGGTTTTTCAAAACATTGATTTTTTGTGTACAGGATTTAATTGCTAAAAAGTGATTGGAAATAAAATTGTTTTACATCTGACATTTGTTTCACATCTTTCTGTTTTTTCTTGGGTCGGGAGGACCCTAGGACTGACTCTTCTTCAGATGACATAGATAGTCATGGATCATCCTCATCCTCATCCTCATCAGTCTCAGCAAGTCAGGCTTCCTTCCTCAATGATCTCTTCCAAGTTGACAGTGATGCCATTTGGTGGACTTGCAGAAAATTAGGTTAAGAACTCCAAGTTCCCCAGAAGTCTTTGAGCTTGGTATTTCTGTTCCCCCTTCAACTTAAGTTGAATACATCTAATGCCACTCATAGCATGAAAAGTATTTAATCCGTTGACGGTGCAGACACTGAAGTCAGCATTGTTGAACATGAAGTGACTGAATGACCATTTCATGTAAGGTTGAGCAAGAAATATTGCCTAAATTTTCAGTAGTTGAGCTTCATAGTATGATGAACATTATCCAAAAGTGACACAAGGTTTTCCAAGTTTTTGGAGTCATATTTGCTGTATAGCAATAATGCAACGCTGTTTAGTATGGGGGACAAGAAGGACCATGGTCGCACAGTAAAGATGATGGAGTGTGCAATTGAAGTGCATTTTTTCTACTTTCTATTTTTTTGTCCTCTTCAATGTCACATCCTCCAGGAAAGTAAGTAGGGTTGGGGGAACACAGCTACTCACGTCCTTCAGCAAGTGGGATGTGAGAGTAAGTGGTTTTGTCATAAACTTGAAACTGGATATCCAGCCTTATTATTGCTGCCACAGTTTTCAAGATTCTGAGCCAGTCCTCAGTTAGGTTTTCCATTTTGTTTTCATTCCATGATTATTAAGATTTTAAACCCTGTGTCAGTAAAAGAGATCATTTTCTTATAACACCTCTCTTGGTGTTATTATGATTAATTCTCAAAATTTTCCTAGCTTTTATTGTATTATCATCAGGGACACGCTCTGCTATTGTGGCATGTAATTCTGAGAAGGAACATTGGCAGCCATCATTACTTACCAGGAATTTCTTCCATAGCTCCTAAAATATAATTGGTTTCAGCACACCCACGTTTACCTCCTTTTGGAGTACCATGTAGAAAAATTTCGTGAAAGGTGGTATGTGCTTTCAGCAACTACTAAACCAATTTTGGTGAACACATGACCCACAATTTCTTCTACCCACTTACCCTTTCTTTTATTGGCTGCATCAAAAACATTTTCTTCCACTGTCAAGCTCTGAACATAAGATACTACTCTACATCTATGCTTTGGTCTTCCTCTCTTTCCTTGAATTGTTCATGAATCACTTTAGTAAAAAATAAATAAAAAAGAACGCTTTGTTTAGAAGTCAAATACCACAAAATGATGCTAACTACAAATGAGTCTTACTAACGATGCTATTCCTTTCTGCAAAACACCAACGCATGATTTGTTAAGATCTTGCGCGCAAAAAAAATTGTAGTTTAACACTTCAAGAACACTCAACTTAGACATCCATAATACCATCATTATCTCTATATATATAAGCGGAGAAGTCCTGACTGACTGACATAGAATCAACGTAGAGCAAAAACTACTGAAGATAATGATCTCAAAATTTGAAGGTATATTCTTATGGGGTCATAGATGCTCATTAAGAAACGGTTTTAAAAACTTTCACTCCTAAGGGGCAACCCCCCCCCCATTATATGTATGTATGTTCCACACCTCCTCCTAAACCACTGGACCGATTTCAACCAAACTTGGCACAAATATTTTATGCGATGGGAGAACCAACATAGGATAGGTGTTTTTTCGATGGGGTCCTTTGGGGGGGTTCTTTGGGGTCTTCCACATCTCCTCCTAAACCACTGGACCGATTTCAACCAAACTTGGCACAAATATTTTATGCAACGGGAGAACCAACATAGGATAGGTGTTTTCTTCGATCGGGTCCTTTGGGGTCTTCCACATCTCCTCCTAAACCACTGGCAGGGCCCGCTCTAGCGGTTACGTCGCCCCGGACAAAAAGACAAATTGCCGCCCCTTAAGAATATATATATATTTTTTTTAAATAAAGCTACATATTTTTTATTTTCAATAAAAATCGAATCATTTTATTTAAATTTTAATAAAAGCATATATTTAGAACGAAACATGTAACATAACATAATATTGACAATCAAGTAGTACAAAACAGTATATTCTACTTTTTATGTTAAATAAAAGTCAAATCGTTTTAAATTATAATCAACACATACATATATACATATTTAGAAAGAAACATGTAACATAACATAAAATTGATAATCAAGCAGTACAAAACAGTATATTAATTAAGAAATATCTGTACCTAGCCACAAATTGTTAACCATATAATTTTTTACATTTTTAAATGCTATTAAAAATGTGTATTATTGCACAATCAATCCAAATGGCATTATTTTGAAAATAAAACAAGGTAACATCAACTACGCTAAAATCACAAAAAACTTTTTTTTCTCACTTTCAGTTCTGCAAACGTTTTTATTACATCTTATAAATTTACTTGATCAGCAATTTCATGCTCAATTGCCAAAATGGCCAAACCATTAAGACGATTTTGTGTAGTAGTCGAACGTAAAAAGTTCTTAATTAATTTTAACTTAGAGAAACTCCTTTCGCCACTTGCTACAGTTATTGATATCGTTAGCAATATTTTAAAGCAAGGTAGGGTTTGGGGCAAAATTTAACTTTGTAATTAAGCTCAGTACATTGCTTAGGCTTTCTTTTTTGCCCAAAAGCACAGATACTGCTGAAATTTTCTCTGCTAATTCTACCCCATTTATGTCAACATAATCACCATCAGTTAAAATACATTCTAAATTCTTAGTGTTTTAGTAGCATTTCTTTGGACATGGTATTTAAATCGTATATATTATATAAGAATTGAAAATAGTTACTATGATTACTAAGTTGTTCAAATCTAGCATCTAGTGCATTTAGTGCTTGATCGATTGTAAAATTAAAAAAATCTATTTTATATTTTTCGTTTGGATCTTCGATCGGTTCATCTCGTGCTTCGTATGAGAAGTTCCTTTTTATTCTTCTTACGCGGTGTCGTGTTATTGTTGATCCAAAATTAGCCTCCACGTCAATTTCGGTAGCAAGTTCTTTTGCATCAATAATAGTTTCATCGAAGGACGAATCCGATCGAAGATTCTTGAAAAATATTTTGCAGTTTTGTAAAAGATCAAGTGCAGAGGCTAGATCAAAATCTTTTGTTTGCATCAACTTGCTTATTGGATTAATGCAATTTAGTATTTTATGCCAAATAATTAATGAACACAAAAACTTAAATTGTTTAATACAATTTAATAAACCCGAGGCCTCGTCTCTTATTAAATTATCAATTTCTTGGTTTTCGTAAATGCTTAGCAAGGCGTTGTATACATCTCCCAAATGGAATCTCAAAGGCTTTAAGGCCTCTATCCTACTCTCCCATCTAGTGTCACTCAATGGTTTCAAATTTAAACCTTGAACATGTTTTAAAAGTATTGCCCATCGAAAAGTAGATGCCCAAAAAATAAATATATTTTTTGGACCATGTTGAAGAAATTAGCGGCTTCCAAGTATGCTTTTGCCATATCATTAACAACAAGATTGAGAGAGTGGCTACTACATGCGAATGCTCGTGAATTATATTGTTTAATTTTAGATTGCACTCCTGCTTTATCGCCCCTCATATTGGACCCGTTGTCGTATTCCTGCCCTCTGATATCCTGCAAATTTAAACCCAAGTCATTAAGTTCTCCAATTATAATATAAGTCATTTGTTTTCCTGTGGATCTTTCGACTGGTAAGAAGCCTAAAAAGCTTTCATTAATTTTAATTTCAACATCAGCGTTAAATTTATTGATTGAAACATATCTGATTACAAGAGTCATTTGCTCTACCTTACTAATGTCAGGAGTACAGTCTAAAATTATGGAAAAATATTTGAATTTTTTTATTTCGTCAATAATATGAGACTTTACACTTTGATGCAGCAGATCTATTATCTCGTTTTGTGTATTTTTCCCGAGATAGTGACCTTTAGTCTCTTTTTTTTTTAGCACTCTACGGACGTGCTCTTCCATAATGAGATCAAATTCAGATAGCAACTCAACTATTTTTAAGAAACTACCGTTACTATACTCAAACAACTTGTCGCTTGTACCTTGAAAAGCCAGACAACTTTTACCAAGCATTTTAGTAATTGCTACGATTCTTAGAAGCACCTCGATCCAATGGTTTGTTTCGGCATTAATAATTCTTTGAGCAGCCGCATCTATAGTTTTACAACACTTTAACCTTTGGTTCATTTCTAGCCATGATTTTTGGGCCTGAATATGATTTTTGGAAATTTCATGCTCTTTTAAAGTTTCGCCGAGGTGCTTCCAACTTTTAAAACCCTCCTTTGAAAGAGACCTAACTATACAGCCGAAAATGTTGCAACAGGAGCAGTAAACGCAGTTTTGTGAAAAAGAGTACACTAGCCAGTCTCGTAAAACTTGCTCTCCATTGCTTAAAATTCGTGTACAATAATTTGCGCTAACATTATCAGTGTTATTAACAGTGTCATTGGAAGGAAATTTGTAATTATGCAATGGTTTAGGTGGACCTTGTCTTACTAAAAAACTTCTTTCGGCGTCTCCTAAAATTCTTGGCCACAATGCTGGATCTGTACTCAAAGTTTGTAGAACGCTTTCTGTGGGTGTCACGTTGGTGTCAATTTTTTCAATGCTTTCATCTGGTGATGGTAGAGTCAGAGTGTCGTCAGTTCCAATTGATTTAGAAACTTCGTCCATTTGTTTGTCATCATCATTCTCTGACGATTCCCTATTTTCTTTTATAACCGGACTTGATGTTGGATTCTCAGAGTCGTCATTTGTTTTGGTACAACTCTTGATATAATTTTTTAACGCGCCAGCTTGTTTTTGCCTTTCGGCTTCCTTTTCCAGCCTTCTTTTTTTGTACTGGAAACCAGACAGTTTTCTTAGACCGTCAGACATTCTGGAAGAGGCACGCACATAACTCAAATTAAACAATGTAAACTATAAAATAATAATTAAAAATAAAGATTTATCCTTGTTCTAAATAAGCTAAAACCGTAATTAACATAACTTCAAAATTATATTCCGTCAACCGACATAAAAAATATTTATGCGCTACACTACACAAAATATTTTTCATATCCTGTGAACGTAAAGAAAGTCTAGTGTAATTATATATGTATTTTATAATAACAAATATTTCAGCAAATCATAAATAGTCATTAAAAACAATTTTATAATTCTTGATTTTGAGATTTTATTCTGTTCAATTATTCAAATATATTATTATAAAACGCGTTTTATCGAAGCAATGAACTTAATAAATGTCTTATATTATTGATTCAAATAATTATTTTCATAAAACAAAAATATAAATAATTATACCTATAGAATACATTCAAATTTGATACAATTTTTATTGATTCAATAAACAGCCTTTTTGGATAAATAAAATATTTGTTTTATTTAAAAACGCTTTTATTGTTTCGATTCGATAATCGATTTACGATAATCTAGTATCTATCAAACTAAACAACAGCTTAATTATAGATGTACTTACCTTTCAAAATTAAGAAATCGCACTGAAGTAAATTTTATGAACTTCCACTTGTTATCACTACCAACGTAATAGCAAGAATAATGCTATTGTGTAATGAAACCACTCGAGGTTAGAGGTAATAAGCAAGTCTATGCATGTTCAAACACAAGTTGAAGCAGCGCTCTGCTCGCGTGCTATTCTGTTCAGAGAAGTATATGCATTGCATGTTCAAACAAGTTCAAGCAACGTCCTTTACAAATTCTGCGTTAATTTATTAATAAAATAAATTATTAGTTTATAAAATGTTTCCTTTTCGGAATTATAAAAATTTACTAGATTTTTGTAAGTTTATAGTCGACTTTTATTGTTTAATGTGTTTAACATAGATTCCCATAATAAATGTTTTAAAAAATGAATCACCGTCCAATCTTTCATATCTCTGAAATCTTTAAATATTGTGATATGTATCACAATCTCACGAAATTAAATTAATGGTGGGATTTTCCGTTCTCCCCTGAAACGGAAAAACGGTTATTTAATTAAACATACCGCTCTTTTATGATTGTTTTCTTTACAATCAAGAATTGTAAATATTTTTAGCTTTTAGACATAAACAATAAAATACGCTACGCACTGTACATTTTTAGCGAACGAAAAAATCGATATGTGAAATTTTCTATTAATTGGGTATTTAACACATCAATATTTTTCTCACACTTACAGCCAAAATGCCGCCCCCAAATTTTGGCGCCCCGGACAAATGTCCGGGTTGCCCGCCCCTAGAGCGGGCGCTGCCACTGGACCGATTTCAACCAAACTTGCACAAATATTTTACGCAACGGGAGAACCAACATAGGATAGGTGTTTTTTCGATACGATCCTTCGGGGGGTCCTTTGGGTCTTAAAAAACTATTAGATCTGGTTACTATGGCACCCAAATAGAATAGATTCTGGTTACCATAGCATCGGTGGAAGTCTCCCGCGTAGGAAATAGCGCGGGAGTCGTCCGACGGGCCTTCCCCGGAGTTCATCCACGGAACCCGGGGAGTCTTAGGTCGGATCCCGCGAAAGACGGCGGGGCCAGAGTCCACGGTTTTTATAAATAAAGATATAGGTTATGATATCAAAGGTGGTGTATGCATCTTAAGAAACTTCTTAATAGTGTGTGAATTCAGAGTTGTTTCAGTTTGAATTTAAAAGTGGATAAGTTAAGATCGAAGTAAGTTATAAGCGAGTATAAAAAACAAAGTTTTGATAGCGAATTATTCAGATCATAGTGTTCAGACAATATAAATGCACTTGCTTCAGTTTGAATTTAAAAATTGATAAGCTGAAATCTATAGAGGTATTGTATTGTTAGAATAAGTTTAGGAGACACTAATTTAACAAATGCCTTATTTCAACATTAACACAATGAATTATAAAACAACAGTTAAATACACAGCGCGTGCAAGTAATGTAGACATTTTATTGAAAACTACTTTAGCTGTTCGCCCTCTCCCAGAATTAGAAATCGAGCAGGAGCATCACGCGCAACAGAATTCTTCTCCAGATATAAGAATACAGTTTATGACATGTTCTTAAACAGGTGCACTACAGAGTATTCCTCCAGTGAGAATGTGAACGTAACAATATAAGGAAGATTATACAATATACAAGTAATATAATGTTAGAACAAGAATAGGTGCCTATGAGCCTATGAATAAATTATGAACCCGAGGAACACTGGGTAAATCGGCTAGATATAGTAGATATCTACATAACCCAAATACCACTGACTGACTCACTGATCACGATATCTCCTAAACCACTGAATGGATATCAATGAAACTTTGAACATAGCTTCATCATAGGTCTTAGGTGCTCACTAAGAAACGGTTTTAAAAACTTTCACTCCTAAGGGGCAAAAAACCAAATACTGAAATTTATCGCGGGACTTGCATACTTTGTAAATGAAGTGGTTGACATCTCAGTTTACTGGAAACCCCGAATACATTTATTTAGTCCTGAGTTGTTAATCATTGTTTTAAATTGAAAAAAACTTCATTGTTTGCAGGTTCTTATAGTCGAGAAAATTTCGAAGTTCAATTAATTAATAAATGTATATCCTTTTTTTCTCGGAAACGGCTCTAACGATTTTCTCGAAATAAATAATAAATAGCTGTTGCTATGAATGTAAATAAACAAACTAAGAGTTGAGAATTTGTACAATCTATCTAATCCTATACTATTAAGCGAGCAATAATTGTACAATTACGTACAACGTGAAACTCCGTAGCGAAGCACGGGTATTTTGCTAGTACCATTATATATCATTAAAGTATTACACATGTTATGGAACAATATTATCTAATATTCAAGTGGATCTGTCGAACAGCTATATCTATTGACTTGGTGGAGATAAAATTCCCATTTTGAAGAGACTTGAATGCTCTACAATACTGTACAGCTCTATAAGCACTTTCTAAAAAAAAAAAAGTTCAGAAGTTATGAGATCAATTCTATCAGAAAACATAGCAAAAATACATAATTGAAAAAAGTACAAACTTCACACTTGATTATCTACGAACCTATTAGAGATGCAAAAATGTGGATACGACCTTTGTTGTAGGAAATGGTGTCAGCTTTATTTTGGTACGTAAGTACTTTTGGTCTACAACTAATTGTTTTTGAGGTATTCATGAAAAACTGAAAATGGGGACCTATTTTTCAAGATGATGGTTAAAGCACACCTCTGACTCATCAGGACTTTTGATATAGTCTTCATAAGACCTCTAAACAAGTGTACAAAGTTTCAAAACGTTCATATTTATTCCGTCGCTAAGTCCATCTTGAACATTGACTGACTGGACTATAGAGACACATGGCAAAATGAGGATGAAAGAGAAATGTTTTGGGTATATAGGTTTTTCAATAGGATATACTGGGCATCTTAGAAATATATTTTTCCAGAAATTAAAGTTGAGAATTATAATTTTGAAACCTTTGTGTTGTCAAATTATTGTTCTTAATTATTCCACAAAGTTTTAAATTATTTTGACCATAACAGAACTGTAAAAAAAGTAATGGGCCTAAATTAGGTTACAACTGATTACTTGAACATGAAAAAAATCTTTTACATTCAGACTTCACAAAAGCGACTGATTTTTCTTCTTTTAAAAGTTAGCAAAGAACAATTTGTATATACTGTATTTGTGTGTGATTTATTATTTTTAGATAATATATAAATGAAGCGTTATACTTTTATATCTTTCTCAAATATGTGCATTAATTTATAAAAAATAAATTGGTATAAAATATTATTCATAACATTTTTTCGTGATAGATACTTTTTTGACCCCATTTCTTACGTTTTTTGTTAATTTTTTAGGTAATTGTTAATTAATTGTTAAAAAATGGGATTTTAAATTACTTTATTTCATTATTATAAATGAAAATATTATTTTTTTTATTAATGTATTTGTAATAAACAAACAAATTATAAATATGATTCAAGACATTTTTTCGTATTACTTTTTTGACCCAATTCCTTACATGTTTTCTTGATTTTTTAGATAATTGTTTATTAATTGTTATAAATAAATAAATTAATTAATAATAAATATTATATTTCAAAAGTATATTTAATAACCTGTAAAATAACCCCAAGGGCGTTTTATTTGAGCAAAAATTCTCAGTGCTGTGACCAGTGGCGAAGCGTGACAAAACAATTTGGGTAGACATAAGTTTATGCCGAACCTAAAAAAAAATTGTTTTTCGACTTCACTTGTTTAGGCTTTATAACAACTTTCTTGGAAAACTACTAGCAATACAGTTCTGAGACCCATTAAAAACAATTTCAAGTCAAAAACCAATCACTCTGCCCCAAAATTTTTGTGTAGTCTCATTTTTGCAATGCTGCAGAAAACAGGGCAAGCCAGAAGCATTTCTAGACCTATGTTTATATACATTCAAAGATTTCTACATCTATATAAAACTAAAGATGGCATCACATAGATTCACATGAAAAGTACTCCAACTAGCTGATGGGTGATTCATGTTTTTCCTGCTATTATTAAATTTATAAAGTTTAGCAGATCAAATGTATTAGAGCATTTATCTGGACTTGAATTCCAGGTGGTTGACAGTTTCTTTGTTCAGAATTTTATCTCTTACTCTCTAAATGGTAACACTCGGCAGTGAACAATCATCTTGTCTTGTACATGCTGTCTATAAAACCTTTATATAACATAACTACATTATAAAAATCTTAATATACAAAATGTACATATTACAAGTAATACAGGTTCTTGTGAGTTGTATACTGAATTATACAAAATTATATGAATACTATACAAAATTAGTGTATACTGAAAGTTATATTATTTCTAAAGTTCCCCTTCTCTTAAACTGCCTGTAAAAATTTAGTCAGTTTTAATGTATACCTCAGTTCCCTCAATCCTGAATTTTTTTAACAATGCACTACATTGACTGTCTACTATACTACTTTTGGTTTTTGAAAGATCAAAACTGACTTAGATATTGTTTTGTAAGAATCATATTTTTGCACCACTTATAAATGTAGTAATGTTATCCCCAAACATTTTCAAACTTTCTAGTTCTACAGAGTGGCCCATAAGTCAGTTGGCAAAATTGCAAATAGCACTTTCATTGTAGAGGTGCAGCAGGGATACAGATACAGATAACGCATACAGATAGTTAATAGCATAGTTCTCATGACCTACAAGAAATGCTCAAAGAGGTCTCCATCCTTTTCTAGTCAAGTCAAGTAACTACTATGCTAGTCAATCGAGCATCTACATACTGCTAGTGCCAACTGACTTATGGGCCACCCGGTATATTGAAAATTCCATTGTTTGAACTTGAATGTTGTTTACAGTATGCTCAAGTTCATTTTATACACTTAATTATTCCTATTTTTTTCTTTGTGGTATTAAAAAAGTAGTTTTCATAAAAAAACATCAACTACACATATTATAGCATACAAAAGGTTTGTAATATAGCTATAACTTGATTCCTCATACCCCCAGAAGCAAATCCTAAACTACTGTGTAATCTACTCAGGAATTCAACAAATGTAGGTAGAATAGATAGTAGGTTGGTCTATATCATGGTGAATGATTAAGGCATAAACATTGAAACTGGCAGCATGTTAGCTATCATAAACAGTGAAGTAAATGTTAAAGTTAGTAGTATACGAGAGCTATTTTTTCAGACTCTATTAAAGTAGGAATACCACAACTAGCAACTGGTGGCGCATTGTACTAGCCATGCAACTGTCCCACTAAACACGAAAGCTGATCCATATGCCTTGGTCCTTTATGGTTTGATGAGCAGAGGTTTATTTTTTATTAAAGTAGGAATAAAAATAAGAATGATATGAAACATTTATCCCAAATCTCACAGTACTTTTTTCAAAACATCACACATAACAAAGATCTAATAACAAATTCAAACAATGACACTACGTCCACCACCACTAGAACTGACAATACACTTAGCCTCTGAAGAATGTAGAAAAACCAGTTAAAACTAGCTGACTCAGGTAAAAATGTAATTAAAATTCATTTAACAGTTTAGTGTTTAGAAATCAAAAACTGCATTACATATTTTTAATTTTTCCATGCTAGTTTTAGTAAATACTGTAACAGCAAGAAAGCCCAGAAACCTACAATGCAATGCCCCCTCACCCCCCAAAAATCATAAAAAACAAAAGGCCAGAGTTGCCAATCCCGTTGGCAGTCTGTATGCAGTAGCCGATCACTATCTCAATTACTTACAATTTTTAATGTCCCTTAATGGAAATCACCCCCAGGTCTGTTAGCTGAACCCATGAAGATTATAGTAGGGTGGTTCTGAAATCTCTCCACTCATGATACCTATATAACTATACATTTTATATTGTTCTTTTACTTCAATTACACTTTACTATATAATTATTGCACATTTATGTTTTACCATGCACATAGCATATGATAATGGGCATTTGGCTTTCATGTGTTCAAATACATTTACTCGTACACAGTTTGATGAGTCTGCAGCTTGTGGCTAACAGTTATAATTTACATCAGTATTTTGCCAGTAGATATCCTCCTACAAACCAGTGAAGTAATCAATGTTCAGGTTCAGCTGTCGCATGTGCTGCTAGGTAACTAACTAAATGAAATGTCAAACACACGTGATTGTAATTGAACATTCTTTGGGAACTTGATTAAACATATTTCTTCAGATTTAAGTAAACACAGAAGCTTGGTAGTTTCATATATCACTTCCAAGCATTTGTGTTTATTTAAATCTTTAATATGTGACTTTGTACTTTATTAATTTATGGTGAAAATACTGGATCAACTGGATTCCAGAATTGATGATACACATATAATTTCATGCATATAACATAAATGGATTACTTGTACTGTACATACATTATTATTATTATTCTATCCCATATAATAGATTGGTTTTGTCTTGTGAGAGATGCACCACAAGAAGAACCAATGCTGCAAAAGAAGAAATTCTTCCTTGTTGGAACACCTGGAACAAACTTTCTCTGAGTGACTTCAAAAACGATTTTGGCTACTCTCACTCTTGGACAGTGAAAAAATTGACTTGCTAATTTTTTAAGTCATTAGCAAAAAAATTAATGATTAATTTAATTGTTGATCCCAAGTCTGCTCACCACCAATTTGATCCTGACTACTATTGATACCCATACCTCACACGAGTAGTTGTTCCAGTTATGTCATGTTAGAAGCAAGATCAAACGGTTTATGGCATCAGTTAACTGATGAGTTTTAACAAAGCAAAAGGCAGAAATGCATAAAAGTCTCAAATTTAACTAGTACACACTCTTTCCCACATGCTGATGTGACACATTTGGCAAAACTATCCTTCAGAAGAATGTCTTTCCAAAACTAACTACCTGTACACTACTATCAAGGTAATTAATAAAAATTAACATGAGAAACCAACACCTAAACCACCACCAACTGCCAAGATAACCTGTACTTTTTTTTAGTCATCTACTTATCAGTACACAAACTGCTAAAATTATACCGTTCTTAAGGAAGTGCAAGTGCAAACATACATATATTGGATTATTTTCTCCCATACTTATTTCTTGAGTTTCTCACATTGACGAAAACAGAAAGCAAAATTTCCTTGGTACCGGTACTCTGGATTTGCACTTAGACGCAGGACAATAACAATTTGATATGACATTTGAACCCAGCCAAATATGTTTTTACCCTTAAAAAAGTACAAAATTATCTTCAAGTACATCTCATATAGAGCACTGTTGGAAAACTCGGCTGTCAGGCACAGTATCAACATCAAACTACTATAAATTTTAATCATCATCAACAAAGGCCAACAGTATAACACTATCATTTTGTACTGTAGAAAGTGCTACCACAAATATCTGGAGCTCTAATCTGAACATGTTTTCTATCAATGGTGCAATAACATCCTATGAAATTTCATCTGTCTCTAAATTCCTTCTCAATGGTATTCCTTGTCTCTTTACATTCTGGGGTCTGTAAAAAAGAATGGGATTTTAACTAAAGAATTTATTAACCAATACTTGTTTTTGTGCAGAGTGCATATATTGTATATTCTGTGTGACTTGATGCACTATCAACACGTTTGTGTTCTTTCCAATTTCAATACTTTATATAGATTTTATTTTTTCCCAAACTTCAGACATCTGCTGCCTGCAAGAGACAACATATCACTGAGGATGACTGACAAGAAAATGCATTAGTTGGACCACACAAAAAAAACAACTCACAAGGCCACAAGGAAACAGCCGGAAATCAACTGGATGAGGAAGAGATACAGCCTGTCAATATGATTATTAATAAAACAGATGTGCAGTAGAACAAGCATTGCGATAACGCTCCAAAGAGAGTTACAATAGTTCAGCAAATAGGACTGACAGCTCATGAGCTAAAAATGCCGAGGCAATCACTAACAGAGTTTAACAATTAAGTCAAGAGCAGGCTGTAATTGTTTTGATGGGTAAAAAGAATGTTTTAACTAAACATCAGATTAACGTTTATTAATGTTTTAACTGCTGGTTCTCAGATTAATACAGCAGAAGTATATCCCACACCCTGTAATGGGACGGGTTAAGCCTACCCATGGGTAATTTGGAGTAATGTAACACTATTGAAGTAGACAGTGTTTTTTCAACTACAGTAGCAGATGACAAGTGAATCGAATTAATGACGACGGACAGTGAATTAAGATATGTGAAAAAATCGAAAATGCGCATTTAAATGGCTTGACATCTCCTGGACAATGGAGACAATGACAAGATAAGTAACACTCGGGGTGAAACTAAATTATAAAAAAGATTAAACAAAGTTCAATATCATGTCTTCTGATTTTAATGCAAGAAGTTTTAAATTGAGATCTCGTAAGAGCATGGGGTGCGTGTGTGTGTGTGCATATGTGAGTGAATGAAAATTAAATAATAAATAAGGAGCGCTGGTTTGCGAAAAAGATATATTTAATTAATGTAATAAATATCATATTTTGTTTTTTGAAAAATTAAACTTACATATATAAGAAAATAAGTGTATAATTAATTATAGTTAATTACCAATGTTTGTAAGGGAAAAGCATATTGTGTTGGGATGGAAAGTAAAAGGTTTAAAAAATTGTTTTTCTTTTGAAGAAAGTAATTAAAGAAAAAAGAAAAAATTAGTGTTAAAATAGAAAGAAAATAAATAATTCATTGGAAACAAATAAATTATTGAGTTATTTCAGACAACCATTTTGCTTTTCAGCTCGTCCAACCTCGAACCTTGGACCTGGTAAGTAAAAGTTCTGATGGTAATCAACAAAGATGGCGGCTAAAATAGTCGAAAATTAATACTTGTAAACAAAGTTCAATAATAAAGAATAAATAAAGTTTAATTAAATTGTTTCAATGGCGCATTCGAACAGGGACATTTGTATAAATGAAATTTATGCAAATGTGGGCCTGTTTTAGGGAACGAAATGGTCGTTTGAGATGCGTAAAGAAAATTGGTATGTACGTATAAATAGACGTAGACGACAAGAATGTCAGATAGGGTTATGTTATCATATAATTGGTATATGTTTATTACAAATAAGTAAGAATTAAATAATTAAAATGAATACGAGTGAAAATATTAACAATGAAGTCAGCTTCACTGACAGCAATACTGAAAGTCAAATAAATAGTGAAGTAAGCGAGACCGAGTCGAAAATAATGGAAGGCGTAACAAATCAATCAATGCCTATCCCAGTTAAGAAAGACGATAGTAATGATATGATGAGTATGATGCAGTTACTGTTGAATAAATTTGATATGCAAAATAATAAGTTTGATGCAAAGTTTGATGAACAAAAGAGTGATTCTGATGTTAAATTCGATAAAATAAATAATCGTTTTGATGAAGTAGACACTAAAAAGAATGATAAATTAAATGAACAAAATAATGAAATAAAGAGTAATTTTAGTGAAAAGTTGAATGAGATTAGAGGCGAAATAAAACAACAGAATGTTGATATTAATAAAAGTTTAGAAGTTGATGAACATTTTAGTGCTGTTATAAAACAATTACAAGACGAAGTAAACGAAAGTAGAAAGAGAAAGGAGGGGTAGAAAATGGTACATATAATAAGGTAAGTGGTTGTAATGGTGTTAATTATAATTATCAGAGTATAGTGGGAGTAGAAAATGGTGAAGAGACCGATCAATTAAACGAGAATAAGGACGATCAGGTAACATAATGAGGTAAGCAGGGGTGAGAATTATGATGATATAATTAAAAATGTGGTGTTAGAGAGTAAGGTTGTGAATAAGGACAGTGGTGATGAAGTTTTAGTGGAAGGAGAATTTAATAATGGAGTGGTAGTGAGTGTTGATGAGTTAGAGAAAGAGTGGAAAGAGAGTTTGCAGGTAGAGGGGTTGCACAGGGTAAATTGTCCCCGGGTTTATTGCGAACCAAGGTGTTTACAAGTGTTTTTGATGGGCGAGAGTCCCTTAGTGGAAAACGATGTTTTCAAATTGTTCTTTGAGTTTTTGTGGTGTTCCTGGAAAAGCCAGGAGGTGTTTTCACATAGTAGTACCCTCTGTATGGATAGAGAGAGAAAAGGTGAAATGGTGTTATGATGAGAGCTATTTTGAGAGAGAGAGGGAGATAGAGTTGTTTGAGATTAGTAGAAGTTATAAAGAATTAATAGAGAGAGTGAAGAGTGAGAGAGTTGATGATTATAGTGAATTCTTACCTTGTGATGTGGTTAATGCACCAATAGATGATGGTAACGTTGATAATTATATTGAACACTTACCTGTACATAGACGTGGGATATTAATAGTAGATGACTCTGAAAATAAGTAGAGGAGAAAATGCTTAAGGGTGACAGATAATAACACTGACGGTGACAGGACCAGAATTACTGATGTAGACAGGTTATATGATTTAATAATAATGTGGGGTAATCCTGTAAAACATTGTTACGAGGTAATGGAACCATTTGAAAAAACAAATAGTTATTATAATAGTAATAACAAAATGCACTTAATTATAAATGAATTGTGTAGACGTAAGACAAGATTATTATTCGATGATGGTGGTTAAACATTTTGTGTTGATGAACATTTAATTATGTGAGTAGGGGGTTCTGAAATGGACTGAATTATGAAACGATTTGTGGTAAACAATAACAGATAATAATGCAGATTGTATATACTTTTGTGTTAATGTCGAATGTACTTTGTAGTAAGGTTAAGTATACTCAACTTTAATAATTGACAGTTGGTCATTGTGAATTTAATTAAAGTAATTAAAATGTGTTTGATAAAATAGTTGAATTAATTTGACTGAAAAATGAAATGTTGATAATAAATTTAAATTTCTGGAGAATTTCATGGTATAAGAAATGATGAATAATTGACGGTTGATTATTAAAAGATTCAATAGAAAGTTCAAGGTGTAATGTTTGTAATTTTTATGCAAATTTAAAGTTGAGATGTGTATTTTAATGTAATAATGTTACTGTTCATTTTGAGTGTATATTATGTTTTATTATGTAAGTGTAGGGATCTTAAACATGTATAATATATTTTAAATGCGATTCCCCAATTTTCGGGCGGTCCCGGCCTTACCAGCCCAGACCGTGGTTTTGGATGACAACCAGTTGTGGGCAGACTTATTGTAAACTGACCATGGTTGGTTGCCTATGAAATTGGTACAATTTAGAAATTAACAGGGGGTTTTAATCAGGGGAATCACCACAACTTTGGAACAGCGGCTACCACCGAATGGGGTGATAGAACCGTATTAAGGGCGTATGAATCATTGTAGAGTGTTGAGTTACGTCGATGATGTAGAGTGTGTAGTTGATTTTATGATGTAACTGAATGATTTTATGTTGATTTGAAGAGTATTATGATACTTAACGGCTGTTAAGTAAATAATTTGTTCTGAGGTAGTTGATTTAAGGTGTTTTATTCTATATACGAATTTTAATAATGAATGTAATTTTGAAATGTGAATAATATAATGGAAGGTATTTGTAATGTTATAATGGCAAATGTTTATTTAAATTCTGATTGGAATCAGGGAAATATTTTGAATTTTGGGATAAGAGTTAACGAGAGAAGGGTATACAGAATGTTAGTATGGAATTTAAAAAAATGTATCATGTTATGTTAAGTATTCATCAATGTATGTTAGAGGTTAAGAGAAAAACCAGTGCTTCTTAACGCAAACCAGTGCACATCTAAGGGGGACCAGATCAGTTGGGGATATGGTATTATACACGGCCACTATTTGATATTTTGATTTAATGTTTCAGTGTCTGGTGATGCTGTGGCGGCGGTCCTGTGCTGGCCGGTGCGTCAAGTGCTTGTCTGGCCTTGCGGTGTTGGGAAAAATCTCAAGAGAGAAGTCCAGTAAGGTCATTCAGGTGCGGCCACAGTCACTGAACCAGGGGTAAGTTAACCACGATTGTAATAAAACAAAGCGGGTTGTGGCGACATATCCAGACTGATCCCTTTAGGAAGTATGTGAGTGTCAGAGTTTTTATGATTCTCATTGAGTTTTTATAAAACCTCTCATTGAGGGGGTATTGTAACAGGACGTGTTAAGCCTACCCATGGGTAATTTGGGGAGAAATAATAATTGTAAATTGTATTTCTAAATTATAACGACGTATTCCATGTGAACGAATTAGTGTCAAGGTCAGTGAAGCAGAACGCAAGCAAAGCAGCTATTTTTAGTCGTATGACATTTGAACTTTGTAAAACGAGATCATAACATATGACGTCAGAGCTGAACCTATGAATACGTCACTTGGAATGTAGATTCAAATTAATGCCACTGTCAAAACTGGCTTAAAAACACAAATAGAACAATAGAGCGAAATCACGTGACTCCCCCGCTACCTCAGAAATTTAGACAGTAAATTTCGCCCAGTCTGCAATACAATCTCGCGCTGTACAGCCGCAAAGTTCCGGAACGAATTTCAGGCGCGCCCAAAACTACATAGGTGTAAAATGTGAATTAACGAAATTTCAAGTGGGCCCACTATAAAATATATTTAAAACAAATGTAACAATTTGAAGTAGACAGTGTTTTTCAACTACAGTAGCAGATGACAAGTGAATCGAATTAATGACGACGGACAGTGAATTAAGATATAAGAGAAAATCGAAAATGCGCATTTAAATGGCTTGACGTCTCCTGGACAATGACAAGATAAGTAACACTCGGGGTGAAACTAAATTATAAAAAAATTAAACAAAGTTCAATATCATGTCTTCTGATTTTAATGAATGAAGTTTTAAATTGAGATCTCATAAGAGCATGGGTTGCGTGTGTGTGTGCATATGGGAGTGAATGAAAATTAAATAATAAATAAGGAGCGCTGGTTTGCGAAAAAGACATATTTAATTAATGTAATAAATATCATATTTTGTTTTTTGAAAAGTTAAACTTACATATATAAGAAAATAATGTAACGGGACAGAATTGGGGGATTGGTTTTATTTAAATTGTAAATGTGACGAAAGGGAATTACCTACATGGGGCCTCAGTTTTAACAATCGACATTCACTTTCGGGGCACCCAGTTGCACGTTTGGTCTGTCCGCCCTCAGTTTGTTACAATTCCTGATGCTGAGGAATGTGAACGAGTGCGCGCCTGCTTGCCCGAACATCATATTTGTCATGAAATGTTGAGCAAGCCTCTGAACGCAGGTTAATGTTACACAGACTCGCCCCCCAGAAGATACCACGTGACGCCCGTTGGGCCTATCCGAAGCAAGTAGCCACATTCAAGAAGGAGCTTTGGCCATCTTGAAAAACGTTGGCGTCTGAGGAGTCGGCTAATAACACCTAACGCGAGCAGTTGCGTTATCGCACGGTCCGACTGAAATACATTTAGCATGTAGATGGACCGGCCGAAGGAGTAAAAATGTGATAGTAAAAGTGTAAATAAACAATAAAAAAAAACCAGTTGAACGTAAAAGGCTCGCGAGCCAAAAATTTAGTAAAACTTTCAAAAAATGTGATCTAAATTATAATTCAAAGTGATAAAAAAACGGTGACATCTAAATTAAACTGGGAGAACAATTTTTGGACAAATCAGTGACTGAGAATATACGGAGTGCGATGTGGTTGGCAGTAAACAGCGGCAGTTAAGTAACAGTGGAACTCAAAATTAATTCTAAAAATTTTTATAAAAGAAAGCGCTTTAAATAAAGAGGATAAAAGATGTGTGTGTGAGCCAATACTGGGTTGTCTTTAATTAATTTAATAAATAAATTAATTTAATTATAAGAAATAAAAGATACTTGTGGTTTTGTAATTCAATGGGTTTGTGGTCAGATGGGGTCGCTACCTCAGTATTTAATTTTGTTCATTTGAAATGTAGATAATAGAGAAGGAGAAAGCATTTTTTAATTGATTCATAAATTAAAAAAGAGAATGATAAAAAGAATAATAAATGAAGTTGAAATAGTTAACCGTAAATGAGAGTAATTATTACAACATAAAACCCTAAATCACTTATAGGTTGCGAGTTCACATGACGACCTTGGGACCCGATGAAGGTAAGCAGTGTGAATAATAAATTTTACTAAATATTATTATTTGATAGATGTTTGGATGATTACATTTGGCGCGACGAAACAGGGACTGTTTGTACAAATTTAAATTTTGTACAGACCACGTCTACTCGTAAAAATAAGTGATTTAGAGGTTGAAGAAAAATACGTAAAAAATTACGAAAAAACGATTTTGTTATAGTATGATACGTAAGTAATGCGTAAACTATTGAAATACTGAAGGCATGTAAAATAAGAATTGTTAAAATATATAATAATTTCACAATTTAAAAATGGCAGAGAATAACGAGAATAATATAAGTGAAATAACTGAATTTAATGAATCAGCTGTCATGAGTAACCTGGGAGTTCATTCAACTCCGAATGTGGGTCAAGACAAAATAGTCGAAATAAATGTTACAGATGAAACAGATATTACACAGGATTCGGGAGTTCAGTTAACTCCAACCTCAACAAAATGTGATAGTAAATTTGATAATGACAATGAGTTTTTTACTAAAACAATTTAATGAATTGAAAGAACACAATAAAGAAGTCAAGAATGATTTCGATAAAATAAATAGTCGTTTTGATAGTAATGATGAAAAGTTTGATAATAAATTTGATAAATTAAGTAATGATATTAACGAACAAAGAATAAAATGCGAAAGTAGTTTCAATGAAATTAAGAATAATTTTGATGAAAAGTTTGATAAAATAATTAATCGTTTTGATACAAACGAAAGCAATTTTGATGAGATTAGAAATGAAATAAAACAATTAATAAACGTTTTGAAATAACCAATGAGATATTTGAAACTAAACGTAACGATTTAGAACAAAGTATTGAGAGGATGGGAGTGTGGAGAATAAATACAGGTGAGTGCAATGTTAACAAAATAACAGACAACATTGGTGTTAAAACAAGTGAGAATGTAATTAATGAAGCAACTGAGAACAAGGTGAGTAATGGGGTTAAAATAAGTGATGATTTTAATGGACAGAGAATTACAAATAATACTGATGGCAGTTCAAGTGCAAATAAAGTAGTAGTTGAAAAGGTAAGTGAGAATAATGATAATATAATTACAAATAGGGTGTTAGAAAATAAAGTGAATAATAATGCTGTAGATGAAGTTTTAGCGGAAATAGAGAGTAGTAATAAGATAGTGGTTGAAGAAAGGTTGGGTTTACAAAGGGCAAATTTTCCCCGTGATTTAGGAGTAAAGACTCCGTTCATGATTTATGAGGACAGAGTTTCCTCCCGTGATTATAGAGACAAGGTGTCTCTAAGTAGGTCCCCTAGTTCTCACGAGTTCCCTGGAAGAAACAGGATGTGTCATGATAACGTTATGTTGCCTTTTGTGTGGATTGAGAGAGAAAAAGTGAGATGGTGTTATGATGAGAGGTATTGTGAGAGAGTGGTAGAATTATTCACATTGAGATAGAGAGAAATAATATTATTTGATGTTTTTAGAAATTACGAGAAGCTACTAGAGAAAATAAAGAGAGAGAAAATTAGTAATATTGTTGACTTACCTTGTTATGAAGATAGTGCAGAAATAAATAATGATAACGTTGATAATTATATTGAATGTTTACCTGTGCGTAGACGTGGAATATTAATAGTAGATGATTCTGAAAATGAGAGGTTAGAATGCTTCAGGGTGATAGATAATAATACAGACGGTAACAGGAACAGAATTAATGATGTTGACAGGTTAAATGATTTGATAATAATATGGGACAGTACCATAGATTATTATGTGAGCATAAAGGAACAATTTGAAATATTGAGAAGTTCTAATATAAATAATAATAATATAATGAAAAATGAACATTGTTATGTGAAAATAAGACTAATTTACGATGATGGTGGTTAGAAAAACAGTGAATGAACATTTAATTATTTTAGTTTATGGTAATTACTTGGCTAACTTATGTAATGAGGTGTGGTAAACAATATAAATAATGACAAAAAATTGTAAATAAATTTATAGTGAGGTTAATTGTGTTTATGTAATAGGTTATGTTGCATTTTGTAGGTAAGGTAAACAATGTATGTATGCAGTAGAAATTGATTTTAATAATAATAACGGTATACCAGACTAAATAAATAACGAGAATAATTATAAAGTTAATGGTGCAAATGAATAGTAATTGTTATGGAATATTGTAATTAAAAACTTAATGTTTTAGAAACTGATTGAATTAAATAATTGGAGATTAATGATGAATTTAAATAATGTTTCTGAGATTTGAACTTGATAATAAATAGTAAATGAATAAAGGTAGAATGTGTTTAGTTGTGTGGAGTCATATGGTTGTTATAATGTTTCAGAAGGTACATATGGTTTTGTACGTTATATTTGTGGTGAGAATTGTTTATAGTTTGAGTCTATGACAAGTGATTATGTGTTCATTTGATGGAGTGATTGACCATATGTAAGTATAAATTTGATAAGGACGTTGAAGTGAAGTAAAATGTTTTAGTGTTTTAACAATGAAATTGAATGAGTTTAAAAGGTTTTAAATTACGTAATTAAATTAATTTGAGGTATTTATGAATTTTCTAGTGTAATTTTCAATGATCATATTGATGTAAAGTGTGGGAAAAGATAGAGTTTGGGTGATAATTATTTCAATAAGGCATTGAGTCAGCCAAAGTTAACTTTAAATGGGTGTTAGACAAAATAAGAATTTTTGGAATAAAAAGTAATACAGAAACGGAGTATTAGTAGGGACACAGTAATGAGAGTGATTGTATGGAAAGAGAGAGTGATGAAAGTGGAGAGTAAATAGGCTAGCAGGGTACATATATTTTGTAGTGAGGGTGGGGGTGTAAGGAGTCCTCAACGCAAGGCGTTGTGGCGGGTAGTAGAGTGTTTTAGTGGAGTGTTTGCCGATATACCCGGGAGGGGCAAGAAATTATGAATGTGAATTAAGGGTGAAGGAACACACATCCTAGGTACAAAGAGGGTATCAGGTATTTAGTAATAAGAGGAGAATGATTTAAGTGGAGTTAGAGAATTTAGTGGAAGTAAATTTTAGTGAGAGATCGGTGTCACCCTATGCAAATCCATTAGTGGTTGTTAGAAGGAAGAAGGGGAGTAAGGTTATATTTAAATGCCCATTCAATAAATCAAATCATTATGAATGACTGAGAATCACCCAAACAAATAAATGATGAAAATGTTAAATAGAAATTCATAATTGAAAGGTAATAATAAATGTAACAAGTGAAAGAGTTAATAGAATGTGAAACTAAACTTAAATTTGAAATGTTTGTAAATTGTATTCAGAGGCAAATGAGATGTTTATTTTAATGAAATGAGTTTTGTGTTCGTTATGAATATTTATGTTGCACTAGGTTTATTATGTTATTGTAGCAACTGTAAACCTGTATTATGTATTAGCTGATTCATGACGTTTATGTTATGTTTGTAACCAAGTGTAGTTGTATTTGAATTGATGATAGAAGCAAGTTGTTTGTTTTACAATAATTGTTAGCATCCAATTATGAGGAAAATTAAATTCATTTAGAAGATTTTGGAATTTTGAAAGCTGCACTTAAAATAACTAATTGAAAGAGATGATCTAAATTAACTTTGTTGTGGATCGTTGGAAATGGACTTAGATTTATTTCACTACATGAATGAAATTTAAATAATTTGCTTTGATTGGAAATGATATCAGACAAACAATTAAAAGTTGAGAAATGGGAGTGAATTTTATTTAAAGGTAAATGTGAAATGTTTATGCGAATTTGACATTAATGATGAATGTTCAGAAATCTTGTGTTTAAGATAGTAAGGCAACTATGTACGCACCCAGTACTTTGCTAAAGACAATCCAGTATATATATATAAGGGGAGATATATCGGTTGAGGATTTGGTTTGGTACAAGGCCAGTTGTTGATTTTATCTGGAATGTTACAAGATTAGGTGATACTGTGGTGAGTGCCTGTCCGATTTTACGGTGTTGGGATCTCGAACTGAGAAGTCCAGTAATGTCATTCAGGTACAGCCATCGTTGCCGAACTAGGGGGGTAGAGTACCCATGATTTATAAAGGAATTAAGGGGGGTTGTTGGCGCCATATCCTTACAGATCCTCTTATGGGCAGGCAATGAGAGTTTTTGTTTCGGCAGAAAACCTCTCATTGGGGGGGTATTGTAATGAGACAGAATTGGGGGAATGGTTTTATTTAAATTGTGAATGCGACGAAATGGAGTTACCAACACGGGGCCTCAGTTTTAACAATCGACATTCACTTTCGGGGCACCCAGTTGCACGTTTGGTCTGTCCGACCTCAGTTTGTTACAATTCCTGATGCTGAGGAATGTGAACGAGTGCGCGCCTGCTTGCCCGAACATCATATTTGTCACGAAATGTTGAGCGAGCCTCTGAACGCAGGTTAATGTTACACAGACTCGCCCCCCCCCCCAGAAGATACCACGTGACGCCCGTTGGGCCTATTCGAAGCAAGTAGCCACACTCAAGAAGGAGCTTCGGCCATCTTGAAAAACGTCGCCATCTGAGGAGTCTGCTAATAACACCTAACGCGAGCAGTTGCATTATCGCACGGTCCGACTGAAATACATATAGCAATGTAGACGGACTGGCCGAAGGAGTAAAAATCTGATAGTAAAAGTGTAAATAAACAATTAAAAAAACACTGGTTGAACGTAAAAGGCTCGCAAGCCAAAAATTTAGTATAACTTTCAAAAAATGTGATCTAAATTATAATTCAAAGTGGTAAAAAACGGTGACATCTAAATTAAACTGGAAGAACAATTTTTGGACAAATCAGTGACTGAGAATATACGGAGTGTGATGTGGTGGGCAGTAAACAGCGGCAGTTAAGTAACAGTGGAACTCAAAATTAATTCTAAAAAATTTTTATAAAAGAAAGCGCTTTAAATAAAGAGGATAAAAGATGTGTGTGAGCAAATACTGGGTTGTCTTTAATTAATTTAATAAATAAATTAATTTAATTATAAGAAATAAAAGATACTTGTGGTTTTGTAATTCAATGTGTTTGTGGTCAGATGGGGTCGCTACCTCAGTATTTAATTTTGTTCATTTGAAATGTAGATAACAGAGAAGGAGAAAGCATTTTTTAATTGATTCATAAATTAAAAAAGAGAATGATAAAAAGAATAATAAATGAAGTTGAAATAGTTAACCGTAAATGAGAGTAATTATTACAACATAAAACCCTAAATCACTTATAGGTTGCGAGTTCACGTGACGACCTTGGGACCCGATGAAGGTAAGCAGTGAATAATAAATTTTACTAAATATTATTATTTGATAGATGTTTGGACGATTACATTAAGTGTATAATTAATTATGGTTAATTACCAATGTTTGTAAGGGAAAAGAGTATTGTGTTGGATGGAAAGTAAAGGGTTTAAAAAATTGTTTTTATTTTGAAGGAAGTAATTAAAGAAAAAAGATAGTGTTAAAATAGAAAGAAATAATAAATAATTCATTGGAAACAAATAAATTATAGAGTTATTTCAGACAACCATTTTGCTTTTCAGTTCGTCCAACCTCGAACCTTGGAGCCGGTAAGTAAAAGGTCTGATGTTGGTAGTCAACAAAGATGGCGGCTAAAATAGTCAAAAATTAATACTGTACTTATAAAAAAAGTTCAATAATAAAGAATAAATAGTTTTAAATAAAATAGTTAACAACCCCACAAACTCAAGCTCATATATTCTACAAACCGGTTGGCACTAGTCTTACCTGGCCGACATATTTCCAGAAACATATAGACATCTGCAACATGTAACTACAGTGAACCAACTATAACGCAGCCAACTTAGACCAAGCCTTTGAGGTAGAGATTGTCAACGTTAGAGAAGCTCATTTGTGCCGGTAGGGAGAAAGGTGGGGGTACATGACAACATTGGTAGGTATACCCACTCACCTCACTACACCACTCTCGTGTTTCACTGCGCATAGGCTCCTCTATCGTTGACAACCTCTACTTAGGTATGAAGAACAGAAATTGGATTACTATTTTTTTCCTCAGATTTCAATAGTGAAAAATTTCTTTTTAACGTAATCGTTCCATTTCTTGTTTGAAGCTACACCTATAATGAATTTAGCTTTTCTACACATAGATTCAGTATGCCATTACAGCTTGTTATTAAAACATTTCATTTTTATTGCTTTAATTTACTTCAGTTGCATTACAAAAACATTAATTGTTTGCAATTAAATTTGGAACAAAATTATGTACTGTTGAAATTTCTTCGCACACGTTAAATTCTTTTAATTTACCTACCTTTATATAGTATTCCAAGCAGCATAGGCCTCTAGAACAAAATAAGAAATAGCAGGCTTCGACACTCGATAGAAGTGCTGTAAACTTCTAAAGCTGTCTTCGACACTCGATAGAAGTGCTGTAAACTTCTAAAGCTGTTTCCTGTCGCAATATATGACAATGTTACTCCTAGTTTCAACTCTGCAGGTACATCAGTTCTCATTATAGTGTTTTCCTTACATATCACTGGTTCTACAAGTTACAGTAGACCATCAAAAGCATTCCAGTAAAATTCACAAACAAGTGTGATATTTGTATTAGAAGTTATGTACTGGGCTGTTTGGCCGTGGTCTAGGGTTTACAAACCAAACGTTTCTGCAGCACCACTGGCTGCCATCATCAGTGGAATTTGAGTCTACCTGAATGGGGGTTGTTAAATGTCAGGCCCACAGTAGTGTGGTGAAGCCTTCACTACAGTACTGTGGGCCTGAGAGCCTTAGAACAACTGACACCAGCCATGAAAGCCTTAAAACAATATTAAATGTGATATTCAGCTGGATCTTCTGAATGGAACTCTGTAACTAATTGCGAGTCCCTTCTCAGTAGCCATTCTCTGGTCCACAGATTCTACTTCTCACATTCGTCCAATATCTCACACAATTCATATATTAATTCCACACAAAGTGGTCGCATTATTTCTATTTCTTCATGAGAAAGCAAACCATTATTTCTATTTCTTCATGACAAAGCAAACACGATGCACACTCAGCCATTTTATACGTACTACTAATATGCCAATTACTTGATCCATATGGACAGGTCTTGCCAGGTATGTTACCTGCTCCAAGTAACTTGGAGCAGCCTGCCTACATCATCTAAACACAGCTTAACTGAAGAGATGACAGTATCCACTAAGTGCATTACACAATACCACATAAGTAGTAAGGAATCGACAGGAGTCTGCCTACTGTACGATGATGCCCATGCCCAGACTGTTCGCAATCACACAGATGTTGCACACCTTCCAAGTGGCAATTCTGGCCCTACAGTGCACATTTCCCGCCAAATGGATGGATAGCACTGTTTTCAAAAACCTGAAGAAGCACCTGGCTGGAAAGACTGATGATGATGAAGTTAGGCACAGTGATGACATATACAACTTTAAGGTAATTCCACGCTGGTTTCACATACTATTCTTAGTATTCTGATCACATGTATACAATTTTTAACAAATTAGCCTCAAACTACTCTTTCAACACCAAAATCATTATTTAAAATTATGGGGATTATGTTTACACCCCAATAGCTAAACTGATTAATCTCTATCCAAAAATAACGAAAACTGTCAAATTCTGAACAATTTTCATTAAGTGGTACTGTTATAGCAATTTTCTTTAAAACACAGCCATCAGTATCAATGACATTGTTAACGATTCCTTCCCTTTGCAGCATTGGCTCTTCTTGTGATACATCTCTACACAAGGAAAACCAATATAACTACTATACAGGATAGAATAATATTAAAATATATACAATACATGTAATCCATTTATGTTATGTGTTTGAAATTATGTTTCGTCATTTCATCATCAGAAGATTCCTCAGGTTCATATGTACATTCTTATCTGAATCATCAATTTTGGAATCCAACTGATCAGAATGTTTATCATAAATTGATTAATCAAGTACAAAGTCATATATTAAAGATGTAGATAAACAAACGCTTGGTAGTGAAACGACCAAGTGTCTTTGTTTACTTAAATTTTAAATAATATGTTTCATCAAGTTCCCAAGTAATCTTCAATTAAAATCACGTGTTTGACATTTTGTTTAGTCACCAACACAAGGACATCTACTTGCTAAATTGTGATGTAAATTATAACAGTAGGCTCTGTGGTAAATGAATTAGCCACAAGCTGAAGACTTTCGTCAAACCGTGTACGAATAAATGTATTTAAACACACAAAAACCGATTGCCCATTATGCCATATGAGCATAGTCCGTTGCATTATTTAGTGCTGTATATATTACACATGTGCATGGTGTTGAAAGTATTAATGAAGTGACTCAACTTTACCCCATCTTTGGAGATCAGGTTTGTTTTCAAGCAGACAATCTACTGAACTGAGCATCGTGTTCTTTACAATCTGTTGAAGTTTCACGTTCGTAACAATAAACCACTGTTTTACCAATTACAAATCACAAATTGACCTTCAATCAAATTATCTGATACATTCCATGAATACGAGGGCTAACCGAAAAATAAGGTCTCCATATTTTTTGAAAATAGAAAAAAAATTTATTTTCAAAACTTTTTACATGGTTGTGAAGCATGCACACTATTTTTCAACATAATCGCAGTTACGTTTGATGCATTTTTTGAGCCACTGTGGCATTTAGTATGGCAGTGTCATAGAAGCTCACCGCCAATTCATTGATATAGTGTTTGACCTCTTCTTTCACCTCATCATCGTCGAATCGCATATGTTCCACCCATATGTTCTTTCAAATGTGTAAACAAATGATAGTCACTGGGTGCCAAGTCTGGACTATAGGGGGGTGGGGTGGGTGATAATGTCCCAACCAAATTGGTTCAGAAGATCGATGGTTGCGCGGGCGACATGAGGGCGAGCATTGTCGTGAAGAATGGACACGCCCTTGGTGAGCATTCCTCTTCTCTGGTTCTGAATCGCCCGTTTAAGTGTCTCACAATATGCGTCTGCATTTATTGTGGTCTCAGTAGGCATGAAATCCATCAACAATACCTCCTTCCGATCCCAAAACAGTCACCATGATCTTGCCGGCAGACTGTGTTTGTTTGAATGTTTGCAGCCTTGGCGAAGTTGAATCCCGCCACTCACAAGTGATTGTCGTTTAGATTCAGGTGTGAAGTGGTGAACCTACGTTTTATCACCTGTAACAATGGAATTAAAAAAGTCGTCTCTTTCATCTGCATAGTGCTCAAGAAATTCGTGGGCAGCTTAGACGCGTTGTCGTTTGTGGTCTTCTGTGAACATTTGCGAGACCCACCTTGCAGACACCTTCCAATATCCCAACTTTACAGACAAAATCCTCTGAATGGTTGATTTTGAAACTTCAGGAAGCAAACAAGAGTGATCCACTGACCTTCATGCATGACTTCAACTTTCCTGTTCATCTCGTCTGACACTGATGGTCTCCCGCTTCTTTCTTCTTCATGAATTTCTGTAGCTTTAAACTATCTCCACCACTTGTGGACGTTTTTGACATCCATACACCCCACCCCATACACTTCAATCAACTGTCTATGAATTTCAATAGGTTGAACGCCTTTTGCTTTGAGAAATCGAATGACTTCGCAAAGTCCGCACTTAGCAGGAACAGCGATCGAGAGCTCCATTGGTAACGGCTGCCAAGCCAAGACTAATTGACCTAGAGAGCTCGGCGACCGCTTGTTTGAAAGAGCAGGGATGGCCAAATACAACAGTGGTGCCAACTGCCACCCAAAAAATTTCCATATGGCTCTACTAGTGCTTTGGAGACCTTATTTTTGGTTACCCCTCGTACAATCATATTTCAACTTTTTCTGTTTATACCATAAGCCTTGATTAAAGATATTCAAAGAGAAGTACTGAGATTAACACATGTTCACAAAAATTAAAAAATAGCAATATGTACAAAAAATATTTAGCGGGGAGGGGGGGGTTCCTTTCACCTGATGTTAATACGATGCGAAAAAAAGTAATATATTCAACAGTACACGTCTGCAATATAAAACAGCACACACAACATAGCACTTAGTTGTTCATGAACTGGGGGTAGGAAATATAAATAATCAAAACACACAATTTTACAAAACTGTATTTATAAACAGAATTGCATAATACAAAATGGAATTAACGATACGATTTCTGGTATCTCGCTCTTGCACCTGGACCACCAAATTTCTTTGGTTCACATCGCCTAGGATCTGCGACCAATAATGTGCGGTCATACTGAATTAAAATTCCCTTTATTACCTTCTTTGACGCTTCATCAACATCTGAAACAAATTTGTTTTGAACTTGATTCTTGATTATTCTACGACACAATTTTGTAGATATTAGAAACAACACAATATTCTTAAACTGTAAATAAATAATATCAGACATCTGATACAAATGTACATTACTATTTACTATTTAGTGGCACTGATCTTACATTTTTCTAGTCAAGTCTATCTGACATACATGTATTCTCACAAAAAACTCTGTAAGAAGCTCAGAAGGAATTCAAATTAGGACGCATTTATAAAATATTCATTGCTGACACTTTTTTGTTGTTGTGAAATACCTCCGTACTAGAAGTACTTTTACTAACTTTTCACACGTACTGAGATGAATGATATGACTTACCTTTTGATTGATATGATAGGTATATGCCCTTTTGATTTCCTGACTTACATTACACTTTTATTGTTTACTACATATACACAGTCTACGCTAATACTACTACAGTGTATATTGTATAAAAGTGTAGCTTTTGTACTTGTATTTGTACACTGTACACATGTACATTGTATAAGATACATATGCATTTTACTGTGCAGTTTGATATTTGCTATGACTATATTATTATTAAGCACTGTTGCATAATTACAGTAATGAATACATGTATGTAGTGGAAGAAAATTCAAGTTCTCCCACCTATTTGTGATGAATGAATGAGGGGGAATGTACAAGGGGGGGACCCAAAAAAAACCGGAATCGCTGAGTAATGGGTGCACCGGTTTACGCCACTAGGTGCGTGCTCCCAGTACCTTACTGTGGCAGTCTGCTGACTGGCATCAGCGAGTGACATTGTGTTGTTGTATGGGGGATTTTTTCTCAAGCTCTTAGTTATTTGTCGAATTTTTTGCCATGGCTGACTTAAAGGAACAACATGTGTCTGTGAAATTTTGTTTCCTGTTAGGGAAAACGGCAGTGTAGACAGTCGTAATGCTTAAAACAGCTTACAAGGAAGATGCTATGGGGAAAACACAAGTTTACGAGTGGTTTTCACGTTTCAAAAATGGTGAAATGTAAAAACCTCCCTCGTTTTGGGTGACCCTTGACGAGCAAAACAGAAGAGAAAACATTACGAGAATTCCTGAGCTGGTCATGGAAGATCGTCACAGAACAATTGAACTTACTGATTTGACTGGAGTGTCTTGGAATTCCTGTTAACGCATTTTAAGCGAATATTTACAAATGCATCGAGTTGCAGCAAAGTTTGTGCCTCGCGTGCTCACCCATGACCAGAAACAGACTCAACTGAATGTGTGCCACAAATTGAAAGAACAGTTAGAAAATGACCCTGATCTTTTTTCAAAAATAATTACTGGTGATGACAGCTGGTGCTACGGATACGATCCAGAGACCAAACAGCAGTCAATCCAGTGGACACCATCTTCCCCACATCCCAAAAAGGGAAAACAAGTGAAGTCAAATGTGAAGACGGACGTTGATTTGTTTTTTTTTATGCTAGTGGAATTGTTCACGCAGAATTTCTTCCTCCGCGTCAAAATGTTAACCAGGAATTCTAACTGTCGGTATTGAAACGTTTACGTGACGCAGTGAGACAAAAACGCCCTGAGTTATATGGTGGAGTGGGGAGTGGCTGTTTCACCATGACAACATGCCTGCCCGCACGGCCTTGTGTGTGATTTTTCCTGACAAAAAAAGGCATGACCCCGCTTCCCCACCCCCTACTCACCAGACCTCGCTCCATGCGACTTCTTTTTGTTTCCTTGCATGAAAAGAGAGCTTAAAGGAAAACGTTTTGTGGATGTGGAAGAAGTAAAGAAAAAAACTATGGAATCGCTAAAAGGCATTACTTTGGAAGAGTTCCAGGACTGTTTCGAGAAGTGGAAAAAACCGTCTAGACAAGTGCATAGCTTCAAATGGAGAGTAGTTTGAAGGAGATAAGTTTGTTAACTTGTAAAAATAAATAAAACTGTTTATATTTGAGAATTCCGGTTATTTTTGGATCCCCTCGTAAAACACCCAACCAATTTACGGCAAATTAAAAAAGCCAAGATATAACATACAGTTTATAGTGTCTGTCAAAAGTTTAAGAACACCATGAAAAAAAAACACAAAATTTGAACTGTCTCTAAGTATATTTATTTAAAATTTTTACAAAAAATCAAAAAGAAGCATCATACATTTAGTAATCAATGTGACCTCCGTTGGCTTTTCGGACCGCCTTCACACGATCTGGCATTGAGTCGATCAGCCTCCTGCATTTGTCGACAGTGACGTCTCGCCACAACGCAGCAATATTCTGCTTCAAATCGTCCTCTGTTTGGGCTTCCTCTTGGCTAACTTGACTGCCATAGAGTTCCATAGATTCTCTATGGGATTGAGGTCCGGCGAGCGTGGTGGCCATGGTAGTAGTTCAATATCCTTGTCTTTGAACCAGTCTGCCATAAAGCGGGAACCATTACTTCCTCCAACATTTGCAATATCTCTGGCTATTGACTGATCCATCAATAATCTACAGTTCTCCAGGGCCTTCATAGGTTATACACCCCCAAATCATTATTGCTTCACCTCCAGCTTGAACGGCAGGTGCAATGCAAGATGGCAGAAACATTTCTGTTCGAGTGCGCCTAACCTTCACTTGCCGTCTTGGATACAGTTCAAATCTACTTTCATCTGAAAAATCATCTTTGCCAGGCTTCTTTCATCCAATTACGCCTCTCATAACACCACCTCATTCGCCTTTTCTTAGTCAAGTCATTAAGCAGAGGTTTACGCAAGGCTACGTAAGACATCAACCCAGCATCTTTCAGACGACGGCCTAGGGTTTCAGCACTGATGTTAATGTCCAATCTATCCTCAACTTTCACTAAAAGATCAGGTAAACTAGCTCTACGATCTTCTTTACTTATGTTTATGATTTTACGGTCAGTTCTTGGTGAGGTTAGCCTAGGCTAACAGGCCCTTTATGGGATGCATCAAGGACAGTACGTTGTTATAAATTTTTTTACTGTCTGTTCCACGCAGGTTTTCGACACTCCAAGTTTTTCTGCAATCTGTCTATAGCTTAAGTCACTCTTCCACATCCCCACAATCTGCCACTTCACATCGGTATTCACAGATTTTTGGCCCATTTTTAAGCAAAGAAATTAACCTAAAACACGCTTCTAGTAAGATTGACAGCAGACAATGAAAAGTGGTGGGAATCAGCTGTTTAGCCAGTGCTACCAACCCCCCAGATCCTGATCTAAATGGCTGTGGCAGTCTGACATTAATATGACGCCAATTACTAATTTGAGCAAAGTTAGAAGAACATTTTTGTTTTTTGCAAAAAGATCTGGAAAAATGATGCGTTCAGGCCCGTGACCAAGATCTCACATATGTTTAAAAAAAAGGAGACTGCCCAAGGTGCCTTTCCTACAAGCCTATACACATACCTAAATTTATTAGTCTAGGTGTACCTGTTCTAGAGTAATAATTTTTTTTAAATTAAATTTCGGCCTACATTTTACGCCCTTTTTAAAACAGAAAAATTGCAATAAAATCAGTTCTTTAAAAGATAGAGAGGTCGAATTTGTGTTAAAAAACTACTCATTAAGGGCTATTTGGCTAATGTCTAGCATTGTATGGTTTGGCAAAGGTATAAGGACAGGAAGCAATAATGTGTAATTTAGGGGGTGTCCTTAAACTTTTGACAGACCAAACACTGTAATATGGAATGTAAAAGAATTCTTATGACTTCAAGCTTTCTTTTATTTAATACGTTACATACACTAATAATAGAATACACAAACCATTTTTTTGTTTTGTGTGTTAACAAATAATAAAGCAATAATACTTACATTTCTGATAATAAGCTACAAGAGCCTTTGAAATGGCCTGTCTAATAGCATATATCTGTGCCACATGACCACCGCCATTAACTCTGACACGGATGTCTACTTCTTGAAAAGAATGCTGTACAACAAAACAATGTCAAAATTACACCACAGGATATCTAGGGTATAATAGTTTATTGTTACTGATGAACCAACTATAGTCATTAACTGCTACTGTAATTGATCTGTAGTCCAATTAATTAATTATTCGTTACTTCATCAACCCTAATTATTAATAATTACCTTAGTAGGTATTTAGTAATACCTTACACAGAATCCTGAAGTTGTTTCCATAAAATTTATTTACAAAAATTTGTCTGTAACTAATATTAGAACAAACTACAGATCTATAAACATCTGAGATATTTGCCACATTAATACATTTTTGAAAAAATTATACTGTATTTGTTCTTAAACTCATATGTACAGTAGAACCCCTCAAATCCGAACCCCAGAAATCCGAAATCCCGGGAAATCCGAACATGATTTTGAAGAAAAACAACATTTGAAAAAACACCTAAAGACATAAGAAACACATTTATTATTACATAAAACTATCATATGTAACCTAATTTTACGTAAAGAATCATTGAAAAATTAATAAAGTATGTACAAGTATTGCTACTTACGTAAAACAGGATTGAAATGTAAAAAATATTGGAATTAACACTGTATAAAAACAGCAACGTCATACAGCATTTCATTAACATCAGAGCTGAATGGCCAAGGAAAAACAAAAGAAACACGCACAAACACTACACTACATTTTTTCACTTAAAATCAGTGATCTTCATCTGGCGAAGTGACATAAACCTTCCCGAGGATGCGAGTTGTGCCAGCGTCACATAAACATGACATCATTGGGTGTAGCAGCTGCGTGTTGTTCCACGTAGCGCAACGCGATGTCGAGAGCGACGGCAGCGTCAGAATGAGTCACGTTTGTTGAGGCATCTTCTCCCTCGCTATCGCTACCTGATACATTGTCATGTTGATCCTGGACCACAGACACTATGTCATGCTCGGTGCATTCTTCATTGTCGTCTAGTGCTGCCCACTCCTCCAGACAACCTTTTTCAGCATCCTCACATCCTGGTACTTTTTGAAAGAGATGAAGGAGCTCAGTTTCATCATCTCGTGTTGTAAGTGGTGTTTCCACAAATTCGAGGCTGGGCCAAAGCTTCGTCCAAGAGCTCTGCAGTAAATTTTTACTGGTATTGTTCCAGGATTCTGCAACCCAGTAAATCACATCTTTTATTATCTTCTTTAGCTTCTCAAGAATAGAAAGAGAACAATCTTCTTCAATATGAGTTTGCAGAAGCATTTTTCTGTAGCTTAGTTTTATGTTCTGTAGCACACCTTGATCCATAGGCTGCAGCAGCGATGTCACGTTAGGTGGTAGAAAAATTGCTTTTATGTCTCTGCACACCAACTGCATGTCTGAAGGATATGACGGAGCGTTGTCTATCAAAAGTAGAGCTCGAGGTGGCAGTCCATTTTCTTCATTAAATCTTGTTACCGAAGGAACAAATTTCTTTTCAAACCACTCCTTAAAAAGATTACCAGTCATTCACGCCTTAGTCTGATTTCTGTAATAAACAGGGAGAGAATTCATGTTCATATTTTTAAGGGCTCGTGGCTTGGCAGATTTTCCAGTCACCATTAATGGTAGCTTGTTTGTTCCCGCGGCGTTACTGCAGGCCAAAACTGTGAGACGCTGTTTGTTCATTTTAAAGCCTGGCGCAGAAGATTCCTCTTTAGAAGCAAGACTTTTAGTGGGAAGCACTTTAAAATTCAATCCAGTCTCGTCCGCATTATACACTTGCTGGGGCGAGTAATTTTCCGACGAAATCAAATCGGCGAATTCATCTAAATATTCTTTTGCAGCAGTATTATCAGCTGATAACTTCTCTCCGCTTATCGTCAGTTGTCTGATTCCATGCCTTCTCTTCCATCGATCCAACCACCCATTGCTAGCAGTAAATGCCAAATCTCCGTTCATTAGTTTGTTCAGCCGAAATGCCTTTTCTTGAATTAATGGACCACTAATAGGAACTCCTTTCTGCCTCTCTTGTGTAAACCACAAAAACACTGCTTCGTCAATTTCTTCATTTACAGAAACTTTTGCGTGATGGCATTGTCTCAAAGTTTTTTCACTTGTTGCACTGCAAAACTGTTCAATTTTCGCACGATTCTTTTTCCAGTCACTGATTGTTGCCTTACCAACACCAAATTCAACAGCCAACTTCGTCAAACTTTCCCCTTTGTCTAGTCGCATTAACACTTCGAGTTTTTCTTTTAAAGTACAAGAACTATGTTTTCATTTGCTTGCCATAATTTAAGAAAACTAAAAAACCCTATCTACACTGCTCACTTCAAATGCAAAAACAATAAACCTTAAACGAAAACTCAAACAAACTATGTACACTGGATGGAAACAGTAACAGCAGACAAACGCACAGGACAACAAACGCCACAGGACTAACTGGAATACAAAGATTTCTAGACCTATTGTAGTAGGACTGGGCTATTTTTAGCGCACTTCCGCCTGACAGCAACAGTGATTCACGGGGCAGTCAAGGTCAGCAACCTCCGGCGGCTTCGTCTCACCCCTACGCAACATTACCGGGCGGCGCGTACACCGTAACTAGTGTTGAGTACTATGTATGCAGATTTTTCGGCTAATCCGAACTTTTCCGAATCCGAACAGGCTACAGCCCCAATTAGTTCGGATTTGAGGGGTTCCACTGTACTTGCATAGTCTGTTCTGCAACATTAAATCTGTATTCTGGCCGCTGTGATTAATCACTATACCACAAAGAGCAAGTTGTAAAGCACTCTTTATATCTTAACATGAACATCTGAAGCCCCCTTTTTTTGTCAATATGAATAACATCTGTGATTTCGAATTCTGAACAGGGGTAACTGCCCTCAAACAATAAACAGAGAAAACACAATATCATCACAACCACTCAACCAGTAAGTATATTTGTTTGTAATAGTTTTGAAGGTTCAATTGTTCAGTTAAATTTACAATTACATGATTGTTTATGGAGGACTAGTCATCCTAGTCTTTTCAGTTTTCCCTCCATTGCCCTTTACAAAAAAGAAGTATCACACAAGCTTTTCATGATATTTAAAGCAAAAGCCATGCAATATATTTCAATAAAAAAATAATTAAGAATCCTTAATATACTTACATACACAGTTGCATGAAATTATTCTAATTTTATCATCTCAAAACAATGGTTTAACACATGTCTTTTTAATTTTCAACTAAGGCAAAACAATAAAGTGGAAGCAGCTTGAAAATTAACAAGGGTTTTAAAAACACACATAAGGATTCTCTACAGTGCTACTGCTACTAGTGGTAGCAATGCAAAAAATGTGCAACAACTTAGCACACATGGCTTTATGAAACTGTTGTGAAGGGTAATGTGCACACTCGGAGTATACCACCAGCCTGCCACACCACATCTGAATCAAGAAATTAACACCAGTTTCCATTGAAATTAATGATGCCTTCAAGTGCTCATGTTTTGATTTTTGTTTTACGCTTTAATTATTCTGACTGGTGGTTGTGTACCACAACACCAGCTACAACTAGCAGTTATAATGATAACTCTAAAGACAGTACTGAAAAATTGTTAATCACAAATATTAAATTTAAGAAATTTCTGTTTTTACGTGCCTTAGTCATATATAAACCCAACCATTCACACTGTTATTATCTCAGTACAGGCTTGATTTCACAGTAAATCATATTCGGAAGAAGGTTACACATCATTGATAATAACAGTTAATTAATATTTGAAAACTTTTGTGCTTTATACTTAAACACAAAGTTAAATGGCATCTGGAGCAACCACTTCAATCAAATTATATTTTTGATTGCTGATAATACAATATTTTTTCCTTCTTTATTCCCTCCATAGACAGGTATTACTTAATTGCACCCTATTTATTTAAAAATTGCAGCCTTTTTGTGTTGCAGCACAAACATTTATACACGTTTTTATAAATTTTAATATCTTAGAACTGGCTCGTCCCATATTGCTTTTGAAACAAACACCATAATACATTCCATTTTTAAGGTAATGTGTCTCAGGGAAGTACTGAAAGTTCAAATTAACTTTTTTAATATGCTAATAGACATGAAAGCATGTTATTGGCTTACAACACCTTGTTTTCCTAAGTAAATGGGCACACGTTTCTAAACTGTACTTTACTTTTAGTAAGCAGTTTCAGCATTAAATTTATAACAACAATGAAACTGATAAAATTTATATTTTAAAAGGGTTTAATATGTTACTGGGCATTAATACAATACAAAGCAATGTTCTCTTTCATCCAAGAACATCTTATACACACATTAACCTAACAATTCATACTGTTATTATCTCAGTATAGATTGTGATTTCACAATAAATCATATTCGGAAGAAGGTTACACATCATTGATAATAACAGTCAATTAGTATTTGTAAAAACTCCATGCTAGACTGATACACTGACATAAAACCTAACCATTCTCTTAATACAAGTACAAGGTATTCAAAGTCAACACTACTGATTTCATAGAATGTGCTATTATAATTGGGTATAGAATTCTGTACAACAAATCTTCTATAATAATCACAAACGTGCCTTATCATTTTACTATCTCAGCAGACTTGATTTCATAAAAAATAATATTCGGAAGAAGGTTACACATCACTAAAACAACTGATTATCAGGTGTAACTGAAAATATAAAAGCATTTACTACAATCACACAAAGTATAAACATTTGTCTGAAAGTACTTGATCAGTCCATTCAAAACAGACCAGAAATTGTTACTGGCTGTTGACAATATAATTTTTTCCTGATAACTTATTTATACAAATGGCAGCCATTTACTGTGTTGCAATAAACGCATTTATAGACATTTAGGAAAAATTTAATATCTTAGGACTCAAATTTAATCTAAGAGAAAAGGATTAGTATGGCATGTTATCTATTTATTTTTGCTGTACTACATGCACCAGTGCCATTTCCATGAAGGTATTGAAACAAAGTGGACTAGTGTACCAGTTATAAACAAAAACTTCATGACCTCTGTTCAGATATGGTTCCAGAATAGTATGTACCTGTCATGTAAAATAAAAAAAAAAAAAAATAAACCTCCGCTCAACAGTCCGTTAAGGACCAAGGCGTACCGCGCGGCTTTTGTGTTAGTGTGACGGTGTATGGCTAGTACTACGCGCCACCAGCCGCTAGTTGCGGTATTCACAGCCAGGAGGCGGCGCTGTTATCTCAGCGCCTACTCAGTTTGCCTCACGACGCTGAGTGCACGCCGTACGGAACCCTCCGCCGGGAATTGAACCCGGGACCACGAGCGCATCAATCGCCCGCGTTAGCCACTAGACCACCTGGAGGCTCACCTGTCATGTAAGTAACCATAATTGTATGTAACCTTGGAACCTGTCATTCTAAGATTTTTATCAATCACTATTGTAGTATCTGATTCAGTGTACAAAATACAACCTAATACTTAACCAATCTTACAATCACATAAAACAAATTTTATAACAATTACTGATCAAAGGGTTAAATGATGTTTGGCATTAATGCATTGCAATACATTATACTTGTTTGTATGTTAGCAAAAAAATTGTAAACAACACATTTCTGAACACATAACATGACCATTCGTTCTGTTATTATCTCAGAATACATTTGATTTCACACAAAAATCATATTCGGAAGAAGGTTACACATCACTGATAATAACAGACAATTAACTGATATTTGAAATTTTTGTGGTGCTATAACCTAGTAATGTTGAACTGAATGTGGTTCAGTAAATCACGCTTATGATGGCCAACTACAGCGTACTGGGGAAGTCACTTTGCATTAGACTAGATGAGATGAGTTGTAATCTTCAAATTGTAATAAATGTACATAGATAAATAAATTGGTCAACATTTTATTTAAACATATATTAATTAGATTCCTTTATATCAAGTGCACAGTGACTTTCTCAATACACTGTATAATAATAACTATATGGTAATAATAATAACTATAATTGTCAATTATACATTTTTCCAAAATTTTAGATATTTCTGCTCTACTGTATTTAAAGTTCATTGAAAAAGACGAGCTGCACAAGCAGACAGGCAAGCCTGTTGCTCCCGACTGCACCATGTTCTGGGCTTCATCAAATGCTCCTGAATATGGACAGTCGACTGATCTTCACAGATTAGGTATGGCCTACAACCAGCTGTGGGAGATAACTAGACTGAGTCTAATTCAGTGTGATGGTTCACCATGATACAGATGGGTAGACTGAGTGAGCTAAGGTGTGGCTGCTCTGTAGAAAACATGTGCATTGTCTATAAAATTTCCCAAGGCAGGATGATCTTTATGGTGGTGTTCTGTGAATGGACACCAATGGGCATTGATGGTCTGGTTAGATGTCAGACAGTGAGCTTTTGATGCCCAGTACAAGCCTTGGTCCAAAAAGAGACTGATGTTTCTTGTTAATGAGATTTCACTAAGTAACCACAGACTGGGAGAACCATTAGCACATATAAATTATGAAGATGAGTTTGCCTTGGGTGACATTGCTGCACAGACATGGGTGACATTTATGACATTGCTGCACAGAATTAGCCAGAGTTGATAAAGACAATAACATGTTTTGTGGGTTCACTGCTGGGAATGTAGCTCTGCCAAGTGAAGCCACAGTGAAGCCTGAGGTTCTTCACACTCGAATGCAACTGAACATACAATTGTAATAATAGTCCACATTTATTTAATAAAATATTCTACTTGTGTTCATAAAAAAAACATAACTATATTTCTTATACTCCCTCCATGTCAACAAAACTGAACAGACACCTACAAGTGCAAATGTAAAAGAATTATAATTTGTATATAATAACATAAACATTGACAATTAAACTAAATAGGAGCAGCGTTACTAAACTGTACACAATCCATTATATTCAGTGTTCATCAAATGCAATGACCTGGTAACAGCAATTATTTGTCTGAAGCCATGGACTTCATAAACAACTGTCAGGAACAATTTAAAGTTGCTAAACTTCTTTTCCTATAAATCCAAATTTGCCAGAATAGAAGACCACATAGATTATAGTTTCTAACAGGGTGTCCACAGAAATTCTGTTTTAATTTTCCCTGACTTTCCCTGACCTACTTACAGAAATTTCCCTGACTCACTAAAATGCATAGTACGTTAATTCTTTGAGCATTATATTTTACAAGGAAGAAAAAAGAAAACCCAGCCTCCACCTTCCCCATAGCTGGCCTAATTCTCTCTCCACTTTCTTTTTTCTTCCTCTTTTATTTTATTTATTTTTTATTATTTATTTATTGAAAAATACAAATACATTGATGGCATTTTAAAAATAAATATTTCCATTATCACCTAAAGGTAACACTTAAGTAACGTAAGAATGAGAGTATTTTCACTAGAACTTAATAAAATAATATATGAACAAGATAAAATGGACTAATTAATAGAACAACTTACATGGTAACAAATAATTATAATAATCAGCTATAGCTTTCAAAATTGAAAATGAACCAGTCCGACAGGATGAGAATGAAAAAGGAAAATATGCACTCCTTCAAAATTTACTAGTGTGATCTCTTCACGTTCTCCAGCAGTTTTTTCTTTTCCCCAATTTCTACATCCTCCATTTCTCTTTCAAGTTTCAACTTTTTTCTTTTTTCTTCCAACTCTTTCAACTGTAATTCAATTTTCCTTTTCTCTATTTTCTTTTTTTCCTCTTCTGACTGCATTTCTTTTTTCTTTTTCAAATATGATTGATATCTTCTTCTTGAAGATCTGACCGAGGTAAGCATACTTCTGTTGATAGTCACATTCCTCAAACCACCTAGATGCTTTATGCTACCACAAATAACTCTTTGGGACACAAGGGATTCTTCTAGAAGATTTTCAACTAGTAAATGCTTATTGACAGTAAAGCCAGATTCAACTGATCCATTACCATGGGATAAAATGAAACACAGCTTCATTACAGACCAGAGATCTTCATATTTCTTATCTTCTCCTAAAAGGCCATAGTAAAATTCGTCCAATCCCATGTCATCAGATGTTTTGGAAATGAAATCGTTAGCTTCTTCAGTTAGCAAAGAAAACTGTCGTTTGGCCTTTTCAGCACTTTTATCACATATTCTTCTATGGCTGTGCAGGTTTTCTAGAACAACATCAATCCTTTTTATTGCCAAACTGGGTTTGAGCATTATCATTTTAGGGTCTAAGGCAGTGAGGCCTCGTGCTAAATGTGACTTCAAAGGACTTTTCTCTCTGAGTTTTTCTATCATGGTGGTAAGGAGATTTTTGAACTCATTTTTAAAAACAAGTTTCTCTTTTTCTGAGCATTTAATTTGTTTCATTAAGCTTTCTGCAGCATAACCAACGTCCACCTTTTCTAATGAAACCAGATTGGCACTGTCTTGCAAGTCCAAGTTCATTAATTTTTGAGTAGTACTTGCTTCAGCTATTTTTTCACAAATCTCATCATTAGGTTTTTCATAAGTTGTTCAAGTGAAGTAAAGAGATAAGGGACCATAGGCTTCTGACTTTGGAACCTTCTCAGGAACGGCTCAACGTCTGACAATATGCTTCTGAAAGCACTTAGTTTTGCCTTAAAAAATGGATTTTTCATAGCTTCTCTAAGGTATTGCAGGTTTTTGTTGTCTTTTTCGTTGTATTCTTTTACAAATTTATCGACATGATCAAATATTTTGAGAGCTTGATCTACACAGCGACCATTTTCCAGCCATCTTACTGCTGTGAACTTAAAAGGGAAAGAGGTGCTGGTTGTAATATCTGAGTATTTTGCTCGCCAAGCTGGGCTATCTTTGAAAAGACTGTAGAGAGATCTAAAAAAGTGAAAAAGTTCCCAACCAGTTTTGGAGATCACAGTCTTCAGGCCTCCATTAACTGTATGCAAACTGCATATGCCAATATCAAGAAGGGACTTTCCCTCTGGATTTAAGACTTGCAAATGGCTCTCGAGTTTTTTCATAAAACTGAGGTTAACATTCGGCCAGTCCATTGAGATTTGCAAAATATTTCCTAAAGGTAAGGAGAGCCCTTGAATAAACCCATCTAACAAGTGATCTGCAGTTGCCCTGCCTAAAAATACACTATTCCAATATCGTGTTGAAACTTTCTGAAGGTTTACTTCCCAAAACCTTACACACAAGTCCATTTGTCCTCTTTGAACAAATTTGTTCAGAGATTCATCAAAACAAACAACATAGTCAGAGCACTGTTTCATGTTATTTTGCAACATTTCTTGAAAATATGGGGCTAACCTATGATTTATTACATAGGAAGCCTTTAGTCTTGCCCATAGAAAAGCTCCGAGCGATTTTACTGTCTGGAAACATATTTTTGAAGGCTGCAGAGGTTTCATCACAAGAGTTTAGAGACATTTTCCCAGTGATGACGTGGAGAGCCCATATTGCTTCGGCTGACGTAACATCATCTTCATTCACACTGAAACTCTTTAAACTTGTTTGACTTGTTCCTGGCACTACTAATAATTCTTTTGTAGCTGAAGTTGAAGGTGTTGGCTGCACATCTTTTAATGGAGATGGAGTAGTAAAACAAGAAATTGCCGGCTGGGAAGCCTTTGCTCTCATGTTTTTTACATGAGTTGGTCCCTTAGCATGAGAAACAATTGCTTGTTTCCCCATATTGCTTAGTTTAAAAGATTTGAGACACACTTGACAATAAGCCGAATTTGCATCACTAAGCACCAAGTCCAACCAACCACTAAATTCCGGAAACACTTTACTGTCCAGCCAAAGTTTATTAAACAAACATTTCTTGTTAGCCATTGTAATGAGTTTAAGTCAGCAGCCTAAAAAAAACTGAAAATAGAAAAAGAATTAGCTAAATCGGTTGAAAAAAGGACACAAGGGCACAACAAAAAATATATAATTGTCTACAATAGTCTGGGTTACGGCAGACTAGAGCATTCAAAATTCCCCTCAAATCCATCATCGGGGAAGATTTCCCTGACTTTCCAGATTTTTTGTTTATTTCCCTGACCAACTTTTTTTCCCTGACTTTCCCCGACTTTCCAGAATGTGGACACCCTGTTCTAACATGTAACATGGTATAATCTTATTTTTTTAGCACCTAAAAATCAGTTCCCTTCTGATAACAATAAAGTACACTTGTAGTGTATCCCTATGATAATTTCAAATAAGGATTTCCTCCTAATCTAACCAATGTTACTATCTCAGTTTCACTTGATTTTTCATGTTGAAAAACAATCAACTTGGAATCAGAATATAACATCATTGACTGCAACATTGGTAACACAATAATTTAATTATATCATGGCAATTCATTAAATGCACCAAAGTAAACTCTGTATAACAAATTTTACAGCACTATCTAATACCTCAAAATTCTAAAATTTATGCTTAATGCATTGGTATTCCCAAATACAATATATCAACTTACGAAATACAAATCATTCTTAGTGTTCTACTGAAATAATAATCAGGTATTTAAACATTACATACTAGTGTCATGTGTGTTGACTGTCATATGGTCTGATGCTAATATAAATACACAGCTTTATCTGCTAAGATTTAAGTTGGGTTCATAAACAATTTTAGTAAAATTAATTTTGGTAACAGCACTGTTAAACTTATATGTACCGACAAGTCCAACACAAAATAAAACTGACACTGTCTAGTACTACTGTGAAATTTGGGCAGTGATGCATTTCACAAGTAGGACGTGTACATTATTTCAAACCCTACACACTTAAATATATGAACTAATAACATTTCATACTAGAGTATTATGTAATTTTATTTTAATATTCTGATGGTTTCAAGCACATGAAATTATTAATATGACTACACAATTTTTCTACAAATTATTGTCAACGATGTAGTAATATGATTTCTGAGTAACTGAAAGACATAACTACGCTTTCTTCATAACTTGTTATACATTTTTTTTATGTTGAAAACAGACTCAACTAGGAATTAAAATTTAATACCCCCAGATAATAACACTAACAGCCAAAAATATTTGAATGCTTTACATGAAACAGTTTTAACAGTGCACTCTACACATTATAAAAAACTCAGTATGCCACAATAATACATTAGTAATGACTGTGTTAGTACGGTTTTTTACTTTGAATATACATGTATGTTAATTAATGTCTGGTAACTCGAGGGTATAAAGGATACCCCTCTAAAACAGACATATTCTTCACACTACTAACTGTAAGAAGCATGCTTACTGCAAACCAATTAGAATATGCAATGTAAATTGGCTGTACAGCCTTGTTCTACGGTGACACTTTTAAGTGTCATGACATTAAATGTCACATTAACATCACTGTCTGAAGAGTCTTGTGCCACACTGTCACACTGCCATGACACTAATGTTCACACCAAAACTTTTTGATATGTGACATCGTGACACTAGTACTATCACAACAGTAACATAATCTTTATGGCCTGATACTGTAACATAACTTCACTATATGGACAATGGACACCCAGTAACATTGGAAGTGTAACAGTATATAGGCAGTAATGGTTTTACTAATCCAAATGTAGTTTTTGCTTTGAAAATTAATCAACTTGGGTAGGGCCAAAAACAGAAGTCAAAATTTTTAAATAATCTAAAAGTGTCAAATATGTTTCAAACTCGTCAAACTATATAAAAAAAAATTGACATACGTTTCCCACCTCAATGAGGTGTTTTTTCGAATACTGTTAAGAATCAAACATGCAAAGAACTTTATTCCAGCTTTAAAACAAAATAAAATTTATTTAACTACTAACAATTTTGCTGTTCTTAGGCCTTTTTTGTATTTCCGACTATAAAACATGGTGGAAAGGGGCAATCCTGAAGCAATGTTGTTAAAAAGGCACGGAACTTGAAAATCTTTATTAGTGCTGAAAGCAAATTAACATTCATTCACAGCTCATTTTCAGCAGACTGAAATGTTCTTTGTCATGACATTACAGAACTATATGTGAACTACAGTAGAACTTCATTATAATGGACTAATTGGGGCTAAAGGTTTTCTGTTGTAATGAAAGTCCGTTATATAACAAATAAGTCTTGTTAGGTCGTATTTACATCAATAAAACTTGGTAAATTAGTATAAAACATGTTTATTTTTACTTTACATCATTTTACATAGCATACATGACAAATGAGATCATACTGTTCATATTTACATTATAGACCAGAATTGAATCTTTATATAGGCCCTTCATTCAATTGTTTTATTCTATTGAACAAGAAGGGCCTGGTTCATTATTATTCATTAGGTTATTACTACTAACATTAACTGGTTTGAAAAAAGTATTGATTTTTTGTTGTGTTTGTTTGTTATTTATTTCATTGGTCAGTAACTGACGAAGATTCCGCAAGTGTTCATAGTAAGCAAACAGATTTTCATTTTGTGATTGTTCAACATACTCAATGACAAAATTTAAATGATCTTTTACTTCACTCACTTTTATTGTTGCCTGAGTATTGTCTTCCTACTGGTCCTCTGAAGAGTCTTCTTTCTCAGTGACACTGCCAACAATCTCTTCTTCCGTCAACAAGTGGAATCCAGGGTCATCTTCATCTTCTTCAAGCCATTTCTCCACATCATCCAATAAAACTTTTTCCTCCCCTCCTCTTTGCAAAGTTTCATGGAAATCTTCTGTCTCACAATTTTCTATTTCTAAATATGCTTCTTCATTCTTTAACAGTTTTTTCCATGAGTTCACCAAAGTAGTTGGTTTAATTTCTTTTACAGCATCAGCAAAGTTGTGAATCATAGATCGAATGTTGTAGGCCTTCAAGTTTTCAAGAGTCTTTTGCCCCCTTCTATCTTCTTCAGCAGCAGATGGCTCATCAACTTCTAAGATTTCACTGAGAAATTTTTGTCTATAAAGCCGCTTGGCAGTATAAATTACTCCTTGGTCCATGGGCTGAAACACGGATGTTGTGTTTGGAGGCAGGAACTTACAGGCAGGAACTTACACTTTATCTTCTTGTCTCGACTGCAGAGTTTGTCAACATCAGGGTGGGTTGGTGCGTTATCCAAAAGAACCAAAGCTTTTATTTTTTATTTTGGAATGTTCAAAATTTCCATTTGGTGGTTTATAATTGCTGGCACAGCTTCCTTATGAAACCAATCACTTGTTATTTCAGTTGTAAACCACGCATTTCGGGAACTATAATAGTGAACTGGTAAATTGTCCATCACATTTTTAAGTGCTCTTGGTTTTTTGCTTTTACCAACGATAGCAGGTTTAAGCATATGAGTGCCGTCTGCATTTGCACACAACAAAACTGACACACGCTCCTTGCTGACTTTTCTACCAGGCGTAATTTTTTCGGCTTTTGAAGCTTGTGTATTGTCAGGTAGAATTCTCCAAAACAACATCAAAGTTATAAATTTGGCTCAATTGATAACCTTCTTTTTTAATCAAATCGTCTAATTCTTTTATATAAGGCTTAACAGTTTCAAAGTCTGCGCTAAGAATTTCCCCGCTAATCTTCTTGTCTGAAATGTTGTGACGTCGACGAAACCTAAATAGCCAACCAGAACTCACTTTAAACTGTTCAAGTCCCATCTGTTTGGAGAGTCTTTCGGCAGCCGCTTGAATTTCAATTCCTCTAACAGCCATTCCACATGAACGAAGCTGAGAGAACCACTTGTAGACTGCATCATCCAGTGTTGTCATAGAAGGCAGCCGCGTACGCTTCGCTGCACTCTTCTCCTTTTCTACATTGAACTTGAGAACAAAGTTACGAATGTCATTTTTTGATTTTTAATGTCCGATACGGTTTGTTTTGCGATTTCATACTCACGACAAATGCTAGAAACAGATGCTCCTTTTTCTAATTTTTCTATAATGGAGAGTTTATCTTGAAGACTGAGCACCTTACGCTTCTGTTTCTGTCCTACACTTGGCTTACTTAACGACATGATTTGAATAAATTAAAAAAAGTTATAGGCAAGACGTGTGACTGTGTGCGACAAACAACTGAACAATACTGACCAGTAGTGGTGGGAGTGAAAATATATCTGGCTAACTCGTTAACCTTTCTTTGTTTTCAACTCCCTTTCCCTTACCATTCAAACAAACAGTTTCCTGTATTTGTTGTTATTATCTCAACAGATAATTCTCAAACCAGTTAATTCAATGGTGGATTGGGGTTGGGTTTTAACTTTCAACAATTTATACCAGACAAAGGTGTTTGTCTCTGAAAACTGTCATTCGGCACTGGTGGGTGGACGTGAGTCATTCTGGTGCATTGACTTAGTTACTAGGGGGTGGGGGTATGACGTAAAAGACGTGTCCGTTGTAAAAGAAGTCCGTTGTAACGGGGTCCATTATAACGAGGTTCTACTGTAGTACCGAGACAGTGAATGTCATGGCATCAAGTGTCACCATGTGAATGGTGCTTAAGAATCAGGAGTTCTATGATTTACAACTGTTCAGTTTATTTATAGGTGGGTGCAAACGTTCTTGTCTCGTGACTGGTGCACAAAAGGTTTAAACAGTTGTGTGATGTGATTCTTCTTTTCAAGTTGGAAAATCATGCCAGGTGTACTTAGCAGTGTCTGTCATCAGACAAACAAGTATTCCCAGTGAAAATTCTGAATCACTAATTTGACACATTGTTAAACAACACAATAAAAGATGTGCTAGAAGACAGTATACTGTATTCCAATTCCTTGCATGGAATATCAAACCAAGTAAAGGAAAATTAAGGTTTTCATCATTTAAAGGAGACCAATGACATAATTTTGTATACCCCAATACAGTCATTCACAAAGTGAGTGGGAATCCCATTGGTCCATGTAAAATCCCAGTCTGTGTAAAACCTATAACAAAAATTCTAGCATATTGACTGGTGCTACTTACATATGTTTTTTTTTTCGAAGCCTTACACATTTTAACTTTGACAGACAAAATGGCAGATAGTTGCAGGTAAGCCAACTCATTTACAACTGTTAATATTCTGCTTTTAACTAAGTAGTACTTAAATAAGTCATTAAAATCCATACTAGACATCACTTGATATTCTTCTTAAGAATATAAACTTGACTACTTATTACTCAACAATGATTTCACTTGATGCATTGCTATAAATTATTTGTAGAATAATTTATATATGCACACAGCTAAAGATTATATAATTTCTCGATTTATCAATGAGCACACACTCCTTTAAATCACACTTTTCTCCTAACCTAACCTAACCAATGTTACTATCTCAGTTCAATTTATTTTTCATGTTAAAACAATCAACTTGGAATCAGAATATAACATCATTGAATGTAACATTGATAACACAATAATTCAATTACATCATATCAATTCAGCAAATATACTTAAATGAACTCTTGTTTATAAACAAGTTCTACAGCAGTATACATAACTCTCAAAATTTGTGCTTAATGCAGTGGATTCCCAAATATGGCTCATATCACATACAAATACAATCATTTTTAGATATATTAAAATATTATTTTACAGACATTTGACTTAAGTTGTTTTGTCTGCTTATCTAGAAAAAGTATACATATATTTCATAAAACATACCTTCAGTTAATAGACAGTGATTTCATTTAAAATCCACAACACAAGCATGCACAAAAAGGGTTTAAAAGTTAATGTGTAAGGCTTCAGTTATGAGCTCATCGACATAGTGTAATTAACCTATTCAGGGGCGATTCTGTATATATACTTCATGAAACTTAGGCTACTGCCAAAAGAGTAGAACTGCAATATGATTGATTTAATTCTTCTGTATGTATACTGCCTTCTATTAGTATTTTAAATCATTTTCTATACACATTTGGTGGAACCTCTTTGAAAGCAATGTGATCAAGGTGGCCTATTTTGTGAACACTGATATGCGCTGCTTCGTTTTTGTTTCTTATGCTACATGTTTATTATTTTGATTTTTTTTTATATCAAAGAGTTAATGGAAAAGTTCCCCGCCAACTCGCACATGACAAAAAATTACAAACTTTCGACAACAGTTGAAAACAATGGTTGTAGGTTTTTTACAATAAAATCTATTGAGTGAACAGTAATTTGTACACAAACAAAACTTGAAAACTAATTTTCATTAAACATTTAGTAGCATTATACTCGCACAAATTATGTACATAATAGTGAGTGCACATAGTTTATACATCCTTAAGAGTCTGCTGCATATAAACACAAAACTATTCATACAAACCAAATCTGATTAGTTGTTGTTAGTAATACTGAATCACAGATCACGACACCATGTGACAATTCACGTTATTATAACAATTATGTGCATGTGTTTGTCCGGTAAAAATTAATGGCATAGATGTGAACACTTCGCAACATTCATGTGTATGACAAACAAAATTACTGCTTGATAGTTTTACTAACCGTATATACACAAAAACAATATGAAAAAAATTTTAACTTATAAATAAAATAAGTTTTTCATTAAATTTACCTTTCCCAAAAGTAAAAGTGGTTCCTGAAGTTTGTACTGCAAAATTCTGGGTTCGATCATTTCTAAAGGTCTGCCATTGACTCTCAAGTTACCCTTCCCACGCTTGCAATACGCAACTGCAGTAGCACTTTTCTATAATAAGAAATTGCTTAAGAATACAAACAAATGATATGGATAACCAAGTAAAGCTTAAAAATACTATTACTACAATTAAAATACAAGAACTAATATATTACTAAAGTACTAAAGAACTCAATACATTTATAATAGCCAATAGCTTTTACAGCCTACTCTTTACAAGCTATAAACTCTTTTTATACAATACAAGGTATTTTGATTTTTGCAAACTTTGCATCACCTCAGAATATCTGTTGCTCTAGAGTGATGAAAAAAAAATATCATAGACTTTTATTTTCCTGTTCTATGAAAATGATCCAGATATGCGTAGTGATTCAAAATTTGCGTCATCCTGTTCCACTAAAATTAATACTGTATATGCAGTTTTTGGTAGTTTCCCAAAAAATGTACCTGCACTAATTTTGGTAATTATGACTTTTCTAATATAAGCTGATATTCCGGTGATATATTTCTTTTTCTATTCTTCTATGTTATATAAACACGTGAAAAATAATTTTAAACGGCGGTCGAACCTATTTACGGAGAAAAAAATTAAATTATTACTCCCATAAGAACGCATGCAATGGTGAATGAGCGCCATATTGACTGTGAAGGCGGTGAGAAATGACATTCAACCTATCTTGCTTACACAGTCGTTTATATGAGATAATGGCTTCACTGATATCACTGTATACTATTTATCGAATTGTTTCACAATAGTTTTGGATCACGAACATCACAATTCACAATAGCACCACTAACCTTTTACTTTTGAACATATTCCATGCAGGGGAGGTCCAGCTGTTGCTGACGCGTAATATGTCACCGTGTGGAAAAACTACACAGTAGTTATGTCCAATTTTTCCGAGGTGTACAAAACCAGTCGATCCGAATTTGACTGGAAATCATGTTGATGCTAATACTACTTTGCGTGATGTTATCCGAAAAATGGCTCCTAAAGCTGATATGGATAATTTGGGTAAAATGTTGTTACATTTTGGGCCCCCCATTGGTCGACTGCCAAATAAAGATGATACTGCTCGTCAATATCAAATCCAATTGGGATTTGAATTTACTATGATTGTTACATTAGATTCTTACATGTTCTAAATTGTGTTGAGCCCACCTTGAGTTTATTATTAGTAACCTCGGAGGCAAAGCATGTGCGGTGAGCCTGCTACCCAAAATCACTTGGCGGTGGATACTGTAGGAAACTGATCAGCCCGCCACCCACGAGTCCGAAATTTAATGCTTTGCGTTGTAGGCAGTTGAATTACATTAAGGCAAAAGTGTGTTGGATTTAAAAACTATTGTGGAAAAGGTAGATTGGTTCGTCTGATGCGGAAAACCCGCGAATTTATTATGACCACTTATAAGGCTGGCGCCTATTGGTAGATACAAAAAACTAGCGCCTTAATAAACAGTTAATTTCAAAATTTTACATATTCTCAATTGTAATTGGTTAAGACAAAAACCGTTAAGACAACATGCGCCAACAACACTATTCATTCGCGTGCTTGAGCCCGACCTTATAGGTAGTGTATTATCGAGTGCGGCATTTATTTTGTGAATTTCAGTGTTTTCGTTTGTGTTATTGTGTGGTGTTATTATTAATTATTTCTTTTGTTTAGGAAACAGCTGATTCTTATTATTCTTAAATTAAACAATTTAAAAGTACAATGGTCTGCCATGATATTCAGTGCAGTAGGAAGTCAGACAAATGCATTCGAATGACTGAGTCGGAGATTATTGACTTTTTAATTTCCCACAAGGTTATTAAAGGGTCAATAAATTGTCCTTCGTGTGGGTCCCTATTAGAACTGAATAGACAGACATATTTTCGGTGTCAAAATTTGTGGGAAGTGGTGGCTAAAAAAAAAGAAGAGGAGATGTAACATCATGTGGTCAGCACGAGAAGGTAGTTTCCTTTCAAAGACCCACCACCCTCTCATAACCTACTTTTACCTGGTCTGCCACATCTTTCATGACCCTCCGCCTCGTCAACACCTTCTCATGTGGAACTATGATGTGAGCGACCACTTTGTCAACTTGTACAGTTTTTGTCGAGAAGTTTTTATTTTCGATGCCCAGCGTACTTCAGCTAAGCTGAGGGGCCATGGAAAGACTGTACAAGTCGACGAAGCAAAATTTGGTCACCGCAAATATAATCGGGGCAGGTTCATTGAAGGACAGTGGGTGTTCTGGGGAGTGGAACACGGTTCTGGGAAGTGTTTTCTGATACCGGTTGAGCCCTGGGATTCCGCTACTCTCCTCAACATAATTGAGGAGTGGATTCTTCCAGACACAACTATAATCAGCGACTGCTGGAAAGCATACGAGTGCCTGGAAGAAGTGGGGTTCGTTCACCAACGTGTGAATCATAAGAAAAACTTTGTGGACCCCACTACCGGCGCTCACACAAACACGGTTGAGAGGGCATGGAGAGAAGTGCGACATGGTATCCCACGATTCGGGCAGAGAAAACATCATTTTGTGGGATACCTAGCGGAATTCAAGTTTAAGAGGCGCTACCCGCTACAGGAAGGTTTCCGCCTCCATGCCTTCTTCAGAGCCGCAGCAGAGTTGTATCCTCCGACACATTAAGGTAAGAGTTTCATCGTTTCATCATTATATGCATGTATTTCGTGAGCGCGCGGCGCGCGCGCTCATGTGTGTGTGTGAAATATTTGTTTTTCTATTGTTGTATGTAATATAAACACAGGAAAAATAATTTTAAACGGCGGTCGAACCTATTTATGAAAAAATAAATAAAATAATTACTCCCATAGGACGCCAAAAAACGCCATATTAACTGTGACAAATGACATTTAAAGATTTTTAAATTTTATTTAGTAGTAGAAAAACGCGTTATTTGGCGCGTAAACTTGATGAACTGCAGCAATAGGTAATCCACATAATGACGTCATAACTCGTCATTCGCTGTGCATTAGTGCGCCATCGCCTGACTGCAGTGATCCCACTAACTACTCCGTTAATATGGCGCTCATTCACTTTCCATGCACGCTTAAGGGAGTATTTATTTATTTTTTTTTCTTCGTAAATAGGTTCAACCGCCATTTAAAAACATTTTTCTCATGTTTCTATAACATAGAAGAATAGAAAAAGAAATATTTCACCGCAATATCAGCTTAGATTAGAAAAGTCATAATTACCCTAATGTTTTGTTATATATTCTGATTATGTGATAGTTGATAAGTGAATATCACATAAATTTTGGTAAAATAATAAAGTGTGTTAATTTTGTTTATTACTGAATTGTTTGTGTACACTAGGGATGAGACATCGATGTCGATGTTTTTAACATCGATTTATTGGAGCCGATGTTTTTTTAACATCGATGTTTTGTGCTCGATGTTTTATGTTGTCGATGTTTTTTTTTTTTTGAATGAAAAAATACCATAATAAAAAAAATAAGTCAGATAAAGACTCTACCCACTTACCACTATGCTTTGTAACACTTACTACTTACCATTAATCTTAATTTAACACATTGCATAGCTCACAAACTTGGACAGCTGTCGACCTTCATTTCCTATACTATTTTGTATGAAGAATGGTCGATTTATTTTTTAGTACATGAGTAATCTTACATGGGCATGAAAAATTAATTCAAAGTTGTTATAACATTTACAAACATTATCTGTTAAATTTATATACATTTCACATCAAGGCGGCAACAATGGAATGAAAATAAATGATAACGAATTTAATATCATTGAAATGTAAACTAAAATACAGTTTATTGGGCTCGTTACAGTATTTTAATACAGAACGGTTTATTATGATTAAGCCACATGAAGCTATATCATATACAGTGTAACACTTTCAACTGCTGTTTGAATACGGTAACAAACAAATGTAGTTTAGGGGCACAGTATGGAAAGCTGATAAAATTACATAGAATTTTACCATAGATTCAAAAGACCGAGTTCGGGTAAGCTTTCTCTACCTGTGTAACAGTACTGGAGTAGAGTACTCTTGATGTATAATGGTATAGATAAAGATAAATAATGAATACAATTTGTAAAGTGACAAATTCCCCATGCATTTTTATTCCAAAACATCAAAATCTCACTAAATGCGAGTTAGTAGACCATTTTATCAAAAACTTTATAACATTCCTCTCAAGGGGATTTTGGTGCCTGTAGTTGGCATGTGTTATGTCGCCAAGGACAAACACCGAAAGTCCAAAACCATACACATGTTGTCGAGTACTGTTAACAATGTATTGTGGTTTGTTGACATCACTGGTCTATTCGGGTAAATTACATATTAAAAAAAATGGTTTAATAAGAGAAAAACTGAGACATTCCTACTGTACTGAATAATCAGCAGACCAGAACTATGAGGTGAAAAAACATTCTGTGTGTAACCCTGTTGTGATTTTGTATTTTGAATACTGTCCCAATAAAGTGGCTGGCCCAAATAACCAGTAGCCTGATTATTAACTGGAATAAATATGTGTATGTGTGTACACATATATAAATGTGTGTGTGTGTAAGATTGATATTCTACTAGAATCACTTGATAATAAGTGCTTGTTCTTATACATTACCCAGCAACTCTGGCAAATACTCGCTAATTTCAAAAGGCGATGACAATCGTGTGACGGTACAACTCCTGGGCATTCTTTTATTCAATAAATGTAATAAATTTCAACCTGTAGGGAACCCCTCTTTCTAATCCACATGTGCAAAATTTGTTGTGAAACTTCGTCTGTGTTAGTGTTTGGCGTCAGTCCGCCTAGACGGGATTACGAAATAGTCACACTCATGATTTTAATCAGCGTTGCCCAAGTTTGTGTGAACCACAGGACTTGTGTTAATCTCGTCCGAGGACCATATACCACTTTAAATCAGCCAATGAGATGCAGCTATATAACCTCGCAAACACCCTGCATGTACGCAATCGGCAGGACATACCCGGTAACAACAAGCAGTCAGTTGGAGCTCTGAGTATGAAAAGGACGGGTACAAAAATTTTTATTATTTTTTCAGATATACCTTTTTTTAATGCTTCCCTCAAATTCACATAAATTGATGAACAGTGGTCAATCTCAGGATTATCTGCAACAAATTCATCTGTAGGAGTTTGGATGCTAGACAAGTTCTTTATGACTTTGGTCCTATCAATTTTTTTATAGCAATAATTTCTTCAATTTTCTGAGCTATGGGAAAATTGATAAAAATGCATCATGGAAATTCTGTGATTTGCGCTGACTCTAGCAACCAAGTTTTTGTCATTTGTGACAGCCCAATCAACGAATAAAATTAACCCCCCCCCTGTCGAGCTAACATTAATGTTAGAGGTTACTAAACCAGTTTAAAAAAATGGATGTTTAAAAACATCGATGCTTTTTAGGCGATGTTTTATTAACATCGATGTTTTAATATTGAACATCGATGTTTTGAAACATCGATGTCGCATCCCTAGTGTACACATGTAATAGTTTTTCATTGTTGTACATTTCATATGCAGAGCACTTCTAGGAACATTATAGGTTAAACCTGCACCTGTACCCGCAAAAGTTGATCCCAACTGTTAGATTAACAGACAAACTGAAAGGGCCTATGAAAACCAATACACCTTTAAAATAATATTTTGTTTATGTGTATATCACCCTAGCAAAAAAAAAAACAACTCTAAGGGTTCCCAACTCGCTTTTCACTTTGAACAGAAATAATATATTGATACTTTTGCATACTCAAAACATCAAAAAACCTAGTGCATGTATTACAAGTGTCAAATTTGTTAAAACCATTATATTTACTTCTGTTTAGGTATAAAAGAAATAAATAAATCTGGTTAGAATTTGGAACAATCTTGTTCCACACAGCTACGAGTTAAAGGTTATCAACATAGGAAATTTTATTATATTTCCATTAAGTTTAACTGAAAAATAACATTGTGTTCTTACCACGTGTTAATATATTTTCAACATTTAGGATCATGTGAAGCTGTACATTATTTTCACGATTCCAACACTCTACAAGTAAACCAAGATAATTCAGAATGCTCTACACTATCTTACAAAAATTAACATTAGCCATCTGTAGTACTGCGGTGCTGATGGGTTAACACTGAATTGCAAAAATTTCACTTATACCTAATGGTTACCATTTTAACTCTCGTTACCTTTACCTTTCTATTACATAAGTGAACAGAATATATGCCATACAAGACATTAAAAATTCAGGTTCACATATGAACTGAAAACTACATAACCTAGCCTACAAACAAAATCGTTTGAAAAGATATGTGAACTCAAGAAAATACTCTTAAATTATCGTGTATAACAATTTGTCAACACCTGAAAGTAGTGTACAATCGACCTATATATAATCATAAGTTATTCGGCTAACATAATGTTAAACAGGTAACTAGAAGCCACATGGCACTTACCTTTCGTCCGAAGACTTGTACACATTGGATAGGTTCTTTCTGCGGCTGTAATCATAACGAAATCAAACATCAATAATTACAATAAATATTAGAAAATAAATACTATATAATTTAACTCTATTGCCTGAAAATTTCCTTACTTTCTGCATGTCTGTTGTCTCTCGTGAAAGGGAAGAACCAAAACGGAAACTACGCCACTGCTTACTAAATAGTAATGCTTTGTTTAAATCTTGCTATTCCCGTTGTTCCCATATATAACATAAATACATGCGTTATATTAATTTATTTTATTTACTCCAAAACAATGTGATATTTACTCTTCTTGTGACTATATGTTGCGCTTGAATTTCGCGGACAGAAACCTATCACTTATATTATATTATCACTGTACTACGTCCATGTCCGAAATATATCCAGTTCGAAAGCCAGCGACATTTCGCGAATATAGTACAATTAATTGTAAGTTTTCTATTTTAAACATTCTGGGGGGTCCCCATTCTGGATCTCGGATTTCGTTGTCCATGACATGTCCATTGATTTAATTATGTATTTAGTTATTCTGAATCTTTTCCGTTTGGTGACCCCACTACGATTTTATACATTTTTTAGTATATATTTGGTTGATTCTAATAGTAGTGCTAGACTAGTAGTGCTATAGCAATCGCTTGATATACAAAATAATCAAAATTGTAAAATCATTTTGAATACTCTACTAGAGCTCTATAATATAGGTATTCGCACCCGCCATCTTTGCTCCGAGACTTTTAAATGTAATGTGGCGGGAGCAATGTAAGCACGCTGTGCGTTGCATTATTTAATGTAAATTATGTATGTAAATATTAATATTTTTACATATCAGGGTTATAACCTTAGTGTACTAATTTGATTTATGTATTACACACGAATATGTATAATAATCATCTCATCTTGTCAGTGAAAACAAGGTTATAAATACTGGTATGGTAGATTAATAAGGGAAGAGAGAGTGAATGAAGAGATATAATGAGAGAGTGAGAGTGAATGAAGAGAGATAATGAGAGGGAGCGAGTGTGAGAGCGAAGGGTGGAAGAGTGAGAGAGGGAAGAAGGGAGACAGTGAGTGAGATGTAGAAGAGAGAGAGAGTGAGTGGGGTGATAGTGAGTGATAGATCGATTTCAGGTTAGAGTGAGAGGCTGTGATGACTGGCGGGGGGAGCATGGGTGAAAGAGAAGGGTGATTGTGGATACATACATAAATTACATTATTCTATAGTACTCTTGACTATATTTTACAATATGATTACAATTACCGGGAGCGTATTATCCAAGTTTACCTGTTAGTAAAATTTACCAGAAACTTTTGTTTGTAACCTTTGTCAACTATCTGATTTAAGTCGTAATGTTTTACAATATTGTGTAAATTGTATGTTTCTAAATTATGATTGTTTGCTAACACCAGTAGGGAGTGAAACATGGTAAAAATAACTTTTAATAATTACGTAGTGAACATCCCCTAATCTGTTTTAGTTATAGGTAATATATTACTTTGCTATATGTTGACTGTTGTAGGTATAAACAATTTATGTACCAATCTAATATCCAATTTTTAACAACTTTGACTCTAATTAATTTAGAGTTGATATGCCCCACGTTCCTTGGGAGCCATTTACATTTAGTGTTATAAACGGGAGTGGCAATTAATTAAGTAATTAGGGTTGCCGTACCATTTATGTTGAGCGTAATTATGCTAATTGTAAGTATTATTGGATTATCCAAATGTGAATTAGTAAATTGTATCTCATTAACTTCGTGTATTAATTAAAAGAGTTATGATGGACGTTAACTTTAATACATATATAAAAGTAGTTCATACTCGTCAGATTAGACTCAACACAGTTGTTAAATAAATATGATTTATGAGTCTGTTAATCGGATGTTTCAATGGTCGAGTTTGTTGTGTCCATTGATACTTAGCATAACTTTTGAGACTCTCTGTGAAATGCTTAGAATGAAATAAATTAATAATCAAGGTTATATTTCAATAATGAACGCAAGATCAAATATAAAATAATTACTTATTTATTATATTTGTTATTTAAGTACGTTACTATATCCTGCAAATACATACATAATAAAACACATAATAACAAAATACAATTTGTGCGTTGTTTCCTGAAAACACAAACATATGTTACATTCAAATGCAGTAAATAATATACATATACAAAACATATACGAACAATAAATAATCAACAAATATATTTTATTCCTACCTAAATGCGTTCATTATTCTCAGATGATGAATTACGTTAATATTGCTTTATAAAATTTATGATTCATATGATTTATATATAATCTCTTGGGGTTTGCTCTTTGAAAAGAAGAGACAGTGCAGTAGTATATATTACTAAGATTTAATAGACATAAAAGCTTATCTTGTGAGAGTGTTCATCCAATATTCCGCCGGTGTGAGATGACGTCTGCTGGAGGATTCGTCGCGCATCTTATCTCTGTTATGACGAGCACTAATCACTTCACTTCACTAAATCTTCACTCCCGTTATGTGTGCGGTGTTGTTGTACCCCGCTGATATCGGGTGTTTGGAGTTCAAATATTGAGATGTTAATATTGTCATTAAGATGAATTGCTCTGAGAGTTTGCCGTGTTCGTGTACATGATTAACTGTTCCGTTTATCTGGATGTAGTGTATACTGTGTGCTTAATTGTTCGATATAGTTCATTCAGTTAATTGTTCAACGTAGCGACTTATTGTAATGTGAGAGTGTTTGAAATGTCACTCACTGTTATACTTTGGAATGTTAATTACTTGCGTTATTATGTTCGCGTCGGTTGTAGTTTCAAGTCCCGTGTGCACTATAGTTTATCAGAACATATACGATTGTCGAACTGACTAGTGTGTAATTGAGACTATATCGTATGTCTAAGTTCACTTATGAAGTCACCGAGTTGGAAGTTCGGTCGGTCGCGCAAACTGTTTCTATCACTGAATTGTATTACCGTTCCGACTATAACCAACCGTCTGACTGTCGTACGTACTGACTTATTAACTTATGACCGATTGACTTGTAGATTGTAGACTGTAGACTACCGCTCCGCGTCTTCGCAAAACAGTTTTATTAAAACATCTTACCCATAAGTCTAAATTCTGGATTTCTACGCCCTCTCGGATCCGTGATTGGGTCTACAAATTCCTACTCCTCTGCAGATCTCATCCTCTGTTTCCCGATTCGTCGTCCGAACCCTTCTTACTCTCTCCACGAGCTCTTTTAGAAGATGCTTGACGCTGGTTGGTCGTCGTCATCCCCGGAGTATTCCATGTGACGAACGTGGTACAGATTCTAAGAAACTAGGGCAATTTCCCGGCTGTCAGTCAACCTTTGTTTAGGCTTTGTCAAGGTTCTGACCTATCTTTTGTTAACAGACTGCAGAGTCCTGGTTAATTGTTCAAGTTATTCGTTGTTCGTTCCGCCGATTATCAACCCTTCGCTGGTGTCGTCTCTCGTCGATCCCACGCTTTCCAGTCGTAAATCTCAGTAAGCTGTCAAAGGTTTGTTTTCACGCTGTGCAGGGTGTACTTGCAGTATTCACTGAGTTTACGTTCTATTGTTTATCTGTTCGTTGAGATTGCTCTGTACTCCTTTGTAGCAGAGTGAAGCCTTTCATATTTGTGCTCGTTACAGCTCACCTCCACAGCAGGCGTTCCATTTCGTTTCCGCGTAACTCGGCAGCTGGACGAAGTCTTTGTTTTCGATTGCTGGGTGCTGTAAATTGTAACAAACTGCGAGCTGTCAACGACGCCCTCAAATTCTTATTGTGTGCTGTACACAGACGTTTTTTCCTTGTCTTCGCACTGGCGTCGGGTTTGACGTGTCCCTAATTCGTCATTATTTACGACCTGGGCTTGTGTCCGTCGACTCGAGTGTGGGAACGTGCCACTTGATCGAGAAATTAAAATTTTTTTAAAATTTCGATCACTATAAATTGTTGGTTACTGTTTGTTTAATTAATTAAAATAACATTATATTTAGTAATTTAAATTGTAATACTGTATAAATTAAGTTCTCTCATACTATAATTTGCTCGCTTTCTTAAAGATAATTTGAAGATGTAAACAAACTATCATAAGTCTTCACATAAAAAATGATACATAGGCTACATACGCACGCACACACTCACATCACCAACACGGTCACCCAAATATTTAATTGTTTCGTTATGTTTGATATTTCTATTGTATTTCATACACAGGTCCTGAAGATGACAATAAATATTGTCGAAACGTCGACGCAAAATAACTAAAAGTTGTATTATTGACCGATCCTCACTAACCATCCACTAAAACATTCACTGATTGATGGTCACTAAAAATTTAAGGATTGATATTATTAATGTTATGTAGTATGTTTTGCAGATTGTTGTACTACATCTCATAAACATAATGACTGGTTGTTGTGCTGTAAATTGCAAAAATCGAACAGAAACTAAGTTTAGAACATTCAAATTTCCGGCAGACCCTATTCGATGTGCAAAATGGATTCAAAATATGAGACGAGACAAATTTATACTAAGCAAGGGAATGCGTCTGTGTGAGGTAAATTTAATGGTTGTTCCTTAAAAGTTTGTGAATGTTAATCATAACGACTAAAAATGTAATACACCTTTGCACTTTAAGGTTCATTTTGAAAGTTCACAGTTTGAACAGGCACGAGTAGATGGTTGGAAAAAACTGAAGCCTAATGCCATACCGACTTTGTTTGACGTACCAAATCCACCTCCTAGGATCGGCCCAGTTCCACGCAGATCACTGTACAAGGTGGTTTATTTTTTTAATCCATTAATTATAAATATAATGTTATAACTAAAGCCCGGATTCACGTGCAATTGCATCTTTTTTTTGCTAGTTCGTAAACGGCCAGTGACAAGTTATTTATCCGAATCGGGAAGTGTAGGTCATTTTAACATACATTTTATTTTGCACAAAATTTCACGTTTTGGGGGTTACTGCATAAAATTGCACATTCTGTAGTTTTAATGCACAAAATTGCACATTTACCTGTTTTTCGAAAATCAGCTGCGCGATAGCCAAGCGTGAAACATACACGCAGATCGTAAACAAAGTCGACAACAAAATCAGCACGAAGAAATTCTAGTCCAGTAAGCGCAGTTTTTGACGTAACAAAATTTTGACTGTTGATGGAATTTCACGAAATTTGATATGTATGTTCTATATTATAACATTGCCAAACCCTGATCACATTTGATATTAAAAAGTATGTAAAAAATGCCAAGAAACAATATATTTTGATAGATAAATGATAACGAGAATGAAAGTAGTAAATATAATCAATAGTGAAGGAGGAAGAATACAACCAAAGGTGGTCACAAAACAAGAAAATACGAACTAGACTGACAGACAACTGACATTGACCCAACCCCAGAGATTGGCCAGATATTAACCAAAGTAAAGCGAGACAAGAAGACAGTGAAGAAAAAAGAAAAAAAAAAATTACATGGCCATAACAGTTAACTCACAAGATTGTTTTAAAAGAGCATAATTTTTTATTATTGTTAATAATTTATGTTTAAATTTGTATTAGTGGTAACTTGTAAATGACAGTATCTCAGCAATTGTTATACATAAAAAAACCATGTGTAGATATGATTGTATGTACATCCTTATCTATAGGTGATGTGTCAGCTGTTATGTTTAAAATTACACTCATACAGACAGGGAATAGAAATGTGTGCGTGATTCAATCAGAGAACAAATTGTATATCCTACTATATACTTTGGAACTTTTACTAAGATTATTTCAGCAGTATGTATATTATTTCAGCATTATGTGTTTGAAAGTATAAGGTTTTGGAGAGTTTATTTATTCGCTAATATTATTGCTGTTGCTACAGATGTAGTAGGTTTCAATTAACACAATATATTTTAACATTATTAAACTGTTGTTATTATTACTAATTATGACATTTCAGACCAATTTTTATCACTTTAATGACAATATATACAAAGTTATGTTTTATTTGAAAGATGTATTTACAATACCATGTTGTTTGCATATTATAAAATGATATGTGACAGTCTGAAGTTAACAAAAGAGACATGAACTCATTAGATACAAAAACTTTGTAATAATAGTGAGATCGTGAGAAATATAAGGGTAATTAGAGATAGGTAGGGAGTGACAAAGATGAACAGTGAAGTGATAAGTGTAATAAAATAAACAGCATATAATCTTAAGAAAAAAGAGTTAAACAAGTGTGACAAACCCAAAACATAAGCACATGTTAAATGAGCAATTAAGTTAAGTATATTAGACTGAAAGACACAGAATAATTGTGAATGTAAAAAACAGAAAAAAATATTATCTCAGTATAAAAATCACCAGGGTGATTACTGTTATAAAAGAGATGGTGTAGGTATAACACTCACCAAATTTGTTCATTTGTTAATTTAAAGAAAGAAGTTATTGGCTTAATGTTTAAGGCAATAAATACCAAAAGAAATAGTTTTACAGTAATATGTTAGTATGTTTTAAGTAAGTAAGGAATTTATAAAGAAAATAATAGCAATACCTTTATAAGAAATAATAGGCAAATTATATTAATTATGTGTAACGAAAGGGAACATGGCAGAATTATATTAAAACTTAGAAATAAGTAAATTATGTATTAACATAGTATTATCAATTTTGGACTAAAACATTAATACATGACTTAGACCAATCTTGTAAGATATCAAACTAATCTTTGAAAGAAAATAGAAACATCTACGTAAAGATTACAACCATTGAAATTATCCCCAAGTAAATATAGCCATTATAAAATATTTATTCAAATTAAACAAAAAATTCAAAGTTTGATAACAATGTGTTTATTTTGAGATCGACCAGGTAGAATAATTACGTTACCATGGAAACTGTGGATTAACAAGCCAAAAATACCGTTAGATTTTTTTACTGAATGCATGACGCTTTAATGGTATAGACGCTAATTTTCGAGTGACCAAAATTGTCAATTAAAACATAGCAAATATCAGAAAAAGTTACTACTAAGTGTATACCAAGACATAAGACAAGGACTGGAATCATATTATTGAAGTTGAGGCCAAATTAACGAAAAAAGAAAATAAATTACTACCAATTAAACTGGAAAAGATGCCTGATGTCCTGAACCCAGCAAATTAAAGAAGATTATAGTATAACCCATGAATAACAGATCGTATGAATTCGCCATAACTACGGAAGTGATAAGTACCTCTTAAATTACCCAAAATATATAAATAAACTCACGTTAATTATCTCACTAAAGGTCGAAATCTCACTGAACTGAAATCAATTACTTTCAAAGATTAAAAAGAATACTAAGTCACTGACAATTTATAAACTAACCAATATAAACTGTTGTTAATGATCCATAACTTGTAAACACTTTTACTACACTGCGCTAAACAAATTATACCTACACAATATGTTAGTTAAGTTTACTTGATGTAAGGGTGTGTATTTTTATTGTTTTTAAACATTTGTAATCCTTTGAACGTAACCTCAAGAACCTATGACAAACCAACATTAATAACTTGTATACAATTTTCAACAGACGCCATCATTAAACGTCTGGTGATCAATTCAAATATCGATTGTCAAACCCTGTAATTGTCTCATATAAACAACCGGAGCATTTGTATTAGAATAATTTGTATTAAATGAATAACAATCACTAATAAAAAAGGTGTAAGTATTGAGTGTAACCACGGTGTTATAATTTCATTAGGAGGTGCACAATATTTTATGTACATTTTAGCAGATGACTAACGATTTACACAGCCCACGCATCGAACTGCTGTGCGCTACAGTGGGCCTAGCTGGCGGAAATATTTGAATTATTCAAACCGCCTGAGCTGCGCTGGTCATACGCCTTTGAGTTTTATTTTAATTGTTTTAAGAAAACAATTTGGCGCCACCGGGAATTTCATACTCCTAATGAACATCAGGTAAGAACATCAAGACCTGGTTATTCGTACGTTCGCAACGAACGAAATCTGCGGAAGTTGCACGCATTAGAACTATGGATAGAGAAGACACATTACACCCATCACACACAAATTGTACATTATTCACATTTTGCAGAGTAAAACGGTAGCCGTACCACCACGTCTACATTACAAATTGACGACCAACCGCTGGAGCTAGAAGAGAGAAATACGATCTTCTAACGGCGAGAAAAAAGGTCGACTAATAAGTATAAAACGGTTCGCTACACACTATTCAATAATAATTGACAGGACAGGTAAACCGTTATTATACAAAGTGGCGCGCCAACTAGTAGGGCTAGAATAATAAAGAAATTACACAATTAAACCCTATAAATTCTAGCAGCGATTACGAAAGGTTACAAGATGCACACCAGAGGAGTGTCGAAAAAATTGGCAAAGGAGAAGGAGATGGAAGAAAACAGAGGGGAAGAAGAGGATGGAACACCGATTGAAGAAGTGGAGACAGTAATAACCACAACAGAACCAAGCCAAGACGAAGAAATGGAAACAGGCTGGAGATAGGGGGGAAGCCAGAGGAGGAATGGATTTACAAAAATTATGGGAGTTGATTAATGGAAAATTAGACAAGAATGAGGAGAGCTTGAAGGAGATGAACAATAAATTCGACAAGAATGAGGAGAGCTTGAAGGAGATGAACAATAAATTCGACAAGAATGAGGAGAGCTTGAAGGAGATGAAGAAAGAAACCAGTGATAATTTGAAACAGATCAATGAAAAAATAGTGAGTACTAAGGAAGAATTGAGGAAAACAGTCAACCAAAATAATGAAACACTACAACAACGATTGCTGGAGGAAATTCAGCAAAGAAACGAAGAATTAAAGGAAGAATTGAAGGAACAGCTGAAGAAGGACCACGAGAAAAATAAAGAAGAAATGAAGCAGCAAATAAGACTAATTTTCAGAGAACGTCGTGAAGAAAGCGACCAGACAAAAATGGAGATGAATAAGAAAGGGGAAGAAACCAATTACCAAATAGATCTACTTAATGAGACATTAGGTAATGGGTTCAAGAAGGTGAATGAAACAATAAACACCACTCCAGAAGGAAATAATGAAAAAACAGAAATTCAAGAAGACCCAAATACATTGTTACATCAAAATAAAGATAACGAAAACAAAGAGAAGAGTAAGCACAAAGGAACCAACCGTAGAGGAGTACAGAAAAAACAGATAATTAAGAAGACTAAGAAAATACATCAGAGAAAACGAATCAATACCAGAGAGGAATTGGAAATGATGAAGAACGAACTACTTGAGACGTTTAATCGACCAATTAATGACCATACGGAAATGATGAATGTTATGGAGTGCAGGAGAACTCTGAAAGAAATTCTAGGAGGGATCTACGATCAACCAGCGAGTAAAACTTTCAGCAAACATATCTTTAAATGGAGGATATCCAAAGTTAAAAAAGAACACAACAAAGCAATGTATGACAAATTGAGAAAGTCTACAAGAAAAGGGAAATTACCAGAGATAGAAATACCAAATAAACCAATATCAGTGAGAAGATCAATAACGAAGGTACGATTAACTTCGTTGAGTAGTAAACAACATCATCAAGTGATTGAGGTAGGCACTCATGCCAGAGAACACATGGTATTAGAAGAGTGGCTGTACCAGATAAAAGAGACATATATAACACAGACAGAAACAGTGATGCACACCAGAGCAGTCCGAACAACGGAGGAAACTCGTGTAATCATGGACAATGGATAAACCAAATGCAGATGAACACTGGAATATGGGACCATACACTATAACAAAAGACAAGGGCAATAACACTTACGAGATCACTCACCCCGTCACCAAGAAAATAAAGGGGGTATACAATCAAGCCTCAATTAAGAAATTTTATGACAATCAACAATAACTGTAAAAAAACAATTTAAAGTAAAAAACCAACAAAAATACTTTAAAGAAAAAAAAAATAACGTGACAAACAAACCAGTCTGCCAATGTCATAAAGAAAAGATCTCTAAAGAATGTCAAAATTCCAAAACATTCGTAAGTACAGCTTACACTAAGCATTAGAGAAACCATTATGATGAATAAAAAATTGTAAAAAATCAAAAAAGATATGTAAGAAAAGCTTACCCAAGTATCTCAAAAATATTTTAGAACAAGTAAAAATGGAGAGATAAAAGTCACAAGGCATTCAGATAAAGTAAGAGCAACCAACTTACTACAATATTTAAATAAAAATTAACAATAGAGGAGTGTAGTTACAAAACATTCCTACAAAATAAGGTTAAATTACCATAATATTTAGCCAAAAAATGAGGCATAAAAAGCATGACATACTATGAAGGAATAAGCTACAAAAAATTCCTAACTAGTAAGAAGCCATAACTTACTATGATATTCAAAAATTATGAAAAAAAAAAAAATATATATATATATATCAATCAAAATGATCAGCTTCCACAACTATTTAGAAAGAGGGGAAGTAAAATTACCCAAACCAATGATCACAAAACAATATAAATGAAATAAACGTTCTAAGAGTTATAATGTGAAATGAGATGAAACAAAGAGTAATTAAAAATGAATAAAAATGTGAATTGTATCAATAAAAAACAATGTATCAAATAGTATCTATAAAGAAAGATGGAACAATATATGACTCGAACTGAGCTATAATGAAGTATAAAAGTAAAAGATTCCCAACAAATATTATGATTATGATTATTATTATTATTATTTTGAGTCACGAGTTGACTATATTTAAGAATTATTAATTGAGATTGTCTGTTGAATGAACCAGCAATCATTTTACTGAGCAGGGATGATGTTCCCCTGATATCAGTATAAGAGTAGTTTTGATGAAAAATAAGATTTATAGGGAATAAGTTATAATAAAAAATTCAATAAGCCAGTTCGCAATATGAGAAAATAATGACGAAAAGACTAAGAAGAATGGAAATAAAAGATACCGAATTAATTATAAAAAATGAATGAGAAGCAGGAGAATTTGAAAAAAAAAAAAAATTTTGATACGATACAATTGATAATTTCATCAAACTTAAATTCACGTTTTATAAAATGATCAATTTTGGTGGAAGGGCATTATATAACATTGCCAAACCCTGATCACATTTGATATTAAAAAGTATGTAAAAAATGCCAAGAAACAATATATTTTGATAGATAAATGATAACGAGAATGAAAGTAGTAAATATAATCAATAGTGAAGGAGGAAGAATACAACCAAAGGTGGTCACAAAACAAGAAAATACGAACTAGACTGACAGACAACTGACATTGACCCAACCCCAGAGATTGGCCAGATATTAACCAAAGTAAAGCGAGACAAGAAGACAGTGAAGAAAAAAGAAAAAAAAAATTACATGGCCATAACAATTAACTCACAAGATTGTTTTAAAAGAGCATAATTTTTTATTATTGTTAATAATTTATGTTTAAATTTGTATTAGTGGTAACTTGTAAATGACAGTATCTCAGCAATTGTTATACATAAAAAAACCATGTGTAGATATGATTGTATGTACATCCTTATCTATAGGTGATGTGTCAGCTGTTATGTTTAAAATTACACTCATACAGACAGGGAATAGAAATGTGTGCGTGATTCAATCAGAGAACAAATTGTATATCCTACTATATACTTTGGAACTTTTACTAAGATTATTTCAGCAGTATGTATATTATTTCAGCATTATGTGTTTGAAAGTATAAGGTTTTGGAGAGTTTATTTATTCGCTAATATTATTGCTGTTGCTACAGATGTAGTAGGTTTCAATTAACACAATATATTTTAAAATTATTAAACTGTTGTTATTATTACTAATTATGACATTTCAGACCAATTTTTATCACTTTAATGACAATATATACAAAGTTATGTTTTATTTGAAAGATGTATTTACAATACCATGTTGTTTGCATATTATAAAATGATATGTGACAGTCTGAAGTTAACAAAAGAGACATGAACTCATTAGATACAAAAACTTTGTAATAATAGTGAGATCGTGAGAAATATAAGGGTAATTAGAGATAGGTAGGGAGTGACAAAGATGAACAGTGAAGTGATAAGTGTAATAAAATAAACAGCATATAATCTTAAGAAAAAAGAGTTAAACAAGTGTGACAAACCCAAAACATAAGCACATGTTAAATGAGCAATTAAGTTAAGTATATTAGACTGAAAGACACAGAATAATTGTGAATGTAAAAAACAGAAAAAAATATTATCTCAGTATAAAAATCACCAGGGTGATTACTGTTATAAAAGAGATGGTGTAGGTATAACACTCACCAAATTTGTTCATTTGTTAATTTAAAGAAAGAAGTTATTGGCTTAATGTTTAAGGCAATAAATACCAAAAGAAATAGTTTTACAGTAATATGTTAGTATGTTTTAAGTAAGTAAGGAATTTATAAAGAAAATAATAGCAATACCTTTATAAGAAATAATAGGCAAATTATATTAATTATGTGTAACGAAAGGGAACATGGCAGAATTATATTAAAACTTAGAAATAAGTAAATTATGTATTAACATAGTATTATCAATTTTGGACTAAAACATTAATACATGACTTAGACCAATCTTGTAAGATATCAAACTAATCTTTGAAAGAAAATAGAAACATCTACGTAAAGATTACAACCATTGAAATTATCCCCAAGTAAATATAGCCATTATAAAATATTTATTCAAATTAAACAAAAAATTCAAAGTTTGATAACAATGTGTTTATTTTGAGATCGACCAGGTAGAATAATTACGTTACCATGGAAACTGTGGATTAACAAGCCAAAAATACCGTTAGATTTTTTTACTGAATGCATGACGCTTTAATGGTATAGACGCTAATTTTCGAGTGACCAAAATTGTCAATTAAAACATAGCAAATATCAGAAAAAGTTACTACTAAGTGTATACCAAGACATAAGACAAGGACTGGAATCATATTATTGAAGTTGAGGCCAAATTAACGAAAAAAGAAAATAAATTACTACCAATTAAACTGGAAAAGATGCCTGATGTCCTGAACCCAGCAAATTAAAGAAGATTATAGTATAACCCATGAATAACAGATCGTATCAATTCGCCATAACTACGGAAGTGATAAGTACCTCTTAAATTACCCAAAATATATAAATAAACTCACGTTAATTATCTCACTAAAGGTCGAAATCTCACTGAACTGAAATCAATTACTTTCAAAGATTAAAAAGAATACTAAGTCACTGACAATTTATAAACTAACCAATATAAACTGTTGTTAATGATCCATAACTTGTAAACACTTTTACTACACTGCGCTAAACAAATTATACCTACACAATATGTTAGTTAAGTTTACTTGATGTAAGGGTGTGTATTTTTATTGTTTTTAAACATTTGTAATCCTTTGAACGTAACCTCAAGAACCTATGACAAACCAACATTAATAACTTGTATACAATTTTCAACAGACGCCATCATTAAACGTCTGGTGATCAATTCAAATATCGATTGTCAAACCCTGTAATTGTCTCATATAAACAACCGGAGCATTTGTATTAGAATAATTTGTATTAAATGAATAACAATCACTAATAAAAAAGGTGTAAGTATTGAGTGTAACCACGGTGTTATAATTTCATTAGGAGGTGCACAATATTTTATGTACATTTTAGCAGATGACTAACGATTTACACAGCCCACGCATCGAACTGCTGTGCGCTACAGTGGGCCTAGCTGGCGGAAATATTTGAATTATTCAAACCGCCTGAGCTGCGCTGGTCATACGCCTTTGAGTTTTATTTTAATTGTTTTAAGAAAACAATTTGGCGCCACCGGGAATTTCATACTCCTAATGAACATCAGGTAAGAACATCAAGACCTGGTTATTCGTACGTTCGCAACGAACGAAATCTGCGGAAGTTGCACGCATTAGAACTATGGATAGAGAAGACACATTACACCCATCACACACAAATTGTACATTATTCACATTTTGCAGAGTAAAACGGTAGCCGTACCACCACGTCTACATTACAAATTGACGACCAACCGCTGGAGCTAGAAGAGAGAAATACGATCTTCTAACGGCGAGAAAAAAGGTCGACTAATAAGTATAAAACGGTTCGCTACACACTATTCAATAATAATTGACAGGACAGGTAAACCGTTATTATACAAAGTGGCGCGCCAACTAGTAGGGCTAGAATAATAAAGAAATTACACAATTAAACCCTATAAATTCTAGCAGCGATTACGAAAGGTTACAAGATGCACACCAGAGGAGTGTCGAAAAAATTGGCAAAGGAGAAGGAGATGGAAGAAAACAGAGGGGAAGAAGAGGATGGAACACCGATTGAAGAAGTGGAGACAGTAATAACCACAACAGAACCAAGCCAAGACGAAGAAATGGAAACAGGCTGGAGATAGGGGGGAAGCCAGAGGAGGAATGGATTTACAAAAATTATGGGAGTTGATTAATGGAAAATTAGACAAGAATGAGGAGAGCTTGAAGGAGATGAACAATAAATTCGACAAGAATGAGGAGAGCTTGAAGGAGATGAACAATAAATTCGACAAGAATGAGGAGAGCTTGAAGGAGATGAAGAAAGAAACCAGTGATAATTTGAAACAGATCAATGAAAAAATAGTGAGTACTAAGGAAGAATTGAGGAAAACAGTCAACCAAAATAATGAAACACTACAACAACGATTGCTGGAGGAAATTCAGCAAAGAAACGAAGAATTAAAGGAAGAATTGAAGGAACAGCTGAAGAAGGACCACGAGAAAAATAAAGAAGAAATGAAGCAGCAAATAAGACTAATTTTCAGAGAACGTCGTGAAGAAAGCGACCAGACAAAAATGGAGATGAATAAGAAAGGGGAAGAAACCAATTACCAAATAGATCTACTTAATGAGACATTAGGTAATGGGTTCAAGAAGGTGAATGAAACAATAAACACCACTCCAGAAGGAAATAATGAAAAAACAGAAATTCAAGAAGACCCAAATACATTGTTACATCAAAATAAAGATAACGAAAACAAAGAGAAGAGTAAGCACAAAGGAACCAACCGTAGAGGAGTACAGAAAAAACAGATAATTAAGAAGACTAAGAAAATACATCAGAGAAAACGAATCAATACCAGAGAGGAATTGGAAATGATGAAGAACGAACTACTTGAGACGTTTAATCGACCAATTAATGACCATACGGAAATGATGAATGTTATGGAGTGCAGGAGAACTCTGAAAGAAATTCTAGGAGGGATCTACGATCAACCAGCGAGTAAAACTTTCAGCAAACATATCTTTAAATGGAGGATATCCAAAGTTAAAAAAGAACACAACAAAGCAATGTATGACAAATTGAGAAAGTCTACAAGAAAAGGGAAATTACCAGAGATAGAAATACCAAATAAACCAATATCAGTGAGAAGATCAATAACGAAGGTACGATTAACTTCGTTGAGTAGTAAACAACATCATCAAGTGATTGAGGTAGGCACTCATGCCAGAGAACACATGGTATTAGAAGAGTGGCTGTACCAGATAAAAGAGACATATATAACACAGACAGAAACAGTGATGCACACCAGAGCAGTCCGAACAACGGAGGAAACTCGTGTAATCATGGACAATGGATAAACCAAATGCAGATGAACACTGGAATATGGGACCATACACTATAACAAAAGACAAGGGCAATAACACTTACGAGATCACTCACCCCGTCACCAAGAAAATAAAGGGGGTATACAATCAAGCCTCAATTAAGAAATTTTATGACAATCAACAATAACTGTAAAAAAACAATTTAAAGTAAAAAACCAACAAAAATACTTTAAAGAAAAAAAAAATAACGTGACAAACAAACCAGTCTGCCAATGTCATAAAGAAAAGATCTCTAAAGAATGTCAAAATTCCAAAACATTCGTAAGTACAGCTTACACTAAGCATTAGAGAAACCATTATGATGAATAAAAAATTGTAAAAAATCAAAAAAGATATGTAAGAAAAGCTTACCCAAGTATCTCAATAATATTTTAGAACAAGTAAAAATGGAGAGATAAAAGTCACAAGGCATTCAGATAAAGTAAGAGCAACCAACTTACTACAATATTTAAATAAAAATTAACAATAGAGGAGTGTAGTTACAAAACATTCCTACAAAATAAGGTTAAATTACCATAATATTTAGCCAAAAAATGAGGCATAAAAAGCATGACATACTATGAAGGAATAAGCTACAAAAAATTCCTAACTAGTAAGAAGCCATAACTTACTATGATATTCAAAAATTATGAAAAAAAAAAAATATATATATATATCAATCAAAATGATCAGCTTCCACAACTATTTAGAAAGAGGGGAAGTAAAATTACCCAAACCAATGATCACAAAACAATATAAATGAAATAAACGTTCTAAGAGTTATAATGTGAAATGAGATGAAACAAAGAGTAATTAAAAATGAATAAAAATGTGAATTGTATCAATAAAAAACAATGTATCAAATAGTATCTATAAAGAAAGATGGAACAATATATGACTCGAACTGAGCTATAATGAAGTATAAAAGTAAAAGATTCCCAACAAATATTATGATTATGATTATTATTATTATTATTTTGAGTCACGAGTTGACTATATTTAAGAATTATTAATTGAGATTGTCTGTTGAATGAACCAGCAATCATTTTACTGAGCAGGGATGATGTTCCCCTGATATCAGTATAAGAGTAGTTTTGATGAAAAATAAGATTTATAGGGAATAAGTTATAATAAAAAATTCAATAAGCCAGTTCGCAATATGAGAAAATAATGACGAAAAGACTAAGAAGAATGGAAATAAAAGATACCGAATTAATTATAAAAAATGAATGAGAAGCAGGAGAATTTGAAAAAAAAAAAAAATTTTGATACGATACAATTGATAATTTCATCAAACTTAAATTCACGTTTTATAAAATGATCAATTTTGGTGGAAGGGCATTATATAACATTGCCAAACCCTGATCACATTTGATATTAAAAAGTATGTAAAAAATGCCAAGAAACAATATATTTTGATAGATAAATGATAACGAGAATGAAAGTAGTAAATATAATCAATAGTGAAGGAGGAAGAATACAACCAAAGGTGGTCACAAAACAAGAAAATACGAACTAGACTGACAGACAACTGACATTGACCCAACCCCAGAGATTGGCCAGATATTAACCAAAGTAAAGCGAGACAAGAAGACAGTGAAGAAAAAAGAAAAAAAAAAATTACATGGCCATAACAATTAACTCACAAGATTGTTTTAAAAGAGCATAATTTTTTATTATTGTTAATAATTTATGTTTAAATTTGTATTAGTGGTAACTTGTAAATGACAGTATCTCAGCAATTGTTATACATAAAAAAACCATGTGTAGATATGATTGTATGTACATCCTTATCTATAGGTGATGTGTCAGCTGTTATGTTTAAAATTACACTCATACAGACAGGGAATAGAAATGTGTGCGTGATTCAATCAGAGAACAAATTGTATATCCTACTATATACTTTGGAACTTTTACTAAGATTATTTCAGCAGTATGTATATTATTTCAGCATTATGTGTTTGAAAGTATAAGGTTTTGGAGAGTTTATTTATTCGCTAATATTATTGCTGTTGCTACAGACGTAGTAGGTTTCAATTAACACAATATATTTTAACATTATTAAACTGTTGTTATTATTACTAATTATGACATTTCAGACCAATTTTTATCACTTTAATGACAATATATACAAAGTTATGTTTTATTTGAAAGATGTATTTACAATACCATGTTGTTTGCATATTATAAAATGATATGTGACAGTCTGAAGTTAACAAAAGAGACATGAACTCATTAGATACAAAAACTTTGTAATAATAGTGAGATCGTGAGAAATATAAGGGTAATTAGAGATAGGTAGGGAGTGACAAAGATGAACAGTGAAGTGATAAGTGTAATAAAATAAACAGCATATAATCTTAAGAAAAAAGAGTTAAACAAGTGTGACAAACCCAAAACATAAGCACATGTTAAATGAGCAATTAAGTTAAGTATATTAGACTGAAAGACACAGAATAATTGTGAATGTAAAAAACAGAAAAAAATATTATCTCAGTATAAAAATCACCAGGGTGATTACTGTTATAAAAGAGATGGTGTAGGTATAACACTCACCAAATTTGTTCATTTGTTAATTTAAAGAAAGAAGTTATTGGCTTAATGTTTAAGGCAATAAATACCAAAAGAAATAGTTTTACAGTAATATGTTAGTATGTTTTAAGTAAGTAAGGAATTTATAAAGAAAATAATAGCAATACCTTTATAAGAAATAATAGGCAAATTATATTAATTATGTGTAACGAAAGGGAACATGGCAGAATTATATTAAAACTTAGAAATAAGTAAATTATGTATTAACATAGTATTATCAATTTTGGACTAAAACATTAATACATGACTTAGACCAATCTTGTAAGATATCAAACTAATCTTTGAAAGAAAATAGAAACATCTACGTAAAGATTACAACCATTGAAATTATCCCCAAGTAAATATAGCCATTATAAAATATTTATTCAAATTAAACAAAAAATTCAAAGTTTGATAACAATGTGTTTATTTTGAGATCGACCAGGTAGAATAATTACGTTACCATGGAAACTGTGGATTAACAAGCCAAAAATACCGTTAGATTTTTTTACTGAATGCATGACGCTTTAATGGTATAGACGCTAATTTTCGAGTGACCAAAATTGTCAATTAAAACATAGCAAATATCAGAAAAAGTTACTACTAAGTGTATACCAAGACATAAGACAAGGACTGGAATCATATTATTGAAGTTGAGGCCAAATTAACGAAAAAAGAAAATAAATTACTACCAATTAAACTGGAAAAGATGCCTGATGTCCTGAACCCAGCAAATTAAAGAAGATTATAGTATAACCCATGAATAACAGATCGTATGAATTCGCCATAACTACGGAAGTGATAAGTACCTCTTAAATTACCCAAAATATATAAATAAACTCACGTTAATTATCTCACTAAAGGTCGAAATCTCACTGAACTGAAATCAATTACTTTCAAAGATTAAAAAGAATACTAAGTCACTGACAATTTATAAACTAACCAATATAAACTGTTGTTAATGATCCATAACTTGTAAACACTTTTACTACACTGCGCTAAACAAATTATACCTACACAATATGTTAGTTAAGTTTACTTGATGTAAGGGTGTGTATTTTTATTGTTTTTAAACATTTGTAATCCTTTGAACGTAACCTCAAGAACCTATGACAAACCAACATTAATAACTTGTATACAATTTTCAACAGACGCCATCATTAAACGTCTGGTGATCAATTCAAATATCGATTGTCAAACCCTGTAATTGTCTCATATAAACAACCGGAGCATTTGTATTAGAATAATTTGTATTAAATGAATAACAATCACTAATAAAAAAGGTGTAAGTATTGAGTGTAACCACGGTGTTATAATTTCATTAGGAGGTGCACAATATTTTATGTACATTTTAGCAGATGACTAACGATTTACACAGCCCACGCATCGAACTGCTGTGCGCTACAGTGGGCCTAGCTGGCGGAAATATTTGAATTATTCAAACCGCCTGAGCTGCGCTGGTCATACGCCTTTGAGTTTTATTTTAATTGTTTTAAGAAAACAATTTGGCGCCACCGGGAATTTCATACTCCTAATGAACATCAGGTAAGAACATCAAGACCTGGTTATTCGTACGTTCGCAACGAACGAAATCTGCGGAAGTTGCACGCATTAGAACTATGGATAGAGAAGACACATTACACCCATCACACACAAATTGTACATTATTCACATTTTGCAGAGTAAAACGGTAGCCGTACCACCACGTCTACATTACAAATTGACGACCAACCGCTGGAGCTAGAAGAGAGAAATACGATCTTCTAACGGCGAGAAAAAAGGTCGACTAATAAGTATAAAACGGTTCGCTACACACTATTCAATAATAATTGACAGGACAGGTAAACCGTTATTATACAAAGTGGCGCGCCAACTAGTAGGGCTAGAATAATAAAGAAATTACACAATTAAACCCTATAAATTGTAGCAGCGATTACGAAAGGTTACAAGATGCACACCAGAGGAGTGTCGAAAAAATTGGCAAAGGAGAAGGAGATGGAAGAAAACAGAGGGGAAGAAGAGGATGGAACACCGATTGAAGAAGTGGAGACAGTAATAACCACAACAGAACCAAGCCAAGACGAAGAAATGGAAACAGGCTGGAGATAGGGGGGAAGCCAGAGGAGGAATGGATTTACAAAAATTATGGGAGTTGATTAATGGAAAATTAGACAAGAATGAGGAGAGCTTGAAGGAGATGAACAATAAATTCGACAAGAATGAGGAGAGCTTGAAGGAGATGAACAATAAATTCGACAAGAATGAGGAGAGCTTGAAGGAGATGAAGAAAGAAACCAGTGATAATTTGAAACAGATCAATGAAAAAATAGTGAGTACTAAGGAAGAATTGAGGAAAACAGTCAACCAAAATAATGAAACACTACAACAACGATTGCTGGAGGAAATTCAGCAAAGAAACGAAGAATTAAAGGAAGAATTGAAGGAACAGCTGAAGAAGGACCACGAGAAAAATAAAGAAGAAATGAAGCAGCAAATAAGACTAATTTTCAGAGAACGTCGTGAAGAAAGCGACCAGACAAAAATGGAGATGAATAAGAAAGGGGAAGAAACCAATTACCAAATAGATCTACTTAATGAGACATTAGGTAATGGGTTCAAGAAGGTGAATGAAACAATAAACACCACTCCAGAAGGAAATAATGAAAAAACAGAAATTCAAGAAGACCCAAATACATTGTTACATCAAAATAAAGATAACGAAAACAAAGAGAAGAGTAAGCACAAAGGAACCAACCGTAGAGGAGTACAGAAAAAACAGATAATTAAGAAGACTAAGAAAATACATCAGAGAAAACGAATCAATACCAGAGAGGAATTGGAAATGATGAAGAACGAACTACTTGAGACGTTTAATCGACCAATTAATGACCATACGGAAATGATGAATGTTATGGAGTGCAGGAGAACTCTGAAAGAAATTCTAGGAGGGATCTACGATCAACCAGCGAGTAAAACTTTCAGCAAACATATCTTTAAATGGAGGATATCCAAAGTTAAAAAAGAACACAACAAAGCAATGTATGACAAATTGAGAAAGTCTACAAGAAAAGGGAAATTACCAGAGATAGAAATACCAAATAAACCAATATCAGTGAGAAGATCAATAACGAAGGTACGATTAACTTCGTTGAGTAGTAAACAACATCATCAAGTGATTGAGGTAGGCACTCATGCCAGAGAACACATGGTATTAGAAGAGTGGCTGTACCAGATAAAAGAGACATATATAAAACAGACAGAAACAGTGATGCATACCAGAGCAGTCCGAACAACGGAGGAAACTCGTGTAATCATGGACAATGGATAAACCAAATGCAGATGAACACTGGAATATGGGACCATACACTATAACAAAAGACAAGGGCAATAACACTTACGAGATCACTCACCCCGTCACCAAGAAAATAAAGGGGGTATACAATCAAGCCTCAATTAAGAAATTTTATGACAATCAACAATAACTGTAAAAAAACAATTTAAAGTAAAAAACCAACAAAAATACTTTAAAGAAAAAAAAAATAACGTGACAAACAAACCAGTCTGCCAATGTCATAAAGAAAAGATCTCTAAAGAATGTCAAAATTCCAAAACATTCGTAAGTACAGCTTACACTAAGCATTAGAGAAACCATTATGATGAATAAAAAATTGTAAAAAATCAAAAAAGATATGTAAGAAAAGCTTACCCAAGTATCTCAAAAATGTTTTAGAACAAGTAAAAATGGAGAGATAAAAGTCACAAGGCATTCAGATAAAGTAAGAGCAACCAACTTACTACAATATTTAAATAAAAATTAACAATAGAGGAGTGTAGTTACAAAACATTCCTACAAAATAAGGTTAAATTACCATAATATTTAGCCAAAAAATGAGGCATAAAAAGCATGACATACTATGAAGGAATAAGCTACAAAAAATTCCTAACTAGTAAGAAGCCATAACTTACTATGATATTCAAAAATTATGAAAAAAAAAAATATATATATATATCAATCAAAATGATCAGCTTCCACAACTATTTAGAAAGAGGGGAAGTAAAATTACCCAAACCAATGATCACAAAACAATATAAATGAAATAAACGTTCTAAGAGTTATAATGTGAAATGAGATGAAACAAAGAGTAATTAAAAATGAATAAAAATGTGAATTGTATCAATAAAAAACAATGTATCAAATAGTATCTATAAAGAAAGATGGAACAATATATGACTCGAACTGAGCTATAATGAAGTATAAAAGTAAAAGATTCCCAACAAATATTATGATTATGATTATTATTATTATTATTTTGATTCACGAGTTGACTATATTTAAGAATTATTAATTGAGATTGTCTGTTGAATGAACCAGCAATCATTTTACTGAGCAGGGATGATGTTCCCCTGATATCAGTATAAGAGTAGTTTTGATGAAAAATAAGATTTATAGGGAATAAGTTATAATAAAAAATTCAATAAGCCAGTTCGCAATATGAGAAAATAATGACGAAAAGACTAAGAAGAATGGAAATAAAAGATACCGAATTAATTATAAAAAATGAATGAGAAGCAGGAGAATTTGAAAAAAAAAAAAAATTTTGATACGATACAATTGATAATTTCATCAAACTTAAATTCACGTTTTATAAAATGATCAATTTTGGTGGAAGGGCATTATATAACATTGCCAAACCCTGATCACATTTGATATTAAAAAGTATGTAAAAAATGCCAAGAAACAATATATTTTGATAGATAAATGATAACGAGAATGAAAGTAGTAAATATAATCAATAGTGAAGGAGGAAGAATACAACCAAAGGTGGTCACAAAACAAGAAAATACGAACTAGACTGACAGACAACTGACATTGACCCAACCCCAGAGATTGGCCAGATATTAACCAAAGTAAAGCGAGACAAGAAGACAGTGAAGAAAAAAGAAAAAAAAAAATTACATGGCCATAACAATTAACTCACAAGATTGTTTTAAAAGAGCATAATTTTTTATTATTGTTAATAATTTATGTTTAAATTTGTATTAGTGGTAACTTGTAAATGACAGTATCTCAGCAATTGTTATACATAAAAAAACCATGTGTAGATATGATTGTATGTACATCCTTATCTATAGGTGATGTGTCAGCTGTTATGTTTAAAATTACACTCATACAGACAGGGAATAGAAATGTGTGCGTGATTCAATCAGAGAACAAATTGTATATCCTACTATATACTTTGGAACTTTTACTAAGATTATTTCAGCAGTATGTATATTATTTCAGCATTATGTGTTTGAAAGTATAAGGTTTTGGAGAGTTTATTTATTCGCTAATATTATTGCTGTTGCTACAGATGTAGTAGGTTTCAATTAACACAATATATTTTAACATTATTAAACTGTTGTTATTATTACTAATTATGACATTTCAGACCAATTTTTATCACTTTAATGACAATATATACAAAGTTATGTTTTATTTGAAAGATGTATTTACAATACCATGTTGTTTGCATATTATAAAATGATATGTGACAGTCTGAAGTTAACAAAAGAGACATGAACTCATTAGATACAAAAACTTTGTAATAATAGTGAGATCGTGAGAAATATAAGGGTAATTAGAGATAGGTAGGGAGTGACAAAGATGAACAGTGAAGTGATAAGTGTAATAAAATAAACAGCATATAATCTTAAGAAAAAAGAGTTAAACAAGTGTGACAAACCCAAAACATAAGCACATGTTAAATGAGCAATTAAGTTAAGTATATTAGACTGAAAGACACAGAATAATTGTGAATGTAAAAAACAGAAAAAAATATTATCTCAGTATAAAAATCACCAGGGTGATTACTGTTATAAAAGAGATGGTGTAGGTATAACACTCACCAAATTTGTTCATTTGTTAATTTAAAGAAAGAAGTTATTGGCTTAATGTTTAAGGCAATAAATACCAAAAGAAATAGTTTTACAGTAATATGTTAGTATGTTTTAAGTAAGTAAGGAATTTATAAAGAAAATAATAGCAATACCTTTATAAGAAATAATAGGCAAATTATATTAATTATGTGTAACGAAAGGGAACATGGCAGAATTATATTAAAACTTAGAAATAAGTAAATTATGTATTAACATAGTATTATCAATTTTGGACTAAAACATTAATACATGACTTAGACCAATCTTGTAAGATATCAAACTAATCTTTGAAAGAAAATAGAAACATCTACGTAAAGATTACAACCATTGAAATTATCCCCAAGTAAATATAGCCATTATAAAATATTTATTCAAATTAAACAAAAAATTCAAAGTTTGATAACAATGTGTTTATTTTGAGATCGACCAGGTAGAATAATTACGTTACCATGGAAACTGTGGATTAACAAGCCAAAAATACCGTTAGATTTTTTTACTGAATGCATGACGCTTTAATGGTATAGACGCTAATTTTCGAGTGACCAAAATTGTCAATTAAAACATAGCAAATATCAGAAAAAGTTACTACTAAGTGTATACCAAGACATAAGACAAGGACTGGAATCATATTATTGAAGTTGAGGCCAAATTAACGAAAAAAGAAAATAAATTACTACCAATTAAACTGGAAAAGATGCCTGATGTCCTGAACCCAGCAAATTAAAGAAGATTATAGTATAACCCATGAATAACAGATCGTATGAATTCGCCATAACTACGGAAGTGATAAGTACCTCTTAAATTACCCAAAATATATAAATAAACTCACGTTAATTATCTCACTAAAGGTCGAAATCTCACTGAACTGAAATCAATTACTTTCAAAGATTAAAAAGAATACTAAGTCACTGACAATTTATAAACTAACCAATATAAACTGTTGTTAATGATCCATAACTTGTAAACACTTTTACTACACTGCGCTAAACAAATTATACCTACACAATATGTTAGTTAAGTTTACTTGATGTAAGGGTGTGTATTTTTATTGTTTTTAAACATTTGTAATCCTTTGAACGTAACCTCAAGAACCTATGACAAACCAACATTAATAACTTGTATACAATTTTCAACAGACGCCATCATTAAACGTCTGGTGATCAATTCAAATATCGATTGTCAAACCCTGTAATTGTCTCATATAAACAACCGGAGCATTTGTATTAGAATAATTTGTATTAAATGAATAACAATCACTAATAAAAAAGGTGTAAGTATTGAGTGTAACCACGGTGTTATAATTTCATTAGGAGGTGCACAATATTTTATGTACATTTTAGCAGATGACTAACGATTTACACAGCCCACGCATCGAACTGCTGTGCGCTACAGTGGGCCTAGCTGGCGGAAATATTTGAATTATTCAAACCGCCTGAGCTGCGCTGGTCATACGCCTTTGAATTTTATTTTAATTGTTTTAAGAAAACAATTTGGCGCCACCGGGAATTTCATACTCCTAATGAACATCAGGTAAGAACATCAAGACCTGGTTATTCGTACGTTCGCAACGAACGAAATCTGCGGAAGTTGCACGCATTAGAACTATGGATAGAGAAGACACATTACACCCATCACACACAAATTGTACATTATTCACATTTTGCAGAGTAAAACGGTAGCCGTACCACCACGTCTACATTACAAATTGACGACCAACCGCTGGAGCTAGAAGAGAGAAATACGATCTTCTAACGGCGAGAAAAAAGGTCGACTAATAAGTATAAAACGGTTCGCTACACACTATTCAATAATAATTGACAGGACAGGTAAACCGTTATTATACAAAGTGGCGCGCCAACTAGTAGGGCTAGAATAATAAAGAAATTACACAATTAAACCCTATAAATTGTAGCAGCGATTACGAAAGGTTACAATATGCACACCAGAGGAGTGTCGAAAAAATTGGCAAAGGAGAAGGAGATGGAAGAAAACAGAGGGGAAGAAGAGGATGGAACACCGATTGAAGAAGTGGAGACAGTAATAACCACAACAGAACCAAGCCAAGACGAAGAAATGGAAACACAGGCTGGAGATAGGGGGGAAGCCAGAGGAGGAATGGATTTACAAAAATTATGGGAGTTGATTAATGGAAAATTAGACAAGAATGAGGAGAGCTTGAAGGAGATGAACAATAAATTCGACAAGAATGAGGAGAGCTTGAAGGAGATGAACAATAAATTCGACAAGAATGAGGAGAGCTTGAAGGAGATGAAGAAAGAAACCAGTGATAATTTGAAACAGATCAATGAAAAAATAGTGAGTACTAAGGAAGAATTGAGGAAAACAGTCAACCAAAATAATGAAACACTACAACAACGATTGCTGGAGGAAATTCAGCAAAGAAACGAAGAATTAAAGGAAGAATTGAAGGAACAGCTGAAGAAGGACCACGAGAAAAATAAAGAAGAAATGAAGCAGCAAATAAGACTAATTTTCAGAGAACGTCGTGAAGAAAGCGACCAGACAAAAATGGAGATGAATAAGAAAGGGGAAGAAACCAATTACCAAATAGATCTACTTAATGAGACATTAGGTAATGGGTTCAAGAAGGTGAATGAAACAATAAACACCACTCCAGAAGGAAATAATGAAAAAACAGAAATTCAAGAAGACCCAAATACATTGTTACATCAAAATAAAGATAACGAAAACAAAGAGAAGAGTAAGCACAAAGGAACCAACCGTAGAGGAGTACAGAAAAAACAGATAATTAAGAAGACTAAGAAAATACATCAGAGAAAACGAATCAATACCAGAGAGGAATTGGAAATGATGAAGAACGGACTACTTGAGACGTTTAATCGACCAATTAATGACCATACGGAAATGATGAATGTTATGGAGTGCAGGAGAACTCTGAAGGAAATTCTAGGAGGGATCTACGATCAACCAGCGAGTAAAACTTTCAGCAAACATATCTTTAAATGGAGGATATCCAAAGTTAAAAAAGAACACAACAAAGCAATGTATGACAAATTGAGAAAGTCTACAAGAAAAGGGAAATTACCAGAGATAGAAATACCAAATAAACCAATATCAGTGAGAAGATCAATAACGAAGGTACGATTAACTTCGTTGAGTAGTAAACAACATCATCAAGTGATTGAGGTAGGCACTCATGCCAGAGAACACATGGTATTAGAAGAGTGGCTGTACCAGATAAAAGAGACATATATAACACAGACAGAAACAGTGATGCACACCAGAGCAGTCCGAACAACGGAGGAAACTCGTGTAATCATGGACAATGGATAAACCAAATGCAGATGAACACTGGAATATGGGACCATACACTATAACAAAAGACAAGGGCAATAACATTTACGAGATCACTCACCCCGTCACCAAGAAAATAAAGGGGGTATACAATCAAGCCTCAATTAAGAAATTTTATGACAATCAACAATAACTGTAAAAAAACAATTTAAAGTAAAAAACCAACAAAAATACTTTAAAGAAAAAAAAAAATAACGTGACAAACAAACCAGTCTGCCAATGTCATAAAGAAAAGATCTCTAAAGAATGTCAAAATTCCAAAACATTCGTAAGTACAGCTTACACTAAGCATTAGAGAAACCATTATGATGAATAAAAAATTGTAAAAAATCAAAAAAGATATGTAAGAAAAGCTTACCCAAGTATCTCAATAATATTTTAGAACAAGTAAAAATGGAGAGATAAAAGTCACAAGGCATTCAGATAAAGTAAGAGCAACCAACTTACTACAATATTTAAATAAAAATTAACAATAGAGGAGTGTAGTTACAAAACATTCCTACAAAATAAGGTTAAATTACCATAATATTTAGCCAAAAAATGAGGCATAAAAAGCATGACATACTATGAAGGAATAAGCTACAAAAAATTCCTAACTAGTAAGAAGCCATAACTTACTATGATATTCAAAAATTATGAAAAAAAAAAAAATATATATATATCAATCAAAATGATCAGCTTCCACAACTATTTAGAAAGAGGGGAAGTAAAATTACCCAAACCAATGATCACAAAACAATATAAATGAAATAAACGTTCTAAGAGTTATAATGTGAAATGAGATGAAACAAAGAGTAATTAAAAATGAATAAAAATGTGAATTGTATCAATAAAAAACAATGTATCAAATAGTATCTATAAAGAAAGATGGAACAATATATGACTCGAACTGAGCTATAATGAAGTATAAAAGTAAAAGATTCCCAACAAATATTATGATTATGATTATTATTATTATTATTTTGAGTCACGAGTTGACTATATTTAAGAATTATTAATTGAGATTGTCTGTTGAATGAACCAGCAATCATTTTACTGAGCAGGGATGATGTTCCCCTGATATCAGTATAAGAGTAGTTTTGATGAAAAATAAGATTTATAGGGAATAAGTTATAATAAAAAATTCAATAAGCCAGTTCGCAATATGAGAAAATAATGACGAAAAGACTAAGAAGAATGGAAATAAAAGATACCGAATTAATTATAAAAAATGAATGAGAAGCAGGAGAATTTGAAAAAAAAAAAAAAAATTTTGATACGATACAATTGATAATTTCATCAAACTTAAATTCACGTTTTATAAAATGATCAATTTTGGTGGAAGGGCATTATATAACATTGCCAAACCCTGATCACATTTGATATTAAAAAGTATGTAAAAAATGCCAAGAAACAATATATTTTGATAGATAAATGATAACGAGAATGAAAGTAGTAAATATAATCAATAGTGAAGGAGGAAGAATACAACCAAAGGTGGTCACAAAACAAGAAAATACGAACTAGACTGACAGACAACTGACATTGACCCAACCCCAGAGATTGGCCAGATATTAACCAAAGTAAAGCGAGACAAGAAGACAGTGAAGAAAAAAGAAAAAAAAAATTACATGGCCATAACAATTAACTCACAAGATTGTTTTAAAAGAGCATAATTTTTTATTATTGTTAATAATTTATGTTTAAATTTGTATTAGTGGTAACTTGTAAATGACAGTATCTCAGCAATTGTTATACATAAAAAAACCATGTGTAGATATGATTGTATGTACATCCTTATCTATAGGTGATGTGTCAGCTGTTATGTTTAAAATTACACTCATACAGACAGGGAATAGAAATGTGTGCGTGATTCAATCAGAGAACAAATTGTATATCCTACTATATACTTTGGAACTTTTACTAAGATTATTTCAGCAGTATGTATATTATTTCAGCATTATGTGTTTGAAAGTATAAGGTTTTGGAGAGTTTATTTATTCGCTAATATTATTGCTGTTGCTACAGATGTAGTAGGTTTCAATTAACACAATATATTTTAACATTATTAAACTGTTGTTATTATTACTAATTATGACATTTCAGACCAATTTTTATCACTTTAATGACAATATATACAAAGTTATGTTTTATTTGAAAGATGTATTTACAATACCATGTTGTTTGCATATTATAAAATGATATGTGACAGTCTGAAGTTAACAAAAGAGACATGAACTCATTAGATACAAAAACTTTGTAATAATAGTGAGATCGTGAGAAATATAAGGGTAATTAGAGATAGGTAGGGAGTGACAAAGATGAACAGTGAAGTGATAAGTGTAATAAAATAAACAGCATATAATCTTAAGAAAAAAGAGTTAAACAAGTGTGACAAACCCAAAACATAAGCACATGTTAAATGAGCAATTAAGTTAAGTATATTAGACTGAAAGACACAGAATAATTGTGAATGTAAAAAACAGAAAAAAATATTATCTCAGTATAAAAATCACCAGGGTGATTACTGTTATAAAAGAGATGGTGTAGGTATAACACTCACCAAATTTGTTCATTTGTTAATTTAAAGAAAGAAGTTATTGGCTTAATGTTTAAGGCAATAAATACCAAAAGAAATAGTTTTACAGTAATATGTTAGTATGTTTTAAGTAAGTAAGGAATTTATAAAGAAAATAATAGCAATACCTTTATAAGAAATAATAGGCAAATTATATTAATTATGTGTAACGAAAGGGAACATGGCAGAATTATATTAAAACTTAGAAATAAGTAAATTATGTATTAACATAGTATTATCAATTTTGGACTAAAACATTAATACATGACTTAGACCAATCTTGTAAGATATCAAACTAATCTTTGAAAGAAAATAGAAACATCTACGTAAAGATTACAACCATTGAAATTATCCCCAAGTAAATATAGCCATTATAAAATATTTATTCAAATTAAACAAAAAATTCAAAGTTTGATAACAATGTGTTTATTTTGAGATCGACCAGGTAGAATAATTACGTTACCATGGAAACTGTGGATTAACAAGCCAAAAATACCGTTAGATTTTTTTACTGAATGCATGACGCTTTAATGGTATAGACGCTAATTTTCGAGTGACCAAAATTGTCAATTAAAACATAGCAAATATCAGAAAAAGTTACTACTAAGTGTATACCAAGACATAAGACAAGGACTGGAATCATATTATTGAAGTTGAGGCCAAATTAACGAAAAAAGAAAATAAATTACTACCAATTAAACTGGAAAAGATGCCTGATGTCCTGAACCCAGCAAATTAAAGAAGATTATAGTATAACCCATGAATAACAGATCGTATGAATTCGCCATAACTACGGAAGTGATAAGTACCTCTTAAATTACCCAAAATATATAAATAAACTCACGTTAATTATCTCACTAAAGGTCGAAATCTCACTGAACTGAAATCAATTACTTTCAAAGATTAAAAAGAATACTAAGTCACTGACAATTTATAAACTAACCAATATAAACTGTTGTTAATGATCCATAACTTGTAAACACTTTTACTACACTGCGCTAAACAAATTATACCTACACAATATGTTAGTTAAGTTTACTTGATGTAAGGGTGTGTATTTTTATTGTTTTTAAACATTTGTAATCCTTTGAACGTAACCTCAAGAACCTATGACAAACCAACATTAATAACTTGTATACAATTTTCAACAGACGCCATCATTAAACGTCTGGTGATCAATTCAAATATCGATTGTCAAACCCTGTAATTGTCTCATATAAACAACCGGAGCATTTGTATTAGAATAATTTGTATTAAATGAATAACAATCACTAATAAAAAAGGTGTAAGTATTGAGTGTAACCACGGTGTTATAATTTCATTAGGAGGTGCACAATATTTTATGTACATTTTAGCAGATGACTAACGATTTACACAGCCCACGCATCGAACTGCTGTGCGCTACAGTGGGCCTAGCTGGCGGAAATATTTGAATTATTCAAACCGCCTGAGCTGCGCTGGTCATACGCCTTTGAATTTTATTTTAATTGTTTTAAGAAAACAATTTGGCGCCACCGGGAATTTCATACTCCTAATGAACATCAGGTAAGAACATCAAGACCTGGTTATTCGTACGTTCGCAACGAACGAAATCTGCGGAAGTTGCACGCATTAGAACTATGGATAGAGAAGACACATTACACCCATCACACACAAATTGTACATTATTCACATTTTGCAGAGTAAAACGGTAGCCGTACCACCACGTCTACATTACAAATTGACGACCAACCGCTGGAGCTAGAAGAGAGAAATACGATCTTCTAACGGCGAGAAAAAAGGTCGACTAATAAGTATAAAACGGTTCGCTACACACTATTCAATAATAATTGACAGGACAGGTAAACCGTTATTATACAATATGCACTCTAGAACAAAGTTAAACTGTACGCTTTTTATTTGGGGGTGAGAACCACCCCTTTTTCAAGGGTGATTGATAAAAAAAAATTAACCCCAGGATCCAATAGAGAATCAAATTCTAAGCAAAAAAGTCAGTACGCAACTGTTTTGAAAAATGCGTTGTTTTCGAGTTATTCCAAATCAACATTTTTGATTTTTACCCCCAAAAAACAGGATTTTAGCGTAATTTTTAGCGAATAACTATAAAACGTTTGAGTTTATAGTCAAAATGAATAGGACCAAAATTATTCTATACGAAATAACAAACAAAATGCGTTTTGGCCGGGTTTTAATCCACCAGTTGTTTTCAAGATATGGCCGTGAGAATTTGTAACTTGCAAATTTTTTGCCTGTACTAACAAAGTTTAACCCTTCCTACTAACCGAGAAAAATACTTTTGACTATAAAATGTCTAGTGCAATGAAAAATACATTATTATTAATTTTAATAAAATGTTAAGCTAAACTTTTTATTATTAATTTTAACTAAATGTTAAGCAAAAAACCTGAATATAAACTTAATAGTAAGTTAAAAATGTAAATTCGTGTTTATTAAAAATAGTTTTAGTATCTTTATTTTTACTTTTGGACAAACGAAGTTTAGTAAACATTAATTCAACAGCCATCTATTATAAACAGGAATAAAAGTAAAATCTGAGAATATATACCTAACAAAGTGGTAACGATTGGTATTTGTTGTTTTTTAGACAAAATTATTCTCTTCTTACTATGGTCTGAATCAGTAAATTTTAAGATGAAAACTATTATTTCCATATTTTTAAGGACGTGGGACATAATTTCACACTTTGAAATTGTATTTTTGGCACGAAAAACTATAATAGTTTATGTAATATCGAAAACAAACTTATACTGCATCCCATGTATACACAAGCGGCACCATAATATTATGTCAGTCTCGGAACAAAGATGGCGAGTGCGAATACTCCCTTTTATAGATCCTTAACTCTACTTGCCATTATCATTTAAAGAAAAATCTGGCTCTTTAATCATCTGAGATTAAAATGTACGTTGTTACAGAATAAACAAATATTTGATATTTGTTCCGAAACTGTAACTTTACCTTACTTTTATTGGTCACAGGCGGCCAAGGAAGCTCACTATGAGCGAAAGTTGGCTAAGGTAAAATTATAGAAGTCCAGAAAAATTTTAAATGTTTTTTAAAAATTGTCTAAATTATTTAAGTCAAAAAAAGTATACAAATTATTATTGATACTCAGACATGCATGGACGACAAAATTCAAGAATAGCAAATTAATTTTTTATCTTCCTGACTGTATTATTTGAGATAAATTAGTTGTTTCATTAAATTACATCTACCTAGAAACACACAAACATCGATTGATGTTAAAACTAACATCTTGTATACTGACCTTCTAATGTTTACAACAGAAAATTTGTAAAATGTAGGTGTAAACCATCTCTGTGTCAACAAGAGCTAACATTGTTATTCCATATTTTGATGGTTTTATGGAGTATACATCCTGAAACTGCACCATCCCTTGAAAGATAAAAGCATCTCATATAATGGTTCCATCAGACTTTCTTACAGATTCCACTGAATTTTTCTGTAACTTCCCTTGTCGCTGCCAACTTATCACTTAAGTCTTCTATGATGTGTGGTTTCCAAATCATTGAAATGAATATATTTCACAACAAATCTGATAGATCTAAAAGTGCACTGAAAAGTTCACTATTCCCGAGCCATCAGTATACCAAAAGTCTTTAACGTTCATTATTCAATATGGTGTCTTAGCATACAGAAGTGCTATATTAACAAATGCTGTAATTTCTGAACTACCGTAGGCTTATGGTCATTAGGATCTTTATATCTTGAACAAATTTCTACAACCAATATATTTGTGCATGCAACAATGTCATTATCTCATCATCCTTATCACCTATGGCTCCACAGGCCGTCATGTGGTCCTGGCCTGTTGCTTGAGTTAACTCCATATGTGTTTATTCTTTGCTTAGTCTTCCATTAACCTTCAATAATAACATTTAAAAAATTCTAGTAGTCAATCATTTCTTTTGCTACTGTACTAGTACCTATAACTCCTGGGAATTTTTCGCAGTGTATAAGTTCTATTTCAATAATATTAATAGTAGGCCTAGGCCACATTCTCTCCATTTCTTTTTGTATGTCTTCCCAGTAGCACTGCACAAGTATAAGTAGAACCAAGAGGTATCACAAAGAAACATGAGATAATGTCATATTTAATCAAGTACCTATTAAGAGTAGCAGAAAAAGGGGTTTAGGCACAAAAAAAGTAGGAAACAGAAGATTTGCTGTATGAAGCAGAAATATTCTGGTAATAATATAATTATACAAGGTTGGATCTGTAATAAAACGTTTAGAAAAATATTATTTTACTATTTTATAATTTTTAAAACATTATAACTCAGGCTGTAATAACAAACTAGATAGATTATTTTTTCCACAAAAGTGCCCATGAAATTAATTTGTTAACAAAACAATTAAATTTGTAAATTACTAAAACAGTTGAAAAAATATTCGTGATATAGTGTAAATCTGCTTTTAAAGTTTTAAACATGTTAGCACTATTTAAAGAGTGTAAACTACTATTCTGGGGTAAAAATTACTACTCTGGACAAAAAGTTTGATTTTAAAGCAGATACTTTCTATTTTCATTTCAGAAAGGATTATTTCAAAGCCAACATGGCAGTCTGGTGACAAAACATCATTTTAAAACTGGCAAGTCAATGTTATAATAGTGAATCTGAATTAAACTTGTACTCCTAATAATATGTGACTTTATAAAATTCTTAGAAACTACAAATTTCATAAATAAATCCTTTTTATTATCATTTATCCATTAATAGTCTCTACAGCTACTGGTGTCTCCCACATCCTGCACACCATAGGGTTCTGTTCAGTCCTATAGTCAGGGGGGCCAGGATGGGCACCACCCAACCTGGAATAAATTTCACCGGACCTAACAATTTGTATAAAAATTATTCACCAATTTCAAATCACAAATTTTCATTTTTGAAACTCTTTTTGAATTTTTAAAAATCAGGAAAACTACAAAAAACTACAAGCTAAAAATCTTGTTAATTCAAGTAGGGAATTAAAATGAAGATCACGCTACCTAAACTTGTGTAGCCTCCATAAGTCCATTACAGAACTACAAATCTTGTAGCTTGTTGTGAATGTGTATAAAAGTAGCCATGTAGCCATCATTTTAAAATAGATTTGCTCTTTATGTTGTTTTTGGAATATAGATTAGAAAAGCTGTTAGTTTTGTTTGAAGGTGTGTAGTTTTCGTGGCTAGTATGTTGAGGGAATGCAATATCGGACAATTACAAAGTTGAAGTGACTTTGAATGCTGTGTATAAATGTTTGTTTTAAAAAAAAGCCTTGAGTAGACACAAGGCAGGTAGTCTTGAATCTTGAAGACCTAATGAATCTAACATAAAGAGTGTGTGGTGCTTTTCCTACCTGTGGAAGACCAGAGACATCATTCTGATTCAGAAACCTAAGAAGCTACCAACACTTCCTGGAAGCTACTGCATGATATCTCTCATGCCAGCAATCTTGAAGATATTCAAGCGATCTCTATTGACCTACATCTGGCTTCTGGTGGATGACATCATCTACAAGGAGCAGTTCAGGTTTAAGTGGGGCACTCAACTACACTTAAGCTAGTGAGATTTGTCATTCACCAGAAAACATCACCATCAGGGATCAGTCCACAATGTTCTGTTGGATGTGAGCAAACCTTTAACGTAGTCTGGAATGAAGGCCTGTTCTACAGATTGGTTTACACACAAATACCATTGTTTATTGTGCATCTTATATGGTAGTATTTATTTGACCAAATCTTCAGGATGAGCGTCAATGGGGTGTGCTCTCGACTTTACCCCGATGCCTCTGGCATTCCTCAAGGATATGTCCACAGCCCTGTTCTGTACTTTGTGTATGGAAACAACCTGTCACTGCATTCTGGAATCACATTCTCTCTCTTTACTAACGAAGTGATGTTCCATTATATATTTTCCTCTTCCTGCAGCAGGCAAGCATAATGATGCAGTGCCTGTTGGACACCCTCCAGGATTGGCTGTAGAAGTGGGGTACAGTGTTCAACACAGACAAATCAAAAGCAATCTTTAATACACATAAATCGACTTCCAGGAAACCCATCCAGTGGGTTCGAAGCCTCAGAGCTAAACTTTTTACCATGGTTTCATGTAACAGCTGCCTGGCTGTCAGCACCAAGATATCATTATATCTGTTGGTCTTCCTAGCAGCAACATGTATGCAGCTCCCGCTTGGTGGCCTCTCCTGTCAGCCACCATCAAGTGTAGAGTTGCAGCATTCCTAAACTATACACTCTTGTCCTATTCTACTGAACTCTTGTCTTGTGGTATTCTACATTGGACGCTGCAGGCTTCTTCACTGGAGGATTTCATCTGAACCCTGACAACTAATTTTTTGTAAAGGATAAACAGTATGGAAGCCCCACCATTCCCCAATGGCACAATGACATGTCAAAAAACCTCAGGCGGTACTTGATAATCCATTATAGACCATACTTCAAATGAACTCCAAATGAATCGATCACCAACTTCCTAGTCCCCCATGATCCCTTGTTTGGCACAAGCCAGACAATATCTCATGGCAACAGCTTCCCCATGCTTGCCAAGCCCAATGACTACATCAAAATTCAGCAACAGACAGAACAGGAATAGTTTGAGGTGCCTTCGCTGTGCTGTCATCCAGGCATGGGAAATGGCAGAGTGTGGAAGTGCCTCCTTAAGGGAGTCATCATTCTCAATGTGGCAGTGTGTAGATGCCTTACAGTAGCAGGATTAACTCTTGTGAGTAAATCCTTAAGAGAGCAATGGAGCTGAACCCCAAATGTGGAGTCAGCTGAAGTAATCCAAATATGAAAGTCCTTACTTGCCCGCCCTACTGTGCAAAGAGGATGCACATTCTAACACCCTTATAACGCATGACCATGCTAAAACACAAAAAACTGGAGTTCATCGAGCTGAACAACACAGACACACATCAGTACACATCATTGAAAGATAAAACCAATATTAAACTTCTGAATTATTTGTGACTCTTTAAAGTCTCTTTCAGTGTATCATGAATATAATGGAAATATTACTAATTAAGCTTATCTGTAACCCATGTTTATTCCTCAGATGAAACCAGCATCAGCAGAGATGACAGAATTATTACAAGTACATTATAAAATGAAAAAATGTATATATATTTAAACACTGTTTGCTACAGTCTAGTCTATTTCTTGATTCATATAATATAAATATAACTATTGTATTAACGACTTGGAACACTAAGTTTTTTATAAGTAAAATCATAAAGATTTACCTTAAAGCCTAAACCGGTTTTCTCCTTTAAAAGGCTTCTTCAGAGGCTCTTAAATTTCTGAAATCCAAGAAATCATATAATATATTTAATATTTATAATAACTTTACCTCAAGATGTTTTTTCCCTTATTTGGAACATGTTTCGGGACACTTATTGTTCCCACCCTCAGCCTTTTGAATCTTGTGGAGTACTTGTGTGTTGGTTGGTTGTTGTTATGGTTTCCTGTTGGTTTTTGGTATTTAAAATAATCTAAACATACCAATTATTGGTATTATTGTGTGTGATTGTGGTGTATATATTACAGTGGCGTGCGGTGAAGGGAAGCAAGTGAAGCACTGCTTCAGTAATGATTGGCGTCTAATTTTAAGTAACCAAAATAAAAATTCACTGGAATTTTCTACATGACTGTTTCGACAATTTTTTAAGTAGACTGATTTCACACGCTGGCTCTACAGTGGTAGGTGAAGCAGGTTCGTCACAGTCTGTGTTAGCCTGGTGTAGAGAGATGCGTGCGCACGTAGAGTGAGATAGAAAACCGCCTTTCCAGTGGTTGGTAACTGATGCTAGCTTGGGTTGAGTTGGACTGCACGCTGTTGAGCTTGTTGGTATCGCTGTGCATGTTACATTACTTAGTAGGTACCGCATTTAAACCATATGCGTTTTCCGTTTTTAACATTTGAAGTTGTAATTATTCCTTATTAAATAGTGCGTCTTAAATTTTATTTACGTTTTATTTAAACGATACACATTATATTTGAAGTTATAGTTATATATTTTAGAATAGTTTCAATGTTGGTTTAATATGTTTTCTGCAGTGTGGTTTGTATAATAAAAGACTTTTTATCAAAACCTTTTTCTTCTCGGTCATTCACCAAAAAAAACTCCCATGATAAAAATTGGTAAGCCGGCCCCGAATCTTTTAAACTTAACCCAGCTATCTGGACAGTTTACTAGGCAGTTCTAGTCTTGTACGTAAACAAAAGTGAGTGGTTGGCTGGTAGTGGTGAACTAAATGCACTATTTTGCTGGTATTTTTTGTTGTTTGGAAAGGACAGGAACACTAGCTAGGCCAAGACTGGATTCAAACATTTAGGAAACCTAGTTGAATCTATTGGCGGCCATGAAATTACTGTGAATCATTTTCCTTCATCGTTGTGTATTGCTGCTTCTGGTCAGAGTAGAATAGAAACTGTGTTAGATGACCAACTTAAATTGGAGATATCGGCTCACAATCAGAAGGTTCAATGCAATAGAGATTTTCTTAGGAGACTAATGCTGTTTGATATCTCGGTCAAATAATTATCATTTCGAGATCACGACGAAATAGAAAAGACAGTTAATCGAGGTAATTACATAAAACTTCTTAAGTATACAGCCGAGTATCACCCTCTTCTTGTGGAACATCTACTGTGTTTAGGAAACTGTCTAATTTCATTAGAAGCGCTCAGTTCTTTTAGTGAGTATAAAAAATGAAAGAAAGGAGGTACACTTTGTAGCTCTATTAGTCAATGAAAACCAGAAATATTTCAAATAAAGCATAGTGCTCTATAGTTTTGCATTATTCGTATAATGGAGAAATAAAAAAGAGATTTTTAGGATCCAATGACGTAAGTTGTGATCGACATGCCCAGGCTGTTGCAACGCTCATTCACCAGTTCCTGACTGAATTTGAGTGCAGTGAAAAACTAGTCGCTCAAGCCTACGATGGGGTGGCAACAATGGGGAAATTTTAATTGGAGTAGAGACCATAATTAAAAGAACTAATCCCCAAGCTCTCTTTGTCCATTGATATGCTCATGCAGGCCCGGTGACAGGATTCTCGGGCCCCTGGGCAACTGAGGGGTCCGGGCCCCTAAATTCCGGTACACCCCACCCACCCCCTCACTTAATTTAGATCAGAACTGCGAACTTGCAGGTTATTTTATAACCAAGACTTACCTGATTATCAGCTTTTTCTGCAGAAGAAATGTGCACTGTCATGCATTATCTTTTGATGTACTATAAATTGTACTTATAAATTTTTTATGTTAAATAAACACATGTCAGTGGAAAGGGATGGGGAAACATTTTCGAAATAAAAACTTTTTGACGGTTTAACACATTTTACAGTTTTATTATACAGTAATCAAAACTAGGACTTACTTGATCTTGAACATTTTATAAAAAGTCATAATAAAACGTACTTTTTCTGTTTTTACTTTATGAAAATACAACTCTTCTAGCCCTCTTTCTTGCAAAGTCATCAATAATATCATCATATTTCAAGCTCCTTGCCAAATCAGGTTCCATCGCCAAGATGCTGTGATCGTTCATCCTGTCTTGGTTCATCGTTGATCGATTGACACTTTTTATTCTTTTCATTACACTGAAACTTCTCTCACCGTGACTTACAGATACAGGGATGCAGCAGAACAATTTGATTGCTATAGATGTATTTGGGAACAAGCTGTCCAACTTTATCTTGCTTCTTCTCTTACTCTAGCACCACAAGTTTGAATAAATTCATTTGGGAATCTTTAGACAAGTAGTGCGCTTGAAGCAGTTTTCCTTCTTCTTCAGCCTTTTTTATTTTTGAGATATGTTCTCTTAGTAATGGGTCAAATTCAGATAACAACTCTATCAGCCCCAAAAGTTGCCATTGTTGGGATCACCTATCCTTTCGGAGGTTCCTCTGAAAGCTAAGCCTCGCTCTCCAAGAAACATAACTACAGATAAAAATCTTTGAAATATTTCTTTCCAGTATTTCATTCTTGAGCCCAATTCAGAATCAAGCTGCGAATGAATGTCTGAAGTTTCATTCAACCGCCTTTCTAACTCTCTCCATTGGATGTAACTATTCTTGTGAGAGGTGCTCCTTTCATGCGTTGGTAGTTTCTCATACAGCTTCCGCCAACCGTATTCTTTCTTCCATCCATCGTTACTCAATAAAACAGATTTGTTTGAATCAGATTTCTCACTCCCACAACCGCTATCAAAAAGCCTACACGGAAAACAAAACAATGACTCTGCGGTATCACTCCATACAAGCCAATCTCTCCTAACACTCTCTCCGTTCGGTCTTTTTGAAAAAAGAACTGTTTTTGGAAATGCCCTTTTCCCATCATTTGGCAGGTCTGGCGGCATGTCAGGTGGGCCCATTTTCATAAAAGTCTCAATTATATTGCTTGTTTTTTAGAAGTCCCAAGTCTGAATTTGTAATTATAGTCCCGATCCCGGTATCCATAGTACGAGTTGGAGTTGGAGTTTCATGTTCTTCTTTTGAGACAGGTTCTGGGGTAGAACCTTCTGCTACTGTTAGTTCATCTAAATTACATCTTTCACACTCTTTACTTTCTTCAATGTTAGGGGTTTTATCAAAGCATGGAGAAATTTCTTCTGAATTCGTGTCGTCAGCACCAGTAACATCTACTTTAATTCCAACGTCAAATAATGTCCTACATCCTTTTTTGCCAACGTCAAGTTTCTTTTGTCTTTCTTTGCGTTTCTGAGCTCCTGACTTGTGCTTGTATGCGCCATTTTTAATTATCTTGCGCTGAAAGTAAAAAATTTTTGAGTTGATTTTTTTTATTATATGTTATGCAATCAGGGCTGGTCTTAGTTTTTATGCGAATAGGATTATATTTATTATGTATAAACATTCACCGCGGGACTCCTCCATTTTACCCCCTCAAACCTTCCCTAACCTTGCCATTTTTTTTAAGATAATTGAATGTTTTATACATAATATTGTAGCCCATGATATTGTGAACAAAATGGTATATAAAACAATATAGTTTCTTTTATTTAAATTTTTTACATATTTTACAATAAAACGCTGCAAATTCATGAAAAATGATCCGACATTAGGCCTAAGACATTTTCTACAGACGCAGGGACGGTTAAGCAAACATGAGTTTTTCTTTTGTGTTCGTTAACAAACAACACTTTAATATTGTATAGTGACGACTTACGACTTGAATACCATTGTGCTGAAACATAATTTATTGTTTCGAACGTTTTATTTATTTATTTTTTATAAAAGTGCCTATTGAATGAAAAATCTATTACGCCGATTACTCGTGGCCGGTTTTTTTCGAGTGTTTGATACTGTATTATAAAGTATGTAAATAGTAATAGTAGGCTAAGTAAGACATAATAATTACCTGTTTGTTATGTTGAGTAAAGCACACTTAATAACATCGTCATTGAGATTGAGAAAATGATCTCTGAGTACTGATACAATACTGTAATGTACGTGTACAACACCAATGACACAACACTAGAATGTGTAGCTTGCTACTGTTAATCTGTAACTGTGACTGTAGAGTAAACGATTATTTACGGTCTACTAACGAGTAAACAATGAACTTTAGGCGGGGGATAGGGTTTCTTGACGTTCAGGTTACAACTTGTCGCTGAGTGGCGAATGTTCGCGGTAAAGGGAGGGGAGGTGAGTCACAGCGCCCGCGCTTCTCGCTCTATCGTCCCCATCACCCGCGCCACAACCCTCGATGCCACAACAACAACAACACTAACGTCATACTTCTCTACTGCACACTGACACACGCTCTACCTTGATTTGTTTTTTCACTTTTTAAACAACAAAAGTTTGTATTCTTGTTGGCATTTAAATTTATTTAAACTTTAAATTTTTATTTTTAATTAATTTTTTAAAAAAATCAAAAAAAATGGGCATTTGCCCCCTCTGTCCCCCCTTGTCACCGGCCCTGTGCTCATGTTTTAAACCTTGTTGTGTCTCAAAGTGTCAGGCAAATACCCGAGTGCAAAAATTTTTTAACATACTTAGTGGTATTGCAGCCATTCTTCGAGATCTCCGAAACAGACTAAATTTTTATATAAGTTTGTGCAGCGATGACTTCCCGATCTGTGCCTAATGAGGAATTATTCCTCTAGACTTGTAAATACCATTTACAGGAACAGACGTCAATTGTGTGACGTATTCAATCCCACGATAGATCACCTTGAAGAGATCGAGTTTAATATTTTAGCTCGCATTAGTGAATTTTGGTCAGTGTTAGAGACAAAATACTTCGTTAAAATATTTTCATATAGGCCTATAGATGACAGACTAAAGCGAGTGGCATTTTGTACTAACGAAAGAAAATTGCAGAAACTCGACAAAATATAGCATCTCTCCGTGATGACTTTGAAGGCGTTTTTCAGCAAACTCTGTCTAATGTACGGGAGGCATCAAAGAGAATTAATGTGAACTACAAACGTATTTATTGTGAGCGTTTGATAACATTGACAATCACTTGTATACACGGCTTCAAGATTATCCTTTTTAAAGCCTTTTGGAAACATTTGGCAAATTCTTTGACAGTGTGCGTTTATAAAACGAACTTATTGTGTTGTACAGTAGTGAAGATTTTGAAGAGAAAAGTATATCCGATCTTTTAAAGCTTTAAAGCTATTAAACTCTAATACGGGTGAAAACTAGTTAAATGTTTGTATATTTAAGGAAAATGTTTTTATGTGCAGAAGAGTTTTTAGTATGCTTCAACAATGTATTAGTGTGTTCATTCATAAAAAAGTTTATATTTTACCACTGCAAATGTGCTATTACAGTATTTATATTTTCAGGCACATGTGATTTAAAAAGAATTTGCACCTTAAGTTAAAACCTGTATTGTGCCAGTGTTTTTTAAAGCGTTAGTAACTTGGTGTTAGAGATTTCGAACCGCGGGGTATACGTGTTCTATGCTTTCTGCGTTGAACATAATATTTTATCATACTATAATAAAACATTAAGATATTAGACTTAATAATGGATCCAATACCCAGTCATAATCGTGTGTGTCACCTACACCTACTACAGGCAGATAGATTAATAGGTAAGCCACTATACGGTAATTTTAATTATAAATAGGGCTTCCACTATCTTTTACAAACTGAATTAGGCCTACGGTATCGGATATAACTCAGCTTCACCAAAATGTTTACACACCGCATGCCACTGATGTATTAGTATTTTGTGTATTTTCAATGTTGAGTGCTTTGAAAATAGTGTCGTGTTTTGTATTGATTTGTATTTGTTCAAATATTAGTTTGTTTTGTGTTCTGTGTTTGTATATTTGTAAATTTTCCCAATGTTCATTATGGTGCCTTTGTGTGGTATGTGTTTTATTAGTGTACATGTTGGTTATGTCTGAGAATTCATGTCCATTGTTTATTGCATGTTTGGTCAAATTTGACTTATATATTTCTGTTTTTTTTTTTGTATGTATTTAGATGTTCAAAAGAACATTTTTTTAGTTGTTTTTTTGTTTGTCCTATGTAACATTTATTGCTTTATTGCACATACATAAATAATAAAATGACAAAGCTAACAAAACTATTAAAAACACAGATATTAAAACAGCATACAAAACTAATAAAAATAATTTACAAAACTAAATAACCCTCACAACAAAGATAATACAACAACCAATGGTATATACAAAACTGAATGCCAAGATTGCAATAAATGTTTCCAAGTTGTCACTAATTTTGTATATTCATTTCTGTCATTGACTGCTCCCTCCCTCATCTGGTAGATCTCAATGGCTTTCCTGTACTGTCTGATTTTCTTATAGTTAGTTCGTCCCAAGATTTTTGTGATTTGAAATCGAAAGCGTGTCCTGTTTCTTTGGCGTGTTTTGTTAGGGATGTGTTGTCTTTTTGTTTTGCTACTGCCAATTTGTGTTCGCGGACGAATTGATGGATATTTCTTCCAGAGTGGCCGATATAAGATAGGTCACAGTTTCTGCATGGTATTTGATTTAGACCTTGTCCCTCTAAGTGTATGCAGTCCTTCGGATTTTGTAGGAAGGCGTTGATTTTTCTGTGTGTGTTGAATGTTGTCCTGATGTGATGTTTCTTGAGTATTCTCCCTATTATGTCTGTTGTGCCCTTTACATGTGGTAATGTTAAGCTGCTGATATGCTCCTGTCTTTCTTTCTCCATTTGCATGTTCTTTGTCTTCTTTTGTTTGTTTAAATCGGATGGGATGTATCCATTGAAAAACGTCTCCTTCACAGTTTTCAGCTCCTGTTTCCTGTGTTCCTCATCCGGTAGGTGTAGGGCTCTGTGTGTGTCTTCACTACAGACTGTAACTGCGCTGGGTGGTGATGGGACTGTCTATGTAAGTATCTGTTTGTGTGTGTGGGTTTTTCTGTATGTCGAAAAGCTGAGGTGACCACCTTTCTTCTTTATGAAAAGGTCAAGGAATGGAATGCTGACAGACAAGTCTCCATTCCCTTAGTGAACTCTACTTTTGAGTGGATGCTGTTTATATGCATCAAGAACTCTGTTAATGTGTCCTTTCCATGTGGCCATATTACAAAGCAGTCGTCGATGTATCTAATCCACAAAGAAGTTTTTAGCTGTGCTGTGCGTATTGCTTTTTTCTCCCATTGGTGCCCATTGGTGCTCCTTCTATTTGCCTGTAGAAGTGATTGTTGTATGTAAGTAGATGGAGATCAGACAGTGCTTTGTTAGTTCCATGATGTACTGAGGTGGTTTGTATGTAGCTTGTATTGTCTGGAGTGCTTCTACTTCTAAGATTGGTATGTTGGTGAAAAGTGAGACTACGTCAAAGCTGACCAGGATATCTAAAGTAAATTAAAATTAAATTAAACCTCCGCTCAACAGTCCGTTAAGGACTAAGGCGTACCGCACGGCTTTTTGTGTTAGTGTGACGGTGTATGGCTAGTACTACGCGCCACCAGCCGCTAGTTGCGGTATTCACAGCCAGGAGGCGGCGCTGTTATCTCAGCGCCTACTCAGTTTGCCTCACGACGCTGAGTGCACGCCGTACGGAACCTCCGCCGGGAATTGAACCCGGGACCACGAGCGCATCAATCGCCCGCGTTAGCCACTAGACCGCCTGGAGGCTCGGATATCTAAAGTAGAGATGGCAAAATCGGAGAACCGTTCTTTTAAAGTTAACGAGTTTTTTATATACAAATCCATTTTTTCTGCTAATGATTGGAAGTATTCGGCTAAGAACGTGGCTAGATTTTGTGTGGGAGAACCTATAGCGCTAACTATTGGTCGAAGTAGGATGTCTGCTTTGTAGATTTTAGGCAGTCCATATAATTTTGGTGTGCATGAAGACTTCTCACGAGGAATCAGGCATTGTTTTGTTTCTTTCTCCATCGGTGCACTGACTGAAGATGAGTGATCATGTCTTTTTCTCTAAATATGTTGTGGGGTCTCGTGTCGTTTCTGCATAGGTGTTGTCTGTAAGTAGCTGTTCCATCTTGGGATGGTAGTCTTGTGTGTACATGATGACAGTGGCATTTCCTTTGCCAGCTGGAAGTACTATGATGTCCTTATTATCTCTGAGTGCTCTCAGGCTCTTTATTTCCTCACGTGTGATGTTCCGTTTTGGTGGTGTGGCATGTCTCAGTACTCTCGCTACCTCTTGGCAAGTTATTGCAGCTTCGGTCTCCTCCTGTGGTGTGAGAGCTCCTTCCACTTGGCATATGATATCTTCTTTCAGGATTCTTGATGGGGTGACTGCAAAGTTGAATCCTTTTGAAAGGGGTTTTTCTGTGTGTGCATGCAGTTGGATGTCCATTAAATTGTGAATGATTTTCTTGTTTGCTTCTCTTGTGTTGTGTTCTGCTGGTGATTTCTTCTCTAACAGTTTTGTAAGTTTCTTTATGTGTTGCTTTCGTGTGGTGTCCACTTGTCTTCTTGCTGATTCCGATGTGAGAGAGTCAGTTGTTTGGAAATGTTCTGTTCCCAGTGTAGTGCCAAGTTTTATATGCCTAAGTACAAAAATACACATAAATAGTCGAATGAAAAGTATAATAATATATGCCCCCTCTGAAAAACGTTTGACCCTCCTGATAGTTAGTTCTAGCTATGGTCATGTTTCTGTTGCACCATTCACCACATTGCAAGCCTTTTTTATTTATTGTGTTGAGTCTCTCTTCTTTCCATTGTCTATGTCCAGATATACCTTTTTTCTCCCATCTAGGTGAAACCCAGTCTAACAACTTTTTGAGACAACAATCATCAGGCACCATGTAAGATGCTTTCTATGTATCATGTCTATAACTGTCTTGTCAAAACGATGAAATTGCCTCCTGATATCCTCAATTCTAATACACTGGAGTTTGGATGCCCCATAAGACCTTCTCCAGAAGTCCACTGCTTGGAGCCTTTGGGACTTTCTTTGATTTATCTTCCAAGTTTCAGAGTTTCAGAGCCAAAGATACTATACATTATACTGTATAATGGGGTTAGTTTTTCTATGATACTTTTTAGTTTTTGGGTTATTTTTACAGTCTAAATCACAGACTTCAGCTCCCCTATCATTTTCTACTTCAAAGTCTACCATTTTCTACTTTATTTTGCAGATAATATCTTCATCACTTCTACTATCTTTTAGGTCTCCTGAAGATATCTAAAGCACTGGTTTTATAATGTGAGAACCTACTGTCATATTGGCTTTTTCCTCCTTCACTGGCACCTGGTTATTGGCATACTTCAGTGGCACCTTCATTTGGAGCATAAACACCTATTATGCACATGTCATATCCTTCAATGGACTTTTGTGATTCTTCCATTTATATATTTCCACTCCTTTATACAGCTCCTACATCACTTACTAATTAAAACAGAAATACCATATTGTGTTCTCTCTGTCTCTCTCCCCCTCTCTCTTTCTACTTACACCACTGCATATGTGAATGTAATTTTTTATCTCTTCTCTGTCCATTCCTCTTCTTTTTGTTTCAATAAGAGCAGCAATTTCTATATTCAATTTTTCTGTTTCTTGAGCTTCTTTAATTTTAGTGGGCCTACTAATTTCCTGTATATCCCACATTCCAATTTTCACTGTCCTTTTCCACAGCCATGTCTGTTTACCAGTTTTCCAATTTGAATTCCAGCACATGTGTGTAGGAATTTTAATTTTTCACAGGCAATTGGGTGCTGGCCTACTGTCCCAGCCGTCAACCTGGATGACCAGGATTTGTTATAAAAGTTACCGTAACTCCCCAAGTTAGGCTGCTTCCACTACAGCTTTGGAGTCCTACGAAAGGAGCTAAAACTAGTGCAATTTCCCAACAAAATTTGATTTTATAACACACTTCTTAAATAATGATAATTTCATTTGTATTATACTATTCATATGACAAATTCTATTAATTTAATTTAGTCATAGTTATATAGTTACATTTCAACTTATTTAATGAACTGAAATTACATTTCTTAGTTTTTATGCACATTATCTCAAAGTAACTTTGTTGAAAATGTAGTCAAAATGTACCCCTGTATTTAAAGTACAATTACAAACAGGGTTTTTTAATTAACATTGTAGTATTTCGTATATAATTAATTGTAACATATTATTCATTTTACATGCAGTTACCGTAATATTTTAAAAGTATATAATCATTTTATTCTTATTTTGTTAAAGAAATGCGCATGCAGCCAAATTTGGCGGACTTTTAATCTTAATATAAATAAAAGTCATTGTATTTATGTTCCACATCTCCTCCTAAACCACTGGGCCGATTTCAACCAAACTTGGCACAAATATTTTATGCAACGGGAGAACCAACATAGGACAGGTGTTTTTTTTCGATATGATCCTTTGGGGGGTCTTTTGGGGATTCCTTTGTAGTCTTAAAAAAAAACTATTAGATCTGGTTACCATGGCAACCCAATAGAATACATTCTGGTTGCCATAGCATCGGTGGAAGCCTCCCGCGTAGGGAATAGCGCGGGAGTCGTCCGACGGGCCTTCCCCGGAGTCCGTCCATGGAACCCAGGGAGTCTTAGTTCGGATCTCGCAAAAACGGCCGGGCCAGAGTCCCAGCGCCTCGCCTGGCATGTCGACGGTTTCCCGGGCTTCGGACAACCTTCCGTACCCCGGGGAGGTCTCTGACCAAGTCCTAACGCGGGAGTTCGACCGGCCTGGATGCCGGAAAAATCAGGCGGTGTCCCGGCATAGGTGGAAGCCTCCCGCGTAGGGAATAGCGCGGAAGTCGTCCGACGGGCCTTCCCCGGAGTCCGTCCACGGAACCCGGGGAGTCTTAGTTCGGATCCCGCGAAAGACGGCCGGGCCAGAGTCCACAGTTCTTATAAATAAAGATATAGATTATGATATCGAAGGTGGTGTATGGATCTTAAGAAACTTCTTAATAGTGCGTGAATTCAGATTTGTTTCAGTTTGGATTTAAAAGTGGATAAGTTAAGATCGAAGTAAGTTATAAGCGAGTATAAAAAACAACGTTTTGATAGCGAATGTATTGAGATCGTAGTGTTCAAACAATATAAATGCACTTGCTTCAGTTTGAATTTAAAAATTGATAAGCTGAAATCTATAGAGGTATTGTATTGTTAGAATAAGTTTAGGAGACACTAATTTAACAAATACCTTATTTCAACTTTAACACAACGAATTATATTTAAAACGACAGTTAAATACGCAGCGCGTGCAAATACTGTAGTCATTTTATTGAAAACTAATTTGGCTATTCGCCCTCTCCCAGGGTTAGAAATCGAGCAGGAGCATCACGCGCAACAGAATTCTTCTCCAGATATAAGAATAAAGTTTATGACATGTTCTTAAACAGGTGCGCTACAGAGTAGGCCTATTCCTCCAGTGAGAATGCGAACGTAACAATGTAAGGATATTATACAATATAGAAGTAATATAACGTTAGAACAAGGTGCCTATGAATAAATTATAAACACGAGCAACGCTGGGTAAATCAGGTAGTATTAAATAAAATGAAAACGATCCAATATAGTTATCTTCCGTCTGGATAGAGTGCACTGTCGTGTGTCGATGTAGGGAGTTAAACCTGTTTACAGTACTGTGCTGCCATCTACGAATTTGTACGCGGTCTCTGCTTTCAAGATCTCGGTATTATTCGTCTGTTTGCTTGTCATATGTTACGTAGTTACGGCTGTTGACAAGCGCTACCGGCATCCAGTGCGCGAAAAATAAATTCTGAAAACTATCGTTGACAACACATTTCTCTAGACTGGGGTTATTAGCAGTTTTTGCGTTCGGTAAAATCGATTTCTTTGCACTCTGTAAGTAATTCAAGTGATAGATTATACTGTATTTGTTTGTTCTTTACTAAGTGAAGAGTGATAAACTTATATATTAGTGATTCAGGCAAAAGCAATTGGTAAGTTTAATAGTTTTTTATTTGCCCAGTGTTTGTATTTATAAATTATTTTTGAAATGATAGGAGGCTACGGTCTATTATAAATAAATAAATTTGTCACAAATCATTAGGAAGTTATTTTTATTTAGTATTTATTTCTTTCGTTTCGTTTCAAAACAATGTATTCAGTTTTAAGCTTACTAGTGTAAACAATTTGATTACTTTGATAAACAGTTATGAACATTCGTATACACGAAGGGAAACGGTTGAAAAATGCATAGTTGCAAACATCGAAGAATTTAAATTGAGGTTTGTGTATAACATTGTTATCGTAACGTTTTGTCGTTTTGTGATAAAGGGATACAAATGTATGTGATCCTGACAGTTCCTTATGATTATTACTGGTATCACGTGTGATAATGACAAGTCGAAATATTCTTAAAGTTATATTTAAAGTGGAAAAGAATTTTTATTAATAATGGAATGGGTTGCTAAATTAGAGATGAAAATTTCTGGTTTCAAGAGTTAGCCTAAAAAAATGTATGTATTAAAATACAGTTTTACGTGTAGACAGTTTCAGTAGTTTGGGCAATGTCTTTTACAAACACAACATAGATCATGTTCTGAAGTAGCTGTTCTTTGAGTTGTTGGTGTCAAAATCTGCGTTAGGCTGTTACATGCAATTTCTAGATTAATTTTTTCCTTTAATATCTGGTGAGATATGTTATTGTTTTTGTTGTTATTGCATCAGCATCATCGTAATCGTCAATATGACCATATATTTATAATTACAAATATTAATAAATATTTATTTGTCCTGTTTTTGACCAATAACATTGGCGGGTCTAGGATCATGGTTATGGGATGGCTTGATGGAGGGACTCCTACACTAGATTTGGACGTATGGAATATCTCTTCCATTTTGGTGGGTGGTTCTTCCCCAGAAGTGTTGTTCAGAAATGGCATTAGAAAGCCTATAAATACTTTTTAGCTAATGTGGAAGTAGCTGATGTTGACTACTTACTGATTTTCGCTAAAATCAACCTGTATTTGAACATTCAAAAAACAATTTCGTACATAATTACTTTGGTTTGGTACTGTACGTGAATGTTTTTTCATTCTGAATTTTGTTTCTTTTTTATTTAATTCCTTGATTTTTTTTTTGACACGTGAGTAAGTATTTTATGACCCTTGAACATTATCTCCCTCAAAAAAAGGAAATTTTTGTCAAGTTAGGAAAAAGTCCTATTCTAGTTGTTATTTACTTTTGATTTCCTCCTTACATTGTGAATAATCCCATATATTTCATCTTTTCTTTCTAAACGAGCGTTATTGTCACACCTTTGTTTTAGAAGCTTCTATTTTTAACCCTCGTTGGACATTTTCTGGAGGGGCATTCTTAACGAAACAGACATCCGGTTAAATTTTCGGGGAATCTCATTTTTATATTTTGCTCCCCTGGTTGTTTTGCGGACTTTATCCCTTATGCTCCCTCTGATCCGCATACCAATGATAGCGCTACGCACTACGAACGTGTAACCAAGACAATTATAAATTTTCGGTGCGACTTAATAGTTTAAATTTGTTCACAGTACGTATGTTATAATTTAACTTTACCTCAGTATATATTTATGTTTTAAATAACATTCTTTTTTAATCGTTTTTACAGACTATCGGCTGTCATCTAATATGTTCAATTTGTGCGATATTACTGTATTGTATTTTATCATAACAGTCATCGTGTTTGTGCTGTTGCTGATTTATTGCTTTTTCTCTAAACGGTTGCGTGTGAAAAAAATTTAGTTTAATAAAAACAAACAAAAATATCTACGCATGAACTGTTTAGAAAGTCCCCATTCAAAACATAAGGCGAGTCGTACATTGATAGGTTAATTGTATTAAAAAAAAACACCTATTGGTAACAAGTTAAAGGTATTTGGTCTTAAAGGTTTCTAAATAATTGAGTACAAACAAATCCCGTTTTAACTTAGAGTATGCCTGTTATTTTCATATTACAATCGTTTTTGTTTTAACTCAAAACTTGTCATAGATCACTTGAACTTACTGTAAATTAGTTCATTTCATCATTGGCCTACGTCTCTGATTCATTTTACATAGCAACCGTCTTCGTTTAGGCTAAGTTATTAAATTCAAAGAAAAGTAAAAATTTGTAACTCACTTTCTGTACTCCATACCACAGCAATCGTTGTACTTTCTTAGTTAAGTGACAATCTTATTTTGAATATGACCAGGGATGTGGACAAGATATTTGGTTGAGGGGAAGACTGCAGACGATCACAAAGGTTTGAGACCCTAGAGACGTTAAAGAGACCACGACGTTGAAAAACAGAGGATCTTTCTGGTTAACTGGCGTGTTGCTGTGAACGGGACAAGAATTGATCAGGAGAGAAATTGCAATTGCTGGAAATGGGCATACAGTCACTGAAAAGAGATCTGACAAGTTTGCAAGCTACTCAGTTGTAGTTTTCAAGGCACGGCTTCCCTACGGTGTCGGGATCAACAGCGACATTAGACATTAACCATTGTGTCTCAACTGCAGTTGTTGATAGGCACGCTGACACGCACGCGCGCGCGCGGTTGTAAGAGGGCCAACAGCCGTTGGCGAAGTTGAGACAGGACGTTGAAAAATTACCGTAGCGAAAAATGCAATATTTTCGCTGTCAAGGTCGTAGAGAAGTAGGATTCGCGAGTGGACAACATCCGACGTTAATCAAACGTTATTAATGAGACTAATTATTTCAAGATACGAGTTTTACAGGAATTTTCGAATGACTGCGTCAAGAATTGTTATTAATTTAGTTGACAAAACAACTGCTTTCTTACTTTACCTTATAAAGCACCTCTGTAAATCGTGGCTGCATCGCTTGTATTCTGACCGTATTGGGGTTTCTGCCTGTTCACAAATTTGCGTTAGCTGCTAAATGTACTTTTGAGATCGTATGCTCATACTGAAAGTACATTCCACACAATAGACCTACAATGAAAAATCGCAATCTGTGGTTTGTTCAGAGTAAAGAATCAGTAGTCATCGCTGTAGATGTCACTTCGTCAACCTTTCAACTAACTCTCGTAGTCTAGGTTCATCAGTATCGTCTCGTTCTTGTGAAGGATTTGTAATGTGTATTTTACAGATTCTCCGTGTCTGCTCATGGAAGCAGGAAGCTTTTAGTGACTGACCTGTTACTAGACATATGCACTTGGTTTTTTTTTACTTGCTTACAATTGGGAACACATATTCACTATGGTTTAGGTATTCGAGAAGACCGAAGTTAAGAATACTGGTTTGCTTCCTTCTAAACAACAATCGAGGAAGTCTGTCGATTTACTCTTAGCTGGCGTTTGGTATTTTATTGTTGTCGCATGTATTCACTTCCTGATCTGTCTGATTTCACTGGTTTAAGAGATTAATTTTTATTGGTTTTACAATAACGCTTGGAGTCTTGTTTTAGTCAGCAAGTCTGCTCTCAAACAGTACGCAGTGGATACCGAGAATAACCTCTGCGAATGGGAATAATCTCTGAAACGATCGTCAGAGCTTAGTGTATAAGCAAGAGAAATAAGATGTTTGTGAAGCGATTACCAGGTGCTGAGTTTATTACATGTGCTTCTTTGAGTGATGAGTTGGAATCGTGATTGGGCTATCATCTGCATGAATATAGGCCTATATCCGCGACGTGTGTTTGCAGATTCTCTAACAGTTAAATGGGACCTGCAGTGTAAATCCACTGTGAATTACTTGTAGAAGTGTGTTACTGAAGGATATTACTCGAACTGGTTTGTCGTCTCATTGAAAGAAAATAGTGGCCGTCTTCATAACAACATACCATTTTGTCGTGGCGAGAATCGAACCCAAGCCGCTTGTTGTAGCGAGTCATCACATAACAGCCATTCCCATGCATACTTGAAACGCACATCGTTGTTTCACCAAGAAGAATGCGAATGCAATGTATGAATACGGTCTGCTTGTCTTTCTTTTTGAAAAGGAGTACAGTTATATAAATCCCTGACTCGAACTATCAAATATCTATTTCTTTTATGAATTTGCTAACTGCTATAATTTTTTATTCTTCGACTAACCTTTTCGTCATTACTGACATCTTCAGGTCTTAAACAACATCAACAGGTCGTTGTTTAAGACCTGAAGATGTCAGTAATGACGAAAAGCTTAGTCGAAGAATAAAAAAAAAAAAATTATAGCAGTTAGCAAATTCATAAAAGAAATAGTAAGGATGGCTGCTAATTTAAACAATACGAAGTATCAAATATCTGATGCATTTAATAAAAGGAAACACAAACGTTAGTTCCAATATGCAGTAAAAGTGAAGAAGCGACTGGTAAAGGCCAAATTGGTCGACAGTGCTTTCATGTCATTTTCATATATTCTAAAAAGTCTAAATAATTTTAGTTACACCAACTGAATTAGTGAAATTTCTGATGAGGCCGCGTTAACGAATAGACTACCGTATAGTTTTTAACTCGAGAATGAATTTACTCGATGGCCTGTTTGATGAACGAAATCGACGACGATTTTCCCTGAGTTTATCGTTCTACTGTTTGAAGTCTGAAGCTTTATTGTTCACAAAACTGGAATTGTAATGAGTAACCGCCAATTTGTGTAATTATCTGCAAGGAACTCTTTCTTCTGCACTTGTGTAATATCAACGTATCCCGTTTCTCTCCTGATGTTTTATAATCTGTTCTCACTTACGGCCAGACTGGCTGCCGGACGACGGTTGTATGTATCTTTTCCTGTATTGCTTAGCATCCTGTTGGAAGAAATTAGTACCACTCTGTTTTAGGACTAGCCGGAACAGATCCACAATCTGCTGGGAAACCCGTATACGCCTACACCGGTGTATGAGAATTACGATTCGTTACTCGCGAAAGTCTGGAGGTTAAGAACGGTAAAGTTTACACTTGCAGAGAGTTGGCCTTGTCGGCTGGAATAACGGAGTAGACTGTTAGTTATCCTGAATAATCAATCTCAGTACTTCTCCGGACAAGCGAATTAACAAGACCTGTAAACCCTTTCCATTTTCCTCGGAAGCGACAGTTTTTCTTCACAAAAAAAAAGCAAAAAACGGCTGTTGAAAGCTAATTCAGAATGAGGTGGATTGAAATAAAGTAGGCGAGAAAGTTTTGTACGAGCATGTAGTTCAGACTGCAGCGGATCCGCCAACTGTAGCCTATGATGCAATTTTGAGTGTAGTAGGAATTAAGCGTACATCTCACGTACTGGTTGGTCATACAATAGTCAGCTCGCCGTACTACATCTGCTGTCGAAATAATATTTAATTAATATATTAATTGCCCACGGACAGCTGACAGCCAATGATCGAGTACTGAATCACATCGTCGACCTGTGTGTTAATAAATACCAGTTATCCTACGACACTCCAGTAAAAAACTCTGTAAGCTCTAAAGTTATACGTGTGGATTCAGATTTATTGACATTCTTCGCTTCAGAAATCAGGAATTTTAGAGCCTCATCTTCTTTTTTTTTATGCACATTCTCTTTCTTCTCGGTTTAAAATTTTTACCAATTTTTGGGCCATCTTCTCTTCTCCTTCCGCTGTATATGGTCCGTCTAATATGTTCTTTCCTCAGTATATGTATTGCTCTGTTCTACAACTGATATCGTTTTCGAACATCTTCGTGGCGTGTGTACATCCTCTGACCCGCCTGAGAAATTTCATGACACGTCCCTCGATTCTTGATTTGTCCCCGGTCAGATAGTTCCCAACGGTAGTGTGTATTAGTGTAAAATCGCAGTATCTGATTCTGAGTAGACAGGACAAGCTCCTTCATTATTATCATCATCTTCGCAACACAGCATAGGCAAGGTGCAACCTGTTCCCCCTTCATCTCCAGCGATCCCTTCCTCGGTCTACCCACACACTTGTGTCCTATAGTTTTGTATTTCCAGACTTGTTTGGCAAGTCTGGAATCTGACATTCTTTCTATGTATTCTTTCCACTGTTTGTAATCTTTTAATTTTTCATTCAAGTTAAAAACTTGTAACTCTTCACTTATGACTTCATTTCTTATTTACGGTCAAGTTTAGAACACCTTTTAATTCCTCTTAAGAACGCCATTTCCGAGGCCTGTCTTGTTTCTTGATTGTTGTCCATAATTCACACCCATAGGGCAGTGCAGGGACTGCCATAACTTTGTAGAACTTTAATTTTGTATCTCGACATACCTTGTTTCTAAAAATACGGTTTTGTGTTCCACAGATCGTCTGGAACTTACCTAACATTACACCAACACCATAATTCCTACCAGACCTTATAAAAGCTCCTTGTTACACGTATTATAGAGGTTGTTCTAGGTTTGACAGCTATATTTCGATCTTTGATAAATCATACTAGCTCCAAAGTCTCTTTTTAATCCCTGACTTGCCACCATTCCTGAAATTACATGAACTTACCAGGAAAAAGCCCCGCTGTCCACTCACTACGTCAACGAGCGGGCTGAAATCCTCTCCGTACAAAGATAATAACCCACACTTCGCCGCTATGGCATGTTGATACAAGACATAAAATTGTTCAACGGGGGGGATTTCGGTACCCAGATAAGCGGACGGGGGTGGCCAACCTCAGAACACGAGCCAGGTACAGGCTCCAGCAGCACACATACCCTCAGGTCGCGCCACTGTACGTTGGACGCACGTTTGTTCCGATTATCAACCTTGATACTGCCGAAAATCGGTTAACTTCGGTTTCCGGAAAGCAGCGTGCGCAAGGGTGGGTGTGTGGTAGCAGCGTCCAGAGTGACTCCTCCATGACTGCAAGAATCGTACTCTCTCAGTGGCCTTATGATTCAAGGGTGTTTGTGACGTGGATGAGTATGCCTCTTCTATTGACTGTATCTGGGTGACGTGCCCAGCGGTTTATGGAGCTCTCCTGAGTGTGTCTTGAACCAGTCGTTTAGGTATAGTAATCGATGCACGTGCAACAGGTGTGCCAATAAACAGTTTACCGTATCAAGACGTGCAACTCATTGTGAATCAAGTATACTTTCACGCATACACATATCACTGGCATAAGCTGAGAGGTAGCAGAAGCTCATTTCCAGCATGACACTCAAAAATAAATAAATAAATAAAGTACAATAAATGAATTCACTTACTGATTCTATTCTGTGTATATTTTAAATTTCAAAACAGTAAACAGTAAGTATACATGTTTGTTAAACTGCAGAGTAGATCTAATTTAATGAGCGAAGCCAGTCCTCAGTTTTAACTCGACCGTTTGGCACCTGCATTAGGTATGTCTCACGATAACTTTTGCGTTCATCAACCGATTTTCGTAAAACTTGGCATGAATTTCCTGACTTTTACCCTACAGAACCCTATTTTTTAACATGATAATGTTTTTAGGCTGGGGGTCATTCCACAAAAATGTAACGTCATCGAAAAATGTAACGCTTCCACACTTTCGATTCCCCACAGTCTAGAAATCTTCGGTCTCTGTTGTTTTAACATGATACTGTTTGTTATATAGTAAATATATTTGTTATATAGTAAATATTTGTATTATATAGTAAATATTAAAAACATTGTCATGCTTCAATGTTTCGGTTTCGTCAAAATTCTTTCTTTTTAGATTGACCCCCTCTCCAAATAGGGAAGCATAAATGTGAGAGAGTAAAATTTGCAAAATGTGAAAAATCGCAAAAATCCACGTGAAATATCAAATTAAAGGGAATCTAAAAAATATCTGTGTGTAGTGCTCATTTTTGAACATTTTAAGTTTTTGGAATGCAAATGCCCAAAAAGGTGGTCAAATTGTAAAAATCGCAGTACTCCATGTGGGATATCGAATTAAAGGAAATTTTAATCGAAATCTGAATATAATGTTGAGTTTTCGAAATTTCAAAATTATGAGATGCCAGGGCCCAACAATCGGTTCATAATTTTGATAAAATAACAAAAATCCATGTGAGATATGAGATATAAAATTAAAGCAAATTTTTACGGCAATCTCAATGTAGTGTACAGTTTAGGAAATTTTAAAAGTTTAAGACACCAGGGCCCAAAAAAAGATACAAATGTTTTGAAAAATTACAAAATCCAGGGAAATATGGGTAAGTTTAACCCAAATCGGAATATAGCGTTCAGTATAAAATTTGTTTAACTTAAGGAGCATCACGGCCCAAAAATGGAACTCAAAATTTTTAAGAAAATTGTAAGTTTATTGTGGGGATTAAATATGAGGAAATTAATGAAAATTCTAACTCGACATCTTTAACAATTTGAAAGAATTAATAGTCTATCTATCACACTCATTGCAAATTTTGGATCGCCTCTAAAAAGTTTGTAAGCTATGTTTACAAAATAATTTTATATATATTGTTATTAGGTATGTACTGTATTTATGATAAGTCTTAGGTGAAGGTCTGTTGGTGTCTATGGAAACATTCATAAATAGTAAAAGCTAGTACTAAATTAAGTACATTTAGGCATTATCGTTATAAATTTAACAAACAAATCAATGCAGTAATTTAGAATTTTTAATGCTTATTATATGATTGTCTGCTTTACAATTGTAATTTTACTAAGAACTAGTAGGGTAATCGGCGTTTTTGTAATTGTTCCGATAATTTAAAAATTACCTAATATTGACAGTCATCTAATAATAAATGTACTTCGTTCAAAATAGTTCTGCAGCTCAGAGAGCTTACTAATATTAGTTCTGATAATGTCAGTGACACTTTCGGCGGTACTTTAGCCATTAAGAAAATATTTAATCTCTAACATCGCATTTCTACCTTCAGTAGGTTTCTTTTGTAATACAAATCGCAGAACATTTTAAACTGTGAAATACACCGTATAGCCAGAGCAGACGTTAACTGTACGGATCGTATTAATGACTGTTAATGAGGAGATGCTGATGGCTGTTTATGAGCTGTAGCTCATTAGCATTACACTATATATCGTACAAGCTCTAAAGGTTATGACGTTTTCAGTACTGTTCCAAACGGTATCCTTTCGGACATGTGATTAATTACGGAAAGCATAATTTCTGTATGCCGGTAATTAATACGGTACGAAAAAGGAGGTAGACAAAACAAAGGAACGATAAATTTGCCGGTCGTTAGGAAGCGGGCGGCAGTCGTGTGCAGACCACGCGCGTACCAACGTCGTGTAGCCTATACGGCGCTCTCGCTGCCCTTGTTCCAGTAACGTAAACATCGCTCTAACCTTTTGGTTAATTTACATAACGGTCATCTATTGTTGAGCTTGTGACAAATATGTGGACTAAAACAACTACGATTTTGCCAAATTCATTCTCGTTTTGTGGTCGTCGACCCATAATTATACATAAATATATTTTCTCTTTCGATACGTAATATCATTGTTTGCGAAAATTCATCATATGTAATTTATATTGTTTCATACTTCCCTAGGTGGCTTAAAGTCTTTTATTCGTATTGGCTTTTCTATTTGTGTTCTGTTTCCTTTCTATGATTTGATAAAACTCCAGGACGTAAGTTTAAACCGCAGCTTCGAATTGATGACTACATTTACTCAATATTCTATCACGGCACTCGTTTGTGTAGCGTTTAGAAAAGCTTCTGACACTATATTTCAAGGAAAACATTTGGAATAGATAAGGTAATGTGTGACGGCAATGTGCTCCCCGTGCCAGCCTGAATTAATGGCAGGGAGCCATTTGATACGTTCACTGCAAACACCTGTCGAGAACTGGGAGAGTCCACAGCGAGCCAGAGTCAGGAATCTGCAGCCCTCTGAATGGGCCCGTGGCGACACCAACCTGTGAGGGATAAAAGAAGCACGGCTAGGAAAAAAGTACTTTGCCTCCCTACGGACCCGATTGTCACTCGTGACTATCTGGATCTCCGAGCCACTCATCTTCAAGAGTAGTCCAAGGTGTCATCGATAGGCACACCTATGATCTGGAGGTGAATAATCGCAAATCGGCCCTTCCACCGGAAGCTCTCCACGCCATCTTGGTTCGGCGCAAGTTCCGCCGTAGATGTCAAACGGCGATTTCAGGGCCAGTCTCTTTACGTCCAGTAGCTTTTGAAGGTCGTGAACTCTGATCGGTGGGACGCATATCTTGAGTCTCTTGAAGTCGACCACGACTCCGTTTGGAGAGCGGCGAGTAGACTGACCCGCGAGAAAGGAATACGCAACCCGCTTGAAACTCCGAACGGGGTTGTCTTCGGCAGGAGGCATGCCTGAGGTCTTCGCCGACTGCGTGGAGGCGCAATATACCGTTCACTGAGGCGTCTCGGACCCTGTCCACTTGGCAGAGGTTCGTGACTTCCTTTCTGGACATTTTTCCTGCCCCTCTGATGACCCAGTCTCCCCGTTCGACAGGGACGAACCGCCACCGTGCCCCTGGCGCTGACCGTTTAGGTTAGGGGCCGCTGCACTCTAACATCTCTCGGCCTCAGGCATTGACTTGTTCTCGAGCTGTTCAACTCCTGTCTCCGGCTACAGTACTCCCTCCCCGTGGAAAACAGCCTACTACATTATGATTCCCAAGCCCCGTAAGCCACGAATGCTTCCTGAAAGTTGTCGCCCTATTTCTCTCTTGCCAGTCATCTGTAAGGTGTTCTAGCGTCTCCTGCTTGCCGCAGCGAACAGTTTGGGTTCCGCAGACAGTAGGCTACTCGACCACTCTTCAGTTAGTCCGCGTCATTACGCATTTATCTGACGCCGCCAACAGGAAAGCGTCTACGACCACTGTCCTGCTGGGTGTGGGCAAGGCCTACGAAAGTCTGACACGAAGGTCTTCTCTTCAAACTCGCCCGTTCTTCGATTCCTTTGTCCATAGTGTTCTTCATGGCGGCATCTCTCAGCCATCTCTTCAGGGTGAGGGTCGACGGGTGCTGTTCTACATTTCGACCTGTCGCCGCCGGCGTCCCGTTAGGTTCTGTATTCGGCCCGTTCTGTACCTTGTATACACGAACTACTTGGCTGGAGTTACCGACAACGCTAATTATCATTGCAGCTCCCTGGCCCCGCGATTTTCGAGTACAAAGCTCCAGCGTCAGTTGGACTTGCTTCCAGACTGGCTAAGGAAGGGGTGGATGACGATCAACACGGAGAAATGCGAGGCGATCTGTTTCACGTGTAAGTCAATTTCCCGATGCCAGCCCCCCTCCGTAGAAGGGAGGCCCATCACCTGGAAAGAGTCGGTGAAGTATCTAAGTGTTCGGTTTGACCGGCGCCTACGCTTCAACGCCCACGTGACTGAAACCCTCAACAAGCCTCGCGCCATCCGAACCAAATTATTCCCATTTCTTTCGTGTCGCAGCCCCCTGGCGCTGCGCACGAAAATCACCACTAATCTTTTGTTCCTCAGGTCTGTATTGATCTATCCGGCTCCCGCTTGGTGGTCATTTCTGTCACCAACAGGTGCAGACTGGAAAAATTCCAATCCCTCCGTTTCTTTTCGGGATCTCCATGGTTTGTCAGAAATGATGTAATTTGAGGAAATCTTTCAGTTGCTACTTTGTCTGCTTTTTTTGTCCGGTCGTTAGCTGTAACTCTCTTTGTTGCTGCTGCGACCTCATCCTTTTCATATCTAAGGACCGTCAACACCACGCAACCTTCTCCACCGATTCGGGTCAAACGCTCTCGGGCGATTCTTACAACCCGCCATAAAGAAATCCTCGATAAAATGTGACTTTTTGTCCCAGCCCCAGAAGTAACCATCGACAGCTGTCCTTTCTTCCTTCCTTGCACGCCGACCGAGCTGCTTGCTTCTGTTACCCCTGTCACCGGCACGGAGGCTGTCTTCCTCGCGGAGAGCGACCAACGCCTCAAGGCGTCTGCTAGCTGGGCTTGAGACAGGCGACACCTGTCGCCTGGATCGGTTCCAACAGCAGTGCCATACACTAAAGTCTTCTTCCCCCGCCATCTAAAGAGTGATTGTGTTGGCAGTGTCCAGTCCAGTTTTAGGCACCTGTCTACTGAACCAGTACTATGTGTATCAACTGGCACCCAGACTCAACCCAGATCCTACAATAATCCCACGGGTGCAAAGACACCCCACTCCAATAGTGTAACGCATGCAAAAAATTGACAGGCAGGAACTTCAGATGGTAGGCCGGAACTCAGTTTCCTGAGTGATACGTCTCTGCGATGCGTAACGTTAACAAAAGAATTCATTCCGTCGGACGACGAGAAGGAAGCCAGACCGGCGAAGGAAGAAGGGAAGAGCAGAAAATGGAGAAGGAAAAGACTACGCAGATCGATTGGGATAGCATCGGGCTGTACATGCCGTGTGAAGAAGACTGCGGGGCGGGACCAACAGGGAGAACAGCCGTCGAACTCGCGTGGAACACTTGCTCCCGCCGCAGGAGCAACCAGCGTCCTCGCCCAATATAATACAATGTACGGTTGGCACAAGTGAAACAGCGAAGTATAGGCCTCCTGTCACCTCTAACGTTTCATTTGCGACTATACAGTATATTGTGATGAAAAAAATCACAAAGAAAAGAATTTCAATAAATTAGAATTATGTAAACAATTTGATCAACTTAGAATACGCGAATGGTATATGTTTGATAGCCAACAAAACTCCGAGATACGAGAACATGCTAACTGTCGTGTGAGTGTGAAACATGGCCATTAACTGAAGCTCACAGCATGAGAATACTAGTGCTTGTTAATAGGTCCTTGAATCGATTTTAAAAACTCATCTGGCCAAACATAATAACAAATAGGCCTATTGATGGGAGAAAACATTGTCAAACGTTAGAAGAAAGAAATAATAATAAGAAGGAAGTAGGATTGGATTCTGAATGCGATCAATTAAGGAAACCGGTATGAGAAATCACATAGACCTTTGAGAAAGTCGGAAATCATGAGTCAGAGAATCACAAGTTGATACATGGACGAGGATGATTTATAGGGTGTTGAAGCGTAGAATAACTTGAAAAAGATTAGCCAAATTTGCCTAAAACAAGGAAAGTGGAGACATTTTGTGGATGCCTTGTACCCTAAATGTGAGTAAAAGGAAAAGTCACTTAATATTTTATAAAGTTGTTTTTATCACTTTAATAGCCCAGCTCTATAAGTACGCCTTAAGTCGATAAGAGTTTGAAATTGTATTTTGTTGATTAATGTTTATTACATTATTATGTTACTTTGTTTAATTGTTACATAATTATAGGCGTACAGTTGTTGGGATCTGCAGAATACAGCCGGTGTAACTTGCGAGGTTAGTTGATTGATATTGTATTAGCGGTGTCATTAAAATGTCAGTGTTGATGCAAAACAAAATTTATGGAACGCGAATCGAATCGCGCTGCGGCTGAGGCGCGAACCGAGGTGTTGGTTGGTCGGTGATTATAAACACAATTACCGCTGGTAGATCAATCACTGCAAACTTTATTGTAACATAAATTATCAGCGTCTCTAACGGCTTTGGGGCATGTACAGCGGTGAAGGCGTGTTGTGTGTACTCGCGCGCGCGCTCATACCATTGTCGTGGACGCTAATATTTACGTATTGTTAGTAGGTACTCCGTTTTAATTGTACTGTTATTCGAATATAGGGGATCTTAGTTTGTTAATAAGTTTCGTGTAATCCTGTGTGAATTTTTTGTGGATTTACGTCTTACGTAATAGATGTATATTTTTTACCTTAAATCGTTCTTATGAAGTAGCCCACTACGGTAACGAAATTTCTGCAAGCTTCCGGCTTGTCAACCAAGAATTTTAAAGGTAATCGAATTTTATCACTGTTGGTCCGGTTCATATGCTTAATTCACTCCTATGTTACTAATGTTTTTTTTTTACTCCTACGTTATTATTGTTTATTTTTAAAATTATCAACACATGCTGATTGTCACAGTTCCTCAGCGTATTCGCACGTCTAGAATTCTTCATCGTGCAGTGACATCGCATCACCGTACTGTAAATACATATTTATATAAGCATCAGAATAATACAGTGCATAACCCTCAAGCCATATCTAATTTCTTAATTAGATAGCCATAAACGTGTATTAAGTTTATGTTCAAACTGTGCAGCCCTAACTGTAGACTGACTACGTGGCCAGACAAGTGATAGGCCTAATTATAAGCCCCCTGAGCTGCAGAACGCACTCACAGTATTCAACGGAATACATTTATTATTAGATGAAATGAGATTAGGAAATATTAATTTTTTAAAGCTGTGAGGACGATTCTTAGCGTTGGCCGAGAAACACCACGAGGTAACCATACGTCGATTCTCATATTTTATTTATTTTTTGTTTTGTTACTAACATTGGGAACATCGGGCAGTTGTGAAGAGGAGCGCACGTCCTCCCATATGTTTGTATAGTAAGCTCTGCCATATACCGTTGAAGTTGCAAACGGCCTACAACCACCAGCCTGCGCGCCACATTTGAATTGTACGCGAACATTACCGCGTAGCATCTCACGCTCTCCGTTGAAATTTATGATACTTTTAGCTGCTTAATGCTTTCGTATATTATTTTGTAGTTTAGTTATTCTATATTGGTGGTTGTGCAACGCTGCAACCATAACACCAGCTGCCACTGATATATGAAGGTTTGAAAACATTGATTACGCTTTTTGAGACTGTCCAAAATTTTCAATGGCTGCCGACAGATATTAATTCTGTAAAATCGTTAAAGACACTAAGTTCGTATTTTGGATAAAAACTTCCTCATAATTTGATGCCCGACATAAACGTTTACAATTTTTTCAAAATTTTGACCTCCATTTTTTAGTCTGTAGTGCCCCTAAGTTTAAAAAAACGTATAAAGTAAAGACAATTTTCGGATCTGGGTTAAAATTTTGCTTGGCCTGATACTCGTCGTGAACTTTTACAATTTTTCAAGCTTTTAATTAGTTTTTTTATGGCCTGATGTCCTAAATTTTTCAAATTTCCATAATTGAATACTGCATTCAGATGTGATTTAAATGCTCGTTAATTTCATACTGCACATGGTTTTTTGCCTCCTTACATTTTTGCTTCCAGCCCCCTATTTTTTGTGGGGTCACTTTAAAGAGCAATATGGGTCTGTGAGTTAAAAGTATGAAAAGTATGGACACGCATGCTAAGTTCTACGAAAATCAGTTGCAAGGTACTGTGATATTCCCCCAAACAGGTAGATAGACAGACAAGACAAATGCCAAGCGGTCGAGTTAAAACTGAAAACTCGCTTCCCTAGATCAAAAAACAATAAAATCCCCACTACGGAAAAAGGATCGTATTATTTGCAATAGAAGCTCACACGTTGCTATAGGAGAAAAACGTTCACTAAGCACAAAGATATAGTAGGCTAATAATAATTGTCTGACATTACTCCAATAATTTGAAAAAAGTTGAGATACGAATACAAATTAAAAATTTTATTTGATATCTCAAATATATGTCATTTAATGTCCACCGTCGCGTCATTTAGTTTTTTGCGATGTTGTCGACTTATTTTCACTCGCATCAGGTAACGAATGGACGAATGCTTATCTGTCAACATCCGTGTGCCAGTTAGGGGTTGCGAGGTCACAAACAAACTCGCGTAGCAGGCACGTAATCTTTCTCTTTGCATAATGAAGTAAAAATAGCCTTTAATCCGTTCGCGTCTAGTCTGAGAGTCAGCACGTAACGTTGCACTCGCCTCGACACACTGCGATGTGTATAGATGGATGTCGTCGCCAAACACACGAGTGGCGGTTTTCGTATCCGTCCAAAAATATTAGCTGTACGCGAATGATTGAGTGTAGCATAATAAAACATAGTGAATACATGATTATTTATTTTTTTAAATTTGCACAATGAAGGGTCTCGGCGTCCGTCGATAACAGACTAGCGTAACTAGTAAGTCTCAGAACGAACAGTGGATACATGACTGATGAAATCCAGCCCAGTGGAACCTTACGTGCTGGCAACTACACAGCCTACTGTGAAATAATACGTAAATCTTCAGCTTCATTAAATAAACAATGGTCGAAGGAAAGAAAGTTTTGCAAAAAGCTCTATTCAGAAAACTCGGCGAGGCTTTCCAACAGGAAGGTGTTTGATAAAGGAACCGGTAGACTCTATCTGATCGACTCATGACAGGCGAATGCGAACATACTTTTGGAAGTGCATAGACCTTTCGGTTAGCATGCCGTAAGAAAAAGATGTAAATTAAAGTCATTGTACGATTTCAAGAATGACAATAAAAATCCATTAACAATACGGAGCCGTGTAATATTTGCCTGTCGAGCGGTGTTCGTTACCGGCCTTGCAGAGCGGTGAATGGAGCGGAATTGTGACATCACCGGCCGGCGACTGTTTTGTTGTTCAGTTAAAATAATTGACATCGCAACGTGACGGTTAGATCTGCTGCTGACAATGGTTTTAATTAATGGAGGCAGGTTTGAAACGTGCACTTTTACAGACCTTGTCCCTGCATAATGGTGAGTTATGTATGTGTGGCGAGAACTGTTTGGGCACTTGGACTGCTGAATAGCTACGAAACAATTTTTAATAGTCGCGCACGCACGTTTGTGTGTTTATAATCTTCTTATAATTAGCAGTTTCATACCAGTAAAACATCCCTGAAAATTTAACTTTTATAAAAACACGATACAATCCGAGTGGCGCAGCAGTCAGCGAATCCGTCTAACTGTGGATTGTTCTTGGGTCACCCAGCTCTGGTGCCCTGGCCTCGTTAGCTGGGTAAGTTAAAGATGATTTAGGTGTAAACCCCAAGTCCTGCCAACATAAAAAGAAGTACCTTCAAGAAAGGCTTACAGAAGAATGTGCACGTAATAAACACGACGTCATAATTATTCCTGCATTTGTATTCATCAATTTGTCTTTTATATGCACTTATCTTTCCGTGATTCGTGTCCCCACTGGAATTCACTGGCAGGCCCTTTCGAGACTACAAATGGTTTTACAACCTTTCATAAAATATTGTAACACCTGGAGGATTTCCGTAAACGCGGAAAAACCCAACCATGTGTTTTGAACTCAACAGTACATAATATGAATCCTTCTTTCAAGCTCCAGTCCGCGCTGGCCTTTCTACCTCGCAGCGTGAATGCAAATACCTTGGCGTCACGCTTGACTCCAAACTAGTCTGGCGAGCACATATCAAACGAACCACCGACCTAGTCCGCAGAAGAATCCGGACCCTTCGAGTTCTCAGCAGCAATGATCCTCAGTCGAATCTACACTGCTTGTCTTCGCCCCATCATGACGTATGCAGATCCCATCCTACTAACTGCTGACTCTGCCCGCGTGAAAACTTACAGAATAACTGAATGGCGAGTCCTCCGCCTAATTCCTCTCAAAACTAAAACCAATACCGCTCTGTATGCCATCAATAAACACTTCCCTGCCCTAGACTCTTTCCTGCACAAACTATACTGGAATTATGCCCAGACTGCCAAACACTGTGCCCAATCTATCGCAGCCTCCATCAACAGAGCAACCAGGAACACTCACAGACCCTCCTTCCTCATTAACCGCATACTGGCTTTCGCCAGTGAGCTTCCTTTAAGACACGCAGAAACAGAAGTAACTAATTAACAAATTGCAACCAACAGCGTAACCCTAATTCTGTAACTCTCCTTCACCTCCCCCGCTTATCCCTTTACGCCGCATTGACGCTACCCTCCATCTTTAGCGTCCTGCGCTACTCGACCCTGCCGTGGCTGTCTCATGTTTGGCACTCTCATATCAATATGGCTGTCCACACTACATTCACACATACCCACACTTGTACTCTTTTCTACTGAGTGCCTCCACATTCTCCGCCTCCGGTGTGCGTTTCCACATTCCATATACGAAACCGGCTGAAAGGGGTTCGTCCCCAAAACAGCTCAAGGCTTGTCCCCTCGGACAAGCCTCAGACAACACGAAGAAAAAAAAGTGATTTATGTGTACGTATGTAGTAGGTTCGTAAGCGTCCACCACAATTTGAACCACTTAATCGAGATATTTTTGGACTCTATCGACCTAATATGAAAACTATAATAAATAATAAACTAGTAGATATTTCTTCGATTCGCTGTTCAGCGGATTCATGATATTTTAAACCAATACCTCGAATCTCTTGTTAGTCTAGTGGATATTACTTCAAATCAGACGAGTGGTTTTTCGTATTTTGAATAGAACTAATTAAGCAATGAAAACAATAAATCTTCTTTCAATGTACCTGTTAGCAAAAGTTGTCAATCACTTTGGATCTTCAGTTGCCTTAAATAAAGTTACTCATTAGGCTACGTACACCCGTCCACCGTCGAACATTATTCAGCCAGGATTCTCTGTTCTGCCTGTCTGTCTACCTGTTTCCCCCTTCTCTCTCGCTTCTATTTTCCCTGTCACGATATTTTTGATTGTCGAGTGCATGTGCGTATTTTTTAATAGATCTGAGATGTCCCAGACAGGTAACAACAGTTGTAGTAGCACGTGTTTGTAAGTCTTGTGAGTATATATGCGTACATTTGATGGTAATAAGTAACTGGATAGCGCACCAGGGCCAGAAGCACTGAGAGAGAGAAGAGTACGAGTTTGTCGAAAGCGTCCTTGGTAATGACAATGGTAAATTATCGAGTTGGGACGCAAAGCGAAAGCGAATGCATGTTCCATTGTGCACGCGCTGTTGCCTGACGCTCTGAAATAACTGTGACGACACACATTTGTTGGCGAAGACGTCTTCACGAAGTTGCATGCAAGGTTACGACAAACATCACCGATACTTAACCGTGTCAAATTTCTTTAGGTGTCTGTCTGTTGTACCCAATTTGCTCACTTATGGTTGAATTAGTAATTTAGTTTTTTTTAGGCTTACAAATTCTTTTGGGGTTGATAAAGCTCGTGGCGTCCGAGCCAAAAACATTTCCCATGCTCTCGTGCCGCAACCGCCTGGCTTTGCGCACTAAAGTAACCATCTGTCTCTTGTTTCTCCGGTCAGTGTTGACCTATGCTGCTCCCGCATGGTGGTCGCTTTTGTCGACCACTAACAAGTGTAGGCTGGAAGCCATCCAGTCCCGTACCCTCCGATCCTTGTCGGGGTCTTCATGGTATGTGAGGAATAATGTTATTCGTGGAGACCTTCGAGTTCCTACCATCGCCGATTTTGTCCGGTCGCTTGCCGATACTCTCTTTGCTTCTGCAACGACCTCGTCCTTTCTCTACCTATGTACTATTAGCACGTCAGCACCACCTCCCCCTATACGAGTCAAACGCCCTCGGGCGATTTTAGACGACCCCCCATAATTCTGTTTGCTGTAATTTAGGTTCCCCAGCAACTTGACTTCCTTGTTGCCTTCCTTTTAAGTCTTCTCCCTCCCCAAGTATGTTGGCACACTGCTTGGCGCTGTTACCGTTTGCCACCGACACGGAGGTTCTCTGCCTCGCGGGAAACGACCGGCGCCACAAGGTGCCTGCCTGCCGGGCCGGACGCGTGCGGCATCTGCCGTTCGCCCCGTTACCGGTGGCAGTGTTACCATGACCCGGTACCTATATAAAATACAGCTGTTTGTAAAATTTCCGCCTTCTCAGTTAACTGGTTGGCGTGCCCCTCCTGATTTTTAGGCCACCTGTATTGTGAAAGTCCAGCACTGTTTTCATCTGACAGCCATCGGGCACGTCCCGGAATCTGTAATTCAGCCACGGGTGCAAAGACGCCCCACTAGTTAATGCAATCCAATACAATGGGGTTGATATATGATCTTTGCGAATTTGATCAACAAAACAAAACTGTAAACTGTAATAACTAATTCGGATTTGGAGAAGTTCGCGTAAGACACAAAAGTTAAAAAAAAAAACTTTCATAAACTAAGACTACGGTATGGGAAGCAATCGTTCTTACAAGGAAACAACCTCAGTGGATATTAGACCGCGTATATGCTCTGTTAAAATGAACGTTACCGACAAAATCGCGTAAATATTTTCTGAAGTTTCGTCGAACCCACAGATGTGAACCGCATAACATTTACTCGAACTTCCATGTCCATTGATACGACAGGAAAGTTGATTATGAACGTTGTGTGAAAATGTGTATTTGCCATAAAAGACACGCCAAACGCAATGATGGCATAAGTTCATGTTTTGTAGGGGGAGGTCGACGATATAAGAGGCTCACATAAGACAAACACCACTTGAACTTTGTTACTTTTGAAGTTTCAGTAACTTGCATCAGGTTATATTGTTTATAAATTGTACTCGTCAGTTTGTACCGTGCTAACTTCCAGAGGTTAATTAAGGAACAAAATTAGTCAACTTACGGAAAAAGGTATGCCGATTGTTTTACTTTAATGTAATTTGCTTAACTTTTTTTGAGTTCGTATTTTTTTTAAGCAACAGCTAATATAAAATACGAAGCCAGAATTGTTTATAAATAATATAGATTGGCGTATTTTTAACTTCTTTTTATAAAATTTCTGTATTTTCATCGCTGTTGGAATGTGGATCGCTGTTGGAGGGGATACCATTCGATAATTTCGAGGGGAGGGCCACAGCAGCGTTCGTCCTTAGTTACGCCACAGCATGTATCTGCTGACTTGAAATTTGAGAGCATCTGCGGTGACCAATCAAAACTTCACCTGAATGACTACAAGTAACTCCGAAATTATAACCGGTGTAAAGTTAAGTTGTATAACCTTTACACGCCGCAGAAAATATTTTCAGATATTTCGTATAGATACAGCAAAATGTAATATTGCTTATGTCTTTGTACAGTACAGTTCACTCTTCGAAATGTTTATTTTTTTTTTTAACTTCAAGTAATGGTAATAGAGTCGAATAATGAACAAAGAATTTTTTTTGTCTGTGACATATATCTTTTTTTTAGATAGTTCACATGTTTGGTTCTTTATTAGGGACTGAAGGCGAACAAATTTGATTAATTTCACCTGAATTTGTTAGTAGTTCCAAAAACCTCCTGAAATCTGTTTCATTCTTCTAAAGATGTATTTTCTGTAAATTTAAGAGTCAAAGAAGGTATAGGTAGTATAGTACAGAATAGGTAGAAACAACAGTCCACTACAACTTTTGAAATATGAATCTAAAAGGTAAAAGAGATGTAAGAAAACCACGACTAACTGGTTTTTTCCACACCATTCGATGGCAGATGAGAACACCGGGGATATAACGTTTGATAAGCTGTCGCTTGACCTTGGTTTCAGAAGTGGCGTTCTACAACACACGGTTACAGAGACAGAAGTAGACTTGTGCTCTTTGGAGCCGAACTGTCTGCTGCGGCTGCTCAAAGCTCTGATGTCATTTGGTGACCGAATCCATAAAGTTTTCGAATACTTTGATGATTAGACTAATTCACTTTATTAAACGTGATTGGCCGTGTGTTTTACACAAAATTAAGTCGCTTACACCAAAACTGTGATTATGTAGTAGTATGAAACAAGTAACTACGAACTCTTATATTCGACGTGAACTGTATGCCTGATTCAGAAGACAGACAGAGATTTCACAATACATGACGCCATATTTTGTGCCTATAAGGACTTCGGGACACAAAGAATGGTTTTAATGGCTGACCGTTTACTTTGATATCTGTAGGTATAGCGAAATGAATGCGCCAGTACGTATACATTTCCGAATACTCGAGCAGTACGAGTATATAAAAAACAGGTTATAAAGGAGATTAACAAAGGTTACCTAAACTGATATTGTCACACATCAGAAGGGCAGACGAAATAGAAAACCTTGTTGTGCAACATAAAATAAAATGTACAAGTGCTAGTGGTTGATTTCCAGTGCGGCGGGGGATAGAGTTAGCCAGCAGTGAGCATTCTGTTTGTGGAGCACTACGGAGGATTCTGGGGAAACAAATGGATAATGGAACATAATAGACCTCAGGCCCGTGCTGGGTACCTTAAGAGGGCGCCTATCTTTTAGGAGTGTCTATCCGCACGACAGCATCAAGGCGAAAAGTGCAAAAAACGGCAAGTAACACTGTCAAAAACTGTCATTACAATAACCAAATAACCCAATAGCCAAATAATCCAAAATATTTGCCATTTTATCTGAATGCTGTCGTGTGGATATACACTTTTCTATCTTTTTAAGTAAGCAAAAATATTTTTTTATCAGTTCTGGCGTATAAATTAGGGATTTAGAAATAAAACAGTTCATAAAGCTATAAACCAATTTATTAGTAAAATGAAGACAACAAAATAAACACAAAACATATAATGCACTTGGCTGTCTTCGAAAACACTTGGAAAACCCAAACAGAGAAAAACAACATTTCTTTCTCCCCCATTCTAGATCAATTAAAGTTATTGTCTTACTCTTAAACAAGACAATATGTCTTGTTTCTAACATCTTATAAGAATGATCATTTTCAGATTAGAAAAATCTACCAACTCATGTACTAGCCTAAACTGTTGAATACACAAATACACTATAAAGGAGACTATAAAAAAATATTTACTTGTAAATCTAAGATCAATCATAATAATACAGCATGAATAATAAGATACACATAAATAATAAAAAAGGTAACTGAAGGTAAAAAGCGACTCTTTTAAACCAAGCAAGTCTTACATTGGGATGAATTTATAACGAACAATTTGCCTTGTTAGTAACTAAAAGATTTTAAAAATTAACCTATATCACATGGTCATTAACAATTAAATTTGAGTTACTACTGTAAAACATATGAATATATTTCGGAGATATGTAAAAAAATCTTAACTATAACCATTTCTTAACCACCTCCCTGGTTGTGAACATGCTGGTAAAAGCCCTAACGCCCTTAAATGTTATACTGATAAAAGTCGTCTCATTTCTGAACTTGATGCACACACCAATGTCATTCAATATATCTCTCTCAGTGTGCATCAGGATAAATGCTTCTAAAGTTTCATTGGTCATAGTTGCTCTCAGTCTTGTTTTTATCAATTTAAGTTTTGAAAAAACTCTTTCACAGGTGACCTGTGTTAATGGTATTGTTAGTAAATATTTGTAGACTTTATAAAGTTCTGTGTACTGGAGACTGTACATGTTATACTCTACTATCACTGCAAATGCGCATTTTATGCACGTATTACATTTATTTTTGGCATTACATGTTGAGAAGTCTGTATCCTCTTCATCTTCGACTTCTTCAACTTGCGTCAAAACTGTAAAATTGCGATTAATTCACAATATGATGAAACACGGGCTGAGGATACGATTGGGTCGATAAAGTAGTTTGCCTGTTTGCCTCTTTTAACTTCTTGCTTGTCAATTCAAACATCGTATAGTTAAAAGAATAATCAATTTGTTATTTCAACAATCTGATAGTTAAATGAATAAGCAATTTGTTATTTCAACAATCTTATAGTTCTTAATTATAACGTTAATTCAGGCAATCAAAAATTTCTCTCAGTGTGAAAAATGCTCATTTATCGCTAAACAATAAGATTAAGAAAACAACTTACCTTCTTGCATAGATAAAGACCCAACAATGACAACATTCCAAACGAATGAACTGGGACAAAGCGTAGCACTAGCACTACAACACTGTACAGTAAGGTACGAGTTTTGATTGATATATTTACTAGCTGAAGATATCCGTATATATGTGTATACATTCAAACGTGGTTTTTCGCAGACAGCTACAGTTCTCACACAACTTAGCTAGCTATACTAACCACCTTATGATGAAACACGGAGGAAGGAGAGAGGAAGAGTTCCGTAATTAACCTGGGACATGTACGAGTATCCACGTCTTGTTTGCTAATTAACAGTCGAAGAAAGAATGTTGTAGTAGCTTCAGCGAAGTTTTAAACAATGGTAATAAGGAGCTGCAGCAGATAGAAAGTTAAAGAGAGGAAAGACTGTCGCCGGAACAGCGGGGAACGGTAACACTGGAAGCGGTATCATAAGGAGAGGAATCGCGTAAGTAGTACTAATTATAATTGAGAGAGCGGTTATGTAACTGTTATTTATCGTGCATTCATATTTTTATGTTCATGGAAAGTAATTGATGGCGGCTGCACTCCTGTTGTGAGCGTTTGTACACGACCACTACACGTTTCATTCTAATTTGAATTATAAATCCTCTCTTTTAATTATCTGTGAATACAGGTGTGTGTGTGTGTGTGTGTGTGTGTGTGTGTGTGTGCGCGCGCGCGCGTGGTGTGTCTGAACAATGATACATACACCTAATGTTTACATTTCTATTGTCACGGATAATTAGCTCACTGTGTTGCCAGTTGCGTAACTGTTTTGTTTCCTTTCGGCGGGGACTACCATACTGTCCTTTTAACAATTGACGGTTAATTACTAATTAACATAATAAAATGTTCTTTTGTAATAGATTATCGAAATATGAAAAAAGAAATGAAAATTTTAAAAACATTATCTACACGCGTTTTACGTCGAAAATGATCGTGTTAACGCCTATTTTTAAAAGTACATATTAAAAAGATGGAATGTCTTAGAGGTTTGGCTAATTTCTATATTTTAGTACAATTTTGTAACATCAGGCTCTGTCGTAACACATATAAAGATTTGAATTATTTTGGTTTTACGTAGTCTAATATCATGGTGATAGTTCTAAATTGATCCTCTATTTAGTGTCATTTCTACATCTACCCATCGATGCATCTACCTGATACAAAAATGTTTATTTTCGCCTCTCCCTCCTCTTTGCATCAAAGGTTTCCTCTAACACCAAAGTCTAATAAACTCAGTGTGGTAAACCTTTCTCCGATGATCTGACAAAGAAATACGCCAAATTTAGTATCTAGGCCATCAGAAGTCCCTTCATCTGGGTTTTCCATACGCTCTTGATGACAAGATTAAAGACTTGTCCAAAGACATTAAGCACGAAGCCCTACAGATCTTTATTACAACTTTGCTTTTGAAAAAAAAAGAGAATGCTTTAAAGATGATTCTCAGAAATTGGTGTATGAAAAATATATTTACCAATCCTATCAATTTCTTCTTCGTGCGAGACTGTTTTCCAGCAGCGTTACCATTGTGCACAGTACGCGTTTACAGATTAGAAATAAGACTAATGATAATTGTGAAAAAAAACACCAAGACGCTTGGCGTTTTTATGCAGATGCTCTAGGATTGCCGTAACAGTTTTTAAGGTTGTCTTATTACGCCGAGGTAGCAGTATCATTCACAAACCAGCTGACGGTCAGATTAATGTGTTTTCTATATTTGTCGGAACACTCATCCAGAAATAAACTACCAGTCTAATGATATAAAGTAATACAAACACAATCCGATATCAGGATATCAGACAGACATCGATTCTGTTTTTCGATCATATCTGATTTGACTTATTATTAAACTTCCCGCGCGCGTGTGTGTTTGAATTAATAATACACATCAACACGTCAAAACGTACGACATCCATTAAAAGGATCATTTGAAAGAGAATAAAAAAATCTCATACATACATTCAGCTTTCATTAATCATAATTAATGATGGAGGGCGTATCAGAGTCGATCCGGAGATACCGCACCCGCGCTTATGTGTACGCACGCCCGCACACGTCTACCGTACATCCATGTGCTGCAAACTTATTACACTGCATTTTATAATACAATTATTCATAATTTTCTTCAGATATGTTACTCGTATTCTTTTTTTAGTGAGAACATGTGTCTGTCTATCAGCTTACAGAACAAAAGCCTGGTTCTTCAGTCTAAAAAAATAAATTTTGATTTGATACATATTAAATATTTCTACAACTCGTGAAAGGACGTTAATTTCCTTTTTCTATCCTTCCCTGTTTTGTGTTGACTTGTTATTCTAATGCCTTTGGATATTCCGCTCTTAAACCGCTTGCTCCACTTCTCTTGCCAAGTTTTTCTTGGTTTACCTCGTGTGTGTAAACGTTGTACTCTTGTGTCATGCACTGCTCGTGCGTCACTCTGTTTAATTGCTATACTCCGGGTTCGGAATCTTCTGTATCACCTGTTATATCTTCGCTGAAAACTTCACTTCTTATTTCATTATTCCTAACTTTCCTTCTGGTTTACTTAGAAATATCGTTTTAACTACATTTATCTATTATGCAGGCTATCAAGGCCTAAGTCGACATTATTAAAATCATTGTCTAGTGGGCTGTTGGACCGTGGTGGTCGATTGCATAAGTTATCATTGTTCGGTCACACCTCCGGAGGCCATCCCCAGTAGACAAGCGTTCACATGACAAAACATCTGTGGTGCGTTCGGCTTGTCGTTTCTAACGTTTAGAAAAAATTACAACTCAAGCAATCGACCACGGCCCAACAGCCCTGTAGATTATATTTTTGTTAACGTTGACTTCACTTATTTTGCTACTACATTTCTGTAGATACTGTCCTTTTGGATTTCTAGTTTCATTTTTTCCCGACAGTTCTGTTTTCTTTTAACTTTTCGCGAAAGTTATTTTCAGAGAGTTGTATCTTCATGCCTTCCTACTTATTTTCTTTTAATCTTTTGGTCAAGACGATCGCACGTCTTGTTCAGGTTTATAGTTCTCTCAAGTGGCTTTCACTGGTTCCTACTGCCATACCGGTAGAACGCCTAGAAGCCGTGTAATCTAACGGATTATTCTTTCAAAGATGATTATTTAATTTCTCCTTCCCTACTCCTCTTTCCAAATAGGGGTGTTTTACTGATATAGTTATATTTCGAATTGTTTATGTAAACGGTAGAACCTGACGTTTATACAATGAAAAACGGTCGGTTCGTGCTCACATAGAACATCAAGTTTGATGAGTTGGAGAACTCGTTCATCTTATTCACCCATCTTACTGGAGAGAAGATCCATAAATTACTTAAGACGGGAGACGATTTACAACAAATCGAGAAGTTGCCAGTACACTGTTTGATGATCCCTATTTACCTTCCTTCTCGTTGCCACGTGTGCTTCAGTTTGTTTGAAGCTTTCTCAAGGAGTGTATGTTACTTGTACTCTCACCTATGAACTCAGTGTGCACACACTTTTCATTTACAGGAACACAATAAAGGCGTTCACAAATCCTGCTTGAGACAACAGAGACTCACAACTCCACAAATAACAAATTCCCGAAGGAAATATACTACAGGAGCATGTTATATATGAAACACGTACTGTAGGCCTACTTAAGAGAAGTTTAGTACAAAAATAGATACTGCTGTTAACAATAGATGCCGTTGAAAGAAAAAAGAAGAAGCGAATTAGGTTAAACAAGTAAAAGGGAAGTTCTCCGAGAGAGAAAACATGAAATAGCGCATTTGTATGCGCACGGCTGTGACCACTTGTTATGCAGTCGCGACCTTCACACACGCTGATTAGTAAACCATAATAGGCGGTAACAAGCAGTTTACTTTTATTTCAAACCATTAAATTTTCTGAACAGAATTATGGGTTCGGAAATTTTTTTAGACACGGTTTTTCCACTTTGTTGTTGGGACAGCGCACCGGGTGTATTAATGGACAGTGCAAAGGCACTGAATGCTTACTGTTGGTTTATGGGTAATTGATACTTCATACAATGTCATAATCAAGGGGGTACCGGTTAACAACCCCCCCGTAATTTAGTAACTCACCAACAGGACTAAAGTCCTTTTGTTTTTGTGAGAAAAATCTGCACGCAGGCAGAACCAGTTCACTAAAGGGCTCATATACATATCTATATTGTCTTGCAAATGACGAAATATCTTCTACCACCATTTGCTCTATCCGTGTATATCATCTATAAACCTTCCGTGAAATAAACCTTCACAATATGACAATAACATCACCATCCTTTTTGGGAAAATCCTGGCTAACCAACTGAATTTATGATTGGTTAATGGCTGTTTCTTACTGCAGGCCTATATCCTGCTACTTGTGTGTGTGTGTGTGTGTGTGTGTGTGTTCACCCACCGCTCGCCCGCTATCACGTATACATTAGTTATAGTAATTAAGTATACATTAGTTATCACATATAATTAATTAATAGCACCAAAGAATGTAAATTAACAGATTTTCATGGATTATAACTTCGCAGTCCCCTTAATAAATATGGACCGTTTATTGTTTAAAAATCATAATACAGTAGTTTACTGTAGGTGTGTTTAAAGTCAGAGCTTAATATTTAAATAAGGTTACCAAATTAACATAATATAATATTATAGAATGATATTAAACAAGTTATAACGTATACGTTAAGATAACGCTGCGTTAATAGATATAGACGGTTAGGCGCTGGTACTACAGGTTTTCTAGCCGTCACTAATCCGACATGATTCCTTCGCCGGACGAGACATCGTCAGGGTTGAACGTTTTATTTCTTGGCGGTTTTGTTTGCGATTTGCACGTCAGACGGGAAATCCCTTTATTATTCTGGTGCTCTCGATACCATATAAACCTCTGCAAAAAAATCTCAATGTTCGGAACAAAAAAATAGAAGAAGAAAAGAAAACGGATTAGACGTATATTTTCGTTACACGTTTTTAACTCAGCACGCGCTCTCTCTCTCTCTCTCTCTCTCTCTCTCTCTCTCTCTCTCTCTCCCCCGTCTCCCTCTCCCCTCTCTCTCTGTTTCTAAGAATCTCTTGGTTTGTCTGGCATTTAAGTGTTTAGCACATAATCTCCAAATTTAGATGTTATATATTATTTTGCCTGGTTAATCAAAAAGGTACATATTTAATTACTAACCGGTACTGAAAACTTTGTTACATTTGCGAAAAGTTTACATTTAAGATTTTATTTTACTGAGAAATCGAAGTATTGGAAGAGTACTTCATTTAAAGAAAACGAGGGACACGGTACGTTACTTAAAACATCGTGTATAATGTCTAACCTAAACTATAAAATTATAAGATTTATTATCTATTAAGCTATCTGAGCTGCTGAACTCGTTCAATATTTTGAATGAAATACGTTTTTATTGTTAGACAAATTTTAATGTCAGATAATTTTTCAATTATAAGACAAAATTACGAAACCCATGGGGATTCTACTTTTTTTTAGTAAAACTACAGTTGAAAGCAGACCGTTACAAACACTAAAAATTCGGAAGTACTACATTGATTATTTTTAGTTAAATTGTATAACCATAGTACGTAAACGACAAATAATTTAATCATAGGTTTAAATTTGCGGTATGTCTTCATAGATATCTGTAGGCCTAGAGACTCTTCTCCTCACAAATATACTTAGCTCATAAACAGTACGTACAGGTATTTTTAAACGTAGCTCAGTAACTTTTTGAAGACGGTCCAAAATTTGCAAAGGGTGTTGAGAGACCCCCGCTACTTATTCAGATGACTAAGTAATTCCGAGTTCTTATTTGAATAAAATTCCTCATAACTTGATGCCTCATGTGGACTTCTACAATTCCTCATATTCCGTCTTCCGTTTTCGGCCCGTGATGCCATAAAGTTAAAAAATTATCAGAGTAAACACTAGATTCCGATTTGAATTAAAATTCCTTTTTTATTCTGATACCTGTCATGTATTTAAAAAATTTGTTGGGCTCTAGTAATCAAAACATTTGGAATAGTATTTAAAAATGAACTCTATATTCAGACTTCGGTTAAAATTCACTTTACTCTGATACTCTACGGTTAAAATTCACTTTAATCTGATACCCCACGTGGATTTTTGCGACTTTCTCAAAATTTTGTCTCCTCACATTTTTGCCCCCCCCTCCAGTTTTTGTGGATGATCAATCTCAAAACAAATAGGAGGGTTCTGTAGGGTGATGGTGTGGATGTGTATGCGAAGTTTTACGCGTTCAAACGTTATCATAAGACATAGGCCTATATAGACGTACAGAGAAATGAAAAACGGTCAAGGTATAGCTGAAAACTCGCTTCGTTCTTTCAATTAAAATTATTATTTGTAAATTAAGTCTTGCGATACACGACGAATGGCTGCGGAGTGCCATGGGAAATTGACGTAAATATTCATGCGAATTATCCTATTGTAGGTATGTATGTATCCCATGCGTAAGTACTGTCAAGACAATCTTGTATAGTCAGATTCCGTAAAATATGTTGAAGTACAGTATAGACGTAAACAGATTTGTATACAATATATTTGGCTACTGCACCCGAATGAAGACAACTGTAATATCAGGATCTGGCAGAATTCCAAACCACAACGTAAGGGAACAAATGGGAAAAACAATAGTGTATAGAAGACATAACGCAAAACCAACTGACCTGTTGTGAAATGACACGGATGCCTTCAGAAAGAAGGAAAAGGGCAGGTCACCAATATCGTGGAAGGAAGGAATGAGGAAATTTATGGCAGAAAGTAATCTCCAGGTAAATGATTGGCGGAAAGACGAATTTGGTAGTTAGGTACGGAAGGCTTGTAGTAACGATGCAGTTTTGAAAACGTTATTCTTTTTTGATCATAATTCCTATCTTCTAGTTTTTTTACGACTCACCAGATTTTGGATTCTTTGTGACGTAATTGTTTTAATCAATAGTTAATCATCATTAATTCCCTAATGAATTCAATTTAAAGCCGTTAAGGGAAGGTTACGAAATTAATTGTAATGTTACTATCATCTGGTTAATATATCTAAAGGGTTATGAGCAATGTATAGTGTAGACTTAAGCTGTATCTAATACGCCTAACTGTTTGGTCTGAAACGAATATCCTACCTTAGCTAGGGAACATGTTTGGGCTGTAATTTACGAGTACAGAAAATTTGTTTTGAATGTTTTGTTACAAATAAATATTAGTACAGTCACTGAAGCCGAAAAAAAAATAGAAATTGCAAATTAAGTGGCTCCTACGAGATTTTTTGCATAGGGCTAGACAAAAAGGTAAGAAAGAATTTAAAAAAAGTTTACAAAAATTCAGTCGCGGGTTTTCGAAAAAAGGGAGGGGAAAGGTACAAAAAATTCATTTTTCGTGATTATCTTAACAAATATTTAAATTTATGAGAAAAATACAAATTACCAAAAAGAAAGAGTATACAATTTTGCATAAAAAAGGTTATTAACATTTTTTTTCAGGGCGATACTTTTAGTAGAAAAATTAATTCAAATTTGGCCAAATTTTTCACAAGGTGGATTTTCACAAAATACATGTTTATGTAATAGACATGAAATTTTTTCATGAGTATAAGTTTAAAAACTCAATTATTCATTTATGTACGAGTATATTAGTATATATATATATATATATATATATATATATATATTAGTATATATTATTATGTATAATTTTTACTTATTTATTACGCATTATAATAAAAATGTTATTAAAAAATGCACTTTATAAATATATTCAAAAATAGTTTTTCTTCTAATCATTGAAGATTTTGACAATAAAATAACTTTTAAAACACAGATAAAACAGAAGAATTTATAGTTAATAATAATTCCATAACATTAAATAAAGATCCCACAGATATCAAACACAAATAACAAATATACTAAAAAATAGTAGGTACCCAAATCATAAATCCTAAAGACTCCTTTAAATATAAAATGGATAATCCTTGTGCACCAAAATTAAATTCTTTAGTAAAATTGCACAAAATCAATAAACCTATCAGACCTTTAATAAACGCTAGAACCGCACCGAATTATAAAATATCAAAATTAATAACACAAATCTTAAAACATAAAATTGAACTTCCAGCAAAATGCAATATAAAAAATAGTATCGAACTCACGGAACATTCAATATCGAACTGCGTTATTTCAATATCTGTATGGCGCATATACCAGCTGTCCTCGCTCTCCCTAAAATTCTTCAATATTCAGGGTCTGTTCTTTTTATGCCCATGCACGGATATAAATCCTCACTATGTAGAAGAGAAACCTCAAATATTGTAGTTTTACGTATAGTAGTTACATATTAATATTTTTTTTTTAGTTTTTAACTATTAATATTAATACGCGCAATGGACATATTTTTACATTTATTAATAAAAGTTACATTTATTTAAATTTAACTAAACTTTAACAATTCTTTACATCGCAGTCTTATAGAAGACAGTTTGACCAATACGTGTTCATAATTTTGTTAAAAAATATGTATTTTGAAAATTTCTGTAGAAATTTTAAGTTAAGAAAATGATGTATACTTGCGAACTCAAAAAAATGATATATTTTAAAACTCGTTCATTTTATGCCAATAAATCAATACTAATTTTTATTATTTTTTCAAAAACCTATATACCGTATGTAAAGTTCATATTGTGAAGTTTTTTTTAATGTAAATACATTTGTAATAAATTGTTAATATGTTTATGCATTAGTTGAAAAAAATAAAAAACAAAAAAGTTATTACTTTATTTTAAGTATTTATTAATAATTTAATTATTTTCTTTTCATTTTACGTAAAAGTGCAAACATTTAGCTTTAAAATGCGTTTTGATTTTTGTCTCTACAACTATTACAACGGATTTTATTAAAATTTGTATGTTGCAATGTCAGAAAAAATTAGCCTTCCCGCTCATCGGGGCGGACCCCGACAATCAGATTTTTTCTAATATTTCAATTCCATTTTTCTCACAAAGTATTGGCCTGACAAAAAACATCATAAATAGTATTTTTATAGAGAATTTAATGCTCTTTAATTTTTGTAATTTGTCTTTTTTTCGTAAATTTGTTATTTTTCAAGGTAATTGAAAGAAACTAATTTTTTGTACCTTCCCCCTCCTCTTTTTCGAAAAACCTCCACGGAATTTATTTAAACTATTTTTTTAAATTGTTTCTCACCCTTTTGTTTAGCCTTATGCAAAAAGTCTCGTAGAACCCACGTAATTTGATTTTTTTTTCCTTCAGTGACTGTACTATATGCCGTGTAAAAAGTTGCAGCATTATATGGTTTCTGAAACCATTACAAACGAAGTGGCCTTATTTTAAATATGTAGGGTATAACGCAGAAGCACGTGAAATAGAATAAAACGTTGATGGAATGACGCAGGCGTTTAAGGTGTCTTTAATGTAGTTTTTAATTATTGTATAGGTAAAATTTACATAAAATATGGTAAACATGAAAAAACTACAATGTTGGAGCGTTTTTAATATCATAATTTCCAAAGGTTTTTGCCACACGTATGTTTCATTATATTTAGACAGTGCAGGATATGCAGGCCTCGTAGTTGGGCTTACACACTGTAAATCAGCAGTTTGAAAATTCACCGCTGATAATGGGAAGCGGTCCTAATTTGCAATATAAAGTAATAAAGTAATTTTAAAATAACTCCATGACAATAAAAGTCCGCAGAATGTTTCAGAATAATTGGCTTGTTTTACGATTGTCATAGTCAATTCATCATTATTTAATCTGTCCGTTTGTTTTAATCAGAGATCGTCATTGCCCATACCGACAGGAAAGTGCAAATTCAGATAAATGTCATTGACTATCAGTTTCCATAATTATGGGTTAATTGAAACACAAAAACTCGCCTGACCAGTTTTTTCAGAGCGTTGTGTTCATTCGTTCTCTGCTTTATTTTATTTTATTTTCTGTTTCTCCCAGCGGTTCCAATGGTGAATTTAAAATGCAAATAAGATAAATTTTATAGTTTTTTCCTCTTCATTTTCAAAGAGACCATAAAACGGTTTCCAACTATTTGTTTAATGGCGGCTCCGATGGCTCGATTTGGTCGTATTTAACTTAGGACCGTAAGTGCCATTACATAAAATTATATTGCCACTATAAAATTTGATAAAAAATTATTGTAATAGTTTCTTCTGCCTTCGTACGTAGGAAAACATCGGTGTGTATTTTAAGGCACGGTTTTGTCTCGATTCAAAATCACGACAGCACAGAACGATAGATGCTGCGTGGGCTGTGCATACTTTATTTTACTTGTGTTTCTCTTGATAATCTTGTCTTACTAATTAAACAGTGTTCACAGTGGCTGTGCACATTTCAGTTAATTTTAGATAAAAAATTTTTTTCTCAAACACGGGAATTTTAACAATTGTTTATAGGAGATGTTTATCGATTGGCAGTTGTGTGAGAATTTCTGCAGCTGAAAAAAATGCATTAAACTGTGATACGTGTATGTGTGTGTGGGGAGGGGTATAGATTGACCGACGTTTTGTTTGTGTGAGAGTTCTGGTATTAAGATTACCGTTTGAGATTTTCTCTGACGTCATTAGCACTTGGAAACATTAGCAGGCAAGAACATTGGAACAACGCGTATGATCCGTGTATATACATAGACTACTTTAACGAGGAATGTGTTCTTAAAAATTAATGTTTATGTATCCTTTAAAGAAGGCCTTTGCCTTAAAAGAAGTACTGTATTGTTCAATGGGGTCTCTCGAATACGACGATTAAAATCCGTCATTAAAAAAAAAAATCCGTCAATAATGGAAAGAAATTAGTATTGTAATATTGTAAATAAAAGTAGACACTGTAGAACGCAGCAGTTTCATAAAATTAAAAAATAAGTGGATACTAAGAATTTAGTTAGGTAGGTAGAAAGTAAGACTAGGCTTAGGCAGACATTGTTTCTAAAAGTTGTTTCATGAAACGAAACATTTTTGTCAGTTATTTTAGGTTACGACCGATTTTTAGCATACTTAACCTGTCGACAATTTTATTTAAATGAAATTTGTTATTTACTGGTTAATCTAAACTAAACTCGCCCGGAAATATAAGTTACATTTGTAATCTAGAGTAAAATAAATAGCACTGTACTTGGTGAGTTGAAAGTGCAGAGGAGGAAAATGCAACGAAGGCAGACATTGTTTAGTAACAGATTTATCTATTCAGTTATCCAGTAGACGCTGTGAGATATTCAAAAACATTCAGCCCTGTTAGTCTGGTGAAGAGTTAATGGGTTCAGTCGACTGACTGTTCACTACGACCACTGAAATCTGCTTGGTCGCCAGACTAGTGGCGTCACGGTTGTCATAGCATAGGGTTGAGCGTTCTTCTTGTTCTTGATAGGCTTACTCTTAATTCATTTTTTGTTTTAGTGTTTCGATTTTGACGTTTCGTTTATTAGATATGCTAAGGTGATTCGTGTTACGTATTCTAAAACACGAAGTGATACACAACGAACGGTCTGCTGCCGAAGACGTAGACAGTGGAATAATGCGAAAATTTCAGTTTGTAAACCTTAAAACTAACTAGAAGAAGCCAAAATACGAGCGGTCCCAGAAAACTGGGTCCAACAAAGAAGTAAGTAACACAGGACTTCTTTTTGAAACCAAATGAGAGGGTTGGTGGAGTCGTCAGGTTACCTTCTTGATCGCTCTCTGCCCAAAGCCTTCGATCCTTTGAAATACATTTCATCATATTTTTCCTCCCTCTTCGAAGCTAACTGTATTTCCTTGTGATAAGTTTTTCACATTCTTCTGTTATGTGTTCTGTTAATACATTTACCATTGCTTTCACAGAGTTTTCACGAACATTTGCATTTTCCTTCAGCACCACATCGAAAAAGCTTCTAATCGTCTTCCTTGTCCTTCTTCCCATGGTTTGCGTGTCAGAGTACACAGAGCCACGCTTCACCCAAAGATTGTTTGGTATTTTTCTTGACTAATATTTAATGCTGACTGTAATGTCTCGTCTTGAGTCTAATGTTGTTGAGCTTAACAGGCTCTTATTTTTCGAAAAAACTACTTTTGCCTGATATATTTTTAGACTTAATATTCTTTATACTCGAGCCTATCGCCCAGCGCCTCTCCTGCAATTGAATAGGTTTTTCTGTGTCATCCCCAATTATGATCGATGAAACCGGGCACGCGACAAAAAACAACTAATTTGAGGAAATATAGTGACATAGTCTGTAGCAACGATCACCACGTATGATAGCGCAGAAGTTTGAAACAGCGGTATGTAAATACAATGTATTATGTTGACGAATTTATTATTATTGTTTTAAACAATATCAAATTTTCTGTTTAAAATGTACGTTCAGAAATTTGTAAAATCATGAGTATTACAAGTTAGTAATGTCTTTAATAATATTCGTTTAAATGTTAATTTTTAATCTTCAAAGCGAAAAAGTAACAGACAGGAGAGTACTACATGCTTTTAGACTAACTGTGTCTGGCCGTTAAGAGGAAGTGGAGTCAGGCTCGAAGAAAAGGTTAGCAGAGGTTACATCATACGAGGCGTTTAATCAAAAATGTGTGAGCCGAGAACGGTAAACTGTATTGTTACGCGGCTAGCCATATAATATCCGTGTACAACATGTTTTGGGTCACCGTTCATGACTGAGCGACTTTTTGGTGTGTGCGAAAATTAACCGCGCACTTACTTGCATTCTGTACACAATTAACCGCTATTGTTTGTATAATTCAGTAACAGTTCACAGGGTTTCAAACGTATAATTCCCACCGAAAGTGCGTTGTTCAACGCACAAAGCGGCCATTCACAATTCGACGTGCGAAATATTGATACAGTTAAGAGGACGGGTGGGTACTGATACTCAGTAGGGCACTCGATCGTTCCCGTGCCCTCTCAATCTTCACCGCGATTCTGTCTGCTACACCTGTATTTCATTCAGATGTTCCACGATTGTTTTTTTTAACAAAACAAGTACATATTGAAGATATGGTAAATAGTATAATAAATAATAACTAACTAACAGGACGGAGGAGAAGAACTTAGTAGAGATTCGCTGATTATGTAGTCATTTTGATGATGAGACGACAACGACTGTACGAAGATTACTGAAAAAATTAGAAGGTGGGGTGAAATGGTATGTGGAGTAAAAATGTATGTAGGAAAAATGAAAATGTTGAGAATAAGTGATGAGGAGCATATGGGAGTAGAAACATCAAGGAGAAGAACTGAGCAGGCACATAGGCACAGATACCTAGAGGAGCGTATTGACTAAGTATAAATTACGACTAAAGCTCAATTACAATTAATTATAGGCCTATTACTAACTGTTATTGAATTATAGTTTTCCTGATAGACCTATATTGATTAACTTACCGAGTACCTATGATTAAAAAATTAAGCATTTGGTGTAATCTCTTGATTTCGTAATATGGTTCGGTGTAACAACTACTGTGTTAAAAGTATTGTGTTTTGAGACCGTTGATAGGCATACTTTCGTAGCAATTGGACGTTTTATTTCATTCTATTATGTTATGTATTTATGTTATATAATAAGAAAAATACAGTGTAGATTAGGTTTTAACAGTAATGTACTTAAGTGAATTTAATTATTTTTTGTGTATAACAGTTAATTGATATAACGTACAATTAACCGATTGGTGTAATTTATTGATGTAAATTACATTAGCCGCTACCGATTTCCCATGAATTCATATAAATTAAGAAACCCTGCAGGCCCTTTACATAAAAAACTGATCGGTGAATCAGTTATTCAGTTTAAAACAGTGATTTTAAACAAAATCGGTGAATCGGAAAAATTCAGGAGTGGACTTCCGGTTGGTCAACTGAGGGAGGTATAACATAAACGTTGATCCGTTTTCCAGTCCTATAATAATTAAGTATTGTGGCGTAAAATAATCCTTATTTCTTTTGGAGATACTATACAAACAGCACTATTTTAGAATCGGGATCAAATTTTGAAGACATTAGTGGCGGGGCGATAGTAATATATTGTCATATCATATGTCGTAATATGTCGTAGGTTTCGTCCGGATGATACTGTTTGTCACATCCGGTATGGCTGTGAATTATTTGACTCGGAACTTGTAAAATTAATTTGTATTATTTAACATACATTATTAGAAAATTGTTGCACAATTGTGCAATACAAATCAGAAATTAGATGGGATGAATGTTGCACATAATCGTGTGAAAGCTTGTTACGCCCTTATCGACGCTGACTCAGAAAAGTAAGTTTGGACTTTTCTCCGATTCAGTAGCCGACGACGGCTTAAGGGATTAGCTCCTCAGTTCGCTTACCCTCTGGCGTGGAAGAATTTTGTCTGCAACTGTTGTCAGTATCGAAAGCGAGGGATAGTCAATTGAATCGATTCGATCGATTTTTTGTAAATTCGACTTTAAACCTTGACTTTCGTGTCGAATGGTTTGAAACACCCACTCCCGTGCGCGCACGAGGGACAGACCAGGGGCGTGTATATAGTTGTTAATTCATTGTCGAACTCGAGAATCTTTCGACTCGCTGGAAATGGCTCGTTGTCAACGAATATGTACGAATAAAAGTGTGTATATGTATGTATATATGTGTGTATATGTATATATATATATATATATATATATAAAACAACAGAGATAAGCAAATTATGTCGGATAATTTACGACCGTGTCGTCTAGCCAGTCACGGCTGTTATGGTGAGGCTGCCAACAATAAAAGCCAGCTACCGAAAAAACCAGTTTATATTATTTTATTACCTATACTGGGAACAATTATCCACTTTTAATGCTACATTCGTTAGCGACTAACGCGGACCGCTTTTACAGGTCATTTCATCTGCTGCGCACGGTTGTAATTTATACGTTTTGTTAACCTGTAATTATTAGTATCTTGTACCAATGAAAATGTAGCATGACAGTTTACTATCAGTGTGATAGTGTTATATCAAAGAAAGCCCTCCAGTGGTTTATCAGTCGTTTCTCAAATGGTGTGTTCTGAATTCGAATCCGTCTCATAGCCAAACCTCAAATTCCACATGAAATTGTACACGTAATTAGTTACATTCGTAGTTATGGCAGCCTGTTAGTTATGTTTCATTTTGAGTGTGTGTAAATTTATGAAGTTGAAAAATTACATTTACATATTTCGCGAACTTGTATGGTGGTAAGACGCCTTTCAAGATCACTTCAGAGTTAAAAAAAAACTTTATCGAGAAAGTTGGTAGTACTGGAGTACCGAAGTGTTTTGAATTTATGCAATAGATGACTCTGAAGCAGTGATCAGTAAACAGAGCGCATGTGGCGGGAGATTCCGTTTGTCAACTTGTAAAGCTGACTCACACGCAAAGTAGGCCTACATAAAAAGCAACACTAAAAGCAAAGAGTTCGCATTATAATGAATCAACCTATATGACGCCGACATACTGCATTGATTGTTCACTTAGAGTTATTAATGGACTGCAGTTTCTACAGATTAATATAAGCCATGTTTGGTATCCAAGTCACTTATTGACAAAATCTGTAAAATATTTACCTTATTTCTTCCATCGTGTGACTTCGTGTTGCGTTTTGATTTAATTTACGCGTTTCGAGACATATGTCTCGAACGCGTAAATTAAATCAAAACGCAACACGAAGTCACACGACGGAAGAAATAAGGTAAATATTTTACAGATTAATAGACTATATACTGTACCTTATTTACAAATATTCGACACGGCGCGAACACAGGGTCGCATCCCTTCGACTCTATTAGGGAATTTGGTACACAACTTTCAGTGTCGATCAAATGCTAATAGTTTGCTTAGGAAACAAACTTTAATTATTTGGATGCGTGTTAATGCATATTATAAAAAAGATAGATATAGTAAACAAGGGTTAAATGAATTTAATTATTCTTGTGGGAAAATTAAAAGAATAAGACTCAGAAAGAGACACACCCGGTGTTTTATAAAATCATAGCCGTCGCTTACCATGATGTAAACCTTCGTAGTGACGGCTCTATAGACTGTAATGTAGGTGAGGCCAATCTGTTAGGTTGCAATAACAGTAACGAATGTAGGGTACCGTCGTAGTAGGCAAGCATGAAAAATAATAAATCGTAAGTTAAATAATTTACAGTTTCACTTCATATAAAACAGAACATGTACTTTAAAATTTAATAAGATAACTTAAATTTCTGAAGAGCCTGTCAGCCTCTCCAGGTTAGAGCCGCTACTAGGCGTACGGAAACGAAATAAATATTTGTCTCCGAGATGAAATCCGTAAGAGCTGTATTTGAGGGACCTTCTCAGAAGTAGAAATACCGGAGAAGAATTTGAGATATTTACAGCTGTAGACAGGATAAAGAAAACTAGAAACTATTTGATGATGGTCTGAACTGCAAACCATCGTGGAAGGATGTAGACCATCGTGGTAGTCCCATCTACGTGCAGTTGAAATAGGAAGTAGACAAATTTTTAATATAATAAAGAGTATGATTTTTTCAACGTTCGGCGATAAAACACTGGAGCTCGTTACGGTAACAGGGCGTCATCACGTGCACCACAGTGGACGGTTCGATATAACGACATTCGATCTTCAAACCGTACAGCCGAGTCGACAGAAAACGCATTCCAACAGATGTTTTTAATATGCCTTTTAATATTCCGCAATGCGTACGGATGGACTTCGTGAAGTGGTTTGCATAAAAGCTTTTGTTAATTCTGTTTAAATACAAAGGAAAAAAACAGCCCAAAAAGTACCACAACACAAGTGTTCCGCTACACAATAATTTGATTTTGCTGTCAGTTCCAAAATTACAAAGCCGATTTCTGATTAGATAACATAAAGAGGCCGCCCGCCATCTCGTCAGATTACACCGGTCTGGCCGATGCAGAGCTATGCAAATTACATCTCGCGAACCCCGACGTCAATATATGTTTGCTTTTTGTGTATTAATTGATTCGTGAATTAAAAAAAAAAACGCGTTTAGTTCTTGATACGTTATCAAGAAAGTAAAACTCTGTTTCATTTTAACAGATGTGTGTGCGCGTGTGGCATTTCCAATAATTCCACGCACTTCGCACTTGATATATTCACTTTATGCAGCAAGCGCTTGTTTATTTAAATTAATTATTTATTACATTACATCATTTATAATAAATATCAAAATTGTTGTTTATTTCATACATGTTAACGAGAGCTTGTAACAGTTGAAATTTGTGTACAACTGCATATATTTATTGAAATAACACGCGCGCGCGCGCGTGTGTATTTATTTTATATTTATGTAAATTAGCGGGAAGGCCGTATCCCGTACATGTTAAATCAGCCATGTTTTGGCACGCTTTCTTAACAAACCTGTAAAGATACATTATAGGTACGAAATATTTTGTTCCTTACACACAACTCCTACGTAAAAGCTGCTAGCAGAATTATTAAGTTTAACAAAAAAAAAAAAGAGAGCTATGATATTTGTTTATTTCAAACAATAAAAAAAAACCTCATGTTTTATAAAATAAGTAATTTCGTATCACCAGACTGAAACTTAGCACAGTAATATTTCTGCTACCAGATGTATACAATATGTTAAGAAATGTGTGACCAAAATTTCAAGTTTTTATTCTTTAACAGTTCCTGAGAAAAATGAATTTTTATTGAGAAAAAAGTCTATTTTCGAGAAATTAGCTTTAAAGTTTGACATGTAGATGTATGTTTAAAACAGCCCTGCTCCATTGTTTGGATAATCAGTCTGTAGATACTACTGGTAATCAGTCTTTTCTTACTTCTTCTAGCTTGCCTAGCCTCTTTTGTCAACTTCTGCAGCTGTTTCTGCTTTGTTATTTTTAATCCCACGATATCGAAATTCTGTTTGATTTATAATTTAATTTTCTATTTAAAATTTCATCAAATTGTTTCTCAGCTATTATTGTCGTTTTTGCAAAAGTATAATTAATTTAAGTAAAGTAATTAATAATAAGATGTCGTTTTGCAAGCATAGAAGACAACAGTGTGGAGGTTTTACCAGGTAGACATTACTGGAACTTCATCGTGCCAGTACGCTTAACGTAAAACGCGTCGTCGTTGGAAGAGCCGAAGAGTTATGCACAATTAAAATGGTAATAGGAATGGTTATTGTTAGTCGTGACCTCCGACACTGTAATAAGGAAGTCTTGAGCCAACAATGGCCGTTAAATATACTATTAATTTTTGTCTGCAACATTGGTGACACGTCAACGACCGTAAACCTGATGATTTACTGACGTGGCGTCATTTTGTGATTCGGTTTTACATTTTGCGTAAACCATAAGATATGACCGTGCTGTCTTTTTATGTCTGTTTCGCGCTGCGTCCTCAACATTCCACTTTCTCTCAGCCACAGTCGTATACATCAACACAGAAATTGCGGTATTGTCCTTGAAATAACGATTCATCAATAATTAAAATGTCCTCCGATAAAGAGAGCGATTGTATCGCGTTTTGTCATGTGGTTGCATCAACGACGTATTTTTCGCGATATAGAGCTGCGTTCTGGATTTATGAAAAATTATTTCTTTTTTTTTAATTATCGCAAAATCATCATCATTTCATTACCACCACTGTCACCCCGTCACCACTTCTGGAGAGCAGTTGACGTATATCGGCAAATCGTCACCCAATGTCACCGCGATGCCGATGACAATGGTGGTTTACGTATATGCGTGCACCTGATCATTCCACGTCGAAGAGCAACGAAAGATCCAATAAAAAGAATATTAGGAAAGTAGGTAGTGTTATTTAGGAAAAGTAAGCAGTTTATCATGAAAGTGAAGAGTCTGTTGTAGCCGCGATAAGAGCGACCAGACAACACACAGTAGAGGGGGGGTGAGAGGGAGAGACTATATGATTTCATAACCGGTTTGCTACGTTGTAATCCTACAAAGTAAATATTTAATAGTTTTAGTAATAAAGATGCAAGCAATCGCATCACCACCCTCCATCACAAAATGCGCGCGAGCACACACACACGCGCGCGCGCGCGCGCGAAGCAGTGAGTGTATGTGTGTGTTAAAAAACACGTCACGTATTTTCTTCAATCTGGCTGGAGCAAGTATGGAACAGGTATGGGGAGTCAGAGAACATAGATTATTGCGCGGCTCTTTGGGAATGTTGGCGTGTTATGTATGTAACGTTCGAAATGAATAAATCACAATGAAGAGATCATCGCCGGCGAGTCTGTAGTGTTAATACGATTGAAAATGTCAGATACGGCCGCCGTCTGACGGACGCTTATAATTTGGTTCAGATTGCAAGGGCAAACGGAAGACATGAATTACGGTCCAGTGAATCATATGGTGATAAAAAGTCATGCATACAAAAGCGGCTAGTCGTCTGTGACACAGGCGCGGTATAATTTTGTCCAGTTCTCACCTGAACAACAGTGGCAATCATAAAATACTTTCATTTTGGTAATCGTTGAAGCGACAGGTGAATTATAGCATCGGTTCCGTCCGCTTTCACATTTCCTGAACTGTTAACTTCTCAAGGTCGTTTGCTGTCTCCCTTTCCATGTTCTGCAAGTTTTAGTCCAGGCAAATTAGTCAAAAAAACAGCAAATGGGGGAAATAATTTATAAAGTTTTGAAACTTTGGGAAAACACTAATAGGGAGTGTCGTAGTAAGAAACAGAAAAGTCCCCCCCCTCGGGGGGTACCCCCTTTCGCCACCCCAAAAGTCCATTTTTTACCATTTTTTCAATTTTTACGCAAAACGGTTCATTTTCTGAAGAGAACTATTATTACAAAACATATTCCTCGTGAAATTCTGCATAAAAAAGTTCCTATGCATGTTTTAAGTGAGACGAACCGTTTTCGAGATATTGCAGTTGGAAGAAGATTAAAAATCCATTAGCATATGAGTTTGGCCTAATTTTCAACTTCGTTTTTTATTTATTTATTTTTTTCTCTTGTTTCTCCCCAACTATGAAGTTTAAACAACTGTGAAGTTTTCCCTCTTTGTTTAATACCATCCAAAGTGTCAACAAATTGTTTTCTCAGCTTTTCTATCACTTGGTATTTTTCCAAATCGCTGAAGGATAGAGCGTTTCCACTCAAGTTAGAAAGACAGTCTTTAATATGGTTCTTCTCCTCCTCCATGATTGGCATTTCTTCCAGTATTATGGTGGAAAGTGCGCTTAATGTTTCGCAGTGAGCCTGAATTGCTCTTGCGTATGCATGGCCATAGAGCATATGGGGAACAGAAGCAGGAGGATAAGTTACACAGTCTCCAAAAGTTGAGAAAGTCCGCTGTCTTTCATTAGGAAGCCTATTGCTCCAAGAAAAGACATTATCAAGTGAAAGCCTCCTAATCGAATGACTACATTAGAAAACAGCTCATTCTCACCATTAGTTTCCACTGTAACTACATCTCTAGCTTTCATGTAGAGTGGTTGGTCAAACGTCACGAAAATTGTTTGCTGCATGGTTTTCTTATTTTCTGTGACTGCATAAGTTAAGGCAGTTAGTATGGTCTTATAATCTGTGGATGGGTTGTTGATGAATGGAAGCGCTAATACCTGTGATTGAGTATAAGGTTCACTGGATGTGATTTTCTCCATGAAACCCTGCCATGCAGGAATGGAAGCTTGTACAAATTTCCCCACCATCCAAGCGAAATTATGATTGGAGGGTACTGTTAATTTAGTGAGTGTTCCTTCTGGGTAGACATTTCGCAGAGCAACCTCTACAATTCCAACTCTATCCTGCCTTCGGAATGTTAGCATACCGATTTTCTGGGCACTTGCTGTTTCCTTAGAGCTGGGCATGACAGAGAGTTTTGTTACTTTCTGATTTTCTACACCTCTACCAGGAGTCACACACCTGATTCAACCCATAGCATGGAATGTACCTTTACCCGTCATTGTTGCAATGTTGAAGTCCGCATTATCGAAAGAGAACTGTGAAAACGAATCCTTTGAAATACCTGGTTTCCAGGACTGAACAGCAGAAGCCTCAAATAAAGCCACACTACTATAGGTTGAGCAGAAGCCCATACTCGAGACAGTTTCAACAATGTTTTTGGATCCCACTTTGCGAAACAAGTACACTCCGAGACCAAGTTGCAATGGGGAGATGAACGAGCGAGGCCTTGTAGCTGACACAATTGCGTGGGATATTGCTGTACATTTTCTCAAAGAGGATTGTTCACTGCCTTTTTTTTTGACGCAACCACACCCTTCAAAAATTCTTGTAAAGTTTCTGGAACCATAACTTCAACATTCTCAGTCAAGGCAGTGATATCTGGATAATCAGTAGTACTGTAAGGAGTCATTCGAATATCTTCACGGATGATAGTTGCAGCTGCTTCCACTATTCTCATTCGCTCATCTTTCTCATTGGCAGCTCGTTCATTGTACCATTGGTTCAACAGTTTGTGACCACTGCCACGAAAGCAAACAACGGGGGTTTTTTTTTTGGCATTGTGGCAAAGAGGACTCCATCACCGTAGTGTTCAGTCAATCTGTTTTTTAGAGTTTTTATGGTCATTGTATCCCCTTCTGGAAGACATTCATTAATATTCTGCATCAAATCGTGTACTGAAAATTGATATTCCTCTGATGTATCTATAAACTGGCACATTTCTTGGAAAGCAGCATCAAAGTTAGTGTCGTGAGGGCGACCTCTTTTTCGAACAGATGAGGGGTTGGACACAAATTTAGCATAGCAGTCTTGATGATAACGAGCTTCTGCAGCTACCATACATAAAACACTGTTGATGCGTTCAGCAACCTTTCTACCTAAGTCATCATTGCGTTGCTCTGCTTTCTCAAGCAGTCTGTCTTTGAGGGTTAAAGAGCGAACTTCATACATTCCTCGAGGTTTCTGCAATTTTTTTTTCTTTCTGCCCCTAAGTCACATTTTTCAGCACATATGAAACATTCTTGTTTGAAACTGAATGTATCAGACGAAGACGATCTTAAACTTCTATCATCTACCTGTTCAGCTTTCTGTTTGATGTGTTTCTCAATATTACGCTGCTTAATGTATTCACGTCGACATACCTTATGCACTTCAATCATTCCTACATTTTGTAAAAAAGTATAAGACTCATCCTTCCTTTCCTTGCTGACACGTATCAAAGTTTCCAACCTCTTGGTCACTTTTGATGTTTCTCCTTCTGACATAGATTTATTACAAATAAAACAAGTGGTAGGGTCCCACATTATTTTGTTCTCAACCCACAGCAAAAAAACAGGACGAACACAACGAATTGAAAAATACAATTACAAAAACAGAACTGTCCCGCACGGATTGCATAAGTTCACGACATAAACTCAACTATGGGTGGAATCAGGTGTGTGACTCCTGGTAGAGGTGTAGAAAATCAGAAAGTAACAAAACTCTCTGTCATGCCCAGCTCTAAGGAAACAGCAAGTGCCCAGAAAATCGGTATGCTAACATTCCGAAGGCAGGATAGAGTTGGAATTGTAGAGGTTGCTCTGCGAAATGTCTACCCAGAAGGAACACTCACTAAATTAACAGTACCCTCCAATCATGATTTCGCTTGGATGGTGGAGAAATTTGTACAACAAGCTTCCATTCCTGCATGGCAGGGTTTCATGGAGAAAATCACATCCAGTGAACCTTATACTCAATCACAGGTATTAGCGCTTCCATTCATCAACAACCCATCCACAGATTATAAGACCATACTAACTGCCTTAACTTATGCAGTCACAGAAAATAAGAAAACCATGCAGCAAACAATTTTCGTGACGTTTGACCAACCACTCTACATGAAAGCTAGAGATGTAGTTACAGTGGAAACTAATGGTGAGAATGAGCTGTTTTCTAATGTAGTCATTCGATTAGGAGGCTTTCACTTGATAATGTCTTTTCTTGGAGCAATAGGCTTCCTAATGAAAGACAGCGGACTTTCTCAACTTTTGGAGACTGTGTAACTTATCCTCCTGCTTCTGTTCCCCATATGCTCTATGGCCATGCATACGCAAGAGCAATTCAGGCTCACTGCGAAACATTAAGCGCACTTTCCACCATAATACTGGAAGAAATGCCAATCATGGAGGAGGAGAAGAACCATATTAAAGACCGTCTTTCTAACTTGAGTGGAAACGCTCTATCCTTCAGCGATTTGGAAAAATACCAAGTGATAGAAAAGCTGAGAAAACAATTTGTTGACACTTTGGATGGTATTGAACAAAGAGGGAAAACTTCACAGTTGTTTAAACTTCATAGTTGGGGAGAAACAAGAGAAAAAAATAAATAAATAGAAAACGAAGTTGAAAATTAGGCCAAACTCATATGCTAATGGATTTTTAATCTTCTTCCAACTGCAATATCTCGAAAACGGTTCGTCTCACTTAAAACATGCATAGGAACTTTTTTATGCAGAATTTCACGAGGAATATTGTTTGTAATAATAGTTCTCTTCAGAAAATGAACCGTTTTGCGTAAAAATTGAAAAAATGGTAAAAATGGACTTTTGGGGTGGGGAAAGGGGGCCCCCCGAGGGGGGAACTTTTCTGTTTCTTACTACTATACCCCCTATGAGTATTTTCCCAAAGTTTCGAAACTTTATAAATTATTTCCCCTATTTTTCCTAATTTGCCTGGACTATTTTCACAACTCGCGCAACTCCCGTGGGAATTTGCAACTCCCAGTTTCTCAGATTCCTTCGTTCGCGTGTAATTATTAGCCACTGTACCTATGTAATAATTAATACAGTTTTAATTTAAATTTGTGATTGGTCTTTTTTGGAATTTTCCGTTTTGTTTTGTACGGTTGTGAGTGTTGTTTTGAGTAAAAAGTCCAAATAACAGTTTTTTTCAGATGTTAATGTTGTTCTGTTTCAGTGTAAAATCTGCTGAATTGCTGACAATATAGAATCTACTTTTTGAGGTTCGTTTATACTAATTATTTTCACGTTTGTAGCTACTTTATGCTAACTGCGACTGGAAACGGGGAAGAGACTCAGTCACAACTCACAGTTTTCCAAGATTGTGTAATTGTTATTTAATAACAAATTTTTATTTTCGATATTGATTTATATGACACACTTCGGTGAACAGTAGTCACGAAAGCTTCCTTGTAGGCCTACTTTGCCACGAGCGGAAAGTAGTTTACAGCTTACTGAAAATCGTACACACAGGAGAGACTGTTTTTCGAAATAATCAGTGCCAGCGTTTTCCGGACAAGTTAAGTTTTAAAATACCTTAACAGACTCAAAAAAAGTATTGTTTCAGGAGATTTTCACGAAAAATTAACGTGTAACGTATAAAAAAAGTGCATAGTGACACTTTCTATGAAACAAATTCATAGTGTACGTTTGAACCATTCGATGGATAACATAGTGATTACAAAGACATATTTAAAATAAGCATTAATGTGGGATTGCTTTAGATTGTTCAGGTCTTTTCTTGCAGCTGATTCTTTAAATTTCTAAGTACAGGAGAGCTTGGAGGCGGCAGAACTACACCACAAAACATCTGCATATTTAATGGAATAAGTTTTGAAGGGGAACAATTTTTAATTTCAGTGTAACACCCACTAGCCGCTACAGTGTTTCTAGAAAACTCATCAACTAGTTTTCTTCGAACCAAATCATGGATCGCCTTTCGCATGATTCATCGACATCGCTTTATCTGTAGGACGAACTGTATTCAATCTGCCGGATAATTGACATTTTTGTTACTTTGCTTCCAATCAATCGGCGCTCTGCTGTATTTAAAGTCAAATATGGCGTTGAGTTAAAATTAGCTTAAGTCATAACATTCGGACAATAGAAATACATAAAACTTTCTTTTTTCTTCCTTTCTTACAGCCTTTTTCAACCCATCTTAGGGACTGTGAACCATAAAACGCCATGCGGATTGGCGAGTGGGGACAATATTAAGAAGGATAGAATGAGGTGGTGCATGATTCCATGATTTCAGGGATAGAAGTTGGGACATGATTCCCCTCCCCCTTGCAAGTCGCACGTGGATAACCTGAAGTGCTGTTGAGTTGAGCATTACCCACCTGCAACCCGAGCATTAAGTGTAACTCAAAATATTTACTGTAGACTTATTGTTTTACATTTGTTACTTATTCATTATCATATCCAATATTTATGTGTATTTTCCGCTGCCTTAAATTGGAAACAAAGCTGCCAGCGGTAGTTCCGGTAAAACTAACGACTGATTTTAAACATACGTTGGATGGCTGTTAATCTCCATACATGGAGACACATATGCGTATTAACTAATGGCAACCGTGTAAAACGTTTCTAACTACTTGTACTTTAAAGTCTGCCGACAAGATAATGCCGGTTAACCTTGGTTCTTATAGGTCTACTCGTGTTGAATAACAAGTAATTTGAGAACTCACTCATTGGAAGTGTTTGCATACACGTAATGAAAACACGCGTCTTTTAATGACAAAGATTCTAGCGTTTTTAGTGTGTGAGTGTGTGCATGCGTGCGCGAGCGCGAGCGCGTGTGATAGACTGCGAAATACCGAAGTTCGAGACTGACTGAATATCTTTAGCATAAATGTGTACTAGAAAAAAGTAAGTTATACGTCTGACTCGAATGTATAATGTAAAATTACACTGGAAAGTCCGAGTATATAGGGTAAACAACTGAATTTTGGGAGATCAAGAAAGCGTTGAGTATCGTAAGATTTGATCTGTTTATTACTTCTAAGTGCAGAACATGAAAAAGACAAAAGTACGAGGCAAAAGTGCTAGGAACATAACCACAATAAGCCAACTTAATCACGATGTATCCTGCAACAGAAGCAGGCTATGGGTGATAAAAGAAAATATGATTGAAAATACAGTGTTTGTGCTTAAAACAACAGAATACACTTTAATAAAAGGCTAACTGTTATATAAGTGATATATTTTTAAAAATATCTGGTAGCGTCAAGTAAATAGTAGGACGGACGACATTTCTAGTACTAGACGAATTTATTACTGAAAATAAATCGCGCAAGGGTAGAAACGAATCTAAGTTAATACTACGTATATTCGAAACTTTGAATCAATTTTATTGTATACTTCAAAGGCACCTGATTTTTTCAGCAGTTTTTAAAATTATTTTCGTTTTGTTAAGTGTCACAAGTAAGCGTCCCTGTGCTGTGACAGTGAAGAGAGTAAGGTTCGCGGGGCACTTGCCGTAATACTAAGACGTGGCATCTCCGTAATCCGGTTGACTATGACGTATTACGGCCTTGTTTTTCTGCTGTGATAATGGCATTTGTGCTGTCTAGGAACTAGTAACAAAGGTAAGAAAGCGTGATGCTGCCTTTTAAGGTAAAGTACTTAATAACATCGGCGAGATACGTCCTAGTGTGAAGAACAAAATGAAGAAGTATCCGGCTTAACGGGAGCAAAAAATGTATATATAACTGTAAACCGTCTATATAAACTAAACAATATGTCTCGGACGTAGTGGCGAAGTTTTCAGTATTGGTCTAAATATGGCGGTATTCTGTTTCAAGGTTTTCCCCCAGTTAGCGTGTAACATACGTAGTGCTAGTTTTATAATGGTAAACATTGAGAGTAACATGTGTATTAGGTTTTGTGACTACATTATCGTCACTGTGTTCTTCTTCTCTTAATGTCTCCCGAGATTACATTACTGATTCCATGTAGTGAAATTTAGTGTTCCTACACTCAATCTTTTCTTTGTGTACGGTACTTGATTAGTTCCCAGACCGTAAAGTTAATGGAGTTTAAATATTCTTAAGCTAAGATGCAAGGGATGCACGATACCCGACGGCAGGACTTGAGGGGTCACAACTAAGCCTTGTTTGCATAAATTTTTCCCCATAACTTAGAATTCCTGTCACACCCTTTGGTGTAGACAAACGGAGTAGGCTTACTGAATGAAATGAGATTCTATCGTCCTATCTAATCTCCACCGTATCTTCAGTAGATGTTTTTAAAATATTTGTTGAAAAGCAACTTTAGTTAGCAGAATATAATTTATCGATTGGTTTACAGGTTTACATGTCATTGTCTGTCACTGATGCCGAGGGCGAATGTCCATTTTCGAAGTTAAAGATTGTAGACAAAAATCAAAGGTAACGTACAACATAAGAAATTCTTCAAATATACCTGTGATAAATACTGAAAACAACACTGACACAGACGAATACTGCAAAAGAATTTGCGATAAGAAAATCGTGAAAAGTTGATTCTTATTATTGAACAGTAACAAGTAGGCCTACACTTTGATATTGTAACTAATATTTTGATGTTATTAGATTGCGAGATTAATAATAAATAAAAGCGTTTGATTCATATTAAGAATGGTTATCTGTTTAGTTACAGTTAAGTGAAATCGCTCCTCCCCCGTAATCACCTACCATTTAATGTGTGTGTGTGTATGTGCGCGCACGCGCGCGCGCCAAAAAATATCGGTTTTTAGTTTAGCAGATTTTTTAAATGAAGGGAAAAATATGATTGTTTTTTTTGCATTCACACACTAATCAACACTAAAAATTGGAAACATTCCAGTTTGGGTTACAATTAATTTTTGTCTGACACCCTGCTGGATTTTCACATTTTTTGCAATTTTTTTCAAATTTTTAATTGTTTTTCGCTCTGGAGTCCTAAAATTTGGAAATTTCCAAAAGCTAACACTTCATCCAGATCTTAGTTAAAATTATCTACACCAGGAAAACATTTCATACCGCACATGAATTTTTGCGATTTTATCAAAATTTTCACCCACTTTTTGGACCCTAACGTCTAAAAGTTTTGAAAATTAACACTATGTTCAGATGTCGTGTAAATGCCCTTTAATTTTATACCCCACATGGGCTTTTGCGATTTTTTCATAATTTTGATCCCCACATTTTTGCCTCCCATCCCCTATTTTTGGAAAGTTTTGAGAAATTCGGTTGATGTGTTAAAAGTTATCGTGAGACATACCCCAAGTAGATAAGACAGGTAGATAGACAGAGAGACAGAAAAATGCCAAAAGGTCGAGTCTAAACTGAGAACTCGCTTCGTCCATTCAATAAACACAATTTTTTCATTGAAATTACATAAACAGTTAAATTTAATTTTGTCTTTGAAAGCACTGGACACGATAACGGAGAATTTATTATATACTTGTGTTTACGGTTTGGTTAAATTGTTATATCGTATCCTGTTGCTAAAAGACACCAGATGATATGTTTATCTTGTTTATCTTCTAGGAATGGACGTCTTTATACAAACATTATGATAACGATCGAGTATAATCAAGCTGTCACTGATGTATTGGTGCTTAGTTTCCCTAACCGTTATAAAACTGCTGACGTTCTTACCGAAGATCCACAAGTTTAATGGTCGTAGTCAGAGGTATTCGAACAGCCTTAATTTGTAAGGACGGCATTCAATACAACTTAATTATTGTTTGTCTCTTCCTTTACTGTACTTTTTTCTAATTAGACGGATATCAGAATTTATTCTGTCGTTTGTCCGACATTTTAGTTCCCCCCCTCCGATATGTTACGCAACCTAGACAGGTGACGTGGAGACCCGCTGTGTGTTCATTTGTTGAGCTCTGTCACTCTCATTTAACATGGTCGGGTCGGTTGAAATCTTGTGTTTTAATTTCATAGTTTATATTATTAGCACGTGCTCCTTATAAGCTTACATGTACGAGGCCCCAAGAGAGTAAATGATGATGAATGTGTGTGATTTTAAACGTCTCGGATGTACGTACTGCTGACATTGTATTTGTTTTGAAACTGTTACAGTATTGTTCATTATTGGGGAAAAGTGAATTTTCTTATTCTTTAAAATTATCGAACTTCTGTAATAGAAAGCTGAAACTGCTAAGTTACTGATCTATAGTATAACAAATACTCAGTATAGTACATCGTAGGGATATAATCATATTTACCCATTAAAGAAAAATGGTTAACTACATTTAGACATTCAAAACATCAAATGTATAGAAAAAGCTAATTCCATTAACAGCTGCCAGTAGGGAAAGAATTTCTGTACTTAAGAGTTTTATGGACAACTTACATTGTATTGAAGGTCAACAAAAATAAATAGGTCTCTACAGTATATACCGTATTCATTATGAAGGAAATTTTAAAACGGGACGTTTGTAGACAGCTAGTTATAGTAATAGTTTGAAAAGTAAGAAATTGTGAAAATAGCTGTATTGTAAAGTTGAAAAGTATGTTTCTTTTTATTAAACATATGCATTTTCATTTTTCTGTTTCCGTATCATTAAATAGCATGTGCATATTTACACAACACTCTGTTTCGTGACATGATAGTGGGTTTATAATTTTTTCTTCGTGCAGGAATGAATTATTCGTTTGCAGTTTTTTGATGGGTATATAAAGTATTCACAACTGTGCAGTCTTGACGTTAATTAATTATGCAATCTCATCGCCGCACCGTGTCTCTTCTTGGTATATTCTATGAACATATACTTTTCCATTATGGTTTTTTGCCTTCAGTGTTGGTATTTTCAACCGGATCATAGCGTCGAGTACTTTTCCTGTACAAAAACTCTCTTGAAAATAATGTGGGAAGACTGAGAGAGAGAGAGAGGATACGTTTAATGAACTATTAGTGTCAAGGCCAGTAAGAGAGCAAACTAATTTTTCTGCTTGGGTAGTGCGATTGTCAGCATTAATGACACGGTGTCCAAGAAAGAGCCAGCAAAGGTGTTATCATACTAAAAGCGCATGTAAGACCAGTTCGTATTCAGTACTCAAGATAACCAGAAATTATTCAGTAAACCTTCGATTCTACGCTGCTACGAGGATTTAAAACGTACAAGATAGCTAAGCAACATGTTGCAACAGAGCACAAATAACGTTTGTTACGGGTGCATTTTTATTATTAATATACTGTACAATGGACTAAATGCTTTTGTTTCGAACTCGGATATTTATTGAAGGCTTGTGTGAAAACCTCGTGGTGACGTTCCAGAAACGTAACCAAAATTTTGTTTTGTGGGGGTCCAGGTTGGATTGTAGGTGTCGATCAAAGTTTGAGAATACCCATTCTGGATTGTTTCCTTCCTTAAAGTTGGGGGTCCAGACTTTTGCCCGGAGCAAGATAGAAGTGAGGATCTAAAATCAGGTTTTAGAACATCATGGAACCCTCGAATTATAGAAGCAGAAACAGAACAGATTTGAATAAACAAATGTGAATATTAACATTTTAATTAGATTTATTCAGACCCTGTACTCTACCACATAATTTCTATTACAAAAGTCTGATAAAGCATATCGTAGTGCAAAATCATTATTTTTTTCATTTAAAACCAAAAAATTTACAGGCTACCAATGTACAGATTATAAGTTAAATGTAGTCGCATTCATAAGCGAAGTTTTATATGTGTACTACGTTATTGACAACAAAGAAGTAGTTTCTATGGAAACTCACCGGTTCCCATTTTCGATCACGCACCAGCGGTCGTTTTCAAATGTGCGACACGTCCTTATAAACATTTTCAATGTTAAAAGCTAAAACGGCCTTAAGGTTCTAAATTGTACTTCTTCAAAACAAAATTTGTTAAATGCCACCTTGTTGCCCTATCGTGAAATAGCTTATAAAACGTACACAATACAATAAGTATGATTGTCCTGAATTCCATCTTTCTGTGAACGATACTGACTGTTTAACCGCAAATGTTACAATAGCTATCGGCATTTAACAGTTTTTCGGAGGAGGAGGGTCTGTATACCTTGGACCGCCCTCCTGGCTACGTCCCTAGCGACGTTGCTTCTTGTGACGTTCTGCAATGGAACATCATGACCGCCGAAAAATAAGTTATCATTTTTCGTATTGCGAACAATATCATTGGGAACATTCACGTATTGCGAACAAGAACAATAATTGTGAAAAAAGCCGAAATTTGTTCATCGTGGAGTAACTAGGAGCTGGTCCTGGGGGGGGGGGATGAGACTGCTTGGAGGTTGGACCTTCCCCATTTTCTTGAGGACAAGTGAGAAATTCAGGATTCTTCCCATATAATTTTGTAAATACGTTTTATAAGTTCACTGAATCTCAAAGTTTCTCAGTAAACCATCGCGAACTATCAGGGTTGAAAAAAGTATAGAAAAGTTCTGATTTCAAAATATTCTACCATGATTAACTTTTATTCAGATAAATCTCTCATGTTATTAGAAATCATTGAATTATAAATTTTTCCTCTTAACAAATTTTGTAGAAATGAATATTTCTGAAGATATTTTGAAGAACCCGGTTTCATTATCCTTCGAACTTTACTTTAAAGATGTTGTCCCAAGAACGTTTTAAGCAACTTATAATTTGTGTTCAAGTACGTTATTTTTCATGTAAAATCCAGCGACAAAATCTTTTCATTTTCCGAATTAAAGTCAAGAAACTGCTAATTTACTCGTGCAAAGACAAAAGTACGAACCTTACAGATATGAGACTAGAGGAGTCATGACATAGACTAATGGTAATAGGTAGTACGTCTGGGCGAAAAAGATAAAGGTAGATTAAGGATTCAAGTACGTACGTTATTAACCAAATAAATGTCGAGTGATTGTGTCATTATTAAGAAAACTCTATTGTATTAATTTACAAATATTGTAATTATTTTATTTCTACATTTAATTATACACCTACTTTTAATATATGCCTACTCAACTGACTTAGAAACAGGCATAGTTTAATTGATTATGGATTCGCTGAAATTAGTAATAAACCGCGGGGGGGATTGACCACCCGTAGTTATACCACTGTCGTGGAGCTATCTAAGTGTCTTTGGAACGAAATAGGTCTGACAGAGATGTTTTGTGAAGTTCTGTGCTCCCCCGCCTCTTAGGAACGAGGGGATCTTTGAAGTGTAAAAATCTGAAAGTTATTAGGGCAAATTATGACGGTAGCGGTGCTAGGGTGTGATAGTGAAGTGTAGACCAGTTTTGTTAATTGCAGGACGGAAATGTCAGAACACGTAACGGTTGTTCGGGAATGCTAATTTGTCCGTAATTTGATAAGTCACCTTACAACGGAAATTAATGTTTATTTAATTCTTTTAATAGTTCGATGCTTATTACTTCAGTGCATTAAAAACTTGTTTTAAAAGTGTTTTTTCATTTACATTAAGTGATCATCCGGCTCTTTTCACATAGATGTACAATCACTCTGCAATACGAGTTGTCAGATATGCTTGCAGTATTCAAATTACATTCATAATTAGTCAGTTTATCATAAATAAATTAGTTCTTGTACTAACTTGTTTGAAAATACCGTTGACCGTAACGTTAGTAAAGAAAAAATTCAAGTTAGCACTTATCCTGCTTGTAACGTGATATTAAGAGAGAAAAGACAAACAATAGTCGATTCGGTTAGGAGTTGGGTCAGATATTAAGAACCAGTCTACATAAAAAATCGTGCAGTCCAGTTTTTTACGCGTAGTTATTCGAAACCTGGGACCGTGCGTTTCCTTATAGCCTGTTAAGCATTGCGCCCCACAAGAACCGCAGAATCCGGCTCCAGGGTTATACAGGCGGGTACCAGATGTCCGTTGCAGGCGGGTACCAGACATGTGAACCGGTTGGCACAATCAACTGATATTGCTCAATACACAACCACTGATACGTCACGCAGAAAAACGTGGAACTTCAGAATCAAATAGGGAAATAGTGCAATTTCACGGACTATAAGAAAATCCGTGATGAAGATCCACTGTATTTAATTTCAACGTGGCCGCAAGTTACGCCCCTTGAGAGATACTGAAAACATAGAAAGTATAGTAATTTTCAAACTCCTTTCTTAAAACGTTTTGTTTTTATACAGAAAAGATCAACTTGGATTGCTGCGATCCAGAACATCAACAGTAATTTTATAAGAAAAAGGGTATTAATCAAACGCAGCTCCTAAATTAAACCAAATATTAAAGTTTGTTTGGACTCGAGGAGACAAAAAATGTGTGATATTTTCATCACGAATTGGTGTTCAGCCTTTAACTTCAAATCTAGTCTTAAGTAGTAAGAAGAAAACTGTATGTATAGTCAAATGATTGCAAAATGAGACTACATTTATTTCCATCTGTCAAGAAGAACATTAATGTCGATGAGGCTATCAATATTTCAGCATTGCTGGCTTCTTCTTTACCATTGTTGGTCCATGTGCCAGTAGATTGCTGTTGGTCAGGAATCTTAGACAAGATAGATAAGGACTATAAAGAAAGAATTCTGGCTCAGATAAGTAGTGTCGGTGCCAAGTGTATCTCAGAACCTTGAGCTTCCATTTACCCGCTAACCAGTTGCGAGACGCTGAAAGAATCGTTAATGTATTCTGCAGAAACTGGCTAGTGTTCTGTGGTGCAACTCTAGCTGATTAAAGTTATAAACAATGTAAATTGATAAACCCCTGAAAATATTAAACCGCATACTTACTTGTAATGACAACGTCGTACATCATGAGTATAGGGCTACATGAGGCTGCCGATGAACCTGTGAAAGTCCCAGAAACGGAGAGTCTCGGAAGGTCAAATTCATCATTTAAAAAATGCTGCGCACGTGCAGACACGTACGTGGTACGTGTACGTGCTCATTTTGTATTTTGTTACTGTACTCGTCGAGCTAACTCATTATAGAAATAGTTTACAAAGTTCCAGTCTCTATTTATTTTTAATTAAATTAAATAAATCTGTACAAGATGTCACGGAGGATTTCATGTCCAAGTTTATAGATTTAAACAAAGTCATTTTTAACAGCATTTTATTCCCATTTCCAACATAATACTAAAGTAGTGACCATAAACCAGCGCGGCTGTACTATAATTATAATAATAACAACACAATTTTTCTGTTTAAAAGACGTCATTTTAGTTTGCTTAACGCAAAACGTTTCGCTCTTACTACGACGAGGCATCCTCAGTGGGTCCACTGTAATTGTGGCTCAGTCTCAGTAGGTCCACTGATGAAATCTCATCGTAGCACGGGGGAAACGTGTTTTATGTTAAAAAATAGAAATAAAAGAACGAGTGTGGAACTGAAAACCAGAGTTATTATTAACAGTGGTTACGGTAATTCAATAGTTTTCGCGAGCAGACCTGTAAGGAAAGGAGAACCATGAAGAAGTTTACACAAATTTAAATCATAACTGCGTATAGCTGTATCAATCCTAGACCCAGCGGCGGGTTTCCGACTAAGCAGACTAGGCAGTTGGCTAGGGTCGCAGCGCTGTGAGGGGGGACGCTCGGAAATTTTTTTTGGGGGGGATGAAATTATTCGTTACAGGAATAAATAGGCCTACGTATACCAAAACATTTAATTTTTCAAAATTCTTAGGGTACTAATAACTAAGCTTGTAAAAATATAAAATCAGTCTTATAAATTTATAAGATAAAATAATAATGAAGAGCATACACTAAATCATAAAATGTTGTGGTATATTTAACGTTGTTTTTCTTGTCTATTTAAACATTTTGTTTAATATGTGTTTTTTAGATCACATCACTAAATCCTTTAAAATTGGCTTTTCACTCTACAAGATTGTACATTTAGGCCTGTATTTATCGATGAAATATTAAATGGTCAACTATTAAAACAAGTTCTGTGCTGTGAAATACGAATTAGCATTCTAAATAAACAGAAATAATTATTTTATTTTTGTTTTAGTAGTATTACTCACTTAAAATCCATCGTAATAATAATTGATGGTATCGATTTGTAACTGAGGCAGTACACATCTGCGATTTATTAATTAATTTTATTATGTTGTCATTAATTTATATTGAATTTTCATGCAGAAAGTTTTACAAAACTGTTCTAATGTAAACAAATCAATGTCAAATACTTTTTGCTGAAATAAAAGATGAAAACAAAGTCTCAAGGAGACGAATGATACAGAACTGTTAAAAACGTATTTAACAACGTATTTAATATTAAAAATTGGATAATATATTTTCCTATTTAAAGAGGGAATCTCCGGGAATAAACTGCCGGAGGCCGCAAAATGTTCAAATCCGCAGAGAGATGCCTGAAAGATAAACACGAAGATTTATAACCGGGCTTAACTATATGTAGTGTTTACATCAATAATGCAATCTGCGTAACGCATTATTGGTCCCCAGCGATTCCAGTTAAATGAAACCCATAATCGCTTGGAATTTTTCTGAAGAATATGCTTAAGCACGACAAACAAGCGACAACTTAATGTTCTATAAATCATTTCGTCGTACAAAAATATTGGTTACTTTAATTGAAATTTAATAATTATCTTATATTATTATTTATTGTATTATTATTATGTAGTTGCTTTTTATTATTAATGAAATTAATAATAAATTAATTATTATATTTAATTAAAATTCACTAATATTCTTTGTACAGAGCAACGACTTATGGGGAATTCGATACAGTTTTTTTTTTTGCCTCAATATATGGTACACGCGCGCGCGGTTTCGTTTTTATGAACAAGACGGTGTAAATATTTTAATCTGCTGGCTGCTACAAGTGTGTAATGTAAATTAATGAGATATATTTTCATAACATAAACAAGCAGTGATAGAAAGAGAAATCCAAAACACACATCTACAGAGACTGTTTATATGGGAATAACGACCAGCTAAACTGGTCCGAGGAATCTATTAGCGTGTTTGCTGTCTTCAGGTATTACCACTTTCCAGTTTCATGCTTGTACCGTATGCACAGCTGATGATGTATAGCGGTACTCGATAGTGGGAATTCATATTAATTAATATAAATAAGTCGCGTAGGTAAAAATATGTCGCATAAATGTCAGTAATAGGCCTACATGAATTACGCAAGTGTAATTGGATCCGTGTTCTATTGAAGACATCATGTAATAGCTAAGAAATGTTTTCAGTTGTAGAAAATGTCTCATCCGGGGCTGTTCATAGGGTACAGCGATGGTAAAAAATTAAGTTAGAATTTTTTTTATTATGCCGTAAATATATACAATTACACTAGATTAAAATTAAATCAGTTTGAAAATTAAACTAGATTCCAGATGCTAGGAAACATATTTACAAAAAAATGTTAAATTGATCTGAGAATTCAGGAGAGGAAGGCCACGCATTAAGGAGCTGAAATTATATATAAAATTTATAAGTGGGACTAAAAATAAAATAATGGACCCAGTGAGTGTATTTTGAAAATTTTCTGAACTTGTGCCACGAAATGTATGAACGAGAGGAGTTTTTTCATGATGATACAAATTCGCTCCGAGACGTTGTTTTAGAAATCTCTCTCTCCCCCTCCCCCGTCTCTATCTATCTATCTGTGTGTCTATCTTTCCTTTTCTCTCTCCCTCCTCTCACCATAATTTTCTAACCATTATTTGAATCTTCCCGCGCCTAATAACCTTTTCAATTCTTGTTTGTCCTCTGTCCCTTAGGAGGCAATTTTCACTGTGTGTTTTTCACCTATGTCGTTCTAACTGTCTCTTGTTCTCCCTCTTTGCCTTTTTCATTGTGGCTGTCGATTCGTGGACACTTTTGGAAGTTCGCTGCTTTCCATTTTTAGGACATACCAATACTGTATCAACTGCCTTTTTAAGAAATTCATTTTTATTTTATAAAAAGTTTGCTCGTGTCCGTTAAGGGTTGAGGGTTCTAATTCATTTTGAACAAAAATGTTTTTACAAACAGAATTATCACTGTTGCACACCACTATAGAAAAATTATTCCGATTAGCGCTTTCAAGCTTCTCAGCTCATTGTTAGATCAGAAAAGCTGGTCATCGTCAGCTCATTTCCGATCTAACAATGGGGTGAGAAACTTGAAAGCGCTAATCGGAATAGTTTTTCTATAGTGGTGTGCAACAGTGATAATTCTGTTTGTGATTGTAACCACTAACACAACTTTCTTAATTAAAAAATGTTTTTCCTGAACCACTGCGAGTCGTTCAACGACGAACAATGCTATATTACTGCCGTTGTCCGTTGAACATAATAAAATCCTTCTTTCTGTACCATCGAAGAAATTTAGGAAAGACGAGGTAGGAAACTTAGGCCTACCTGAACCGTACGGCAATAAGGAAGATATAGGCTAGTTCCAGTATTATCCAAGAAGTTATCCTATGAATTAATTTTCACAGGCTTAGTGGACCTATGGCTTACTTACTAGACAACGCCCACCCTTTGCTGTTGGGCCATTAGGCGGCGCGCTGACCAGTAGAGACGTGAGAGCCTTGCCGTATCATCTTCGTCTTGGACTTGCGTGTCTGAGAGCAAGGCTGGACATGTAATTAGGTGATCCGCATTCATGGAAGCGTATCCACAGAGAACACATTCAGGAGACGACAACACGCCGATGCGGTGCAGGTGGGAGGCCAGGTAGTCATGACCGGTTGTAGTTCTAAAAAGAGCAACACTAGTTGCTCGGGGTAGAGTTCTGTTGATGGGGCCGTCCGTAACCAATGTTGCCCATCTTTTTCCCACACAGGCACTTAATTGTTTTTCTTTTAGCCATAGCTTATTGAGCAGTTTATTCTTGCTTTCGCAGATGCATATGAGCTGGGGGTCTCCGGCTGAGGCAGTGCTGCGCCCATTTTGGTGAGGATGTCGGCTTTTTCATTTCCCATGATGTTGACATGGCTGGGTACCCCATTGCAGTTCAATCTGCCAGCCCAATAGTACAAGGTTCTGCAGTTCTCGCCTACACTCAATTGTCAGGGAGCAGTTTGTGTCACCATTTGAGGTCACGTTTTGAATCGCTGCAGTTGAGTCTATGAGGCAGACGGCCTTGTCAGGTGGTGAGATCTTGGCAAGCGCAATAGATGCTGCTTTTATGGCTGCTACCTCTCCGTCATAGTTGCTTAGGCGGCCTCCTACAGCGAGGTGGCCTTCAAATAGAGAGCTGTAGAAACCAGCCCCTGTTGCCCCTGTAGATGGTATAGAGGATCCGTCTGTGTAGATTCGTATCCACTGCTCAGCGGGAAAACGTTTTTGTACAGTGTGTAAGGCTGCTTGACGAAGTTCGGCTTCATTCGACTCTGTTTTTGTCTTATTATGGTCGACGAGTTTCAGGTTAGCATTTGGGAGTTGGTTAAAGAATTCACGGTGACGTATAAATGGTGCTGCCTCATTTGGTTCAATGTCATATTTGCGTTGGAGTTCTTCATAGATCGCAATCGGGCATTTCTGAGTTTTCAGCCTTTCTGCCGCTGTTTTATAGTTACTCCACCGTTGTTGGTAGGCTCTTTTACATCTCTCCCAGGATATGAGGCACAGCTTTTCCCGTCTTACTTGGATAGGTTCGACTTGCAGTTGTGACTCCATGGCAAGTATAGGAGTTGATTTCGGCGCACCAGTTATCGTTCTAAGGGCCGCATTTTGGACCAAGTGCAGTTTCTGGCATACTGCATTGGAGGCAGTAATAGTTGCTTCTGCGCCATATTCCAATAGCGGCCGAATGTAGCTCTTATACGCAGTTGTCAGAACATCTTGATTTGCTCCCCATGTAGTCGCAGTGAGTCGTTTAAGTAGCCGGCAGCGCCTAGACGCACTGTTCGCGGACTGTTTTATATGGTGCTTCCACGTCATTCTGGTGTCTATATTAACACCCAGGTATTTAGATATGTTCACTTCTTCGAGTTCCGATCCACAGTAGCGCAGATTGACCGTAGGCCGCCTTGTTGATAGAGATAAAAGTTGGTATGTCGTCTTGGTGGTATTTACCGTCATGGCATTTAGTTTGGCCCACTCTTCTAGTTTAACAAGTGCACTATTAATAGTTGCTTCAAGACCCATGATATGGCTGCTAGTTACCCAGATGATAAGGTCATCGGCATACAGGAGCGCTTGTACTCCACACACCGAACAGCCACCAGAATGTCGTTGACCATAAGGTTAAATAGGCTGCAGCTGATAACGGCACCTTGGGGTAGCCCTTGGCGTTGAATTCGGTACTTCGAAAGGCAATTATTATAGCGGACACGAATTTGTCTTTGACTCAGGAAGGACGCTATCCAGTTAAAAAGGTTACCTGCGACGCCACTCAAAGCAAGTTTGTGAAGTAACATGGGTCTCCAGACAGTGTCGTACGCGTTTTTTAAGTCAACCATTACTGCCAGGGAGGACATTTTCTTGTGGTACCCATCCTTAACACTTTGTGCAAAGTAGACGACTTGGTCCATGGTGCATCGGTGCGCTCGGAAACCTGCTTGGCATTCATCAATAACCGCATTCATTTCAAAGAACTGGTTCAGACGCCGCACGACCATTCTTTCGGCAACCTTGCAGCAAGCACTTGTTAATGTGATGGGGCGGTAGCCCTCAGGTGTATCACTTGGCTTTCCTTTCTTGGTAATAGGTATAATCTCCCCTTTCCTCCATTGCTGGGGGACGCGTGTTTTCCACGTTAGATTAATGAGATTGAGCAAGGCTAGTTTCGCTGTGTTGCCAAGATTTTTTAGGAGCTCTGGGTAGATTGCGTCGGCTCCTGCTGCCTTCTTGCCCTTTGTGTTTGATAGTGCAAATTCAAGTTCGGAGAGGCCAAAATCGCTTAGGCAAATTTTTTGTTCGGTTTTGTTGAGGCATTGCATTAGAGGTTTTTTATTCAGGTGTCTGTGTTCGTTTCTTGTCTTTCGGGTTCGGCTTATATTTGCGTAGTACTTGCAAAAGGTGTTAGCTATTTTTTTGGGATCTGTGGTAAGACTGAGTCCGTTTTTGAAAGGCTGTTGTCCTCTGGCTTCAGTGTCATTATTTAGCCTTGAGACAAAACGGTGTGCTTTTGCTCTATCGCGCCGGAAATCTAGCTCCGATAGGAAGGTTTTGAATGCCGATCTTTTAGATTGATTAATTTCTTTACGTAGTATGGCCTGGGATTTTCGGAGTTGGATACAGTCAGATAATTCTTTAGATTTCTCTGCTTTCCTTCTCAGAGAGTCTCTTGTTTTCTTGAGGGATGAAAGTCTTTTATTCCAGAACGGTCGAAAACCCTTTACTTGACCCCTTGGTACACATAATAGCGCAGATTTCAGTATAGCATCGTTCAGGGACTCTATAGCTGTTTCAGGTGAATTCCAATTTATTTCGTGTGGTATAATATCATTTGTTATCCTGCCGTATTCGCTCCAGTCGGCTTTTCTAAAGTTTCACCGGGGGGCACGTTTGTTAATGTATGTGGCTTTTCCTGTCGCACATTTGATGAGAATGGAGCGGTGTCCACAGCCTCCTGCGTCATCCATCAAGTGAACTTTTGTCTTCTGTGCGATGTTATGGTGCGCAAGGACGAGATCTGGTCGGGACGTCTGTCCAGCAAACGACAGGAAAGTTGGTGGCGTGTCTTTCAGGTCAAGAAAATTTTCGTCGATGAAAAGTTCTATGCGTCTTCCTGCGGGTGTTCTTCCTGTCGTATCCCCATCTCGGTGATTGGCTGTTGAAATCACCTATGATTATGCTATTTGCTTGGATCGTTGATTCAATTGCATCGAGGGATGGAATATTGCCAGGAGGGTTGTATAATCCTATGACTGTAAAAATGTTTGTTATTTTTCCATATATGGGCTAGAATTATTTCCACTTTGTCATCGTCTTGCATCTCATGGATTATCTCAAATTCAGAGCAGAGATTATTTTTAATTCCAACAATTATCCCCGAGACGACTTGTCGTAATCGAGGTAAAATATGGCTGCAGTATCCAGTAGTTTAGTAAAATTCAGAGAATTCAGTCGCAGCGCCTGCTTCTACTATAACATATAAATCCACATCAATTTGGCAGATGCTTCGTTTAAATTGTAAAAATTTATCGTTGCTAAGGCCACCGGCATTCCAATACAGGATACTTAGGTCCGTGTCAAGGCCCTGAAAAGGGCCGTTGGTGTTTTTGGCAAGGTTCTTTTGTATCATTTTGGTCAGCGTGCTTTAGGCAAACCTTTGTTGATCGTTTAGATTATGCAGGGGGCACCACGTGCAGGCGATCAACTTCACCCCCCCTAGTGGACCTATGGCGCGGCTGGCAATCGTGCTTCGTAGTTTATTACAGGTGCTGTCCTCACTGAACTATCAAACTCTGTTAATGTTATATTATAATACTTCTGTGTGATTAAAACGTATTTTTGTGACCTGTTTATCTGTATGCTGTTCGTTTTCGGCATGAAGCTTCCAATCTTCTCAGTAGAGCACCTATAATTTCTGCACCACCGTCCCGTAGCACCTTTTCCCGAAAACCAACAATTTATTTCTTTACCACATGTAAATTTTATTAAAAATGTAAAAAAAATAAACAGATGCGTTTGATTTATAAAGTGAACTTGATGAACGACACTTTTGTCAAAGGACATACCACTTAGTTTAATACATTGTACCGTGGGTATACAATAGACAATAGAAGGTTGCCTGATTTTCACACAGATTCCCATCACCCGATCGTCCATACTCTCCCTCCCTACTGTACCGACACACAGCAATGCCAAACGTTTAAAATAAAATTGTTATATTCATCTTTGTTTTCTTATGTTGACAATTTCAGTTACCTAATTAGACAATTAGTTCGGTGTTTCAATTCCAATTTAAATATATTGTAAAGTTTTTCTTCTTCAGTTTATATATACTAGGCCTACTACTTAAAATAATTTAGAATTTGTTATAGCTTATTTTGGTTTGATCAGAATTTAATAAATACTCTTTTTACCGATGCGTACGCTACTCAACATGGCTGAAGAATATAATCCCTATCATTAGTTCTCAGTACGGCAGGAGATGCGCAGACACTCCGTGCAAACTAGGTTCGTGAACAGGTTCTTTTGGAAGTTATTTCTCCTACAGTTGCGTTTGGTTTTGTGATCATCGATACTACTTTGTTTAAAGGAGTTCTGAAAATTTTACCTACGATGCTCGATGTAATTAGTTTTGTGTAATAGTTTAGGAGAAATTATAGAAACGTAGTTTACTGGGCCTACTGTCATTGTTACTTGCGTGGTATGGTCAGTTGAAGCCTAAACCGTAATAAAGGGAAAAGTGTTATTGTACAACCTTAGTCTTAATCACCTTTTGATGTGTTTCAGCGTGGCAGGTCCCAGAATCCACCAAAGCTTATCTGTTACAACACCGGACGCCTCACTTTGGAAACGAACACTAACCGTCCGGGCTCCAGGAATTTTACAAAATATTAAATCATGAAAGATGTGATTCATTAAATGACCGAAGCGAGTTCTCAGTTTTAACTCGACCGTTTGTTGGCATTTGTCTCTCTGTCTGCCTGTCTGTTTGGAGTATTTACTATTTTCCTATGTGTCTCATTATAACTTTTGAACGAACCAACCAAGCTTCGTGAAACTTGGCATACGTGTTCATAGTTTACACTACAGACCCTTATAGTTTTTTAAACTAATTATAAAGAAAAAGGAACGATAGGCAGAAATCGTAGTAGAAATTTCGACGCTATTAGTAGAAATTTTCAATAAAATCGCAAACATCCGTACGAGGTATCAAGTTAAAGAGAACTTAACTTGAAAATCTGAGTATAGTGTTCAGTTTTAGATATTTCAGAATTTCAGGACACCAGGCCTAAAAATTAGATACAAAATTAAAAAAATTCTAAAAATCTATGCCGGGTATCAGACTATAGGAATTTTAATCCAAATCCAAACGTAGTGTTTACTCTTTGTAATTTTTTAACTTTCTGGCACTACGGGCCAAAAAATGGGAGTTAAAATGTTTTATGAAAATTGTAAAAGTCCCTGTGGGACTCACGTAATGAGGAATTTTATTCACATACAAACTTGGTACAATATACAATGATTTGACAAAATTAATATCTGCCAACACCTCTTGTAAATTTTGGACTGCCTTCAAATAGTTTGTAAGCTTTGTGTCCAATAAAACTTTCATATTGTCAGTTATTATTTTTGTGAAAAGTATTGTACCTATAAAGAGGCCTATAGATATCAATGAAAACAGACCATAAATTAAGAATTTACAACTAAACTATTTGTCGTTTAGGCATTTTGGTTGCAAATTTAACTAGACAGTCAATGCAGTAATTCGGAATGTTTAGTGTTTATTGTATGATGGTCTGCTTAACATAATTTACTGAGAAGATAGTAAATAAGAAGATAATCAGAGTTTTCGTAATGTTATTTTAGAACTGAAAGATGATCTAAGATTGAAATTTCTGTGACAATAAATGTATTTCGTTCAAAACCATGAGCGGGTTGTGTAGCTCAGTGAGCACTAGTTAAAGTCACAAGCATATTAAAAGACTTAAGACGTAGGTACGCTGGTCAATGTGCTCTCGACATAATCGAATTTAATTCGATTAAATCTTATACAAGCGGATAATAAATAATAACGCTTTGTAAATGTCATTTTGTATTCTTTGTAAATAAATTCTGTTAGTATTGTTTACCATAAATTTATTAGAGAGCGGTTTACTGCGTGACACAAACATTACCTCTCCGTTTACCGTGTAGGCTACAGATAGTAAAATTAAACGCGGCCGAGACCATTAAATAAATGATGAAGTTAATAATACACGCTGTTATTGCGCGCTTAGCGCAGTTATAAAAAGCATTAGCGAAATGATTTAGTGAAGTCATGCGAATAATACTTCCGCCTGGCGCGGCGGTAATAAACGTCTATTTTTATGTAGCAGTCAGCTGGTGCCGTTGATGTTTTCACAGCTGATTTATCGCGCGTGAGCACAGCTGATGATCCGTCACCTGTGTTACCTTCGATTTACTTTCTTATCCTTCGCCGTTTTTGTGCGTGATTTGAGACATTAGACGGTGACAGTTTTGTTCGCCATTGTTTTATCGTTTTCTGTAAACACAAACGCAGCAAATTCACCGTTACGCTACACATCTTTGTCAACTGTTTTGTAGATTCCTTTGTTTTGTATACCTTTTCTGTCACATATGGAGTTTTCTCGTCTTTATTCAAGTTAACGTTAACGCCTACATCTGCGCGTGTGTGTGTGTGTGTGTGGGGATAGGTTGGGGTCTGGACATCAAATTCCAAACTTTTTTGGGGGAGTGATTAATATATTTATTGGCAATAAAATTTATTGATTGTTCTCTTCTTAAACTTTAAATAAATTAAACTATTTAGTGGTTTTAACTTGAATTTTAAAAAAATATAGCTCTTCAAATACATGTTAAACACCATATTTCAAAGTTATTGAATACAATTAAATTTTTATATAAAATTAACTAAAATAACCTTATTTAAATAATAGTGTTGCAACAAATTTACGACAAGAAAAACGTAAGATTTTTCTGAATTTACGTTGGTAATATAAATTGTATTAAAACTACAATCTTTTATGCTTTTTAAAATTAAATTGTCTTTGAAAGTTTTTGTCCCTTATAAAAATGTTTTTTGTAAAGTATTCGAAAATAGTTTGTTTTTCACTACACGGTGTTGAAGATACACGTTGAGGCCAGAGCGAAAAACTCAACTCTCTCTCCTTCGTCCTTATGTATTCTTGTTGATCTCCCGAGAAGGATGGATATATCGATCTCACCTCTGTATTCGGTCAGTTAGAGTTAACATGGCTGCAGAAAATCTCTTTCAGTTGTCCCTGTATGTCCTGGTGAGTTGACGAGGTTAACTCGCGACTTACTTGATCGTCGTGTAAATCAGAACTGCTCGATACACGCATAAAACATGATTGAACTGCATACGTCTAGTGACATCATGTCTTACTGGAGACAAATAAATATTGAAATCTGATTGGCAAGTAAGACTGCTGCAGTCAGTCTCGAATCCAAATAATGTCTTCTGCACGTTTTAAAAATATCTAATTTCTGCTTTCGGAAAGATATAAAATATTTATGTAAAAGATTTTCGTAATATAAAATAATATAATCTATAATAAACAAAAGAATTTGTAAAATGTTATAAAAAATATTTATGAAATATTAGTTTGTGGTTCAATTTTTCCTATTCTACATTAAAATATAGATAGTTATAAAATACGAGTAGAAGTTATAGACTATATTAGATAACTCGCTGAGAATGTGAAAAAAATAATCAATAAGTAATGTTTGTTTAAACTTCTCAATTACAGTGTATAATGAGAATGTTTATATAATCCATCAAAATCTTCTGTTTCAGAGGCAGAGTTAGTTTTTATTCAAATTGAACTCTCCACCTGTGCAGTTCCGAGAAATCACGTCAACATCAACGTCGTATGGTTGATAGGCTTTTTAAAACTGCATTTTGAAGATGTGAAAAAAACGAGTTTTCGCTCCGTCCCTTGACTCTTAATTCGCGATGTTCTAAGAATTTTTTTCTTGACTTTAATACATGTACGTTATTTTCACTATATTTCATCAATAAAAGTTTTTGTTTATCCACATCTCTTCCAGTTTACCTGGCTTATTATTCACTGTCTTAATTGAAAAATACAAATACATATGCACACTTGAACCAAAAAATATCTTTAAATCGGTTTTAAATCTATCTCAACCGGGTGTCTTGTAATGTAGTTTCATTATTTATCTATTTTATAAAAAATACGTATATGAATCCTCAAAGGTAGGGAGTCTTAGACTCATGAAAACAGTCGTTTAATTGGCAAATTCAATTCTTTTTTGCATCGGCAAAAACGGTTTTAGCAAATTATTGCAAGTTTTTAAAAGCAGGTGATTTTTAAATACTCCTTTCTTGTATTAGTAATGGCTAAAAGACTTCTTCAAAGTGCTAAGGGTACTTTTTTAAAAGTCGTTTTTACAGGTTTTGAATAGAGTTGTTTGTATTAATGTCGTCATGTGGACTCCGGTACTCTGTATATAGTATATTATACTAATATTTATTATTATTAGTCGTGGTATTTTAATCTCAGTGCTACTAAGAACCAGCTAAAATAGAACAATTTGCAATAGTTACTAAATTTTAACAATTTTTGTTGGCAAATTCTGTTTTATTTATACAAAGTTTTCTTAACGCCGCCCTGTACGCCACTTAGACAATCTACTAACATTTAAAATGCAAAAAACATTCTGCCCTTTCCATTTGTTTAAAAATTACTGTTCATAATAAAATATAAAAAACAAATCATTTATCATATAATAATTAATTAATAAAAAGTGCCATATTATTATTATTTTTTTTTAGAAACGTTCTATCGTATGGAATACTACCTTTCAAAAATTTCTTTTTCTTCCGCCTTAGTGCCATATTATTATTATTTTTTTTTTAGAAACGTTCTATCGTATGGAATACTACCTTTCAAAAATTTCTTTTTCTTCCGCCTTTGGCCATAAGGTGATATTTAATTTTTATCGTACAGGGATGTGATAGATCTTAATTTAAAGAAAACTAAATGAGATTCCAGCTTCCTATGAAGCATTTTTTATCAGGCCCCATTCCTCCATAGTAAACCATACAAATGTTCTGCTGAAAAGCCAATTTCCAAAAACTCAAAACAAGATTTTAAAAACTATATTTTGGTCAATTTTCAGTAATTTATCCAAATCGAACGTGTATGGCCTCAAATTATAAAAAATTGCCTGATATTTAAATTCGTATTTTTGGTGAAATTTGTGCAAATGCATATTTTTGAAGCGTAGATACGAATGTATATTTAGTAGAGTTACTTTTGTATTCTATACTGATTCATATTGTACTGTACTTACGATTAGGGTATATTATAAAACAACATCCACCACAAATACAAGCCTTATTATCGAATCGAGTGTATCTTACCATATCTGGGAGAGATTATCTCACAGGTATACGGGGCCTGCAGATAAACTCCACCTATGGAGGGCTCAGAATAGATCTTTCACCAAGCAGGGGTAACATTGCCCAGTTTATCATCGCCTTGCGAAGAAAGTGTGACCATCTCAGTTAGATTATACTTTTGGCTGCGGTGGTAATCGAACCCCGAGTGCATGGTGTAACACCACGACCCTACTGTCCTATACAATGGTTCGTATGGTTTGTCTATAAAGCAACAGGAAGACAAATTTTGGTTGAGTAAATTTTGTTCAAGATGCCCAACTTAGTGGTGAAGTTATTAACTACACACGGGAAAATGTTTATTGAGATCAAATCAATAATAGATTTCTCTCTCGCTTAATTATATGACGTAACAATCGTTAACATGCGTTTATTTAAGCCATATACCGTCTATCTAGAACAAATGGCTCACCTTATCGTCTAGATCTCTTTTTCTCTGATTTGTTTATGAGCCTCCCTTAAGATGATCACATTAACGAACGATGTTACACTCAGGCCAAAATTAACGAGGCAAAAAAGGAAGACAAGTTAGTTATAATAGGTCCTACACTAATATGCCATTCTGCCGCGAGTGTGGTTTGAAAAGTTAAGTTGAATAAGAAGAAGAGATGTTGGAATTTTAAGTGTGAAGTTCAGAGTGTCACACGGGTCCAGGGGTCCACATCTGTGGATACGGTCTTGGCAAACCCGATATGCCCTAGCTGGATTCTCACTTTGATTCAACTTATCTGGCGTGAGATTCCTTTGTTTAATATTTCCTGTCTACTCTTCCTGATTCTTGTTTATTTCTGACCCCGATCTTATGAGCGTATTCGAGGGCTAGGGTGTCTTTCATACTTCATTTTTATTTTTTTATTTTCTTGTGAGCTACAGATGAACTTGTAGTAATCCCTTGTAGACTGATGGTCGAGAACAACACGACGTCTCGGTTAGTAGCGATCACAGCTTGTACTGGATCGTGAAGAAAGGAAGATCCTACTCTGCAGGGATAGAGATAGGAGACCGTTGTCCAAAGGTAACGGGACCGCCATCGTTGGGTTAATCACCCGCATGGTTGTAATATGATACTGAGAAGACATGAGAGCCTCGGAACGTTTATTGATTTAATGGATATTGATGGAGCCGATGGATGGAGGCTACCTACAACCCGAGGCTGACAGACAGAAAGCAGCTAATGTAGAGAAACACTGGCATCAAAACGGGAAACATCTCTGAAGTCATTTACATAGGACTTGGCTCGGATCAGTTATGAATATGAATTATAGATCATTGAGAAAGGGAACAGAGGGCGAAGAGAGCCTTTCCAGAATTGTTGCAGAAGGTGAATGGGAAGACTTCAAGGACTGTCAGATGAACAGTTATGAAATTAACCTCTGTTTTATATGAGAATGAAGGTATGAAAAGGCTCACACAACAGCAAGAAATAGCGATAACTTAATTAACGACAGTAGCCATATGACTTGTGTTATTAAGGAAAATGATAGAGAGAGAAAGTTGAAGAAAGGCCAAGCTGCTGAGATCTTACGAAGAGATACATTAGAGGGTCAGAAATTTACCGATATTGCACATTCACCAATCCGCGGATTGGGATTGCGAAAACAAGAAGAATATCGATCAGTTGTGTAATGGCCTATTGTGAGTCACAGGAAAGTTCATAATTAGATTTCTACCGCTTTCTTCTCTACAGCATGTTTCCGTTTGTTCTCCACTATGTGTAATGACATTCATTAATTCTAATGGATTTGGCATTCGTTACTTAATGTAGCGTTACAATCAGCTGGCACGGAGATATATTCGCGTTATGTAACCAAAATTGTTTCCTGCACAAAGATTTCTTGTTTTCTAATAACTATATTCAGCTTCTATTGTTTCTCTTTCAGTAGTTAAATGAGTCGTCAGGATGTTATTTATGTAAAATTACTGCCACCTAGAAATGTGTCACAAGCTGATTTAGTAAACATAAAAGGAAAGCTCATTGAATTTACGTTCAACATTGTACAGTTGTAACAGACAGTGCGAAACAGGATTTAAATACAAGTGTTTGTTATGTGGGCAGCTAACATGCATTTTAAATTTGAAAAGGCATAAACTCTTAATTTTAAATTAATCATAAACTCTTTAATTTCTTGATTTAAACCGATTGTACGAATATAAAATTTTTAACTTTTGTATACCAACTACAAGTTATTGCAGCATTTCACACTCAAAAGTTTCAGATCGAATTAAATTAAAATAAAATGTTTGTTTATCTGCTCATCGTTAGATTGCAAGATTAATTAATTTTAATTAAACTAAAAATTAAATTTGAAGATATTTAATATATGAACACTGTTGTCATTGAATGTAATACGGTTTTTAAGTTATTCAAAGTTAAAAACTTTTTTTTTGGAGGGAGGTAAAAAAGTGGAAGCGCTATCTTTAAGCAGTCACATCTCGTGTGAAGTGTAAATCCTACTACAAAAATAAAAAGATAAACAAATTGTATGTCACAAAACAGGCTTTATTTTGTGTGTGTACCTTTGTTTTGCTAAATTTATTATTTTTTGAATTACTTAATAAGACATCTTTCTCTTTGATGGCTTCTTTAAATTGAGCTAATATTCAATCTACAATAGTTTCAAAACAATGTAGGTTAATTGCACGTAATAGGGATTTTAAAAATTTATCAGCAAATTGCAACAGAAAAGTTCCAAAATCTTTCCGAAAAATTAAAAATACAAACCAGTTTTTGGTCGTAACGTCGTTATTTGTACTTATATCATGACATGGGAAAATTAATTTTGTGCTTAACTTGATGACCTTTTCAAGAGCACTTTTTCTTCAAAATTTGTAGTTTTCGAGTTATCGAGACTCAAAAATTTTGTTTGGCGGTAAAGAAATTGAAGCATAATTTTTACACAATCATACCTCTCAAAGTATTGTACCTACAGGAATAAGTAAAATGTCATATTGTTTCGAGTAAAATGAACTTTGTTTTGAATATCTACATTTTTTGGTAGAATTGATATTTTTTGAGTTATGTAACAGAATTGTTACGAGGAAACAATTCTATGTAGGGAGGGGGGAATCACAATTTGTAACTCGCGGTAACTCGAAAACGTTTGGTTTTCATGAAAAAGTGCATAACTTTACTTTTTTTCTAATAATTCAACGCTACTATTAACTACAGGTGTTATTAATTTTTTTATTTCCCATCCACTGAGAAAAGTGTGAAAACTACCCTCTGAGGGAGAGCACCCAAAACCTTTTTATTAACTTTTATTTAGACACTGTGTAGAAGATATTGCGAAAGGTTTCACGTTGATTCGTTTTATTGCAGAGAATTACAAAGTAAAATGCTCCATTGACTCGACTATTTAGCGACTGCGAATTTTATCGTTCTTGTTAAAGTGCAAGTGGATTTGTCACTCAATGCATAATTATATCATTGAACTATACATTCATTGAATAGATTTCCTGGTATACATAATATAGGCCTACTCAATGCTCAACCACAGTACCTATATCATACATAAATAAGCTTAGTTAGGTGCAAATGTCAGAGCGGTAAAACTAACTATAGTTTCACCGTAGACAAAATGGAATAATGTTGAGTATAACTGTATGCAATATCTGAATATGTTTTTGTATACTAAGTTTTCCAAAATATCATACTGATTAATACTACACCAGCCAAAAGGATGACAGTCGGAAGTCTTTGATGTAATAATGTGTTCTTACAACCGTAGCGCTGGGTGATAATTAATTAGTAGAGCAATCAGATTGTCCCATTAGTAAAGTGACTTTATCGTCTTTGGTCCACGAGGTCTTGGGCGTTGCCATAATTAGTATTCATAAACCGTTGTTTACTGCCCACAACGAAGCCGACCCTTCGTGTCGTCGTCACTCTGCTATCGGTGTAACCGTTGTTTGAATGATGTTTAGTAACATGTGTCAAATACCTAACTACATGCTGTAGATAAAAAGTAATTACGACTAATAACAGCTGCTTTGATTTCCGACGGAAATGGTTTAAGTGAGGGAGCCCATATACCACGAATCTGTTGTATGGGTAGTTCGTTGATAACCTCCTTGCGAACTACTGCTTTTATTAAGATGAGTGTTTCAAAGTTTTTACTTTCCTCTGCGTTACTGTACAGTTAATGTTTTAAAAATCCGATACTATAATCGTGCTATAAATGTATGTAACATGTCGTCACGGTAATTACGCGTATGGATGCGAATTCAACGTCAACGTTCGTTTCGTAGCGTATACTATGATAATTTACTGCGACGGGAAGTCGGTTTCTGTTTATTACAAGACTTGTTAAAGAACTTTCAAGATCCGTTATTATGACCCGCAATAAACGCTGTACGTTAGGCATAAACGCTTCATATATCAAACTTCACAACATTTTTGACAAAGTAACAATCTTCGTTACCTCTTAAATGAACGTGCTATGTAAGGCATTTATAATGAATCAAATCATTCACAACTGTAAAGGGTAAAACTATACAAATTCTTAATTCTTTGTAGATGATAAACCTTAGAAAAAGCATTGTACTATACGCCGTAAATTAAAAATCGTTCTTTTGGCTACTAGAAGACAAACCATGTTCTTTTTTTTGCCTGATACTGACCGGTATCATCGTAACTGTGGGTGCGGGAAATAGTCTTCACACTACTTCAGATGTGGAGTATGAAGTGGAGAGAGAAGAGACAAGCCATATTCGGGAGAGATGTAAGAAGAATTGTTCAGTTAATAATTAAAAAAATTTGGTCAATGTAGTTAAATGGTAACATGGATTGAAGACAAAAAACGTGTTAGGAACAGACCTAAAGATATAGAATGACTTTAAATACTGTGGCATTAACGTAATCCCTAAGATCACTCGCCGATAGAAAGCAAGCGGCAAGACGTAGCGTTTTGTATATGGCAGTGAAAGAACTGTGTTTAACATTAACAGGTTTAACACAAGGTTACAATACATAAAAATATTAATTTTATAAGAAATATATCATTTATTATATTATGTTGTATAAGCAATTACACGTCATATAGTTTTTACGGTAGGCGACTATGAAAACATTAATAATGCAGTACCATCGTCGCTTGTAATTGCATAAGGATGATGAAACTTAGCAGACAGTGGTAAGCAGCTTTCAAGTACAAAAAGAGTTGTTTTTACGACACCTTGAACGCTTATTTGGGACAACAGAACAAGAGAGAAGCCTGATGAGAACGATTACGAAAAATCTGTGAAACTAGTACATAAAACTCGGAACGTGTCGTTCTCAGCACGAGACAGCATGGTCGCCAACCCCTGGAGAGTCCGCGTATTATAGAATTAATAACAAAACGTACACACAGGCTAGAGGGACTATAAAAATATGTAAAGGGAACAAATTAGAGAAGCCGTTTGTATACGTCGAGCTCAATGGTTTTCAAAATTTGCGATGAGGAGGGATATCAGGAAGTGGTAGTCACAACTAAGGTCAGTCTGTTTGAGAATCTATATCGTAATGCTTAGTACTCTCAGAGCGGGATGATTAAGGTTTCCTGTAAACATAAATGCTTGGAAAGCAGAACTGTATTGTAAATTGAACAATTTTTTTTCAAATAAAAAGTACGAACTTTTACCGTAGGAAATAATTAACGATCTGTATTTTCAGCATTAAAACTCTGGATGTCATTAGGAGTATGCCAATCATGACGTAAAATTTGGTTGTGTTAATTATTGCATGCAACGTACTGTAAAATTTAGTGTAACGGATAAGCTGACTTAAAAGTAACAGGTAACTCTCTACTGTCAGCGAGCACTGTATCTAACAAAGTACTGTAACGCGACTGTGTCCGATTTAATTCGAGTAAACTACGAGTATCCTGTACAAAACTAAGATAGCTGAGTTAGTCCACTGCACATAGAGCCTTTAACGATAACATGCAAAGGTAAACAAAGTACTAAATCTCTTTTAGTTCAGTGAAATGTCAGCAGCAGATGCAGAGAGGATTTTGTGGGGAGGATTTCTAAGGAGGTTACGTAAAAACATCAAGTTCCTTCTTTCAAATTTTCGAATACAGTTTTTTTGACTATCCTTGAACGATGTTTTCGAAGAGTTTAAAAATTAAAATTATATTTTTAGGGAAGAATAGTTCCCCCCAGTGCTGTAGTGGAAATATTTTCTTACGACTTAGCGAGAATTTGCCAAATGCCCCGTAGTTATTAACTGTGGTAGTGCCACAGGACTAGATTACTAGTCACGTAAGAAAGACAAACGTGCAACAAACGGAAAGATGGACGCGCTGGCAGGGTTAGTACTTGTTTTTCGCTTAATCTAATTATCTGATGATTTGATACTACCCTATAAATGACTGTAAACCGGCGTAGCTCTCAGGTCACCTGAGTTCCCAGGAACCTCACTTTGTTAAATGGATCTGCGCTTCGTATCTGATTTTGATATTCTGCATTCTTTTGTAAAATAATGTTTCTCAGTTAACAAACTCAGTCTCCGTTTCCGCGCCGGATCATTATGGAACCGCTCCTTACTCTGCATGGTGGTCAGTTAAACGAGGTTGTGGACGGTATAGATGGTTTAAATGAAGCAGTGAAATTTTAATTTTGACAAAGCATTTTGATAAATCATCATTGGATGCTTTAGTAAAACATAGAACCTGAACTCACACGAGTTTAGTGAAGGCCCATAAAACTTTCTACACAGGCGCTTGTAACAAAAACTCTCACGACTTTGCGATGAGCTAGTGTTGCTGGTGCACGTACGACAGCGGGCGCCATTACATTCGCAAATTATTCGCTCGGTTGGAATGCGTAAGCTAATCACTACAGTATACTTACACATTCTCCGTCTGTATTTTGTTTAATTGTTATTGCCTGTCATTATTAACAACGCTTTAAATAACCTGTATTCTTAAAAGGCTATGTAACGAACATGCGACCAGTTTATTTCTCTTTATTTTTAAAAGTAATTAAATTTGTACACATTTGTGTGTGTTTGAGCCGCTTGCGTTTGAGTACAAACTGTATCTACGTGTGCTTTAAATCTCTCTCACTCACTCTCCCTCTCCCTTTCCCTCTTTCTCTCTCTTTTATATATTCAGAACGATTACTTAAATATTTATTTCTAACTTCGAAAGTTAGTAATCACGCTGCTTACTGTAAGATAATTTTTCTATTTACCTAGTTCAATAAATATATACTACTCTTAGGACATGTTATCTCCACTATAATCCTTTCCCCTCTTGTCTTTCTTTATTTCTTCTGTTACCTGTTTTCCTCTTTCCTTCATGGCCGTCTCTACCGTTCTATCATTTTTTATCTTCCGTCTCTGTCAACTTCTATTTCTTCCTCTCCAGCTTCCTGGTAAAATGTCACATTTATATCGCATCCACTAATTTTAAAATAGTATACTTCCTGAGCTGCAGAAGTTGCTCCTCATTTTAATATTAGATAATTTTTCTGTTATGGAAAAAAATTACAAAAATCCCCGACTACTCTACTATTTCTTTAGTAATGTAAAAATTTTAGAGCACACAATCACACAATAAACGTTTAGAATTGGTAGCCTATATGATTCCTTTTAGTCTGACACTTGCTGGATTATCACAATTTTTTCACACTTTTAATCTCTTTTTGGGCCCTGACGCAAAAAAAAATGAAGACTATTGTGGTTAAAGTTCCCTTTAATTTGATACCCCACTGTGTATTTTTCACAATTCTGACCCCTCACATTTTTGCCTCCTACCCCCTATTTTTGAGGGAATCAATCTAAAAAAAAAAAAATAGGGAATCAATCTAAGTATGGACATACGTGCCAGGTTTTACAAAAATCGGTTGATGCGTTCAAAAGTTATCGTGAGACATATCCCAAACAGATATACAGACAGACAATTGCCAAATACTCGACTTCAAACTGAAAACTCGCTTCGAAATGGTTGTCATTTCACTTGTAAAGGTTAATCAAAAAGTAGAAATGCAAAATCAAGTCATTCTTTCTGCTTGCCGGTCTCCTATAGATACTATGTGATTGATGATGGATACTGTGTCCTTTTACTTTTCACTCTCCCCCTTCCTTGTTTTGTTTACAATTTCATTTACAGCACTGCTCCATTTATCATGCTCTCTCTCTCTCTCTCTCTCTCTCTCTCTCTCTCTCTCTCTCTCTCTCTCTCTCTCCATCTGCGTTCATTTTTGAGATTACGAAATTTTTAAAATAAAATTCGCTTTACTGTTAATGTTTATTAACTTTTAAGAGTTTATGAACAGAATAGATTGCAGTTAGAAACAAAGTCTGAATCTTCATCTACGTCTGCGTTTTATCAGTACCCATCACTTTTCTATTGGGCTATCGATTTGTTTCGCTACTTTCGTTTCCTGTTGCCACTCTGCCTTCCTTCACGTTTCCAACTAGCTTTTCTCTATTCTCTTTCCCTCTCTGCCTCCTGGAGATAGGACACTTATGTTGCCCCCTTTTACCTGTCACGCGTATAACAAGTGGAATTCTTTGACATATATTAATTCGAGATTCACGCTGATTTACGAGCGATTTTTAACTGCAAAGGGCAAGTAACCGAGCGGAATCTTTATCGTTTTATTACTGTTTAACATAATTCGATTAATCTCGGAGAAGCTTGCAGCATTCCTCGAGAGGTCGTGTTTTATTTATGTCCGCTCGACCAGTTTCGTATTCCGCGGAATGCCTGTCACGAAACGCCGGCAACAGGGGAACTGTCAAAAATTTTCCACTAAATAGGAATCTGTGTGACGGCTACTTATGCGCATAAAGGACTGCCGCGAGCGTAATGCTCGCAAGGCTGGCTGCGGCTATTTCTGTCCAGACTACTTGCATACGATTCGACGACACTACAATAGCCAGTGAATATACGTTTGTAATCGTAAATTATAATTTTTGGCACATGTTTATACAATTATTAAAAGTAATACAACAGGTTTTTAATTAAGACATCTGTTTTAATTATTGAGAATCAGTTCTACTTTAGAATATTGGAAGGCCTGCGTTAGCACGCTTGTTTCACTTTCTTCCTGTGGCACCTTTACCCGTGGACAAATTAATCTCAACGCTTCCGTCCAACGTATTTCATGCACAGTCAGTTTTAAATGTTCTTGTTATATACTTCCTGTAGAAACATTTTCCCACGTCTCCAATATCAGCGTATTCAATAATGAAACGGCCAATGAAATAGTCTTCCAATGCTAGTAATGTTGAATGAATAATTTTAATCTTGTGTTTGATTTGCATTTAAAAGAGAAATAAATGCAGCATTTGCTACGGTTACGGTTGCGATCCAAATTTTGGGAAGCTTGTATAATTGCGGTCGCACCATCGTCTGACGTTATATTCGAAGTCTAGAGTAGCCTCGTTATTACGTCACAATGTAGTACAAACGACGTCCCTCCTGGAATGTCCTGTTGGTGTACAAGTACCATTGTCATGCATTTTACATTCCAATCAAACCTTTTTCTTACCTCGACGACATCGTCGGACCTGCTCATTTCTGCTGGTTCAGTATTAACGCAAAAAATGTAAAAGAGATTCATCAGTTTGTCACCATTTTATTACTTTGCCGTCATTGTCAATTTGGTAAAGCTGTCATATGCCTAAAGGACTCAAGTTGCAGTAATAGCTGGTGACCTAAAGTTTTGGAAATTTGAAACTAAATTTTAATTTGGGAAAATAAATGACACAAATAATAATAATAATATTAAAATGGAAGGAGTCGAGGTTAGGAGAGACTAAAACGCACGTTCAAAGTTGACTGAAGACAGGAAGAAGAGACATAGTGAAAAGATGAAAGAATATTGGAAAAAAGAAAAGAATGAAGAATTGAAATTGGCATGTGGTCCTCAGATGGCCGATACAAATAGAAAAAAAATAATAATAACGGTTTCGTTTTTCCACCGAACTAGTTAAGCGGTTAGCTACCTTATGTGAGCCGTTCGCCGTACAAGGAAGGCAATGTGGGGGCCACCTCTTTACCCGCTTATCATTGCACCAGAACGTTATTCCAAGCACTCATTACCACAGGATAAGTCGATCTGGACGCACATCGATTTTGTGGAGTGTCTGGAAAATTGAACCCAGGACTTTTAGACTAGTAGCCATGCGCCGTGGCCCTGTAATACAAAATTATACAAAAATAATAACAAAATAAAAAATTGTAAACAGTGTTAAGCATACATTTAGAAATAGGCCTGTCTTTATATTGCAAAGGCGATAAATGATTATCGTAACTCAGAAGAGATCATCTTCTGATTTGTTGCAATACCTCAGTTAATTGGAACATCAGATTCCTGGAGCCTGTTAGCTCCTGAATTCCCCAAATTAGGATCTACAAACCAACATAGATAGCCGAATTATGGAGAATTAAACAAGACATACTTCCAAACTACAACTTAAGGAAATTAATATGAGCCGTAGGTGGGCTACCGACGTTTGAAAGCGAATAAATTCAGAAACCTTAAGAAGGTGCATGGGATTCGACACTAAGATACTTTTTTAATACGTTTTAGTGAAAAAAAGATTTAGGTAGATGGTAGCTGTAAAAGAACGGCCGTTAGCAGGATGACGTAAACGGATATTGGAATACGTCTTCTAATCACAAGAAAACAGACAGCGAAAAAGAGGTAGAAATCGTAAGCAGATTTTGTTATTTGAATGTTCTGAGTTAGCTGAGACCAAGATGCCACAGACGATAACGGGTGTAACAAGAAGACTCATATGCTCACTCATGCGAGTATTAAGAGTGTTTTGTGCAATTATTAATTCTTTAAAGAATTTTTTAGTACTTACAAGTACACCTCTAGGTATTCCAGTTGGTGATTTTTTATTTTTTTATCCAAGATGCATTTCGGAACCGTTGTGTTCCATCTTCAATTGGATCATTTAGTAAACTTACATAACATTTATAAAAATTTCCACTCAGGTGAGCGTCGTCGACACAGGTACATATAACACGCAACATAAAACATAACACTTAAAAAAATTTAAATTTTAAAAATAACGTTAATATTACAACGAAAACGGAATCCAAACGGACGATTTGAAAATCGAAGCTGGCCAGCACTTGTTGCCCGCACGTCATACGGAAGCCGACTCAATTGAAGATGGAACACAACGGTTCCAAAATGCATCTTGGATAAAAAACTAAAAAATCACCGACTGGAATACCTAGAGGTGTACTTGTAAGTACGAAAACATTCTTTATACATTATTAAAGGTATTCTTTGACTGTTTCATAAAAAAATAAAAAATATTAATTCTTGCAGTACAGACAGATATACGCGTAGGCCTACTAATCTCGGCAACAGACCCCCCCCCCCATCTCGCGCTGATATTCAGATTACGTTAAAGGGTTTGTTGTTAATTAACATACGATTACTTAATTATAAAATAAAACAAGAAATTTGGAGGCTATGCTTGATAACTTGGATTTTCTTTATTCATTTGTCCACGAGTGCGCGTTGTTTGTTAAATGTGATCATGCACAGGTTTCTTGTATTTGAATGATGCAGTGTTTTGCGAGATTATAAAAAATGTATAAAACTGTAAAGTGTAAATTTATGGATTATCAATATATACATTAAAAATTAAAGTCTACGTCGAGAAGTGAAATTATTTGTATAGACACCACTCACACACGCAATTATTTTTGTGGATTAGCCGTGGTCGGCTTCCGGATCGAAGCTGTACGTTTGGATATGCTAATCTTATTTGATACGCACACACACCCGTTTGGATTAACGGTAGTTTTCAAATTATACAAATATTTATCTAAAAAAATATCCTTCTGGCTGGAAACGATCTGGGATAAGCAGAAGGCTGTAAAGAGATTCTGAACCAAACTGGTTTGTGTCGTGTAAAAATAAAATTAGTTTCCATCACAGGCCAAACAGTTTCTGACTTGTCTAGTCTTGACGCGGACATGCCAGTAGCCGCTCCATTAGGCAAACGACATCGCCGCTGCAGGCTTCACTCTTTTGGGACCCGTTTGTCACCGTCGTTTTTGTTGAACAATTCTTGCCGCGAAACACAGCAAAGTGACATTTTTTTAAAAATAACAATTTAAAAAATGTATAAATAATAATCTGTATTCGTCTTATGTAAATAGGATTAATTTAAGTCCTACGTTTTATTACTGCAATATTTGAGGAGTGGAGGTACTATTATTTTTAACACTGTCACTGTCAAACTAATTTTTTTATAACTACTGAGTAATTATTACAAGGAACGAGTAACAATAATTTGTACAAACATACGCACTCGCTCGAGGAGGGCGCGTATTTTTTTATATTTTCGTATTGCGCTACCAACTTTTATAATGCTAAGGGGGTATTTGGGAATAATTCAAAATTATTTTGTAGTTTGATTTTTTTCATGAAAACGTGTTTTCAGTAGGCCTATTAGTAAAATGCGTCAGGAATAATAAAGATATTAAAACATGAAATAACTTTTTACTATGTTCCATTCAGAATGCCGAAATGGTTATTTCACCCAGATCGTGAAAGGAGGACATCGTACAAGGAGGCTACAACGAGGAGATTGGAACGACACACATGAGCGTATTAACGGGGGGGGGGGGACAGGACCGGACTCTATAACGTGTCACCTACGTTATAACATCGGGAACCTGTGCATACTTACCTCTGATCAATTGCACGGGCTGCCATACTCGTAATCAAATTTTAATTACTAGATAAACCAGCAGTAGTTATAAGTAAAGGAACTTTTACATGGGGGTCTGATGATTTATTCACTCACTGTATTAGTGTAAAGTAACGACATCTCTTTATTGAATCATTACTACAACAGCTCTACATAAATATTCCCATATAAGGTTTTCTGAATAAAAGGATTACAATTTATAACAGATTTTTGTAAAGAACTGGGGCAAAACACATGGATTTATCAGTGCTAGCATTATCCACGGATCCGGGACCTTAAACTTGTTTATGAGTTAAGCTCGCTTATTTATATTCTATAATAATATTTGGGGGCCATTTGAAGAATGGACTTAATCTAAAAATTTGTATCAGTGAATCTGTACATATACATCAGCATTATTCGGTACTACAAATATTTTGAATTCTAAAACATACTACATCTTATAAAGTGGTTATCGCTAAAGTCTTTCTATTTTTTTATTTCAACTGTCTTTAATAATTCATTGGTTACAATTTTAATTAATCACGGAGAACAAGTCTCCGTGTCACCTGCCATATCCATCAGTTTACTCGTAATCAGGGTCCTTGTTCCTTATGGTGTTCGTCAGCGGTAGATCTTAAGTGGAGTTAACTTTCCTGTTGAAGTGCCTGAAGTGGTTGGTTCATAATGAAGTAGCGTGGAGGTTCTCAGAAGTCTCGTAGTTAAACATCGTTAGTAGTATAAGTGCCGTAAATGTTCTTGTTTGTTGCAGAATCGCACGTCACATTATTGTTTATAAAAGTTCTCACTTTTGGTAGCTCGTACCATATTATTTAAAACAACATAGACATCTTACAAAATTAAACAAATGAGATGTCATCCCTTACACAGTTATTTATACATTTCGGTTTTTAACATTTAGACTACTACCACATTAATTTGGCAATACTTTTGCTACACATTGTTGTAACTCTCTTCTAAATACAAATATTCTGTCTTTTTCTGAGACATGGTTCAAATGCGTGTTTTCTACGCGAGCGCTTCATCTCGACTCCGTACTATATAGGAAGGGTCAGTTAATCGCGCGGAGTTTACGCGTCGCAACAAAATAGTTCCACATTTATCTTCTATTTAAGGGGTTAAAGTTTGACCTTTTAATTATCCAAAGATATTCTTAATTACAGACTTCATTATAGTACACTACTGTGGTCTAGTTTATTTATTTTTTTAATATTAATTTTCAAGGATTATTAGTTTGTTTAGGGGTCGGTATTCAAGTTAATTCCGGTTAGCGACTTAGCGATAAAATTAGTTTAAATGTGCGATTTATTAAAATTTAAAATTTCTCAGCTTTTACATTACCTATTTATTAATTATTTATTTTTAATTAATGAAATCGTCACAACTCCCTCCCCCAGAGGATGTAAAACGATACAAATTTTGTTAATCTCTTAATTTTTAGGATATTTTATTAGTGTTTTTCAGCTGTGAATGCTAAAATGGTAGTAACTTTTTTTTTAAATATACAAACAGTTTTTTACACACCATTTGCGTGTACGTTTGAAATATGAAATACCCTATACGAAATCAATTCAGTGAATAAGGGTCTTGTAAACAACGTTTCAATAACGCATATTTATTGTGTATTTACCGTTTACTTTAATGGTATTGATTTCAGGATGTTATCACACGTTTCTAAACCACTTTAAACATAGTAATATTGATTAATCTTAACTTGATTTTTCTTTTTTATGAAACCGATTCGACCAGTCCCCCCCCCTCAAGGTCAAATTCTAGATGTGTCACTGATGACAAAAGCAGAATGTTAGTGATTGGAATGACATTCTGGCGTGCAGATTAGGAGAGATGGCACTAGCTGCATGCATAAACACTCGCAAATGGAAGGATGGATAAATATATATATATAATATTATCAAGGTCTATGATTTATAATTAGTATGAATCATAATGAATTTTTATATTTTCAATTTCTCTAAAGACCGTTAAGAACCCTTCATTACGCCACGTTTTACCAGGTTTTCTAAAAAAAAAAAGAAATTTGTCATGTTTGCATTTTCCAAGACAGTTTTAAGAAAATTTTTAATGATTAACAGTTACATTATCAGGCTTAACATGGAGGTAAGCAGTGGCGAAGTTACATGGAGGCAATTGAGGCAATGCCTACCCAAAAAATTCTGTAGAATAAAAATTATAAATACGTATGAACTACGTAACGTAAAGATTATACATTGTTACTGTGACTGTCGAATTTATTAAGCCGAAATGTGCTTTACTGAGCGACCGCTAGATGGTGACAGGTGAGATTCGGCATAAAGCGAATGAGGCAACGTGAACTTGCCTCAGTTTTTTTGTATACATCGTATGTAAGCAATGTGCTTGCGCGAATCGGAAGTGCGGGGGAGGGGGATTGTCCCGTGCTGTACATATAGAGCGTTGAGGCATGTCTCACTTCTATGGTGCAAACAGTTAAGTTAAAGCGCGCTGTGTTGTTTATAAGTGTGCTTATTTTATGCGGTTATTAAAAGTGTGCCTGTTATTCCGCTGAACTAACAGATGATCAAGATTGTTTTTTGAATTGTTTGTAACATTAAACATATAATATAGAAACTAATCAACTTTAAAAATTTGAAGTTCAATCAGATGTATTATTGTGTATGACTTATACAAGGATGGTTTAATAGAAACATGTTTAGAGCTGTAAAGCATTTTTTATTCAACGATTTTAAAAGAAGTCTCCATTAACATGAGACATGAGTCCCACTCTTGCACTAATCTGTAGATTCCCTGCTAGTAAAATTCTTACGGCTGTTTCCGGAACCATTCGCTAACAGCAAACTCTACCTCAGCGTCTGATTTGAACCACCGTCTTTTTAGTGATTCCTTAAAAAAAATTTAAGGTAAGATTTTTGCCTACCCATTCATTACCGGTAACTACTAGCTTCGCCACTGGAGGTAAGAAAGAACAAGTGTCGACATTGCGTGATGTAACTCTCCTCAAGGTTTAAAGTAATAATTAACGATGACTGATTGAAGTTTAATGGCCTTTGGAAACAAGTGGCAGTGGTAAATAACTGGTAAGTGGCCGCGGGATGAGTCTGTAGTGACACCCAATAAAAGCGTTTAAAACGGAAGTTGTTCTCTCCAATAATAATAACGGTTAAATCTGAAAAGGAGAGGGCGGTTCGCGTTGTGATTAATAATAACGCTTATGCTTTTGAATTTGAACAGCTGATGTGATCCAGGTCCGTATAATTGACACTTGTACGGGTAAAACGAGTTTTAAATACGTTGTAGAAGGCGCACGATGGGAGGGGAATCGAAATCGTGACTACAGTCAGGTCAAACGCACGTACGTGCACGTATGAATCGATTTGTGCGCGGCGAATCGATACTGTTACTGTGATCACAACTACCCAATTGTTTGAATATTCAGTAACTACTATTAATAGATATTGTGTTTCTCGTGGAATGATTCTACTGTTAAATTTACGAATAATCTGAACCTTACAATACTACGAACGCCTCTGGTTATAATTATTATTTTATAGCTATATGGGCTTATAACGTTTCACCAAAAATACTAAAATCATGTTCCTAGATTTGTAATAAATTATGGTCCGATTATAATCAGCAGGAATAAATTGATGAGTCCATGATTTATGTCAAGAATATTTTGTGTTTATACGTGTTTTCCCTCTAAATTAAACTATGAGTTCTCTGTAGCTGTAAAAAGTGAGCTTAATACATTTTTGAAGCCTAAAGTAGCATCAAAGAGCTGAAAGAGCATGGAAGTCTAAAGTAGGACTGAAAGAGAAAGTTCCTTCAGGTATAACGCTAGATAAGACTATATGAATTAATAAGCTGCTCTTTGCTGATGACACGGTGTTTATTCAGGAGAGTGAGAATTCTTTGCATTTATGAATTTGGAAAAACATCTGAAGAGTATGGCTTCAGGGTATCAGTTATAAAAACAAAAATTATGGCTTTCCATGGGAACCATCCAGTTCGGTCAAAAATTGTCTTGTATGATAATGTTCTAGAACAGGTTGGAAAGATGAATTATTAGGGTGTTGTGTCACATGGGCATAATGGGGATTTGACCAGCTAAGTGAGTAAATATCAACATATTTGCGATGTAATAATAAACACTCTGAAAAAGAAGTCCAGAAAGGACACTAATTTAAAATTTTATAAGACGATGGCTGTTCCAACATTATTATGTGGCTGCGAATCTTGGACGATGGAATAAGATTCAAGCAGCGGAAATTAAATACTTAACAACGGTAAAGGGTTGTACAAAACCAGGCCGTATAAGAAATGAGGATGTAAGAAAGAATTTGAATATATTTTGAGTTAGAGAAAAGATAGTGTTGTATAGAGAAAAATGGAAAAACCATTTGCAACGAATGAGTAATACCACCATACCACGGTTAGCCTATAATTACAAGCCACATGGAAAAAGAGACGTTGGACGACCGGTAGCAAGCTGGCGAGCAACATCAGGCCTGAACAGGAGAATGCTCCTAGGCCTTGAACGGTTGATGTTGATGATGATAAAGTAGCATGAAATATAATTTTCACGATGTGTACAAAACGACAATGAAATCTACACGAAAAATAAAAATATTCAGTAAAACGTAAGTACTAGTGCAATAAAAATCATCTATTGGTTTTAGTCCAAGCATTAGACGAAGATTGATCCAGTCCGCTCGGCCCAAGGGCCATCGGATGGTATTCAGTGATAGTCGCTATGTCATATGTTGTAAAGACTGATTTTTAATTACATCTCATTGTAAAGACCTTACTTCTATAAAGATTTTGCAACTTGATTTGGATTTTATGTAATTTTTTAAAGTTTCTGAATTGATACTATTTGTGAAACTGGTTGTATAATGATTCGACAGACTTTGAGAAAAGAAATGAAATGAATTGACTTTAGTAATTACGAATCGAATTACGTATTAGTAGTTTAGTATTAAACAAGGGTAAAATGAGAAGCGAGTACATTTTTTTCCAGGGGTTACTGACCGATAAACACCGGTGCACATTGTTTATACTCACGTTTGCATAAAGTTAAAGTAATAGTCATTAGTCTATTCATGTTCATACGGAGTCCGACAATCTGCTGATACAAAATAACTAAAACTGGTTCTATATTTCTTTGCATCTGTTGGAATATCTTATTAAAAGTAGTTTTACTTCACTTTCGATGGTTAATTCGCATAAACAAAATTTCAGAAACAGTCAGTGTAAATGTTTGTTCGCATCAAGCATAACCCTTATTCCAGGAACCGAATCGTCGTCAAGGCTGTATTTGGGCACGATCCCACGGCTTTATAGCAAACATTAACACATATAGTCATAGTAATATGTATCACTGTGTAAGCATTGTATTGTGACCGCTTGGCATGACCATGGATACACGCGCTTTGAAATTCATGACATAAATTAATATCAGCTGTTAGTATCAAATTTATATGAGGCCCCCTCATAACACATACGTATATATTGGAACGGATGAAATTAACAAAATTGCCATTCCTCAAAGGATCAAGAATTTACGCTGACCGATGTTTAAGTGTATTTTATTACGCTGTACAGTAAGTGGCATGATTAATGATTAAACGTGAATGGACTGTAACTGTACGGTGATAACAATTCGTTTATATAAAAGTAGAGCCCAGTGATTTAAGGAAAAAACTGCCCAAAAAATCCTACTGATCTCGATTTTTGTATACAGCTTTATTTCGATGTCCTGAATAACATCTGAAAAGTCACAATGCCAATCGTGTACGCGTCTTGAGTTATTCAAGGTCAAAGGTTATTAATTTCGATTCAAGCTATTTCGATTATTAATACATCGGCGTCGTCACGACCTTGTCTAGCTCTGATTTTGACGTCTTGTAATTTTTGGAGCAGCATCTGAATTAATCTGTTTTTATTAAGTCGGTTCGAAAGAAATTTTTTTTGGCTGATAGGCACATCCATAGTTTCTTTGAAACGAAATTAGACAGATCCAGTTACAGCTGCAGTTCGTCGAAGTTGTTCCATTGCTTTAATATTTTGACTGTTGTCACAATAGCCATCGGAAACTACAACTAAATTTGAGCCATAATGTTTTTGTAAATAGTCAACATATCTTGTAAGTGTGAAGCATTCAATGAGTTTTGACATGATAATGTCTTATGGCTGGGGGTCATTTGAAAATTTCTGTAACGCATCACGCTGCATGACGTCATCATTTACCAGCCGGGAATCGTTAACTAAAACCGCGACCGCTAACGTGCTAACGTCCGTCGCAGATTAAAGACCTAACAAGCAAACAACACTGCATAGCTGTAGATAGGTATGTAACCAATCAGTCAGTCAGTAACCATAATAATGTTGCGTTTAGCTGGCGGCTGAAAGACATTATCATGCTCTTAAGCTTTTACCATTTGGTAAACGGTACTTTACATTTTTTTACGTCGGCATTGTCTCTGTTAATGCGCATATCTCTTGGGTCGACATGTTGCTCAGTGGACTTTAATGATACATTACTATTTTTAATAAATCTTTCAATTTCATCGCAAAAACATTCATTGCGTGCATCCTATATGTCCATTTGCACAAGACACTTTCATGGGTACTTCTTCCTCGTGACAGTCCGCCTTCAGACTTCATAGATTTCATCATGGTTTGTTCAATTACCAAACCAAATTGAAGAATCATATAGCTATTGAAGAATCACAACTTAACATCACCGTCGTTGTTGGGGAAGATGTCAATTTTGTGATTATTTTAATGGGGCGTACTCTTCCGCATCAGAACATTTTCTTTATGAAACCTGGTGAAGGAAATATTGAAACGAAAGTATATTCTTCTGCAAGCATCAACAATTTTATTCACTGTAAAAACCATTATTTTTATACGCGATCACCGGATGTGACACAAGTTCTTTGGTAAGGGAAAAAATAAGTGATGAAATTATTTGAAAAACGTCCTGATTTGCACCAAGCGGCACAAGTATTTGAACAGGAAAATTTCCCTCCAGAAACCGTATACAATAACGGCATACTTTTTCTTTTGGCCATATATGGTGCTCCAAAAACCGAAAAGTCCTTTGATAATTATAGATACTTACAATTTGCCAAGTCAACAAAGCATAATGTACCTGTTAAATTGTCCTCTCTTCCTCCTACTGCTGCAGCCGCTCAACAACATCTTCTCCGCGTCTATTACCAAGTATAAACTTGGTTAGGGAAAAACTTGGACCCTCCACAATGGGGGTGGATTGTCAGGAACAACTTTTTGAAGCCCATTACAACTTTATTACCACCAGCGCCAGACGTATTGATAAATTTTTTTGCAACTGTGCGAAAGGTTGCGGTGCTAATTGCGGTTGCAGAAAAATTGGCTTAAAATGTTCCGCAGTCTGTGGGCACTGTCATGGTCAGTCTTGTTTTAATGCCGCATCACGTGAAACATTTGATACTCATGCATCTGCTTTGGACACGGACAATGATGTTAATCCAATAGATATTTTATCCGCAAACTTGACAGAATTAGAAGAAAATGACGACGAGCTAGAGCCGAACATTGATGACTTTCAGGACATGGATGATGAAGATGAAAGTAAATTAATTAATAATATGAATTAATTAATTATATTATTAACCCACTAAATTTTGTTTTTAATTATTAATGTCATAACCCTGCATAACATGGATTAGGCCTACTGGGAAAACCATGTAAAAAAAACGCGCCTTGCATTCTACCTGGAAGGTGGTGCGAAAATGAATGTATTGAGCGCTTTGATATTTTCTCTGCATCATTTCGCGGAAACGGCTACTTTTACATGAAAATTACACAGAACCATTTTTATTAGAGAATATTGAGTTCTACAATTTTGATACCCATCTCTATTGTCCTCCGACCAATAGGAAGCGAGATATTAGCAAATAACCATTTTTTGTGACCTTTGACCTTGAATAACTCAAAACGCGTTCACGATTGGCATTGTGACTTTTCAGACGTTATTCAGGACGTCGAAATAAAGATGTATACAACAATCGAGGTCAGTAGGATTTTTTGGGCAATTTGGTCGTCAGAACGACTTAAATCACCGGGCTACTACATTTATGTAACATTGATGTTCCGTGTTATTAATTTGTTCTTCACTTTCCATGTAGCCTATTCTGAAGGCCTTGGTGATCCTGCGAACGTCTCCAGCGGCTCTCCCAGCATCCGTCCTAACACCTCGTGTAGAAGTCGTCTTTCTGCTGGTCCCCTTCTGTTCTATATTTAGGCCTGATTATACTACACTGTACGGCAGCTTTATATCGGCCGTAATACTAAGTTATTATCTTAACGGAATTTTTAAACGTCGAATTAGTTTTCAAAATCACCAAAGCAATGTCTGAGATTCTGTGTGTTATGACCTCCTGTAGAACACTTTTATAGCTGTTTTTTATCCCACACGTAAGTTTAGTCGACCGGTTGAAATTGCTTGGATCTGGTCAGTGCGTACACAATTTGGTTATTCACCAACAAGAATATTAACGTTCTTTCGTAGTTAATAGTTCTCCTTCATACGTAAACACGTGTCTATTGCTTCTTACACATACACATATCACTGACCCCCCCCTTCAAGTATTTGTTCTGCTGCTGCTGTTACATACACCCATTCTCGCGTTTTGTTATATATAAAAAACTTAAACATGTTTTGTCATAAGGAATTGATAGAAGATAATAGACTACCGGTACTTTTTTATAAACAATAATAGTGTTACCTTCGTCACTAATAGTGTTAGAAAAAGGAAACTGTTGGAGTTGGAAATGCAACAGCTTACATAATATAAAAAGTCCAGAACAGTTGTTTCCTATAAAACGACCGTGACATGTTTATAAAGTTTATGATCCGCAGTGATTATATCACAATAGAATGGGCGCCTGAATTACTGCCACTTTTAAATATAAAAAAAGAAAGAGTTCCTTAACAGTATTTGTGGGCGCTTAATTCCAGAAATAAATAAATAAATAACATACGATACGCTACGTAAAACCTTTTTTAAGTCTGAGGCAAGATGAACACGGTAAGAAGTGGTTATGGGTATTCAGAACAGGAGGGGCGTGCGTGCGTGGACGGATGTTGAAGAGAACCCGTTTGTGCTCTTGCGTAGCCGTTAACGACGGACTGTGGGGGAGAGATAACAATTACTGTGGTCAACGGGGTGCATCTTTCTCCTTAGCATCCGTAACCGTTTGTAACGATCATCGTAACAAAATTACGACTGTTTTCTACCCATGAATTACCGGGCTACAAGAATGCGTCAACCGCCTCCGCCTAGTCCCGTAGCCTACTGGTTGATGCTAATCTGTACACGAAGCGTGCCCGATGACAATCTGTTTCCGGCCTAACGCGTCGTCACTTAACGGATGATACACGACGGCATTTTTGTGTGAGACAGATAACCTTGTTGACCTGATGCTGACATGAAAGTTGACGAACAGAGTGAATTACATTACAAACATTACAAATACGAGATGTACGATTGTTGAAAGTGGATTCGGACACTGTTTTCATTACTTATTATGTACTGCAATTTTGCAGAAATACAAAAAAAAAACTAACAAATTTCGTTCTATTATATCGAAGACCTACATCGAAATTGAAGTCTTTAATAAGATATGTGGCACTCAGCCCATGTTAAAAAAGTAATACAAGGAAGGAAGTGTCAAAGTTCTATTTAAGGCATTGCCACAGTCATGTATGGCTTTGAAATTTGATGTTACAGCAAAGTGGCAAGAAAGTGCGATCCGAACGTAAGAGATGAGGTGGTTTGTGAGAAGAGTTAACCGACGGAGGGATTGGATGGAATCGAAGCGCTTGTGTCAACGTAACCGGACATGATAAGAAAGCAATAGGAGACGAGATTTAAATATTTTATCTGTATAGGAGTATTACGTCAAACCGTACTAAATGCCATGCGCGTCTGGAAAGGATCAAAAGAACTAGGTTACTTGCTATGACAACGTAAATAGTCATCCTAGATGGAAGGAAACTGGTAGATAAATAATCCGAGGAAGAGATGGGACTTGTAACAGGCGAGGAGCCTAAGACATGCCTAACACATTATAGGAAATGACGACGACGATTGTGGTGATGATGATATGATGATGACGCTGTGGTGGGTGACTGGATTAGTGATATGATACCAAAGCTTTATGTTAGTAAATATTACGAGTATTTCATCATCATCATATATCTCTACACAAGGTGCCTCTTGTCTACTTTCGTTTTTTACAATTAAATGATCATTATAATAATTATACCTATTATTCCTACTTTTACTGCACTGCGGAAGGTGTTCTATCGCAGAATGTATATATGTAGTCTGTGTTCGTATTTCCTAGAAAAAACACACACATATGACTGTTAACCGTTGAATGAAAAAAATTATTTAAAAAGCCATAGTAAACGTTCTCACGGCTTTCTCTCGCCCTACTTTTTATGTTTCAGATTTTGTAAACGTCTGATTAATACGCTTCAGAACTAACTAAGACCTTAATTATCAAATAACATTTAATTTCTTTTATGGTTATATTTATGAATATTTAAAAAGTTTTTCTCCGCCGATATTGAGCAATGCCTACCGATTTCATGGCGTTAAGATGATTCATACCCTTTTCGATGTTGCGTACTTATTTTTATTAATAAATTGATTTGATTTTCAACGTGAAAAAGTTTATGATGATTGAATGCATTAGATTCAAATTCAAATCATGATTTCATCAACATTTCAAGGAATCATGACCGTGATCATGAGTTTTAATTCAAGGAATTTAACACATATAAGGATGTGATAGCTGTTTAAAATCGAAAATTTGGAGTAAGTTATTCAGTCTGTCTTTATGACAAAAATTATTTGACTCGTCTTTATTAATTTCTGACAAATCGAGTTTTGGTTTACAGCAATACATAATAGCTTAGCAGTGAGGATCGTGGGAACGAAATTCTGCCTTGAACATAATAATTTTGTATTTAACGGTAGTAACTGGATACAGTGCAGCTGGCGTTAGTGATTTCAGGTAAAAGTCTGTGTCTAAACATTAACGTAACCAAGCGTGTTGAGCTCTTCATATTCCTTTTTTTGAGGAACTCAAAATAGCAGTCTAGAACAAGCGTGTGCTCTCACATTAAGATGTTAAAAAAAGATAACATACTTTTTTAGCATATTATTATGCCATCTGTGCGGTAAACGAAAATGGCAGTTGAGGTCCGTACTGCTGAGAAAAACGTTTTTGTTTTTTACCTTAAAAACCACAGTGCAGAACGGGATAATGAAGAGATGAATATTAAGTACGTGATTAACATTTACCAATCGGTGTACTTGAAGTTTACGGTGTGTGCGAATTAGGATTATCCGCCTACCTTCTCACCTTCACTTTGACTTCGCACCATTGCAATTTATTATTTGTTTATACCGATTATGGTCGGTTTGCTTTCGGACACGACTTTCTTCAGTCCTATGGTACTTGTGAGTGTTCCAGATGTCTCTAACAATCCATGTGTAATATTTTTTTAAATATCAGTTTACTATTCTAAGACATCTGACCGCTGGTTTATTGTTTGACCTTTCGTAACGCTACTATCTTGCATAGTTTAGTTAAGTACGGCAGTGGGTCTCAAACGTTTTCGGTACCCGGCGTTCTTAGCGTGTCAAGAATTTTCCACATATCAAATTCACATTTACGTAACAAGTATTAAATTTTTCCAACAATAACAAACATAATATTAAATATAATTATAAATCGATTGACGGGTTTGGAGAACCTGTTGTCCACTGCATATCATCTCTACCCTTCAAACCAAATTGGAGACAGCCGTTTACATTTCCTTTTCCCTGTTGATTGTCTAATAACAGGTGATTTTTATTAGTGCGACCTGAAAAAAAAATTTCCCTCATAAGTGACGTCGGAAATGCATTACGATTTCTTACAGTGAATATTCCTCTTTCAGTTGTATGGAATTAGTGCATGCTGCTAAATTTTATCTTCAGCGTATTGTTTCATATATATCCTCCGTATTATCGCATCAAGACGCTGACGACTCGATTGTAAAACCACGCGAACTAAGTGTTTTTACAGTAGAAACATTAGAATGACGATCAGTTCTGGAACCACTCGATTATAGAATTGTTTCTTTTTTAATTTTTGGTCTGTCCGTAACTTCACCATCCATAGTAGTCCAATGCCCATTTTCAGGAACATTCCAGTCTAGTGTTCCGAATCGCATCAACAAAACGACTGTTCCCTTGTTCGCTTTGACGCTTTTCAGGTAGTCATCACTTGTATTTACGCTAGGTCTATCCTGAAAGTATTAACATGTTCTTAGAATATTTTTACTAATCTGGTATCGATGTTTCAGACTAGTAGTTTGGATTTCAGAAATAACATCCCATTGATCACACTGTTCCCGCCAATAATGGAAGCGTGAAGGTAACGGAAATTGTCCGCGGGATTTTCGTTCCGGCTGGGGGCGGACTGGTGGTCGGTTGGCCGTGCGTATCGGCGCGTGTATGGCGCGCGTTCGCTGGTTATTCAAAACCGTCGTCGTACAGTAACACCTGGGACAGATGTACAGTGCGTTATCTGGCGTAATTGGCATATGCTGCACACAACGACAGTGTATGGGGGACACACCTCACTGAATCCACATTGTACACTGTACCGACTGAATGTAGATAAACCCTTCTTACAGCGGCATTCCTTTGCTTTCCGCCAGTGATGCTGTATGTGTATGTGTGATCTGCGTATCCACATTGTACACTGTACCGACTGAATGTAGATAAACCCTTCTTACAGCGGCATTCCTTTGCTTCCCGCCAGTGATGCTGTTTGTGTATGTGGGATCTGCGTATCCCACCTATTCTTTTTATGTAGGACAGGAAGTATGTAGTTTCGACCCACTACTTTACCGTAATAGTTTCATTAGTAAGATTTCGTAGTTTTAGTGATTAGACACGTGTTCTGCTAGATATTCGTCCAGTACGATGTGGCATCCTTAGCGACTATAGAAAGAGATTTAGATTTAGAGACTGTTTGGGAGACTGAAACGTGTGGGAGTTTACAACGAACCGTGTTTTCTACATATAAATTGTGTAACTTTAGTAGTGTCATATTCTAAAATAAAATGAATCAGTTAACAGAAATGTAGTGTACAGTAAAACTCGAAAATAACACCCCTTTAATTACGGGACCCTCCAATGTTTTGGAGAGATTTTTTTAAAAACCTTCCCCAGTCGTACTGTCTTATTACGTATTAACAAACAGAAATTACACTGTTGCACACCACTATAGAAAAAGTTCCCGATTAGCGCTTTTAAGATTCACAGCTCATCATATTTCTGACCTGATGATCGGATGAAGATAATCTGAAGTTTGGAAGCGCTAATCAGGATTTTTTTCTATAGTGGTGTGCAACAGTGTAATTTCTGTTTGTGATCATAACCACTAACACAACTTTATTAATTAAATAGTCATATTACTGGTTGCTGCTATAGGCAATTTATGGTGCAATACAATTTATTCTAACGAACACCGGTAACCATTACTCATTTGCACTTCTCATATTTATTTCGTGTCTATATATTTGAGTCGAAATACCGACTCGAATATAAGACTCTTCGAGAGTAAGAATGTAGTAGAAAAGGAGTTTTATTGTCGTGTAAATGCTGCAGGGTCTATATTAATACTCTTACTCTTTCTTCAAATTTCTCTACAAGACATGCCTCAAGTTTAGAGCATCCATAATATATCCAATTCCTTCATTGCAAGTTCCTCTTTTACCTCCTCATAACGGTCATAACTTGAACACCAGTCTTCTGAGATATTCTTAGTATACTGCCAAACCACTTAATGCTTATCTACCGAGTTCGGTAATCTGTAACTGCCACACTCATATTCTTTATTCTTTTAAAATCATCATTACAGTTCAAAGTTCAGAACCGTGGTTAAATGCCGATTCCACTGTAACTTGTTCAGGTTACCTGTAACTTTACTTGTGTGTGTACGCGCGAGCATTTTAAGGCAAGTTGAGATCTAAGTGTGAGGAGTTAAAGCATTTTATTACCTTATGACCTTGATGAATTCTTTATTTATTTACCTGTATCTTATTTCAATTTGATATACTTTCGACACATCATTAACGAACAACTTGATATATGGATCCTAGTCTGCCACTAGGAACTACGTCTTCCATTTGGTTGCTTGAAGATCCCTCTCCTTATATTTTCGCAGTATCACACATATTAATATATTAATATTTACACATTTTTGAAATAAATATTATTACACATGGAGTTCATAAATAAGATTTAAAGTCGGACAACAGTAAATTACACCACATGGAACTGTGGAAAGTAACCGCGAAAAATAAAATACTGCATCGAATACGCGCATAGCGTGTTCCCACACGACGCCGAGTGCCGGTGCCAATGTGTGCAAAATTGCCCCGGTAGGCGCGCGCGCTCGCGCGGTATATGTTTAGGCAGAGACCGGTTTAATGAGATTCTAATATTTACCATACACTATGCATACATTATTCATCATGGCTTTAGCGAATCAACATCAACACGTCATCTCGCGATGCTCATCAGACTTCACGCGTTCCCATGCTCAAGAATTTTATTTTTGTTCGTACGTTAGTGAATGAATCCCGTTATCGTGTATCGAGAGGTTAAAGGTCTAACAAAAGACATGAACCTATGTTGCCGTATGAATCATAACTGTTAGTTAAGAGATCAATGTGAGAGTCCAGAGGAAATCCTAGTCAGTATGATTACTAGCTTAATTTTTATTCAAAATTAATTTAGGAGATTTTTAAATACGAGATACTTGTACGTATACATCTGCACTACTAGGCGTATTTCCTTACGCTAATATTTGCAGCACTAAATCCGGATTCATTTGTAATAAGTCGTTAGTCATGTCACACTACGTTCTCTACTATAAACATATCCTAATAGTTATACCTGTAAACGTGTTTTTGTACTAATCGCATTTTCTTTTTCATCGTCATCATCTTCTTTCCCACTGATGCAATGGATGCTTACAGCTCTATCTATTGGGATACTGGGCATGGGTGGTATTTAGTCTTCGCTGGTTTACATCACCCAGAACGCTCTCTCCATCTTCCTTCCTTCCTTTACGTCGCAATCCATCTGTTGCGTCTTACTTCACAACTTTACTCTCAGTCTTTTCGTCCCCTGTAGTCTAACGTGACCAATAAAACAAGATTCTGTTAGACTTTATATAGTTCTTTGTTTGTTTCTCCTCCTCCGACATTCCGGTATCACATATTAGCCTTGTAAATCTCTTGAGGTTCGAATATGTCTACCACCAACTTGTTAAGGGTTCAGGTTTTGCTACAACTGGATTGATTATGGTCTTACAGATTTTAAGTTTAGGTCTACAGATTATTAAATTTTTTTTCAAGCTTTTATTCAAGACAGTTTATACAACTTTGCGACTGCTATGTTGCAAACTATGTCGACTGCTTGTTACTCTTCTTGCTCGTCCATGTCTTCATTGATAACAGAATCAAGGTACGGAAAACTCGTACCAAAAATCCTAAGCGAAGAACACAGTACAATTGTTTTCTTTCGATTCTGAATTTAACAAATGTGCTTTGAACATTTCTTAGCAGGATAGCGATGGGAAAAGATGCAGTGGGCACTCATCAGATTACAAAAAGAAGGACATTATCGGTTTAACAGCGATGTACGATTTGATTCGCATATACAGATTACAGTTTATCAGAATATACTTAGTGACCTGAATGGCAAATACGTAATAGTCTAATAATAAAAACCCCTTATGTGGTTCGGTTCATAACAAAAAGTGACAGATAATTTTTTGTAGACTTTTTAATAAGCTCACCGTAGTAATGTGTAACAAAAATGAAAACAAACAAAAATAATTTGTTAATATATTTGACCATTTCGTATAGCAATTTCGAAATATGTTCTCATGCAAAACATAGATGTTTATGAATGAATGAATAAATAAGTCAAGGGACCGGTGAGCCGAGGTTGTTTCAACACAGTAAATTGCAGTTTGTTAAGGCACGGAAAGGAATAACATTGTTCTGCTGAAATTTTAAATGAGTCACGAAGAAATCGTACTCACGGATACTAGACTATAGTCTGATATCCGTGAACATGCTGACTGCGTATAGGATAGACTAGAAGCGCCTGAATAGACTTACACGCTCGCGTATTGACGGGGGGGGGGGGTAAGTGAGGGGGGCGACAAAGGGGCATAGAAAACAAACCGCTTCCTGCACGTGCGTTCCGCCAGTATTTTTAATTGATTTAAACTAGTATGCTCCCTGAGCTCCAGAACTCTTGTCACTATTTTGATCAAAGTACATTTAATATTGGATACATTTTGATATTTGATATCTTTTCCAGTTATCAGAAAAAATACGGAAACCCGACAATCCTATTTTTTTTTTTTATTTATTTAGTATATAAACAATATTGTAGAGCAATCGTACAGTCCTTGTAAAACGCGCGCGCGGTCTCGCACAAACACACACCAAGAATTTATGTACGGGTTATGTGGACCATAGGGTACATTTTATAAGTGGAATAACATGGATGCACCAGTCAAAAAATATTTTGCTGATTCACACAAAAGACAGATAGGAATTGGAAAATCTGAAACGCGGGGATTAAACATAAAAAAGGGTATACATACAATAAGAGAAGCATAGATAGGTTTGTCTGTTATTTATTATTATATAACAGCTCAGATCATTCCAGTAGACCTATAGATTTCTTTTGCTTGGTGATACATCTCCTTACTAACAATTACATTAATATTAATATAATATGAATATATTATTTAAGTTCAACACGAGCTATTGAGAGTGCTGTTTGTCACATATTGTTTCATAACATACATTTTCTGTTTCAGAGTGATAAAAGAAAGTAATCTCTTAGGAGGTGTTCTTTAAGGTGAGTTAACTGAACTTAAATTAGTTTTCTTATACTACTTTTATGTTTTCTATTTATTGTGTAAAGTTTTATGTATCAATAAAGTACTGATAACAGAAAGGTCTGTAATGTTTTATGCACCAGTAAAGTTGTTGTTTCGTATATCATTGTGCCTCTTTTTAGTTTACTGTACAAACTTACGTCCGCGTATTAAACTAAGATATTTCAAAGTAGGATAGGTTTTTGAATGGTGATGAAACTGTGGCTATTTTAAGGTTAAAAGATAAAATGTTTTGAGGGTAAAGCTTAATTAACAGGAGTATAAAACTAATCTATTTAGAGAGGAAAATTTAACTATTTGAAAGATAAAAACTGAACAGTTCCGAGGGTAAAAGTTAAACTACTTTTAGGGTAGAAACTAAAGTATTTGGGATAAAAAACAAAAATATTACAAATTCGAAAACGTAAATTATTTTGTAGGTAAAAAAACTATTTCGAATGTTTCTAAACTGCATTACGATTGAAAACCATATCATTTTGTGAATATATCAGAAGTTTCGAAGTTAAAATAACATAGATTATTTATATTTTTCGTAAGCCGAGGGGACGGAGAGGTGTGGGACGTCCGAGGAAGCGCTGGAGCTGTAATGTTTGCCTATTTGTGACCGGAACAAACCATTCTTGGTTTAAAACTTGAGGATGATGATGATGATGATATTTTTAGTAGTTTACTTTGACCTTGAAAGCCGGATGACCTTGGATTTTTAGATAATACTACACCGGAAGACCTGGCGGCAGTCTGCTTTTCCAATAGTAATCCTGACTTTTCCTCTGGGTACTAGATATTGCAGCCATCCATTTAACATACACGATACTGCAATGTATGCCTATGTTTCAACAATGCGTTCTACCGTCTCCAACCTGCACTGAAGTCGGTACAGCGTAGTCTGAAGATAATAATACGAGCTGTCTTGTATTGAAAACGTTAAACTGTCAAGTCGCCTCATTTGTAGGTTTTCACATTATACAGAAATCTTGTATCATCTCGCAGCAGTTATATTTGAATAAATTATTTCTAGCAAGAACTCAACTACGTGAATTTCAGTGTGTCATTTAAAAAGACACATTGTGTATACATATGAAGAAGATTGTAGCCTTGACCAATGTCCAGTTATTAAGAATATTATATATAAAGAAAGAATTTGTATATTTATATAAGAATTTATTTATTCTGACTTCGTTGTATACTTTACGCCCGGGCGCGGGAACAGTTTATTGCGTCAACATTTTTTTATTTGGCCGCTAGCGATTATTTGCTTTTCGTTTCTTACGTAATGCATTATGTCCAAAATTCGTCTTGGTCATCTGTCCGTGTATGTCTATTTTTGAAATTTGAAAGTTGTTTTGCCAAAATGTGATTTGATGTGTTTCGTAAATTGTTCGCAGAATTGCGGTCACCAAGTAAATATTTGATCAGCTGTTGAAATACGTACGGTTGAAGATGATTTGTGTCTATCACGGTGTCCGATCAGCTGACGACATCAGCGGTGTTGCTATTTCGGCTGCGATCAGTTTCGTGACCGTTTGTGCAACACACATGGAGTATACCTTTATATGTGTTTATTGCGATGACTGACATTATTCTTAATTGCCTGTAATCAATTATTTACAACTGTAATCCAATTTATTACAACCTGATATACAGGCCTAAATCTGTAGCTTAATATTTGAACTTATTCTAGCCTATGTTATGCTTGTGGCTGCGTTAATATCTTTGTATATTTTAAAGGTACTAGTAAATATTAAGTGATTAGTGGTGTACGGAGGCAAATTGAGACTTGCTGGAACGTAAACATTTACGAAATACAGCAATGTATGTACTACATTAATATTCGTTCATTCCTATTTCGTATTTAGAGGATATAAACCGGTTACATACTACCTAATTGTTGGGTCCAGATACGAGCGTTGTGGGAAAATCACTTTTAAGAAATGACAATAAAATGGACTTGTTACACAGGTTCAAAGCGAGAAAAAAAAATAGTGGATTAAAAAAACTCTATCTCCCTCTCTCCGTCGTTTTACATATATAGACTATTTAACAACATTTGTTGTTAACAATTATGTAATGAGTAACAGGTATATTATGATCAGTACAAATTTTCGTATGCTAGCGTTAAAGTTGTAGTGCATGACGTAGAGTGTACAGATGTACAGAATCTTGGTTTGTAATATTATTACGTGTTCCCAAATTATAACTGTAACCTAATTAATGTTATTATATAGTCAACTTTCGCAACGATGAGGTATGTTTAGATTTATCGCAACAGAGGCTTGAATGTGTTTTCTCCTACAGTTTTAAGATTCAAAATGTGTTTTCTCCTACAGTTTTAAGATTCAAAACGGGAACAACAAATTATTAATATTATTTTTGTCATTAGCAAAGAAAAAAAGGCTGCCCGCTGACTTGTTTTTGGTGTTAGGCGGAGTAGGCTGATATTTGATGGTCCTCTTACCCATCAAATTGTGCACGCTTCCTTCCCCACGCCCTGCGGCGGAAGAAGCATAGAGCAGCCGTTACGTGCGGTTTCATTAGTACTACTGCAAGGCTGCCATAGGAATATGGTATATCTCGTGACAGGTACAGTGTAGGTGGCTTAGCACGGACTACGTTGACTCATAAACAATATGTCGGGCAGTGACTCGGCTTTTGCACGAACGAGCAACGAGCGTTCTCTACTGGAATGATGTAGGAGACGGCTAATATTAAGTAATCAGCTGATTTCCAAGTATTTCTGAAGTTCACATTAGGCTCCCCAAACTATTGTAATCAGATTTAAGCTACTTAATTTTTATCTTTTCTCTTAGGAGCTTAATTTTCCATTTAATTTGAAAATTTTCCGTTGTAAGGCTGTGGTTCGATGTCATTCTTCAGTCTGAGGTTTCGTGTCCGTTTGCAATAGTCCTCTTGTGCGGTTGTTCGCTTTGACTCGTCTTGATCACGGTTTTTACCCGAACGCTTAAGATCCAAAGCATATGTCCAGCGTGTTCTTCCTGTTTCTTACGGAACATATAATAATTAATTTGGAAGTCGCTCAAAGAATTATAGAAAGTAAATGTTTGGCACTTAACTGATAGTTAACAAAAGAAATAAACGGCACAGACAAGAGAATATGAGCGAGTCTGACGTATGAATAAAACTAGTAGACTTGGAATAAACAACGCAGAACCCATGGCAGGAGTGCGGTAGATGGAATGTCGGACCCTTAGATTGTCACCATGGGCGGGAAGAGAAGTGAGCGAGGTAGATCAGTAACTAGATTGAGTAAAAACAGAGTGAAAGAACTATCATGAGTAAATAGTACAGGAGAGAAAGAGAGCGAGAGAGACAGATAGAAGAATGAAGGTGGTCAGTGCTCTGCACAAGGATACAAAGTAACCTTAAAAATTGAAGTATGTTGCGTAAGTAGAGTACATTTGCACAGCTAATTCTCGTTTGAACAGCTCAATAGCGTGCTCTATTATGACAACATAGAACAGATGTAAGGTCCCAACCATTTCCTGCCGCGTATCCACACCCACGTTGACAACACCTGTTGTAGTAATCACCTGACAATTGCAATTGCACAACACACGAATGTATCATCTGTTTTCTAGCTGACTCTGTGATTCATGTATATGGGCGGTTTCCGCTGTTGATAGAAATATCAACCACGTGCGCGCGCTCGCTTGTGTGTGAACGACTTCTGTTTTTAGTCTATTTGCGTAGTGGTAGCTATAGAGAGAAAGAGAAAAAGTGCGGGTAATATGGAATACCATTTATTTTTTCTATAATATTAAAGTATATTTATATCAGCTTCCTATGAATTTCAAATTAAATTAAAAGTCGGTATGTTTTTTACTATCTCTGACATTTAAAATAAAATGAAACCCTCACGATGTTGGAATGTTAAAGATATGTTGGAAAACTGAGGAATAGAGAGGGCAGTATGGAATACAACACATTTTACTCAAAAAATTGAGTTTACTAACAAAATTTCTCAATAACATGTAAAAACAAAAATTTTCATGTGTAATAATATGTAGCCTATGTCTAATAATATAATGTAATAATGTAATGTATATAATGTAATAATATAATCAGGATTCCTGATTAGTCAGAAATCATATTTTGCGTTGAAAATTACACATTAACAAGGAAAGTTACAAGAAAATTTAGTATATTAACGAATGGAACAAAAGTGTCTAACAACTGTGGAAAAAAACAAAAATTATATGTAGAACAAAAACAGTTTCAGAAGAATGTAATTATTTACATCAGGATTATTAATATTATTATTAACATATTATTGTATTGTGTTTAACATAGAAAATGACATATTTGACATGCAAATTTTTAATGTTTATAGAGACCAATGTTTGCTAAAAAGTGTAAAACGAACAAATTTTACCACACAAAGTAAATCTAATACAAGTAATATCAGAAAATATTCTGAGTCTTAATTTGTAAAAACAAAATTATACATATGTGAAAGTCAGAAATGTAAGCATTTACTTTATCGGCACCTGCACAATCACTATGCGACCATGAAGGCACATAAGGAGAATTTAACGTCACAAAACAGACATTCAAAATTGTGGTCAACAGGAGCCTTTTCATCACCTAATTGTGGTCAACAGGAGCCTTTTCATCACCTGCGTTTCCAAGTTCCAGGTTTGAACTCTCAACTCACTTCTCAACAACACCAGTCGTTCTGTAAGTGTCACGGTAACATTAGCTCTTCCTAGTTGCTTCCTGTAGTACTGTACTTCCAGTACATTACAAGAGAAAAAAATTCTTTAAAGAGCTGAAACAACAGTATTCCATATTACCTTCTCATTTCATATTACCCACATTTCCTCTATGTACTTTTGATGGTACCTTGTAATATTCCTGGTGACGAATTATTTATGAAAATAATGCGTGTATCGTGCTGTTACAATCACCTGACTTGCGCTATTTCATAGCAACTTGTGATCAGAACATGTCATTTTTAACGTTAAATGTTATGTTGAAGGGATATTTTTATATATTATCGTAGGCGTGTGTCAGTCTGTAAAACTTGACAAGTTGTCACTGTCAGTTATATCTTCTATGAACTTGGGCTTCGGCCGGGCTCAAACACAATTCGTTTTCTAGTTTCATATCTCAGGTTCTTCTTGGACGCAATCTTTTCCGTCTTTCTGACGGTAGCATTCTAAAATATGTCTTGAAATACTACCATCGTTTACTCGAGCTGCGTACCCGTACCACACCAAGTTTTATCGTACTATATGTCCCTTATTGTGCCTGCTCAAAATTTGTTATCTCACAATTCGGCCCCTTTCGTGTATTCTAAAACGTATTCTTGTAGCGTACATGACACTCGGCCATTTATTATCCGAATATTTTGCTCTGTTATTATACGCTCTTTTGGATTACACCATATAACATCGATTTCATCTGCGTAATCATACCTTTATAGTTTTTTTTTTACTTCATGGAAATCTGTGAGAGTAAATTATGGGTCTTCTTGCTTTGACTATTATGTTTTAAATTTATCTAGTATTCGTCCGTTTCGATGATACATCCTGCATCGTTTACCAAACGTCTTGTGTAGGCCTACTTGTTTTTATGCAAACCGCGTTGTAATAGTTTCAGCTTGTCTTAATGGTAAGAATTATTACTGTTCGATCACTTAGTTCAAGAGCGCGTATCTTGTGCTGTTAGTATTGTCGTGTAAAATAAACATGTTAAAACAGATATAGTCGAAAGAAATACAGAACAGTTTAAATAAATGTGGTGTGGGTCGTTAGAATGTCAGAAAAATACTGTTGTGGTATCGAACATTCAAACAAAGAACTCATCGGTATTTAAAGTAAGTGAGACTCCTTATGCTATAAAAATCCAGTTTTATCAGATGTTACTGCGGATTCCTCCCTTTATTTGAGAAGTTATATAATTACATACTCTATATTCGTATGTGTAAATACTCAATAACAGCAAATAACTTGATAAGTACTACCATAATCTCAGCAGATGTTCCTGAGAGGAGGATTCATAAATAAGCAGTCAGATTTTGACAAAGAGTCGTATCATCATCGTGTATAATTAAAACCTGTATTCTGCAGTAATATGGATGGGAGTTTTAAGTTATAAACATTTTTGGGTGTCGGCCAAAAAGGGTAAAGTTCGTCGAAAACGAGATAATGATTAACGACGAACCTAGCAGTGCAGTTTGTTGTGGCAGATAAATTACCCGCGGACAGCCAAACGATTGGTTGGGATACCCTTGTTAATGTGTGTATTATTTGCAATAGCCTAGACAAGGTCATTATTACGACAGGTAGCCAGAGGTTTTGACAAGGTTACGTATACCCAGTGTGAACTGTACGGAACGTCGTGGTCTGACGTCATTCGTCACGCCGTACTCTCGTTAGTCAACGCTTTCGTTATCTCGACCGTGGTTTACATCTACGTTGTACACATTGCTGCCTGAATGTCAGTTTGCCGGCGTTACCTTACAAGACTGAGTTAAAAATTAATGTCTATCGCGACAACCTGTATGGGCTTTGGTTTGTCAGAACGGTCCTCAGCTTTCCTGACAAGAGATGCCGCTTATTGCAGCTACACAAATAGGAGTCTACCTATGACGTTCCAGTTGGTTTAAGTACTGATAATACATATGTGTGTCTGTTTAAGAATGCATTTACCAATCCTTATCAGCTTGGCCTCTTCCAAAAGCATATTTAATGTCGTTTCTTATGTCCAACCGGCCATCGGTAAACCATCCTTCTAACACCTATCCTGTAACACCATAATATAATAATCCCATTTATAAAAGATACTTTATCAGTTATTCTTCTAGTTCCGGACTGAATACTGGTTTCCGACCAATGACTTTGATGTCACACACAACGTTCACTAGACGTCTCAGCAGCTAGCCGAAATAGAGTAGATCTGGGTACTCTAAACGTTTTAGTAGCCTTTAGGAATTCCATTTGCTTGTCGTGGACCTCGTGTATATATCACTCAATATTTTGTGTCCCACTGTTTTGTTAGGGTTGGACGGCCTCTTCTCTTAGACATATCTTTAAAGAAACTATGAAAATTACTTTAAACCTTCTGAATTTTAATGTGTTCTTAACTGTTTTATGTAATCAGTTACCTGTTTTATAATTATAATCCTTACAAAATAGGAATTATAAACTCTTCTGCTTTCTGCTATTTTGACAGATACTGAAACAACTGTGTTGTTCGTTCAGGCCACCCGCACACAAGGCGAGAACAAGACTTGAGGTTTATATTCCTTTTGATGTTCGTCACGAACATCGTAATTCTCATTCCTTTCCTTCCACCGTTAAGACATACGTCTTCAAGGAACTGTTCAGTTCTGTTCAAGAATTCAAATTCAACCGCCGTGTACTTTAGAACAGTTCTTAACCTTTTCAGACCTAGCCTCCTTTTAAACGATTATATGAATCCCCCCCCCCCCAGTCAGTGTACCTGAAGAGAGAGAGAGAGAGAGAGAGAGAGAGAGAGAGAGAGAGAGTGTGTGTGTTTGTGTGTTGAAGGGGTGTACTCGCGTTTGCATGTAAGTTACACTACACACTGGTATTAGGTACTGGCCGAACATATTAAACTTCGCTATTGTACGTATAATGCTTGTATTTGTTATAAACCTTAACTGTAGAGTAGCTTCAAGTACAAAAATTTAAATATTTTTAAAATGCTAGGTCTATGTTTTAAGTAAAATACATTTTTTTATAATTTAGAAATATATATTTTGTATAAGCGTATTGAAATTGAAAATTTATTATCTCTCTGAAGATGATGAAATGAATTAATCAGTCGTCTTTGTACGTTAAATTTTGTTAGTGATCTTATTTATTAATAAACTCACGGCGCGAACAGTTACGACTAAGTGCTGAAAGATAACCGAACAGTTACGGTTATTCGACAGCCGAAAGTGATATTCAGTTTGACGATTAAAAAAAAAAAACTTGGAATGGTATCCTTCTTCGTGTCTCCGTTTTTACAGTTCATTGGTTGTCTTCGTGCGCAACTCGGTATCATCATACGTATGCTGTATTGTAATCAGTTTAGAGTGGTGTCCTTCTGCGTATATGATTTTGTTCGTCTTACAGATTCTCTTTCTTTTAAGCGTTTCTCCAAAGTTTTCGAACACATGCCTCCGTTTCACGTGATCTGTTATAGACTGTGAAACGTTTCCACCACTACATGTCGTCCGCACGCATTCGCTGCATGCAGCCATTGCATACGAGGATCCCTCACCTAAGATACTGCACTAACTGCGTGGAGGTAGGGAAATTTAATTTATGCGGCGACGCGTGCGATGGTGACGACTATAGTTGCAGCCTACAATGGATCATATGAAGATACACATGTTTTTTACGTCAAAAGACAACAAGAAATGAAAGCGTCTATATTCAGAATTATGATTGAAACATCAAAAGAAGGAGAACGTATAAGATATATAAAAGGAGATGTACAGAAGGATACCACTCGAAGTTAATTACAGAATATCTTACTGACGATGCTGCCATGTCCCACAGTTTTGTATTATCGTCCTTACAAAGAACACAGTCTTTACGTTACCAAATTAATAACAGTCTTTTATTCGTCGGAACTGATTTAATACACAGTGTGTTAATGCGTATTTGTTGCTGCCACGTAACAAAGTAACATTTCTACGATAAATATTTTCTGTTACTGAAGATACTAATTTGTTAATTTGTACCGTACTAATTATTTTTATTTGTAGTGAATAATCCCCAATGCGACCACTGCGGGCTGCCTGGTCCTCAGTGGAATGGGTGCAGCTATTGCATGATTTCTCAAAGGTATACATATACATATGAAACCATTTTTGGTGAATTCCTTTGTCGTGTCGGTACAGTTACGCCTGAAATTGAATCACCCCCTTAAGATGTGTCATTTCATGTTCCTTGCTTTGGCAACCCTCCAGGTGGAAACAGGTGGAATGTTGATTGTTCCCTGAGGTGTTCCTATAATGTAAACAGAGGGATAAAATGTATTTAATTATAGATTTTTTTTTGCGTTTATCGTATTGTGTATTTTCTGGTTTACACAGTTTAATGAGGTGGGAAAATTGAAATTAAATTAAACAGCTGAGTTGTTTTTTAACACGTCTCTACGAAGTAAGTGAATAACTATATTGTTTGTTTACTATGTGGGTAGCATACGGGATCATTGTCGTAGTCTTTATCATCATCATCATCATCATCTCAGTCATAATCGGCATTTCATGTTAAGAAGGAATATTGCAGTTCCGTCATTGATTGTACAGAGTAGGGTCTACTCGCTTTCACATTTGATAGTTTCCGGGTTTTATTTCGACATTATATTCGTGGTATAGTGTCTCTGTGGGCGAATTGGGTTTATTCCTTTATTAACATTAGTTAACAACAGTGTGGTGCACACAGTGTTCAAATTGAAAAAGGTACTGACGTAAAGATATCTAGCAAAATCTTAGGGATGAAAGGGACTTTGTCAAAAACGGCTGGATAATCGAATCTCTTGTTCCAGACTATACTCATAATTTCTCTATTTGACATACTGTATATCATATTGGGTCGAATCCTGCTGAGAATATAATTTCCCTACTGTTCACACGTAATTAACGATTCACTTTAGCCACACTTTTAATTTTCAGTATTTTCTACGCTGTTGTACGAACGCCGTTCTACGCCAGGAAATTAATTTCAATTTTTAGACCTCTACAACAACGTATTAATGATTATATTTACAGAAGAATTATAGTTACCGATTTTCTGTTATAAGTTTTTCGACGGCGAATCGAAACCTTCCTCACGAAATTAAGAACTTGAAACATAGAAAACAAAATTGGTTTACTTACTTACGCCTGCAAGATGAGGTAACAGTGTATACCTTACAGGACAAAACAAATTGTAAATTTGTTTTATATTTCGTAAGTTGAAAGCCTTCGCTCAAATGTGTTTCGTAAGCGCACGATTTTTGTATTAAGCGTTTTATCTTAATTCTCGGGTTGGCTACATTATATTTGTTGTTGCAAAGGGTGAAAGTCGAGACACTGGACATCGTTAACGAGTTATCTCAGTAAGATTAGTAATACCATTAAGCTGTTGCTACGTGAAATGTTAATGACTTTCCCGAAATGTTGTAGATTAACCGCACAGACTGAGAATAGATAGTATTTGTATAAGTTCTGATGAAAGTTATTTATGCATCGATGCATGACGTAGAATAATAAGTTTGGGAAATAATGAAATATTATTTATTGGGAAATAAAAATATTTGTAAATGCTGAAAGTAGTTTTCTATTATCATTTAATTTAAGTTGAATAATACACTGGCACGCCTGGCTGAAAATTCAGTCTCGTGTAAAGTTAACATAACAGCCCTTCGAATGTCAGCGAGAGAGACGCAGACAAAGGCGGATGTGGCAGAATTCAGTATTCAAGGAATTATAAGTGTTATGTCATTCAGTAGCGTATCTAGAATTTGGCCTGGGGGGCCGGTCGAGTCGGCTTCATACAAAAAAAAAAGTTAAGACCAATCAATATTACTATCTTTAAAGTGACTGAAAAACGTGTGATAACATCCTGAAATCAATCCCATTAAATTATCGGTAATAACACAGTGTTAACGAAACATTGTTTACAAGATACTGACTGAACTGATTTTCATATATTTCATATTTCAAACGTATACACAAACGCTGTGTAATAAAACTGTATATTCAAAAAAGACTTACTACTATATTAGCGTTGTAATAAAAATTAAATATAGCTCTCTCAGATGGATACTGGTGTTTAATAAATGGTGTGGCTCTCGAGTCTTCCTGGTCTGAAACGCTTCCTTAGTTTCCCAGTTGATCGAGTCCCAAATGTAGCAAGACCTGTCAAATAGTGTTATGCTACTGAAGAGATGTATGTGTAGTATCATCAAAACGTTTTAATATAAAAATGTTGCTGGTTGAAGAAATAAAAAAAAATTGTGTTTAAAAAAAAATTGTGTTTAAAAAAAAATTTTATAATAAAAAAAAATTTCTTTTAATTAATTAATTATTTAAAATCAATTAATTAATAGTGTTCTGTGAAGTTTTAAAACGTGTATCACTCCTCTAAGAAATTTTATTGATGTTCTTGTATTTTCCAAATAAACTACAACCACTCATAAGATTGTCTCCAGGACAATCGATATTTGTTTACTTTTCCGTTTTGGAGGTTATCTTCCTTTGTAGGTGGTAAAATTCTAGTAGTTTGCTACTAAGATTATATTAATTATAATTTATTATATTAATGAAAGAAAGAACTATTTTGAAGTGAAAAGTATAAAGGTTTTATTAAATAATTGAAAATTAGACACTTTTCGATTATAAAATCGACTCTCAGGGTATCGAAACAGTTACAAGGTTTGATATATAAAATTCAATAAAGGTTCTTTGAACAGCTAATTATTATCAAAGTCAGAGAAATCGGGCCAATATTTAAAAAGTATAACGTTACAACAAGTTAATTACTAATACTAGATACATACATTGAATAATAAAATTGAAATAAAATAATTTGTTGTCACCAACACAGCTGACGGGAACGAGAAGGCGTTGTTAACGACGAAGGCAAATGGCTGCCGTCAAGTCGGTCAAAATGTCCTCCGTATATGCGACGTTCCAAATAAGATATTTTCTGGTAGTATTTACGTCCTGGTGTCTGCAAATCTTTCTTCTGATGTGTAGTGTCTTGAGTGAAGTTTCCGGGTTGTATTTTGTATGTCTGTGTATGTATAAGTTCGTTCACTTTTTATGATTCAGGCACTAATGTATGGTTAAGTTGTATACTGTTTTCTTGTGTTTGATAGTGTTTTTCGGTGTAGTTATGTGCTGTCCAGTGTTATTTAGTCTGTATCAATTGATTTTGTCACTATGTGGACGTTCCGAAATTGTTTTATTCGCCACTCGCGATTTTACAAAAAACGTATCGTTCACTTACTCGCCATTACCGTTTTTAGTTAGGTTAGCTCGGTTATAATCCGCTCGTCAAGTTCACCGTACAAATTCCAATAATCAGCTATCTTATTTCCTCCAGTTTCGACTAAACTCTTAGCCAATATAATATTATCCTTTACATTGCTCAAATATAATTTTGCATCCTGTGCATATTTCAAAATACATTATATAACTGCCTAAACTTTGGTTATTTATTAATTTTATTTGCTAGATGTAATTTAAATTAATCCTTCAGTTCATTCGGCGTATTTTAAGATTGAATAATGCCGTTTTATAATGTTTTCTGTCTAAAATTAGTAATTTTACTTTCATTTTGTATTGATAAAAAATTAAAAATTAACTTCCTGTCATTATGCAAATTCAGCCATTTTTCAGTTATATTTATTATTAATAATCTCATATTGTATTAAAAGGTTGATATTCCCTTATTTTCTTGTAATTAATTGAATTGGTTAAATTCTAAAATATTATTTTGGAATATATGACTCCCCTCTCCAAATTTCTGAGTTTTGTCATTTTCATTTTTATTTATAATTCTGAATATAATTTGATAAAATCTTTCTATGTGGTATGTGTAATTATATGGCTTTATCTCAGGTTTATTTTATCCAAATCCCTTTTGTTTAATTGCATTTAAATGAGTAATTTCTCTGTTTTGATGAAGTTTGATTTTCATTCTTTGGCCTAGATTTTTTAACAAGTTTTTTCTTACAAAATATTTTTACAAACAATAAATGATGTGTGATACCCTCTCTGACTTTTAAATATGGTATTATAAACTAAACATTTTTTCAAATAACACAACAATAATTAGTATTGGTTACAATACAATGAACATTTAAACAAATAAGGAATATTTTCAAATAAATGGTTGTCTTCAACATTCAGACATTTTGTTACAATCAAATACTTATTTCTAACATTGAAATATTGTTCACAAAAAAGGTTTTTTACCAACTAACATCTTAATTACTTATTACTATTAACACCAGTAATAAATATATTTACAGGTATGACGTTAGTTGTTGAAAATTTACATAAATGTCTTTTTATCTAATACATTTTAAAAATCCTTATCCCATATTTACAAAAACCTTATATCTATATTCTTATTTGCTAACTACTATACTAAGTTGGATTATACAGTTTTTACACTGTCTTTTTAATATTGTATTTGGGGAATTGTACCCTGTCATAGTATAATTAAATCTGTTTTTTCTCATTCTATATAAAACAAAATGTCACTTTAAACAGATTTATATCTTGTTATTATTCAAAGTAATATATTCACATAGTACACATTGTAAGTCACTGAAAGTTGCATATTTCATTGTATTCAATGTTTGTGATTGCCAAGAATGAAACACAAGGTTTATTTTCTATAATACCCAAAACTAGCACTGGCTCACTTTACACTTTTATTTTGTTATTTCTAAATGGTCGTGTAGTCTTATTAACATAATAAATTGGTTAGTGTTTTACAATGGAGATTTGTTCCTTGGGTACTATATTATTGTTTCATCTTGGTTCACTGGCAACTCTTACTTTACACACTTTTCTCTCTTAATTTTATGTACATGTTGTTACTGTCCAAGACTATCTCGTTATACTTTTATTGGTATTTTACTATTTATTTTGGGAATATGGGGATATGGGTGTCTTTTATAAGAGCTTAACATCTTCCTCAGGATGCTGCCTTCTTCTTCTTTCTTCTGTCTTTTTGGACTGGTATCTTCTCCATCTTCTTCTTGATGCCATCGGGTTTCTTCGGATTTCTTCATCTTCATCGGGTTTCTTGGGATTTCTTCATCTTCTTCGGAATTTTAGAAATACATCACCTTTATTGGTGGATCTTGGCTTAATCAGGGTTTCTTTCTCATTTTGTTTATATATCCTCGTTGTGGTTTTGGTCATACTTTATTGTTTCTTTATTTCCTCCTTACCTTCCTGGGTTATATGTTTTTAAAAAAACCTTGGGTTATTAGACTGGTTTTGGATGACTCATCACTAGTAACTTAGTTTATTTGAACTTATATTTTTTCAATAATAATGATTGTTTTGCACAGTTGCTATGAATTAATTTTTTATGTTAAACGTAATGCTTTCTTCCAAATTTAAATGTTGTAATCTTATTATTCTGATGATCAAATGCCATTCATTCTTATGCATTTATCTGTCACGTTACAGCGTACACGGCTGAAACAATAATAAAGCAGCCTAAAATGTAAGAGATTAACAAAATCCCTCGTCAACTCTATTTTACTCTCGGGGGGTCCCATTTGTCCCACTCGTAAATATGCCCCTGATCCTCTGGTTTTATATGTCAACATGTTTTCGTTTTTAATTATTGAAAGAAAAGTTTTTTTACAAAACTTGTGGATATAGAAACAGATATTGCCTCTGCATACGTGTATGTTTTAATAAAAATTGGGTTATATTCTATAAAACCATTAATATTCTAAATTGGCGTTTACTCTTCACAATTCCGACGTTGTTCGTAGTTCTGGTGTAATCCTTCGTCTAACTGCCAAGTGGATATGCGAAAACCCACACACAATTCTCATATAAATTGGTGTACGAGAGTACAAGACAATGGCCCCGGAACAAAGCAGGCAAAGCCGGTGAAGATATTGCAACGATTAAAGGAAAACTTGATTTAAAAATGAAACAATTATCAATTACTGATAGCATAGAAAACAGCCAGAAGATATGTTTTTATTTATTTCGGTTAATAGTGCACATTACAGAAATCAGTACATTAATTAATTCTTGAATTTAAATTAATAACACAAATATTGTCATAATTATTATGTATCCAGTCTCTTTCTTCAACTTCGTCTCTGCCTTACGCTGTTGTTGTGACCCTCATGGCATCCGGACATTTCAGAATTCGCGAGGCTGTTTCATTTTCTGTCGTCTGAATGGCGTTTTGGTCACCTCCTTTCATCAGTTTCGGCATTATTAATAGATGACAGAACCACTTAGGCCTAATACCTTGCATGTTTGTTTATTGTGTCCTTTGCTTTACATTCTATTTCTAATTTCTTCGTTGAACGCCCTTTCTAACCTTGATACAAACAAGAGCATGAAGTATTTCTATCCCGCGTAAGAGAATTTAATGATATTGCAATTTTTCTAGCATTCTGAATTGTTTGTCTTATTTCCTGTCTTCGTGTTATTTTTTGAATTTTTAATTTGTGCAGGTCAGTAAAATTAATAGAAAAATTAAAAATACCATATAAATTTATGTTTATTATTAGAGTATAACATAATGTCAGTTTACACAAGCAGTCATGCTGATTTGGACTTCTTTTTCCTATTCCACGCGTTCAAATAATTCTTACAGATAACTAACTGCTCACTTCACGTCAGAAGTTGAGAGATCTCTTCGAGTTGTCGTACATAAAGTACTAAAGAAATCTGAATACTCGTATTTATAAACACCAGTCTTTTCCATAGCAAGAAAAAATTCATAATAATTACGCTGCTTTTTGCAATGATATTTTTAATACTTGATTCTTGGGGAACGTGTCTGTAAGATTAACATCGGTTTAAAAGAGGCGGCGTTTTTTTCTGCATCTGTGATTACTATTATTTATGGAAACGAACGAAAAATATAAGTCAGAAATTATACGACGCAAACGGGAAAGTAACTGCCGCGGTAAAAGTGAAATATTGTTGAAAATTTATCATTAACGTAAAATGTCGGTGGCCTTATTAGCATAATTATGATGTATATGTACACGCGGTTTTTGTAGTAGCGGAAAGGATGCGAGATCTGTTTCTCAAGGTAAGCACCTTGTTAGTTTTATTGTGTGAAATGTACGCCGTTGACAAGCGACATGTTTATAACATAACTTAAACCGCTATCTATACGCGCTATCGGTAAACGCTGCTGGTCTGCTGGTATTTAGCTCTAAAGTTCATATAGGCGCGCGCGCAATCTCAGGCTATGCTAATTACCGCTTATTAACGAGCAGTCATCTAACGGCCTGTATTAAACAAGCATTTAAGTCAGTCATTTTTCAAAGTCAAGGTTACTTCTGTTTTCATTGTGTCAACATGCTGTGCACATACACGCAGTCGCAAGCGTGCGCGCGTGCATGTGGAGGTGTAACGGTATTAAACCGATTGAAAATATCTCTTCAAAGATGATATTGGCAGTCGATGTAGTGTTCATGAAATCACTTTAGAGAAGAAGATGATCAATCGACCCAACCAAGAAAGTGTAATTATTGATCTGAGAATAGGCTATAACAAATTGCTGGATGCGGTTCTGTTTAAAGCTTTACGTTCGTACGCCAAATATACAATTATTTAAATTTATGTTATAATTATTAAGTATAGAATGCTGGGCGCCAGAGATAATTAGGAATCTCAAGGTTTGTTGTTAATAACAACTCTTATGTTCAGATGCTAAATAAACAATACTATATTTATCACTTATATACATTTAAATAATATAACATCATTATCATTACAAATTGATAGATTAAATGACTTCTCAATTGCTACTAAAATTCTTTATCCCTTTCTAATCGTCATAAGAGATTAATGAACACATTGAATACCATTTATCATTGATAAGGAATTAATTTACACATTGAACATCATCTATCATTTATGAGACCTTAATTAGCACATTGACTATTCTCTGTAATTTATGAGATTAATTAACACATTGAATATTATTTATAATTTATAAGAGATTAATTAACACATTGAATATTATTTATAACATTGCTAATTTACTCTTGGAACTAGAAATCTCCTTCATTCTCATCATAAATTAACTTTAATCAACGACATGACTTAAGATCTAACATATCATGAATATCGAACTATCATTCAAATTTATATTAAATATTTAACCTTTGTACTCTTATTCTATGTCGTAAGATATAAAATACACTTCAGCATCTGAACGTATTCATGGTTTTTTTTTAGAATGAAACGGGTTAAACGTAGGTAGACAACTATACTTACATGAAATTATTTGATTATAAAATTTTAATTTCATACGATTACTTGAGTCTGATTATCCATTACTCCGTCCTGCTAGTTCCACACTTTACACCTCACAACACAATTGATCTTACTCTGCTTTTTATTCACACACTATCGCGATAATCATTCATTTCCACGCACTCCGAAACTTTGACTTTCTTATACGGCCGTGCACATGATAAATAATACTGCTTCGCTCTTGATGCCGCGCACAGAATAAATAACACTGCTTGACTTATTAATGATCGCTTGTCCTTTTCTTCACTTCCTCCTAACTAACTACTTTACTTCTTCATGACGATAACTAACTGGTTTGTCTAATGACCGACTACTGATTGACTGAATGAATATGTTACAGACTGTCTTAGATTGCTTAATGATTGTTTAAGACATACCTTCTAACTCTCTCTAACAACAACTAGCAAAAACTGCCACTAACAAACTTCCACGGACTGACTGCTTGATAACTGGTAACTGATTGACTGATCCCCTAAGTTCCTTCACGAGTTACTTTTATAGTTTCACATAGACTTCCCATAGGCCTACTGCCGCTACTCTTAAGATTACCAACATTGGCCAAAATTCAAACGTGTTGCCGGTAAGTTTGAAATTATCCAGTTAACACTCGATATAACTTCGCGTGCAGAGGTGACGCTATTCCTGATTGGAGAACTGCTAGAGAAGCGCACTTCTTTCCGCCAGACCGTTATCTCGTTAAAAAGAGAAATTTGCTTTCTAAAACCACCCCCGTTATGACGTATCACTCTATGTATTTTGAAGGCCGAAAACACCCTATTTCTAACGGTACCTCATATTTTTTGCTGTTTTGTGCAAACAAAGCGTTTTATATCTTTACGACTTAGAAAGTTGTACATACAATACAATTTTACACTTGCTCGGCGCCAACGTGTCGCCTCGCTAGTACACACCTCTTACTTATATAACAAATATTCTGTACAATTCTCATCTGTATCTCTATTTACTAACATTACATCTATTAATATTAATAGTCTACATTAGAATATACTATTATCAGTTGTTTTACCACACAACTGGCTGTAACCGGTAGTGTTACGTTACATTGTCCCCCAAAATGATTTGTTCATAATTATTGTTAGAATTATGATGAATCATTTTGTATGCCTCTAGATTCATTTATTCACTATTCAAAACATAGTTGGTTTACATTCCTTCACTTGACTCACTTTTTCGTTTTGACAACAACCGGATTGCCACCCTTCGTCACTGACTTTCGCTTACTACCTGCTGTCTTGTCTGTCACAAACCCCGGTCATTCACATCACAACATGTGTTCTTATTGTATTTACTTTCACTCAACCCCTCTCAATTCATTTCACTTCTTATAGCTACTTTACAAAGTCCGTACTATATTACATCGTTACGATTTTGTTATTAAGGAAATTTAAATTTATTTAAATCCCCATTGATTAATTTCCCAGGCAATTAAATTTTTACATAGTTTTTTTTTCATTTTGATAATTACATGTTAGGTTTACAAATCCCCATTTCTCATTCTCCCCTGGACCCATGGTGGTATGGTTTTAACTGCCGAACATTAAAGATACCCCGTACTGTTTCAGGTTTGTTGATTTCTGAGACCTCGTACGTCGCGTCTCCCTTAATCCTGGTCACCTCATACGGTCCTCGGTATAACTCACAGAATTTTGCTGTTACCTTATTTACCGCGTCTGAGATTGGGTTTGTGTTTACTAGCATTAAGTCTCCTATCTTAAACTTCAATTTGTTGCTTTCTTCATTCTTCTTCCGTGCTCTTTGTTCACCCTTTCTTTTCATTTTTTGATATAGTTCATTATGGTGATTCTTCAGCTCTTCTTTCATCAATTCACGGTCAACGTAGGATTCCCATACTCTTTACGGTTTGGTGCCCCATTGCGCTTGATATGGCGTCATTTCAATGGTATCATGGTAAGTCTCATTGATGCACTTTTCAACGATCTTAACATACTTCGACCATTTCGTATGGTGTCCTCCTACCATTACCCTAAATATATTGCCCAGTTGCCGATTTACTCTTTCCGCCAAATTTGTACAAGGCTTCCGGATGGCCGTATATTTAGGTTTGATTCCCAGATCTCCTAAACTCTTTATCCATGATCTGCTTGTTAATTGGGTGCCATTGTCGGTTAAGATTGACTTTGGTTTACCCACTTCTTGAATATACAACTTTAGTTTATTTAATGTGATGGCCGTTGTCGCCTTCTTCATGGTGTATAACGTAACATATTTTGTAAAGTTATCAACGACTACTAATATGTATTTCACACCACTTGTTGAAGTAAGCAATGGTCCATAATAGTCCATACTGACCATTTCTCCTTTATCTTTCGGTAGTATCGGCCCTGTCTCTCCAATACCTCTCCTGCCGTGGTCCTTACATCTCTGGCATTTCTGCATGAACGTCAGTGCTTTATTATCTATAATGATCGTGAGCGGCACATATGTCCTGAATTTTTTAAGTTAAGGCAGTGTACGACGCTCAATAATTCTAGCTCTGTCGTAAAATAGTTCAACTCGGCGCCTCGGAATACTCGACTGGTAAACGCGATTACCCCGATTTTACCGTCTTCATCTATTTGATATAGTTGTCCTCCCAGTGCGTATTTACTAGCGTCTGTCTAAAAATAAAACCGCTTGTTCGGGTCAGGATGTCTTAACATTACTGTATTTACAAATAGTTGTTTCACTTTTTCGAACTGTTCCTTTAACTCTTGGGTCCATTTAAACCGTACTCTTTTCTTCAATAATTGTAAAAGTGGTCGCGTCGCCTCAGAATATCGACTGGTGAATTTATTATAGAAGTTTGTCAACCCTAGGAATCCCTTTAATTACTTTGGGTTTTTTGACTTCGGAAACTCTAATATTGCCGCTACCTTGTCTGCTGAAGCACTGGTGCCCTTCGTTGATAATTCGTATCCTAAATATTCAAATTTTTCTCTGAAAAATTTCGATTTGCGAAGATTTACTGTGAGGTTAGCTTTCTTGAGATCTTCTAGCAACAACTGCAGGTGGACGAGATGTTCATGCTTCCAGATACACACAAGCAATCATCGACGTAAATAATCTTGAACTTCTTTACCTCTTCTGATAGCACATGATCCAGTCCTCGGGTTAGGCTTGCCAGACTTGTTTTTAAACCAAATGGAGTGACAGTATAACGGTAGCAACGTCCTTTATATAAGAATCCGGCAAAATCACGGCATTCTTCCGCTAACGGTATTTGCCAGAAGCTACTCGTCAAGTCGATACTACTCATTACTTTGATGTTTCCACAGCTCGCCAACACTTCATTAATCGGCATCGCTTCTTCATAGTCTGGGACCGTCACGGCATTGATTAACCGCGCATCCAAGCATAGTCGTACCGACTGATCCTTTTTGATGATGGTTACGATCGGATTAATATATGGACTCGCAGGTCGCTCGATCACTCCGCACGCCTCCATCTTCTTGATTTCTTTGTCTACGGCTTTTTGATATTTCAGAGGTACTGGCCATCCCCTCATGCAGTGTGGTGTGGTATCCGCCACGATAAATTTGTGTTCATAACTCGTAATCCTCCCTGGTTGCTCCCTGAAGATCTGGTGGTTTTTTCTTAACACTTCCTCTAACTCCTTCTTCACCTGCGCCTAGACTACTGTAATTTCTTCCAGTTTTTCACGAATCGTCTCCCCAATCTGCTCCTTTTCTTGATCTACTTCTATTGTTAGAATTTCAACGTATTCAGGTGCATCTTCCCCTGCTTCTTGTCTATTAAATGTTATATGATTCTCTTTTAAATTAATGATACGTCTACTCTCTTGCAGCAACCCGATTCCTATTATGCATTCCCGGATTATATTAGGTACTATTAAAAATACACCGTCAATGCTGTACTGGCCGATTTTCACATCCAACAGTAATTGCTGAGTTATTTGTTTAGACTTTCTCCCGACCGCTCCTTTCACTGTCATATTTGTTACCTTCAATATATTTAGTTTTCCCATCTGGGATTTGTGTTTGTGATACCACTCTGCCGAGATTGCATTTATTTGACTACCCGTGTCAATTAAGGCGACCACCGGTACTTCCGTTTATGCATATGTTTAACTCTGGGCATTTAATTTTGCGCGTATCGTTAATTTCTGGATCTTCTTCTAATAAAGCGTCCCTTATCTCTATGAAAGTAGTGTTAATTCCCTTATAATTATAACCTACATCTACCTTATCCCTACTAGAAAGCTTAATTAGTTTTTTGAGTTTGTTGCTGGCGTGTCGACAGTATGTGAAGGTCTCTGTGTACCGCTAGTCCCTGAGATGGCATTGACCTGAGACTCGTATACCCGTTTGGTATTTTTGCGCTTCCTCTCGGGTCGGGCTCATTGTTCGAGTTTGTTTGCCGCCACCCTGGTTTCTGGCGATAGTTTGCCTGTCTATCACTTCTATTGTTATTCCAAGGCCGACCCCCGCTTTCATGTTGTTCCGGCTTCACCGCTACTTGTACTCTATAACTGTCAGAGCTGTCTTCCTTATTCTTGCGTAACGCCGCAAATTCCATCAGCAACATGCTGGGCGCCAGAGATAATTAGGAATCTCAAGGTTTGTTGTTAATAACAACTCTTATGTTCAGATGCTAAATAAACAATACTATATTTGTCACTTATATACATTTAAATAATATAACATATAACATCATTATCATTACAAATTGATAGACTAAATGACTTCTCAATTGCTACTAAAATTCTTTATCCCTTTCTAATCGTCATAAGAGATTAATGAACACACTGAATACCATTTATCATTGATAAGGAATTAATTGACACATTGAACATCATCTATCATTTATGAGAGCTTAATTAGCACATTGAATTATATTTATAATTTATAAGAGATTACTTAACACATTGAATATTATTTATAACATTGCTAATTTACTCTTGGAACTAGAAATCTCCTTCATTCTTATCATAAATTAACTTTAATCAACGACATGACTTAAGATCTAACATATCATGAATATCGAACTATCATTCAAATTTATATTAAATATATAACCTTTGTACTCTTATTCTATGTCGTAAGATATAAAATACACTTCAGCATCTGAACGTATTCATGGTTTTTTTTTAGAATGAAACGGGTTAAACGTAGGTAGACAACTATACTTACATGAAATTATTTGATTATAAAATTTTAATTTCATACGATTACTTGAGTCTGATTATCCACTACTCCGTCCTGCTAGTTCCACACTTTACACCTCACAACACAATTGATCTTACTCTGCTTTTTATTCACACACTATCGCGATAATCATTCATTTCCACGCACTCCGAAACTTTGACTTTCTTATACGGCCGTGCACATGATAAATAATACTGCTTCGCTCTTGATGCCGCGCACAGAATAAATAACACTGCTTGACTTATTAATGATCGCTTGTTCTTTCCTTCACTTCCTCCTAACTAACTACTTTGCTTCTTCATGACGATAACTAACTGGTTTGTCTAATGACCGACTACTGATTGACTGAATGAATATGTTACAGACTGTCTTAGATTGCTTAATGATTGTTTAAGACATACCTTCTAACTCTCTCTAACAACAACTAGCAAAAACTGCCACTAACAAACTTCCACGGACTGACTGCTTGATAACTGGTAACTGATTGACTGATCCCCTAAGTTCCTTCACGAGTTACTTTTATAGTTTCACATAGACTTCCCATAGGCCTACTGCCGCTACTCTTACGATTACCAACATTGGCCAAAATTCAAACGTGTTGCCGGTAAGTTTGAAATTATCCAGTTAACACTCGATATAACTTCGCGTGCAGAGGTGACGCTATTCCTGATTGGAGAACTGCTAGAGAAGCGTACTTCTTTCCGCCAGACCGTTATCTCGTTAAAAAGAGAAATTTGCTTTCTAAAACCACCCCCGTTATGACGTATCACTCTTTGTATTTTGAAGGCCGAAAACACCCTATTTCTAACGGTACCTCATATTTTTTGCTGTTTTGTGCAAACAAAGCGTTTTATATCTTTACGACTTAGAAAGTTGTACATACAATACAATTTTACACTTGCTCGGCGCCAACGTGTCGCCTCGCTAGTACACACCTCTTACTTATATAACAAATATTCTGTACAATTCTCATCTGTATCTCTACTTACTAACATTACATCTATTAATATTAATAGTCTACATCAGAATATACTATTATCAGTTGTTTTACCACACAACTGGCTGTAACCGGTAGTGTTACGTTACAAGGCCTAAATATGAAAAAGTCATATTGTTTAATAAGGCTTTACCGACGATTGTTGATGACAATGATCTGACAGCTGTCAGTGAAGTGGCATATTTAGGAAAACAGAGAAAAAACAATTTCTGTAAACGAACGGTTAAAAATTATCAGTTGCACTAGAACTTAATAAAAATTATCAGTTGCACTAGAATTTAACATCAGAGTGGATTGGCTTTAGAAGGTGGACTGTGCTACGAAGAATAACAAATTACACTTTTGTTAAATAAACTAACTTCATCATTATATGCTTCGTATAATTGTTTACTGGTCATAAACGTGGCCATGCATGACGGGATGATCAAAAAACCCCAAACTGTGGAGAAAAGCATGTAAAAGAGCTATATTAGAAAAAAACAAGGATAGCAGGAAATGTTTAAGTGGATAAGGAACGAGACCAGAATAGATGGTAGGCCTACACCGTTTACAGAATGAAGAAAATAAAATATGATTTTACAACTGACGAAGAAAAGGAATTAAAATATTTTATTTGATGTTTCAACAACAGTCATCTAGCTTCCGTCGTTTTTTTAAGATATGGGTATTATGGTTAAGGTAACGCTAGGCTTTTATCGCTATTATGACTATTCATGAAAATGAACCTAATGTCACTTATTTATCAAAAAAATTGCCGCAGTTTTTTAATTAAAGGGGTACTAAGAAATACAAACACTTTACATAACATTTTATTTACTGTCTTATCACTGACGAAGTCAAACGAATCGTTTCATTAATTTAAGTCACGTTTTTAAGTTAGCCCGTCACTGATACGTCTTTGTATCAGTGTTAACTGGGAAGGTCGGAATAAATCGAATGACACCTGCACAGGTGGGTATTGAAAATTTTAAATGTTTTGTATCGATAGTATTGCGTCTGACATTAGCCATTTTGTTTTATCAAGACACTATGGTTTAGGACACTCGCGTCAGTGAATCGATTGAGCTCTGTTTTGCCAAGATTGGTGACACCGTTTTGAAGTTAAGACGGATCATACAAAAACACTTTGAACAGTGCACCTAAACGCCTTATTCTGCTCTTTGCGTAGCAGCGTAAAAACTGTCCTACACGTAGGAGAAATTATCCAGGACAGAACGGTCATCTGCACTATCATCGACGATATTCTGTAAAACCTTCTGTAATAAATCCTACTTTAACATGTTCTCAATATACGCATCTGAGTTTTGAAATATAATTTGGCTACCTTCCTCGAGAATAAAATCTTAAACATGGAATAAAAAGTCGACATGTATGTATGTATGGCATAAATGTGAAAGAGACATTTGGAGTGGACAAGGATGTCTGTGTTCTATATTTTCTCTCTCTGTCTTTCTCTGATTTTTATTATAGCCTAAGAATTATTTTGACGTAACAGATTAGTTTCTGTTAAAACATACAACAAACAGATACGCTAATTTTTAACCGCAAAATATATATAGTAAACATGTTAATCCAAAGACTGCGCATGCGCACGCGAAACTCTATACGGTAAGGAAATCTGAGCCAGGTGTTGTCGGGTTTGTTATGTAAATATAGGTGTCGCTTCCTAGGGTCCGGACGGAACTTCACACTGTCCTGTCCGCCACCGGTTGTTTTCACCCCGTCAACAACAACAACAACAACAATCTCAACTGTTCCGACAGCTGTTTTTCTGTGTAAACACCTCGTGCCCTGTTTCTACTATCTGGTCGTGTTATCTGTTTATACCAAGTGGTGAATCGCATGAACGTCATAGGTAAAACAATACAGTTTTCTCGTACTAACTACATCCATCCAGCGTCTGTAGTATTAAATAAGTTAACAGTGTTGAGTCGGGGCCAATTACAGGTAACGGAAGCTTTTTGCTAGTTTCAAACAAAGGTTCACATTAATATCACGTAAAAACGTGTAGAAAATGAAACAAAATCTTTTGACATAGTATATTGACGACAGTGCCTTTTATCATTAATGAAATCTGAAAATACGGTCCTCTGAAATTGTACTTCAAACGTCCTTTGTTGTTTAGTAATGAAAACTAGCTGGTTGTGATTTTATAACTTCTATTATTAACATAAATTTGGCTGCACGTTTAGGGTAATATAACTGCTGATTAGTTCCCATAATAGTGCTAGTCGTAGAAAGCTGGCTGGAAATCAGATTTTAAAAATTTTTGGACGAGCGAAGCGAGTTCTTAGTTTTAATTCGACCGTTTGGCATCTGCCTGTTTGGGGAGAAACATAGGGGAGAAATTTACGATAACTTTTGTATGACTTAACCGATTTCGTAAAACTTGGCGTGCATATTCACACCTTTACCCCACAAAGCTCTGTCATTCTGGGCAGGGGGCAAAAATGTAAGAGTCGACATTTTAAAAAATTTGAAAAATCTATGTGTGGTATCTAAGTAAAGGGGATTTTAACAAAAATCTGAAAATGTGTGGTTGAAATTTCAAAATCGGGGGGCACCAGGCATACATAAAGTTATCAACATTATGAAAAAATCGCAAACGTCCATGTGCTATATCAAAGTGAAGAAATTTGTAACCACATTATGAAAAAAGTGTTTAGCTTCAGAAATTTCAAAATTTTTGCACACTAAGGCCCAGAAAATATAATTTTAGGGGCACTCTGAGTCAAAAATGAAACATAAAATTTTGAAAAAATACTAAAGTACCTAAATGTGGGGCATCAAATTATGAAATTTTTTTTTCAAAATATGAATTCGATAACTTTAGGAATTTGGCAAAATTAATATGTCAACATCCATTGCAAGTTTCGAACCGCTTTCAAAACGTTTATAAGCTGTGTTTGCAAAAAACTTTACTTCTTGGTATCAGTTACATATACTTGTGAAAAGTTCTGGAAACGTTTACGGACATATACTTGTCAGTATAGTCCTATATATGGCTGTTGAAACATACTTAAACTTAAAAGTTAGGACTCGGTTATTTCTCATTTGGGCATTTTGGTTATACATTTATTTAAAAAATGTGTTTTTGAGTTTTAGTGTTTATTATATAAATAATAGGCTATACAAAAGAAGGCTATTAAAGATTGTCTGCTTTACAATTGTTATTTTAGTAAAAAAAAATTACAGGCATTGCACAAATGCAATGCACAGAGAAGGGCATTGAAAATGCTTTAATAAATCTAAAAAATATATATATTTATGTTCATTCACCAATCAATGAATTCATTCTTCATTTACCAATGTACAGATTATAAGTTAAATGTAGTCGCATTCATAAGCGAAGTTTTATATGTGTACTACGTTATTGACAACAAAGAAGTAGTTTCTATGGAAACTCACCTGTACCCATTGTCGATCACACATCAGCGGTCGTTTTCAAATGTGCGACACGTCCTTATAGACATTTTCAATGTTAAAATATTAGAGTAGTCAGGATTTTCGTAATTTTTCTTTTACTTTTTATGGTACAGCAAAATCTCCGATAACTGTGGTAATGGCATATGGTTATCTTCTATGGTGTTTCTCGGCTAACTTTAAGAACTTTACTGACGGCCTTTAAAAATAAAAGTAACTAATTTGATTTTATAAGTTTATTTTCGTTCAAAATAGTCAGCGTGTTGTACAGCTCGGGGGGTTATATTTAGTTATATTTAACACCAGACACGAAATAATGGAAAAAATGGCTGGTATAAGCAGACGAAAAACTATATAGGCCTAATAAATATTCATTTATGTAAAAGTCAATGATCCTAATGATCCTGTTAAAAAGCGCTTAAAGTAAATGTATTTGTAATTGTTATCAATAAAGAGTAATGCATATAGCTATATAAACATTCTACAGGTTTAATAACCGTATAAATTTTTAAAAATTATTAGCAGAAAGTGATTTTGATTTTTAAATTACAATATCTGATTGATAAGATTTGCGTTCTTTCAGTCATGAACACTTTACAGTATTTATAGAGTAACACTTAGCCTTCATGAGCCTGACCGACTCTTGAGGTAGAAACTTAATTAACTCGGGAATACTCACGTGATCTTTTTAGAACTTAATTCCTTTCGAAAAGTAGGTATTAAAATAATGGAGTTATGTTTGAGAACCTTGAATTTAAATTCGTTTGACCTGTCTACAAAGCTGACAACTAAATCTAACACCAACGCTTTTCTAATAAAATAATTCACCTCATTTCTCAGTTTACTGAGACGGTACAATAAGTGAATGTGGTTTTTGGATCACGTCTAAGTTGTCGATTAAGGTAACACATTCTGCCAAGGTGTAGGAACTTCTGCGAGACGGCGTAGGAAGATTAAAATAACAAAACTAGGAAAGCAAGAAGCGTGAAATTTTATATGACAGCAGGTACCCAACGTTTCATTGTGTTGGGTGAAACATAGTCCGTCGACAAAATCAGAACTGTTGAGATGAAATTTGTGAGTAATGTCCACCGGATACTCTCTCTAGGTGGAAAGGAAACAGAAACGCCCAAGGCGTGATAACAGACTGTCAGTGGTAGCCCTTACATACACTAACCAGAGGAAAGGAGGAATGCCATTAGTTCGCAATCCCTGATGGGAATTTGGTTCCGGTATCTATGTATACAGAATGCTGAATACAAAGCGCTAAGCTAATAACCAGTTTGATATATCACGCATAGGCACTGTATCGTTTTATCGCGTTCTTACAACCGAATCGCATTTCAATTTAACCTGGGAAGGAAATTAGATCCAGCAGATTCAACTTTCACAAACTGAAACAAAACGAAGTCATTTCGCTTTCGTTCGGTCAAGCGGCTTTGAATAAATGAAATCATCAACGAAATGCACATAAGGGTATAATTACTACTGGATCGTAAGCGGATTCTACGTTTTTATTCGCTGCGAATTCTATTACGGATAACGGCGGCAACACGAAACCGTAATAACAAACACGCAATTCTCGCGGGAAAACACTTACCGTGTCGATCGTTACATTCATAAGTTTTAAAAATTAATTTTAATAACGCTCAGCTACTACTTTCAATAACAGTGTAATCAGTGTCTGTTTCCGGTGTGAAACTGAATCGAATGCATGACGCAGCTGTGATGAGTCCCCGCATTAGCAAATGCCGGTCTAGAGCAAATGCACAGTCCATTAAACAAATAAACGGAAATCTACTGGACGTTTATTAGTGGATCAGTGAAACATAACACCGTTTTCAGTTAAATAATATTTTATTACTTATTACAGTAAATAGATTAATTATTAAAGTGGTATTATAAGGAAAGACCACGGACTGCCAGTTGGAAATCATTGGCATAAAATAAAACCTAGGTTAAAATCGTTGCAGAATAGCAAATAAGGATCTGTTCAAGGCACCTAGCAGATTATAGAAAATTGAAACTGAAACTTAGCAAAGAAAAACTTCAACTGGTTCGACCGAGACGGGTAGAGCTTGTAAGAAAATGAAAAACGTCCATCAATGATATGAAACATGCTACAATGACGGACCATATTCTCTTCCCACAGAATGTAAAATCCATTATATAGTTAATATATCTCAAGAGTCAGATGATATTTTGTAAGATTCTAAAATAATCTGATTTAACCTACCATAAAGCTTAAATGGAATAATTTCTTTTATTTTTATTTATTAACACTTGCCTTAAACACAACTATTAACTGTAATTATTCGTAGTATAGTTACAGTCTATCTATCCACGTTATAAAGTTATAACCGACAATTTGTAGACATTGCTCGATTTGTCACTTTCACTTAAACCGATTCGGAAGGTTTCGTTCTCTCGGGTCTTCTTTTCAAATTGCCTGCGATAAATTGGAAATTTTTGTTGCTTATAAGATTTTAGTTCGCGGACATTATAACCCCGTGATGTGAATTCCGAGCTGACTGGATTCGAAGCAACCGGTAGCTGTCAGGTATCACTCAGAGAGGGCGTGTTAGTAGCGTAAACCCGTAACGGTTTCACTTGTTGCGAACAAACGTCATTGGGATGTCGTCGTTTGTTGTCTGCGTTAAACGGCAGTATTGTGGTTGCGATTCACAACTGGAAAGCAAAGCAAACTGCACGAAAAAGATGAACAGATAGCGGTCGCCCCGTGTATAATTTAAATTAATGGTCTGTATAAACTAGTGTGCGAGTAATCCTGCCCTTGTAGTTTACGACGTTTCGCGTCTTATTAAATAAACACAACCAACAATTTCAGACAATAAACTGTGGATATTAATGAACACGCTAACGACACCCAACAAACTGGTTTATAATAAACTACGTGACTTTATATAATACGCGTTATAGACAGATTTTTCTTATCCTATTGACGGCTAATATATTTATGTACCGACTTTATCTTCGCGTTTCGTGGTTTTTCTTTCGTTACAAGCGGCTCGAAGCAAACATAAATTGATAAAATTATTTTCATCGTGTGTCCGAAAATTTATCTAGATTACAATATCTTCTTTTATCTTTTTCTTGTGCGCTTAACGGCTTGAGTATATTATGAAAATAGAAGGCGTTAACGAAATATTTTATTAGTTGTTTTTATATTCTTGATGAGATGTACGGGGTTATAGGCCTACTCGATATTGTGTACCTTCCTTCCTTTTCTTTCTTCTGTTTCATGAATCAGTTTTATTGCATCTTTTTCATTTCCGCAGGTAGAAGAAATGGTAATAAACAGTACAGTCTGCAATGTCGAATTGTGTATATTCCAAAACTAAAAATCTCGGACCTTCATATGCTAAAAACTTCATCATATGTCGTTCACAGGGTGACCATGTTTACTTCATACCATTTAAGACTGTAGGGTTATTTTGAGCTACTCTCGGTTTTTTTAAATTTATTATTTATAGGCACGTGTCTTCTCTTTAAAAAATCCAGTTAGGAAATTTTAATTTTTTAAAACTTCCTCGAATGTACCAGCTCTGTTAGTAAAAACGTTTACGTCCACTGTTTTCTTTTTGTACTAATGCATAGCTTATTACTTTAATGTACTTGTTTTTTGTTTTATCATATAAATTGTGAACACTTTAAGCGTTTTTAGAGATACTTGAACTCCATTGAATGATAAAAAAATAATTCTTCCTCCTTAATTAGAATATTAATGATCTCAATAATATGTTGCTTGAAACGTCAGCTTCGGGGAAGGTTAGCAGACCTATAACCAATGTAAAGGCCTTTGTTCGCCGCTTAATACAACAAGAAACACGATATATAAAGAAACTGTATGGTTCTAAAAATCAGAGAACTCTTAGTACTGTTTTACTCAAATGTGGTGAGGCTTAAGGTTCGAAACGGAAAGGCAACTATGGCCGAAAACCCAAAATATGCCTATAAATGTAGCAAAAATGGCTAAATAAAACAACCTGAAAATAAATTTCTAACTATGTAAAATCATGTGATATGGAAATATTATCGACTGTTGTTTGGGGACAACTTTGCATCGTTGCCCTCTCATGAGTGGACTATGTAAACAAAGCAAAATTATGCCTTCAGTGGCTAATTAAAGACTGATCTGGACTAAGAAAGTTATAGAAAAGACTGAAAATTATTAAAACAATATAAATATATCATATTATTTTAATTAGAATGTCAATAATATAAGGTTTCGAGCCTAACCGTAGCTTTTTCGGAATTACAGAAAAGCTGAGAGAAAACTGATGATATGCTACTAATGTAGACCCGGTAAACAGACAAACATAGTTTTTCTTTATTGTTTTGCATTTTATGATAAATCCATAGGCTATACTAAACAACGGATGAGAGTGGTCAACACGTATTTCACTGTCAATATATTGCACAAACAGTGAAACACCCAACCTCAATAATGATTTGAAGCTTGCTTCTCTTCTAAAGCAACTAGGAGATGATACATTGTGCAAGGTATTATGATGCTGGGGCAGTATAGAAACGTCTTTAAAACCCACCTTTCTCCGCAATTTAAAGGCTGATTCTTAATGGAGACTTTTCTTTATGCAAGATGAGGCACCTTGCCATAAAACCCAATCAGCCACGACTTTTGTCCTTCCTTGACCAGCTAATAACCTGCGTGCAAATTCTACAGAGCACCTTTGGGAGTTATTAAGAAAAGATGAAGAATAATACCGTCTCCACAAAGTCTTGCCGTATAGCTGAAGTTTGACGAAAGTGGGGTTAAGACGTCAAGAGAAACTTTGATATTCTTATGAAAACCATACCAAACAACACCACAATGATTATAAAGAACAAGGGATATAATGCCAAATGTTTATAGCAGTCACCAATACGCCAATAAAACAGATTTATAGAAAAAATGTAGATTTGTTTTAAATTCCTTTTTTTGAGTTTAATAATTATTAAATTATAATTATATTATATATAAACAAATTTATATATAAATTAATTAATTTAATTATAATATAATATATTTATAATTATAATTTATACACCTACGTAAATAAAGTAGTATAAACAACTTCTAAAAGCACTGCTCACGGTCGGCCATCTGTGCGGCCCTCTAAGCATTTTCGTAACGTAGATAAAAGTTAATGAATATCTGCAGTACAGACCTGACAACCTATAACTGAAAATTATTCCATAATGAGGCTGAATTTTTTATACCTTTAGGAAAGAAAACGCGAATTTTTACGAATTTTCTGGTATCTGTAAATTGTGATTTGTCGGTTTAGGTCGTTTATTTAGTCCTACTCATCATAAAACTGTATGTTCTAAAGCGCAGTGAACAATGTACTAGTCACCGCGTACTAATCACTAAAACTGATTCTGAACATACTAATCATACAGAGTAGGCTACCAAATGATTACAGAGCAATGAGCGTTGTGCTGTCTGACGGAAACATAGAAGTGTTTATTACTGATAGAAACTACGTTTTGGGAAATTTGAAATGCTAAAAATTTAGCTTCAATGCTCACGAAACAGACTAAGGTTTGCTTACGCAATGAAAAACTATAAGCGGAAACAGGTACAATGCTTAAAATACTTTTCCTAGAATAATACATTCATGTTCTGTATCTACTCAAGACACATAAAATTGGGCAAAAACGGCTTCCTGTTGGATACTATAATCAAATGAACATTTTGATTATATTTAGTGTGAATAGTACTTCATGTTAGGATGTGAATAATAAAGTGGGTAAATACGATCATAAATATGACTTGTGGAAATAATTTGGTGAGACTGCATGTGCCAACAGTGTTGGATAATTGGTAATGGTTTGATGTTGGGTGAGGAACAAACGGGAGGAACAATTTAGTTTGGGCGCTACCGCCTCAGTGTGTATCTGGGGGGGGGGGGGGAGGTCCCAGAGTCAGTAGCAGGAAATCGGCGATAAAGAGAGCTAAGGTCATTGGTCGCCTAAAATATTTTATTTATAAATATTTCTAGCTATAACATTTTGTGTGGTTAACTCAGTAATAAACGTTTGCCCTTTATGTGTTTCATAGCGTGTCACATTTCTGTATTACATTGTAAATCTCATACTGGCCGTGTGCGTTCCTTATTTGTATTTCAAATTTTGTTTCACTAAGTGGAGGCAATGTTGCAGAATTCATGTATCAGTGAACAGCGTTGTCTACATACAGCGATCCGTCACAGATCGTCTTTTTTACTTCCATATTCCTTAAGGAATGGAAGTATGGTGATGTTTACTTCCATATTCCTTAAGGAATGGAAGTATGGTGATGGCAAAAAAAATCGTGTTCGAGATTATTGCAGATTCTGATTCTACTACACTCAAAACATGAAAAAAGTCGTTTTCCGAAAAGTGTGTGTGTGTGTGTCTGTCTGTAGATTTTTTTTCTATGGCAAACGATAACTGCCGCAAATTCAAACAGAATCAAATAATTTTTTGCATACAGCTCTGATTTGTAGAGTACTCACGACCTATTGTTTTTGGTGAAGATCGGTTGAGGGAAAGGGGTAGTTTACCTGCAACAGTTTTTTTTATCAAGGGAATTTTTTTTTTTTGGCAAACGATAACAGCCGCAAATTCAAACAGAATCAAATAATGTTTCGCATACAGCCCTGAATTATAGAGTTCTCAAGACCTATTGTTTTTGGTGAAGATCGGTTAAGGGAAAGGGGTAGTTTACCTGTAACGTTTTATGTTTTAACAAGGGTATTTCCTATGGCAAACGATAACAGCCGCAAATTCAAACAGAATCAAAAGATTATTTGCATACAGCCCTAAATTGTAGAGTTCTCAAGACCTATTATTTTTGGTGAAGATCGGTTAAGGGAAAGGGGTAGTTTACCTACAACGTTTTTTTAACAAGGGTATTTTCTATGGCAAACGATAACAGCCGCAAATTCAAACAGAATCAAATAATTTTCTGCATACAGCCCTGATTTGTAGAGTACTCAAGACCTATTGTTTTTTGGTGAAGATCGGTTAAGGGGAAGGGGTAGTTTACCTGCAACGTTTTTTATCAAGCGTATTTTATATGGCAAACGATAACAGCCGCAAATTCAAACAGAATCAAATAATTTTTTGCATACGTCAGTGAATTGTAGAGGACTCAAGGCCTTTAGATTTTGGTGAAGATCGGTTAAGGGGAAGGGGTAGTTTACCTGCAACCTTTTACGTTTTAACAAGAGTAAGGTACTTGAAAATTTATTTAAACTTTTTCAAACAATGGTAATTGTTGAAAATAAAATAATTTTGTTGCCAGGCAATAAAATTATAATTTTTTCATTTTAATGTAAATCATGTATACGAGAAAATATATCGCGCTTGGCAGGCAAGCGTATCTCAGTTATGTACTGTTTACGTTTCCATTTTATTATTATGACTACCGCAGTAAAAAGGCAGGGAAGACACACACACACACACACACACACACACACACACACACACACACACACACACACACACCCACACACACACACACACACACACACACACACACACACACACACAATTCGCGTTATTTCTGGCTTCATTCATGTTTATTTTCTTACATTTGCACGCTTTTTAAATGGAAAGTGCCAAAACCCATACCAACATAACGCGTGTGGTTAAGGCTGAAGCAGTAAGTTGAAAGAAGTAGTTTATATGGTAATATTCCATTTCGAAAATGATTTTAAATATAAATCTTAGAATATGGAAGTCATGTATGGTTCTCCATACCGATATTTATTGATAAAAACGCTGAGTGGTATAAAGAAACTCATTATAGAAGGAAACACCGAGGGATAGATTGTTCTGAATAAACTCCTAAATATAATTTTCCTGAGGAGACTGTGCTAAAAAAATTACCTCATGAAGGGAAGGAATGTTGGTATAGGTCTATAGAGTTTCTTCACTAGGTGTGAAGGGACTGTAGAGAATAGGTTGAGAAATAGTGATGTCCAGAACGAGTTGACAATCTTAAGCATAAATAGGAGTTCACTATTCCAAATCGTACAAAGTGTGACAGATTTCGTACATAATCGGAGCATCGCAGAAACTTGGGGGGACCAAGAAAGCGTTAGGTAGGCCTACATCTAATTAGTCCAACACATGAAGTACAGAAACGTCTGTGTCGTTAAAAAGTAATCTAAAAATAATTTGTAATAATAATAATAATAATTATTATTATTATCATTATGATTAAATGGCAGGTATTCTGTACATACGTATAATACGGAATGGTTATAGAACGAGAGAAACGAGTTCTCACCGTTTGGCATTTTTCTGTCATTCCATCTATCTGTCTGTTTAGGGTATGTCTCAAGATAACGCATCAACCGATTTTCGTAAAAGTTGGCACCGTGTCCACGCTTTTACCCTACAGAACCCTTTTGATTTGAGATCGATTCCCTAAAAATAGGAAAGCGGGAGGCAAAAAAGTGAAAAGGTCTAAATTTTGAAAAAGTCGCAAAAGTCCGTGTAAGGTATCAGATCAAAAGAAATTTTAACCGTAATATGAATTTAGTGTTCATTATTGAAAAAATTCAAAATTTTGGGATGCCGAGGACCAAAAAGTAGGTGAAATTTTGATAAAATCATAAGAATTCATGTGGCATATCAACTAAAAAGGAATCTTAACTAAAATCGGAATGTAGTGTTAGTTATTGGAAATTTCAAAATTTGAGGCAGCCGGAGCCCAAAAAGATAGGAAAAAGTTTGATAAAATTGCAGATTCCATCTCTGATATCAAATGAAAGAGAATTTTAACAAAAATTTAAATGTAGTGTATAGTTGTTGAAATTAAAACTTTTTTGAGCCTGGCTAAAAGTGGAATAAAAAATTTGAAAAAATTCTGAAAGTCTAGCCGGGTGTCAGAATAAAGGGAATTTTAAAACAAACCCGATTGTTTGGAATTGTATCCGGTGTTTAGTGTATGATTGCTCTACAGTTGTTAGTTTAGGCTACTAAAAAAAAATAATAGGATTATGGGGATTTTCGTAGTTTTTGTAACATTGAAATAGTATGTAATATCAAAATTTAACCAATAATAAATGTACTTCATTCAAAATAGTGAGCGAGTTCAGCAGTTCTAGTGTACAGTCAATGAAACGGCTACGACAATATTGCTCGTCCAGCAGTTTCCTGTATGTTATTCAGTATTCTTCGCTGCGGGAACTATGGCATGCGTCCAAGATTCTCTGTCGCTGGAACAATGAGCGACATACACAATCCATTGTACTGTCACTGAAACAACTTCTGTGCACGTCTCTTATTATCCTTTATTATTTTGTTCCTCTCAGCTTTTTTTTGTTTAGGTCCATACGAAAATATTTTTTATTTTTTATACCATATATGGCAATGGGTATAGATTAAGTTGGATTTAAATTATAAACAAATTATTATTGCTCCCGTGTGCACAGGTTCATGTTCCTGTTGTATATTTTCCATCTTCATATATCTACGGAAGATGGCTTAACGGCTTTTCGGAATCTATCGCGATAAAATCACATATCGAGATCTGCATGTTTTTCAAGGCCAGAGATATGAGTTTTCAGTTTTCCGACGATCCTATTACGTTGCTTCTAGTCAAGTTTAATTCTTCTTTATAGACATCTCGCAGGTAATATGAAAAATTTTCCAGACAACACGATTCGGCTCCGTGCTCAGAGCGCCCATACTGATAATCCAGTGTTCTGTGCGCCGACCTTATCTGTGCATCATTTGACGCGGTAACACGTGGCTGCATATCTGTCTGTCTGTTGTTCTTCAACTCCTTAGCGGTCCTATGAAAATTTGTACAATTCATTGTTAAAAGACATTGCCACTCCACCAGTAAGCTCCCGGAGCTGCAGACCTCTCTAACTGTTTTGAACGAAATACATTTATTATTAAGTTAGTTAAATTTCAATATTAGACAATTTCTTATATTATCAGAAGAATTATTAAAACCCAACTACGCTACTATTTTACTTGTAACGTAACAATTTAAAGCAGACAATCATAAAATAAATACTAAAATTCTGAACTTCTGCATTGGATTTTTGGTTAAATTTTTAACCATAATACATAAATGAAAAATAATTTAGTCATATATTTTCATATTATCAGAAAAATTACGAAAAAAGTTTTGGACTACTGCGTTAGTTTTTTTAGTTAAATTTGTAACCATAGTACCTAAATGACAAATAATATAGTCATAGCTTTTCAATGTATGTATGTTTCCATAGATATCTGTAGGTCTACGTCTAACGTTATTCACAGATACTTATAACTGATAACAAAATATGTGTTTTTTTTTAGACATAGTTCACAAACGTTTTGAAAGCGATCCAAAATGAGTGTTGAGACATGCTAATTCTGTCAATTTACTACACATACAAAATACAAAGACTTTAGATACAGATTTTGTATTTTAACTAAAATTCCTCATAACTTTAACCCCAAATAAACTTTTATAATTTTTTTAAAACTTTGAGTTCTATTTTCGGCCCTTGCTGCTTCTAAAATTAGCTTTTTGTTTTCATGTACCCTTGACACGCTGATGTTTTTCCTTCGTCCACACTTAGAATGTAATATACTCATTTTAACGTTTCATTCTGTACTGAAATCCTTCGTAAAAAAGTAGAGACTATACTTTCTTAGAAGTAAAGACTCCATTTAGATCAAAAATTCACGTCTTTTCTACTACTGTGTCACAACGATTGTCAAACCACAACTAATATAAGGAAAGTTGCGAATAACAAAAGCTCATCTACGAATCGTACGATCAGCGGATTTAAGGTATGCGGCTAGATAACCACTCTAGTGAGTTTTGTCTTGGGGTTGGAACACTTGCCCGGAGCCCTTCCCTCCACATAATGGTATTAGGTGAGTCAGAAGTAAGACTGTGACACTTGCGCGGAACTAACATTACTATCTTAAAACTGTTCAAAACGTATCCTCTTTCAATTTTGGAAGGGTTGAATTCAGTGTTATAGTGCAATATTACTTTGATTTTATGATTTTTAAGAAACTTTTAACCGACTTTGCGTCGTTTCCAGGGAATACCACGGGGAGGTAGTCTCTTATCGTTCCCCATATATTTTTTTCACTTTATGTGAGTTCGTACATTTTTTTTTTTTAATGCTGAATTAGAATATTTACATATTTACAGTATTTATAAATCTTTCCAGGTGAGAGTTTATTTCTCTAACCTATAGGAATTGTCTTTACTTTAACTTCTGGACGTAAGCAACACAAACAAGGAAAGACTTTAGTTTGCCATCTAGTTCCAGTTTTTTCAAGGCCTTTGAAATGGTTTCATCACTCTTCACTGCTCCTTTTTTTCTCTTCTTCCCGTCTATATTCAGGGCTATTCTATCAAAAAAGTGGCCGTAAGTAGAGTCTTGAGCTCTACTTATCTCGTAGGCTCTCGTAGAGTCTTGAGCAGTGAATATACATTTGGATGAGACCTCGAAATTAAACTATTAATTCTTTGTTCCACCCTTCAGAAACATTGTTGGTCCGGAGCCGTCTTCCGCAACAGTTCCACACTTTCCTTTGGATATGCTCATTCTCAAGCCACTGATCGACGACGTAGTCATAGAACACCCGCAGTTTCTCGTCTTCAGGTGTGCTTTCTTAGCCAAGCATCATCAATCAGTTCTAGCGGAACATGCGCGAGGGTAGAACACATTCGAATATGAAATCGAATCTCTTCATTTTCTTCGTACGCAGGAGCAAGGCCACAATCTTGTACTCTCCTCCATAAACATTGGTTAAAATGGTAGTTACAACCAAAAATTTCAGCTTCAGGAAACAGAGTTTTAGCTGATTGGATGATTGCCATTTCAAAGTCCATTGTAAGTGTCACAGGATTCCATCCAGGTTCGTTATTTTTCACTGCTTAGAAAAAACGATCATATGTTTCTCGTTTCTTATTTGGCAACAACGCGTAGACTGCTGGAATAGTGTTGGTTTCTTCCCAAGAACTTCCCAGATCGGCGTGGATGATAAATAACTACCCAAACTGTTTGCTTGTACTGTTGAAGGTTCCGTCGACGAAGAATAAATGCAGATTTTCCTTTTTCGCTGGCAAACACCAATATTCTGTCTTCAGGCCCTCTGTTGTCATCTTCAAGTTGAAAATTTTCACCGTCATTCATAAGTAGATCATTTTCCTCTAATCGTATTCCTTCAGAGTCGACTGGGTCCTTTATAGGCCCCACAGTTTTTCTTCGAATGCGATGTAATGATTGTTTGGTACTTCTTTGTGATGGTAGTGAAGTCCCAAGGTCATATCCTCGATTAAAGAGCTTTATTTCTTCGGCGTAAATTTTTGAAATAGTATTATCTATTTCCTTTGCACGCTCCTTTCCATTAACAACACTTTTTCTCATTTCAGTTGCCGCTTCGACCGGAATACAAACATGAGTTGCTTCGCCTATGACAGTATTATTTTTCGTTGATATTCTGCCTTTACATTTACTTTTCTTATAATCAACAGATCGCCTTTTCTTATAATCAACAGTCACATCTTCTTTGTTGGTTTAGTCAACAATATACTGATGTCCATTGTAGATCAACAAAGGCTTCCCCTTGGTGGTCTCAGTGATCTCCATCTTCACTACAACACGAATCACTACACTTATCACGTGCACAGAATACTAGTTGTCTCACAGATATCAACTAAGGCAATGAACTATTTAGGGGTGAATCTCTCCCCCTCCCTTGCTCCTGCATTCCTATAACCAGTCCGACTCACCCACTACCGGACTCCGTGTAAGTGTCATTGACAAAAATACCCATGATTAGTCATTTCCTGGAGTGCTTAGGGCTCTGGGCAAATGTCAACAAATTCCATCTTCGGGCAAATGTCCCTCCGTGCAAGTGTCACAACTTCTTTGTCTTTCTTATCAATCCGCTTATATTGCACATCTTGCATTTATGCATACATACAGATCAGCTCTCCGTCTCATAATCGTATTTCCATTTTCTTAATTACAGTTGATTTAATCGCTTTCTTTTATTCTCTCCTTAGATTTGTTCGTCCCATGTAATATACTCATTTTAAGGTTTACTCTGTACTGATATTCTTCGTGAAAAATTAGAGACTTTACTTTCTTGAAAGTAAAGACTCCATTTAGATCAAAATTCACGTCTTTTCTACTACTGTGTCACAACGATTGTCAAACCACAACTAAGGAAAGGTGCAAATAACAAGCTCATCTACGAATCGTACGGTCAGCGGATTTAAGGTATGCGGCTAGATAACCACTCTAGTGAGTTTTGTCTTTCTTATCAATCCGCTTACATTGCACATCTTGCATTTACGCATATGTACTGCAACGTTAATTTATTATGGTTCTTTTAATATCGAGCCTGCCAATTTATTATGGCACGTTAATTTACTATTGTTTTTTTAATATCGAGGCCCCACTTTGGGCACGCCAATTTATTATGCAACGTTACAACAATTATACAAATATATTACCATGTACTCAACGCAACTAAATATGTATTACACCGGCCAGGTCGCAGGATTTGTTTCTCTCGTTGCGTTAAGTATATGTAGTTGCACATTAATTAAATAGTTTTTAAAGAGGAGTGAGATGTTGTTGACATGAAATAAATCATTTAAAATCGTTTCAGATAATAATTCTAAGAGTTATTAATTAACAGAAAAAAAATATTTCAATATTAAAATTTCAAACATTAGACACATAAATATTTACCTTTGTTAGTTTTACACATATACTGTAACCTGCAATGCTATTCATAACATACCACACAAATAAACACCCATATAATCTTATTGACTAAACAAACATGTTAAACAATTTGTTTAAATTCTTTTTATTTCTGTGTGTCTGAAATTAACTCAACTTTTAAATACTGATAGCAACTCAGGTACACACAAAATAATATTAAGTTTCAAGAATGAATTTATTGTTGCTATAAACAAAAATAAAATAATCTACCATTTACTTCCAATCTATTATGGACTTATACTGACACACCCAAAAATACGACAAAAGATTATTATTTCTTTACTAGATTTGCTTGTTAACTTACTCTCTTATCTAAATATTATTTAATCTTAAAACTCTAATTATTATATTCATATTTAAGTTCTTTTTCGAGAGCTCTCTTCACAATAAAATATAATTGTTTTTGTATCACCTGCGTATATCGTCGTTACCGTTGCGTGTGTGTGTGTGTGTCCAGAATCCTGAGAGTATGATGATGTTGATTGATGATGGTTATTCTCCTTACGTCTTGGTGTGAGTGTGGTTGTGTGTGTGTGTGTGTGTGTCCATGTCGATCTGCAAACGGGCAGCGTAACGTCGTCTGTAGATTTGTTGAGTCCGAGTGTGTGATCGCCCAAAATTGCCAGTGGTATTTATACTGGTGGCGATTTGACAGGAACAGGCCTGTATTCGACCAGCTAGAGATTTTCAAAGCGTCCTTTTTATTACACTCTCTTTTTGGTTAATTATCGCGAACTCATGACCATATTCGTCACATGAGGGATCTCATTGTTTGCGTAATTTTTCTCTGGTCACTCACATATACCACACATATTAATTACTATTTAATTACACTGGTAATTAATGTTAATTAGTTAGCATAGTTAATATTGCACCTCTGGAAATAAATTTTACATTACCATACTCGTTACAAATCCCTTTACGTAATGGTGTCTTTATAATTGGCGTAAGTCTTGGCTTACAGGTTTAACACAAGTAATTAGTTTATTATAATCCTGTTAAGACCTGAATAATTGGAACAAACAATTCGTAGCGTCATCCCACTGTTCTTGTCGCAGCTGGCTCACACACACACAAACACACGAACGCTATAACTTACGCTGGCGAAGCAGGTGTCTTCTCGACAGGACTCGGCCTGCATTTTCACGCACAAAATTGTATGAAACTGTTCGTCTTATACTTTCTATGCTAATTACATATTAAACATACCCCCCTGGGCAAATATGCACATATACGTATTGTTGCAATACAGATCAGCTCTCCGTCTCATAATCGAATTTCCATTTTCTTAATTGCAGTTGATTTAATCGCTTTCTTTTATTCTCTCCTTAGATTTGTTCGTCCCAACCAAATGAGAAATCCTGAGATTATAAATAGGATTATCCGCTAACGATCGATGTGTAAAGGCACCATTACATGCATAATAAAAAATTTCAAGGTGAAAGTTGTAGGCTTCTGAAAAATGTGTGAGGCAATATTCATCCGTTACCTTTAAACATAAACTCGGTGCAGTTGTCATCCGCGTCTTTCATATTTTACGCTTACGCAGAGAGTTTATAACTAACTAAGATATGGAAACGAGTTAAAATAATACTAATCGCAAAACCAGGAAAAGAGAACACAACAGAAGTCTCTAAGTTTCGTCCAATCAGGCTTTTGTGTGTAGGAGCTAAGGTTTTGGAAAAGTTACTCATCAACAGAATAATGCATTACTTACATTCTAAAAATTTATTGCTGAAAAATCAATATGTGTTTACACCACAAAAATGTACTGTGGATGCAATTATGGCTGTGAAAGAAAATATTGACACCGGCTTGAAAGATGGTAACTGTGTAGTTCTTTTAAGTCTGATGTTAAAGGAGCCTTTGATGCAGCCTGGTATCCTGGTAGCTATATTGAATGCATTAAAAGTTTCCGATGCCCTAAGAATTTGTATAACCTTTCAAAAAATTATTTTAGTGGACGAACAGCAGTTTTATCTACAAATAATATAACATTGGAAAGACATGTTAGTAGAGGGTGTCCTCAGGATTGTTGTTGTGTCCCTGGCTTCTGGAACATAAAATACAACTCTCTGTTGGGGTTGGATTTTGCCAGACATTCAAATGTCATTGCCTTTGCAGATGATATAATTGTGGTAATTAAAGGTAAATCAGTCATTGAAGCTGAAAACTATGCCAACATAGAAATACAAAAAATTACAGAGTGGGCCAAAAACAATAAAATCAGCTTTAATGAGCAAAAATATAAAGTTTTAATAATTTCTAAAAAGAGATGGAAAAGCAGAAAACACATCAGTACATACCTTAACAATAAAAAATTAGAACAAGTGAATACCTTGAAATATCTTGGAATTATTTTTGATACAAAATTTACGTTTAATGATCATATAGACAACGTTGTGACAAGATGTACAAAATTGATTAATATTTTATCAAAATCTGCCAAAATTAGCTGGGGCCTAACAGGTGAAGCTATGAAGATCATATATAAAGGTGCAATTCTACCCCTTTTGTCGTATGGAGCCCCAGTTTTGAAAGATGCGTTGGTTAGGAAAAATAACCAACGTAAATACAAGAGAGTGCAAATATTAGTTCTCATAAAAATTGCAAAAGCTTTCAGAACGACATCTTATGAAGCGCTGTGTCCTGACTGCGTTGACCCCAATTTTAATTAAAATAGAAGAGATTACTGACGTCTACCGGACTACAAAAGTAATGGGGAATTCACATCAAGCGTTTGATGCGATGGTTGAATTAAATAAATGGCCTCGCCCAGCAGATATAGTAAAAATTACCGGAAGGGATAAGAAAATCGACTACTTAGTAGAAGCGTACGTGGATAGCAGTAAAAGTGAAAATGGCGTAGGGGTATAACGTCTCTCCTGCAAAGACATTATAACATCGGGAACCAGTTTAATTGTTCTCTGTTAATTAAACTAGCTGCCGTAGTTAGTAAAATTTACTTACCAACAAATTATGACAATGTATATGTCAGGAATGAGTCAAGGGTTACATAAATTTATTCACTCTCTGGGTATGAGCGAAAACATCTCTTTATTCTTATATTTTAACTAAGTATAAAAGTAATAGCTTTAATGGTCATCCTTTAATTTTTTACTTACTTTACTTTACTTTTAAAAAGAAAATTTCTTATAAATTCTGCATTAAATATTCTTTAAATTTTTATTCTTTACTCTTTTTTATCTCAAAATCATTCAGCTATGTATTATTTCAAGTACCACGGATCCGGGTCTTAACTTTGCAATATTCTAATATATCACAACAACATCCAAACTATTTGAAGAATAGTCCGGTGTAATTTTCAGAATTACTTTACCTTTAAACATCATCAGGTTATTACTATATCATTACAGAAATTACAAGCATTTATATGTTAATCTTTAAGTTATCTAAAAGTCTTTCCAAGAAACTTTACTGTTCTTTTTGTTTCGGTTTTTAAAAAAAAACAAGTTATGCACAAATGTTATGATTTAATATCACCTGAATAGAACGTGAGTTTGCTGTGGGTGTTCGTGATGGTCTTCTTCAGTAGTCTTCTTGGGTGTGGTTCGTTGTTCCTCTGGATGCTCCATTTAGTTGATTGTTTCCGAATTGTAGTCTAGGTCATGACGATTGGATTCTGCTACTTGAAGTTCATACGGTTGTTGTTGTAACTTTCTTCTTCTGGAGTTGGTTGTTCACATTTTACATTTTAATTGTTCTTATTTTAGCAGCACTGATGTTTACTTTAATATGGTAAGGAACATATCTTACCACTTACTGTTTGTAAAGAGATGTGTCGGCTAAGTTTTTTTATATATATATTACCAATATTTGCTCCACGCACTACATTACTAGTTTTTTGAGTTTTATCCCAACGCTACATTGGATTAAATCAAATATAACAACTAACGTCTGGTTGTATCGTTGTTTAGCGGTATACACCTAAGTGTAACTTTGCAACACATTTTCGACCTGCTTACATGTCGAAGTTTCTCCGGCGATGGGGGTTGTTTAGCGGCAGGGAGTCGGTAAGCTGGCGCGGTTTACGCGCTGAGAAAAGTAGTTGGTTCTTTAGTATTATTAATTGCTCATTAATTAACTAGTAATAAATTATGCTACCTTTTTGTTATGAGTTAGATATTTCCTTTATTATTAATACGTCTTTTATTTAATTAAAAGAATTATTATTTTTCGCTTAATAACATTGTACTTTGCGTGTTCGTACTGGACAATTTGCACGTTGATACAGGAATCTAGGTACAGATAAGGGGTGGATAATACTCTCACTTGTTATAAGAACAAAAATTTAATTTGTGCTATTTAAATAATTTTTAAATCGTCACATCCTCCTGCACTTAAAGATGAGGACGGGGCGACGGGGTATTAAATGAAAACCAAAGAAATACAATTACATTTGGGCACGGAACTTCGTGCTGAAATTTCTCTCCCTCAGATGATTTCTATCCATCAATTGATTATCTTACATCTTATACAAAATATTTAAAATCTAATACATCTACTACACATAAAATACACAAATACATAAATGTACCTTATATTTAAGTCTTACATCTACTACCGGTTTTTTTGATTTCTTCACTCGTTTTACGGAGTTATACTCATGAGTAGGTTACTAATAATAATAACGTATTGTAATAACAATCGAATTACTTTTAGTTTACTGCGCTAGAGGTTTGTTGTTCGTCAGCTGACTTCTCATTCTTTATTTCATTCTCGCAGGACATTAGCTAAGGTTGATCAGGCCTCGCTAGTATTCGTACGAGGTGTTTGAGTTTATACTCAATTACGATATAGGATGTTGCAAAATCTTATTATATTCCTGTATAAGTATATACAGCATATTTTACTCTTAATGCTTAAGTAGTATTCTTGGTTTACTATCTTTCTCGTAGTCGTGCTTCTTTATTTTTACACGAAAACAATTTTTTTATTTGAGACACATGGTTTCTGCGAACGTAATTGTCTGTATTGGGTTCATACAGCGCTACTGTAACGGGGGTGATGAACTTGTGAATCTTGTAGGGGCCACACCATCGGTATGATAGTTTGGAAGTGGTCCTATCAACGGCTTTACTCGTAGGGTGAGTTTTATACATCACTAAATCACCTACTTTGTACTTTATTTTCCTATTATTCTGCTCATGATATTTCCGCGATTTTTGTAAATTCGCTCTCAAATTTGCGCGAGCTTCGTTCCATATTTTCCTTATGTTATTCCAATTTATTTCGCGTGGTAATAACTCATGAATTTTCCACTTTGTGGTTAACGGGTGGTTCGGTTTATACTTGTACAGTAAATCAAATGGTGTTGATTTATGTCCTTCATGATACGCTGAGTTGAAGGCAAATTGTATCCATGATAGATTTTGATCCCACGCTGTCTGATCTTTAGCGTGATAAGATATTAAGGCTGATTTCAGGTTTCGCAAGTATCTCTCTGCTAGGTTTCCTTGCGGTCGCTACTCTGTCACTGTAATATGATTTATTCCTAATTTAAAACACATGTCATTAAATTCTTTCGATTTAAACTGAGGTCCATTGTCAGATACTAGGTGTACTGGAGTACCATAATCTTTAAATAGTCTCTCTTGTAAAATCTTTATTGTCGTAGATGCTAAGGCACGTCTCATAGGGTACATCCATACTAATTTAGTGAAGGAGTCCACGCAAATTAATAGCATAGTATTTCCGGACTTAGAACGGGATAAGGTCCAGAATAGTCTATGTATATCTTTGAGAAGGGTGTTGTGGGGATTTCTGAGATTAATTTTCCGACTTGACTGATTCGTGCTGGCTTGCTCAGGGCACAGATTTCACATTGTTTCACGAACTTTGTTATTTCACTGTTCATGTTTTCCCAATGGTATTCCTTGCGAATACGATGTATAGTTTTCCTAATTCCCATATGAGCTCCAATGGTTGATGAGTGGTAGTATTCCATTAGCATAGGTTTAATTATTTCCGGGGCGATTATTCTCAGTGATTTTCCGTTAGCGTTTTTAAAACAAAGTACTCGTTTACTCAAGGTATATTTGTCAGAATAATTTCCTTTATCTATTTGTTCTATTATTTTACACAATTTCGGATCTTGTTGTTGGTGATATGCTATATCCTTAAATGCAAGGGGGAAGTTAGTAATTAGCGTATTAACAGTAGTGGTTTCAACATTGTCTTCGCCAGGTCTGGTATTGGGTAGTTGGAACATGCGGGATAGTGTATCGGCTACTACATTTTGAGTACCACGAATATGTTGTATTTTGAACTTGTAGCAATTTAATCTTAACACCCATCTTCCGTTACGACCTAACTGTTTTGGATGGTTCAATAACCATGACAAAGCTTGATTGTCGGTTTCTAGTAGAAATTCCTTGTGTTCCAAAAATGGTTTGAATTTTTCGAAGGCGAAAACTACAGCTAAACATTCAAGTTCATAGTCTGAGAACTTCCTTTCTTGCTCCGTCAATATACGTGATGCATAACTGATCGGGAGTCTAGTATTATTGATTTCTTGGTATATTACAGCTCCTAATGCTACACTAGAACTGTCGGTCTGTACGACAAATGGTTTACTGAAATCTGCTAACTGCAGTACCGGTGGGGATATTATGCTTTCTTTGAGTGTTTCAAAAGCGGTTTGATGTCGAGTAGTCCACTCGAATTTCGCTCCTCTTAATGCATTTAATGGGGCTGCTATATCCGCTAGGTGGGGTATGTACTTGTGAAAATAATTGATCATACCTAAAAATCGAGCTATACCTTTGGTGTCTCTAGGTGGTAAAAATTCTCGGATTGCGCGCGTACGTTCGGGATCGATGCTAACCTTACCTTCGGCCGATACTATAAGACCTAAGAAAGAGAATTGTTTTACTGCGAAATTAACTTTACTAGGGTTTACCGTTAGTCCAGCTTTCTTTAACCTCGATAATACTTCACGCAAGTGATCAATATGTTGATCCATCGATTCACTATATACTACTATGTCGTCAAGATAGTGATATACGAATTTAAATTTAACGTCATGAAATATTTTTTCTAACAGTCTGCTACATACTGAACTTCCTTGTGATATACGGAATGGTACTCTAGTAAATTGATATAGATTAAATGGGACAGCAAACGCAGTTAGATGTTTTGATTCCTCAGCTAGTGGGATTTGGTGGAATGCCTGGTTGAGATCCATTGTGGTGAAGATTTTCGCTTTGGTAATAATAGTGGAACGCGCTATGAATGTCGGGCAGGGGAATCGATTCAAATTCTATATTCTTATTCAGCTGTCTATAATCCACGACTAGTCTGTGTTTGTCAGTTCCTTTTGGTACTAGGAATCCAGGTGATGAGTATGGAGAAGTTGACGGTTCTATGACGTGTTGCTCTAGGAGTTTGTTGATTTGGTTTCTCATTATTTCCATCTTGGGCGGTGATAATTTGTATGGGTGAAGACGTATTACCTTGTTGTCACTTAGATTTATTTTGTATTCGATTAAGTGGGTTAATCCTAACTTGGGTGTGAGTACAGTAGAAAATTCCCTTATTAACTTTTGAATTCTTTGTCGCTCATTTCCTTTTAAATGAGATTCATGATGCTCTAACTGAATAGTTGATGTTTCACAATTCACGTTGTTACTTAGCTCGGAGTCGAACTGATATTTTCGAGTACGATCAAATCTGAAGAAATATTGTTTTGCGTATATGTCAAGGATTAAGCCAGTTTTACTTATAAAGTCAGCGCCTAGTATTAAGTTTTGTCCTAACACTTCAGCTACGAGTAGGGGAACATACCAAGTAAAATTCTTTATTTTTAATTTCACCGTAATACTGCGCGATATATTTAGGTTTTGCTTATTTGCGGTAGCACACTTTAAGTTCACGTTTTGGCTACGTTTAATAAGATTATGATTAGCTAATACGCTGGCTAGCTGTTGACTGATTATACTACGTGTAGATCCTGAATCGATTAAACCAAGGATATTCGTTGGTCCAAGGTCTATCTGTATGTAGGGTATTTGGCATATACTTGTTTTGCGTGTACCAATAGAGTTGCACTTTTCAATAAATCTTGTTAAGTAAGGGTCTATACGTTTATTTCTATTTATTTTTACTTTAGAATTATTAGTGTTTATACCTTTCCTTCTGATGCTGCGGAAGACGTAGGATTTTTGTTCTTCCCGCTTCACATGTTTTTTTTGACTGGTCGGTTTTCTGTTGGTACCGCTTTTGTTTACAATTCTTGCTAATGTGGCCGGACTTTCCAGAGTTATAAGATCTTCTTTCCTCATTTACATCGCTCGCATGTTGTCGGGGTTTTTGTAGAGCGTTTGAAGTATTGGGGTAGCTTTGGTTTTTTGATGTTCTTACGAATCGCTTATCGCGGTAGGTTCGAGTATCAGTCCCAATTGGTAGAGGTAGGAATGAATTTCTGCGTTGAGTCTGGGACATAAAAACGCGTCTGTTTTGGTCAGAATACCAGACGTTAGACGAATGTATACAACACAGTTCTAGTTCTGTGAAAGTGGTTGGTCTCTTCATGAGTGCTAGGCGAGATCGCTCCTCGGGAGATATTACTACTAAGATAGTGTCTACTAGCTGTTGTTCACTCCATTTAACTTGTAGCAATAAGGCCGATTCCCTTATTTCAGATATATAATGAGCTAATCTCTCGTAAGCTCCTTGTACACGAAGTACTAGGTTCCGCTTCAATTCTTCGTAGATACCGGTGGGAATGAAGTGTCTTATCAGGGTGGTATGAAGTTCTTCTACAGGGTGATTATACCTTAGAGATTCTAACACACGATCTTTTAAAGGAGATCTACATTTAGGTAGAATTACTTGTAAAATTTGGTCATCTCTTAATTGTCGCAGATCCTTTATTTGTAAAAGGTGCTTGATAAAATCTAGGAGTTTCGTAATATTCAGCCCATCAGTGGTTGGTATCTCAGATAAAATACGTTCTACGGGGTGAGTTATTTTTCCATAAAGCTCGGTAGTTAGATTTAATGGAGTCGTCATTCTAGGTTTTTCCGCAGATTGATTCGTCTGTAAGTGAGGAGGTAAATCGTAGGTACGGGTCATATTCTCTTGTTCATTTGGAAGTAACGTGACGTTTACGGGTTGGATATTTACTTGTCTATCGGTTAACCGTTCCTTAACGGGATCTATATTATATTCCTGAAATTTTACAGCACCGGTTTGCTGTTCTTGAGTAGGAGATAGGGTAGGGGAAATATTTAGTTTCGTCATTGCTTCTTCGATCTCTTCTAATCTAAACGATTCGGACCTTCGACGTAATTCGCGCATTATCTCGGTTAATTGTTGTAATGCTTCTTCCGCGAATTTTTGCGCGTCCAGTGGAGTAACTTTATCACCGGGCCAATTCAACAAATTGGTGATGCGGCGGGTCAGATGTTCAATTCTTTGAGTGGTTCGTAAAATTACTGCGGGGGATTTTTCATCTCGCAGGGTTTGTGCGATGGAGGCAAGTTCCGTATATTTGTGATAGCATGTTTCCTTTTCACTTTCGAAGTCCAATACACTTAAACGATTTAACAATGAGGGTTTCTCTGGTCTATTTTCACGTAATGTTTTGCGCAGTTCCGCGACCGTTACATTTGCGTATGGAAGACCGCGTAACTAGGCTTCATAGCTTAATTCGTCCTTCAACAACAAGTCGGGGTTAAATTGAGCCATTGTTGTGGTAATAATGACTTTTAAATAAACTAAGTATTACGTACGACAAATCTTATGTCATCTATTTTAAACACTTATAAAATTTGAATTCATTTAAACACACACATATATATATCTATTACTACACATAGAACTTATACTAATTAATCAAATTAAAATTATCTCAAATCAATTCAATTTTCTGTACTCATAGCAATTATCAGTCAAGACAAAATGATAATATTATTTTATAGTGGAGAGAAATTTCACATACGAAGAAATATATTATAATAGTTATTGCTTTTATAATAGCACAATGGATCAGCTGTTTGGGGAGTCTTATTGTTTATGTAGGGGTGGTTTAACAAAGGAGGGTGATTCGGACAATCTCAAACACGATTCTTTCCTGTTCTGAACTGTCTGTTATGTCCGCGAGGGAATCCCATACAAACAACTTACCTGTGTACAAGGGGGAGAGCGTACATTTCTCGACACGTATTTAACATGAAATAGCCTGTAAATACCGACAGGTTTAAAATGGAATATTTTTACCAGCAAGGACTTGTTTATTACGGCAATATCCAAATACTAATATTATTATTTCTTAATTAAAGCTTTATTTATTTATTAGTTCACGATTTCAGAGTGAATAAATTTATATCTTCTACAAAGTTACTGTAAATTAATTATCACGACGTACACAATTAAAGCAGAGTATACACTATATTTTTACACAAAAGCAGCAGAGTGGCACATCTTATAACGTCTCTCCTGCAAAGACATTATAACATCGGGAACCAGTTCAATTGTTCGCTGTTAATTAAACTAGCTGCCGTAGTTAGTAAAATTTACTTACCAACAAATTATGACAATGTATATATCAGGAATGAGTCAAGGGTTACATAAATTTATTCACTCTCTGGGTATTAGCGAAAACATCTCTTTATTCTTATATTTTAACTAAGTATAAAAGTAATAGCTTTAATGGTCATCCTTTAATTTTTTACTTACTTTACTTTACTTTTAAAAAGAAAATTTCTTATAAATTCTGCATTAAATATTCTTTAAATTTTTATTCTTTACTCTTTTTTATCTCAAAATCATTCAGCTATGTATTATTTCAAGTACCACGGATCCGGGTCTTAACTTTGCAATATTCTAATATATCACAACAACATCCAAACTATTTGAAGAATAGTCCGGTGTAATTTTCAGAATTACTTTACCTTTAAACATCATCAGATTATTACTATATCATTACAGAAATTACAAACATTTATATGTTAATCTTTAAGTTATCTAAAAGTCTTTCCAAGAAACTTTACTGTTCTTTTTGTTTCGGTTTAAAAAAAAAAAAACAAGTTATGCACAAATGTTATGATTTAATATCACCTGAACAGAACGTGAGTTTGCTGTGGGTGTTCGTGATGGTCTTCTTCAGTAGTCTTCTTGGGTGTGGTTCGTTGTTCCTCTGGATGCTCCATTTAGTTGATTGTTTCCGAATTGTAGTCTAGGTCATGACGATTGGATTCTGCTACTTGAAGTTCATACGGTTGTTGTTGTAACTTTCTTCTTCTGGAGTTGGTTGTTCACATTTTACATTTTAATTGTTCTTATTTTAGCAGCACTGATGTTTACTTTAATATGGTAAGGAACATATCTTACCACTTACTGTTTGTAAAGAGATGTGTCGGCTAAGTTTTTTTATATATATATTACCAATATTTGCTCCACGCACTACATTACTAGTTTTTTGAGTTTTATCCCAACGCTACATTGGATTAAATCAAATATAACAACTAACGTCTGGTTGTATCGTTGTTTAGCGGTATACACCTAAGTGTAACTTTGCAACACATTTTCGACCTGCTTACATGTCGAAGTTTCTCCGGCGATGGGGGTTGTTTAGCGGCAGGGAGTCGGTAAGCTGGCGCGGTTTACGCGCTGAGAAAAGTAGTTGGTTCTTTAGTATTATTAATTGCTCATTAATTAACTAGTAATAAATTATGCTACCTTTTTGTTATGAGTTAGATATTTCCTTTATTATTAATACGTCTTTTATTTAATTAAAAGAATTATTATTTTTCGCTTAATAACATTGTACTTTGCGTGTTCGTACTGGACAATTTGCACGTTGATACAGGAATCTAGGTACAGATAAGGGGTGGATAATACTCTCACTTGTTATAAGAACAAAAATTTAATTTGTGCTATTTAAATATGGGAAAATGAATGGGCAAATTCAACAAATGGAGCTCAAACTAAATTGTTTTTTCCTACTATTAAACAAAGAATTGTCGTTAATATCCCAATGTTACACAAATTGACAGCTATACTGACAGGCCACGGTAAACTTAAATCTTATTTTTATCGTTTCAAGATTTCAGATGACCAAATGTGTAGCTGCAAAAGTGGAGAACATACAGTTCGTCACCTCCTTTATGAGTGTAAAATTTTACATAAAGAGAGAACAGCTTTCAGGAGAAGTATTGCAATGTGTGGTGAAGTCTGGCCAATGCAAGAAAAAGATATGATTACGAAAAAACATATTAAATCTTTTCTTATATTTGTAAACAGTATAAATTTTTATCTTTTGTGATTTACATTGTTATAGTATTGTTGTTTTTTTTGGCTGTTTTGGTCACGAATTGTGTTTAGTTTTACCATAGTTATTCATTGTTGCGTTATTATTGTTATTACTATTAGCTCTAGGCCTATCTATGTATTGTGTTTTATAACTGAATTTTTATTAATTAGTATTTGTTAATAATTAATAAGAATAACATAACTTGTAGTATTACATTATATTGGAATGGAGCATGTTGAAAATAAAGTTGCATTAGAGAAAAAAAAGTATATACCTGTGTGTGTATGGCGGGGAGATGAGACGGTTTTGTTTTATGTCGGCAAAATAATAACATTTCTTATACATTATTTTACTTAAATAGGTAGACATTTTTACAGTATTCCAAAAACCTAATTAATACAGTGTTACAATTTAAATTATTGATAATATAATAATCCCTTAATTACGTTTGTAAATAACTGAATGTTTATTGGAATTGGAGCAAATAGCAATACATGTCTAAAAATATGTTATAGCTGAATGCAGATTGTAAGATTTTCAATAATGTATGTTATTAAAAGTTATTATTACTACTGGCACTGAACACACTTATCCGTAAATTAGAGAATTAGCCTATGTACAAAATAACAGAACTAGTGATATTACAAACACAAAATTATGGGAAACAAACCAATGATGTGACAATAGTTATTACTTATTATTTATATTATAAAATAATATTTACCGAATACATCGTCTGTACAGAGTAATATATAGTCTATTGTGAAATTATGTAGACGTCGACATTCACGCACTTCCTCCCTCTCACTAGCATGCTCTCTCTCTCTCTCTTTTTTGCGCTCCAGCACTCTCACACTCCCTCCATTACTCTCTCCCACTTCCTCTCACTCTCACTCTCCTAGTCTAAAACACACACACACACACACAGCAAGATACACAAGCCCGCGGTGCACAGACACATACACACACATACCCACAAAATTTTCTAGTCTCCACATCTCTCTCTCTCTCTCTCTCTCTCTCTCTCTCTCTCTCTCTCTCTCTCTCTCTCTCTCTCTCTCTCTCTCTCCCAAAAACACATAAAGATTCCCCCTCCAACATACTCAAATCACAATTACACAATTCGACATATCGTAAGTACATATAATATTCATGTAGGGTTCTTTACGTTTTAGAATCCAGGTAGGCTTATACGAAAACATCTGCTTCACGCATCTACACATATAGAACCGACTGCATCTATATACACGTGCATACACATCCGTTTGTGTGTGTGTGTGTGTGTGTGTGTGTGCCATTCAAAGAGAAATAAAATAAGTTATTTCCGCGGAAGTCGTAATACTTCCGGTCTACCGCTGTTTAAAGGGAACGGATGAATATTATCTTATTCCTTTACCTTTTTCAAAAGTCTGCAAATTTCACTTTGACAGAAGTAATTTGACAGAATTAGTATGTCTCAACACTCATTTTGGATCGCTTTCAAAAAGTTTCTGAACTGTGTCACAAAAAAAACTTTACCGGTATATTTTGTTATCAGTTATGTGTATCTCTGAATAACGTTAGATATAGACGTATAGATATCTATGGAAACATACATAGGCCTACATTGAAAAGCTATGACTATATTATTTGTCATATAGGTACTACGGTTACAAATTTAACTAAAAAAACTAACGCAGTAGTCCAAAACTTTTTTTCGTAATTTTTCTGATAATATGAAAAATTGTCCAGTATTGGAATTTAACTAACTTAATAATAAATGTATTTTGTTCTGGAACCTTACTAGTGCTGTGATAACTTTAATAATAACGTGTACAAATTTTCATTGGACCGCTAGTGTTGGCTACTAAGCTGACGAACAGCGTATATACAGATATGCAGCCAGGTGTCTAATGATGCATAGATAAGTCGGCGCACAGAACACGGGTTTATCAGCATCGGCGCTCACAGCACGATTTCAGCGTTGGCGCTCAGAACACGGGCGCTCTGAGCACGCTATCCACGATTCACTGTCCCAGATCAATCAGGAAGCCGTTTGACGCTAACAAAGAGTATCGGTTTAAAGAATGAAACACTTTTTTATTTTTTATGTATAAACAAGACTGAAGCTACATTCTGAACGAGTAATATTGCAGTATTGCAAATTAATAGAAAAAATAACGCTATTCAAAGTGTGATAGATGTTTGTTTTAAATAACATGGGAGACGTTATTTTTTAAAACATTAGCCTAAATTTTAATAAATTTAAATATATTAACAAAACTTGTTTATGTGAATCACAGATTAGGAGGACATAAAGAGTAGTAAATAAAGTATTGATATCATCACGGAAACAGTGAAACGTTTAAAGCCATGCCTTAAATAACACTGTTTTTTTTAGGAAAATAAATTGCTTCTAAACTTTATCATAACAAATTGTTATGTTCACGTTTTATATGGTTTCGATGACTCTTACTTTAATGTATTTCGGTCATTTTATTATATTTCGGTCAGGTCCCTTTCACATTTTATTAAGAATGTTCTTATTGACTATTAACATTGATTCGCGTGGAGCCTCGAAAACAAATTCAAATGTGTGTGTGTGTGTTGGACAGGTAAAGAGTAGAAAATAAGTATATCATATTTTACGTGTATACGTTCTCGGAATAATTTAATTTTTGCAGTATTTATTAAATACATCTGACAACAGTATTATATCTCGTTTTCCCTTAAGGTGTATTTCGCTGTTAGGTTTAACAGGTGGCCGGCCGGCCGTGCCGCAAGCCTTTGTATGCTTGACCGCACTATTGAAAAGGCTTTTCGTTGATTACCAGTGATACCTTTTTCGTGGTCCGCGGATCTTTTGTGTCACATTGCCGATGAAGTGAGATATCAATTGTACCGACGACGTCCTTGCCCGCTGACGCATGACCGGTGGTTAGTTCCCACTCGTTCCAACAACAGGTGGTTAAACCACTTTCGTTACCTCGAACTTGGTGCTGTGTCTGGCTGGCTGTAACGGTAACGGTACCGAACAAACACTTATCGCTGCCACGGCTTCTCCTTCATTGATAAATCACGTACTTAATGACTCCATCCGGACAGCATACCGTCGTGTACATTGCGCGTATTGATTCGATTCCACTGTTACTCAGCAGCATTCCTTCCATTGATTGACGTCAATATTGCGCTGTAATTATCGTTCCAGTATTCCGTTCAATCGACTGCAATTCACTCACCTGTTAAACGTGATTTGTTTGCAAATGTTTTCAATATTTTCTTCGATCGTTTTAAATGATGAAATTGTGGTCCACGTAAAGTCTTCATCAACGTTATAGTTATAGATGGATTTACAGTTATCTCCAACGTTTTTCATCATCCTCTAGATAGTTTGCCTCAAACAGTCAAGTTATTCCAAACACGCTGACTAGAACATAGTCGTGCTAAATAAATATTTGCTAGCACATAAAATTATTTCATTTTTTTATAATAAACTGGTCATCATAGAAAAACAACAAACAAAACCCCTGGAATAAGCAGCCTACTCGTACGTGATTGAACTTGGCAACACGGCACCCGCTTTAGCCGCCGGAAGGCCCGCTTACACACGGTCCAGGCGCACACACACCCTTGCATGAATATCACTCTGTATAAAATCGGCATCTCAATGTATGTCTGCAGCAGTTGTGGATTTTGATAACCACGATCAAGAGCTTCAAAACAAGACCAAGTCTGACTTTGTACGACTATCCTGTACCGAGAAAAAGTTGTTTCACAAAACTGATAACTTTTTTTTGGATTACAAAACAATCTTGTAATTTAAGTAGTGCATTGAAAACACTTGTGCCCATACTGTACAAAACTTGAGTTATGATCGGACCAAGGATTTTTAATTTATATAATTTCAAAGAGAGCGGTTTCTTGAAAAACACAAAAAAACATGGACTTTTTTACTCTAACCGCAAAAAAAATTTAAATCAACCTTCAAAAACTGTGTTTCTTACACAGATCAACGCAAAATTAAACGCGCAAAACTTTGATGTAACTAGTTTTTAAGTAGACCTACAGGTTCACTTGTAATTAACGCTTAAACTCGAGTATCCATAATAAAAAATCCGACAGTATATACCTCTTCAGTTCTGGTTTATAGTACACTACTGGCAGTTTATCTTGAGGTATTCTTGCTAGATGGTTCACAATGACGCATTGATGTAGCAGTATTCCATAAAGGTAAGGCCATTGTAGACTCTAAACAGTACGTGAAGCAGTTATATTTCTTTTGCTAATGAACGTAGTGTTCTGGGTAGGCTGTTGAGTTCATTGTGATGCGGCTTGGTTCGACTTCCGTAACAGGCAAAAATAGTTTAGCAGTCTGACTGTTAGACGTTAAGTTCTATAGGACGGTTGTAATGCCTTTACTATTATGTGGAACTGACATTTGAGTAGTCGAACACAGTCTCTAGAAATAAAATTTCTACGAAGAGCGAAAGGGTGTAGTCGTCAGGACAAATTAAGCAACCAAAGTATAAAGAAAAACTTAAAAATATTAAGTTTTCATGAGTACATGTAGCGAAAGCGACAGCGATGGATACCTACAGATTGCCTATTGAACGAAAAAAATATAAACCTAGTGAAAGACGAACTGTCGCGTCGATAGACAGTGGATAAGATTGGCAGCGTACGCTACAAGCCTAGCGCGTGAAGTGCGACGATGATGATGATGATGACTATGACGAGGATGATTTTTTTTATGCTGTCGCAGCGAAGGAAAAATATACCCATATATTCATAGCAATACATCTCTACCTGGTTGTTTCTGAGTCGGCGTTAAACTGTTACGTTCTTATGAGTAGTTTTATGAGTAGGTCTACACTTTGTCGTCTTTAAATTGATTTTCTGAAGACAAAACATGAGACACGGTTGAATAAAATTACTGACACCTGAGTCCCCGGTGCTTCTGCGTGCCTGAATTTTAGTTCCAATTTTAACAGTCTGTATATTCTGCATATTGAATATAGAATAGAAGTAAGCAGATATAGTATATAATATAAGCATGAAATAGATTAAATTGTATACATGTATTTTTATTTTAGGCTTCGTAAATGTAAAAAATATAAATATATAAAAACAAAAAGAAAGTCCATAAAGTAACAAATAAAACCAGAATGAATCCATTACAAAAAACGAATTGAACGAAACTTGGACAGAATTATGCCGTTACTGCACCGACATTTTTAACCGAGACATTGGAGTGAGGACTCTAGTGCGGTCGCTAGACCTCAAATACAAATTGTGTACAGGAAATCAAGTTATCGTAGACCAACAACTAGATGATGTAACAATGTACAGTGACCGCCTTACTGTGGGTAAGAACTGCAGAAATCATGAGATAGGTAAGTGGTTCTAATGAAGTCCTATGCCGAATAACGAATGTAGCCCGGCTGTAGAAACCCCGAAAATAAAAGAAGAAAATTTGTTTAATGCTAATAACGACTAACACATTAAGGGAATTATAACGTTACAAAACCGGCTGTTTACAAAGTAGTAAACATTATTTCATACTTTACACAAAGAGGTTGTGGGGAAATCATTTTATCGGATCCGACAGCGCGACTTTCTACTCCTACAGTACAGTGCAGTACTGATACTGCATTATTTATATGTACTTGTTCACTTTCACAGTCGATTTATATACTGCGAAAATGTGTTCACTTACTTTATAGCTTTCGTAAATCAAGCTTACCACTGTAAGTCATCAATCTTTCTCAGTTTCGCAAAACCGGTAGTGTAATTTGTTGTTAAATCGAAATACTGGTACATTGTACACGCACCATACGCGTACGAATATTCACACATGTAGCATAACATAACCGTAGCTATGTAATCGTGTTCACTAAACGGATTTTTATTATAATAAACCATTTACAGCATGCTTAAGTGGATAGCGACAAAATATAAATCAACTTTTCAAATCCATGGTGATAATGAAATTGTTTAATAGTCTTAACAATTTTTTAATAGACATCGATCCCATCATGTCGTAGTATCTTCGGATCTCAAACCTGTTCAGTGTATCGTGTATTCTTCGAGAAATTCTACAAAGAATTCTTCTTTTTCTAATGTGCCTAAGCCTCTAGGGCTTCTATTTTTTAACTGCCCATTGTACTCAGAATTAATTGATATCATAAAATTTCGAAGGATCGTTTTTCGTTTCCGTTCTTAACTTTAGTTTCGTTTCCTTATACAAGAACTATGCTTCGCGCGCGCGCGCGCGCACACACACACACACACAGAGTCTTTTATCGTGGAAAGTGTCATAAATCTCTGCGTGTTTGTCGTTCTCCTAATGGTCAATGGCACTTGTAAGTGGTAAATCTGGCTTACTCGACCGCTACAGTCTCGGAGTGTAGTTTTTCAATGTGAAGGTGACACATAACCGCGAAGGGCAGACGTTAAATTTTTTCTACCCTTACCGATAACGAATATTTTGTAATTGGTTACGTCTGCACGGTTTAGCCAATAGGTTATCTTCTTCCAGTTACTGTACGCTTACGTTTGTTGTTGCGTTCCAGTTCCACTAAATATTTCTTAAACTGTTTTGTCATACACAGCATAATTATATTCTAGTTGTCAAAGATTAGCTGTACCTACCGTAAAAAGTATTTAATTTGAAAAAAAACCTTTACATTTAAAACTGTTGAACAAATCCATTTTATTTTAATAAACTAGTTTCGGGTTAGGCATGTTTCGGGAGTGTATCTATCGCTTTCATGATAAATCAGCGTTTCGTATTCCAAATTATTTCATCATCATCATCAACATTATTATTATCATTATTTAGTTTTTACACATGATCTACATAGCTTTTATCGGTGGCAAAAATAGGAGGTGCTCCTGGGGGAGAGGGATGAGACTAACTTGATGGTTGGATTCCCCATTTTCGTCAGATGAAATGAAAAAGTGAATGAAAGAAAAAATGAAAATTTTTCTATCTGATGATGAGCTGTGAAGCTTGAAAGCGCTAATCGGAATAATTTTTCTATAGTGGTGTGCAACAGTGTTAATTCTGTTTGTGATATAACCACTAACACAACTTTACTAATTAAATATTAATTTGAAACGAATAGTTAATATTCTTCCCATATAATTTTCTAATACGTAGTATAAATTATTTGTGTTTCAAAGTTTTTAAGTAAACAGATGTGAAGTATAAGGGTTGAGAAATATGGAAAAGCACCGATTTCAAAATATTCTATTTTGATTACCGTTATTCACATGTAATGTAATAATTCTCATGTCATTACGAATCTCTTTAATTCTGACTTGTATTCTTAACAGATCTTGTGAAAAGGAATCTTTCTGAAGATATTTTGAAGAAACTCAGTTATATTACCCTTTCGCACTTTAATTTAAGGATGTTGTCCCAAGAATGTTGTAAACAATTTATAGTTTGTGTTAAAGTACGTTAATTTTTTATGTAAAATCCAGCAATAAAATCTTCCCATTTTTCCGAATTAAATTCAAGAAACTGCTAGTTTACTTGTGCAAAGTCGACAAACTATACGAGTAGTAGATATAGGAGAGTAGAGGAGTCATAACGTAGACAACCCTGTAAGGGAAAGTGTGTCTGGGCAAAAAAATAGATTAATACGCTCTGAATTCGTTTGCTGACGCGTGCGTAATTGTTTTTTTTTTTTTAGTTCTAAAATACGTACGTTATTTAACAAATTTACCAAATTTTCAGTGATTGACATTATTAAGGAAACTCTTATTAATATACATTACATATATATATATATAACATATATTGTAATAAAATAATTAAATTTGATTGATGTGTTGTGTGTTGATGATAATAAGCTATTGTGGAGTATGTGACTCCGATGTAATCAAGTCCAATGTAATATGTTTAATTGGTGTGGCTCTCGACGTCTTACTGGCCTGAAACACTTCCTTAAGTTTCCCAGCTGGTCGAGTCCCAATGGTAGCAAGACCGGTCGAGTAGCGTAAAGTTGATGAAGAAATATATATGCTCAGCTTCACCGAAAGTTTCAAAACAAAAATTATTGTTTTGAAGAAAATTAAAAAAAATTATGTTTATAAAAAAAATAATAAAAAAAATTTTAATTTTATTAATTAATTAATTAGGATCAATTAATTAATATAGGGCTGTGAAGTTTTAAACAGTGTAATGCTCTTCTGAAAATTTTTATTAAAGTTTTAGTATAATTTAAATAATCTATCACCACTCATAAGACTGTCTGTAAACCAATCGATATTTGTTTACCTTTCTATTTTTTAGGTTATCTTCACTTACGGGTGGTAAAGTCCTTGTAGATTATCAATTAGAATTATATTATTGGTAATTAGTATTATTGAAGAAATAAAGAACTATTAAGTATTGAAAAGTATTAATGTTTTATTAAGTAACAGCAATATTGACTCTTATCGATTAGTATCGATTCTCAGGATATCGAAAAAAGTTACAAGTATATGTTATAAAAATTATATAGGGTTCTTTAAACAGCCAGTTATTACCAAAGTCAGAGAAATCGGGCTAATATTTAAAAAGTATAACGTTACAATCAAATTAATAGTTATTAATAAACACAGACATTGAATAATAATTTGTAAATATAATAATTGTTTTCACCCAACAGCTGTGTCGAACAAAGAAGGCGGGGTTCTGGCAATGATGAGACCAATATTGCAAATGGCTGCCGTGAAGTTAGTGAGATGTCATTCGTATATTGGACGTTCCAAATAAAAGATTTTCCTGTAGTATTCCTGTTCTGATGTCTGCGAATCTCTTGTAAAATGTTGTGTAGTGTCTAGTGTACTGTTTCTGAGTTGTATTTAGTGTATCCGTATAATTATTAGTTCAAACACTTTCCCCGGTTCCATCACTAATTTGGGTTAATGTATTACACAGTTTTCTTGTGTTTTGTGGTGTTTTTCAGAGTAGATTCATATTGTTCTGTGTTATGGAGTGTTACTTGATTGTTTCTGTTATAATATGATAGTTTTTAGAAGTATTCCACAAGTCACTCGCGATTTCACAATAACGTACTATACATTCGCTTGGTATGTCTATTATAGGTTAGGTTATGCACGTTACCAAATGTATGTCATGTTAACCGTTCAAAAACCAATAATTAACTAACTGTTTCCTTCAGTTTCAATTAAACTCTTAGCCCATATAATATTATCCTTAACATTGTTCAAATATTTTTTCACATCCTGTATACATTTTTACATTTTCACTATATGAATGCCTAAACTTTGGTTATTTGTCAATTTTATTCACTAGATTTGATTTAAATTAATCTTTCAGTTCATTCTGGTTATTTTCAGATTAAATAATGCCATTTTATAGTGTTTTCTGTCCGAAAAATAGTAATTTTACTTTCAGTTTGATATACTCTGATAAGTCAAACATTTCCAAAATTTACTTCCTGTTATAATGTAAATTCAGCCATTTTATCAGTTATATTTAATATTAATAATCCTATATTGTATTAAAAGGTTCCTATTCCCTTATTTTCTGGTAATTAATTGAATTAGTTGTATTCTGAAACATTATTCTGGAATATATGACTCCCATGTCTAAATTTCTGAGTTTAGTCATTTTATTTTTATTTATAATTCTGAATATAATTTATTAAAATCTCTCTAAATGGTATGTGCAATTATATGGCATGATCTCAAGTTTATTTTGTCTAAACCCCTTTTGTTTATTTGCATTTAATTGAGCAATTTCTCTGTTTTGATGAAGTTTGGTTTCCATTCTTTTGGCCTATGATTTTTTAACAATTTTTCTTACAAAATAATTTACAAACAATATATGATGTGTGATACCCTCTCTGACTTTTACAAATAGTATTATAAATTAAACATGCTTTCAAATTACACAAAAACAACTAGTATTGGCCACAATACAAATAATAGTTAAACAGAATAAAGAACATTTTTTTTAAATAAATGGTTGTCTTCAAATCAGACATTTTGCAACAAAATTCCCATTTCCAACATGTAAATATGGTTTACAACAAAGGTTTTGTACTAACTAACATCTTAATTACTCTCTACTATTTACAAGTGGTAATTATTTTTATAGTTCTGATGTTAGTTGTTTCAGACCCAAACAAATGTCCTTATATCTAATACATTTTTAAAACATTCTTGTACTATATACATAAAAACCTTATATTTATATTCTTATTTCTAACTATTATTATAAGTAGGATTCTACAGTTTTTATACAGTCTTTTATACATTGTCTTTGGGTAATTGCACCCTGTCATTAACAAATAAATAGTATTAATTGTTCAAAAGGTATTATGAACTCTGTTTTTCTTTTTTCATGTAAAACAAAATGTTATTTTAAACAGATTCATGTCTTATGAACAACATATTGTCACAGCACACATTTTAAGTCATTGAAAAATGCATATTTCATTGCATCCAATGTTTGTGATTGCCAAGAATGAAACACAAGGTTCATTTTTTATAATACCCAAAACTATCACTGGTTCACTTTGCACTTATTATTATGTTAATGCTAAATGGTCGTATAGTCTTATTAACATAATAAATTGGTTAGCGTTTTTTCAATGGAGATTTGTTCCATGGGTACTATATTATTGTTTCATCTTAGTTCACAGGAAACTTTTACTTTATACACTCCTCTCTCTTAAATTTGTATACATGTGGTTTTTATTTCGTTATACTTTTATTTTTAGATATTTATTTTGGGGATATAGGGATTTGGGTGTCTTTTATAAGAGCATGACATCTTCTTCAGGATGCTGCCCTCTTCTTCTTTCTTCAGTCTTCTTTTCTCCTGCCTTCTGGGACTGGTATCTTCTCCATCTTCTTCTTGATGCCATCAGGTTTCTTGGGATCTTCTCCATCTTCTTCTTTAATTCAGAAATACACAACCTGTATTGGTTGATCTTGGCTTATTTTAGGGTTTCTCTTCTATTTATTCTTCCTCGTTGTGGGTTTGGTCATATTGTGTACTGCTTTGTTATTTACTATTTTACCTTCCTGGGTTATACCTTGAAAACCTTTGGTTATGAGACTGGTCTTGGATGACTCATCACTAGTAACTCCTTTTATTTTAACTTGTATTTTCTTTATAATAATGATTTCTTTCCACAGTTGCTATGAATTAATCTATTTATATTAAACTTAATGCTTTCTTCCAAATTTAAATATTATAACTTCATTATTCTAATGATCAATTGCCATTCAATATTATGCATACATCTGTCACGCTACAGATTGCTCCCCTCCAGAAGTAATTATTTCAGACATGTTTATGGATGAAATAATTTCTTATGATAATTTCATCATTTCTTATAATTCATTTTCTTCTCCATCTTTATATCGACTTTTTTATAATTAGAGTTTTATTAATTTTATATATATGGTTACTTGTCTTACTACTGATCCTTTTCGGATAGTTAGTGTCTTCTGAGATATATTATAATTGTAATACATTTTCTTTCTATATCAACTTCGTGTTGTATCCTTGGGATATTAATTCCCTAACATTCCCTATCACGTGGGCTGGGGCAGATCAGAGGGGCACTGTACGCTACTTCTCTGCTGGCCATACACCACTTCTATAAATTGATTACAGAGGCATATCCATCCCTGCTCAAAAAACATAATGCTGCTGGAATTATCTTCAGTCAGTCATCGAATAAATAAATAAAAAGTAGTCTCATTTTCGACTAATAAAAATATCTTTGGATTCTCCACTTCGTAGTCTCTCAGATTATCTCACATTTTCTATCTTAATAAATCTTCATAATCATTATTATACTCATTATATATATTTTTTTTCAAAACTCTTAACTTGTCTGATATATTTAATTTAATTATGGTTGAAAACCTTTCTTTTAATAATTCTGGTTACTGTTTACAGTGTAACTCTCTTTCTTCTTCATCTGAATTCTCTTTATACTTTCTTCTGGTTATTCATAGTATTAGCATGGTCTTTATAAATAGTCTTTCGTATTCATTATTTGAATGGTCTTAATATATTATATTTAATTTTTTTGACATTGTATCTTTACATTAAATATTCAGGTTGTTATATTGATCATTTTATTTAAACATTTTGGTTCTTTCCTTTCTCTTAGAAAGTTATTAATCCGCCTTCGCATTCATTAGCATTAATTCATTTATATTATATTTCATGTGGTATTTCTTCTCTTTGCATTTCATATAGGTCTTATTATTATCATTTGTTCAAAATCATCTTCTCCATATGTTTGGTATGAGTTGTTCTTCTTTGCTCTTAATTAACTGTTTTCATTATCGTTTCATAGGTAATTAGTCTCTTTGCTTCCAAAATTTTTTTTCTTCTCTGGCATATTACAATCTTTTTTGTTATTCTTCTCTACTCCTTCAAATGCTATTGTGAATGTCTAGCATTTATTCTGGATTAACGTTAATTCTCTTTTCTGAATTAACCACTTTATTTTCTTCTCAATTCAATCATAATTGACACATAATTATTTTTTGGAACTTGGTTAGTTTTAATGTAAAATTCAAACTATTCTTTTTATTTAATTGAAAAATATTTCTCATAACTCCTTGTAATATGTTGATCTTATCTTGTTTCAAAGTTCTGACGTTCTATCAACATTCAAATTCTGTTTAATTCATTTATTCCCAGAATTGTTTCATTCAGAATTGTTTATAGTATTGTGATTTTACCATTATTTCTGAATGTTTTGGTATTTCTCCAAATTCAAATTCTTCTTAATTATTTACCATAAAGTTTTCTCATAAACTTAGTTATAGTAAGTTGGTCTTACTTTATTTTTAAATTTTTTGTATATTAACTTCAAAATTCCCTCTCTTTCTCTTTCTTCCATAAAGTTTTGTTCTAAATTATCAGGTTGTAGTAAGATGTACTTACTCAATTTTAAATTTTTATAATTATATTTCAATTCAAAAGTCTTTCTTTTCCTTTCTTCCATAAAGTTTGTTCCAAAATTATTAGGTTGTAAGTTGTTCTTACATATTTTTGAATTTTTTCAAAATTAATTAAAAAATTCTTTTAATTCTCCAGAATGTTCTTCTAAAAATATTAGGTTGTAAGATGTACTTACAGTATTTAAAATTTTTAAAATATAAATTCTAAATTCCTTCTTCTTATAATTCTCCAGAATGTTCTTTTCAAAATATTAGGTTGTAAGATGTACTTACATTATTTCTGAATTTTTTAAATTAATTAAAAAATTCTTTTAATTCTCCAGAATGTTCTTCTCAAAATATTAGGTTGTAAGATGTACTTACATTATTTTCGATTTTTTTTTTTAAATTAAAAATTCTAAATTCCTTCTTCTTATAATTCTCCAGAATGTTCTTTTCAAAATATTAGGTTGTAAGATGTACTTACATTATTTTAGGATTTTTTAAAAATATAAATTCTAAATTCCTTCTTCTTATAATTCTCCAAAATGTTCTTCTCAAAATATTAGGTTGTAAGATGTACTTACATTATTTTTAAATTTTTAAAATATATAAAAAATTCTTTTTCTTTCTCTTTCTTCCAAAATGTTCTTCTCAAAATATTAGGTTGTAAGATGTACTTACATTATTTTAGGATTTTTTAAAAAATATTAAAAATTCTTTTTCTTTTAATTCTCCAGAATGTTCTCAAAATATTAGGTTGTAAGATGTACTTACATTATTTTTGAATTTTTTTTTTTTAAATTAAAAATTCTAAATTCCTTCTTCTTATAATTCTCCAGAATGTTCTTTTCAAAATATTAGGTTGTAAGATGTACTTACATTATTTTAGGATTTTTTAAAAATATAAATTCTAAATTCCTTCTTCTTATAATTCTCCAAAATGTTCTTCTCAAAATATTAGGTTGTAAGATGTACTTACATTATTTTTAAATTTTTAAAATATATAAAAAATTCTTTTTCTTTCTCTTTCTTCCAAAATGTTCTTCTCAAAATATTAGGTTGTAAGATGTACTTACATTATTTTAGGATTTTTTAAAAAATATTAAAAATTCTTTTTCTTTTAATTCTCCAGAATGTTCTCAAAATATTAGGTTGTAAGATGTACTTACATTATTTTTGAATTTTTTTTTTTTTAAATTATTATAAATTCAAAATTCTAAAACTCACAACTCATTCTTCATAATATTTCTTCATAGAAGCTTGATTGTACACTCCTTTGATTTTTCCTGAAACGATTTCCTTCAACTCATATGTATTGTTATGCTTATTATTTACCACAACATATGGTCCAGTGTATAATAATAGTAGTTTTTTGGTTATGCCTTCTAAGGTGCTAGGCAGCTCTCTATTTTTTAGGAGTACTTTCTCACCCTCTTTATATGTTACAATTCGCCCTATTGCCTTCTGGTATTTGGCTTGCCGTTTTTCCTGATCTTCTGCTACCCTTGCCAGGAACTCCATCGGCTTGCGTTTGTACTGCCGGAAGTTGAGCCACTCTCGGCTTTCGTTGACGGGCAATCCGGTGAAATGAGTCGGTCTGTTTCTAATCGCTTCCATCTCCTCTCGGCTTTGTCGCACCTGACCGGTGATATTGGCCATGGTCTCTTGTATATCATTACATCGTTCTGTGACCTGGTTTCGTACTTTTCCGAATTCTTCTTGATTTTCCTTTCTCTGTTCTTCTACCTTCCTACGACTATGTTCTTCGATATTTGTGAACTTGATGTTCACCACTTCTTTAAACTCATTCACCTCCTTTTCGGTCTGGTTGCACTTTCCATCAATCTCCCGAATCTGTCGATTGACCATTATATTTTCTTCTTCCATCTTCTTATTCATCGCTTTTTTGTTAACAGTGATTTCTTTATTCAGTTCTTCTCGCAACAATTCCATCCTTTCGTCCAGTTTGTCCAAATTCTCCTGATTTACCTCCCTTAACTCTTCTCTTAGAATTTGATTGTCCTCTCTCAATTCTTCCAATTTCTCCCCCATCTTCTCTTCCAACTTCCTGTTGTCTTCCTTCAATTCTTCCTTCAACTGTCGGTTGTTCTTCTCTATCTTCTTCCTGGTTTCATCGATTTTCTGATTGGTGTTCTCAATTTTATTAATCAATTCTTCTTTAGTTGACTTGAATTCTTCCTTGAACGATTGGTTGTCTTCCTTCAATTCTTCTAACTTCTTCCCCATCTCTTCTTCCATCTTCTTGTTATCTTCCTTCAAATTTCCTATGTTCTTGTTCATCCCAGTCAACTCTTCTTTTGTGGATTGATTATCTTTCTTCAATTCTTCTAACTTTCCTTCCATCTTCTTGCTGTTTTCTTCCATCTTCTTGCTGTTTTCTTCCATCTTCTCTTCCATCTTCTTGCTGTTTTCTTCCATCTTCTTGTTTGTTGTTTCGATTTTATTTCCTAAATCTTCTTTCAAGGACTGGTTGTCTCGCATTAACGCTCTGAACATTTCTTGTACTGTCCGATCATCTACTTGTGATGGTTTTTCTAATTGTTCCTTCCGGACATTGACTTCCCCTGTCTGAGTAGGCATCTCCGGTTGTTCCTCTGGTTGCTCTGTTTGTTTGGACAACACCGATTGTAATACCTCTTCCAACTCTACTGGCGTTGCCTCTTTGTTGTCCATATCAGCTTCTATTTCTTTCTCGGCCTCCGCCGCCCGTTTCTTAGATGTTGCACGTCGTTGCATTTTCCCTCGAAATTCTCTGGCTTTGTAGCTGTTGCCTAGCTCCAACTAGTGATTGGGCAGAATTTATTGGCCTTCCAATCGCTAATTAAAGCCCCACGTTGGGCGCCAATTTGTAATAAAATAATTAAATTTGATTGATGTGTTGTGTGTTGATGATAATAAGCTATTGTGGAGTATGTGACTCCGATGTAATCAAGTCCAATGTAATATGTTTAATTGGTGTGGCTCTCGACGTCTTACTGGCCTGAAACACTTCCTTAAGTTTCCCAGCTGGTCGAGTCCCAATGGTAGCAAGACCGGTCGAGTAGCGTAAAGTTGATGAAGAAATATATATGCTCAGCTTCACCGAAAGTTTCAAAACAAAAATTATTGTTTTGAAGAAAATTAAAAAAAATTATGTTTATAAAAAAAAATAATAAAAAAAAATTTTAATTTTATTAATTAATTAATTAGGATCAATTAATTAATATAGGGCTGTGAAGTTTTAAACAGTGTAATGCTCTTCTGAAAATTTTTATTAAAGTTTTAGTATAATTTAAATAATCTATCACCACTCATAAGACTGTCTGTAAACCAATCGATATTTGTTTACCTTTCTATTTTTTAGGTTATCTTCACTTACGGGTGGTAAAGTCCTTGTAGATTATCAATTAGAATTATATTATTGGTAATTAGTATTATTGAAGAAATAAAGAACTATTAAGTATTGAAAAGTATTAATGTTTTATTAAGTAACAGCAATATTGACTCTTATCGATTAGTATCGATTCTCAGGATATCGAAAAAAGTTACAAGTATATGTTATAAAAATTATATAGGGTTCTTTAAACAGCCAGTTATTACCAAAGTCAGAGAAATCGGGCTAATATTTAAAAAGTATAACGTTACAATCAAATTAATAGTTATTAATAAACACAGACATTGAATAATAATTTGTAAATATAATAATTGTTTTCACCCAACAGCTGTGTCGAACAAAGAAGGCGGGGTTCTGGCAATGATGAGACCAATATTGCAAATGGCTGCCGTGAAGTTAGTGAGATGTCATTCGTATATTGGACGTTCCAAATAAAAGATTTTCCTGTAGTATTCCTGTTCTGATGTCTGCGAATCTCTTGTAAAATGTTGTGTAGTGTCTAGTGTACTGTTTCTGAGTTGTATTTAGTGTATCCGTATAATTATTAGTTCAAACACTTTCCCCGGTTCCATCACTAATTTGGGTTAATGTATTACACAGTTTTCTTGTGTTTTGTGGTGTTTTTCAGAGTAGATTCATATTGTTCTGTGTTATGGAGTGTTACTTGATTGTTTCTGTTATAATATGATAGTTTTTAGAAGTATTCCACAAGTCACTCGCGATTTCACAATAACGTACTATACATTCGCTTGGTATGTCTATTATAGGTTAGGTTATGCACGTTACCAAATGTATGTCATGTTAACCGTTCAAAAACCAATAATTAACTAACTGTTTCCTTCAGTTTCAATTAAACTCTTAGCCCATATAATATTATCCTTAACATTGTTCAAATATTTTTTCACATCCTGTATACATTTTTACATTTTCACTATATGAATGCCTAAACTTTGGTTATTTGTCAATTTTATTCACTAGATTTGATTTAAATTAATCTTTCAGTTCATTCTGGTTATTTTCAGATTAAATAATGCCATTTTATAGTGTTTTCTGTCCGAAAAATAGTAATTTTACTTTCAGTTTGATATACTCTGATAAGTCAAACATTTCCAAAATTTACTTCCTGTTATAATGTAAATTCAGCCATTTTATCAGTTATATTTAATATTAATAATCCTATATTGTATTAAAAGGTTCCTATTCCCTTATTTTCTGGTAATTAATTGAATTAGTTGTATTCTGAAACATTATTCTGGAATATATGACTCCCATGTCTAAATTTCTGAGTTTAGTCATTTTATTTTTATTTATAATTCTGAATATAATTTATTAAAATCTCTCTAAATGGTATGTGCAATTATATGGCATGATCTCAAGTTTATTTTGTCTAAACCCCTTTTGTTTATTTGCATTTAATTGAGCAATTTCTCTGTTTTGATGAAGTTTGGTTTCCATTCTTTTGGCCTATGATTTTTTAACAATTTTTCTTACAAAATAATTTACAAACAATATATGATGTGTGATACCCTCTCTGACTTTTACAAATAGTATTATAAATTAAACATGCTTTCAAATTACACAAAAACAACTAGTATTGGCCACAATACAAATAATAGTTAAACAGAATAAAGAACATTTTTTTTAAATAAATGGTTGTCTTCAAATCAGACATTTTGCAACAAAATTCCCATTTCCAACATGTAAATATGGTTTACAACAAAGGTTTTGTACTAACTAACATCTTAATTACTCTCTACTATTTACAAGTGGTAATTATTTTTATAGTTCTGATGTTAGTTGTTTCAGACCCAAACAAATGTCCTTATATCTAATACATTTTTAAAACATTCTTGTACTATATACATAAAAACCTTATATTTATATTCTTATTTCTAACTATTATTATAAGTAGGATTCTACAGTTTTTATACAGTCTTTTATACATTGTCTTTGGGTAATTGCACCCTGTCATTAACAAATAAATAGTATTAATTGTTCAAAAGGTATTATGAACTCTGTTTTTCTTTTTTCATGTAAAACAAAATGTTATTTTAAACAGATTCATGTCTTATGAACAACATATTGTCACAGCACACATTTTAAGTCATTGAAAAATGCATATTTCATTGCATCCAATGTTTGTGATTGCCAAGAATGAAACACAAGGTTCATTTTTTATAATACCCAAAACTATCACTGGTTCACTTTGCACTTATTATTATGTTAATGCTAAATGGTCGTATAGTCTTATTAACATAATAAATTGGTTAGCGTTTTTTCAATGGAGATTTGTTCCATGGGTACTATATTATTGTTTCATCTTAGTTCACAGGAAACTTTTACTTTATACACTCCTCTCTCTTAAATTTGTATACATGTGGTTTTTATTTCGTTATACTTTTATTTTTAGATATTTATTTTGGGGATATAGGGATTTGGGTGTCTTTTATAAGAGCATGACATCTTCTTCAGGATGCTGCCCTCTTCTTCTTTCTTCAGTCTTCTTTTCTCCTGCCTTCTGGGACTGGTATCTTCTCCATCTTCTTCTTGATGCCATCAGGTTTCTTGGGATCTTCTCCATCTTCTTCTTTAATTCAGAAATACACAACCTGTATTGGTTGATCTTGGCTTATTTTAGGGTTTCTCTTCTATTTATTCTTCCTCGTTGTGGGTTTGGTCATATTGTGTACTGCTTTGTTATTTACTATTTTACCTTCCTGGGTTATACCTTGAAAACCTTTGGTTATGAGACTGGTCTTGGATGACTCATCACTAGTAACTCCTTTTATTTTAACTTGTATTTTCTTTATAATAATGATTTCTTTCCACAGTTGCTATGAATTAATCTATTTATATTAAACTTAATGCTTTCTTCCAAATTTAAATATTATAACTTCATTATTCTAATGATCAATTGCCATTCAATATTATGCATACATCTGTCACGCTACAATATATATATATATATATATACCTATGTTGTATATACATATATATTTAAACACTTTTTGCTACAGTCTGTTTCTTGATACATATAATATATTTAAAATTTATATTTACTTTACCTCAAGATGTTATTTTTTCCTTATTTGGAACATGTTTCGGGATCCCTAGTGCTCCCATCATCAGCCTTTCTAAGTTTGAATCTTGTAGAGTACCTGTGTTCTGGTTGGCTGTTGTTACGGCTTCCCGTTGGTTTTTGGTTTTTTAAATTGTTATTATTGTGTGTGATTGTGGTGTATATATTAGTATTTTGTGTATTTTCGATGTTGATGTACAAATACAAATCAATACAAAAAATGATACAATTTTTAAAGCACACAAATTATTGTGTGTGATTGTGTTGTATATATTAGTATTTTGTGTACTTTGAAAATACACAAAATACTAATATATACACCACAATCACACACAATAATACCAATTTAAAGCACCAGAGACTAACAGGAAACCACAGCAACAACCAGCCAACACACAAATACCTCACAAGGCTCAAAATTAGGAAGGCTGAAGATGGGAACACAAGGCTTCCCGAAACATGTTCCAAATAAGGAGAAAACATCTTGAGGTTAAGTCATTATAATATATATATATATATATATATATACACATCAAGAAACAGACTGTAGTAAAAAGTGTTTGTGTATGTATATATTGTAGTTAAATTATTTCTGAAATTATTTATAAGACTTACTTTAACACATGCATTGGCTTAGAAATAGGCCTACGGTACCTTAGTGATTATGGAATTTCACAGAAATTTGAAATAGCTCTGGAGGGGATTGATCCCCCCGTCGTAGTTACGACACTGACTTGTATTAGGCCTATTTCTTTTTCAAGAAAGGAATGCTAGCAAAATTGACATATAATGTGAAGAGAATAAAGTGTTCCTATTGTTTTTACAAAACGTCACGAAGTTTGTTGGGTAATGTAAAAAAAAAAAAAAAAATAGTAGCCTATAGTTGTAAAAAAAAAATAACTGAACGCGATCCATACATACCTATCACTTAATGTCGTCACCTATTTTTTCAGTACAATTATTCATCAAACCGAATTAAAAATCCGAAAAATCCGATGCCAATATAACTTACGTAGACACGTTAAAATTATATCATCCGCAGCGTGGACTCGAGTTTCGCTCTCGATATCTCGTCAAATAACCGCTACATTAAATGTGTCAACGCTTTCAACGAATGACGTAATGTTATCCAGTAGACGTTATAAACTCTGAAAGTGGTTCAAATTAGCTCTCATTTCTTTAACATCGTGTAAAAAAATGAGTGACGGCTTAGGAAAGGTGTGGTAGGCCTATTATTGAAATAGCAATTGCTCTTAGATCAGTTCGCCGTAGTAACGCGTACTTGACACGGTTAGTCGTATATACGACTGATGTTCGACAGTCACAGCGCCAGCTGTGATCGGTCATTTAAATTTATGATTTAAAAGAAACTTGTGGTGTCTGATTTTATATATAATGTGCATGCGCGCGCGCGTTGTTGGAAACACTTAACCTTTAATCTTGAAGTCACTTGTCCGACGCTTATGCAATACGAAACTACCACCACGTTAAAAAACATGGTCACGTGGTTACTTAAACTTATTAATCACTGTTTTAGTTTGCTTGGTTCTGTGCTGTAATGTGGTAAAAAAAGTCAGCTCTATAAATTAAACATTTGAAAAATATAAGGTGAAATGTCTACCATAGGCAGTTGTTAGAAAACCATTTACAGTTGACTCTCGGTTATTCCAAGTATTTTGGGATAGACCGATTTCGAATAACTCGGGTTGTCCAGCGTACAAGCAATGAACGGTTAATTATAATAATTATTGTAACAATAATTGATTGAGTATTATTGTTACGAGTTAATAATTTATTCTAGTAATAAGTTTGTCCTGTTTTGTTATAAAAGAAATGTAATATTTCAGTTATTTTTATCCGAAAGTACCGTAAACGATGGATTGCTGATGGTATTATAGGCTACATTGGAATTATAAACAAAACCAATAAAAGGCTACATTTGTATGCAATATGACATTTTTTGTTGTAAGTACCTATTATTGTGAAGTTTAGAATTAAAATTTTCAATCAACCGCCATTAAAAAGCTTTTTTAAGTTAATACTTTGATTTGTTTTATACTTATAAGAGACTGTAAACGTACTATGTATACCAAAATTCAGTTCCACGTCTAATTTCTTTCAGCAGTAATTAAAAAAACAAAAAACAAGGAAAACGAGAAGCATTTTTCGGCATAATTTTATTGGACATTTGTCCTTCTGTTTAAGGAGTAGGCCTATAATCATTTCCTGAAGTTGGGCACTATCTTCTGGAAACACTCCGTATAATAAACAGGATTAAAACCTCCAGGGTTACATTTCGAACCATGTTTGTGAACTGTTTTGATGTGGACGTGGAATCAATATAGGCATCAGAAAACAGTAATAATCGAAAGTAATGTGGCACTAACAGGAACATGATTGACTCTTATTGGGATTTATGTAGGCCTACATCCCTATTAAGAAAACAACACGAAAACTGTATTGTTGTTTATACAGTAATGCAGGATAGTGTTGTACTTCGGCTTTCGCGACAAGAAAACCTTTTGGCTTTCTATTAGAAAACCTATTTCTTCAGTTTTGTTAAGTTTTAATATATTAGTTAAGTAATTTAAACTCGTACGTGAATAGTTGTCGGGAGAAAATTCGACAGATGACCCCCATCACTGCACCAATTACTACGAAAACAGAATAAGAGTATTCAGTGTTCTTCATTAATAAAAGTAACAACTGAAACTCCATTAACAAGAAAGGTTTCAGTTGTGTATACCAGAAAGATAAAGGTGTGTAACAAGTCTTTTGAGCACGGCTACGAGGGTCGGATAAGACGGTCTAATCCATGAAGTCATTGCAGATGATGAGTCGATAATGATGCATGCGTAAATAATAGTGTGTAGCCCAACAATGGCGGTAGCACGTTGTGTATGTTTATACACAATAAATTATATTGTTGTGTGCGCTCGTGACTGGGCTTCACGCTCTGCCGGACGAAACGTCGTGTGCTAGCAAACAAACACATACCACCACCTCAGTGCCTCACATGGTGGCGGTGTTGTCGGTGCCTCAGTGGGTTGGTGTTGTCGGGAAACACGATATGGCGCGCCACACACATCATTGTTTGATACTGACGTTTCCACTGGAAGTTGAAAAAATTAATTCATTATTGTTTTTCCGCAGTGGCAGTCCGTTTGGACATTATTTCTCTCGCAACATCTATTTGTTCGATAAAATATATAATATGATTAACGAAACTGAACGGAAACTGAATCAACTTGTTTGAAGTTGATTACTTATCGACTTGAAAGTGGTCAGAACAATGACAGACAGGACCCGTTTCACAGGACGGGAAATTGTCAACGGTTTGTTCATAACAATATGTTAAATTATATTTGGGCTCTTTCGTAAGTGCTAGAATCTAAGCACTTCATTAGCATACTGAATAGCAATCCTTGATTCTATAATAATTCGTGAGAACTCGGAAAATTGTTTTGTTTTGTGCCGGGGTTTGAATTTTCCCGGCGTGATTTGAACTATCGGTGCCGCCAAGACTTGGCCGCTGGACGAGACAGCTAACGCAATTAGTAAGGCTGTGTCTGCCCCACATCGACGCGATCTAGTAAGCCGCCAACCGTCACAGCTGATGTGGCCGAAGGTTATGTTCGACAATTCGAAACAAGTTGAATTTCTATGCCATGTGGGAATGCAGAATACATTGTTCTTTCTATTTCGTCTCCAACCTTCTGACAGGGTACTTGTGGTGTCTGACGGCAGGGCGAAGTTCAGCTTTCAATATGACTTCGTAAAATTCTAAAGCGTCTCAGGTGAGAATTCATTATTTTATTCAAGGTTAAGCTCGATGTTAAATTAATAATGGGTTATGTGTGTTGCGTTTGTGTATGTGTGTGATCGTTGTAAAGTCTACTGTAAAAGGGAATCACACGTTACTTCCGGTCTACTTTGCATTTAACCATAAATGAATTTAAAAGTAAATGTTACCATTATACAGTAACGGTTCATTATCTTATTACTTATTATCAAAAAATTAATAAGAGCAACTAGAGTGTAAAAAAGAATAATTGTGACAGTGCGGGTAGTGTGTGTGTTCCGAGGCGAGAGAGTGTAAGGGGTAGCTGTGTTTTCTGACGGCCAATTACAAATAAAAAATGTTACAGGGTCCCCGTACAGCCGTGAGAGAGGGAAATGCGGAGATGGTGACATTTACAACACTCACCATCTGCAGAGCAGTGCACCCGGATGCTCCCCAACGCCGTCAGGCCCTGAACCACTTCTCCTGCAACATACCAAGGGACAGCTGCCCAGAATGAGATGAGCTGGAGCTTCGGAACTCTTCAGGAACCATCACCAACACTCATCGCCACGCCTCTACCTGGTATCATTCCAGTTCTTCAAAGTACAGGTGGGAGCCTTCCAATCACTAAACACTCAACAACTCCACCTTTTTTTTTTCAAGAGTAATGGACGTTATATGTAAATGTAAAGACATCCTCTACACAAGGGGTATCAAATGCCCAGGTGTTTCAAAAATTAATATTGTAACCAATCTTTGTAAATTTAAATTATGTTAAAAAAAAGAACCATATTAGAACTCTTTTCTGAAGGATTAAATCAACATGTTATAAAAAAAAAGAAAAACACTAATAAAAGGTTGTTAATGGTTACATGAGTGTTTTATTGCAAGTCGTGTCACTCTGGGCTCCAGCACATTTTTCGCTTCGTCTAGGCCAAGCGGTCTAGTTTTAAATTTTACGTAACGGCCTAAGTGGCCGTTACAGTTTGTCTCGCTAAAATCTCCTTCCCGATCAGAATTAAAGAGTTCGAGGTACATTAGATAACTAAAAAAAATCTGCAGCATTTCAATTTAATAAAAAGAAAAATAGATTTGAACTGGCTCTAAAGACGTTTTACGGTGTTACTCTCGTAAGTTTGAAATGCATCATCCGTAACTGATGAGACTTTATGTTACAACAGTGTCACGCAAAATGAATTCACCCATCTGAAACTAAAACATGCTACCTTAGATCTGCAGTTAACGTTGTTCACCCGAACTGCGTAATTCTATAGTAGTTGTTTGAGTGTACCCTATTCTATGAGCGCTGCAACCAATAGTCGGTTAGAGTTGTTACTTGATAGCAAATAGCAGGGAACAAAATCAAATCCATGCTCGTCTCGGAAAATAAAGTTGTTACAAATGCAGTTCGTCAAGTCTCGATTGAGTTTCACCTTCAGAAGAGGGTTTTCGCGCGTTTACAAAGGCAACGAAACAAACGATAGTTTAACATTATTACGGGTGTGAATCATTACCCGATGTTAAGGCGGCGGATAACTAGGCTATAATGACGGTGAAAAATTATAACAATTATTGAATAAAAACACCGTAATAAAGCGAACGCGTCTTTATCTAGTAGTATGACGAGTATTAATAGCTACACACTGAGTGGAGACGCAGTAAGAACAGCTGATAAATTGCTGATACATTGCTGGATAAGCCGCAAATTATTCTGCATTTGTCTTGAAGTTAAGAACAAAGTTGCTTTATGTGTTTTACAAGAAAGTTCATATTTATGTAGACGTGCGTTAATCGTTGGTATCGGCAATCGGAGTAGCTAATCGGTGAACAGGGCCTGCGGAACTTCGACTCTTATGGTGATGTTTGAAAAACAGTTCTTTGAACTTTTGTTTGAGTTAATATCACGCGAGCAGACTTAACAGTCATTGTTTTATGTGATTTACGTTTACCTTTGTTATTAGAGTTTGACATTCTTCTTCTTAATTTAGGTAGGGGCGGTGGAAAAGAATCCTACGTCTGTAAGACTTCTTCTGAAATCGAACTGATGATTTTGCTAGTACAGATGACACTGTGTGCCCTGCATTGATTCTGGTTTTGTATAACATTATTTTCAAGGATAACGTACATACATAAAAGTAAATACATAAAGAGGAAATGCAAAGCGATGTTATGTAATAAAAATTTGTCTGAGAATAAAGCTGTGGCTTGTTCCGAGTTATACTCTTTTTCTTTCGTTTTGAACCTCTTCTTCGGTTTGTAGTGACTCCCGCTCTCAATGATATTACGTCACCTTTACGACCGGGCTATTTTTGATTTTCCACACCTCACGTCTCTTTTAATCTGCTTCATATACCTACTACGTAGAGCCATTGTCTTCTTTGAATCGCCTATGAACCAAACTTGTGAGTCCTACTTTTTGGAAACTAAGGCCGCCTTTCCTGTTAGCGATGTTTCTCTCTAAACTTGGGTTCTATTTCAGTTGTTTGAATCTTCATTTGTTATTTTGTTATCTCAGTTTTTATGAGGAGTTGTAAAAGTTGCCTCAGAAGCAAGGATAACCTAAAACACTGAAGTGTTTCATGTGAGGGGAAGGGACGTGCGCACGTTTAAGTAGCTTTAAATGAAGACAAGATTTAAGTAACTTTGAGTAACTGCAGATTGTGCTTAGAAATCCACCACAAGAAAGAACTTTACGAATATGTTTATTTAGAATGATTCTCCACACGTTCGAACCAAGGCATTCCTCTCTACGTATAAGATGTCGTCTATATAGCATGAGGACAAATAAATATACGTTGTTGCGAAATATACTATGATACAAAATAATAGACAGACGGAGGTAATAAGACAGACGAAATCTCAGAAGCACAGGGCACAGTTACATCAGAGAACAAACTAATTAGGGAATAACAATTGTCTGGCGTCAGAAAAATTTGATAAATGTACAAATATGGTGTCCAATAGGGAGCAGGAATAAAGATAAAGAATGAATATCAGTGAGAACATAGTATATACAAGGTATATCGAACCTACGTTTGTGGTAACTGTTTACAAGGAGTATATTTTGTAAGCATCCTGTATTAAAATTCATATTGTTATACTGAATACATTAGTTCGGATCATGCGATATGCGGAATAATGTGTGTCGTGTGTGGAGGCGAAACAGAACTCAGTCGAAGCCCACAACGTACAAGTTTTGATTCCACGTAATTAGTATATGTCAGAGGGTTCTGTGTGCACATAATTCACGGAATGTATGAATATGTATGCCAGCGACGTTACGGTGTGTTACGCTTTCGAAACCGTTGTTTGTAGGTTTCAGTAGACGAATCATTATGTTGACGCGCTATTAAAGTAGTTTTTTATTTAAAACCATTTAAATAACACAATAAAACATATAATTAATATAAACGGGGGTTTAGTGTTGTCGGAATATTACGTCAGGACTCATCATGACCCAAGTCTTTACGTTTATACCTGGACACTGATCCCATCTAAGAATTTCCATTCATGTCGATTTTGTACTGTTTGTAGCCAGCTAGTGTGATTCCTTTAATATCATCTGTCCAGCGCGTAATTTCTCTGCTACGCTTATGAGTCTCTGATTTCCATTCCATGACTTACGGATCCTGATTCGTATTGTTTACTTACAATTGTCTCGTATTCTGGACCACATCATTATCAACATCATCGAGCGCTTTATCCCTTTTTCCAATTTCCAATCTCCGACGTTTCCATCTCTATCTACAAGTCGCCTTCGCCTTGCGTTTTTTCAAGCTTCTGCTAGGCCCGTCTTGTTTCCTTCTGCCTTGTCGCCTCTGCTTCACCCTTCTACATTTTTTTATGAAATAAGAAAAATTCTGGCGACGTGCACTATCCTGTAAGTTTACTTGTATGTTCCGTTACATTCATGACAGTCGCCTAAGCTCGCAGATCCTCATTTTTTAATTCAGTGGTAAAGTAACGTAAAGAGACGCCATAAAATCTGGCTACAGCAAGTCGGGAGGGATTCAGTGGAAAGGCGCTTACGACCCTGTATAAAGGCGTATCAGTCTGGATCTTAGGATGATCCTATCCACGTAGCTCTGAGATCCTATTGAGCTGCTTACGTGCAAACGTTACGGAACAGCATCGATAGAGGTACTTCATGTCCCGACTAGTGTTCTGCCTATAGGCTTAAACGCGATGGAACTACGTGACCTCTACTTCGACGACTGAAGGAAGGAAGAGGGTACAAGTAATAAAGTCTTTACGAATGGTACCTCACTGTTGAGGCATGTTACCTTTTCGAACATTTTTTTACCGAAGACGGTCTCCAGAGATGTGACCGAAACGTTTAGAAACAGAAATGTAAGCATTGTAAGTCTATGGCCCAACAGCCAGTATATAGTATTTTTAATAATTTAAAACTTTTATGTTTCAAAAATTGTACGAACATGGTATTGACGATAACTGATTGCATCGAAATTCTTGCTACATAGTTCATACGGTGTGGGCCTGTTTCCTCAGAAGAATACAATCTACACGTAACTACTACTAACACACGGAATTCGTTTAAGGAAAGCGACGAAGACATCAGTTATAAATAAGAAATATTTGTTCTCATTTACTTGGTGTATGAGGAAGTGAAGAAATTTATACCTGTAAAACAAGTTGACTACATTCGATCCAGTGTAAACTAGATTAGACGTCGACACTGGTAAATTTGTACCACATTTATTACTGAATATAGTTACGACTTTATCTGTTTAAGGTGTAGTTTTGAAGTAAGCGGTGTATCATCATCACCACCACCACCACCATCAAATAGGCCTATAAATGCGTCTAACGACACAACGACAAGTTCCGCTGAACACTGCCCCCCTAAGCTGTCCTACTACCAGTGATGGACTTTTCCTCCTTCGTGTCTCCCAGTCCTTCTCATCTTGCCTCTTTCCTCTTTTACCTTTTCATTTTTTCTGTAATAATTAATTATTGCACACAGTTCCTCCTCCCAGAACGCGGCCGATGGGATTAGATTTCTTTTTTTTCTAGTATATTTTAGAAGTTTCTTTCTCTTGCTCTTTTTAATCGATTCTCATTAAAACTCATTTAAAAAGTAATTAAAAATTCTGTCTGCCTAGTTCATATTTCCAGTTTTCCGTAGCAGCCACTTTCAAAGAATTTCCATATAGCTATTCTCTTCTTTCTTTATTGCCCCCGTTTTTGAACCGTCTTGAGGGCTATGGTATACCAGGAAGAAACTATTCTGTTTCTTCTGTAAATTAATGTTATGTTCTGTAGATTTCTTTACTGTGTTTTTGTGTAAGAGAAGTGCTGTCAGTATATTTTAGGGTAATCATAAAATGCACGCAATCGATCCCACAACTCTCAATACAGCACTTCAGAATGTTAAGTTTTAGGCCTACGTTCTTAATACAATCATGCGTTCCTTGGATTTATCGCTCGCAAAGAACACGTCAAGTTTGGAATGCTTCAGTTTTGAGTCAGCCGCCGTACCCTTCCACACATGAGTGCCCTACGAACTGCCAGTCTTTTCTAGCCTGATTCACGTTTCTGTTTTACAACACAAACTGCACGTTCACTGAGTCGATATCTACGTGCTTTGTTTCTTGTGCATCGGTCTTACAGAATTGATAAGGAAAGCCTACGCCTTATCACATGGTCGGTTTACTGATTCGGTATTGTGGATAGATTATAGTAAAATGATTTTCGTACCTCATTAGTACTAACATGCATCTCAGACAAACGTAGATAAATAAAAAACGGAAAAGTCATATTTTGGGTTCTCTGCATTCTGCATTCGAAGACGATTGAATTGTTCATCATGTTAGCTGTATCAGCGCAATACATTTTCAGTTTTGTAATAAACTGACCCAGATGTGTTAAGATGGAGCAGGAAATTTCAGCAAGACTCCTGTTTCAAAAACTATTTGGACAGCGGAAAAGAGTAAGAATTCGTCTTTTTTTTTTGCTAAACTTGTGTTGCTACCACTAATACTCACTTACACTTCCATGAGCGCTTTCAAGCCTCTCAGCTCATCTTCAGATGGAAACACTTCTTGAAAGCGCTCATGGAAGTGTAAGTGAGTATTAGGACTGACGTTCTTGGAAGGCCGACTAAACGAGGCCAGGGCCCTCTAAGATGAAATTTAGTACCGTTTAAACGAGACAGAGAAATAAATCGTGTGTTCGCTGTTAAGTAGCCAGCTTCTGGCAAACGCCTGTAACGTGAATATTACGAATTACGTTACAGCGCGGTGATTCAGTGACAGTGACACCACCAGGCCGATAACGCAACACCTGTTCCTGCCGCTACTCTCCATTTCACACCGCTTCGGTTTCCACCTTTAACTGTTAATTGGCGATTTAAAGCAACGCCGGTTTTTAATAGCGGACGTTGCGCAGTAATTATTAAGATTTCTTTTTATACAAACACGGAGAATATAAAACACATATAAGCTATTGCAAAGAAACACAGGATCCTGATAAGCAGTGCAGGCTAATCTAAATACACGGACGATGAACATTCAGGTTAAATGGTATTTTGTTAGATTTGGTTTTTTCGCTATAAGTTTTGTATCTTAGAACGGATAAGGAAGTAGGATAAGTCAAACTGTTTATTATTTTATGTTCTATTTATTCATGTACTGTGTCAGTGGAAATGTGCGCGCGTGCGCGAGTGATAAACGATTTTTCCCTGCCGTGCGTGATATAATTATCCGATCGTATTGACACTTGAACTGGACATAAACTATTGTATTAGCTACAGTTTCCCTATATTTCCTGATCGTAATGTAACGTTAAAATATGATTTTTTTTTAAATATAAAACTCTTTATAAAACGCAATTCTACTTGAGATAAGATATTCATAGATAACCATCTATGCATGCCCTTGCAAATTCTATGCACTTTCCTGCATGAAACCAAACTAGTGCCGTGCGCAAAATAACCATGTGACTTCTTTTCCACCAATAAGAAGCTTCGAAGGTCAGTCGGAATTTTCCTCAGCCGGGTGCTGAACGGCCAGTTTTTCTTTTCTAGCTGTCGCGAAGGGAACGTGCGCTTCTCGTTCAAGATTTTTCGCTTGCGAAAATTCGTTAAGTCCATTCGTCGGTAGTAACAAGTGCGAAATCTCAAAACTGTTTAATTAATCCATCTTCAGACACGTTATTGTTCATTGTAACGTAACGGGTATAAAAGTGAACTTAAACTGGGTTTACTGTGTTAGGTATTCTACAGTACCAGAAGTATTTAATAGTTTACTTATTGTTGTAATATTATCATCAGTAGTTTCCGTGTGAGTAGAAGATTTCCGCTTAGGAAGATCTACTGACCGTGGTAGATCTTGTGTTACGAGTGAACACTTGAAGATTCCGGATAGGTATAAGTTTAATATACCGTTTTTAGTTAAATACCCACTGTTACCTGAGATACTTGTATTATTCTAATTACTGTGTAAAATTCCATTAACGGTACCACTAGAATCAGTGTTCGAGTGCGAATCGTCAGTGTCAAGGTATGAACTTCAGGACACCAGCCCAGCTGTAATCATCGCCAGGGTCAACCATCTGTTATCGTACGCCACGCCTGACGACTCCACTACAAAAAAACCCCCTCTCCACATTGCCGTGGAAATCTTCGTATATGTAATGTACAACAAATCATATATGAACATTATTTAACATTTTAAAAGACTATATCTGCAAACACTATTATTATTTATTCTTGTGAAATATATCACATAAGCGATTTCATATTTCTTGTGTACAATAAATAATCTTAAATCCTCCAATATAGACTTTTGCATTATAACACACGCACCACCATATCCTATGCGCCAATAGTTAAGTTATTTGTGTTGTCGCACTATATATATATATATATATATATATATATATATACACGCAAGATACATATGTACCAAGCGAGCACCTTCGGATACGACCCAGTATCGTCTTTAGTCATAAGCGAACACTTTATGATCCCACTGTCGAGAAAATGCTTGTCCCACTCAATTTAGAGTGATTTCTCTTCTTCATTATGTCACAACTTAATCGGGTCTTCCTAATACGTAATGTTTACTTATCTGTTTAACGTTTTCCTTTGTTTCCTCTCTGTCTGTAGCGTAGCCCTTTCTTGCTTGTCTATTCAGTCAGTACAAGTTGTGTCACTGAAGGGCATTTTAGGCCAAAGCCGAATCTAGTGTTTAATCCGAATTTTTTTACTTTAGGTGCCACGGGCCAAAATGGCAGTCAAAATTTTAAGGAAATTGTAATAGCCGATGTAGAGCATCAAATTATGAGGAATTTTATTCTAAAACAAACTCAGTGCCTTTAATAATTTTACGACATTAATTAATATTTCTCAACATCCCATGCATACTTGGAACCATCTTCAAAACGTTTGTAAGATATGTTTGCAAACAAATTTAACATATTGTTATCAGTTGTCTATATGTGTTAACGGTATTACATATAGATCTATAGATATTTATGGAACGTACATCAATTTAAAAGCTAGGCCTAAATGTACTAAAGCATTTGTCATTATGGGTATAAATTTAGCTAAACAAAAAAAAAAAAAAAAAAAAAAAAAAAAAAATGCAGCAGTCTATGATTTTTAGTGTTTATTGTATGATTTTCTGCTTTACAACGGCTATTTACTAAGGCTTCCGTATGGCATTGCGTTATGAGGTGCTCCACTTAGCGGTCTCATATTCTTGATCTCGACCCAAAATGTTTTTCTTAGGATTCTTACTTTGCAAAACAGATTTGCTACAGCATTTCCTATATTTTTTTAAAGTGATTGTTTAAATGTTAAGTCAAGGCTCTATAGTTATGCACAAAATTACCTTTAAAATTCCTTCAGGAAGAAAAGTTACCTTCAGGGAGACAAGTTCGCGTGTAGGAGGTTATGTCCAAACACACAGCAATTGAAGTTTTAACAGTGAGGTAACCTTAAGCTCAGCGGTATGATATTTTAAGGTTAAGAAAACTTAAGTCTGACGGTTGAGACTTTTTATCTCCACTTGTATAAACTCAAGCGTCATGTGCGTTATAATGTGTTCTGTATGATTGACTTCACGGTTGCTCGGAGTCGAGGGACCTATATATTCGTAAGGTAGGCGGAGGTTTAAGATTCGAATCGATAAAACATTGGAAAAGACTTATGAAAATATAAATGAAAACTTTCTTGATCTCCTTAACATCGTCGAATATTAAAGTTAGCTTTCCATAAATTTGTTGGTAAAACGTTGTTATCAGGAAACTGTTATCAGTCGCACCTTAAATATAAGGTGCTCGTGGTTTATCGGCATGTTATGCTTCTCAGGCACACACTTCCGTTGAGATTTCATTTAGATCTACACTCACACGAAGAAACAGAAACATTAATTACAGAACAGCACACCTGGAGAAAGTAGGTGACGCGTTCCCAAGGTTGATCGCGTCCTAAAGATACGGAAAACTAATTATTCCGTAGTAAATAAAACGTTCTTTATGGTTCATATGATGTTTTTTGGGTGCAGATCGAAATTACGTTACATCAAGTCGCAAAGCGTATATAGCGGCGGTTAATTGGACTTTCGCGTGTGTGGACTGCTTTCGCGCAGTGAAATTGCTTTAATTATACATGTCATTTTTATTTATTTATTTATTTATGTAACTCAAACTGCTTATTTTGTACACAGTGTAATCGATTTTAAGCGGTTCAGACATTTTTTGGTTTTCGTTATTTCTTTTAATATGATATTGGGAAAGTAATTGGCTATAAAGCGATCGATTTGCTGAATACTACGAACATAATAATTTGATGTTGAGAAGTGATGTGTAATAAATAAGAACGGTTTAGTCACCGAAACTCTTCATTAAAATTTAGAATGAATATGAACTTCGCTTTGTATTTGATCAGATTGTAGGTGTACCTCTTTACCTCCTCGTTGGTGTGTTTGTGTTACAATATTTAATGTACCTAGCATATTTTAGTGAATATAATGTGGCTACTTGTACAATTATTGCACCTAAGATGTTCTTCACGAAAAAAATTATACACTTCCAAGAACTAACCGTATTAGTATTAAAAAAATTGGAAAATAGACATCATAAATTACATCAGTAGTACGGTCGTGTCAGAAAAACGAATAGGAATTGATGAAGAAATTGATTGATTAAGAACAACGGATTGGATTTCCAAAAGGAAAATAAGAAAAGATAGACGTTGGATATAATGTAGGCATGAAGTGGAAGGGAGAACTTGCAGGTTGCACATTGAGAAGAAAGAAAGTGGTTGAGAAGAAGGAGAAATTCTTAATTATTCACCTTTAACATAGTAATTACTGTTTTATTTTTGTGCGTCATATTTTTATGTACAGTTTATACAGTAAAGTTGTCCTAAAATTACTTAAACTTCTTTGCTCTGGAGGTTTGTTCTGCTCTTTTTACGCAGTTAGCGAATGCGGAAGTGCAAGCGTTATCTGTGTCTTCTACCGATTTCTTAATTACTAACCTTCACCAAATAGTTTCCTTAATGAACATTATAAAATACAGAAGTATGCCTATTATTTGGCCTGAACAGGGTTCTAGATCACTGGCTGGATTCGTGATATAAATAGGCGTAATTATTTCTTGGCGAAATTAATCGCAGGCTTGGTCATTACCGGTGCATAAAATGTCTCTCGGAGCAAACGAACAACTTGCCGCATGTTTCTTCACTAACAAGTAACTTCGTCGGGGGTTGCGCGAGATGTCTGCAAAGCTCCTCGCCTGGTGTGGATCACAGCATCAAGTTGGTCTCCCGCCACGGAGGACAGGTATCGGTCGTCTCTACGAATTGAGTTGTGACCTGTCACCACTTATGGAATATAGTTTATAACTGCTGGACGTGATGTTAATGCCATTATTTGGTCCACAGAGACGCTCGGTTCATCTAAATTTATTTTCAGCTGTTAGAATATTTTCTGGCCAAGGATTTGTACTGCGGAGATTGGTAAAACAAGAAAGAGGAAAGCCGATAATGTTGAAGGAGGTCAATAGTGGCAAAAGTGCAATAGTTGAACAAATAATGGACTATTGAAGAGAATGGCACATTTGAAATATAAAGTAGGCCTAATCAGAAGCCGTGTATGCGTATTTGTGTAGGGTATGTGTATTATTCAAGAATGTGGCTGATAATTTGACCGTATGATTCCTTCAGAATAACGTGGATGCTTCCACATATGTACACACATGGAATCACCTACTTAAAAAACGTTCTCGTGTTGCAATAAATCTTAGATGCGCGCGTATGTTGCACAGTTCTGCGGTACGGGTACGAGTTGGGCTAGTCTGCCAAAACGCGTCGTTTGATTGATTGCACACAAGGTGTCTTTCACGTATTCACTACAAATTTGTTGAGGTTAGATTACAAAAATATGCTAATTCGAGTTGTTACTACTTATTAATAATTCATACGCAATAGCAGCAGCGGCACTTACTGAGTCGTCGCGTCGGTCCGTCGCTTTCATCAACGTTCCCAAACAGAATTCCCATTTTTCAAAGATTGAAATCTGGTTTGCGGCCAAAAATGTGTTAAGAAAGGGGCGGTTCCTGGTTCTTGTCCGCACTCAACTGACAAGTGTGTAACTTGTAAAGCTAGTCGCGTGAAATGTTGTTGAAGTAGGCCTAAGACGGAAAAGTTGTAACGACGTTCAAACGTCTGGTGGCGTTTAGACACAGAAACAAGGGAACTAAAATCACGTGCATGCGCGCGCACGTGTGTATGCTCATTGACAGTCTCCGTCACGTATGCTGTACAATTCGGTTCCGTATGAACGTATTTCAAAAGAGAGCCAATGCAGAGGTTTATTACCCAACCAAGATCGAATTACCAGCCATATAACATACGTATACGCTGGTCGTATACTAACTGCATACGCTCACTGAATGTACAAACTATCAGTTTATAGTACATATCCATGTTAGAGTACTGTCAGACGTATTTTTAGCAAATTTCTCAACATTAAACTAGGTATGAAAGTACGCCCTTTGTAAATGAAACGACAAGAGTACAGTAGTAGTTACAGACTGCAATACGTATTCGGATCAAATAGGCTATAACTAGTAGGCTCCCTGAGCTGCAGAACTCGCTCAATGCTTTGAATTAAGTGCATTTATTATTATATAAAATCAACTTATAAATTTTATTTTTTAAACATGTGAGTGAAGATTTTTTGTACGCATTAATTTTAGCATTATTGGAGAAATAAAACGAGGAGATGACCGTGCGTTGTTACCACACTTTGAACGACGCTGTGCTGAACCTTCAATGAAAAAGAAGAAAAAGAAAAATTTATAAAAACCTCGACTACTGTTTGTTATTTTTTTTTTTTTATTTATAACACTGCCTAAATTACAAATAATTTATTTCTAGTTTGTTTCTATATACATGTATAGGACTATATGGAATACTTTTCACAAATATATATAACTGATAGCAATATGTAAAGTTATTTGTAAACGTAACTTACAAACGTTTGAAGGCGGTCCAAACTTTGCAAGGGATGTTAAGAGATATTAATTTCGAGAAATTGTAAAACATACCGAGTTCGTGTTTTAAAAAACATTTCTCATAATTGCTACCCTACATAGACTTTTACAATTTTTGAAATTTCGATACCTTTTTTTGGTCGTGGTTTCTTAAGATTTTGAGATGTCCAAAACTAAATGGTGTATTCCGATTCTGGTTAAAATTCACTTTTATTTGACACCTAATAATGATTTTTGCGATTTTTCAAAATGTTGCCTCTCTCCCCTATTTTTGGAGAGATCAATCTCAAAAACAATAGGTGTCTGTATGGTAAAAGCATGGACACGTATGACAGATTTCACGAAACTCTGTTTATGTGTTCAAAAGTTATCTTGAGATATACATCAAATAGATAAACTAACAGAAAAATTCCAAAACGGTCGAGTTAAAATTGAGAACTCGTTTCGTTTGTTCAATTATACTTCAGTAAGACAGACACCGCTCTTCATATAGGCCTATTTAAATTGTCTGTTTCTCTTATCAGCGATCAGAAGATTGTACCTTTCACACAAGACCCCCCCCCCTTATATACACATATTGTAGACAAGAAAATTTATAGACAGGATCGACATAATCGATATGCCTGTACGACATAATCTTTATAGTCACAATCATGGTCCTCTTCATGGTCACAATCGCGGATTAGTCGATTGGAGATGTCGTTGTCTTTTCCGTTTACTCCTTCTTTCTACGAGAACGTTTTTACAGATTTTGTTTCTCCATTATTTCTTCTTAAGAAAAGAGAAGAAGGAGGTCGGAGGACATAAAATACAACGTACAGAGGGATTAAGGGAGTGGTAAAAAATTTTTTTTTAACATTATATTATCAAGTAGACCAATCGTTGGGGGCTTAGTAGACTAGTATGGGTGTAGCGTACTAATCTAGAGGTCCCGGGTTCGATTTCCTGGCACACCGTAAGATCAGCCCCCCGTAAAGTGAGTACCTGGGATAACATCCTGGAAAGGGCGTTTGAAGTGTAATGCTGGCCACTACACTACCTTCCTTGTATGCCTAATGGCTTACATAAGACATTCTATCCTGCGTAACTCTGAAACGCTTCGGCGGTATAAAAAGGCGAGATTATTATTATTACATCATTGTTGTTATCAATTTTATTATATTATGTCTATATAAGTAATGTTTATTGTGTATTGTCTAATTTTGGACGTCTTGGCTTGGGACGACATGTTAGGTAACAGCCCGGAGTCAGAAGCCTTGGGCAATAAGTCTTCGTGACTAGAGAGCCTGCGGGGTGGTGGTGGGTTCTGTGGGGCTTCGGCCCCAACCATCTGTCTGTTGTCTAATATAAGTAATTGTGTGTGTGTGTGTGTGTGTGTGTGTGTGTGTGTGTGTGTGTGTGTGTGTGTGTGTGTGTGTGTGTGTGTGTGTGTGTGTGTGTGTGTGTGTGGACGTTGCGTTACAAAAATAATTGAAGGTCAAACTTCGGATTAAAGACCTAATTGAATACAGACCTAATCGAATACAGTTCTGGGATCTGTTTTAAGCTGAGAATAAACTGAACACTTCCAAAAATAAAACGAAAGCCGTGGTATTTTTAGGGAAGAATCTAAAGGCAGTGGTAAACAAGATCACCGAACAGGTGGATAATTTTATTACAACTTTGTCGTGTTTACTTGCTGAACTGCTGACCGATCAGCTACGACCAAGGTCGTCGTTTAGGACTTGATTATGGTGGAGACACTGAAAGGCCTCGTCCGGAGCATGACAGGTAGCAGTTCAGCAAGTAAACACGACAAAGTTAGAATTACAGAAACTGTTAATCCAAATAACAAGATGAATTTTATTACAGTGGTTGCGATTTCTTATGACTGTTATAGGATTGTGTATAATAAATTGGTAAATAGGATTATGTGTGTGATACTATACTACGAAATCGAACACTTCGTAAAACTGTAGCATATCAGTACCGTTGTGAGATAGTGAATTTTAAGTGTTGAACAAACGGCAGGTGGAGATGAATTTCGGGGAAGAGTTGTAGACGTCAGAAGTAGTAAAATTCGGGGAAAATAAATATTTTTAGCATTTGTAAAAGAAAATATTTTTAAAAAATCTGGCCCGGAAGAAGTGACTTCGGCGTAATACGTGAAGTGTAGAAGTACAGGAGTATTCAGAAGATACTGTTACAAAATAAGAGGGTGCGGTATATCGTTACAAATCGTCATAGTGTCGTAGTGGTACCACTGTACTGTCGGACGTACGTTTGGTGTCAGTAAGCAACCAGGTACTTAGAAACAACGTCGCGTTCATACGAACAGTAATGCATTCGTATCTTGGCGGAGGGGTGTCGAGTGAGCTGGAAACTGGAGGCGGTGGGCAATTACCGCCTGCATGTGCCCGGTAAACACATTTTGTTCGCAAGCGTTTGACGATAAGGTGCGGGCGCTTTCGTTTCCCGTTTCAAATTTTACCACCCAGAAACTCGTTTACGACCGGAGAGTAATAATTCTGGATAATTGTTCGTTCACGGTCGCCGATATCGCCCATGATAGCTATGTTTGAGGATTAATTTTCGTTTCGTATCGGCAACTAATACTCTGATCGTGCACACGAATGCACTCGCTAGCGCTACAACCCGTATATTCTCGTTTTCACTGTGAGGAAGTTTTCAGTGTCACAAGTGTTCCCTTTTAAATGGCCAGAACGTAGACATAAACTGATAGTAACAGATTTTCTAAATTTTGTTTTCATTTCCGGTCTTTTCCACTTTTTGTTACTTAATGGATTCCCTTCCTCATTTGCACCGATCTCAATTGGGATGGGAAATAAAAAGCCAGGAAAAGGAAGGTAGCGTATGCTACACTCCTGCCAACTTTGGAAAAATTAACTAAAGTAATTTCATTTTGAATGCGCGACCTGATTCGATAGAGTCGCGTACCGAGTTCGGTTTATTCTTCCCTAGGTTGTAATGCCGTACTCGATTCTATAAGTGTATAAGTGTAGTCTGTATATACCCGTAGTGCGCGTAGTTACACACTGACACTGGCTGACAAGTATTCGTGACCGATATTTTAGCACCGACGCCGAACGGTTTTGTAAAGAGGTATTCCAAACAAGGATCGTCCTGCGAGCGGAGAACAACCGAGAGTAAGTTTCATCATTGATTCTAAATATCTAGCAAAATACATGCATACAGGTGACAATAAATCCGGTTTCATCGACAGCAGTGATGGCAAACCCGCAACACGCGGTAATCTGGAGAAAGGCTTTTTTATTTGAATCTTGTTACTTCTTGTAAAATTTCAACTTGATTTGAAATAAATTTCGAACCCTTATATTAATGTCATTTTAAAAATAGACCTATAGTACAAGCCGTAATGTTTAAACTACAACCTTATGTGAACGTTCATTCATACAGATAAACATAATTTTTAAATTTTAAATTTATAAAACAAAATACTTATGTGCCTGTTACTATATGAATCCGGTATACTTTACTAAATTCAAATTTGAAAAATTTTACTTGAAACTTTAATACAATTAAAATGCACTCACATCCCCAGTTGGAATCACTACATTGCTTGTCCATGAGATAATTATAATATTGTTTTAAAAAGACACGACAGAGATGAGACAGAAAATCACTGAGAAATACTACAAATAAAACTCAGAAAAATGCTTGAAGTCAATTGTTCACATTTTAGTAGAACCCTAATAATACCGTACGGCCGTTAAGATAGTTTACTGTTTGCCTATTCGCCTGTACTTTAGGTCTGTCGTATATATAATATTTATGAGAAACAATCCCCTTACATAGCACGCCTAACTTTCACAGTCGCTGAAGTAGCTCATATTGTTTGGCCACTACGGGTAACACTGCCGCGGTCAGAAGGATAACAGTAGGACGCCTTTAATGTAATAATGTGTTCTTAACTGCACAGCACTTCCCGACGCTGTCTCTGTGCACCAATCAGATTGCATCGTTAGTAAGATAAGGTTACCATTTTGAGTCGATATTATACAGATGTGTTGCCACAATTAGTATTCATCAACCGCAACTTATCATCTCCAGTGGAGCGGACTCATCGAGTCGGCTGTCGGCCTAACCGTTGTTTGATATGTGCAGAAACGTGTCAACACTGCATCAACACTGATGCGAGATATACAGTTAATTACCACTGTTAATAGTTGATTTGATTCCAGACTCGTACCCTTCTAACCGAGGGAACTGTATGGAGATGAACTTGATATTATTGTTATCAACATTACTAATTTTAGGAGGGATATTAATGCACAAATTTACAAAATGTGAATCCGTACAATTCGTATAGTATACGTATAGAAGAAAATCAGGAAAACGATGTAGGTAGTTGGAGATGAATGACATGGGTAAGTGATGATGCTTTTTGGAGTACAAAAATATGTTGTATGTTGGTGGGTCGAAAGAAGGTTTAAAGGGAAACGCTGTCTTTATAAAAAGAAAAACCGAAGGATAAAGACGAATGAAGTTACTTTTTTTACCGAAACCATAATGTTCCTCGATAACGTGTTAATTCTAAATTCACAAAACGTTTATGGTTGTAGTTCGCCGCGTTTTCTTGACGTCTACATTGTTTATGGGACTATAAGTTTGTTTTACTTAATCCGCAGTTGCTATGTGTGGAAGACTGCGTGTACGTGTCAGATAATGTCATCGTTTTGTGTTGGCGTTTGCGCTTGGATACAAAGTCAAGGTGGATACACACATACACGCGCGCGCGTGCGAAACACAGCCCAAAAGTGTCGATTGTATGTATGCGATGCTAATAATCTGGCCTTACCCCCGACGCGACGTACGTAATTTGTCTGTGTTCTCGCTTTGATAATAATCGCTTATCTTAATTCGTAACTATCAATTAAGACAGGATAATTATACGTCTAAAAGTGAGAGAGAGAGAGAGAGAGAGAAAGAGAGGGATTATGAAATTAATTAACTGCGTTGTCTCAGCATTGTAGTATACACACACACACGCGCGCGCGCGCGTATTGTATGTATGCCACCGTGCTACTTGCTTGCGTTTATGCTAATTACCTCCTTTCTTTACATTTTCACAAAAGGTAATTACCGGAGTGTCGGCTCTTTGTCCGTCTGTCTATCTGTCTCCCCCCACTCTCTCTCTCTTTCTCTCTCTCTCTCTCTCTCTCTCTCTCTCTCTCTCTCTCTCTCTCTCTCTCTCTCTCTCTCTCTCTCTCTCTCTGTCTCTGTTCTTCATTCAATGCGTAAGCGTAAAAATGAGAATAATTATATACTTAATTAGTAGGAACACGTATTTATTCGGTAAACAATGACAGGGTATTGTTTTCACTTGCGTGACGATTGTCTGTAAACGCTACTTCACTGTGTTTATAAGAAAAAGAAACCATTAGACCTAAATAGCGCGAAGTTGAAGAAACGGCGAACATCTCCGTGGCGTAGTTATGAGCTGTGTACAAAATAATTTGTGTCTTTTCGACTTGGCTGGCAATTTGCTGTATCCTGCTTAAGAAAAGTTAAAATATTATTGTACCGAAAAAATACAATCACTTATAACAGTTAATTTAGTTTTCCCGAATAATACTTAATAATTATATTAAGACATATTGAGAATGTGTTTAATGACAAATAAGAAATACGTGGGTGTTCTGTAGCGGGTATCTGAATCCTTTTTTAAAGGTGAAATTAAACGTGTGTTTGAAAGAAAGAAGTTTGCCGACAAAAGAAGGGCAATCGCTTATATCGAGCTAAAACGTGAAAAATAATATACATGTAACTTTAAAAATTTGATACAACGGAAAGCAGTCAAAATAGAAACGAAACTATTTAAGCAAATGAATATAGGCCTACTTGTATAGTGTCCAGTAAGGTAGGGCAAAGAAAACACCTGATGCACTACGATGGAAGAGTTACATGACAGTTCCTAGAATGGTAACATCTGAAAAACATAAAAGATGTTCAGGAAAGAACTACAAAAGTACCCTATTGCTCGTGTGTCTTTATAGATCGTATCTTTTACGTATTTTTCTTTTACACTCTGTACGATCGTCCGATGAAAATTTATTTTTGTTGATTCAAGGCTAGTAAATTCTGCTGTCTTGCTACCTACCGGTCCGATCCTTACAAACCTGGTTTTGCAGTGTAACGTTGGTAAAGCGGGACAGGTCCAATGATCTAAACCGGGAAAAGCCATGACGACGACGAAAACGAATTACTGTGGGAACAGCGCTAAATGCGATGTTACTTGAGTAGTGTGAGAAACGGTAACTTATTGATTGGAAGGAGTTGTAAACGAAGGAATTCAATACTGGTAAGAGCTCGTATTAAAGGGTGACTAAAAGACGAATCGTGTATCACTTTGTAAAAACGTTATTGTAGGAAAATTTACTCGGGAGGTGCTTGGCAATTTTAAAGGTTGAATTTTCGTTCGAGGTCTTTCACTGAAAATAGTTATTCTCTGTGTCATGTAAAAATAACCAGATTACGCAAATAAAAACAGACGGTAGTAAACGAAGGCAAGACACGAGAAAGGCGTAGTCAAATACAAATACAGCTAGACGGAATACAGCTGCTAAACGTAGATAAGATAGAGTATTTATGAGTAGTAATAAGTTGAGATAGACACTATGGATGAGGAAATAAGAACTGATGGTTAATAAAGACAATTGATCTACCGGATAGATAGTACTTTAAGACGGAAATGAACTCGACAAGAAAATAAAAACCCATCAGTGTAAATCACTATACACGCCAGTAGTGAGTAGAGTGTGCGAGAGTTTTGGACTATCTTAGACATAAACTAAGCTAAAATAACTGGTCGGAGATGACACGACAGAATAGGATGTGTTAATTGTGCCAATAAATCGGAAATGTGCGGGAAGAATTAGAACTACAATCTCTAACAGAAAACGTGTAAATAAAACAATTTCAGTGGAATGGACATAAAAAATATATTCCAAGAAATTGTTTGATATGAGATGCAAAGGAAAGGAACCCAAAGATAGTCCAAGGGAAGTGTGGGAAAACAGTATCGTAGACGCGATTAGGGAAAGGGGAACACAAAGACAAAGACTCCGCCATAAAACAGAAAGGGTTTCAACTGATGACTAAAAAGCTCAACACTATATGATATAACTGGAGTAAAGAGGTAGTAAAGTACGTCACAAAGTAACATCCGAGACTTGTCAGACTTCATTGTATGGACAGCGAGCCCCCGGTCGTAATTCTCGCCTTCTCTACCAGAGGGTTCTGCATATCACAGCTACTCACTTGGCCTCATAATGCTGGTTGAACTTAGTATGGAAGAGCGAACTTTGGTCGACGGCAGAGGTCAACAGCTAACAAGTAATCGAATTCAATCTAGGGCTTACCGCTAATTGCAATCTCAACTAGTCGTTAGTGATGCAATCACTCCGCGTGCTATGGATAAATAATGGTTACATGATTGAAAATACTAATCACACTTTTAATGTGCAGCTAATAGGACGTTCGACACACTCTCGGTGGCACACACACATAGAATCGTGTAGACTTATAATATTCCTTATCAGACCAACACATCAACGTCATGACGAAAGCTATTTCACCGAACTGAGGTAATTATACAGAGCCAAAACTGTTACGGTACCTAGTGATATAAACTTATTATCAGCGTGCTCCTCCAAGCTACCTTCCACCACATCAACAGTAAACTGGACGCAAACTTATACGATTATTAAGATTAGACGTAATTTGAATTTAATGAAATTTGTTGGGGAAAACGTTCCTAAAAATTTACATAGAACATTTTTCTAGATTATTATAAACATCACCAAAAGCGAAGAATCTGCGACAAGACCCGAACCAGCGCCGCAAACTAAAAACAAAAGCGACTATTTTCTAATACTAATTTTGATCCTATATTTGTTCCTGTATTTTTTGATCAAAAAGGTTTAACATAAAATTGGTAGGTTAGCTCAATATTTGTGTAATTAAATCAGATTGAAACATAAAAATAAATAGCTTCGGTCAAACATATATGGCACCCCTGTTATATGATTGTTATGTGAATTGTCTGTAGAATGCAGATTTAATGGTTCACAGACCGATTAATCAAGCAATCTGATTTTGTAGTTTAGGGTAGACATTTGTTGTAGTTGCCCAAGACGATGTAGTATGAAGATAAAGGGCAATCTGAGATGTGAAAAATACACCTGATAAGGCTGTAGTGACTGAAATTAAAATAATTTAGCTACGAAGGCAGAAAATATCCAAGTCGTTTCAGTTACTTCAAGTACATTTGTTCGGACAGCAGACGCACGTATTACAGGACGAAGCTCAAGGACACTGCAGACTGACGACGGGAGTAGAATCCGATGAAGCGTAGCTCCTTACCATATTACATTCTGGATGTTGGCGTAAAACATTTTTTTGAAGTGATATAATTGCAACACATAGGCAAATGTATTGTTCTAGGAATATTGCATTGCACAGACTCAGTTTCGTGGCGTTATAGAACAGTGGAGGGAAAGTAGAAAAGTTCACTGACCCAAGCCGGGATACTCGCTCCCGTTACCTGGCGTAACTCCAGTATAAATGACTACAGTCTTGCCAGAGTATTCAAGGAAAGGCTGGACAAATCCTGTCCTCTGCCTGCCAGGTAACGGGACGGACGAGAGGTTGGGTCTCTTCAAAATTTGTTGGACCATGCGCTTCTGAGCTGTATGTACAGGGATGGAGATTTCCTAGCCGGAACCTCGAGGAGGTGAGATTGTCCGCGCAAAGGCTTAGCCAACTAATCAGCCCATGACAGCTAAATGGCGTTGACACTCCCGCGGAGCACGAGTGGTGTCACAGTATGAGTGGAAGAGGTATCACAGTATAACAGCCACTCCGTACTACCGGAGCTTGCACTCTATATTCTAACCTCGAGGGAAGGGGGACAAATGTAGAACAGGAGACAATAAAATACATACAGGTATATAGGCCTACTGTATATTCCAATGCTATGGTTTTTTATTTTTTTATACTGAATGTCAAGGTTTCTCTAGGGACGAATTACGGGAGTAGTTACTGCGTCATGATTGAGAAATAAATGATTTCATAGTGAGTCAGTAGAGTTGTGCGGTTCCTGTCTTGCCGTCGCTGTACTGCGAAAATGTTGGCTGCACCAGTGTTGGTGAAATTATGAATGAATCAGTCGCCGGCTGAATCACTAACCTTGACGCCGTGTCTAGTACGTTTGTGTTTGTAGTGAAGTGGGTCGTAGTAGTGACTTGTGCGTCTATTTGTATACAACCGATCTTGGGTAAGTGTCAGGAATACTGTCGACTATTTTAATTTTCCTATTTTATCGAGTACTAGTGAAAAATATTTCTATTTTTGTAAATAGTGACTTAGATAAGGAAATAATGTATTGTTGTTTATTTGTATGGTGAATGTTTATACTCTTCCTAATTTTACTTTAACTTTTATTTGTATGGAATCGTACGGATACCGGCTGCCTAAGATTCTAGCCTTTATCTGGTTAAGGGCATGCGTTGATAAGTGCATACTTTTAATTAATGTAGTTCAAGGTTTCAACGAGTAACTGCCAAAGTTGCTGGTGAAGTAGCGAATTACAGACGTCACATTACATATATCGTACTCGATATCAACGTATATAATTTCTCTCCTCGAATCTTTACTCACCGAGTCACTGTTGTCCATCCGGGTTCTGTTTTCATGCATGTGACATTTGACTTTCTAAGCCCTACTACCCGGATATAACGTTTTACCGCCTGATTTTAGAAGACTCAGAATTTTAGAATTTCAGAATAGCGTGATTACGCAGTGCGTAAAACATTTGTAATTCATTAATATTTTAACTGTTGTACTTTCGGTACTATTTTGACAGTATTTTCCCCCGGTTACATTATTTTGGGTAGTTTCCAAGTAACTATGATCATTTTTTTTAATTAACGTCAATTAAAATACGAAGACTGTCCGGTGTTGTAATATGTGTTTCATGTGTTTCTGTAGACAATGCTCGTGTTGACATTAACCTATAACTAAGGCATAAACACTCAGTTAATAAACATCGAGTAAGGCCAGTGAGTTTGTGTAAAATGACACCTAGGCTATAGGCCTACATTAATTTCTAGAAACAGGTACACAAGTGTGTTGATTCTTATTTGATGTCATTCTTTCTTTCAGACTCTACAGTACTGAAGTTCTCAGCTTCGTTTGTGTAATGTTTTTCCACATTAAGAGCTTTGTGTTCAGTATTATCACGTTTAGTCTTTGCTCCTTTTTTCCTCCCTTTGTCTCACTGAATCATTTGTTAGAACTTGGTAATTAAATTTTTCTTCTACCGAATTTTTTCTGCTGGGACTTAATCGCTACCACCAGGCTATACAGAATCGTTACTTTGATTATTAAGCAAAAGAATATGATTATCTATCTCTTTTTCTAATTTCAGATTGGCAGTTCATCACCGCCCGACTTTCCATAACACCTTTTGGTCATCCATTGCTGTTTCACATTTCTCGATTAGGTATCACTTTAAATTTGTATCGTTTCAATTATATGGGTATTTGACGCTGATATGAATTTTTGGAAATTGGACCAACAAAAAAGTTATATCACTCTGGTCTCATCGGCGTTATTAAATGTCTGTCATTAACAAACGTCAGTTTAACTCGAGGACACATCACATCAAAATAAGTAAAACTCAAATCGTCACGTAGTTGCAAAGAAATCTTCTAAACTGGCTAAAGTCCACACTGCTCCTCCCATCTGTAGCTACACGGTCGTGATATTCTGTGCAGTAGGTCGTGTTTGTTTTTACTTCGAAAAAACTAGATTTTAGCGAGCTGTCTTAACTATTAGGTATATTATGAGATGTTCATTTAACTGGTTTAACGCTAGACTGTGAGGATTCTTCACTTGCTTGCACTGTGAGGAAAAAAATATGCTAATCGAAAAGTGAAAAGTAAAATTAAAGTAAAATATGTTTAATGTATTCGTCTTATAATATTATAAAATCGCCGTGATACGATTAGCAAATAAGGAAAAAAAGTATTCCAGTAGCATCGTCGGGAAGGGTAACGCACTGACTGGTAAAACTGGTCGGACAGCATTATAATGACGAGTAATACGTAACGTAAGGCAACTTGAATTATTAAGTTTAAACATACTCATTACTGTGGGTTTCGCCTCCTGGCGGAACGAATCGGAATATTTCGATATTAAGGTTCAGATAAAGTCCGCTGCGTGCTTGCGCTCGCGTTAATACATTAGCATCGGTAGAGCTGATGCATATAGGGATCGTATTATTCTTTATGGTAGCGTCAATAGAAAATTCATAAAGTCATGCGAGGTTTTATTTTGTCCGTGTGAGACGCGAAACACTTAGAGTTAGAGCATGATGCGGCGGTAAATGTGTTTGCTCTTAAAATTTATTCGTCGAAATTAAAACGTTCCCGAAGTAATACGATGCAGTTTCGTTATGGGTCACGATTCCACCAATAAACGCAGTCCCGGTGGTCTCCGCTGTTCTTTTCCCGCAAGAACGGGGCAGAAAGAGGGAGAAGGCAAAGGAATAAGATTATTTTAAAAAGTGTTTAAATGTCTTTATTTCCTTACTTTTATCGGTTCGCAGAAACAGTTTTATTAGCTTTTCGTGCATTGGTCATCAACTGTACTGATCCTTTCTTAAACAATTTCCATGCATAAGCAGGCCTTGAATGCAATGTCTTTTCGAATTTAGTGTTGCTCATTATAACTTAATCAAAGTAACGTAACTCCAGGGAAGAACGCAACTGAACGTCTGTGTTGTTGTGCAACAGTTAGATTTCCACTCGTTGTCGGGTTGGAACTACATTGTGCAAAACGTGTTGTGAAGACAGAAAAATTTGTTTGATCTAAAAATATTGTAAACAAGTGTCCCTTGTTTTTATTTTAATGGTATACGCATTAAATAGTCGTGTGAACGTTAAATACAATTTTATTTAAAAAAACTAACTGTACCAATTACGAGAAACTTGCAGTGATTGTAGACACCAGATATTTGTAACGCATAGGCAAGACATTCTTTGTTTTCTTTATAATCTCTTGTTCATTAACACCTGGTCAACTTTATTTAAAGGTCGATTTATCCCCGTGGGAAGTCTGACTTGTGCACTCCTGCTCTACCATTTACTGAAATGCGCTCATGGCGATTGCTGCGTATTGAACGGAATTTAGCACATAAGATTTATCAGAAAGTAATGTAAACAGTGTCACAGTGGGTGGTATGTTTTTGTAAAAAAGTCAATTTTTATTGTGTGCAAATGAAAAAAAAAACACGTTCTATGCTTTTAAGAAAAGCAAGTTTTCTTTTGTCAGAAATTAAAATGTTTAAATGGACGGTATATTTTTGTGTAGACAAAGTATTGCCGGTGTAACATTAAAAGCCATAATGTGTCAAAAGTAAATTACTATAGGCCTAATCACTACTTTCTGTTATCGAACGAGTGTGCAAAGCTATCTTGAAAGTTGATGACTGTGTTGTAGGAAAAAGGTTTGGATATTTGAGAGAGAGAGAGAGAGAGAGAGAGAGAGAGAGAGAGAGAGAGACAGACAGACAGAGTGAGAGAGAGGGTGGGCAGAGACTGACAGACAGTAAGCCAAAAACGGGGTTTTTGAAGTTAGTATATTATACTTAGCATAGAACATAATTATGAACATAGTTTATAATTTGCAATGTATTTTAATAAACATTTAGTAAAGGGTTTTCACACTGCTTTACCTGTGTTCAGCTCATTTGATATATTTGGGTCGGTTCCGAAGTGATATAACCGACAGATCTTCATGTCTATTCTTTCAACACATGTCAGTCAGTCACAGAGCCACAGACAGAGCTATCAGTACGTGGCGGACTTAACGTAGGTCAGTTACAGAGCCGTCTTCTTCAACTAACAGAGAAGGAAGGGTGTTGCTATTCAGTCCTGGTTTCTTGTCTCGTTAGAATCGACTAAGACGGTGGAAGGTGAGTAGGAACCTGTCGCCCCACTGTATCCAGTACGTTCGACATACTACTGGTGAGTTATCTGGAACTGAACAGTTGGACACTGAGTCAGTTCACTCCTACAAGTTCTCCACAGTAGTAATTAGAAAATTGAAATTTCGACAAAGCGGAATCGGTGGTCGTCTTTAGGTCAAAAATCTGAGATGGGCAGGTGAAGCCTTACTTCTCAGTAAATAAGCTATACTATCCGGCGGAAGTCTGGAACGAATTCTGTGTGTAATGAAAACAGTGTTTCGAGTGATTTAAATTTTCTCTTGGGTTACTTCTCTCTAAAGAGACACAAAGGCCGAATAGGAACAATGCTCTTCTTAGTACCTGAACAGCAAGTGCGATTTTTTACGAAGTAACATACAGGGATCTACATTCATGCTAAGTCTGTTTGTAACTGGATGTAGCTTACATCACGTAGGAAGCGTTAATTAAGGCTTTGATACTGTCCAGTACTTACACTCGTGTTATCACATGTGATGAAAGTTAAACATTTGTGGAGCGGCGCTTTAAAAGTCACAACACTGTGATATCAGAAATTATTACTTACGCTATTTAACATATTTACGCACCTGTTACTTTAATAAATACAGCTGTTGGCGTTTGCTGGATAATTAACGACTTAACTATAGTTTTCTTTGACCTTCATTTTTTCTACTTTATTACCAGCTGTTTAGGGAGGTAATTGCAAACTCGTGTTACAGTTTTCTATAGTTTTATCCTCTTTTTCCGCGAGTTCAAGGACGTTGCGTCCGATCTGTGTATTAAAAACCTGATTTTTGCACGTCAAAAATTAATTACGAAGTCAAAAACTGACATGATTTATTGTAAATTTAATAACACATAATATTTCACACATTATGTCACTCTCTCTCTCTCTCTCTCTCTCTCTCTCACACACACACACACACACACACACACACACAAGGTAAAGGTATTAAATCAATATAGCATTTATTCTTAGTCACGGATGAAGGTAGCATTTGCAAAAAGTTAAGAAACTTTTCTTTTTATGTCATAATAATATATAATTAGATTTTTATATGGAAAATAAAATAAACGCTTTATAATTTAACTCTTTTTATTCTTTTTTTTTTTTTTGTTAGATTTTTAAATACTAAGGTAGGACGCTTCGATTGAGCATACAATTGTCTGCAGCGGGAGCGTACACCGCATTTCCGTTAAGCTTCCTCTACGCTACCTTTCACCAGCTGGAATATTCCCATAGGTCCCCCTAATCGCTGTTGGGGTTGTACACCGAGGGAATCCGTCTACGGGGGGTGCAAATCAATGCAGCCGCTGTTGTGTGTGAATCATATAACGGTTTTTCTCACCACCACGTGCCCTCGCATCGCATAACCTCACTCACACACACACAACAAAACATCTGTCACAATGTGCGGGATAACCGTCGCTTCGGTCTCGTATGCTATATGAAGGCTGTTATTAATTAGTTACGACTGCAACTGTAATTACATCATACGCTTGTTGACAATTTTTGTATCCCCGATACCAGATTAATTGAAGAACGCTGTTAGTTAGGTGAGACAACAGGACATTTATGGAGGTAGGAAACTGAAGAAATCAATCGTTGTGTTGTGTTTGTTCAGTTGAAAAATAAATAGAAACAATATCTACTTAAACTACCGTAAGTTTATTCAAATTTTTTCAGGACTTTTACTCTTTTTTTTTTTGACCTGGCGTACAAAAAATAAATATAAATGTCAAAACAAAAATTAATTCACTAATTTAAAGAGGTACTTCAGCTATTACTAGTCGTTTTCTATATTGTACGATATTTCGACATTACGTAATTGCCATCCGCTAAAAAATGGCCGGTCCTTTAAAAATCCATTGTGTGACACCGGAGTAGTAGCAAGTTGACATTAACGGTGAAGCAGTATATAAGCTAATAAGCTAAATATAATTTAAGGCTTTGAAATGAAAAGAGACAAAAATTATAATGTAAAGAAAAATAGTTGACGTTAAAATGCCTACGTTGTGGTAGTGTTTGTTTACAAACGCTCGATGACGTTACGCGGGTTACCGGCCACGATCGTCATCGAGGTATGTTGGTATACGTGTTTGTGTGTACCTGAGCGACGTAATTTACTCGTTGTTCTTGTTATACAATAATTAAAAATTTCGCGGATCGAATTTACAACATAGGGCCTAACGTTCAACCTCATTGTGGCAAATGCCAACCGCGCATATTCTTTACTGGACGGATGCGCCCGACGGTTTGCGTACAAACTACAGCGCGAAACGTTTCCCGCAAGTAAGTACGAATAGGCCTTTATATCTTCATACTTACATACTGCGTATTTACATCATCACATCATCATAATCGTCATCAACAACAAGGATTAAACAAGAAAATTGTTTTCCGGTCCCAAGCAATGGACTAGAGCTGGTCACGCCAACGCTTCTTCGGACGCCTCACACCTCTCCCGCCCTTTCGGTTTTTGTTGGGGGGGGGGGCGCAGCAGTCATCGATTCGGTTAAGACGTTCTAAACACTTTAACCGATGCTGGGTAATCCTGTCAAGTCCTGCCGTAATCCACATTCTTTGTACGATCTTGGACAGTATGCCTTGGCATATGTGCCTAGTACTCTCATTTCGGCAGCTTGAATACGACTGGCCTGGGATTTCGTTAAAGTCCAATTCTCAGGCCCATAGAGAAGTGTGGGGGGGGGGCTATCACCTGTAGAATTTCAGGCGTGTTTCTTTACTCGTTGTAGCTCAGATATTGAAAATATTTGACCTGCTCCAGAACAGTACCATCTGCAGCAGTTTTTACTCGTATGGAGTCATCCATGTAAAGCCATCGCCTTACTTACTGTAATCCGAAATCCTTGTAGATTCGATGTAGTGAGAGTACAACCATCTGGAAGCTGCTTTCCGAGTTCAATAGGATAGTCTGGTTATCAGCAAACAACAACGTGTCAACTGCGCAGTTACCAATTATAAAATGCTTCGAAAGCTTCATCTGCCAATTGTGTATGACATCGTCTATGTATAAATTAAACAGACACTAAAGTAATAATGTAATATTGTCGTACGTAATTTATACGTAAAGGAAAGAAAACGAACTGCACCAATTGAAAAATGCGTGCTCACGCGCGCGCTTGTGTGTGGGGGGCCTTGTGGGTATCCGCAGTACTTTGCATTTCAGTGTTTCGATTGCTGCGATTGCGTTTGTGTTCTTCCTCACGTTCCATCCATCCACCGTCTATCCTGATGTTACCGAGAACACACACACAGATCATTGGTATGGAAATATACAAAAATACGTTCTTTCCCATGCGTTTACTATAATTTGTTTTCGAATATTACTGCTGAGTCAATCTGTTCGCTCGAGTCATAAATTTAATTTTTGAAGATGGAACATTTATAAGGCCACGTTTGTGGAGAGTAGAAAACGATCTTTCAGTTCCATTTACTAGTGGGGTAAAACAGTTTTTCGCTAGTTCCGTTGAATTACTTTGGAATTTCTGTTTTATCGCACGCTCACAGACAGGCAGATATACATTACAACCTACTATTATTGTGATGCTAACTTTTAAATTAAGGTTGAAAATTCGTACATTTTACTACAGAACTTAATAAAACCTGTCGCATGCCTCACCGAGTGAAACACAAATGAAAGTGCTGATGGCTTGGACGTAAGCCAGAATAATGTCGATCATGATTTTAATTTTATTGACTGATTCTCACCCGTCAAAACGCGTTTTGGTGTGATCCAACGAAGTGACAAAACCCAGCCTGTTGTGTAACGCTAATAAACGTCCATCGCTTGATGTCTTGTATGAGTTCCTGTTTGTTTGGTACGGAGCTCTTAAACCAAACTCGCCGACATGGAATAATTCCTGCAAGCATCTGTACTGATGCAAGCTTACTGATTATATATGTAAAATACATTTGCACAGACTACTAAAACACATTTATGATATTTAAAATATTTAAGCTTACTGCACGTGTAAGGTTATACAACAAATTTTCAGCGAGCTCTCTGTTATACTATCTTGAATGAAGACAAATATTTAATAATCCAGATAATATTGCCCGAAATCTCGTGTCTTGCGCGAAATAATAAAGCAATCTCGTATCTTGTACAAAACAAGACTATGCCTTGCTGGAAGTTATAGTCGCTTGAACCGTCCAACTATAGAATTTCGGTACAACTGGAAGATAAAATACTGATACGCGGAGAGCAATCTTTAAATTGCTATTGGTAAAGTTACATCGACACTGGAGAGGGTGAACCAGTCATAAATTTTTATTTATCGTTTTTATCCAAATCACGCGTAGGCCATCGAATCTCATTGAATGTAGTCCATTTTGCACCATACGTTTGGACCAGCACATGAAAAATAAATGTAAGAAGAAGTTGATTAACGCACAAAAGGGAAGTTAACCAGTTCTTAGAAGTGACTAATATAAAAAACGTTTTTGTAGGACTTGTTCTACTATCTGAGACTGGATTAAGACCTTAGTACGTAAGAGCCGATTATAACATCCATCGCTAATACAAAGATTGTCACAGATTACAAACAGCTTTGTTAGACGATTCCTTATTATCATCATTGTTCATCTGAAAATGCTGGTGTCACCGGTGTATTATACTGTAAGAACATAATTCAGATATACATAAGAATAAAATACAATTAATGTAGTAAATTTATTAATTTAGTAGTGACCGTAATCAATAAATGGTGAAAGGTTTTGTGAGCTTCGGTCAATGAGTAGACACAGTTTTTAAAATATCTGTGTTGATAGTTGTCTTGATTGTTCATCTCTTCTTTCACAGCACTATCACTTTACTAAAAATGAACTTTATCTTGTGAAAAACTTACTTTTTTCGTCGGACGCGTTTCGGCTTAAGTATCCGCCTTCTTCAGCTTTTAGTCAGACTGCCATCATTTCGTAACGGTTTTTGTGTGGAAGGTGTAGTGGGGGTGGTGTGTGGAGGAAGGGGATTGGTGCAGGGATTCAACTTGATGTTTGTTTTTTGTAAAATTGTGTCAAAAAGTGTATGTGATTTATATTGTAATTGATCGTTGAGTATGTTGTTCGGTTGTGTTGTGTGGTGTTTATATATTTCGTATTGTTCAGTTGTGTTGAGTTTTCGGCCTTTAGGTAAGTAATGTAAAATTTCGAGATTGGTGTCTATGTTGGTGTAACTGTGGTGTTTCTGTGTTGTTGGTTAGAGCTTTTAAATGTTCAGAATAACGGGATAAAAAAGATCTTCCTGTCTGGCCGATGTAGAAACTATTGCAGTCATTACATTTTAATTTGTAAACACCTGTTTTGTTATATTTGTCTATGTCTGTGTTTGTATTATTGATGTGTTTTGTAATGGTATTGGTTGTTCTGTATGCTATTTTGTATTTGTGTTTTCTGAATGTGTTGGCGATTTTGTGTGTGTAGGAGTTGTGGTATGTGAGTGTGATGTATTTATTGTGTTGTGTGCTGATGGTATTTTGTGTTTTGTTGTTTTTGTTTTTGATGCGTTTGTGTAGTGTGTTTATTAAATTAGGGTTGTAACCGTTTTTGATTGCTATGTATTTTATTGTGTTGAGTTCGTCGGTGTAATCTAGTTTATTTAAGGGTATTTTAGTTAGTCTATGGAGCATATGGTTGAAGGCCGCATGTTTATGTTGTGTTGGGTGGTTTGATGTGTTGTGTATAACCATGTCAGTTGTGGTTGGTTTCCTGTATATTTTGTATGTGTGTGTGTTGTTAGTTTTGTTAATTGTTAGGTCTAGAAAATTTATACTATTGTTTTGTTCAATTTCCAGTGTAAATTTTAATTTGTGGTGTATAGTGTTTATGTATTTGTGGAAGTTTTCAACTTGTCTTGTGTTGCCTTTGAATAAAAGTAATATATCATCTACATACCTGTGCCAATATATAATTTTGTTAGTGTATTTGTTGTTGTTTATTATGTGGTTCTGTTCTATGTTGTGTATATATATTTCTGCTAGTATTCCTGATATGGGGGAGCCCATTGGGAGACCTTCTGTTTGTGTGTATATCTTGTTATTGTATGTAAAGTAATTTTGTTCAGTTATTAGTTTGGTCAGTGTGATGATTTCTTGTATGTGTGTTTCATGTGTGTTGTTTTGTCTGAGTAGTTGTTCTAGTGTTTGGATGGTTTCTTTGATGGGGACATTAGTGTATAAATTGGTTATATCAAAAGATGCCAGAGTTGAGTTATGTGGGATGTGGATGTGTTCAGTTTTCTTGACTAGGTCTATGTTGTTTTTGATAGATGTGTTGTTACTGAGATTAATATTTTCTCTGATTATCTTGTCTAGTTGTTTTGCGATTTTGTGATGTGTTGTTACTGAGATTAATATTTTCTCTGATTATCTTGTCTAGTTGTTTTGCAACTTACACATAGCATTCAATAAACTTGTCGAAAACACAACATCATACCAACACACGCACAAGTTACAATAAAACAAAACACGCATACAGCACTTCAAACCAAACGGAAATTAGAACAAATAAACCTAAATAACATAATCAATTATTTATACCATAAAAAAGACACACTCAACAAACAGGCATATAAATTACACATGAAACTCACACAAATATTACACCACACGGAACTTGAAAATGTAATACAACACACACAAGACAACATAGAAAAACTCAAATTGACAATACAAGCTAGACACAACAAAAAAATAACTAACCTCACAACACGCACAATTGAATCTATCCCTGAACCGGCATACAAATTCCACGCACGCGTAGTTAATACAACAACCATTAATTTCACAAAGGATGAAATGGATTTATTAAACAAAGGACTGAAACATAATTTAAATAACAATGCAACTAACAAAAATCACAATAAACACACACGTGACATAATCATAGACGCAGAAACAGCTGTACAAAACACGCACTTTAATGACCAGGACCCGATTCGCCACGAAATAAAACGAAAACTTCTAAACACACATACAAAACCAAAAATACACAACAATGAAATAAAAACACTTAACAATGTAAAACACAAGTTACTTGAACACAACACAACAATCCTAAAAGCTGACAAAGGTAACATTAGCGTCATAATGGACAAACACCAATTAAACACTAAAATCGAAAATTTCTTCAACGAAAATAATATAACAGAAATAAATAAAGACCCCACACTAAAATTTCATAAACAGATTAATAAGTTTATAAACAACACAAAACATATAATCAAACCAGAAAGCGCCAAATACCTTAAACAAATAAAACCTAACCCCCCTAAACTAAATGCATTACCAAAAATACATAAACCGAACATTCCCATCAGACCATTAATAAACAACACACAGGCACCCTCCCACAAAATCGCAAAACAACTAGACAAGATAATCAGAGAAAATATTAATCTCAGTAACAACACATCTATCAAAAACAACATAGACCTAGTCAAGAAAACTGAACACATCCACATCCCACATAACTCAACTCTGGCATCTTTTGATATAACCAATTTATACACTAATGTCCCCATCAAAGAAACCATCCAAACACTAGAACAACTACTCAGACAAAACAACACACATGAAACACACATACAAGAAATCATCACACTGACCAAACTAATAACTGAACAAAATTACTTTACATACAATAACAAGATATACACACAAACAGAAGGTCTCCCAATGGGCTCCCCCATATCAGGAATACTAGCAGAAATATATATACACAACATAGAACAGAACCACATAATAAACAACAACAAATACACTAACAAAATTATATATTGGCACAGGTATGTAGATGATATATTACTTTTATTCAAAGGCAACACAAGACAAGTTGAAAACTTCCACAAATACATAAACACTATACACCACAAATTAAAATTTACACTGGAAATTGAACAAAACAATAGTATAAATTTTCTAGACCTAACAATTAACAAAACTAACAACACACACACATACAAAATATACAGGAAACCAACCACAACTGACATGGTTATACACAACACATCAAACCACCCAACACAACATAAACATGCGGCCTTCAACCATATGCTCCATAGACTAACTAAAATACCCTTAAATAAACTAGATTACACCGACGAACTCAACACAATAAAATACATAGCAATCAAAAACGGTTACAACCCTAATTTAATAAACACACTACACAAACGCATCAAAAACAAAAACAACAAAACACAAAATACCATCAGCACACAACACAATAAATACATCACACTCACATACCACAACTCCTACACACACAAAATCGCCAACACATTCAGAAAACACAAATACAAAATAGCATACAGAACAACCAATACCATTACAAAACACATCAATAATACAAACACAGACATAGACAAATATAACAAAACAGGTGTTTACAAATTAAAATGTAATGACTGCAATAGTTTCTACATCGGCCAGACAGGAAGATCTTTTTTATCCCGTTATTCTGAACATTTAAAAGCTCTAACCAACAACACAGAAACACCACAGTTACACCAACATAGACACCAATCTCGAAATTTTACATTACTTACCTAAAGGCCGAAAACTCAACACAACTGAACAATACGAAATATATAAACACCACACAACACAACCGAACAACATACTCAACGATCAATTACAATATAAATCACATACACTTTTTGACACAATTTTACAAAAAACAAACATCAAGTTGAATCCCTGCACCAATCCCCTTCCTCCACACACCACCCCCACTACACCTTCCACACAAAAACCGTTACGAAATGATGGCAGTCTGACTAAAAGCTGAAGAAGGCGGATACTTAAGCCGAAACGCGTCCGACGAAAAAAGTAAGTTTTTCACAAGATAAAGTTCATTTTTAGTAAAGTGATCTGTGTTGATGTTTCGACAATTTGTGTTGTCATCATCAGTACAAAATTCTGTTTTTTCCACAGTTGTGTGTTTGATGTCATAACGACTCGTCTACAATTGTCCTGACGATGACAACAAAAATTATCGATTCGTCGACACAAATGGTTTAAAAATTGTGTCTACTTATTCACAGAAACTTGCAAAACCTTTTATAATTCATGAAATACATATATAAAAATTCAAATAACAATACAAAATATACAAAGAATAATACAGCCTATACGTACCTCCAGAAACAAACATCCTAAATACCACTAAGTTTCTCTTTGTTCTTTATTTCTTCCTTCTAGAAAGCTACTCTACCCCTTACGATCTCTTGCCACTTTGGCTGTTCTTCAGTCAATCTCTTCACCATTTAAAATGGTCTCCACTGAACTGTTGTACTTCTGTCTTGGCTTATAGCTATTCTCCCATTACTCAACCATTGTTCAATCATTGTTCAACCATTACTCTCTTGGTTCTAGAGCTTCTTACACTGACTTTACTGGTAATTACCTCTTTATATCTTCATTGCTACTCCTTCCGACTCCAGTACTCTTTTCAAGTATCCCACTTGTGCTGCGTGCAATCTTTCGTTCTGCCTTCCCGACAGTATCCAATTGTCTCCCCTCCATATAGTAGCACTGGTAAGGGTATTATCAAACAATCGTAGTGCTTAAAGATCCAATTCGACCGATATCACACTTTAGGAAAGGGAAAAGAACGCTAAGAATAACAGTAAATACGAAATTACCTCCAAAATAATGTCACTAGGAAACAAAGGTTACAGTAAGCTTATTCTTTCAATGTTTCATTTGTACACTTTCTGTTCAATAAAGTTTGCAGTTCATTATGCTTAGAGAGCTAGCTTACTGTAGGCACTTGCTGGTATAATTCGTTAGATTTGTTTGAAAGCGATGCCTGTATAAATTACAAACAAGGAAACAGCAAAGTTTTTAAAATCGTGTACTGTTAATTAATTGTTAGACCTGTGAAATTCTGCAACCATACGTGTATTGTCCATTTATAAGTAAATATTTTATATTTTTTTAAAGGGCCACAGTTATTCTAAATTCTACTTTAGTTTTGTAGGTTGCTTAAAAATATTCTGGTTATCCTTTTATGGAAATTGTGTAACCTACACAGCCTTGGAATTAAACGAATCAAAGTAAAAATAAAAATGAGGTTACTTTAATTAAATGTTTATTTTTTTTCTGGGCGTTGAAAACATTCCGTCGGGTAGAAATAATTTTGAAACACCTCAAGATTCTTATTACTCTGAAGTAATTACGAAAGTGTTCCGTTTACTTATAGAAATAACATTACGACATGAACAGTTTCTGTACGCATTACGAAGCATGCGAAATTCTTATCGTCTGAATGTTTATATTTCCGTCATTTAACGTATGGACGAAGTCATGTTTTAATTATATTTTATTGTATATAAGCGCAAAGATACATGAATGATACTACATATCAACGCCTGTCAATTTTTTTCTTTCACGTCTGGGCTGAACACAGAAAAGCGGAAATAATATATAATTACTGATAACGAATTTCGTGTATCATCGTCGAACGTAGACCGTGACTCAGAGAAAGTGTGATGTTCTATTTAGTGTTAATGGAGTAATAATGACTAACGGAGATGATAGCAAAAACTAAAGTCGTGTATCTAAAGAAAACAAAAATAAAGATCGCTCAGTATAATAAAAAGTGAACGATTAGCCTCGTTTGTACAGCATAAGCTGACTCACGTTAAAAAAATTTTTATAATCCGACGAGTTGTTAACAACAGGGAATATTTGTCGCTGTAGTGGCGACACACCAGAAAGCAGCTATTCCCAACGGTCACATAATTTTTTTTGGCTAACTGCTATCTTTTATTATAAAAGTCACTTTTAACCCTCGGCACATATAGGCTATTTATGTTTGTTTGTGGCCCTGTAACCCTAAAACTGCTGCACAACAGATGTTTATGTCTTCTATTCGTTTTGATGTTGGGAGTGAAACTAAGAAATCGTCTCAAATTGGCAGCCGTTTACTACGGGTAGTATAGAGAATTCCAATCAAACGTTTTAATTATTGTTTTCTTATACTAACCTTTTTAAATTTATTCAGTGTGGAATACATTTTGTATTAATTTAACTTATAATTTTTTTTTAATTTGTAAGGTTAAAAATAATTATTTTCAATTGTTTTCTTCATGATTGTTTCCGAGCTACAAGTTCTAACAGTACGGTTCTTGCTTTTGCGATAGTGATTCTACTCCTTACGTTTTACATAAATTGTTACACTGTTAATGCAATACGTAAAGACAAAAATAATGTGAAGTTAGTACTAGAGTTTTTATGATATTATGGAGCATAGGCACATGTAACTTTCAAACTCTTGAGTACAAAGTTATTATGCACAACGCATGCGGCGAATATACCACTTAGGCTACTTTCTAAATTCACTGTTATCGCCACGTTCTGCTTCTGTTTTTAGATTCGAAATCATAATATAATCTTATAAAGTCGATGGAGTCGACGGTAATCTATGTCGCCTGTTGTAGGATTGGCAACACACACACACACACACACACACACACACCAGCAAATTCCGTTCGCTAATGACAAACTGATTTTTCAAGATGCACAGCGGTATATCGCGTGAGGGTTGTCATCGCAGTCAGGGGCAATCGCCACATAGTTGTGTTCGATCTGTTGATCAGATATATCGATATAACTGTTGTCACGAATGTCGTGTATCTACAGATTCCACAGATGTCAATAAACTGGACGCTTACATGTGTACATGAGCCACTAGCTTCCTGCCAATCCAAGAGTTCTGAAACCTTTTTACAGCTGTTGAACCTCTTTTACAGTAAAATAATTTGGTGACCGTATGTAACACTATAATATACAGATTCTGGAGACTTATAATAGCCTATACAGTGTTTTATCTTTAGTCTTAACCAGACAGGAATAAATCACCTTAACTTACGACTGAACGCGCGAAGCGAGTTATAAGTTTTGAGTCGACCATTTGGCGTTTGTATGTAAATCTGTTTGGAATATCTTTGTCTCAAGATGCCTTTTGAATACGTCAACCGATTTTTATAAAACTTGGCATGTGTGTCCATACTTTTGCCATACAAAACCCTATTGTTTTTGAGATTGATCCCTCCAAAAAATGTGGGGGTGAGAGACAAAAATGTGGGGATCAAAATTGTGAAAAAATCGCAAAAGCCAATGTGTAGTATAAAATTAAAGGGAATTTAAACCAACATCCAAATATAGTGTTCGTTTTTACAAATTTCAAAATTTTTGGACGTCAGGGCCTAAAAAGTGGTGGAAAATTTTGATAAAATCGCAAAACTTCATACGGGTACCAAATTAAAGAGAATTTTAACTAATATGTGAATATCTGCAGTATGTTTGGAAATTTCAAAATTTTTTGAGCTTATGGCCTAAACAAAGAGATCAATAATCTGAAAATACATTGTGAAAATCCAGCATGGGTGTCAGATTAAAAGGAATTATAATCCGGAATGTTTCGAATTTTTAGTGTCGATTGTATGATTGTGTGCCCTACAGTTGTTACATTACTTAAGAAATAGCAGAAAAATCGGGATTTTTGTAACTTTTCCTGTAACTGAAACATTATCTAATATCGAAATTTTTGTAATAGTAGGCTACATGTAGGCCTGCTTCGTTCAAAATGGCGAGTGAGATCTGTTAGGGATCTGAGAGAGATTCCTAGTTAATAAATAGATTGAAACGTAAAATTAAAAAGAACAGTGGAAAATATAGGCTACCACTGAATTCATTTATCAGTTATCGACAGTAAACCTTTAAGCTTAGAATTTAATCAAAATGTTGTACAACGAAAATAAATTTTATGATTTATGTTTACTAAAAATTTTATTAACGTTTATTTTATCTGATTTTCGTTTTTTTTTTAGATCTCGCACCTCTTTTGAGGCCGTGACCAAGTAGTTGAGAACCGGTGTTCTAATCTAATAAGCTGCGCATAGTTTTTTTTTTCAAGACGCAGTAATCGTTTGCTTAATTGCTTATCTGTCCCTTCCATCCGATCTCACAAGACCAGAGACCCACAAATACGCCAACTATGGAAGTCTCAAAATGTCCCAAAAATGCAAGACTGCAAAACTCTAAGAATGAGAATGAGTTTCAGTATGAGCCAATTAAGTGTTCAATATAAATTTCAATTAAAATGCCAATAAACGTGAGATCCAATCAAGCATTTTTTTACGAACGCAATATTATAACAACAGCATAGAGTTACTTAACAGAGCGTACAGCCAGAATTTAAACTGATAAAACAACTTCCTTTACGAAGATAATTTTTGGACAGAAGGAGTCTCGACCTTAGAAGGCTAAAAATTACAAAAACAAAAAAAAATATAAAAACCAAATAAATTAAATAAAAACAGAATTGTGTACATTATTCATAAATTCCATAAAAGCCTGAAGTGTTATACTTTAGTGTCACTGTTTTCATAAGATAATGTTTCATTGTCTTATTGTTTTTTTCTTGCTGCCGGGTACTGATGTTGAAAATATAGTCGGGATAATAAAAAATGAATGTTATTTTTGTTTACAATAACATTTTTATACTATGAAATGTCTTAATACCCCCGCTTCCCCGGAACAAAACTTCGCTATCTCATGTCCACAGACACACCCCTTCGTGAAACAGTACTTTATACAGACAGCAGTATGTTGCTTTTAAAAATCAGTTCTGATCGCTTGTTATTTTACTTTACAATAAGAATATTTTTTTGGCGTGAGAATATTGGCGGCTTCCTTTGAAAAGCAGTACTGTATTTCGTAAGTCGTAAAATCCCACGTGGCGAATGAGTCACGGCACAGAGATGCAGGCAATTCAGTAAACACAAACAGGTAAAAGCATTCGCACCTCTGTAATAGTCGTATGGTATGTGTTATAAATATGTATGTATGTATGTTTATATGTTGTACAAGCGAGCGAGCACGTAACCTTGGCAGACGATGTGATGAGTAACTAAACGACCTGTTACGTTTGCTTGGAAACAATGCGGATAATATTGGTACCGTGTAAGAATAAGAATAAGAAAACTGAATCACCACAGTTTGTTTCGAAATAATCTGTTACGCACTGCTTACGTTACTTCAGATGCGGACGTTGTCAATTGTGATACATGATAAGTTGTAAGATGTCCTCACGCAGGACAGAATGTTTGAGCATAACCTAGCTATACGAATTGTCAAACTGCGATCATTTTGAGAGCTTTATAATGTAATGGTGACTGGTGAGCACAGATTGTGATTGGGCCGAAGGGCGCGCGCACACACACACACACACACACACACACACACACACACACACACACACACACACACACACACAGCCCGTACGGAGGATTTCAGAGGCTCATAGCAGGCAAAGGTTGCGTTTGCAGAGCTGGGTGCGTTGGACGAAAAAGGTCGGGGTACGTCAGACCAAGACCAATTGTTGGGGCAGCAGCTGGACGTGTCCCAGTGGTTGCAGTGTCCGGGCAAACCCGATGACTCCCTGATGCACCCAGGTCAGTTACCTTGAGTAGCCATGCGCTTGTTTGGGATGCTTCCCTCAGAATATATTTTGGAGGGATGGAGACTGTGTGTTAGGTTGTGGACCTCAGAGCGATCCGTAACGACTTAAAAATTTTTGTTCCTAGGGAAAGAATGGATAATTAAGAAGGTTTACTTTATTTCCATGAAAAGGAAGGCGGAATGACACTTGTTTATTTATTGTTGAGAAGGAAAACGATGGATGGTCAAGCGACGCAAGGGGGCGGTGGGGGAAGAAGACTGTTTATGGGGGGGTCATCGACAAGGCTCGGGGGGGCTTGGGGTACGTGAGGGATACAACGCTTACCCGATTCGGGCTTGGTCGGGAGAACAGTCGATACCAGGACTACGATCTGGGAAATAAAAAGAGAGGGAATGATGGAAGGTAGGGAGAGATAGGTTTGTTTTAGTCTGAAGGTCAGGGGAGACTAAAAAAAGAATTTTTACGAGGAGCTGTCTTTTCATTACGGTTCGTATCATCCGACCGAACGTTAGAGCTTCTTCCGGACTGGCTTTGGAATTCTTCTCCCTTCCATTCTACCTATGACTTTCGATTTCGTCCTCTCCAAGTTCAAATAGTCAACTACTTCCGCTTCAGATGGTCTTTTAAAATTCGGTATTTGTGTCCAATTTGGAGTTATGAGGTCAATAACATCTAAAAACACCCTGCAACAACAACTAAGTAGAAACCCTCCTCCCCAAAAAACGCTGTCTAGTTTGTAATCATGAATGAAGAAATCGATTAACAATCTTTCTTTTTCGTTCTCCGTTGCCTTTTCTCTTTCGAGGTTTGTTATTTTTTTCCTGCATAACTTTCAGTATATGTAGTCACATTCTTTTAAACGTTACTTATCCAATTATTAAATCTGAGATTTATATTCCATACACGAATTGTAGTCGCTCTTGAGCGAGTTTCCACACCTTCTTCTCCGTCAGGGATCACCCCTCTCCCGTCGCTCTCTGAAGATTCCCATATCACGTTAGTTGGTTGGGCACCACATGATCCCATGACCAACCTCGTAGACGTCTCCCTCGTTTAGTTCGTCTCTTGCTTTGGCCGTCCGTTTTTATAGCATTCATTTTACGTGACCACTCGGTCTCTAATCCGCTGGTTATTGACCATATCACGCCCCATTGTTTTTTATATTCCTGTTGTTTTTACTTTAATCTTTAAGTTTCATATTAGGTACATTATCATATAACCTAATTTCAGAGTTTCAGTGATCCGTCGTTTGTGAGTACAACAGGTGCACGCAATCGATATATGTGGTGGCGAAAGATCTTGATTCGTAACATTCTCAGACAAATTTTAACGCTTCACAAAGGAATTCTAAAAATTTTGTTTTACTCAATAATGTACCCAGTTTCTGGAGTATGTTAGTCAGGTTAAAGTTATTCCTTTTGTATTCCCGTCGTCAACGCTGAGGGTCAAAGGAGGTTAAATTTGAATATTGCAACCGTGCCGAACACAAGTATAGTGATGTGGCTAGCACTACGCCAGGAGCACCTCCAATTGATGAGGTCAGGTACCAGTTAACATTCTCCATCTCTTCACGTAAAACAAAAAGTGTCCAACGGTGCAATTTAGATTCGTATTCTCGGAAATATTTCTCAGTAATATGACGAGTCTTCTTATTTTCACAGTTTTTATGAATAACACTTTTCTTGTTACAAATTTAACTGTATTATTTTTCAAAAATGATATGCATATTAAATTGTTGTTTTTTACAGGTGGTTCTAGAAAATCTCTCTTTACGATTCAGAAATTTCGAACGTAAGTAAAAGAGTCTACTTTTTTTATATTTAAGGCAATTAGTACTTTATGGATAATGCTATTAAACTTTTAAAACTTTTTATTTTTGTCTCACGTAGAACTATCTTATTTTTGTTTTCACGTACACTTAGAGAAACTGCAAGATGCCATAGGCCTACTGGGTGAAAAATACAGGCTATATTGGATGAGAAGAATGATCGTGAGAGGTCAACGAAAGCACATAGTGAGTTAATCCGAGTCGCGGGCGGCGTCTAACTGTGATAACGATGACGACGACGATGATGTAAACCTTGTACAGCCACAGGGGCTTACACAGCAGGGAGAAACTACATGATAGTCTTACTACGATAAACTTTGTACAACACAGAGGACGGCAAAAGCGTGGGTAACAGTGGCGTAACTAGGCTTTGCTTCTGGGAGGGGGGGTGGGGTGAGACTAACTTGAAGGTTGGACCCCTGACTTTCCTTACGACAAGTGAGAAATTCACGATTCTTCCTATATAATTTTATAAATACGCGATTATAATTCATTTTTGGCCATACCGAGTATTATTTTCATGTCGAGTCTTCAGGAAAAGTGTTTTTTAGTTCTGCACTCAGTATTTGACCAGATCGTCCGTCCTTCTTACAAAAACGAACAGCGATTGTCCTTCCAGTATGTAGCCTTCATGGCCACTGTCATGTACTCAACTCCATTTTATTTCATTAGTGCCTCAAAATATATCATCTAATCTTTTATTTTATTCTTTTATCTTTGTTTCCTCTCTCTCTCTCTCTCTCTCTCTCTCTCTCTCTCTCTCTCTCTCTCTCTCTCTCTCTCTCTCTCTCTCTCTCTCCTCTCTCTCTCTCTCTCTCCATGCTGCTCTGTACAGCTCTCAGTTTTGTGTAATTCTGGTGTTCAGTGACCACGTTTCTAATCCGTAACTACGGGAAGTACACGTTGATTGGAAACTTACCTTTTCAAAGATAGTGGCAATTTTTTTGCTCCATAGTATCGGTTACCTTTCCAAAGGCAGTCAACACTGACCTTATTCCATTCATAATTTTGGCATTACGTCTCCGTTGTTTATCACCAACTTTAAGTTGTATATTTTATTATTCCTTGGTTTTTTCTTATTACGAACAAATAACGCTATAAAGTAAAGCAGACGAGATGAAGGTCACCTGATAAATACTTGTTTCTGTGTGTTATTTGTACTGGCTTTTCATATTTAATAAAACAAATCATTGCTTGTATATGCAAGAAACTCGTAGTTTATTTTCGTTATCACATAGTGGGTTTCACTAAACGCCGTCGTGGCCGTAGGATGCCTACTAAGTATGTAAATGAAAAAAAGAAATGTCAACAAAAAGAGTTGCCGTCGATTAGAATCCGATTTGGAAACCCAACCAAGTTGTAGGCCGGATTCCGAAACATGTGTCGCAGGTTACCGCGCGATCCGTTACACGATAAGTCGCACGGGATACGAAGATAACTAATAATAATTAACATACAATACACAGGCAATGCCGAGATGAAGCAAGAGCGAATGAAAAGGTAATCTCAGTTTTGGAGAGCTCAATAGCTGCCACTACAAAGACGCGCCTCGTCCTCGTCCGTTTATAGTTTCTCTCTTATCCTATTATGCGACTCCTCTGTGTGACCCCTGGACTGGAGAACATTGTTACTATCTTGATACGTACACTGAGGCCATTGTGTTAATATATAATACATTTATTCATAGCGACGTCGTGGAGTTGCATAACAACCCGTGCGGTATTAATATTGTTATTATCAAACATCTAAAAATATGTATATACAGCGTGCGAGGTGGTATCTAGCCGGGTTGCACAATTTTACCAAATATGGTAACTTGAGGTGGAGAAAAAATTACGGTCTATCGAAACTGTGAAATGTGACGGAGATTTGTAAGTCGATTAACACATAATTGTAAATTAGTCCGTTGCACGTTGAAAAACTTGTTGAAGAAAATTAATATAAGACAAAATCTAGGAGCTAGCGAGGCAAACGATTATAACGCGCGTTTCATATACATATATATGTTCTCAGCTTGCTCATACCGATCGTTGGACTGGTTTGCAAGAGCAGTTTCTCTGTTGTCTGGGTCTTCAGCACGTGCGTTCGTGCCGACGTGTCTACTGCGTCCAACGATCTTCATTTTGTATGTAGCTTGTAACAGTCTGTATAAATATAATAGTAACCATCCTTAAGCGAATTACTTTGGGACGTTCAATCAAAGGATATATTCTTTTAGTAATGTAATGTAGTTTCCTAATGTTATTCTTGGTACTGTTCTGTTCGCTTTATGGATTTCCAGCATTTATTGACATCTTCTCTAATCAGCATCTACTCTCCTTGTTCCCTAACGTCGCGTCGTCTTTGTACACCACATAGACAGGGCAACGGATAGTCTAGTTTAACTGCCCTTACTTTTTCTTAGATTATTTGATACAACACGTATTTCATCTTACATATGGGGCACTTATGAGTATGACTTTTACGTTACTGTTTAGCTTTCGTGAATTTTTATTCTGCTTTATGTTTTTATTTGCATTGTGAAACCGTTTTTGTTTTTTTTTTAATTCTTATTATGAAGTAAGATGATTTATTGTATGACTAATTCAACATTTTATTTATTATAGTCATTCCATGCAAAAATCACGCAATACAGAATTAAAATGTCGTTTCGCAGTATAAATAATATTTGTTATATATTATATACATTTTACCCACATATTGACATTTAAATTTTTTTAAGTCTTGGTTTTTGTGGCAGCCGTCAGATTGTGCTTCGGCACCGCTTAACATTTTCAACCAAAATCCCCGTTAACTGAGAAAATCCGTTATCCGTTATCCTACATCTTTTTTACTACCTCAGACCTCATGTCGGAATAAAAATCATTCTGTTCTACTTTAAATTTTCTATTTTTTGTTGTTGTTTATTAATAACAATTTGTTGAGCTAATTCTCAAACATGTGTATTAAATTGTCTGTAAATATGTTTAATGGTTTTGGTGACAATCTGAACGGTGCTGACTGTTTTAAGAATGGTAAAAATTTCGGACTTTGCTAACATGTAAGTTACCTAGATGGATTGTTTAATATAAAGTTCGAAACCTAAAACTGATTCTTGTTTTTTGTAAATTTTCTTAACATTCTAATATTTCGACAGAGCCGTCTGATCTTTGCTACGTGTAACCCTGCAGTAAAAATCTCATTATGCAGTCGTCCATAATTTAAGCTGTGCTACATCGAATTAACTGAAAATGCGACATTCATAAGTAGGAACGGTGAGCGAACTTATGAGCCGATTGTATTAAATCGTTTGTAATATTACGAAAAATTAACGTGGATATTTTAGTAGTCTTAAAATCAAATGTGAATATAGGTTTTAATAAGACTTAGAATATTAAGTATGCGGGGTGCATTGTTCACTCGAGTACTGTACTGAAAAACGTTTAAGAATTCGCAGCTTTATATATTTCGAAGCGTTTTTCCGTTGAAATCAAAGTGTAGCGTTTCAAGGTTTAGATTCTAAATTGTTCATTAAGTAGAAACAGACAGTTCTAAACTTATAGTCCATTCAACTAAAGAAGATCGCTGACTATCAAAGCCTGCCATTTCCACAAAAGTAGAGCCAAAAATTAAAGAAACACATAGTTATAATCGTCAATCGCTTTTCTTTAAGTCGTTTTATATTTCATAATTTTACAGCTAAGTGTTTTTTCACGGTAAAGCAATATTTAGAAAAAGTCACGGTTTTTTCATTGTTTTACCGTAACTGCCAATTTTATGAATTTATTTCTTAATAAGCAATGCCTTGAAGAAATTTTCTTGTTCTAGGATTGTTGACCCACTCATTCTACACAACATGTAAACATTTCAAGTTCATACTTTTCTTTTTTACTAGTTATTAATTTTTTTCTAAGATCATGTTTTCTCGTAATCTAGAAACGTTTAAAAATCAAGTGTTATATCGTTTTGAAGCTTACAATCCCAACAGGTTGGTTAAATTATTGAAATTAGTTTAAGATGCTTTGCTGTATTTTAACTGTGAGATAAGTTTAGAGCGAAAGGTCAAGCGACGCGTACAGTAACAGGCGTGGCGTAGTAGACCACAGCGCAGCAGGTCGGCCTCATAGCGCCAGTTAGGTGTGCTGAATGCAGGGGCCTTCCGTAAGTAGGGAATGCGTTTGTAATCTGTTTGCGGTAAGCCTATAAAACGAGGCTTTTCAGCCTCCCTGTCGGAGATATGAATAAACTACCGACATTTTTTTTATGATACGCTTTAAATATTTTTCCAACTTTAATTACCCGTGAAGTGCATTATGAATTATTAAAGAAAGTAGTGATTAACCAGATGTCTGTTCGTATGTTCTGGTGTCTGAATTTGTCCCAAAACATTGAAGTGACCAGAATTTATTTATTTTAAGACCTACGGCTACATAAACGTTTATATTTTTGTTAATGTCCTCAATAATATTTTAAATTATTGTTACGACTTTTTAACATTTTATGTTTTATAACAATTAAAATTTCAACGTATTTTATGCGTTATAAAACAATTCAGGCAAAATAAAATTTCTTAAACATTAGAAAAATTGTACTACAATATTAATTACATAATTATATAAGCTACATACCACAACACAATGAAGGGTACTTAAGGTGATAGTGGCAAAGGTGCGATCCCCTCCAGAATTGAGTCATCGCCAATGTCCATGTCATCCTCTTCTGACTCTGAGGAAGTATTTCCCGTTATGTTTATGACGAACCGCTCTACTACTTCGTCAAGGATTCCCTCTGCTTCCCAGGCTTCCTTGGTCAGCTTCTCCACGTGTCGGACGACGTCTGCCCACTCCTTTTCGCCGATTAGCCCAAACCCTTCATTTATCAAACGCTCCACTTCCGTCAAAGTAAACTTTTTGTTGTTCCTTGCCACGTGTCCTTTTAACTGTGGCCATATCATTTCAATACAATTGAAATGGCAATGATAAGGAGGCAGTCGAATTATTTCGTGGCCGTGACTTTTTGCCAGCTCGTCAATTTTGTAAATTGGAAATCTTGGCTTATGAGCCAAAACCATGTCTAATAATTCGCCTTTTTTGAGTTCTGGCCCTGCTTGCACTCCGTGTCTCTCCAACCACTCAATCATCGACATCTCCAACCACTTTTTTGACGATATTGTAGGCGCTTTGTCTATTTGCACTGTGTGGTATGGAGCATTGTCCATAACTATTACTGAGTTTGGGTCAATGTTCGGCAATAGTTGCTCTTCAAACCACTTATAAAATCTGTTATGGTCCATTTGGGAACAAAACCTTTTGATGTGCCGGCATGCAGGACAATGAGCCTGCCTCCTTTGCCGATTGGAACGGTCATCGTTCCTTCGAGAGTGTTGTCAGTCCATCCCTTACTTTCGCTATGACTAGCATTCACCCATGTTTCATCAAGCCATATAATTTGTGTAAAATCCTTTTGTTTAACACTGCTCAGATAACGGCAACGCCAAGCAACGATGTCTTCCCTTTCCATCAAAACTTTTCTACCGTTTACTTCGGAATAATGGAATCCCAGATCGCGAAGAACTGTCCAGAGAGAAGTTTTTGCACCGCTAAACAATCCTGTATTTGTCGCTGATACCAGCATTTTATCCAGTGTGGGGTGTTCACGACGTGTTTGTAATACCCGTAGACGTGCCGTCTAAGCGCATCCTCTTGAAACGGGTCTAGTTCGGTAACTTTGACCGCATGTTTTCTCTCTTTCCCAGGCGTCGAGACGGAACTTTGGCCAGCTTTAACTGCTGCTGATTTTTCACGACACACTCGTGTCACTGTTGCAGTTCCAATTTGTAAAGCTCGTGCGGTCCTCTCCGCTATTTTTGAAAAGGGTATTACAGGTTCACCAGTTTTTTTCAAGGTATCATTTTCTTTTTTAAAAAACTCCCGGACACTCACGATCATTTCTCTTCCTTGACTCTTTATCGTACTTCCTTTCCGAAAAACAGTCTTCTCGGCACTTGTTGATGGTAAACTTTCTTCGTCACTCGCCATCTCTAAGATTAAAAAATATAATTGAACAAAACACTTCAGCTATCTCAGACGACAACACTTTACAAAACAGAACACTCCACCAAACTAAAGTATGTTGGTATTTTGTGTATGTGGTGGGGTGTGTGATAGCGGTGACCTTATCAGGTTATAGACGGTTGACTCATCAGGTTGTGGCGCTATAATAAGTGACGATTTGACGTGAGGCATCTCGAAATTAGAAACTCTTTGGTGAGGGAGGTGCAAATGGCAAAACTGGTATAGGGCGCTTAAAAACTTGTTACTCCGTTTCTTCCGGAAAACCAGTACTATAATTGTACTAGCAGTAGTTTTGTTAGTTGCTAAGAAAAACTAGAAAAATAGACGAGAAATATGTTAAAAGAACACCCGGTAAAGTAAAGCCGAACGAAAAACCATGTTATAATTGTCTTATTTTATAATTAGACAGCTTGATTTACTCGGGTTGTGATTTCTGTAAACTTGTTACACACGAAGATCGAGTTCAGCAGTAGCTAAAGTATTTTAATTGTAGCTTGCGCTGCGATACGGGACTACCTACAGCGATGATCCGTAATAATGATTGATGATTTCGTATTAATGATACGGCGTGCAGCGAACATTACAATATTAAACCTTACTCTCTGCTACTTTAATAACATCCAACGGTTGAGGTGAGTATTGTACGAGAACCGGTTGAGATATGATTTATCACGGTACTGCGTGTTCTGGATGGTCGCTTTGTGTTGTTTCGCTGTCAACCGGTATCGACGATGCATGCATGTGCAGACCGTGATAGCTTGCTCTGATAAATAACGTAATTTGTAGAGCCGATTGTAATCCAACAGCGCGACCGACCTTTTGCTTTGTAGATACGAATGTAACTCCAAATACGGCATTCGGTCGTGTTTGCAAGTTTCAAAATTGCAAAACTTATTTCAGTTTTCTGCCTGATTCAAAGATACATCTGCTTGAACGTAACCAAATGACTGGTAGAACGTTACTTATGATACCTCGTGTATTTAAGGAACAAATATTTTTATAGCTCAAGTACATTTTCATCGTTTTAAATTGTTCAGACAAATTGTGTGACGTTCTTGTCTTTGGCCCGTTTTTAATAAAATGACCATTTTGGCGTATAACAATTTTATACAGGTAACATTGATGCACTGTTAAAACGGCTCTTACGTTAATAAAATGACTTAATTATTATTTATTGAAATTGATAACATTTAGTACTTTGTTGCTATAATAATTTGTCGACAGTAGCTGAATACTGTTTTAATTTGTGTGCAATACATCGTAATTATAAATCGTGATTGTTATAGTAATTTTCAGCATTCTTTTTTAAGTTTCATTCCTGTCGCTGAATAAGGTAGTCTTTGTAGGATCTTCTTATGAAGTCTTAGATATGAAGTAACAGACACGTTTTCAATTGTTGATTTGTTTTCTAAATGATAATAAAGTCCTAAATTAAAAAAAAATTATTAAACTAAAGACTATTAAACGCTTGGATTTCGTTGCCCATGACGTGTCCGTTACTTAACTAAATATAATTAATTCACTACTGACTCGGAACACAAAGTTTTTTTATGGGTAAAAACGTAAAAGTTTTACCTTATAGTCTGAACCGGTTTTCGCTTTTAAAAAGTTTCTTCAGAAGCTGCCGTTGGGAGCACTGTCCGTCTTGTTGTTGGCGACAGTATCGACTTTTGAAAGATAGATATTGTGTGTGTGGGGTGTGATGTGTTCGAATAATGCGTGTGATTTGAATTGTGTCTGTTCGTTTAGGATGTCGTTTTCGTGTGTTTGTATATTTCCAGTTGTTCTAGAGTGTCTAGTTTTCGGCCTTTTGTGTGTACGTGTAGAATGTCCGTGTTATTGTCGATGTTTTTGTATGTGTGGTTTGCTTCAGTGAGGTGGTTTGTTTGCAAAGGTGGATTCTGTAGTTCCACAGAACGCAAAACTTTGTGTTCCGAGTCAGTAGTGAATTAATTATATTTACTATTAAACGTGGCGAAAAACAGTGTTCACAATAGGCACATCTGTGTAAGATTCAAATAGCAAGCGAAACACTCTTTAATATGGAAGTTTTAAGTTGTCGAGGGATAAATTGCCGCACTGTAGGCCTATTATCGTAAACAGAGTCTTCCTTTCCTTACCTACGAACCTCCACCCCTAGTCAGGGTCAAACGCCCTCGTGTGATTCTTGATGACCTCCCGTAATGTCAGCTGTTTCTGAACAATCCCGACGCAATTTCCATTACTGTCTATATACCCCTCTCTCCTCAGGGAACTCCTTCCCTAAACATATCTCTATCCCGCTGCTTGGCACTGTCTACCTTTGCCACCGGCCTACTGTGTTCGGTACGGGCAGCATCTACTGTCCGAATCGACACCAGAGGTACTGCTACAAAACCATTCAAAATTGTATCATCATAATTTCTGCGCCACCTAGCGAATAATCGCGTTGGCGTGTCCCTTCCCAGTTTTAGGTACCCTCTCAGAAAGACCAGAACTGCTTTTATCTGGCAGTACCTGGCACGTTCAGGGCGCTAAAGCAAAGCAAAGAAAAATCGTAAACAGAGTTGGATAGACTGGAGGTGAATAAACATTTGAAGGTTATCTCTTTCCTATTCGCTAAGAGAACATAACCTCAAAAACTTGAATAAGCATTTGAACTATCCGTCAACCTCTAGACAACCGCCAATACGAAACGATTTCGTACTCACAAGATGGCAAAAGCGTATCGCGTTTAATTTGTCCGTACTGTCAAATCTGATTATTTAATTCGGGTTATATGACTACACTTTTACCGCACTTTTTAATTTTTGAAATTTCCTTATTCCTTTATACGTCTAGGAGGGATTTAACCTCCGCAGAAGGCAGTTACCGGTTCTGGGATACTCGCGCAGGTGTGTTGTGTTGTAAGACAGTGTTTTAAGTAGGTACACTATAAAAAATAGAAGTAGTTCTTTTGACAAAGACGTTTTCACTGTCCCACACGATAGAACAGACGACCTTGTCAATGGAGGCTTGTGTGGTATATCCGATGTGACACAATGACACTGCTGATCTTAGCCGTTATTAATACTTTCTACTTTTATTGCTATTAATCACACTAATCCGTCTAGCCTACTGACTACGAATACTTGTCCCCTGTTACTCTACCTACGTAGTCGCTACTTCTTATACTTTACTGATTGAATTGGGGCCAATCGTATTTATAGATTTTGAAATTATACGGAATGTTGTGTTAATCTGTCGTCAGAATATGTAGATATTAAAAGAGATAAGTTGAAAAAATCCGGTGATATGATGGTGTGGTTAAACAGTCCGTAGTTCCGCTTGTAAACCCAAGTGTCACATTCGTTAAGACAAAAACTGGAGCGACGACCATACGGCAGGGCCGGTGGTTTCGGTAGACAGAGGATAAAGTTTATATATAATTATATAATAACTGTGAGTGTTTGTATAAAGCCGTATTGAATGCAAATGCTTGTGATCACAACACTATGTATGAGGATACCCTGGGAGGAAGGGACAATATTTCAGGAAGCAAGTGTAGAGCTAAAAATTTTCACATTTCACATAAACATAGGTTCGGAAATGGTTTGTTGACAAGTGTATTCCGAAGGTAAAGAAATTGCAATACGAAAATTCCTGTTTTACAAGTACGGGAGCAAATTTAGCGGTTCCGTATGTTGTATGACTTTAATTATTAAAAAAAATAAGGTATTCCAGAGTTTTTTTCAGTAGTTTTCAAGATAATTGCTGAAACTATAGCAATCAAAAAATTAAAAATTTAATTTTCGTGCTTGACCAGTTGTTCTCACGCTACGGTGGCAGTGACTCTAAGAACAGAGCCATAAAACAAAGTAATTGGGGTAGGTGATAAATAACGCCCTATCATACAATAGAAGCGCGTTCAGTACGAGGCAACAATAAGAAGTGACGACTTGAGTTGGCAGGAGCGTGCCAACGGAGAATTATGACACCGTAACAAATTGAACAATGTACGTGGCTCAGCCGTACGTTTACGCAGAATCGAAGCAAGCGTACATTTAGGGGTGTAGCTAAGGAACGAGGTCACTATACAAAAAACGAGACGAGAGACAAAGGGTTCAGGACGTACTGCAGTCTTTAGAAACGATCCAAACAACAAACTATGAAGAGAACCAGCGTCAAGTCACAGCGGGATATATGCTTAAGTGACAAGCTGAAATTTACAACGAGAAAGCGTGGAGGTTACAACTGTCGACACTGGATGGAAAACTGTTAATTGCCATGACACAGAGTTTCAGTAACGAACAATACCCGGGATGTTGAGAGTAAACCCTTGCTGGAGACTCGAACAATGAGTTGATTGACACGCGGGGAATGGCTTGCATTTCCCAGAACGAGAGTGATGCCTGGACAAGACGATTCAAAGGACATCTCTAGCTACCTATCAGAACAAAGTATTTCACGAGAGAGAGCGGAAAAGAAGCCCGTTTCCACAGCAACTAGCAGAAGAACAAATCAGAGGGTAGAAGACTGGAAGACTTCGAAATGGTGGGAAACGACTTCGAGAGAGGGTAGTGTTTCAGCCTATCATGGTAATCTTATCTAGAGACCAAATTTCTAGTAGGGAGACGTTAATAAAAACCAAGTGTCCAACGCGGGACGGGGCAGTCTCATTACAATTTTTGGCAGTCTACAATAATTTTCGGGAGTCACATAATAATTTTCGGCAGTGATAATAATGTTGAAAGTCTTATAATAGTTCTCGAGCAGTTCGCGAGGAGTCTTATATTAAAAACTTTGAGTGTCTAAAATAACTTACCAAACAGTTCGCGAAGAGTCTTATATTAAATCGGACTACAAAAGTATTTGTGCGACATATAACTCTCGTAATTAACTTTATAATGTTACAAACAATCTCGCAAGTTTACTAACTGTCATACTTCTATATCGAACAACCGTGAATTCTCGAAGTATGCGGAATGGTGAACTGAATTTTATTTAACTAAGAATATATATATAATCGTTTACGTATTAGAAAACAGTATAACGAGCAGTAATTCACAATGTGCGTGAACGTTGTAATAACATCTATAAATTACTGTAACCAAGACACTTTTATTCAATTGAAATATTAGACAGACACAATAATACCTTGTGTAGTCACACAAAAAACACAGAACATTTAATCAAGCACGGATATACGCGGAGACAAGGTGGAACGTGTGAACATAGAATAACACAACACACTATTCTGTTAACGACGCGAGTGCAAATAACAAGTGAAAGTGATCATCACCATCATTATTCAATGGAGCAGCATTTCCAACGATCATCATCACCTGGAGATAGCGCCGATGGATTAACGGATTAACCTTTACCAAGTAACTCTTTATGATCTTGTTAATATAGTCAACTACTGTCCTGTCTCTTTCCAAGAATCTAACCCTGAGCAATTATGAGAAAAGTTATTAAAAGAAGGTTGCATTCAGTATATATATTTATGTTCTATTAAAGCCGTCCATCTGGGTGAATGAACGCATTAGGTAGAATAAATATTATTTGATTTTGTTGTATGCATTTTATATATGTTGTATGTACTTACAGGGAGCAATTAAGGAGTAATTTATGTTTTGATATATGTTGTATGTATTTACAGGTACCAGGAAGATATTTATATGTTTGTTATTGAATACAAAATGTTTAACATATAATAAATTAGTACCTAAGCAATCAATCAATAATGCGTTCATCATTCTCAGTAAACCCTGTGTAATCCACAATTCGCATCACTATTATAATTTAATATTAAAGAAGCAACCTAAGTAAATTAGTAGATTTGTACCTTAATTACATTGTGGTAATTAGCTGATGAAGGGTCTACTCATTAACCCTTACTTCATTAACAATTAAGAAATTACAAATATTAATTAAACCCCAATAAACCGTATAAAATTGGCGCTCCCACAACACGGGGCTATCTAAAGTCATATTTTATATAATTAGGGTAATCTATTAATTTATGCAAGTAATTAACCCCCCATTAATCCTACAAAACGTTTTAACAAATTTGAGTATAAAAACATATTTTTTAAGTTTAGAGCACAGTAACTTTGTTAAATTTCTAATAAACAATAAACATTTTCGAATAAAATTTGTAAATGAATTTAATTCTAGAAAAATTTATGTGAATAACGTCAGTTAAAAGCAAACTCTGGCTTTAGCATTTCGACTTTAATTAAAATGTGACGTGGCAGAAAATATTACAATTTTTTACATAAAAGAAATAATATCATATGTTTTAGTTACAAAACAGCTGAAGATATTAAACGTATTAATTAAAAGAATTTTTATAGTGGAAAAATTAGTTCTGTAACAATTCGAACAATCATTACACTGGAAGGCGATGGTGTAATATGAAAGGGCAGTTAACTGTTTAGGCCTATTTAAACACATCACACAAAGACTGAAAATCTGTGCTGAAATGTGGTAAATTCGATTTAACAGCGACTTGCAAGTCAAATATTTCCATATCGAACGTTTAAGCCACTCCAGTCCGAAGAATATATACTAAATTGTGGTTTGACGTTGCTGGCTGCGTGTTGTTTTAGCCTTAGAATGGATTGTCCAGTTATTTTTAGCATTATACGAATTGACCCGCGATCTTTCCACGCACACGTTTATCAGGCTCTATAATCTTCTAACGAGCGTGTGTGTCCGTGTTTGCTTGTGTATTTCAACTTACTGATGACAAAATATGTTTGTTAATATAATAATAACAAACCTGTGTCTGTTTTGTTAAATCGGAACTCCAAAGTTTCTTGCGATTACATTGTAATAATTACAAATGGAAAATTTACCCTCTGTCCACCCTAACACGGTATTACCAATACATAGGCCTATGTCTAGTTGTGGCTGTTGAGGTCCCCAGTCACCGAGACACCATGCGTTTTGTATTTAGACATGTGGAACTTTTTTACAGGTCGGCTTTAACTATACAAAGTTTTGTTATACAGTAATTATAAAAACAAACAAATATTTTCGTGTACAAGTGCAAAATTGTAAAACCTGATGTTTCTCTCTTTCATTCCAAATACCGATATTATCTGTCTGTCTCTTTCTTTCTCGGTTTTTGAGTTTGGGTGGAACAATGTACTACACTAGGACTCATTGGACAATAGGCCTATACGATAGGTCCGTATGTGTCCGAGTTACCATTTATACACCTTAGGGTAGAAAAGCTTTTGATTTTGTATATATTACGAAAATCGTGAGACCTCGTTGCACGTAACTCTCCTTGCAATTTTATTTTTCTGTTCTCCCATTCATTATTGTGTATTAATTTTTCTACATTAGGCCTATTTGGTTTTCGTCCTCGGCATATTTCCTCTTGTGCTTTTCACTTCGTTTCCACCAAAGTTGGAAAAGTCACAAGCACATCTCGCCGTTACCCAATCATGTTTTTAGAAAGCTTAACAAAACGTAGTACGGGTATAGGACATTCGGAAGGAGAAATATGAGTCGACACTGGTTATGGGTTTCTACTGAGCATACTCTGTTCATTCTAATTTGCTATAGTCTTTCCTTTCGATTTTTGGATGGCTCATTCTATTTTTTCTTATTTTTTTATTGTTTTTTTAAATGTTTCGTCACACGCCATATACCATATATCGGCCGCCGTGTAGCATGAAATGTAATTGTTGTGTCACATTTTTTCTGCAACCTCTTGCGAACTTTCACTTTTCCCTTTAACATGATCGTTAACAGGGCATTAGTATTCTACTTGCTGTATCGCCGTGTGCAGTTAGTGTCATTCTATTCGTGTTAATCACCAGATCGTAGAACATAAATTACGTGTTAATTAATTGTAACACTGTGCTAATTAATTATAACGAAAGTCGTTTATCTTTATTACTCCCGATAAGTAAGTGTCCGTTTGTAGCCGTCGCGTTTTTTTTTCGAACGTGAGCCTTTAAAGAGTGACTAGTTAGCGTAATTACGACCAGAGTTATTTGATAAACGTAGAAAACATTGTGCCTGTTGTTGGACAAGAGAAACGTGATCATGCGTACCGCGTGAACTGGAACACGTTTAAACAAAATTTATTACAAACATCATATAATCGTAACAAATAATTAAACGATGTATTCGTGAGCGTTGTGTAACGCCGGGCGGCCGCCTAAACGCGGGAATTAATTAGGCACCCGTGTTTGTAACATGTTACTCGTGTTGACCACTTGTTCTTATAGCGGTTAAATTAAGTGACTATTAACTGCCAAACGTTTACAACACAGCGTCTGACAGTAAGACGTGGCTGTATTCGCTTTTTAATTAATTTAATTTATTAGATGTAAAGCTATTGTTTATGTTCTGATTCGTTACCACCAAGAATCAACTGTCGTTTCTTCGTATACCGTAAAAGCGTAATTTCTGTTTCGCAGTGGGCCATAATACTTGTATTACCAAGCATTTTTGTCAAATTTATTCGCCGAGAATAATGGAATGGCGTGTTTCCAGTTTAAATATCAAATCGAATTTTACTAGTCTATATCCCCTCGCCAATTGCAACTGTACAAAGTAAAACTTTAAATTCGTCTGTTTTTCTGTTCCTGTTATTCGTCTGTTCGGTTCGGTTCGTCTGTTATTCTATTATTAACTGTTTTTTTTGTTTTTTTTTCAAGACGAGGGTGCTCGTACAATATCATAAAGTGAAACGCAGCGAGTTTAGTCTTGAATCCCACGTTATTTTCATAGACTTCGATCGAGTAGATGGAATTCAGCTCTGGATAATAATGCTTAACAGTGTTTACCTTCGTCACCTCGTACAGGCAATTAGAAGTTTGTATCACAGGACAGTAATCAAAATTAACAAAGGTGCGAAGAAAACGGATGAAGTAGAGATTGACTAGCGGTGCGACAGATTATGTTAGTTGTCTGATTGCTGCCTGGTTAACATACATACTGACGATATCCTTAAAAGATGGAACTCACATGAATATTCTGGTATCGAGCCGGGTCGGCAGACTTACTTATGCTCGTTGCTATGTACTGCTGAATGACATAATACTTGACGAGAGTGAAGAATACTCCAACTACGCGCGCGCGATTGTGTATTGTATGTGTACCTTTGTTACTTATCTAGTTCAAGCATGCTAAACAAGATGACTCTAATAATTGTCCCCACCGACAGGGGTGGGCAGTAGACTGAGTCGTGACCTTGACTATACCTCATTGCCGCATCAAAGCCGTTGCGATTGTGAGTTACAAACGAAACCACTTTGTTGTCCCACGCCACACGATTGAAATTTATATGTCATGATTGACAAGATGCGAAGAAAAGTGGAAACGAATGTGAAGAGAATGAGAAGGGAAATAATTTCTAGAAAAGTTCTCGGCTATGAAGCGATAGGAACGAGAGAGGTACAGTATCGACCAAGCAAACGGTAGTCGGAAATTCTTTGTGAGAAAGGAACGGGCGATAGCCTAATCCCTGTAGTGAAGAAGGTGATGGTTGTGGTGGTGTGGGTGGTTTTGGTGACGATTTTTCCAACGTTGTCACTGGTACACGGACAACCGATAGTATTTTCCCACTCGTTGAACCAGCTGTTCGGCACGTAACAGTACAGATCAATGCCGGCACCATAATTAGTGGTCGTAGAAAGGTTAACTTACGTGTGTAAGAAACATTCAGCTTTCTTCACATTCTTACTCTCGTATTTATTCCGCAAAGCACAATTTTATAGGTATTGATATCCAATTTTATTCTTACAAAGACTGCAGACGGAACCGTTTAAATGAACGAATCAACTGGCATGTATTTTTTCACTGCTGAATATGATTTGCGTTCAGTTTTTCTTACATTGTTCTCGAATCCCAACTATTTCTTCGAAAATTACTCGTTAACTACCCGTTTATGTTTTCGTTAACATTGATCGTCGAGGAAAAATCCGATATCAGAGTGAAAAATATGAAACATTTGTTAACATATAGAAGGGCAAGTCAAGAATCGATAGTTGAAAGTGTCGTGTCCTTTGGACAGACAGCAGCCAAGTGAGCGGAACAATAAGACTGAAATCGCTAATGCATGCGGTCACTACACGAGTTCCTACCAAGTTTGAGTCGCATGACAGCAACTACTGCGTTCTTATTTGGTATGGACACGACAAAAAGATTAACAACAGATTTTTTCTTACCTTTATAAGCTGGTGTGTGCCTGCGGTTGCAATATTAACTAAGCCCCGGAATGGTGTAATGTCGCTGTCTTTGCAACCTGGACGCGGTGGCAAGCATTCACTGTATGTACTGCGTTAACTACAAATCACTAGAATACAGTACCTATATAATTACTATTATCAAATTTCTGTGTACAACATCAAGTTTTCTGTTGTACAACAGGTTGACAATTTAGTTTCTAGACACGCGATTCCATGTCACTTTGTCGTATGCTTCCAACTGCATTCTTTGCTAACTGATCCTAAAATTTCCAATCACCTATAGTTGTTCCCCTCCGTTTTTTTTTCCTGTAATATGTCCCGCGACTCGCATGGTTTTAGCATGTGTCTCATGTGTCTCGATCGGTTAGCGTTAGGTTTTTCATGCCTGCTTTCTATATTGTATCTATCTTCCTTTTCCTTTTTCTCTTTCTTAATCGTTTATATTTCGCATGGTACCGAAATCGTATAGAGGCCTCATTTGCATACACAGTAGTTGATTTACGTAACAATATTTAAAAATATGGTGGACTATAAAAGTCAAATAATTCACCAGTAAATATATTTACTTTTTATGTTAATATTAATAATAATAATAATAACTTCATTCTCTTTTTTTTAGTAAATAAACACAAACTTTTCACATAAGGATATATTTCTTATTGAAATATAATACTTATGCTTGCAAAATAAATTATCATCAGGTATTTCAAACGAAGTATTTACAGATTTCGTTGTTATAAAAACAGCTGATTTTTTAAAACATTCCCTACGAATTAGAGATGAAATATCGAGTGTTTAATCCGTAAAACACTGAATTATTAACTCTAATTCTTTTACGGGCGATGCGATAGATTTTTTTTTAACTCAGTCGTAGAACTTCTACTTTTACGACTGTTATTTTAGTACTTATAGTAACGATGTTATTACGGTAACTTAAGTCCGGAGTCAATTTCTGAAGTGTCTGGTCGTCCTGTTTAAAATTTAATTATCTTTTCTCAGACTTATTGCTTTGAGACCGGTTTTTCATATCAAACGCAAGGATTCTCCGCCCGGTCTTCCGCCTTCGTAGGCGCTTACAGATGTTGTAATCTAAAATTGATCACAATTTAGATTTACAATAACTAAAACTATTGTCGTTGCAAAATCCGATGAAACCCGACACCCTTACTTCTATTCGACGTCACTTTGACGACAATGCATATCGACTTTCCTTCTCCAGCACTTGCTTCCTCATCACTATAGGCAATCGCTTTGCCTGGCGGACAATATTCTTTAGTTCTGTGGATATTCTTTTGTTGTGTGAAAAATAGTTTTGTCCCTGACTTGTGACGTTGCGACAGCCGTGTTCGAACACAAATAGTGTTAATTTTTATCATAAACGTCATTGGAGGATTGACTTTGATTTACATTGTGGGCATAACATATTATGTACATGACAACTGGAGCCGTATGTTACAACTGGGTTACTTGAGTACAGTTTTGTGGTTTCTGCTGTTTCTTATGTAACCACTGTCCTGTATAATAAGACGTTCAAGTTATAAGTAGAGCGACGTTAGAACAGAACAAATGATCATGAACATTTGCTGTGTTGTATTGCAATACAGTAAAAGGAATATACGATATTATGTAACGGATAAGATTTACGCGGTTAACGCACTGCAATAAAGAGAAACAATAGAAACCGTTGCCAATAGCGTACGCAGCCACTTGATCCACTTCCATAATCAAATAGCGTACTGCGAGTCGAGTGTTCTGCCTCTGTCTGTGTAGTGTGCCCGCGCGATCAATAAATCATAGTAAGTCAGTTAGTTGCTACTACCTGCCTACACGCTTGACCCCCCTAAGTTTTGTGATAAATTTGAAGATAACGTTTGTTTACGACACTCGATAGTTTGCGTAAACGAAGTTAGGACCACAACACTGTTTTCTGGTTTCAGTAGTAGGCCTATAGGCTTATGTATTATATACACACGGACTGTGGTCTCCCCAAACCATGTGTGAGTGTTTAGGAGGTAGGGTACATGTTTTTTCTAGTCGCTTCTTTTTAATATGTATTTCTACAGCTGTCATCGCGTTCTATCTCGCAATCGCTGGTGCCACTATGTAGGCGACATACGGGTTCCATGGTGTACAGCGTGAACTAACACGAGCTTCACCTTGACAAACTTCTCACCTGGCGGACACAGTAGATGCCCCGTTTAACGGTCAGTCGTCTTTATCAACTCCGACCAATCCTTTTCATCAACGGCCGGCATGACCACAGCCTAAGCAAACACAATATACGTGGTGGCGATGGTTTCCTGTGCTCTCCCAGTATAAGGCTTCTGACTAAAACTCATAAAACGAAACTTCTCTCTCTCTTGAGCCGAAGCTTGGCCTGCAAAGCTCACTGTTTTAATACTGTAATTGTAACCAGACCATCCGCACGCCCCTGAACGCAATCATACGGGACACTTTCCAGGACGCAGAGCCCGTTTCCAGGACAACCCTCTTATTCGCGCACTCGGTCAACACCCGTCTGTGCCAGCTGAATCTTGGACCCCATCTCGGCGAACACTGCGACTGAATTAGATGCAGCCTAATTGCTACCCATCGCCTGTAGTGCGTCACACATTTACGCACATTTAAATCCGTGTAGATCAATCGAATCTTGTCCTCGCGCCGCTGCGAATCTTGCGCAGCACCACTTGCTTCAAGTGGCCGGCTAACCGGTGTCTCCTTCGTTCGCCTCATGTACGATTTCCTCGTACTTCGTTTCCCCAAATATTCTTCTTCTTTTTGCCTATGGGACTTCAGTCTGTTACTTTTGGTATCCATCAATTTGAGTCTACCCTTCCTACATATGCTTATCGTTTGTCTTGTACGTAATCTAGTGGTCTTTTGAGACTTTGTTTTCCCATTCGTCTTCAGATTTCTTCGATGGTAAATTTTTCCAAATAATTCTCCGGAATTATTGCAAACAAAATTAAGTAGAAACCACAAAAGTATATGTAATTCGACAATGCATCAAATTGATCAGTTTTATACCCGTTGATTTATAGCCATAAATCAGTAGATCATAACGATAGTGTTTCTCGCACTGCCCCGCTTTAAGAAGTCACGAAAACTGGTCGTACTGAACCAAACTGACATTACGCCTTCACAAATCACCGCATCGGTATAAACGTTTTAGTCAGTTTGTACCAAATTATAGGCATTATGCAACGATTACTATACCGTATTATTATTTCCAACACGATATGTTTGTATAGAACAGCGTTGACAGCGTTCAGACGAAATCTTGCGGGGCAGCGAGTGAATGCGCTTGAGTTCCGTTGTTCCTTACATAATAATTCGCGTTGTAGTACAAGTACACCACATGAGTGATTCATGTCGGTTTACAGCTGTTGTGGCGCGGCGGTATCTTTCTCTGCCTCGAGCGCACACCAAGGCAAAGCGTTTAACTTTGATTAATGTGTTAAAAACGCGCCTTTTCGACGGTAATGCGTGTCTTACGTAAATCCACAGTAAACAGTGTCGGGCGTATCTCGTACAAGCCCAGATGGATAAACATTCTATCAGCTGAAGGATAGACTCTTTCGCCATAACATTCTAAGTACCCCGACTAAATCGGTTTCGCACGTTATTTCGGTCATTGAAAACAACGACGCTTCCAGGTTCAGCATACGTTTTGACATAAAACGTTTCGCCCTATCTACGACGTGCCATCTTCAGTAGTTAGCCTAGATGCCGCCTCGTAGAATGGACGAAACATTTCGTTGTGTCGTTTTGAATTTTCAGTTTTGATTTCATCTTGTCATTTCTGTATGCCGATAGCCTAGTGATTAAATTTTCGATAAAGGACCCATAGGCCTACGTTCGTTAGTGCGATCTAACTCTGCTTTATCGTAAATAAATTTAACGAAGTGTACTAAATCGTGGATTTGTGTACATATTGCGGATAGAATTCTGTGTTCACACTTATGATAAACTAAGAAGCTAGGGATTCTCCGTCGCATTATATTATCTGATTTCACCATAATACATAGTTTCATAGCAATATATATAAAATATCTCTGAAATTTATAAACTTAAGATAATTTGACATTGGCACATTCCATACATGTCGGAAGATAAAAGCCAGACTTTTAATATCGCAAAATGTCAGAATCGTTTTCTCTACTTTCTTAGTGACCGTAATATGCCAGTCAATGAAACTTGAGTTGATTACAATGAACGACTAGTCTCGCGTACATTCCAGAGACTGTTTCTTTGCTAATATCTATCCAGTAATACTAATACTGATAACGATCATGTGCATATAGTGTGGAGACAAAAACCGTCGCCTCAATCTAGGTGCAAAAACAGACACTGTACATTGTTTTATAACACGAGACGAAATACCACTTTAGGAAAAAAACAAAATCATCTGGCTCCAAGTCCAGATGGAATAAATCTAGAACTTTTTTAAAATAGGGAATTAAGATATTGGAATTAAGGATGCTGTGTTTATTTAATGAGTGGTGCAAACAGAAGATGGTCGTAGACCAATGAAAATCATGAGAAGTGATCTCATACAACAAGGTGGACAGTAACTCATGTGACAACTACAGAGTCACATGTTAAATATGTTAAATTGTCCTATAGTACTTGCTCGGTTTATCTGGCATTATATAGTTGAGCTTCTCTTACTCGAAGCACACGAGGTAACAACATTACTGTATTACGATAACAAATAGGGAAACGTAAGCAATACATTATAGAAATTATATGGGATTATAAACTATAAATACAGAAGTACGTCACTATGGAATGGCAGGATTATCCGTCTGAAGCAACTAAAGTTATATTAAATATGAAAATAGTCATCAGAACCGGGAGATATAAAAGAGTACCACTAATAGTCAACAGACGAGTCGGACAGCGGTGGTACCTTATCACCCCTCGTACTTAATACCATATATATATATATATATATATTTTTTTTTTATACAACGATACAATGTTAGTAAATGTAAGCGTGTCGCGCCACACGTCAAGGGCGACAAAAAATGTAACAAGTTATATATTCTGTGTAATTTAATTGATACATTAATTGAACTCATACACTTTATATAACATTACTAACAACATGTACGTGTATTTGGGGTTCAGGTGTAAACATAATAAGAGTATTTTTATTATCAGTATTAAAAACTCATATTTATTATATTTTCATTATTAAAATTATTCATAAACATCATTAATTTGTCGGTCACGATATTGCTCATTATTTAATGTTTATATCTTACCATATGCAATATTACACATATTTAAAAAAAATTATATCTAAACATGTTAATCTTATATCTAAACATGTTAAATAATTTTTATTAATTTATTATAAAATTAAAATATTCTTATATTGAAATAAATTGTCTTATCTCAGATCTGACCTCTACTCGCTCAGTCTATACCAGTGTTTTGACTTCAATTTAACTTTTTATTAATTTCTTGTAGACTGGCTTTTGTTTTAATATTCAACTTTAAATTAATCTTTCTATACTTCAAATATCTAATTACTTTACTATTTATTTTCATAATAAACTCTACTCTCTTTACTTTAAATTCTCTTTCATTTATTACTGCTTTTATGTATATGCGATCGCTCATTCTTACGACTAAACATTTATTTACATTTTAACATATTATTACTAAATATAAACTTTCTTTGTTTCAATTTACTGTCTTTTGAAATCGTCTTTATGAGCTCTTTTGTTTTTATAAATCATTTAAAATGCATTAAGCATGTCACCTCGATTTCTGATTATCTTACGACTGTTGTCCGGGGTTCCAGCGTTGTCTAGAGTTAATTTTCCATTTCTCTTGTCCTGGCGTGGTCCTGGATACGTCTAGGGTCCAGCGTCGATCTACGGCAGCTTTCCTGGATACGTCTAGAGTCCAGCGTCGAGCTACGGCAGCTTCCCTGGATACGTCTAGAGTCCAGCGTCGATCCACAGCATATTTCTTGGACATACTCTTGATAGACTAACTATTGCTGTATTTACTTTTCCCGTAATTTTGTCGTGACTTTAATAAACGTCATTTCGTTTATTACTGCGACTTGTAATAGGATAAAAATATAAACTGTTTTGCCGACGGACAGCATGTCCGGCTGCAACTGAGTCTTGAAATGAAGAGAAGGGGGTTTTTTTTCTTAATTTATACCCTCTCGAGATTCCGCGCTGGTCGGCTCCAAAATCGTCCTGTCGATACCTGCGTATCTCGTGACAGCCCCCACTACCGAACCTTTTCATCTATTTGCAATTATTAGCAAATAGCACTGTTTTGCACAGAATCGAGATAGCACAAATCGTAGCTACTTCGATTAATCACTGACTATATTAATTTGAGCGTCTTACGGTAATTTGCGTATTTTTAGCACGTTTATTTTGCACTGTCTTCGCATAACGTGTTCTATTAACATCATCTTTTCACTGGGGATAACTATAATTTTTAAAGTCATTGTACTGGTATCCGCGTCACAATTATTATAATTAAATTATTTTACCTTAATCCGTCACTGTGACCGCTTGGTTTCTGTGCCTTCAGAAATAATCCTAATAATATACTAAACGAACAGTTGGCATTTAAATCACATACATTATATGATAAGATTATAGACAACATAACCATAGAGTACACGCCCCAACACAACAATAGATAACATGATAACACAAATAAACTGTGCAGTACGTCTTCAACCGGTGTCGAGTGCGCACTCACATCCGCGTACGTCGCTGAGTTTGTATAATATATACATAGATGTACTTTAGTGTCTCCTTTTAATGTTTTAACGAAGTCATAACTGACGGATTTTTTACTCTGATGATGGATTAAGTTTAATCCGAAACGCGTAAGAAGACAGAAACCAAGCGCTCACAGTGACGAATCAAGGTAAAATAATTTAATTATATAATTTTTACCCACACTTTGGTGCCTTTGGTTTGATCACACATAAATTAGTTTTCTCACAGTGAATTAAAACAATTATTTTATTAATTACTTGGGGCGGGTTGCTGAGTTTCCTGTCTATGCCTGCTTCACTCACACACACAAGATACACGTGTAACACACATACACTTGAGCAGGTGTTCTCTGCGTGTCGGAACAGGTTAATTGCTACCCTAATCTAACAATGAAATATTTCTGCAATCTCAGACCTGTCCATTTACCCGTAACTTATACAAATTATACAAAATTTACATTTATTTAAATTAATGCCTAATACAGCTGTGGCTGTATCGTTGCAATATGTATATATATATATATAACAACGTCGACACTATGCTAATATATATATATATATATTGTTACAACACAAATAAGCCACCCCAATACCAGGGATAAAAAAGATAAAAATCAACAATATAAAAAATAATTCGTATAATAAAATGTTTAAAATAATGAAAATAAAAGGACAATGACGCGACAAACGACGAATGACCTAACCCAAGTGATTGACCAAGTAAAAAGAACCAAAAGGAGAAGGGAAAAACGAAACCAAATAAGAATGAAACCTATTGAAGGAAGTGAATGACTCCATACAACCAAATGAAATAAAACCAAATGAGAAGGGGAAAACTAAACTAAAATGAAACAAAATAAGATGAAAGTGAAGAAGAAGGAAAATGAACATGAAACAAACCAAGTATAAAGGAAATAAAGTGAAACCGAATGAGAAAACACAGACAAATAATATAGAATATGAAGAAGGAGAAATGGTACACTCAAATGTAATATTGGAAACGAAACCAATAACTAACCAATGTAAAAAATAAGTATTATTATCGATTAAAGGATAAATGTAAATGATATTTGATAAAACCCAATAAAATAATGTGAAAAATAAAAGTACACTAACCCAAGAATTAGAGTTAGATGTAATAAAGAACTCTATAAAGACATAACTTATTAATAGTATAAATAATATTTGTAAAGAGAGAGATAGTGAGATGGTGAGAAAATAATATTGACTAAGTGACAAAGAAAAAGTAATTATAGGGATTACCCACTAACAAACACTTAAAATAAACATTTAAGGAGTGCAAAAGTGAAAGTGTAAAACCCCAAAATAATTAGAAACCCTACTAATAGGAATAAACACTTAATAATCTATAAAACACGAAATGATTAATGGTGAACCATATTAGTAATTAAGAATGTTGTTAATGATAGTATTAGATGTAAACACATAATAATCTGTAATGAACACTGAAGATTGATGGTGACATTATTATTTAAAAAAGAATCTTATTATTAATAAAATTAAGTTTAATTGTATACAATAGTATTTAAAAGGGAGAATCCCATGAAAGGTAAACAGTTAGTGTTACCATGGATAGAAGGTAGAGATTATTTAAAAAATAAGAAATTAAAAATGAAATCAATAAACACCCCAGGTTATAAGGGATAATCAATTAAGTAAGTTTAAATGCTGTGATGATGTTCATCACCCAAAAAATAATAAAGAATGAAATGAATTGTAAGCTAAATTTATCTAATAACTGTTAAAAAATTGTTTAATTAAATTTATGAATAGGATATGGCTGAAGGAATTGTACAGACCATAGGCCTAGATGTTATGTTTTATGTGATAAAGAATAGTGAGTAATAGCCATATTGTTAACAAGGGCAAAATAGATAAATAAGAAGGTAAAACAATACAGATCTAATTACACTAGAAAATCAGTTAGAAAATAATTAACAAGCCATGATGTAGAAAATAAAAGAAACATACAAATAGTATAAAAAACAGATCCAAAACACATCAACAAATAAACCAATCAATCATAATAACAAAACAAAACACATTAGAGTAAAATGAGATATAATTTGTATAAAATAAGTAAATATAATCAATGGCTACTTAGGCCTATGAAATGTCAAAAAACAAATAACTACAAATCATACAAAATCAACAAGAAAATTAACAAATCCAAGGCGAGTAACTAGCCAAGGATAATTTGTAAATCATATTAAAAGAAAAATGTTAGAATAAGGACTTAAATTAAAAGAGAAATGTAATTAACAAATATTAACATAATTTTTACAAACATTGATACTTTAAAGAACCCAGCCTTAAGGGATATCAAAATAATCTTTGAAAGGAAATACAAACAGTAGTGATAATATTTAATGCTCAGGAAGGAAGACAGAAGAATAAAAGCAATCAGAAGATATACAGTAATTTTGAATAAAGATTCAAAATTGATAACAATGGTTATAAAGTCATGATCAACCAATCAGAATTTATTCGTAACCATGACAACAGACCGTTGGTTACTATTTTTCCGTTAAATCATAGTACTCAATAAGTGACGCCCATCCAGATTAGACGCCAGATCGTGAATGACCTAAATTTTAATTTAAAATGTATAAAAAGTAATCAAAATTAAAAAAGAAGAACCAGTAAGCAGCAGACGAGGAACAATAACATTTAACTAACGCCAAGGACCAATATAAACAAAAATTAAATGAAGAAATTACCACAACTAACATGAAAAAGATGCCAGAAGCCCAAATCATTAAAAATTGATGACTATTCCATTTCACCTGAACAACGGTTTATCTCAAGTCTACTGATATGATAAGTATCATTAAATTACCAAATTTCAGAAATAAATTCACTTTAAATATTTCTCACAGTAATCTGAACTCTCACTATAAACTGAATATAATTTCTTTCAAAGATTAAGTAAAACAATAAAACACTGAAAATTTATTAACTAAGAAAATAACCTAGTGTTAAATTGCGAACTTTTGAAACACACTTTACTACACTGCAGGAACAAATTGTAGCTACACATTATATTAATTAAGTACAAATAATGTAAGGTAGCGTACTTTTTATTGCAATCATTATTAATATTTTTCTTGTAATCACAAGGACCCAGATTTTGAACGATAATAAATGTAAACAGACAACACAGTCGCCATACTTGAATAAATAGCTCGTTCAAAATCGATCTTCGCCAAAACCCTAGAGATATTAGACTCATATTAATTGTCGGTGCAAAATTGTTGAATAACCAAGAATAATTTTATTGTCAAAATGAATAATTACCAATCAATAATTAAAGAAACTAGTACAGAGTGTAACCATTGTTTTATTTCATAGGGAAGTGTATTATATAAATTGTGTATTGTATAGCAGAGACCAGCGAGAATGACGGCAAGCGCTCACGCCGCCAACTCTACGAACTACCTGCTTGATTAAGTAGGTCGAACGAAGGCGGGAATAAATTTGAATGCTCCAGGCCGTCATAACTAAGATCGTTAAACCACAATATTTATTAATTTAATTGTTTTGAGTAAACAATTTGGCGCCACCCGGGATTATTAAACACCTATGAAACAACAGGTAAGGTTTCCACTCGCGTTGTACTGGTAATTGAAGGATCGCTACGGAAATCGCTAGCGCAAAACATAGATGTAACGACACCAGTGTGAGGCGAACACACAACATATACATTTTTACAGAGACGACTTCATCGTTACAGACAATCTACTCGTTACAGATTGGCTTCCATCGCGGGGCTTAAACGAGGAGGACTTCACACATCGTTACAATATATATATATATACATATGCAATATATATATATATATATATATATATGTTGTATAGATTCTTTACCGTGTGTTTCTTTGGTTAATGTGTTATGGTTGTATATTAATATTAAAAGTCCCACTGTTGTTGGTACAAATTCTGTAAAGTTTTTTGTAGTACTCGCTTAGTGGTGATGATCGCGAACGCGCTAATAAACCGTACCGAATCTTGCTATTGTCTGATAGTCCTTACCTGTCCTTACTCGTTGGTTTTTCTTCCCGGTAGGCGCCAAATTGTTTTCAAAACAAAACAATTAAAAGTTTGCTCGGTGTCGTTCTCCCGTACGATTTTGACAAATTCAAATTACCCACGCGGACCGGCGGGAATTCGAATCTCGCTCGTCGTTCGTCGAGTTACCAACATAAATTTTTGGCAAAGAATTCTATTCTCCGCTACAGTACACAAACTATATAATAAATTTCAAATAAAAACAAAAGGACAATTATTAATGATTCGTACTTGTTTATTAGTGTTTAAAATGCGCTAATTGTTGATAACTCAAGTACAATAGAAATTAAATTATTATAATAAAAGTTTCGCTCCGGCAACAAATTAATTTTCACTCAGCGGATGTCAAAGGTGACAGCAATTGTGTGAAGCCATAATGGCCGCTAGTATTTCTTATTTACACAAGTTATTCTGCCAATGAGTTCTTTGGATTACGAAAAAAGTTAAGTAACAAGATGTTAATAAAGTACACCACCTTACATTAATGGTACTTAATGTACTAAAAATTTTCTTCTTTATTAGACTTTTATAGATGCGAATTCAGTATAGCGTCTGTCCCGCTGGATAGTTAATAATGGAACTCTCTTTTTATAACGGTCAAAAATATAATAATGTTTTGTTGTTATGGCAACCGCTTCCACTCTTATTGGTTAAATACATTAGAACCTATTGTTATAAATTCTGGGTTTCTATTTAAAATGAGTAAATATTTTATAATGGCTATTGTTCCTTGGTGACATTACCAATGTATGAAATATTAACATAGATGTCCCTATTTTCTTTCAAAGATCAATTTGACATCTCACAAGGCTGGTCTAGGCCATGTATTAATGCTTTTAGACAAAATTGCTACTACTATGTTATTACATATTTCACTTATTTATACTGTTTATTACATTTCTGACATATTATTATTGTTAGTTATTGGTAATCAAATACTTTACTTGGACTTACTATTCAATTATAATAACCAAATGTTTAAAATTGGTTTTCTGAAGTTAGACAGTTAGGTATTTTATTGGCCTAAGCTGTAACAGTCTAGACTTTCTTATTTTGCTCTATTTAAACATTATTTATTAAATCCATACGTTCTGCTTATTGTCATTTGATACTTATTGGCTTTTGAATTACTTTGAAGCTGTTTTACCATCAATTACTGCTATTATAATTTTACAAACTCATTTCTCATCTGACATTCTTTTCTTTTCTATTTATATAATAATGGTTAATCTTGTGCTTGTTAAGTTTATATTATTGCTAGCTTATGCCTACTCCCATCTCTTATACACTTTTTTAATACTTAATTCTACTAACAAAACATAACATAAAAATGAGTTTATGGTCTGTCTATTGTTCAGCGATATTCCTTCTTATTAATTACAATTGTTCTATTGTATGTTATTACATGAAATTAACATACTCATCATCTCTTTATAATATCATTACCTAAATAAAAAATACAAACATATTAACTTGATGTCATGCCTTCTTGGCTGATACTCCAATAAACACTAAACAAATAGATTGACTTTCATAAAACTAACAAAACTGTTTAACATACATTAATATCATTTTTCTCAGTTCAGTTTCTTCCACTTAATTTAACTTAATTCTTCCTAACTGACTAAGTAATGTACATTATTGTTATTGATGTCTCTTTGAATCAACATTAATTGTTACAAAGACATAGGGAGCTTTTGTAACTAATAACAAAACTGGTAATCCTTCTACTCATTTAAAAGTATAATTGGGAATTATTATGATTATAATCCCAACATTGTTTTTTACCCTTTTTCTGTTGTGTACACTTATGTTTGCACTGAAAGGACTCATTAATCTACACAGTCCTGTCTGTTTGATTAATTATTATTATTCTTCACTTATCACTTCACTTTTACCATTAAATATTATTTACTGTCATTTCTTATAGACTACAATACATTAGTTTGTAAGAAATACTGTATTGTACTTCTGGGTTTCATATAGGGGTTTTATCCCTTTCATTTTATGGGTTTGTTTTATTGTTACTAATGTTTACTATTTTTACTCCTTAAGATTATAAATTGTTTATCTTACTTTCTACTCATCACTTCACTGTTTATTGTTATCACTCCCTACCTATCTCTCACTCTTGGATGTTTATCGGGTTTTAAAACATAGTTTTATAGTCATTTTTCTATATTTCATGTTCTACTTTTTATCTCACCATAGGGTTATTGATAATACATATATTCTGTTAACAAATGTTTTCCCTTAATTACTATGGGTAGTGTACTTTTTGTTTACATACTCTATATAATACTTGTTACTATTTTTTGCTTTCTTATTTTTGTTTTGGTATTATTTGTTTACCTTTGATTATTTGTTTTGTTTTCATTTGTCCTATCACTGGGATTGGGGCTTGTTTCTACCTACTCACTTACCATATCTATTGGGTTATTTTGGTTAAATCGCATTGTACTATTGTTTTCAAGTTTTGCTTCGTTGCTTGCTACATTTCTCTTATCAGAGGTTACTTTTATTATTACCTTTATATGTTTGATCGTATAATTATGTTAAATACCCATCCCTTTATCTCTGACTCATCCCTTTTAATTTATAGTGTTAACCATTTAGTATTTTATTCTTATCATGTTGCTTCACAAATGCATGTTGAGGATATGTACCCTTACAATATATATATATATATATAAGCGTAGTGTCGACGTTGTTCGACAGTGGATGAACGTTGTTAATCCGGAATAAGATGCATAACACAGTGTTGTTTGCAAATGACCAGATAACTTAAAAAAGATATTTAATGAAGAAATTTGTGTTAGTGGTTGAAATCACAAGCAGAATTATCACTGTTGCACACCACTATATAAAAATTATCCCGATTAGCGCTTTCAAGCTTCACAGCTCATCGTCAGATCGGAACAGACAGAAATTATGTGAAAACAAACCCTTCCCCCTCTCACCCCACCCTGCTCACACACAACAAGCTATAAATTAATGTCCCTTCCCCACCCCCTAAACCCTGTCCCACCATCTGTACAGTTACATATTTTTCTAGAAAATTTGCTAGAAAAATTTTGCTAGAAATTATGTAATTTGCTAGAAAAATATGTAACTGTACAGATGGTGGGACAGGGTTTAGGGGGTGGGGAAGGGACATTAATTTATAGCTTGTTGTGTGTGAGCAGGGTGGGGTGAGAGGGGGAAGGGTTTGTTTTCACATAATTTCTGTCTGTTCCGATCTGACGATGAGCTGTGAAGCTTGAAAGCGCTAATCGGGATAATTTTTATATAGTGGTGTGCAACAGTGATCATTCTGCTTAAAAAAGATAGACGATGACCTACAATTCGCATTTAACCTAAAAATAGAACAGGTGTTCAGGTCTCTAGGGTGCAGCATATAGGCTATATAAAGGTGGTATAATAGCCTTCTTCCAATCGCTTTGTGGACATATAATTACATATCTGAAGAAGGAAAAGAGAAGAGAGATGCAACTGAAATATTACACTGCCCTTATCTCACCTACTATATGGTAGAGAAACTTTGATTAGAAAGACAAAATATATAACTAGAATACAAGAGGCTGAAGTGAGATTCTTAAGGGCTGTACCAGGAGAGATTTTATCACAAACGGTCATAATAGAATGAAACTAAGCGTAGCTGAAAGCTTAAATGATAAGATCTGCCGGTACAAAAACGAGTGGCGGTTACACGTGGAGAGAATGAATTCAACTAGATTTCCAAGAAGAGCTCTTGACTATCGTCCCAGAGGGAAGATAAGTGTGAAAAGACCCCGTAAACGATGGTTGGATGAATTCCATTGAGACTGGAACAGTCAATAAGTTTTAAGAATAGTTATAAGTTTTAGGCTTATTAGCCTAAGCCTTAAAGGATGACGACGACAATTTGTAAGTGAAAAGTAGTCTTCGTGAACAACAATTAAAATCGTAGGAACGTGTGCGCGCAGACAGCTCGTTACAACCGGTAATGTTAACCTTGACTTAGGATATCGCACGTATTCTCAAGTGCGCCAAGTGGGTGTTGCTGAAATGCCAAACTTCAGTCAGCCCGGTGTCAATACTAAAGTAAATATAACGTAGGCAGGCGTGTCGAAGGTAGCGGTGGGTGGTTTTGAAGCCTAGACTCTCAATTTGGTGGCCGGGGGTAACGACTCTTTCTTCTCACCATTAGATAACATGACATACTAATGCTATTATGTTAATTCCTTTTGAAGTCAAACCGTATTTCATAATACGACGATTTACTGTATAAGCAGATGTTCTTGAAGAACTTCTGTATCGGGCGGTTAATATTTTCCTGTCGCTGTAATATATTAGAAGTTTAATATATTAGAATTAATCTTCAATAGACAACCTTGCTTGTCACATAGGCTATTTTTCACATTTAGTCAGTTGTAAAACCTTTTTCGGTTGACAGCCACGTTTAATTTGCGTTATTATTAAAGCTTACGTAAGCGACGATGCTTCGTGGTAGAAGGTGCGAAACGTATGGTGTTAATAACAATAAGATGGATAAAACGTGGCTGTCAACGAAAGTGCTACGGTCATAGTGTAAACGCCCGGACGGTCTGTGGCTCAAATGTCTCATTGCTGACGTTTTAACAGAACGGGCACCAGATAGAATTGTTACTAGTCCAATTAGCCCGCAAGTTTTACGTTATGATCATAATGACACGCGCCGCGAAAGCTTACGTAATTTAATGGAAAAGTGTTATCATTAAAAATCTTGATCACGCATACTGCGAGCCAAAATGCGCTACATGTTAATACGCGTACATCACTTCAAGACACTCCTGAAAAGTTCATTACAGTGGTGTCTGCTAAAATTATTATTACCGATTTCTCTTCAATTACTAACACTATTAAATTATATGTATGTTCGATATCTTTCTCTTGCACGCGTTCAGACACACACAGGCGCGCGCGCGCGCGCGAAGCACGCGTACAGAACGCGATTGAACATGTTCTGACTTTTTGTATTGGCATTGTATTGAGATTATTTTTTGTACATATACCTAGGTAGTTAATATATAAGATTATTTTTTTGCGTAGAGCCTGTATATATACATATATGTTGTAAGAAGTTTTTTGAAACATCATACAAGCAGTTTAAAAACCTTAATTAATAAAAGCACGTCATAATTAATATCCAAGTGAATGTCTAGCATTGAATTATAATTTAGACAAACTAGAAATATTGTGAAGACGAATTATTAGGAAAATATTAGGCCCACGAAAACTTCAGAAGGTTGGAAATTAAGAAGTAATGATGAAATATATCAAAGTATAGAAAATATAATAGAAACAATGAGAAAAGAAGACTATTATTTTTTGGACATAAGTTATATATAGAATGGACGACAATAGGTTAACAAAGCAGATCTTAAAATATCTGTGGGGGAAGAAGTCAACATCAAGTTCCATTAAAGAAGTCCAAAAGGATTTAGAAAAAATAATATACACGCAGAAGTAGCAATTGAAAGAGAAGTTTTCGGGCAACAGTGTTAAAAATGGAAGGAGTCCAGGGTAGGAGAGAGAAAAACGCAGGTTCAAAGTGGCGTGAAGACAGGAAGAAAAGACACAGTGAAAAGATGAAAGAATATTGGAGAAAAAGAAAAGAACAAAGAATAAAGAATTGAAATTGGCATATGGTCCTTAGATGGGCGATACAAAAAAAAGCACTTCATTACTTTCTCTAACACTTAGTTAAAACATTGTCTAATATCATCAGAACGTTTTTTTATAAATACTAATAAAATACATATTTGCATACTCAAATCTCATAAGTTATTTATTTACTTATTCCTATAATTATACATATAAAATTTAGTGTGCGCATGCGCGTGTGTATGGTGCTGTTTATTAATATCAGATTTGATGATGTTTCAGTGTGCTGTTTCATATCAGGAATTTACGAAATTAAATTGCTCACTCAGTAATTCCAGAGCAATATACAGTTCTGTAGTTTACTGGGTGAGAATTTAATTTAGTAAAACGATCGATCCAATTATCCATTTATTCAGTTAAGCGGTGCTTATATTTACGTATGCTTGTGTACCCTCTACATGTACGTTCGTGTAGATTTCACAGGCGATTGTTTTTTCGGTGTCGTTGGTTTATCGGATATGCTCCCTTTTCGTCCTTCTTCGTTCTTCCTTCCTCTCCGTTGTTCTCTTTACGTTCGACATCTGCTCTGAAGGACACAGCGTCACGTCCCAAACGCACGGGTCATTCGTTGTGCGCGTCCTATGTAAACACTATCAACGTTCAAGACGTACGTATCGATGCCTTTCTGTTATCTAGAATTACCCGGCTGTCTGTGGCTTGTTTATCAGTATCACCTGGGTAATAATAACATAATCCTACGTCACAGATTGTTCAATAACCTTATAATCTGTCTATTATCTGGAAAGTAGATAAGTTCTACTTCCCTTTACTCATGGATTTCCCTAGTTGATTGTTATGTAGATATGCGTACGTCTGTGTGACGTATAGTCTGACGATACGTGCGTGTTGCGGGATATGTAGAACTGTGTATAGGCCTACTGTAAATGGTACACTGAATCACTTAGAGCGAGAATGTGTACCACTTCGTCAGTTCATTGATGGTAGTCTCTTCTGCAACTACATTTACGAAGAATTTGAAACGTACTCTGTAGAAAACGTAACAGAGAAACAGGAGTTGATGACATTTAAAAACTACTAGACACATTTAATGTAGACATTCAGTCTTGCCTGAAGGCAGTTGTTTTATCAAAAAATCCGTCCTGTCGCCTGGACTGGTATGTTCCTAACCTGAGTGCACTGTCTCAGCCTGATTCTTTGATTAATATTACATAAATATTTTATTTATTAGGAACAATAAATATCTACTAAATCTGATTCTATTGTTAACATTAAATAGAAATTTTATAGCAATTTTAAATTCTACCTTCAACACTACTCAATTTTTGAAGTACAGTAATTAAACTCTCCTCCTCCTCCTACTACTACTACTACTACTACTACTACTACTACTACTACTACTACTACTACCACTACACCATCACTACCACTACCACACAACTACCACCACCATCAATTCCTCTTTTTCTTCTTGATCTATAGATCCTGACGCGCCTTGACTGTCTCCCACCATGCCTGCGACCATTACTACCCGAACCTCTTCTCTCCCATCCCGAACGCTATTTTTACCGGCTCTTCCAAAACATCATTTAACTGCCTCTTCCACGGTCATCCTCTTCGTCTTCCGCTTTGCATTTTTCTCATACATTATCCTCTCAGCCATTCTCTCTTCATACCCACCCATCGTTTCGTACGGGATTTAATGAATTTAACGATGTTGCAGATTGACTTTGTATTTTATATATTTTAATTTGGGGGCTCATTTGCGAAGTATGCTTTGTTAGTAGAATGATTTCTCTCCCTTTTATACCTACACATCTAAACAGTAAAAACACGTTATCTCTTTGAAAACTTCCAGTTAAGTTTATCTCCAAATCGTGGGGTGGTCTTCTGGCCAAAGAACTGGATATTATCACGTATTCTGTTGAATGACTTAGAATAGTCCACTAAATAGCACTCATAATCTCGAACAAGTTAACATTATAGTTTAACGAGCGATCGGATGCCGTTTGCGTCAAGAGTTTCAGAATTTTGAAACAATAAAGCTACACAATGATTGTTCCGTATCACTAACTGATTTGGGCGGAAAGGCGGTTTAATAATTAATAAAGGTGATAATTAAGGCTTACTAACAGACGTGATTGTGTGTTTGTGTCTGAAGATGGCTCCAATTAGCGGCATTCAAATGATGGAAGTATTCCGATCCTCTTTTTACTAACGTAGAAACGTGCGCTTCACAACCATACCATTTTTAGCCTATAGGAACGGTCAATCGATGGAGGCACATGCCTATAGGAGTTGTACCATGTAGCAGATGAACTTCCCGCGTAAAAAAGTGCTCAAATACGTGAAAGGTGTTGTGTTTTTAGAGGTATCGTTAAAACTCGGATCTATTCAGAGCAATAAACTCGGTTACTATGGTCTTGAACCATCAATGTTTTCTACTTTGGGCTCAGAAAATATGTAAATTATTTGACGGGGATTTTCTAATGTTTGTACGCACTTTGTTTCTCTTTATCATCAGCAACAAAATATTCTCCACGTCTGGTATAAACAGAAAGCACATGTGATTCAGGTTTTGTATTTACTAAATGAGATTTGAGTACTTACATATGGCTTCAGTGTGTGTGTGTGCGCGCGCGCGCTGGTGTGTAGTATACGTTAGTAATTCTACAGACTTATGCCTATAACATTAATAATTCACAAACGTGTCTTTTATTGGGCACTTGAAAACGTAGACGAAAACACATGCACACGCATACACAGACTAGGGAGAAGGTGCTTTCATAGTATTAAAGGAAACAATTATTTAATTTACATAATTTTTAAAGTATAAATAGAAAATACTGTAGGTTTATGACCGACTGACCATCTTTATTGGTCTAAACGAATCCTAAACACACAACACCTACACGACATGTGAAACTTAACAGGCTTAACTCAAAGAGTGATGAAGAAGGGGGGGCAAGGAGAAGCTTACACTTATTAACTGTGTCTTTGTAATTATTTATTGTAGTGTCTATTATTCTTTATAATTTCGTTATTGTTGATAATATTTTTATTGTATTGAATATAATTGTTGTTATAAGATCACAAAGATCTGTCACCATAATCGTCATAATTCAAAATAAACACACGTCAAGACTAATATCAAAACGTTTTAATTAAGCACTATGTAGGTGTGTGTAATCTCTGTTTCATACTACAAAGCTGTCCCACATAGCATCGCCGCTTATCAGATCCGTAAAGTTCAATATACACATTAGGCATTCGTAATAATAATTCACTTCAGTTTTTGTGGCGGTGATGAAAGTTGGCCTTGAAAATGGTTTTTTAATGTGCACACCTCCGCCCAGCTTGTAACGTGTGGGTGCAGCCCTGTGTACACACTCACACTAACACTCATGTGAGACGTTCTCCTAATTGAAGTTTTGGCAAGTCCCATTAAGCAGATGATTTATGCCGACCAATAAGTTCTCGTTAACCTGTTACAGAAAAAATATATGTATTGAAATATATTGTAATTTCTCTGAATCATGCACTTCTGGAAAACACCGTGTGTGTGTGTGTGTGTGTGTGTGTGTGTGTGTGTGTGTGTGTGTGTGTGTGTGTGTGTGTGTGTGCGCGCGCGCTTGTATGCGCGCGTATGATTGTTCGGTGGAAGCATTTTAGCGAATTTATGTCAGTGTAACGATATTTATATACAGGAGGTTACAGTTTTAACCTGAGTAAATTGTGACAATAAAAAATTTAAAGTCTGCACATTTGAAGAATTACAATCATAAACAACGACGAGTTTATAACTCTGAATAGAACAGGCCGTGACAGCCTTATTGTACCACAGAATGCAACCCCAAATTATTGTTCCACGATCTACTCCATTCATGAGCCTACATCGCAGACATAATATGTTTTCTCGGTAATGCTTATTGCCAAAACTCTTTTTATAATGTGAGTAGACGAATTCGGGTCCTTTTTTTTATTGATTTAAGTTTAAGAATTTTGTTTATAAACGTTTTTATTTTAATTATTTAGTTAATTGTTTTTGTTATTGTTAAAAATGTTTTAATTAATGTTCGATTATTTTTCTTCGACGCTTGATTATGGAGCGACGTTTCTTCGGTTGACTAGGCGGATCTACGAAGTCGATCTCTCACTGAAAGTACATTTTAGTTTTTTTATTTAAATAATTACTTACTTGAAGTGACATTGGCTGACCGTGCAGTGTTGAGGTGACAATCTAATTTTAGATTTATTCACCATAAATTCAATTTGCCGCTGTCCGTGTTGTCATCCATTGAGAAGTAGCCATCTGTTCTGTAATAACCTAGTCTACTGAAATAAATCGTCTGACTCTATTTTGTCGTATAAAATTATGATTTATTCTCTGATAATATTCTTTAAATAGTTTTAAAAATATAATAAACTGTTCTTGGTTTAATTTGCTTTACAATAGAATTTAGTTTTATGAAAATCTTGTCTCAGGGTTGGTAGTTCTGATTTACAATTATCAGACTGATTAAACTTATTTTTTGGTTAAACTATTTAGTTAAAATGTAGGTCCTTTTATCCTGCAGAATACAAATAAAACAACTAGAAAACTTATACTACCATTATTGGGTAGTCGGAGAGTGATTACAAATCAAGTACATCTTAATGCATAATAGAAAGTATTATAGCCATGCCTGGTTCCGGCATTATAGGTTAACTTGTTGTATTGTCAATCGACAATGAACGTTAAATGAATTAATAATTCTTTTATAACACCCAAAATATAAACACAATAAAATAATAAATCAATTCAGTGTTCTAGGAAGAATCATCTGAACAGTTATATTGGATTCCTTCAAATAGGTAATCGTTTAATTATTATAATTGTATTTCGCTTGGTATGAACTTCCTTTATTAATAAAATAACGAAATATCGTAATACTAGTAGACTCTTTCTTAACACTAAACAGAAATTATATTTTCATTTTTTAGCTGTTGATAATTAATCTTGTCACTGGACAATTCTCAAACTGCTGACTAACTATTGTTAGTTTATCATTTGGTTTAACCATTAAAGACTTCATCGAGATGATATTAACTAACACACTCTTAGTGTTTATATTGAACAAACTATCATCATCTTTATACTTCTCATTTATTAATTAAATAAAATTAATTTGAGAATTCTCTTTATAATTGATAACTTAATGAAACATAATACGGTGGAATGACCTTTATTCGTTCTTATGTACACATAGTATGAATGTTGTTCGATAAAGTATATCGTCAATTTCTTAACTTCCTTAAATAAAGTAAAAAATCACTTTACTCCCTGTATATCGCGTAATTGCTATGGATTATACACTTAGCAATTCATGTCGCACTATTAAGTCTTCACTAATCTTCAAATATAACGTTATGATGATTTTGCACAATTGAGGTTATGTTTTCATTGTTTACATTTGATAACACGCACAAAGTTAGGTTAGACTGTTGTTTTCTGGTGATGCGGAGCTGCCGTCTGTCCTCTTCAATGGTTATTCAAAAAGTGTCCCAAGATGGCGTTCGTTTCTGCTGTTCTCGTTTGCATTCCTTGTAAAATTTATCGAATTTTCTCGTTTGATTGGCTGAAGATCTTTACTTGAGCGCACATGGGTATGCTAAATTATTTAATTGTTACAATAAGCGTGAGTCTTCGGGTTCAAGAGTACGAGCTGACGCTAAACATTTTTCCAAAATAAATCAAATATTTTTAAATTGATATAACTTTCTTATCACACCTCAGATTGTGAATCTAAGCTTACTACGGTATGGCGAATATTTGGCTCTTAATTTAGAGTCCACACATGATATGTTTTCGTCCATGATTAAGGAAGATATTGTTTGAAATTAACACTTTGCACTATTTATTAATAAATTTATGTATTCTTTGATTAGAACTATCTCCTATGCTAAAGTTGCATTAGGCCTATGAGTCTACTAACTATATTGACTAATTACAATTTAATATTTGTTTCTGGGCAATTTCTGTGGTGTCCCAATTACACATACAGTGTCAGTACAACTGCTGTTTGCTTTAGTTACTGTGAATACATTGTTATTTCCTGGTTTTGAGTCTATTTAATCACCTCTATATTGTACTATAAGGTGTCTCCTTATTTTACTTCATTTTTAATTGAGTAGTGGTCACTATCTTGTTCAGAATTGTTCACAACAGTTATTACATTGTTTTACAATCTGGTGTTTTTTTACATTGGTTCGTTCTCTTGTGTTGAGAACTGAATAATAGTACTTGCATCTAGTGTCACATGACAGATGTGCTTAATTATTATAATTATGGCTTACAGGAGTGATAATAATTATCTTACAATATTATATTAGTGATGTACCATCTTCCTTATTATACAGGTATCACCCTTTCTGTTTCTGTTTAATTTTACAACTGGTTTTATCCAAACTTTACATGGTGATTCCCATTTTGTCTGTTTTTGGTCATTTAGTTTACATTAATTATTATATAAATACTACTCTAGGTAGCTTATCTTGGTATTGGTAGAAACCTTACAACCTCTACTTGATTTTTTGTCCAAGAGATTTTAGTTTAATTAGGTTTTAGTGATTATTTCTTATTAATCTAAGTGGAAAGTACATGTATTTAGGTTATGTGTCTTCCCACTCTAAAGCAACAATGAGTTGACTGAGCTGATTTTAATTTACACTTTTTGTCTCGTTTTCACTAGTAGGCCTACTATGTTATTAATTATCACCTGTAATTTATTAATTAGTTCTTTTTTCTTCCTACTATCATTTTTTCATAACTTATTTAGTAATTATGACTGTTATCTGACAGTTTTGGTACTCTACTAATTTACATTAATTCTGGTCATAATATGTTATTATACTGTTGTTTACAGCTTCTTATTATACTAATATTATTATTACTCTCACTCTCTTGGCTAATATTGGATGCCCTACTCATTTACTAGACTAGTGGTCATACTCAGGTCATCTAAGGTAGTCAGTTAGTGTTTTGTCTATCTGTCCTTGTCTCTCAGTTTGTACTTCACTGGTATTTATTTCACATTTGGCCTTCTTATCTCATTGTTATTGTAGTTTCTTGGTTCTTCTTGTGTCACCATGTTGATTGACATCTCTTATTATTATTGTTTCTTCTTTGTAATATGTTTTCTTCTTGGTTTCTTGGCTTCTTACTGACCGGATCTATTGGGTTATTGGATCTGTTGTATAATCACTATTTAATGCATTTTCTTTCTTGTTATTATGATTATTACCATTACTGTATTAACTCCCTTGTTGTGAGTTCATTCTTCTATTATTATTTACTTATGTAGTTTTCATGCTTGGTATTCTCATTGTAAATACTTAATGAGTCTTGTCCCCCTCAATTATTATGACATGTTGCTTATATTTTGATGTTCAAAATATCGTGGTTATATGTCTCGTTACAATAAGTATACAATATTTAGGTCTAATAGAAGTAAACAACACAAAATTAGTGGAATTAACAAAATTTTAGGGTTGATATTTTTAGCTCGAGACAAAACGGGGATGGAAAAGTTACGCAGCCCACAATCTGAAAATATTGTTCTCTCAGTATGAACAGGCCTATATAAAGAAAATGGAAATATGATGTCGGTAACACTGAATCATTTTCTGAACGCGGCACGCGATTTCAACGGTGGATTGTATTAACTTTACAAGCAGCATAATTGTTTTTGTAAAGTGTGTACTGTTTGTAATATGTTTTTCGAAATACAAAAGCGTTTTTAATTTAGAACGTTATCTGTTAACGTTTGTTCATGTTAAGCGCAAAACATATTTAGGAATACGTTTCTGACACCCACATGCCGAATAAATCGAGACTAAAACGAATTTATTTATGTATATTATGATGTATTTTTTGAGTTTCGCGAATTTTTCATTGTCCGTTATAAGCTTAAAAGATATTGTTTTTCTCTTAAATTAAAATGTTGAAATTATTTTCTATAATATGTATATAGTTATATGTACAAGTATATATTATTCATTAAAAAGAATATTGATACTTAAAAACAGGAATAGTAAAGGACAGAATGTGTACAGAGCTTTTGCTACCCGATAGGTTTCATAGATAACGTAACAGAAGACAGATCCTAAAAGTGTGAACAAGAAAACAGGGATTGAGTAAAAGCGAATAAAGGGCGGTGTAGTTTTCACGTCGATGCAGATAGTTTACATTTAATTGTTAATGATGTCATGGTTATTTACTGAACGATGAGTGGAACTTATAGTGACACAAAACGGAGCAGAACACATCGCTATGTCCAAGAACACAACTTTTCAGGAGAGCAGTTTGAAAGTTTAATTTTTAGTTTTTTTTTTTGAAAAAAAAAAATCATCGCCAAATGTGTTATACCCGTTTTACAGAAAGAAGTCTTATGCATGTCTTAATCATTATATAAATAAATTTTTAGACAATTTTTGAGGTTCATTCATTCAGGTTAATTTATGATAATGGACATTGGCAAACATGGTTCTATGTAAAATAAATTGTTATTTTTAAGATTGGACTTACAATGCTTCTGCACACACACAGTGACAGAATGTAATGCTCACAAAAACAAGAAACTAATGAATTTGGACATAGGCTAGTTCTGCTCCAAGGTAGCGATTATGGCAAAAAGTATTCAGCATTAGACGATTAATCGGAGATGACAATTGTGCGGAAATGGTGATTGGAAACCAACGTAATGGCCGCGGATTAATTTGTTGTATACTAGAGAACCCCCAGCCCACATTCAAAGTAATGTTATGAATACTGCATCTTATATAAATATCACTATAAATATTAAGTGATATTGTGATTGGTATTCTTAAAACTATTTATAATTAGAACAATAGGTATGTTAGTGCGTAGGTTACGTTATTCATGTATATTTACATTATCCACAATTGATGTATAACTTGTGTATATTGATGCACACTCTTTATACAGACACTATTTATAGAATACACTAGACCAGTGCTTCCCAAACTTTTCAGTCCGCGGACCACCACAAAAAAATTAAAAATTTCACGGACCCCGTCTAAGTTCTGAAATAAAACACACAGTAAATATGATACAACCTCTTATATTTTAATTAAAAAGTATTAAAATCAAAATTGTCTTAATTTGCAAAATTATAATATTAATGATATCAAACCTAGATTAATGTGAACAATGCAACCGCTTTTGAAGAATTAGCTCTGCAATATTGGGTTTATGTCTGATATTTTCAATATTAAGTCACTCTCGACATCAAGTTAATTTCTTAACTATGACTTCCAGTACGTGAGCTGGGAAAATGCGTTTTCACACAAATAAGTAGAGGAAAACACAGTTAAACACTTCAAAGATTTTTTTGCGAGTTCAGGATAGTAGTCGGTCATTACATATAACCAGAAGTCGGCTAGCTGTAATTAGTGCGCGAGGTACAATGCTTAGCCTATACGTGGACTAAAACAGCTCGATCAGTTCTGCGTTGATGCGGTGCTCTAGTCAGGCTGACAAACAGATCTCCTACACGACATGATTTAAAGACTATTATTAAAGCCATTAGTTTAAAATTACTTTTACAATTATAATTAGTTTTAACAAACAAAATACTGGAATATTTTACTAATTGTTTTAAGATTCTAAAATTTAGATGTTAGTGCATAAAAATCGGAGAAAAGTACGGTATATACTATTTTTTCTTGAAAGTGTCCATGGATCCCCTGAAACATTGTCACGGACCCCACTTTGGGAACCACTGCACTAGACTGTTCTGTATAAGTGTACTTTACATTTATAGGTAACGTAGTTTGTTCTACAATATTCTAGTTAATGCCCCAGTAACGAACTAGACCAGTGGTTCCCAAAGTGGGGTCCGCGGACACTTTTAAGAAAAATTTGAATATACCGTAATTTTCTCCGATTTTTTATGCTCTAAAATCTAAATTTTAGAAACTTAAAACAATTAGTAAAGGATTCCAGTATTTGGGGGGGGGGGTTCAAACTAACTGTAATTGTAAAAGTAATTTCAAACTAATGGCTTTAATAATGTCTTTAAAGCATGTCGTGTAGCAGATCTATTTGTCAGCCGAACTCACTAGTTCTCTCTCTTACACTACAAAAAGAAGAAGATTCATTGGCAGAACTTTCAACTGACAGTTCATTAAAATTACAGTTTCCGCAATTACAGATAGCTAACTTCTGGTTATATCCAATGACTGACTACCCTGAACTCGCAAAAAAAGCTTTCAAACGTTTAACTGCGTTTCCCTCTATTTATTTGTGTGAAACCGCATTCTCTATGCTCACGTACTTGAAGCCAAAGTTACGAAATAAACTTTATGTCGAGAGTGACTTAATATTGAAATTATCAGACATTAAACTCAATATTGCAGAGGTAATTGTTCAAAAGCAGCTTCATTGTTCACATTACACTATGTTTGATATCATTAATATTTTAATTTTGCAAGTTAAGAGAATTTGATTTTAATGCATTTTAATTAAAATATAAGAGTTTCTACCATTTTAGGCTACCGTTTTATTTCAGAACTTAGACGGGGTCCGCGGACTGAAAAGTTTGGGAACCACTGTAGGACCTAGACTATTCCAGTCAGTAACGCATGTTTGCAAATGACGTCATTACCAACTAATATAAACAGTAGTTGATGGTTGTGTTTGATATCACATTTGTGGATCAATATTATATTTGTATGATTATTTTTTGTTTCTGTAAATTACGGTTGTGTTAATAATCTACATCACAGTTGTGGATCCACATTATATTTCCGGTGTTATTCATTTTTTTATTTGTGATATCGGTAAATAAACAAGGTGTCGACAGTGATGCGGATGTTTTTTTTCAATCGCTGACATAGAGGACGAGAAATTTCAGGGCAGCATCGAAATACCAGGGTGCATTTTCTAGCTCTGCGATCGAATGGGTAAACACCATGGGGTGATAACAGGTGACTGAAGAGTAGTGCTGGCTTCACTGTGCTGGTTCCGTGTATGGCAAACGATTGATACAGGTGGCCTATACTGTCCTGTAACCTCTTGCTGTTGTACCGAACGAATAATCGGGAAAAAAGTAAGGAGAGGTCTCTCTTCCAGAAAAGTTTGGAATGAAAATTAACGCTAGCCATTATAGACCCGAAGAGTTGAGACGATGAGACGACGCCTTGAAATGAAGGCGATGTGCATACCGAGGTCGGTTTCGAGGGGAGAGAGAGAGAGACGGGCAGAAAGAGATACTATACAGAGAGTGAGCCATTACGTCACGTGACTAATAGGCTACGTACGAAAAAATGCTTTTTGTTTAGTGACTATGGTCCACTCTGCATTTACGGGTGTAAATGAACCATAATATAAAAATTGGAGACGAATGGAGCATCCGTCATAACGACACAAAAAATGAAATAACAAAATTATTAAGTAGTAGACGACTAATTGGCATGTCACGCATGCGGGAAGACGTTTTGCGGTATCAATGAAAATACCGCCGTATACATCGAGTTTAAGTAAACGTTGAAGTAAGTTATGCCATAATTGTTTTAACGATGTGATTTGTATACGGTATATAGACCTACATCCTAGTACACGCATAACATACAGCCGGTCACAGATTCATTTTAGCGATAAATTTCTGAGAAATTATTCGCGTTTAATTTTTACTGCTCCTTTTAATAAAATATTAATTTGCATTTTAATAAACAAACCTATTTAAAATTAGAATAAGATATTTCAATTTAATCTCTGGAATTTCGGTTAAATGGACCTGCTTTGTTATGCATATTTTTAGTGCCAAAACCTCGACTGTGCCGGGATTTACGGCACATTATTTTTGTTTTCTTTATTTTTATTAAAGAAAAAATGTATTTACTAAACAGTAAACAGAGTACAAAATATTGTATACAGGCTGGCTTGGAGTGGGACGCAGACGAGATGTCTGTTGACATGTAACAGGTCTGTTGTCTCGGCCCAGACATTTTAATCTATTAAATTCAGCGCGAAACATTGTATAGGATTAAGCAGTTTGATGGATTTTGCTATCGTATTCACCGCTCCAGAACTTCCAGAGTCTTCAGCGCATGTCTTCATACAATCCTATATACTAATTGTTTACGATCAGAGTAAAAAGGTGAAAGGAGACAGTGTTGTACAAATGAAATTTTCATTTTTCTCTCTTCTGCGGGAGGATTCCAGAAATTAACTTGTAAATCTGGTAACAGATAAACTGTAGCCGACGCGCAAAACGTGTCAGTTTATTGGATGCTGAAATCAGATCTACAGGTTCATTACGAAGCTGTAATTTTACTAAAATTTTACGAGTACTAAAGTTTAGTTATACTCTAAATTTTGGGTAAACGAGCACGTTCGAAAATATAAGGCAATAACAAATTAATTAGTAAGACTAATCGTCAATTTCGTAACACCTCCCAAACCATTACTTTTAAACCACTCGTAACTGCTTAAACCATTTAAAATACGTTGACTAGGAAATTTATAAATAGTGACTTGTGAACAGTACTGCAAGGCTAACACATTCCAGTAAGAAGGCATGCTGGTACCTAGTGGCCTGCGTACAGACATGCATGCAGGTAACGTTTGAAGCCACCATAAGTGTAACACATTGTCAGGTACTCGAGAGGAACGTTTTATAGACCTATACTCGCATGGAAGTCCGTGTGTGTGGTCGCGCTTGCGCACTTGTGTGGAAAGTCTATGTAGCGGCGTGATCGTGCGGGTAAACCATGGTGGCGGTTCCACTAGTAACGGACACAAATGCAGAGCATGGAAGTACACTGTAAGTGCAAACACAGGTTAAAAGATTCGATCCGGTGTCTACAGACCTATGAAGGAGGCTACAAAGAACCAGGTAACGAAAAGAATAAATATCTAAACAAAACTGAATGTGATGGTGACTGAATCTGTGGTCGCTTTGTCACTGTTATCGAACGGTACCGGTGTCCGTGATTCAGTGAACCGTGTTCGTGACCCGATACGTGATGGCGAGTGTCAGGACGAACGTCGATGTGTGTTCCACCGAGGCATAATCTTTTTTTTTTTTACATGATACTAACCTACTGTAGTCTACAACGTAGCTCTAGTTTATTTTCAAAGATAACATTAATAACATTATTAGCCTCGACTATAGGCTACAACGTTTCATAAAATCTTTTAAGTACCTCTCCATTCGTATTTCCTTAAACGTGAATTTTTATATTTCATTTATAAATAAGAGTATTATGTTGAAACCATGAAAAGGTATACACAAGCATTGAAATTTGTAACATATGTACTAGTCTGATTAATAATAAAAAGTAAACTTTTCATTTTACAACCTGTAGGCCTACAGGTTAAATTATAGAATAAACAAGTAAGTGTTGTAACGCATACACGTAGACATGTTCCGTTAAACATATTCCATCTAACACAGTGACATAAGTTATCTATACGGGGCAGATTAATTGAATTTAAAGATAAATCTACTAGACACATGTATATATCTGTATGAATGTCCGTTATCTTTTAACTGCGCGTTTCACGTCATTCAACACGCTGAACGCCAACATTTTTTCAAGGATTCAGTTGGATAGTCATTGAGTGTCACAATGTTTAACATGATATTTGAGTACATTTTCTCTAACGAGGTAATTCTGTTTTGTCTTTTGAGATTACCTATATATATATATATATATATATATCTATCAAAGAAGGCAGTTGCAGTTTTGAGCACACTGCGGTAAAATCGTAAGATTTCCACATTCAGGACCAAGCAGATATTAAATCGTCTGGGCTACATGGGGTCGAGCATTATCATGCAGAAGAATGACTCCATTTTTGAGCTTCCCGGAACGTTTATTCTTGATGCTGACCTGTAAGCGTTTTTTAAGCTGTCTGCATATCGCTCAGCGTTGATGTTGACACCAGGATCTTTAAAATCTAAGAGCAGCACACCCTGATAATCAAAAAATACAGTGGATGCGCCTATTTGCTCGTAAAACAGTTCCACCTGTCTCACATTTTCATCTGATGCTGCAACACGTGCAGGTTCGGGACGGCCCAAATCTTTAGTGGATTCTCTCCCTTGTCGAAATTTAATGCACCATTCAACCACTGCCGTATGAGAATAACTATAGTCACCATATACAGCTTTCATTCGCGTATAAATTTCCATTGGCTGACACCCCTCAGCGGCCAAAAACTGAATAACGGCACGCAGATTATCTTTGGACGGATTTTCTATCATAGTTGCCATTTTTCAACCCAGTCACAACCCTTAGAAAAGAGCAAACTGCAGATATTTTTGACAGACGCGTCACTAGTACTTAAACAAACAATATAAACAAATGAATTCCTTTTCATGGCGACGAAGTCATGGCTGCGCAGATCAAACTTGTTTCTATTGAACAATCCTCGTACTATATCACACAGCTGAATCCCATATGCCCGTACCAATCACAGTATACTTTATAAATTAGGGTTATGCATGTTCCGTGCCTAGACACAAGAATATTATTTTGGCGAATATCAAAGTGCACTGGCCTGTATCAGTTAAAAAAGTTAACACTTTTGGTGGGAAGCGGCATAATTAATGGGCAAGTCTGGTTGCGAGTAACGACGATGATTCTTGACTCAGGTGTGTGTGTGTGTGTGTGTGTGTGTGTTCCGCACGCGCCCGTACAATTATGCAAATTGTTGAATGAAACAATGCTTGTGTAGGCAACGTGGCAGTCTAGGTGTCAAAGAGGTGGAGAAGAAAAATTTGAAAGACTGTTTTACAGAACCAGCAAAAACAGTGTGCCTCGCAAAGCTTGAAAGGAAAATAATAAGACTCTAATCGGAGTAGGTAAGTCCATGAGAAATCGGCAGGAATAGGCTACAGAGCTTCAAACAAAAACAGTAAAACTGTTATGAAGGAAAACAGTAACATTTGCTACGGCACAAAGGCGAAGGTTCTTTGGTGACATGTACTGGAAACGATCGTGAGGGATTAACAAATTAAGGAATATGAACCAGAAGGAGTGGGGAAGACGGGTAGACCAAAGATAAGATATAAATGTCAATTTATGCAAAATAAATGTAAATGAAGAATTACCTTTGTGATAATTAATTATGTAATTGTGTTTGCTATTAAATATATAAATTTATCGATCTCTCACATGTATGTGTGTAATTAAATTTTATTTATTATTCTAATTATCTATACCAACGTGTTGGAACACAGTTTATATAGTGAATTCTATATAATTCAGGTGCAATAGATAATATGTATTCACTTGCTTTAATTGATTAATTTCATGCCGTGTGTGAAACAGCCATTTAAAAATTATGTATAACTATTCTGATTCTCATCAGCACATGCGTGATATCACTTAATAGATTAACATTATCAATTCATTTACTTTATTTGAACACATGAAACTCTTAAAATCTATTTGTATTTCTTCAAACTTTAGGTTAATATTTGGGTTGCATTTGGTAATAATGAACGCATATTTATGATCAACTTAAAGTACTAGTTTAATTATCATTCATAATACATTATAATTGTACATATGATACGTCGCTGTACCTGAAATACATACATATTTTATAATAACAAATACGTGTTTCAATATATGCTGAAAACAAAGAAAACATACATACATATATAAATCAAACAATATAACAATTCATATTACTTATTTGATGCGTTCATTAAATCCCAAATAAGCTTTTGTTGATACATCCATTAATTACTTTATTCAGATTTATTCATTACTTTTCTTAATAATTTTCTCAGGTGTGAATTCTTTGAAAGAAACCAGGTCAGTAGAAGTTACTAATTAGAAATAATTATAATAATGGTTACTTGGTTATCGAATATCCATTAATTGTTGTTGAAGTCGAGTTCCAGAGATGAAGATGGCTCGTAGACCCATTCCGTCGTATGCTGCTTTCTCACAATCACTTAACACTTACTCTTCCGGTCACTCGCGTAGGCGTTCGTATATGTGAATAATTCAAGTTCAGTGTTCAATAGAATGTTTCATCTTACTGTGTGTGCTGTGATTTCGTTTTAATGTTAATATATATGTCTAGTTCCACTTGTCGCTGCTTCATTAAACATTCGTATTGTTCATTAATTTGTTTAATGTTTCGTGTTCATTATGTTGTTAATAATGTGTAGTACACTATATTAAGTTCAACTGTTTTGTATATCGTTAAGTGATGATGTCTGTTGGTGTAACGGTCTGATTGTTCACTTTGTATAATTTTAACTCCGGACTCGAGTTAATATTCCGCACGATTAATGTACTCTTCTGAAATTTAAATAATACTAACTCCGAATGATTAGAATAAACTGTTGAAAGTTTATGATATACCGTCTCTCGCACTTGAAGTTAAAACTATTTGAAAATTTGAGTGTAAAAACTGTCTGAAAACTTTAGTATCACTTGTTTCAAAATTTGAGTGTAAACTGTCTAAAAATTGAGTATCACTGACTGTCCCTGTCTTGGGCAGATAGTTTTTATTAATTCGTCCCTACTCAAAATTTTGTCTCTGGCGCGCTTCACGCCTACTTCATTTCGAGATTGGTCAGTTTTTAGCTTTCTTGGAAAATACTGTCCCACCATGTCAAGATTCTACGTCATAGTTCTCCCGATAGGTCCTTCGTTTCAGTTGCTATGGAAACACTCCTTACCACCAAATTTCTCGCTGGCTGAGGGCATCTGATAGGCTCTTACGTCTCCCCGATTTTTGCTCTGACGAACGTTGACCCGTTTCGACGAAACTATGGCTATTAGACACTTGTCGATCAATCTATTGTCTGAGTAAACTCTGTGTTTCTATAGATTCCCATTATCTGTACTTTCAGTCTTCCTGGCGCATTGTTCCAAGTTCTAACCCCTTTTTTCTGGCTATTAACAATTTTGAACATCTGCCGGCTGGTGAAGTCACCCCAACTTTCCCTTCGTAAATTCTTGTCTGTCAATTAGACGATAACTCCAGCTGCGTAACATGACTTTAGTCTTTGTCAGGCCTATCTTACTGTATTGTTTCTTAAGGTGCAGTGCAGTCGTTCCATTGAAATATGTAGTTTCACTCGTTTTTGTCGTTTATCGTATACTGACGTAACATGGTCAACATCTGCTACAATTATCGGTACGTGTGTGAATGTCCTCGCTTACTTTGTTACAGCTGCAGAGAGCAATAATTCTGGACGAAACTTTCCCTGTCATCTTACGCCACCAATTTCTATAGTTGGATCAAACTTAATGTGTTTCTATTGTCAAGTCAGCGACGCCTCACTGACATCTTCTCATTACTCCTTATTTATTGCGCCAACTATAAGTCGTTGACACTGCCTCGTGTGAACGTACTCTGCCGAGGTGAAAATTTAAAATTTTTAAAATTTTCTGCTCGTTACAAAGATGAAACAACCAAGTTATAATGGCCATAAAGAGAATGGAAATAAAGGATCAGAAAGAAAAAAGCAAAGCAACGGAAAAAAGTGCAAGTTACACAAAAAACAAAACAACACGTATCTACAGATCGTAACTTCATCTTCACTATAGAGAGCAAGACTGAAGAAATCAGTTAATATTAGTTTGACAATTCTCCAGGCTATTAGGCAGTGGTCCAATGCTGCTGCATAAAACAGACGTTTCTTTATAAAAAATATTTATCTTTTGTCACAGTAGGCCTACTGTGGAAAACCGGTAAAGAACGTATCAGTTGTTGCTCAAGTCGTTATACTGAATATGCCTCCAGTGGTACGGCCGAAACGTCTGTTTACGCAGCAGCATTGGACCACGGCTTAATAGGCCGGAGAATTGTCAAAATAATATTAACAGAGTTGCTAAGAGTCAAGCCGTGAAAGCCTAAGATAGCAATTATTGAAGAAATTAGACTGCAGAAAAACAGGCTGAAGACCTCTGCCAAGAACGGCACAATCTTTTACACAACGTAAAGCATACAACAAATAAAAATAGAACCGCAGAGTACACAAGGACTTATTCGGCTGTGTCTAAAGTTTTTCCTGAGGAATACCATCCGAAGGAGTTGCGCAACGGTAACGAATTACGCAAGCGGGAACAGAGGTTTGTACAATTATGCAATGCGCAGCGTAAATCGGGTGATTATTTGATTTTCGCGTTACGTAAACGTACAAAATAAATATGTTTACACGACGCGCTGTATGTTCGTGTAATAACGACAACAGCGACCACATGTACTGATTTCGTTAGCAGATATTTGAATTTATAATAAAAATCTCAAAAACACAGACTTTCACTTTTCCCTCCGTCATATTCAAGTAGTAATGTTAGGTTCGGCGTCGCAGATGCAATGACAACAGTAGTAGTCGTAGTAGGAAAGCGGGGAATAACGATAAAAAAATAAAGAAATCAATTGAATAATGTATTCATGAATAATTTAATACGTAAACAGACGGAGGGAGAGTGTGAGAGTGTCCGCTCCTTCTCTTAAACAGTGATTCAGATAAAAATTATATGCGTGTAAAATAGCAAGACCGAAAAAGAAGAGGAAGAAGAGTGAATAAGGAGAGCGCCTTGAATGGATTCGCGGGTTCGTTGCCGCGTGTCATAACACTTCCTACGTAGATCCGCACACGGCTAATGTCGCCAATATATTATTTTTAATGTCACGTCGTTCCACAGAACGTCTTTCTTATGAATTCATTAAATTTTATTTAAATTGATTTATTTCTTTTTTTTTTCCAACATCAGTAAAAGTTTACGTTTTTTCTTTCTTTACCCGTTTTAGAGATGGGTACACTATTTCTAAAGAGTCCCCGGGACCATTGTTAAACACTGGCATTATTTATTACTGTTATTATTTTTTATGTCGGGTTGTCTCTGTTCGACATTTGGCGTTCTCCTAAATTTCATTGTTCATCATATATTTTATTAAATAATATTCCCTGTGTTCTGTCTCAAAAATTGCCGAACTGTTTCAAGTTTACCTCGCTAGATTTGCAGATAACACGTTTTAAGTAGTAGGAAGACGACTTCTTAAGTGGAGTTTGAGAGTCAGTGAAAATTTACGACATGTCACGTGACATATGGCACATCACTGCTTTGACGTTTGTGATTTACTGTTTGTGGTGAAAACTGTTAGCTGTTGGGGGGGGGGGATTCTTTTTTATTAAGAAAACAATATAATTCATGACTTCTGTGTGACAGTCTGTGGTGAGTAATGACTATAATAACGTAACTTAAGTATCCATCTTGCGCGCACGTGCGCGCGTCGACACGAGCAACAATTCTCTTTTAGTGAAGCAGTTATTCATTTGCTATTAGCGTAGGGGGGCACTAGTTATGGCTTCTTACGCTAATGAATCGTCGTCGAGTTCGTAAGATCTGTTTTGAAAATCGTTTTTTTAACTTCCATTATGACCAGCATAATGAACTGCTGTAATTGTCTTTTTATTAATAGATTTTGAAATAATTTTTCGCTACCTTATCGTTTTCCACTAGCTTGGCTATTTTACAACCTTCTAACCTAATTCTTCTAGCGTGGCGTATTTTAAACACTTAGGTTATCTTAATGTTTTATTCCAGTTGAGTTTGTTTCGTTATTCGTCTTCGAAGTTATGTCTCACGATTTGTCGTCTTTTTCGTCTCCCAAGGCCTTTTACTTCGCCTGCTTTAAGACAAGATTGCTTACGGAGACTTTCGCCATCAATTTACAGTCGCTGGCTCTTCCAACAAGATAAAGCCGTATCAATCTCTTCTCCTCAAGAAATTTCCCAACGACTGTTTGCGATTTGTTACGATGCGCACGCAGTTGTATACGCCTCACCATAGTTCGTAGTTTCTGAAATGTTTGTTTAGGTGTTGTGCGTGCGTTCCTGTCACAGAGAACCGGATTAAGTATCTTATTTTGTCCAGCCATTCTTCATGTGCTATCCTTTCAGTTTCTTGATCATAAACTGAGACCCTCTTCGTCTGGGACTGTGATTACTTAATCGTGTTTTTTTCAGTTTCTACGCGTTCAAAATCAGTTTCGTCCACGATTTTGTAAAATTTACATTGGTTTACACTTTAATACTAAAGAACTAGGTTCCCTAAATGTTAATTTTATGCTCCAATAGGTTTCCGTTTGGACACTTGAGTTTTCACGTAGGCTTCATCAAGGGCATTGTTCTCGATAGTGATATGCAAGAAAACCCTCCAGAAAACGCATCAGGTAATGTTAATGATTATTTAATTAATAATATTAGTTCAATTTAATATGTTTGAAGAATGTCAGTGTAGGAATATATGGTTATGTATCGTCTGAGCGATAATTAATTTCTACAGGAAAATTTCCAGTAGTGGTGGTTTCCCTTTGAAATAATTGAACAGCTTGCTTTAAATAATAGTTGTTTTAAATTCATTGCCACAGTACAGGCGACACTACAGTTAATAAATTACCCCATTGTGTAATAAAAAGAACATTTAATTCTGTAAAACTGAAAATTGTTAATGTTGTCCGTAAACTTTCGAGCTATTCTGTAATAATAATAGCACTGTTTCAGTTCAACACACGTCTTTTTATTGTTTGTAACGTCAAACGTTTCGCCCATACTACGACGAGGCACTGAGGACAACTGAAAACAATTAAACAATGTTTAAACAATTTTCTCGCTTGCTAAGAATGTTAGCGTTGTTTATGATTAACCGTGATAAATAAGTTCAGAGATAATATAATGTAAACGTTGATGTCACTGTTCCAACTGACGAATCATTGTTTTGAACAAATTGTTTAAATGGACACCTGAGCACAGTTCTTTCTGTACGAAAAAAATGTGTATTTCTGTCCTACATAGCCAATCGTATTATGCTTTATTAATTAAGTAGAAATAAAATGTTCATCAATTCTGTAATTATTAATATAAAAAATTAAAACTGATTTCATATAAACTTGTGAACAATGTAGGTTACACTGACTGAATTGTCTTAAGGTTCTGACTAAATACACATTTTCATTTTAAGGGATCGACCCCCTCCCCCCGCTAAGAAAAATAGAAGTTATTTGCGGTGGGAGGGCGAATGCTCGAGAAGACGAAGATGTGCTATTTTACGAGTGATTTTCGTAATATAAGTACTCGTATATTAGTAGTTCCCTTACCAAGTTTTTTCCTGAAATTTTGGTTCCTGGGCTTTACTGAAAGTAGACGACTGCGAGTGTCTGTGATCACTTTCCAGCACCCTTGTACGTACTTAGCTCATTAAGTATTTAACAAAGTCACTCTGCGTGCTGTTAGTTATTGACTAGTCGCTGAGTTATTATAACGGATCGACGCATGTAAATCCGGTAGTAATTGCTGCTGCGGGAGTCGTCCTCAATGAACCGACAGCGAAAGCCGTAAATTATGGCTGCATGTTCAGCGGAAACGGCGATATAATTGCGCTGGAGTAGGCGTATGTAATACTCTTATCCCGATGTCCTGCAGCTGTGTAGCAGTGGTGTGATTCAGGTAAATTGACTAGTCGCTGACATCGTCAAACTATCTCTGCCTTTAATTAAATAATGAACTACAGTCGAAATACTTCTGCTTTTACCCCACCTCTCCCCCTCACACTGCACACACGTGGGCGTACATTTTACATGCATGAAGGAGCGCACAGCGTATATGGTTTGGATTATTACGCAAAACGAAAATATTTGCTTTCGGTCGACAAACGTTTTCACAGATGCTGAGTAAACGAATATTTTGTTTGACCGTAAATTCTTTGGCTAATTGTTGTCAAACAAATTGTGTGTGGTTAACATTTCTGTTGGTTATGATTATTTGTAGGTGTTGCTAACTTTTTACGTTAACGTTTTTAAGTCCAGGGGAACTATATTGTGTAAGGTAGGAGACAGCGGTAACAGTAATGATACGTTCTACAGAAGAGGCACGTGGTAAGTGTAGCGTTTAGCGAAATTTGTTCGTTTATTTTGTATAAATATAACACGTTTTAAGCGTATTCTTTTATGAAGAAACCTGTTGATCGCGTTGTGTTGAAGAACAAACGAATGAAAGTTTATTGTATTGTCTTTCACAGTTTCTGGACAACTAAACGTCGTCAAACAGTGCATATTATGGAAGTTCTTAAACTTTCACGGTCGGGTTCAACATATTGAAATTGGTAATACTAGCCGGGCTGTTAGGCCTTGGTCCACAGTTGATGTTGACAAACGATTAGGCCCCACCATCGGAGGTCATCCACTAATTCTCTACCTCATCTCTGAGGTGAATTGACGGACACCGTGCCAATCGTAGACACTGACGATGGCATCCGATGGTGGGGCCGAAACGTTTGTCAACATCAACATCTGTGGACCACGGCCTAACAGCCCCGGCTAAGATTACAGATCTCAACATTGCATATTATATACAAGAAGGATTTACATAGACCTGTATAAACTGCGTTACAATTGGAGGAAATAAAGCAAATGTAGGCTACTTTGTTTGGTAACAAAATTAATAAATTTCATCGTCATAACAGTTTGCTGTTATTCAGATTTAGAAAAGAACTTATAAGTAATTAATGATCAAAGCAATTGATAGCGTTTTGGTTGTTATCAGTGAGCAAGAAAGAATACAGAATTTGCTGTTTAGAATTTGTGCATATGCATAGTCTCAAATACGCAAACAAAAATAATGTTGTAATGTCGCAGAGAGGAAGACCACTTTTCTAAACTGAATTTGGCCATTCACAAGAAAAACGCGAATTTTTGTACTTGTTCGTCCTGTTTGGTGCTAAATAGTTTTGAGGTATCATACAGAATAATACCGTTTAAATACTATACAAGACTGTACCAAACGATACTTGAAGACACGTTTAGAAATATTTTCAAATTCTGTAGTGTTAATTGATTAAAATTGTGCAGTATTTTTCAGGCAAACGCGCTGATTTTCGTAGGAGGAAAACTGAGTTTCAAGTTTGTACTAAATCTTCTTTTTATTTTCCTTCTGCTCCTCCTATTCTTCCCCTTCCTCTTCCTTGTCCACTTCCTCCACATCCTCGGTTATATCGGAATTTAAACATCGGAAGTGAGACACTTGTTCCAAAGCACGATTATAAAACTTTTGTAAACTTTATCCTGACAAGGTGTCTGTTTATTCACGAAAACCATATTGTGGTCTTAATAGTAGAAAGTTTCACATGAAGAAGTCGGTAGACTTGCCTAACATATAAGGCTACGTTGTTTTCAGAAGATCATCTACACGCTGCTGAATGATAACCAGTTCATGAGAGCACGTAACAACCTCTTCGAAGATCAAAACGAATCAACGTCAACACGTGGGTGTAGGTCTCCTTATGACTTTTGTTCCCTCAGCAGGTCGTCAATGCAAACTGCAAACCGAACATTTTTTCCGAATCGCTGTGGTGTGTTTATGTTACATTTTTAGTGTGTAAACGTTTTATTAAGTAAGTGTTGGTCAACGTATCAGTAAAAGATGTGCACGGTACACCGACAACGTATCGTGTGCTAACAAGGGATTCGTGAGCTCTGTAATTATGCAGGTAGACACGCGAGAGACCGCCGCTGTTGCACACCTGTTGTGATATGTGCGGTCGTAGTTTACACGGTACGTGAGCACTTCGTCCGGTTTGCGATTAACCGAGATTATTGCTTTACGTGGTATAATATTCATTGTGTAATCAATCAAACGTTAATATAATTTTAAAACCAGTCTAGGGATCTGACGTCTGTAAATGTAATTTCTGTATTTAATGGGAAGCTTATTGACAATTAATGCCACCTGTAGAACATCTTCCTTCGTAGATCTCTCAGAATCGTCTTATCATATCCGACTCTCCAGCTTCTTCTCGTTCTCCCTCTTCGTCTTCTACCTTGTGGTGTCCATCCTTTCCCTGGATTCTTGGCATCATCTGCTCTGCATATTTCTTCGGGTTTTACGTGTTAAGTACCGTGTCTCTCGCTCTTACTATATTTCGCAGTCTACCATTATGATTTTTGTCTCTTTACGATAACGGATAATTAATAATACGAGGAACAGATACATGTAACCTCAATTTTTGTTTGTTTTGTTCCTTGTTTCTCATGCGCCCAAAATTACCAATAGGGTTCCGGTTGTTACATCTATATGTCTTTTGTGGTAGCCTTGCCACTCTTGTAGTTCTGTCACTCTACGTAGTTATGTAGTCAGTCTCGGTTTTCCCCAACAGTGGTGTAAGTCCGAGGATCCGGTATTTTTTTCCTGTGGATCCGTGGTCCCATTTTAAAATTCTCGTGCCCGTTACTCTCCTAGACTGTGTCGGTAGCTCATTATACACATCTAATTGCTCACTTAATACTTTCGAAGTAAGTTGTTTCCCAAGCTGTATATGGAGACTCTTTTCTTCCATCAGGGAATAGGCGAATCGCCTGCTCCTGTTCCGGAGGAAATACACCTACTTTACAAACTCTTCCTAGGTCTTCCTTCCTTTGTGACTTCCGAGTAAGATAAATGTTTTCTAAGGACGTTACTAGCGTCCTGTACAGTAAGCCCAGTGGTAGGAGCGCTATGTTTGAGCCTCTGGTCTTGCTCTGGTTTTCATTCGGGAGACACCTAATAGGTTCTTCTGCCCCTAGTGCCGCTGTACCTAGTTTTTCTTCTTCCTCCACTAGGACCAGTGACCATTTCCCACCTTTAACTGTCCCTTACTGGGTAGCATGAAATAAAAACAAGAATTAGAGAGTGAAGTTGAAGTATGAAAAATGAAAGACTCCCTAGCCCTCGAAACCTAATAGCGTCGGAGTCGAAAAGACCAAAAGTTGCTCAAGAGAGATCAGATTGGAAAGATTAAAGAAAGGGCTTCCACCCAAGACAGTCCAAGAAAGGTTGAAACAAGGTAAGAATCCAGCTAAGGTACATCGGGTGTGCTAAGCCCGTGTCCACCAAGTGTCGACCCCTGGTAATATGTAGTGATATTTAATATTTTAAAACAGTGAATAATGATGGGCGGCGGGGAAGCGTCATATCTCAGGCAAAATCAATGCTCACACAGAGTTGGTCGTAGAAGAAGTTGTATAACATAGGCCTATAAAAACATTATAGTAGGCGTACAATAAAATAGGATAATTTAATATACCGGTATGTACTATTCGCTGCAATATTACAAAAAGTTAAAAGCAATTAAATTCCAATATACGTTATTACGTGTAAAATATTTTAAAATTTATTGTATAATAACGTTTTGTTCGTGAATACCATTTGGAGAATCAGTTGGTAATGAAATAAAACCCTAGCTATCAGTGAGGCGGAAGTGAGCAATTAGCTTTGATTGGCTTTCACACGGGTTTACTGTCTCTGCGTAAAACCAATTAATTGTTACAGAAAGCCATTAAACGATTGTGCTCACGTTTCAATTATACAGAGGTATGAGTTTAACTGGCTTTACGCGTAGTTGAATTCTATACCGCTTAGAATATGTGCAGTAAAAGCGTACAAGGCTACTCACCCTACGTGTTTCATTTAGTAAATGTGTTTTTTTGGTCTGTCAAAACCTAAAGTACTTGATTTTGTTTTTACTGGGTTTAGACGTCAGTCAGATTTATGGATTTTGTGAATGTAGGCTACATAGATTCTTAACGTATGATCAAAATAAGTTAGGTATTTGTATGCTTTCTTAATTTCTCTCCTATTGTCTAGGTTACATAAACACGAAAAAAGTAATTTTAACCAACATGGCGGTCAAACGTATTTACGAAGAAAAAATAAATTAAACACCCCCATAAGAGTAGGCCTAGTGCACTTCTGTATTGGACGCCATATTAACCTACCCGTGGCAAATGGAAGTTAACCTGTCTTATGTTTCTTGTATGCTGAAAGACTCTAGTAACTTTACTGATATTCCTGTGTAGTAGTTTTCTAATTATTTCACTACGGTTTTGTATCGTGAAAATCTCAGTTCACAATCGCGAATACATACCGTTTACTGTGAACAAACGTTACAAAGGTTTACGTCTGTTGTAAAGTGTGGCGTCATATTAATACTACACAAGATTAGCGTTATATACGTTAAATTTCCCTTCGTAAGGTTAGCTAAGGCGACTTTGCTTTTATTTTTATTCCATTAAAAATTTTGCATATTTTCGTGCACTAGGCTACGTACCTTACAAGTGTAATGCTAAATAAAATTAAAACTTTTAATCACAATTTTGTGTTCTAGACTAGACGTCTTATTGGTTGAAACTAAAAAGTAGCGGATAAATGAGACCGTTGGATTAATAATTTTGTAAATACTCGTCTCGAATTGGTTTACGCGCGCGCGCGTGTGTGTGACGAAAAAGGCGTGTTATCCAGTCATTAATTCCATGTGTCCTATTGACGTTCTTGGTGACTACACTTTAGTGGTTTGTGTTTATTTTTCTATAGTGTACCGGTATTTATTTTATGTATATCAGTGTATTTGTTTGTATTAATGTGTGGTGTTAATTATTTTGTGTGTTAGGTGACTTGTAGTATTGAATATTAATATTAACACAAATATCAAGCAAAAACGTCATGGCCTACCTAAACGAACGCCGTCGTTTACCAGACGGGAGCATCCGAATGGGCACAAAATTATTAACTTTTAAATTACATTTAAAGAATCCATAATCCATAAACTGTTCTTCGTATGGTTCTCGATTGGCATTGAATAAAGAGACATGACCCCTTATATTTTCGGTGTGAAACTTTGCGAGACAAAAAGAAGATAAAACGACAAAAAAAGATGCTAAAAAAAGATATAACTTTTAACTGAAGAATCAGCGACAGTTTAGGAAGACGTTTATGAAGCAGTGGCTATAAAACTTAAATCTACTCGAATTCATAATTTCGATTAAACGTTGATCAAACCGAGCTTTTCGTTAAGAAATAGAATTTTATCTTAACAAAGAAGTCGCAGTTCGCTACAACGAAACGCGGATTAATGAAATCAAAAGAATTATATCAGTAAAGTTGCTGATATGATCTTAGTAGGCCTATTCATTGTCAACCTGTAGTTGCGTAGTCAAGTGTCGGATGGTTACGTAACCGTAATCTGCTCCGATTGTATGTAACTAATCCTGTGTCTAGACGGCTTGTACCAGTTGTGTGCTCTTATCTGTCCTATCTAGCATCTGCGCGTCCTCGCGGGACGAGGTCGTGGCCACGACTGCCAGTGACTGACTGAACGAAATTTTAAACGTTCTGAAGACTTCCGTTGGTCAGTACTAATGGTTACGGTAGTTAATATTCTTAAACAGGAATGAAATAAAACTTATGATTAAACTTTTGTCATTTTAACTAGAACTTAGTTTGGGAATTTCATAGACTGAATTTTACACTATCGATTACTGTAGACTCAGGCTTGGATCGATAACTGAACAGCATATTCAGTCAAGGATTAATTACAAGTTGGACGTTGTCTCTCATAATACTTGGCATTTTTAAAAATATGTGTGTGTGTGTGTGTTCATGCGTGTGTGTTTATACCAGATTTTTGAACATTTGTAACCCTTCCTCCCCCAACCAAAAAATTAGCCTATTTGAAATTATAACCCTTCTGAAGTTTATATTTATTTTGCCATGTAATTGATTTAGAACTTTCATGAAATTATTTGTGTGTAAAACTCGAATAGACGAATGCACTTATTATAAACACACACACATACACACAACAGGGTAGTTACGGGCTTAAAAGATCGACGTTTTAACTTTAAACAATCTGATACTTGGTGTTTATTGTCCCCCCACAGTTTTCCAACATTTACATAATTTTTAATATACCCCTAACATATTTTAATATCTGTGGTAAGAAAACTGTATTCAGATGGTGACTAGGAAGATAGAAGAATATTGAAGCCTGATGCAAGAAACGCCGCGTTGTGTATTCCCCACTCGCAGTGTAGTAATAGAAATGGTATTGTTGTACCGTTATTTCCTGGAACTGCATGGTATAATAGTATTCAATCCAAGTTGTATAACGAGTCCGCAAGTTGTCGGTTTCAATTGGTGTTGACTTTCGTAGGCCTACACAAAGTCGTAATCTTGAACAACATAACGCTGAAAATGTAGCCGTCGTTTTGAGATCTCAATCGGACCGTATTGAGTTAGATTTAAGTAGTTGTTTCCTAAATTGTTGATGGACTGGTCAGCCACAATCCCCTTAGACATCGTCGCTGAGGTATTTAAGACAGGCGTGAATAAGGACTCTTGCAGATATCCCTGAAGAACACAGTCAATAATCGATCCGTAAAACCCAAAACAAATAGGCCTAGTGAAATAGATTGAAACCGGCGTTGTCTAGTTTTGAGCAACGCGCTGATACAGTGTATACACATCGTATTGTTTACAAACGGCTCTGTACATACAGTACTTCAAAACCGTCGACGCTAATGTCACAACTTGACCGCGTTGCTTAACCACTGCTATAAACTTATATTGGTTGAGCAACGCACATACACACACACTCGCGCGCGTATGCTGTTTCCCTTCACCGTCTTTCGTTATTATTTTTATTACGTGCTTACGCTGTAAACAACGGACAGCCTTAACAAAACAACACAGGTTTCTCATTCATAGTTGGCGTGTGTGGAATAGGTTACTACATGTGTGTGTGAGAGAGAGATAGAGGGAGAGAGAAACCATGTGGTAATAAAAATGCGAAGGTGTAGTACGCATAGTTAATGCACTGTGAATGGTTTTATAATGCCAACGAAAGAGCGAATTAAGGCGAGGAATGTGACGACACACGCTTCTGGATGATACATTGTAAGGAGAGCCCACTGTATCCATATGGGAACTAATAGTACCACAAGTGTTGTTTATTCATATAAATGTTGTAATTATAAATGGGAAAACGGCTTTTTTAAATTTAAATGTTATATGTACAGTAATTTTAATTTTAGTCCTAAAAGAGTTCAGCAAGTTTCACTATTTACTTAGGCCTATGTCGTTATCGGAATAATCAATTTGTGTGGAAGGCGTACAAACATTTCAGCATCTAAAGTGTAGAATATTAGTCGCGAAGTTGTTCTAAAAACCCGTGGTGCTCTGTTCATAAAGATAAGGCGAAATTTTTTAGTATATCAGGAACGTATGAAATTTAAAAGTCATTACGATAAAGTTAAATAATGCTTAAAATTAAAAAACTTTCCCTTAGACGTTTACGCTTTTATAAACGACTAAGGCGTCGCGAAATAAAATCAGTAAGAGGCGGTGAACATGACATGGCGTCCACTTCACCGTCTTACGCGGAGGTAAAGACTGTGTTTGTCAAAGGATAAACAGGTTTATTCCTTTCCAATCATACAAGAGAGCTAGTAAATTATTTGGCGTTTGAGAGTTGAAAATTTGATTTAAAAAATTACAAAAACTCTTAACAATGCACTCATTTCTTGTGAAGTCATAATTTCCTGGTTTTTCGGTAACTCTGTATTGATCATAGTGAATAATGAAGTTGTATTTTGGTCTTCTTGCTGTGAGTGAAATTATGAAAATCGATGTTGATGGTTAAACACCACTGAAGGAATACTCAAAATTCGCCTACACAACTCTTAGTGCAAAAGGCTAAGTGCAATTGATTATCATCGACGCTAGTATTAGTGACTTAATCGTAAACTTGTCAGAAATTCTTCTCCATAGTAAGCTAAAAGTCTGGTACAGTCTGTCCTCTGTCCAAATAACACACAGTAATGGCAATACTCTTACGGTGGGAGAGGGGGAGGCGCTGTGTGCGAATCACGAGGCTTTGTAATTAGGTTTTTCTTTAGGAACTTTCTAAAGTTTAGAAACCATTATATTATTCGAAAATCAAAGTGTAACTTCAAAATATAGCTTTCAAATAATTTGTCTTTGATTTCTGGATGCTGTTGTAGATGTCCAGTTCGAATAGTAGCCTATATGTGACAGTTCTGAACCGAGCACAGCGTACATGCACATACTCTCAGTAATATTCGCTATACTCGTATATACTTCGTTACGTTATACACAACACCAGTAATTTCTCATCACGGTAGAAGTAATTTAAACTTACACTGTTGTCTAAGAATAAGTGTGTGATATTTTATTATTTACTTCCGAGAAGTAGTAAAATTGTTGAAGAATGACAGGAGCAATGTCGCGTCGCCTGCCACAGTACACACTCGACCGGTAGATTAGGCAAAAACTCTTACTACCTGTTCTGGCTTAATCGTCCCGTGACCGCTCCAACTATTTGCGATTATAATCGCAAAGAAGTACGTTTCTAATTAGTTTTCAACTTACCTGTTGCTTCGCCAGCTGCCTTCCTGATCTCTCAACGTCAGTTCGCTGCCTACATAATTCCGCGATAATCTGTACACGTCTGGTGGCTGTCAAGCCGAACCGGAAGTCTTTTTGTAATAACCTGTTTATAAAAGAGAAGAAGACGTAGACGAAGAAGAAAAAGAATAATTAAACGTGCAACTATAGATCTGTTGCAGTGGTAAAGTTGTGCGCAGCGCCGTCGTTATTTGTCACGAACGGGTACGGATCGATCTGTCGTGAATAAGTAAGAATGCGCCCGTGTTTCCGCATGAAATCCAACGGTTCTTCGCAAACGTAAACGTATTAAGACAGATAAAAGTCACACTGTATGACTGTAAGGCAAGACGCCGTCACGATTTTACAAACTATAAAATTATAACAGAGATCTGCCGGTCTCGTTGCTTGCGACGCGGGAATATCGTATCGATGTGGAAGTACGTACTTACCCAACTGTTTGCTGTATAGACAAGAAAATCAGAACACCACAACCTTATTACGTTGTTGTTCAGTTATTGTTTAAGGCTATGCGCGCGCGCCTGAACACACAGAGATAAGTGTACTAGTCCTTGACGCTTACTTTACTTACCTTTCCTGATTAGGCCCTAGAGCACAGCTCGCTACTACAAGGATCCTCCTCCATCGGACACTGTCTCGTCCCTCCTCTTCCATTCATGCATTCCTAACCCGATCTGGATAAGGTCCTCAAAAAGTCCATCGTCCCACCTCTTCCTCGGCCTATCCAGGCCTTCCGCCGGGAACGAAATCCAACATCTTCACAGACCTTAACACGTCGGTCAAAACATCCGTCGTACCTTTCGAATGAAAATTCGCCAAACTGAAGTTTTCTGATTTCTTTATAATGGTTTATTTTATACGAAAATGTTATAAATTTTGTTTTGCTTTGAGGATTTGAGCGTATATTTTTCAGAATGTATGTTTTTGCATCAGTCACTGGTTGACAGTTGTAGTGTTTTACGGGAAAAATTTGTCTGTCAACAAAACGCTGATGTTAAGTTGTGGTCTAAATACTAAAAACTTATATCAACACAAAATGGAGACATAAACAGACGTTCTCGCGGCCCACGTACTAATACTGTAAATATTTATTTTTATGTTACAAAAATGATAATATGTTTATCCAAGTATTTAAATTTTATATCGCAGGCGTACCTTTCCCAGAAGCACGTATTACATCATCAGACCTTAGTGTTTATACAACATTAAGATCACATGCGTAGTTGCGTGTCTTAAATTTTTATGATAAGTTGAAAATTATTAGCGTTGAGCACTCGTCCCAATAACTGACACTCCATCTTTGTCAGTGAACTAAATGAAAGACTAAGTGAACGAAAGTTGTAAAAACTAGTTCTTGCATAGTTTTCTCATTACACGAGTTCTTACAACTATTCCTAGTTTTCTCATAATAGTTGTCAACTGATCAAATTAATTAAAAAATGTCATTATGTTAGTGACAAGGATATGTCAGTAAATTGAATAACGTGTAACAAAATGTACAAGTTAGCAGGGGCGTATTTACGGGGGGGGACCGGACCGGACCCCCTCAGAGTGTCGGAAAAATTTGACGAAATTTGTTTATCCCTCAATTTATTAGTCTATTTTATTACTTTTTTAAGTTGTGTACGCTAATATAGTAGTAACTCTTTTTCAAATATACAAACAGGTTTATTATACAGCATTTGCGTAAACGTTTGCAATATGAAATATAGATAAGTCAATTCAGTTAGTAAGTATCTTCTAAACAATGTTTCAATAACGCGTATTTTTATTGTGTTATTACCTTTATTTTAATGGGATTTATTTTAGGATGGTATCACACGTTTTTCAACCACCTAACTAGATAGTAATGTTGATTAGTCTTGATTGTTTCTTCTTTTGTATGACGCCGACTTGACCGGACCCCCCACCCAAGACCACATTCTAGATACGCCACTGCCAGTTAGTCAAGCCTATCTGCGTGTGGCATATGTATTTTGCTAATCGATGAATACTGTATTAATTGATAACGAAATATTTTCTTCCTCACGCGTGTATAAAAACTTTTGATTACGAACCATCATTTTGTTCTTCTTTCTAGAGATTTACAGAAAGAATGTAATTACTTGCCTGTAATTATTTCCCTTAATTAATTACTACATAAAGATTAATATTTCTTCTTTAATAATTGAGAAACAGTGTTGTTCGTAACGTTTCACCTCGCCGACAGAAGTAAGGAAATTGATTATTATCTGCACAGTTTTGTCGATTAACAAACTTTCCGTTCTGAAATGAGATTTTTTTAAATCTTTAGTCATATTAATTACACGCAACATAAGGGCAATGAGACTTGTTCCCATCCTCAGATGTACCAGGCATCGCAACCTATTATTGGATATGCAAATTTGTATCCTACTACAATAAGAAGTTGGAGAAAGAAACAAACTTAAACCAACAGACTATATCGAAGCGATTTTCTCGCCGTGCCTGTCCTTAGGAGTGTAGAGGATCCCGCTCATCTGGGTTTATGTTACTCTTGGCTTTATTAGTGGTGCCACGACGAAAATTGTAAATGAATTAAAATAAAATTATATTATAGAAAGTAATATTTTATAATAATTATAATGGGTCCTTTTTCGTACCATCGAAGTTGTTCAGCAGTTAGGCAGGGCAGGCTGGCTTATTTGAGACGTTCGACAACACTACGTTGTAGCAGATTACTATTACACCAGGACGTTATCCCAGGTACTCAGTTCCATAGGCTGAATCGACCTGCAGGCTGAAATACGCACCCTGATTTTGAAGTGCCCCGGCGACGAACCGGGATCTGTAAATTAGTAACCAGGCGCCATACCCACTGGACTACTAAGCAGGTACGTTGTGCTTATGTTGGTTTGAACATCCGTACCAATCATAACGTGTAGCGTTTCATCTTTCAATCTGCGCAAGGTGAAAAGAGGAAGACAACTAAACTTGACTAAATAAAACTTTTGGTTTCTGCCGGAATCGAATCGCATCTAACAAGGCCGGATAGCTACGAGGTTCTTTCGGTTCAAACCCGTTTTAAGAAAACAGTAACAATTAATTTTTTTTTATTTTAAAAATAAATTTTAATACAATGAATGGAAGATAAAGGTGGAAGGAAGCGAAGTTAAAACGATCGGATTATAAACAAATGTTTTTTTACGAAATGCAAAAAAAAGATAAACTTTAAGAAAAAAAGTTTATTAAATAACATTAATATGAAAGTATTCATATTAAAGTATTATAATATGAACAACGAAATTGTTGACGGTTATTTAATTCTGGACACTGTATGTAACATTTTTCTACTGAAAAATAGAACACCTCTAGAAACGAATGTACTTTAGTGGTACAGTATGTTAATTAGTTTGACGTTTCAGAATCGACTATTTCATCCTTTTATATTACTTTTAGCACGCGTACTGTGACAGACATTTCCAATTAAATTTTCACGTTTTGAAAGACAACAAGGAAGGAAGAGAATCATAAACGCGTGCTCACGTACGCCATTTTTACGAATGACAATTATCGTTTTTTCATGTTTTTCACCACAGACAGTTCAGCGTGGACGTCTCTGTAGAATAAATTAAATTTAATATCATGCACATATATAAATTGCAGCGTAAACATCGTTTATGTAAGCTTTCAGGCAGTATTTATACAAAGTCCGCACACGTAGGCTCGCGCGCAGACGCCCGGGGCAGTGTCGCTGTCCTCGGCGTGACAAATCTTCTGTCCTCGCTGCTGCCTGCCCAGTTCGCTGCCTGCCAGTTTCTATGTAATTCGCGTCCGTCAACGCAAACGTCGCCAGTCTCTTGTTACAAACTTTTCCTACTCGTTTTGACGCATTTCTATCTGACGTTCGTTTCCCAGGCGACGACGAGTCAACTACAAGCCTTCTTCGTTCTTCAAGAATGGCCAACAATGCATTGATTCTTAAGGATATGTGTGTTCGCGAACTTAAAATTAGATGGATGTCGTTCACTAATTCAATAGATTGCCATTGATTTATTTTATAATATGTCCACATTTAATCATTAGACTTTGTGTGTGTGTGAGCGCGTGCGCGCGCACCCGTATGCGTAATTCCCTATTCGTTGTATATCCTTCCTCTCGGATGACTTCATACCTTTTCCAATACGGCCTGCTTCGGAACGAGCTCCGTCTTAAGATATCCATATCAGTAACAAACAAGTTTCGCCCCATTTTTCTTTCTAACAGCGCAGATGTTAGAATCATACAGCACACTACTGTAGACGCCTTCAGACTTTTCCTTCATAACCTCTTTTTTGGATCAACGAATTGAATCGATTTTAACTACTGGTTCTTAATTATTCTTTCTGTAATGTCTTAATTACTATGTCTGGAATCCATGTCCTTCCCGTATCGAATTCGCAGTGCTAACCGTCAGTATAAAATAATTAGGTCTACATACTACTGAATTCCACATGTACAGTGTGCGTGTTTATTGTTTTCATTCACAATTACGGTCGGCATTCCATGTTTCACCATTTGTTTCGTCGCGTAGTTAACGGGTCTAATTAAAATAGTAGTAGTCACGGGTCTAAGTCAATACGCGCCATTGCACATTGGATCAAGCCGCCGCGTTCATAACACGGTGCATCTCGCTGGAGTCACGATACACAATCAATTGCATGGAAAACAAAAACATCGAGAATTGGCTAGTAACGTGTTTTCCTCAGTACGTTCGATCATTACGTGAAAATCAATGGTCAGTGTCAGTGACATGGACACAAACGGATGCAAATGTTCTGCATATAGGCCATAGTCACTCATTCAGTATTAGGTCTAAGTTATATTGATGGTTCCACGGTTCCATTATAACGAATATTATATTACATACTGGGAAGCCTGGAATTACTGAGCCCTCTGGAATTAACCGACGTTCGGTTTCTGTTATTCGTCATCACAATGATTTCTATGCAACAGTTTACTTATTTTTAAAATAATCAGGCAGTATTAAGCCAATAAAACATGGCCGAACAAAAATGTAACTTACCGTTCGCTTTAAAAATGAAAACGTTTGCCACTTAACTGCTAAACGATTGAAAATCATTACTGTTGTGTGGAAGTATTTTTACTGGGAGTAAATGATTACAGTGTAAACGTAATGCTCTTGCATAACAGATAGTATTCATTATGGAAAATATTATACTGTTAAAGTTTCAGTTTTAACTAAAAAGGCATCCTTCGTCATTTCCTTATGTTCCATAATCACGAGGCAGAAACAGCCAAATGGCACGAACCGTTAATACTTACTTTACTTTTCATGACTCTTAATGTCGTTTCTGTTCCGTGCGTTATCAGTACTGGTATTTTCGACATCGACATGTCCAAAATATTATGTGTTTTTATCCGTAGCTTCACTGTTTAGAAAACTGGAAAAAATAACGACTTACACAAACTCAGGTGAAGTAAATATCTTCGTAACATAAAAGTTCGGAATCTTTTAAATGGTCTGTTACTATACCTAACATTTCTTTGGTCACCGCAAACGATCTTCTCTGCGATACTCCAATTTACATATTCGGGTATTCTAAGGTTCTTTATTCTTAGATTTTTGCTACTGGCTGAGACGTAGTTTTCGCCACATTAACTTCCTTCAATACCGTTCAAGTTATGCAGCCCAACACACCTCTCCTAATCTTGAATTTGTAAATAAAACTCCTCCTCCTTCCCGTATCGAATTCACAGTGCTAACCGTCAGTAGAAAATGACTTCTTCTTCTTCATCCCAACATGAGCTCTGGCCTCCAACACCAGTCTTCTCCAACGTCTCCTATCTATTGCCATTTTAGTGTAATCCGTCACATCCATTCTTCTTAGATCTTCTAGAACATCGTACAACCATCTCATCCTAGATCGGCCCTTCGTTTTGCTTTTGTAGACTTTTCCCCTCAAGATTTTCTCTGACATACGCTAATCATCAAGGTGACCTACCCATTCTATTCGTTGAGCCTTTACGAATCTTACAATGTCCTCATGCTTCAATAGCTCATATATTTTCTGGTTATTTCTTATTGTCCATTCGTCATCTCCTTTAACCGGGCCACGATCACGTCTTTTAATCTTTCACATGCCAAGCCGATTGTACATTCAAGTTTTACGTCTTCGATTCTTCAGTGAAACTAACGTTATTCAATAATTTACATTAGTCAATTCAATCATATTGTTATTATTTATAATGTGCATTAGACATCGCTAGCAGCACTAAGCACAACCTAAAGACGTGCCGTTAAAGTGATCGGCCGCGGACGTATATCATTTGTTTAATTTTATGCTAACACTGTTCACGCCGCGTTTCACAGCAGATGGTTATCAATTTGTTTATTCAATTACGATACACTAATAAAAGAGAAAGAAACTTGTAAGTATCAATTTGAAATAATTTATTACTGAGAAAATGAAAACAAACACCCATTGAGCCAAATTACAGGTTTCAAATATAGCTACATTAATATAAGTCTCGGTGATAATTCTAGGAAATCGTGATTACTCAACGGGACTGGATTTATTGATGTGAATTATGAATTCATATTTCTTTTTTTTTTAACACTGGGTACAAGAATTTACTTTTGTTTAAAACTTCAAGGAGATTGATCGTAAACCTCTAATAAGCGTACAAGGTTTTTAAATGTCTGTAAACGCTGAAATACATATACCGCAATGTGAGTACGCATTCATTACGTACGCCGATATAAGTATTATCGTTAATGTTAACTGATACAAACGCGAGATAATCGTCCCTGAGAAAACTCTAAATACATTCATCCAAAAATATTTCTCTTTTATCATACGCATAACATTTGTATAAATATTTTATCTTAAGTTAGAAATCTAAGCTTACTATCAATGGTGGATAAAGCATGTGTTATATATGGGTATAAAATCCACCCATACGTGTGAATGCAAGAACACAAGGTGTTATTCGTGGCATTTACTTTCGAGACGGAAAGTGACTTTAACGGTGGATTAGAACCCGTTCCGTCAAACCCGACGCGGACAACAACGAGTATCTTCTGAGACTTGTAAAAAACAATATTAAAAAAAGAGTTATTACGTAGACAAGCTTTAGTTTTTAAACAGCCGATTCACCTGACAAATTTCTCCACCTACCATAGATTTTAATATTTGTACATTGTTAGATAATTTTCTTCTCTATTGTTTTATAGTATTATAATAAGTCTTAAATCTTAATCTTATCCTTCATCAATGTAACTAGGCCTATACCCTGTAGCCTCAGGTTGTTGGTGCCAAATTATGTTAAATTACTTATTTTCTAACTATGTGAATTAAAAAATTTGAACTCTTTTATTCTGTCTTGTCTTAATTTCCATGAATTTTATTATTCTTTTCTCTCAAACATATATTCAGATTCACTAACATACAATGCCCTTCTCTTCAGTTAGTAGTTCCTCTAGGTTCGATAACATGAAAACTCTTTCTCAGGGTTAATAAAAATTTAATTAAAGTCTATGTACAGTTAAAGTCATACATATGAAATAAAATATAATAATTATAAATCTGTTTTAGTAAAGTGATGTTGTATATGTGTGTTGAGTTAGCGGTTCTTTGGATCATACAAAAGAAACAACCTTAATAGGAACAACTAATAAAAAAAAATTACAATGAACAAATAAAATTAATAATCATAATGTTTATAGTGTTTTTGTTATTTCATTTCACTGTTCTTGTGCTTTGAATTGAATAATGTTTGATCAAAGGTATATTTTAACATGATGGAACAATCTCACCAAATTTGTAGTTTAGTCTACAGATTATTTCTTGATAATTATCTTCTGGTCTTCAGTTTTCCGTGTATTATATTAAACTATTATAGGGGAACACGGGGAACATATCAAATTTGGCCATTAATAACTCTGACAGTTTACATAATTTTAAAAATATTTTCATAGTTTCCGATACCGACGGATGTTGTTTATGATGTACTAAATATTCAGAGTTTTATGGTTCATAATTATTTTAGTATGCAAAGAAAACTAACTGAAGTCAAAATGTTACAACCTTCCCCATAGCGGGGTTGGTTGTAACAGCTGAAGGGGTTGGTTGTAGCAAATAAAGCAAATATTTCGTTAAAAAAATTTTATTCCTTACGAAAATGATGTAGTTTTACCTACAAAATCAGAATATAGTGTTATTCACACACGCGCGCGTGCGCGCCATTAAACCATTTACCAGAAAAAATTTCTTCCTTCTTACATCAGGTCTTTAAAGTTTAAAAATGTCTTTTAAAACAGATTATCCTCAAAATGTCGTTAAAATCATACAAGCATTTGACAATTTCTCTCCCTAAAACACACACACACACACACACACATGTTCACATGAGCATGTGAACACTTATCCAAAGAAAGCAATTTAAACTAATCAAATTAAAGTTACTTTTATAAAATTACGTGTCTGTAACATAACAAATACAAATTTAAGAGAAAAAACAATATAAAATAACCAAACTTATCAAAATTTATAAAACTAAAATGTCTTTAACAAATATCAAAATACAAATTTTAGTTATACTAATTTTAAAATAAACAAAAATTTGAAAAGCATATCTAAGATAATGAATGTCTGTAATTTAACAAAATACAAATTAAAGCATGCTTAACTAGAAACAACTTTAGAAAAACAAATACCCAGTCCATTACCATTGTTTTAAAGTTTTATTCAGAAAATTCATTTGACATACAGTTATGGCACACATATGTCTTTGATCTCTTAGCACATGAAAAATGTGCCCAATGCTTACAGTCCATGCATTGCACACACTCCTCTTTGAAAATGGTTTCACGCGAACTAAACACAGACAGGTTTCATCATCTTTTTCAGAGGAATTTTCAAATTTAGGAATCCTTTTTACTTTCTTTTTTCGGGACGTTTTTCCTTTGCGTCTCCTATTAATTTCTCCTGTTTTTTCTTTAGATAATTTCCTTTTCTGATATTCACTTTCAATAGCTTCTTTTACTGAGGTGTACGGCACAACTGCGCTGTTTGTTAGGTCTATTAGTTTTCTTTGTCCCCGTTTTAAAGTTAAGTCCCCAGATGGCGAAGATTCCAGACTCTTTGAAGACAGGGTTAGTTTTTCTGATATAAGTATTTGTATCAGGCATAGTAGAATGTGGATTCGTAGAGCTGTCAGATCTCAGTGGTGTCATTTGTCTGTCTGGACTTCCATGTTGCACTGAAGAACTAGAAGCCATAGTACTGTTTTTGGTTTGGCCTATCTGTAAAAAATAACGGTCTAAAATCAGCATCACTAAATACTGCTCGATTACATGGATATCGATTAAAAGATTCCACAAATACCCATGGGGTAGGTTGTAACGTTGATCTGGGGAAGGTTGTAACAGAGTAAAATCGGTGTTACAACCAACCCCACACGTCGCCATTACAAAAAAGTACCCACGGGTCTAATTATGTTTCATTAAAATCAAAGCTGATGCCTGGTATTCATAAAGAATACTTAAGTTGTTAGACTACATGCGTAGCTAGTATGATTGAAGAATAATGTAAGTAGAAATAAGCTTCATAACAGAAGTGCAAAAAGTTACTTACCTTTTCAAAAAACAATATTTTTGATGTAGCGCAGGTTAGCTTCAATGTTCTGCACCGGGGTTGTAGCCTACACTGACGTAATCTTTGGAGTGATCTGCAAGCCAGAAAGCGTCGCGATCTGCTGGAAATTACTCGAGTTACAAGCACTGTTACAACCAACCTCGTGTTACAACCTTTCCCTGTCCCCTACTTCTCATTATTTTTTAAGTCTTCCTTCATTAATTCATTGTGTAACATTAGTTTTTTTTTTGTACAAAATGTCCAGCTTCAAATTAATGTGTTCTGACCTATTTCAAATATATTTCAATAATACCCTTTCTTTTAAAAAACTCCCGATTCAATTAGTAATGCTCTTGGCTATGACATATTTATGGGTCACAAGTTTGTTTTTATATTTTTTAATTAACATGATTCAGTTGAATCTTGTTTTTTATTAGTCACTGATGTATATAATTAGTATCTAGTGCACTATTCCACTATTTTTAATTATTGTACACTTTGTCTGATCTTACTATATTACCTATATAGTTGTTTTATATAAATTATATGTTTTATTCACTGATTATTTGTAACCAGGTCTATTTCCTATTCACTTTCACTATGCACTGTTTATTAACGTCAATCACCGTTATTTTCACTTTCTTACGTTATTAAACTACTAACGTTTGTGATTATTGTTTAATATTATGTAAATTGTAATATTTAAATCACTTTCAGTTCGTAGTGCGATTACACAAAATAACTGCTTGAGGTTCGCAGACCTCCCTATAGTTTAATAGGCTTATGTAATAACAAATGTTTTTTTTTTTACTTACTTCCTAATTTGTTAACATTTATACACTATATTTTTATTTATTACAACTATTTACATATTTATTGTAATTCGATCTTCCCTCCTGGGTGTAATAGTCATCGTCATGTCATTGTCTTGTCATTGTCATTAAACTATTTAATGAATACGTTTTCATTTCCAATTTCCATTGTATTTGTTTATTATAATTCCCTTTTGTTTTTTATTATCTCTTACTCCTTCACATTATTAATTATCTTTAAATAGTTACATTTTATGTTAATTTCTTTATTTGTTAAATTGATTTTATACTTCTTTGTATTTCATTTATAGGCCTAAGAAAGATTGCGTTTAGGCATAATTCACAACAAATTTTGATGATTACATTATATTTACTCTAGGGCATAATCTTATTATGTTACAACATGTGTAATTTACTGACACGTTTCCCGTGTAGCTTGTTCGGTGCGTTATTAATTTTTATTATCACTTCAAAAATTTGTCTTTTTAATTCGTTTAGAATTTACAAGTACATTTATTTTTTTATTGGAACTGTTTAAGTTTATGTTGACATTTAGACTCATTAAAAAGTTCGTTTTGAGTTTACCGGATAATAATTGCCACACATTACTTATTTTTCCTACGTGCTCACACACACACACACACACACACACACACACACACACACACACACACACACACACACACACACACATCACGGGTATATGCAAAGAGATTTCCCTTATATATCATATTTACGAATCGAAAGGAGCAATTTTGGGGCGTTTCGATTTATTTTAAGAAAAACTTGTCTTAGTTAATACATGAGCAAAGAATGTTGGAGTTTAACCCAGGCTTGCGTAGAAACCTTAAAAGAAGAATACATGCCATGTACAACAACTGTTTAAGAATTTGTTGTAATCTTACTCATGTAGATCATTTTAAAGAAAGATTACGTAGGAAAGACTTTTTCATTTAGGGACGGGGAGGTACAACTATCAAGGTAAACATACATGGACGAAAGAGAAATGTTTAGCATACAATATTTATAATTTATGATGGCAAAATTAAAAAGAGTAGAATGTAAATTTTGTGCAACTTTCTAAATATATATTGTTGCCTGTATGTAATTACATTTTATCAAAAAAGTCTACAAGAATTACAATTTTTGTCAATTACCTAACGCTGGGTGCGTCTGTATTGTAACCGTGATATACAATGTGAAATGTGTAGGCCTACAAAAGAATACTTAATAGAATAACTACGTAAGTTTGAACAAAATTCCTGATATACCTTTAAGATAATAGAAAATATACTAAATTATTCTGATTGTCCTTAATATTATTTAAGAAAATATACTGACTTATTCTAAATACGGGCTGAACGAAATTTTTATTTTTATTAGTGGTCAACATGTTACGATTTCTTAATAGGCCTATATTTCCACATGGTAAGAATAATATTTCATTCGTTTTAAATTTCATAGGTTTTATAGAAAAATTTATCTACAGTTGCTTACATAACTGTCATGTATTTAGTATAGAATATACTTACCCGTTCATAAAAATTGCGATTAATCGACACGTGCCCTTAATGAAGTAAGCATTTTTGTATACCAGAAAAGCTTTGAGAGTAGTGAAATGAAGACGTAGGCCTAATTTTAATTGTAGATATTTATGGGACCCAATGGGTCTTCGCTTATTATGTTCACACATAAAGTCGATAGTCTTTCTCCACTGTTAGGCCTTTGCTACAAAAAAAGACAGTTTTATATTGATGTTACAATGACTTATCCGAATTATCAATTTAGATACTGCATAAAAGAAGGAAAATGGCTTGCCAATAATACTATTAAAGAAATATGAAGTTAAAATATTGGGCGGCTACTCTAATTCATTGTACGTCAAACGGCTCTCATTAGGCAGGCTACCCTGCCTAATTCCTAAATTACTTTGATAACCGATAAAGAGCCATTACTATTAATAAAAAAAAATGGATGGAAGAGAATTGAGTGAACACGGTTGAGAAAATAAAGAAAAGCGGCACTTTGGTTACGGCAAAGGTCAAGTGTGCTGTAGAAATACCAGCGTATATAATTTCGCAATTTCTTTTCAGACATTACATAATTTATTTTATTATGCATAATAAATGGTTTCTACGAGTTAGTTTCTTGTTCAAGGCAGTGACACTTTGAGTGAGAATATGTAGGCTAAAGGAAGGAACTGATGTAACTCAAACTGATCGCTGACTAGTTTGCTGATTACGTTTGAGATTCAATCAGATCGTTGCGTAATTTGTCGTTGCTGCTGCAACTACTCCGCGCGCGCCTAAACCTGTCTCCGACTGTCACACCATTATTGCGGCAATAAGGTTAACCTCTCTGCACAAACAGTGTGCGGCAGATTACTGAAGAGACAGTATTTGCACCGTGAGGTAAGCACGCTGATTAGCGGTGCCAATACACTTATGTCATGTTTCAAGGCAATACAAAATAAATTACCAGTTTCATGAGAAGGTCAAGGTCAAATTAAATAACGTTACGAGCGTAATGTACTTTATTAATTGTAGCCGCTCGTTGGCGTAATTATGTGCGGTTTCCACGTTCATAGAGTGCCTTTTCGTCGATTCCTTCTGAACGTCCTCTTCATTTCTGTAGGACGCAGACGAAGGCTTGACGTAGTGATAGCATACTGTTACAATCATAGGGTTCTTAAGGGGTCGCATATGGCACTTACATGTGTCTTCATGTTTATGTTGGATCTCTAGACAATAAAGAGTAAAGCCCGGTCAAAATGAAAACAGTAAGCTAAGATTTGTTATGATGAATCTTTAGAGAAATGACTTACCAATAAGAATCTGAAGCCTCTCTCCAAGTTTATTTAGTGTACATAGGAACGATATCTTGAGAGAATGGATCACTGTCATACAGGTAGGCTATAAGAATCTCAGACAAGAGTTCAATTAACAATAATTGTTGAGTCTCTAATACTAAAACAAAACGAAAGGCCTCCGTAGGTAAGCATCATGTAAAAACAACGATTATAGTTGATAATACTGTTTCGAAGCAAGTAACGCATTTTAATTATTGGGGCTGTGATTTATCATATAGAAAGAACCAAGATATTGCGAGAAAATTAAATGCTGTTTTCCAGGATTGCTGGGTATATATTTTTCTATATACCAACTCTAGCCAGTTTACTTACCCATCGCATCTTGTTGCGTATTGGGTAGATTTTATTTTTCAAAAATATTTTTATATTGTGAAATTCTTAATTGAATTAGTTACAAATGTGGAAATAAAAAATTAAAAGATTATAGAGATCGAACTCGGAAGGACGAAACTTGCAAGGGAAAGCACACAGGAAACAACAGTGAATTTCAAACAGAAATAACACTGTTCCACATCAGTATAGAACAATTTCCCGATGAGCCGTTTCAAGTTTCACAGCTCATCATCAGATCGGAAACCTTTTAATCAAATTTCCGACTGAAGATGAGTTGTGAAGCTTGAAAGCGCTAATCTGAAAAATATGTTATATAGTGGTGTGCAACAGTCTTATTTTTGTTTGTGATTATAACTGCTAACACAACTTTATTAATTAAACACTGAATTCGTGAGGCAAAACAGAAATCTTAACTTACTTTAGCAATAACTCTTAACCGCCTTAACAGGGTTCTGTTGAAAAGAACTTAGATCTACGAACGCTGTAGTTACAAAAGGAAACTACAGCTGTTGCATATATAATTACGTTATCATGTAGGCTTAGAATAAGATGCTAACGATACCGACGATTAAACAGTAGAATTTAGGAGAATAAAATTCAGGAAAGAGGGTCGTGGAATGAAACAGCTGAATCGTCCAAGCCTGTAATTGAACGAGCGAAGCGGGTTCTAGGGTTTCATTAGACCGTTTGGCATTTGTCTGTCTGTTTGGGGTATGTCTCATGGTAACTTGTGAACGCATCGACCGACTTTCGTAAAACTGTCGCATGCATGTGCATACTTTTACTCGACAGAACTACTGAACTACAGAATTGTGTTTGAGATTGAGCCCCCAAAAAATAGTGGGCGGGAGGCAAAAATGTTGAGGTCAAAATAGTGAATACATCACAAAATCCAATGTGGAATACCAAATTGAAGAGAATTCTAACCAAAATCGGAATTTAATGTTCATTTTTTTAAATTTCAATATTTTGGGCCATAAAAAGTGGGTGAAAAATTTTATAAAGTCGCAAAATTCATGTAAGGCATCAAGTTAAAATATTTTTAACTAAAATATGAAATTAATTTTTAGTTTTTGAAATTTAAAAATTTTGGGACGATAGGACCCAAAACCTTGGTCAAAACTTTAATAAAATCGCAAATTCCATGTAGAGTATTAAATTAAAGAGAATTTTAACCAATCTAATTATAGTGTACAGTTTCAGAAATTTTAAAATTTTTTCACTAGAGCTCAAAAAAGGAATCAGAAATTTGAAACTGTAAATGTAAACTGTAAAAAAAACTGTAAAAATCCATCCGCGTGTCAGACTAAGTGGAATTTAACGCTAATCGAAATGTTTGTTGTATGATTGTCCGCTCTACAATTATTATTTTTACTTTAAAAAAATTAGTGGTATAATCGCGATTTTCGTAATTTTTTTGATCATTCAAATCTTTCTAATATAAAAATTTATATACTGTAATATATAAATAGTCTACTAGTATAATCAGTCTAATAATATAATTTATCTACTTCGTTCAAAATAGTGAGCGAGTTCTACAGCTCAAGGAGCTTACTAGTTCATAAAGAAGAAGAAAACAATTCAAAAATTAAAAAGTTCCAGCCTAGTTGTTGAATTCCTCCTAAATGCAACGACAGTTTTAAAACGTGAATAATAATATTTATAATTACAACAACGGCGTACTGTGAAGAAGGTGCGAGTGTGCGCGTTTCCCACACGCCAAGCGAGGTAGTACGTATAAGTATTTATAGTTGCGGCAGCGTATCTTCTTGACTTTATTAGAAATGCTGTTATATATGTACGGCGGGTCGCATTAAATGCCGTGAAGTACGTTATGTGGGATGTCTGACCGCGCGGTTTTGTCTTAAACAGGAAACTGTTATGCGTACCGTATTTAATACACTATACGAGCCACGTTTTCTAAATTAAACTGCCTGCGTCCCATTACTTCAAAGAGGATTTCTCCGGAATCCGTACGGCCTCGCCTCTACGGCTGTTAATTCTCTTGTATATCTTGTTCGCGAGCTGTTTATGTGCAGAGTACTGTTACGGCAGGTGTCTACGGTATTACTTTCGTTCCGCGAATGTACTTCGCAGGCTTCAAGTACTCACAGATGGTTGTATCTGTAGACGTTTATACAGTTCGACAATTATAATTAGACAGCTCCTGTTTGTTTCACCGAAGTAGTCTAGGAATGAGGCGACAAAGCTGTAAAACCAAAATTCGAGCCGTCGGTGTATATACAAGGGAAGTACTGTCGTTTGTTGCTTTATCCGCCATTGTGATTTTTAACCAGACTTAAATTCTGTAACATAACTGCTTTTTCGTAATGCTGCAGGGAAGTTAAAACAAGACTTGAAGTAAATCTACGCAACGGAAATGTATTTAAAAAAATAAAAGTTAAAAAATGACACCAACAAGAAATTAAAGATCTTGAGAAAATATTGTGACACAAAGGAACACATGAAGGAATCAAACAATGAATTCGTAAGTATTCGTAACAATGACATCCGAAATCAATTTTTCTTTAAAAACCGTAGACAGAAGTAACGTGGCACTGCCTGTGAAAAATGGGTCGATTGTTTCCGTATGCAGGTTGGAAGATGAAGGTGTGATACGAAAAAAGAAGAATATTTTCTAATTTGTTGAGATAAGTAACTTCACAGCGCCGTAAAATATAGGCACGTTTTTATCCAGCAGATCGACTCAGCTTGTGGAAATGATTCACAGGTTACACAGGGATTACGGCAGGTGGCTGAAACATAAAGACGGTGTTTATCTGCTGCTTTCCATGACTCAACCCGGCATCTCTTTCTTTCACATCAGTTTTATCGCGCGCACGTTTGTGACACACGTCGTTTTATTTCTCGTAAAACCAAACACCAAACGTTTCGCCCATATTACGATGAGCATCCTCAGTGGCTAGTCTGAGACTGGCCAAAAAGTCTTGACCTTACCTCTATTTATACAGTAAGCCTCTCCCACAATATTACAGACAAATAAAGACTTTCCCCATTCAATAAAACACTCCCCCCAAAAAAAATTAAAATAAATTATTTTAGAAATTGAAACAAAATACAGAGTATAAATATTAAATATTTTAAGCACAGTAACATTTTACTATTTTTACAACAAAAATGTTGTATTTTATTTTATTATAACGATCCTGTCACCATATTTAGAACACGCTTCCATACTCCCGCCAATACGACAGCTACAAGTATGGGCGAAACTTTTGATGTTAAGAGAGAAAAAACAACGTGTGTTAAAGCAAAAACAGTGTTGATATTAAGGAAAGCTTACGAGCAAGTTAGTTTATCTTTCTTTTTGTTTCCACCTGTTTTTAAGTACTTAATATTTACTTGTAGATATTTTATAAAAGTCAGTGACAACTAATGAGTCGTTATGACTGTAGCGACAAATTAGGTAAAAATTGTCAATTGTCCAAGTTATTATTTATAACCAGCTGCTGACTTTTAACAGCACAGCTTTTGAAATCTTGTTGCCTATAACATATTTTGGAGAGAATAAATTTTGAGATGAATCATTCGGAGTACAATGACTGATATGATATAACTGGGAAGCTGCTTACGCCGTATGTGCAAAAACGATTCTCGTAGTGCGAGCTACGGCTTTTTAATATTAACATGTATTTAAACGTTGTATTTATCTACTATAAAACATATTTTAAACCTCATTAATATCTTAAGGTCATACGGTGAGTACAAAGCAGACATAATATGGCGTTTAAGTCGTGTAAACATAAAAACAAGTATGAAGTTGAACACGTGTCTGTGGTGACTTCTGGACCTCTGAACACAAACGTCTTCAACGGGGCCAGATTTATGACTGCTGTTGACTATGGCGCGCTTCTTAAATCTTCCCTGTTGAATATATTATGAATGCAAATTAGTCTCATTTAAGAAGTTTGTGACGGAAACATATATGCTTGCACCGTCTATTTCTCTCTCTCTCTTCCGCTCGCTCTCTGTCTCTTCCTGTCTTTCTCCCCCACACGCGCGCACGCATACACACACACACACACACACACACAATTTTTTTTAATTGTATGCTATTGGTTATGTCATTGTCACTATGTATAATACAATTAAAAACAATTTTAATGATTCACTTAACCTCACATCGTGAAAGGAATTTATTAATCATAAGTGTTTTGTTAGTAGTAAATAAATAAATTTATGACTTATATTGAACAGTGACATGGGAAATAAGAGAAAGGATTGGAAACTGTCGAATTGAAGGCGAATAAAAAAAGTAAAGTTGTATATAAAGTAACCAAAGTAGAGGTGCTAAAAGAATCAAGAGGGGTAGAACGATTCCTTCAAGCTTATAAGCAGGAGAAAGCGAACTTGGATTAGTCATATCCTAAAACCAAATGGACTACTAACAGGTTTTTGAGAGATCAGTGGGGAAGAGAAGAAGACAATTGATAGAACATGGGAAGCCGTATGATGAGATGAAAACTCAAGCTCGGATCACGGAAACGGAACGGTGGCTACACTGTAGGCCATATGATACCGACATTAATTTATACAGCCACCTATGTATATGTTTATGATGTAGGCCTATACATTGCAGGTTTGACATTCGATTTCAGTAGTCTACTGATGACAAATGTGAACACAATTTGTGTGATAACTAGTAAGCTTCCTGAGCTTCAGAACTCACTCAGTGTTTTGAACGAAGTAGATATTATATTATTAGACTATGGTAGCAGACTATTTATATCATTAAATAAATTTCGATTTAAAAATGTTTTCAGTTATCATAAAAGTTACGAAAATCCCGAGTACACAACTAAACGTTTTTTAGGAAAATAATTGTATACACACAATCTTATAATAAAAATTAAAAATTCCAGACATTCGGATTTGCGTTAAAATTCCACTTAGTCTGACACCCGAATAGCTTTTTACAATTTTTAAAATTTTGATCCTTTCTTTGGGTCCTGGAGTTTAAAATTTTGAAATTTCTAAAACTATACACTATATGCAGATTTTTGTTAAAATGTTCTGTAATTTGATACCCTACATGGAATTTGCGATTTTATTAATTTTGGCCCAAGAATCCCAAAATTTTGAAATTTTTAGAAGTTAACACTAAATTCAGATTTTAGTTAACATTTCTTTTAATTTGATACTCCTCATGAATCCTGCGACTTTATCAAAATTTTCACCCACTTTTTAGGGCCTGCCGCCCAAAAAATTTGAAATTTTCAAAAATGGACACTACATTTAAATTATGATTAAAATTTTCTTTAATTTGGTACCCACATGGACTTTTGCGAATTTTTCACTATTTTTACCCCACATTTTTTTGCCTCCTGCCCCCTATTTTGGGGTAATCAATCTCAAAAACAACAGAGTTCTGTAGGTTAAAACTACGGACACGCATACCAAGTTTTACGAAAATTGGTGTATGCGTTCAAAAGTTATCGTTAGACATAGCGTAAAATGTCAAACGGTCGAATTAAAAGCGAGACTCCCTTCGCTCGTTCAATTTAGTAAACTGAAAATCAGTGTTCATTAATTTATATCGATTAATGGCGACCTAATTAAAAATTTAACGGACATTATTTTTCACTTGCTGTGAGTTACAACTTCACGCACTTGTATAGATGCATACAGTCAATTTTGTTCCACATCCTTTTTAGGAAAGTGCGCCGCAAGGATGCAGATAGATGCAACGTTAGGATTTTGTAGTTTTAAATACTTGGAATGTGATGTTTTTTACGATTATGACAACTATCTAATAGGTTAGATTCCGAAGTTTCCCAATAGTATGTGTGATTTATTCCAATTAAACATGGTCACAGACCGTACTGAAACACTTCAGTACATGAACCGTACTGAAGGTCATGTACCGACTACATGTTTGGTAGGAATGAGTTGAATCATTCCACGACAAGAATGCTTGTACATTTCATGAGTTGAACCAGGAGACAAATTCGACGTCTGTGTTAGTGTCGTATCTCGACCTCTATTGGGCTCCTGTACTGGCGTAGGCCTATAGAAAGTTCATTTCGCGTAAGACATGACTTGGTACTGGTCGTGGAACCGTGATCTGGTTAACATAGATTATTGTTCACCGAAATCAACTCCAAGTGCTTGCCCGGTCTGGGGTTACCTCGTCGCAATGCATAAAAAGAAGTTGCAAAGCGTCCTCGACAGGGGTCTTCGGCTAGCGCCCAAAGTCCCCCGCCGATTCTCATCTCGCCTCCTAAGGAGAGGACTTGGCGTCCGATCCCTAGACGACACCTTCAGGCGGCTAGCACGCAAATTTTATGCACTTGCGGCGAGGTTCCCAAACAATCTTCTACTGGCTGGGCTGGGTAGGTATCGTATACGTCCAGGTGATTCATGGATACGCCCTCAGTGTATACTGCGCTAGTCTAGGCTAGCACAACTGCGAGAAACGGCCTGCTACAGAGCAAGTCGCCCTACTTGGGTAGGGCCATGAGGCAGGAGGTCCTAAAGGCAGCTCGGAACTCAGATTCCTTAGCGGTTCGTCTCTGCGATACACAAGCGCGCAGCCCAGAGTCAGTCAGTTAGTCAGTCAACTCCAAGACTTGCCTGGCTCAGGTCAATTAATCTGCAATTAGGAGAAAGAACGTGGATGCTAGCGTACGATGCACTGGCACTAAGGCGTTACGAGTTGTATTGTGTACTGAGAAATTTAGACTTCTAACATTTAGTTAGATAACGCCAGGCGGGGAAGTATCTAGAGACTTTCCAACTCTTTTTCTTATCCGCCCTCTTAAACAACTCGTCTGTGGTGCGCGTGGGGGGAAGAAACGTCTCGTGTGTGGTGGGGTTGAGGAAGGGAATCATTAGTGGTGAATGACGACGGTGTATCCATTAATAAATTGAATAGTTGAAAAATTAGTCGTATGTAGTTGCCCGGGGCGACATGAGGCCGCCAGCAATTAGCCGCGTAACGGTAACCAAATTCACGTGTCAGCCGTCCGTATCTAGTCGCAATCACTTCCGCCGCAGCCAGCCTTTCATTCATACTTACATTTTAATATAATTTAACGGTATCCGAAATTAGTACCATTGTGTGTAAGGTTTTTTTTTTAATTTTATTTTAAGATTTTAATTTCGTCGACGACCTCCAATGACGTAATATTTTTTCAACGTCGGCTGGTGGTCGGCGTATGCTACGGACGAGCGGATAATCTGACAAACATTTTAATTTTCATTGACAGTTATGAGCTTTTAAAATTTCAATATAATCGATATGAGATACAGTTGGTCGATAAAAGCGTTCTTAACGTGTTTCGTTAAATCGAATTGAGACGGAAAGAAACAACGCTGGTCGCACCGTAGGTCATTATAGGATTAAGTAATTTAGTAAATTAAATTCCGATTTAATTTCTCCCGTAGGCTTATGCAGTCGCGGAACTCGGTTCTGAAGTCCACTACTGTTTCCGGTTGAGATCACATCTGTGTTTTCTTAACAGATGACGGTTAGCCATCCGTGTGAAACCGTATTATAAATATATATTTTGTATTAAAAAACAACAATTACAGCTGCAGTAGAAACGGGTACTTGATAAACTGGAATTACATTAAAAATTACATTATTTGTATGTTCTGTATGATAATATTACGTTTATTCTGCATAATTACCATTTATTGTTATATAGTAAAATTTACTTTCAAAGTAAGTGTTTTTTCCTTATGTTCCTCATGGTCTAATAGGTACATATGAGCTGTATCATAACTGAACGTACTCTACGTACCTTTCAGCTGTGCATTCAGTGCAGACGATGGAAGAATATCTATAAGCTGAAAGTCGCTAACCCCGATAACTGGGAATCGAAGCCACCCAACGCCAAGTACAGTGTACTAGTAAACACATTAAATACAATCTGTGCTTGAAATGTTCATTTATAAATTACTAATAATGATTAGGAACACGTTTAAACCAAAATTCATCTCTTAGCAGGAAAGCCCTTTGTTCCGAAGACAGAGTGACGGAGGAGAATCTAGCTACCTAGTTACTAGACGTAATTATATGGGCTTCTCTGCCAGAAGGAGCTGCGCGTTGCAGATGGTCAGTAGGCCTCACGGTCCTGAGTGGATATCGCAACTCGCACAGGTATCGACCACGGTGAAGGGAATTTCTTCCTGACATTGTCATGTGATTTTGAAATTTACGTTATATTAAAGGTCTTTTCTTCTTCACTCCCTGGATTGGGTTATATCCTGTCCCGACTTCACAGAGTCTTTGACCATTGTTTTCAAGGTCTCTCATGATTCCTCCTACCAACTTACATCTTGTGGGGTGGCACTTGTTCTCGGTGATTAGTGAGCCTATAGAACAACACGTTCTGGCATAGACCTTGGATGTCACTCAGTCGGGTGGAGACTGTACATCATTACCAGATGCAAGCAAAGAGCAAGTTAAATTTGTCAACAAAATGATAGGGAAGTGGTGTATGAGATTGAGCTGCTTTCAGAAATAACCATCACGTAAGTTCATCGTACGATCCGCAGCAGATTTTAAATTTTAACGTGGTTTTCTTGTGATATGTCTTTTGTTTTTTAATGTCTGATGACGTTATCTGTTAACTTTACCCTCACATCCAATTCTACGTACAAAGTCGAATTGGTTTAAATTTGGTTAAACAGGCTACACTGTTGCCAGGTTTCATGTGTGCCGATAGTGCATTCTGCGTATTGAAGGCGTTTGAAGTAAACGTCAACCGAACAACGACGTCGGTTTACTGCTTCAAGGAGTGAACATTTTTCAGTGAAGGGCTACAAATTATCGTACAATTTTATTAGTGTTTTAATTATGACGTAAGTACTTATGTGTTAAGAGTTACCTGAAGTAGTTCACTAAGTTCTTTACATGAAAATAACAAGACATTAATCGCCAAAAACTGGAAGTGTGTTTATGGTATTTAATGAATACGCGGTGTAGACAATCAATACAAAATATTAGGTAACTGACGGGGAGAGCAAGGACGAAATATTTGTGCAACGCAAAGGTAAAAGTAAAAATTATGTAAAATAATAATCCTGAATTGTAAACGTGCAAAACATTGTATTTAAAAAAACCATGACGTTATAAGTAATATAAAATTTATATTATATATATTATAGTATTACACCCACCCCCCACACACACACTGGGTGTAACGTGAGATGTCCTCAGTACGCAAATTCGATTTTATGCATCAGAAAACGAAAAATAGTTCGCATACGGAAACGTTTTATTTTCCGTCTGGCTGCTATTTTGTGTTTTTAAAGAAACCTTTATGTCTCAATAAAGGTATAAGATATCAGAGATAAAATTTGGCACGTATGTTTACATTAATGTTATTTAATGAATTAAGAAGTGACGGTCATTTTGTGATCTTAAATTTCAAAGTGGCTGCCACTTTAAATTTTTTGTTCACTTATAGGTCTGTAAATTTTAATTTTATCAAACTGTGATGTCAAATACAATGTTAAGTGTGTATCGGAAACACATTGAGATCTTGTTTGTTCAGATTTGGTAACAAATAACAGAGTTATCCTGGAAAAGAACCTACGCTTAAATTCCTCCAGTACAAGAAAAATTTATTTTAAAGTTATTACCATTTTTTTAAATTATCTCACTAGTAGTAGCTTATAACAAAGTAAAGGAATTTTTTTTTGAAATTAATACCTTTCAACAAATTTAAAGGCACATGTGTAATCATGGTTTTCTACAGCCCAGTAATGATTATTATGGATCTTTGTAATTCTTTTTCCTTTGAAATGCCTTTAAGGATTATAGTATTTATCCGCGTCTCGCTACTGTAAGTTATAAATGGTTTATTAACTTTTCTTAGAGTTTAATGTTAGTTTAACATTTAGTTATCAGAGTAATCGTCTCAGGAATAAAGCAATGAAAATCCATCTAACCATAGCGTGTCTTGTACAGCGACTGGCTCTCTCGCATTCTTCCACGCCCTTCTGTTGTGCCAATCCCCGACGTCGAATATGTCTTCTCTTTGCTATTCCGTCGTGTAGATGGAACGCAGTGTAGCAACTTTTCGGGGCAACAATCATCAAAGCAATAGATGTTCTTCTCGTTAGTCACATCCATACTTCGTTGAGAAAGTTTGTTCTCCTGGATACTTACATTCCACGGTGTGTGTAATGTATATATTATGATACAATAACGCTGTAATTGCTAAAGGTCGTTCCCAGACGAGCGACCTCGACCTCGACGCTTCCAGATAACATACGGCAGAAGAGGCAGCAGGGGTCCGTTGACGACGACAACAGTGTTGGGTACACAAAATCGGAAAAACAAAACCGTAAACAAGCGACTGTGCGTGTTGCACAGACTACGTTTTGTCTTCTTCACAGTCTCAAACATGCGGCAACACGTTCTGCTTGCTGCCTTGTTATGCGTTGGGGCGTTCGTTATTAACACACTAACAGACTGTACGATTAACTGCGTGAAATAACTGCGAGACAATTTTTACACCGCGCAGTCTCCGTTATTAGTTTATTTAAATTTTTATCTTCGGTGTAACAAGGCAAATGTTACGAGCACTTTTCACCTCACGTCGGTGATCATAAATTGTCTCGTGGCGCACCGTTGTCTGATAGCGCTTTCAGACTGGAAAATAGCCGTTATTAGAACAATAATAATGGTAATAATAAAAGAAACAATTACGGTATATTATTTTCAGTAATAAAAACTCCGAAGGTGAGTATATATATGCATAGGGAGTTGAAAAAATCTTGTTTGTTTGTTTTATGTCAGAATGTCAGAATGAATTGCCGTGTCTTTATATAGTACAGCGATTTACTCCTCTTTGCACCCTATTTGTAACGCGCACGCGCGCGTGTGTGTGTGTAAACGAGTGTTTCAGTCTCCGGTAACGTGGGAAATAAAACTACTCCGTGATTATTATATAAACACTTTTCTTTATTGTGTCGATTCCTGCGACAGCGCCAGTTACGTGGGAAAAGCTTTCGTAGGAGTTGATTTCTCTATTAAAACTACTTGTTTTTTCTGAGTAACCGATCGTTGTTACACATACTTACTGGCCGATAATGGCGAGGTACGCGAAACACCGACACGAAAATGTCGATTAGTAATTATTTATTGTTTAGGTAAATCGAAGCGTCCTTGTTGGATTAGTGTACGGATTCCGATCGGAACGTTTGAAGTGTAGTGGCGTTTTCGTGTAGTGTTTCATCGTAGGCGCTGCGAATATTTACACCTTTCCTTTCGCTAAAAAATTACTGAGACTAAAATTTATGGAGCATCGAGTTGTCTGTACTTGCTTGGTAAATAAGTTGCGCAGGTACGAAGCGTGCGTAGATATCAGGACATTTCGCAACTGCTATTCGTACGTAAGTGTTGGAAGTTAGTAACACTTTTATAATATGGAATATTATCAATTAAAAATAGTTCTGTCGACAAGACGAAGTTCTTGGGAAGTAGTAAAGACGACAAGAAGGCGCGACAAGGAAAATGAACTGAGCATTTCTTCTTCTTCTTCTTCTTCTTCTTCTTCTTCTTCTTCTTCTTCTTCTTCTTCTTCTTCTTCTTCTTCTTCCGCCAGGCGCGTTTAGTAGCCTTCTCGATTTCTGGCTTCTATCTGGCACGTTTTTTGCGTGGATGACGCTTGGTCTCAGTCAGAACATTGTCGATGCCAAGACCAAAACAGCGACTGAAGGAAGACAAATCAGATGCAGTCACACAAAATCCAGCTGAAAAAAAACATCAACCCTTAGAAGAAAAACCAACCAGAGTGACAACGGTAGGTAGGACCACATAAAAAATGTATTTATGCCACTAAATATTAATCCAGTCTGTTCAGTTTTCGTTTATCAGATTTTCCGCCGGGATAACAATTGTTTTTGTGGTTGCAATCTCAATCCATTCCGTACATATTTAAATAGGTCTGTCACCTCTAACATCATTAGTTCGAAATAAAATTTTTCAATAGGTGAAGAAGGGATCAGTAATTCGAGTAACTGAAAATATTACCACATTGATCGCATGGTGGATTCTCGAGTTCCAAATGCCATAAAGAATTATAAGTTACAGCGTGGCAGAATATGCGTGGGCATCCAAGGAAAATATGATAAGGTGTAGTGAAGGCGGAACAAATCAGAAAGTTGATGATGATGATGATGCTTATGAAAACGCTACCGTTCATGAACGCTGCCACGAAGCCTAACTCTCAATAAACGTCTCGCATCCTTCAAGGGAGACAAGGGCGACAAGAAGCTACCACCTATTGGGTGACGTCGGATCGCAACACATGCTTAGGGCGTACCCATCGGAGCTCCGAATCGTGTGCAGAAAGCAGAAGGGGAAATTAGCTATGGAACAAGGGTGTAAGTGAATTAAAGAAACTGTAGTAGAGGAAAGCTGTTGGTCAGGTATCGTTTCTTTTATATACACTTTATTGAGCTCGTAATAATTGGACTGGCAAATGATAAGACGTTACTGAAATTTCGAAGTGCATCTGCGACACATTTACAGGCAGAAAGCAAAAGTTGACATCGCATGAAATGTTTGTTTCGTTTGGCTTCGAGCCGACAGATCGGTTGTATACGCTCGCACAGACGGTGGGTGTGCTGATAATGTCTATAATGAATTCTCTGCGTAACTGTGAACTTGTATATGCTCTATAAATATGATTTTATGTGCTTACAATTATTGTACGTACGAATAAATATGAAGAACGGTTACATATTTTACACACGGACTCTCCCTGCCTTCTCCCCTTCTCCTCTCCCATCCTCCTTCTCTCTTTCTCCCACTCTCCTTCTCTCTCTCTCTCTCTCTCTCTCTCTCTCTCTCTCTCTCTCTCTCTCTCTCTCTCTCTCTCTCTCTCTCTCCCTTTTTGTCTTTCATAGTTTTTGTCGTGTGGTCTCTTCAGTAGAGTCGTTTTATCGGTATTAGTTGCAACGATAGTTAATTGCCGTGCATTAGTTTTTATTACATTACTTAAGTATACGCCTACTTCTGCATCCATACGGTTGCGACTGATGTGCGGGCGCGTTATAAAACCACAGTGGGAGAGGGATGTACACCTTGCTCTATTTATCGACCCTATTAAAAGTAACTGAAAGTAATTAATAATGTTAAATTTCATTGAAATGTTTCGTAAAAATAAACTACAGGTTATTCAGTACAGTGTCTACTCACCTATGTTGGCACAATCAACGTTATACGTCCTGTCTCTATATGCACCAGTCCCTGTTTGTACAGTAGCAGTGGTTTCGCTACCTACGCTACGTTTTGTTCCGGTAAATATTTTATAGTTACTTAATACGTACCTTATATTTTACTCATTACTTATAGAGATCAACGAAACAGAAATTAACAAATCGTATAAAACGAGAAAAGTCAAAGCTTCATTCCCTTACAATTAAGTACGTTTTTCTTTCTATAGACAAGTGACCAAGTTTATCAGCCTTTTCTTACTCGTCTTGATTGAAAATAATTTTTTATTGATTTTAAGTTTTGATCAATTTTTTGTGTGAGCCACAGACACGAAAATTGTTAAAAAAAAAAACGGAGGATCAGACATAGGTTACGAATGGATTCAGTGAAGTTCCACGTGACAATAAACATCCTTGTCTATCCGCGAATAAGTGAAATGATAATAATAGTGGGTACATGTCGCTGAAATCTCTTTACTTCTTCCGCCATTTGTTCTTCGTGAAACACACCATACACAAGGTTGAGCTTTTCTGTTGGCGATTCTAATTCACTATCAGAAGCTTCCATAAACAATTCTGATTTTACGATACTAAATCCGACGTTTCCGAGTGTACGGCGTACGAGGCTAATTCGGAATCGTTTCCTCGTTAGTGGTCGGAGTCGTTTATACCCGTCCACTACGTTTATAAGGTATAAAATGGAAATAAGAATTCTAGTGAAACTCTGTTGGAATTTGTACGGAGCCCCCAGTTGAAGTGGATCGCCCCGTCATCCCCCTCTTATCCACGACTGCGCCGAGAGCAAATACGTACAGGAATATTTTTTATTTATTATATTTTGTATTCATTATTTTTCTTTTAATTACCACCTTCCATTCATTTTTTTAAGGCAAGAGATGAACTGGCGAGTGTTTTGGTGAATGTTTTCGAGTGTGACACGGTGGAAATCGTGTAGCCTAGACCATAGGCGGATCCAAGGGGGGGGGCACGGGGGCACGTGCCCCCCCCCAGACAGTTCGAAAATACACTGGATAAAATGAGTTATATAGCTAGTGCAATTATGATATTTTCAGTTAGTTAACCCTTTGAAACCCGAATTTTTTACAACAATTATTATATTTTATTTTTTATCCCAATTTTATTTTTAATTTATAATTTTATAATTTTTTATTATATAAAATACGTTCACACCTAATATTTCTAGATCAGAGTATTGATAATGAATGTGTGTATTTTTGTAAATTATAATTCTATATTAGTATTTGTGCTTATTTTTACTTAGATATTTTACTTTCCTTATTGATAACACTTATTCTTATTGTATCGAGAGTAAGGAATGGTGTAAAAATTAGATTAGTTTTATAAGTGAAATGAAAGTCAAATTTCTAAAGAAAGTTTAAATAGAGTAAATAAAAAATTCCTGTTATAAGTTTACTTTATATTATTTCAAAATTGTACAAATACATTATACTTTCTAAAATCAAAATCGGTTGTTTTATTATTTTTCAAATAAGTTAATAATAATACAATACTAAATAAATTATGTTAAAAAACTAATGTTTTTGTATTTATATTAATATATTTAATTATTTATTTATTTATATTAATTTTTATATCGTTTGATTCAACAGACACGTTGATAATAAGATTTTTTTCTAACAACACCTCCCCCCCTGGAGAGGAGGGGCCCAAAAGTGCCAGAATGTGCCCCCCCCTGAGCAAATTTCTGGATCCGCCCCTGGCCTAGACTAATAAACAGAAGTGTGTAAAGTACTTTAGTCCCATTTTAGAATTCATTTACGCCGTTTACTGTACTGTATGCTACCTTGATGACAATTTAATATTACATTAAAAACTTTACATGCAAAAACCACGTCTGTCTTTCATTAAACTGAATTTCACGTGTTTTAGAACCTGCTGTCTCTCTTTCTCTTTGCTATCGTTCCTTTGCCAACTATACAACTTTATACACACAGTCTTCTGTAAACTTACTGGATACTGTAATAGTCGTGTGTGAGGTGTGAAAATGTGCCCAAGCGAGTTTGTGTATTGTCATTATGTGTACGTTCGGGTATTACGTAAGTAGTCACAGGGGAAGGGGATTCAAGCTTTGCTGACAATGGCGACGAGAGGGGTATCAGAGTATGCTTACGTAAGACAAACAGAGATACACGTGAGACGAAACGATGCTAAAGACGGAATCAATTCGAAGTAGAAAATCTCTGAAAGAACTAGCACAGGAGATACAGAAAATCCGATTGTACATCATCTGTAGCGGGACATACCTTCATTTATTCCCAAGAAATTCTGCTATTGTTTATAGCCGATTACAGGGGCGAATTTATGGGGGGAGGACAAACGAGACTGGACGCCCCCCTTCTAGAGGGTCGAAAAAGTTGACGAATTTTGTTAATATCTTAATTTCTAGGCTGTTTTATTATTTTTTTCAGCTGTGTACGCTAATATAGTAGTAACTCTTTTTTAAATATACAAACAGGCTTATTACACACATTAGCGTATACGTTTGAAGTATGAAATATAGGAAAATCAATTCAGTCAATAAGTATCTTGTACACACTGTTTCAATAAGGGTATTTTTATTGTGTTATTATCCTTTACTTTAATGGGACTGATTTCAGTCACTTTAAATATAGTAATATTGATTAGTCTTAACTTTTTTATCTTTTGTATGAAACCGACCCGATTCTGCCCCCCCCCCCCCCACCAAGGGCAAATTCTAGAAACGTCACTGGTTGAATACACCTTTAAACTTTCCCGGATACAATTGGCTCAACACTGGAGTCATATTCTCGTCACTTCACCTATAGGCCTACGTTATCCGGAAAATCTAGCCTCAGTCCACTCAGTCCATTGGCAAGTACAACTACGTACTTTAAGCCAAGATGACAAAAGTCGAGTTTCTGTAGACCTAACAGGAGCAAACACAAAGATATCCTTGCTTACGCTTATGGAATAAGGCATTTCATTACCTGAGTGAGAGTAGAGTGCACAAACAAACATTTTCTGTTTCTAGTGGTATTGAAATAGATCCGATCTAAAATGAAAAAAAAAACACTTACGTAATACTTGAACAGTTGCAGGTACTGTATAATAAATTTCATTCAAAGTTTAATTTATTAAAATTTTATTAAGTTGTCGCATGGCGCTGAGATCAGATTGCCGAGGCTTGTAGATTCGCGTCAGGTGTTTTTAATCCAGGACTGCGGTAAGCAGTAGCAGTTATCAAAACAAGTCGACATGCTCCATGCTACAGTTGAGTGCTGAGTGTCGTACAAATAGACGATCAGAGTACGGGTAGATTACGGCGTATCTGTTTACTCGCGCTGCATTCCTTCGTAATCTAATCACGCGTGCTTTCACTGTTTCACGGAATCTAAAGAGTCATTTACACCGTTTGCTGACGACTCGTGAACAAACTTGTTTCTGCGGAATGTGCTGATTTAATTAATATGCGCGCGTGCGTAACGTGCCTGAGCGCGCTCGCGTTACAGCGTACAACGTTTTACGATTCTGCGAAGAATATTGTGCGTCATCAGAAGGATGGACTGCGATGCGATGCCGTCATTACTGCCCACTGCTAAGCTGTCTGTCAGCATCATACTAGCACGACGAATCTTTAGCTGTCTGATCCTTTTCTTACCTGCCAGCCGGTGTGGCAGTCGGATATTTTTCTAGACAATAAAATGGTGTGGCAATTTACCTTCTAGTGAAACATAAATGGATACATTTTGTTTTATTTGTCTCCAAGTCACGTTTATTAACTAATTAGAATTAATATTAGGCATTACCTGTATTAACTTTCCGTCCAGTGACTTAACTGTTTTAATTTTTAAACGACGCGTTTCGAGGATAAATCCTCATCTTCAGGTTTTTAATATTACAAAAATATCAAATTCACCCGAACGGGGTCGCCAATTACTTAAAACACATAAAAACACCACACATAACTTCACATTGATACAGTCTCGGCACAGTCCGATGCGCATCGTCTCGTTGCCAACGATTAACTGTTGTACTTTATCCTGTATGACCGTTATCATTGCCCGTGGACACATCGATATCGATGGCTGTGTTGTACAGTAGATTAGATGGAAACAAAACTTTATCATTAAGTAGTTGGTCCGCTTGTAACTTAGAAGCCTTGTATATCTCATATTCCTCCACAGCGTTCATGTATGGACCTTTTTTGCAATTATGAAGCAGTTTAAAGTTTGTGCGGAAGTCTGAGTACTTATGATTATACAGGATTAAATGTTGAGCGTAACTGGATCTTGTTTTTGAGATATCACTTTTGGGTAGGTGTTCCTTAAAACGTTCGGCTGATTGTCTGCCCGTTTGTCCTATATAAAATTTGTCGCAGTCATCGCATTTAAGCTTGTATACTCCAGTTTTCTCTTCATCCGGAATGTGAGTTCCTTGTCCCAAACGTTTTTTGATGTAAAATAACAGTGGCTTTCAAAACCACAAAAAACATCAAAAAACATTTGGAACAAAGAACTCACATCCCGGATGAAGAGAAAACTGGAGTATACAAGCTTGAATGCGATGACTGCGACAAATTATATATAGGACAAACGGGCAGACAATCAGCCGAACGTTTTAAGGAACACCTACCCCAAAGTGATATCTCAAAAACAAGATCTAGTTACGCTCAACATTTAATGCTGTATAATCATAAGTACTCAGACTTCCGTACAAACTTTAAACTGCTTCATAATTGCAAAAAAGGTGCATACATGAACGCTGTGGAGGAATATGAGATATACAAGGCTTCTAAGTTACAAGCGGACCAACTACTTAATGATAAAGTTTCGTTTCCATCTAATCTACTGTACAACACAGCCATCGATATCAATGTGTCCACGGGCAATGATAACGGTCATACAGGATAAAGTACAACAGTTAATCGTTGGCAACGAGACGATGCGCATCGGACTGTGCCGAGACTGTATCAATGTGAAGTTATGTGTGGTGTTTTTATGTGTTTTAAGTAATTGACGACCCCGTTCGGGTGAATTTGATGTTTTTGTAATATTAAAAACCTGAAGATGAGGAATTATCCTCGAAACGCGTCGTTTTAGAAATTAAAACAGTTAAGTCACGGGACGGAAAGTTAATACAGGTAATGCCTAATATTAATTCTAATTAGTTAATAAATGGATAAATGTGAAGATCGTAAGGAGTACCGAAAATAAACTTTTCGTGTACGTAAAACAATTCCACCGTTATGTTTATACTTAGATCCCCGTTTGATGTAGCCTACATGGCACCCTGTTCAGAGCGTAAACGTGCACCTCTCTTGCCACTATCGAACACTTACGAACCCGCCGAGCCCTAGACTGGCTAACTGGCAACTTGAAAGAACTCATTTCTAAATGTCGTGTTTAAGAAAAATATGTATTTTGAAATTCTGATCTCCTACAGTATCATGAACAACCTCCAAACAACGACACTCTAAGAAATTTAAAATTTTAAAGATCATTAATTATTTACGTGGACATCACACAGGGAATAAGACCTAGGGTTGTGAACGGAAACCAGGATCGTCACGCATGTCATACGATAATGAAGGTGAAGTTAGTATAGTTATGCTGACGAGACTGTCCCAGTCAAAATGCGGAATGTTTTTAGACAATGACATTTGCAGAAAACACTTTTATTGGAACTATTATATTACATATCTTTTATAATTATTAAGCATATTGTTATTGTTACTATTTGTACATCTTTTTGTTCATATTGTCAGTAAGCAGTGAAGCATTTCCAATTTCCACTCGTATTAAAGTTCTTCTTTTCACATATGAAATCTTCCTTCTGGTACATTCGCACACGTAGACTAATATTTTTAACAAAAATGCGTTTCAGTTAAAGTGCAAACTTCCTTTTGTCATAACTGTCAAGTAATCGTTTGTTTTCGTCTGTCTGTACAAGTATTGCATTAGGATGCAACTTAAGTGGAATAGCTTGTAGGCTGAGATTATTGTTACGACGGTCTACTTGATTGTCGTAGGTACAGTGGAAAACAAAATACAAGATACCAATTAAGTCACTAATCACCAGCTTTTTACAGTTAAACAGTCCGTAATTAACAACACAGTCCCTTACAACAAATCAAATAAAAATTGTTCACTCGGAATAAAATGTCAACTAATATAAAACACAATTTTATTACAATTATACCGTCCAATTATAAAACACAACACTTCACTAATAACCACTTGAACGCGCAGAGTAATATCGCCCGATAAAACTGAAAACTAAGGCCTCTGACGCCTTGTATTTATACAACGCTCACAGTCCAGAAAATTCCAAACAACGCGTTAGCGCCAGAGTGTACGACGTAATTAATTGCGGCCTTGACACAGTCCGCGCGGCTGGCGGCTTCCAGAAAAGTCTCGGGAGCGCATGTTGGAATCACGCACGCCACAGCATTCCACTGGCTTCATCTGGAACATTCGATAAACACGTAGATTGTTCTGTAACGTCGTAACATTATTTTATGTTGTATTTTGTTAAACGTTATTAATATGTGTAACATTACTTACAGACGCATTCTGTGTTAATTTTGTTTAAAAATATTATTTAATTGATATTTTTGTGTTAATAACAATAACAATGCGATGTTGAGTTTAAACAAACATTGATTCTCTATAAAGAAATGTAAGTTCTTAAGAACGCTGCGTAAGCGAATCCCGCCGTCCTTTGGCGCCCTTCCCTTTTAGTCAGTTGGCTTTTTATAAACGCGGACCTGTTTTATACACTTCAAATTTTTGTAACTATATTTTATGACAGTACCGTCATATGATATGGTATGATTCATTGAACAAATGTATTCTCACTCGACTTTTAAAATGTACACGAAATTTAATTACAGAAGTTTTGCCTAACCCTACAGTTCGCAACACTAAAGTAGCGTGTACCGTATGTAATATGTTATATAAGCTTGCAAACGTTTCCGGTCAGAGTTGCATAAGGTAAATTAAAATTTTCCGTCACTGGGTGAAGATACTACAATCTCGTCGACATCTTCACAGAACACGTCCTAAAAGAGAATCAATCTGAAATTAGATGAGATAAGACTCTGGAGTCCCCAAAGTTTAAAATTCAACTCTTGTAATGTACCGGATATAAAATGCCCTGAATACACTTCTCTTAAAGGCACTCACTTTATGTATTTATGTTTTGTTTTGATATCAAAAAATTCAGTGTTCGGGAAAGACGTCTCTCAGGTTTACTTGAAATTACATTTTGATTATATTTACTACTTTATGCAATTATAAAAATTTGCTCCATTTGTCCAAGCTTCACTTCTAACATTACCAAACCGTCATCACTATCAAATGTTACAAATATGTACAAACACATGGCCACATTATTACAAAAAAGTGATATCGTCTTTTCAGCTGTAGTTCTGTTTGCGTCATCATTCATCTTAGCTGCATGTCAGCCCATTTCCATTTCAGTCTTCTTGCAGACGACAGTGCGTCTAGATCGTCCCATCTCTTTACCACAATGGACACATAGCTATCCATCTGGTTTATAATAAAATACTTCCTTAAATGCCTTACTTAGGATTTTTGAACTCAGGCTGACACTGTATGTCCATACTTTTGTGTAATTGAAACTCAATACTTTTTAATCTGAAGTCCAAATCAGCATCATCCAGTTTAAAATCACCGTTACTTTCAGCTTTAACCTCTTCCATCGTAATCTTAAGCTATTTTCGTATTATTCTATGACCTTCGTTGTGTATGTTATATACGGTACTTATAGCACCTTTGTCTTTATTATCATCCCTCTTCCATATTCCTTTCTTTTATCAACTCACTAAAGACGGATAAATTACAAAGAACAGTAGGCCTAATTAATGCTTCATTAACCCCTCGAATTGATTTATAAAATTAATTACAGGTCGTGTTGAAAGGCTACGTCAATAATTTATAGTAGTCCTTTCTGGCGACATGAACGGAACAGAAATTGTGACCTCTGTAAATGCCTGGCTTGGTTAAATGTGGGGTACTGGCGCGGACACGGCACTTCCAGCAGACTGGCAGCCAGTTATCGGTACTGTCAATAATGTCCGTAAAGATAAATTTTTGTGGTCTGTCGAGCGTGTAGGGACGCAGTGAACTTGTATCTTGCACGCTCCGGATCGTCTCCTCAGTTTGGAGCGGTCGAAATCGAAACGGCAGATTTCAAAGTTTTGTAACTGCGCTGAGAAAAATTGTGCACTAAATCGATGAGATCGTTTCAAAGATAATTTTTTTCATTAAAACGTAATTTAAAAAAAAATTGACTATCAAGTTCGCTTTCTGTTTGTTGTTACGAACCCGTTTCGTAAGTGCTGTGTGCTGGAATACGCAAGCATGGAATACTTTCATTCGTTAAAATTCAAATCGATTACTTGGCGACCACAGTTTCTAGTATGGATGTTTTTAAACCGATGAAGGGTTTTAGATATTGTTAAAACATGTACTTGAACCTTATAGTGTAAAACGTATTTACATTTTTACAGATTCGGTAAGTATATGTACACGGTCGACAAACCTTTATGAAACTCGTGTCAACAATTGAATTACCTCGTTCATACTTACGTCATATATTGCATATCCTGTATCTAGTCTTCTGAAATTAGCTTTTTATTACAATTATGTTACTGTAATGTCAGTATAGGTAATTAAACGCAATGGCGATAAAAAGGGAAATATTAACCGTAAAATATCACACAAAAAAAGAAATGAATAGAGCAATATCCGTCCCATAGAAACAATTTGCTACGTCGGTTTCGCTAAAATTTGTTTCCGACTCTCACAAATTCTATTTGACTATGTGATACTTAAGTAGGCCTAATATATTTATTAAAAAGTCTTACGTTTTAAAGTAAACATTATTTATTTCATTATACAAATTATTTAGTATTTTGAAATGTTATTTCAAATAATTTTATTTCCCACAGGACACTATCTATTTATACTTGAACGTATGCTAAACGTGTTGTATACTAGGGAGAACACTCAACCCACGTTCAAAGTGATATGAATATTGATTGATATTATTAAAACTATTTTGTCATTAGAATAATACGTAGGTTATGTTACTCACGTCTATTTACATTAGATATCACGTGTGTTGTATGCCTTATGTATGTGAACAGGTAGGCCTACTAGATACTAGAAAACGACAAAATTGGCGACCGTGAGCTACGGACCCTCAAAGAAGCCATATGGTTCTCATCAAAACGTTACGTTAGGTTTGTTCATCCGCCCAGAGGTCTATAGAAGAAAGTCCGTGCACTCGTTACACGAAATAATATTATTATTTACTGGGCATCTATTAGTAAATTCTGTACATTTCCCTGAAGCGAACTTTCTTTTAGCGAAAAGGTTTCTTTTAAAGTACCGCTTCTTTGCCTCCCACACCCGGCGAGAGTCACTCGATTCGACAATTATTATTAAAAAGCAGAAATCGCTTCCGGCTAGCGAGCACTTGTTGGATCGGTGGGAAAATCGTTCTTGCGGCGTATTAATTGACGTTCTGGGAGAAAGTAGTTTTTATAGGTTAGCTATTTTAAGTGGTTTTGTAGAGTTGCATGACGTGTGTCGGAGAGCGATTAGATTGTCATCTCCGTTATCTTGGGAGCATCGGCGTTGTGCATCTAACCGTTGATAACACGGTACAGTGGGTGCAGTTTGTATTACATCACCGTGTGTCTGTGTACCTCTTACTATTTATTTTTATTTAAACAGGCATATATTGCTGTCCGTTTGTTTACAGTTAGTTTACGTTCCTGTATATAAACTCATTACGTGAAAAATGTAAAATTATTGTTTCTTATAAATATATTTTGCTTGGTATGTATGTTTATTTATTTGCTTATTGAAAATATTTAGACATATATTGCCCACGCGCGCCAGTGCACTTTTCTATTTAGGCCTATTTGATTGTGTGTGTGTGTGTGTGTTGATGGTTATTTAATAAAATTCTTTTAAAATAGTTATTACAGTACTGAAAGCTAAATCTCACCAAGAATGTACGTGTGTGTATGATTAAATGTATGCGCGCGAGTTTATGCATTGCCTGTTTCTTCACCACGTTATATCGATTAGTGCACAACATGCGAAGTGAATTTACTTCACGGGTTTGTTTGCCAGAAATATGTTGGAAAAAATAATTTTTCAGTCGCAATTACAGAATATTTCTGTAAACGGTGTGCGCAATCGGAAAAATCGTCAACATTTTTTAGAAAACATGTAAAAAAAACCATTGGTCTTCTGTGAAGACAAAAAGATAAACTCGTTTCTTGAGTTGACGCCAGGAATAAATTGCAGGTGTAAAACGATTCCTTCAATTATTTTTAATTTGTATTTTTTATCCAGCGAGTGGGATGGATTTATTTTCGCTTTGGTTTTGAAATTGTTCTCGGCAAAGAGGCGTAGACCGGCAGTATATGAGTTACCCGTTTTCAGTTCCAACAACGCTGGTAATCCGTCGGGAGCAGTGTAAAGTCTGTTACAAGGATAGACAAAAACCTTTAAGCCTACTTCCTGAGATGCTTGTAAGGGGAAATGTGAAGGCCACTAAAAATATTATTTTTTCATTATTATAATTATATTATTGTTGTTGTTACATTATTATAATTATATTATTATTATTATTATTATTATTATTATTATTATTATTTATCAACATTAATGTTAACAATAATGTGTGTAAACAAAAAAATTGTTTCGTTTTTCAGGCGTAACTCTGTGTAACCAGCAGGCAACAACTGCAGTACAATAATTTTTGTATAATCGTAAGTATCGAATTTATTTTGATATACCTAAGTTTCGTATAATTTAAACCAACCTATATGTTGGCGTCTATTTTGTATCAAATATTTGCACCAACTATGCAAATATTTTATTATAAAAAGGTAAATATTATTAATAACAGACCACGATTATGCGGCCATCACTTATCAGTTAATTAGTACGACTTTTATTATTTACAGTACCTACTACAACATTCGTAACTTCACGCAGTGCTATTTAAACTAAACGAATTTTTATTACAAATAGGAGATTTTTATGGGCAGACAAAATTTACAAAGATGTAAAGCATTTCTTAAAATGAAGCTTCAGGTTCGGTAGAGAGCGAAACAAGCGAATCGACTTTCGAAGTTTACAGTGATGATTGAAATAATCAAAATCATCACAGAAGAGGGTAACCGTAAAGCCTATGAAGCTGGACCTATGATCCTTCTGGGGGATTCTGGCAGAGTTCTTAAGGGGGTTAGATTTAAAAAAATAAAATTACTACAAAAATTAAAACAATGAAATAGTTTCTCAATTTATTTTGCTGTAAACAAGATAATAAGTGTATGAACATATATCCAATGTTTAACAGAGCCATAAAACAAAGTAAATAACACCTTTATTTACAATATAAATCATGTAAAAGATACAGTCGCAACTGGCACACCAATTCCTCCACCCAGCTTCTACAGACGCTGATAGTGTTAAATGTTTTGTATGCATTTGTAAAACTTCACCTTAGTGAGTACGTTTTACATGCAGCAAACGGAATTAAATCAATTTATTCACGTAAATGAATAAAAGAGTTTCATAAATTGGGCACTACGGCCCCTAAACAAAAATCTGAAAACAATGGTGTGGAGTGCGCAATGACTGGTTGCACATTTTCTACATGTCATACAAATTAGTTCACTGGTAGAGGCTATGAAGTGCTTTTAAACAGCGTTCCGTCTTAGTTCTACGAATGAACGGAATAGCTGAGAAGTTTTAAGATTTTAATTGTTGATTTGTTTCCGAAATAGTAATACAGCACTGGATTAAAACATACGAAAACGTCATTAAATACGGATCAAAAAACCACATACAGTAGCACATTGGATATAAAATTGGAATAGCAAGCAAAAAACTTTAATATAGACATTTTTTGAGTTGGTGTGGAATAAATTTCTGTACTCATAAATCGTGTTAGACACATGTGCGCTGTTCGAAGGCTGGACTGTGCGTAACTGGATTGTTCTGCAACGTAGAGTATTAGGGTTACTCGATAGGGCCTACAGCAAAGGGAAATAATCTTTTTCGTAATCAGAAGAATAAACAAATTATTAATTGTTGCGAAATTTAAGTGAATGATGACTAATTAATTTGCTAATGTATTTATGAATATAGGCTAATGAGCTGAGTAGAGCAGTGCGTATTCTGCCTGGCTATTTATCTGGACCTCCAGGATTCAATTGTCGCGCGCACCATGAAATCAAAGTTCGTTTTCGGCCGGAAGATCGACTCGGCCTGTGGAGAGTACATAGGATAACATTTTGGGGCTGAAGTCGAGTGCTGCTTTGTATACCGAACGGCTAACATAAACAGCTTACCCTGCAAAACCACATAGACTACTTGGGCGATAAAAAAGGAGCTCTTCTTCTTCTTTTTCTTACTATTAGTAGTACTATAATGAACATACATGTAAATTAAAATTCTAATGGTATAGCAGCTGCACATAAACTCGTTTAAAAACGAAAAGTATAAGCGCGCTATTAAATTGTATTTTCGTTGGTCATAGCACTTGTGAGAAAGTTGTTAAGTTTCGTTTTGGGCTTTGATTAGTTAAATCCGATGTATCCGATGTTCAAATAGTTCTGACAGCCAGGTTGTTAGAATCAACCATCGGTAACGCAAATATAAAACAGTAAACGGAATTTTATTTTAAAATAAATTCATGAACAATTATTTTTGAATTAAATCTAATTGAAGTTTAAATTTAACGTTTTAGTGCTCGCTACTACTTATTTATTTACAAAACGTGTTTATCGTACAAGGCCCGTATATATTAATGCGTAGACAGGTTAATTACCTGCAGTCAGTAGTGTTTACGACGTTACGAATCGGTTAATAAAGATTGCGGTCACTTGCGCAGGCAGCGTGTAACATCAGTAGCAACTCTGCGGCATTAATGTATTACTACTGTCTAGAGCCAGGGTCGCTACTTGTACGTAACACACCTCGCTTGTCTTGTCAGACGGACATTTGCATAAAGCTGTCTCGTGAAGACAAGTGGATTGACGGATATGCACACCGTTACATTCCACAATACCGTTAAAATCTCCCTTTCTTATATAGTTTACCTTCGAACCAACGACCTCCCATAAAGTGTCTTCTTAAAAAAGTTTTTCAGTCTTAACTGGTGTTGTTTCAGTCCCAAAAAAATTAACAAGGTGTCCTGAAAATGATTTAGTCTGTTACATTTTTGCAGTGAACGAATCGTCCTTTAAAACGGTGAATGCGAGTAAATGTTTCTTCGTTTGCCTTCATGGTACATTCCTCATTAAGTGACTAATCAGAGCTAGAGTACCAGATCAAACAATTCGTGCTGAGAAAAGGCCATTGTACTTAGAAACATAGTCGAACAAATTTTACGTTCAATCGTCTCACACCGATAGTTACGGGAGAACATGTTAGGCGTTTTCTGACGGACAGTGAATGTGTTTTTACGTATTTTTTTTGTACACGGCGTAGAATCATAAACCACACGCTTATAAACTCATATACAGAGATTTCGACATTTTAGTCCACAAGATTCGACGTTTTAAGATCCCAGAACATTTGAAACAAAGTCAACTGAAAGAATTGACTAAGTAATAGACAATAGGTGATAAGGAGGCGGGTTTGTAGGACTAGAAGCAGAATTTGTAACGAACAAAGCACGCCCACGTGATTCTCGGTGTTTGATGGCTGAGTTGTGTATGAAATAGGAATAGTTTCATTTCTGTGAATCAAGAAACAGTACATGCAGTTTCACGTTGAAAGTGAAATTATTTACTTCTTTAAATAAACAATCGTTAATCAAGTCTAACCACGAATTAAAGGATTATCTTATCCCTCGCACGTCAAGAAACTGAATTTCACTTTGTGTTATCCTGTATTTTCAATACAGTTTCAATATATATACCGCAAAATAACCTTCCGAGTAAGAGTACATAACACCCTTTCTGTGGAAAGGGCTATTACGGTTACCGATGGTTTCTACGTTTACGGAAATAGTCATTTATACAAGATCACAACGAAATGAGATAAGATGACATTTTGAAGAATCAGGTAGTACACAGTCCCGGTCAAATCGTAGAAAATGTAATGTCGGTCGAGTCCTATCTCAGCAATGGGTTTTCGGTGGATACTGCAGAGAAAGAAACAAAGTTTTCTTGATCAATTACGATACGAATGATTGTCTCATGCTATTAACGAGAGAATAACACCAGAAACACCTATTATCTAAGATGAACGGTGACTCTATAGGGCCGGGCAAAACTTGGAGGAGAATGACGGGCACCTGACTATTCATTTTGTAATCCGCAAAAGAAACCACGCACCCAGCCTACAGAAACCATTTGTAGCGAAGCACTATGGGGGATAATGTAGGATCGTATCTAACGAGAGTACATCATATCTTGACAGGCACATCCCATTACTGGCCCCTAGAATAGGAGGGTAAAGTATTTTGAATTATGTGTTGTATATTACAATTCGGTTTCTGGTCACATAACGGATAAGTTCCTTAACACGATTAAGACCAGTTGCTCCTTCCTAACATTGTTAAATGTTTGTAAATCTTTTCCATGTCGCCTGTATAGGTTGGATACTAGGGAGCCTATGAGTAAATGAGCAAGTTGGTATCGTGTGTGTGTGTGTGTGTAATGAGTGGCTGGGAGCAGAGAGGCAGAGGCAGAGGCAGAGGCAGAGGCAGAGGCAGTTAGGCTTATACCAGTGCCGGTGGCGTTAATCGTAGATTTTAGTTGAGCTGTTACACATTAAGTAGTGTGACTTTTATAGTGCAAAGAACTGTACGACGCAACTCCGGAACGTGTGGAATGCCACTGGATACTTGTACAGCATATGCGTGCATGCGTGTGTTGGCATTTATACTTATGTTTCTCTCACTTCCTCTCCCTTTCTCCTTTCCTATGTGTGTGTTGATGTCCTTAAAAAGGAAGAGAGAGAGAGAGAGAGAGAGAGAGAGAGAGAGAGAGAGAGTGTGTGAGAGAAAGATAACGACGCCTCTCTCTGGCTATATTTTTAAAGAAAGGAGCGAGAGAGAGAAGAGCGTCTTCCTGCTTGTCACAGTGCAAAGAGAATCCTTAGCGTCCAAGTCGCCATTGTCGCCCGTTTGAATTTAATTTCATGCGTTTTATTACGGACAGCCGTTCAAGGTCGCCGCGGCCGGGATTGTCAATAATTCAGACACCTGCTACCGGTAACTGACTGAAACCTGCTAACGCGAACACGCCGTTCACATTGTAAAAATAACGTTATTACTTTAAACTATTATCGCAGGCAATATTTGTAATCCTAATAGATACAACGTTCATTTTAATTAACATAAGCTCGCGTCAGACCGATGTATGTTGCGAAAAACTTTAAGCGATCACACATAAAATTTCTAAGTAGTTACAAACGAACGATAAAACTATGATACAAGGAGCTTTTCTAAGAGACTAATGAACTAAACCTGCTGACTGATACAAATATTTGTATTTACTTATTTGTACATAAGTATTACAAAGGAGAGTGGTAAGGACACTTAGAGACATATAAGATAGACCCAAGTAACACATGGCTGTGAAAGCCAAACATTAGGAAAAGCAAAACAATGTGTTGAGAATGTAGAAAACTGGATGTTTGGAAAAGCAGAAAAGTGTGCTGAGACCGTGGAAAGTCTGGAGAAGAATATTTGGCAGCAAAAGTAAATTAACATTGGGAAAGAAGGTTCAAGTCGAGAATTGAGTCAAGAGATCATTACAATAATAAAATAACGGGGAATAATGTGGTAGAGGGTATTTAATGTGGACGGAACTTGGAAGGATACCAAAGACCGCGTTAACTGCAAGCATTGGAGACAGAAGAAGAAAGGAAGAGGTCGGGCCAGATAGGTAAAGCATGCGGAAAGAAAATTATATTCGTTTGGAGAAACAGGCGGTAGAGAGGATCATTAAATTAAGCCACCGGACCATTATATTCTTCATATATAGCGGTAGATTATTGTATAATAGCTGGGAGCCAATACCGTTTACATACTGTATATACAGAAAATATAAAGCGTGAAAGGGCAACTGAGAGCGCGGTACGTTCTCTGCAATATGTGAGAAAGAAATGTAAAATAATTAGACTGGTTCATAATTCTGCTGAGTCGACCCAATGCAGTGTAGCACAAATTACACGCGTTCAGCAGAATGTGGAAATTCTGTCGAGTTTGACGGCGTTGAGTTACGACGCTAGACTCGGCGCCTTGTGGCGTCAATGCACGCGAATAAATTCAAAACGATGAGATAGGTTTAAGAATGGTAAACTCGCACAGCTAACTTGAAGACGGATATAAACGATAGGACGTTAAATACGTAATATTTGTGGTTAATAATGAATCTATATTTTCCGGACGCCATACGGAAATTGTTCCTAATTGTCACAGTTCTCAATATAAATAACTTGTCAACACGCCTGTGTGTTTTTTCCGATAACCAAATGACATGTCGAGAGCACCTTGAAACCGTAAACTTGTACTAATCTTTCAACTGCCAACATGTTTTATAAACTGTACAAGAGCTTATGTACAAATTATTGTTTATTGTATACGTTAGCAAGAGTTAAATATTTTGTCTTAACAAAAAAAAGAAACATTACAAAAATGAGGATCAAAATATTATTTCCAATTTTCTGAATAAATTATAATACGCTGATCGAACAGATTTAAAATTGCTTTAATTTTTAAAAAATCACACAAGATAAAAAACCTTGTATAATATCAACTTTCACAACTTTTTTTTTCCATAGGCCTAAATTTGTTGTATTTTTATCAGAGATTTGATTTGCATCGGGATTGTCTAAACAATTACATTTAAAACATTTTGCGTTTTATGACGTAAATTTTATTAGGTTAAGCAGTATTTCTCTCTTTATACATTAAACACGCCAGTGGCACAATGATCATTACGATGAAGAGGCTGCATAAGTAAGTTTTCAAGCAGAGATTTTAAATATGAAATGAGAACCCTACATTTTCAGAATAAATCATCCACCATTTCTAGATTTGCAAGAAAAGAAGACAAATAATTTGGTTTGCGTTACTGGAACTCCACCAACTATCAGGAATTGTATCATCGGTTATGGCATTCTCAGACTCCTATTTCTTTGTCCTCGTTGTTATTAATGATTTTTTAAAGACCATAAATAGTATGTGTTTCTCATTTTGTTTTGTATTCGTAGTTAAGAAGAGTATTGATTTTAACGCTTTTAGTTTTAAACTGGAGAGCACGAACATTCCTTCAGTGGTGATTGAGCATCCCCAGTGGCATAACTAAGGGGGGATTAGGGAATCAGCCCCCCCCCCCAGAGCTGTTAAAAATTTCATTCCATAATCACTTAACGCAGGCCTACTTCTAAGCCAGTTGCATGTGTTAAAGTAAGTCTTATAAATAATTCTACAAATAAGAAGAATTGCAATATTTGTGAAGCAATCAAATAAAATTTGAGTTCCTTAATAATGATAAAACACAATATTTGGTGAATAAAGTATGCATTTGTAACATTAAAAAAAAAAAATTGCTCACTCGCCAGAAAACGAAGGCATATCTTGTTAATCTGTCTTTTTTTCACCGAGACACACTTCTCTTTACATAGTTGTCTATGTCATGACTACTCCTCCACTCTAATACATATTTCTATGGTCTGATTCGTCGGCGTCGTCTTTTTACAGATGAACTAACAGTTTCTTCACGTTAATTCGGAAAAATTGGACGATTTTATTGCTTGATTTTACATAAACAATAACGTACTTTAACAGGAACTGTAAGTTGCTTAAAACATTCTGGAGATAGCATCCTTAAATTAAAAGTGCGAAGGGATAATAGAACTGGGGTTTTTCCAAAATATCTTCAGCAAGACTCACTTTTACAAGATCTGTAAACAATACAAATTTAGAATTACAGCGATTCCTAATGACATGAATTTTATAACTTTTTATTTGAAAAACAGTTAATGAAGGTAGGATATCTTTAACTCACCGTTTTTCATTGTTTTTTCCAACCCTTATACCTCCACGCTGGTTTTCTCAGAAACTTTGAGACGCAAAGAATTTATAAAATTGTATGAGAAGAAGAATCCTGAATTTCTCACTTGTCCTGATGAAAATGGAGAGTCCAGCCTGCAAGCTAGTCTCACCCCCCCCTCACAGAAGCAGCTCCTAGTTATAGCACTGAGGATCCCTATGAAAGTGTTTTGCAGTTTAACGTTCAGTTTAACCTGAAACGTTCGTTAGCCGACGATCGACAGTAGAAAGAATTCTTTTATAGATCGAAGGAATGTCATTTCAGTCGCTGTTACTAAACTTCTGAAAAAGCCAATCAGCGTATGCTTTGGTCTCACTATATTATAAAAAAAAAAGAGTCGCCTGTAACTTTGGTGTACTCCATTTAATTCCAGTGTTCAGTATTTCTGTTTGAATCAAAGAACAGTTTGAAATCACGAGAACTAATTCTCGACGCGCGCGCGCGCGCCTACCCGTTACAGACTTCTGACAGTTGCACATAGATGAGTGATAGAATAAGAAGATGGGTGATTAATCGCTGCTAAAATTTGATCAGTCAGACGTGTGAGTAAGGTATGAAAGGAAGGTAAGAACGTACATGAGTGTCTATACTCACTGCGTACCTATGCGAACATTGTCAAACATATTTCAGAGGACAAGTAAATGTCGCTGAAGAACTGGACATAGCTACATTTAACTACACTTGGAATATTAACTATTAAACCGGGTGGTCTACATATCTAGAAAAGGGCGGGCGGGCAAAAGAAAAGATCTAGGCGTGAGTGTATGAACACACCCAGACACGAACATCCGAGCGCACTTCATATTTTCTTACTACTCAATTTTGTCAGTAATAAGAACACTGTTTATATTATTTTTCAAAGAAATGTTATACGTTTTGATGTTCATTAGTAGGTCTATATATTGTTACGACATCACAGAACAATCTACGTGTTTATCGAACGTTCCAGAGGGATCCAGAATGTAATGCGGTGGTGTACATGACTCTTGACGCATTCGCGAGACGCTTCTCGAAGCCGCCAGCCGCGCGGACTGTGTCAAGGCCGCAATTAATTACGTAGTACACACTGGCGCTAGCACGCATTTTGGAATATTCTGGTCTGTGCGCGGATGTATAAATACAAGGCGGCAGCGGCCTTAGTTTTTCAGATATAGTCGCGATAAATTACAGTGCGGTTCGAGAGTTTATTGTCGGGCGATTACAAGTGATTATCGGACGATATTACTGTGTGCTTTCAAGTGGATATTAGTGAAGTGCTGTGTTTTATAATCGGGCGGTATTATAAATTGTAATACAATTGTGTTTAATATTAGTGGACATTGTATTGCGTGTGAACAATTTTTATTTGATTTGTTGTAAGAGACTGTGTTGTTAATTACGAACTGTTTTACTGTGAAAATTAAGGCTGGTGATTAGTGACTTAATTGGTGTCTTGTATTTTGTTTCCATTGTACCTACGACGATCAAGTAGACCGTCGTAACAATATTATTACGACACTTGATTATTACGCAGTGTAATAAAATAATTGACATTAGAGAATTCGTTACTCACAACTTTAATACCAGTTTAAATTAACAAAGAGATTCGCATACTAAAATGCTTCGAGTTTACGTTTGTCCAACACACACTAATGTAACAAACAATAAATATCACGTAATTCACACTGTTGCAGTAATTTATACAGATCACCAATTACAGGTGGCCGCACACAGTAATGAACAAGTATCGCTTTACACAATTATCCAAATCTTAATCTTCTCAAGTCCAAGCTTGTGTCTCGTAAAATCAAAATGGAAATCTACAAAAGCTTGATCAGACCAGTTGTGACTTACGCAGCTGAAGCATGGCCATTCACGGCTGTATCAATACATTCTTGAGACTGTTTGAAAGGAAAATAGTGAGAAATATATACGGCCCAATAATGGAAGCAGGAGAGTGGCGATACGTTTGAAATGCTGAAATTGTTGAAATATTGCAGCGGGAAATGCGCTTCATGGGCATGGCGGATAAACTGGCTGGGACATGTGGAGAGAATGCCACAGGAGGAACTGCCCAAGCAAGTGCTAAATGGAAACATGAAAGGAACACGAAGAAGGGGCAGACCCAGAAGGCGATGGATACATGAGGTGGAGGAAGATAAGAAGAATGGGTGTACAAAACTGGAGAAATGTAACAGATAGAGAACTGGAGGCGAGTGGTGGGGGAAGCCAAGGGTCATCCCGCCGTGTAGAGCTCCGGAAGAAAAAGAAGATCGCTTTACACTAAACCACTTTCAAAACAACAACCAAAAGTGACACCAGCTAATGATACTTCTTGTTACCAGGAAGCGAACTAGGTAGATGGAGGAAACTCAGCACATTCTAGCAGCCGCCAACTAGTAGTAAATAAAATTTACGCAATTATGTAAAAACAGATGTGACAAGAGACACAAACCGTTAATGTTTATTAACTGTTTCAATTTTAAAACTTACCTCTCTTTCGTCCAGTAGTAAATTAAAGTACAATAATAACATGGGTAACTTGACAACACAGGAAATATGGGGGTGCAAAGTTATTAAACTCGTAACAAACATGCCTACATATTGATGTCGAAGTTTGAGGTGAGCTTGAAACAACTTTCTACGCCTTTGACACTGTCTGGTTAGTCATATTTATTAGTATTCCTATCTTGTTTTCGTTCCCAACAATCGCTGAGATTTTTATTTTACTGTAGAATCTACAACTATTGAACACCTTCAGTCCTGTGTCTCTTGGACGGTCTGTTTAACTTGCTGCTTTTTGTTGTAGAAACTGTGCACGCATACATGTTAACAGTCGTGTAATATTGTCCGTAAAAACAGCGTTTATAAAGTGTTAGTGCTGATTAGATTCTGGGATATGGTTAATAACCTCTATAAGGTCTAGTTGATACACATCGTAAAAGTCGAGTAACAAGAATCGATCGAAAGCACGCATTCACGCAAAAGTTGTTTCCACATTCATAATAAATCAAATTTTATTAACTAGTAATAACACGCTTTAAAAAGTAAATTATTAAATTTAAAGGTCGCATCACCGTCAAAGTCGATATTATGGTGCGGTATTATAAGAACTAGTTGGGAATCTTTTTCTTGCGGTAGAGAGGAACATTAACATGGGAATCTGAACAGTACTCAAGTTGTTTCTCAACTCCTAAGCAATGATTTTTAATGGTATAATAATTTATTTGATGTGAAACTGTGAGAATGGAAACCTACACTTCTAAAAAAAAAGTATTTTGCAACACATCATTGATCGACAGACAGATTGGACATCTGAAGTGCAAACTTTTATGGCTGTTGCTTCCTATACTCCAAGCTTATGATACTTTTAACTATCACCATTTATGGACAAATGTCAGTGTCCGTAAATAAAGGTTTTGTGTTTTGTTTTATTGACGTTTCGCGGTTGTATGTCAATAATATTATACAAGTTACGCACCAGAAAATATCAATTCTTTACTTTCATAATAACCCTATCTTTCTTTTCGCTATCACTGGCACACGTACACGCGCTCGCGCACACACTCACACATAATTGTGTTAACAAAATAATCATAAATTTCTTATACAACTATACCTATATTGTATTTCATCTTACAAATGTTTGTAGAAACAGTCTCTATCATAAGAAGTTTATAATATAAATTGTAATATACAGTTTATAATATAGCAAACTCGCGACTAGCCGTCTAAATGTGGCTTTCGGCCACATTGCATAATTGGATAATTATGGATAACAAAAAAGTCGAATAAGTCGGGGACTTGAAATCATGTCTTCTGAATTCGACCTAACGAAGTTTTTTAAATTTTTTGGTAGACCTGACGGTAAAATTTGAACATGGCATACGAGATGCTCAGTGGACAGACACACCTCTTTTCTGAGGTTAACAAAAGTTTCATTCACTTCGCACATCCGAATATAGTGTTTCATAGTGTGTATGTCGGCTACAAGTCTGGCGGGAAAAGTGCAGGCATGCATGTAAGTATCATTGTGAAGCGACAGCATGTGACAGAGAGAGACAATGTATGAGTTAGACAACAAACTGTTATCGCGTTGTCTCCCTTTCCGTCACCAAATGTTATACTTCAAACGGAGGGTAATTCTTTTCTTGGCTCCGCGCATTTCACCACTCAAGATCGGGTGTCAACGATCTAACTGTAAATTAGTAGCATGTTTAGTGCGTTTTGAATTTTTATTTATTAAATTTGTTTTTGACGTGATTTCATAGAAAAGGTAAATAGGAATTGGCAATACAACATATTAAAACAAACTTAACGCTTATTTACTGTAGTATTAGGAGCAGTCGTGGCGTAGTGGCTACCGTGTGGCGCTGCTAAGCTGTCGGCTCGGGTTCGATTCCCGCCGAGGCCATCTGATTTAGATACAACCGTTCTCCCTCGCAAGGTAATGGCAAACCAGCGAGAGGTATCCTACCTAGTATAAACCCTCCCCAACTATGCCGTTCGGATCCGGCGTTAAACTACAGGTCCCATATACTTGTGAGAGACTCAGTAACACACGCACCACGGGTATATGCGGGGAGGGTACAGTATTTTATTTCAAAGATTACGTAAACAGCCTGGCTACTAATCTAGAGGTCCCAGGTTCGATTCCCGGGCCTGCACCATAAAAATCAAGGGGCGTTTTTGAGCCCCCAGGTCGACTCAGCCTGTTGAAAATGATTACCTGGGATAACATCCTGGGGATAATAATGGACGGTTGAAGCGTAGTGCTGGCCACACTGCCTTCTTTGTATGTATTGTTTGCACGTAAGGCAGCCTACCCTGCCTACTCCTAAGCTATTCGGTGGTGCACATGGGAGCCACTATTTTATTTACGTAAACAGGAAATTTTTATTCAAAGCGTTTGTTCAAAGGTTTTTTTGAGTTATCAAATTTTAAGATAATGACGATAGTACAATTTTTATTAACAGTGAATAAATACAAAAACAGACAAAAATGCAGTAACGTACAGTAGGGTATACGAAACTATAGCTTGAAGTGTTTTGTTTTACTGGTGTATGTTTTCCTTGCTGAATTATTTTTCTTGCCGAAATACGTGTTGAGGGTGCAGCCGCTTATTTCAGAAAACACTTCGAATTAATAATTAAACAGAATCAATTTTATACACTCAGTTTGTAGAATCAGCTTTTTATTTTTATTTTATCACTTTTTAATTATCCAAGGACCATGCCATATAGCCTGGAAGGCTGGATAATCAAGAAGCGGATAGTCGCGAGTTTACTGTATCTATACGTATAATATTAGTGTTTGTCCGCCCGCTGTTGAGACAATGCCTTCCTCTCCACAGATTTATGTCATGGGAAATTCCTGACCATTTCACTCATGACGTGCTTTCTTCATGCCTCTTGGCCTCCAATCCATCAACCTTCATCCTCCCATCTTCTACCTGTCCACCTTCATTTAATTTTCCTTTATCTTTAAATTATCTATTTTAATATTTATGCGTGTCCATTTTATCGATCTGTTATTTCCAACATGGCTCTTTTCATGTTTTTCTGTGTAATCCGCATTTTTGTGTCTTTCTTATATCATCGTCTTCGTTTCTGACTCGTACACACATACGCATACTAGACCTGTGTTTTCCAGTATTGTTCAAGATTTCGCACATATAAAATTGCCATCGCTTTATAAAAAAATGTTACAGATGTTAGCTTTGGTTTTAATGTACTCGTAATTGGACGTATAAACTGAAGACGGCGTTAACTGCCAATAGCCTTATTCACAAAGAATCATGACAATGCCAATACAGTCAAAATATACAAAGCAGTGAGTGATGGGGGGGGGGGGATTGTTTGTTGACCTTGAGGCAAGGCGAGAAAAATCTGAATACGAATTCGCTTCCTTTGATGAAAGGAAAACGTTTTGTATGTCAGTAGGATTAAGCAAAGAAACATGCAGATGATAAATGTGTGATCAAATCAAAACACCGACAAGCGAACTAATGAAGATATATGTTTGCCCGCCGTACACACCACACACGCAAACATCAGCAACGATTATATAGCGCAATATTGAAGTAAGTTTACATATATGTTACAGCTCCACGTGTTAATACGTCGCATAATTTTTGACAGTCCTCTCACGTTTTGTCCCCTCGTAACTCTATGACTCGCTGGCAGGTTGTTCGCATTAACTTGCCAAAAAAATACTGTTCGTTATTTTCTGTAATTTACATAACAAATATATAATCAATAAGATAAAAAATATCTTGCCGAGAAGTTTACAAAAGTCGATTTATAATATTGACTTCCGTTAAAAGTATTTGCTTGTGTGTAAATGTGTGAGGACCCGTACCTTCAGAAGTCCTCGCATTGCGTTTACGAAAATACGCTAATTCAGTCTTTCGTACGTTATCCGCAGAGGCCTGCGTGTGGAATGCTGTAGGTAGGAATAAACCGATTTATATAAATAAACGCTTACAACCATAAATTAACATTGGAATCAATTAACGTTCGCCTACGCAGCGTCAACCGTGTATATATTTGAAATGTCACCAGTTTACAATAACGGAATAAACAGGTGTTTCAACCTGGCAGCAACTAATGTCTCCGACTCGTAAGCGCATTTATTAAAATCACAACACACAATCACACGCACGCACAGTGTCCTTTGTGTTCGCTCGGCGATAACTACTATATTCTTCCGTTTCGTCGTATACTCTGTAGGCGTCTCTTTTTAAGGAAACTAAAATATTTTGAACAAGAAATAGTTGTATCGGGTTGTAAGGATAATAGTACTCTTTGTCTCTCTATCCTTCCTTCCATCCGCCTCTCTCTCTCTTTCTTTCTTTCTCTCTCTCTCTGAAACTTCTCAAATAGTATGTGCAACTCAAATTAAAAAATCATATCCACGTTCATTAGCAGAATCGATGTCAGCCGTTTCTCCCCGTTCTGCGATGTGATCCTGAGAATGTCGCGTCATATAGCAGCGTTTATTTTTACCAAAAAATCTGGTTTGTTACGGAAGAATACTGTGGCACGTTCGTGAGCTAAATTTTCCAGACAACTGTTAGATTTCTTCCATTCGTTGGGATCGGTAACTACAAGCGTAGAATTCTGGGTGTCAGTTCATAAATTAACAAACAACACGTGTTTGATCCTTTTTAGTTCAAGTAGCTAGGGTGTCACGAATTGTCAGTTTTACATTTCATTATAAAAAAACAGAAACGATTAATATTGCCATTAAGCATAGTATGTTTTCTTGTTATAGACATTGTCTTTCAAAATGTCAGCGGCTCCGATAAATGAAAAAAATTGTAAACAAAGTACACTTAATATTTTTTGACAAAACAGGAACCATTTACAGGGAGACGAAAGAGTCTAGTTCTCTAATATTTTGTATAAACTATGTTACTAGTAACTACTATTTAACCTTTTTCATAATCCTGTCATACAGTAGTGTCGTTAGTTTCGTTTAGTTGCAATTATTACAATAGAGAATGTTTAGTTGGGACCTTCATAGTACCCCGTTCATTCAGAAAGTTGCCACTTCCTGTATGAGACTCGAGGATTGGGTGGCGTTACGAACAACGCAGTATTTCCAAAAGATGAGAATTGTGTGTTCGAAATCTTCCTAAATTTCGTCAGTTGCAACGCTTAGTTGATCAATCTGGAAAGTCGAATGGTGGCTGAGCGCAGTGCTAGCCATCTTACCGTACTAATACAAAACCAACTAAAAAATGAATTCTCAGCTCTTGAACTTGAATTCTGTTAAGTAAAGTGGTAGATTTATCTTAATCACGACATATCAGCAGCGATTCGTAATTTTGAACTTATCGTGCGTCACAACATCGTTCAGATTCATAGGACATTAAAATAATTGGTATAAATTAGTTGTGATAACCAGATGTTTGGATTTGTGTTCAGTCTGAGAGAACTCGGCAAGCTAAGCGGAAATCGCCAAGTGAAACGTCGATGTTCGTTAATAAATACTCAGACATTTTCGCTCGTTCGTGAGCTACTTAAGTACGAGCATTCATGTTATAAATCTCTTTGAAACCTTTACGAAAGAACTGCTTAAAAAGTCCGTAATGAATAGTTAATTTTCTTTGAAGAAACGGGATTAATTAGGGGAAAGGATGGTATGGAAATTCTATTTAGAAATCCCTCCTCTTGGATTTAAAAGACTTGTTTCTTCCAGTCCGCAACAGTTGCTCTCCGACAATTGTTCTTTGCAGTAACTGCTTCCGTACTCCACATTGGGGGTTAAAGTAATCTTAACCCAGATCGTCGTTAAATGACGTCTCACTTATTTAGATTAACATTATTTTAAATGAACGGTAATATGACGAAACCCTAATTGTTTTCTCACAAATATTATATATAATTATCCATATTATAATTTACTAATCTACCCGTAAGGAATAAAATATTTCTTATAAATCCAACAATTGTAGCGATAATAAAGAACCTCTAGACCCTCCTTGCTTGGATTTTTGTGCTGTCTGGGAGAACTCCGTAAGTCTTTCTTTACCTTCTAGCAACCCGACATCCAAACCTCGCGAAGTTAAAAAAAAAAATAACGGATTTGATAACGTAAAACTGAGATTATAATCCAAATTTTTAGGCTTCCTATTTGTACACAGCAAAGAGAATAAATTTGATAATTGAATAGTAAGAAGCATAAAAACATCTTATAGAGTACATCCCCGGAATCGCACCCGAAGTCCAATACTGCTGTCTGAATCAGCACTAGGAATACTGCAAGTAATGCAAAAAAAAAAAGAATGATAAAAAAGAAAAAACAAAACAGTCAAAAAAGAAATTCAGATATTGTTTTCTTTCGTTATCAAACACATAGCCTATACAGAAAGAAAATATCTGAAACACAGTATCGATTCAGATATGAAGCCAAGGCAGGCCTATCCGTGGAAATGGAGAGTGGTAATACGAACCGAAGTCTTTCAACTGTCCGAATAGAAATTGTTGCGATACGGTTTCTTCAGTCTTACTTGAACTAGGCCTACTCCTTATCACATTTTGACGTGACGCTCCCTAGTATACGTCATACGGTGCCGTGAGACTTGAGGAAGCGAGCTCAGTTGAACTGTGAAATCGCACGTTAAGAGTGACTCGGCCATTAGTCAATAGTCAGAACTGTTCATTGTCGCACAAAACAGTTTCTCTGGAAAGCCGCAGATATACCGTTAAAGCATTCCGAGCGCGCGCGTGTATATACGAGTATCCGATTTCGTGTAAACAGACAGTTAATTAGTTTCGACGTTTCCATAAAGTAATTACGAGGTCGTGACGGTTTCAACAACACGTACACAGTACTGGGTACAGTAGCACGCCGCTTGTTCGACAACTGGAGCGACTTTATCTGTCACGTGAGACAATAAACTAAACTGATCACGTGTTTTTTGCTGCTTTGCCTTCTTGTGTGTGTGTGAAAGTGTAAACAATGCGGGGAGGTAGGTGACGTAACAGGGCTGATCTTGAGTGATGACGGCGTACCGCACTCCCGGTGAGCGGTTGGCATCTTCTTCTCTCTCTCTCTCTCTCTCTCTCTCTCTCTCTCTCTCTCTCTCTCTCTCTCTCTCTCTCTCTCGCTCTCAGCCGGTACAGACATTTTCTTCAGCTAACAACTATCGGTGCGAATACGTTTTACATTTCATGAATATGTAATTCGCGGATGTGGCGAAGTATCTGTGCTACTGCGAACGAACAACGTTCACATGTTGTAAAAACGAACGGAGGAGGTCTTGAGCCTTCTGTGTTTCTTCATTGGCGCAGCGGACGCATGCAGCTGCCCTTGGCCTGCTTGACCACTGTCGTCCATCCATAGCGATCTGAGCAAGGGGAGGTTTATCATCAGCTGCCTGAGATCACTCAGGACACTGTCTCTCCACCGACTCCTAGAACTTCCTATAGGTCCCACTCCACTAGGAGAACCCTTGTACAACTTTTTGACTATCCTGTTGTCTTCCATTCTAAGGACATGACCTAGCCACTTCAATCTTTGCATCTTAATGAAGGGGGTAATGCTGAGATCATAATGCGCTGCATACAATTAACTACGCTACATACAATTGTCTCCGCCGCCATATCCCATTTTCACATGTTGGGCCCAAATGGTGGTTACAAGTGTTCAATCACCTAGCCACGGTTGTCGGGCGGGTTTTTGGCAACGACCTTGAGGCTACTGAGAGTCCTTTAAAAAATCTCATTGTTTTTTAAGCCAGTAAGTGACAACTTGTCACTAACGGATTATTCGCTTAGCGTTTGAAATTTACGAAGTTGTTTGTAAAGAATGAAGCGAAAAAACATGGTTAAAAAATAACAGAATTGTATGGGTAATGAACGTATATTTGCACATTATTTTTCCATCGTTTAACTGAGAAAAGAGAAACAAACACACGACCTGAACACTACGTACATAAAATGTTCAGTGGAGACCACGACGGCATATACCAAGTGGGAGATCTGGTAAAAGATGAAAGGATGAACTTTCGGGAACAATGGAAACGCGTGAAAATGGTTTTGTGGAGGCGTGAGTATGTAGAATAAGGGCAGAACGGAAGAATAAGACAAAATGTACAGTGCTAGATGATGGGGACGGGCAACGCGTGATGCGAACACGTCCTCCAACAAAACTGGCCTACTCAACTATCGCTGTGTTAACTCGTTTACACTTTATTTGGAAAGCGATCGATGCGAACGACGCTTCATAAATCGCTCTGTATTATCAGAACGTTATGTAGATGGAAGTGAATTTCAATTGGAGTGGCTGAAGCTGTAAAATAGTAGGCCTATATAAAGCTATAGTAGTAGCCTATATGAACGTGGTATCAGAGTCGAAAGAAGCTGCAAGGGAATAAAATCTGTGCTCTGAATCTAACGGAGCTAAAGAGTTAAACATACGAAAATAGAGCGAAATAAAAGAATTTACTTGTATAAACGATACATACCAAAAGGTAAGCGAACTATCGAATATATAGAGCAATCGAATGGAAAAAAATGTCCACAAATTCCTTAACGAAGCATAGGAAAATCCAGGAAAAGGTGGAACGAAGACTTAGAGTAACGAATTTTGTAATGTCAGGAGAGACGATAGGACTAAGTCATGTTAACATTCGCTAAATAACCCTACGACTAGCACTAGTCGTAGTAAAACGACTCGCCAACTCATTGTCGCACGCTCCTGGTCTTTATATCGGACATCAGCAAAGACAAATATTTCGTAACAGCCGATAGGTTTGAGTATAGCGTTAAACTGACAATAGACATATGTCAAATATGTGAAGTAAAACGTTAGTATTTATCAGTAAGCAACGATTGAAAACATTGAAATACCGGTACTCACTTTTTGCATTATCAAAGAATAATGCAAGTTTACGTTTATTTTATTAATATCCATTCAAATCTATTATGATTTTTATGGTTATAACCGTATTACAAGAGTAAACTTTCAGCCATCTAATTTACTGAATTATAATTCCTTGTAAAGAGTGGGAATTACAAGTGGATCCGGGAATAAAAATAAATAATAGAACATACATGAATACAATGATGTTTGCAGACATTCAAGTAGGCCTAATCATCCTCCAAAGATCGATGTTCCAGTTACAGCAAGTCTGTTCGAAATACAACGTGAAAATTTCTGTCCTTAAGACAAAATCTATGGCATTTATGAGAATATGCCTTCGCGAACTTAGATTGTAATGAATAATGAGTATAGAGCAGGTCACATATTTCCGCTATCTTGGGTTTGGCTAAGTTTCAGTCAGTATGTGGCACAATTCGTCAAGCGTTATCTAGCAAAACAAGGAAAGAAGAAACTCGACTAAAATTTTACAGGGCAGTGACTGTGCCGGTGTTATTGTATGGTTCTGAAACTTGGGTTCCGATAAAGAAATATCCGAGTAGGATACACAGGCATCGGAGATGAGATGCTTGCGATCTGTTAAAGGCTGCACACGAAGAGATAGACTCTACAGTGAAGACGTTCGCAAAGGGTTGAACATTTTTAATACCCAAGATCGTATTGGAGAATACAAAGAGAGATGGATTGCTCATCTGAATAGGGTGCCAGATGGTAGGTTACCTAAGGAAGTTTGGCAGTACAAGCCTATTGGACAAAGAAGTATAAGGAAGACCTTGGAAGCATTGGTGAACAGGTGATTCGCCTGTTCCGTGGTACAAGAAGATAATCTCCTGTATGTAGAGTGGAGAAAATGAGGTAGACTGAACTAGAAGGCAGCAGAATTAAAATACGGAAAATACGGCTCTGCCGTAAACATATATTATTTTGTACATACGTGGAAGTACGAGATAAGTACAACAACAACACACTCCAGACAGGCAGTTATCAAGGGGTTAACGTTACTTTATCGTGTCTCCACAATGAATTCGGTGAAAACTACTCAACTGGAAAATTTTACGATTACATTTTCCACTATTAAACGACAATGAATGCTTGTGTAGTCAATGATGCGTTTCATGCGTGAGTAAAGAGCTGTGAACAACGCAAGGTGCGCAGTTGCGTGACACCAACGCGCTAACGTGTGCGGGTCAGTGCCCATGTTACAACGTGGCGTCCTAAATGTTTCCTTGTTGCGTACTTGGGCGGAAAGCGAAGTGAAGGAAAAGCGAGGCGCGCTCTTGCGTAACCCAGATTCGTATTCTGCTCCCACAGATCTGTTGTTCGCATTCCCCCATTTTTGACTGCCTTCGTAATCATGGGAAACATAATACTACAAATTTTGTGTTTTTCAAATGTTTCGTATAGAATAAATGTCGCGGCGACAATTTGCAAATGCAAAGAGACTGATAAGCAAATCAGATATCAACTTCGATATGACTTGAATAAACAAAATATTTAATCTTCGCTGCCGAAAAACGGTACATATTAATCCAAAATGTAAAATAATGTTTTTATTTTTTTTAGTAAGGGATGCATGTTTAAATCTAAACAAGAAGGGAAGAAGAAGTGAAGAATACGTCGATGGTAAACAATGAAGAAAAGTGGTCGCTATTTGCTTCTTTTTGTTGTCTTTCTTGGGGGCGGACAGGCTCAATCGTTCGTTCAACTAGTATTGCTGTTCAAAGTTCAGGCAACTGGTTCAGACCTGGTTCTCTCTTCCGTCAGATATAGGCCAGACAAAGTTATACTTTCGTGGCATTTTCTCTTTTACTTCCTCCCACATCCTCTATAACGGATCTTGTATCTTTCCCTTTACAACTGTATTTTGTTCTGTTAGGTGCGCCAGCCTTTTTGATATTTCCTTACGACGAGAATTTTTCACGTTTTTTTTTTATTATGTAACTTCTTAAAAAACAGTTTACGAAACCTTACTCCATTCTTAACGACATCTCTTCCAGCGCCATCTATTGAATACTCTAATCGTTACTTGTGTCTTTTCTCACTGATCCGTGACTTAGTCATAAAAAGCAACGATCCATTTTGTCCTATTGTCCTATTTTGCCCACTGTTTCTTGAGGTTAGTATCCGCTTCTTTTCATAAAAGACGTTTTTTCTTCTTCTATCTTGGAGTTAACAGACATTCCATCTTGGTGTATCCAATGACACTCAGCTGCCCAAGTACTCAACTTCACACGTGTGGCAGCTCAAATTACCACTTGTTTCTTTTTTTTATAAGTTCGCTTTCCACTTTTTTGGTACAGTTCGTTCATTAACTTTATAAGTATTTCATTAACTTCATTAACTTCGTTCAGTTTAGCGTCTTTATAAGGAAACTACACAGATTTTAGTTTACTTTTGTTTCGTTTTAAGCAAGGTTAAATAAGATTTAAATGTTGTATACGTATGTTTTGACAAGATGATAATGTTCATTGCACACTCGTTCACCGTCGGTTGCTGCGATTTATTTATTCGTAATAATATCGTCTTAACAAGTACTCCTTTGCTTTTTCCTTCTGCTGAAGTAAATTCTAATACAGTATTAAATGTAAAGTAAAGTTGTCTATGATAATGAACACATCTTCTTGGAATCAGCAATGTGATGAAGTCATTAATTCTAAGAAATATCGCCATGCACAAATATATCTTCGTGCCGGATTATTATCTCATATATTTTTCTCAGTAAGCTTCGTATTAAGAAAAACTTGGAGCGTAAATAATTTCAGCATAATACTTCTTTTATGTGAGACTGCTCAAACGTTGTGATCTACAGTCATGTTATCCAGCACTGCACGTTGCCTGTAAATTCCGTTCGTTTTCGTTTTCTCCTCTTCAAATGAAATGTCTTGGTTCGTTTGTAAAAAAAACTAGTATCTTATTCAGTAGCCTAATGAATACATATTTTCTGGCAGTGTACTGAATATTTTTTCTTTAATTTAAAACAAAACCTTTCATTATCGCGCGCTTGCGTATGTACACACATTGTTAAAAATTCTGAGGCTACTGTTCTTGAAGGAAGGCCGTGCAAGGCCGTTCGTGTCATTAATCACTGCTTCCCTTTATTGGAAACAGAAACAATGTGTCCAGTGTTATTCATTATTCAACCGGACCTGAGCTGTATTGTGTACATTGCTGTCATCCGATATGTTTCGAATTAGACGGTGCAGTCCCAGTAGCCGTGTGTCTGTGACCTTCTTTCTGTCTGGTGGAGAATCGATTGTATTCCAAACTGACGAACGTTCGATCACCTGTAGGCGCATTTTGTTACTTAACCTTGTTTTTCGAATATGACGCCGCGCCGATATAATTTCATTCCCCATTATTCTGAAATTACTTATTCAGCGCACAATATTATTTCAAGGTAGCTGAACGCCTACAGTATAATCAATACGCACTTAGGTTAAAGCAGTCTTTCATGCTATTATGAAATAATTCATTTAAAACCTCTGATGATACAGATATATTCTGTGTAACTTACGTCAGGTTAAAATAAAACAATAAAAAATAAGAACATTCTACTTGCATAAGTAATTATAATTTGATAATATATACGTATATTATGAAATAGAATAAGAATTCTCAAATGAATATTAAATAATTGTAACAAGTTTATTTATAATCAGTAAATATAAACAGCTATTCTCTGATGATTTATAATGTTAATGTCGCTGCTTACGGCTCTAGAGGATGAAAGTTCGGGAACAGTGAAGAAAGCAGGAGGGTGTACATAGCGTCAACCCAGCATGTTTAAGATAAGTAGATAGCTACGCCCTTCAACAGATGAGGTCAAATTACAGCTGACGAGAGAAGTAAATCGAAGTAGCAGGTTACTGATGCGCTATTGGCAGACAAGTTATTTCACGTGCGAATGGCCATGTTGGGCTTTTGCTATTAGAGTCTTGCCGTAAGGAGTTTTACTTCTTTCATGTGTTATCAGATGTACAAAGAGAACTAAGAATGAAGTCTGGCAATAGTAACAAATAAAGTAAATCATTAGTGTAAAAAAGTAAATTATACGTAGGTCTAGGTCTGCATGAAGGTAATAGAATCACAAAAACCTACTCGTGCATTCGACCATACTACCTTATTTTTTATCTAGTAAACCGCTTGATAAATACTGTTTACGAATAATGCGACTGTTAGTGCTAAATAAAGAAATGGAGTGCACCTTTTCACATTCATTGTCTGCTTTAAGGTCAAGTAAGGCTCTTTCCACAGTATTATAAGTCATTGACCATCTGACACTACCGTTTCAGATACTGATGAGGCAGGATGTCCTAAACACGTCAATGTTGCCTTCTTAATATTAAAACTACGTTTCGGCTGCGAAGCGATGTGTAACAATTATCCACAATATAACGTTAAAATTGAATACGATGCAATTTTACGGGGATTAATTCATATATCATAGATATCAAATATAAATCTGTAAAAAACGATGTTAAGTAAATGGAGTTAAAAGATACCAGAGCTGTATTTGTTCAAAAGGAACAAAAGCTTGAGTTGGCGCCTGCCAGACGGCCAGAAAGTACAAAAAGTCACGTAGAAGGCTGGCTATCATAAAAATGTATTATACTTAGAAACTAGCAAAAAATAGGTGAAAGCTGGTGAATTTTAAGTGCTTTCAACAATAAAATACCGTTATGTAAGACAGAGAGATTCGCGTAACGCGTCTTTCCCACTATTTACCCACGCGCTGTTGGGGTGACGAATGGAGTAAAGCGTCATTTTTTTAGCGGGTGAATTCTCGGGGTAGATTGGGTAAATTTGTATTTCGCGGTACGTGAAACCAATCAGAGTGTATTTTGTAATTTATTTGGTAAGGGTAGTTTTAAGTCGGGTATAAAAAAAACGTAGTTGGAAAAAGTTCAGGCAGTCGGCGGAGATACTACATTTATTTAGACTCGTAACCGGTGTGTTAAGGAATTATTATTTTAGTTAGTTGATAAATTAAACAGATAATATTCGCAAAAGTAGTAAAGTGTGTACAGTGAAGTTATCACAACAGTAAAACTAACAGTCGTATTTGAATCACCGAAGTAATAGAAATTCACGAAAGTAAATCGTTGAAGAAGTTTCAAACAGTAATCATTATTCTAATAAAGTATTAAGTATTTATCGAAGCAATCATAATTCGTCTGAGATTGAATCGTAGTTCGAAGTGTAAAGTTACGGTGAGCTGAGAAATTCTATAGCGGAACTTGTCGTGTACTAATTAATCCGACGGTATCAGCCTATCGTGTCCGTGTTGGAAGCACTTATATCCAATAACTTATATACTATGTGTAAGAAAATATTATGTAACACGTCACCGTTGTATTCTCACTAAATCATAAAAGGTGAATTGTGTCTAGTGCATGTGAAACTTGTGTATATGAAGTTAACGAATGAACGAGTGCGACTGACGGGGATATACCTAGCAGCAGTGGACCGTAGGATCACAGGACCGACGACGTTTGAGGAGACACTCCGCACCGTAAATACGGAATTCAACAAACAAGTAAAAATTATATGAACATTCATTTTAATTTTGTAATTAAAGTTCAATTCTTTTGGTAACTCAAACAGTTAAAAAGAATCCACAATTAAAAAAGAGAATAATCATAAGAAATTGAATATTGATATTAGTAATGTAATCTTTAAATTCAAGTAGAGTATTAAACGTACAATTTTTCACATCTATATTTGTTTATTAATTATTACACCCTGAGATCAATTATAAGAGTCGCTACGCCAAAGTAAGAGCTAAGTTCAATAGCTGAATATCAACAATTAGACATATATAACTAGATCAAGTACCCTAAAGATTGAATAAGTGAAATATAAGATAACTTATAACATAAAGTCAATAGTTATCATATTGATGTTATTTAATATTTAGAAGTAACCCTTGCTTTGAGAGCATAGTTGTAGTATTACAACTATAGTTGTAGACACTACAACGTAAAACTTAATATTAAGGAATATTCAACACTTAGTCTTGCTTTGCGAGGTGTAGTAACAACATTAATTTTATGTTTATATTAAAGAAATTATAAACAATGTAACTCGCGTACGAAATGAAGTCACACAATACAAGGTCACATAACAAGTTAAGTTATGTTATAATAAATTAATAATAAAAAAATAATTTAAAAAATTAAAAAACACGACTGCCAAAAAAATAAATGAATAAATAAAAAATAAATTGATAAAAACACTAAATAAAACAAAAAATAAATAAAAATAATATTTAGTAAAAATCACAAAATCTAAATAAAGTCGATTTAAAAAGCCAAAAACAAGGTATTGAAATTCAGCTCTGATCAGATTTAACGAAAATGTTATGAATGATTAAACGCATAGTAATTTTATTAGATTTAAATTACTTTTCGATGTTGAATATATATCAATGCATCATATGAAGACTACAATTATAAAAAATATTGCTGATAAAATTTTGCTCTTCAATTTTAATTTTCAATGCAGTCGGGGGCTGTTTAATGAAAAGAACAAATCTATTTAGAAACAGCCCCCGACTGCATTGAAAATTAAAATTGAAGAGCAAAATTTTATCAGCAATATTTTTTATAATTGTAGTCTCAATATGATGCATTGATATATATTCAACATCGAAAAGTAATTTAAATCTAATAAAATTACTATGCGTTTAATCATTCATAACATTTTCGTTAAATCTGATCAGAGCTGAATTTCAATACCTTGTTTTTGGCTTTTTAAATCGACTTTATTTAGATTTTGTGATTTTTACTAAACATTATTTTTATTTAGTTTTTTTGTTTTATTTAGTGTTTTTATCAATTTATTTTTTATTTATTCATTTATTTTTTTGGCAGTCGTGTTTTTTAATTTTTTAAATTATTTTTTTATTTTATTCCTTTTTGTGTTTAAAAAGAGTATAATGGGAATGTGCAGTGTGTATGTGTGTGCAGTGTGTGTGTGCGTGCGTGTGTGCGTGTGTGCGTGCGTATGTGTGAAGTGCAAACAAATTTCAATTTTTACATAGTTGTATTTAGAAACTTTATTATGTACATAGTATATATAATTAGCGTATGAACTTATAAACTTATAAATATAGTATAACTTTATTTTATATACTATTATATAACTAGTATAATACAAACATTTCGATAAATTGTTTTATAAATTATATAATTAACTAAATAATTTCATTTATTAGAAATGATAAAGAAAAAGCTTTGGTCTACAGATTTCTGAGTCGATTTAATTCCTCAAGTGAGTTTTTATCGTGCGGTTCTTGCAAAAATTTTCGTGGATCCAGACAACTTATTGCTAATCCCCTAATGTTTGCACACGACTTAGTGCGACGTAGGCCTGACCCTTGGCAAAAATGTTACGTCTCGGGCAACCCTAATCTTAATACCCGGGCAGCTTTCCGTATGTCCTGCACGAAGTCCCCCAACGCCTCTCCGTTGGCCTGTAGGCGATAGAATGAATCTAACTTAAGCTGGGAACGTCGTCGATGGGGTATGAGTAATCCAACACTTCCCCATGAAAAGCGTCGACACTGCCGCCCCGACGCAGAGTGTTGGTGACCAACCCTGCCAACGAACCCTGGCAATACGGGTATATAAGGGACAAGACCTCCCCATCGGACACACCTGGGAAATCTGCCAACTGCAGGACAAGGTCCAAGAAAACCAGCAGCTGGTCCTCATCAAATTCATTCACCACCGAAAGTTTCTGGAGAACCCCTGAAAGGGGGTGGGGCAATTTCTGAAAGCATACCGCCGCCAGAATTTCACAATTCACAATCAACAAAACATAACTCCCACAAAACACCTAACACCCTACAAAATAATGACAATAATAACACAGGAATCAGAAAAACTCGAGTACTAAACTCTTCCTTCGAGCAGACTGCGGGTCCCCCTACCGTTGCGAGGACCCAGCCCACTTACCTGAACGGCTCCCTCAACAACACTACACATTAAGGAACGCGACACACACACTAACACACAACACGACAAATTCTACCGACCAACGACAAATTCTCAAAATATTTCTAAAGACCTCGGCTCCCGTATCTCGGAGGAGACCGACTGCCGATCGGGCCATACCGCATAAATGAAACACCTCCCCTATTATGGGCAAGGTAATATGCAAACCATATCTCCACCTAGGCACAGATCTGCGAAAATTCGCGTTTCCAAAGGAATGTCTCTTTTTAAAATTTCACACCGCGTGGCAACCTACCGTTCAACTATCCAAGGCGGGCAAGTAAATAGATATATAATACACAAAACGTTAAACCTAACAAAACATAGTCACTTTTAGATATAGGGCCTTTTAGAAATTCTGCTAAGTTCCATCTGAACCCCAAGAATGTTTCCTGAGTTTGCAAGCCCCGTCACACCCAAAGGACCCAAGGGTTGACCCTAATCTCAACCACGCTCTGCTACCAAATGTAACCCCGCTTTAACTTAGACTGGTAAACAAAAATTATTTTTTTGTTTGAAAATTTTTTTTTCTAAAGAGGGGCCACAAGATAATTAAAACTAGACCAAAGCCTAGAGAAGCCAAAAATGCGCTGGATCCAGTGAGACGGGACTTGCAATTAAAACTCGTAAAATTAACAATCAATAAAATCCTTTTATTATTCTATCTCCTTTTTGTTTATTTTTTATTTATTCATTTATTTTTTTGGCAGTCGTGTTTTTTAATTTTTTAAATTATTTTTTTATTTTATTCCTTTTTGTGTTTAAAAAGAGTATAATGGGAATGTGCAGTGTGTGCGTGCGTATGTGTGAAGTGAAAACAAATTTCAATTTTTACATAGTTTTATTTAGAAACTTTATTATGTACATAGTATAATTAGCGTATGAACTTATAAACTTATAAATATAGTATAACTTTATTTTATATACTATTATATAACTAGTATAATACAAACATTTCGATAAATTGTTTTATAAATTATATAATTAACTAAATAATTTCATTTATTAGAAATGATAAAGAAAAAGCTTTGGTCTACAGATTTCTGAGTCGATTTAATTCCTCAAGTGAGTTTTTATCGTGCGGTTCATGCAACAATTTTCGTGGATCCAGACAACTTATTGCTAATCCCCTAATGTTTGCACACGACTTAGTGCGACGTAGGCCTGACCCTTGGCAAAAATGTTACTACTCAAATCAATGACTGCTTTGTCTAAAGTAGTGCCTTGGAGTTTATGTACTGTTACAGCCCAACACAATATTAATGGCAGCATACGTCGTTCTACTTTGCCCTGGCCTCGCAAAGCATCATATTCAACAGTGGTGGGCTCTATCTTTACTCCAATACCAGCAGTATTTCCCCTAATTGATCTGTCATCAAATTCTACAAATACGGCTTGTGGAAGCTCACCAGGTTGAAGCTGATCTCGACGTAGTGCAGGCCACTCAATTTTTCTAATGATACCGATTGCTCCGTTGACCAGACCATGATTAACATTGTAACCCCGCTTTAACTTAGACTGGTAAAAAAAATTTTTTTTTTTTCTAAAGAGGGGCCACAAGATAATTAAAACTAGACCAAAGCCTAGAGAAGCCAAAAATGCGCTGGATCCAGTGAGACGGGACTTGCAATTAAAACTCGTAAAATTAACAATCAATAAAATCCTTTTATTATTCTATCTCCTTTCTGTTACCTACAAAATCAGTAAATACAACATTCAGAATCTATTTTCCCCTTAAAAATTGTTAATTAAAAATAATTTATTCTCTTTAAAAAAGGTTACTTGAAATTATTAATAAATCCAAAATTTATTTTCTATATTCTCTTAAAAAAAATCAATTGAAACTTAATTGAGATAAAATCTATATACTCCTTGACAAAGTTAATTAAAATAAATTAATTCTCTTTAAAAAATATTAATTAAAAATTAATAGAGACAAATCTACATACTCCTTATTAAAGTTAATTAAAATAAATTAATTCTCTTTAAAAAATATTAATTAAAAATTAATAGAGATAGAATCTATACACTCCTTAACAAAACTCTTTTGAAATTAATTATTACAAATCCTTATTCTCTCTTTCCAAATTGTCATCAGAAATTAAATGTCTATATAAACCCTACGTTTTATATTTTCTTTTTATAAGCCCTATATCTAACCCCCAAAAATACACACAAATGTACAATACATATAGAACCCCACAAAATACACACACGAATATACAATACATCTATATGTTCCACAATACAGGACAATTATAACATATATCTCTTGCCACACCCTTTTCTACCCCCATGAGGTACATCATTCATAATTTATGAAAATCCATATTAGGTTTTAATTCTTAATATGTGCATAACACATTACATGTGTATCTGAATATATATGCAACACCAGCAGTCCCCAGGACATAATAAATTCAAAATTTGGCCAAGTGCCTAATACTATTATAAAATACTGCCACACTGGGCACTTAGACTGGGAGAAATAAAATTTAGAATACAGTGAACACCCCAGTGATCATAATTAATTAAAAGAATTTATATATCGATAAATATAGTTAAGTTTTGAAAATAGTAATGTGTCATAAACCTTATAACCCTTTTAAAAGTAATTTTGGCCCAAAGGCCGACATGTCATAAGCAAGATAGTGCATAACTCAACCTGTCCCAACAGCATGTTTAACTCTGCATGGACATGCACCTATACAGGATTAAACTGGTGACCCGACTTAACTACCAAAGAAACTTCTATCCCTATATAATCCAAACTGAATTTAAAAATGAGAAATTAATATATAAAATGAACACTAAATTGAAACAGAGAAATTACAAGTTGATTGAATGAATTAGTAGCAGTAATGAAACCCTTATACTGAAAATAAGAAGGAATTGCACGTTTGAATGGTGAGCAGCCACAGATGCATGTCGGCCTCCGGGCTCACAGATTATACAAACAAATTAATAAAATTTACAAAAGATTCCCCTCCCAGTTCACGCACTATTCTGTCCCGTTAATCGGGGACCCAATTAAAATGTTTAAAACTTAAAGTCATGTTGTTGAGTGATTGACTGTCCACTGGCTCTAGTGAGTTACATCACAATGTGTAAAGAATATATAACATGGATTGAGTTCACCTTATTTTTTCCATGGGTGTGAAGTGGTGATCATCTGGCTTACATGATAGGGTGTTTGTGTTTCGTCTTCGCTATTCTCCTCCGGCAGATGAAGTTGAGAGAGAGAATCTGGATGTCAAAAGTTCAGGTTGGAGCTGGTCCCCGCCTTCATCGAGGAACCCTGATCATACAATATATTGTCAGCTAGAGTTCACAAAACAATTCCCCCAGAAACTTCACACGCACCAAAACCCACATATAATATTAACACAGCTTTAGGGCTATTTAAAAAATGATCTTTGACACACTTGACAAAGGTTATATGGACAACAGGCCCTATTTGAAAACATTTAGTTCTGTTAAATTTCATATTAATAAACTTTACCCATGTGGGTTAACATAATTCAATTTTGATTATCTAATTATTCGGCTTGTTATACTTTTAATAAAATTTACACATAGTCTGATTTTTGCCACGTGGTCCGAAAGGTTACTTGATTACAATCATTTCTATACTTATTAAATAAATACTTTTTGGCAATTACATTCTTCTCAATTCTGGTGCCTTAGTTAAGATTACTGAAATTGATATAGTGTTAACTATATTACTAAAAAAAATTACGTTTAAATTACGCATTGCACAACTCAACACGTGGTGGCGTAAAAAGGTTATCAGAACTTACTTAATGTGGCCTTATTAAACAATTTTTTTTATTCGTAAACTTTAAATGGATGTATATAATAATATTGCCGTAACTTACCGCAGATCTGTAATTGCTTAGCCTGCCATAGGTAGAAGAATGGTGCAACAAGTTCTTCTCTGCCGGAGAAAAAAAAAATACGCAGCTAACAAGACGACGATCAACGAGAGACAAAGTTTGTAGAAACGTAGTTCCGCTTTCTGAACTCGCAAACCGTGGCTCTCGCTAGAGGGCAGCACCAATCAAGCACCGCTCTTATGGTATTACAGTTGCAGATTTGTTTATCTCCGCGGCTACCGCTAAATACAGTACAGCATTTAACGTCTATTTTTGACGCTAAATACCGAACACGCGCCGATTAATTTTTAGAATCGGCACAACATTAATGTTTTTCGCATCATTACCCTAGATCCGACTCCGATTACTAAAGAGTTTGGAATACCTCCAGTTTTGTTTGGATCCGTTGGTATGAAGTCTTTCTTTAACTTTTGTCCGTAATTCTTAGCTTCGACAGACACATCCACTGCTGCAATATCGTAAACATTAGATGATGTTTCCAACTTTTCAGTCATCATAGCATTATATTCTTCTACCTGTTTAGTGGTTGGGAAAATACGCAGACACTCGCCATCAGCAAATTCATCTGTCAAAGGAACTCTTCGACGAAAAATTTCTAGCTGCTGCATGGTGAGTTGGCCGACTCGTAAATTATTTAGAATGTCTATAAAAGTAGTGTCGTTAGCTTGCCGCATATTTTGAGGTAATTCACAGAAACTAAACAGTGTCCACAAATTAATTTCAGCTGATAAGTAATGAGGCTGCTTGAAGCAGTAGGTACCACCAACTGCTTTTGATACAGGTTGCAACTGCATTAGATCGCCAAACAAAATAATATTGATACCCCCGAAGAGAGCATCATTCATTTTAAGCTGTTGCAACCTTAAGTGAATATTTCTTAGGGTAGTATAGGGTACCATTGAGATTTCGTCAATGATTAGCCAATTAATATGCTTCCACCTTAGCCGTTCCCTTTGAAGACGCTCAGCAGTAAGAGGGCGAAGAGCTGTCACCTTGCCTTTTTCGATAGGAAGGGCAAAAGTAGAGTGCAAAGTGCTACCTCCAATCAATCTTGCAGCGACACCTGTGGGTGCTGCTACCGTAACAGCTCTGCTTGCAGGTAAATGAGAAAGACGACGAATCTGTTCTACAATAATTTTCAGAGTAAAGGTTTTGCCGGTGCCTGCTCCTCCAGTAACGAACACACGTAATGGCTCAGTATTATTTTCACTTGGAAGCAATCTGTCTGAAATCATTTTGAACAATTGGCGCTGCTGAAAATTCATTAAGTTTACTGCTGCGGCATATTGTTGATCCGTCATTTCATATATTTCAGGTTCACCATATTTCGCAGAGAGAAATATATATAGCAAACCAATATATATATATATATATATATATATATGCGTGTGTGTGTATGTATATAGATATACTTTCAGATCAGCTGTTCTCTGTATCTCACGGATTGCACATCTATACTCTCACACAATAGCGCGCTAACATAGTATTAGTGAGCGTGGTCTTAAATCGCGAGCGCTATCTGGAGTGAACTTTACAGAATACCTTCCACTAGCGCCACCTGATAGACCAATAAACGAACAAAAAAAATCGTTAGAACCGATCACTTGTATTCACTTCCGGTCAAAACCGGAAGTCAACTCACGGTGATATATAGCCTATGACACTTCTGGTGAAGTAAGGAATCCATCGAGCCATCGAACATCAAAATCGGTAAAGCCGCTAAAAAGTTATAGTGGAACAAATATACATACATACATACATACATACATACATACCCTACCACTGAAAACATAACACTCCTTTTTAGCAGTCGTGTAAAAATATAATTGAACGAGCAAAGCGAGTTCTTAGTTTAAACTCGACCGTTTGTCATTTGTCTGTCTGTCTACCTATCTATCTGTTTGGGGTAGGTCTCACGATAACATTTGAACACATTAAGCGATTTTCGTAAAACTTGGCATGCATGTTCATACTCTTATCCTTCAGAACTCTATTGTTTTTGAGATTGATCCCTCCAAAACTAAGAGGGTGGGAGACAAAAATGTGATGGGGGAAACTGTGAAAAAATCCGTATGGAATATCAAATTAAAGGTAATTTTAACCACAATCTGAATATAATGTTCATTTTTTGAAAATTTCTAAATTTTAGGTGTCAAGGCTCAAGAGATGGGTGAAAAGTTTGATAACATCGCAAAAATTCAAGTGGGAATATCAAATTAAATAGAATTTTAACCAACATCTTAATGTACTGTTAAGTTTTGTAAATTTCAAAATTTTTAGACCTCAGGCCTAAAAAGGAGATCAAAACTTTGAAAATGTGAAAATCCAGCAGGGTGTTAGACATAAAGGAATTGTAACGGAAATCCGAATGTTTCAAATTTGTAACGTTTTTTGTATGATTGTGAGGTCTACAGTTATTATATTACTAAATAAATAGTAGAGTAATCGAGGTTTTTGTAATCGTATCTATAATTTAAAAATTATCAAATAATAATAATATAATTTATGTAATAATAAAACTAGGCCTACTAAATTAAAAATGGTGATCGAATTCTGCAGCTCAGGGGGCATATTATTTATAGGCCTACTTACTTGTATTTATTTTTTAATTTCATTATTATGATTTGATAGGCCTAGTTTGATTGAGAATGTATGTCTGAGACCCGTATCAAATGAAAGAGTTTCTCTCTTTGGTTTGTTTGTAAAGCGTACGTAAAGTAATTATTATACGTCATGATCACAGATGTATATGTCTTTGTAAGAAAAACTCATTACTGTAGTATTACGAATGGCGGATGTAGGCCTGTATTTTCATTACACTATGGTAACAAAATGTGTACTAATACGTATATTTTCTGTTATTGTAGGACTATAAATCGCTCTTATAGCTCGTCTTTGTAACCCAAACGTGTGTATAGAGGAATATTAAATCCATGTAATACAACTGCAGGCGAGTAGTTTATTCAGTAATATCTATTTTTCTTATCTGAAACTTAATTCGCCCAGCAATCTCCGTGTCAGTAGTAAATGGTATCAAACCGGTTACCGCGATGGAAATGAATTTCGTTCGATTAGTGCAGTCATGTGAATGTGAGCAGGACGCAGGAACTTTATACTTATAAAGTATAAGTTTATACACAACCCACGAGTGCGTAAAATGATCACAATAAGAATTTCGTTAAATGCTAAACAAACAACACTTAATATGTAGTAAAAAGGATTGTAATGAATATAAGTATATTAAGCAGGATACTTTTCTACTAGATTCTAAGTTGGCACTCGCTGAGTTATTTTTGACGCTGGTTAGCAATGTGGAACAAACCCCAACTTGGTAGATTCTTACTAATGCGTGTTTACCCATTGAACAACGAACATAGGCCTATAGGGCTTTTATTAGATCTCTGCCCATTGGCCATATTTTTATTAAAAATAAATAATCTAAATAAAAAATTAGTCAATTAGTTTCAGTAGTTGCACTAGTTCAGTTACACACGAGTCAAATTTGTAAGATTACAAAAAGAATCTAAAGCAACGTTTCCCGTAAAGGAAGAAATGGTCCTTAATCTCTTTACCAGTCCTCTGTGAAAGTAATTCTGTTTTCTGATATTAAAAATATTTTGTATTTACTAAAGAAATACTTACCATTCATTTCTGAAATAACATTATTTTTACAACATAACATAATCAACGACTAATAAAACGACCCAGTCGTTGCCTCTCTCACGAACACAACACTTGGCGCAATGGTTATCAACACCTGAATGTACGCGGTGTGACCACCGCGCCGTATTCATCTCCCGGTTGCATCTACTAGAAGTCTATTAGTTTCGTTGGCATTAGACCAATTCTAGGACTGTGTTATAGATTTATGTATGTATTTGTTGCAAACATGTGAAGCTGAATGTAAACTCGATAAGCTCTCTCTCTCTCTCTCTCTCTCTCTCTCTCTCTCTCTCTCTCTCTCTCTCTCTCTCTCTCTCTCTCTCTCTCTCTCTCTCATTCGTATAAACATGCCACCAAGTAAAATGTGACTTAGTGTGCGGAAGAGAAAGGAATTAACATACAATGAACGGAGAAGGCAGGACAAGTATACTTAAGAAGGGAATAATTACTACGTAATATATGCATTCACAAGCACACACACACACACACACACACACACACACACACACACACACACACACACACACACACACACACACACACACACACACACACACACACACACACACACACACACACACACACACACACACACACACACACACACACACACACACACACACACACACACACACACACACACACACACACACACACACACACACACACACACACACACATAAATCGATAAACCTTACTTTTGTTATAAAAATTGTAATCCTTTGCTGTCTAGTATAGCGTTTAAAAATGCCAACATACGTATCTGTGGCTCCAGGCTGTTGATAATCTTTGCGTGTGCTATCGTTATAAACTCGGTCGACCTTACATTTTCAAAACGAAGACAGGGAAAACATATTTTAATACTATGTAAGTAGTATTATTATTTGTAATCGCATATATTATTTTCAAGCGTTTATTCTGTACAGTATTACAGTAACAATAGTAATAGTAATAATACGTTTACTGCGTATAAAATACAAACTAACATTGCGAATAACGAAAACTTATAATTATTATTTAATAGAAACGCAGTAATGAATTCACTCAAAGGTTAATCTAACGGCGCTCACAAACCAATGACCATTCACTAACTTCTCCGTTGAGATCGAGGAGCTCTTGGCATTTGCTACTAACCGTCTATTACTAGTTTTTTTTTTGTAATGTTAGAGGATAAACATTTTTAAAACTCAATTTAAATTTGAAAAGCTGACATTAGCTCTGGCTGAATCAGTTAAGAAAGCTACATTTCGGTTGCTCAAAATATCAGTAGCAGTTTCAGGCTAAACTAATAGTGGCACGAGTAAAGACAACATAAGCAGTTGTATTTCATTCAAATAATAGAAAATGGTAGAAACTCGGAAAACAAGTCACATAAAACAGGCATTGTTAAAGCTAAACGACTCATATCTCATAATCCTTACGTCTATTTCCCTGTTTCCTGATGCCAGTTTCCCAGAAACAGAAAAACCACTGAAGATATAGTATACAGATACGTAAAAGAATCCTGAGGACTGAGGGAAAAATTCATGGACACTATTGTGTTAATATACTCCAACGACGGAACATTCTCGAACAGAGGAGAGTGTCGTTCTACGTGCTTCCCGGCCCCAGCCGAACAGGTGTGTGTTTCTGCCAAGTGTCCTCTAGAGTTTTCATTGTTAACGGTTCTATCCCACCGTTACGACGGTCTCACTGATCGTTGTATGATACGAAATGGTACAATCGACCACATTAATCAAAGTATGTTATCGCGTTGTAGCCAAACGGAACCGATATCACAGTATCGTCAGAACGGGCGGATTAAAGAGACGATTCAAGAACAACAGTTAAGAGTCAGTAGTGCCACAACGATCTTTCGAACCAAAGGATAAAGACAAAAGGCCTAAATGTTACGATTGTGGGAAGCCATCTTCAAGCAGATGGTTGGCAGACAAAAAAATCGGAGAGAAGAGCGCGAATGCACCAACTGGAGATGTAAAGATACGGAACTGCACACAGTCTCCACGCTTCATAAAACCGCAGGTAACCTGCTTGTCAAAGGATTAATTAAAGACAGACCTGCAGCATTTACAGTTGACACGGGCGCTACAGTGACCATGGTGCGCCTTGACTTAATCAGCAACCGACAGCCTCGATTTAGCTCTTGTACAATACAGATGCTGACTGGAAGCCCCGTCAAAGTATTAGGTCAAGTAGACGTACGTGTACGCCTGCGTGTCCTCGAGTTTAGCCACCAATAGCTCATTGCAGGCATTGCGGATGAAGTGATTCTTGACACGGACATTATGAATGCCTACGTATTCGTTGTGGACTTAAGAGAGAATGTCCTGAGGGTTCGCCAATAGAAGATAAAGCTTTGCATGGCTAAAAGGACAGGGTCCGCCAAACATTCGATCAAGCAAATGCCATTGGCCGAAAAAGAAGTCAAAAGATGTGATGAAGAGGAACCCTTGCTATCGCAAGCGGAAATGGAAGAAGAACGAGCAGAGGCAGTACCAGTGTGTATAACAGTGTTTCCCAAACTCTTTTAGCCCATGACACACTACAAATAAATAGTTAGAAGCCGCGGGACACTATCTCCCTCGACATACCGATCGTCCCACACCATCAGTATCTTTCCCTTTAAGTACCTTTCAGTACCATCAATGTGACGTCTTTAAAATCACACTGCAGCGTAATGAATGTTACCTCGGTACTACTTGTAGTTTCCCAGTTACATCAGTGGACTTTTCCCACTGTAACGAAAATTTATCAACAAACTTAGATTTTTGTGACTTATAAAATTACAAAAACAATTGAAACACACCTTCTCACATAACGTTTTTTTGCACTTCTCACGACTATTAACTAAGTAAGCAAACAACTTTTTGATTTCTTTTTTTTGCCGAGTTAGAGATTTTATTATATTTTATATTTTTATTATTTTTCCAAAATTTATCGGCACACTAGAGCGCCACGGAGCACAGTTTGGGAAACGCTGGTGTATAACGACAAAAGAAGTGATTGGACAGCCAACTATGGGTGCCCAGGAAAAACTCTTGCTTGTTCCTGAGATAATGGAAGCGCCCGGTGGAAAAGTTGCTGAAGATGAAGTTACTCAAGAGGTTGTTGACGAGAACTAATCAGACTTGGATCAGCTAAAGGCGTATAGGTCATCAGTACACGACGCAACGGGAATTATTCCAGGAAAACTATTGGTTGAGCGGAAGATTCGTCCTCCTGGGATCTTGATGTTCGGATCACAACGAGACTGAATTCGAAGAGCCGGAGAATTATTCTTCGCAAGTAGACCAACTGCCTAAGTCGCCTGGCCAAGTGTTACTTCAGAGACGGGTTGCATTTTCGGGACGAACATGCTTAAGGAGGGGGAAGTGCAACGACAGAACGTTCTCGAACATTTGGAGGGTGTCGTTCTACGTGCTTGCCGGCCAGCCGCACTTAAGTGTCCTGTAGAGTTTTCGAGTGCTTATTATGAAACATTAGTCTGGAACCCTGCAGGTTATAAATAGGCGAGAGCTACCGCTTAGAGTTCAATTATAAGTGGCGATTTATTGAAGTGTGTTTCGAAGTATTGTGGCGAAGTGATTATTGTGTTATAATTAGTATGGAACTCTAATAGTTGACATTATTATTGCGTGTGGACAAATTTACCTTGAATTATTGTACGAGTTGATTACAAAGAGTTAATTGTGATTCATTAAAGCTGTTTATTACCGACTTCGTTGGTGTCTGTATTTTGTTTCCACTGTACCATACGACGATCAGTGAGACCGTCGTAACAATACACCACCCGAGCGGAGGTCGATCACACTCCCAGTTACATTTTTGTAAATTAACTATGCTATTTTATTTTAATTAATATTTTAATTTTGATTAATTTATGACAAAGTGTTCAGAGCTACTGCAAACAAAATACGATGCTAATCCTTTGATTATAGTTACGGCGACTTTTAACTTTGGTAGGAGGTGGACCCTAAGAAGAAAAAAGCATTTACTCATAACTCATAGCATTTATGACACGTAGCTTTGCTGTGAAACATGACATTGTACATTGTAGCGGAACTAAACGTGTACAAACAAAGTCCGAAATAACTCTTGCTTCTGTGAAATTTATGTGTGATCGCGTATGAATCAGTATCATGTGAAATAACAATGACACATGAAACACTGGAATGAGAACGAGTGAGCGAGACAGAGAGAGATAGCGAGAGGATAAAGGAGAGACATAGATAACCGGAACCTGTCTAATAAAAGTGATTGACATTCAGCAATGAGTGACAGCCAATATCGTTATGGGCATACAGGATTTATTCGTTCTGCTTTACGTGGACAGTGGAGCCTCTATTCAAGTCGTCATCTATCTGTTATGAGACAAATATTCAAGGAGGTGCAATGGAACAAAGTAAACACACGAATGCAATAAATTGTGCAATGCGCAATTCAATGCCGCAGTCGACTTTACCGGCGTTCGCTATTTATAGTAATTTCTCTGACGTTTTATTCACTTCCTGCTCTTTTTATTTGGCATTATTTATGGTCGTCCATTGTCTCTGGTTGAACTCGATGCTACGCGTTTAATGGCGTGTTTTCCCCTTTCGTCGTTCACACGAAGCACCGTTAATAGTAGATACATTCGCACGTGCGCCTACACATACACACATATGTAAAAGTTTTGATAGCCGTAGATGTGTGAAATACGTAATAGAGAATATCGTATTTCCATACGATTTGTTCGTTCTTACCCATTTCGCTTTTTGCCTTGTCCTCCTGACGCTGCTCCTTCGTTTGTAGTTAAGTAGTGCTTTTGACTAGTGCTTTCTCAAATCTACGTGTTTACTCGGTAACCTTATAATTCCATTTCTCCTGAGAAAAATAAAGCCTTATACAAATAAAACGTCCTCCTGCAATCTTCTAACATCATCGCAATTTTTCTGTTAAGTTCCAGGTTGTATTCGTATGCTTAAATTACGTCATATACTGTTACGACTAAATTTAAAATAAAATACACAATTTTAAAAATTACGGTACAAGACAGCATCTTGTCGCATTCTTAATCACATTCGGTAAACGGCTATGTCCAACGCATCATCTTCTTGCATATTTCGATAGTCCACAGGTGTTCTGATACTCTCTTGCAAACGTTAATGGGGTCTTTTTGCGTTTTCTTCTACTTGGTTCCTACATAAACATTTTTAGCTAATCATCTTGCAGCGACATTATTATATGTCCAAACCGTTTCAGCGATCTACTTTCTCCTCTATCAAGCAGCATTTCTGCATCCTGAGTTGTGTCTCTTCATCCCTTAAATAGTTTTATTTCTTAATGTGTACATTATTTCACGTTTTTTAAGACAATTTATTTGGTAACTATGAGTCTCCTCTTCAAGTGTTTCGGATTCACATTTCCTTTTAGCCTCCATTTTATCAAATATAAGCTCGTAGATTACCTTAAATACTGAATCTTTCAGTAGCAGAAGTATTATGAACTTTGAACACCCTTTGTTGGATTATTGTATATGTGGAGAATTCTTAAAGTGTACTGAGTTTGTGATTGATTTACCTTCTCTGGTTTCGATTTAAATCCACCATTAAAAATTGTCAACGTCACAGCGATATATACTTTTCTCCAAGTTTACAATAAAATATTACAAACTCTACAGCCACTAGTTTAATGATTAATCATTAAGTTTATGGTTGCGTCCAAAAATTCTGAACAACTTTGAATTTTCTGTGTAAAAGTTAATATGTACATATAACAAAAACGTTAGGCGTAAACATTTTCATTGTATTCTTTTCTTTTTACACCTCATTTGGAGTTAAATTTTTACGTGTTCTTAATGTTTACATCAGTAATATGGTACAATATCGTATCAAATCGCCATGATGTTCTAGTTAGTTATATATAATTGAATAACAGCTGTTCGTAAACTTTTAAACTAAATGTTAAATTTTTCGTAATTATCTGTAAATGTATCGACTCTTATACAGTAGCGAAGAAAGAATTAGGGGATAGACTGTAAGATAGGATAGTTTTTGGAAGCAAAATGAGTCTCTTAGTTAAACAAAACGTGTCTAGAAGTCAACGACGATAAGGATCTTTGTGACCTCATCCCCCTCCCCCCATAGACATTATTTTAGGACGTGATATAAACACTAGCAGTCCGAAGAGACGACTAACATGATGCGATGTGCCCTGTTTCGTTAAATTAAAACGTTTACACAATGAAGGTGCACAATGAACTTTTTATGTAATCTGCTATTCCTGTTGTGTAATAATTCTTGTTTTGTTCGTGTACCGCTCTTTTAGTTTTACCCGTTTTATAAGCAAAACTTTATATTACGTGGATTTTGTCGGCGAGGGTAAAGGAGCCGGTACCGGCGTGACACTCGTGAGCGGCTCGGTGAGTCAGTGAGTCACGTCTACCTGTCAACTAACTGTCTGTCGCTGTACACGAGCGCAATGTCAGATTGACAGTTCTCTATACGGATTGTTTCACTTCTTAAATATTGCTATGCCTATTTGAGGTTCAAATACCCCTCTCCCACGATGTAACACTTTACGCCATTATTCGTCGCTATTGTAGCTTTCCAAGCTGTCGTTTGTATTGCGTATACGGTAACACTAACCGACTTGTAATTTTCATGTGGTGAGTACACGTATGTTAGAAACATGTTGAGCACAAGATTGCTAAAACAAATTATGGATTATGTTTCAGGAGATACACACAACATTTGAAAGTAACATTGTATATGATTTATAAAACCAATTAGCTTCTACAAATTGATGAGACAGATGACGACGACGACGACGATGATGATGATGGTATTGAGAAATTAATACTTTTTTTACTAGGGAATTTTATTATGCAAACAAAAATATCGACAATTTTTTTTTTATTTTTACCTAAAATTATCACCAGGGAGGAGGTCACTGATGATGCACATACTAGGATGGGACAGACGTTTTGGTATTAACAATACTAAAAGGTGTGCTAAACCAGTTATAAAATGAAATAGTGTTGTTCTTAGGTCTACGTCTCTGTAAGTAGTATTTCTAATTATTTATGAACATTTCTGGTATTGAGTTTTCAATTAGTTATAAGTAAATTAGCTCATACACGAAATGTTGAGATATTAAATTAAAAAGTGAACATTTCATTAGTGTTTACAGACGAGCTGTTTCAATACACGTGTTCTGAGTTAAAGATATTTTCCGATTTCATACTGTGTCTAAATACACGCAGTGTCCTGTAAATAAATCTGCAAATTACTGTGCTACTAATACTACTTTTACTAAAAATGTTCCTCTCTTTAGAAGACAAAATGGATAAAAAAATAAATGTGACAAAAACTAAAAATAATTATGACTTAAAAAAGAACCATTAGGATAAATACTCGAACACGAATGTACACTAAACAAATAAACAATGTAAATGAACAATAAATAAATTCGAAGGTCAGAAGGCTACACACCCGGTAGGTGATAGCTAGTACTTGGTGTTTCCCAGTATGCTATTGGAATGCAGTGCGTTAGATATGTAAATAAATCCAAAGATTACTACTATTACTAATCCGATGCCAGTACACATACACACCTGTCTGGATGCTATCACTTGTTCACTGGGATGAAACATACTCCTGTTTTCGAAAAGTATAAAAAATAAGTCAAAAACTAAAAATAAATATAATACTTGGTAGACGTTGTCAGCATGAGCACGCGGGACGAAACAATAAATAGACAAATAAATAAACGATAAATAAAGTGGAAGGCCGGTTGGTGACAATTTGTTGTACTGTGTGTGTGCGATCAGAAGACAGTTTATTACACGAGGCAATTGTGTAATTGGACGTGCGCGACTCGTCCGTAATTTATCGTCTTACCACGGTCCGACTGGGTAACCGGGTACGGTAATTTGTTCTCGTGTGTATTTAACGTTTTGACAGGCGCTCTATGTGAAATTGTTTATGGAGGATACGAGACGGCCGCCTAAACTCGACAAAACATGAAGTACAGTCGTTGTGCACTTCGCCCCCCCCCCCCACCTGACTACTAAAACATTCTTTCATATTCTTCGTATGTTGCTGCTGCTGCTTCTGCTGGCGCTGTATCTTTTATTCTTCGTATCCCGTGTAGAAGGTCGTTTTCTTGTTTGTTGTGCAATAGCTTCAGCTTTGTTTTCCTCTTACTGTGTATTGTTCTTGTTAACTGTTTTAGCTGTGTTTCTACTTATTTAAATCACGTCTTAACTGCGCGTACTCTGTAGTCGGGACGCGTGCCGTCTTTTGTTTTTGTTACACATGATTCTTAACGCGGGAACATGCTGTAATCATGCGTGCCCAAGTTTGTTCCTGATCACATCTAGTCTTAACTAGTTCCTGTTATATCCCTAATTGACACTATCTTTTGGAATTTGTTAAATAATAATACACATTATAAATAAAAGTAATCATGTGGTTATAAACAGATCTTCAAATATCTGTGGGGAAAGAAGTCAACATCAAGTTGGATTAAAGAAGTCAAAAAGGATTTAGAAAAAATAATATAAACACAGAAGAAGCAATTAAAAGAGAAGTTTTTCGGGCAAAAGTGTTAAAAATGGAAGGAGTCCAGGGTAGGAGAGAGAAAAACGCAGGTTCAAAGTGGACTAAAGACAGGAAGAAGAGACATAGTGAAAAAAATGAGAGAATATTGAGAAAAAGAAAAGAACAAGGAATAAAGAATTGAAATTGGCAATTTGGTACTCAGATGGCCGATAGCAAAACAGAAGGAAGTATGCGCGTGCGATACAGGATATACTAGGCCTATCGTACACAATTTTGTATGATTGTTTTCAAATAACAGGTATCTGTCCTGCAGAGGGGTTCGCTGGACCTCGCTCTTTCCAGATTAACAGAGTTGGATGATGAAGTGCTTTGAAGTACGCATAAAATCCCTGGGTGGACTAATAACCCTCCTTGGAAAGCGTGGTTTCGTCAGGACCGTACAACGGACTTGCTCTTTTGCTTGAATTGTTCTTAGTTAAGCTCGGTTAGAATGTAAACACAATATCTTGTTATTGGTTCTTCCTACACTGTTGTGATCAAGCGATCAAGGAGCTCGGTGGCGGAACGACTCTTTGGAGGGGGGGGGGCTTAAATTGTGCTCGGAATTACGATTCTTTAGAGCAGACGTTCTGGAAAGTGGAAGTTATGAGTAGCGAGCAGGGTGAGCGTATTGGTTTCTACAGAATAACTACAGTACCTCATACCAACCAACCTTCTGGCTTAGGTAACTCGTGTCTGGACTTCTACGAAAGATATTAACTGTTTTGGCTGCACTGCGGTGTCTTAGTCTTCGTAACAGGTCTCCGTTAGGTAACCGGAGACCTATTAATTTGAACTACATGACATGTAAGTACTGGAAGTTACAATCGCCTACTTCGGTTCTCCAAATCTTGTCATCATGTATGTCATATTCCAACACTTAATATTTTCTTTGGGTACGTATGCAATAACCTGCCTGACCAGTCTGCATTCTCGCATATGGTCTGTCCGTTTGGTTCAATCCTGATCAACATGATCATTGAGTGTCAAAAATTCAATCGCAATAATTAAAAAATAACGATCGTCAATAACTCGATCTCGCATCTCAGGTTCCTTGACATATCGAAGAACCGTCGCCTAATTTCTGCCCCGTTACTGAAAAGTAATAGTGCAGCAATTACTTGCAGAATTTCACAAGAGTTTTTCAGTAGGTGTTCGTAATGTTACCACAAACAGCCCGAAATCTGCTAACGTTTGGTATCCAGATCATAAGTATTTCGTAGTTTTGTACTTTAATGTGACTGGATATTTACTTACACCATGACGAGTGTCTTATTTTTGTTATATTTTAAGACCGCCAAAGCACTAAAAACGAAAACATAATAAGGAGTACGACTGGTAAATTGGAAAGCTATAGAAGGTGTAAATCATTCTAAGGAATTAAGGAAACGGCTAAGCGCGGAGAAACTTTAACTTTGTAGCCGTTTGGTCGCCTTCATAGACTAATAGACAAAATGACGTTAACGGTTGGCGCGTTTAGTTTATTGCCAACACAGTGTATTTCTAAAGACAGTATAGTATTTAGATAATATTATTACAATCGATGCATTGTATTTAAATTGAATAACAATAATAAAAACAGTGTTTTATTGAATGATTGTGTGGTAATATTGTTTCTTCTATTCGCCACTGCGCTATGTAGGTGGGTGCACATAGTGAGTGACCCGAGTATATACAGTAAAATACGGTATCGACTACACAGACACTCACGCACGCGTATACATATATATATATATACACATATATATAGGCCTATATATATATATATATATATATATATATATATATATTTGTGTGTGTGTCTACTATATTGCAGTGTGACATTGGAACTCGTTTTCTGCATGCATAACATTTGCAAGGAATGGAATATATTGAGAAGCTTATGTTCATGTAACGGGTTACTTTCTTAGAACAGTCATTTCCGACTGGTAAGGAATTGTTTGCGCCTAGGAATGTGTTTACTGAGATTTCGCGTCTTTAATTTCATAGACAAATACCTGTTATTATTTCTCATCCTCTCGACACATTATATCTGGCTGTATTCGGTTGTGGAAAACGAATTTGTCATTTCAGCGATGGTGTTAAAACAGAGCTTCAAGAATAAAGAATATTCTCTGTGCAACGTACTGCTGAAAGGTATGCAGAGCAACGGACACTATTTTATTCCTGAAAAAATATGAGCGACAGTCCGAATACTTACGATTAGCTTCAGTATTTACTAGAAAAGCGAAAAACAACAGAAACATAGTATTTTGTGAGTTAACGTAACTAAAATTAATTGGTAGATGTAAGATTACTCCAACTGACTCCAACGCGGCTCCGAGGGACTCAGCCCTGCTTAAAGTCTTGCTTCTCTATGAACAATGATTGAACACTGTTCAGAAGCGACTAAGACGTTAAGAATGAGACTTGCTGGCAGTGCTATGGAACGTGAATCAGAATTTCGTGGTACGTATGTTATATAGGACAGAGGATCTAAACCAGCAGAAACGAGTGTCTTAAGGCTGCTTATTAGCCACGATCACCAAACAAATGAGAAATTAAGGAAGGCCTTGGAGTCACGGAGATGATCTATCGTGTGAGCAGAAACTGGCACGAGCGTATTTGGAGAATAGATCCATTGTATATGCACACCTCGAAAAGAACTGTATACATCCAATACTTAAGAATTTAAAGCAATTGACGGCAAATCACAAAGCTCTCCGAGAAGAGATTCTGCAGACCCATATATATTAGGTTGTGACAAGTGTCAGTGTCTATACCGTAATGTTGAGACGAGAATGGTGTGACGAATTCTCAGCTAAGTTGATAATAACACAAATGTAACTACCAAAAACTAAGTGCCTCTTTCCAAATATCCACCGTTTGTACTTTAACATTGTTTATAGTTTTCTTAAACTTTTTACCAACGTTTCCGTTGGTAGATTTGTATAGTATACAAGATTACAGAAAACGTTGGTCCCTCACAATATGACACGTCTTTCAAATGAATATAAAAACAGGAAGTGAGTAAACCAAAATAGTACACTAATATTGGTCGTCATTGTGTAATCATGAGTATACGAACAGAATTTTAACAATAAAACTGAAAGAAAATGCCTATTCGGGCTAGAGTTCGTCCCTAGCCGAGTGTAGGAGAAGAGGTTCTCGCATGCGTGGGAAGGAATATAGAAAAATCGTTTGTATTTTTAAACAAACCGTGCACTTATTGCGTTAGATAAGGGAAGTGAGGTTGAAGATCGCCGTAAAGTCAATAGGCAATTAGCATTATCTGATCTGAGTTGGCTGACAATGCGTATCAGTTAGATAACTTTATTGTAACAACTATCATGTAACTGTGGTTCTATACTAAACTGTCGGTATGGCATTGAGAAAATAAATCGATTGCTACTATAACATCGTAACATAGAACATTCCGTAATAAGTAACTGAGAATTTTACATTAAACAGTTGCCGAATTTCGATAACACGAACGATAGATACAACGAATAACAGAGTTTTGTGTGTGTGCGTGCGTGTGCGCGCGCGCACGTTGGTCCGTTCTGAATTAAATAAACGAATACGTGTATAATCAACTGCATTTGTGCTGGTTTCTCAGAGGAAGAGATACATAATATGAGGAATTCAATTTCTCCGTGTTCTCAGCGATACAAAATGTTTCATTATATACATAATATGTATAACAATAACGTTTACTAACATAGGCCGCTGTAATTTACAATGGAAATTCCCGACGTGTACAGTTATACGTGTTCTGATCGTACTATGTCCGAATGCCCGTGATTCGGAGAAAAAAAACTCGTTTACAACACTGATATACGAACCCCGCGACCGAGTCGGCATCCGTTGAATTCGAAACCGTAAGGATTCGTAATGTCATTAAACGATGCTCCCGTGTAGCCCACTAATAAAAGGAAACCGTATAACTATGTATAGTAATGATTTCTGACTCTTTCACGATGAACGTACCGTGAATGAACGACGCACACAACTTGTGTGTTTGTGTTGACATAGCAATGGTCGTAGTCCTGTTATACAGTGATAGTTCGAGTTGGATGAGACCAGAGTCAATTCCCGACCAGAAGAATACAGATGGAAACTTGCAAAATTGGTGTCCAAGATTTAAACTCAGTAAGGCTAAAAACAGTTTTATCTCCGTTTGTAGTTTCTACCATTTATTTACATTCCGTCAATTACATTTAACTGAGTTTTGTAGTACTGGGGAAAAGTGAAGCAGTGTCTTTTAATATAGTTTTCTTTTCCCTGTGTTATCATGCTAATGTTTAAAAACCATAAATCCTATAGCTGTGGCTTCCTTCTGCTGTTTTGTGTAGCGGGTAGTGTAAACCGTAGAACCGTAGATAGTGTAGTGTAGACCGTAGATATCTCTTTTCTTCGATTTATTTCTCTCTCTTGTGGATGGATTTTAAACTTTATGTTTAGTCTCCCACAACCGCAGTACAGTGTCTATCCTTCTAACTGTTCGTCACGAGCAATCCAGTTGTACAATTCATTTCACTAGAATTTTCGTACTCTACAAAACTCATAACATCATTACATTTTAAATATTTTATTTTCTCCAATTGTTTGTGGGGAGCGAATCTTTGGCGGAACTTAATTGTGTGATTTAGCAATCCGTGCAGACCTTCGGCTGCATGGCAAAGACTCTACTACGTGAAGAATACGGTATATTTAATTTGGTCAGCTGTTTGTAATGGACTGAGCAAATGATTAAGAAGTCGGATGGACTTGAGCTATGTGGAAATCAAAGTGCAAGACGACCTCTTTGTAATGGAGCGCTGTGTCATTACATTATTCGTAGACTTAATGCCAACTAGCATTGGATGCTTGCTAACACTGCAACTGGGAAGTGTAGAAAATTTTGAAATTTAACAAAGGGTGATTGTCAGTTGCTTATAAATTTATTCAGAAGAGTGACCAGGTCTTCTATAGAGAATTTGAGCCCCATCTGGCTATGCTAGATGAAAGTGGAAGCAGGTGAATCGATCCAAGAATCGCTTTTCGAAGGATTTTGATCAATTTGCTATCCGCTGTCGTCTCTTAGTTGTAACATACGTTTGAAATGTTGAGGAAGGAAGCGATGAGTATCTCCTTTACTGATTTAATTTATCGTACTCATTACAACGAAATTAATTGTAGTAAAGACAATAAACAATGAAATGTTATTAACATGGGGGGGGGGGACGTCAGACTAATATATCGTCACCGTTAAGGCTTTGCAAAGTTCCGTCCTCCTTTTCGGGCTCCTCTCCTCTGACTTTTCAGTACGAGGTGAGTCACATCCTCCTATTCTCTTCACATATTCCTACGTTTCTAACTTCTCTACCACTCCGTCACTTCCTATATCTTTCAAATCCTCCATGACTAGGTCCTCCCATATCAAGTTACTCATGGTCCCCTTCCATCTAATAATCTTCTTTAGTACATAGTTCTCTTCTTAGCTGGTTACGTACCATTACGGTGTCCTTACCCTTTATTGTTTTGTATTTATATCTTGATTTGGTTGCTTCCTACATATTTCCTCGCACACCTTCTGTGGCACATACATCCGTCTCATATTCTTACTTTTAAAGTTCTCAGCTTTTCTTATCCTGTCAGACGTATTGTCTTCGTCGCAGTTACCACTTCTGGGCGAATTACTTATTTGTGTAGCATCCTTTCCATGAATCTAATTAATCACTCGCGGAGTAATACAGACTGGTAGATACACCCCTCGCCTTACTATGTATACAGTCTTCGTACTGCATGTATCTACTATGTGAAGATAACTGTGAGCAGTAGCCTGTAACCTGTGTCTGTATACAAATGTACAATATGAAAATGAAAATCATTGATCAGAAACAGTTGTGAGTAATGAAAAGCAATCTGAAAGCTAAGTATGAATTTCCACAAATACGTCTAGATTTTTGTGAAAAAATGTTGTAAGAACGTTTTGATAATACCTGTACACTTTTCAGGTGTTAAAAAAAAACACCCATGTTCCTTTTTTTTCAGAAAACAAGTACTGAGAAGAAAAGATGATTTTAAAAGTCAACGAACTTAAAACTGATGTTTCCTTTACCGCGTGGTTTTGGATAGAAGATGAAAGGTGATACTTCTTCAGCTACCCCAATCTGTCAACGTAAGTGAATATAATTTTTACGGATACGGCCTGTAAGAAACCGATTAAACCAACCCTATTCAGATACAGCAGAAGGTACGAGGTTAGGAATTCAGATAATATATCTTAAAATACTACTGATACTTTTCTGCGAGTTTTGAATAATCATCATTTAGGACACTTCATACTGGCTCTGGTGCTTAAATTAGTTTCATTCAGTTGATAAGTGTCAAGTTCTAATGTTAAAATTTATGTAGGCCTACAAAAATTGTAATTATTAACGTTATAATAAATAAAGTTACATCAACTAATGTTTCTGATGTAGAGCTATCGTCGAGTATTTGTTTATTCAAATCCTACGTATAACGCTCCGTAGGTGTTCTGTTTTATATAATTCTTTAGTTTGTTTATGCAGATTTGTATTTCTTGGATTTCTATTTGACGTGCGTTGTCCAAACAAGTCGGATATAAGTCATTGTCCTTTCAGACGTAATTAACTATCGTCAAAACAAAAGAGAAACAACAAACTAATGAACATGGGGCTATCTGAAATCATTAACACCACGTCGCGATAAAAATCATATCGTTTATAAAAACTGAAGAAAACCGGTGACGTGATTACAAAATATTTGCTATTGGTACGTTCGTTTTCAAATTGTTATTTTAAATTAAAAAAAAATGTATTTTTAAAATGTTTCTGTTATAGGTCTACAGTGTGAAGCTGCGAAATTTGTTATGATAGAGAAGACGTGTCTTCAAATACCAGAATGACAACTTTATTTTTCGTTGTTTTCAGAATTACACGAATCGACTCGATGCCCGGAAACTCAATTGTGAACTGGATTTGCTGTAAGCTCTATTATTAAGACCTTTCCCGTGTCCGGAAGAGTCCACACTTCCGGGATCTGTGGGTTTGAGCACTATACACGAACCAATTAAAAAACCACCTCCCTTTCTTCTTCTAGGATACTAACCTGGAGTTGTTTGACACACTACTTCGAGCTAGGCCTATTGTTCTTCAGCCCTAGGGCTCACATCTGACTTGTTAGTTTTTCATATTATATTATCCAAATCTACCTTCATCGTCCGAAGAATCTCTTCTGACAGTTCCACACAGTTCCAAGTGTCCTCCCCTTGAAGCACCGAATAATAATAGTAATAATAATAATGATAATAATGACTACTTTTTTACCTCACAAACAGCGGTTCGGCATAAGGAAGGCTTCAGCCGCCCACTATTACTCCAGGATGTTAACCCAGGTGCTCACTTCCACGGGCAGTGTCGACCTGGAGGCTAGAAAACATGCGTTATATGCGCCACGAAAAATCTCAGCCCCCTCCGAAATAAAATTCTAATACGCTAATGACTACGACCGAGAAAATGTTTTGATTCTTTCCAGACTAGCGATACTTGAGACGCTTACGAAAGAGTGATTCAGAAAGACTACTTTCGGTATAGTCTCAGGCAGCAACAGGAAAGACGGCGTGTGTTAGAAGTGAGGTTGAGTATTTTGATTGCATCTGATTGTAAATTGTATTTTAGTATAATAAATATTCTAACTCGATTCTTTTGTTTTTAACAAAATTTAGTGTTCACCAAAGGTTTTTATTCAGTATTCACGTATGCAATGTCGACTCATATTCCCATCGAAATGCTCAACAGTGATGACGAATTTAGGTGACATCCCGATTATCTGAATAATGAGGGCGGAACGATTTCGGAAAAAATTTTTTTAATAACCCCGGTGTACTGTAAGGTTAATTTTTACTAAAACTACATTTTTAATAAAAAAAAAACTGTTTATTTAATTGACGCCATTAAGAAATAGTTTTTAATTTAGACGCCACTTCTAATTAAGTTTTTAAAAATATGAAATTTTCTTTTGAGTTTTTTTCAGCCGTTTTCCTTCGGCTATGTGTCACCCCCAACATTTAATGAACATACATCAGCGGGCGATGATTCGTCACTTTGTCGACTCACCGTAATGAAACCTTTAATGAAAAGTCATATGGCGTGAGAGGAATTTGAAAGTTTAACGTTTAAAGAATTACATAGTAGAAATAGTAGAAATAAAGTCCATTATTTAATAGAAATTTCTTATCTCTAAAGCCCTAAATGCCTCCTTAGTAGTCACACTGTTGTCATCTGTGGCATCGGTTTTACTTCGTTTTTCCTTTCTCGTCTTTTAAATTGCATTTTTTTAAGTCGTTTTAGTTATTGTTAAAGTTTTATTTCGGATAGCCGGAATTTTCTGCACTTATGAGCCGGTTCCTAAGCTGATACAATCACATTAGCAGTAGCCCTACACGAAGCAAACCAAATCAATTTTGGTTAAGAAGACATCGGAGAAAGTAGTGTAACCGAATGCTCCTTGTGCTTTGATGTTCTCCATTGAGTTTTCTAAAATAGGGAACGCTTTATCTGACCAATTCCTTAACAAAATAAAGGAAGATAACGGAACATAACTACCGTGTATAAGTAGGCGGTAAGGAGTGTATTTCATGGAATTAGAAATAACCATTTGAGGTGCGACGATAAAATGTTTATAAAATGTCGTGCTGTCGTCTTTTAGGGCACAGGTTCTCAAACTCCGTTGACACGACACCTACCATGTCGCTTATGTTCTTTTTTGCAACTAATAGAAGGCTTATTTTATAATTAACTATTTAAGATTAAACAAGTAACACTATTAGAATCCAAATAAAATCTTTGGAAAACAATGAAAATGAAATACGGATTAAAAATTATTTATAATAATAATGAAAACACAGAACGTGCACTTTAACAAATATGAAAGTCGATTAACCAAGTTAGTCATACAGTTTTTCTATATACAGAAGGCACAAAAATGTCAAAGGGTTCTAATTAGATTTGGATAATCAGTCTACATTAAAAGAACTGAGCATATGGATCACTCTTTTAAGATCTATTTTAAGGTTTTTCAGTCTCAAGTCACACACTATCGTAGGATTTCTTTTATCTTTAGATAAATAGTTAAAAATACTGTACCATCAGTCGCAAGGCGATTTGTGGTAGATATTCGTTGGAGATTTTAAACGTAAAGTTGTTACCTGTTTCCAACCATCAGCTGTTTGCAATATGTGTTTTATCTACACAGCTTTGATAGTTTATGCTTACAGATTAATATTGTTTTTTAGTCATTGCACTTTGGGATTGTAGAACGCCTAAGAGTACTTGAGGGGCTGCCTGAAGTACATCGGACGCACCACAGAAGCGTTGAGATACCATTAACTAGTCTCAGTCGCGTTTGACGGGAAACACCATATGACGCATTCAACTCATGGCATTTCGTTTTTGTGTGAAAGCCACGGTTACGACTCAACCGAGCTTCTGTTGAAAGCGGTAGTTTTTTCAGGTTACGTTACTACTCAACTTTGAAACAGATTCTATGACTTCGCATCACTCAAACGAACGCGCTGACGCCACAGTTTTAAAAACAGGTAAAGTGGTCAAACGTATAGCAGATCAGTGTACTGGGAATGAAGCCGAGTGAATGGCGCATTGAAATTCCAGAATGAACGGACGGAGCGGAGAGACGGACAGTTCGACCGCGACGCGTACACATGACTGTCATATCAACAGACGATGTGTGTTGAATTATTTTTCAACCGGTTGTCTCGCCAACGTCTTCGTACGCCCCTGGAATCCGTCCAGTATTTCACGTGGTGAAGAATACTCATTACGGAAGAGCCCAGTCATCGTTTCAACATTAATTTCGTAATACGCTAGTTACTGATTAACGATAAACGGTACGTATCGCGTTGTAAAGCGGCTACCGGTCTTGGTAACGAGAAACCGGCAAGTTTTTGTAGTCGCGTAAAAACTCGGTACAAGCACTTACTAACTATGGCCAATGCTCTTTGCATTTGTAATGTCGGATAAAAGTATTATCCGTTGTGTCAGGGTTTTTTATTTTACTTGTGCGAGTGTGAGCTGCATCGACAACGTTATTAAATACAGAAACTCGCACAAACTGCATCGGCCATTTCTTGGCTTCACGTCTTTACAGTCGTATTAAGTAATACTGTTTACACCATTTTGTGGTCTTCTTTCGCATGCAACCCAAGGTCGAATGTTATATAAAACTTATGTTTTCTTTTCAAATAGCATGCCGCATTCTATAGATTACGAAACTATATGCAGTACCACGTATATGTATGCGTGCCGACCATATGGAGTGCCACGTAACCACGGAGGCCTATATGCCGACTCTAGGAAGCCAGATGTCTTTTCCAGTCCCATAATTTGTTGGAAAGGCGAACGTCTTTGGAAAGTTATATCGTACACCAACGGCGTTTCAACATTTAAATATTTGGCTGTATAACAACACAACCCGTAACATGAAAGTTCAAAACTAAGTCGTTGGCATTCACGAGCTTAAAGTACGTAACAGTAAACAGTAAACAACTGACTGTTATACTTACAGCCTGTTGATGATGTTAATGTTCATTTAGAAAAAATGAAACAAGAAACGGAGTTTAAAATTGTATAAAGTACAAGTCTGGAATTATTAGGAAAGTAGAACATTTGATGTTGAATATACGAACTATTCTGTCTGCTGCTGAACTAATGCCTCATAAGCGCTGATACGAGAAAGTTTTACTAGCGTGGAGCAGAGCAAAGAGATGTACAATGAATATTATATTAATAATGATATCAAATCGATATAATTGATTTATAACGTCCTACGTACTTTGGGCGTCATTAAAATAATGATATTTTATTACATTTATTTGCAATAGATAATATGTAGTTACTTGCATTAATTGATTACTTTCATGCCGCGCGTTATGCAGCCATTTAATACAATGTATAACTATTCTGATTATTCATAAACACATACTTGATATCATTTAATAAATTAATGTTGTCAATTCATTTACTTTATTTGAGCAAAAGAAACTCTTAAAATTCTACTTTATATTTCCTTCAAATTTTAAGTTAATATCTGGGTTGTATTTGGTAATAATAAACGCATATATAGGATCAACTTAAATTACTAGTTTATTTATCATTCACAATAAATTATAATCGTACATATGATACGTCGCTGTACCTGAAATACATACATATTTTATAATAACAAATTCATGTTTTAATATATGCTGAAACAAAGAAAAACATACATACATATATAAATCAAATAATATAACAATTCATATTCTACTTATTAATGCGTTCATTAATCCCAGATAAGCTTTTGTTAATATATTTATTAATTACGTTTTAATTTCTGATTTATTCATTGCGTTTATTAATAATTTCTCAGGGATGAATTCTTTGAAAGAATCAGGTCAGTAGAAGTAACTAAGTAGTAATGATTAAAATAATGGTTACTTGATTTATGAAATATCCATTAGTCGTCGGTGAAGTCTAGTTCCAGTGATGAAGATGGCATGGAGACACATTTCGTTGAATGCTGTTGTTATCACAATCACTTACACACACTCTTCCGGTCACTCGCGTTGGCGTTGGTTTATGGGAATAATTGATGTTTAGTGTTCAATTAAATACTTCATCTTACGATGTATGTTGTGTGTTCCTTTTAACGTTAATGTACATGTCTAGTTCCACTTATATCGCTGCTTTATCAAATATTCATGTGATTTAATACTTAGTTTAATGTTTCATGTTCATTATGGTGTTAATAAGGTGTAGTAACACTGAATTAAGTTCAACTGTTTAGTATATTATTTATGTGGTGATATCTGTTCGTGTAACGATCTGATTGTTCACTTTGAATAATTCTTATCTAAGTCCGTTACATCGCACTTCGAAATTCACTCTGAAAAGTTTACTAAGTCTGACTATCGTGACATGAAGATATTACTAAGTCTTTTAAAATACGAGTTAACGTACTAACTCCCGAACTCGAGTTAACTCTCCGCACGATTAATGTGCTCTTGTGAACTTAGAGTAAAACTAACTCCGAACAATTAGAGTAAACTGTTTGAAAATTTAAGATATACTGGCTCCGAATAATTGAAATGAACTGTTTAAAAATTTGAGAAAAAAACTTTCTCGTACTTAAAGTGTATTACTTGAAAAATTTGAGATAAGACTGCCTCCTCCGTCTTGGACAGATAGTTTTATTAACTCGTCCCTACTCAAAATTTTGTCCCTGGCGCTGTTCACGCCTACTTCATTTCGTGACTGGTCAGTTTTGAGTTTTCTTGGAATATTTTGTCCCACTATGTCAAGATCCTACGTCATAGTTCTTCCGATAGGTTCTTCGTTTCTGTTGCTATGGAAACACTCCTCTCTACCAGTTTTCTCCCTGGCTTTTGGCTTCTGATAGGTTCTTAGACATCCCCCGATTTTGCTCTGACGAACGTTGACCCTTTTCGTAGAAACTACGGCTATTAGACGCTTGTCCATCAACCTATTGTCTGAAGTAAACTCAGTGTTTCTCTAGATTGCCATTATCTGTACTTTCGGTTCTACCGGCGTATTGTTCTATGTTATACCCCTTTTTTGTAGCTATTAATAATTTTGGACATCTGCTGGCTGGTGAAGTCACCCCAACTTTCCACTCGTAAATTCTGTCTGTCACTTAGACGATAACTCCAGCTGCGTAACATGACTTGAGTTTTTGTCTGATCTCGGCCTTCGTATTGTTTCTTAAGGAGCAGTGCATCCGTTCCATTGTAACATATAGTTCCACTCTTTTTGTCGTCTATCGTATACTGACGTAACCTAGTCGAACATCTGCCACGTTTCTCAGTACGAGTGTGAACGTCCTCGCCCACATTGTTACAGCGGTAGAGAGCAATAATTCTGAACTAAACTTTCCCTGTCATCTTGTGCAACCAATTTCTATAGTTGGTTTGAGCTTAACGTCTTTCTATTGTCAAGTTAGCGACGCTGCTCTGACATCTTCTCATTACGCTTTATTTATTGCGTCAACTATAAGTCGTTGACACCGCCTCGTGTGAACGCACTCCGTCGAGGTGAAAATTTAAAAAATTTTAAATTTTTTGCTCGTTACAGATGAGCAAAAAAAAAAGTACTCTCACGATTCTTTGACTTTGTGCAAAATGTACCTCTCCCACGGTTACCTGTACAAGATAGGCCTATATTTTATTTACAACAGCTGTGGGTCAGTGTTTTCAACATTCACAATCTTGGTTCTGGAAAGTTCATTATGTACATATGCCATGAAAGGGCGCAAATAATGTATGTTCTTTTATTTTAGATGAAAATCACGATCTGCTAACGTAAAAGAACTTCACTTACATTTCGATGGGTGCATCGGACAAAATCTGAATCATTCTCTAATAAGTGTGTTAGTTTAAACTGGTAGGTCTGAAACTGTACATCATTTTCTCCCTGTTAGAGGAATTCGTCCAATGCTTGCGACAGAGATTTTGGTCTGATTAAAAGGCTCATCCGCATATATTGTGTGAAACAGTATATTTCAGTCATTGTGTCAGCTGCAAAAAAATAACAGATTTATCGTGTCAATGGTAAATAGTGATGGAATTGTTTGTGTTGTTAAATGAAGGCTTACTTTTTATAAGAAAGCTGCTGTAGCAACTGAAACTATCAATAAGCACGCGACAAACGAATCCTGTTTAAGCCTACATTTTTTAATCGACTGAATATTCTGTGTGGGCCCCTGGATAGGTGTCTCGTCAAAATATGTTGGTGGCTTAGATAACTACACAGTTTATCTAAGAAAACCAGGCCATCCAACTTCTAAAGCGTACACTGACGTAGTGAATATATAACAAAAAGATGGAAGATGTAAAAAAAAACCCATATGTTACATTCCTGAAAAACATGCATTTTCTTGAAGAAATTCTGACTAGACCAAAATAATAATCATTATTTGTCAAAATTATGCTTTTCATTGTTTTCTATAATGTATCATGTATTGAGAAAAATAATAATCTCTGCTTTGATTATATGTTGGTTTTACAATTTATTTTTAACCTTAAAGTGAAAAATTATCTTAAACTTTTAACATTATAATTTTTGAAAGGGCTCAATTCCATGATTTAAAATTTATTTAGGCTATACAGATAGGTATTTTATATTACTAAGACTTTAAGAAATCAGCAGCTGAAGTTCTTTAAACATAGTAAAAAGTACCGTAACATTAAAAAAATACGTCCTTATTTTGAAAATAATTAGTTTTTTCTTTCTTCTTGTGGAAAATTTACTTTCTCGTCATTGAGTCCTTTCTTAAATGACGGATTCAAACGTTAAAATCTACGTACAAAATCTAAGCGTAAGCATGTGTGTGTGTATAATGCACATTAATCGATTAGCTGCCTTGTACTTACAGTAGGCCTATATCTAAAGTGAACGTAACATGTTTATTTGATTGCAGATACCCATAATGACTGGGCGCTTCTAATCTGAGGTTAAATATGGGAGAATTCCGTCGGAGTCGTAGCAAAGTCTGGTGGTCGAATTATCCAGAAGATGAAGACGACGAGATGACATCATCGCCCCCGCTACTGCCGGGATGGGGACCTGGAGTTTCGATGACCAGCGACAGGGGTAGTCCGAGCAACGGCAGCCACAAAAGTCAAGACTCGGGATTCTCCGATTCTGAAGGGTCATCGCCGAACACGAAAAGAACCGATAAGCAGAAGGAAGACGAGTTGCTCGACAACGAAGAAGACAATCATTCCGAGGACAGAAACAGGGACCTCGTGCACCCGGGATTGCTCTCTCCTGACACGCCGGTAGCGAGGATTCCCAGGGTATGTCTTTCGAGGTGTCGTACAAAAACTGAACAGGTCAGGACGCTTGTTGTAGGGAGTACATATCAATGCTATTCGACGAATCTGAATAAAACGTGGGCTCCTAGTTCGTCAAATGCGTTCACTAGTATCGATAACATTACGTACTGTTGTCAGAGGGTGAACAGAAGCGTAGAGTGTGTTCTTACGGAATCCGTGGCCGACAGCAAACCGGTTAATGAGCCTAATCAAGAATCCGAAGAAACGAACTGCCATAAAGAACATGAAGTCAGTAGTGCCATAAATGAAGAGAAAGTGCCAAAGGAATCAGATCGATTAGACACTAGTGATGAATTAAATAACGGAGGTGGGAATGACGATAAGAGAAGTGAATCTAGAAGTGCGGGACAGCCATCGTCAGACAGTCTGGACAGTAGCGTATCGGTTGAAGAGGAAACGGCCAGGTTTATAGGTGATCCAGAAACGGCACCGCCTTCGAGTCCGAGCCCGCCTCGCCCATGTCCGAATGACGCTGAGTCTTCAGTGACAACGCTGGAGGACAGTTTAGAGATAACTGGACCTCCTGGACCACCAGTACACTGTTCCACGCCAAAGACGACTAAATTATTTAGATTACAACCGAGGAGCCAAAGAGTTACTAGACGACCACTAAAAATATTAAGGAATTTTGAAAGGTAAGCTTCTTTTTCAAGTAAATCATGATGATACCTTTCAATAAATCAGCAATAAACCAATTATGTCGTTATTATCTGTATTTGCTGTATTAACTAGCCTATATAATATTTGCACTCATATTAACCCTTCTGTTCAATTATTAACCGGTATTGTAGCTTTATACATATTTTTAACACACACACACACACACACACACACACACACACACACACACACACACACACACACACACACACACACACACACACACACACACACACACACACACACACACACACACACACACACACACACACACACACACACACACACACACACACACACACACACACACACAGAGAGAGAGAGAGAGAGAGAGAGAGAGAGAGAGAGAGAGAGAGAGAGAGAGAGAGAGAGAGAGAGAGAGAGAGAGAGAGAGAGAGAGTAATTAGTATTCTAATAGTTATAGTTTTATTCTAATAAATTTAATTTTATAATAATTCCAATAATTAAAATTGCAACTTCTGAAATATCTTTTATAAGAGTTTGCGTTGTATTGTCAGTGGATCAGAATCTGTTTTGAGTCAACCTAAGTCCTTCAGACTCATGGACCGAAGGTCAGCGTTTTGAAATTGTACGTCTCATAGCATCTTACACACGCGCGCGCGCTCAGCTTTCAGTTTTCTCTTATCCGCCGCCTCATCACATTAAAGGCCTTCTCTCCTTGTTCAGCCCATTGAACTTTAATTATCGCTAGTCTTCTCTGGTTACTTGTCAGTACCACATCAGTTTCTTTTATTCTCTACAGTCTAGTGCGCCTTTTTCTATTCCACTCGTCTTTTCATTTTCTCTTTGATAATTCTGCCTGACCGTCTCAAAAAACTCACTTCTGTTATTTTGTGTTACCCACAAAGTTCTGATCCGTAAATCATGGTGCTGTAAATTCTCATCTTGGTGGCTGTGCCTTGCTCGGTGCCCCGGACTCTGACGATCACTGCAGCTTGAGCTAGGTATACAGACAAATAAATGTATCTACCCGTTCATAGTCCTCCTTTCCGTGTAGCTTTTTTTTAAGTTATAAACATAATAGGCCTATTTAATCTCTTGCTTTTATTTGTCTGCCTTTATGAAATTTCACATTTCTTACTCCTTCTTTGTTGTTATTATATATTTCGTCTTATCAAGGTTTATTTCAAGATCGTTGCTGTTATATTTACTTACATTCTAATTTTTTAACGTGTATTTTTTCTAGTTTTCTTCGCCCTTGCTCATCTGATAAGCGGAGTGTGTAAAAATGTTCGTTCCTAGTGGATAGTCATTCCCATTCCTTTATAGCTTATTCTTACGGATAACTTATAGCATGTTTACGGAAAAATGCTGCAGATATTTTAAACAAAGTAGCACAGGAAGTGACTGTTGTGACAAGGTCCTTCTGATCTAACGTAATTTTGCTCTTGTCATATTGTTTTTCACGCGCATTTTCTTAGCTCTTTCTAAACTGTTGTGTAGGCCTACATCAAGTTCTTTCATATCTTCCCATAATTTTATTCTAGACAACAAGTCGACGTCTTTTGTGAGTCTGTAATATCAGTATGAATCGCTCCACTTTCATTGATTTTTCCACACTTTGGTGTACAGTATATGTGTGATCTATGCGACATCATCCAGCCGTATCAGTGGTGGTTCATGGATTGCGCGTGGGAAAATCCTCTACCCTTCTTAAGACATCGATTGCGCTTGTGGCCTGTTAAAAAGAAATCGTGAACTGCGCCGACACGGACGGTCAAGTCTGCGCATATCTCCACCTCTGCGTGCGTACGAGTGCATTTACACACGCGCCGGGCTACTCAGTCGCTTCTTCTTTGTCATTCCTCTTTATAATATTATGTTGCCACCGGACTATCTCAGTCTTTTTTGGGTCTTCCTGTGTCTATCTCTTCTGTGTTCACCGGTATCGTCTCATTCATTTTTTTTTGTGACCCGGTCATTCGTTTCATTCAGATGAGAGTTCAACAGTTCAGCCAGTAGCGTAACGAAAGGGAGAGCATATCTGAGGAGGACTAGTTTGTGACATGGATGAGATGAGCTAGCTTGAAGCTTGGACCCCCCCACCTCCAGACAACCTTGTAAGAGGAAATGTGTGGATGAAAAATATAAAGATAGAATGGGAATGGGATCTTCCTGCGTTTTTTTGGTGCTTGCATAATTCTTTTTTTTTATGGCCGCATATACGTACATTACTTTCTAAATGTTGAAAAACTGTTATTATTTAGAAAACTCTAATTTATTTTACTAATTTACAAATGCAGTATTGAAATTCTTTTTTATTTTTACAATCATTTATGAGCCTTATTTTAACACACACATACAACTGGCTTACAAATAGGCATATATTAAATGATTATGGAATTCCGCAAAAATGTTTTATATCATGGGGGGATTGATCAGCTGATCCCCCTCCCCGTGGTTACGCTGCGGAGTTCAGATGACTCTCGTCAGTGTCACTACTATATTTATTAATGGCATCACGTGTTTATATGAGAACTGCGCGCAAGTATACATGCGAACTCTACTTACATTGTACTGTGTTATCTTACATTTTCGTCTTATGACTGATACGTAAAGACATAATTAACAATATGCGTATGATGAAGTGGGTATCAAGAAGTCAACTGTCTGCACAGACTGTAACCTTTCCGTTTTGTGTCTCACAGTGACTGCTGTCTGAGCATAAATGTAGCTCGTAAAAGTCTGACACGTTGCAGATGTAACAAAAACGGTCACAGGTCAGGCCAAACACAAAGGCGCATTAAATTCTACAAAATTTTATACGTTCTAAATACCAGAAATGCCGCCGAGTATGTAAAAGTGTTTTGTTTTCACTTAATGGAGGCGACTTAAGAATATTTCAACCGTACGTCTGGCCTTCTTACACAGTTTGTGGTATGCCAGACAAAAGTATCGCCAACGAACGGAATAAATAACACCTCTTTTTCTGAATTCTTCGTTTACAGCGTCGGCTGTGTTGACTTTTTCTGTTCCTAACAACAACAAAAATCTTTTTCAAGCAAATCGTTTGCATTATTTATGTTAAGCGACCGGTTTTTAAATCTCATCTTTTCGTTTCGTGAATATTTTCTCAAGAGATTACCACGTCGTGGAAAGACGGCACTTGGCGTAAGTGTCGCACGATAAACATCTGCCGGCATAGGATTCCGAACGTCTCAGGTTGCACATCAGTTTGCAATCAGCCAGCCCGAAATTCAGTATAACTCTCGAACTGCCAGGCGTGCGTACGCTATATATTTTTGTAACTATCAACGTCAAAATATCTCTGTAAACGAATAAAATCTATTGATACGACTGCCTCACAAGAAGCCGAGACAAGAAACATAAAACTTACACTATATTTTGTAAAATATTCTCGGTGACTTTTGATGTTGACTATATCGTGGGCGACATTTGTGGGCAGCCAAAATTAACCTGGTCTTGGTTTAATGTCAGTGTTTACAAAGTAAGGTTTTGTTTCCTTACAAAGTACCCGCTGAGTTCCCTTCATACATACGAAGGCATCAGACGGCACACCTATAATTTATTTAAAACGTCGCAGAGTTGTTTTACTAAATGCCTTGTTTACCGTCGTTGTTATATTATGTTGCCCACATCACTGTTCCCTCAATCCGCTTCTTTGTGCTCGTACCCTATAACCATCTGGCCTTACAGTTCTAGTGCTGTTATGTTGGATTTTCTTTGAAGCAGGTGACAGACTCGCGGCCTCAGTGTGCCCCTCCATCACAATTCCAAATCTGTATGTGGAGTCCCACCTAGTAGTTATTACTACAATCTCTAAATTCACTGCAATCAGATTAAACCGTCTTCTTTATGCTCTTATGGTTTTCCAACTTTTCTTGGCCTTGTGTTTGTGTGGTAGTCTACAAGATCACACATGCCTCTGTTGACCTTTGTAACACAACTAAAACATTCTTTGTGTACAATGAAATAATTTAATATTTGAAACACCTTCTTGTCTTATTTACTATAAAGTCTTTACTGATGTGATAGAGTTTTTCTTTTAAATAATTTTCTTTGTTTTATTGTACATAAATAATGTAGGTTTACTTCCCTTTAATCCCGACTGCATCTTTCAGACGTCGAGTTGATCCTGGATGATCCTGTATCTAGATGAGTACGTGGGTTGATATACTCTCCGGCCTCAGGGTCGCTTTTGGGCGTGTAGATGTTTCTCACGAGGACGGTTATATAGGCCTACTTTCACTGCGAACAGAAATTGTTACTGCTACATTAGTGTATTATGCGCACACTTTTTTATCCAGTAGGCTTAAAGTGTTTATGTACCCTGATCGGATATTTTGAACTTACGCGGAATAGCACTTACAATAATACTTACAGTAACTCTAGGAAATTTTAACTTGTGTTAGTCGCGATTAGCAGACCGATGTCCGCTTACACGTTATGTATTCTTAAAGAGAGACTGATCTGTACGTTCCAAATAATCACTTTCGACTGAATTCTAGCAATCTGAGTGGTTCTTCGGTAACCCTTCTCATGACTTTTCTACAGGTAGGCCTAACCAATATTCTTGTTCAAGAAGACTTCTGAACTATACAATTCTTGTTAAAAATATCGGTATGGAGAACCATACATGACTTCCATATTCTAAGATTTATATTTAAAATCATTTTCAGCCAAACAGCCAGGCTGTGTCTTACCTGCCTTTTTATTGCTGTATTAAATGAAAAATATTATATTACATTAAAATGAAAAAATTATAATTTTATTGCCTGGCAACAAAATTATTTTATTTTTAACAATTACCATTGTTTCAAAAAGTTTAAATAAATTTTCAAGTACTTTACTCTTGTTAAAACGTATAAGGTTGCAGGTAAACTACCCCTCCCCTTAACCGATCTTCACCAAAATCGAAAGTCATTGAGACCTCTACAATTCAGGGACGTATGCAAAAAATTATTTGATTCTGTTTGAATTTGCGGCTGTTATCGTTTGCCATAGAAAATACGCTTGATAAAAAAACGTTGCAGGTAAACTACCCCTTCCCCTTAACCGATCTTCACCAAAAACAATAGGTCTTGAGTACTCTACAAATCAGGACTGCATGCAAAACATTATTTGATTCTGTTTGAATTTGCGGCTGTTATCGTTTGCCATATAAAATACCCTTGTTAAAAAAACGTTGCAGGTAAACTACCCCTTTCCCTCAACCGATCTTCACCAAAAACAATAGGTCTTGAGAAATCTACAATTCAGGGCTGTATGCGAAACATTATTTGATTCTGTTTGAATTTGCGGCTGTTATCGTTTGCCAAAAAAAAAAAAAATTTCCCTTGATAAAAAAAACCGTTGCAGGTAAACTACCCCTTCCCCTCAACCGATCTTCACCAAAAACAATAGGTCGCGAGTACTCTACAAATCAGGGCTGTATGCAAAAAATTATTTGATTCTGTTTGAATTTGCGGCAGTTGTCGTTTGCCATAGAAAATACGCATGATAAAAAACGTTGCTGGTAAACTACCCCTTCCCCTCAACCGATCTTCACCAAAAACAATAGGTCTTGAGTACTCTACAAATCAGGGCTGTATGCAGAAAATTATTTGATTCTGTTTGAATTTGCGGCTGTTATCGTTTGCCATAGAAAATACCCTTGTTAAAAAAACGTTGTAGGTAAACTACCCCTTTCCCTTAACCGATCTTCACCAAAAACAAAAGGTATTGAGAACTCTACAATTTAGGGCTGTATGCAAATAATCTTTTCATTCTGTTTGAATTTGCGGCTGTTATCGTTTCCCATAGGAAATACCCTTGTTAAAACATAAAACGTTACAGGTAAACTACCCCTTTCCCTTAACCGATCTTCACCAAAAACAATAGGTCTTGAGAACTCTACAATTCAGGGCTGTATGCGAAACATTATTTGATTCTGTTTGAATTTGCGGCTGTTATCGTTTGCCAAACAAACAAAATTTCCCTTGCTAAAAAAAAACCGTTGCAGGTAAACTACCCCTTTCCCTCAACCGATCTTCACCAAAAACAATAGGTCGCGAGAACTCTGCAAAACCGGGCTGCATGCAAAAAATTATTTGATTCTGTTTGAATTTGCGGCAGTTATCGTTTGCCATAGAAAAAAAATCTACAGACAGATAGACAGACAGACAGACACACAGATAGACACACAGACACTTTTCGGAAAACGACTTTTTTTCATGTTTTGAGTGTAGTAGAATCAGAATCTGCAATAATCTCGAACACGATTTTTTTTGCCATCACCATACTTCCATTCCTTAAGGAATATGGAAGTAAAAAACTTGACTGAAATTGTAGCCATAAAACCTTTTTACTTAAAATATGGATACATTTAGTTACTGATTTTTAAAATAACTACTTCATTAGTAGTTGTTTTTATTACAAACATTCTGATTTAAGTCTCATCTAAAAATTTCCCATATCATGAAAGTTATTTAAATTAACGTGTTTTTACTTCCATATTCCATAAGGAATGGAAGTATGGTGATGGCAAAAAAAATCGTGTTCGAGATTATTGCAGATTCTGATTCTACTACACTCAAAACATGAAAAAAAGTCGTTTTCCGAAAAGTGTCTGTGTGTGTGTCTGTCTGTGTGTGTGTCTGTCTGTGTGTGTGTCTCTGTGTGTGTGTCTGTAGATTTTTTTTCTATGGCAAACGATAACTGCCGCAAATTCAAACAGAATCAAATAATTTTTTGCATACAGCCCTGATTTGTAGAGGACTCGCGACCTGTTGTTTTTGGTGAAGATCGGTTGAGGGAAAGGGGTAGTTTACCTGCAACGGTTTTTTTTTATCAAGGGAATTTTTTTTTTTGGCAAACGATAACAGCCGCAAATTCAAACAGAATCAAACAATGTTTCGCATACAGCCCTGAATTGTAGAGTTCTCAAGACCTATTGTTTTTGGTGAAGATCGGTTAAGGGAAAGGGGTAGTTTACCTGTAACGTTTTATGTTTTAACAAGGGTATTTCCTATGGCAAACGATAACAGCCGCAAATTCAAACAGAATCAAAAGATTATTTGCATACTGCCCTAAATTGTAGAGTTCTCAAGACCTATTGTTTTTGGTGAAGATCGGTTAAGGGAAAGGGGTAGTTTACCTACAACGTTTTTTTAACAAAGGTATTTTCTATGGCAAACGATAACAGCCGCAAATTCAAACAGAATCAAATAATTTTCTGCATACTGCCCTGATTTGTAGAGTACTCGCGACTTATTGTTTTTGGTGAAGATCGGTTAAGGGGAAGGGGTAGTTTACCTGCAACGGTTTTTTTTATCAAGGGAAATTTTTTACTTCCATGTTCCATAAGGAAATGGGAGTATTGTCATGGCGAAAAAAATCGGCAGATAACGGCAGATTCTGATTATACTACCATCAAAACATGAAAAAAAGTCCTTTTTCGAAATGTGTGTGTGTGTGTGTGGAATGTTTTCTATGGCAAACGATAACAGCCGAAAATTTAAACAGAATCAAATAATTTTGTGCATACAGCCCTGAATTGTAGAGGTCTCAAGGCCTATTGTTTTTGGTGAAGATCGGTTAAGGGAAAGGGGTAGTTTACCTGCAACGTTTTGCGTTTTAACAAGAGTAAAGTGCTTAATTTTGATAAATAAAGTATCCTGAAAAGATGATCATAATAATCCACTGTAGAATGGTAGATGAAATATCTATAAATGAAAAGGGTAGTTGAAGGGGGAGGGGGTAATTTTTTTTATAAATTAATTTAATGGTAGTTGATGATGGAGGAGGTAAATTTTTATAAGTTTATATGTGTACTACGTTATTGACAACAAAGAAGTAATTTCTATGGAAACATTTCATTTCACTGTAACAAAATTCTATATTTTCAATTTAATTTAAATCACGTCTGAATGAAAATACATATATACATGTATATCGTTCGTGGCAGGCAAGCATATCTCAGTTATGTAATGTTTACGTTTCCATTTTATTATTATGATTACCGCAATAAAAAGTCTTCGTTCAACCTACAGACATTTTATCCAAAAGTAAAGTCCTTCCTCACGAAGGTTGAGGATAGTCTTAATCCACGTGACATGGTGGTACCATTTTAGCTGATACGTAATTTTTTCAGAAATCAAGCATCCACTTATTTAATTAATATTTAAATGATTTTAAATATAAATTTTAGGACATGGAAGTCATGTATGGTTCTCCATACCGATTTTTATGAATATCCCGTAAAATATTTAGACACCCTCGCACACGGCACTCCACACGCGTCTAACATCGTTACAGACCATTTCACAGCGCTCAAAATTGTTTCATAAGGCTAAAAATACATAAAACTAACATTTTAAACAATGTTCCTTATCAACTAATATATAATGTTCTAACCTGCAATCTCTACTTACTTATTCACATAGTGTCTTTATACGCTATCATATGCTTTACTCTCTGCTACATTACATATGCAATTACAATCGGCAGTCGGCAATTACATAAAGCTGTTACAATCGTGTTTGAGTTCACTTCTTCAAGCCAGCAGTAGTGTACACGGGAAAGGTGTTGTCCGCAATTTGTGAGTAGTTCTGTATGCCGGCGTGACGAGAAAGGTTTGTGCTGGTGTTGTGTAACTTGCGTGTGCACGATCACGTCGTTCGGGTACTGTAAACAACAAAGTAACGTGAATGGAACAGATATGCTAGACAGTGTGTACATGATCAGCGTTCTTCTTTATCTCTTCATTCAGTCTCCCGTTTAGTTTCTGTCGACCCCGAGTTCATAGTTAAATACTATGCACTGCAGACATTTTGCCCTCAAGTCTGCCTATACCGTATCAGGGTTAGCGATGCAACACTCTGACGTAAAACATACAAATATTATAGCATGACTGTAGATGTTGAAACAACGGTAGAATGAGCACATACCGAAAAAAAAGAATTTTTTCTAAATTCTGTAAACTAAATTGGATGGTAGGGCATAAGGCGTAAGTTTCATCAATTCAAACAAAATAAGGCGTTGTCTGCAATCACATTATGAAACTGGTGTAGTCGTATATCCTGTGCGGCTGACTCCATAGTTGTCTTTTGATGACGTCATTAATGCATACATGTTTGAAGAGTGAGCAGTGGAAGAAACATCTCATAGGTAGACTCAGTGCCGGATTTAAGATTTTTGAGGCTCTAGGCCAAGTTTTCTGATCCCCCCCCCGCTATGACTCTGAAGTAATATATGTACTGCATAAGTAATTTGATGTCAGATTAATATTATCAAATTTAAAACCAGTAGGCTACTATAAAAAAGGGTGGTTTCATTTAGTAAACTTTTTCAAAATATTAAGAACCATGCCAAAGAAATGAGCAAATTTATTTTTTAAGTAGAGTAACTTAACTAAGCTTATTCAGAAATTTAACATAAAAAATTTCTTTTTTATTGTCTAGGTAAGTATAACATTAATGTTTTGCTTATAATTTTTGTGAGATATTTTCGTATAATTTTTCTTATAATTTGCAAACCGTTCAGTCAGAACGCAGATAAACAATGGTAATAAACAAACCACGATCGTGTAAATTCAGGGGCAATATAGCGGACTCCAAAATTCGCATGCGCAGATTACTTTTCCAGGATGCCAACGTCTTAAAAATAAGCGCGCAATATTTAAATAAGAAATGTTTTCCATTTGTATTATTATCAAAAATTTATCATTTAATTTTTAAAAATCATACTTAAATAAATCAAAGTGCCTCCTATTTTTATAAAAATACTTCTGTTAAAAAAATATCTGTAGTCCGCGGCCTAGTCTGCCTAGTGGTAAATACGGCACTGGGTAGACTACTTCTTGATTTGTAAAAATGTTCCCGTTTCCCCTCTTCAGCGTGTATTATGTTAGATGTTGTTTATTTTTATTTCCGTTAACATTACATGTTGTAACACACCACAAAATAGTCATTTTCCCTATAGCGTGTGCAACAGTTTTATTTTCTGTTTGCGAATATAACCACTAATAAAATTTTATACTGTACCTTAAATATTACATGTTCAATAATTGAAGGATTGTGTGGCACGTAGTTACTGGGATCGTGACAGTGGTGACAGTGGCAGTGACAGTGACAGTGGTTCATTACAAACGGTCCGCCTACACACGGAGATAAAATGTTATTTTTACGTTTCTCGTTATAGCCGAACGAGAACGTGAGTAAGAGTAAAGAATACTTGTGTCGGAGCCGCGGGGCAGAAGGGATTCAGCTCGTTGTTCGTTGGCGCGGACGATGACGGTGAAAATTAGACAGAAGAAGATGAATAAGGTGGGAGAATGCCGTCACGTACGCGGAGCATAGCTGAGCCGCCCGTTGTTTTCCCTAATGAAACCACGATAACACACATTCTTATCACTAATGGCGACCCTGTACCATTGTCGTTGCATTTCTCCAGTTGACCCAGCGATGAGATTGGAAAGATAAATAATAAAATTCATGGGACAAAATTTTGTATTTGTCCGCGCTATTACGTGAATACAGTGACGAGTATCTTTGTACAACGCGCTTAAGGGAAGATACCGGTTATGTTTGTGTTAATATTTGTGCTTAGAGCACATGCCTCTTTATGATAGTATTCAACATCTGGCTTGGGCCGCGTTTAAGAACTGTCGTGTTCTCGTCGTCGCTCTTACCTTATTATGCATGCGAGCCGAAGAAACCTTTTGGAAATTTTATTTTGTTTTTATATAATATCCAAGTCACTTTTTCACAATAATTTAATTACCTTGTATCCGTCAGTGACTTCGTTCTAGCGTTTTTTATATAGACGCGTTTCGTGACATGTGTCACATCATCAGTAATCCTCGTCAAATGTTAAAATTCACATAAAACACATAAAAACACATTTGCACATATTTACTAAATTACAATAACGACACACACATAACACGATGTAACTTCGGCTTCGTTGGACCGGTCCGACCGCGCGTGTAGTTGCCGAGCCAACTACACGCGCGGTCGGACCGGTCGAACGAAGCCGAAATTACATCGTGTTATGTGTGTGTCGTTATTGTAATTTAGTAAATATGTGCAAATGTGTTTTTATGTGTTTTATGTGCATTTTAACATTTGACGAGGATTACTGATGATGTGACACATGTCACGAAACGCGTCTATATAAAAAACGCTAGAACGAAGTCACTGACGGATACAAGGTAATTAAATTACTTTTGGAAATGTCGGACTACAGCTGACGAGTGACGAGGTCCAAAGATGTCAGTTTCCTCTCCTGCATAGATTTTCTTCTCTTAAAAGATCAAAGTCGTCCTCCCTCTCATTAAAGTAGTTCTTTCCTCCATAAATGTCATGCTGCCCAGTCATCTTCTACTATACCCTTATTACTAGAGCAATATGATTCCCACAATAGAGGGGTGGAGGTCTTATTTTAGTTTTGTTTGAATCCCAAATTAATATTTTTGTTTGTTTTTTGATTTGGTTTCTGTTATTCAATTTAATTTGACCATACAACAAAAAACTCCTTGTAACATGTTTCTCGTTACTGATCGTGTCAATCTCATCCTCCTTCTCGAGACATTTACACAGTTGGGAGTTTACACTTTCTTTTTGTCGTAGAAGACCATGTTACTACTCCAGAAGTCAATAAGCTTTCGACTGTGCCATGAAATATCCTTTTTACTAATATTTTTACTAATAATTTTGACTAATAGTTAATAGTGTGTCTAAATAAACTTATGTAGACCCAATTGTTGTCTGTTTCCGCATCGGCACTCGAGTCTCAGAATCCTCGTAACGACTTATTATGTCTAGTAACGGAGTCTAAATCATTGCATTGTGTATTCTCTTTTTCTTCTTCAATGGCGCAGCAGACGAATGTATCTGCCCTTGGCCTGCTCAACCACTGTCGTCCATCTATATCGGTGCTGAGCAAGGGAGATGTTTATTCTCAGCTGCTTGAGATCTCTCAGCCGACTCAGGCCGTTCTCTAGATCGCACTCCACCAGAAGAATCGTTTTACACCTTTTTGACTGTCTGCTGTTTTCCATTCTCAGAACATGACCTTGCCAATTCAGTCTTTCTATACTAATGAAGGAAGATCTTCATATGCTGTATACGATTCTCTATTTATCCTCCACCGCCGTAGTAATCCATTTTCACATGTTGGGCCTGTAATCTTCCAAATCAATTTTGTTTCAGATCTGTACAGCTGCACCATTGTTGACATATTAAGGGTCCAGGTTTCACCTATACATACCACGATTAATCTAGTTAAGGTCTTATACAACCTTAATTTCGTTGGCTGGCTTACCAACCTACTCTTCAAGATTTTATTCAAGGCAAAGACGCTTTGTTCCCTGCCGCCATTCTTCTCCTTACTTCCTCCTTTTCGCGAAGATCATCGCTGACAATATTTTCCGTTTTTTGTGTATGTTTCATTTTTAAATGAACCTGTTTCCTCATTTCCATCGAACTATCATCAGTCCTTACAGAATTAATTTTTAAATCTCAGCTCATATATTCCATGTAGCCTTTGATTTATATTAAAAATTCCTGATAGCCCGCAGAAAGCAGAGAAATCAACATTTCTTCTCCCACTGCTGTTCTAGACACCACCCGTTGAGTCACATTTTTTAAAATTATGTTTGATTGTTTGGTTTACATGTTTGTTAAAAGTAAATAAGAAAGCTAGAGCGTTGCACAAGTCGTTTGGAAATATAGAATAGAACTGTAACTGAATGCTCTTATGACGCCGATTGCGGAAGCCTACGAAATATAACGCAGTTACGTTTTATGTAATTTTTAAGTCGAATCTGTGCTATCATTAAGTACTAAATAGCGTTTGGCTAAAATCGTTTAATACTCGTTATGAAATAAAAATATTATCGTAATTATAGGTAATTTAATATTGCAATAAAGTTTTATTTTATGCATACATGACGTAACCGTTGAACTCCGCCAAACGCATTATTAAATTAATTTCACTCGGGGTTTTCTTGATAAATATTAAAAAGAAGAAAGTTTACGAGTTACACAGCTGTGATTTTCAGACTATTTCTCACATCAAACGTAGCCTACGCTGTTATTACTGGTGGTTACTATACATCTGCATCCGTATCTGTAATTATCTACTGTTCGCGTTTTGTCCGTATCATTAGTCTTGAGCTAAATTAGGTCTACTGCCGTAACGTACGCTACGTATCGCTGCGATTTTAACGTGGGTCAAGATTTGCTAACCTGGATCGTTTCGACATACGGACTCCACATCCTCGTTTGTGTTGTTTCGTAAACAAAAAATCGGTATGGAGAACCAAACATGACTTCCATGTTGTAAGATTTACGGGTATGTTTAAAATAATTTACTTGAATTCGGTTCGGTAATTTCTAAAAAAATATCGCCCACCCTCAAACTAATTTCACTATTTATAGATATTTTTGTTATTATGGGGTAGTCGTTTAATATAATGTTATTTTCAGTCACTTTATCCATAAAAATTAGGTAGGCTTACTTTATTCTTATAAAGAAACCGAACTACGCAGATAATCATCCCGACCCTGAAGCGCTCCGAAGTCACTCATGGACCCTGAGCATCTTGCAGAGGGTTCATTCCCTAAAGACGAAAAGTCTGTCTATGAACCGTTCCTCTGTAAACACGTGCAGTTACATACACTGCCCAGCGATCCACAGGAAGCAAATCGCTATCCACGCTGGACACTTTTTCGGCTTGCACGCGTTGTGTTGGTGTGGGTTTCGGCACTTTCCATTTAAAAAGCGTACAAATGTAAGAAAATAAACATGAGTGAGGCCAGAAATAACGCGAATTGTGTGTGTGTGTGTGTGTGTGTGTGTGTGTGTGTGTCTTGCCTGCCTTTTTATTGCGGTAATCATAATAATAAAATGGAAATGTAAACATTACATAATTGAGATATGCTTGCCTGCCACGAACGATATATTTTCTCTCATACATGATTTAAATTAAAATGAAAAAATATAGAATTTTTTTAAAGTGAAATGAAATGTTTCCATAGAAACTACTTCTTTGTTGTCAATGACGTATTACACATATAAAACTTATAAAATTTACTTCCTCCATCATCAACTACCATTTTAATTTATTAAAAAAATTACACCCTCCCCCCTTCAACTACCATTTTCATTTATAGATATTTCATCTACTATCAAAATTAAGCACTTTACTCTTGTTAAAACGTAAAACGTTGCAGGTAAACTACCCCTTTCCCTTAACCGATCTTCACCAAAATCAATAGGCCTTGAGTCCTCTACATTAAGGGCTGTATGTAAAACATTATTTGATTGTGTTTGAATTTTCGGCTGTTATCGTTTGCCATAGAAAACATTCTACACATAGACAGACACACACACAGACACTTTTCGAAAAATTACTTTTTTTCATGTTTTGATGTACAATCAGAATCTGCCGTTATCTCGAACACGATTTTTTTCGCCATGCCCATACTTCCATTTCCTTATGGAACATGGAAGTAAAATTGTAAACTCTACATATTGTTGTGTGAACTAGTGCACAGTAGACCGTCTTGCAACTTCTGCTTTTGTACACGACGCGTTTCAGGCCTTACAGTCCCATCCTCAAGTTCGTAAAACAAAGATCATACCTAAAAGTGATTTTTTTAGATAATAAAAATTAAAAAACGAAAACTGAATCCAAGGTAGTCACGAGGACTCACACTTAATTTGATAGCAAATCGTCACCATTGTTTGGGAAATTGTGTGATTTCCCATGAAGTATGGTCATGGCGAAAAAAATCGTGTTCGAGATAACGGCAGATTCTGATTGTACTACCATCAAAACATGAAAAAAAGTCATTTTTCGAAAAGTGTGTGTGTGTGTGTGTGTGTGTGTGTGTGTGTGTGTGTGTCTGTGTGTAGAATTTTTTCTGTGGCAAACGATAACAGCCGCAAATTCAAACAGAATCAAATAATTTTTTGTATTCAGTCCTGAATTGTAGAGGACTCAAGGTCTTTTGTTTTTGGCGAAGATCGGTTAAAGGAAAGGGGTAGTTTAACTGCAACGTTTTACGTTTTAACAAGAGTAAAGTGCTTAATTTTTATAAATAAAGTATCCTGAAAATAAGGTCATAATAATCAAATGTAGAAAGGTAGATGAAATATCTATAAATGAAAAGGGTAGTTGAATGGAGAGGGGGTACTTTTTTTTATAAATTAAAATGGTAGTTGATGATGGAGGAAGTAAATTTTTATAACTTTTATATGTGTAATACGTTATTGACAAAACAAAGAAGTAGTTTCTATGGAAACATTCCATTTCACTTTAAAAAAATTCTATATTTTTCAGTTTAATTTAAATCATGTATGAGAGAAAATATATCGTTCGTGGCAGGCAAGCATATCTCAATTATGTAATGTTTACGTTTCCATTTTATTTTCTTACGTTTGCACGCTTTTTAAATGGAAAGTACCAAAACCCACACCAACACAACCCGTGCAAGCCGAAAAGGTGTCCAGCGTGGACAGTGATTTGCTTCTTGAGGATCGCTCGCCCACCTGACATGAGGGTACCATTTTAGCTGATACGTCATTTATTCAGAATTCAAGCATCCACTTATTTAATTAATATTTAAATGATTTAAAATATATATTTTAGGACATGGAAGTCATGTATGGTTCTCCATACCGATTTTTTTTTGTTTCAGAATTATTAATCACCATTGAATCAAAAATTATTTTTTTACATTTTACCCTTTGTTTACAAATTACTCTGCGCGCGCGCGCGAGAATATAATCGTTATTGGCAAGTACTAACACATTACCCACAATCGCCTCCCCATTCGTTCTCCGATGACTTCCCGGTAGTTTTTGTTCAGTTTACTGTACGCAGTATTTAATCAGATCATCTATCCACCTTCCTGAGGACAGCCGACTTGTCCTCTTGGCCTCGAATCAAGTCACCATCGAGATCGTCTGCCATTCTCTCGTCTAACCAAATGTCTTCATTTAATATTTTCTTGATTCACTGAATATAATGTATTTCAGTGTACGATCGTGTGGTCAGGATTGTGGCTCCATTTGTAAGATCACTGAATGAGTACCGAAACCTCGATAGATGTCCACACTACGGTTGCAGTTCTCTACACTCTAAAGCAGCAGTCGGCAACTCTGGGCCTGTCGATAAGGTTTGACGCGCCTGCGAATTAATTTGTAATTTTATTTTATTTTGAACAAAGGAACGCACCCGCATTGTGCCCCTACTTCGAAGTACTGTATTATAAATAGTACCAGCCATTTACCGAACCGCGCTACGTCCCCCCCCCCCCCAATACGATTGTCGAGCTTGTCGCCCAGACCCTGTAAACACCTTTCTCCCCGAAGGAGAAACTTAGATTTTTTCAAGTTTTACATTTCTGTGCACTTTATAAAAATAAATAGTGTTATTGTGGTAAGTTCTTTAATTTATTTTTATTAAAATGTTTTCCTGTTTAACCATTTTTTGGTTTAAAATTTTGTTAGTTTTAACGAGCGTTTGGATGATGACAAATTGTTGATGACCTACTCCTAAAGTGAAAAATTTTCACAAATTTATATGACAAATATTTGACAGCTTTTTTCATTCGGTGTTCCAAGTCGGTAAATATAGGCACAAGTATATTATAAAGCGACAGTTAATGTCTGTAACGTCCGGCTATTGAACTTCGCACCTTTCTATTTTTGATTGATGGAGTGGGGAGGGATGCGCCCATCGAACTGGTCCTCAGTTGTATATGCGCCCCCATAAATTCAAATGTTGCCTATGACTGCTCTAAAGGATAGACAGATAGAGACGATTACTTATTTAATAATCTGTTTTGGTTTTGTTGACAATCCATTTAATTATTTTTCTGTCTCATCTTGTTATTGCTAATATATTAATCCTTTCCACTGTAATATTTTCATGGGCATTCCCCACTTTTGTATCATACTCGTGATCATTCTCCACATCTCATTTACACGAAACATAGGTTAATTAAAAAAAATACCTCTCAGTGAAAACGTAACACTTTGTAATTAAAAACTATTTAATTTTTTTTTCGACTGTGTGTACTCACGCGTACGCGCGCGTGTGTTTGTGAGCTATTATTGGTCACTTTTCTTTCAGTTTAACTTTTAGAAAAGAATAAATAATGTCTTTCCTCGATAACGTATAATTTGTTACATAAATACAATATACATATATAGTCTACGTATTTTTCTGTTTATGTTTATCTCTTTATGTTTCTGTATTTTCTTGCAGTAAGAAATTATAGGCCTATTGTATTAGCACAGTAATTTATTCTGCAGGTAAATATTTTCTGTCATTATTCACCTGCTACCATCAGAGAATTAAATATATACTGTATATATGATGATGTCCGTTTGATTCTGAAACGTGCGTAATGTGTATAATAAATAATATAAAACATTTACTTGCGAAGAAATTTATCGTTTCCTAATACAGTATGTTATTGGCCTACGTAGGAATGTGAATGTCAGAATGTATCGTTTCTTAAGAGAGGTTTAAACATAGTATCACTATAGGTCGATTAAACGGTCTTATAAAGTTAAACAGGGTTAGATCCTGAAGCGTTACCTCATAACTGTTGCTTTGTAGGAACGCGATAATCCGTGAAAGTGAAAAACAGAAAAACAGCGTACTTGAGTGCAGTTGATGTAAACCGATCAGCTGATTAAGAAGTCATAACACTGCACACGAGCAACAAGACTCTACGAACATGACGTAACACTGGAGTATTGGTGTTGTTATTCGCACGTGACTATAATTTAACAAACGCGTGAATGCGCAGTTAGAAAATAAAGTGTCTTCAGAAATCAAACTAGTCCACAAAAGGCGGGCGAGCGTAATGGTGAGATAGGTAGTTATTTCACAGTTGCCCTTAAGTCTGCCTATTTGATATTTAGTGTTCGTAAAAGTATTGTTTATGGTCGGAGTTGCAGAAGATGCTTAAGACTTAATCATTAAAAATACTCCTGTTAAGTTTAAAGAGTTGATTTAAGGACACATTTTCTCTAGCCCCGGACACTACATAAATGACCTAGATGATTTGGGGGACGAGACCTGTTACGGTTGCCAGAGTCGACTGCACATCATACAAATAGACAATCATAAGATGAATTCGAACCGACAATTCGTAACCGGAAAAAGTTACGTTGATTAACTTAGCAAGCGTTCGTTTGCCGGTCATTTTGTATGACCATACTGATCAACCTTAAGTCATCGTTGTTGTATTATCATGTTGTCGATGATAGTATCCTATTTACTTTGAAGTAGCCTCTATAATTTTTCTGGTTGTAATTATTTATAATTTTTGTGCTTGTGTACCAGTCAATGCTCTTGCTTCGAATTAGCGTTGAGTCACAGAAAATCGTTCTACACAACGACAAACGCCATTTGGAACTTGCGTGTATCATGGGAATGAAAATTTCTGCAGTCGATGTGCAAAACGGAGACGTCGTTTCAGAATAGTTCGCAGCTATAAATTCCCAACTTGTGGTCCGCTACCAACTCCTTAATGCCAAGATTTTGTTAAAAATTTAGATAATATTTCAAAATGCTGCATTCAGTTTTGTCCATTTAAGTACTACTTTTTTTGTGAATCACATGTTATCAAGTGTCGTACACTTTGACAGAAAATGCATAGAATTAGTTATCAATTTGATACCATTATCAGACACCTGCCCTAACAGTAAACATTGTAACACATGGGTGCAGTGTGATTTGCAAATAAAACTTTATCATAGATATTCTCACGTTAAGCGGTGATTTTTTGACGAATGCTTCTTCAGCCACATCGGCGACAGTCTTTATAAAGTTTGTGTCGTAGGTCTTCATGTATTAGGTCTTTCGATTCTGCTGTTCAAGTCTACTGCGTTTATCAATTCAGCAGTAATCTTTGTGTTGTACAATACTGCTAGTTGTACGATACATATACAGCTCTACTCTGATGTCATTCTTTACTCTCAGTTATGATTTCATCAGTTCTAACAGTCATACTTGTAAATTCTCATGGCTAAACAATACGCACCTAGAAAATCTTATCTCTGTCTAGTACAAGTCTCTTGGCCTCAGTCAGTGATTGTATACATTAGTTACATTAACGGATTTTCAAGGGCTTATTAACTGTAATCGTATTTATATTTCAACACTGTTGTAACTGTAATTTTGTATACTAATTGATTAGAATATAATTGTATTAATCCAACGAATGACTGAACTAAAATATAGATAGTAAAAAATATTATGGCTTAATTATGACTTGTGAGTCATAAAATATACACATTTTGTAATGAATTTTGTTATTAAGTTTGAATAATAAAATTAACATAAATAAACCAATAACATAAATAAGTAAATAAAATTTGATTATAAATAAACATAACAATAAATATGTCAAGAATAAAGTAAATATTTTCTTACACAAGTACTGAATTTTATATATTTGTTATAAAATTTTTACTGATGCAGAATCCATTACTTAAATAGAAAATGATTATAATTATACCGGAGTAAAGCTCTTTTTTTCATGTTGACATATGTATTATTATTAAACAATACAAAGAATTGTTTTCATGTGTCAGTGCTGTAATGATTATATAACAATAATAGAAAAATAATAATTATAATGTACGATACTATACTTATAACAAATGCACATACATAAGCTACAGATGTAAACCTACAAACACATACTTTGGTAGTGAATGCAACATGATTTTCTATGTTTCTGTAGTCTTAGGTGTTCCTAAAGCATTTTTTTGCGCTGATTCCAGATCTGCAATCCGTTTCTTTCTATCACGTACAGTTTTTTTGCAAATCAAATGAACTCATCTTTTATTTACACGTAAGTTTCACAAGGGGAAATTTTATTGTGGGGGAGGGATTAGTTAGGGGTTAGTTGGTCACACTTGTTACACCCAGCTGGCTGTTAGGCGGGAAACAGTAGTTCATTGTTTACATGCTATAGTGCTGTGAGGTTATATTTGTGCTGTCATATATAGTTTGTGAACTTTCTGTAGAAATGAGTTCCCGGAAGTGTTTGAATAACCCAAACGGGTTTCTATTATATTTGTGGTAGCTACGTAATTGGTAAGCAAAGACAGGACATTAATAGTTTTGTGAGAAACGTGTATTACGCATACTTCGGCATAAGGCTTGGTGATGAAGACAAAAGCTGGGCACCACACAAGGTATGTCGTACATGTGTTGAGGGACTGAGACTGTGGAAAAATGGTGCAAAAAAATCAATGCCTTTTGCAATCCCAATGGTTTGGAGGGAGCCACAAAATCATGTTAACGATTGCTATTTTTGTATGGTTAAAATTCAAGGTCATAACGCAAAAAGTAAGAAGGATATACAATATCCGAACATTCCTTCGGCCTTACGACCAGTGACGCATTGTAATTCTCTCCCTATCACAGTTCCACCTCCCGTTCTTGAAGATGTGCCACTGGCGAGCAGCTCAGAAAATGAAAGCGATATTGCTGATGATTACAACCCGGAAGAAGATTCTGCACCAAAATTATTCAGTCAAAATGAACTTAATGATATTACTCGTGACTTGAACCTGACAAAAGATGCCGCCCAATTGCTTGGGTCAAGATTGAATGCAAAAAATCTTCTACTACCCGGAGTTACGTTCTCTTGGTATAGTTCCAGAGAGAAGGAACTAATGAAATTCTTTAAAGAAGAAGACTCTCTGGTTTATTGTTGTGATATTGAGGGTTTATTGAATTTCTTTAACGTCACTTATAATCCAAGTGAGTGGAGGTTATTTGTAGACTCGTCCAAAACTAGCCTCAAAGGTGTACTTTTACACAATGGAAATTTGTTTGGTTCAGTACCCATTGCATATTCAGTTCATCTCAAGGAGACGTATGTAAATCTCAAAGCTCTGCTAAAATATGTGAATTATGAAAAACATTCTTGGACAATTTGTGGGGATTTAAAAGTAGTAGGTATGTTACTTGGTCAACAATCCGGCTACACAAAAATGCCTTGTTTCATTTGTGAATGGGATAGTCGAGCCAGAGACAAACATTGGAAGAAGACAGACTGGCCCAAAAGAAAAACCCTCCAACCTGGTTCACAGAACATAATAAATGTACCACTTGTTCAACGAAGCAAGATACTATTACCTCCTCTGCACATCAAACTCGGATTAATGAAACAGTTCACTAAAGCTCTTCCAAAAGATGGTGACTGTTTCCAGTACTTGGTAACAAGATTTCCGAAAGTATCTTATGAGAAACTTAAAGAAGGGATCTTCGTGGGACCGCAGATAAGAAAGTTAATGAAAGACAATTTGTTTGAAAGTACAATGAATCCAGTGGAAAAAAGGGCCTGGGTTTCGTTTAAAGAAGTTGTTTTGGGCAACCACAAACATCCAGAGTACAAAACCATGGTTAAAAGAATGTTGGAGAGTTTCATGAAATTAAGGTGTAACATGAGTGTAAAGCTTCACTTCCTACACTCACATGTTGACTTTTTCCCTGCGAACCTCGGCGATGTCAGTGAAGAACAAGGCGAACGTTTCCACCAGGATATCAAGGACATGGAAAAGAGATACCAGGGAAGGTGGAATGCCAACATGATGGCCGACTACTGTTTTATGCTAAAAAGAGACGGCACTGGTGAAGGGAGACAATCACGGAAGAGAAGTTTCAACCCACGTCAGAAAGATCTTGAAGCAGTGAATTCAGCGAAGAAGAGGAATTAAATTGACATATATGTGTTGTGTTTTCGTCATAATTATAACATTTTTAAGTGAGTGTATACCATTGTCTACTGCACCGCCATGTGTTGTGATTTTATGCAGGATTAAAACATAAACAATTTTGAAATCACAATCAAATAATAATAATTTTCCCTGTTCACAAAATTCGATTTTTTAAAACTTAAAAATTGAATTGTATACAAACCTTACGTGATACAGAAAAACTAAAACCAGATTTGAAATCAGCATGAAAAATACTTTTAAAATCACCTTACAGTCTTAAAACATCGTACCAAAAGTTTAAAATGTTGCATAGTGTTATTGATTGTAGAAGAAAAAAGCATTGTAACTTTGTATTCTTCTATGCACTCAATAGCAGTTACTTTCATGGCTCTGCAAGCAATGTATTTTTATTTTTATTTTATTATTATTTTTCGTATTACCGGTATAACATTTTTTGTAATTATAAAATTATCATTATGAGCTTCTCGTGAATGAAAAATCTTGCATCTTAGTAATATTAATATTTCACTAACAAAAAGGTTTGGTTTTACAGTACAAGAGAGAAACCAGTTGAGAAAGATCCTCCAGTTGACAGATGGCTGTACGAGCTTAGAACTCTGTATGAACCAGAATGTATGACAACTCTGCAGAGTAAGTCACTAACAGCTGATCTCAACAAACAAGTGACAGTCATGGCAGCAATCACAACAGAAGCAGTGAGGTCATTACAGCAGAGGACCAAATTAATTTCCACCGAGTTTACTAAGCTTTATAGGTTAGTGTTTCTAACTGTTGAGAATATACCTTAATGAATCTTACTCCACCTTCAGTCATCATTTCCTTTGAAATAAAAGAGGTTTGCAGGTCTCAGTGTTATATATTTTTGCTTGTTATTCATTCCATGTTAATTTTGAGAGTAGTAGTCTTATCCACAACTTGAGCCAGACAATTTGGCGAGTATTACTTTTGGTCAGCTCTGGGTATTTCACTTTGTTGGTAGCACCAGTATCTGGGGAAGGAAAAATAAATGTTCAGAATAGTTGAAATCAAAGATCAACTAAACTACATAATTGCCAATGGCATGGAGACCAGGTATGGTAAAAGAAGAAGATTCCGTGTTGTTAAATAATTTAAGTTAAGAATTCCATGTTCATGGTTCCCTTTACATACTCACATAGTCATGGCCCTGGGCTTCCATGGATTGCTGGCCATTAATGGAATAGCTAAAATCATTTTAGAATAGATTTATGTACAGTACTTGTACATATGCCTACTTTAATTTTTCTACCTACTTATAAGCATTTTTATAACAGGACATCTCTCATATGTCGTCCACTCAAAAGTCACCAGTCTAGAAGTTCAGCTGTTTCAGCACTGCTACTTTAAGTAAGTGTCTTGAATTATTGAACCATTGATAATCATGCCATATCACAAAGTGGAGAGAGACATGGATGTCATGATGTCACCTTGTTTGTGGTTTTGGCATGGTTACCATAAAATAGAACAATTCCTGATAGAACAATTCCTGGTTTAACATCTCATACTACTGAATGGCACACCTCATCCTTGAGACAGTTTCACAGTACATCTCACCTGCTATTACCAGCTCCAGGAAATCTAAATAAATCCAAAGTCCAGCTTTATGAGCTAAACGTCATTATATATATATATATATATATATATATATATATGTATTGTGACAATACAAGCATAGGCTGTAATGCGCATATATGAAATAAATAAATATTTAATTTAATTTTAATAATATGTAATAGACGAGCAGGTGTGAAATTGGAAGCTGGCTTTCAAACAGGAATCAACAAGAAATATCACGCGATTACCGCTGTAAGCGTGTACACAAGTAAATAGAGTGTGTGCGTGAAGCCTGTTTGAACCTGAAAGTTTGCAATCCCACCACAAGTAAATGCTAAATTAAGAGTATATTTAATTTTAAGCAAACCATAAATGTTAGAAAGAATGTAGAAACTTCTAAAAATGCGTAAAAATCAGACACATGTGCAGTGCGAATTCTACGTAATTCGGACAATCAGTGCGAATTCTGTGCGATTTTTAAAGCATAATAATTACACTAATGATGCGATCATTGTGATAATTATATATCATGTGTGTAATTAAATTAGACATTATTAGATCACCTTGAAATCCGCATTAAACAGTGCGATTGGCAAAAAAGTGCGAATATGTGAAATGAGACGAGAGTGGGGGCACTCAAGCCATGGACAGTTTTTGACATGCTTATTCCTGAGCCAACAGGTGTGGTTTTCTTGGTGGATATAAATACGAGCCCAGGAGAGCCAAACTCTCTCTTCTAACATTCTTTAGTCATGGCGGTATGCTATGTCCGTCTGAGACGCGAATTTTAATTACTTTGGACAAAGTTAGACGCTATGTCTAACATCAACAAGACTTTTATATCGTAACTATAAAGTATTACGGGAAATGTTTTGATTTCAAGTAGTAATGAAAAACAATAAATAAAAAGTTCGTAACAATAAAATCATCGGACGTCTACGAGCAGTCTACAACTAAGAACATCAACTCTAGACAGATGGCGAGAGAACTTCTAGCAGAGGAACGAGACACAGAGCACTAGAGACGGTTCTATCACAACAGCAACCGATCCAGAGCAAAACGTCATTACAATCTACAGCAGCCGATGTACCATGAAGGACGAGAGACGGGAGAACGAGCAGTGAGACCAGGAAGGACAAGAGGACCAGGAGGATGGATCACTGGAGGACATGGGACAATCTGCAGAATTTAAGGTGACGAAAAACCAATTTATAATTATCAAAGAATAAAGACATTGAAAGACTTTAATAAAAAACATTTTTGAAATTAAAGAATAACTATGTAGATAGAGATAAGAGAATGTAATTTACGTGTAATCAGAATATTTTTTATGATTTTTCTTTAATGAATGAACAGTCAATGTAAAGATAATTTAAATCCTTGCTTGAATAATTAACAAGTAATTAATTCATTTAAATCTTTTTATTGAAAGCACATAAAGTAAAGTAATTGGAAATAATCAATTAGTTGTGTTAAAATGATTATAAAGCCGTAAAAGGTATGTCAAGTATAGAATAAGAATGTATTAACAAATTTAAAAAGCACACATTCAGACTGAGTAGTCGAGAAATTATAATAAAACGAAGAAATGTTTTATTTAGAATTGATAATATAATATCTAAGATATAAAATCTATTTTTGCGATGAGAATACGGCAAGCAAAGAAACATTGAAAACACAGATAATGAATATCTTATGGCGAATCAAGTATTACTATAATATTATTATTTTTATTATGTTTGTTTGCATTAATAAATGAAAACATATTACGATTCATAAAAGGACTACTCTTATTATAATTACACCTGAACCCCAATTATACATACACGTTGTTAGTAAGGTTATATATAAATGTTATATGAGTATAAACACAGCACCAATTAAAACTACATTAAATACAGCAATGTGTACCATTGTATAATATTGGCGTCCCAAAGAACGTGGGGCTCCAAAAAATTAAATTATATTAAACAATTGTATTAATATTGTTATAATTTTGGTGCTCCAACAAAGTGTGAGGCCATATAAATTAAAATGCATTTAAATTTGTACACAAAAGTTTTGTTATAATTTTGTCGCCCGTCAACATGTGGCACGACACACCTACATTTAAATAAATAAATGTATGCTCTATGGTTAAATGTGTGCATAGGATTTATGTATAATAATTGATGTTATTAATGGATATTTTTATATGTGTTTAATTTTGTTGTGTTTATTGTATTGTAATAACACAACTGGCACCCACCCCATCAAACAGGTGTAATTGTAATATAAGTAGATAAGAATAAATAAATAATAATAATTAAACAATAAATAAATAAAATTAATAATTCGGTTCCATAAGAATAATATTCTAAAACATAATAAATAAATACCAAATATTCAACATGGCAATATCGGGAATTTTAAGGATGGAAGAAGCACTTCAAGCTATGGTGCAAGCCATATTTGGCGAAGTAGAGGACAAACAAACAGAAAAAGTAAAAGAAAATAATATTAGAACACAAATAGACGAGTTAACAGAATTTTTTTCAAAACAAACAGAAAAATTAAGAGAAGAAAGAAAAGCAAAGGAGAAGTTAGTAGAAAGAATTTACGATTCTAATACGCACATAGCAGCAGTAGAATGTGAACAAACCATAAGAATTAAAAATACGAAAGAAAATACGTTCGTAATTAGTAACGATAAGTCTAATACAATAATTAACATTAAAGAAGCGAACAAAATAAAGATTAATAAAGCATACCTTATTGATCGAAATATCCCAATTGCAAGTTACACACACACTAGTAAGTCACATAAGATGACACATGTGATACAATTAAGGCACCACACTTACGGAGATAAAAATTACTGTAGGCCTAACGAGAAACGTAGTAAATTATCTATACGAAACACTACGGAAAATTGTGGTAAGAATGATGTTAAATATACACACGAGAAGTATAAAGCGAACGATAATTATAACTGTAATTATAAAAACTACGGTGAGTATTATCATAAACGACGAATGAAAAAACCATCGACAGCTGTTCAGTTAGGTTCACTCAACAAAACAACTAACGAGAGAATTGAGAAAGAGCGAAGCATTTGTAAAGAGAGATGAAAGAGGGGAAATTCTGTGTGGCCAATGGGTAAGCTGAAAATGTTACCCTATAAACAGGTGACTTCCATGATAAAAACAAACATTGCAGTGATACAATGGGATTTTAACGAGGCAGGAATGCAAGACGGAAATTGTTATTTGGCGGCTACTATACTATACTACAAAGAAACAATATACGTCCGGGAGATGACAAACGATGTGTTGTTAAACTAAGAAGGGTGGAAATCAAACGACTCCGCACTCAATGCTCTATTGGAATGAAGAATTATTTTTAAATAAAAAAAATAATATTGCTGATTATTAATAAGAATGTTATGCTAAATAAAAGGAATATTATGTTTGTAAGAAATGGTAAGGAATGTAAATGTGTAAAGAAATATGTAAGAAATGATTGTAAGGAATGTTATTATCGATGTTGTTATTAATATGAAGAAAGGGTTAGAAATGAGAAATAAATGTTATAATTGTCAGAACGGCTGATCAAGCGAAATCTTCATACCTTAGTGGAAATGCAAGGACACAGAAGAAAGCGATAGTGGAAAGTCAAAAGGGCAGAGGATACTTAGAATTTAAGACTACGAGTAAAATATCGTTATGTTTTCTAAGGCAGTTCATCTGTAACCGATCATATGTCACGCAAAAAAGCTAAAAGAGTATTCTGTTACTAAAGTGTATTTCAGAAAGTAATGATAAAAAAAAATGAAGAAAATGAATAGCGATCAGAAAGGTAATGATAAAGAAATGTAGGGAATAGTAAGGAAATGTAAGAATGAAGATTGGAATAATAGTAAGAAAAGGGTTAAGGAAAGTATGGTAAGAAGGTATGATTAAGATAATGTAAAATTACAGATTGGAGAATGGCATAATATGTTAAGATGCAAAATGTTTACCAGTGCAAGACTGCAAATTTGTGTAGGAAGTTCTACACTTACAAAAAATATAGGTCAATGGGACCAGATTAAAGGAGAACAATGGAAAGAATAGCTACGCTTACGCATTGTTAGCAACTCGTAAGGGGGGAGCAGGGAACTTGACTTATTTTACACTCCAACTAAGGGAATTTGAACAATTAATATTCATTATCATGGATAGTAGTGTATAAATACAAATAAAAAAAAAGTAATATGAAAAATAGAAATATAATGTGTCTAATGATAAGGAAAAAAATATTTTAATAAATAAATTTATTAACAATTTTTTTTACCAAGCAGAGGAATAATGCGACAATACAAGCATAGGCTGTAATGCGCATATATGAAATAAATAAATATTTTATTTAATTTTAATAATATGTAATAGACGAGCAGGTGTGAAATTGGAAGCCGGCTTTCAAACAGGAATCAACAAGAAATATCACGCGATTACCGCTGTAAGCGTGTACACAAGTAAATAGAGTGTGTGCGTGAAGCCTGTTTGAACCTGAAAGTTTGCAACCTCACCCCAAGTAAATGCTAATTTAAGAGTATATTTAATTTTAAGCAAACCATAAATGTTAGAAAGAATGTAGAAACTTCTAAAAATGCGTAAAAATCAGACACATGTGCAGTGCGAATTCTACGTAATTCGGACAATCAGTGCGAATTCTGTGCGATTTTTAAAGCATAATAATTACACTAATGATGCGATCATTGTGATAATTACATATCATTTGTGTAATTAAATTAGACATTATTAGATCACCTTGAAATCCGCATTAAACAGTGCGATTGGCAAAAAAGTGCGAATATGTGAAATGAGACGAGAGTGGGGGCACTCAAGCCATGGACAGTTTTTGACATGCTTATTCCTGAGCCAACAGGTGTGGTTTTCTTGGTGGATATAAATACGAGCCCAGGAGAGCCAAACTCTCTCTTCTAACATTCTTTAGTCATGGCGGTACGCTATGTCCGTCTGAGACGCGAATTTTAATTACTTTGGACAAAGTTAGACGCTATGTCTAACATCAACAAGACTTTTATATCGTAACTATAAAGTATTACGGGAAATGTTTTGATTTCAAGTAGTAATGAAAAACAATAAATAAAAAGTTCGTAACAATAAAATCATCGGACGTCTACGAGCAGTCTACAACTAAGAACATCAACTCTAGACAGATGGCGAGAGAACTTCTAGCAGAGGAACGAGACACAGAGCACTAGAGACGGTTCTATCACAACAGCAACCGATCCAGAGCAAAACGTCATTACAATCTACAGCAGCCGATGTACCATGAAGGGCGAGAGACGGGAGAACAAGCAGTGAGACCAGGAAGGACAAGAGGACCAGGAGGATGGATCACTGGAGGACATGGGACAATCTGCAGAATTTAAGGTGACGAAAAACCAATTTATAATTATCAAAGAATAAAGACATTGAAAGACTTTAATAAAAAACATTTTTGAATTTAAAGAATAACTATGTAGATAGAGATAAGAGAATGTAATTTATGTGTAATCAGAATATTTTTTATGATTTTTCTTTAATGAATGAACAGTCAATGTAAAGATAATTTAAATCCTTGCTTGAATAATTAACAAGTAATTAATTCATTTAAATCTTTTTATTGAAAGCACATAAAGTAAAGTAATTGGAAATAATCAATTAGTTGTGTTAAAATGATTATAAAGCCGTAAAAGGTATGTCAAGTATAGAATAAGAATGTATTAACAAATTTAAAAAGCACACATTCAGACTGAGTAGTCGAGAAATTATAATATAACGAAGAAATGTTTTACTTAGAATTGATAATATAATATCTAAGATATAAAATCTATTTTTGCGATGAGAATACGGCAAGCAAAGAAACACTGAAAACACAGATAATGAATATCTTATGGCGAATCAAGTATTACTATAATATTATTATTTTTATTATGTTTGTTTGCATTAATAAATGAAAACATATTACGATTCATAAAAGGACTACTCTTATTATAATTACACCTGAACCCCAATTATACATACACGTTGTTAGTAAGGTTATATATAAATGTTATATGAGTATAAACACAGCACCAATTAAAACTACATTAAATACATCAATGTGTACCATTGTATAATATTGGCATCCCAAAGAACGTGGGGTTCCAAAAATTAAATTGTATTAAACAATTGTATTAATATTGCTATAGTATATATATTTTGTAGATGAAGTTAAATGGCTAAATGGTTTCATTTATTGACTGGTGTTCTAATAAGAGAATAACAAAAACATTATTGGAAGAAATCAAAATTTCATATCTGTAGAACTTTTGTATATTGGATCTATATCTATAAAAATGAATGTTTGTTTCTTTCTTTCTTTCTTTGTCCCGTATGCGTTCCTATACCATTCATCCGATTGCGATGAAACTTCGGTGAGTTGTTGTGCGCACGCCCGCGAAGGTTTATGAATTTTTTTCGATGGGGTCCTATGGGGGGTTCTTGGGGTCTTCCACATCTCCTCCTAAACCACTGGACCGATTTCAACCAAACTTGGCACAAATATTTTATGCAACGGGAGAACCAACATAGGGTAGGTGTTTTTTCGATGGGGTCCTTTGGGGTCTTCCACATCTCCTCCTAAACCACTGGACCGATTTCAACCAAACTTGGCACAAATATTTTACGCAACGGGAGAACCAACATAGGATAGGTGTTTTTTTCGACGGGGTCCATTGGGGGGTCCTTTGGGGTCTTCCACATCTCCTCCTAAACCACTGGACCGATTTCAACCAAACTTGGCACAAATATTTTACGCAACGGGAGAACCAACATAGGATATGTGTTTTTTCGATATGATCCTTCGGGGGGTCCTTTGGGGTCTTTCACATCTCCTCCTAAACCACTGGACCGATTTCAACCAAACGTGGCACAAATATTTTACGCAAAGGGAGAACCAACATAGGATAGGTGTTTTTTCAATGGGGTTCTTTTGGGGGTTCTTTGGGGTCTTCCACATCTCCTCCTAAACCACTGGACCGATTTCAACCAAACTTGGCACAAATATTTTACGCAACGGGAGAACCAACATAGGATATGTGTTTTTTCGATATGATACTTCGGGGGGTCCTTTGGGGTCTTCCACATCTCCTCCTAAACCACTGGACCGATTTCAACCAAACTTGGCACAAATATTTTACGCAACGGGAGAACCAACATAGGATAGGTGTTTTTTCGATGGGGTCCTTTGGGGTCTTCCACATCTTCTCCTAAACCACTGGACCGATTTCAACCAAACTTGGCACAAATATTTTACGCAACGGGAGAACCAACATAGGATAGGTGTTTTTTCCGACGGGGTCCTTTGGGGGGGTCCTTTGGGGTCTTCCACATCTTCTCCTAAACCACTGGACCGATTTCAACCAAACTTGGCACAAATATTTTACGCAAAGGGAGAACCAACATAGGATAGGTGTTTTTTCGATGGGGTCCTTTGGGGTCTTCCACATCTTCTCCTAAACCACTGGACCGATTTCAACCAAAATTGGCACAAATATTTTACGCAACGGGAGAACCAACATAGGATATGTGTTTTTTCGATATGATACTTCGGGGGGTCCTTTGGGGTCTTCCACATCTCCTCCTAAACCACTGGACCGATTTCAACCAAACTTGGCACAAATATTTTACGCAAAGGGAGAACCAACATAGGATAGGTGTTTTTTCGATGGGGTTCTTTTGGGGGTTCTTTGGGGTCTTCCACATCTCCTCCTAAACCACTGGACCGATTTCAACCAAACTTGGCACAAATATTTTACGCAACGGGAGAACCAACATAGGACAGGTGTTTTTTTCGATACGATCCTCTGGGGGGTCCTTTGGAGTCTTAAAAAACTAACTTATTAGATCTGGTTACTATGGCAACCCAATGGAATAGATTCTGTTCTAAATATATTATCGCATTAAATTGAAGACCACGCGAACGAAGTCTTTATATATTATATATATACAAACACTTTCTTTCTTTTAGTGGCATTGCAACGCATGCCGGGTACTCGCTAGTATTTCATAAAAGTTTCTTTCCTTCCCCCATCTTTCCTATGGAAAAAAATCATGTTATAATTTTTGCTATATCAGTCAACATTTCTGAAATCAATCATGCAACATAATTTTGCACAATAGCGCACGAATCACAGAGCACTGGCAACCTAGTTTTTCAGTGACAGTTGTATACTATTATGAAGTGATGGTATTTGTCTAATCTTTGCATTTCAATGTTTATCAAGGTTATCTAATAATCCTGTCTTAACCAAAATCTATATATTTCAGTCAGTTTGTGGAGAATTTTACTGGTGTTACTACCTTCTACATTGAAAGAATTTAATTATGACCAAATTTTAAAACTATGAGGATTGTTTATCCTAAAAACCGTGATAAAGTTGTACACAAAGGCTAACAATAAAACTGTATTGTGCCTACCGTGATTATAAAGTTGTGGACATGTATAGTGTACCTTATTGTAACCAATCTCTTGTTATTAGTGACTAACCTTTCTTGGTGAAATGTAACTCAACTATGTGAGTACATATCATCATCCTTGGTCCATATCTGTTGAGGTTAACAGATGTAATGAAATATTCATTTCTCTTTTCTTAGTTTGTATATCAGAATTCCTCTTCTATTTTTTCTGTTTCTTAATATTTTGTAACCAAGAGCTCTGCTTCCTTCCCCCCTTCCTGCTTGTATTAGTTATAGTATATCATGTTATCTATCTCATTAACTTTCCTGTTTTTCTTTCTTTAGGACAATCACCAGTTGTAGTTCGTCCTAAGTTCCTTACTTCAACTTCCTTCTTACCTTCTGTGTTCAAAGTACTTCTTCAGAATACTCACATCATAAAAAAAATAATAACATGGACAGGTCATACTTTTTAAGACCCAAGTTCACAGCTACACTAAAAACTAGGACCAAATGTAACATTAAATATAACTAGGACTAAATATAACTAGGATTAATTATAACTAGGACTCTGGTGGAAATAGTACATTTTTAAGTTGGAAAGAATCTGCTTTGTATTTATAAACCGAACTGTCTTAATGTACCAACCTATTTCTATGGAACACAAATACGAGGGTTATTCGGAAAGTAAGGTCCGAATCGCCATAGCTAATCGAATGACGCGCAAACATTGATACGCACATGCGCACTGACTCCCGGCATACCTTGCACGTCAAATGACTCCATTTGCATTGGTATTGTTGCAGTGTGCTGTTTACAGTGTCAGTTCAAAATGTTTAAAACAATTGATCAGCCCGCCGACTGTGAAATACGTTCAGTGATTCGGTTTTTGACAGCAAGGAACGTTTCACCAGCGGAAATTCATCGACAGATAAGTGAAGTGTACGGCCCCAATGCGATGAGTGACAGCAAAGTGCGTAAGTGGGTGAGAGCTTTCAAGGACGGACAGGAAAATGTCTATGATGAACTGCGATCAGGCCGACCATCAGTGATCACAGAAGATTTGGTCAATGCCGTGGACGAAAAAATTCGTGAAGACCGGCGATTCACAATTTCAACTTTAGCATTGGAATTTCCGAATGTGGGTAGAACAACTTTGCACAAAATTGTCTCTGAAAATTTGCAATTTCGCAAATTGTGCTCATGTTGGGTTTCCAGGCTGCTTACTGAGGAACACCAAATGAAAAGAATGGCTTGTGCTCTTGATTTTTTGGACCAATATCATAAGGAAGGTGATCAACTTTTAGAGAACATTGTCACAGGGGATGAGACATGGGTTTCTCACATGACCCCAGAGTCTAAACGTCAGTCAATGGAATGGCGTCACACGACATCACCAGTCAAAGTCAAGGCCAAGCAGACAATCTCAACACGCAAGGTTATGGCAACCGTGTTTTGGGATAGACATGGAGTCTTGTTAGTCGAGTTTATGCAGCAAGGGACAACAATAAATGCAGCCACTTACTGCGCTACCCTGACTAAACTTTGACGTGCAATACAGAATAAGCGACGTGGCCTTCTGACGTCTGGAGTTTTGTTGCTGCATGACAATGCCAGACCCCATTCTGCCATTCAAACCCAAAATCTGATCAGATCTTTTGGATGGGAACAGATTGACCACCCACCGTACAGTCCAGACTTGGCGCCGAGCGATTTTCACTTGTTCCGCTACCTAAAGGAGTTTCTCGACGGCAAGCGCTTCGCCACAGATGACGAGGTGAAAGAAGCAGTTAAAGACTGGTTATCCTCACAGGCGGCAGACTTCTATGACTTCGGCATACAAAAGCTTGTAGAACGTTATGACAAATGTTTAAACAAAAATGGAAACTATGTAGAAAAATAGAGAAAGATGTAAGGAATTAAATAAAAAAAGTTTTTTGAAAAAAATCTGTAATGGTTTATTTTTTATAAGAAATCGGATCTTACTTTCCGAATAACCCTCGTACAAGAAACTGACAACATTATCGTCAAATTATTGTATTTGACTGCCCTTTTACTTCATGAAGATTTAGTAATTTTATTATGTTTTACTATGTATGTGTACTTTTCAAAACCCTCAGCACATAAAAGTTAGTACTTTTCCTGCTGATGTAACCATAATACAAATATTTTGAGCTTTATACAGTCAACACATTAAGCGTACAAATCTCATTAATTAAATATAAAACAGTTCTTCCAACAAAGTCATAACATATTTCAATTGCTAGGAGATACAATGACCCATTTAAACATGTGTATTAGCTGCCACTGAAAACCCTCTACTCTGAGCCAGCTGCTTCATATAGTGACAGTCCCATTGCTTCCTGAAATTTGTCTGCCCATTTCATTAGCACAACTTTTGCTTTCTATTTTATCTTCTATTACAATGTTTTTCCAATTAACTTGTCCTTCTGGCTATCTGTCCAACGTAACTTAGTTATGATAGGCCTTGTTAATCTGTTTTCAATAACCTGTCTTTTGTCTGCAGTTAATGAAACATGAAAGCATATTTTTCTGCATTCTGAGTATTACATCTGTTGACCCACAATCAGATCACAGAGCAGATTTACATGCACCATTGGGCTGTTGAGCCTATGTTATAAGTATTATTGAAAGCAGCAATGTTACATGACAGTATAGTTAAAAAAATCTTGTTGAGTGTATACTGTCAAAGCTTGTAAGTTGGTTACAGTGAGATGGTCTGATGCACTCAGTATAGGGAATGTCACAGTCATCCTCCGTGAAGGTATAGTGTCTCAAATTTCATATGTTAACAAAGCCTTGTGTTACAGCATACCGAGATAGTGGATTCATTCACATTAAACAAGTTTGAATGTATAGAAATTGCTCCTGCTATCATTTGTATCTTTACAAATTTAGCTGTAAGTAATGTACAACTATTCTAATAATAACATGCTCCTTTGATATTTAATACAATATACTGAGCATACAATGTTGCTCACAACAGACAAGTCCATGGCTGCTGTCTTGTATTAGTAAAAATGAACCTAGCCACATGGTTTCCATGCATTAAAATGTGACATGAAGGCTACATGAGGTCTCTTTTACACTGAGCCCTTCGCTCATTGGCAGAGTGCTTCCACAGAACGATTAATGTGTCACTGCAAGTTTTTGTTTTAAATTTTTTTCTATTTATTTACTTTCATTTGTATTATTCATGTTTTTGTATTTCTGAAATATTGATTGCATTAGTAATTTTGATGAAAAGATTATTGAAAATTTTATTTCACAGAAAGACAGTTGACTTTATTTTGTGTATAAACCATAACATTTATCATAAAATATTTAATACACATTGTTAATTACACTTTAGATTTATATGGGGTTATGATGTGTGCAAATATTTTTCTGGCCACGCTGAACATGAATATCTCTTTGACAGTCACAAATATAAACAGTATGTATAAGAAAGATAAACATCTAATAACTGTCATGTTAAAAAAATATACCTAAAAACTGACTGTTTTATGTTACCAAAATGCATTGCTGAATTGGATTAAAACAGCGCCTGAACACAGAAGGTAGATCGATGTTTAATAAATCTTGCAATTGTGCAAAACGTTAACAGCCCCCCAAGTGTTTCTATCACGAGCCACTACTGTGGCATTTCAAAGCATGTCCAGTTACCAGTTACCATAGGTATATATATATATATATATATATATATATAATACCATATACATATAGTATATATACTACAACGCTCCCTTTCGTCTAACACAATTATCTAATATTTGTGATGTTAGATAAAAAGTTACTTACCCGTGATTTTACTTTACCTGGGCGCCAGAACAAATCCCAGATACAAATGACACGGTTTCAGCTTAGCTCAGCGCATGGAGACACTCTTTCTCAGGATTCGTTCAGTGATTGTGGTTTTCAAGGGGAATCGTTACAAATAACTCTTTAAGATTTTCTTGATTATTATATTTAATGTTTAATCAATGATTTTAAACTTTAAATTGTTAATGGTAGTGGCTTAATTCTACCCTATCCTTATAATTATTGAGTGAGTGTGGAAAGTAATGATTAAGACGCTCAAACGACCTCTAGCTCTTATCTGGTTTGATTAAGAGATTTCTATCTCCCAAACCAGTGCTAAAGAACAGGTCTACAATAATTTGCACGTCCAATACTACACACCACTTTCCATTCAACACTCCTATCCTAAATTAAAGCTAATCTTATAGTTAAAATACAATGTGTGCTTTTCTTAGTGTCTTTTTAAAATTGTTTATTGTTTTATTTATTTGTTTAGCGTTTATATCATTGATCAATGAATCTATTTCTTACTGTTTTGATGCGTTGACTGAAGATAGGAATCTGTAGAGGTCCTGCTTTCAATGGTGTTGCACAGAAGAATGGGTTGATCAATGTTGTGGAAGATGCCCTGGCAATTACAGATGCTGTAGCCTTCTGTAGCACAGGTCCTTCACGGCTGATGGATTAATTAATTAACTAATTAATTAATTAATTAACGGTTGTTTTACGCAGCTAGTGTTATTGAATGTTGTTAATTCATCTACACTGCGGACTACTTCTCGATTTAGAACTGAATTTGCACTGTTGTGTAATTTAAAGAATTTCTGTATGCGAATTATACACGTCTAGTGTGTTTCAGTACCGAACGAAGAGTGATGTTACCCCTCGCTTTTAGCTGGCGTCTGTTTTAAATACGGGCTGCTGATTGGTTGTACAAATAAATCATGCGTTTTTCCAGTTTTGACAATCTCGAACAAGTCGGTCATACACGCGGTGACAGGTTCCAAACGGCAGAGAAATTCTTGTCAAAATCGTACTTCCTGTATTTGCAAATCGATTGATTACAGGTATTTGCAAATGTGTTTCCAAAGATCTGACCACAGAATATTGTTGCTTAGGTCTTTATCTGTGTGTGTGTGAAAACACCTTATTCCTACGTAGCATAATTCTCTCGGTATTCCTGTTGGCGTGCGTCATTCGTATAACTTCTGTATTTGTTAATTATATTAACTGAGCTTGCGGCTACTTATAAAGCTTTTCTTGCTGAATACAATGCTGTTTTCAGAATTGTCGTATATTTACAACTTTTGAAGTTATTGCAGGTTGAACTGATAATTCGCTTTGAGTAAAATTACCTGTTTGAACTGGATTCTAATGTCGCGGTGACGTGGTTAGAGTGAGATGGCTGCGATTATACGCTCTCTCTCTTCCTTACTGCATTACACTCGTACCGTCTATAGCTTTCATATAACGCTCTGGTAGGACGCTATTATGAATCGTTATATATACCCCCACTCGGTATAAAAAAAAAAAATTGATTATGTAAATCATTAATTTTTTTTCTAATGTACAGTTTTACACTGAATAAAATTTTTGCACATTTATTTTAGCACTTTTTCCCGCACAAAACTTGCACTTATACAATGTTACTTACATCTATCTTATAACTAAAGATTACAATGTTTCTTAACCTAACATGGTATATTGAAATTTATATGATTATTTTTAATCATCATTTTGGATTAATTAATGTCAATAATTTAACAAAAAATTCTACATTTATTTAAATAATAATTTTTTTTACATTATTATTAATATTGATTCAAAACAATTATTCATTTATTTTATTTGACCAGGTTTGACTCTCATACCTTATGGCTTAAATTATTATATCTTTATGGGTCAATATTTTGTTTATATTTTCTTAAACTATCCCCATGGTACTTTCCTATAATTTTATTTTTCTCTACATCTTTTAACAGATATGTGTACCTTGCAATCTGTTTTTCTATCCTATAAGGTCCCATGAATATCGGAAAGAACTTGGCCATGGTATTATCTATGGCAGAGGATACAGGATTCGCTTTCACTAGCACTTCCTCTCCTTCAACAAACCTTACCAACTTGTGAGTTCGATTATATCTTTCTACTCTCTTTTGACCTTCTCTTTGTATTCTCTCTTCTGCTATCCTGGTCTTTACCTCATATGGGATAGGTAGATTGTAGTTGGGTGGACTTTTTATGGTTTTTGTCCATACATGTACAGGTTCTTTATTAATAAACAATTCTGAAGGTGTGTACCCCGTTGTTTCATTGCATGTATTATTTATACAATCTGAAATAAAACTTAAGTAGTCTACCCATGCAGAATGGTTCTGATTACACAGTATTCTAAAATACCTCCCTAATTCTCTATTTACTCTCTCAGCTAAATTGGCCTGAGGGTGACATATGGATGTAAGAATAGGTTTAATATTTAATTCTTCCAAGGTTTCTCTCCATAGGTTATGGGTGAACTGTTTCCCTTGGTCGGACAATATTTTCCTTGGTTTACCATATTGTGGGATGTAGAACTTCGTTAGGGGGGTTCGGTAGGTGATTTTCTTAAAAAAAATCGTTTTTTTTATTACATTTTCGTATTCTGCCGCTTTTTAGGATTAATTTAAGACCTCCCTCATTAATGTCTGACAAGTACAACAAATGTTATGTCACTTTATGTAGAGGAGTGTCAGGGATTTTCATTGAGATTTCAGTGCACAGCGCGAGTACAAGATCATTTTCACTCCATAGCGAACACATTATCTCTCTAGCATTCGTATTTTTACTCAAGTATACTGTATGTGTATAGTATGTAATAGTAAGTTTTATTGTTGTAGTCTTTGTTCAGTTGGCTAACCTGATGTTTTAAAACAGCTGTAGTGTTAGTTCTGCTTTTAGGTTATGTTGTCTATCAGCTAAGATTTGTGTTGTGAGTATTATCGTGAATAGTGGTTGTTTTTTACAGTTGTAATTTATATTCTACCGAAATGACTAGGTCTAAAAGGGTTTTTAAGAAAAGGAGAAATGTTGGAATACCAAAATATAGTCCTACCGCTACTGGGAATGACCAAACAACTGCTGCAATTTTAAGGCCTAAATGTGGATGGCATGCCAAATGTAAGTCCATCACAAAGCAAGATTGGAGATAGGGAAAGTTATAGTGAGTTCGATGCAAAGAATGTGTATGATTTAGTAGACATAGAGTCATTCTTGAATATATTATTGACAATTTGTGCCTGTAAGTCATGTGGTGAGGAACTAGCCTACAGCACAAATAGGTTATGCGGGTTAGCAACGAGTTGCAAATTGCACTGCACACAATGTGACTTAGAAGTTAGTTATACTAATTCTGAACAAATAAAGGGAACTAATTTGTATGAAATAAACAGTAGGTTAGTATATGCTTTACGAACTATTGGGAAAGGACAAACATCAGGTACAATAATGTGTGCTGTTCTCAACCTTCCAAAACCTCCAACAAAATTCACACGTTATAATGAAGTTCTAGGTAAAGCAACTAAGACGGTTTGCACTAATGCAATAAAGGAAGCTATAGAGAAGGCTGTCCAGGAAAATGATGGAAGTAGAGAATTGAGTGTAGCAGTGGATGGCACCTGGCAAAAAAGGGGTCACACTTCGAATAATGGAGTCGTGACAGTAACAAGCGTCGATACCGGCTGTGTTCTAGATGTGGCTATTATTAGTAAGTTCTGTACTTGTAAAGACAAGCTAGAGGGTGTACATGAACAAAAATGTAAAACAAATTTCATAGGACCTAGTGGTGCAATGGAAGCGCATGGTGCACTAGAAATTTTTAGGAGATCTGAGCCTGATTTTGGCATTAGGTACAAATACTATTTAGGAGACGGTGATTCAAGCGCATTTAGTTCTGTTGTAAAGAGTCGGCCATATGGAGACCAATATACTATTGAAAAAATGGAGTGCTGTGGGCATGTGCAAAAGCGCATGGGTACTCGCCTTAGAAAACTAAAACTAAAATTAGGAAAAACAGTTCTTTCCGATGGAAAAACTATTGGTGGAAGAAATCGACTAACCGACGAACGCATCTTGGCTGTCCAGAAATATTATGGCTTGGCGATCAGGAGAAACTCTGGACAGTTGGATAATATGAAGCGAGCAGTTTGGGCGGAATATTTTCATTTATTATCCACCAACGAAAACCCGCAACATGGACTTTGTGAAAAAGGCGAAGAGAGTTGGTGCAAATACCAGCGAGCCATTGCTAAAAAGGAGCAATACGATCACCTTGAACACATGTACATACCGGAAGTGATTATGAGTAAAATTAAGCGTATTTTCCAGGATTTAGCAGACCCAAATTTGTTGAAAAAATGCCTACATGGAAAATCCCAAAATCCAAACGAATCGATAAACGCGGTAATTTGGTCGCGATTACCAAAAACTGTATTCGTAGGACTGCAAACCATGGAGTTTGGGGTTTATGATGCCAGTTTAAATTTTAATAAAGGAAATGTAACAAGGTGTCTAGTGTTAAAGGAACTTGGGATGACTGTCAGCAAAAACACAGCCTCAGTTATGAGTCAACTGGACAAAATACATGTGCAGAGGGGCGAGCGAATGCTTTCCAAGCTCCTGAAAAAAGCAAGACAACGCCGTGAAAGTGCTAAAAGGAAGTTAGAAGAAGCTTTTCTTGAAGATGAGGACCCAGACAGCCCATCCTATGGTGCTGGAATGTACTGAACTCATTTTATCATGTAAGGAATAGCATAATAAATCTTTATTTGCGTTTTCCCGAAAACTGTGTTTTTTTGTATAAATGACCCGTTTTCTCAGAAACTACAAAAGATACAGCCATAAAACGTTTACCACATACTCTTGTAGTACATCTACAAACATTAACATAAGCGTTTTGAGTTGTATGTCTTAGTTTTGCTTTTATCGCCAAAAACATAAAATTTTTTTACGTTTTTATTCATACAATATTATAAAAATCATAAAACCGTAGCAGAGCATAGAAAAAAAAATCCCTGTGTTAAAGTTCTAAGAAATAGTCATAGAAAAGCCATGAAAATTTTAAACTGGATATCTTCAGTAGTTTCCGAAAAAACGGGTCATCAATGTGGCAAATTTAACATGGGTAATATAGGGCCTACCGAACCCCCTTAATGCTCTAAGTGTTGCTTTTGTCGTGGCTCTTTGGACTGGGTATAATTTTACAAATTTGGAAAAGAAATCTATCGTAACTAGAATGTGCTTTACTCCTCCTTTTGCTTTTAGTAGAGGCCCGTAATAATCCACAGCTAGTAACTCTCCTTTCACTTTAGCTTGGATTATTTGCATTTCTACCCTTGTAGCTAAGTTTGGGTGTTTACATTTCTGGCACAGGTCACAAGTAGATAATAATCTTTTCATGCGTTTTGCTAACCCCTTTCCTATGAAACTTTCTGTTAAGGCTAGATGGCATTTTTTAAATCCAGCGTGGTCCAATGACAAGTGGCATTCCCAAATAAGTTCATCTATCATACAGCTAGGTAATAGTAACTTCCACTTATGGGAACATAGCTTATATAGCTTACCGTCATATATGGAAAATCCTGGTTTGGAGTTGGTAACTGCACTCCTCCAAGCTACACTAATCCTAGGGTCTTGTTGTTGATGTGTCCCTATTTCCTTAAGTCGTCTAACTACTTCAGGTTTCGTTATATGTTTTACTACGTAAATACCAATATCATTGCTACTACTTTTAATATTACCTGTTTCCCTGTTGTTTTCTAATGGTGGATTTCTACTGAGTGCATCTGCTACTAAGTTGTCTTTTGCTTTGCAATACTGTATTTCGAATTGATACTCTTGTATAGCCAAGATCCACCGAGTCAGACGAGCACCTAGCAATTTACACTTTAATAAAAACACTAACGTCTTATTGTTGGTGATTATAGTAAATTAGCACCCAGAATATAACTTCTAAACTTTGACAGGCTATGCACTATCGCTAATAGCTCCTTTTCTGTCGTAAAATAGGTTAATTCTGCCCCTTTAAGTGTGTGACTTACGAATCCTAATACCGCTTTTTGGCCCTTCTCATCGATCTGATACAAGTGTGCTCCAATAGCAATATTGCTGGCGTCTGTTTGCAAGTAAAATCTTTCTCCTATTCTTGGATGATTTAATACAACAGTATCTATAAAAAGACTTTCCACTTGTTGCAGTGCTTCATCATGGTCCTTTGTCCACTTCCATTTAATACCTTTGTTCAACAACTTTAACAATGGAACAGTACTTTCCGCGTATTTACTTGTAAACTTCTGATAGTAGTTAGCTAAACCTAGAAATGACTTTAGCTGCTTACAGTTCTTTACTACACTTACCGACTTCCAATGCTTAAACTCTTTAATACCTACATTTATTTTATTAGCATTTATTTCCATAGTAATGGTATTTCTTTTAAAATTTATTTTTGCTTTCCATTCAAGCAATGTATCTACCCCAATAATACAATCATGAATGAGTTTCGGGACTATAAGAGCTACAATTTGGGTTTGGTTACCATTTATACTGACAGGTAAATATATTTGTTCAGTTATCTTTTGCATTTTGGCTCCAGTGGCTCCCTGTACATTACAATGTTTTACGGGTAGTCTGGGACAATTTCGCAACTGATAATTATCTACAAATTTTGAGCTAACACAGGTAACTTCACTGCCAGTGTCAATAAGCGCTCTTACCAGTAGATTACTGATCTTACAAATTATTTCCGGACATTCAGGATAATGGTTTCTACCCACTTCTTGCTCCTCTTTTAACAAGAACTCCCTATCGCTCACTTGTTTTATATTACTAGCTACGTTCTTCTTACCTGTTTTCTTTGGTGATTTCACTGCAGGTAATGGTAGGTTTAGATTTGTTTCTTTTCTACCTGCAGTGGCTTCCCGTTTCCCGTATTCATTTTACTAGTCGACGGTTGCTGCTCAGTAGAGGTTACAGTTGTTTTACACACTTTATACCCTTTATTAGATTTATTTTCTACACTTCTACTCCTACCTTTATCCTCCACTTCCTGTCTATTTTGTGGTTTATTACCCGGATATGGGGTAAACCTTTTTTCTTTCATACGTTCATTATATCTCCTCTTATTTGAGTAGAAAGTTGGTTCCTGCTGATCGCCTCTAGAGTAGTTACTCAGCTGATTACTTACCCGCTGTAGGTCCCTCTCTAAATCTAGACACTCATCTACAACCATAATGAACTTTTCTAAAGTATCCACTCCTCTAGTTGTGGTTGCTACTCTAGTGTGTTCTGAGAAATGACGCGCTAGCTTATATACTAGGTCTCTCTCTTCTATTGGTGGTGTTAGATGTTTAACTTGCGCCATTACATTTAGCACATAATTGGTAGTTGTCATATTCATTGACGGATGATACTTACCAAATTCTAAATGATCACGTACCCTTCCTTGTATTTGAACATTCCAGTACTGTGCTAGAAATTTTTCTCTGAAGTCTGAGTAGGTTTGGACTCTGTCCGAGATGACTTTCCACCACGTACCTGCCCAATTCTTGAGAAATCGGCCTAACATGTCCTTCTTGTCCTCGTCGTCCATCAGTGGATTTACACGAGTTACATACGCTTCAGACAGCTTTAGGAATTCCACAGGATTCTCATGTGGGTTACCTGAAAATGCAAGGTTTTCCGGTTCTTCCTTATAGCTGCCACACCTCACTACTTTGGTTTGCTGTGACTTCATTGCTTTAGTCAGATCCTCCCGCATTACCTTCAACTGCGGTTCCATCTTTTGATGTATTTCATCACTGTTAGCCTTACTCTCTACCTGTTTCTTAACTTCACTAATATTTACACCCAGTTGGGTACACTCTTCCCTAGTATTTTGGATTTCTTCTTTATTTAGAAGTGTTTGTGTTCTTAATTCAGCTGTTACTTCGCTGAATTGTTGATTAATGAGTGTTACTTTGAGTTATAACCTTTCATGTAATTCATTTCTAAATTTATTTAGCTTTTCGTCTTGATGGCGAAAATCAGTGTTTACTTGTTTTCTAAACTCATCTAGCGTAGTTTTAACCTCTTCGGTGTGCTTATCAAACCTACTATTACTCTCGTCTATTTTATTATTAGTACTATCTAATTTTCTAGCTAGATTAGATATTTCTTCATCTATTTTAAATGTAGCCTCTTTACTACTTTGTTCTATTTGGCTAGACAAATTTTCAGTTATTTGTTTCATTTCACTGGACAAATATTTATTAGTTTGCTCAATTTTATTATTAACATCTGTTTTTAATTTTTGATTACTTTCTTCTAAACTTTTATTATTTTCTTCAATTTTCTTTGATAATTCACTATTTGTATTTTCAATTTTACTTTCAATTTTAGTGGTCAACTGCTTAAACATTTGCTCAATTGATGCCATATCTACTGATGATGATTTAGCCATTTTTATTACTTATTATTAACAAATAAATTTAACAATAATTTAATAGTTATTTGTAACCTTGAATTCCACTCTCTTTTTAAATTTATTAATACTACAATTTAACTATCACTTGGGTAAAAGCAACGCCAAATTATATAACTTTATTTATATAATTTTGTGTTTAATCAGGCCCATTAGTTGCGGCGCCAAATACATACAATGCTCCCTTTCGTCTAACACAATTATCTAATATTTGTGATGTTAGATAAAAAGTTACTTACCCGTGATTTTACTTTACCTGGGCGCCAGAACAAATCCCAGATACAAATGACACGGTTTCAGCTTAGCTCAGCGCATGGAGACACTCCTTCTCAGGATTCGTTCAGTGATTGTGGTTTTCAAGGGGAATCGTTACAAATAACTCTTTAAGATTTTCTTGATTATTATATTTAATGTTTAATCAATGATTTTAAACTTTAAATTGTTAATGGTAGTGGCTTAATTCTACCCTATCCTTATAATTATTGAGTGAGTGTGGAAAGTAATGATTAAGACGCTCAAACGACCTCTAGCTCTTATCTGGTTTGATTAAGAGATTTCTATCTCCCAAACCAGTGCTAAAGAACAGGTCTACAATAATTTGCACATCCAATACTACACACCACTTTCCATTCAACACTCCTATCCTAATTTAAAGCTAATCTTATAGTTAAAATACAATGTGTGCTTTTCTTAGTGTCTTTTTAAAATTGTTTATTGTTTTATTTATTTGTTTAGCGTTTATATCATTGATCAATGAATCTATTTCTTACTGTTTTGATGCGTTGACCGAAGATAGGAATCTGTAGAGGTCCTGCTTTCGATGGTGTTGCACAGAAGAATGGGTTGATCAATGTTGTGGAAGATGCCCTGGCAATTACAGATGCTGTAGCCTTCTGTAGCACAGGTCCTTCATGGCTGATGGATTAATTAATTAACTAATTAATTAATTAACGGTTGTTTTATGCAGCTAGTGTTATTGAATGTTGTTAATTCATCTACACTGCGGACTACTTCTCGATTTAGAACTGAATTTGCACTGTTGTGTAATTTAAAGAATTTCTGTATGCGAATTATACACGTCTAGTGTGTTTCAGTACCGAACAAAGAGTGATGTTACACCTCGCTTTTAGCTGGCGTCTGTTTTAAATACGGGCTGCTGATTGGTTGTACAAATAAATCATGCGTTTTTCCAGTTTTGACAATCTCGAACAAGTCGGTCATACACGCGGTGACAGGTTCCAAACGGCAGAGAAATTCTTGTCAAAATCGTACTTCCTGTATTTGCAAATCGATTGAATACAGGTATTTGCAAATGTGTTTCCGAAGATCTGACCACAGAATATTGTTGCTTAGGTCTTTATCTGTGTGTGTGTGTGTGTGTGTGTGTGAAAACACCTTATTCCTACGTAGCATAATTCTCTCGTTATTCCTGTTGGCGTGCGTCATCCGTATAACTTCTGTATTTGTTAATTATATTAACTGAGCTTGCGGCTACTTATAAAGCTTTTCTTGCTGAATACAATGCTGTTTTCAGAATTGTCGTATATTTACAACTTTTGAAGTTATTGCAGGTTGAACTGATAATTCGCTTTGAGTAAAATTACCTGTTTGAACTGGATTCTAATGTCGCAGTGACGTGGTTAGAGTGAGATGGCTGCGATTATACGGTCTCTCTCTTCCTTACTGCGTTACACTCGTACCGTCTATAGCTTTCATATAACGCTCTGATAGGACGCTATTATGAATCGTTATAATACATATATATATATATATATATATGTTACTATAATACTTATAACTAATTTACCTCAAGATTTTTTTTTTCCTTTTAGGAACATGTTTCGGGAGATCCTGTTCTCCCATCTTCAGCCTTCAGGGGAACAGGATCTCCCGAAACATGTTCCTAAAGGAAAAAAATATATCTTGAGGTAAATTAGTTATAAGTATTATAGTATTATATACATCAAGAAACGGATATAGATATGTACATCTTATAATAATTTATTTCTACATTATATATATAGATTTGTTTGAAAGAGTTTGTATCATACATAATACTTCAAGGAGTAAAAGAGATAAGTCTGTGTGTGCGTGTGTGTATAAAATTTACCTTAATTAGTTAATAATTTATATTAGTCTGCAACATATAGCCTACCATTAATGTAGTCGTTTAATTTCTCAAAATACAAATTTTCTTGTTTCTTAAAAGAAATACAATTTATATGAATGCAAAGTTTAATTTAATTAATAAATATATATTCTGTTATGATTCCAAAACTAATATTGTGTACTTTTGGCTTCAGGCAGGTAGAATGTTCACAGCTAGAGCATGTTGGCCCTCTAGTGCAGAGCTTAGTAGGGCATATCATAGAATTTCTAACAGCTACAAAGGAAAATTCTAGAGAAAGTAAAGAACTGTTGAAAGCATGTGACCATATGAAGGTCAGTGCAGGAAAACAGCAACTTGAGCAGACAGAATTAGAACAACAAGTAACAGCACTTGGGAAAGCATTCACCCACCTGGTTGATGAACTCTTAGTCAAACAAATTAAGGTAATCACATTTTATTTCCTTTACATTAGTGGTGGCATACCCAGAACTTATCAAGGGAATTACATTCCCCTCTTAGTTATAAAATTCTTTGTACATTCTCAGCTGTGATATCCAGTTCCAGTCACTACGTAAACACTGTCCCATGACTTGTCTTGCATGTTGTCTTCATTTATTACAGTATTTAGGATTTTCCACGTATGTTTTTTAAATGGGAGTTCTCCCATGCATTAACTACTGGGTGTTTCTATCATTACGTAGATCTAGAGGCCATTAAGGTCTAACTCGCAAAAGTTTTTAACCAGTTGTTAATAATTAGCCTTCAGTTATACAATCTTCTATGAACATTGTGGAACATTGTCCACAGAGTAACTAATATTATCACTATTAAAAAGAAAAAATTGTTGACATAATCTTGTCATGTTATTTAAAAAATACAGCCCCCTATTCCTATGAGTAACAAGAGGCAACTGTGTTTTGAATTTCCCACTCTCTGCTACTGTGTTAGAAGCAGCAGTTGTGATCTTGTGTATGAATACATTTTTGAGATTAAGCCTCATTTTAAAAAACCTGTTGATAGAACCCCCTGGAACCCTTAAAAAATGGGATGTGTTCCATACTTCCCAACAACAGCCAGTTCTCTCTTAAAAATAGCATCCTTGAGACAGTGACAGTAGATGTAAATCATTTTATCAGCTTCTGATTTCTTTTCTCACTTTTTACGTGTTGTAACCTAAACACATAATAATATAGCCTCCCATAGTAAGATAATTTATGTAATCAAGGTAGTATTGTCTGTTGCAGCTATACTCATATAATAAATTAGGAAACATGACGCTGTTTGTGATAACTGTAGTGTACATGGGGAGCACTGTACAGAGTTACAGTAAATTAATAAGGGCAATTTGAAAATTAGTTTTCCATTGTCTTACAAAAAAAAAAAAAAAATGAAAATAAAGGGAAATATTTTTTTGTATTGAAAAGTTACATACATGTCTACATTACTTTTTCACATAACTGCTCTGCACAGACAGGCATCAGCTTGTTATATCACTGCATTAGCTTTTGTAACCCCTCATTTCAACATGCTGCCATCAATGTGTCCATGCCATCAAATGGCAGATTTGATACCATTAGTGAGGTCCTGATCGGTTTAAAATTGCTGGTTAGCTAGCCAGACCTTATAGTGATGAGACAATTGGACCCTTGGTGCCAGTCTCATCTGATGGTGTACCAGTCTGATTTATCCACTGACAGACTATGTGTGGATAGTCTGCTAGTCTCTTTTGTGAACATCCTTTAAGTGTGAACCTTCAAGTTTGTGGAATCTGACTTGCACGACACTCAGGACCATGATGGTAGGTTCTGCCAAATGGGGTTGTCTGCATGTTAAAGACATCTTTGATAACTTGGTAATCACAACTTTCAAACAGATGGTGACTGGTCGAAGGCGACTGCATTCCACACCAGGTCATTCGGGACATAGTGCCTTTCCATTGACCATGACTCTTGTCATCCAAGACTGTCCAGTAGTTTGGGGCAGAGTCCTGAACACATCCAGCAGACAACAGAAACTTTCAGCAAATACCACCACACACTTTACAACTGGCAGAAGTGACAATGACAGATTTCAGCTTCATCAGTTACTACTCAAACAGAAGTAAACAAATGATTGTTTACAGCATTAATACTGTAAAAGTATCTGGTTGTTGTGACCATGCACTGCTATAGCAACCAATTTCTATATATCAGCCAATCAGAGTTTAATTTTTGAATAGCTGTCATACATCCTTGAGCTATACAGTTGCTATATAGATATCCTGAAACACCTTGATCGTTTGTAAATACAGATATTTATATAAAAATATTTCATTTTAACAAACATTTGAAGTAATACACAAATTTCAGAGTAATTAAAATCAAGTAAACTTACCCTTGCTACAGACTTCAATACAAATTACTAAATGGAGTGTCAACTGTGTAGATAGCCAAGGGTTAAACTCCTTCAAGGAAAACAGTCTGTTTCAGAATATTAAGAACACTTGTTTCTTTAATTTGAGACTTACTTTGCAGAAATTAAAATATGAAATTTAAAACCCATGAATGTGTAGCTTTCCTAAGAGTGAATTTTCATGTCTCTTTTTAATTAGCCTCCATGTAAGCCAGATGCAAACTTTATTTAAAAATACCAAACATTACATGAGCAATGAGAAAACTGTACTATGTATGGTAGCTTTGTTCTTCGTGTACCTGCCCACTGTGACTCATTTATACTTAGAAGCTCTTCTTTTTTAACTGGGTTAGGGTAACACGCACACATTTACAATTAGTGATGAGTGGTAGATGTATTTCCAGTCTACAACGTTTACAACAGTAATTATACATGGAAGCCATCAAAACATGATGACTGCTGAGATAATTTCATTAAAAAAATAAAACAGTTTATTGAAGTAATTAATGGCGCTTGACTGACAGATGACATGTATACAAAGTAATGAGTCATGTTGTGTTAACAATGGTGTAATGATTACACATCATCACCTGACTATTCTATGTAAATTAGGCTTTCACAGACGACAATCAACAGGTACTGTTATGACAGATAACAAGATACTCTGACTGCTTATGTAATGGTGTCTCAACTTCTAGTAGAGACTATGTGAGGTGAAGGCTGAAAAATTGTGTTAGGGCCATATTATAAACTAAATAATTTTGTTATTACATACTGTAATCCTTACACTTATCAATTTTTGTAGATACAAGTGTGTGTGTGTGTGTGTGTGTGTGTGAATTGTTACCAATTTCCCTCCACTTTTTCTTATCAAACAGAGATCTTCTGCATACTCCCACTTCATTTCTGTTCCTCTTGTCACATTTTGCTCCCAGCATACCTGGTACCATGCCTTGCTTTGTATGCTCTGGCATTTGGATATAGTTTCCTCCTTTGTTTAATACCCATGCCATCTCAATTGTTTTTTTTATATTATGTCATTTACTACCCTCACAGTTAGTTTTTATTTTAAGTTATATTTCCTATTTTATCCATTTTTTAATTTAAACATTTCTTGAAAGCCTCATTTTTATAGCCTTTGTTCTGTTTTTTAAACATTTTACCTTAAACATTCAATGATTTCTTTGAAACATGTCTTAATTTATAAATTCCAAACTAAAACATTCTGTCACAAAGGTACATAAGGCAGGATTTTCATGGAATGATAAAATTCAGGATCATTCTAAAAATTAAAAGAGCATCTCTTGATGAAATAAAATACATCTAGAAGTCTATGAAGGTAAAGACTGCTACAAACACAATGCTTTCAGAGAGACTACCTCAAGAATCTGGAATAGAGTAATTGATGTTATTTCCTTTTTCATGAAAGATATTTATGTAAAAGGAAGACATAGACAAGCATGACCTTTCTGTTTCTACCACTTATTGTTTCCATTTTTATAAAATTGGTTTAGTGAGGTTACAATATGGATAAAACACCTGTTTAAAATTATATTCCATGATTTAAGGCATGTTAAGTTTTCAAATTACCGTATTGCTGTGTTAGTCATATATGATTTTATGTATATAAAGCATGTCTGAGAAATATTTGAGTTACTCAAAAGTGGGTAGCATATATTCTTAAAATGATTTAAAAAACACCATATAACAATGTATGAATGTAGTCAAGCTGGAACTAAAAGTAGTATGAATACCAGAGTTACTAACAACTATCAACTAAATACATCAATTTTAGTCAGTTTCTAATGCAGAAGAAACTTTTACTTTTTCCTTACCGAACAATAGAATTTTTTAACATTTTTATTGACTATTTGTTTTATAAATTTTCAACTACGGTATATGTACTACTTATTATGTACTATAACCTACACTATACAACTTGTATGATACTGTACTTACATAAAAATTACATAAAAATAATAGTAAAAAGGTGTTATTGTTATTAAGTGTTCAATAAATCTTATTTGTCAAGATAAACTATGAACTTAGAGTACTTTTTAAATTTTAATCCCACTTAAAATGAAGACTAGTTGTATTTAATTTGTATTTATTGCAGATGTTAATTACTGTGTTGGAAGAGCCATCATCAAATCTGGTACTTCTATCAGCACTATCAAGCCTGACTGGCTTAGGCCTTGAAGGTACCCATCTTGGACAGTTAATGGCCAGGTGCAGTGGAGTCAGGGCCCTTCTTGGACTGTGTATAGATTCACAGTGTGTTTCTGTAAGGACTGCTGCTTTGAGAACATTAGCCACTGTTTGCTGCTCAAGTCAAACCATTAGACAATTTGAACAGGTATACTTAGGTTAATATTGTTTATAAAAAAACTTTTTTGACTGCTAAGTTAGTTTAAGTGGTGTGTGTGTGTGTGTGTGTGTGTATGTGTATGTGTGATCATTTCGATGAATTTCAGTACTGGTAAATCTTTTAAAAAAATCAAAAAATACTCTGTAACTCTCTAGTTACTCCTCATTAGTTTCTAGTTTCTTCAAGGGTGAATTAAATGTGACTAGAAATTTTCTTTTAAATTTTATTGAATCAATAAAAAATACAAAGTTAATCTATCATATTTCTACATAATGTCTTGATTTAGAAACACATTTTTTTCTATTGATTTGGCAGTTCCTTAATTCTTTCTTCCAAGAAAGAATGGGAAGAAAGGATGATGCACCCCCCCCCACATTATTATCAAATCACTGTCCCCACAGTGCATCTTTAATTGTGACAAACAAGTGATTTGTCACAGGGCAATAAATCTGGATCGTAAGGAAAGTCTTCCAGGACCATCCGTAAAAGTTTCTTGGGTTATTGTGCATTGTCATGTGTATGGGGTCTTGCACTGTCATGGAGAAGAATAACATCTAGCATTGATCACTGACATTGTTTATTGCCATAGCAGCTTTTGCATTTTCCAGAAGCTTGCAGCAACAGGCAGTATTCACTGCTCTTCTTTTACAAAGAAACTCTATCAACAAGATGCCCACAGGGACCCAAAAAACAGTCATAAGCACTTTTCCAATCAACAAGCATGTTTTGACCTTGATGGACACTTATCTGTGGTCATCATTGGTGGGGTTCGTTTTCAAAAGATTTCATTGTGCCATTGAAACAGTTTCGTTGTCTTTGAAAGAGTTTGTTCTCTGAATTGTGCTTGAAGCCTACTCAAAATTTTATCAGGTGTAAACTGCCAACACCTTCTTTTGTGAGGAATTTGATGATGATGCATTGCACAATGGACATATGAACCTTTGCCTACATACTTCTTCCTCACTTGTTGTGCTACTGACAAGAAGCAAGACTCACATCATGAGTCTGGGAGAGAGTTGATGTCAGACATCCCACCATTATCTACTTACGGTTTCTTTGCAGTCTGTTCACTTGCTCAGCCAGTGGATGACAATTACAGTTTATATTTGATCCACCCTTGTAGTCATTTGCATTCCTAGTTACTGCATACCCCACAGTAAATAAATGGTTTAAAACATCCATTTACGAAGCTGTAACAGATTTAATATGGATCATGCTCTAAAGAAGAAACAATTTAGTTTGTCTCTGCTGTGTTCACATGTTATGTAAGAATAATGTAATAAAGGCCACCTAACTGCTGAATGATGATTATTTCATGATTATTCTGTATATGGAAAACTCCACAAATACAAACATGCACACACACACATGCATATCCTCTAACTCTTTCGTCTCCATTTGATGATGAATCTGTCAGAAACATTTCTAAGATCTGGTGAGCTTCTTCACCCAACACAGCTACCGGTACCCAGGGCCGTTTTTAGGCATGGGCCTTCTGGGCTCGGGCCCAGGGCGGCAAATTTTAGGGGGCGGCAGAAAATTGGAAAACAAATAGATTTTGAGTCAGATGAATGAGCCAGGGGCAGGGAAATTTCATTTTGCGACCACTAGTAGTCAGCTGGTGGCAACACTGCGTACCGGTAGTTTGTTTCATGGATGGTTTGTTTACACAGTGCAAATAAGCTTTGCAGGTTGTTCGGAAGTTGGATTTATTCGTAACGCATGATTTACGTGATTTAAATTAACTCTGAAATTGATGGCTGCAAACGGCTAAGTGGTGCTAAATACGGAAAATTGGCAGACATTAAGAAGAAGAAAGAAAATGAAGTGCTTTTACAAACTCGAAAACTGGATTCTTTTTTATTGAAAAATGCGTCAGTTCTAGAAAGTAGTGCTAGCCAAGCAAAATGAAACAAGTAGTGAGGAGTGTGTAGCACAGAGTTCAAATAACAATAGTGAACTTTGTAATGACGATTCAAGCATTATAGGGCTAGACGAAAACTTGGGCCAACCTGTTCCAGGAGAAGAGAGTGGGAATTTTGAACCAAGCAATGGTCCATTTTTTTGGGTTATAAATGAAAGAACTCGTGATTATTTTGTAAAAAATGGTGTGGATCAAAATTTAAACTGTGATTTGTCTGTATCTGAGAGAGAGCTTACCCAGACAAGCAAAGATGTTTAACTAAAGCGTTATTTGAAAGAAAACTTGCTAATGGAGATGTAATAAAACAAGATTATCTTGTGTACTCGTGCAGCCAAGGTTCAGTTTTTTGTGCCCCTTGTAAGCTTTTTAGGGGAAAATCACAATTTGGTGAAAGTGGCTTTAATGACTGGAAGCATGCTAACCAAAGAGTGATAGAACATGAGAATTCTCAATCTCACCGTGACTGTGTCTTAATGTTTAAAAGAAGGAGTAATGAACAGTGTAGAATTGATAAACATTTATTGAGTCAGTTAGTAGAGGAAGTTAAATATTGGAGGTGTGTTCTGCAGAAGGTGGTAGCTGTCGTGAAAAAACTTTCATCTCGTGGACTAGCGTTTCGTGGAGAAAACGAAGTATTCGGCTCAGTAAAAAATGGGAATTTTATGATGTGTATAGAACTTATTGCAGAATTCGACTCATTCTTAAAAAGCCATATAGATCGCTTTGGGAATCCAGGCCAAGGTAAGACATCTTATTTATCGCATGCTACTTATGAAGAACTAATTAAGATAATGGCCAAAACCGTCATTAATGAAATCACTAAAGAAGTAAAACAATCAAAATATTTTTCAATAATAGTGGATTCTACTCCAGATGTAACACACAGTGATCAGCTAACCTTTATTTTAAGGTATGTGAATGACGAAGATGAGGGTGTTCCTAAAGAACGGTTTATTGAGTTTATGAAAAATCAAGGCCGCACAGGTGAAGAGCTTGCCAGATCTGTGTTTACTTTCCCCCAGAATTATGACTTGGACATAAGGAATCTTTGAGGGCAGTCATATGATAACGCATCTAGTATGTATGGAATTTATTCTGGTTTGCGGAGAAGAAATTAAATGTTCATTCGAAGTCTACAAGAACATTGCGGAAACTAAACTAAAAAGTGTCCAACAATTAACAGAAAAAGAGGAAACTAGACCTAAAAGAGGTGTAAAGCGTACAAGATTTTTTGATGAGTCAGATAGTGAGTTAGAATTAGTTCTAGAAAGTCAAAGTTCTTCATGTATTCTGCAGACCACCTATACTCAGATGCTAATGAAACTGCTCACAGAGTTAAAATATCGAGTGTCAGTTTACGCAGAGTTTTCTCAGAAATTCACATTTCTATCAGATCTTATGGAAACTAATCTAGAAGATATAATGCAAGCTGCTGACAGATTACAGAACACATATCCATCAGATATAGAAGAATCTTTTGGAACAGAATGCATTCATCTAAAACGTTTTCTTAAAATGAATACATCATTAATAGTAAAGATAAATCACTATCAATATCACATTTGTACAGACTTCTGATTTCTAAGAATTTACTAGATTTCTATCCTAATGTTGCCGTTGCTTTGAAAATTTACCTGTCTACCCCTGCTTCAGTCTGCTCAGCTGAAAGAGCTTTTTCTATACTAACAAGGATTAAGAATTATGTACGCTCAACTCAAACTCAAAATCGTCTGATTCACTTAGCTGTTCTTGCAATCGAAAATGACTTAACAACAAAGTTAGATTATGAAGATGTGATCAGCTTTGCTCATGAAAAGGCCAGATGCAAACCAGTTATTAGTTAGGTATAGTTAAGACTTGATAAACAAATGTATTTACAATAATTTTTGAATTTTTATGCATATAGGCTTTTTTATCACTGTAAAGTAAAATGTATTTCATGTCAAAAATAAAGTTGTTCTCTTAACTGTACATCTTTTTATTATTTAATTAACACTTTTTTGTAACATAATTGACAATATAAGCTTAAAATTACTTGTATGAAAAAATGATCAGTTGTTATTTGTTGGAGGGGGGCATCAGATAGCCTTGGGCCCAGGGGCGTAAGTGAGATAAATGCAGCCCTGCCGGTTCCTAATCGTATTTTTATGTTTTGTGAACACAGTTGTCTTAAAACTTACCTCACAATATAATAATTTGCTTACTTAATCGTCTTCAGTATATCTCTTTACTTCAACTTTCTTTCAATCATAACCACTGCACAGCGTTAAATATGTTTATCATTCATTGGCTCTGTTTCAACTTGAAGCTTTATTATTTCTATCCAATCCTTAGAATTCACGAGTCTAACTCATTACGGTTAATACAAGGGCTTATAATTACAATATAATGGTTTACTAAAATTAATTACTAGTATTTTAAATTTATGAAATGGCATATTTGTTTAGACTGGTCTTACTTAATAAGTACGGTAAGTTATATAATTTTAATTTGATTCATTACAAAGGTTAAGTTAGTCTGGATTGAGAGCTACATATTTTCAGAATGGAAAGGCTATAAATTTAAAAAATAATAGTTTATACATTTTTATTTACAAATATAATATATAAAATAACATTTTTTTCAGTTGACAAGCAAGTTTTATTGGTACTGTTATGAACACCAAACCATTTGCTCATACTATGATATGACATGGTCAGTAGTAAAGCTCTACAACCACGTCCTTAGATTCTCAGCTGTATTACTGAGGATCTCACATTATAGTATGGGCGACACATTTGGTGTTCACAATGATATCAATAAAACATGCTTGTCAATCAAAATAGTGTTGTTATTAAAAATTCCAGTCACTAAAGTTTACAAATTGGAATAATATAAAATATACTTATAGTATAATTATAACATTAACTATATATTTTTATAAATTTTTATGTAATATTTACTAACAATTTCAGGCTGGTGGTGTGGAGATATTAGCAGAAATAATGGCTGATGAAAAACGGTCAGAAACTGAATTAACAGAAGCTGTGTCTGTCCTCACACAGATCACAGCTCCATGGATTGAAGACAATCACATTGTACAAGGCTTAACGCAGCACCTTACTTGTCTAGTCACAGCACTTACACGTTAGTCTCTCTTACATAAAGTATAGTTATAATTTATTGTAGACTACACGAGGATTGTAACCTATAGCTACATCAGTAGTTCCCAACATTTTTATTACAAAATCCATCGTGATTCATGTTCATGGTTCTGTTCACATATTTAGTCTTGTAACGTGTCAATTTTGGGAGTTTTTATTTTCTACAGTATGGGGTATTAAATTTTATTTATTTCGTTTTCGGTCGGGAGCCTTATAAAATATTGTGAAATAATTGTATTATGCGACAACGTTATTTTCCGTGTAACAGACCAGTGTTGAGAAACAGCGTTTGGAACAAAGGCGATACGCAATTTCAGTGGTGTAATGCGGCAAAGGAATGTGCACCTCCACAAAATTCTAAGAAATCGGTGCATGTGTGTCGACGCACGAGCGCAACTACTCACACAAGCGCTCCAAGGGACGCTCGCAACGAAACCCAAGATGGCAAAAAGCGCGAAAGTATTCATCGTCTCCTTACCAATATTCCGGAAGCACTGCTAAGTCCTGCCTACTTTAATGACGTCAGCATATGCCTAGATGAGATCGTGGGTCATATTGACTAAAAAACTACATGCATGGCATGGGCCAAAGCTTCGGCGACGACGCCCAAGGCAGTGAGTTCCCGTATTGAAAAACTGTGGAGAGGGAACCGAGAACAAACTTCTGCCCAGTTCCTCTTACCAACAGACCGCATGCGGTCCATCTAAATTTTGTTAACAGTTTTCTTTCCAACGTCGGCCGACCTCACCGTTAAAAATACGGAATATTAGTCAAAAGTACCCGAGTGAAATAGCAACCATTGTGAGTGAGTCGAAATGAAGAAGATGAACTAATAGTTTCGCCTTTTTTAAAACACGTGAACGAGGACTTGGTGTGGGCGCGATGACCGCGTGGTCGATGTAGGGGAATTATTATAAAAAATGTGTTAAGGGAGAAATAAATTTTGTGTGTGTGTTTGGGGTATACAAAATATGCAGGCTGGGCAGTTTTGTGAGCGTGTGTGTCTGAAAAAGTAAGGTAAGCTTAGCATAAGTTAGTAAGGGTGATCATGTAACAACCAATATATTTTCTAACTAATTTATTTCAAAGATAAAGTTTATAAACCGTTTTCTTAAATGATTTGACAAAATTAAAATTATCAATTCTCTTCTTAACAATGTGTAGAGTTAATTATTTCGAGAACCCATGAAACACATGTTTGTATCTAGCGTTCGTATGAAAGAATCCTGGCCCGAAACAAAACGAACCTTCCAGGTAGGTGGAAGTCAATATATTATATTATATTAATATATTTAATATATATATATTTAAATCATTATTTAACGTCTCAATGGCTTCCGTTAACAGGGACAGTTTTTATTAATTAAAATAGTAAAAACCATACCTACAGTAAAGATACAAGCATGTTTTTGGGGTTAGCGAAATAAAACGAAAGTGCGTTATTAACGCAAAATTGGTTATGTAATACATTATATTGATCATATTATATTTATATACAAGTATAGAGTATAAAATAAGAAATGGCAGATAACAATGAATTATCTGACAGTCAGACCGAGAGTCAAGTAAGTGCTGACTCTGGTATACAAACAGAATTAACGCCAATAAATGAGTATAATGTAGAAGCATCTGTTCTTGATACACCGGGAGCGAAATCAACTCCTGTAACAAGTAAAAAAGAGAAAAAATTGTCATTAGATGACCTATTAGATTTCATGAAAGTTAATTTCGATAAACAGAATGAACGCTGTGATAATAATGATAAAATTTTAAATCAGATGAAAAGTGACTTTAACAACAAATTAGATCAATTAACTAATGATTTTAATGAACAGAAAATAAAATGCGAACAGCAGAATATTCAAAACGAGATCAATTTTAAAGAAATTAAAGACCAGAATGTTCAATTGCAGCAAAATATAAATGTAAAATTTAATGAGTTGATAAATAATATACAAGACAAGAATGTATGTCTTGAAAATGCCGATGAAATGACAAGAAATAGTTTGAATAAAGTAGAATCAAGTACGAGTAATACAAACGAAAGTTGTAATGACAATGTTGTATTAGGTAATGAATTAATAAATAATAACGATGTTGATAATAATGAGAATAATAATATAGTCGAAAAGTTGGTATCTGAGAGTACTAATGAAGTTGTAGAATGTGATTATGAGATGTTAATGTGTGTTAATGAGTTGGAGAGAGAGTGGAAAGAGAGTTATATTATGGGTATGAAACAGAGGGTAAATTGTTTACGAGGTAGAATGGGGGGTGAAGGAAGACCTTCACGTATATATTGTGTAGACAAGTGTGCTACAAATAATTGTTTTTTGAAGTTTTTTGTTTTTCCTGGAGAAGTCAGGAAAGGTTTAATTGAATTTGTACCCTCTGTCTGTAATAATGATGTTGAAGGTATGATTTGGTATTGGGATGAGAGAGATATAAGTGGAGAATTGTATGTTAGTAAAGAAACAGAATTGTATGATTTAAATAGGAAATATAACAAATGGAAAGAAAGTTTAAAAATATATTTGAACAATAATGATTACAATGATTTAATAAAAATAATTAACCCGATAGTGAATGAATTTATTGACGGAGACCTAACAAAAATACCTAATGTAGACCGGTTTCATGAGTATTTGAATAAGTTGAATGAGTTTAGTTTGTATGGTTACAACACACAAAACAGTCATTTGTGTGGTGATAAAATTGAACAATGTTATGTAGAACCAAGGTTAATTTGGAACGATGGAGGTTAAACTATTAAAACAATAAAAGACAGTATGAACATTGTGTTTAATGGTTTTTTGACATGGCAAATCTGGACAAATGGAGTGCGGAAAAACTGGACAATTAATAATGAAAGGTGGTAAATACAAAGGTAGCAAATTTATTGGTGTGCATTGTAGAATGTTAAGTAAATAATGTGTGTACGTAAGATGATTGTTGTGATAAGAATATTGAAATATTTACAAGTTAAATAACTATCAGAATTAATTTTGAAAACAGTAATTGACTAATGGTAATTGTTTCAATAACTATATAATTTATATTTTCAGTAATTGATTAAATTAAACCAATTTGATATGCTTAAATATTTTGATTGTTTATTTAAATGTTAATTAATTAAATTATTTTTTTTATGAATTGAATTTATTAAATAAATTAAATTCTTACGAGATGGAAATTTGGTAATGAATGATAAATTATTTAATGTAAACTAATAATTTTTGTGAAATGTTTCAGAGGTGAGGTGAAAGTATGGTGATATGGTGGTTATGTTTTGGGTGTATATCATGTTAAATGGATTGTAAGTAGAAAAAATTTGATACTCATGTATAATAAAAATGTTTACAGGTGTGATTGAGGTGTTAATGTAATAGTGAGATTTTAATGAAATCATTGTGTTTAATAAATATTGCAATTAAGAAAAAATTTTAATAATAACTGAAAGATATATAATAATTATTAATAATAAATTTTGAAAATTTTAAGAAAGTACAATGGTAAAAGGGTATGAATGAGTCAAATGATTATTGATGAAATGATTATATTTATATAATGTATATAAAATTGTTAATTAATTAGTTAGCTAGTAAGTTGCTATTGCGGGGGTGGCCTGTGCTCCTGTCGATAGCGAAATGGGTTGGGGGTAACAGAGAGTGTTACCTCCATCGGAGGCCAAAATGGCGATAAATGTGCGGCACACCTTATCCGTGTAAATTAAAGTTTACACACTGCCAAACGACCGTATCGCACATAACGAGATTGATGTGTAACAGGCAGTCAAATGAAGTTTAGATTTCCCCGACTTTTCGGGCGGTTACTGCCTTACCAGCACTAACCGTGGTTTTGGCTAGCGGCCAGCTATGGTCATATCAAGTCCCTTGACCATAGCTGACTTGAAATTGGTACATATTTGAAATTCATTGGGGGGAGACAATTAGGGGAAATCTCCGGTACTATGAAACAGCGGCTGCCACTCTGCCCGCTTTGGGGTAGCAAGAAAGGTGGTAGACCCGCAGTAAGGGTGTATAATTATAACAAGAACATGTTGATGTTCAGTACTTTTAAAACGTAATAGCGGAAGCAAAGACACGGAGAGGTAAAACCTGCTCCAAAATATACAGTCTTTGCCGAAGCGAAAAGGCGCCACAGTCTTACATAATTTGAAATAGTGTGTGTGGCTGGGAGGTGACGCAAAGGAGTCACGAATGTAAATTTTATAACATAACATTTTTTTATTCAAAGTTTGATCAAATAAAACTGCTTGTGCTCTGTTCAGGTAACTGGCTGCTTAGATATTTAAAAATAAGGTGTTCATTATGCGCTTTTAAATGTATTATTTTATTGTTGTAAGTTAGATATAGGTGTTGATAAAATATGTGTTTTCATTATATGTATATTTTTTTTCTAAGCCAATATTAAATCGTCTGGCAGGCGGTCAGAATGAATTATCAGAATCAGAGAGAGAGGAAACAATGAGGGTAGGAGTAAGTATTGATAATGTATATTCTATGTAATTGTTCAATTTTGAAAGGTATCCATTGTGTTAGGGAGATCAGCTGATCACCAATAACATGTCACTGGTATACTGATTACAAATGTTCTAAGTAATTGATGTTCAATGCAATGTTTGATGTATTACAGATGCTTTAAAGTAACGATAAAAAATAATTCGCTACAATGAGAAATAAAGTAACAATTTGTGAAAGATAATAAGCGATAGTTTTTTTTTTTGGTGATAAATATTTCGTGGGGCATATAGATCTGTCCAAATTGAAGTCAAAGTTAAAGTTGAATTAGTAGAGATGAAAATAATGTAATGTTGTTTTTGAGTTAATGTAATGTAATAGCATTTTGTGAAGTATTGATGTTGACACAGTAGTTACGGAGAATAATTGTATAGTTTTGAATGATATATTGTTGTTTATGATTAATGATGTTATTTTGTTGCAGTTGTAGTACGGTAATGAGATTGAGATTTTTGGGGATGGCAATTTTGTATTAGGGGATAGTGTAATGTAGGAGTCCGCAACAAAGTATGTTGGGACGGGAATTGGTATCGATTTTAGTGAGGAGGGGCCGCCTTAGGTAGAATCCAGGCCGCCAAATAAGGGAATTGAGTTTTTGGGGGCGGGGAAACACGTATCCTATGTACAAAGGGTTAGAGAATATTTTTTATATGTATAGAGAGAAGGTGGCGATTTGAGTTTAATGATAAGTTGGGGTTAGAGTGTCTTGATTAGTAGAGATTTGATAGAGATGGGTGTCATGGGAGTTGAAGTTGTTAATGGTTAGAGTTCGAGGGAGAAAGTTAATCTATGTATACAGATCAAATAGTAAATTAGATGAGAATAAATAATTCATATCACCCACAGTAGATTAAAGTAAGATTATGAATACAGAGAGTGATTCATAATAAAGAATATAAAATTTTTCATTTTTTAAGCCAGTGACAAACTTTTGGTAGAATTGAAAATAATGTCAAGTTAAGAATTGTTTATTATAAATAATTTAAATGTCAATTTGATGATTATTTATATTAATATTGTGTTTGTTTTAAATATTTTATTTTATTATGTTTTGTGTTTCAAGTTAGCTTATTCCAAATGTATTTTCAGAAAGCATACATAACATATGTAGGTCAAGGGTCTTGGACTTGACCTACTTTCGATCAGCTGATGAGTTCATACACCTACTAAGCTTGTATAGTAGGAAGTCAATTTTATTTGTTTGTTTAATTAATTTAAACAAAATTTTAAATAATTTTACATATGAAGGAAACATTTAAATAAATTTAATTTTTTTTAATTTTAAAATTTTTAAAGAAAAAAAAAACTTGATTTTTTGCCTGCCAGCGAAGGAATATTTTAAGTGTTGACTCTTTTATTATTTGTGTACCTAACCATGTTTATTTTATTGATTGATTGTAGTGCATTGTATTGTTAGCCTATAAGTGATTACTTGTTAGATTAAGGATATGTTTCGATTAGTAGGAATGTCTAAGTTAAGTCATTTGAAAGAAAAAACAGAAAAACAAGGAAGAGAATTTTTTTTGATAAAAGATTATTTTGAATTTTAAATTTTTTAAATTTTTATAAATCTTAAAAGATAAATTTTCAATTTTACTATGTGCATGTCAACATGTAATGTGAGTGTGTGTGAGCCCAGTATTTGCTAAAGGCAGCCCAGCTTGCATAAAAAGGGGATCCATATCGGCTGAGGATCTGGAATAATCTAAGCCAGGGATTGAGGATTTTGGGGGTAGCATGTTAGGAGGTGAGGTGGGCTGTGGTACGAGTCTGCTCGATTTCTCGGTGTTGGGATCTCTTACGGAGAAGTCCAGTGATCTCGTTCAGATGAGTCCATAGTCGCTGAGCCAGGGGGGCCGGGTACCCATGCAGATTAAGAACAAGGGGGTTGTTGGCACCAGTTCCTCACCGGTCCTCTTCGGGGTTTGTCGATGAGATTTCTTCTGTTGTGGACAGCAGAATTCTCATCGAGGGGGTATTGTAGCGTGTCAATTTTGGGAGTTTTTATTTTCTACAGTATGGGGTATTAAATTTTATTTATTTCGTTTTCGGTCGGGAGCCTTATAAAATATTGTGAAATAATTGTATTATGCGACAACGTTATTTTCCGTGTAACAGACCAGTGTTGAGAAACAGCGTTTGGAACAAAGGCGATACGCAATTTCAGTGGTGTAATGCGGCAAAGGAATGTGCACCTCCACAAAATTCTAAGAAATCGGTGCATGTGTGTCGACGCACGAGCGCAACTACTCACACAAGCGCTCCAAGGGACGCTCGCAACGAAACCCAAGATGGCAAAAAGCGCGAAAGTATTCATCGTCTCCTTACCAATATTCCGGAAGCACTGCTAAGTCCTGCCTACTTTAATGACGTCAGCATATGCCTAGATGAGATCGTGGGTCATATTGACTAAAAAACTACATGCATGGCATGGGCCAAAGCTTCGGCGACGACGCCCAAGGCAGTGAGTTCCCGTATTGAAAAACTGTGGAGAGGGAACCGAGAACAAACTTCTGCCCAGTTCCTCTTACCAACAGACCGCATGCGGTCCATCTAAATTTTGTTAACAGTTTTCTTTCCAAGGTCGGCCGACCTCACCGTTAAAAATACGGAATATTAGTCAAAAGTACCCGAGTGAAATAGCAACCGTTGTGAGTGAGTCGAAATGAAGAAGATGAACTAATAGTTTCGCCTTTTTTAAAACACGTGAACGAGGACTTGGTGTGGGCGCGATGACCGCGTGGTCGATGTAGGGGAATTATTATAAAAAATGTGTTAAGGGAGAAATAAATTTTGTGTGTGTGTTTGGGGTATACAAAATATGCAGGCTGGGCAGTTTTGTGAGCGTGTGTGTCTGAAAAAGTAAGGTAAGCTTAGCATAAGTTAGTTTAAGGGTGATCATGTAACAACCAATATATTTTCTAACTAATTTATTTCAAAGATAAAGTTTATAAACCGTTTTCTTAAATGATTTGACAAAATTAAAATTATCAATTCTCTTCTTAACAATGTGTAGAGTTAATTATTTCGAGAACCCATGAAACACATGTTTGTATCTAGCGTTCGTATGAAAGAATCCTGGCCCGAAACAAAACGAACCTTCCAGGTAGGTGGAAGTCAATATATTATATTATATTAATATATTTAATATATATATTTAAGCATTTTATTTAACTTCTCAGTCTTTGATGATTACTCAGTTCATGTCACAATCTATATCAGAGGTCACCAATTAAATCACATGGTGGTCCACTCTGATAGCCTCTGGGTAAGAGCCTCTGGGTAAGCCCACGGTCCGGACATTACCGGGGGGTCCGGGGGGTAAATTTTCTAAATTTTGACGTCAATTGGTGTGTTTTTATGCATTCTGATTGCAACTTTCATTTATATTTAGTTATAAAATGGTAGTACCACCAGAGACCTATTTCACAACCAATTATACAAGTTAACAAGTGTGAACTAAAAGATAACATTTGATTTACTTTGTCTTCAAATCGTTCTTTTAAAAACTGTAAGTTATTTAAGGCAGATATATGTTTTATTGGAAAGCTTACTTAAGTAGTACAATAAAAAATAAAGACAGGCCTGATGTAAAAATCGGCCTAATGACACTTTTATTTCACACTTGGAAATTGGAACTTATTTATTTTTATTTATTTTGGTAATGTACTTATATTTAATAGACATATCTATTATGTTGCACCTTAGTTTCATGAAATATGTTAAAAAAAAGCTGGTTGAATTATAGTGAATCCTAAAAACGTGACCATTGAGCTTGTTCAATTGTGCTAACACTTTGTTTCTGCTCAACAAAAACTGAGTACGGTACTGTTTTTACTCAATTTTGTTTGAATAGTACATTTTTTAAATGAATAAGAGGCAAAAGTAGTATTTAATTTTTTCACAAATTAGCTACAACCCTTAACCTTAAATTACTTGAAACTGGAGTTTTTTTTAAATAAAATATGCCCAGCTTTTGATGTTTAAATATTGACATGTAACTATAAATTTTTAAGTTATTGGGGATGAATTATTCTAGAAATAAAGTGTACAAAAACCAATTTGAATACCAGTTTTAATAACATATTTATTGCAAAGGTACATAAAGTACGTAGTTAGTTAAGCAACACAGAATTACAATTTATAAATTTATTATGACAACCTTAATATATAAATCTTCATTCCAAAATGAATACATCATATTTTTCATTAAATGCCCACAAAGATTACATGTATTTTTCATTAAGTTTTCATCTAGTTTTAAAACTAGGCCTATAGGCCTAGACTTGAACTTTAATATCGAAACAAAAAAAAACTTTAAGTAACAAATCAATTATGCTTTTTAAAACCTAAAACCTACTAAAAGTGAAATACTTAAAAAGAACCAACATTTAAGTTAATATTTAATGACATTTAAAATAGAGTTGTGCACTTTAGATAAGAAAAAAAGTTTAGTGGGAAAAGTGACATGTTTTATTTAGTACAACCTGCCTGAAGTTAGGTACATTGTTGGTACAGCTGATCCTCAGCAGGTCCTGGAGATGGTCATCAGTCAGTCGGGACCTGTACTTGTTGTTTATAAAGTTCATTTTCGAAAAAGCTGCTTCACATATGTATGTTGACCCAAACAATGTGCACATTTTCATGGCTAATCTCTTCTCTTCCTGCACGTATTTCACCCAAAACTCTTCACAGTCCAGTTTGTTTGGTATTTCACTAAACTTTTCCTTCAACACAACATCTTCTTTCAAATCTATCAGCTCCATTTCCAGAGTGGCTTTATCACTGTTGAAATATTCTGACGCCTCTTGGGACCATGCACTATCTGCGTGAAGGGAAAAACAATTGTTCAAGACTGTTACAGCATTTCCAATTTTGGCAAACTCTGAGAACCTAGCATCAAACTCAGACTTCAGATCAGTAATGAAGTTTGAGAATTTACTGACATCAACCGCATTACTGGAGCTCTCACAGACTGACTTCAGATAAGGAAAATGCAAGCGTTCATTGTTAATGTCATGCTATCAGTTCAAGCTTATTAGAAAAACTTCTTATTTCAGTTAGAAGATCACAAACAAGCTTTCCCTTTCCCTGAAGTTTTAGATTTAAATAGTTAAAGTGCCTGAATATGTCTGTCAGAATATGTGTGAATATGTATTGGGACATTTTCTTCTTTATCAAGGAGAAAGCCTAAGTATTCATTGGCTGCTTCTTGTTCACACGTTGGTAAAAAAACTTTTATATCTTGTAGCAATGAAAAAAATCGTTGTAAGACGGAACCTTTACTTAACCATCTTACATTGTTATGGAGAAGGAAGTCATCAAACTGAGCATCTGTGTCTTCAAGCAATGATTTGAACTCCCTGTGCTGAAGAGAAGACTTCGATCTGATGAAATTGATGATTTTAATAACAGTTTTCATCTTTTCTTCAAGGTTAGGGCATAGTTTGCAGCACAATACACTTTAATAAATGATACAGTGGTAAGATACCATTTTTCCATTGCACCTTTCATCACTAATCATCCTTTCCACCAGATGCTTTCTACGTCCGATCATTGCTGGACAACCATCAATTGTAATTGATACAATTTTTTTTGCATCCAGTTCATTTTCTGTAAAGTATTTCATAATGGCCTCCTAGAAGTCTTCCCCCCGCGTGTTTCCTTTCATTGGCAAAACTGTGAGTAGTTCTTCCTCAAATTTTTAATTTTTCTTTGGTTTGGTCCAGATACCGCACAAAAATCATAAGTTTCGCGGTATCAGTGATGTCACATAACTCATCCAAAGCTAACGAATAAAAATCTGTAGATTTCAAGACTTCCATTAATGTAGTATAATTTTCCTTAGCCAGTAACTCTGTATTTCTTGTGTTTGATGATGTGGATATCGGAATACGTTGAATTGTGTCCACAACATTAGTATTGTCCTCAAAAAACACCTTTCCAGCCTCAGTCATACATTCTTTTCACAATAGTTTCATCACTAAATGGTTTCAGATGTTTTGCAAGAGTCCAAGAGACACGTAGGACAGCTTCTATACATTTTTCTTGCTCAGTAATAGACTGACTAATTATTTTTGTTGGCGCTGAATAGTTAATGCTTAGGCTTGATATTTTCGACTTTCGAGTATTACTTCCTATGGAGTATTTTTCTCCAAATGATTTGTGTTTTGTTTTATAATTTCTCTCTATGTTCAAACTTTTTACTATTGCTACAGTTTGTTGGCATATTAAACAAACAGGCACAGCTCCAGCTTGATCTGGTAACGTAAAGCAGTAGAGTTCAGACCACTCGGGGGAAAACTTTCTATTTTCTGCCTCCACTTTTCTTCTCTTCTTCTCTATTTCAATATCACTCTTTACGTAAAACAAATAATGTAAACACACGCCACTACTAAAAACTAAAATACCTAATGTAAACACACACCACTATACTAAAAAACTATCAAGTATAATTCAAAGATTTCAATACAAATTTGAACACAATAGCAATGAACTGAGCTAGGCCTACAACGCAAAAACGGTCGTTGACGCATCGCAGGCCTACTGAGTCACTCGCGCTATTATTAGTGTGTTAGTAGTGGTATTGAGTGAGGGGGGAGAGGGGAGGAAGAGTTTCGAGGGAGATTGAGGGTGGGCACCTATGTCTACCCTCACCTATAGACAGTCTTTATTAATTGTCAAGTTTTACTAGCGTGTGACGTAGTGAACAACTTTCTGCATTGAAAGTAACATTGAAATCATTAAATTTTGTAAGATTTTTAATGACAAAAAACAAATAAATAAACCTTTTACCGTGGTCCACAAAAAATGACCACACGGTCCAGATGCGGACTGCGGGCCGCCATTTGGTGACCCTTGATCTATATTGTCTATAAATAACTTATTCTGTGGTATTATCATGAAGAAATGACTAATATGAAACGTAATATTATAATTTGTTTTAAATAAATTTTTAAATTAATCCAGTGAAATAAGAACAAAAAGTGTGTGCGTGTGTGTGTGTGTGTGTGTGTGTGTTATTTTAAAATACCTGACTTCTGTTTTGGCCTAACGTACTTGTTTTGTGCAGTCTGACAACAACACTTCAGGTTGATGTGTAGCATAGCTACAACACTGACCTGAATACACATTTTGCAAGATGGGTAAAATGTTGTCTGACTATGAAAGACATGTCCAAGCTGAATATATTGATAAAATTAGCCACTGAGACCTCTTGAAAAAAGTCAATTTTATATTTAGTCTCTGCTATAATGAGCATTATGTGTGTTAATGTCAATCAATTTATGGACCGCTCTGTGCAAGGGACAGTATTTTTAAAGAAGGTATTTTTGCTTTGATATAGGTAGAGAGTAGTGGCAATTCTTCTGGTATTTGAGATGTATCTGCTCCAAACCAGAGATATATTGCCCAACTGATATTTTCAGATGATAATGGGATCTGAAGTAAATTCAAAAGCATTCAGAGGGTTTAAAAAAAACACTCTAAAGTTTGACATGCTCTATTAAAAACAGAGCTGTACATCCATAAATTACAAAAATGGACTTATTTTTAGTGTTTAGCTGTAAATAAGCTTAAAAACATTTAGTTTCATAATATGAAATTTACAAAAATATGTTAAACAAAATGCAAAGAAACCTGGAGTTTCCATGTGTACATGAGGGGTGGGAGAGGGAGGGAGGGAGGGAGGGGAGAGAGAGAGAGAGAGAGAGAGAGAGAGAGAGAGAGAGAGAGAGAGAGAGAGCAGAAGATATTCAAAATTTAGATGTTATATAGGAGAATGATAGCAGGTTCAGCAGATTATATTACATGATTTAAAAATCCCTCATTTGTTTGTGGTTAACAGTGAAGTAGCAGATGTAAGTTAATGGTGAGGTAATATTAAAGTTTTAAATATTAATCCTCATAGCATTAACTTCCTAATGAAATGTTGTGTTTAATATGCAGGAATGGTGAGCAACACAACATCCAGCTGCACCTTATTGTTGTGTGCTGCTGCATTATGCCATTTGTCCCTGCTTGAACCACAGTGTGTCTGGCCACTACTGGAATGCTGCACTGCAGGCACCCTCCTACTTGCTGTAAGACGGCAAGGACCACATGCGTCTGTATTCCTTCAAGAACAGGCTGCAGGATTACTTGCCAACATGGCTGCTGTACCTGAAGCAAGACCTCATTTGGCAGAACACAGAGCTGTTGTTGCCCTACTGTGTTTCCTTCAGGTGAGGCATTCCCCACTTCAGAGAGCTCCTGAAATTGCTGCTGCTGAGAGGCTACAACACAAGTCAGCTATTGCACTCTCCAGGTAAAAACCGAATTTACTTAAATCACTAACCTCATTTGTTTTAAAAAGTATCTACCTCTTTATTTTTAATTTATTGATGTATGCATGTCTCTTTTTCCAGGATAAAGAAAAGAAGTGAACTATTCACATGGATTTTAACTTCAGTTTTTTTTTTATTATTTTAATATTTAGTAACACAGCCCTTGATTTATACTAGAATATACCTAGAAATTGGATTGATGGAATCTTTATTGGAAATTATAAATTATATTTAAGGTTGATCATTAAAAGAACATTAAGGGTTGATCTCAAAATATACAAAAGTGTAAATGTCAATATAAACAATTGTAGCTTACACATACTTATAATTGTAATACTTTCAATTGTTTTTTCTCAGAATGTGTAGTGATCAAGCAGTAGCATCACAAGTTGTGGAGCTTCAGGGAGTGTGTAGACTAGTACGACTGTGCAAGGAAGAACGAGAGAGGAACCATAGTGATGGAGTGCTTGTGGCTTGCCTTGTAAGTTTATATATTCTAAGAATTCTTATACAGACTTTGTTTATAAACGAACAGAATATTTATAAACATAATATTAAGCTTAAATGTTCGGAAATGCATTGTTGTTTCAAAATTGTTTATCTGTTTACTTTTATGTATGTATGCTCAGAATAATTTAATAACTAAATAAAGTTGAAAGCACATGAGTAACAGACAGTTACAAATGATGAAATATCAAGTTTCTGATATAGTAATGTTAGACAGGCTACTCAGTATGTATACTGAGTATATTAATTCAGTATGTACAAAAGTATGATACTATCTGTATCATCGTCATCTTCAACAAGGATTAAGCCAAAAATCCTTTCAATAGTTTGTTCCAGTCCCAAGTAGGTAGACCAGATCTGGTCATTCCAGTACTTCTTTGGATGTCCCACACCTCTCCATTCCTTGGCTTATAATTCAATGGTTATTTAGGAATGTGGCAGTCATCCATTTAGTTTAGATGTTCCAACCATTTCAGCCGATATTGGGTAATCCTTTTGAGTATACTCATGATATTCTGTTCCTGCCATATACCTACATGTTTTCTATGATCTTGGTGAGAATACCCTGCCACATGATTGGAAAATCTCATCTTGGCTGCTTCAATATGACTGGCCTGGGATTTCATTAGAGTCCAATTCTCAGTCCCACAGAGAAGTGTGGAGAGGGCTATCACCTTGTACAACTTAAAGTGTGTTTCTTTACTTGTTGATTTAAATGAGTTCTCCTAAAAATCCCGCATGTATGGTTGAACTTAGGTAGTTTATTCATCATGTTGTTGTTTTAACATAAGAACTTCAGACATTCCAAATTACTTACCTACTCCAGCATAGTACCATCCACAACAGTTTTTTCTTATATGGGATGAGCTCCATGAAAAGCCGTCACCTAGGTCTTCAATGTGGAGATGTATAATCCGAAACCCTTGCAAATTTGACTCAATAAGTCTACAGCCATCTGCAAGCCACTGTCTGAGTTCGACAAGATAGCCTGGTTACCAGCAAATAACAATGTGTCAACTGTAGAGTTACCAGTCATAAAATGCTCCAGAAGGTTCATCTAATAATTGTGTATGCCATCGTTTATACATAAATTAAAAAGAGAAGATGATAATGGACGTTCTTGTTGTATTCCACAATTGATCGGACTCATACTAGGAGTTGTGCTAAGTCTTCCTGTATCAATTAAGATTTTGTTTTTTACATAAAGACTTTGTATGGCTTTAATGAGGTGTTGTGGGATTCCTTTCTGCGCCATTATTGCCCACAGCCTGCTCCTATTCATTCTATCAAATGACTTTCGAAAGTTGATGAAAGCTATGTATGTGGGCAAATGGTATTCTCTATGCTTTTCAGTGACATGGGCCATTGTGAAGATGCAATATAAATATGATCTGTCCATCCTGAAACCATGCTGGGCCTCTGAGAAGATATGCTCTGTTATTGCATTCAGTCATTTATCTAGGATAGCTGCAAACAGTTTGTAAGATGTATTAAGCAGGCTGTCTAGTGTGCCTAGTTAAGTGACTAATTATCACAGTCATTATTATCTCCTTTCTTGAATATCTGCCAATCTCGGGGACTATGACCGGTGGTCCAGCACAATACTGATAAAGTTGAATAAACAATCATGCAGCAAGGCTGGCGCAACATTATAAGCTTGAATTTATCTTTATATGTCTTCATCTTATATTAAATAAGTTTTTATAATTAATAATTTTTATTAAGCAATTAATTATAATTACAAATATTAAAATCAGAATTAATAAGCGCATTAAATTTTGAGGTTATGGAAACCTGATGGGGCCATCTAGTCAGTCTGCCTGCTTTAGTCATAAATGATCCCATTTATGACCTTAAAAGGGGGTTCATAATACAATAACTGCAGGTATAACAGGTAAAATTTAGGATGGCCCCATGAAATTGAGGTACATTTTAAAATAAAATTAGCGTACTCGGATTGAACAGTAACTATTCTGTTACTGTTTGTCCTAAGAAAATAAGACTAATGTCTTTAAGTACTTATCATGTATTTTTTTAACCGCTTCTGTAGAATCTCTAGCTGCTCAAGATAATATGGAAAGAGACTGATTATTTTTAACAATATCTTCCTCATTTAGCAAAAGCGATCTGAGAAGGCCTTTTCTTCCGTCTAGATGACAAATATAATTAGCAATAATATATTACAAAATATATACAGTATTGCAATAATTTTTTTTAGTTTTTAGGTTTTTTAGTTTTAGATTCCTTTTGTTTTTAGGTTTTTCATTTTTTTAGTTTAGTTGTTAGTTTCTTTAATTTTTTAGTTTTAGTGTTTGTTGAATATTTACAGATTATTTAATCGATTTACTGTTGAATTTTTATAAAAGGCTTCTACTGCGAATAAAAATAATTTATTGCTTGAATAAAATCCTCAAATAATTTGTTATTTGTAGAGAACGTACTCCTCCTGACATATTCCACGAGGTAACTTTTGAAGGTACCTACGATCATTCGACCTATTCTGCGCCTAATGTCACATTTAATTTTTGCCCATGACTTTCAGTCGCCTGTGTGAGGATAATGCGATCATTTGGGCACATACAATTTATTGAATGGTTAACAGTTTTATGCATGAACCCATTTTGTCTAAGAAGATTGTATCTCCTCCTGTCGTACCAGGCTCTACTTTTCATTTATAACTGATAATAATGTTTGTGAATCTCTTTTATCTACTACTTTTAAGAAACACTTTTTATTTTGTCTGTCTACTCCACCGACTACCCAACGAATCTTACTTAGTCACCTGTGATTGTATTTCTGTCTTCCGAATGCAATTTCATCAACTTTGACAGTTTATCTACACCCCCAATTTTACAAGAATTTTTAATCAGCCACACAACAAGAATTTCTCTGAAAGAATTTATTAATTTCTTACCGTTAGTTGCGGCAAACCAATCTCTCTCACAATGACAAAAAAATAATACTTCAAAATCCATGCTATTAAAATGGACAACAAGGTGACGGGAAGAACGTACTGTCTTGTAGGTGTTCTTTCATTCAACAGTTTTTTACCTGTTTATCTGTAAATCAAGTTTTAATTTTGGGCGTGATTAATATACATGTTTCCTCCACACTTTATACAGTCAGTTGAGTGTTTCAAAAGCTTCCAGTCTTCAGCACAGTTTTTAAGGCCTCTCTTCAGTACATAATTTTTCAATGAATCTATACTGTTGTAGTATTTTCAATTAATATAATGTTGTGTAAATCCATCTTGCTATTCAATTTACTGCTTAAAATTTGATGTAACAAAACCCAATGTTTCTGGATTACACACTGTAGTTTCAATGCTCTACAGTTCAAGACAACAAGATGTTGACAAAACACTACACACCGATTAAATGAAATGGCCTATAAGAAACTAGACAGGACCATGTTGGTTGGGGATTCCTTAAAGATGTATGAATAGACGACTTGCTTAGGTGCAGTGAAAGTAAATAATAGGCGACCCTTGTGACGGTTGTTAACGTAGTAGGCAGGTAGTCTGATACAAGGTTTCCATAACCCAAATTTTGTAATTTTAATTGATTAATGTTATCATAAATTTAAGAATATATTATTTTATTACATATTTTTATTATTGTTAATGTATTATTTTTTATACCAAAAGTCTTGTGCATAGGAATAAACATGATATGGTGCCAGTTTTTGTTTCAATTTATATCTGTTTTCAGTAAGTAGACTGTTTTCCTATTTGTGTTACAAATTTGTAGAGTACTAACCAGCTTGTGTTAAATATGTGACTGATAACAAATAATTTTATATTCACAAATAAAAAGTTGTAGTAAGATGCAGTGGCAGCTTTTTCCACAAAACATTGGTAGGCGATTTATAACTATGAATTGTAAATAATGTTACTTGTGAATCAGCAAGTAACTCATTTTAAATTATTTTCACTTTCTGTAGGTTCATATTTTATGTGCATTGGCCTTTGTATGCTTTTACCAATGGCATGTAAAATGTTTGAACATGGTTGTCTAATAATATTGTTATAGAAAAATATATCAATTATATTCTTGCATAATTGTTAAAAATAGTATGCTCATAAAGTAGTGATGAGCAATATCTATTTTGTATTTACACCAATACTTTCATTTTTACTATAGTGCATAAAAATATCTAAAGTTATTTTTCCTAAATACCATACCTAAAATTTTGTTTAATATTGTTAATTGTGATTACATCCACACGTAGTGTTTAACCTTATTTTAATAAGGTTAAGATAAATTTTAAAACATACCATTTAAATAATTTAAAAAATAATGATCAATACTGGAAGATCCTGGTGTTAAGTTATCACCATATGTTTCACATTCTGCTTTAGACACAGGATGCAGTATGTAAATGCTGCTTAAATTCAGCTTAGGGTTTTCCTGTTCAGTTAGGCAGCTGATTCAATAACTCAGTCATTAACTCGTTCTGCAGTCCTGTAATCTGGGATCTGAGAATGTGGTTCAATAAAATGGCTGATTCAGTTATCAAGTAATTTAAATGAATGCCACTTTATATACTGTGTTTAGGCATATAAGAATTTAAGTTAGATGTGTTAGCTGTGAAATTTATGTACAATAGTTAACTGAGTTATTCACGTAGTGGATGTGTTTATAAAATCCTGTATATCATGAATAGAAAATTGTTGTACTGATTCTAAAGTACTTATACTTATTGTTATAATAATGATTCTAAAATTCTTGTTTATCCTTTAGTCTACATTGTGTAGATACTGAATAGTAAAATGATTATTGTTTCAGGCTGCACTGAGGAAGATTGCAGCAAACTGTGGAACCAAAGTGATTGAAGAATTAAATGCCAGAGAACTTGTAGAACCCAGACTTTTGGATTCATTTCTAATTTATTCTTCACGCCAAGAGAGTTATGTATAAAATCAGCACTAAAATGGATCTTCTTGCACTTTTTCTTTCCTTCCATTTATAACAAATGCAAATTTATACATGAAAAATTTATTGTTTGTTCACTCAATACTTGAAATGCAAATATTTTTTGTGGTTTGAGAAATTTAAGTGGATCTACTGTCCCTCTTTATTGTAGATAGCTTTCTTAAGGCTTTAAATTTATTATTTAATTTATTATTAATTTATTTCAATTAAATTAAAGTAATAAAACTATCAGTGGTCAGATGAAAACTCTTTATGTTTTACAAATCAAAATTTGTATTGGAGTTTGGTATTAAACATGTTTCTGTAATACCTAAATGGGGGGGGGGAGGGAATGACTAAACAAAATAACAAATAAAGAGTGTAGTACATAATGATGATGATCTACCACACACTAATCCTCTAATATAGTCGCATAAAGGATAAAGAACCTTATTATTCTTACCAACTCCAAGTAAACTTAGAGTAGAACAGTGTCTGACAATACTGTGATTTATACCATGCCATTGCACATGGATAAAACGGTGCCAGCAAATAAACCAGATATTCTGCATGCTCTGAAATTAAGAAAGCCTGGCTCATTCGCACGCACTCCATGTCCAATAGATGATTATACCAATAAATCTGAATTGGAGAATAATTAATGCTTGATGCCTTTACTTGGTGAAAATCCATTGTAAATTATATTTGAATTGGAGAAGATACTGAGGTATACCCCTCCTGACAGTAAGAAACAAAAATTCATAAATTACAGCCTGTTGAAGTAGTTATAGCAAGAGGTCTTGTAAACAAAAATGTACCAACAAATATATTATATCTAGGCTGCAATTACATGCAGAAAGTTTAACAACAGGAGAGTTAAAAACCAATTATCATAGAAAAATGCTAAATATCTGAACATACTTGAATATGCTGGCACAAGTATTTTGCTACAGTCTGTTAAAATAGAAAAATGTTTAAATGTATAGAATAACCACTGAGAATAAATGAGAGATAAGGTGATGATAACAAAAATAATAATAATAGTAATAGTGAATTTTTCTCAATTACAAATTATCTAATTTTTCATACATTTATTTAATTTTTATAGACATGATATAAATTCTTATTCCAGTTAGGCCTACACAGTATTTCAAAATATGAAATATAGAAATTATACAAAATTGTAAAAAGAATAATATAGGGTACTATTAAAACCCTGTATAAATTCTACATCTTGTTAGGCATCCGTTGTGTAAAGTTATAATTCAATGATAATAAAGTGAATGAAATGTAAATACCAATGCTGAATGAAATGTAAATACCAATGCATAGATTTATTTAACTAAATTTAATTTAAAAAAATATTAACTCTATCAGTTATGTTTCATCAAAATACACATGTATGCCATGAGTCAAATACAGTATCAACATTACAAAAAATAAGAATACTAATAACAAAAATCAGAATTACTTGATCTTATATTAAATTAAGACTGAACATTACTCAGTATCACTATTATTATTATTTTTTAGCTTTCTTTTATGTGTATTGACACCAGCTGCATTTTTTATAGTGAAATATGATAGGCTTTATTGTACACATCTAGTAGATTGTAATACAGAATTGGTATACAATCATACATAGGTTATTTCAATAACATTTCAGTAAACATTGTTAAGATTCTTAATACTCTTAACACCTTTTATTTTAATGTTTTTTATATTATAGCATAATTTAATTATTATTATTATTATTATCTTTTATTATTTACTTAAGACTTTTAAGAGTCATATTTAATGGTAAATGAAATATACCATGATTTAAAAATTGTTTACAACTGAAGATTTCTCATCATGCAACAAGAAAACATCTAGTGTGTTAAAGATTAGTAGCACCTAGAAAAATAATGTAGGAAATAATATTATCATTGGTTTTGCATAAAATTGGATTATAAAGTAGGTTGTTTTCTAAGATATGATGGTAAGTACAACTTTTTATAGCCAGATTGCCTTTACATTATGGCCTGTGACACTCATCTGTAATTTCTTAATGTACGCTTAAACTTAGATAGATACGTTGGAGAGGTGATAGGTAGATAGATACTTCACTGATATAATATAATGTGCATAGAAGGAAAAAACACTTTTTTATAATAAGAAGTAATTATATATTGAACTAACAAATCAAAACAAATGTATTTACCATTTAACTTAAAAACTGGTGTGAAGGAGGTAACGCAAAATTTATTAACAGAAATAATGGTCAGTAGAACCAATTTCCTTTATAATCAAAAGTTAATTTTTCATTGTTCAAATATTCATGTGCCTGAGTATGTGTACTTATGTATCCAAATATATGACGTCTGCATGTATGTGTGTGTGTGTGTGTGTGTGTGATCATATGATTCAAAATATTAAACTTGTTTACTTGGTTACATCAAGTTTAGAAGATTTCAGGACATTAGAAGGTTTTGCTTAGACATTTTCAGGATTTATACCAACATAGCTTAATAATTAATCAAATAAGATAAGATGGTAATAAACTATTGAGCATATGTTCAATAGGTGCATGTTCAGCATGTTATGGTCAGCACATGTTCTGCTGACGAGAAGGATTTAGGTCAAATTAAGTGGTACAACTATCTGACTTTAAGCAAACTTTCAGTATTTATTTATTAACAAATTTTGTCTCACCTCCTTCACTCCAATGTGTCTTTACTCCATTGCTAAACACTGTTATTTTAATTTGTTAGTTTGTATGTAATTACTTGTTTTACCTGATAATTATCTTTCTTTATGCACAAAACAGTTTTGTACATATCACTCTACATTTACAGACAAACAGATTATGTGGGCAGCATTATTGCCATTTTGTAGAGTTAGTTTGTACTATAAAAATAGGTTAATTACCTTCTGTCAACGTTTCTTAAAATCCTTTTAGGATAACTCGAGTTTCGACACCATTTGGTGTCATCATCAGATCGGATATGAATTAGGTCAAAACATTTTGATGCATATACATCTCGTCAGATATTAAAAAATTAAAAACAACACATAACATTATATAAATAATAAATAAACTATATAATATAATATAATTTATATAATGTTATGTGTTGTTTTTAATTTTTTAATATCTGACGAGATGTATATGCATCAAAATGTTTTGACCTAATTCATATCCGATCTGATGATGACACCAAATGGTGTCGAAACTCGAGTTATCCTAAAAGGATTTTAAGAAACGTTGACAGAAGGTAATTAACCTATTTTTATAGTCTTAATCGTTTCTGGAGGCAAGAAAAATGTTTAAAGAGTTAGTTTGGCTACAAACTATTCTCTTGCCATCTTATGTGTGAAAGTAATTTGTTTTACATCATAATTTTCTACAAAACTTAATGGCTTATGGCTTAATAGCTTGCAAAACACATTGAAAGTGACTTAGTTGTAATATTAAGTTACAAAAACAATTTTCTACTCAGCATAATATAAGCCCAGGCATGTACTCTAAGACATGCTCAAAATTAATTCATAACTCATATGCTATCTATGCTTATATAAAAATTCACACGTCTGTTGAAATTCCAAACTATACATTTTTGTACATGCAAGTTTGTGTTTTTGTTTTCAGTAATATTAATTAATATACAGGGGAAAGTAAATTTTCTTTTCTAATTAATCTTGCAATGACAGAAGCTTGTGTGAGTTATTTGCCTTCCAAAATTATCAGTAACATGACAGATATAAATTGATTGGCAATATAAGAATATATATCGAAAAATAAAAAAAAACTTTCAAAAATTAATATACCAGTACATATCAGTTAAGAACGTTCATAATCAATTGATTTTAAGTAATAATAATTTATCAAGTTATGATAGTATTTTCACATGCGAAAAGTTTTATATGTTCTTATTTATCATTTGGAAGCACATTTTGAGCAATGAGACATCCAAACAGTTGCTTTCTTTATTTGAATATGGTATTTCTGTTTCTTAAAATAAGAAAGCTATCATACAATATTTTGGTTCAGAAATCATATTTTTTTCTTAAATAATAGCCAGTACCTAAGTAATTTAAATTAAATTACTACAAATAAATTAGATTATCAGCACCTAATGTAAATCTAAGAGACATTTAAATGAATGGCAGCTTTATACAATTTGTTATAATCATTTATTATGATAACAAATGTGTTGTACAGATATTAATAATACAAAAATGACAAAATATTTGCAAACTGTTAACTATAATTTTGAAGTGTACCTGAAGAAAGAAAAAATGAATTTTAAAATAAATGAATTCTTCTTATATACAAATTTGTATACTGTATTTTGGACACCACACACTAAAATTTTAAACATTCTGAAATGTGTAATTCATAAGTTGTGAATTATACATCCTTCATGTTAATATTTACAAAAAAGCCATTATTAGTCATTAAGAAATACTTGAGATTTTATACCAAAATGTACAGGTTTATTGTAATAAATTAAGTGTATAAATAATTATTTTATTAAATGTATTATAATAAAATTTAAATAATTCTGTGAATGCAGTGAAGGTTAATTCTTTTACCCACTAGATTTGTGCCACCAAGTAATCAAGAGAGGAGGGAATTAATGAGTTTCAATGAATAAAAACCTTTTTAAAAGTAAATACTGAGAACCAAATTGTGTTTGATGGTAACAACAAAGATGGTACTTTGTGGATGTTACAAAATATGCAAGAATTAATATGTCCTTCTTAGATTGCAACATGAAAGAAGAAGTACATTAGGTCAGAAAGTTGGTACATTATCTCTACTACAGTAATATATAATGAGCAGATAAAGATAATAAAAAAATCTTCTTTAATTATAAGAAAAAACGAAAATAAAAATAGTAACTGCAAGACACACGATTAACTGCTATATGTAGGTCAGAAGAACATTGGAGAGCAAGAAGGGAATTAGCTGATATGTACAGTTGAGTGTCATTCAACCAGAAATCATTTAACTGGATTATTAAGTACCATACTCAACACACATCATGGAGAAGTTAAAAAAATAATAATTTTACTGGTAGCTAAAGCATCTAGAAATAATAAAAAAATCCATCCACAGCTAGTTTACTGACAATTAGTGAATGTTCTGGAGGTGTCTATAACTTTACACTTTAAGGTAGGTACACAACAGTATTATTGGTTCTTATATCTTGCAGTTCTGTGTTAATAGTCTTCCATCAGAGTGACCATACAACTTCACAAGCATCTGAACAAACTTCTCAAATACACTGAACAAAGTTTGCCAACAATTAATTAACAGATTTCCTAGGAATATCTGTAACCTTGTGTCTTAAGGTAGATAGATGCACAACCATGTTATTTGTTCTTATACATTGCAATTCTGTTTTAATAGTCTAACATCAGGGTTACCATTTAACTTCATACGGTATGAAGTTTGGTTACACATACAGTGAAACTTCGCTAATTCGGACTAGTGCAGACCAAGCTCAGTCCGAATTGCTGAAAGTCCGAATTATAGAACATTACGAACTGATCGCGAGTTTTTGCGTGTCTATCGGTTACCGATAGCAGACAATATAAAAGAAATCATTCTGAAACCCAATTTGAATCTACAAGAGGTCTACTGCATGTTCTTGTTAAAAATACTGTATTTAATACTCTATTAATTAGTAGTAGAAGAGGTATAAAATAAGAAATAACGTACAGTACCTGTTTATGTGATGTTTACTAAAAAAATTCGATTCAGTTTTATACTGTAGTACGTAACTTACATACAAAACAAAACTTAAATACAGTACTTAAATACAAAACACTCTATTTTCACTGGACAGTATGTATTCTAGCAAGCCTACAGCTTCTTAAAAAAATCACTAACTTTTTTCTGCATGTATTTTGTTTTTAGCTGTTTCCTCACAAAATCCTGTTTCATTTCACTTAAAACAAAAAAATATTTGCTTAAGTCAGAGTTTGCAGGCATTTCTACGAACTTCAACAAGGATTGTACGTTTTTTATTTCATCACTTATTTTAACATTCTTACTTTCTTCGTGATCGTTTTCTTCCTCATTATCGCCATTTTGATTGTCTGTCATCAGTCCCTTAGTTTTGCGACCTTCTATAGTAGCAGCTATTTCTTCTTCCGACTACACAACGTACCCTACTTCACCAGCATCTTCATCCAGCCACTCTCGAATATTTTCCGTGTTTGTCTCATGTTCTCCTGCATTTTCTAAAATATTCATGTAATCATCTTCTTCAATTCCATTAAAATCCTCTTCTTCGTTATCTTCAGGGGTAAGAAGTTTTTTCCAAGAATTAGCAATCGTCGTGGCTTTCACCTCCTTCCAACTTGAAGCCCAGTTAAATAAAGCATTTTTTATGTTGTAATTTTTCATATTGATTAAAGTCTGTTCACCTAAACTGTTACTGCAACCCTCTTCATCTTCAAAAAATACGAGACAGTCTTGTAGCTGTTTCTGTACAGCTGTTTGCAACTATAGATTACTCCTTGGTCCATTGGTTGTATTAGTGCTGATGTATTAGGAGGCATGAATAGACATTATATTTTTCCATTATCACTTCGTAAAATGTCTTCTGCAGGATGCACTGGAGCATTCTCCAATAACAACACTGCTTTAACTTCTTCCCTAGCAACATTTTTTCTTCCATCTGAAATGTTGTGACTGATGGAATAAAATTGTTATGAAACCAAGAACATAAAATTTTACAGCTGAACCACACAGCTTTATAAATCACAGGAAGATCAGTCTCGTTTATGTTCTTCATTGGTCTTGGGTTTTTAGATTTTCCTACAACAACACATTTTAATTTATGCGTACCATCGGAATTGGCACACAGTAATGCAGACAGCCTCATTTTATTTATTTTATGTCCAGGTGTATGAGTTTCTTTTTTACTCGATTATGTTTTGGCATTGCCTTCCTAAACAATCCCGTCTCATCAGCATTGTAGATTTTCCACGGTTCAAGTTCATTATCATTAATAATCTTTTGTAATTTATCCTTATATGGTTGAACAGCTTCAACATCTGCACTTAAAAGTTCTCCACAAATCAATCGGTTTCCTATGCCATGTCGATTTCTAAATCTAAACAACCACCCTGTACTTGCCTTAAAATCTTGGTTTTGAAATCGAGTAGCAAAACGTCCAGCAGCAGTCTGCAATTCTATCCCATGGATTGCTACACCAACACCTCGTTGTTGTTTATACCACGTCCAAACAGCTTCGTCAATGTCAGACGTTTTGGCAGGAGTCAGCCGTTTTTTAATTTCACTGGCACTATCAAAGTCTCTATTCAATGAAAAATTTGTAATTGTTAATCTGCTTTTTTTAATGTCGTAAAATGTCGATTTACTGATACCGAAATCGCCTTTGTCAATACATTTTAAAACTTCTATCTTTTGTTCTATCGTTAGCAATTTATACGAACCACGTTTACTCATTTTGAACACAGTAAAAGGTATGAACACTACGGAGTCAAAACGTAAAGTGACTGGCTATGGGACGAATGTTCACAATGATGACAAATGTGAAAGTCTGTATGAGTCATATCCGTTGTTATGAATTGTACATTACTGTTCAAAATGTCCAGGAAATTTATACGACACTGCTTTTCGTTATCACTGACCTACCAATTAATAATCCCAGTTCGTGGAAATACACTATGTACAGTATTTCCGGCCTTTCTCTTCTCAAGTAGGCTAAATCTACACTTGATTTTGAATTTTTACATATGTACATATAAATTACAGTACTGAAAACTCCAGTCCGAATTATAGGAATTCCGAATTAGCGAAGTTTCACTGTATGTGGAATGTATGTAATATGTTGAATGTGTAGGCCTATATGAAACATCTAAGATTTTTTTAACATCAAAGAATACATACTGAAAGAGGAATAGTGATGAAATTATCTTCTCAGAAGGATCACATCTGTTAGTAAAATCTATAAATTTATTGAAAAAGTTTAATTTAACACATAAACAGTTTAAACTTTAATTATCAAAAAGAAGTACTGGCAGATATACCACCACCTCCAATATAAGGTAACAGAGGGACAGATAATGCACTTTTTTTTACGATCGTTACACCTAAGCAACTTAACCTAAATAGGAGTTTAAAGGTGAATTGTAATCCGAATTAAATCTTTAAAAATACGTAAATTAAAAATGTTTTTTGTCCCATTTCAAGTTTGGGAGGTAAGATGCTACACTAGTGTTGGGTAAGATGGCTTATTGGGTTTAACACAGAAATAACTTAATAATGTACGTCATTATTGGCTGATACCTGGTCAGCGAGATTACAAAAGTAACCTTTGTTACCTGGCTGCCTTGTTGCTTCTACCAGACACAGGTATCAGGTATTGTTTGGCATACATCTGCCGCTATTGTATTCATACACTCTGTCGCTTTCCGGCAGGCTGAGGAAGAGATGGGGATGGGGAATCAAAATGTTGCCGATGTGATGGCGTTTCATAGCAACTGACCACGGCCTAACAGCCTGGTTTTTAAATATAATTTCAATAACTTAGGCAACTTAATTCATAACTAAAAATCAACTACTTTACGAACAAATTATTTGGTTAGACAGTGTGTACTTTGTCTCATCTGATGCTTTAACACTGCTAATACCATAACACTTCTTATCACTTCGAATCTTAGGATGCTACTCACAACGACAGCTGGCCGATCGCTTCCAAAACACAGCTACCATACTCAGCCTGGTTAAAATTGTGCTAGAAGCTGGTAGAATTTGACCACCCTCTGAAATGTCTAGGAAGTTTTACAATACAGAATTGCCATTAGGGTGCCGTGAAACCATTGTTGCTAGACTTATGGCTGCTTTCATACTAGGCAACTGGTAGCGGCAGTTGGTTGCACCAACTTTTAACAAAGCTTTGTTCTATATTAGGGCTTTCACAACTGGCAACTGCAGTTGAGTGGCTTGGAGATCATTGACAGTTGTTCACTCACACAACTGGTCACTGGAATTCAGAGTTTTCACAACTCAAGATGGAGTTGAAGTGCGTGCTTTCACACTGTGCAACAAGCTGACACAACTTCCAATAAATGCACATCCCCTTCTACAGTGTTAAGCAGTAGATTGTGAAGGTCAGTTGTTCTTTGTCGTGCTCTGTTTTTGGTGGTTCATTGTTATTTGAAACACGAGTATTGATGTGAAAGAAAATAGTATTAGTAAGTAACTACATGAGTAAGTTAACATGGAAGACTTTTTACATGAAGTGCAGAAAAACCCTGTCATTTAGGATAGTGGACTTGAAGCAAATGGAAACAAAATTGAGCAAAGAAATGCCTGGAACGCCATCATAATGAGGTTCATCCCTGAGTTTGAAGATAAATCACTAGCAGAAAAAATGAAATAAGTGAGTATGCTATTTAATTAATTGAAATAAAGAGTCCCCTAGTGCCATGTTTACAAGTTAGGTTGTTTTAATTATTTACCTCATGTTTAAGGCCAACTTCAATTTAATTGTTATAAAATACATGGAAATCATTTATTATACTCAGGTAGCATAAACATAAAAGTTATATTTCTGTACTCTGTTGCACATTCAAAAGATTCACATCTCTAAATATGGTCGATTTGCCATGTTGCAACTGTCAAGGTAACCACGATTTTAATACCATCTCTCTCACATACAAAGTGTGCAAAATGCAACATGCTTTTACTATGTCCTCTAGCAGTGTTAGATCGACATTCAGTGGAAAAATCTGCCATTTGTTTGTAAGGATTCCAAAAGAAAGTTCCATATACCTCTGTGCTCTTGAAAATCTGTAATTAAAGACACATTTCTACTCAAAAATTGACCTGCGTATGGTCACAGTATATATTTTGAAAGCCCAAACCCTTCATCAGCTACAATTACAAAAGGCATTGGCTCATAAAATCCTGAGTATGACTCCTGGGGCGGAGGAATGTTCAAGGTTTTAAAAATGTTGGCAAGCTTTCAAGTCTTTTAAAAAATGAATTCTCTTTGAACACAGTTTAGTCTTGGCTTTCCATACTCACCTATATCCACGAACATGAAACTCTATGATGCATCATAAAAAGCAATAAATAGAATAGAGGAGAAGTTCTTGTTGTTGTAATACAAGGAACCACTTTCTTCAGGTTTCATGATTGTGATATGCTTTCCATCCAGAGATCCCAGGCAATGTGAAAAATTAGTCATTTCATAAAAGTAAGGTGCTGTCTCTAACAAAAATCTTTCTGTCACTTCAGGAAAACAGACTGGCTTTATTCTTCTCTAGATGGCTTTACAAACTTGTCGTATAATGTTTGAGATGGTAGATATTCCTAGTCTGTACTGGTAGTGAAGATCAGTTATGGTTGTACCTGAAGCCAAATACCTGAAAAAACAAATATTTTGGACCAGACACATACAGAAAATGCAGAGATACTATAAACTGTTGTGTGTCTATTATTAGCAAATCAAATTTCCATGTTTAAATTTTTCTCTATTTGAATGCCTGTTACATAGAATGGGAAAGGGGTTCAGGAGCAAGTGGATGGAACCAGTATTTGTATTTTGAAAGCCTTTGTTTCTTGGGAACAGTATCCAAGAAGACTTCAATGCTACAGTCGTTAGTTGTTAGGTTCACCTAATTCAATGGTGAAAAATCTTCTACTTCGTCAAGTGGTAAGAAGATGATGCAAAACATTAATTTTAACCATTTTATAATTTCTGAATCCCTATTTTTATATTCAAAAACCAAACTTATGTTTTATGCTTTTCTCCACAAGACTGTGTTAAGTGAACCCAACAGCAACCTGTTACAAGCGACTGAGGTAGAACTTCTTCGAGTGACTTCTTCCTCAAAATCAATCATCACATTCTGGGGATTCTAAAGTAAATCTTTTAAATTGGATGCCTCTTTGATTGAATAAAACACAGATTTGTATAGCACCTGTGTTTTGTGTTTTAGGAAATAAACTATAATTAATTCACTACCAACTCGGAACACAACGTTTTTTATAGGTAAAAACGTAAAAGTTTTACCTTATAGCGTTTTTACCCATAAAAAACTTTGTGTTCCGAGTCAAGAAATAAATTAGGAAATAAAATGACTGAAGCTAATGATTATTTTGGAAACTGTGGATGATAAAAAGTTATGAAAAAAATTTATTACATAATTGAAATGTTCCGTCCGTATACATATATGTAGTAGGTGACTCACAATTAATTTTAAGTTTGTATCGCATGTAAAAATAATAGTATGTTTCTATCTGCCAACTACGGGCACGAAATTTTCCCCACTTTTTGGTTTGTAAGATATCGAACACTTTATCCTCACTTTTTGGTCTAATAATGTGCACGTCACTTACACACATGCTGCTGGAATCCAAATTTTTAGTTGCAGAATAGAACATTTTCTATGGTCTCTCATGCGCATGTGCTCCTGATTTTTCATTTTATGGCAGCACTAATAATCTGACGATGAATATTTTGATGGATAACCGTAGGATGATATGGTTACCTTTTCTCTTTGAAATTATTCTTTGACCACCGTATGAGAGCTCTGCTCGGTATGACCACATTATACTGTCTACTCTGAGTGGGGAATACCGAGGGGGTGGGGAAGATGGGCGAGCAGAGTTGTCATATCTCGTTTAGGGCCATTAACTAAAAGTGAGCGAAGTTGTTGTGTGTAATTATAAAATGTTTACCTGGCCGAGCAGAGCTGTCATGTGTCCAGAGCTGTCATGTGTCCGGGAATCCATATAGGGCTATTTTGAAATGGGGGCAGTGCAATAATATACAAAGACTTATTGTTCAGACCTAAAAACCATGATTCGCCTGTGACATCTGTGCATATCGCTTATCGCCCGACCAGCTAAGGTCGGTCCGCCCCCCCCTTTCCAATCTAGCAGTCGACTCACGGAGCTCCAACAGGCAAGAGCCTATTCCGCGCGTGTGTTATGCAAATTCAGTTTACGGCCGTCAATCTATTTAATCGATTCAATTTTAATTAACTTAAATTATTAGATATGCAGTCATACGGGCACGCGCGGATTCGAAGAATCGCATGAATACGATTTAATCTGTTTTTTTTTGTAATAAAACGTTTATACAGTCCACTTTATCGTTTTATATTTTGTTTAAATCCAGCCTATGCTTTTAAAGTGTGAACAGCCGTTAACCCCAAACTACGCAAGGGGACAGCAAGTTCAACGCAACATATGGTCCACCAGGGCCGGATTTAATTTCGATCTCAAGGTGCGTAAAAAACTTACGAGCAGTTCGGAATGACGGACTTTAAGCCTTGTAGGGGAGTTAGTGGGTGCTTGTTTTCTGATATTAGTGTGGCATAGCTGTATGCGTCCGAGTATTATTCGGACATTGAAACTGTTATGTGTAAGTTCCGCAAAATCATTTAACTTGCAAATCAAATGCGTAAAATTGCGGTTTGCAATAAATTCGCAAGTGTCTACCGGACAATCTATTAGCCTACATGCAGCGCAGGCAGAATTGGACAGGTACGACGCATCTACGCAGAGGCAGACAGACGCATCTTATCTCACCGCATTGCAGAAATCCGACGTCACGAGCCTGCCGCTATCTCAAGAGATAACCACCCGTTCTACTTAACGGCAACTACGTCATCCTGGTTAACTCTTATCCGACATCAGCTGATAATATCTATAACCGTGCAGCTTATTATCTCGAATCAGTGGAAGTTCAAGTAAGACATTTTTGCCATGGTATGTTTTGAACTATTATGTACTTGTTATGTTAAGTTGTATTATTTGTTTGCAATTATTCTATTTAACTATTAATACGTAGTTATATTGCTGAGAACTGAGTTGCCTGTTCTACTTTCGTTCCACGTCTTAATACATGCTTCAGATTTATCTATAATCTGAGATCGAATTCCCCTGGTTCGGGACATGACCTGCGACTGTCCAGGGAGGAATTAAAGAACACTTTAAATTTCTTTATACGCCAGTCTCAATTGACGTACTTTCACAAAGAAATCATTGAGATATAAAGAATGGCAATCTATCCAAATCTGGCAAAATTATCTCTCTTGATCCATTCATCGACGATTCGGGGTTACTTCGGGTTGGAGGTCGTCTCCAACATTCCGATTTGCATTACGATGCTAAGCATCAGATTATTCTGCACCCAAAGGCCCATCTCACTAGATTAATAATAGAGGCTGAGCATTCGAGGCTGCTTCACGCGGGCGTTCAGTTAACGCATAGTCCTGTTCGTCAAAGGTATTGGATCGTCAACAGCAAGATTGTTGTCAGTTCTATCATCCATAAGTGCATCAAATGCTTTCGCTTTAGAACCCACAAGCAGACGCAGCAACTTGGTCGGTTGCCTTCGTCATGAGTGGTATTGACCAAGGCCTTTTCTTCATCTGCTGTATATTACGGCGGCCCTATCGTGATCTGTCATGGCGGGCAGCGATCCAAGACTACCTCAAAGGCATACATATGCTTGTTTGTCTGTCTCGCTACGAAGGCGATTCATTTGGAATTGGTGTCTGACTTGACTGCTGAGGCATTTATTACCGCCTTTAAACTATTCAATGCCTGCCGCGGCATTCCCGGGGAAACGATGTCTGACAACGGCACTAATTTTAAGGCCGCGAGTTCCACTTTGCGCGAGTTATACAAATTATTTACCTCTGAGGAATTTAAAACGAGTATTCACTCATTCTCACTTGCCCAAGGTTTCAAGTGGTCGTTCATTCCACCCTCCTCACCGCACTTCGGCGGCCTTTGGGAGAGTGGTGTAAAAAGCGTCAAGCATCATCTGCGCCGCACCTTTGGCGCCACCATTCTTAACTTTGAGGAATTATACACGATCCTTACTCAAATTGAGGCGTGTTTGAACTCCCGTCCTCTTTCTGCCATCTCATCTGATGCTAGGGATCCACAGCCCCTTACACCCGGACACTTCTTAATTGGCTCGGCCTTGACAGCCCTCCCCGACGCTGACCTTGTAGCCATTCCTTGCAACCAACTGCGACGCTGGCAATTGCTGCAGAAATTTGTACAATCTATCTGGATCAGTGGTACAAAGACTACCTGCACCAGCTTCAACAACGTAATAAATGGCAGACACCCAAGGGGAACCTCGCGGAGAGTGATGTGGTCATAATTATAGAGGATAACGCCCCTCCATTACACTGGAGTTTGGGTGTGGTCACTAAGGTTTTCATAGGCGACGACCAGTTGGTGCGCGTTGTTGACGTCCTACTTCCCGTGGTATATTGCGTCGACCTATTCATAAGCTGTGCGCTTTACCTGTGTCCAACCGAATAAGGATTGTCGTCACTCGTATGGGTTTCACTCTATGCGAAGGGGTGTGTTATTGTTCTGGTCCTCAGTAATGTTGCCTTGTGCAGAGGACTTTATTCAATTTATATGATTCATGTATTTTATTCAATCTATGTATTCTATTTAATTTATGTATTGCATTCAATTTATGCGATTTATACGATTCATGTATTTTATTCAATCTTGTGTTTTATGTATTCTATTCTTAGTATTCTATTCAATTTATGTATTGTATTCAATTTATGTATTGTATTCAATTTATGTGATTTATGCAATTCATGTATTTTATTCAATCTATGTATTCTATTCAATTATGTATTGTATTCAATTTATGTGATTTATGCGATTCATGTATTCTATTCAATTCACGTATTGTATTCAATTATATGTGTTACAACCAATTTATGTAGCCGCTGTTGGCGTCATGGGTGAGTAAACTGCTCACTGCATCAAGCTCGGGAAAAATCGAGATCTTCGATTTTTGACGGGCAGTATGTTCAGACCTAAAAACCATGATTCGCCTGTGACGTAGGCTGCATATCGCTTATCGCCCGACCAGCTAAGGTCGGTTCCCCCCCCCTTTCCAATTAGCAGTCGACTCACGGAGCTCCAACAGGCAAGAGCCTATTCCGCACGTGTGTTACGCAAATTCAATTTACGGCCGTCAATATGTTAACTGTTTAATCGATTCAATTTTAATTAACTTAAATTATTAGATTTGCAGTCGTACGGGCACGCGCGGATTCGCAGAATCGCATGAATACGATTTAATCTGTTTTTTTTTTTTTTTTTTTTTTAATAAACCGTTTATACAGTCTACTTTATCGTTTTATATTTTGTTTAAACCCAGCCTATGGTTTAAAGTGTGAACAGCCGTTAACCCCAAACTACGCAAGGGGACAGCAAGTTCAACGCAACAAGTATAGAGGGAAAATGCTGGTCCTGACTCACTTTCACTTTCTATCAGCTGGACCACAGCATCCGCGACTTTTTCGCTGATCTGTGTTGCCGGACCACAGCATCCGCGACATTTTCGCGGATCTGTGTCAAGATCCGCGAATTTTCGCGTATCTGGACCACAGCATCCGCGAATATAATTTTTTATTTTTTTATATGCCACCTTTCGCGAGCTTAGATCACTTTCACTTTCTATCACTTGATGCATTATAGTGTATATATTAAATATATGATCAGGGTTACCAACCTTGCATGAGTTCAAATTTGTTGTGTGTTATAATGTATATTAAATCTATATGATCAGGTTTACCAACCTATGGTGGGGGGTTCCGACTTGATGCATTATAGTGTATATATTAAATATATGATCAGGGTTACCAACCTTGCATGAGTTCAAATTTGTTGTGTGTTATAATGTATATTAAATCTATATGATCAGGTTTACCAACCTATGTATGGGTTGCATATCAGTGGGTGGTGTTGGCTGGGTGGTTTTTTTATTTCATATCAGTGGGTGGTGGTGAGTGGGGGGTGGTTCCAACTCGATGCATTATAGTGTATATTAAAATAGATGATCAGGTGTACCAACCTTTGTATGAGTTCAAATTTGTCGTGTGTTATAATGTATATTAAATCTATATGATCAGGTGTACCAACCTCTGTATTATTATTATAGTGTATAGATATTTTATATGAGCAGGGTTGTCAACATTTTCTGTGGCGGGGGGAGGGAAATTCAAATATGTGTTATATAGTGTATATATTAAAATATATGATCAGGGTTACCAATCTTACATTATTGTGTGTGTATAGAGCAGATCTGCCAACATTTTTTTTTTTCTCTTCTGTAGGGGGAAATTCAAACTATATGATCATAATTGTTACTCTCTCTCTCTCTCTCTCTCTCTCACATTTGAATGTAAGTAAAACTATCTCTCTCTCTCACTCTCGTTGTCAAACGTTATGTTCAAGCCGTTTTCTCCTCTCCCTCTCTCTCTCTCTCTCACTGTGTACATTGAGTAAATAATTTTAGCTCTCTCTCTCTCTCTCTCTCTCTCTCTCACACTTGTTGTGTATGTCTCTCTCTCTCTGTGGTCAGTACCGTGCGCATGTATATGAAATTAGAAAGTTTATATTTATTCGACAAATATTAACGCCCTCTCTCTCTCTCTCTCTCGCTCGCAGACGTCGGAAGCAATTCCTAGTTTATAATGTAATTACCTGTGCGTGTATGTCTCTCTCTCGCTGCAAACATTGACAAGAATTCCCTTATTCAAAGCGATTTGTATGTGTACACAAACGTAAATATGGTTTACAGACCATTGTAATTTTTAAAATTCATTTTTGCATTAATTAAATATATATCGTAAACAATGAAATAATAATATTTCGTCATGAGAAAGTTATATATTCAGTGTGGTAATTAGTTAACTATTCAGTGGTGGTTAGAAAGATTAACTATGCACGCACACACACACACACACACACACACACACACAAGTTGAAAGCAGTTTATAATGTAATTACCTGTACGTGTACTGTTACTGATGTCTCCTCAAAATCTGTTGTACAACATCTCTCGCCCGCAGACGTCGGAAGAAATTCCTAGTTTATAATGTAATTACCTATGTGTGTGCTGTTACAGTAAATGTTAGCCTATTGTGTGTGTGTGTGCTATGTAAATTGTTTGTACATCAATGAATAATATAATCGTGATAGTTTTAATGTAATGCGTATCGTGTATTGCTGCTGCTGCTGCTGCAAACGTCGGTAGAAATTCCCCATCTCTCTCTCTCTCTCTCGCTCGCAGACGCCGGAAGAAATTCCTAGTTTATAATGTAATTACCCACATTGTGTATGTCTCTCTCTCGCTGCAAACGTTGACAAGAATTCCCTTATTCAAGGCGATTTGTATGTGTACACAAACGTAAATATGGTTTACAGACCATTGTAATTTTAAAAATTCTAACGACATATAAATTGTAGTAGCAATAATAATAAGTGATATTTACAATGAAACTATTTTCAAATAAAAATGATGTTGGTTCGACAACCTTTTGTTTTTAAGACTATAACAAGAATGACACAAGGATCAACTCTCTCTCTCTCTCTCTCTCTCACACACACACACACACACACACACACACACACACACACACACACACACACACACACACACACACACACACACACACACACACACACACACACACACACACACACACACACACATTTAGTATGAACAGACGTGTCTTTGTTAGTAAAATGTACAAATCACATGACTTTATGTGAACTTCAAAGGGTTCAAATGTTTCAAAATAAAAATATATAAAACAAAAAAATACAGAATATATTTACAAATAAAATATATATTACATATTATGAATTTTTTAATTTGTGAAGCAATCTTCAATACGCTCTTCTTCTTCTTCATTTGGTACTACATTAAGCCAGTCCTTGGACTTCACTTTTATGGGGTTTTCATAAACATAAAGATCACTACCACCAATAATTTGTGGTACAATACTTCTGTTTAATGGTAAAACCTAAGACAAAGCATTAAATAAAACATGCAATCAGTATTAATAGTACAAAATATCACTGTTTTATTAATTAAAAATACTGTATAATTGCTTACGATTAACAAATAAGAGAAAAGACATACTTTACAATTCTTTTCATTCTTTTATTCAAATGTAACATTCAAATTTAAATGTTACAATCTGTATAACGTTCTGTTTCAGATAATAGTTTGAATATAAAATGAAATGGAATGCAGTATTTTGTTATGAGAAATTACATTTGTAAATTACGGAATTGTTCTCTAACTACTGATACAATCGTTCAGTTTCGATTTGGTACTCAATATATTTTAGTCTCCTAGTATTTCCATTGATACATTTTGGAAACTGAGTACAGAATAAATCTACAATCACCTAGTCGGAATCATTAAGTTTTACAAAAGATCTTATTGATCAGTTTGTCAGAGTCCAATTTGTTGGCAGAAAACAATTATGTGATCAAATAAACATTACCAGAGAACAACGTCCTCCTAAAGATAAATTTACCAGAGCTCAAAACAGTACAAAGTCATACTTTTGGTGAAGAAAATCACGTCATCAACAACAAAAGTTGTTTGTGTTTAAACAGCTACAAACAATAATTAATTTTCTTACACTAGTAAACATTTTGCTGTAATTGTTTCAATTAAAGGAAACATATATATATATATATATATTCGTTGAGAAAATCTGTTGTGGCTGGACGAAACATGTGTCTGAATAAATTTTCTCTCTACATAGCAGTTGTAAAAGTAGTCATATACATTATGTGCTATATATATATATATACAAAAGGCTTTCAACGTGTTTGTCATTTCAACCAATTTGTACCGCGCTCTAATTATGTAAAAATAACTGTACCGCTCCATACAACTGAGAATAAATCCGTACACACACACACACACACACACACACACACACACACACACACACACACACACACACACACACACACACACACACACACACACACAACGATGTTTCTACTTATTTGAACAAGTCCTGTATTAAATGCACTTGTTAATGTTTTAATGTGAACAATTTTACGTTTAAATAAAATCTGTACATACAATAAAATTATGTTTCAGTATTAATGATATAAATATTACTGTTTTATTAATTTAAAATACCGTATAATTGCTTACGATTGACAAATAAGAGAAAAGACATACTTTACGGAATTTCTTGAAATTTTTGCAGTTAGTCTTCTGCTCATGTGTACTAGCAGCCTGTTTGGTTACAGTTAACCATTTAAATTCAATGTTCTTGTTGTTGTTAACCTTCTGCTCGTCTCCCTCTCGTTTACTGGCGGTATGTTTGGCTACAGTTAACCATTTAAGTTCAATGTTCTGAGAAGTATTCATCTTCTTGTTCCTATAATAACAGTACCTGCTTCAGTACTATATATATTATGTGCTATATATACATAAGGCTTTCAAATCTAATTGTGTAAGAATAACTGTACCGTCACATACAACTGAGAATAAATCCGTACAAACATACACACACGCACACACTTAGCGATGTTTTTACTTATTTGAACAAGTCATGTATTAAATTCAATAAATAATGCACTTGATAATGTTTTAATGTGAATAATTTTCCGTTTAAATAAAATCTGTACATACAATAAAATTATGTTCACTTTAAGAAATAAAAACTGCACAGTATGTTTCTTTGATTGCGGACGAAACATCAGACATTCCCGTCTGTATTTCAGTTAGTTATAGTTTTCCACTATGTTTTAGCTAATGATCAACCAGTTGAAAGTTTTTGGAAATTTGATAACCATGAAGGCACGACGCGGAATCTATTGGTCTAAGCGTACATTTATTATGTAAATCATCTCTTTTTCAGTCATCTACATATGTGCATTTGAATTATTTGCGCATGCGCATAACAGCTTTTTTAGTACAGTTGCACACACATCGACGCTCGCACTATATATATATAACCGGTGAACTTCACAACAGCGTCTTACTTCAACTCGAATCTATATAACGTTCTGTTTCTGTTTCAGATAATAATAATAGATTGAATATAAAAAGACTGTGTATGAATACAAAGAAATATCAAACACAACAGATCAATTATTTGAGTGAACATGATTGTGTATGTGAGCTACCGAGATCTAATAATGTGAATAATTTTCCGTTTAAATAAAATCTGTACATACAATAAAATTATGTTCACTTTAAGAAATAAAAACTGCACAGTATGTTTCTTTGATTGCGAACGAAACATCAGACATCCCGTCTGTATTTCAGTTAGTTATAGTTTTCCACTATGTTTAGCTAATGGTCAAACAGTTGAAAGTTTTTGGAAATTTGATAACCCTGAAGGCACGACGCAGAATCTATTGGTCTAAGCGTACATTTATTATGTAAATCATCTCTTTTTCAGTCATCTACGTATGTGCATTTGAATTATTTGCGCATGCACATACAACTGAGAATAAATCCGTACAAACATACACACACGCACACACTTAGCGCCGTTTTTACTTATTTGAACAAGCCATGTATTAAATTCAATAAATAATGCACTTGATAATGTTTTAATGTGAATAATTTTACGTTTAAATATTTCCAACAACTATGTTGATTAGAAGTGCTGTAATTTCAATAACAATGTTCGCTACGTAACGTATTCAAATCTTTTTACTCACCTCTTAAATGTTGATGCACGCAATTATCGATTTCACAATGAGGTATGAAGGCTAATTGCATTCTTCACGTATATATATTGTTGTATCTTACAACGGTAGGGTAGGGGTAGCTTAGCGTGTTTGTTTTGAAAGTCGATGTAAGTCATGTACCCAAGAGTCATTGTCCGCAGTGGAAACTTTCAGAAGTTAGCGATACTGAAAGTATTTTCGTACATTAGTCAAAATTAGGAAAACAATCGAATCGACAAATATTATGAATTCCGTTCGTGGGAAGAGTGTAATTTCATAATATTATTTGTATATATAGACATTTTACAAAATCATAAAGCATCAAACTGTATATCCCTTTGTTGGTTTGTAATTATTACTAAACAGTAATACATGCTTAGGATGAAAATATTTGTTATGATTTTAGTAACTTACAACAACAGCTTAACCCAAGGAGTCATCGTCCGTGATGGAAAAGCTTTCCCTCACTGCTTAAAGCTTTAAGAAGTTAGCGATACTGAAAGTATTTTCGTACATTAACCAAAATTAGGGAAACAATCGAACCGACAAACATTAATCCAAGAATTTACATTTTCAGCATACATAGATTTCAACCCGCAAAGATGTATGCAGATAAATGAAATACATATTTTACATTAAAATACATTTCTGATTACTATACAAAGAATTACATATTGTTATTCATCTCTATTTATGTTTCCAATTGTAATGGAGTGTTATACTCAGCATAAAAGAAGGACAATAGTTTCAATACCACATAAGAAAGATCTTTTATAAAAAGGTGACAGCACGTGCTGAAAACCGTATGCTTTCGGTATTCACGAAGATGAAGATTGTACAGCAAGCAAACAAATTGTCAATAAAAGATATGGACTTTTTGGGCAGGTGACGAAGGCAGCACTAATCCGCTATTACTGAACAGTATTCGTTGTATACATTACACACACACATGTTAGGTTAAACGCAACCTCTATACAAAAACAGATATCGGATTTAAATAATAATTTCGTGCTTACAATATATACTACCTATGTACACAAATTTAAAATATAGTTTACTGACCATTGTAATACAAGAGGTCATTGACATGACTTTACACTGGTTTAGCATAGTTACTCATGTTAGGTTGAACGCAACACACACACACACACACACACACACACACAAGCGCACAGGTGCAAGCGGGTAGTCGGAATGCAAGTCGTGTAAGGTATTAGGATAGTGTAGGTCGACTTCGAGGATGTACTTATGTTAGGTTGAACGCAACACACACACACAAGAATCGGGTTTTTTGTATACGTTCTAGGTGAGAAACTACTGGGGTGTCTCTGACTTTAGTTGGAAATAAATAACATTACAGATATTGATATGGTACTATGAGTAGCCTATACATCAGACTGCATGTATCTGTCATTAGCAATCTAACGTTACGACGGCAGCATAACGATAATGAAAGCCATACATTATCGTTTGCTAACATTTGTATTTTGTCTAAGCTATGTTAACTTCACACACACACACACACACACACACACACACACACACACACACACACACACACACACACACACACACACACACACACACACACACACACACACACACACACACACACACACACACACACACACACACACACACACACAAGCGCACAGGTGCAAGCGGGTAGTCGGAATGCAAGTCGTGTAAGGTATTAGGGTAGTGTAGGTCGACTTCGAGGATGTACCTGATGTCGGAATCATTACTCACTTGTTATTTAAATTATTATTTAAATAACATGCCGCAACGGGAGTGATAGGTCCAATTAGGTTTGTTACACGTTGTGTGTTAGATTAAAATGCGGTCCATTCACGTTTCATGTTAGGTTAAAATGCAACATAACATACACACGTGTAGTGTTTAGGTCATCATTACATGACGCAACGGGAGTGATAGGTCCAATTAGGTTTGTTACACGTTGTGTGTTAGGTTAAAATGCGGTCCATTCACGTTTCGTGTTAGGTTAAAATGCAAACAAACACACACACACACACGTGTTAGGCTGCAGCCTAACACGTGTGTATGTTATTTAAATAATAATTTAAATAACATACACGTGTGTGTGTGTGTGTGTGTGTTTGTTTGCATTTTAACCTAACATGAAACGTGAATGGACCGCATTTTAACCTAACACACAACGTGTAACAAACCTAATTGGACCTATCACTCCCGTTGCGTCATGTACTGATGACCTAAACACTACACGTGTGTATGTTATGTTGCATTTTAACCTAACATGAAACGTGAATGGACCGCATTTTAACCTAACACACAACGTGTAACAAACCTAATTGGACCTATCACTCCCGTTGCGTCATGTAATGATGACCTAAACACTACACGTGTGTATGTAATGTTGCATTTTAACGTAACATGAAACGTGAATGGACCGCATTTTAACCTAACACACAACGTGTAACAAACCTAATTGGACCTATCACTCCCGTTGCGGCATGTTATTTAAATAATAATTTAAATAACATGTGAGTGATGATTCCGACATCAGGTACATCCTCGAAGTCGACCTACACTATCCTAATACCTTACACGACTTGCATTCCGACTACCCGCTTACACCTGTGCGCTTGTGTGTGTGTGTGTGTGTGTGTGTGTGTGTGTGTGTGTGTGTGTGTGTGTGAAGTTAACATAGCTTAGACAAAATACAAATGTTAGCAAACGATAATGTATGGCTTTCATTATCGTTATGCTGCCGTCGTAACGTTAGATTGCTAATGACAGATACATGCAGTCTGATGTATAGGCTACTCATAGTACCATATCAATATCTGTAATGTTATTTATTTCCAACTAAAGTCAGAGACACCCCAGTAGTTTTTCACCTAGAACGTATACAAAAAAACCGATTCTTGTGTGTGTGTGTTGCGTTCAACCTAACATAAGTGCATCCTCGAAGTCGACCTACACTATCCTAATACCTTACACGACTTGCATTCCGACTACCCGCTTGCACCTGTGCGCTTGTGTGTGTGTGTGTGTGTGTGTGTGTGTGTGTGTGTGTGTGTGTGTGTGTGTGTGTGTGTGTGTGTGTGTGTGTGTGTGTGAAGTTAACATAGCTTAGACAAAATACAAATGTTAGCAAACGATAATGTATGGCTTTCATTATCGTTATGCTGCCGTCGTAACGTTAGATTGCTAATGACAGATATATGCAGTCTGATGTATAGGCTACTCATAGTACCATATCAATATCTGTAATGTTATTTATTTCCAACTAAAGTCAGAGACACCCCAGTAGTTTTTCACCTAGAACGTATACAAAAAAAACGATTCTTGTGTGTGTGTTGCGTTCAACCTAACATAAGTAACTATGCTAAACCAGTGTAAAGTCGTGTCAATGACCTCTTGTATTACAATGGTCAGTAAACTATATTTGTGTACATAGGTAGTATATATTGCAAGCACAAAATTATTATTTAAATCCGATATCTGTTTTTATTAAAATCATACAATGTCAAAAGAGGATAGTTGTCTGTTACGAACCAGTACTAACTCTCCTATATGATAATCTATTTGTTTGTACTCTTCTTGTATTGTCGTCTGGTTGGTGACAGCACGTAGCAGTCATTGACCTGATTGTGTGTGTGTGTGTGTGTGTTGCGTTCAACCTAACATGAGTAACTATGCTAAACCAGTGTAAAGTCATGTCAATGACCTCTTGTATTACAATGGTCAGTAAACTATATTTTAAATTTGTGTACATAGGTAGTATATATTGTAAGCACGAAATTATTATTTAAATCCGATATCTGTTTTTGTATAGAGGTTGCGTTTAACCTAACATGTGTGTGTGTAATGTATACAACGAATACTGTTCGGTAATAGCGGATTAGTGCTGCCTTCGTCACCTGCCCAAAAAGTCCATATCTTTTATTGACAATTTGTTTGCTTGCTGTACAATCTTCATCTTCGTGAATACCGAAAGCATACGGTTTTCAGCACGTGCTGTCACCTTTTTATAAAAGATCTTTCTTATGTGGTATTGAAACTATTGTCCTTCTTTTATGCTGAGTATAACACTCCATTACAATTGGAAACATAAATAGAGATGAATAACAATATGTAATTCTTTGTATAGTAATCAGAAATGTATTTTAATGTAAAATATGTATTTCATTTATCTGCATACATCTTTGCGGGTTGAAATCTATGTATGCTGAAAATGTAAATTCTTGGATTAATGTTTGTCGGTTCGATTGTTTCCCTAATTTTGGTTAATGTACGAAAATACTTTCAGTATCGCTAACTTCTTAAAGCTTTAAGCAGTGAGGGAAAGCTTTTCCATCACGGACGATGACTCCTTGGGTTAAGCTGTTGTTGTAAGTTACTAAAATCATAACAAATATTTTCATCCTAAGCATGTATTACTGTTTAGTAATAATTACAAACCAACAAAGGGATATACAGTTTGATGCTTTATGATTTTGTAAAATGTCTATATATACAAATAATATTATGAAATTACACTCTTCCCACGAACGGAATTCATAATATTTGTCGATTCGATTGTTTTCCTAATTTTGACTAATGTACGAAAATACTTTCAGTATCGCTAACTTCTGAAAGTTTCCACTGCGGACAATGACTCTTGGGTACATGACTTACATCGACTTTCAAAACAAACACGCTAAGCTACCCCTACCCTACCGTTGTAAGATACAACAATATATATACGTGAAGAATGCAATTAGCCTTCATACCTCATTGTGAAATCGATAATTGCGTGCATCAACATTTAAGAGGTGAGTAAAAAGATTTGAATACGTTACGTAGCGAACATTGTTATTGAAATTACAGCACTTCTAATCAACATAGTTGTTGGAAATATTTAAACGTAAAATTATTCACATTAAAACATTATCAAGTGCATTATTTATTGAATTTAATACATGGCTTGTTCAAATAAGTAAAAACGGCGCTAAGTGTGTGCGTGTGTATATGTTTGTACGGATTTATTCTCAGTTGTATGTGCATGCGCAAATAATTCAAATGCACATACGTAGATGACTGAAAAAGAGATGATTTACATAATAAATGTACGCTTAGACCAATAGATTCTGCGTCGTGCCTTCAGGGTTATCAAATTTCCAAAAACTTTCAACTGTTTGACCATTAGCTAAACATAGTGGAAAACTATAACTAACTGAAATACAGACGGGATGTCTGATGTTTCGTTCGCAATCAAAGAAACATACTGTGCAGTTTTTATTTCTTAAAGTGAACATAATTTTATTGTATGTACAGATTTTATTTAAACGGAAAATTATTCACATTATTAGATCTCGGTAGCTCACATACACAATCATGTTCACTCAAATAATTGATCTGTTGTGTTTGATATTTCTTTGTATTCATACACAGTCTTTTTATATTCAATCTATTATTATTATCTGAAACAGAAACAGAACGTTATATAGATTCGAGTTGAAGTAAGACGCTGTTGTGAAGTTCACCGGTTATATATATATAGTGCGAGCGTCGATGTGTGTGCAACTGTACTAAAAAAGCTGTTATGCGCATGCGCAAATAATTCAAATGCACATACGTAGATGACTGAAAAAGAGATGATTTACATAATAAATGTACGCTTAGACCAATAGATTCCGCGTCGTGCCTTCAGGGTTATCAAATTTCCAAAAACTTTCAACTGGTTGATCATTAGCTAAAACATAGTGGAAAACTATAACTAACTGAAATACAGACGGGAATGTCTGATGTTTCGTCCGCAATCAAAGAAACATACTGTGCAGTTTTTATTTCTTAAAGTGAACATAATTTTATTGTATGTACAGATTTTATTTAAACGGAAAATTATTCACATTAAAACATTATCAAGTGCATTATTTATTGAATTTAATACATGACTTGTTCAAATAAGTAAAAACATCGCTAAGTGTGTGCGTGTGTGTATGTTTGTACGGATTTATTCTCAGTTGTATGTGACGGTACAGTTATTCTTACACAATTAGATTTGAAAGCCTTATGTATATATAGCACATAATATATATAGTACTGAAGCAGGTACTGTTATTATAGGAACAAGAAGATGAATACTTCTCAGAACATTGAACTTAAATGGTTAACTGTAGCCAAACATACCGCCAGTAAACGAGAGGGAGATGAGCAGAAGGTTAACAACAACAAGAACATTGAATTTAAATGGTTAACTGTAACCAAACAGGCTGCTAGTACACATGAGCAGAAGACTAACTGCAAAAATTTCAAGAAATTCCGTAAAGTATGTCTTTTCTCTTATTTGTCAATCGTAAGCAATTATACGGTATTTTAAATTAATAAAACAGTAATATTTATATCATTAATACTGAAACATAATTTTATTGTATGTACAGATTTTATTTAAACGTAAAATTGTTCACATTAAAACATTAACAAGTGCATTTAATACAGGACTTGTTCAAATAAGTAGAAACATCGTTGTGTATGTGTGTGTGTGTGTGTGTGTGTGTATGTGTGTGTGTGCGTGCGTATGTGTGTGTGTGAGTGAGTGTGTGTGTGTGTGTGTGTGTGTGTGTTTGTACGGATTTATTCTCAGTTGTATGGAGCGGTACAGTTATTTTTACATAATTAGAGCACGGTACAAATTGGTTGAAATGACAAACACGTTGAAAGCCTTTTGTATATATATATATATATATATATATATATATATATTGTAACATGACAGATAATCCACACAAATACATTACTCAGTGATCATTAATAAAGCTCTAAGATATGGAATATCCAGATGAGAATTAATTAAAATGCACTATTTACTAATATATTCACAAGAAAGATTGAATAAAGAAAATTTCTGCAAATAATATAATATAATACAAATTTAAAAACCCAGGAAACTATAAATGATAACAACAAGATTACCCAGGAAAGATAGAAGCAGGCAATTAATATACCCCGTCAAGGAAACCAGACTAGAAGAAACCAAGGCATACACAGCGAAAAACTACTGAAGACTGAAGAAAGAAGAACAATCTAAATCTAATGAAGAAAGAAGAACAATCAAAGATACAGAAGACAGAAGAAGGAAGAATAATTAAAACTACTACTACTGAAGACAGAAGAAGGAAGAATAATTAGAACTAAAGAAGAAAGAAGACTAATTAAAACTACTATTACTGAAGAAAGAAGAACAATCAAAGATACTGAAGACAGAAGAAAGAAGAATAATTAAAACTACTATTACTGAAGAAAGAAGAACTAATTAAAACTACTATTACTGAAGAATGAAGAAAGAAGAACAATCAAAGATACAGAAGACAGAAGAAAGAAGAACTAATTAAAACTACTATTACTGAAGAAAGAAGAACAATCAAAGATACTGAAGACAGAAGAAAGAAGAATAATTAGAACTACTATTACTGAAGAACGAAGAAAGAAGAACAATCAACGATACAGAAGACAGAAGAAAGAAGAATAGTTAAAACTACTATTACTGAAGAATGAAGAAAGAAGAACAATCAAAGATACAGAAGACAGAAGAAAGAAGAATAATTAAAACTACTGTTACTGAAGAAAGAAGAACTAATTAAAACTACTACTACAGAACTAGAGAAGAAAGAAGAACAATCAAAGATACAGAAGACAGAAGAAAGAAGAATAATTAAAACTACTATTACTGAAGAAAGAAGAACAATCAAAGATACAGAAGACAGAAGAAAGAAGAATAATTAAAACTACTATTACTGAAGAATGAAGAAAGAAGAACAATCAAAGATACAGAAGACAGAAGAAAGAATAATAATTAAAACTACTATTACTGAAGAAGGAAGAACAATCAAAGCTAAAGAAGAAGGAAGAACAATTAAAACTCAAAGAAGAAAGAAGAACAAACTAAATCTAATGAAGAAAGAAGAACTAGTTAAAACTACTACTACTGAAGAATGAAGAAAGAAGAACAATCAAAGATACAGAAGACAGAAGAAAGAAGAATAATTAAAACTACTATTACTGAAGAAAGAAGAACAATCAAAGATACAGAAGACAGAAGAAGGAAGAATAATTAAAACTACTACTACCGAAGACAGAAGAAAGAAGAATAATTAGAACTAAAGAAGAAAGAAGAATAATTAAAACTACTATTACTGAAGAAAGAAGAACAATCAAAGATACAGAAGACAGAAGAAAGAAGAATAATTAAAACTACTATTACTGAAGAAAGAAGAACAAACTAAATCTACTGAAGAAAGAAGAAGGAAGACTAATTAAAACTACTACTACTGAAGAAGGAAGAAGGAAGAATAAAGAAGAACCAAACTCAAAGAAGAAGGAAGAATAATAAAATTAAGAACTACAGAAGAAAGAAGAAGGAAGGATAATCCAAAACTACAGAAGAAGGAAGAATAACCAAACTCAAGAAGAAAGAAGAATAATTAAGACGACCCATATAAAACAAAAACTCCATAGGGAAAGAACCCCCAAAAAACCCCAAAATCAATGAATGCCCAAAAAAGAAAGTATAACACATTAAAAAACCATATCACTGTAAAACTGACAAAAAACTAAAAGTGTTAGCTGTAGTAAATATTAGTGCATTCAAAAAGTTATTGTGTAATGTGCATAAACAAATCTTCACAGTTCCCCCATGGTTGAATATTTCATATTAAAAACTAGAAAAAGACTAGTAAATATAGTAATAATTTACCATGGAAAGGTGTAAGTGATCAAATTATAACTAATAAACTTTAAGAAAGGTGCATGAGTAGCAGTACAAAGTAACAAACTTTAAGTTTTGTGAACAGTGCCTACTTTGATAATGAAGTAGTAATTTTACTAATAAAAAGCTACTAAAACTGTATGAACATTCCATAGAATGGAATATAACTTAGATAGCCAGGGTTATACTTTAAGAGGGGGCATAAATCTTATAAAATGGGGAATTACAGAACTAACTGTTTATGATGGAGTAGTAGAAGGTATTAACAATTATATATGGATCCAAATGTGGGGTTCTAATTAAATATAGCATTTAGATAAGTAAGGGTTAGTCATAAGAAATACTAGTATTATAATTGTTATTTTATTGTTCATGTTAATTTAGGAATGCATTATCTAAAATTAGATAACATTCCAATGTGGTAGAAATACTTTTTATTATGTTATTAGGTGATATACCAAAACAATGTTATTAAGAACACCAGTTTTATATATCTGGGTGTTATATTTTAATTGTATAATCTATAATTACTGTTATGCCAGATCAGAGAACTAATTTTTAATCAAATATATCAGAGTCAGAAGTCAGAGAAGGAAATAAAATAATTACATTAGTAAAACATTCTGCAAATAGCCACAATTCAAATCTAGGCAATATAATAAAGTTAAAATGCAGAATAATTAATAAACCTAATCTTATAAACCAGTCAAACTGACAATATTTAGGCAAGATACACCCAACATATTAAATACTATTTAAATAAGGCTTTCTAAAGATATGGTCATTCTATGAGTAAAATTATTTATTTGTATAATGAAATACCATTTGAAACTGAAATAGGTTCACTAACTTTATCAGAAGGGGAATCATATACAACTGAATTATATGAAAAAACCATCATTAATATACTAAATTGCAATAAAATAAGTGAGAATTGATAATTATACAAATTTCAGATTTCATAGAATAATAATTATATTAGTTAAAATGGCTATTATTTACATAGAAGACAGGGAAGTATAATTTTAGGCCTACCTCCCAAAAAATTATAAGAAATAATTTTCCGATAAAACTTTGTAATACTAACTTAATTACTATCAAAATAAGTAGAATAGAATAGTGAAAACGAATATGTATTTTATATTTCAAACAGTTAAGTAATAACGAATTTACTTTATAAGCATAGTGCACGAAATTAAAGTGTGTCGGAAGTTATGGCAATTTTAAACAATGTCTTTTTAATATTAAATTGGCTAAGACGTTTCGGATGACGAAGGAAATCCACGCAGTTCATTATTATACATTGAAGACCACACTTGACGTGAATATTTTATAAAACCCAACCTTAATGGCGATTACGTATAACTAAAGTTCGGAATCAGTTTTTGTGTCAAAATTAAATTTTAAACTATTCTAATCATTGTGAAGTGGTGAAGTTGCCCTATGAACTACATAACACCTATAAACAGCATCACATATCACTATTTAAACGAAATAACACTGGAATCACACCAAATACCAAGTGAATATTCGAGGTTAAACGGACACACATAAACACCAATTGATCTACTTATTTAACAACATTTTTACACCCAGTGACTTTTCCATCTTACTCCAGTGACATTAAAATATACCCAAGAAGAGATTAAACGAGTACGAAGAGGATTTAATCGCAGAAGGAACATATTTATTCCACAAGTACTTTGTCAATGTTAGAAGGTGAAATCCACGCATGCGCCAGACGGCCACTTTGACTGATCTCATCAACACAACCAGTCGACTGTTTGCGGAACTGTGGTGAATAAAAATTATATATAAACTTTTATTATTACTAATTACCATTCTATTGTTTAATTTTAATACATTTTCAGCATTGTAAGTGTTATACTTTCTGACCCTGGCCTCCTCTGGCTTTTTTATAAATAACCGTTAAAAGAACCTATATGTGTATAATACCAATATAAAAGTCATAGATCGACCGGACCTGAGTGAGTCGATACGGCATTATAACATTGTTTTCAATTAAGCAAATTCATTATTTTGTTGAATAAACGCTTGTTATCTAGTGAATTGAATTTGATTTCTTTAATAAAGGAATATAACCATTAATTAATAAAGAAAACTCGACAACCTTTAAAGGCAATATATGCGAATTACAACCTTTCAAGAGGAAGAAGAAGGGAGCTGTTCGCGCCTAATTCAAAGTGGATTGTCTTTTTAATAAATTTAACGAAGGGAAGATCATTACTAGAAGACACACCATACCATACTATTTATAATTACAATCAATAATCTCAATTTATTACTAAATTTTAAGAATATAAACACCTCGAAAACAATTATTTCAGAATTATAAAATAATATCACATTTCAAATTGCTACAACAACAACATACACCAAGAACATTTGATAACAGCATTTTTTAGGAACATTACCAAATCGACGTCTCCCGGAGCGGAACGTCATTACTACACCTACGCACCATAAAAGTCAATCTGGGTAATATTATACCAGAACACCATTACAATTACAATTATATATTACCAAAGTGAAGACCAGCAGAGAGAGCCGAATGAAGACTAGAAGACATCATCTATATTACTACACACAATAGTGAGAGTACAATTCTCATACAACTACACATATTTTTATATTTGTATATTTTGTAATTTACATTTATATTACAAAATTGGCTAGCCCAACTTGTGGGGCTTGATTACATCAGAATTTTAGAACACCATAGAACAGTAACACACCGTATATATTACAAAAATTGGCGTCCAACTAAAGGGCTGTAATTAGGGGTTAAAATTACTGTAATTACTTACCCAATTCCTAATTCAGCTTGGCAGCGGTTACCCAGCCAGGGAATCAGGGAAAATAATGCGTCGTGCCACATCAAAGAAGAGAGCGGCGGAGGCCGAGAAAGAACTCGATATGGAGAATAAGGAGGCGACACCAGTGGAGGACGTGGAAAAGATAATAGAACGGGTGGAACAGGAACAACCCGAAATACCCACTCAAATAGGGGACGTCCAGGTCCAAGACCAGGAGATAGAAAAAACTAAAACTACAAAGGAAAGTAAAATGGACAAATTAATGGAAATGTTCATGCAAATGAGAGAAGATTTGAAAAAGGACATAGGAGAGACCAGTAAGAAAGTGGATTCAACTAAGGAAGAATTAAGCAAGAAAATGGATTCTACCACAGAAGAAAATAATAAAAGATTAGAAGATTTGAAGAATGATAACCAATCTTTAAAGGAAGAATTGAAGAAGGACAACCAAGAAACAAAAGAAGAATTGGGCCGTAAAATCGAAAGGACCAATAAGAGAATTGAGGAAACCAGTAAAAAGGTGGAAAAGAAAATGGAAGAAAATAAGAAGAATTTGGAAGAAAAGATGGAAGAAACCAATAAGAAAATCGAAAGTGATCATCAACAGTTAAGGAAAGAGTTAAGAGAGGACTACCAACGGTTAAGAGAAGAAATAAGGGAGGATAACCGACGATGGCATAAGGAAATGAAAGAAGACAGGGAAGAGGAAAGAAGGGATAGAAAAGAATACAGACAAATCTTGAAGGAAGGTTTGAGTGAAATAGATAAAAACGTCACATCCTTGGATGAAGAATTGGATAAGACACTGGACAACAGCAAACCAGAACGAAAGGAAATACCAAACAATAAAACAATGGAGCCAGTGATAGTGTTACCTGAAAAGAAAACGAACGGGAAGAAAGAAAATACTAAGGATATGGAAGTGAAACAAAAGCGAATGAAAAGAAGGCATCCAAAGAAATTAATGAAAACAAGGGAAGAAATGGAAATGATGAACCATGGTTTATTTGATAATGATAATATCCCTATTACCAACAATGAAGAAATCGTGAGTTCCAGAAATTATGGAAATAGATTGATGGTAATCTCAGAAATGGTTTACCAGCAGACAGTAGTTTACCACGGGGAAGTGATCAGAGGTAAATGGAATACAACAGGGATGGAGATATATGGTAGATTGTCAATGGTATCATTGATCATTGATGGACCAGAGACGTACTGGTGTATAAAACACTATGATAGAGGGAGCCGAATAAGCTTAGCAGCCAACAAAGGAATAGCAGCTAGGAAAATGAAATACAAGACAAAGGCCAGAGATATCACTAGTACCGGAACGATGATGAAGACTATGGTCATCCGGACAATGAGAGCGACTGAAGTGACAGACTACGGTTAAGTCTAATACCATACACCTCCACGAAAAGGGACTGATGTTATGATAACCAGCAACGGCAAAAAACTATATCAAAGAAAAAGAAATTCTGAGCAACTGTCCAACCTAATAAAAATCTTCAACCTGGGTAATTAAAAGGAAAACTAATTATAAGAAGTACATTTGAAATAAAGAAAAGAAGAGAGCTAATACCATATTTAGGGTAATAATATGATATGTTAACCATATTTATGAAAAAATATTATGAGTAATTGAATGTATGGAAGAAATAATATAAGTAAAAATTCAAAAAAGAAGTAATGACTACTTACTACCTATTATTTAGAAAACCATTTATGAATCAAGAAGAAAATGAATTTTGAATTAAATCTCAAAATTCAAAAATGAAGTAATGACTACTTACTACCTATTATTTAGAAAACAATTTATGGACAAGAGAAAATGAATTTTGAATTAAACCACTAAATTCAAAAATGAAGTAATGACTACTTACTGCCTACCATTTAGGAAACAATTTATGAATCAAAGAGAAAATGAATTTTGAATTAAATCATCAAAATTCAAAAACCCAAGTAAAAACAATTTACTACCTTATTTTAAAAACAACTTTTAGAAATGAACAAGGAGAAAAAGAATTTGGATAACACATTACAAACAATTATATATGGGACCAATTCTGAAAAACTTTCCAGAATAAAGAAATGGCAATACAAACCACTGATACCATTTAAATGAATAAACTTATTGTGAAGTGAAATTAATGAGAATTTTATGTCAAATAAACAGAGATATTAAACATATGACATTAATAATAAAGAGTGCATTTGGATAAAAAGCAAGAGCAAAATAAAATTTTGAAAAAGAAAGGAAAAACTATATATAAATAAATCCATATGAAAAAGATGATCATACAATAAATGTCAGTTATTAGAAAGACAATTAAAAGAGTAATTGAAAAAACATAATACTAGTGGAACGATTCACATGAATTAAGAAAGGAACAAAAATATAATACAAAATATATGCTACCAATGACCAGAAGGAGATTGTGATAACAGTCAAAAAATGACAGAGAATTAAAAACTTTACACTGAATAAGGAGTGATAATTATATTATACCAGCTTCCAATCACAAGGAGAAATAAAATGACAGCAGAGCTAACCATTGAGAAAAATAACTGAGATAGAGATTCACTAAGATAGAAATATTAATAGATCTGTTCGTATACGAAGTGAAATATCCAAAGATATTTAATTTTTTTTTATATAGTCATAAGGTGGACTATTCTTATATAATTTTATTAATGACTGTCTGAGATAAGTCCAGCAGTATTATTATGTATTGGTCAGAGATGATTTACCTCTGTAATCAATAAATGACGTAGTATGGCCAGCAGAGTGAGATGCCTACAGAGCCCCTCTGGACACTGCCCCAGCTAACGTATTAGGGAATTTTAGGGAATAAATATCCCAAGGATAAAGAAACGAGTTAAGAAGAAAATGGAAAAATAAAAAATAACGAACCTCAGATGACTATTACTATCAGTAAGAATCCAGTTAATAATGAAATATAGATAAGCTCAAAAATATAGGAGAAAAAATTTTTAGAAATGTGAAGGAAGTAAAAGAAATATAATTTATAATATAATGTCATAAGCAATTATTTCAGACAAACTAAGTATGATCTGAACTAATCACTTCTGGAAGAGAGCAATCTGTAGCATGACAGATAATCCACACAAATACATTACTCAATGATCATTAATAAAGCTCTAAGATATGGAATATCCAGATGAGAATTAATTAAAATGCACTATTTACTAATATATTCACAAGAAAGATTGAATAAAGAAAATTTCTGCAAATAATATAATATAATACAAATTTAAAAACCCAGGAAACTAAAAATGATAACAACAAGATTACCCAGGAAAGATAGAAGCAGGCAATTAATATACCCCGTCAAGGAAACCAGACTAGAAGAAACCAAGGCATACACAGCGAAAAACTACTGAAGACTGAAGAAAGAAGAACAATCTAAATCTAATGAAGAAAGAAGAACAATCAAAGATACAGAAGACAGAAGAAGGAAGAATAATTAAAACTACTACTACTGAAGACAGAAGAAGGAAGAATAATTAGAACTAAAGAAGAAAGAAGACTAATTAAAACTACTATTACTGAAGAAAGAAGAACAATCAAAGATACTGAAGACAGAAGAAAGAAGAATAATTAAAACTACTATTACTGAAGAAAGAAGAACTAATTAAAACTACTAATACTGAAGAATGAAGAAAGAAGAACAATCAAAGATACAGAAGACAGAAGAAAGAAGAACTAATTAAAACTACTATTACTGAAGAAAGAAGAACAATCAAAGATACTGAAGACAGAAGAAAGAAGAATAATTAGAACTACTATTACTGAAGAACGAAGAAAGAAGAACAATCAAAGATACAGAAGACAGAAGAAAGAAGAATAGTTAAAACTACTATTACTGAAGAATGAAGAAAGAAGAACAATCAAAGATACAGAAGACAGAAGAAAGAAGAATAATTAAAACTACTGTTACTGAAGAAAGAAGAACTAATTAAAACTACTACTACAGAACTAGAGAAGAAAGAAGAACAATCAAAGATACAGAAGACAGAAGAAAGAAGAATAATTAAAACTACTATTACTGAAGAAAGAAGAACAATCAAAGATACAGAAGGCAGAAGAAAGAAGAATAATTAAAACTACTATTACTGAAGAATGAAGAAAGAAGAACAATCAAAGATACAGAAGACAGAAGAAAGAAGAATAATTAAAACTACTATTACTGAAGAAGGAAGAACAATCAAAGCTAAAGAAGAAGGAAGAACAATTAAAACTCAAAGAAGAAAGAAGAACAAACTAAATCTAATGAAGAAAGAAGAACTAGTTAAAACTACTACTACTGAAGAATGAAGAAAGAAGAACAATCAAAGATACAGAAGACAGAAGAAAGAAGAATAATTAAAACTACTATTACTGAAGAAAGAAGAACAATCAAAGATACAGAAGACAGAAGAAGGAAGAATAATTAAAACTACTACTACCGAAGACAGAAGAAAGAAGAATAATTAGAACTAAAGAAGAAAGAAGAATAATTAAAACTACTATTACTGAAGAAAGAAGAACAATCAAAGATACAGAAGACAGAAGAAAGAAGAATAATTAAAACTACTATTACTGAAGAAAGAAGAACAAACTAAATCTACTGAAGAAAGAAGAAGGAAGACTAATTAAAACTACTACTACTGAAGAAGGAAGAAGGAAGAATAAAGAAGAACCAAACTCAAAGAAGAAGGAAGAATAATAAAATTAAGAACTACAGAAGAAAGAAGAAGGAAGGATAATCCAAAACTACAGAAGAAGGAAGAATAACCAAACTCAAGAAGAAAGAAGAATAATTAAGACGACCCATATAAAACAAAAACTCCATAGGGAAAGAACCCCCAAAAAACCCCAAAATCAATGAATGCCCAAAAAAGAAAGTATAACACATTAAAAAACCATATCACTGTAAAACTGACAAAAAACTAAAAGTGTTAGCTGTAGTAAATATTAGTGCATTCAAAAAGTTATTGTGTAATGTGCATAAACAAATCTTCACAGTTCCCCCATGGTTGAATATTTCATATTAAAAACTAGAAAAAGACTAGTAAATATAGTAATAATTTACCATGGAAAGGTGTAAGTGATCAAATTATAACTAATAAACTTTAAGAAAGGTGCATGAGTAGCAGTACAAAGTAACAAACTTTAAGTTTTGTGAACAGTGCCTACTTTGATAATGAAGTAGTAATTTTACTAATAAAAAGCTACTAAAACTGTATGAACATTCCATAGAATGGAATATAACTTAGATAGCCAGGGTTATACTTTAAGAGGGGGCATAAATCTTATAAAATGGGGAATTACAGAACTAACTGTTTATGATGGAGGTAGTAGAAGGTATTAACAATTATATATGGATCAAAATGTGGGGTTCTAATTAAATATAGCATTTAGATAAGTAAGGGTTAGTCATAAGAAATACTAGTATTATAATTGTTATTTTATTGTTCATGTTAATTTAGGAATGCATTATCTAAAATTAGATAACATTCCAATGTGGTAGAAATACTTTTTATTATGTTATTAGGTGATATACCAAAACAATGTTATTAAGAACACCAGTTTTATATATCTGGGTGTTATATTTTAATTGTATAATCTATAATTACTGTTATGCCAGATCAGAGAACTAATTTTTAATCAAATATATCAGAGTCAGAAGTCAGAGAAGGAAATAAAATAATTACATTAGTAAAACATTCTGCAAATAGCCACAATTCAAATCTAGGCAATATAATAAAGTTAAAATGCAGAATAATTAATAAACCTAATCTTATAAACCAGTCAAACTGACAATATTTAGGCAAGATACACCCAACATATTAAATACTATTTAAATAAGGCTTTCTAAAGATATGGTCATTCTATGAGTAAAATTATTTATTTGTATAATGAAATACCATTTGAAACTGAAATAGGTTCACTAACTTTATCAGAAGGGGAATCATATACAACTGAATTATATGAAAAAACCATCATTAATATACTAAATTGCAATAAAATAAGTGAGAATTGATAATTATACAAATTTCAGATTTCATAGAATAATAATTATATTAGTTAAAATGGCTATTATTTACATAGAAGACAGGGAAGTATAATTTTAGGCCTACCTCCCAAAAAATTATAAGAAATAATTTTCCGATAAAACTTTGTAATACTAACTTAATTACTATCAAAATAAGTAGAATAGAATAGTGAAAACGAATATGTATTTTATATTTCAAACAGTTAAGTAATAACGAATTTACTTTATAAGCATAGTGCACGAAATTAAAGTGTGTCGGAAGTTATGGCAATTTTAAACAATGTCTTTTTAATATTAAATTGGCTAAGACGTTTCGGATGACGAAGGAAATCCACGCAGTTCATTATTATACATTGAAGACCACACTTGACGTGAATATTTTATAAAACCCAACCTTAATGGCGATTATGTATAACTAAAGTTCGGAATCAGTTTTTGTGTCAAAATTAAATTTTAAACTATTCTAATCATTGTGAAGTGGTGAAGTTGCCCTATGAACTACATAACACCTATAAACAGCATCACATATCACTATTTAAACGAAATAACACTGGAATCACACCAAATACCAAGTGAATATTCGAGGTTAAACGGACACACATAAACACCAATTGATCTACTTATTTAACAACATTTTTACACCCAGTGACTTTTCCATCTTACTCCAGTGACATTAAAATATACCCAAGAAGAGATTAAACGAGTACGAAGAGGATTTAATCGCAGAAGGAACATATTTATTCCACAAGTACTTTGTCAATGTTAGAAGGTGAAATCCACGCATGCGCCAGACGGCCACTTTGACTGATCTCATCAACACAACCAGTCGACTGTTTGCGGAACTGTGGTGAATAAAAATTATATATAAACTTTTATTATTACTAATTACCATTCTATTGTTTAATTTTAATACATTTTCAGCATTGTAAGTGTTATACTTTCTGACCCTGGCCTTCTCTGGCTTTTTTATAAATAACCGTTAAAAGAACCTATATGTGTATAATACCAATATAAAAGTCATAGATCGACCGGACCTGAGTGAGTCGATACGGCATTATAACATTGTTTTCAATTAAGCAAATTCATTATTTTGTTGAATAAACGCTTGTTATCTAGTGAATTGAATTTGATTTCTTTAATAAAGGAATATAACCATTAATTAATAAAGAAAACTCGACAACCTTTAAAGGCAATATATGCGAATTACAACCTTTCAAGAGGAAGAAGAAGGGAGCTGTTCGCGCCTAATTCAAAGTGGATTGTCTTTTTAATAAATTTAACGAAGGGAAGATCATTACTAGAAGACACACCATACCATACTATTTATAATTACAATCAATAATCTCAATTTATTACTAAATTTTAAGAATATAAACACCTCGAAAACAATTATTTCAGAATTATAAAATAATATCACATTTCAAATTGCTACAACAACATACACCAAGAACATTTGATAACAGCATTTTTTAGGAACATTACCAAATCGACGTCTCCCGGAGCGGAACGTCATTACTACACCTACGCACCATAAAAGTCAATCTGGGTAATATTATACCAGAACACCATTACAATTACAATTATATATTACCAAAGTGAAGACCAGCAGAGAGAGCCGAATGAAGACTAGAAGACATCATCTATATTACTACACACAATAGTGAGAGTACAATTCTCATACAACTACACATATTTTTATATTTGTATATTTTGTAATTTACATTTATATTACAAAATTGGCTAGCCCAACCAGTGGGACTTACAGGAGAGCACAATCTACATACATCAACCTTTTATTTATTTTATTATACCCACTCAATCACCGTAATATTACAAAATTGGCGAACCCAACTTGTGGGGCTTGATTACATCAGAATTTTAGAACACCATAGAACGGTAACACAATGTTATATTACAATATATATATATATATATATATAGCACATAATGTATATGACTACTTTTACAACTGCTATGTAGAGAGAAAATTTATTCAGACACATGTTTCGTCCAGCCACAACAGATTTTCTCAACGAATATATATATATATATATATATATATATGTTTCCTTTAATTGAAACAATTACAGCAAAATGTTTACTAGTGTAAGAAAATTAATTATTGTTTGTAGCTGTTTAAACACAAACAACTTTTGTTGTTGATGACGTGATTTTCTTCACCAAAAGTATGACTTTGTACTGTTTTGAGCTCTGGTAAATTTATCTTTAGGAGGACGTTGTTCTCTGGTAATGTTTATTTGATCACATAATTGTTTTCTGCCAACAAATTGGACTCTGACAAACTGATCAATAAGATCTTTTGTAAAACTTAATGATTCCGACTAGGTGATTGTAGATTTATTCTGTACTCAGTTTCCAAAATGTATCAATGAAAATACTAGGAGACTAAAATATATTGAGTACCAAATCGAAACTGAACGATTGTATCAGTAGTTAGAGAACAATTCCGTAATTTACAAATGTAATTTCTCATAACAAAATACTGCATTCCATTTCATTTTATATTCAAACTATTATCTGAAACAGAACGTTATACAGATTGTAACGTTTAAATTTGAATGTTACATTTGAATAAAAGAATGAAAAGAATTGTAAAGTATGTCTTTTCTCTTATTTGTTAATCGTAAGCAATTATACAGTATTTTAAATTAATAAAACAGTGATATTTTGTACTATTAATACTGATTGCATGTTTTATTTAATGCTTTGTCTTAGGTTTTACCATTAAACAGAAGTATTGTACCACAAATTATTGGTGGTAGTGATCTTTATGTTTATGAAAACCCCATAAAAGTGAAGTCCAAGGACTGGCTTAATGTAGTACCAAATGAAGAAGAAGAAGAGCGTATTGAAGATTGCTTCACAAATTAAAAAATTCATAATATGTAATATATATTTTATTTGTAAATATATTCTGTATTTTTTTTGTTTTATATATTTTTATTTTGAAACATTTGAACCCTTTGAAGTTCACATAAAGTCATGTGATTTGTACATTTTACTAACAAAGACACGTCTGTTCATACTAAATGTGTGTGTGTGTGTGTGTGTGAGAGAGAGAGAGTTGATCCTTGTGTCATTCTTGTTATAGTCTTAAAAACAAAAGGTTGTCGAACCAACATCATTTTTATTTGAAAATAGTTTCATTGTAAATATCACTTATTATTATTGCTACTACAATTTATATGTCGTTAGAATTTTTAAAATTACAATGGTCTGTAAACCATATTTACGTTTGTGTACACATACAAATCGCCTTGAATAAGGGAATTCTTGTCAACGTTTGCAGCGAGAGAGAGACATACACAATGTGGGTAATTACATTATAAACTAGGAATTTCTTCCGGCGTCTGCGAGAGAGAGAGAGAGAGAGAGAGATGGGGAATTCTACCGACGTTTACAGCAGCAGCAGCAGCAGCAGCAATACACGATACGCATTACATTAAAACTATCACGATTATATTATTCATTGATGTACAAACAATTTACATAGCACACACACACACGCAATAGGCTAACATTTACTGTAACAGCACACACATAGGTAATTACATTATAAACTAGGAATTTCTTCCGACGTCTGCGGGCGAGAGATGTTGTACAACAGATTTTGAGGAGACATCTGTAACAGTACACGTACAGGTAATTACATTATAAACTGCTGTCAACTTGTGTGTGTGTGTGTGTGTGTGTGTGTGTGTGTGTGCGTGCATAGTTAATCTTTCTATCACTAATTACCACACTGAATATATAACTTTCTCATGACGAAATATTATTATTTCATTGTTTACGATATATATTTAATTAATGCAAAAATGAATTTTAAAAATTACAATGGTCTGTAAACCATATTTACGTTTGTGTACACATACAAATCGCTTTGAATAAGGGAATTCTTGTCAACGTTTGCAGCGAGAGAGAGACATACACGCACAGGTAATTACATTATAAACTAGGAATTGCTTCCGACGTCTGCGAGCGAGAGAGAGAGGGCGTTAATATTTGTCGAATAAATATAAACTTTCTAATTTCATATACATACGCACGGTACTGATCACAGAGAGAGAGAGAGACATACACAACAAGTGTGAGAGAGAGAGAGGGAGAGGAGAAAACGGCTTGAACATAACGTTTGACAACAAGAGAGAGTGAGAGAGAGAGATAGTTTTACTTACATTCAAATGTGTGTGTGTGAGAGAGAGAGAGAGAGAGAGAGAGAGAGAGAGAGAGAGAGAGAGAGAGAGAGAGAGAGAGGAGAGAGAGAGTAACAATTATGATCATATAGTTTGAATTTCCCCCTACAGAAGAGAAAAAAAAAAATGTTGGCAGATCTGCTCTATACACACACAATAATGTAAGATTGGTAACCCTGATCATATATTTTAATATATACACTATATAACACATATTTGAATTTCCCTCCCCCCGCCACAGAAAATGTTGACAACCCTGCTCATATAAAATATCTATACACTATAATAATAATACAGAGGTTGGTACACCTGATCATATAGATTTAATATACATTATAACACACGACAAATTTGAACTCATACAAAGGTTGGTACACCTGATCATCTATTTTAATATACACTATAATGCATCGAGTTGGAACCACCCCCACTCACCACCACCCACTAATATGAAATAAAAAAACCACCCAGCCAACACCACCCACTGATATGCAACCCATACATAGGTTGGTAAACCTGATCATATAGATTTAATATACATTATAACACACAACAAATTTGAACTCATGCAAGGTTGGTAACCCTGATCATATATTTAATATATACACTATAATGCATCAAGTCGGAACCCCCCACCATAGGTTGGTAAACCTGATCATATAGATTTAATATACATTATAACACACAACAAATTTGAACTCATGCAAGGTTGGTAACCCTGATCATATATTTAATATATACACTATAATGCATCAAGTGATAGAAAGTAAAAGTGATCTAAGCTCGCGAAAGGTGGCATATAAAAAAATAAAAAATTATATTCGCGGATGCTGTGGTCCAGATACGCGAAAAAGTCGCGGATGCTGTGGTCCAGCAACACAGATCAGCGAAAAAGTCGCGGATGCTGTGGTCCAGCTGATAGAAAGTGAAAGTGAGTCAGGACCGGCATTTTCCCTCTACTGCAACACTTATTGACTTAATAAATTGTTTTTACAACAAAAAATTATGAAATTTAATGTTATATATATATATATTTTTTTTATTTGTAATATTATATCAGTGTTTTCACAGTTTTTCTATAACAGTCTCTTCACACACACACACACACACACACACACACACACACACACACACACACACACACACACACACACACACACACACACACACACACACACACACACACACACACACACACACACACACACACACACACACACACACACACACACACACACACACACACACACACACACACACACACACACACACGTCTTATAAGTATACAAAATTATATTATTTTAATAATATACCATGTACGAAAATTAATAAATTTCTTTAAAAAACAAATCATTTGACCTGCTTTATAATTAACCCCGTATAATTGCCCATAGAGATTATGAGTGTCATACCTATGTCAGGGGACTGTTTAGTTCCTTAGCAAGTTCTTTGATAGAAAGAAAATTTGAGTATTGTAATTTAATTTGTAGTTTGTAAAATTAATTGTATATTAGTAGTATGTTCAGTGGCGAAGCGTCAGGGGAGACAGGGTAGACAGTGTCTCCCCAAATAATTTATTCATAAAGTAATTAACTTTTATACGCGGAGTATCAGGGTAGACGTTATTTGGAATGTCTGTTAACATTGCTGGAGGTGAGGAGGGCTTTGGTTGGTGACTACGGGAAGGGACCTGCGCGCGCAGCATAATCATATGTCCAGTACATCACATCAAAAGACAGTCTCCGCTGACTGAATAGTACGGAATTTTCGCCTGGCTGCCTGTGTTTGTTTCATTATGCGCGCGTAGTGAATATTTGTTTTTGTTGAGTTTACAAATTATTTTTAATTTTGTATATAGTGTTATAGACTAAGAAGTGTGTGATCATTTACGTACTAATTATTTATTAATAAACATTTTTAAGTGTCGTCCTTTAAGTGTTTTAAGCATACTGTTTAATTGATTTAATGCAGCAAAATGAATACAGTTAGTAAGTACCAGTTCTGTCGCAGAAGTATTTGATATGAACTCTGACAACTTTGATTCACTAGAATTTTTGTTAAAATACGGAATCAGTACGTTACCTTAGAGCAAAAGGTATTGCTAAAGTCAAAAATATCTCGCCCGCCTTTAGATTTGTCGCAGAAGGATGGAAATATTGAAAATTTCAGAAAGTTTGGTATAGTAAATATAGATGGCTCTCTGGTTGTAAGCGAAACAAAACTCTGCACTGCTATTATTGTTTGATGTTTAATGGAGAGGAACCATGGAGCAAAGTTGGAGTAGGCACTATAAAAAATTTTGAAGCTAAAGCCATTAAACATGTTGGTAGCAAAACTCATATAAAAAATTCTGAGATGTTTCACATGTTAGGACGTAACAGAATAGAACATTGCTTATCCGAATCAGCTAGAATTCAAGCAGTACAGCACAATGAAAATGTGGCTAAAAATCGAAGGATAGTAGGCCGTTTGATAGATGTTGTTTGTTATTTAGAGAGGCATGATTTAGCTTTTAGGGGCCATAAGGAAAATGAGCAGTCTCTTAATAAGGGGAATTATTTAGAAACTTTAAATTTACTGGCAATGGAAGAGTCTTTCATGAAGGAACATGTAGAAACCAGCACTGTATTTAAAGGCACATCTTCTGAAATTCAGAATGATTTAATCCAGTCTGTTTCCATCGCTATTAATGAAACAATTCGTGATGAAATAAACAAGGCTGATTTTGTTTCCGTTCAAGCTGACGAAACAACCGACGTATCTGTTAAAGCACAACTGAGTACAATTAGGCTATGCGATATGTTCGTCATTTGAAAACTGAGGAACGCTATTTAGGCTTTTTTGATGTTTCTTCTAACAAAAGCGCAGAAGGGTTGGCTAATAAAATCATTTCAGTTTTGAAAGAATATAACATTGAAAATAAATTAGTAAGCCAAACATATGACGGTGCTTCTGTGATGGCTAGTCGTCACGGTGGAGTACAAACCCTTGTTTGTCAACAGTGTCCACAGGCAATATTTGTGCATTGCTATGCTGACCAACTTAATTTGGTCTTGTTACACAGTGCAAAAAATATTAAAGAAGTTAAATTGTTTATTTGTAATTTAACTGCATTTCATTAGTTTCTTCAGTAGATCTGCTGCTAGATCTGATTTACTCCGAGAACAAGGGTTTAAACTTCCTCACCCAACATCAACCCGTTGGAATTACCATTCGCGGGCAGTTTCAACAATCAAAGAACATTACAAAGAACTCTATCGTGCGGTTTCTCACATTATCGAGTGTGATGACTAGGACCCTGAGTCTGTGAGTGCTGCAATTGGTCTCCTAAATATTTTAAAGTCGACATCTTTCATGTTTTACTTGTGCGTGTATGATCGAATTTTTGTATTTACTCAACATCTGTTTAATGTGCTCCAGGAAAAATCTAGCAGTGATGTAAATCTCTGCATTAATGAAATTAGGACAGTGAAAGAAAATATCGCAGCACTGCGTTCAAATAAAGTGCTGCAAAACTGTATGGATGAATGTAGGCGCATGAATGCTGACTAATAATGTATTGCTGGAATCTGTAAGTGAAGTGCATAAACGCGTTGCTTATGAAATTCTTGATTCTGTAACTGTACAACTAGACACCCGATTCGGCGAATTTGAAAATATATTTTTTGTAGAACTTCTAAATGAGAAAAAGTTTGTTGAATTTCGGAGGAATTTTCCTCAACTCCAGTTTGACAAGTTGAAATGTTTGTTCCCAAAATTCTTTGACTGGGTAACATTGCGCAATGAATTATTGAACATCTACAACATTGGTGATAAAATGCTTCCGTGTATTAAACTGCTGGAATATATTGTGGAGAATCAACTCGATAGTGTGTATGAACAAACATTAAAGTTACTGAAATTAGTACTGAGTATTCCAGTTACATCGGCATCAACTGAGTGTTCAATGAGTACACTGAAGAGGATCAAAACGTACCTTCGTAATGCTATGAAAAATAAACGATTATCACAATTGGCTACTTTGTCCATTGAGACAAAATTCACATTTACGTGCACAAAGGACCCAACTTTCAAGGAAAGGGTAATAGATATTTTTGCAAACTTCAAGACGCCGCGTGTCATTTACACGAGAATATGAACGATTGTGTAATGTCTACAGTAATCCGGATTTGTCATTATTCAAAAAATGTGAGTAACATTAATTTTTTTTTTTGAACAATATTTTCTAATTAAGATTCATAAACGACACTAATAACAATAATATAATTTTTTCTTTATATTTAGGCCTATGTATGAAATGCGTAAAGATGTATAATGAAATGCGACAGTCACTTAGCTATTATCTGATAGAGGTAGAGGCGGGGGCAGACCCAGAAATTTGCTCAGGGGGGGCACATTCTGGCAGTTTTGGGCCCCTCCTCTCCAGAGGGGGGGTGTTAGAAAAAATCTTATTATCAAAGTGTCTGTTGAATCAAACGATATAAAAATTAATATAAATAAATAAATAATTAAATATATTAATATAAATACAAAAACATTAGTTTTTTAACATAATTTAATTATTATTGTATTATTATTATTTGAAAAATAATAAAACAACCGATTTTGATTTTAGAAAGTATAATGTATTTGTACAATTTTGAAATAATATAAAGTAAACTTATAACAGGAATTTTTTATTTAATCTATTTAAACTTTCTTTAGAAATTTGACTTTCATTTCCCTTATAAAACTAATCTAATTTTTACACCATTACTCTTACTCTCGATACAATAAGAATAAGTGTAAAACATAAGGTAAAGAATAAAGAAAGTAAAACATCTAAATAAAAATAAGCACAAATACTAATATAGAATTATAATTTACAAAAATACACATATTCATTATCAATACTCTGATCTAGAAATATTAGGTGTAAACGTATTTTTTTTTGTTATATCTAATCAATATTCTGGAAATATCTAACCTCCAGAAAACCAATCACTTTTTAAGAAATTCCTTTTTTTGTAGATAAAACAGATACATAAATCTTCTTTAAAATAACATTAATATTAAGTATTACAAAATTATTAATTGGACTGCTCATGTAACAAAATATAAAAATTATTATTTTAATGTCCTTTTGAGATGCTCATCAAATAAGAAAACAACTATTGGAGCATCACGATTCAAGAGATTCTTCAAATCTGATGTTTGACCACTAACGTTCGAATAATCTCAGACTGTGGTTTCGTAAATTCTTCTTTTAAGTGATGAGCTGCAGCAGGATCATGTTTAAGATAATACATAGCTTCTACATGCGCTATTAAAAGAGCTTTAGCTAAACTAGTACTCATTTTCGATATTCTTTGCCCTGTAATTAAATATCCATTATTTTTATGTTAAGGTAAAAAAAACACCTTTAATCAATACATATGCATTCAAAGTAAGGCTAGAGAAAGTTTACGTTTGTGTCTCCTTGCAAAAATCTCTAATACTTCTTTGGGAGACATACGGTAGGCGATATCACGATGGACATGTAGGATCCCAAGTCCATTTAAACGATCTTCAGTCATTGTAGACCTTAAGTAAGTTTTAAGTCGAAGCAGGGCCGAAAATGAACGTTCTGCAGTGCTTGATGTAACTGGAAGCATGCATATGATTTGTAAAAGCACTCTGACATTTGGCAAGTCTGACGCGAGTGTGTAGGCTTCTGCAGGATATTTGATAAAGTCTTGTAATTTTGCTGCCCATATCTGCTTCCAGATTTTAAGTTCCCCTTCTAAAGCAGGGAAATAAGGTAAATCATCCCTATACAATTCAGCCCCTTGCAGAACAGACTCTTCACAATCTTCCGAAAATTCTGGTGATAAAAGTTTTTGAATCTGTCCAATTTGTATCATTTGCGATTTTGGAAATCTAGAAGAAAGTTCAGGTAATCTAGAAATGGGAGATATACACTAATACGAAAATATTCTTCCACAGAATGGGTTTGTATATTGGATCTGTTTTTTTGGAATCCTACTGTTCTCGGCTTTTTTATTTCCGTTCCCATTTCGCAAGCCAAATCTTCAGATTTTTGTATAGCTGTTTGAAGTGCCTAATACTGTTTTCCCGATGCGCTTGCAGGCTTGATATTGTGGCATTTACCAACTCCATGGCTGTCAATACGTCCATATATTCCGCTTGTAACTTTCGAGCCAAGGGTAGAGTTAATCCCAAAAAATCAGCTAATACAACTACACTAACAAGGAACTCAGACGATAGTATACTATGAAGGAAAGAACATGCGTCACTTCCCTTTCCTTCAGTTGACTGAGCAATAGTATCTAAAACTACTGGAAGAATAGGTAGAGCATTTAAAAACGTTAATACAGCATCGTGACGTTCGACCCACCTTGTTTCGCACATTTGTTTTACAGAATGTTTTCCATTTTTTAGTTTGTCATGCATTTCTTCAAGTTTTCGTAGTCGCCCAGCCGACTCTCGAAAGAAGTTTGCCACGGAAGAGATGACTCCGATAGCATTTCTTATACAGGCCACAGAACAAGCTTTGCTTATAGCTAAATTAAGCCTGTGATTCGCACAATGACTGTAAATCGCAAGTGGCTGTATTCCTGCTATTCTAGCTTGAACGCCTTTAAACTTGTTGCTCATATTTGAGCCCCCATCATATGCTTGACCACGGCAATAAAAGATATCAATGTTTAATTTTTCCAGTTCCTGCAAAATTGTGTTAGTAATCCCATTACCAGTAAGGTCCACAATGTCAACAATTTTCACGAAATCTTCCTTGATCTTAAAAGACACATTATCATAATATCGAATACAGATTGACAATTGCTGTTTAGTAGATATATCAGTTGTCTCTCTGCAATTAAAGTAAAATACTTGGCCTTCTTGATGTTAGAAACAATCTTTTCTGTTATAACTTCGCTACAACACTCAATTATTTCATTTTGGGTTGTCTTACTAATGTAGCTAGCATTTTTACCAGAGGAATGGATATGTGAGACAAGGTCTTCGTCTCCAGCATCTACTCTAAACTTCAGCAAAACCCTGAAATTCCCTCCTTCAAACGATTCATCCATTTGTAGCTTTCCGTCATCTCTGTGCCCTCTAAGTGGTATATTTTGGGCGCCACAAAAAATAATCGTTTTTATTATAGGTATAAGTTTTTTTTCTGTTTTCTTCAATAAGTTTCATTTTAGCATTTTGCATGCTAGAAATTACATCGCTCGTTTTTCCTTCCATCACCATTAAGAAATTGCGACTTGCTATCACATTTTCTTTGTGGTAGTCGGTGTTGGCATGATTTTTTAGTATTGTGGTAGCTTTTTTGAAAGTTCTTAATGGTTCGACTATTAGCTTGCCTAGTTTTACGTCATTTACACCTTCCTCACGACGTCCAAATAGTACGCACACTTTGCACAAGCCTCCGTTAAGCTTTTTGCTGTAAGCCAGCCATTCATACGATTTTAACCAGCTGTGTTGGAAAGCTCGTTTCTTTTTACCTTCGACATTCTAAGGGTATTTAAAATCTGGTGAAGGTATCCATGAATTTTTCAGCCACTGGTACCTATCTTCATCTGATAATGAAATAAAACCACTTTCATTAGTTACTAAGTGCCCAAAATCACGATGTTGGCATGAAAACGTTGGTGTTCCACAACGTCGGTCATGTCCTTCGAGGTAGACGTCATTGGGATGGAGTTGGTTTCATCGTTACGCTCGGAAAAGGTCACCAGGCACATGAGATTCAGTATCGCTCTCGGGTTGATTATTCAGTTTCTGAAAAAGCAGGCAAATTTCTAATACATCAAGACAAGAGTTGACAGTCTCCTGCACGTTACTGTTCAAATGCAAATTTTCAGCGTTTTTATTTTTTTCTCTCTACCTAACTCATTGGGCTATTTAATCTGAATTTTTATACGCGCGCAAACACAGTAATAATGTCTCTTATGTACAGTGCATACAAGTCCGGAAAAAAATTTTTTATGTAGATAGAGCCAGAATTTACCTTGATCAAATTTATATAAAAATATATTAAATTAGATCTCATGATATCTGAATTTTAAAATAGGTTTTAAAAATAAAATAGAAATTGTTAGCTATTCTTATTCATCTTCAATCGATTTATAATAAAATTATGAAACATAATTAATTAACAATCAGAAATAATCAAGAAATAAGTATCAATGAATTAAATCTAAACAGATCGAGCGAATTTATAGATCTATTCATAATATATTATGATACTAATCATATATAACATGTGTTAAAATACTCCATAATATTACAAAAAACTATATATGAGAATTAACGATCAGTAATCACAGGCCAAAAGAGTAAGGCGGCAAAACTCTTATATTAACCTCTAATCCAAGAGATTCAAATTTTCCTTCTATTTTGGCCTTCAAAAACTCGAAAAATTTCAAAATGTCTGTAGGGTAGTATATAATATGTCTGTACGGTAGAATGCATGCATTTATTACCAGTATATATTCCAATGTAGAAGATAGTCGTAAATACTGAATATAGAATTTTATGAAGATCGGAAATTTGTTTAGTAAAATTATTTTTGTAGCAAGTAATTTTCCTATTATTTAGAGAAAACCGCAATTTCGTTAATAACGCATACGAGACAACAATAGTTACATATACATACGCATACAGCAATAGTTGTTACTATCCGTATCTAAATAGTTCACTATGTCACTATGACATTGTATACTATATGTACGCTGACCATATTTCCTCAGTTGCAATCCGGGACATATGACCCGGGGGGGGGGGGGATACAAACTTTCAAAAATTTTATAAAAACACATTTCATAAAAACTTACAATTTTTAATGTATTGAATATTGAATAGTATTAATAATAATAACTAGTTAAAGACACTCAAATGTAATAATAAAGATTAGTTATTAATTATAGTTCGTTCCAATGTAGCGTAAACACGGTCTGGTCAGCATTTATAATAAGTTTTATCAGTTCATGAAGCTGGTTGACAGTTTACTCCAATCGTATTTCTCCGTTGAAGATAACTTGTTTGTAAGTGTTTTGTTCTTCTTTATTTTTTCATACATTTCAATGCATGTCTCTGAGTAGTTCATTTGAATGATCAAGAGAGATTTAACACATTCGATAGTCATCGATGCTTTCTCTGTCAGCCATAAATTATTAATTATAGAGAACGCTCTTTCTACTGAGGCATTGGTTCCTGGAAGAGCTAGTACAAACTGACACATCTTTTTTAAGTTCGGAATGGTTATCTCTTTATTCCGTAGGTCCTTGAAAACAGATAACCACCTCTCTTCTGTTATTAACTTCCGTTCAGCCCATTCTGCTAAACGATCATCTGTAAGATAAGAGTTCACTACACATAACTCATTGAACATGTCGTCAAGTGATGCAGATGATGGTATGACATTTCTAAACAATGACCAACTTACCTCTAAGTCTTCCCACTTAGGCTGTTCTTTAAGACTAGCCCACGACAATTGTCGAAGACTATCTAGGTTAGCTTTCCACAGATCTAAGTAAGCAATGGAGTTATCGTAAAAAATGCATGCTGTTTGTTTAAAGAGTTCCAAGCCATGTTCTGTCTGAGGAATCTCTTTCTGAAGCTCTTTAACTTTGAGCGGAAGAAAACATTTACTTTTCCTCTCTTGTAAGTTTTTGTACAGACGAAAATACTCACTTGCAGTTTTTGCTGCAGACACTTTGTCACCTTCAATTTTTTTCACAGTTTCATGAAAGGTAGCTGCAACATTGTGTAAGAACTGTGCCGGTTCGAAGCCGGCGGTTGCAAAATATGAATTCTAGAAGGTTTTCATGGTTGTAATATGCGTGAGTGAGGCGCGGAGCCGGCTTTTACAAAATATTTTAAAACAAGTCAGTTTACGGTAACTTAACGTGATACACTCGCGGACTTTGGTCGACGGTATGAGGGGAGCGGTGCGGTGTGCGGTTGCGCGCGCAGCTCGGCCAGTGAGGTGGAAATTGTTCTCTGCCGGATTCAGTCAACGCTCGTCCTTGCTCACAGAGTTCTTCCCCCTTCGTCTCTGCTCTTCGATTCGTTTCTGCGCAGTTTGGTATCTTCTACATGATTGAGTAGAGAATATACGACACCCCGGTAAGATTTAATTATTTTATTAGTTGTGTGGATATTTAATAACAAGATTTACGCTATCTTGTGAAGTACGTATTTATGTGTGTGTGCGACCTGACAAAATTATGTAAGACATAATTTTTTTTCTGTTGTACGCTACGCCCTTTGTATTGCCATGCCTTAGTATTTTCTGTTATAATGCGAGAAGTTTCAAGAGTCATTCTCATGGTAAAAGTGCTTTACATAAAGAAAAATTTAATTACAAAACTTGGTGTGCAGTCAAGTAGTGAACTGTGTGGTGCATGTAGCATACTGTCCCCGTCTTTGTTAATTATGTTCACAAATAGAGAATGAAGTGTGAGAGCTTCTGTGTATGAAACTTAATTGAAGGTAAAACATTCTCAAAGCTGTGAGTGACTTGCTGTTAAAATTTTTCTGACTAAATTATGATTACTGCTCTGCACGTGGCCGGTTTAACCTGCAAAAGTTTGTCGAAGCATGTTGACTGAGTACAGTTCACTTTATATGATGCCACAATGTAATAAGTTCTGTTCATAATGCAAATTCACTTATTCCATAGCTGAATGTAGACTATTTAAGCAGGTTGTAAAAAACTTTAATTAATTATTTTTGTGCCTTTGGTGAGAGTTAGCTGGCGGCCCGTTAAGAGGTTAATTACCTTAACTCGGGTGTACATTCTTATAGACTGTTCTCTAATTTACTTGATTCCTTAGGGTTCTCGCCCTAAGTCGGGTTCCTGGCTGGCTGTGAGCCGATCACCTGTTCAAGCTGTGAACCATATCAAGACCGCCTACGAAGAGGGAGATGGAGACGGGAGCACCACGTTGCACTCACCATCACTTATGAGGTGACATTTATGCTTTTTCTTTTTTTGGGGGCCGAACCGGCAGTGTGCCTGTTTTATGAGAATAACTTAGATGCCCGGGGACCACGTGTCCAGACTCTATTTGGGAAGTGAACTGTGATCATGACTCTGAACACTTTAACTTAAAATTTCATATACCTCTTATAACTCAGTTAAGTAACACTAAATGCTATGTCTGTAAGTGCGTGCTGCACTGCGAGAGCGCGCCATAGAGAGATTTTAATCTTGTACCATTTTTATTGTTGCATCTGATTTACTCTTTCAAAATTTAATTATTGCCCAGTAGTTCTGTTCCGGCTGGAACAGCTGCGTATAAATTTTTTTAATTTGACTAGGGATTTCATATTTAAGGGCTGGGGACTTTCCGGGGGTTTTTCTTGGGGACTTTTCTGGGTTTACAATATGGGACTTAGTTTTCTGACACGCTGGTACAACTTCAGACAGGTTGATTGCCTGTCAACTTTTGTCCACTACATGTGGGCGCGCTCCCACAGATGCCAGAGCACAACCACCTTATTGTATTCTTTTTCTAATTATTTTATACAGTTATCTGAGGCTCATCGAAACGATTTATTAATGTTCTTAAAATATCTTAGCCGATTTTGCCCCTTGCACAAGGGCCAAGCTGATTGTTTTCTTAACTGGCAAACGCATATGGGTTGACTTCACACGTAGAGAAGTTGCTGTTTAATTTTGAATATTAACTGGTTTTCATCCTCTTCTTTTTGGGTAAATTAAATAGATATACATATTGTCAAAATCTTCTGAAATTGTAAAGCCTCAATCAATTAATTTCTGCTATTAAAGTACATAAGGATTTAATTCCTTTTTGGGAATTTTGTGAAGTCAATACTGTCTAGAATTTTATAAACACTGTCTGGAAGTAGGTGAGGAGTTGTTAACATTACCTGGTGCTGTGAACGGAACAAAGGTTCACACACTCATCATGGGTCATTAATAAACGGAATGCTAGACAAATGGGTGGTCCAGTTTCAGTTATGCTTCATGAATTATTCGTCTTTAAAGGGGTTGGAGTTTGGGTTATCCTACTGAACGGGTTGCTGACGAGCGTATATTTTATCACTGCCGGGGCATAAGATGATAGTTGCTTTACCCAGTGGGTGGGTGCGTTACAGGGGCATGCGTGTTGAAAGTAAATGACTGTGAGTTGTGTACCTTGTGTTCTGTATGTGTGTTTTATGTGTCTAGCTAGCCACACGACGGGGAGAATTTTACATGTGTTTGTGCATTCTATATTTTATTTATGTATGTACATTTAACTTATATGCTGTTATATACACTTGTTCTGATGTAATTCTATTCAATTATATACACTTGTTCTTAGGCAAACTGGAATTATATATGCTAGTTGTGATTCAAATTTTTCTATTATATATATGTATACACATTTACTTTGTGCACACTTATGTTCATGTACACTTAATTTATACATGTTTGCCATGATGTACCTTTTGGTAGTTTTATATAGATCATATTTATCTTGTACACATGTATGAATTCCAGAGACATAATAAATCTGTTATTGTTATATTATGGCTGAGTTCATTGCAAGTCTCGTCATACTGGACCCAGCATAATTTTTGCTTCTCTAGGCTCCTGCCTAGTTCTAAATAACTTGTAACCTCTCTTTGATAGCCAACAAGCAAGGAGATAGACATTTAACAAGAAATAAAATAAATACTTAAAGCCAAGGAGAGGTTACAAATGGTAGCCGGAGCGTGGTTCATTCTGGGCTTGAACCCTTGGTTCCTGGTGTGTGACGGGGCTTGCAGACTCGGGAATATTAAGGCAGTTGTAAATTAATGATTGTTGTAAAATAGTGGATAGATGCCAGTGTAGGCTAATTGTAAGTTGTTTAAAATTGTGAGTCGGGTCGCACCACTGAGGCGGTTAATAGTGTTAAAAAATTTTGATAGCTTGTATTGCCGGGGAGTCTTAAATGTGGCCTGGAATATGGAATGTTCATTGGGGTCGGTGTTGAGCGTAGTATATTGACGGGATGCGGTATGGCCCGATCGGAAATCGGTACCGGAACCGATTTGCGTCCGGTTGATGTTGAATGATTCTGTATTCCCGAATTAGGATTTGTACTTGATTGTTAGTGGGTTGTTGTGATTTATGTGTTGGTACGGCGTGTGTGTCGAGTTGCTGGTTGATGTTATGTGTGTGTAGTTTTGTTGTTTGTCTTTTGTCTCCTTCCGTCGTGGAGTGCATGGTTCTGAATAGGCCAGGTTTCTGCAGCGCTAGAGAACCCGGGGGTCTACTCAAAGGAAGGACAGTACTTGAGTTTTTCCGTTTCTTGTAAATATGTTTTTGTAGGTTATGTTTGTGTTAGGTGTTTAGTGGGATTTGTTTTATGATTGTTTGTTTTGAATTGTGTAATTCTGGCGGGGATATGCTACGAGAAATTGCCCCACCCTCTTACAGGCGTTCTCCAGAAATTTCCGGTGGTGGATGGATTTGATGAGGATCAGCTGTTGGTTTTCTTGGACCTGGTCCTGCAGGTGGCAGATTTCCCAGGGGTGTCCGATGGGGAGGTCTTGTTTCTTATATACCCGTATTGCCGGAGTACGTTGGCTAATCTGGTCACCAAGGCTCTGCGTCGGGGTGACAGTGTTGATGCTTTCCATGGGGAGGTGTTGAACTTCTTCATACCCACTCGACGACGCTTCAAGCTTGAGTTGGAAAGATTCTATCGCCCACAGGCCTACGGAGAGGCGTTAGGAGATTTCGTGCGCGATATAAGGAAAGCTGCCCGGGTGTTAAGATTGGGGTTGCCCGAGACAGAAGTTATCCAAGCAATTCTGCAAGGACTGACTCCCCAGGAGAGATCTCGTTTGGCATTTGCAGATCGTCCACGTTGTTTTGCGGACCTTGAGCGACTGTGTGTGCTTTCAGGAACGGTCCAGGCGGCTGACGAGTCCCGAGGAAGAGATGCCACAGATGTCCAATCCTCCAGTGGTTCATCAGGAAGAGCCAAAAGGGACAAACATGGAGGTTGGAGGAAAACCCAAGAGACGCTTAGAAAGCCTGTATATTCCGGAAGTGATGGAGGCTACAAGGGGGTGGCAAGTGTGAAGACGGTAACAACAGCTACAGCACAGAAAACAAGGAAACATGAACTTAACAGGGAAAAAAGAAATTATGTTAGGGAACAACCATCGGCAAGTAGGGAGCCGGTAGTTGGGCGTTATTCTTATTTGGAGAAAAAGGAAACTGTAAAAGTTCAAGAGGAAGTACAAGCGCCTAAGAGAGTAGTGGATGAAGAAAAGGAAGCAGAGGTAGAAGAGCGGAATGACTTTGTGGGAACAATACAAGAGAATAAGAGCGCGTCAGTTAATACTGAATTACCGGACTCAAAGAGGACGTCATGGTTGAATCCAGAGGCCGCGGAATTTGTTCCGGTTTTTACATCTCGGTTTGTGAGGGATCCAGATCCTGTAACATCACCATCGCCAGTCGAAATTAATTTAGTCATTGCACATGAACCTGGACAGCTGGTTTCCAGGGTGGAAGACGTTGAGGACGTTGTGGTTGCTGAAAGTGGTCAAGGAGTGGAATCGACAGAAGAGTCAGAAGAGCGGTCTGCAGATGCTGCGCAGGTGAGTATAGTTGTAGGGGTTAGGGAGACGGTAGAGTCTGAAGTTGCAGATGGACACAGGGATGTCCGGGCTGCGAGTGTTTCTGAGGTTGTGGATGGACAAGGGGATGTCCATGCCGCAAGTGTAGTAGAAGTAGATGAGGTAGAAGTGGAGGAGAAATTTGGTGGCAGCGTTGTAGAGTTTGTGAGTGAGAGTGATGTAGTGTGTGAAGATGTGCAGACGCCTTCTGTAAGTATTGTTGAGGATTCCGAGGAACGGGAAGAAGTTTCAGGTGGACCAGGTGAGCAACTAGAGGAGGATGAGGATGTGCAGTGTTCAGATGGGGGTAGTGGAAGTGATGGCGATGATGTTGATGATAAATGTGTTGGGGAAAACGAGATTAGAGAAGAGGTTAGAGAAGGAGTTTGTGAAGCGGCTGGCGATGAGTGTCATGCAGAAATTGGTGAGGAGCTGAGGGAAGATGTGGTTGAAGACGGATCAGAGGAGCAACTGGAAGATGCTGAGGAGGTGCAGTGTCATGATGTTGATTTGGATTATGTGGACGAAGAAGGGGAAATTGTAGAAAAGGAAGAAATTGTAGCAGAGGAGTTAGACGGCAAGCATAATCCAAGGCGGAGTGAAAGTAGTGAGGTAAGTTGCCTTGATTCTGATTCGGAGGAAATCAGCCAGTATAGCTCAACACGAAATATTTTCTTGGAGAGTGGTGTCCGAAAGGAGCGAATACCTAAAGTGCGTCAGAGAAAGGTAAGAAGCAGAGGTTAACGGGTAGCGGGTAGATGTTCCCCACATTCCCAGTGGTGTTCATCTATTTCAGGGTTGCGCCCCTGCCCACGCGAGCCTTGGTTTCCTCCATTCTTCCTTATTTCCGGAGGTAGCCAGGTCCTTGCCCTCAGTCCTAGCTATTGCCCTTTAATGATCCTTGCCCCATTTCATCTTCCCAATTTTCCTACCACTCCCCTTAGCATAAAAAAAAAAAAAAAAAAAAAAAAAAAAAAAAAAAAAAAATCTGTCAAACGGAGTTAGAGAGAGACTTAGCTTGTGGTCCTCGAGATCGTCAGTTTCCCCTGTGTTAAAGGTTAGATGGAGTGATGATGTGCTGTTGTTGTTTGTTAATAGGTCTTGATGTTGATGTTGTTCATTATAGGGTCCGAGCCATGCCGCATTCTCCGGTTTTCCTGGTGTTATTTTTGTTGTGAGAGAAAGTTGTGTAGTAGGTACGGTAGAAAGGTAAACCCCCTCTAATTATGGTGTATTTGAATGAGTAATGATGGGATTAATGTTCGTGTGCCCTTGGTGCGGTCCTCTCTGTCCGGCTGAGCGGGGCCGTCCGCCCTTGTGTAGGGAGTGGGCCAGCCATATGGCAAGGTTGGAGATGCCTTGTAGGTGCATGTGGCTGGTCGGTCCGAGAGACGGACGGGAGTAGTACGGTCACTCACATATCAAGGTGGGAGATACCTTGTTTGGTCGTATGACGAATATGTGAGTGGGACCGGTGGGAGTAATTGGTGGTCACCGGAGAGGGTGACGTGTTGGGGCGGTCCCGTGGGGTTGGCGTGGCGGAGAGGGTCGCATGGGGATTGGTGGTGTTCTCCTGAGAGCAAATGCCATCGGGCCACCTTACCTACGATGTCCACCGGTTTTTCAGTTGGAAGTACACTGCAGGGTACTTTCCCGAGTTTTGTGGGGCAACCGGGTTGCCCTTTCGGGGTGGGGGTGTGCCGGTTCGAAGCCGGCGGTTGCAAAATATGAATTCTAGAAGGTTTTCATGGTTGTAATATGCGTGAGTGAGGCGCGGAGCCGGCTTTTACAAAATATTTTAAAACAAGTCAGTTTACGGTAACTTAACGTGATACACTCGCGGACTTTGGTCGACGGTATGAGGGGAGCGGTGCGGTGTGCGGTTGCGCGCGCAGCTCGGCCAGTGAGGTGGAAATTGTTCTCTGCCGGATTCAGTCAACGCTCGTCCTTGCTCACAGAGTTCTTCCCCCTTCGTCTCTGCTCTTCGATTCGTTTCTGCGCAGTTTGGTATCTTCTACATGATTGAGTAGAGAATATACGACACCCCGGTAAGATTTAATTATTTTATTAGTTGTGTGGATATTTAATAACAAGATTTACGCTATCTTGTGAAGTACGTATTTATGTGTGTGTGCGACCTGACAAAATTATGTAAGACATAATTTTTTTTCTGTTGTACGCTACGCCCTTTGTATTGCCATGCCTTAGTATTTTCTGTTATAATGCGAGAAGTTTCAAGAGTCATTCTCATGGTAAAAGTGCTTTACATAAAGAAAAATTTAATTACAAAACTTGGTGTGCAGTCAAGTAGTGAACTGTGTGGTGCATGTAGCATACTGTCCCCGTCTTTGTTAATTATGTTCACAAATAGAGAATGAAGTGTGAGAGCTTCTGTGTATGAAACTTAATTGAAGGTAAAACATTCTCAAAGCTGTGAGTGACTTGCTGTTAAAATTTTTCTGACTAAATTATGATTACTGCTCTGCACGTGGCCGGTTTAACCTGCAAAAGTTTGTCGAAGCATGTTGACTGAGTACAGTTCACTTTATATGATGCCACAATGTAATAAGTTCTGTTCATAATGCAAATTCACTTATTCCATAGCTGAATGTAGACTATTTAAGCAGGTTGTAAAAAACTTTAATTAATTATTTTTGTGCCTTTGGTGAGAGTTAGCTGGCGGCCCGTTAAGAGGTTAATTACCTTAACTCGGGTGTACATTCTTATAGACTGTTCTCTAATTTACTTGATTCCTTAGGGTTCTCGCCCTAAGTCGGGTTCCTGGCTGGCTGTGAGCCGATCACCTGTTCAAGCTGTGAACCATATCAAGACCGCCTACGAAGAGGGAGATGGAGACGGGAGCACCACGTTGCACTCACCAGCACTTATAAGGTGACATTTATGCTTTTTCTTTTTGTGGGGGCCGAACCGGCAGTGTGCCTGTTTTATGAGAATAACTTAGATGCCCGGGGACCACGTGTCCAGACTCTATTTGGGAAGTGAACTGTGATCATGACTCTGAACACTTTAACTTAAAATTTCATATACCTCTTATAACTCAGTTAAGTAACACTAAATGCTATGTCTGTAAGTGCGTGCTGCACTGCGAGAGCGCGCCATAGAGAGATTTTAATCTTGTACCATTTTTATTGTTGCATCTGATTTACTCTTTCAAAATTTAATTATTGCCCAGTAGTTCTGTTCCGGCTGGAACAGCTGCGTATAAATTTTTTTAATTTGACTAGGGATTTCATATTTAAGGGCTGGGGACTTTCCGGGGGTTTTTCTTGGGGACTTTTCTGGGTTTACAATATGGGACTTAGTTTTCTGACACGCTGGTACAACTTCAGACAGGTTGATTGCCTGTCAACTTTTGTCCACTACATGTGGGCGCGCTCCCACAGATGCCAGAGCACAACCACCTTATTGTATTCTTTTTCTAATTATTTTATACAGTTATCTGAGGCTCATCGAAACGATTTATTAATGTTCTTAAAATATCTTAGCCGATTTTGCCCCTTGCACAAGGGCCAAGCTGATTGTTTTCTTAACTGGCAAACACATATGGGTTGACTTCACACGTAGAGAAGTTGCTGTTTAATTTTGAATATTAACTGGTTTTCATCCTCTTCTTTTTGGGTAAATTAAATAGATATACATATTGTCAAAATCTTCTGAAATTGTAAAGCCTCAATCAATTAATTTCTGCTATTAAAGTACATAAGGATTTAATTCCTTTTTGGGAATTTTGTGAAGTCAATACTGTCTAGAATTTTATAAACACTGTCTGGAAGTAGGTGAGGAGTTGTTAACATTACCTGGTGCTGTGAACGGAACAAAGGTTCACACACTCATCATGGGTCATTAATAAACGGAATGCTAGACAAATGGGTGGTCCAGTTTCAGTTATGCTTCATGAATTATTCGTCTTTAAAGGGGTTGGAGTTTGGGTTATCCTACTGAACGGGTTGCTGACGAGCGTATATTTTATCACTGCCGGGGCATAAGATGATAGTTGCTTTACCCAGTGGGTGGGTGCGTTACAGGGGCATGCGTGTTGAAAGTAAATGACTGTGAGTTGTGTACCTTGTGTTCTGTATGTGTGTTTTATGTGTCTAGCTAGCCACACGACGGGGAGAATTTTACATGTGTTTGTGCATTCTATATTTTATTTATGTATGTACATTTAACTTATATGCTGTTATATACACTTGTTCTGATGTAATTCTATTCAATTATATACACTTGTTCTTAGGCAAACTGGAATTATATATGCTAGTTGTGATTCAAATTTTTCTATTATATATATGTATACACATTTACTTTGTGCACACTTATGTTCATGTACACTTAATTTATACATGTTTGCCATGATGTACCTTTTGGTAGTTTTATATAGATCATATTTATCTTGTACACATGTATGAATTCCAGAGACATAATAAATCTGTTATTGTTATATTATGGCTGAGTTCATTGCAAGTCCCGTCATACTGGACCCAGCATAATTTTTCTTCTCTAGGCTCCTGCCTAGTTCTAAATAACTTGTAACCTCTCTTTGATAGCCAACAAGCAAGGAGATAGACATTTAACAAGAAATAAAATAAATACCAAAAGCATAGTGAGGTTACAGAACCACAACCATAGTTCTCCATTGGGGTCTTCAAAAAAGGTTTTAAGTACTGCAGGGGGATTTTCTAGTGAGCCAAAGTAAGCTTTAAGCGGTTTGATCATTTGTAGTACCCGGTCTAGGGCAGGCAAAAGTCGAAGCCTCCGAGTGTTCGAATAAGAAAGAATCTTTTTATATTCTACACTGTTGCGGTTTGGAAGCTCTTGAATAATCGTGAGTTATTCCAAAGACGCTAATGAGGAAGGCTGGATTGTTTGTTAGAAAGAAGTGGACTGTATTAAAGATGTTGAACATTCGTTTATTGAAAAAAATCTGATTGTTAATTACGATCGGCACGTGCGGATGCATTTGAGGCAATAACGCCCGAAATTAATTTTGAATGAAATCGTGGTCCATTGTAGATGGACGCAGGTAGTTGAATGAAATGAGATATTATAAATGCATGCTAAAAAATATCCAGAAGCCGCGGGTGGAAGAGAAGTGTTTTACGAGAGTTGCGCTCGGAGTCTTGTTATAAACTGAACTAAACTGGCTTGCAGTCGGCGGTGCTGGCCGGCTGCAACGTTTGATAAACGCGTGACGTCATCCGTGCGTGCCGTGTAACGGTAGCAGACCGCTTACAGCTGATAAACCAGTACAAAGTTTAAACATACTGCCCGCCAAAATCGGGACGATTTTGTACATTAAAGGTTAAATTGAACAATATAATAATTAAACTCACATGTCGTAAGCGATACAATAATTGGCGCACTGGCCAGAGAGCAATGACATAATAAACATAATATGAATTCAATTAACAATCACCAAGCATACAATAAATTGACCCTTACGCCAATAGCAAGGGCTTACTGACGTTAAAATTACTCAAAACATAATAGTAATACAATACGCACAATAATACAATAATTAAGTAGGTATTGATCTTTCCCAAATAATACCCCTTGATATTTGCCAAGCATTACAATAACAAGTGATAACACCATAAAAAATACAATAATTTCCCCATGATATTGACATAACAACCCCAATGAATTTCATAATGTTTGACCCTTAGAAAATACAATACATATATAGAATAATTGACACTATAAATGACACTTGTGGTTCTCAGAATTTGAATCACACAAACATATTAACAATACACAACATCCATAATGATTGATAGTACATATGAGACACAGTCACTATTGCTGTAATAGCTAGCGGCACGTAAACAATATTACAATGCTTATGATACAATTGACTTGTATGCTCGCCCCGGGGAATGTCCCGGGCGTGGTCCATGTAATGTGACACGCACACACTCACACACACACACACACACCTCGTATGGCACGCATACGATTAGTGTGTAGCCACCGGAAGGGGGCATAATTTGTGGATGGGTCGGCGTAAGATACCTAGCGCGGTGCGAACTTCTGCGACGCGTACTAAGGAATCTTGACCCGGAAAAACATTGGTAATTACCCCACGCTTCCATTCTAGAGGGGGGGAATTGTCATCCAAAATGAGGACAAGTTGTCCGACGTTCAAATTCTTTAATGGGGTGCGCCATTTATTGCGCTGCTGCAGCTGGTGCAGATAATCCCTAGACCACCGTTTCCAGATGGTCTGCGTAAATTTTTGGAGCAGAAGCCATCTGCCCAAATGAGTATTATTGCCTTGTGTATAGTCGGGTTCCGGAAGTGCCGTCAGTGGAGCACCGACCAAAAAATGAGCGGGTGTTAAGGGTTCAGGGTCTCTAGCATCGTCGGACACCGCGCATAACGGGCGTGAATTAAGGCAAGCCTCAATTTGAGAAAGAAGAGTAGAATATTCCTCAAAATTCAAGATCGTACCGCCAATTACGCGACGTAAATGGAATTTAACACTCCTTACACCACTTTCCCACAAACCACCGAAATGAGGGGCTGAAGGGGGGATAAAGGACCATTTGATGCCGTGGAGACCGCAAAACTCCAGAGAAGATTGCTCAACTTCCTTGGAGGTTAAAAATTTGTACCAATCATGCAACGTGTGGTTGGCACGACGAAAATTCGTGCCATTATCCGAAAATATTTGCGCGGGAATACCTCTGCGCGATATGAACCTTTTTAAAGCCGCTATAAAGGCGTTGGAAGTGAGATCCGACACCAATTCTAAATGGATGGCCCTAGTACACATGCATATAAATAGAGCGATATATGCCTTGGTCGTGGACTTAGAACGCTGCCCGCCATGGCGCAAAAGCACAGGACCGGCGTAATCCACGGCCGACTGTGAGAATGGCCTTGACGACGTGACCCTAGAAGAGGGTAATTGACCGAGTAATTGATTCGCGCCTTTAGCCCGGAAACGAAAACAAGTGACACACTTATGTATCACTGAGCGGATATAGAACTTATCGTGTACGATCCAATACTTACGCCTAAGCGAAGCTTGAGTTGATTGCACTCCAGCGTGCAACAAACGGATGTGTTCGTATTCAATTATTAATCTCGTGAGATGAGAGTGCGGGTGCAAAATTATTTGGTGTTTAGTCTCGTAGCTAAGTGGGGAGAATTGCAAGCGTCCACCCACTCTTAAAATGCCTGATTTATCCAGGAATGGGTTGAGAGCAAGAATTTTACTACTGCGTGGAAGGCACCGGTGTGCCTCAAGTTCCCTAACCTCCACGTCGAAATGCAACTTCTGTGATTGCCGGACAAAAATCAAGAGCGTGTCAGACAATTCTTGAGCCGACAAAAAGGACGTGTCTCTATCAACCACCGCGAGCCTAGAATTGCGAAAAAATCGACGGCAATATGCGAAGACGCGAATAAGCCTCGTAAGAGATGAATAATTTTCAATGTAACTATGTGTTGAGGACGCGACAATTAGTGAGGTTTGAACCTGCTTGCGACGTTCCTCTTCAATGTCGGGAAAAGTACAGGGAGTATTAATGTCGAACGCGCTGACCGGCCATGAGGCCGCATCACGAGCCAACCAGGAGGGACCATGCCACCATTGAGTATGACAGTGCAAACTACGAGGGAGGCAACCGCGCGATAAAACGTCGGCAGGGTTGTCATTTGATACTACATGACGCCAAATTCCCCTGCTGCTAACAAGACGCTGTATTTCCGCGACACGGTTGGCCACAAATACCTTCCATCGGGAAGATTGCTGATGTATCCAGTACAACGCTATCATCGAATCCGAATAAAGATATAGTCCGTCAAAATTGTAATCGACGGCATTTAAAACCTTGGAGGTTAATTGAGCCAACAATAAACAAGCACAAAGTTCAAGTTTAGGAAGCGTTATCTGTTTCAGCGGAGCGACCCTAGATTTAGCACACAACAAGTTTGATGATATGGCGCCGTTCGAATAGACCGCCCGCACGTAAATGCAACACGCGTAACCTTTAGCCGAAGCGTCGGCGAATCCGTGCAGCTGCAATGAACTAACTGGGTAACTGTTCGAACTCTTAACCGACCTCGTAATCTCAAAATGAGTGTCGGAGACTAATTGGGCGTATAATTCCAACCATTGATTGGCTAATGATCCGGACAAGGGTTCGTCCCAATCAGTGCCCGCCAACCACAACTGCTGCACGAAATGCTTGCAGCAAAATGTGATGGGAGCGATTAAACCTAGTGGATCATAGATCCCGGCGATGATTGCCAACACGCTTCTCTTGTTGAAAATGGTTAAATTGTCATCACCCCTAACGGTGTATAAAAAGTTATCCCCCTCAACATTCCATTGTATGCCCAAGGTACGCACGTTTTGACCCTTGCTGAAGTCACGGGTTACTTGGGCGCGAAGAGTCATAATCTTATGGTGGTTAGAGAACCATTTATGTAACGAAAAACCATACCTCCTCAACAACTTCTCGATCTCGCATTTCATTTCAGCTAAGCCGTTCGGATCATCCGAACCCGTTATGAGATCGTCTACGTAAAAGTCATTTGCTATGGCCTTAGCAGCTGTAGGGTAGTCGGATTTATTTTCATATGCTATTTGAGCCAGACAACGCGTAGCAAGGAAGGAGGCACTAGCAGTGCCATATGTAACCGTCCTTAACGCGTAATGTCGCAATTCCTTATGCGGTGCATCACGCCAAACAATGCGTTGCAAGTTTGAATCCTTAGGATTAACAATGATCTGGCGATACATCTTTTCAATGTCCGCAATAAGTACGTATCGGTGGGTGCGGAACCGAACCATTATCGAAAACAGATCCTGCTGGATCGTAGGACCGACCATTGAAGTATCGTTAAGGGACAAATTATTGGTGGTTTTAGCGGATGCGTCAAATACCACGCGCAATTTAGTGGTTAAGCTAGAGTCTTTGAAGACTGCGTGATGGGGCAGATAAAAGATCTCTGACCTGTCAAGCGACAGATCGTATTCATTAAGCGGCGACATGTGGCCAAGTCTTAAGTAGTCACTCATGAACTCATTATAATCCTTATAAAGGGTAGGGTTCTGCTTGAATTTGAATTCTAACGATTGGAATCTGCGTATGGCTCCGCGGAGAGAATCTCCCAAATAAGATTTATCAGATCTGCGGGGCAGGGCTACCACGAATCTCCCGTCGCGATTGCGGCTAGTGTTTTCCACGAAATGCCTTTCACACGGTGAGTCCTCAGATCGGGCTTCGCGACTAGAGATCTCCTCCAACTTCCAAAATTCCTTTAGTTGCGAGGAAACCTGATTATCATCCCTACAGACCATAAAGGAAGAAACCGTTTTAGTCATATCGACGTTGAATGGTAAGTCACCGGCCAAAATAAATCCTAACTTGGTTTCCTGAATTATAGGAAAGTGTGGTCCGCGCGTATATTTCATAGGTTCAATTAATTGGAGAAAATATTGAGCGCCGATTAATATATCGACTTGCGACGAGCAATGTAGGTGTGGATCCGCCAAGAATATGCGCTTGGGTAAATTTAAAGAGGCGAGATTGAACGACTCCGCCGGTAAATTATTAGTTATACTGGGTAATACGGCACAATGTACGTTTAACGTGAAGGGTTTATAGCGCGAATGTAGCCTTACATTAGTACTGAAGTCAGCCTGGGAAAGAGAGTTGTTTATACCCGTGATGGGCAGTTGCGATTTAACCAATTGGAGGCCCATCCTGCGGGCGAAATCCATTGTGCAAAAGTTCGCTTGAGAACCGGAATCCAGTAATATCCTAACGGGAAATTTTTTGCCGACTTTATTGTATGTCATACAGACGGCGGTAGATAACAATACCGATTTATTGGTCTGTGATTTCAGTGAACACTGGTTGTTAACAGAAGTTACGTCCCTGTTGGGGACATGAATCGTTGTGTGGTGACGCCTAGAACATTTTTTACATGAGAATTTTGAGGGACATTTTGAACCCTCGTGTCCCGAACGGAGGCAGTTTAAGCAAAGTTTGTTTTTTATTAACGCGTTTTTTCTATCAGGGATAGACAGCGATGTAAATTGTGGGCAATCGCTAAGTCTATGTACACCGTTACACAGCCTGCATAAATTGTTTCTAATATGTGAGTGGAATGCGCCCCTTGGAGTGCTTATCTGTTTAACCGCCTTGCGATAAGGAGACTTATCGCTTTTGTTCAACCTGCTCGTTGGGCTAGTCGCGTTATCGAGATTTTGCAATAATTTCCTACGTGAATTTAGAAAATTTATAAAATTATTAAAATCAGGGAATTTATGCTCCGATAAACTCTCTTTCCACAAACGTAAAGTGTAATTGTCAAGTTTTTTGGCTAAATAATTTACGACAATAATTTCAAACGTGTTGACTGGCAGTTTGAGATTATTTAAAGCGTTTATATTTGCAGAGATTTGATCAATAAATTGCGATATGCTAACTTGGGATTCCTGTTGAACTAATGGTACGTCTAGGACATTCCACACGTGGTGAGCGGAAACAATCAGCTTACTATCATATCTATTCCTCAACAGATCGATAGCCACCGCGTAATTCTCATGTGTTATGGGCAACGATTTTATTACGTTAAGCGCCTCGCCATGTAATGACGAGTGCAAATAATGAAGTTTCTGTATATCTGTCAGATCTGCTCTGACATGAATTAGTTCCAGAAAAATATGGTAATAATGTTGCCATTCCACAATACTACCCTCAAACCGTGGTAATTTTATTGGTTCCAATTGAATGGGGGGTGTTTTAGGCTGTTTACCTTCAGCATTAATTACTGGTTTTTGGTTCATATGCTCAGCTTGCTCTAGCAGGTGTTGCAATTTACATTCTATAGTACAGAGATCGTCCTCCGTTTGCACTCTATCACTCGTTAACGCAACGTCTGCTTCCTCAGCCTCGATTTGTGACTGAATCTCGTCATATTTGGTGGATAATTCCATCAAATGACGCAGTTTTATTTTTAGCGCATGAGGATCGCTGTTTAACAAATCGAAGTTATCCGCGAAGGTATTTACTCGGGATATTGAGGCCTTAATTGTGCCTCGTTTTTTTATTAGAGCCCTTACGTCGGCCATTATTACAGTTTAAGATAAAAAGGGAAAGATATTTAGAAAGCAATTGAGCATAGAGCATGTGAACCACAAACTTAATTTTGAATGAGTTTAAATTCGTTTCGGTAGCTAGCGATCGTTGTTTTGAACATAAACTTACTCTCTCTAACTAATCAAACTTGTTGGCAGTTAAATTATTGAAATTATGAATCTAAATGGTTACAAAGTATATCTTTATCTTTAAAGTTCTGATTGATAATGAGCTGCCAACCATTTATTAATTTGTACTGTGTAATAAGGTGTTTGTTTATATAAATGTGTCAAAAAATACCCACTGTGTGAAATATTATTAAAATCAAATATAAGTAAAGTTTATAGTCACGTGGCCGTCGATCCATTCGTGATGAAGCTGGCTTCGATCCCGTTTGGAGCTGCTACACCTCCTGTCTCTGCCGGTCAGCCGATGCCTCATGTTGTACCTTCCATCAATTAAAGCTGTGGAATCTCGAAAATGTTGTCCTGTTTCGTCCCGTCGTCTCTGGTCTACTGCTTGGCTGAATCTTGTCGAGATGACTGCGACGTGATTCACAATAATGGTGTCGCTCAGGACGAAAATGATGCCCGTAGGGCGTGATTAACTTCAGATTGGTTTTTCCAGAAATGATGTGTATAAATAAATGCTGTCGCTTGTGTACTCAGATATGAGAAATCTGTGCCGTGGGGACCAAAAATGATGTAGATTTTTGGGCCCGAAAATGTGAAATCCTGCCTGGTTGGACCAAAAATGATGTCGTTTTTGGCCTGAAAATATGAAATCCGGTCCGGTGGGACCAAAAATGTTGCGGTTTGGAAGCTCTTGAATAATCGTGAGTTATTCCAAAGACGCTAATGAGGAAGGCTGGATTGTTTGTTAGAAAGAAGTGGACTGTATTAAAGATGTTGAATATTCGTTTATTGAAAAAATCTGATTGTTAATTACGATCGGCACGTGCGGATGCATTTGAGGCAATAACGCCCGAAATTAATTTTGAATGAAATCGTGGTCCATTGTAGATGGACGCAGGTAGTTGAATGAAATGAGATATTATAAATGCATGCTAAAAAATATCCAGAAGCCGCGGCTGGAAGAGAAGTGTTTTACGAGAGTTGCGCTCGGAGTCTTGTTATAAACTGAACTAAACTGGCTTGCAGTCGGCGGTGCTGGCCGGCTGCAACGTTTGATAAACGCGTGACGTCATCCGTGCGTGCCGTGTAACGGTAGCAGACCGCTTACAGCTGATAAACCAGTACAAAGTTTAAACATACACCAACAAACTCGCAAAACGTCTTCAGTTCAGTAACACGGACTGTGTAAATGTAAAAAAACTTGAATAGCTTCACGATTATTACTTCAGCATCAATTGGTAGAGAATCTGCTGCATTGTTAATGCAGTTGTTGATAACATGTGCAATGCAACCTACTCCAATCAAGGTTTTGTTGCAGCTTACAGACAATTTTTGAAATAAATTTTTAACGCCTTTCCTCTTTGCTCCTCCGAAATTGGTATTTGTATTGTCAGCAGACATACCAATTACCTTATCTACAAGTCCATTTCTGTTCAGAACAGAAAATACATAATCATTTAATCGATCGCTGGTCTCTCCTGGTAACGTTTCCAATTCTAAAACTTTAACATTAATTCCAGAATCTATATGGAAATATCTTATTACTATTGGTAGGCTACTAATTTTTCAGGCCCGTGATTGGACGAATCTACCATCACTGTAAGACAAGATGTTTCACGTAACTCTTCAAACAATTGTCTTTGTGCCGCAGGAGCTAAAACATTTTTTACCATTGCTTCGCTTTTTGTTCTAGCCAAGGAGAATTTTGGCTCAAATAAAGAACAGATTAATTTTGAAGTACAATTTAAAGACCGAAAACTGTGGTTATGTCTTACAGTGTGATAAGCTATCACCGCTTCTTTTGCAACAAGTTCATTTTTAGCTGAATCATTTTTAATCAAAAACTTACTCATTGGTGAGTTAGAAGTAGAAGCAATTGCAGTAATAGCACTCATATGTTTCTTGGATTTAACATGAGCTTTGCCACCGTGGGAAACGTTTATTTCACTGTTACATTGTGTACACAAAGCTAAATGCGGATTGTCACGTTTTTTAATGAAAGGGTACTCTTTTTGGAAGTTATCATTAAATACACACTTACGTTTCTGTCCTTTTTTATCGCTATCACACATTATACGCACAAAGCTAAACTGTTTCAAGAAGAAATCAAAATTGTCACAAGCACATAAATACACTGTATTTACATTACTATATAATACTCCGTAGAAATCACGTAAATACAATTCTTATTACGTCACTTACTTATAATTTTGAGATTCTAAAATTGAATGTTTATAAAGCACATAAATACACAATGTTATTGCGTGACTGACAGACAGCTACTGGCGCTAACCTGTTAGTACTAGTGAAGGAAAGCACTAGCGTCTCCGTCTAGCAGACGGCAGTGTTGCCAGATATCGGGATACCGATATCTTACCATATTTTTGCTTTAAAACGATAAAATATTGTAAAGTCTAAATCCGGGACTTTTTAACGATATTTCGGGACACCGGGACATAGGGCCGAAATCCGGGACTGTCCCGGAAAAACCGGGACGTATGGTCACCGGCTATACTAGACGAAGGCCGAAGGCCTGTATAAAAATATAGTTTCCTCTTACCTTAGCTTTCTTTGAGAAAAATGAAACTATATCCAATTGTCGTTTTTTTTACTATTCATTATTGTGTTGGAAATAAGAACTTTTTTTACAAATTACTTGACACCTTAATGAAACGACAGAAATGCGTTATGTACGTCATGATGGGATCAGGTGATCAGGTTGAGTTGAGTTGAGTACAGCAGTTAGCGACATCTATGAACATTCCGTCGCGTCAAAATACAGAGTCGGTAAAATACGCTCGAAATTCAAATGAAGTAAACGTTAAACAAACTATTAAAATGATAGAAACTTCTTATAGATAATGTATACGAATATATATATATATATATATGAAAAAATAAAAATAAAATTGCGATAAAAAATAAAATATAATAATTGTTGTAAAAAATTCGGGTTTCAAAGGGTTAACTAACTGAAAATATCATAATTGCACTAGCTACATAATTCATTTTATCCAGTGTATTTTCGAACCGTCTGGGGGGGAACGTGCCTCCGAGCCCCCCCTTGGATCCGCCTATGGGTAGAGGTATCTCTACTTATACCATAGTTTTACTGGTTTATTAAAAATGTCAACAATCTTAGTAGGAGGGTGCTGTTGACTGGTATTTTTATGTCTACCCAAATTATTTTGTCACGCTTCGCCACTGGGTATGTTATCCATTTTCTGCATGCTGTCTTCATTCAGTTGTTAGCCTTGAAATTGGATCATTTCTATGGCACTATGATAATGATTTGACTTTATGTTTCATTTAAGATGTATTCACAATATATTTTCAAAAATTTATTAATTTCTGCACGTTTCAAATTATATAGTCAATTTTTTTCTTATAGATGTACTTTTTTTTTTAAACCAAACTGTAATCCTTCACTTGGTAAGTTGAACATAGACAAAAGATAGATTTTCTCCTTAGACAAATGATACAGCTTTCTTCCACATATATAAAATGGTAGACGCCAGCTTTCTAGAAAATGATAGCCTGCCTTTTTTTAACAAAATAGATTTCTCTCACATACGAAAAAATCGGTATGGAGAACCATACATGACTTCCATGTTGTAAGATTTATGTTTAAAATAATTTACTTGAATTCGGTTCGGTAATTTCTAAAAAAATCGCCCACCCTCAAACTAATTTCACTATTTATAGATATTTTTGTTATTATGGGGTAGTCGTTTAATATAATGTTATTTTCAGTCACTTTATCCATAAAAATTAGGTAGGCTTACTTTATTCTTATAAAGGAACCGAACTACGCAGATAATCATCCCTCCTCCGAAGCGCCCCGAAGTCACTCATGGACCCTCAGCATCTTGCAGAGGGTTCATTCCCTAAAGACGAAAAGTCTGTCTATGAACCGTTCCTCTGTAATCACGTGCAGTTACACTGCCCAGCGATCCACAGGAAGCAAATCGCTATCCACGCTGGACACTTTTTCGGCTTGCACGCGTTGTGTTGGTGTGGGTTTCGGCACTTTCCATTTAAAAAGCGTGCAAATGTAAGAAAATAAACATGAGTGAGGACAGAAATAACGCGAATTGTGTGTGTGTGTGTGTGTGTGTGTGTGTGTGTGTGTGTGTGTCTTGTCTGCCTTTTTATTGCGGTAATCATAATAATAAATATCGGTATGGAGAACCATACATGGCTTCCATATTCTAAGATTTATATTTAAATCATTTTCGAAATGAATATTACCATAGAAACTACTTATTTCTACTTACTGCTTCAGCCTTAACCACAGTACTGTGGTCACTAACGTATACCACCTCACGTTATCGCACTCGATTTTCACTGTTGATGGAAGTCGATGGCATTGCCGAAACGTCTGGTTTTGTAGAAAACATTGGACTACGGCCAAATATCCCGGGAAGGAATTTTAACAAAAACTACTTCTTTGTTGCCGATAACGTTGTACACATATATATAAAATATATGCATAAAATTAATGGCTTGTATAAGTTAATGATTGATCTCCATTAAGTAGTAATATTATGATGTCCGTAATTAAAACATCAGAGCAGGTTTAGTGTGAATGAGGGTACACTGTGGACAAAAATTTTCAACATTTCCTATTGAGCGTTGCTTAGAGTAAAGCTGCATACAGTGTATGTTTCACGGAACAAACACGCGAAAAAGAAGGAGCGCTCCGAAGTCATCCATGGACCCTCAGCATCTTGCAGAGGGTTCATTCCCTAAAGACGAAAAGTCTGTCTATGAATCGTTCCTCTGTAAACACGTGCAGTTACATTGCCCAGCGATCCACAGGAAGCAAATTGATGTCCATTTTTTCGGCTTGCACGCGTTATGTTGGTGTGGGTTTCGGCACTTTCCATTTAAAAAGCGTGCAAATGTAAGAAAATAAACATGAGTGAGGCCAGAAATAACGTGAATTGTGTGTGTGTGTGTCTTACCTGCGTTTTTATTGCTGTAGGCATAATAATAAAATGGAAACGTAAACATTACATAACTGAGATATGCTTACCTGCCACGAACGATATATTATTTTATACATAATAAACTGAGGAGTTCAGTGACATACACACGTACAGAATAATTATATATATAAAGATATTAACTCATACATAATTTACATTAAAATGAGAAAAATATAATTTTATTGCCTGGCAACAAAATTATTTTATTTTTAACAATTACCATTGTTTGAAAAAGTTTAAATGAATTTTCAAGTACTTTACTGTTGTTAAAACGTAAAAGGTTACAGGTAAACTACCCCTTCCACTTAACCGATCTTCACCAAAATCGCAAGTCCTTGAGACCTCTACAATTCAGGGACGGATGCAAAAAATTATTTGATTCTGTTTGAATTTGCGGCTGTTATCGTTTGCCATAGAAAATACGCTTGATAAAAAAACGTTGCAGGTAAACTACCCATTCCCCTTAACCGATCTTCACCAAAAACAATAAGTCTTGAGTACTCTACAAATTAGGGCTTTATGCAAATAATCTTTTGATTCTGTTTGAATTTGCGGCTGTTATCGTTTGCCATAAGAAATACCCTTGTTAAAACATAAAATGTTACAGGTAAACTACCCCTTTCCCTTAATCGATCCTCACCAAAAACAATACGTCTTGAGAACTCTACAATTCAGCGCAGTATGCGAAATATTGTTTGATTCTGTTTGAATTTGCGGCTGTTATCGTTTGCCATAGGAAATACCCTTGTTAAAACATAAAACGTTACAGGTATAAACTACCCCTTTCCCTTCACCGATCCTCACCAAAAACAATAGGTCTTGAGAACTCTACAATTCAGGGCTGTATGCAAAACATTATTTGATTCTGTTTGAATTTGCGGCTGTTATCGTTTGCCAAAAAAAAATGTCCCTTGATAAAAAAAAACGTTGCAGGTAAACTACCCCTTTCCCTTAAAGATCTTCACCAAAAACAACAGGTCTTGAGAACTCTACAATTCAGGGCAGTATGCAAAACATTATTTGATTCTGTTGTATTTGCGGCTGTTATCGTTTGCGATAGAAAATACGCTTGATAAAAAAACGTTGCAGGTAAACTACCCATTCCCCTTAACCGATCTTCACCAAAAACAATAAGTCTTGAGTACTCTACAAATTAGGGCTGTATGCAAATAATCTTTTGATTCTGTTTGAATTTGCGGCTGTTATCGTTTGCCATAAGAAATACCCTTGTTAAAACATAAAATGTTACAGGTAAACTACCCCTTTCCCTTAACCGATCCTCACCAAAAACAATACGTCTTGAGAACTCTACAATTCAGCGCAGTATGCGAAATATTGTTTGATTCTGTTTGAATTTGCGGCTGTTATCGTTTGCCATAGGAAATACCCTTGTTAAAACATAAAACGTTACAGGTATAAACTACCCCTTTCCCTTCACCGATCCTCACCAAAAACAATAGGTCTTGAGAACTCTACAATTCAGGGCTGTATGCAAAACATTATTTGATTCTGTTTGAATTTGCGGCTGTTATCGTTTGCCAAAAAAAAAAATGTCCCTTGATAAAAAAAAACCGTTGCAGGTAAACTACCCCTTTCCCTTAAACGATCTTCACCAAAAACAACAGGTCTTGAGAACTCTACAATTCAGGGCTGTATGCAAAACCTTATTTGATTCTGTTTGTATTTGCGGCTGTTATCGTTTGCCAAACAAACAAAATTACCCTTGTCAAAAATAACCGTTGCTGGTAAACTACCCCCTTCCCTCAACCGATCTTCACCAAAAACAATAGGTCGCGAGTACTCTAAAAATCAGGACTGTATGCAAAAAATTGTTTGATTCTGTTTGAATTTGCGGCTGTTATCGTTTGCCATAGAAAAAAATCTACAGACACACAGACACTTTTCGAAAAACGACTTTTTTCATGTTTTGAGTGTAGTACAATCAGAATCTGCAATAATCTCGAAAACGATTTTTTTTTCCATCACCATACTTCCATTTCCTTAAGGAACATGGAAGTAAAAATCTACACACAGATAGACAGACAGACACACACACACAGACACATACACAGTCACTTTTCGAAAATATCGGTATGGAGAACCATACATGACTTCCATATTCTAAGATTTATATTTAAAATCATTTTCGAAATGAAATATTACCATAGAAACTACTTCTTTCTACTTACTGCTTCAGCGTTAACGACAGTACTGTGGTCACTAACGTATACCACCTCACGTTATCGCACTCGATTTTCACTGATGATGGAAGTCGATGGCATTGCCGAAACGTCTGGTTTTGTAGAAAACATTGGACTACGGCCAAATATCCCGGGAAGGAATTTTAACAAAAACTACTTCTTTGTTGCCGATAAAGTTGTATTAAAAATAACATAAAAATAACGTTGTATTAACGTTTGTATATATAAAAAAATATATATATATATATTGTAACGATAAAAATTTTATCTAGTGATGTGATTGAATCTTATCGAAACGTAATGTAGCCTCACTTCAGTTTCGTCTATTGGTAATCGGATTTTTCGTTACGTACAATGTTATTGTGGACGGGTTACTTGTATTTATATAGTGTGCACTTGAATTACACCACCCGTTGGAAGTGTCAACTTGTAATGTAGGTAAATAATGTAGCGACAAACTCGCACTGGAGTCGTCGATGTGTAATTATAAATGTGTTAGGTTGAACGGCTAATGGTTTTGTAAATTGCCGCTTACTCCCACTATGCTCCACGTTTCCGTGACGTCACTCTACGATGCCAACTGTCGGATACACTGCAATCGGTGAATTCTATTTACTAATGTAACAGCAATAATAACGACACACAAATATTATCAAACATATATCCTTGTGGAATCCTTTATTCGGAAAAACACTGATTGACTGTTTTAATAAATTTAAACAGAATAATCGCAATTGTAGCGCAAAATATAATTCTTCCTTTACCAGTTGGCAGCAGTAGCCAAACGTTTAGTCTTCCTTCCAGACCAAAACAATGCTTTTGTTAACGTTTTAAATAAAAATATTAATTATCTCAGGGCGTATATGGTTCGGGGATTATTAATTAAACAGAATATTACACTATTAATCAAAATACAAGTTTACAATTATAGGATATTACAACGTTAGAGTGATACGTACACACAGAAATTGTATAGTGGTTACCAGTTTTAAAAAGGTTATGTCCAGTTCAGGCTTTGATAGTTATTATGTAAATTAAAAGTTCTTGTTGTGTTTAAAAAGGTGTTAGTCTTATATGGTGTTATTAGTGGTTGTTTCTAGTGTTCGTGTTATATGGTGTCTGTAGTTTAATTGATTATTACTTAAAATACGTGTATACATAGGTGTGTGTTGAAATACGATATAATGAGATGTCAGATCACCAAATCCTCTTCTTGTACTCTTCTTGGTTGAAGATAGGGCCCACGTACACGTCAGATCTTCCTTCTCGTCCCTCGTCCACTTCAAATCTTCTTCCTGGTTGTTATTTCTTCTAATCCATATAATGGGTAGTCTTCTGTTATTGAAAAAAGTTCGTGTAGTGTACTTCTAACAGTATTTATCTAGTTGTATTGTTTTTTCACGTTTTATAACATATAATGTAAGACGATTTAAGAACGCGTCTATCTGCTAAGATCGTTGTCAAAGAAGTCTCATTTTATTTATCCGAAATTTCTGGTTGCTAAGGGTAAACTTGGAATCTGGTTGGTTAATACGGATCTACATTGTCACATACTTTCGTTATTTCAAAGTCTAAAATTTGTTCAAAATCTTTAAATTAACATAACTTTTCTATACTGAATGGGAATTTAAAACCATTATCAGGATTATTTTGATCTTCACATTTGTTATATTTAGACACCAAACATGCCTATTTTTACTTAAAAACTATGGATGTTACAATTTTATTATTTGGAATTTTCTTAAATAACTTGATATGTGTTATTTTGTTTCTACATTCCTTGTACACGTTATTACCTATAAATACATCTACCTTTTCACATTTACTTTACAAAATTTCTAATATAATTGTTCAAAATTTACTAAAGTTGGTTTCACCTGGCCTATGTAATAGTATTACCTTCATCACCATGTTTTAACATCTTTAACAATTAAATTAACTTCTAACACTCATCAAAATGGTTTAACATATAACGTTATTTTAACAACACAAAAAATATATTACTCCAATAGTTAAATTCATGCCCACATGGCTATGATTATACCAAATCCTTGCACAAATAATTGTTTTCTACTCAGACTGTATAAGTGTTTGACACTTAACAAAACATCTTTATATAGTCCATTCTGCTTTGTCAATTAATCAATTTACCATGGTTTAATATCAGTTCTATTGTTATATTTGTTAACACAACATAAAAAAATGGAATTAATATCATAAAATTGGCATTCCTTTAAACTAACTGTATCATCAGTTACATACAAAAAAAAAACACAACACAAATACTATGATATAACACTGTGCTATAACATAAAACATGCACATTTTACAAAACAAATTCTATACTAATCGGTTAGTCCTTTGTCAGCTAATTTACTCATTATTCTGACACTGTCTATGTCATATTTACTATTTATATGGGTTTCCACATCCATATACTTACTGATGTCTGACTTACAAAAATTACAATAAATTGAACACTGTTGCTCTACCTCACCACACAGTTCTAATAATCTTGTTACATTTACTGTTTATCTGGGTTTTACTCTTGTCATAAATGTTATTGTGACCATGTTATAATTTGTTGTTTACTGGACAACCCTATGAACTCTATATGTGACAATTATTTGTATGGTTCATGTATCTATAATCATGTGTATCTATATTTTTGTTACATCAATTAACTTAATTATTTACTAATATTTCTCTTACATAATATTACATGTTTGGGCCTATTATCCCTCACTTTGTATTTTGATTATCTGGATATAATGATACATTAATTGAAACCATTTGTTTCTTTATAGTCCTGGTTCATAAGCTGTTTGTCTTTACAATTCTTTGTTTGGTCAATACTGAAAATTCATGTCATAGTTGGGGTTTGAAGATATCTGCACCACTTAGCCTAAATCATTAATTTGGGTACGGTCAGTTGTCTTACTAGTCAGTCTGAAATTGTTAGTCGTTCTTCTTCACTATCATCTTTGAAGATATTGTTCTTCTTGTTAGCTTCTTAACCAAAGTCTTCATTAAATCAGGTAAGATATTATGTTGTTCCAAATGTAATGTTACAATATATATATAAATTAATGGCTTGTATAAGTTAATGATTGATCTCCATTAAGTAGTGCTCAAATTTCCAAAGTTTTAATATTATGATGTCCGTAATTAAAACATCAGAGCAGGTTTAGTGTGTATAAGGGTACACCGTGAACAAAAATTTTCAGCATTTCCTATTGAGCGTTGCTTAGAATAAAGCTGCGAATCTACAGTGTACGTTTCACAGAAGAAACACGCGGAAAAGAAGGAGCGCTCCGAAGTCACTCATGGACCCTCAGCATCTTGCAGAGGGTTCATTCCCTAAAGACGAAAATCTGTCTATGAATCGTTCCTCTGTAAACACGTGCAGTTACACTGCCCAGCGATCCACAGGAAGCAAATCGCTATCCACGCTGGACACTTTTTCGGCTTGTACGCGTTATGTTGGTATGGGTTCGGCACATTCAATTTAAAAAGCATGCAAATGTAAGAAAATAAACATGAATGAGGCCAGAAATAACGCGAATTTTGTGTGTGTGTGTGTGTCTTCCCTGCCTTTTTATTGCGGTAGTCCTAATAATAAAATGGAAACGTAAACAGTACATAACTGAGATATGCTTGCCTGCCACGCACGAGATATTTTCTCTTATACATGATTTACATTAAAATGAAAAAATTATAATTTTATTGCCGGGCAACAAAATTATTTTATTTTTAACAATTACCATTGTTTGAAAAAGTATAAATGAATTTTCAAGTACTTTACTGTTGTTAAAACGTAAAAGGTTGCAGGTAAACTACCCCTTCCCCTGAACCGATCTTCACCAAAATGAAAAGTCCTTGAGTCCTCTACAATTCAGTGACGTATGCAAAAAATTATTTGATTCTGTTTGAATATGCGGCAGTTATCGTTCGTCATAGAAAATTACCCTTGATAAAAAACGTTGCAGGAAAACTACCCCTTCCCCTTAACCGATCTTCACCAAAAAAATAGGTTTGAGAACTCTGCAATTTAGGGCTGTATGCAAATATTCTTTTGATTCTGTTTGAATTTGCGGCAGTTATCGTTTGCCATAGAAAATACCCTTGTTAAAACATAAAAGTTGGGGGTAAACTACCCCTTTCCCTTAACCGATCTTCACCAAAAACAATAGTTCTTGAGAACTCCATAATTCAGGGCTGTATGCAAAACATTATTTGATTCTGTTTGAATTTGCGGCTGTTATCGTTTGCTAAAAAAAAAATTACCCTTGATAAAAAAAAACCGTTGCTGGTAAACTACCCCTTTCCCTCAACCGATCTTCACCAAAAACATTAGGTCGTGAGTACTCTACAAATCTGTGCTGTATGCAAAAAACTATTTAATTCTGTTTGAATTTGCGGCTGTTATCGTTTGCCATAGAAAAAAAAACTACAGACAGACAGACACACAGACAGACACACACACTTTTCGAAAAACGACTTTTTTTCATGTTTTGGGTGTAGTACAATCAGAATCTGCAATAATCTCGAACACGATTTTTTTTTTGCCATCACCATACTTCCATTTCCTTAAGGAATATGGAAGTAAATATCGGTATGGAGAACCATACATGACTTCCATGTTCTAAGATTTATATTTAAAATCATATTCGAAATGAAATATTTCCATAGAAACTACGTCTTTCTACTTATTGCTTCAGCATTAACCACAGTACTGTGGTCACTAACGTATACCACCTCACGGATTCGCACTCGATTTTCACCGATGATGGCAGTCGATGGCACTGCCGAAAAGTCTGGTTTTGCAGAAAACATTGGACGACGGCTGAAGAGCCGGGAAAGCAATTTTCACAAAAAACTACTTCTTTGTTGCCGATAACGTAGTACACATAAAAAATTCTCCCCTCCACCTTCAACTATAATTTTTAATAATACAAAATTACCCCCACCCCGTTCACCTAACCTCTTCATTTAAAGATATTTCATCTACGTTTCTACAGTGGATTACTATGAGCTTCTTATCAGGATACTTTATTTATAAAAATTAAGTACTTTACTCTTGTTAAATCATAAAATGTTTCAGGTAAACTACCCCTTTCTCTTAACCGATCTTCTCCAAAATCAATAGACCTTGAGCTCTCTGCAACTCACGAAAGGGTGCAAAAAATTATTTGATTCTCTTTAAATTTTCGGCAGTTATCGTTCGTCATAGAAAATTACCCTTGATAAAAAACGTTGCAGGAAAACTACCCCTTCCCCTTAACCGATCTTCACCAAAAAAATAGGTTTGAGAACTCTGCAATTTAGGGCTGTATGCAAATATTCTTTTGATTCTGTTTGAATTTGCGGCAGTTATCGTTTGCCATAGAAAATACCCTTGTTAAAACATAAAAGTTGGGGGTAAACTACCCCTTTCCCTTAACCGATCTTCACCAAAAACAATAGTTCTTGAGAACTCCATAATTCAGGGCTGTATGCAAAACATTATTTGATTCTGTTTGAATTTGCGGCTGTTATCGTTTGCTAAAAAAAAAATTACCCTTGATAAAAAAAAACCGTTGCTGGTAAACTACCCCTTTCCCTCAACCGATCTTCACCAAAAACATTAGGTCGTGAGTACTCTACAAATCTGTGCTGTATGCAAAAAACTATTTAATTCTGTTTGAATTTGCGGCTGTTATCGTTTGCCATAGAAAAAAAAACTACAGACAGACAGACACACAGACAGACACACACACTTTTCGAAAAACGACTTTTTTTCATGTTTTGGGTGTAGTACAATCAGAATCTGCAATAATCTCGAACACGATTTTTTTTTTGCCATCACCATACTTCCATTTCCTTAAGGAATATGGAAGTAAATATCGGTATGGAGAACCATACATGACTTCCATGTTCTAAGATTTATATTTAAAATCATATTCGAAATGAAATATTTCCATAGAAACTACGTCTTTCTACTTATTGCTTCAGCATTAACCACAGTACTGTGGTCACTAACGTATACCACCTCACGGATTCGCACTCGATTTTCACCGATGATGGCAGTCGATGGCACTGCCGAAAAGTCTGGTTTTGCAGAAAACATTGGACGACGGCTGAAGAGCCGGGAAAGCAATTTTCACAAAAAACTACTTCTTTGTTGCCGATAACGTAGTACACATAAAAAATTCTCCCCTCCACCTTCAACTATAATTTTTAATAATACAAAATTACCCCCACCCCGTTCACCTAACCTCTTCATTTAAAGATATTTCATCTACGTTTCTACAGTGGATTACTATGAGCTTCTTATCAGGATACTTTATTTATAAAAATTAAGTACTTTACTCTTGTTAAATCATAAAATGTTTCAGGTAAACTACCCCTTTCTCTTAACCGATCTTCTCCAAAATCAATAGACCTTGAGCTCTCTGCAACTCACGAAAGGGTGCAAAAAATTATTTGATTCTCTTTAAATTTTCGGCAGTTATCGTTCGTCATAAAAAATTACCATTTTTAAAACATAAAACGTTGCTGATAAACTACTCCTTCCCTTAACCAATCTTCAACAAAATCAACAGACCTTGAGTTATTTTTAGTTCAAAAAGGTATGCAAAAACCTAGTTGATTCTGTTTGAATTTACGGCAGTTATCGTTCGTCATATAAAAAATTACCCTTGTTAAAACATAAAATGTTGCTGGTAAACTACCCCCTTTCCCTTAACCGATCTTCACCAACACCAATAAGTATTGAGAACTCTACAATACAGGGCTGTATGCACAACATCATTTGATTCTGTTTGAATTTGCGGCTGTTATCGTTTACCATAGAAAAAAATTACCCTTGGTAAAAAACCGTTGCAGGTAAGCTACCCCTTTCCCTTAACCGATCTTCAACAAAATCAACAGACCTTGAGTTCTTTATAATTCAAAAAATTATGCAGAAGAGTAGTTGATTCTGTTTTAATGTACGGCAGTTATCGTTCGTCATAAAAAAATTACCCTTGATAAAACATAAAATGTTGCTGGTAAACTACCCTATTCCCTTAACCGATATTCACCACAAACCAACAGGTCTTGAGAACTGTACATTTCAGGGCTGTATGCAAAATATTATACGATTCTGTTTGAATTTGCGGCTGTTTTCGTTTGCCATAGAAAATACCCTTGATAAAACAAAAAACGTGGCTGGTGAACTACCCCTTTCCCTTAACCGATCTTCACCAAAAACAATAGGTCTTTAGTACTCAACAACTGAGGGCGGTATGCAAAAACTTATTTGATTCTGTTTGAATTTGCGGCTCTTATCGTTTGCCATAGAAAATACCCTTTTAAAACATAAAACGTTGCTGGTAAACTAACCCTTTCCATTAACCGATCTTCACCAACACCAATAGGTATTGAGAAATCTACAATACAGGGCTGTATGCAAAACATCATTTGAATCTGTTTGAATTTGCGGCTGTTATCGTTAACCATAGAAAAAAATTACCCTTGATAAAAACTGTTGCTGGTAAACTACCCCTTTCCCTTAACCGATCTTCACCAAAAACAATAGGTCTTGAGAACTCTATAATTGAGGGCTGTATGCAAAATAGTATATGATTCTGTTTGAATTTGCGGCTGTTATCGTTTGCCATACAAAATACCCTTGATAAAACAAAAAACGTGGCTGGTAAACTACCCCTTCCCCTCAAACGATCTTCACCAAAAAAAAATAGGTCTTGAGAGCTCTACAATTCAGGACAGTATGCAAAACATTATTTGATTATGTTTGAATTTGCGGCTGTTATCGTTTGCCATAGAAAATACCCTTGTTAAAACATAAAACGTTGCTGGTGAACTACCTCTTTCCCTTAACCGATCTTTACCAAAATCAACAGATCTTGAGAACTCTACAACCCAGAGCTGTATGCAAAACATTATTTGATTATGTTTGAATTTGCGGCTGTTATCGTTTGCCATAGAAAATACCCTTGTTAAAACATAAAACGTTGCTGGTGAACTACCCCTTTCCCTTAACCGATCTTTACCAAAATCAACAGATCTTGAGAACTCTACAATTCAGAGCTGTATGCGAAACATTATTTGATTCTGTTTGAATTTGTGGCTGTTATCGTTTGCCATAGTAAAAAAATCTACAGAGAGACAGACACACACACAGACACTTTTCGAAAACCGACTTTTTTTCATGTTTTGAGTGTAGTACAATCAGAATCTGCAATAATCTCGAACACGATTTTTTTTGCCATCACCATACTTCCATTTCCTTAAGGAACATGGAAGTAAAAATTACCCTTGATAAAAAACTGTTGCTGGTAAACTAACCCTTTCCCATAACCAATCTTCACCAAAAACGATAGGTCCTGAGAACTCTACAATTCAGGGCTGTATGTAAAATATTATATGATTTTGTTTGAATTTGCGGGCTGTTATCGTTTGCCATACAAAATACCCTTGATAAAACAAAAAACGTGGCCGGTAAACTACCCCTTTCCATTATACGATCTTCACCAAAAACAATAGGTAGCGAGTACTCAAGAAATCAGGGCTGTATGCAAAAACTGATTTGATTGTGTTTGAATTTGCGGCTCTTATCGTTTCCCATATAAAATACCCTTGTTAAAAAAACGTTGCTGGTAAACTACCCCTTTCCCTTAACCGATCTTCACAAAAAAAAATAGGTCTTGAGAACTCTACAATTCAGGGCAGAATGCAAAACATTATTTGATTATGTTTGAATTTGCGGCTGTTATCGTTTGCCATAGAAAAAAAATCTACAGAGACACAGACACACAGACTCACAGACACACACACAGACACACACAAAGACACTTTTCGAAAAATGACTTTTTTTCAGGTTTTGAGTGTAGTACAATCAGAATCTGGAATAATCTCGAACACGATTTTTTTTGCCATCACCATACTTCCATTTCCTTAAGGAACATGGAAGTAAAAATCTACACACAGATAGACAGACAGACACACACACAGACACACACACAGTCACTTTTCGAAAATATCGGTATGGAGAACCATACATGACTACCATATTCTAAGATTTATATTTAAAATCATATTCGAAATGAAATATTACCATAGAAACTACTTCTTTCTACATACTGCTTCAGCGTTAACGACAGTACTGTGGTCACTAACGTATACCACCTCACGTTATCGCACTCGATTTTCACTGATGATGGAAGTCGATGGCATTGCCAAAACGTCTGGTTTTGTAGAAAACATTGGACTACGACCAAATATCCCGGGAAGGAATTTTAACAAAAACTACTTCTTTTGTTCAAAAAGGTATGCAAAAACCTAGTTGATTCTGTTTGAATTTACGGCAGTTATCGTTCGTCATATAAAAAATTACCATTGTTAAAACATAAAATGTTGCTGGTAAACTACCCCTTTCCCTTAACCGATCTTCACCAACACCAATAAGTATTGAGAACTCTACAATACAGGGCTGTATGCAAAACATCATTTGATTCTGTTTGAATTTGCGGCTGTTATCGTTTACCATAGAAAAAAATTACCCTTGGTAAAAAACCGTTGCAGGTAAGCTACCCCTTTCCCTTAACCGAGCTTCAACAAAATCAGCAGACCTTGAGTTCTTTATAATTCAAAAAATTATGCAGAAGAGTAGTTGATTCTGTTTTAATGTACGGCAGTTATCATTCGTCATAAAAAAAATTACCCTTGATAAAACATAAAATGTTGCTGGTAAACTACCCTATTCCCTTAACCGATTTTCACCAAAACCAACAGGTCTTGAGAACTGTACATTTCAGGGCTGTATGCAAAATATTATATGATTCTGTTTGAATTTGCGGCTGTTATCGTTTGCCATAAAAAATACCCTTGATAAAACAAAAAACGTGGCTGGTAAACTACCCCTTTCCCTTAACCGATCTTTACCAAAAACAATAGGTCTTTAGTACTCAACAACTGAGGCGGTATGCAAAAACTTATTTGATTCTGTTTGAATTTGCGGCTCTTATCGTTTGCCATAGAAAATACCCTTTTAAAACATAAAACGTTGCTGGTAAACTACCCCTTTCCATTAACCGATCTTCACCAACACCAATAGGTATTGAGAAATCTACAATACAGGGCTGTATGCAAAACATCATTTGAATCTGTTTGAATTTGCGGCTGTTATCGTTTGCCATAAAAAATACCCTTGATAAAACAAAAAACGTGGCTGGTAAACTACCCCTTTCCCTTAACCGATCTTTACCAAAAACAATAGGTCTTTAGTACTCAACAACTGAGGCGGTATGCAAAAACTTATTTGATTCTGTTTGAATTTGCGGCTCTTATCGTTTGCCATAGAAAATACCCTTTTAAAACATAAAACGTTGCTGGTAAACTACCCCTTTCCATTAACCGATGTTCACCAACACCAATAGGTATTGTGAAATCTACAATACAGGGCTGTATGCAAAACATCATTTGAATCTGTTTGAATTTGCGGCTGTTATCGTTAACCATAGAAAATATCGGTATGGAGAACCATACATGACTTCTATATTCTAAGATTTATATTTAAAATCATTTTCAGCCAAACAGCCAGGGAAGGAATTTTAACAAAAAAATACTTCTTTCTTGCCAATAACGTAGTACACATATAAAAAATATTATCCCCTCCCCCTTCAACTATAATTTTGATTTATAGAAAATTACCCCCAGCCCGTTCAACTAGCCTCTTCATTTATAGATATTTCATCTACGTTTCTACAGTGGATTATTAAGATCTTATCAGGATACTTTATCAAAATTAAGTACTTTACTCATGTTACAAAAAAAATGTTTCTGGTAAACTGCCCTTTCCCCGTAACCGATCTTCACCAAAATCAACAGACATTGAGTTCTCTATAGCTCAGGCACATATGTAAAAAATTATTTGATTCTGTTTGAATTTACGGCAGTTATGGTTCGTCATATAAAAAATTACCCATGTTAAAACATAAAACATGAGATTTATAAAACATATCTAAGATTTATAATTAAAATCATTTTTGAAATAAAATATTTTCATAGAACCTACTACGCTCGGGAAATCTGAGGAACCAATCAGAGTTGGGCCTACCTGTCACTCTGCTGAATTTGGTGGAAAGCCCTGTCACTGTCGTCAAAGTATCAGCCTTGACAGGGTCCTCTTTTTCTGCAAAATGGGAGAGGAGGCTTGAGATGGAGTGAGTGACATGGTCCCCACCTCAATGAAGAACCCATTGTTTTATAAAAATATATTTAAATTTTGAAAACTGAAAATTCTTTTCTTGTTGTAAATATTTATATTTTATAATCAAAATGACTTTATCAAAAAACAAACATTATTTTTTTATAATAAGTACTTACATATGTTTCTTAATATGCTTACTTTTTCTTCAATGTTGATGATCATTTCCAAACATTCTGACAAAATTGTATCTACAGAACAGTTAACCTTCCCCAGGTTTCCATTTCTGCTAATTTCTCATTACACCTTCCACTGACGTATTATTAACCATTTCATAAACTATCGTATAATCTTTTCAGATTTTGTGGTACAAAATCTGAAATTTTCAGATTGCCTGGCAACAAGATTATTTTATTTTCAACAATTACCATTGTTTGAAAAAGTTTAAATGAATTTTCAAGTACTTTACTCTTGTTAAAACGTAAAAGGTTGCCGGTAAACTACCCCTTCCCCTTAACTGATCTTCACCAAAATCTAAAGGCCTTGAGTCCTCTACAATTCACTGACGTATGCAAAAAATTATTTGATTCTGTTTGAATTTGCGGCAGTTATCGTTTGCCATAAAAAATACGCTTGATAAAAAACCTTGCAGGTAAACTACCCCTTTGCCCCCCCCGATCTTCACAAAAAACAACAGGTGTTGAGAACTCTACAAATCAGGGCTGTATGCAGAAAATTATTTGATTCTGTTTGAATTTGCGGCTGCTATCGTTTGCCATAGAAAATCCCTTGTTAAAACAACGTTGTTGGTAAACTACCCCTTTCCCTCAACCTATCTTCACTAAAAACAACAGGTCTCGAGTACTCTACAAATCAGGGCTGTATGCAAGAAATTATTTGATTCTGTTTGAATTTGCGGCTGTTATCGTTTGCTAAAAAAAAAATCTACTGAGACAGACACACAGACAGACACACAGACACACACAAAGACACTTTTCAAAAAATGACTTTTTTTCAGGTTTTGAGTGTAGTACAATCAGAATCTGCAATAATCTCGAACACGATTTTTTTTGCCATCACCATACTTCCATTTCCTTAAGGAACATGGAAATAAAAATCTACACACAGATAGACAGACAGACACACACACAGACACACACACAGTCACTTTTCGAAAATATCGGTATGGAGAACCATACATGACTTCCATATTCTAAGATTTATATTTAAAATCATTTTCGAAATGAAATATTACCATAGAAACTACTTCTTTCTGCTTACTGCTTCAGCGTTAACGACAGTTCTGTGGTCACTAACGTATACCACCTCACGTTATCGCACTCGATTTTCACTGATGATGGAAGTCGATGGCATTGCCGAAACGTCTGGTTTTGTAGAAAACTTTGGACTACGACCAAATATCCCGGTAAGGTATTTTAACAAAAACTACTTCTTTTGTTCAAAAAGTTATGCAAAAACCTAGTTGATTCTGTTTGAATTTACGGCAGTTATCGTTCGTCATATAAAAAATTACCATTGTTAAAACATAAAATGTTGCTGGTAAACTATCCCTTTCCCTTAACCGATCTTCACCAACACCAATAAGTATTGAGAACTCTACAATACAGGGCTGTATGCAAAACATCATTTGATTCTGTTTGATTTTGCGGCTCTTATCGTTTGCCATAGAAAATACCCTTTTAAAACATAAAACGTTGCTGGTAAACTACCCCTTTCCAATAACCGATCTTCACCAACACCAATAGGTATTGAGAAATCTACAATACAGGGCTGTATGCAAAACATCATTTGAATCTGTTTGAATTTGCGGCTGTTATCGTTAACCATAGAAAAAAATTACCCTTGATAAAAACTGTTGCTGGTAAACTACCCCTTTCCCTTAACCGATCTTCACCAAAAACAATAGGTCTTGAGAACTCTATAATTGAGAGCTGTATACAAAATAGTATATGATTCTGTTAGAATTTGCGGCTGTTATCGTTTGCCATACAAAATACCCTTGATAAAACAAAAAACGTGGCTGGTAAACTACCCCTTTCCATCAAACGATCTTCACAAAAAAAAATAGGTCTTGAGAGCTCTACAATTCAGGACAGTATGCAAAACATTATTTGATTATGTTTGAATTTGCGGCTGTTATCGTTTGCCATAAAAAATACCCTTGATAAAACAAAAAACGTGGCTGGTAAACTACCCCTTTACCTTAACCGATCTTTACCAAAAACAATAGGTCTTTAGTACTCAACAACTGAGGGCGGTATGCAAAAACTTATTTGATTCTGTTTGAATTTGCGGCTCTTATCGTTTGCCATAGAAAATACCCTTTTAAAACATAAAACGTTGCTGGTGAACTACCCCTTTCCCTTAACCGATCTTTACCAAAATCAACAGATCTTGAGAACTCTACAACCCAGAGCTGTATGCAAAACATTATTTGATTATGTTTGAATTTGCGGCTGTTATCGTTTGCCATAAAAAATACCCTTGTTAAAACATAAAACGTTGCTGGTGAACTACCCCTTTCCCTTAACCGATCTTTACCAAAATCAACAGATCTTGAGAACTCTACAATTCAGAGCTGTATGCGAAACATTATTTGATTCTGTTTGAATTTGCGGCTGTTATCGTTTGCCATAGAAAAAAAATCTACAGAGAGACAGACACACACACAGACACTTTTCGAAAACCGACTTTTTTTCATGTTTTGAGTGTAGTACAATCAGAATCTGCAATAATCTCGAACACGATTTTTTTTGCCATCACCATACTTCCATTTCCTTAAGGAACATGGAAGTAAAAATTACCCTTGATAAAAAACTGTTGCTGGTAAACTAACCCTTTCCCCTAACCAATCTTCACCAAAAACGATAGGTCCTGAGAACTCTACAATTCAGGGCTGTATGTAAAATATTATATGATTTTGTTTGAATTTGCGGCTGTTATCGTTTGCCATACAAAATACCCTTGACAAAACAAAAAACGTGGCCGGTAAACTACCCCTTCCCCTTATACGATCTTCACCAAAAACAATAGGTAGCGAGTACTCAAGAAATCAGGGCTGTATGCAAAAACTGATTTGATTGTGTTTGAATTTGCGGCTCTTATCGTTTCCCATATAAAATACCCTTGTTAAAAAAACGTTGCTGGTAAACTACCCCTTTCCCTTAACCGATCTTCACAAAAAAAATAGGTCTTGAGAACTTTACAATTCAGGGCAGAATGCAAAACATTATTTGATTATGTTTCAATTTGCGGCTGTTATCGTTGCCATAGAAAATGCCATTGTTAAAACATAAAACGTTGCCGGTAAACTACACCTTTACCTTAACCGAGCTTTACCAAAATCAACAGATCTTGAGAACTCTACAATTCAGGGCTGTATGCGAAATATTATTTGATTCTGTTTTGAATTTGCGGCTGTTATCGTTTGCCAAACAAACAAAATTACCCTTCATAAAAAAAAAACCGTTGCCGGTAAACTACCCCTTTCCCTCAACCTATCTTCACTAAAAGCAACAGGTCTCGAGTACTCTACAAATCAGGGCTGTATGCAAGAAATTATTTGATTCTGTTTGAATTTGCGGCTGTTATCGTTTGCTAAAAAAAATCTACAGAGACACAGACACACAGACAGACACACAGACACACACAAAGACACTTTTCGAAAAATGACTTTTTTTCAGGTTTTGAGTGTAGTACAATCAGAATCTGCAATAATCTCGAACACGATTTTTTTTGCCATCACCATACTTCCATTTCCTTAAGGAACATGGAAGTAAAAATCTACACACAGATAGACAGACAGACACACACACAGACACACACACAGTCACTTTTCGAAAATATCGGTTTGGAGAACCATACATGACTACCATATTCTAAGATTTATATTTAAAATCATTTTCGAAATGAAATATTACCATAGATACTACTTCTTTCTACATACTGCTTCAGCGTTAACGACAGTACTGTGGTCACTAACGTATACCACCTCACGTTATCGCACTCGATTTTCACTGATGATGGAAGTCGATGGCATTGCCAAAACGTCTGGTTTTGTAGAAAACACTGGACTACGACCAAATATCCCGGGAAGGAATTTTAACAAAAACTACTTCTTTTGTTCAAAAAGGTATGCAAAAACCTAGTTGATTCTGTTTGAATTTACGGCAGTTATCGTTCGTCATACAAAAAATTACCATTGTTAAAACATAAAATGTTGCTGGTAAACTACCCCTTTCCCTTAACCGATCTTCACCAACACCAATAAGTATTGAGAACTCTACAATACAGGGCTGTATGCAAAACATCATTTGATTCTGTTTGAATTTGCGGCTGTTATCGTTTACCATAGGAAAAAATTACCCTTTTAAAAAACCGTTGCAGGTAAGCTACCCCTTTCCCTTAACCGATCTTCAACAAAATCAACAGACCTTGAGTTCTTTATAATTCAAAAAATTATGCAGAAGAGTAGTTGATTCTGTTTTAATGTACGGCAGTTATCATTCGTCATAAAAAAAATTACCCTTGATAAAACATAAAATGTTGCTGGTAAACTACCCTATTCCCTTAACCGATTTTCACCAAAACCAACAGGTCTTGAGAACTGTACATTTCAGGGCTGTATGCAAAATATTATATGATTCTGTTTGAATTTGCGGCTGTTATCGTTTGCCATAAAAAATACCCTTGATAAAACAAAAAACGTGGCTGGTAAACTACCCCTTCCCTTAACCGATCTTTACCAAAAACAATAGGTCTTTAGTACTCAACAACTGAGGCGGTATGCAAAAACTTATTGATTCTGTTTGAATTTGCGGCTCTTATCGTTTGCCATAGAAAATACCCTTTTAAAACATAAAACGTTGCTGGTAAACTACCCCTTTCCATTAACCGATCTTCACCAACACCAATAGGTATTGAGAAATCTACAATACAGGGCTGTATGCAAAACATCATTTGAATCTGTCTGAATTTGCGGCTGTTATCGTTAACCATAGAAAATATCGGTATGGAGAACCATACATGACTTTTATATTCTAAGATTTATATTTAAAATCATTTTCAGCCAAACAGCCAGGGAAGGAATTTTAACAAAAAAATACTTCTTTCTTGCCAATAACGTAGTACACATATAAAAAATATTATCCCCTCCCCCTTCAACTATAATTTTGATTTATAGAAATTTACCCCCAGCCCGTTCAACTAGCCTCTTCATTTATAGATATTTCATCTACGTTTCTACAGTGGATTATTAAGATCTTATCAGGATACTTTATCAAAATTAAGTACTTTACTCATGTTACAAAAAAAATGTTTCTGGTAAACTGCCCTTTCCCCGTAACCGATCTTCACCAAAATTAACAGACATTGAGTTCTCTATAGCTCAGGCACATATGTAAAAAATTATTTGATTCTGTTTGAATTTACGGCAGTTATGGTTCGTCATATAAAAAATTACCCATGTTAAAACATAAAACAAGAGATTTATAAAACATATCTAAGATTTATAATTAAAATCATTTTTGAAATAAAATATTTTCATAGAAACTACTACGCTGGGGAAATCTGAGGAGCCAATCAGAGTTGGGCCTACCTGTCACTCTGCTGAATTTGGTGGAAACCCCTGTCACTGTCGTCAAAGTATCAGCCTTGACAGGGTCCCCTTTTTCTGCAAAATGGGAGAGGAGGCTTGAGATGGAGTGAGTGACATGGTCCCCACCTCAATGAAGAACCCATTGTTTTATAAAAATATATTTAAATTTTGAAAACTGAAAATTCTTTTCTTGTTGTAAATATTTATATTTTATAATCAAAATGACTTTATCAAAAAACAAACATTATTTTTTTATAATAAGTACTTACATATGTTTCTTAATATGCTTACTTTTTCTTCAATGTTGATGATCATTTCCAAACATTCTGACAAAATTGTATCTACAGAACAGTTAACCTTCCCCAGGTTTCCATTTCTGCTAATTTCTCATTACACCTTCCACTGACGTATTATTAACCATTTCATAAACTATCGTATAATCTTTTCAGATTTTGTGGTACAAAATCTGAAATTTTCAGATTGCCTGGCAACAAGATTATTTTATTTTCAACAATTACCATTGTTTGAAAAAGTGTAAATGAATTTTCAAGTACTTTACTCTTGTTAAAACGTAAAAGGTTGCTGGTAAACTACCCCTTCCCCTTAACTGATCTTCACCAAAATCTAAAGGCCTTGAGTCCTCTACAATTCACTGACGTATGCAAAAAATTATTTGATTCTGTTTGAATTTGCGGCAGTTATCGTTTGCCATAAAAAATATGCTTGATAAAAAACCTTGCAGGTAAACTACCCCTTCCCCTCAACCGATCTTCACCAAAAACAATAGATGTTGAGTACTCTACAAATGAGGGCTGTATGCAGAAAATTATTTGATTCTGTTTGAATTTGCGGCTGTTATCGTTTGCCATAAAAAATACCCTTGTTAAAACAACGTTGTAGGTAAACTACCCCTTTCCCTTAACCGATCTTCACCAAAAACAAAAGGTCTCTAGAACTCTACAATTCAGGGCTGTATGCGAAACATTATTTGATTCTGATTTAATTTGCGGCTGTTATCGTTTGCAAAAAAAAATTTCCCTTGATAAAAAAAACCGTTGCAGGTAAACTACCCCTTCCCCTCAACCGATCTTCACCAAAAACAAAAGGTAGCGAGTACTCTACAAACCAGTGCTGTATGCAAAACATTATTTGATTCTGTTTGAATTTTCGGCAGTTATCGTTTGCCATAGAAAATACGCTTGATAAAAAACGTTGCAGGTAAACAACCCCTTCCCCTCAACCGATCTTCACCAAAAACTACAGGTCTTGCGTACTCTACACATCAGGGCTGTATGCAGAAAATTATTTGATTATGTTTTTGAATTTGCGGCTGTTAACGTTTGCCATAGAAAATACCCTCGTTAAAAAAACGTTGTAGGTAAACTACCCCTTTCCCATAACCGATCTTCACCAAAAACAATAGGTCTTGAGAACTCTACAATGTAGGGCTGTATGCAAATAATTTTTTGATTCTGTTTGAATTTGCGGCTGTTATCGTTTGCCATAGGAAATACCCTTGTTAAAACATAAAACGTCACCGGTAAACTACCCCTTTCCCTTAACCGATCTTCACCAAAAATAACAGGTCTTGAGAACTCTACAATTCAGGGTTGTATGCGAAACATTATTTGATTCTGTTTGAATTTGCGGCTGTTATCGTTTGCCAAAAAAAAATTTCCCTTGATAAAAAAAACCGTTGCAGGTAAACTACCCCTTCCCCTCAACCGATCTTCACCAAAAACAAAAGGTAGCGAGTACTCTACAAACCAGTGCTGTATGCAAAACATTATTTGATTCTGTTTGAATTTTCGGCAGTTATCGTTTGCCATAGAAAATACGCTTGATAAAAAACGTTGCAGGTAAACAACCCCTTCCCCTCAACCGATCTTCACCAAAAACTACAGGTCTTGCGTACTCTACACATCAGGGCTGTATGCAGAAAATTATTTGATTATGTTTTTGAATTTGCGGCTGTTAACGTTTGCCATAGAAAATACCCTCGTTAAAAAAACGTTGTAGGTAAACTACCCCTTTCCCATAACCGATCTTCACCAAAAACAATAGGTCTTGAGAACTCTACAATGTAGGGCTGTATGCAAATAATTTTTTGATTCTGTTTGAATTTGCGGCTGTTATCGTTTGCCATAGGAAATACCCTTGTTAAAACATAAAACGTCACCGGTAAACTACCCCTTTCCCTTAACCGATCTTCACCAAAAATAACAGGTCTTGAGAACTCTACAATTCAGGGTTGTATGCGAAACATTATTTGATTCTGTTTGAATTTGCGGCTGTTATCGTTTGCCAAAAAAAAATTACCCTTTATAAAAAAAAACCGTTGCTGGTAAACTACCCCTTCCCTCAACCGATCTTCAACAAAAACAATAGGTCGCCAGTACTCTACAAATCAGGACTGTATGCAAAAAATTATTTGATTCTGTTTGAATTTGCGGCAGTTATCGTTTGCCATAGAAAAAAAATCAACAGACACACACACAGACAGACACACAGACAGACACACAGACAGACAGAGAGACACACACACAGACACTTTTCGGAAAACGACTTTTTTTCATGTTTTGAGTGTAGTACAATCAGAATCTGCAATAATTTCGAACACGATTTTTTTTTGCCATCACCATACTTCCATTCCTTAAGGAATATGGAAGTAAAAAATTACCCTTGATAAAAACTGTTGCTGGTAAACTACCCCTTTCCCATAACCGACCTTCACCAAAAACAATAGGTCTTGAGAACTCTATAATTGTGGGCTTTATGCAAAATAGTATATGATTCGGTTTGAATTTGCGGCTGTTATCGTTTGCCATACAAAATACCCTTGTTAAAACATAAAACGTTGCTGGTGAACTACCCCTTTCCCTTAACCGATCTTCACCAAAATCGAAAGTCATTGAGACCTCTACACTTCAGGGACGTATGCAAAAAATTATTTTATTCTGTTTGAAATTGCGGCTGTTACCGTTTGCCATAGAAAATAACGTTGTTAAAAAAACGTTGCCGGTAAACTACCCTTTCCCTCAACCGATTTTCACCAAAACAATAGGTCTTGAGAACTCTACAATTTAGGGCTGTATGCAAATAATCTTTTGATTCTGTTTGAATTTGCGGTTGTTATCGTTTGCCATAGGAAATACCCTTGTTAAAACATAAAACGTTACCGGTAAACTACCCCTTTCCCTTAACCGATCTTCACCAAAAACAATAGGTCTTGAGTACTCTACAAATCAGGGCTGTATGCAAAACATTATTTGATTCTGTTTGAATTTGCGGCTGTTATCGTTTGCCATATAAAATACCCTTGTTAAAAAAACGTTGCTGGTAAACTACCCCTTTCCCTCAACCGAACTTCACCAAAAACAATAGGTCTTGAGAACACTACAATTTAGGGCCGTATGCAAATAATCTTTTGATTCTGTTTGAATTTGCGGCTGTTATCGTTTGCCATAGGAAATACCCTTGTTAAAACATAAAACGTTACAGGTAAACAACCCCTTTCCCTTAACCGATCTTCACCAAAATCAACAGATCTTGAGAACTCTGAAATTCAGGGCTGTATGCGAAACATTATTTGATTCTGTTTTAATTTGCGGCTGTTATCGTTTGCCAAACAAACAAAATTACCCTTGCTAAAAAAAAACCGTTGCAGGTAAACTACCCCTTTCCCTCAACCGATCTTCACCAAAAACAATAGGTCGCGAGTACTCTGCAAATCAGGGCTGCATGCAAAACATTATTTGATTCTGTTTCAATTTGCGGCAGTTATCGTTTGCCATATAAAAAAATCTACAGACCCACAGATAGACAGACAGACAGACAGCCAGACACACACACACAGACACTTTTCGGAAAACGACTTTTTTTCATGTTTTGAGTGTAGGAGAATCAGAATCTGCAATAATCTCGAACACGATTTTTTTTGCCATCACCATACTTCCATTCCTTAAGGAATATGGAAGTAAATATCGGTATGGAGAAGCATACATGACTTCCATATTCTAAGACTTATAATCTGAAATATGCTTGCCTGCCAAGCACGATATATTTTCTAATATATACATAATTTACATTAAAATGAAAAAATTATAATTTTATTGCCTGGCAACAAAATTATTTTATTTTTAACAATTACCATTGTTTGAAAAAGTTTAAATGAATTTTCAAGTACTTTACACTTGTTAAAACGTAAAAGGTTGCCGGTAAACTACCCCTTCCCCTTAACCGATCTTCACCAAAACCTAATGGCCTTGAGTCCTCTACAATTCACTTACGTATGCAAAAAATTATTTGATTCTGTTTGAATTTGCGGCAGTTATCGTTTGCCATAGATAATACGCTTTATAACAAACGTTGCAGGTAAACTACCCCTTCCCCTCAACCGATCTTCACCAAAAACAAAAGGTCTTGACTACTCTACAAACCAGGGCTGTATGCAGAAAATTATTTGATTATGTTTGAATTTGCGGCTGTTATCGTTTGCCATAGAAAATAACCTTGTTAAAAAAATGTTGTTGGTAAACTACCCCTTTCCCTTAACCGATCTTCACCAAAAACAATAGGTCTTGAGAACTCTACAGTTTAGGGTTGTATGCAAATAATCTTTTGATTCTGTTTGAATTTACGGCTCTTATCGTTTGCCATAGGAAATACCCTTGTTAAAACAGAAAACGTTACATGTAAACTACCCCTTTCCCTTAACCGATCTTCACCAAAATCAACAGATCTTGAGAACTCTACAATTCAGGGCTGTATGCGAAACATTATTTGATCCTGTTTGAATTTGCGGCTGTTATCGTTTGGCAAACAAAAAAAATTTCCCTTGATAAAAAAAAACCGTTGCCGGTAAACTACCCCTTTCCCTCAACCGATCTTCACCAAAAACAATAGGTCGTGAGTACTCTACAAATCAGGGCTGTATGCAAAAAGTTATTTGATTCTGTTTGAATTTGCGGCAGTTATCGTTTGCCAAAAAAAAAAATACCCTTGTTAAAAAAACGTTGCAGGTAAACTACCCCTTTCCCTCAACCGATTTTCACCAAAAACAATAGGTCTTGAGAACTCTACAATTTAGGGCTGTATGCAAATAATCTTTTGATTCTCTTTGAATTTGCGGCTGTTATCGTTTGCCATAGGAAATACCCTTGTTAAAACATAAAACGTTACAGGTAAACTACCCCTTTCCCTTAACCGATCTTCACCAAAATCAACAGATCTTGGGAACTCTAAAATTCAGGGCTGTATGCGAAACATTATTTGATTCTGTTTGAATTTGCGGCTGTAATCGTTTGCCAAACAAACAAAATTACCCTTGCTAAAAAAAAACCATTGCAGGTAAACTACCCCTTTCCCTCAACAGATCTTCACCAAAAACAAGAGGTCGCGAGTACTCTCCAAATCAGGGCTGCATGCAAAAAATTATTTGATTCTGTTTGAATTTGCGGCAGTTATCGTTTGCCATAGAAAAAAATCTACAGACAGACAGACAGACAGACAGACAGACAGACAGACACACAGACACTTTTCGGAAAACGACTTTTTTTCATGTTTTGAGTGTAGTAGAATCTGAATCTGGAATAATCTCGAACACGATTTTTTTTGCCATCACCATACTTCCATTCCTTAAGGAATATGGAAGTAAATATCGGTATGGAGAACCATACATGACTTCCATATTCTAAGATTTATATTTAAAATCATTTTCAGCCAAACAGCCAGGCTGTGTCTTACCTGCCTTTTTATTGCTGTATTAAATGAAAAATATTATATTACATTAAAATGAAAAAATTATAATTTTATTGCCTGGCAACAAAATTATTTTATTTTTAACAATTACCATTTTTTCAAAAAGTTTAAATAAATTTTCAAGTACTTTACTCTTGTTAAAACGTAAAAGGTTGCAGGTAAACTACCCCTTCCCCTTAACCGATCTTCACCAAAATCGAAAGTCATTGAGACCTCTACAATTCAGGGACGTATGCAAAAAATTATTTGATTCTGTTTGAATTTGCGGCTGTTATCGTTTGCCATAGAAAATACACTTGATAAAAAAACGTTGCAGGTAAACTACCCCTTCCCCTTAACCGATCTTCACCAAAAACAATAGGTCTTGAGTACTCTACAAATCAGGGCTGTATGCAAAACATTATTTGATTCTGTTTGAATTTGCGGCTGTTATCGTTTGCCATAGAAAATAAAACGTAAAAGGTTGCAGGTAAACTACCCCTTCCCCTTAACCGATCTTCACCAAAAACAATAGGTCTTGAGTACTCTACAAATCAGGACTGTATGCAAAACATTATTTGATTCTGTTTGAATTTGCGGCTGTTATCGTTTGCCATATAAAATACCCTTGTTAAAAAAACGTTGCTGGTAAACTACCCCTTCCCCTAAACCGATCTTCACAAAAAACAATGGGTCTTGAGAAATCTACAATTCAGGGCTGTATGCGAAACATTATTTGATTCTGTTTGAATTTGCGGCTGTTATCGTTTGCCAAAAAAAAAAAAATTTCCCTTGTTAAAAAAAACCGTTGCAGGTAAACTACCCCTTCCCCTCAACCGATCTTCACCAAAAACAACAGGTCGCGAGTACTCTACAAATCAGGGCTGTATGCAAAAAATTATTTGATTCTGTTTGAATTTGCGGCAGTTGTCGTTTGCCATAGAAAATACGCATGATAAAAAACGTTGCTGGTAAACTACCCCTTCCCCTCAACCGCTCTTCACCAAAAACAATAGGTCTTGAGTACTCTACAAATCAGGGCTGTATGCAGAAAATTATTTGATTCTGTTTGAATTTGCGGCTGTTATCGTTTGCCATAGAAAATACCCTTGTTAAAAAAACGTTGTAGGTAAACTACCCCTTTCCCTTAACCGATCTTCACCAAAAACAAAAGGTATTGCGAACTCTACAATTTAGTGCTGTTTGCAAATAATCTTTTCATTCTGTTTGAATTTGCGGCTGTTATCGTTTGCCATAGGAAATACCCTTGTTAAAACATAAAACGTTACAGGTAAACTACCCCTTTCCCTTAACCGATCTTCACCAAAAACAATAGGTCTTGAGAACTCTACAATTCAGGGCTGTATGCGAAACATTATTTGATTCTGTTTGAATTTGCGGCTGTTATCGTTTGCCAAACAAACAAAATTTCCCTTGCTAAAAAAAAACCGTTGCTGGTAAACTACCCCTTTCCCTCAACCGATCTTCACCAAAAACAATAGGTCGCGAGAACACTGCAAAACCGGGCTGTATGCAAAAAATTATTTGATTCTGTTTGAATTTGCGGCAGTTATCGTTTGCCATAGAAAAAAATCTACAGACAGACAGACACACAGACACACAGACAGACAGACAGACACACAGACACTTTTAGGAAAACGACTTTTTTTCATGTTTTGAGTGTAGTAGAATCAGAATCTGCAATAATCTCGAACACGATTTTTTTTGCCATCACCATACTTCCATTCCTTAAGGAATATGGAAGTAAAATTACCCTTGATAAAAAACTGTTGCTGGTAAACAAACCCTTTCCCCTAACCAATCTTCACCAAAAACGATAGGTCTTGAGAACTCTACAATTCAGGGCTGTATGTAAAATATTATATGATTTTGTTTGAATTTGCGGCTGTTATCGTTTGCCATACAAAATACCCTTGATAAAACAAAAAACGTGGCCGGTAAACTACCCCTTTCCCTTATACGATCTTCACCAAAAACAATAGGTAGCGAGTACTCAAGAAATCAGGGCTGTATGCAAAAACTGATTTGATTGTGTTTGAATTTCCGGCTGTTATCGTTTGCCATAGAAAATACCGTTGTTAAAAAAACGTTGCCGGTAAACTACCCCTTTCCCTCAACCGATCTTCACCAAAAAAAATAGGTCTTGAGAACTCTACAATTCAGGGCAGAATGCAAAACATTATTTGATTACGTTTGAATTTGCGGCTGTTATCGTTTGCCATAAAAAATACCCTTGTTAAAAAAACGTTGCTGGTAAACTACCCCTTTCCCTCAACCGAACTTCACCAAAAACAATAGGTCTTGAGAACACTACAATTTAGGGCCGTATGCAAATAATCTTTTGATTCTGTTTGAATTTACGGCTGTTATCGTTTGCCATAGGAAATACCCTTGTTAAAACAGAAAACGTTACATGTAAACTACCCCTTTCCCTTAACCGATCTTCACCAAAATCAACAGATCTTGAGAACTCTACAATTCAGGGCTGTATGCGAAACATTATTTGATTCTGTTTGAATTTGCGGCTGTTATCGTTTGGCAAACAAAAAAAATTTCCCTTGATAAAAAAAAACCGTTGCCGGTAAACTACCCCTTTCCCTCAACCGATCTTCACCAAAAACAATAGGTCGTGAGAACTCTGCAAAACCGGGCTGTATGCAAAAAATTATTTGATTCTGTTTGAATTTGCGGCAGTTATCGTTTGCCATAGAAAAAAAATCAACAGACACACACACAGACAGACACACAGACAGACACACAGACAGACAGAGAGACACACACACAGACACTTTTCGGAAAACGACTTTTTTTCATGTTTTGAGTGTAGTACAATCAGAATCTGCAATAATTTCGAACACGATTTTTTTTGCCATCACCATACTTCCATTCCTTAAGGAATATGGAAGTAAAAAATTACCCTTGATAAAAACTGTTGCTGGTAAACTACCCCTTTCCCATAACCGACCTTCACCAAAAACAATAGGTCTTGAGAACTCTATAATTGTGGGCTTTATGCAAAATAGTATATGATTCGGTTTGAATTTGCGGCTGTTATCGTTTGCCATACAAAATACCCTTGTTAAAACATAAAACGTTGCTGGTGAACTACCCCTTTCCCTTAACCGATCTTCACCAAAATCGAAAGTCATTGAGACCTCTACACTTCAGGGACGTATGCAAAAAATTATTTTATTCTGTTTGAAATTGCGGCTGTTACCGTTTGCCATAGAAAATAACGTTGTTAAAAAAACGTTGCCGGTAAACTACCCTTTCCCTCAACCGATCTTCACCAAAACTATAGGTCTTGAGAACTCTACAATTTAGGGCTGTATGCAAATAATCTTTTGATTCTGTTTGAATTTGCGGTTGTTATCGTTTGCCATAGGAAATACCCTTGTTAAAACATAAAACGTTACCGGTAAACTACCCCTTTCCCTTAACCGATCTTCACCAAAAACAAAAGGTCTTGAGTACTCTACAAATCAGGGCTGTATGCAAAACATTATTTGATTCTGTTTGAATTTGCGGCTGTTATCGTTTGCCATATAAAATACCCTTGTTAAAAAAACGTTGCTGGTAAACTACCCCTTTCCCTCAACCGAACTTCACCAAAAACAATAGGTCTTGAGAACACTACAATTTAGGGCCGTATGCACATAATCTTTTGATTCTGTTTGAATTTGCGGCTGTTATCGTTTGCCATAGGAAATACCCTTGTTAAAACATAAAACGTTACAGGTAAACTACCCCTTTCCCTTAACCGATCTTCACCAAAATCAACAGATCTTGAGAACTCTAAAATTCAGGGCTGTATGCGAAACATTATTTGATTCTGTTTGAATTTGCGGCTGTTATCGTTTGCCAAACAAACAAAATTACCCTTGCTAAAAAAAAACCGTTGCAGGTAAACTACCCCTTTCCCTCAACCGATCTTCACCAAAAACAATAGGTCGCGAGTACTCTCCAAATCAGGACTGCATGCAAAAAATTATTTGATTCTGTTTGAATTTGCGGCAGTTATCGTTTGCCATAGAAAAAAATCTACAGACAGACAGACAGACAGACAGACAGACACACAGACACTTTTCGGAAAACGACTTTTTTTCATGTTTTGAGTGTAGTAGAATCAGAATCTGCAATAATCTCGAACACGATTTTTTTTGCCATCACCATACTTCCATTCCTTAAGGAATATCGAAGTAAATATCGGTATGGAGAACCATACATGACTTCCATATTCTAAGATTTATATTTAAAATCATTTTCAGCCAAACAGCCAGGCTGTGTCTTACCTGCCTTTTTATTGCTGTATTAAATGAAAAATATTATATTACATTAAAATGAAAAAATTATAATTTTATTGCCTGGCAACAAAATTATTTTATTTTTAACAATTACCATTTTTTCAAAAAGTTTAAATAAATTTTCAAGTACTTTACTCTTGTTAAAACGTAAAAGGTTGCAGGTAAACTACCCCTTCCCCTTAACCGATCTTCACCAAAATCGAAAGTGATTGAGACCTCTACAATTCAGGGACGTATGCAAAAAATTATTTGATTCTGTTTGAATTTGCGGCTGTTATCGTTTGCCATAGAAAATACACTTGATAAAAAAACGTTGCAGGTAAACTACCCCTTCCCCTTAACCGATCTTCACCAAAAACAATAGGTCTTGAGTACTCTACAAATCAGGGCTGTATGCAAAACATTATTTGATTCTGTTTGAATTTGCGGCTGTTATCGTTTGCCATAGAAAATAAAACGTAAAAGGTTGCAGGTAAACTACCCCTTCCCCTTAACCGATCTTCACCAAAAGCAATAGGTCTTGAGTACTCTACAAATCAGGACTGTATGCAAAACATTATTTGATTCTGTTTGAATTTGCGGCTGTTATCGTTTGCCATATAAAATACCCTTGTTAAAAAAACGTTGCTGGTAAACTACCCCTTTCCCTAAACCGATCTTCACAAAAAACAATGGGTCTTGAGAAATCTACAATTCAGGGCTGTATGCGAAACATTATTTGATTCTGTTTGAATTTGCGGCTGTTATCGTTTGCCAAAAAAAAAAAAAATTTCCCTTGATAAAAAAAACCGTTGCAGGTAAACTACCCCTTCCCCTCAACCGATCTTCACCAAAAACAATAGGTCGCGAGTACTCTACAAATCAGGGCTGTATGCAAAAAATTATTTGATTCTGTTTGAATTTGCGGCAGTTGTCGTTTGCCATAGAAAATACGCATGATAAAAAACGTTGCTGGTAAACTACCCCTTCCCCTCAACCGCTCTTCACCAAAAACAATAGGTCTTGAGTACTCTACAAATCAGGGCTGTATGCAGAAAATTATTTGATTCTGTTTGAATTTGCGGCTGTTATCGTTTGCCATAGAAAATACCCTTGTTAAAAAAACGTTGTTGGTAAACTACCCCTTTCCCTTAACCGATCTTCACCAAAAACAAAAGGTATTGAGAACTCTACAATTTAGTGCTGTATGCAAATAATCTTTTCATTCTGTTTGAATTTGCGGCTGTTATCGTTTGCCATAGGAAATACCCTTGTTAAAACATAAAACGTTACTGGTAAACTACCCCTTCCCCTTAACCGATCTTCACCAAAAACAATAGGTCTTGAGAACTCTACAATTCAGGGCTGTATGCGAAACATTATTTGATTCTGTTTGAATTTGCGGCTGTTATCGTTTGCCAAACAAACAAAATTTCCCTTGCTAAAAAAAAACCGTTGCTGGTAAACTACCCCTTTCCCTCAACCGATCTTCACCAAAAACAATAGGTCGCGAGAACACTGCAAAACCGGGCTGTATGCAAAAAATTATTTGATTCTGTTTGAATTTGCGGCAGTTATCGTTTGCCATAGAAAAAAAATCTACAGACAGACAGACACACAGACACACAGACACACAGACAGACACACAGACACACAGACACTTTTCGGAAAACGACTTTTTTTCATGTTTTGAGTGTAGTCGAATCAGAATCTGCAATAATCTCGAACACGATTTTTTTTGCCATCACCATACTTCCATTCCTTAAGGAATATGGAAGTAAAATTACCCTTGATAAAAAACTGTTGCTGGTAAACAAACCCTTTCCCCTAACCAATCTTCACCAAAAACGATAGGTCTTGAGAACTCTACAATTCAGGGCTGTATGTAAAATATTATATGATTTTGTTTGAATTTGCGTCTGTTATCGTTTGCCATACAAAATACCCTTGATAAAACAAAAAACGTGGCCGGTAAACTACCCCTTTCCCTTATACGATCTTCACCAAAAACAATAGGTAGCGAGTACTCAAGAAATCAGGGCTGTATGCAAAAACTGATTTGATTGTGTTTGAATTTCCGGCTGTTATCGTTTGCCATAGAAAATACCGTTGTTAAAGAAACGTTGCCGGTAAACTACCCCTTTCCCTCAACCGATCTTCACCAAAAAAAATAGGTCTTGAGAACTCTACAATTCAGGCCAGAATGCAAAACATTATTTGATTACGTTTGAATTTGCGGCTGTTATCGTTTGCCATAAAAAATACCCTTGTTAAAAAAACGTTGCTGGTAAACTACCCCTTTCCCTCAACCGAACTTCACCAAAAACAATAGGTCTTGAGAACACTACAATTTAGGGCCGTATGCAAATAATCTTTTGATTCTGTTTGAATTTACGGCTGTTATCGTTTGCCATAGGAAATACCCTTGTTAAAACAGAAAACGTTACATGTAAACTACCCCTTTCCCTTAACCGATCTTCACCAAAATCAACAGATCTTGAGAACTCTACAATTCAGGGCTGTATGCGAAACATTATTTGATTCTGTTTGAATTTGCGGCTGTTATCGTTTGGCAAACAAAAAAAATTTCCCTTGATAAAAAAAAACCGTTGCCGGTAAACTACCCCTTTCCCTCAACCGATCTTCACCAAAAACAATAGGTCGTGAGAACTCTGCAAAACCGGGCTGTATGCAAAAAATTATTTGATTCTGTTTGAATTTGCGGCAGTTATCGTTTGCCATAGAAAAAAAATCAACAGACACACACACAGACAGACACACAGACAGACACACAGACAGACAGAGAGACACAGACACAGACACTTTTCGGAAAACGACTTTTTTTCATGTTTTGAGTGTAGTACAATCAGAATCTGCAATAATTTCGAACACGATTTTTTTTGCCATCACCATACTTCCATTCCTTAAGGAATATGGAAGTAAAAAATTACCCTTGATAAAAACTGTTGCTGGTAAACTACCCCTTTCCCATAACCGACCTTCACCAAAAACAATAGGTCTTGAGAACCCTATAATTGTGGGCTTTATGCAAAATAGTATATGATTCGGTTTGAATTTGCGGCTGTTATCGTTTGCCATACAAAATACCCTTGTTAAAACATAAAACGTTGCTGGTGAACTACCCCTTTCCCTTAACCGATCTTCACCAAAATCGAAAGTCATTGAGACCTCTACACTTCAGGGACGTATGCAAAAAATTATTTTATTCTGTTTGAAATTGCGGCTGTTACCGTTTGCCATAGAAAATAACGTTGTTAAAAAAACGTTGCCGGTAAACTACCCTTTCCCTCAACCGATCTTCACCAAAACAATAGGTCTTGAGAACTCTACAATTTAGGGCTGTATGCAAATAATCTTTTGATTCTGTTTGAATTTGCGGTTGTTATCGTTTGCCATAGGAAATACCCTTGTTAAAACATAAAACGTTACCGGTAAACTACCCCTTTCCCTTAACCGATCTTCACCAAAAACAATAGGTCTTGAGTACTCTACAAATCAGGGCTGTATGCAAAACATTATTTGATTCTGTTTGAATTTGCGGCTGTTATCGTTTGCCATATAAAATACCCTTGTTAAAAAAACGTTGCTGGTAAACTACCCCTTTCCCTCAACCGAACTTCACCAAAAACAATAGGTCTTGAGAACACTACAATTTAGGGCCTTATGCAAATAATCTTTTGATTCTGTTTGAATTTGCGGCTGTTATCGTTTGCCATAGGAAATACCCTTGTTAAAACATAAAACGTTACAGGTAAACAACCCCTTTCCCTTAACCGATCTTCACCAAAATCAACAGATCTTGAGAACTCTGAAATTCAGGGCTGTATGCGAAACATTATTTGATTCTGTTTTAATTTGCGGCTGTTATCGTTTGCCAAACAAACAAAATTACCCTTGCTAAAAAAAAACCGTTGCAGGTAAACTACCCCTTTCCCTCAACCGATCTTCACCAAAAACAATAGGTCGCGAGTACTCTGCAAATCAGGGCTGCATGCAAAACATTATTTGATTCTGTTTCAATTTGCGGCAGTTATCGTTTGCCATATAAAAAAATCTACAGACCCACAGATAGACAGACAGACAGACAGACAGACAGACAGCCAGACACACACACACAGACACTTTTCGGAAAACGACTTTTTTTCATGTTTTGAGTGTAGGAGAATCAGAATCTGCAATAATCTCGAACACGATTTTTTTTGCCATCACCATACTTCCATTCCTTAAGGAATATGGAAGTAAATATCGGTATGGAGAAGCATACATGACTTCCATATTCTAAGACTTATAATCTGAAATATGCTTGCCTGCCAAGCACGATATATTTTCTAATATATACATAATTTACATTAAAATGAAAAAATTATAATTTTATTGCCTGGCAACAAAATTATTTTATTTTTAACAATTACCATTGTTTGAAAAAGTTTAAATGAATTTTCAAGTACTTTACTCTTGTTAAAACGTAAAAGGTTGCCGGTAAACTACCCCTTCCCCTTAACCGATCTTCACCAAAATCTAATGGCCTTGAGTCCTCTACAATTCACTTACGTATGCAAAAAATTATTTGATTCTGTTTGAATTTGCGGCAGTTATCGTTTGCCATAGAAAATACGCTTTATAACAAACGTTGCAGGTAAACTACCCCTTCCCCTCAACCGATCTTCACCAAAAACAAAAGGTCTTGACTACTCTACAAACCAGGGCTGTATGCAGAAAATTATTTGATTATGTTTGAATTTGCGGCTGTTATCGTTTGCCATAGAAAATAACCTTGTTAAAAAAACGTTTTTGGTAAACTACCCCTTTCCCTTAACCGATCTTCACCAAAAACAATAGGTCTTGAGAACTCTACAGTTTAGGGCTGTATGCAAATAATCTTTTGATTCTGTTTGAATTTACGGCTGTTATCGTTTGCCATAGGAAATACCCTTGTTAAAACAGAAAACGCTACATGTAAACTACCCCTTTCCCTTAACCGATCTTCACCAAAATCAACAGATCTTGAGAACTCTATAATTCAGGGCTGTATGCGAAACATTATTTGATTCTGTTTGAATTTGCGGCTGTTATCGTTTGGCAAACAAAAAAAATTTCGCTTGATAAAAAAAAACCGTTGCCGGTAAACTACCCCTTTCCCTCAACCGATCTTCACCAAAAACAATAGGTCGTGAGTACTCTACAAATCAGGGCTGTATGCAAAAAGTTATTTGATTCTGTTTGAATTTGCGGCAGTTATCGTTTGCCAAAAAAAAAAATACCCTTGTTAAAAAAACGTTGCAGGTAAACTACCCCTTTCCCTCAACCGATTTTCACCAAAAACAATAGGTCTTGAGAACTCTACAATTTAGGGCTGTATGCAAATAATCTTTTGATTCTCTTTGAATTTGCGGCTGTTATCGTTTGCCATAGGAAATACCCTTGTTAAAACATAAAACGTTACTGGTAAACTACCCCTTTCCGTTAACCGATCTTCACCAAAATCAACAGATCTTGAGAACTCTAAAATTCAGGGCTGTATGCGAAACATTATTTGATTCTGTTTGAATTTGCGGCTGTTATCGTTTGCCAAACAAACAAAATTACCCTTGCTAAAAAAAAACCGTTGCAGGTAAACTACCCCTTTCCCTCAACCGATCTTCACCAAAAACAATAGGTCGCGAGTACTCTCCAAATCAGGGCTGCATGCAAAAAATTATTTGATTCTGTTTGAATTTGCGGCAGTTATCGTTTGCCATAGAAAAAAATCTACAGACAGACAGACAGACAGACAGACAGACAGACAGACACACAGACACTTTTCGGAAAACGACTTTTTTTCATGTTTTGAGTGTAGTAGAATCAGAATCTGCAATAATCTCGAACACGATTTTTTTTGCCATCACCATACTTCCATTCCTTAAGGAATATGGAAGTAAATATCGGTATGGAGAACCATACATGACTTCCATATTCTAAGATTTATATTTAAAATCATTTTCAGCCAAACAGCCAGGCTGTGTCTTACCTGCCTTTTTATTGCTGTATTAAATGAAAAATATTATATTACATTAAAATGAAAAAATTATAATTTTATTGCCTGGCAACAAAATTATTTTATTTTTAACAATTACCATTTTTTCAAAAAGTTTAAATAAATTTTCAAGTACTTTACTCTTGTTAAAACGTAAAAGGTTGCAGGTAAACTACCCCTTCCCCTTAACCGATCTTCACCAAAATCGAAAGTCATTGAGACCTCTACAATTCAGGGACGTATGCAAAAAATTATTTGATTCTGTTTGAATTTGCGGCTGTTATCGTTTGCCATAGAAAATACACTTGATAAAAAAACGTTGCAGGTAAACTACCCCTTCCCCTTAACCGATCTTCACCAAAAACAATAGGTCTTGAGTACTCTACAAATCAGGGCTGTATGCAAAACATTATTTGATTCTGTTTGAATTTGCGGCTGTTATCGTTTGCCATAGAAAATAAAACGTAAAAGGTTGCAGGTAAACTACCCCTTCCCCTTAACCGATCTTCACCAAAAACAACAGGTCTTGAGTACTCTACAAATCAGGACTGTATGCAAAACATTATTTGATTCTGTTTGAATTTGCGGCTGTTATCGTTTGCCATATAAAATACCCTTGTTAAAAAAACGTTGCTGGTAAACTACCCCTTTCCCTAAACCGATCTTCACCAAAAACAATGGGTCTTGAGAAATCTACAATTCAGGGCTGTATGCGAAACATTATTTGATTCTGTTTGAATTTGCGGCTGTTATCGTTTGCCAAAAAAAAAAAAAATTTCCCTTGATAAAAAAAACCGTTGCTGGTAAACTACCCCTTCCCCTCAACCGATCTTCACCAAAAACAATAGGTCGCGAGTACTCTACAAATCAGGGCTGTATGCAAAAAATTATTTGATTCTGTTTGAATTTGCGGCAGTTGTCGTTTGCCATAGAAAATACGTATGATAAAAAACGTTGCTGGTAAACTACCCCTTCCCCTCAACCGATCTTCACCAAAAACAATAGGTCTTGAGTACTCTACAAATCAGGGCTGTATGCAGAAAATTATTTGATTCTGTTTGAATTTGCGGCTGTTATCGTTTGCCATAGAAAATACCCTTGTTAAAAAAACGTTGTAGGTAAACTACCCCTTTCCCTTAACCGATCTTCACCAAAAGCAAAAGGTATTGCGAACTCTACAATTTAGTGCTGTTTGCAAATAATCTTTTCATTCTGTTTGAATTTGCGGCTGTTATCGTTTGCCATAGGAAATACCCTTGTTAAAACATAAAACGTTACAGGTAAACTACCCCTTTCCCTTAACCGATCTTCACCAAAAACAATAGGTCTTGAGAACTCTACAATTCAGGGCTGTACGCGAAACATTATTTGATTCTGTTTGAATTTGCGGCTGTTATCGTTTGCCAAACAAACAAAATTTCCCTTGCTAAAAAAAAACCGTTGCTGGTAAACTACCCCTTTCCCTCAACCGATCTTCACCAAAAACAATAGGTCGCGAGAACACTGCAAAACCGGGCTGTATGCAAAAAATTATTTGATTCTGTTTGAATTTGCGGCAGTTATCGTTTGCCATAAAAAAAAAATCTACAGACAGACAGACACACAGACACACAGACAGACAGACAGACACACAGACACTTTTAGGAAAACGACTTTTTTTCATGTTTTGAGTGTAGTAGAATCAGAATCTGCAATAATCTCGAACACGATTTTTTTTGCCATCACCATACTTCCATTCCTTAAGGAATATGGAAGTAAAATTACCCTTGATAAAAAACTGTTGCTGGTAAACAAACCCTTTCCCCTAACCAATCTTCACCAAAAACGATAGGTCTTGAGAACTCAACAATTCAGGGCTGTATGTAAAATATTATATGATTTTGTTTGAATTTGCGGCTGTTATCGTTTGCCATACAAAATACCCTTGATAAAACAAAAAACGTGGCCGGTAAACTACCCCTTTCCCTTATACGATCTTCACCAAAAACAATAGGTAGCGAGTACTCAAGAAATCAGGGCTGTATGCAAAAACTGATTTGATTGTGTTTGAATTTCCGGCTGTTATCGTTTGCCATAGAAAATACCGTTGTTAAAAAAACGTTGCCGGTAAACTACCCCTTTCCCTCAACCGATCTTCACCAAAAAAAATAGGTCTTGAGAACTCTACAATTCAGGGCAGAATGCAAAACATTATTTGATTACGTTTGAATTTGCGGCTGTTATCGTTTGCCATAAAAAATACCCTTGTTAAAAAAACGTTGCTGGTAAACTACCCCTTTCCCTCAACCGAACTTCACCAAAAACAATAGGTCTTGAGAACACTACAATTTAGGGCCGTATGCAAATAATCTTTTGATTCTGTTTGAATTTACGGCTGTTATCGTTTGCCATAGGAAATACCCTTGTTAAAACAGAAAACGTTACATGTAAACTACCCCTTTCCCTTAACCGATCTTCACCAAAATCAACAGATCTTGAGAACTCTACAATTCAGGGCTGTATGCGAAACATTATTTGATTCTGTTTGAATTTGCGGCTGTTATCGTTTGGAAAACAAAAAAAATTTCCCTTGATAAAAAAAAACCGTTGCCCGTAAACTACCCCTTTCCCTCAACCGATCTTCACCAAAAACAATAGGTCGTGAGAACTCTGCAAAACCGGGCTGTATGCAAAAAATTATTTGATTCTGTTTGAATTTGCGGCAGTTATCGTTTGCCATAGAAAAAAAATCAACAGACACACACACAGACAGACACACAGACAGACACACAGACAGACAGAGAGACACACACACAGACACTTTTCGGAAAACGACTTTTTTTCATGTTTTGAGTGTAGTACAATCAGAATCTGCAATAATTTCGAACACGATTTTTTTTGCCATCACCATACTTCCATTCCTTAAGGAATATGGAAGTAAAAAATTACCCTTGATAAAAACTGTTGCTGGTAAACTACCCCTTTCCCATAACCGACCTTCACCAAAAACAATAGGTCTTGAGAACTCTATAATTGTGGGCTTTATGCAAAATAGTATATGATTCGGTTTGAATTTGCGGCTGTTATCGTTTGCCATACAAAATACCCTTGTTAAAACATAAAACGTTGCTGGTGAACTACCCCTTTCCCTTAACCGATCTTCACCAAAATCGAAAGTCATTGAGACCTCTACACTTCAGGGACGTATGCAAAAAATTATTTTATTCTGTTTGAAATTGCGGCTGTTACCGTTTGCCATAGAAAATAACGTTGTTAAAAAAACGTTGCCGGTAAACTACCCTTTCCCTCAACCGATCTTCACCAAAACAATAGGTCTTGAGAACTCTACAATTTAGGGCTGTATGCAAATAATCTTTTGATTCTGTTTGAATTTGCGGTTGTTATCGTTTGCCATAGGAAATACCCTTGTTAAAACATAAAACGTTACCGGTAAACTACCCCTTTCCCTTAACCGATCTTCACCAAAAACAATAGGTCTTGAGTACTCTACAAATCAGGGCTGTATGCAAAACATTATTTGATTCTGTTTGAATTTGCGGCTGTTATCGTTTGCCATATAAAATACCCTTGTTAAAAAAACGTTGCTGGTAAACTACCCCTTTCCCTCAACCGAACTTCACCAAAAACAATAGGTCTTGAGAACACTACAATTTAGGGCCGTATGCAAATAATCTTTTGATTCTGTTTGAATTTGCGGCTGTTATCGTTTGCCATAGGAAATACCCTTGTTAAAACATAAAACGTTACAGGTAAACTACCCCTTTCCCTTAACCGATCTTCACCAAAATCAACAGATCTTGAGAACTCTAAAATTCAGGGCTGTATGCGAAACATTATTTGATTCTGTTTGAATTTGCGGCTGTTATCGTTTGCCAAACAAACAAAATTACCCTTGCTAAAAAAAAACCGTTGCTGGTAAACTACCCCTTTCCCTCAACCGATCTTCACCAAAAACAACAGGTCGCGAGTACTCTCCAAATCAGGGCTGCATGCAAAAAATTATTTGATTCTGTTTGAATTTGCGGCAGTTATCGTTTGCCATAGAAAAAAATCTACAGACAGATAGACAGACAGACAGACAGACAGACACACAGACACTTTTCGGAAAACGACTTTTTTTCATGTTTTGAGTGTAGTAGAATCAGAATCTGCAATAATCTCGAACACGATTTTTTTTGCCATCACCATACTTCCATTCCTTAAGGAATATGGAAGTAAATATCGGTATGGAGAACCATACATGACTTCCATATTCTAAGATTTATATTTAAAATCATTTTCAGCCAAACAGCCAGGCTGTGTCTTACCTGCCTTTTTATTGCTGTATTAAATGAAAAATATTATATTACATTAAAAAGAAAAAATTATAATTTTATTGCCTGGCAACAAAATTATTTTATTTTTAACAATTACCATTTTTTCAAAAAGTTTAAATAAATTTTCAAGTACTTTACTCTTGTTAAAACGTAAAAGGTTGCAGGTAAACTACCCCTTCCCCTTAACCGATCTTCACCAAAATCGAAAGTGATTGAGACCTCTACAATTCAGGGACGTATGCAAAAAATTATTTGATTCTGTTTGAATTTGCGGCTGTTATCGTTTGCCATAGAAAATACACTTGATAAAAAAACGTTGCAGGTAAACTACCCCTTCCCCTTAACCGATCTTCACCAAAAACAATAGGTCTTGAGTACTCTACAAATCAGGGCTGTATGCAAAACATTATTTGATTCTGTTTGAATTTGCGGCTGTTATCGTTTGCCATAGAAAATAAAACGTAAAAGGTTGCTGGTAAACTACCCCTTCCCCTTAACCGATCTTCACCAAAAACAATAGGTCTTGAGTACTCTACAAATCAGGACTGTATGCAAAACATTATTTGATTCTGTTTGAATTTGCGGCTGTTATCGTTTGCCATATAAAATACCCTTGTTAAAAAAACGTTGCTGGTAAACTACCCCTTTCCCTAAACCGATCTTCACAAAAAACAATGGGTCTTGAGAAATCTACAATTCAGGGCTGTATGCGAAACATTATTTGATTCTGTTTGAATTTGCGGCTGTTATCGTTTGCCAAAAAAAAAAAAATTTCCCTTGATAAAAAAAACCGTTGCAGGTAAACTACCCCTTCCCCTCAACCGATCTTCACCAAAAACAATAGGTCGCGAGTACTCTACAAATCAGGGCTGTATGCAAAAAATTATTTGATTCTGTTTGAATTTGCGGCAGTTGTCGTTTGCCATAGAAAATACGCATGATAAAAAACGTTGCTCGTAAACTACCCCTTCCCCTCAACCGCTCTTCACCAAAAACAATAGGTCTTGAGTACTCTACAAATCAGGGCTGTATGCAGAAAATTATTTGATTCTGTTTGAATTTGCGGCTGTTATCGTTTGCCATAGAAAATACCCTTGTTAAAAAAACGTTGTTGGTAAACTACCCCTTTCCCTTAACCGATCTTCACCAAAAACAAAAGGTATTGAGAACTCTACAATTTAGTGCTGTATGCAAATAATCTTTTCATTCTGTTTGAATTTGCGGCTGTTATCGTTTGCCATAGGAAATACCCTTGTTAAAACATAAAACGTTACTGGTAAACTACCCCTTCCCCTTAACCGATCTTCACCAAAAACAATAGGTCTTGAGAACTCTACAATTCAGGGCTGTATGCGAAACATTATTTGATTCTGTTTGAATTTGCGGCTGTTATCGTTTGCCAAACAAACAAAATTTCCCTTGCTAAAAAAAAACCGTTGCTGGTAAACTACCCCTTTCCCTCAACCGATCTTCACCAAAAACAATAGGTCGCGAGAACACTGCAAAACCGGGCTGTATGCAAAAAATTATTTGATTCTGTTTGAATTTGCGGCAGTTATCGTTTGCCATAAAAAAAAAATCTACAGACAGACAGACACACAGACACACAGACAGACAGACAGACACACAGACACTTTTAGGAAAACGACTTTTTTTCATGTTTTGAGTGTAGTAGAATCAGAATCTGCAATAATCTCGAACACGATTTTTTTTGCCATCACCATACTTCCATTCCTTAAGGAATATGGAAGTAAAATTACCCTTGATAAAAAACTGTTGCTGGTAAACAAACCCTTTCCCCTAACCAATCTTCACCAAAAACGATAGGTCTTGAGAACTCTACAATTCAGGGCTGTATGTAAAATATTATATGATTTTGTTTGAATTTGCGGCTGTTATCGTTTCCCATACAAAATACCCTTGATAAAACAAAAAACGTGGCCGGTAAACTACCCCTTTCCCTTATACGATCTTCACCAAAAACAATAGGTAGCGAGTACTCAAGAAATCAGGGCTGTATGCAAAAACTGATTTGATTGTGTTTGAATTTCCGGCTGTTATCGTTTGCCATAGAAAATACCGTTGTTAAAAAAACGTTGCCGGTAAACTACCCCTTTCCCTCAACCGATCTTCACCAAAAAAAATAGGTCTTGAGAACTCTACAATTCAGGGCAGAATGCAAAACATTATTTGATTACGTTTGAATTTGCGGCTGTTATCGTTTGCCATAAAAAATACCCTTGTTAAAAAAACGTTGCTGGTAAACTACCCCTTTCCCTCAACCGAACTTCACCAAAAACAATAGGTCTTGAGAACACTACAATTTAGGGCCGTATGCAAATAATCTTTTGATTCTGTTTGAATTTACGGCTGTTATCGTTTGCCATAGGAAATACCCTTGTTAAAACAGAAAACGTTACATGTAAACTACCCCTTTCCCTTAACCGATCTTCACCAAAATCAACAGATCTTGAGAACTCTACAATTCAGGGCTGTATGCGAAACATTATTTGATTCTGTTTGAATTTGCGGCTGTTATCGTTTGGAAAACAAAAAAAATTTCCCTTGATAAAAAAAAACCGTTGCCCGTAAACTACCCCTTTCCCTCAACCGATCTTCACCAAAAACAATAGGTCGTGAGAACTCTGCAAAACCGGGCTGTATGCAAAAAATTATTTGATTCTGTTTGAATTTGCGGCAGTTATCGTTTGCCATAGAAAAAAAATCAACAGACACACACACAGACAGACACACAGACAGACACACAGACAGACAGAGAGACACACACACAGACACTTTTCGGAAAACGACTTTTTTTCATGTTTTGAGTGTAGTACAATCAGAATCTGCAATAATTTCGAACACGATTTTTTTTGCCATCACCATACTTCCATTCCTTAAGGAATATGGAAGTAAAAAATTACCCTTGATAAAAACTGTTGCTGGTAAACTACCCCTTTCCCATAACCGACCTTCACCAAAAACAATAGGTCTTGAGAACTCTATAATTGTGGGCTTTATGCAAAATAGTATATGATTCGGTTTGAATTTGCGGCTGTTATCGTTTGCCATACAAAATACCCTTGTTAAAACATAAAACGTTGCTGGTGAACTACCCCTTTCCCTTAACCGATCTTCACCAAAATCGAAAGTCATTGAGACCTCTACACTTCAGGGACGTATGCAAAAAATTATTTTATTCTGTTTGAAATTGCGGCTGTTACCGTTTGCCATAGAAAATAACGTTGTTAAAAAAACGTTGCCGGTAAACTACCCTTTCCCTCAACCGATCTTCACCAAAACAATAGGTCTTGAGAACTCTACAATTTAGGGCTGTATGCAAATAATCTTTTGATTCTGTTTGAATTTGCGGTTGTTATCGTTTGCCATAGGAAATACCCTTGTTAAAACATAAAACGTTACCGGTAAACTACCCCTTTCCCTTAACCGATCTTCACCAAAAACAATAGGTCTTGAGTACTCTACAAATCAGGGCTGTATGCAAAACATTATTTGATTCTGTTTGAATTTGCGGCTGTTATCGTTTGCCATATAAAATACCCTTGTTAAAAAAACGTTGCTGGTAAACTACCCCTTTCCCTCAACCGAACTTCACCAAAAACAATAGGTCTTGAGAACACTACAATTTAGGGCCGTATGCAAATAATCTTTTGATTCTGTTTGAATTTGCGGCTGTTATCGTTTGCCATAGGAAATACCCTTGTTAAAACATAAAACGTTACAGGTAAACTACCCCTTTCCCTTAACCGATCTTCACCAAAATCAACAGATCTTGAGAACTCTAAAATTCAGGGCTGTATGCGAAACATTATTTGATTCTGTTTGAATTTGCGGCTGTTATCGTTTGCCAAACAAACAAAATTACCCTTGCTAAAAAAAAACCGTTGCAGGTAAACTACCCCTTTCCCTCAACCGATCTTCACCAAAAACAATAGGTCGCGAGTACTCTCCAAATCAGGGCTGCATGCAAAAAATTATTTGATTCTGTTTGAATTTGCGGCAGTTATCGTTTGCCATAAAAAAAAATCTACAGACAGACAGACAGATAGACAGACAGACACACAGACACTTTTCGGAAAACGACTTTTTTTCATGTTTTGAGTGTAGTAGAATCAGAATCTGCAATAATCTCGAACACGATTTTTTTTGCCATCACCATACTTCCATTCCTTAAGGAATATGGAAGTAAATATCGGTATGGAGAACCATACATGACTTCCATATTCTAAGATTTATATTTAAAATCATTTTCAGCCAAACAGCCAGGCTGTGTCTTACCTGCCTTTTTATTGCTGTATTAAATGAAAAATATTATATTACATTAAAATGAAAAAATTATAATTTTATTGCCTGGCAACAAAATTATTTTATTTTTAACAATTACCATTTTTTCAAAAAGTTTAAATAAATTTTCAAGTACTTTACTCTTGTTAAAACGTAAAAGGTTGCAGGTAAACTACCCCTTCCCCTTAACCGATCTTCACCAAAATCGAAAGTCATTGAGACCTCTACAATTCAGGGACGTATGCAAAAAATTATTTGATTCTGTTTGAATTTGCGGCTGTTATCGTTTGCCATAGAAAATACACTTGATAAAAAAACGTTGCAGGTAAACTACCCCTTCCCCTTAACCGATCTTCACCAAAAACAATAGGTCTTGAGTACTCTACAAATCAGGGCTGTATGCAAAACATTATTTGATTCTGTTTGAATTTGCGGCTGTTATCGTTTGCCATAGAAAATAAAACGTAAAAGGTTGCAGGTAAACTACCCCTTCCCCTTAACCGATCTTCACCAAAAACAACAGGTCTTGAGTACTCTACAAATCAGGACTGTATGCAAAACATTATTTGATTCTGTTTGAATTTGCGGCTGTTATCGTTTGCCATATAAAATACCCTTGTTAAAAAAACGTTGCTGGTAAACTACCCCTTTCCCTAAACCGATCTTCACCAAAAACAATGGGTGTTGAGAAATCTACAATTCAGGGCTGTATGCGAAACATTATTTGATTCTGTTTGAATTTGCGGCTGTTATCGTTTGCCAAAAAAAAAAAAAATTTCCCTTGATAAAAAAAACCGTTGCTGGTAAACTACCCCTTCCCCTCAACCGATCTTCACCAAAAACAATAGGTCGCGAGTACTCTACAAATCAGGGCTGTATGCAAAAAATTATTTGATTCTGTTTGAATTTGCGGCAGTTGTCGTTTGCCATAGAAAATACGCATGATAAAAAACGTTGCTCGTAAACTACCCCTTCCCCTCAACCGCTCTTCACCAAAAACAATAGGTCTTGAGTACTCTACAAATCAGGGCTGTATGCAGAAAATTATTTGATTCTGTTTGAATTTGCGGCTGTTATCGTTTGCCATAGAAAATACCCTTGTTAAAAAAACGTTGTTGGTAAACTACCCCTTTCCCTTAACCGATCTTCACCAAAAACAAAAGGTATTGAGAACTCTACAATTTAGTGCTGTATGCAAATAATCTTTTCATTCTGTTTGAATTTGCGGCTGTTATCGTTTGCCATAGGAAATACCCTTGTTAAAACATAAAACGTTACTGGTAAACTACCCCTTCCCCTTAACCGATCTTCACCAAAAACAATAGGTCTTGATAACTCTACAATTCAGGGCTGTATGCGAAACATTATTTGATTCTGTTTGAATTTGCGGCTGTTATCGTTTGCCAAACAAACAAAATTTCCCTTGCTAAAAAAAAACCGTTGCTGGTAAACTACCCCTTTCCCTCAACCGATCTTCACCAAAAACAATAGGTCGCGAGAACACTGCAAAACCGGGCTGTATGCAAAAAATTATTTGATTCTGTTTGAATTTGCGGCAGTTATCGTTTGCCATAAAAAAAAATCTACAGACAGACAGACACACAGACACACAGACAGACAGACAGACACACAGACACTTTTAGGAAAACGACTTTTTTTCATGTTTTGAGTGTAGTAGAATCAGAATCTGCAATAATCTCGAACACGATTTTTTTTGCCATCACCATACTTCCATTCCTTAAGGAATATGGAAGTAAAATTACCCTTGATAAAAAACTGTTGCTGGTAAACTAACCCTTTCCCATAACCAATCTTCACCAAAAACGATAGGTCTTGAGAACTCTACAATTCAGGGCTGTATGTAAAATATTATATGATTTTGTTTGAATTTGCGGCTGTTATCGTTTGCCATACAAAATACCCTTGATAAAACAAAAAACGTGGCCGGTAAACTACCCCTTTCCCTTATACGATCTTCACCAAAAACAATAGGTAGCGAGTACTCAAGAAATCAGGGCTGTATGCAAAAACTGATTTGATTGTGTTTGAATTTCCGGCTGTTATCTTTTGCCATAGAAAATACCGTTGTTAAAAAAACGTTGCCGGTAAACTACCCCTTTCCCTCAACCGATCTTCACCAAAAAAAATAGGTCTTGAGAACTCTACAATTCAGGGCAGAATGCAAAACATTATTTGATTACGTTTGAATTTGCGGCTGTTATCGTTTGCCATAAAAAATACCCTTGTTAAAAAAACGTTGCTGGTAAACTACCCCTTTCCCTCAACCGAACTTCACCAAAAACAATAGGTCTTGAGAACACTACAATTTAGGGCCGTATGCAAATAATCTTTTGATTCTGTTTGAATTTACGGCTGTTATCGTTTGCCATAGGAAATACCCTTGTTAAAACAGAAAACGTTACATGTAAACTACCCCTTTCCCTTAACCGATCTTCACCAAAATCAACAGATCTTGAGAACTCTACAATTCAGGGCTGTATGCGAAACATTATTTGATTCTGTTTGAATTTGCGGCTGTTATCGTTTGGAAAACAAAAAAAATTTCCCTTGATAAAAAAAAACCGTTGCCCGTAAACTACCCCTTTCCCTCAACCGATCTTCACCAAAAACAATAGGTCGTGAGAACTCTGCAAAACCGGGCTGTATGCAAAAAATTATTTGATTCTGTTTGAATTTGCGGCAGTTATCGTTTGCCATAGAAAAAAAATCAACAGACACACACACAGACAGACACACAGACAGACACACAGACAGACAGAGAGACACACACACAGACACTTTTCGGAAAACGACTTTTTTTCATGTTTTGAGTGTAGTACAATCAGAATCTGCAATAATTTCGAACACGATTTTTTTTGCCATCACCATACTTCCATTCCTTAAGGAATATGGAAGTAAAAAATTACCCTTGATAAAAACTGTTGCTGGTAAACTACCCCTTTCCCATAACCGACCTTCACCAAAAACAATAGGTCTTGAGAACTCTATAATTGTGGGCTTTATGCAAAATAGTATATGATTCGGTTTGAATTTGCGGCTGTTATCGTTTGCCATACAAAATACCCTTGTTAAAACATAAAACGTTGCTGGTGAACTACCCCTTTCCCTTAACCGATCTTCACCAAAATCGAAAGTCATTGAGACCTCTACACTTCAGGGACGTATGCAAAAAATTATTTTATTCTGTTTGAAATTGCGGCTGTTACCGTTTGCCATAGAAAATAACGTTGTTAAAAAAACGTTGCCGGTAAACTACCCTTTCCCTCAACCGATCTTCACCAAAACAATAGGTCTTGAGAACTCTACAATTTAGGGCTGTATGCAAATAATCTTTTGATTCTGTTTGAATTTGCGGTTGTTATCGTTTGCCATAGGAAATACCCTTGTTAAAACATAAAACGTTACCGGTAAACTACCCCTTTCCCTTAACCGATCTTCACCAAAAACAATAGGTCTTGAGTACTCTACAAATCAGGGCTGTATGCAAAACATTATTTGATTCTGTTTGAATTTGCGGCTGTTATCGTTTGCCATATAAAATACCCTTGTTAAAAAAACGTTGCTGGTAAACTACCCCTTTCCCTCAACCGAACTTCACCAAAAACAATAGGTCTTGAGAACACTACAATTTAGGGCCGTATGCAAATAATCTTTTGATTCTGTTTGAATTTGCGGCTGTTATCGTTTGCCATAGGAAATACCCTTGTTAAAACATAAAACGTTACAGGTAAACTACCCCTTTCCCTTAACCGATCTTCACCAAAATCAACAGATCTTGAGAACTCTAAAATTCAGGGCTGTATGCGAAACATTATTTGATTCTGTTTGAATTTGCGGCTGTTATCGTTTGCCAAACAAACAAAATTACCCTTGCTAAAAAAAAACCGTTGCAGGTAAACTACCCCTTTCCCTCAACCGATCTTCACCAAAAACAATAGGTCGCGAGTACTCTCCAAATCAGGGCTGCATGCAAAAAATTATTTGATTCTGTTTGAATTTGCGGCAGTTATCGTTTGCCATAGAAAAAAATCTACAGACAGACAGACAGACAGACAGACAGACACACAGACACTTTTCGGAAAACGACTTTTTTTCATGTTTTGAGTGTAGTAGAATCAGAATCTGCAATAATCTCGAACACGATTTTTTTTGCCATCACCATACTTCCATTCCTTAAGGAATATGGAAGTAAATATCGGTATGGAGAACCATACATGACTTCCATATTCTAAGATTTATATTTAAAATCATTTTCAGCCAAACAGCCAGGCTGTGTCTTACCTGCCTTTTTATTGCTGTATTAAATGAAAAATATTATATTACATTAAAATGAAAAAATTATAATTTTATTGCCTGGCAACAAAATTATTTTATTTTTAACAATTACCATTTTTTCAAAAAGTTTAAATAAATTTTCAAGTACTTTACTCTTGTTAAAACGTAAAAGGTTGCAGGTAAACTACCCCTTCCCCTTAACCGATCTTCACCAAAATCGAAAGTGATTGAGACCTCTACAATTCAGGGACGTATGCAAAAAATTATTTGATTCTGTTTGAATTTGCGGCTGTTATCGTTTGCCATAGAAAATACACTTGATAAAAAAACGTTGCAGGTAAACTACCCCTTCCCCTTAACCGATCTTCACCAAAAACAATAGGTCTTGAGTACTCTACAAATCAGGGCTGTATGCAAAACATTATTTGATTCTGTTTGAATTTGCGGCTGTTATCGTTTGCCATAGAAAATAAAACGTAAAAGGTTGCAGGTAAACTACCCCTTCCCCTTAACCGATCTTCACCAAAAACAACAGGTCTTGAGTACTCTACAAATCAGGACTGTATGCAAAACATTATTTGATTCTGTTTGAATTTGCGGCTGTTATCGTTTGCCATATAAAATACCCTTGTTAAAAAAACGTTGCTGGTAAACTACCCCTTTCCCTAAACCGATCTTCACAAAAAACAATGGGTCTTGAGAAATCTACAATTCAGGGCTGTATGCGAAACATTATTTGATTCTGTTTGAATTTGCGGCTGTTATCGTTTGCCAAAAAAAAAAAAAATTTCCCTTGATAAAAAAAACCGTTGCAGGTAAACTACCCCTTCCCCTCAACCGATCTTCACCAAAAACAATAGGTCGCGAGTACTCTACAAATCAGGGCTGTATGCAAAAAATTATTTGATTCTGTTTGAATTTGCGGCAGTTGTCGTTTGCCATAGAAAATACGCATGATAAAAAACGTTGCTGGTAAACTACCCCTTCGCCTCAACCGCTCTTCACCAAAAACAATAGGTCTTGAGTACTCTACAAATCAGGGCTGTATGCAGAAAATTATTTGATTCTGTTTGAATTTGCGGCTGTTATCGTTTGCCATAGAAAATACCCTTGTTAAAAAAACGTTGTTGGTAAACTACCCCTTTCCCTTAACCGATCTTCACCAAAAACAAAAGGTATTGAGAACTCTACAATTTAGTGCTGTATGCAAATAATCTTTTCATTCTGTTTGAATTTGCGGCTGTTATCGTTTGCCATAGGAAATACCCTTGTTAAAACATAAAACGTTACTGGTAAACTACCCCTTCCCCTTAACCGATCTTCACCAAAAACAATAGGTCTTGATAACTCTACAATTCAGGGCTGTATGCGAAACATTATTTGATTCTGTTTGAATTTGCGGCTGTTATCGTTTGCCAAACAAACAAAATTTCCCTTGCTAAAAAAAAACCGTTGCTGGTAAACTACCCCTTTCCCTCAACCGATCTTCACCAAAAACAATAGGTCGCGAGAACACTGCAAAACCGGGCTGTATGCAAAAAATTATTTGATTCTGTTTGAATTTGCGGCAGTTATCGTTTGCCATAGAAAAAAAATCTACAGACAGACAGACACACAGACACACAGACACACAGACACACAGACAGACAGACAGACACACAGACACTTTTCGGAAAACGACTTTTTTTCATGTTTTGAGTGTAGTAGAATCAGAATCTGCAATAATCTCGAACACGATTTTTTTTGCCATCACCATACTTCCATTCCTTAAGGAATATGGAAGTAAAATTACCCTTGATAAAAAACTGTTGCTGGTAAACAAACCCTTTCCCCTAACCAATCTTCACCAAAAACGATAGGTCTTGAGAACTCTACAATTCAGGGCTGTATGTAAAATATTATATGATTTTGTTTGAATTTGCGGCTGTTATCGTTTGCCATACAAAATACCCTTGATAAAACAAAAAACGTGGCCGGTAAACTACCCCTTTCCCTTATACGATCTTCACCAAAAACAATAGGTAGCGAGTACTCAAGAAATCAGGGCTGTATGCAAAAACTGATTTGATTGTGTTTGAATTTCCGGCTGTTATCGTTTGCCATAGAAAATACCGTTGTTAAAGAAACGTTGCCGGTAAACTACCCCTTTCCCTCAACCGATCTTCACCAAAAAAAATAGGTCTTGAGAACTCTACAATTCAGGCCAGAATGCAAAACATTATTTGATTACGTTTGAATTTGCGGCTGTTATCGTTTGCCATAAAAAATACCCTTGTTAAAAAACGTTGCTGGTAAACTACCCCTTTCCCTCAACCGAACTTCACCAAAAACAATAGGTCTTGAGAACACTACAATTTAGGGCCGTATGCAAATAATCTTTTGATTCTGTTTGAATTTACGGCTGTTATCGTTTGCCATAGGAAATACCCTTGTTAAAACAGAAAACGTTACATGTAAACTACCCCTTTCCCTTAACCGATCTTCACCAAAATCAACAGATCTTGAGAACTCTACAATTCAGGGCTGTATGCGAAACATTATTTGATTCTGTTTGAATTTGCGGCTGTTATCGTTTGGCAAACAAAAAAAATTTCCCTTGATAAAAAAAAACCGTTGCCGGTAAACTACCCCTTTCCCTCAACCGATCTTCACCAAAAACAATAGGTCGTGAGAACTCTGCAAAACCGGGCTGTATGCAAAAAATTATTTGATTCTGTTTGAATTTGCGGCAGTTATCGTTTGCCATAGAAAAAAAATCAACAGACACACACACAGACAGACACACAGACAGACACACAGACAGACAGAGAGACACAGACACAGACACTTTTCGGAAAACGACTTTTTTTCATGTTTTGAGTGTAGTACAATCAGAATCTGCAATAATTTCGAACACGATTTTTTTTGCCATCACCATACTTCCATTCCTTAAGGAATATGGAAGTAAAAAATTACCCTTGATAAAAACTGTTGCTGGTAAACTACCCCTTTCCCATAACCGACCTTCACCAAAAACAATAGGTCTTGAGAACCCTATAATTGTGGGCTTTATGCAAAATAGTATATGATTCGGTTTGAATTTGCGGCTGTTATCGTTTGCCATACAAAATACCCTTGTTAAAACATAAAACGTTGCTGGTGAACTACCCCTTTCCCTTAACCGATCTTCACCAAAATCGAAAGTCATTGAGACCTCTACACTTCAGGGACGTATGCAAAAAATTATTTTATTCTGTTTGAAATTGCGGCTGTTACCGTTTGCCATAGAAAATAACGTTGTTAAAAAAACGTTGCCGGTAAACTACCCTTTCCCTCAACCGATCTTCACCAAAACAATAGGTCTTGAGAACTCTACAATTTTGGGCTGTATGCAAATAATCTTTTGATTCTGTTTGAATTTGCGGTTGTTATCGTTTGCCATAGGAAATACCCTTGTTAAAACATAAAACGTTACCGGTAAACTACCCCTTTCCCTTAACCGATCTTCACCAAAAACAATAGGTCTTGAGTACTCTACAAATCAGGGCTGTATGCAAAACATTATTTGATTCTGTTTGAATTTGCGGCTGTTATCGTTTGCCATATAAAATACCCTTGTTAAAAAAACGTTGCTGGTAAACTACCCCTTTCCCTCAACCGAACTTCACCAAAAACAATAGGTCTTGAGAACACTACAATTTAGGGCCGTATGCAAATAATCTTTTGATTCTGTTTGAATTTGCGGCTGTTATCGTTTGCCATAGGAAATACCCTTGTTAAAACATAAAACGTTACAGGTAAACTACCCCTTTCCCTTAACCGATCTTCACCAAAATCAACAGATCTTGAGAACTCTAAAATTCAGGGCTGTATGCGAAACATTATTTGATTCTGTTTGAATTTGCGGCTGTTATCGTTTGCCAAACAAACAAAATTACCCTTGCTAAAAAAAAAACCGTTGCAGGTAAACTACCCCTTTCCCTCAACCGATCTTCACCAAAAACAATAGGTCGCGAGTACTCTCCAAATCAGGGCTGCATGCAAAAAATTATTTGATTCTGTTTGAATTTGCGGCAGTTATCGTTTGCCATAGAAAAAAATCTACAGACAGACAGACAGACAGACAGACAGACACACAGACACTTTTCGGAAAACGACTTTTTTTCATGTTTTGAGTGTAGTAGAATCAGAATCTGCAATAATCTCGAACACGATTTTTTTTGCCATCACCATACTTCCATTCCTTAAGGAATATGGAAGTAAATATCGGTATGGAGAACCATACATGACTTCCATATTCTAAGATTTATATTTAAAATCATTTTCAGCCAAACAGCCAGGCTGTGTCTTACCTGCCTTTTTATTGCTGTATTAAATGAAAAATATTATATTACATTAAAATGAAAAAATTATAATTTTATTGCCTGGCAACAAAATTATTTTATTTTTAACAATTACCATTTTTTCAAAAAGTTTAAATAAATTTTCAAGTACTTTACTCTTGTTAAAACGTAAAAGGTTGCAGGTAAACTACCCCTTCCCCTTAACCGATCTTCACCAAAATCGAAAGTGATTGAGACCTCTACAATTCAGGGACGTATGCAAAAAATTATTTGATTCTGTTTGAATTTGCGGCTGTTATCGTTTGCCATAGAAAATACACTTGATAAAAAAACGTTGCAGGTAAACTACCCCTTCCCCTTAACCGATCTTCACCAAAAACAATAGGTCTTGAGTACTCTACAAATCAGGGCTGTATGCAAAACATTATTTGATTCTGTTTGAATTTGCGGCTGTTATCGTTTGCCATAGAAAATAAAACGTAAAAGGTTGCAGGTAAACTACCCCTTCCCCTTAACCGATCTTCACCAAAAACAACAGGTCTTGAGTACTCTACAAATCAGGACTGTATGCAAAACATTATTTGATTCTGTTTGAATTTGCGGCTGTTATCGTTTGCCATATAAAATACCCTTGTTAAAAAAACGTTGCTGGTAAACTACCCCTTTCCCTAAACCGATCTTCACAAAAAACAATGGGTCTTGAGAAATCTACAATTCAGGGCTGTATGCGAAACATTATTTGATTCTGTTTGAATTTGCGGCTGTTATCGTTTGCCAAAAAAAAAAAAAATTTCCCTTGATAAAAAAAACCGTTGCAGGTAAACTACCCCTTCCCCTCAACCGATCTTCACCAAAAACAATAGGTCGCGAGTACTCTACAAATCAGGGCTGTATGCAAAAAATTATTTGATTCTGTTTGAATTTGCGGCAGTTGTCGTTTGCCATAGAAAATACGCATGATAAAAAACGTTGCTGGTAAACTACCCCTTCGCCTCAACCGCTCTTCACCAAAAACAATAGGTCTTGAGTACTCTACAAATCAGGGCTGTATGCAGAAAATTATTTGATTCTGTTTGAATTTGCGGCTGTTATCGTTTGCCATAGAAAATACCCTTGTTAAAAAAACGTTGTTGGTAAACTACCCCTTTCCCTTAACCGATCTTCACCAAAAACAAAAGGTATTGAGAACTCTACAATTTAGTGCTGTATGCAAATAATCTTTTCATTCTGTTTGAATTTGCGGCTGTTATCGTTTGCCATAGGAAATACCCTTGTTAAAACATAAAACGTTACTGGTAAACTACCCCTTCCCCTTAACCGATCTTCACCAAAAACAATAGGTCTTGATAACTCTACAATTCAGGGCTGTATGCGAAACATTATTTGATTCTGTTTGAATTTGCGGCTGTTATCGTTTGCCAAACAAACAAAATTTCCCTTGCTAAAAAAAAACCGTTGCTGGTAAACTACCCCTTTCCCTCAACCGATCTTCACCAAAAACAATAGGTCGCGAGAACACTGCAAAACCGGTCTGTATGCAAAAAATTATTTGATTCTGTTTGAATTTGCGGCAGTTATCGTTTGCCATAGAAAAAAAATCTACAGACAGACAGACACACAGACACACAGACACACAGACACACAGACAGACAGACAGACACACAGACACTTTTCGGAAAACGACTTTTTTTCATGTTTTGAGTGTAGTAGAATCAGAATCTGCAATAATCTCGAACACGATTTTTTTTGCCATCACCATACTTCCATTCCTTAAGGAATATGGAAGTAAAATTACCCTTGATAAAAAACTGTTGCTGGTAAACAAACCCTTTCCCCTAACCAATCTTCACCAAAAACGATAGGTCTTGAGAACTCTACAATTCAGGGCTGTATGTAAAATATTATATGATTTTGTTTGAATTTGCGGCTGTTATCGTTTGCCATACAAAATACCCTTGATAAAACAAAAAACGTGGCCGGTAAACTACCCCTTTCCCTTATACGATCTTCACCAAAAACAATAGGTAGCGAGTACTCAAGAAATCAGGGCTGTATGCAAAAACTGATTTGATTGTGTTTGAATTTCCGGCTGTTATCGTTTGCCATAGAAAATACCGTTGTTAAAGAAACGTTGCCGGTAAACTACCCCTTTCCCTCAACCGATCTTCACCAAAAAAAATAGGTCTTGAGAACTCTACAATTCAGGCCAGAATGCAAAACATTATTTGATTACGTTTGAATTTGCGGCTGTTATCGTTTGCCATAAAAAATACCCTTGTTAAAAAAACGTTGCTGGTAAACTACCCCTTTCCCTCAACCGAACTTCACCAAAAACAATAGGTCTTGAGAACACTACAATTTAGGGCCGTATGCAAATAATCTTTTGATTCTGTTTGAATTTACGGCTGTTATCGTTTGCCATAGGAAATACCCTTGTTAAAACAGAAAACGTTACATGTAAACTACCCCTTTCCCTTAACCGATCTTCACCAAAATCAACAGATCTTGAGAACTCTACAATTCAGGGCTGTATGCGAAACATTATTTGATTCTGTTTGAATTTGCGGCTGTTATCGTTTGGCAAACAAAAAAAATTTCCCTTGATAAAAAAAAACCGTTGCCGGTAAACTACCCCTTTCCCTCAACCGATCTTCACCAAAAACAATAGGTCGTGAGAACTCTGCAAAACCGGGCTGTATGCAAAAAATTATTTGATTCTGTTTGAATTTGCGGCAGTTATCGTTTGCCATAGAAAAAAAATCAACAGACACACACACAGACAGACACACAGACAGACACACAGACAGACAGAGAGACACAGACACAGACACTTTTCGGAAAACGACTTTTTTTCATGTTTTGAGTGTAGTACAATCAGAATCTGCAATAATTTCGAACACGATTTTTTTTGCCATCACCATACTTCCATTCCTTAAGGAATATGGAAGTAAAAAATTACCCTTGATAAAAACTGTTGCTGGTAAACTACCCCTTTCCCATAACCGACCTTCACCAAAAACAATAGGTCTTGAGAACCCTATAATTGTGGGCTTTATGCAAAATAGTATATGATTCGGTTTGAATTTGCGGCTGTTATCGTTTGCCATACAAAATACCCTTGTTAAAACATAAAACGTTGCTGGTGAACTACCCCTTTCCCTTAACCGATCTTCACCAAAATCGAAAGTCATTGAGACCTCTACACTTCAGGGACGTATGCAAAAAATTATTTTATTCTGTTTGAAATTGCGGCTGTTACCGTTTGCCATAGAAAATAACGTTGTTAAAAAAACGTTGCCGGTAAACTACCCTTTCCCTCAACCGATCTTCACCAAAACAATAGGTCTTGAGAACTCTACAATTTAGGGCTGTATGCAAATAATCTTTTGATTCTGTTTGAATTTGCGGTTGTTATCGTTTGCCATAGGAAATACCCTTGTTAAAACATAAAACGTTACCGGTAAACTACCCCTTTCCCTTAACCGATCTTCACCAAAAACAATAGGTCTTGAGTACTCTACAAATCAGGGCTGTATGCAAAACATTATTTGATTCTGTTTGAATTTGCGGCTGTTATCGTTTGCCATATAAAATACCCTTGTTAAAAAAACGTTGCTGGTAAACTACCCCTTTCCCTCAACCGAACTTCACCAAAAACAATAGGTCTTGAGAACACTACAATTTAGGGCCTTATGCAAATAATCTTTTGATTCTGTTTGAATTTGCGGCTGTTATCGTTTGCCATAGGAAATACCCTTGTTAAAACATAAAACGTTACAGGTAAACAACCCCTTTCCCTTAACCGATCTTCACCAAAATCAACAGATCTTGAGAACTCTGAAATTCAGGGCTGTATGCGAAACATTATTTGATTCTGTTTTAATTTGCGGCTGTTATCGTTTGCCAAACAAACAAAATTACCCTTGCTAAAAAAAAACCGTTGCAGGTAAACTACCCCTTTCCCTCAACCGATCTTCACCAAAAACAATAGGTCGCGAGTACTCTGCAAATCAGGGCTGCATGCAAAACATTATTTGATTCTGTTTCAATTTGCGGCAGTTATCGTTTGCCATATAAAAAAATCTACAGACCCACAGATAGACAGACAGACAGACAGACAGACAGACAGCCAGACACACACACACAGACACTTTTCGGAAAACGACTTTTTTTCATGTTTTGAGTGTAGGAGAATCAGAATCTGCAATAATCTCGAACACGATTTTTTTTGCCATCACCATACTTCCATTCCTTAAGGAATATGGAAGTAAATATCGGTATGGAGAAGCATACATGACTTCCATATTCTAAGACTTATAATCTGAAATATGCTTGCCTGCCAAGCACGATATATTTTCTAATATATACATAATTTACATTAAAATGAAAAAATTATAATTTTATTGCCTGGCAACAAAATTATTTTATTTTTAACAATTACCATTGTTTGAAAAAGTTTAAATGAATTTTCAAGTACTTTACTCTTGTTAAAACGTAAAAGGTTGCCGGTAAACTACCCCTTCCCCTTAACCGATCTTCACCAAAATCTAATGGCCTTGAGTCCTCTACAATTCACTTACGTATGCAAAAAATTATTTGATTCTGTTTGAATTTGCGGCAGTTATCGTTTGCCATAGAAAATACGCTTTATAACAAACGTTGCAGGTAAACTACCCCTTCCCCTCAACCGATCTTCACCAAAAACAAAAGGTCTTGACTACTCTACAATCCAGGGCTGTATGCAGAAAATTATTTGATTATGTTTGAATTTGCGGCTGTTATCGTTTGCCATAGAAAATAACCTTGTTAAAAAAACGTTTTTGGTAAACTACCCCTTTCCCTTAACCGATCTTCACCAAAAACAATAGGTCTTGAGAACTCTACAGTTTAGGGCTGTATGCAAATAATCTTTTGATTCTGTTTGAATTTACGGCTGTTATCGTTTGCCATAGGAAATACCCTTGTTAAAACAGAAAACGTTACATGTAAACTACCCCTTTCCCTTAACCGATCTTCACCAAAATCAACAGATCTTGAGAACTCTATAATTCAGGGCTGTATGCGAAACATTATTTGATTCTGTTTGAATTTGCGGCTGTTATCGTTTGGCAAACAAAAAAAATTTCGCTTGATAAAAAAAAACCGTTGCCGGTAAACTACCCCTTTCCCTCAACCGATCTTCACCAAAAACAATAGGTCGTGAGTACTCTACAAATCAGGGCTGTATGCAAAAAGTTATTTGATTCTGTTTGAATTTGCGGCAGTTATCGTTTGCCAAAAAAAAAATACCCTTGTTAAAAAAACGTTGCAGGTAAACTACCCCTTTCCCTCAACCGATTTTCACCAAAAACAATAGGTCTTGAGAACTCTACAATTTAGGGCTGTATGCAAATAATCTTTTGATTCTCTTTGAATTTGCGGCTGTTATCGTTTGCCATAGGAAATACCCTTGTTAAAACATAAAACGTTACAGGTAAACTACCCCTTTCCGTTAACCGATCTTCACCAAAATCAACAGATCTTGAGAACTCTAAAATTCAGGGCTGTATGCGAAACATTATTTGATTCTGTTTGAATTTGCGGCTGTTATCGTTTGCCAAACAAACAAAATTACCCTTGCTAAAAAAAAACCGTTGCAGGTAAACTACCCCTTTCCCTCAACCGATCTTCACCAAAAACAATAGGTCGCGAGCACTCTCCAAATCAGGGCTGCATGCAAAAAATTATTTGATTCTGTTTGAATTTGCGGCAGTTATCGTTTGCCATAGAAAAAAATCTACAGACAGACAGACAGACAGACAGACAGACAGACAGACACACAGACACTTTTCGGAAAACGACTTTTTTTCATGTTTTGAGTGTAGTAGAATCAGAATCTGCAATAATCTCGAACACGATTTTTTTTGCCATCACCATACTTCCATTCCTTAAGGAATATGGAAGTAAATATCGGTATGGAGAACCATACATGACTTCCATATTCTAAGATTTATATTTAAAATCATTTTCAGCCAAACAGCCAGGCTGTGTCTTACCTGCCTTTTTATTGCTGTATTAAATGAAAAATATTATATTACATTAAAATGAAAAAATTATAATTTTATTGCCTGGCAACAAAATTATTTTATTTTTAACAATTACCATTTTTTCAAAAAGTTTAAATAAATTTTCAAGTACTTTACTCTTGTTAAAACGTAAAAGGTTGCAGGTAAACTACCCCTTCCCCTTAACCGATCTTCACCAAAATCGAAAGTCATTGAGACCTCTACAATTCAGGGACGTATGCAAAAAATTATTTGATTCTGTTTGAATTTGCGGCTGTTATCGTTTGCCATAGAAAATACACTTGATAAAAAAACGTTGCAGGTAAACTACCCCTTCCCCTTAACCGATCTTCACCAAAAACAATAGGTCTTGAGTACTCTACAAATCAGGGCTGTATGCAAAACATTATTTGATTCTGTTTGAATTTGCGGCTGTTATCGTTTGCCATAGAAAATAAAACGTAAAAGGTTGCAGGTAAACTACCCCTTCCCCTTAACCGATCTTCACCAAAAACAACAGGTCTTGAGTACTCTACAAATCAGGACTGTATGCAAAACATTATTTGATTCTGTTTGAATTTGCGGCTGTTATCGTTTGCCATATAAAATACCCTTGTTAAAAAAACGTTGCTGGTAAACTACCCCTTTCCCTAAACCGATCTTCACCAAAAACAATGGGTCTTGAGAAATCTACAATTCAGGGCTGTATGCGAAACATTATTTGATTCTGTTTGAATTTGCGGCTGTTATCGTTTGCCAAAAAAAAAAAAAATTTCCCTTGATAAAAAAAACCGTTGCTGGTAAACTACCCCTTCCCCTCAACCGATCTTCACCAAAAACAATAGGTCGCGAGTACTCTACAAATCAGGGCTGTATGCAAAAAATTATTTGATTCTGTTTGAATTTGCGGCAGTTGTCGTTTGCCATAAAAAATACGTATGATAAAAAACGTTGCTGGTAAACTACCCCTTCCCCTCAACCGATCTTCACCAAAAACAATAGGTCTTGAGTACTCTACAAATCAGGGCTGTATGCAGAAAATTATTTGATTCTGTTTGAATTTGCGGCTGTTATCGTTTGCCATAGAAAATACCCTTGTTAAAAAAACGTTGTTGGTAAACTACCCCTTTCCCTTAACCGATCTTCACCAAAAGCAAAAGGTATTGCGAACTCTACAATTTAGTGCTGTTTGCAAATAATCTTTTCATTCTGTTTGAATTTGCGGCTGTTATCGTTTGCCATAAGAAATACCCTTGTTAAAACATAAAACGTTACAGGTAAACTACCCCTTTCCCTTAACCGATCTTCACCAAAAACAATAGGTCTTGAGAACTCTACAATTCAGGGCTGTACGCGAAACATTATTTGATTCTGTTTGAATTTGCGGCTGTTATCGTTTGCCAAACAAACAAAATTTCCCTTGCTAAAAAAAAACCGTTGCTGGTAAACTACCCCTTTCCCTCAACCGATCTTCACCAAAAACAATAGGTCGCGAGAACACTGCAAAACCGGGCTGTATGCAAAAAATTATTTGATTCTGTTTGAATTTGCGGCAGTTATCGTTTGCCATAAAAAAAATCTACAGACAGACAGACACACAGACACACAGACAGACAGACAGACACACAGACACTTTTAGGAAAACGACTTTTTTTCATGTTTTGAGTGTAGTAGAATCAGAATCTGCAATAATCTCGAACACGATTTTTTTTGCCATCACCATACTTCCATTCCTTAAGGAATATGGAAGTAAAATTACCCTTGATAAAAAACTGTTGCTGGTAAACAAACCCTTTCCCCTAACCAATCTTCACCAAAAACGATAGGTCTTGAGAACTCAACAATTCAGGGCTGTATGTAAAATATTATATGATTTTGTTTGAATTTGCGGCTGTTATCGTTTGCCATACAAAATACCCTTGATAAAACAAAAAACGTGGCCGGTAAACTACCCCTTTCCCTTATACGATCTTCACCAAAAACAATAGGTAGCGAGTACTCAAGAAATCAGGGCTGTATGCAAAAACTGATTTGATTGTGTTTGAATTTCCGGCTGTTATCGTTTGCCATAGAAAATACCGTTGTTAAAAAAACGTTGCCGGTAAACTACCCCTTTCCCTCAACCGATCTTCACAAAAAAAAATAGGTCTTGAGAACTCTACAATTCAGGGCAGAATGCAAAACATTATTTGATTACGTTTGAATTTGCGGCTGTTATCGTTTGCCATAAAAAATACCCTTGTTAAAAAAACGTTGCTGGTAAACTACCCCTTTCCCTCAACCGAACTTCACCAAAAACAATAGGTCTTGAGAACACTACAATTTAGGGCCGTATGCAAATAATCTTTTGATTCTGTTTGAATTTACGGCTGTTATCGTTTGCCATAGGAAATACCCTTGTTAAAACAGAAAACGTTACATGTAAACTACCCCTTTCCCTTAACCGATCTTCACCAAAATCAACAGATCTTGAGAACTCTACAATTCAGGGCTGTATGCGAAACATTATTTGATTCTGTTTGAATTTGCGGCTGTTATCGTTTGGAAAACAAAAAAAATTTCCCTTGATAAAAAAAAAACCGTTGCCCGTAAACTACCCCTTTCCCTCAACCGATCTTCACCAAAAACAATAGGTCGTGAGAACTCTGCAAAACCGGGCTGTATGCAAAAAATTATTTGATTCTGTTTGAATTTGCGGCAGTTATCGTTTGCCATAGAAAAAAAATCAACAGACACACACACAGACAGACACACAGACAGACACACAGACAGACAGAGAGACACACACACAGACACTTTTCGGAAAACGACTTTTTTTCATGTTTTGAGTGTAGTACAATCAGAATCTGCAATAATTTCGAACACGATTTTTTTTGCCATCACCATACTTCCATTCCTTAAGGAATATGGAAGTAAAAAATTACCCTTGATAAAAACTGTTGCTGGTAAACTACCCCTTTCCCATAACCGACCTTCACCAAAAACAATAGGTCTTGAGAACTCTATAATTGTGGGCTTTATGCAAAATAGTATATGATTCGGTTTGAATTTGCGGCTGTTATCGTTTGCCATACAAAATACCCTTGTTAAAACATAAAACGTTGCTGGTGAACTACCCCTTTCCCTTAACCGATCTTCACCAAAATCGAAAGTCATTGAGACCTCTACACTTCAGGGACGTATGCAAAAAATTATTTTATTCTGTTTGAAATTGCGGCTGTTACCGTTTGCCATAGAAAATAACGTTGTTAAAAAAACGTTGCCGGTAAACTACCCTTTCCCTCAACCGATCTTCACCAAAACAATAGGTCTTGAGAACTCTACAATTTAGGGCTGTATGCAAATAATCTTTTGATTCTGTTTGAATTTGCGGTTGTTATCGTTTGCCATAGGAAATACCCTTGTTAAAACATAAAACGTTACCGGTAAACTACCCCTTTCCCTTAACCGATCTTCACCAAAAACAATAGGTCTTGAGTACTCTACAAATCAGGGCTGTATGCAAAACATTATTTGATTCTGTTTGAATTTGCGGCTGTTATCGTTTGCCATATAAAATACCCTTGTTAAAAAAACGTTGCTGGTAAACTACCCCTTTCCCTCAACCGAACTTCACCAAAAACAATAGGTCTTGAGAACACTACAATTTAGGGCCGTATGCAAATAATCTTTTGATTCTGTTTGAATTTGCGGCTGTTATCGTTTGCCATAGGAAATACCCTTGTTAAAACATAAAACGTTACAGGTAAACTACCCCTTTCCATTAACCGATCTTCACCAAAATCAACAGATCTTGAGAACTCTAAAATTCAGGGCTGTATGCGAAACATTATTTGATTCTGTTTGAATTTGCGGCTGTTATCGTTTGCCAAACAAACAAAATTACCCTTGCTAAAAAAAAACCGTTGCAGGTAAACTACCCCTTTCCCTCAACCGATCTTCACCAAAAACAATAGGTCGCGAGTACTCTCCAAATCAGGGCTGCATGCAAAAAATTATTTGATTCTGTTTGAATTTGCGGCAGTTATCGTTTGCCATAGAAAAAAATCTACAGACAGACAGACAGACAGACAGACAGACACACAGACACTTTTCGGAAAACGACTTTTTTTCATGTTTTGAGTGTAGTAGAATCAGAATCTGCAATAATCTCGAACACGATTTTTTTTGCCATCACCATACTTCCATTCCTTAAGGAATATGGAAGTAAATATCGGTATGGAGAACCATACATGACTTCCATATTCTAAGATTTATATTTAAAATCATTTTCAGCCAAACAGCCAGGCTGTGTCTTACCTGCCTTTTTATTGCTGTATTAAATGAAAAATATTATATTACATTAAAATGAAAAAATTATAATTTTATTGCCTGGCAACAAAATTATTTTATTTTTAACAATTACCATTTTTTCAAAAAGTTTAAATAAATTTTCAAGTACTTTACTCTTGTTAAAACGTAAAAGGTTGCAGGTAAACTACCCCTTCCCCTTAACCGATCTTCACCAAAATCGAAAGTGATTGAGACCTCTACAATTCAGGGACGTATGCAAAAAATTATTTGATTCTGTTTGAATTTGCGGCTGTTATCGTTTGCCATAGAAAATACACTTGATAAAAAAACGTTGCAGGTAAACTACCCCTTCCCCTTAACCGATCTTCACCAAAAACAATAGGTCTTGAGTACTCTACAAATCAGGGCTGTATGCAAAACATTATTTGATTCTGTTTGAATTTGCGGCTGTTATCGTTTGCCATAGAAAATAAAACGTAAAAGGTTGCAGGTAAACTACCCCTTCCCCTTAACCGATCTTCACCAAAAACAATAGGTCTTGAGTACTCTACAAATCAGGACTGTATGCAAAACATTATTTGATTCTGTTTGAATTTGCGGCTGTTATCGTTTGCCATATAAAATACCCTTGTTAAAAAAACGTTGCTGGTAAACTACCCCTTTCCCTAAACCGATCTTCACAAAAAACAATGGGTCTTGAGAAATCTACAATTCAGGGCTGTATGCGAAACATTATTTGATTCTGTTTGAATTTGCGGCTGTTATCGTTTGCCAAAAAAAAAAAATTTCCCTTGATAAAAAAAACCGTTGCAGGTAAACTACCCCTTCCCCTCAACCGATCTTCACCAAAAACAATAGGTCGCGAGTACTCTACAAATCAGGGCTGTATGCAGACAATTATTTGATTCTGTTTGAATTTGCGGCTGTTATCGTTTGCCATAGAAAATACCCTTGTTAAAAAAACGTTGTTGGTAAACTACCCTTTTCCCTTAACCGATCTTCACCAAAAACAAAAGGTATTGAGAACTCTACAATTTAGTGCTGTATGCAAATAATCTTTTCATTCTGTTTGAATTTGCGGCTGTTATCGTTTGCCATAGGAAATACCCTTGTTAAAACATAAAACGTTACTGGTAAACTACCCCTTCCCCTTAACCGATCTTCACCAAAAACAGTAGGTCTTGAGAACTCTACAATTCAGGGCTGTATGCGAAACATTATTTGATTCTGTTTGAATTTGCGGCTGTTATCGTTTGCCAAACAAACAAAATTTCCCTTGCTAAAAAAAAACCGTTGCTGGTAAACTACCCCTTTCCCTCAACCGATCTTCACCAAAAACAATAGGTCGCGAGAACACTGCAAAACCGGGCTGTATGCAAAAAATTATTTGATTCTGTTTGAATTTGCGGCAGTTATCGTTTGCCATAGAAAAAAAATCTACAGACAGACAGACACACAGACACACAGACACACAGACAGACAGACAGACACACAGACACTTTTCGGAAAACGACTTTTTTTCATGTTTTGAGTGTAGTAGAATCAGAATCTGCAATAATCTCGAACACGATTTTTTTTGCCATCACCATACTTCCATTCCTTAAGGAATATGGAAGTAAAATTACCCTTGATAAAAAACTGTTGCTGGTAAACAAACCCTTTCCCCTAACCAATCTTCACCAAAAACGATAGGTCTTGAGAACTCTACAATTCAGGGCTGTATGTAAAATATTATATGATTTTGTTTGAATTTGCGGCTGTTATCGTTTGCCATACAAAATACCCTTGATAAAACAAAAAACGTGGCCGGTAAACTACCCCTTTCCCTTATACGATCTTCACCAAAAACAATAGGTAGCGAGTACTCAAGAAATCAGGGCTGTATGCAAAAACTGATTTGATTGTGTTTGAATTTCCGGCTGTTATCGTTTGCCATAGAAAATACCGTTGTTAAAGAAACGTTGCCGGTAAACTACCCCTTTCCCTCAACCGATCTTCACCAAAAAAAATAGGTCTTGAGAAATCTACAATTCAGGCCAGAATGCAAAACATTATTTGATTACGTTTGAATTTGCGGCTGTTATCGTTTGCCATAAAAAATACCCTTGTTAAAAAAACGTTGCTGGTAAACTACCCCTTTCCCTCAACCGAACTTCACCAAAAACAATAGGTCTTGAGAACACTACAATTTAGGGCCGTATGCAAATAATCTTTTGATTCTGTTTGAATTTACGGCTGTTATCGTTTGCCATAGGAAATACCCTTGTTAAAACAGAAAACGTTACATGTAAACTACCCCTTTCCCTTAACCGATCTTCACCAAAATCAACAGATCTTGAGAACTCTACAATTCAGGGCTGTATGCGAAACATTATTTGATTCTGTTTGAATTTGCGGCTGTTATCGTTTGGCAAACAAAAAAAATTTCCCTTGATAAAAAAAAACCGTTGCCGGTAAACTACCCCTTTCCCTCAACCGATCTTCACCAAAAACAATAGGTCGTGAGAACTCTGCAAAACCGGGCTGTATGCAAAAAATTATTTGATTCTGTTTGAATTTGCGGCAGTTATCGTTTGCCATAGAAAAAAAATCAACAGACACACACACAGACAGACACACAGACAGACACACAGACAGACAGAGAGACACAGACACAGACACTTTTCGGAAAACGACTTTTTTTCATGTTTTGAGTGTAGTACAATCAGAATCTGCAATAATTTCGAACACGATTTTTTTTGCCATCACCATACTTCCATTCCTTAAGGAATATGGAAGTAAAAAATTACCCTTGATAAAAACTGTTGCTGGTAAACTACCCCTTTCCCATAACCGACCTTCACCAAAAACAATAGGTCTTGAGAACCCTATAATTGTGGGCTTTATGCAAAATAGTATATGATTCGGTTTGAATTTGCGGCTGTTATCGTTTGCCATACAAAATACCCTTGTTAAAACATAAAACGTTGCTGGTGAACTACCCCTTTCCCTTAACCGATCTTCACCAAAATCGAAAGTCATTGAGACCTCTACACTTCAGGGACGTATGCAAAAAATTATTTTATTCTGTTTGAAATTGCGGCTGTTACCGTTTGCCATAGAAAATAACGTTGTTAAAAAAACGTTGCCGGTAAACTACCCTTTCCGTCAACCGATCTTCACCAAAACAATAGGTCTTGAGAACTCTACAATTTAGGGCTGTATGCAAATAATCTTTTGATTCTGTTTGAATTTGCGGTTGTTATCGTTTGCCATAGGAAATACCCTTGTTAAAACATAAAACGTTACCGGTAAACTACCCCTTTCCCTTAACCGATCTTCACCAAAAACAATAGGTCTTGAGTACTCTACAAATCAGGGCTGTATGCAAAACATTATTTGATTCTGTTTGAATTTGCGGCTGTTATCGTTTGCCATATAAAATACCCTTGTTAAAAAAACGTTGCTGGTAAACTACCCCTTTCCCTCAACCGAACTTCACCAAAAACAATAGGTCTTGAGAACACTACAATTTAGGGCCTTATGCAAATAATCTTTTGATTCTGTTTGAATTTGCGGCTGTTATCGTTTGCCATAGGAAATACCCTTGTTAAAACATAAAACGTTACAGGTAAACAACCCCTTTCCCTTAACCGATCTTCACCAAAATCAACAGATCTTGAGAACTCTGAAATTCAGGGCTGTATGCGAAACATTATTTGATTCTGTTTTAATTTGCGGCTGTTATCGTTTGCCAAACAAACAAAATTACCCTTGCTAAAAAAAAACCGTTGCAGGTAAACTACCCCTTTCCCTCAACCGATCTTCACCAAAAACAATAGGTCGCGAGTACTCTGCAAATCAGGGCTGCATGCAAAACATTATTTGATTCTGTTTCAATTTGCGGCAGTTATCGTTTGCCATATAAAAAAATCTACAGACCCACAGATAGACAGACAGACAGACAGACAGACAGACAGCCAGACACACACACACAGACACTTTTCGGAAAACGACTTTTTTTCATGTTTTGAGTGTAGGAGAATCAGAATCTGCAATAATCTCGAACACGATTTTTTTTGCCATCACCATACTTCCATTCCTTAAGGAATATGGAAGTAAATATCGGTATGGAGAAGCATACATGACTTCCATATTCTAAGACTTATAATCTGAAATATGCTTGCCTGCCAAGCACGATATATTTTCTAATATATACATAATTTACATTAAAATGAAAAAATTATAATTTTATTGCCTGGCAACAAAATTATTTTATTTTTAACAATTACCATTGTTTGAAAAAGTTTAAATGAATTTTCAAGTACTTTACTCTTGTTAAAACGTAAAAGGTTGCCGGTAAACTACCCCTTCCCCTTAACCGATCTTCACCAAAATCTAATGGCCTTGAGTCCTCTACAATTCACTTACGTATGCAAAAAATTATTTGATTCTGTTTGAATTTGCGGCAGTTATCGTTTGCCATAGAAAATACGCTTTATAACAAACGTTGCAGGTAAACTACCCCTTCCCCTCAACCGATCTTCACCAAAAACAAAAGGTCTTGACTACTCTACAAACCAGGGCTGTATGCAGAAAATTATTTGATTATGTTTGAATTTGCGGCTGTTATCGTTTGCCATAGAAAATAACCTTGTTAAAAAAACGTTGTTGGTAAACTACCCCTTTCCCTTAACCGATCTTCACCAAAAACAATAGGTCTTGAGAACTCTACAGTTTAGGGCTGTATGCAAATAATCTTTTGATTCTGTTTGAATTTACGGCTGTTATCGTTTGCCATAGGAAATACCCTTGTTAAAACAGAAAACGTTACATGTAAACTACCCCTTTCCCTTAACCGATCTTCACCAAAATCAACAGATCTTGAGAACTCTATAATTCAGGGCTGTATGCGAAACATTATTTGATTCTGTTTGAATTTGCGGCTGTTATCGTTTGGCAAACAAAAAAAATTTCGCTTGATAAAAAAAAACCGTTGCCGGTAAACTACCCCTTTCCCTCAACCGATCTTCACCAAAAACAATAGGTCGTGAGTACTCTACAAATCAGGGCTGTATGCAAAAAGTTATTTGATTCTGTTTGAATTTGCGGCAGTTATCGTTTGCAAAAAAAAAAAATACCCTTGTTAAAAAAACGTTGCAGGTAAACTACCCCTTTCCCTCAACCGATTTTCACCAAAAACAATAGGTCTTGAGAACTCTACAATTTAGGGCCGTATGCAAATAATCTTTTGATTCTGTTTGAATTTGCGGCTGTTATCGTTTGCCATAGGAAATACCCTTGTTAAAACATAAAACGTTACAGGTAAACTACCCCTTTCCGTTAACCGATCTTCACCAAAATCAACAGATCTTGAGAACTCTAAAATTCAGGGCTGTATGCGAAACATTATTTGATTCTGTTTGAATTTGCGGCTGTTATCGTTTGCCAAACAAACAAAGTAACCCTTGCTAAAAAAAAACCGTTGCAGGTAAACTACCCCTTTCCCTCAACCGATCTTCACCAAAAACAACAGGTCGCGAGTACTCTCCAAATCAGGGCTGCATGCAAAAAATTATTTGATTCTGTTTGAATTTGCGGCAGTTATCGTTTGCCATAAAAAAAAATCTACAGACAGACAGACAGACAGACAGACAGACAGATAGACACACAGACACTTTTCGGAAAACGACTTTTTTTCATGTTTTGAGTGTAGTAGAATCAGAATCTGCAATAATCTCGAACACGATTTTTTTTGCCATCACCATACTTCCATTCCTTAAGGAATATGGAAGTAAATATCGGTATGGAGAACCATACATGACTTCCATATTCTAAGATTTATATTTAAAATCATTTTCAGCCAAACAGCCAGGCTGTGTCTTACCTGCCTTTTTATTGCTGTATTAAATGAAAAATATTATATTACATTAAAATGAAAAAATTATAATTTTATTGCCTGGCAACAAAATTATTTTATTTTTAACAATTACCATTTTTTCAAAAAGTTTAAATAAATTTTCAAGTACTTTACTCTTGTTAAAACGTAAAAGGTTGCAGGTAAACTACCCCTTCCCCTTAACCGATCTTCACCAAAATCGAAAGTGATTGAGACCTCTACAATTCAGGGACGTATGCAAAAAATTATTTGATTCTGTTTGAATTTGCGGCTGTTATCGTTTGCCATAGAAAATACACTTGATAAAAAAACGTTGCAGGTAAACTACCCCTTCCCCTTAACCGATCTTCACCAAAAACAATAGGTCTTGAGTACTCTACAAATCAGGGCTGTATGCAAAACATTATTTGATTCTGTTTGAATTTGCGGCTGTTATCGTTTGCCATAGAAAATAAAACGTAAAAGGTTGCAGGTAAACTACCCCTTCCCCTTAACCGATCTTCACCAAAAACAATAGGTCTTGAGTACTCTACAAATCAGGACTGTATGCAAAACATTATTTGATTCTGTTTGAATTTGCGGCTGTTATCGTTTGCCATATAAAATACCCTTGTTAAAAAAACGTTGCTGGTAAACTACCCCTTTCCCTAAACCGATCTTCACAAAAAACAATGGGTCTTGAGAAATCTACAATTCAGGGCTGTATGCGAAACATTATTTGATTCTGTTTGAATTTGCGGCTGTTATCGTTTGCCAAAAAAAAAAAATTTCCCTTGATAAAAAAAACCGTTGCAGGTAAACTACCCCTTCCCCTCAACCGATCTTCACCAAAAACAATAGGTCGCGAGTACTCTACAAATCAGGGCTGTATGCAAAAAATTATTTGATTCTGTTTGAATTTGCGGCAGTTGTCGTTTGCCATAGAAAATACGCATGATAAAAAACGTTGCTGGTAAACTACCCCTTCCCCTCAACCGCTCTTCACCAAAAACAATAGGTCTTGAGTACTCTACAAATCAGGGCTGTATGCAGAAAATTATTTGATTCTGTTTGAATTTGCGGCTGTTATCGTTTGCCATAGAAAATACCCTTGTTAAAAAAACGTTGTTGGTAAACTACCCTTTTCCCTTAACCGATCTTCACCAAAAACAAAAGGTATTGAGAACTCTACAATTTAGTGCTGTATGCAAATAATCTTTTCATTCTGTTTGAATTTGCGGCTGTTATCGTTTGCCATAGGAAATACCCTTGTTAAAACATAAAACGTTACTGGTAAACTACCCCTTCCCCTTAACCGATCTTCACCAAAAACAATAGGTCTTGAGAACTCTACAATTCAGGGCTGTATGCGAAACATTATTTGATTCTGTTTGAATTTGCGGCTGTTATCGTTTGCCAAACAAACAAAATTTCCCTTGCTAAAAAAAAACCGTTGCTGGTAAACTACCCCTTTCCCTCAACCGATCTTCACCAAAAACAATAGGTCGCGAGAACACTGCAAAACCGGGCTGTATGCAAAAAATTATTTGATTCTGTTTGAATTTGCGGCAGTTATCGTTTGCCATAGAAAAAAAATCTACAGACAGACAGACACACAGACACACAGACACACAGACAGACAGACAGACACACAGACACTTTTCGGAAAACGACTTTTTTTCATGTTTTGAGTGTAGTAGAATCAGAATCTGCAATAATCTCGAACACGATTTTTTTTGCCATCACCATACTTCCATTCCTTAAGGAATATGGAAGTAAAATTACCCTTGATAAAAAACTGTTGCTGGTAAACAAACCCTTTCCCCTAACCAATCTTCACCAAAAACGATAGGTCTTGAGAACTCTACAATTCAGGGCTGTATGTAAAATATTATATGATTTTGTTTGAATTTGCGGCTGTTATCGTTTGCCATACAAAATACCCTTGATAAAACAAAAAACGTGGCCGGTAAACTACCCCTTTCCCTTATACGATCTTCACCAAAAACAATAGGTAGCGAGTACTCAAGAAATCAGGGCTGTATGCAAAAACTGATTTGATTGTGTTTGAATTTCCGGCTGTTATCGTTTGCCATAGAAAATACCGTTGTTAAAGAAACGTTGCCGGTAAACTACCCCTTTCCCTCAACCGATCTTCACCAAAAAAAATAGGTCTTGAGAAATCTACAATTCAGGCCAGAATGCAAAACATTATTTGATTACGTTTGAATTTGCGGCTGTTATCGTTTGCCATAAAAAATACCCTTGTTAAAAAAACGTTGCTGGTAAACTACCCCTTTCCCTCAACCGAACTTCACCAAAAACAATAGGTCTTGAGAACACTACAATTTAGGGCCGTATGCAAATAATCTTTTGATTCTGTTTGAATTTACGGCTGTTATCGTTTGCCATAGGAAATACCCTTGTTAAAACAGAAAACGTTACATGTAAACTACCCCTTTCCCTTAACCGATCTTCACCAAAATCAACAGATCTTGAGAACTCTACAATTCAGGGCTGTATGCGAAACATTATTTGATTCTGTTTGAATTTGCGGCTGTTATCGTTTGGCAAACAAAAAAAATTTCCCTTGATAAAAAAAAACCGTTGCCGGTAAACTACCCCTTTCCCTCAACCGATCTTCACCAAAAACAATAGGTCGTGAGAACTCTGCAAAACCGGGCTGTATGCAAAAAATTATTTGATTCTGTTTGAATTTGCGGCAGTTATCGTTTGCCATAGAAAAAAAATCAACAGACACACACACAGACAGACACACAGACAGACACACAGACAGACAGAGAGACACAGACACAGACACTTTTCGGAAAACGACTTTTTTTCATGTTTTGAGTGTAGTACAATCAGAATCTGCAATAATTTCGAACACGATTTTTTTTGCCATCACCATACTTCCATTCCTTAAGGAATATGGAAGTAAAAAATTACCCTTGATAAAAACTGTTGCTGGTAAACTACCCCTTTCCCATAACCGACCTTCACCAAAAACAATAGGTCTTGAGAACCCTATAATTGTGGGCTTTATGCAAAATAGTATATGATTCGGTTTGAATTTGCGGCTGTTATCGTTTGCCATACAAAATACCCTTGTTAAAACATAAAACGTTGCTGGTGAACTACCCCTTTCCCTTAACCGATCTTCACCAAAATCGAAAGTCATTGAGACCTCTACACTTCAGGGACGTATGCAAAAAATTATTTTATTCTGTTTGAAATTGCGGCTGTTACCGTTTGCCATAGAAAATAACGTTGTTAAAAAAACGTTGCCGGTAAACTACCCTTTCCGTCAACCGATCTTCACCAAAACAATAGGTCTTGAGAACTCTACAATTTAGGGCTGTATGCAAATAATCTTTTGATTCTGTTTGAATTTGCGGTTGTTATCGTTTGCCATAGGAAATACCCTTGTTAAAACATAAAACGTTACCGGTAAACTACCCCTTTCCCTTAACCGATCTTCACCAAAAACAATAGGTCTTGAGTACTCTACAAATCAGGGCTGTATGCAAAACATTATTTGATTCTGTTTGAATTTGCGGCTGTTATCGTTTGCCATATAAAATACCCTTGTTAAAAAAACGTTGCTGGTAAACTACCCCTTTCCCTCAACCGAACTTCACCAAAAACAATAGGTCTTGAGAACACTACAATTTAGGGCCTTATGCAAATAATCTTTTGATTCTGTTTGAATTTGCGGCTGTTATCGTTTGCCATAGGAAATACCCTTGTTAAAACATAAAACGTTACAGGTAAACAACCCCTTTCCCTTAACCGATCTTCACCAAAATCAACAGATCTTGAGAACTCTGAAATTCAGGGCTGTATGCGAAACATTATTTGATTCTGTTTTAATTTGCGGCTGTTATCGTTTGCCAAACAAACAAAATTACCCTTGCTAAAAAAAAACCGTTGCAGGTAAACTACCCCTTTCCCTCAACCGATCTTCACCAAAAACAATAGGTCTCGAGTACTCTGCAAATCAGGGCTGCATGCAAAACATTATTTGATTCTGTTTCAATTTGCGGCAGTTATCGTTTGCCATATAAAAAAATCTACAGACCCACAGATAGACAGACAGACAGACAGACAGACAGACAGCCAGACACACACACACAGACACTTTTCGGAAAACGACTTTTTTTCATGTTTTGAGTGTAGGAGAATCAGAATCTGCAATAATCTCGAACACGATTTTTTTTGCCATCACCATACTTCCATTCCTTAAGGAATATGGAAGTAAATATCGGTATGGAGAAGCATACATGACTTCCATATTCTAAGACTTATAATCTGAAATATGCTTGCCTGCCAAGCACGATATATTTTCTAATATATACATAATTTACATTAAAATGAAAAAATTATAATTTTATTGCCTGGCAACAAAATTATTTTATTTTTAACAATTACCATTGTTTGAAAAAGTTTAAATGAATTTTCAAGTACTTTACTCTTGTTAAAACGTAAAAGGTTGCCGGTAAACTACCCCTTCCCCTTAACCGATCTTCACCAAAATCTAATGGCCTTGAGTCCTCTACAATTCACTTACGTATGCAAAAAATTATTTGATTCTGTTTGAATTTGCGGCAGTTATCGTTTGCCATAGAAAATACGCTTTATAACAAACGTTGCAGGTAAACTACCCCTTCCCCTCAACCGATCTTCACCAAAAACAAAAGGTCTTGACTACTCTACAAACCAGGGCTGTATGCAGAAAATTATTTGATTATGTTTGAATTTGCGGCTGTTATCGTTTGCCATAGAAAATAACCTTGTTAAAAAAACGTTGTTGGTAAACTACCCCTTTCCCTTAACCGATCTTCACCAAAAACAATAGGTCTTGAGAACTCTACAGTTTAGGGCTGTATGCAAATAATCTTTTGATTCTGTTTGAATTTACGGCTGTTATCGTTTGCCATAGGAAATACCCTTGTTAAAACAGAAAACGTTACATGTAAACTACCCCTTTCCCTTAACCGATCTTCACCAAAATCAACAGATCTTGAGAACTCTATAATTCAGGGCTGTATGCGAAACATTATTTGATTCTGTTTGAATTTGCGGCTGTTATCGTTTGGCAAACAAAAAAAATTTCGCTTGATAAAAAAAAACCGTTGCCGGTAAACTACCCCTTTCCCTCAACCGATCTTCACCAAAAACAATAGGTCGTGAGTACTCTACAAATCAGGGCTGTATGCAAAAAGTTATTTGATTCTGTTTGAATTTGCGGCAGTTATCGTTTGCAAAAAAAAAAATACCCTTGTTAAAAAAACGTTGCAGGTAAACTACCCCTTTCCCTCAACCGATTTTCACCAAAAACAATAGGTCTTGAGAACTCTACAATTTAGGGCCGTATGCAAATAATCTTTTGATTCTGTTTGAATTTGCGGCTGTTATCGTTTGCCATAGGAAATACCCTTGTTAAAACATAAAACGTTACAGGTAAACTACCCCTTTCCGTTAACCGATCTTCACCAAAATCAACAGATCTTGAGAACTCTAAAATTCAGGGCTGTATGCGAAACATTATTTGATTCTGTTTGAATTTGCGGCTGTTATCGTTTGCCAAACAAACAAAGTTACCCTTGCTAAAAAAAAACCGTTGCAGGTAAACTACCCCTTTCCCTCAACCGATCTTCACCAAAAACAACAGATCGCGAGTACTCTCCAAATCAGGGCTGCATGCAAAAAATTATTTGATTCTGTTTGAATTTGCGGCAGTTATCGTTTGCCATAAAAAAAAATCTACAGACAGACAGACAGACAGACAGACAGACAGATAGACACACAGACACTTTTCGGAAAACGACTTTTTTTCATGTTTTGAGTGTAGTAGAATCAGAATCTGCAATAATCTCGAACACGATTTTTTTTGCCATCACCATACTTCCATTCCTTAAGGAATATGGAAGTAAATATCGGTATGGAGAACCATACATGACTTCCATATTCTAAGATTTATATTTAAAATCATTTTCAGCCAAACAGCCAGGCTGTGTCTTACCTGCCTTTTTATTGCTGTATTAAATGAAAAATATTATATTACATTAAAATGAAAAAATTATAATTTTATTGCCTGGCAACAAAATTATTTTATTTTTAACAATTACCATTTTTTCAAAAAGTTTAAATAAATTTTCAAGTACTTTACTCTTGTTAAAACGTAAAAGGTTGCAGGTAAACTACCCCTTCCCCTTAACCGATCTTCACCAAAATCGAAAGTCATTGAGACCTCTACAATTCAGGGACGTATGCAAAAAATTATTTGATTCTGTTTGAATTTGCGGCTGTTATCGTTTGCCATAGAAAATACACTTGATAAAAAAACGTTGCAGGTAAACTACCCCTTCCCCTTAACCGATCTTCACCAAAAACAATAGGTCTTGAGTACCCTACAAATCAGGGCTGTATGCAAAACATTATTTGATTCTGTTTGAATTTGCGGCTGTTATCGTTTGCCATAGAAAATAAAACGTAAAAGGTTGCAGGTAAACTACCCCTTCCCCTTAACCGATCTTCACCAAAAACAACAGGTCTTGAGTACTCTACAAATCAGGACTGTATGCAAAACATTATTTGATTCTGTTTGAATTTGCGGCTGTTATCGTTTGCCATATAAAATACCCTTGTTAAAAAAACGTTGCTGGTAAACTACCCCTTTCCCTAAACCGATCTTCACCAAAAACAATGGGTCTTGAGAAATCTACAATTCAGGGCTGTATGCGAAACATTATTTGATTCTGTTTGAATTTGCGGCTGTTATCGTTTGCCATAGAAAATAAAACGTAAAAGGTTGCAGGTAAACTACCCCTTCCCCTTAACCGATCTTCACCAAAAACAATGGGTCTTGAGAAATCTACAATTCAGGGCTGTATGCGAAACATTATTTGATTCTGTTTGAATTTGCGGCTGTTATCGTTTGCCAAACAAACAAAATTTCCCTTGCTAAAAAAAAACCGTTGCTGGTAAACTACCCCTTTCCCTCAACCGATCTTCACCAAAAACAATAGGTCGCGAGAACACTGCAAAACCGGGCTGTATGCAAAAAATTATTTGATTCTGTTTGAATTTGCGACAGTTATCGTTTGCCATAGAAAAAAAATCTACAGACAGACAGACACACAGACACACAGACACACAGACAGACAGACAGACACACAGACACTTTTCGGAAAACGACTTTTTTTCATGTTTTGAGTGTAGTAGAATCAGAATCTGCAATAATCTCGAACACGATTTTTTTTGCCATCACCATACTTCCATTCCTTAAGGAATATGGAAGTAAAATTACCCTTGATAAAAAACTGTTGCTGGTAAACAAACCCTTTCCCCTAACCAATCTTCACCAAAAACGATAGGTCTTGAGAACTCTACAATTCAGGGCTGTATGTAAAATATTATATGATTTTGTTTGAATTTGCGGCTGTTATCGTTTGCCATACAAAATACCCTTGATAAAACAAAAAACGTGGCCGGTAAACTACCCCTTTCCCTTATACGATCTTCACCAAAAACAATAGGTAGCGAGTACTCAAGAAATCAGGGCTGTATGCAAAAACTGATTTGATTGTGTTTGAATTTCCGGCTGTTATCGTTTGCCATAGAAAATACCGTTGTTAAAGAAACGTTGCCGGTAAACTACCCCTTTCCCTCAACCGATCTTCACCAAAAAAAATAGGTCTTGAGAACTCTACAATTCAGGGCAGAATGCAAAACATTATTTGATTACGTTTGAATTTGCGGCTGTTATCGTTTGCCATAAAAAATACCCTTGTTAAAAAAACGTTGCTGGTAAACTACCCCTTTCCCTCAACCGAACTTCACCAAAAACAATAGGTCTTGAGAACACTACAATTTAGGGCCGTATGCAAATAATCTTTTGATTCTGTTTGAATTTACGGCTGTTATCGTTTGCCATAGGAAATACCCTTGTTGAAACAGAAAACGTTACATGTAAACTACCCCTTTCCCTTAACCGATCTTCACCAAAATCAACAGATCTTGAGAACTCTACAATTCAGGGCTGTATGCGAAACATTATTTGATTCTGTTTGAATTTGCGGCTGTTATCGTTTGGCAAACAAAAAAAATTTCCCTTGATAAAAAAAAACCGTTGCCGGTAAACTACCCCTTTCCCTCAACCGATCTTCACCAAAAACAATAGGTCGTGAGAACTCTGCAAAACCGGGCTGTATGCAAAAAATTATTTGATTCTGTTTGAATTTGCGGCAGTTATCGTTTGCCATAGAAAAAAAATCAACAGACACACACACAGACAGACACACAGACAGACAGAGAGACACAGACACAGACACTTTTCGGAAAACGACTTTTTTTCATGTTTTGAGTGTAGTACAATCAGAATCTGCAATAATTTCGAACACGATTTTTTTTGCCATCACCATACTTCCATTCCTTAAGGAATATGGAAGTAAAAAATTACCCTTGATAAAAACTGTTGCTGGTAAACTACCCCTTTCCCATAACCGACCTTCACCAAAAACAATAGGTCTTGAGAACCCTATAATTGTGGGCTTTATGCAAAATAGTATATGATTCGGTTTGAATTTGCGGCTGTTATCGTTTGCCATACAAAATACCCTTGTTAAAACATAAAACGTTGCTGGTGAACTACCCCTTTCCCTTAACCGATCTCCACCAAAATCGAAAGTCATTGAGACCTCTACACTTCAGGGACGTATGCAAAAAATTATTTTATTCTGTTTGAAATTGCGGCTGTTACCGTTTGCCATAGAAAATAACGTTGTTAAAAAAACGTTGCCGGTAAACTACCCTTTCCCTCAACCGATCTTCACCAAAACAATAGGTCTTGAGAACTCTACAATTTAGGGCTGTATGCAAATAATCTTTTGATTCTGTTTGAATTTGCGGTTGTTATCGTTTGCCATAGGAAATACCCTTGTTAAAACATAAAACGTTACCGGTAAACTACCCCTTTCCCTTAACCGATCTTCACCAAAAACAATAGGTCTTGAGTACTCTACAAATCAGGGCTGTATGCAAAACATTATTTGATTCTGTTTGAATTTGCGGCTGTTATCGTTTGCCATATAAAATACCCTTGTTAAAAAAACGTTGCTGGTAAACTACCCCTTTCCCTCAACCGAACTTCACCAAAAACAATAGGTCTTGAGAACACTACAATTTAGGGCCTTATGCAAATAATCTTTTGATTCTGTTTGAATTTGCGGCTGTTATCGTTTGCCATAGGAAATACCCTTGTTAAAACATAAAACGTTACAGGTAAACAACCCCTTTCCCTTAACCGATCTTCACCAAAATCAACAGATCTTGAGAACTCTGAAATTCAGGGCTGTATGCGAAACATTATTTGATTCTGTTTTAATTTGCGGCTGTTATCGTTTGCCAAACAAACAAAATTACCCTTGCTAAAAAAAAACCGTTGCAGGTAAACTACCCCTTTCCCTCAACCGATCTTCACCAAAAACAATAGGTCGCGAGTACTCTGCAAATCAGGGCTGCATGCAAAACATTATTTGATTCTGTTTCAATTTGCGGCAGTTATCGTTTGCCATATAAAAAAATCTACAGACCCACAGATAGACAGACAGACAGACAGACAGACAGACAGCCAGACACACACACACAGACACTTTTCGGAAAACGACTTTTTTTCATGTTTTGAGTGTAGGAGAATCAGAATCTGCAATAATCTCGAACACGATTTTTTTTGCCATCACCATACTTCCATTCCTTAAGGAATATGGAAGTAAATATCGGTATGGAGAAGCATACATGACTTCCATATTCTAAGACTTATAATCTGAAATATGCTTGCCTGCCAAGCACGATATATTTTCTAATATATACATAATTTACATTAAAATGAAAAAATTATAATTTTATTGCCTGGCAACAAAATTATTTTATTTTTAACAATTACCATTGTTTGAAAAAGTTTAAATGAATTTTCAAGTACTTTACTCTTGTTAAAACGTAAAAGGTTGCCGGTAAACTACCCCTTCCCCTTAACCGATCTTCACCAAAATCTAATGGCCTTGAGTCCTCTACAATTCACTTACGTATGCAAAAAATTATTTGATTCTGTTTGAATTTGCGGCAGTTATCGTTTGCCATAGAAAATACGCTTTATAACAAACGTTGCAGGTAAACTACCCCTTCCCCTCAACCGATCTTCACCAAAAACAAAAGGTCTTGACTACTCTACAAACCAGGGCTGTATGCAGAAAATTATTTGATTATGTTTGAATTTGCGGCTGTTATCGTTTGCCATAGAAAATAACCTTGTTAAAAAAACGTTGTTGGTAAACTACCCCTTTCCCTTAACCGATCTTCACCAAAAACAATAGGTCTTGAGAACTCTACAGTTTAGGGCTGTATGCAAATAATCTTTTGATTCTGTTTGAATTTACGGCTGTTATCGTTTGCCATAGGAAATACCCTTGTTAAAACAGAAAACGTTACATGTAAACTACCCCTTTCCCTTAACCGATCTTCACCAAAATCAACAGATCTTGAGAACTCTATAATTCAGGGCTGTATGCGAAACATTATTTGATTCTGTTTGAATTTGCGGCTGTTATCGTTTGGCAAACAAAAAAAATTTCGCTTGATAAAAAAAAACCGTTGCCGGTAAACTACCCCTTTCCCTCAACCGATCTTCACCAAAAACAATAGGTCGTGAGTACTCTACAAATCAGGGCTGTATGCAAAAAGTTATTTGATTCTGTTTGAATTTGCGGCAGTTATCGTTTGCAAAAAAAAAAATACCCTTGTTAAAAAAACGTTGCAGGTAAACTACCCCTTTCCCTCAACCGATTTTCACCAAAAACAATAGGTCTTGAGAACTCTACAATTTAGGGCCGTATGCAAATAATCTTTTGATTCTGTTTGAATTTGCGGCTGTTATCGTTTGCCATAGGAAATACCCTTGTTAAAACATAAAACGTTACAGGTAAACTACCCCTTTCCGTTAACCGATCTTCACCAAAATCAACAGATCTTGAGAACTCTAAAATTCAGGGCTGTATGCGAAACATTATTTGATTCTGTTTGAATTTGCGGCTGTTATCGTTTGCCAAACAAACAAAGTTACCCTTGCTAAAAAAAAACCGTTGCAGGTAAACTACCCCTTTCCCTCAACCGATCTTCACCAAAAACAACAGGTCGCGAGTACTCTCCAAATCAGGGCTGCATGCAAAAAATTATTTGATTCTGTTTGAATTTGCGGCAGTTATCGTTTGCCATAAAAAAAAATCTACAGACAGACAGACAGACAGACAGACAGACAGATAGACACACAGACACTTTTCGGAAAACGACTTTTTTTCATGTTTTGAGTGTAGTAGAATCAGAATCTGCAATAATCTCGAACACGATTTTTTTTGCCATCACCATACTTCCATTCCTTAAGGAATATGGAAGTAAATATCGGTATGGAGAACCATACATGACTTCCATATTCTAAGATTTATATTTAAAATCATTTTCAGCCAAACAGCCAGGCTGTGTCTTACCTGCCTTTTTATTGCTGTATTAAATGAAAAATATTATATTACATTAAAATGAAAAAATTATAATTTTATTGCCTGGCAACAAAATTATTTTATTTTTAACAATTACCATTTTTTCAAAAAGTTTAAATAAATTTTCAAGTACTTTACTCTTGTTAAAACGTAAAAGGTTGCAGGTAAACTACCCCTTCCCCTTAACCGATCTTCACCAAAATCGAAAGTCATTGAGACCTCTACAATTCAGGGACGTATGCAAAAAATTATTTGATTCTGTTTGAATTTGCGGCTGTTATCGTTTGCCATAGAAAATACACTTGATAAAAAAACGTTGCAGGTAAACTACCCCTTCCCCTTAACCGATCTTCACCAAAAACAATAGGTCTTGAGTACCCTACAAATCAGGGCTGTATGCAAAACATTATTTGATTCTGTTTGAATTTGCGGCTGTTATCGTTTGCCATAGAAAATAAAACGTAAAAGGTTGCAGGTAAACTACCCCTTCCCCTTAACCGATCTTCACCAAAAACAACAGGTCTTGAGTACTCTACAAATCAGGACTGTATGCAAAACATTATTTGATTCTGTTTGAATTTGCGGCTGTTATCGTTTGCCATATAAAATACCCTTGTTAAAAAAACGTTGCTGGTAAACTACCCCTTTCCCTAAACCGATCTTCACCAAAAACAATGGGTCTTGAGAAATCTACAATTCAGGGCTGTATGCGAAACATTATTTGATTCTGTTTGAATTTGCGGCTGTTATCGTTTGCCATAGAAAATAAAACGTAAAAGGTTGCAGGTAAACTACCCCTTCCCCTTAACCGATCTTCACCAAAAACAATGGGTCTTGAGAAATCTACAATTCAGGGCTGTATGCGAAACATTATTTGATTCTGTTTGAATTTGCGGCTGTTATCGTTTGCCAAACAAACAAAATTTCCCTTGCTAAAAAAAAACCGTTGCTGGTAAACTACCCCTTTCCCTCAACCGATCTTCACCAAAAACAATAGGTCGCGAGAACACTGCAAAACCGGGCTGTATGCAAAAAATTATTTGATTCTGTTTGAATTTGCGGCAGTTATCGTTTGCCATAGAAAAAAAATCTACAGACAGACAGACACACAGACACACAGACACACAGACAGACAGACAGACACACAGACACTTTTCGGAAAACGACTTTTTTTCATGTTTTGAGTGTAGTAGAATCAGAATCTGCAATAATCTCGAACACGATTTTTTTTGCCATCACCATACTTCCATTCCTTAAGGAATATGGAAGTAAAATTACCCTTGATAAAAAACTGTTGCTGGTAAACAAACCCTTTCCCCTAACCAATCTTCACCAAAAACGATAGGTCTTGAGAACTCTACAATTCAGGGCTGTATGTAAAATATTATATGATTTTGTTTGAATTTGCGGCTGTTATCGTTTGCCATACAAAATACCCTTGATAAAACAAAAAACGTGGCCGGTAAACTACCCCTTTCCCTTATACGATCTTCACCAAAAACAATAGGTAGCGAGTACTCAAGAAATCAGGGCTGTATGCAAAAACTGATTTGATTGTGTTTGAATTTCCGGCTGTTATCGTTTGCCATAGAAAATACCGTTGTTAAAGAAACGTTGCCGGTAAACTACCCCTTTCCCTCAACCGATCTTCACCAAAAAAAATAGGTCTTGAGAAATCTACAATTCAGGCCAGAATGCAAAACATTATTTGATTACGTTTGAATTTGCGGCTGTTATCGTTTGCCATAAAAAATACCCTTGTTAAAAAAACGTTGCTGGTAAACTACCCCTTTCCCTCAACCGAACTTCACCAAAAACAATAGGTCTTGAGAACACTACAATTTAGGGCCGTATGCAAATAATCTTTTGATTCTGTTTGAATTTACGGCTGTTATCGTTTGCCATAGGAAATACCCTTGTTAAAACAGAAAACGTTACATGTAAACTACCCCTTTCCCTTAACCGATCTTCACCAAAATCAACAGATCTTGAGAACTCTACAATTCAGGGCTGTATGCGAAACATTATTTGATTCTGTTTGAATTTGCGGCTGTTATCGTTTGGCAAACAAAAAAAATTTCCCTTGATAAAAAAAAACCGTTGCCGGTAAACTACCCCTTTCCCTCAACCGATCTTCACCAAAAACAATAGGTCGTGAGAACTCTGCAAAACCGGGCTGTATGCAAAAAATTATTTGATTCTGTTTGAATTTGCGGCAGTTATCGTTTGCCATAGAAAAAAAATCAACAGACACACACACAGACAGACACACAGACAGACACACAGACAGACAGAGAGACACAGACACAGACACTTTTCGGAAAACGACTTTTTTTCATGTTTTGAGTGTAGTACAATCAGAATCTGCAATAATTTCGAACACGATTTTTTTTGCCATCACCATACTTCCATTCCTTAAGGAATATGGAAGTAAAAAATTACCCTTGATAAAAACTGTTGCTGGTAAACTACCCCTTTCCCATAACCGACCTTCACCAAAAACAATAGGTCTTGAGAACCCTATAATTGTGGGCTTTATGCAAAATAGTATATGATTCGGTTTGAATTTGCGGCTGTTATCGTTTGCCATACAAAATACCCTTGTTAAAACATAAAACGTTGCTGGTGAACTACCCCTTTCCCTTAACCGATCTCCACCAAAATCGAAAGTCATTGAGACCTCTACACTTCAGGGACGTATGCAAAAAATTATTTTATTCTGTTTGAAATTGCGGCTGTTACCGTTTGCCATAGAAAATAACGTTGTTAAAAAAACGTTGCCGGTAAACTACCCTTTCCCTCAACCGATCTTCACCAAAACAATAGGTCTTGAGAACTCTACAATTTAGGGCTGTATGCAAATAATCTTTTGATTCTGTTTGAATTTGCGGTTGTTATCGTTTGCCATAGGAAATACCCTTGTTAAAACATAAAACGTTACCGGTAAACTACCCCTTTCCCTTAACCGATCTTCACCAAAAACAATAGGTCTTGAGTACTCTACAAATCAGGGCTGTATGCAAAACATTATTTGATTCTGTTTGAATTTGCGGCTGTTATCGTTTGCCATATAAAATACCCTTGTTAAAAAAACGTTGCTGGTAAACTACCCCTTTCCCTCAACCGAACTTCACCAAAAACAATAGGTCTTGAGAACACTACAATTTAGGGCCTTATGCAAATAATCTTTTGATTCTGTTTGAATTTGCGGCTGTTATCGTTTGCCATAGGAAATACCCTTGTTAAAACATAAAACGTTACAGGTAAACAACCCCTTTCCCTTAACCGATCTTCACCAAAATCAACAGATCTTGAGAACTCTGAAATTCAGGGCTGTATGCGAAACATTATTTGATTCTGTTTTAATTTGCGGCTGTTATCGTTTGCCAAACAAACAAAATTACCCTTGCTAAAAAAAAACCGTTGCAGGTAAACTACCCCTTTCCCTCAACCGATCTTCACCAAAAACAATAGGTCGCGAGTACTCTGCAAATCAGGGCTGCATGCAAAACATTATTTGATTCTGTTTCAATTTGCGGCAGTTATCGTTTGCCATATAAAAAAATCTACAGACCCACAGATAGACAGACAGACAGACAGACAGACAGACAGCCAGACACACACACACAGACACTTTTCGGAAAACGACTTTTTTTCATGTTTTGAGTGTAGGAGAATCAGAATCTGCAATAATCTCGAACACGATTTTTTTTGCCATCACCATACTTCCATTCCTTAAGGAATATAGAAGTAAATATCGGTATGGAGAAGCATACATGACTTCCATATTCTAAGACTTATAATCTGAAATATGCTTGCCTGCCAAGCACGATATATTTTCTAATATATACATAATTTACATTAAAATGAAAAAATTATAATTTTATTGCCTGGCAACAAAATTATTTTATTTTTAACAATTACCATTGTTTGAAAAAGTTTAAATGAATTTTCAAGTACTTTACTCTTGTTAAAACGTAAAAGGTTGCCGGTAAACTACCCCTTCCCCTTAACCGATCTTCACCAAAATCTAATGGCCTTGAGTCCTCTACAATTCACTTACGTATGCAAAAAATTATTTGATTCTGTTTGAATTTGCGGCAGTTATCGTTTGCCATAGAAAATACGCTTTATAACAAACGTTGCAGGTAAACTACCCCTTCCCCTCAACCGATCTTCACCAAAAACAAAAGGTCTTGACTACTCTACAAACCAGGGCTGTATGCAGAAAATTATTTGATTATGTTTGAATTTGCGGCTGTTATCGTTTGCCATAGAAAATAACCTTGTTAAAAAAACGTTGTTGGTAAACTACCCCTTTCCCTTAACCGATCTTCACCAAAAACAATAGGTCTTGAGAACTCTACAGTTTAGGGCTGTATGCAAATAATCTTTTGATTCTGTTTGAATTTACGGCTGTTATCGTTTGCCATAGGAAATACCCTTGTTAAAACAGAAAACGTTACATGTAAACTACCCCTTTCCCTTAACCGATCTTCACCAAAATCAACAGATCTTGAGAACTCTATAATTCAGGGCTGTATGCGAAACATTATTTGATTCTGTTTGAATTTGCGGCTGTTATCGTTTGGCAAACAAAAAAAATTTCGCTTGATAAAAAAAAACCGTTGCCGGTAAACTACCCCTTTCCCTCAACCGATCTTCACCAAAAACAATAGGTCGTGAGTACTCTACAAATCAGGGCTGTATGCAAAAAGTTATTTGATTCTGTTTGAATTTGCGGCAGTTATCGTTTGCAAAAAAAAAAAATACCCTTGTTAAAAAAACGTTGCAGGTAAACTACCCCTTTCCCTCAACCGATTTTCACCAAAAACAATAGGTCTTGAGAACTCTACAATTTAGGGCCGTATGCAAATAATCTTTTGATTCTGTTTGAATTTGCGGCTGTTATCGTTTGCCATAGGAAATACCCTTGTTAAAACATAAAACGTTACAGGTAAACTACCCCTTTCCGTTAACCGATCTTCACCAAAATCAACAGATCTTGAGAACTCTAAAATTCAGGGCTGTATGCGAAACATTATTTGATTCTGTTTGAATTTGCGGCTGTTATCGTTTGCCAAACAAACAAAGTTACCCTTGCTAAAAAAAAACCGTTGCAGGTAAACTACCCCTTTCCCTCAACCGATCTTCACCAAAAACAACAGGTCGCGAGTACTCTCCAAATCAGGGCTGCATGCAAAAAATTATTTGATTCTGTTTGAATTTGCGGCAGTTATCGTTTGCCATAAAAAAAAATCTACAGACAGACAGACAGACAGACAGACAGACAGATAGACACACAGACACTTTTCGGAAAACGACTTTTTTTCATGTTTTGAGTGTAGTAGAATCAGAATCTGCAATAATCTCGAACACGATTTTTTTTGCCATCACCATACTTCCATTCCTTAAGGAATATGGAAGTAAATATCGGTATGGAGAACCATACATGACTTCCATATTCTAAGATTTATATTTAAAATCATTTTCAGCCAAACAGCCAGGCTGTGTCTTACCTGCCTTTTTATTGCTGTATTAAATGAAAAATATTATATTACATTAAAATGAAAAAATTATAATTTTATTGCCTGGCAACAAAATTATTTTATTTTTAACAATTACCATTTTTTCAAAAAGTTTAAATAAATTTTCAAGTACTTTACTCTTGTTAAAACGTAAAAGGTTGCAGGTAAACTACCCCTTCCCCTTAACCGATCTTCACCAAAATCGAAAGTCATTGAGACCTCTACAATTCAGGGACGTATGCAAAAAATTATTTGATTCTGTTTGAATTTGCGGCTGTTATCGTTTGCCATAGAAAATACACTTGATAAAAAAACGTTGCAGGTAAACTACCCCTTCCCCTTAACCGATCTTCACCAAAAACAATAGGTCTTGAGTACCCTACAAATCAGGGCTGTATGCAAAACATTATTTGATTCTGTTTGAATTTGCGGCTGTTATCGTTTGCCATAGAAAATAAAACGTAAAAGGTTGCAGGTAAACTACCCCTTCCCCTTAACCGATCTTCACCAAAAACAACAGGTCTTGAGTACTCTACAAATCAGGACTGTATGCAAAACATTATTTGATTCTGTTTGAATTTGCGGCTGTTATCGTTTGCCATATAAAATACCCTTGTTAAAAAAACGTTGCTGGTAAACTACCCCTTTCCCTAAACCGATCTTCACCAAAAACAATGGGTCTTGAGAAATCTACAATTCAGGGCTGTATGCGAAACATTATTTGATTCTGTTTGAATTTGCGGCTGTTATCGTTTGCCATAGAAAATAAAACGTAAAAGGTTGCAGGTAAACTACCCCTTCCCCTTAACCGATCTTCACCAAAAACAATGGGTCTTGAGAAATCTACAATTCAGGGCTGTATGCGAAACATTATTTGATTCTGTTTGAATTTGCGGCTGTTATCGTTTGCCAAACAAACAAAATTTCCCTTGCTAAAAAAAAACCGTTGCTGGTAAACTACCCCTTTCCCTCAACCGATCTTCACCAAAAACAATAGGTCGCGAGAACACTGCAAAACCGGGCTGTATGCAAAAAATTATTTGATTCTGTTTGAATTTGCGGCAGTTATCGTTTGCCATAGAAAAAAAATCTACAGACAGACAGACACACAGACACACAGACACACAGACAGACAGACAGACACACAGACACTTTTCGGAAAACGACTTTTTTTCATGTTTTGAGTGTAGTAGAATCAGAATCTGCAATAATCTCGAACACGATTTTTTTTGCCATCACCATACTTCCATTCCTTAAGGAATATGGAAGTAAAATTACCCTTGATAAAAAACTGTTGCTGGTAAACAAACCCTTTCCCCTAACCAATCTTCACCAAAAACGATAGGTCTTGAGAACTCTACAATTCAGGGCTGTATGTAAAATATTATATGATTTTGTTTGAATTTGCGGCTGTTATCGTTTGCCATACAAAATACCCTTGATAAAACAAAAAACGTGGCCGGTAAACTACCCCTTTCCCTTATACGATCTTCACCAAAAACAATAGGTAGCGAGTACTCAAGAAATCAGGGCTGTATGCAAAAACTGATTTGATTGTGTTTGAATTTCCGGCTGTTATCGTTTGCCATAGAAAATACCGTTGTTAAAGAAACGTTGCCGGTAAACTACCCCTTTCCCTCAACCGATCTTCACCAAAAAAAATAGGTCTTGAGAAATCTACAATTCAGGCCAGAATGCAAAACATTATTTGATTACGTTTGAATTTGCGGCTGTTATCGTTTGCCATAAAAAATACCCTTGTTAAAAAAACGTTGCTGGTAAACTACCCCTTTCCCTCAACCGAACTTCACCAAAAACAATAGGTCTTGAGAACACTACAATTTAGGGCCGTATGCAAATAATCTTTTGATTCTGTTTGAATTTACGGCTGTTATCGTTTGCCATAGGAAATACCCTTGTTAAAACAGAAAACGTTACATGTAAACTACCCCTTTCCCTTAACCGATCTTCACCAAAATCAACAGATCTTGAGAACTCTACAATTCAGGGCTGTATGCGAAACATTATTTGATTCTGTTTGAATTTGCGGCTGTTATCGTTTGGCAAACAAAAAAAATTTCCCTTGATAAAAAAAAACCGTTGCCGGTAAACTACCCCTTTCCCTCAACCGATCTTCACCAAAAACAATAGGTCGTGAGAACTCTGCAAAACCGGGCTGTATGCAAAAAATTATTTGATTCTGTTTGAATTTGCGGCAGTTATCGTTTGCCATAGAAAAAAAATCAACAGACACACACACAGACAGACACACAGACAGACACACAGACAGACAGAGAGACACAGACACAGACACTTTTCGGAAAACGACTTTTTTTCATGTTTTGAGTGTAGTACAATCAGAATCTGCAATAATTTCGAACACGATTTTTTTTGCCATCACCATACTTCCATTCCTTAAGGAATATGGAAGTAAAAAATTACCCTTGATAAAAACTGTTGCTGGTAAACTACCCCTTTCCCATAACCGACCTTCACCAAAAACAATAGGTCTTGAGAACCCTATAATTGTGGGCTTTATGCAAAATAGTATATGATTCGGTTTGAATTTGCGGCTGTTATCGTTTGCCATACAAAATACCCTTGTTAAAACATAAAACGTTGCTGGTGAACTACCCCTTTCCCTTAACCGATCTCCACCAAAATCGAAAGTCATTGAGACCTCTACACTTCAGGGACGTATGCAAAAAATTATTTTATTCTGTTTGAAATTGCGGCTGTTACCGTTTGCCATAGAAAATAACGTTGTTAAAAAAACGTTGCCGGTAAACTACCCTTTCCCTCAACCGATCTTCACCAAAACAATAGGTCTTGAGAACTCTACAATTTAGGGCTGTATGCAAATAATCTTTTGATTCTGTTTGAATTTGCGGTTGTTATCGTTTGCCATAGGAAATACCCTTGTTAAAACATAAAACGTTACCGGTAAACTACCCCTTTCCCTTAACCGATCTTCACCAAAAACAATAGGTCTTGAGTACTCTACAAATCAGGGCTGTATGCAAAACATTATTTGATTCTGTTTGAATTTGCGGCTGTTATCGTTTGCCATATAAAATACCCTTGTTAAAAAAACGTTGCTGGTAAACTACCCCTTTCCCTCAACCGAACTTCACCAAAAACAATAGGTCTTGAGAACACTACAATTTAGGGCCTTATGCAAATAATCTTTTGATTCTGTTTGAATTTGCGGCTGTTATCGTTTGCCATAGGAAATACCCTTGTTAAAACATAAAACGTTACAGGTAAACAACCCCTTTCCCTTAACCGATCTTCACCAAAATCAACAGATCTTGAGAACTCTGAAATTCAGGGCTGTATGCGAAACATTATTTGATTCTGTTTTAATTTGCGGCTGTTATCGTTTGCCAAACAAACAAAATTACCCTTGCTAAAAAAAAACCGTTGCAGGTAAACTACCCCTTTCCCTCAACCGATCTTCACCAAAAACAATAGGTCGCGAGTACTCTGCAAATCAGGGCTGCATGCAAAACATTATTTGATTCTGTTTCAATTTGCGGCAGTTATCGTTTGCCATATAAAAAAATCTACAGACCCACAGATAGACAGACAGACAGACAGACAGACAGACAGCCAGACACACACACACAGACACTTTTCGGAAAACGACTTTTTTTCATGTTTTGAGTGTAGGAGAATCAGAATCTGCAATAATCTCGAACACGATTTTTTTTGCCATCACCATACTTCCATTCCTTAAGGAATATAGAAGTAAATATCGGTATGGAGAAGCATACATGACTTCCATATTCTAAGACTTATAATCTGAAATATGCTTGCCTGCCAAGCACGATATATTTTCTAATATATACATAATTTACATTAAAATGAAAAAATTATAATTTTATTGCCTGGCAACAAAATTATTTTATTTTTAACAATTACCATTGTTTGAAAAAGTTTAAATGAATTTTCAAGTACTTTACTCTTGTTAAAACGTAAAAGGTTGCCGGTAAACTACCCCTTCCCCTTAACCGATCTTCACCAAAATCTAATGGCCTTGAGTCCTCTACAATTCACTTACGTATGCAAAAAATTATTTGATTCTGTTTGAATTTGCGGCAGTTATCGTTTGCCATAGAAAATACGCTTTATAACAAACGTTGCAGGTAAACTACCCCTTCCCCTCAACCGATCTTCACCAAAAACAAAAGGTCTTGACTACTCTACAAACCAGGGCTGTATGCAGAAAATTATTTGATTATGTTTGAATTTGCGGCTGTTATCGTTTGCCATAGAAAATAACCTTGTTAAAAAAACGTTGTTGGTAAACTACCCCTTTCCCTTAACCGATCTTCACCAAAAACAATAGGTCTTGAGAACTCTACAGTTTAGGGCTGTATGCAAATAATCTTTTGATTCTGTTTGAATTTACGGCTGTTATCGTTTGCCATAGGAAATACCCTTGTTAAAACAGAAAACGTTACATGTAAACTACCCCTTTCCCTTAACCGATCTTCACCAAAATCAACAGATCTTGAGAACTCTATAATTCAGGGCTGTATGCGAAACATTATTTGATTCTGTTTGAATTTGCGGCTGTTATCGTTTGGCAAACAAAAAAAATTTCGCTTGATAAAAAAAAACCGTTGCCGGTAAACTACCCCTTTCCCTCAACCGATCTTCACCAAAAACAATAGGTCGTGAGTACTCTACAAATCAGGGCTGTATGCAAAAAGTTATTTGATTCTGTTTGAATTTGCGGCAGTTATCGTTTGCAAAAAAAAAAAATACCCTTGTTAAAAAAACGTTGCAGGTAAACTACCCCTTTCCCTCAACCGATTTTCACCAAAAACAATAGGTCTTGAGAACTCTACAATTTAGGGCCGTATGCAAATAATCTTTTGATTCTGTTTGAATTTGCGGCTGTTATCGTTTGCCATAGGAAATACCCTTGTTAAAACATAAAACGTTACAGGTAAACTACCCCTTTCCGTTAACCGATCTTCACCAAAATCAACAGATCTTGAGAACTCTAAAATTCAGGGCTGTATGCGAAACATTATTTGATTCTGTTTGAATTTGCGGCTGTTATCGTTTGCCAAACAAACAAAGTTACCCTTGCTAAAAAAAAACCGTTGCAGGTAAACTACCCCTTTCCCTCAACCGATCTTCACCAAAAACAACAGGTCGCGAGTACTCTCCAAATCAGGGCTGCATGCAAAAAATTATTTGATTCTGTTTGAATTTGCGGCAGTTATCGTTTGCCATAAAAAAAAATCTACAGACAGACAGACAGACAGACAGACAGACAGATAGACACACAGACACTTTTCGGAAAACGACTTTTTTTCATGTTTTGAGTGTAGTAGAATCAGAATCTGCAATAATCTCGAACACGATTTTTTTTGCCATCACCATACTTCCATTCCTTAAGGAATATGGAAGTAAATATCGGTATGGAGAACCATACATGACTTCCATATTCTAAGATTTATATTTAAAATCATTTTCAGCCAAACAGCCAGGCTGTGTCTTACCTGCCTTTTTATTGCTGTATTAAATGAAAAATATTATATTACATTAAAATGAAAAAATTATAATTTTATTGCCTGGCAACAAAATTATTTTATTTTTAACAATTACCATTTTTTCAAAAAGTTTAAATAAATTTTCAAGTACTTTACTCTTGTTAAAACGTAAAAGGTTGCAGGTAAACTACCCCTTCCCCTTAACCGATCTTCACCAAAATCGAAAGTCATTGAGACCTCTACAATTCAGGGACGTATGCAAAAAATTATTTGATTCTGTTTGAATTTGCGGCTGTTATCGTTTGCCATAGAAAATACACTTGATAAAAAAACGTTGCAGGTAAACTACCCCTTCCCCTTAACCGATCTTCACCAAAAACAATAGGTCTTGAGTACTCTACAAATCAGGACTGTATGCAAAACATTATTTGATTCTGTTTGAATTTGCGGCTGTTATCGTTTGCCATAGAAAATAAAACGTAAAAGGTTGCAGGTAAACTACCCCTTCCCCTTAACCGATCTTCACCAAAAACAACAGGTCTTGAGTACTCTACAAATCAGGACTGTATGCAAAACATTATTTGATTCTGTTTGAATTTGCGGCTGTTATCGTTTGCCATATAAAATACCCTTGTTAAAAAAACGTTGCTGGTAAACTACCCCTTTCCCTAAACCGATCTTCACCAAAAACAATGGGTCTTGAGAAATCTACAATTCAGGGCTGTATGCGAAACATTATTTGATTCTGTTTGAATTTGCGGCTGTTATCGTTTGCCAAAAAAAAAAAAAATTTCCCTTGATAAAAAAAACCGTTGCTGGTAAACTACCCCTTCCCCTCAACCGATCTTCACCAAAAACAATAGGTCGCGAGTACACTACAAATCAGGGCTGTATGCAAAAAATTATTTGATTCTGTTTGAATTTGCGGCAGTTGTCGTTTGCCATAGAAAATACGCATGATAAAAAACGTTGCTGGTAAACTACCCCTTCCCCTCAACCGATCTTCACCAAAAACAATAGGTCTTGAGTACTCTACAAATCAGGGCTGTATGCAGAAAATTATTTGATTCTGTTTGAATTTGCGGCTGTTATCGTTTGCCATAGAAAATACCCTTGTTAAAAAAACGTTGTAGGTAAACTACCCCTTTCCCTTAACCGATCTTCACCAAAAACAAAAGGTATTGCGAACTCTACAATTTAGTGCTGTTTGCAAATAATCTTTTCATTCTGTTTGAATTTGCGGCTGTTATCGTTTGCCATAGGAAATACCCTTGTTAAAACATAAAACGTTACAGGTAAACTACCCCTTTCCCTTAACCGATCTTCACCAAAAACAATAGGTCTTGAGAACTCTACAATTCAGGGCTGTATGCGAAACATTATTTGATTCTGTTTGAATTTGCGGCTGTTATCGTTTGCCAAACAAACAAAATTTCCCTTGCTAAAAAAAAACCGTTGCTGGTAAACTACCCCTTTCCCTCAACCGATCTTCACCAAAAACAATAGGTCGCGAGAACACTGCAAAACCGGGCTGTATGCAAAAAATTATTTGATTCTGTTTGAATTTGCGGCAGTTATCGTTTGCCATAAAAAAAAAATCTACAGACAGACAGACACACAGACACACAGACAGACAGACAGACACACAGACACTTTTAGGAAAACGACTTTTTTTCATGTTTTGAGTGTAGTAGAATCAGAATCTGCAATAATCTCGAACACGATTTTTTTTGCCATCACCATACTTCCATTCCTTAAGGAATATGGAAGTAAAATTACACTTGATAAAAAACTGTTGCTGGTAAACAAACCCTTTCCCCTAACCAATCTTCACCAAAAACGATAGGTCTTGAGAACTCTACAATTCAGGGCTGTATGTAAAATATTATATGATTTTGTTTGAATTTGCGGCTGTTATCGTTTGCCATACAAAATACCCTTGATAAAACAAAAAACGTGGCCGGTAAACTACCCCTTTCCCTTATACGATCTTCACCAAAAACAATAGGTAGCGAGTACTCAAGAAATCAGGGCTGTATGCAAAAACTGATTTGATTGTGTTTGAATTTCCGGCTGTTATCGTTTGCCATAGAAAATACCGTTGTTAAAAAAACGTTGCCGGTAAACTACCCCTTTCCCTCAACCGATCTTCACCAAAAAAAATAGGTCTTGAGAACTCTACAATTCAGGGCAGAATGCAAAACATTATTTGATTACGTTTGAATTTGCGGCTGTTATCGTTTGCCATAAAAAATACCCTTGTTAAAAAAACGTTGCTGGTAAACTACCCCTTTCCCTCAACCGAACTTCACCAAAAACAATAGGTCTTGAGAACACTACAATTTAGGGCCGTATGCAAATAATCTTTTGATTCTGTTTGAATTTACGGCTGTTATCGTTTGCCATAGGAAATACCCTTGTTAAAACAGAAAACGTTACATGTAAACTACCCCTTTCCCTTAACCGATCTTCACCAAAATCAACAGATCTTGAGAACTCTACAATTCAGGGCTGTATGCGAAACATTATTTGATTCTGTTTGAATTTGCGGCTGTTATCGTTTGGAAAACAAAAAAAATTTCCCTTGATAAAAAAAAACCGTTGCCGGTAAACTACCCCTTTCCCTCAACCGATCTTCACCAAAAACAATAGGTCGTGAGAACTCTGCAAAACCGGGCTGTATGCAAAAAATTATTTGATTCTGTTTGAATTTGCGGCAGTTATCGTTTGCCATAGAAAAAAAATCAACAGACACACACACAGACAGACACACAGACAGACACACAGACAGACAGAGAGACACACACACAGACACTTTTCGGAAAACGACTTTTTTTCATGTTTTGAGTGTAGTACAATCAGAATCTGCAATAATTTCGAACACGATTTTTTTTGCCATCACCATACTTCCATTCCTTAAGGAATATGGAAGTAAAAAATTACCCTTGATAAAAACTGTTGCTGGTAAACTACCCCTTTCCCATAACCGACCTTCACCAAAAACAATAGGTCTTGAGAACTCTATAATTGTGGGCTTTATGCAAAATAGTATATGATTCGGTTTGAATTTGCGGCTGTTATCGTTTGCCATACAAAATACCCTTGTTAAAACATAAAACGTTGCTGGTGAACTACCCCTTTCCCTTAACCGATCTTCACCAAAATCGAAAGTCATTGAGACCTCTACACTTCAGGGACGTATGCAAAAAATTATTTTATTCTGTTTGAAATTGCGGCTGTTACCGTTTGCCATAGAAAATAACGTTGTTAAAAAAACGTTGCCGGTAAACTACCCTTTCCCTCAACCGATCTTCACCAAAACAATAGGTCTTGAGAACTCTACAATTTAGGGCTGTATGCAAATAATCTTTTGATTCTGTTTGAATTTGCGGCTGTTATCGTTTGCCATAGGAAATACCCTTGTTAAAACATAAAACGTTACCGGTAAACTACCCCTTTCCCTTAACCGATCTTCACCAAAATCAACAGATCTTGAGAACTCTAAAATTCAGGGCTGTATGCGAAACATTATTTGATTCTGTTTGAATTTGCGGCTGTTATCGTTTGCCAAACAAACAAAATTACCCTTGCTAAAAAAAAACCGTTGCAGGTAAACTACCCCTTTCCCTCAACCGATCTTCACCAAAAACAATAGGTCGCGAGTACTCTCCAAATCAGGGCTGCATGCAAAAAATTATTTGATTCTGTTTGAATTTGCGGCAGTTATCGTTTGCCATAGAAAAAAATCTACAGACAGACAGACAGACAGACAGACAGACACACAGACACTTTTCGGAAAACGACTTTTTTTCATGTTTTGAGTGTAGTAGAATCAGAATCTGCAATAATCTCGAACACGATTTTTTTTGCCATCACCATACTTCCATTCCTTAAGGAATATGGAAGTAAATATCGGTATGGAGAACCATACATGACTTCCATATTCTAAGATTTATATTTAAAATCATTTTCAGCCAAACAGCCAGGCTGTGTCTTACCTGCCTTTTTATTGCTGTATTAAATGAAAAATATTATATTACATTAAAATGAAAAAATTATAATTTTATTGCCTGGCAACAAAATTATTTTATTTTTAACAATTACCATTTTTTCAAAAAGTTTAAATAAATTTTCAAGTACTTTACTCTTGTTAAAACGTAAAAGGTTGCAGGTAAACTACCCCTTCCCCTTAACCGATCTTCACCAAAATCGAAAGTCATTGAGACCTCTACAATTCAGGGACGTATGCAAAAAATTATTTGATTCTGTTTGAATTTGCGGCTGTTATCGTTTGCCATAGAAAATACACTTGATAAAAAAACGTTGCAGGTAAACTACCCCTTCCCCTTAACCGATCTTCACCAAAAACAATAGGTCTTGAGTACTCTACAAATCAGGGCTGTATGCAAAACATTATTTGATTCTGTTTGAATTTGCGGCTGTTATCGTTTGCCATAGAAAATAAAACGTAAAAGGTTGCAGGTAAACTACCCCTTCCCCTTAACCGATCTTCACCAAAAACAATAGGTCTTGAGTACTCTACAAATCAGGACTGTATGCAAAACATTATTTGATTCTGTTTGAATTTGCGGCTGTTATCGTTTGCCATATAAAATACCCTTGTTAAAAAAACGTTGCTGGTAAACTACCCCTTTCCCTAAACCGATCTTCACAAAAAACAATGGGTCTTGAGAAATCTACAATTCAGGGCTGTATGCGAAACATTATTTGATTCTGTTTGAATTTGCGGCTGTTATCGTTTGCCAAAAAAAAAAAAATTTCCCTTGATAAAAAAAACCGTTGCAGGTAAACTACCCCTTCCCCTCAACCGATCTTCACCAAAAACAATAGGTCGCGAGTACTCTACAAATCAGGGCTGTATGCAAAAAATTATTTGATTCTGTTTGAATTTGCGGCAGTTGTCGTTTGCCATAGAAAATACGCATGATAAAAAACGTTGCTGGTAAACTACCCCTTCCCCTCAACCGCTCTTCACCAAAAACAATAGGTCTTGAGTACTCTACAAATCAGGGCTGTATGCAGAAAATTATTTGATTCTGTTTGAATTTGCGGCTGTTATCGTTTGCCATAGAAAATACCCTTGTTAAAAAAACGTTGTTGGTAAACTACCCCTTTCCCTTAACCGATCTTCACCAAAAACAAAAGGTATTGAGAACGCTACAATATAGTGCTGTATGCAAATAATCTTTTCATTCTGTTTGAATTTGCGGCTGTTATCGTTTGCCATAGGAAATACCCTTGTTAAAACATAAAACGTTACTGGTAAACTACCCCTTCCCCTTAACCGATCTTCACCAAAAACAATAGGTCTTGAGAACTCTACAATTCAGGGCTGTATGCGAAACATTATTTGATTCTGTTTGAATTTGCGGCTGTTATCGTTTGCCAAACAAACAAAATTTCCCTTGCTAAAAAAAAACCGTTGCTGGTAAACTACCCCTTTCCCTCAACCGATCTTCACCAAAAACAATAGGTCGCGAGAACACTGCAAAACCGGGCTGTATGCTAAAAATTATTTGATTCTGTTTGAATTTGCGGCAGTTATCGTTTGCCATAGAAAAAAAATCTACAGACAGACAGACACACAGACACACAGACACACAGACAGACAGACAGACACACAGACACTTTTCGGAAAACGACTTTTTTTCATGTTTTGAGTGTAGTAGAATCAGAATCTGCAATAATCTCGAACACGATTTTTTTTGCCATCACCATACTTCCATTCCTTAAGGAATATGGAAGTAAAATTACCCTTGATAAAAAACTGTTGCTGGTAAACAAACCCTTTCCCCTAACCAATCTTCACCAAAAACGATAGGTCTTGAGAACTCTACAATTCAGGGCTGTATGTAAAATATTATATGATTTTGTTTGAATTTGCGGCTGTTATCGTTTGCCATACAAAATACCCTTGATAAAACAAAAAACGTGGCCGGTAAACTACCCCTTTCCCTTATACGATTTTCACCAAAAACAATAGGTAGCGAGTACTAAAGAAATCAGGGCTGTATGCAAAAACTGATTTGATTGTGTTTGAATTTCCGGCTGTTATCGTTTGCCATAGAAAATACCGTTGTTAAAGAAACGTTGCCGGTAAACTACCCCTTTCCCTCAACCGATCTTCACAAAAAAAAATAGGTCTTGAGAACTCTACAATTCAGGGCAGAATGCAAAACATTATTTGATTACGTTTGAATTTGCGGCTGTTATCGTTTGCCATAAAAAATACCCTTGTTAAAAAAACGTTGCTGGTAAACTACCCCTTTCCCTCAACCGAACTTCACCAAAAACAATAGGTCTTGAGAACACTACAATTTAGGGCCGTATGCAAATAATCTTTTGATTCTGTTTGAATTTACGGCTGTTATCGTTTGCCATAGGAAATACCCTTGTTAAAACAGAAAACGTTACATGTAAACTACCCCTTTCCCTTAACCGATCTTCACCAAAATCAACAGATCTTGAGAACTCTACAATTCAGGGCTGTATGCGAAACATTATTTGATTCTGTTTGAATATGCGGCTGTTATCGTTTGGCAAACAAAAAAAATTTCCCTTGATAAAAAAAAACCGTTGCCGGTAAACTACCCCTTTCCCTCAACCGATCTTCACCAAAAACAATAGGTCGTGAGAACTCTGCAAAACCGGGCTGTATGCAAAAAATTATTTGATTCTGTTTGAATTTGCGGCAGTTATCGTTTGCCATAGAAAAAAAATCAACAGACACACACACAGACAGACACACAGACAGACACACAGACAGACAGAGAGACACACACACAGACACTTTTCGGAAAACGACTTTTTTTCATGTTTTGAGTGTAGTACAATCAGAATCTGCAATAATTTCGAACACGATTTTTTTTGCCATCACCATACTTCCATTCCTTAAGGAATATGGAAGTAAAAAATTACCCTTGATAAAAACTGTTGCTGGTAAACTACCCCTTTCCCATAACCGACCTTCACCAAAAACAATAGGTCTTGAGAACTCTATAATTGTGGGCTTTATGCAAAATAGTATATGATTCGGTTTGAATTTGCGGCTGTTATCGTTTGCCATACAAAATACCCTTGTTAAAACATAAAACGTTGCTGGTGAACTACCCCTTTCCCTTAACCGATCTTCACCAAAATCGAAAGTCATTGAGACCTCTACACTTCAGGGACGTATGCAAAAAATTATTTTATTCTGTTTGAAATTGCGGCTGTTACCGTTTGCCATAGAAAATAACGTTGTTAAAAAAACGTTGCCGGTAAACTACCCTTTCCCTCAACCGATCTTCACCAAAACAATAGGTCTTGAGAACTCTACAATTTAGGGCTGTATGCAAATAATCTTTTGATTCTGTTTGAATTTGCGGTTGTTATCGTTTGCCATAGGAAATACCCTTGTTAAAACATAAAACGTTACCGGTAAACTACCCCTTTCCCTTAACCGATCTTCACCAAAAACAATAGGTCTTGAGTACTCTACAAATCAGGGCTGTATGCAAAACATTATTTGATTCTGTTTGAATTTGCGGCTGTTATCGTTTGCCATATAAAATACCCTTGTTAAAAAAACGTTGCTGGTAAACTACCCCTTTCCCTCAACCGAACTTCACCAAAAACAATAGGTCTTGAGAACACTACAATTTAGGGCCGTATGCAAATAATCTTTTGATTCTGTTTGAATTTGCGGCTGTTATCGTTTGCCATAGGAAATACCCTTGTTAAAACATAAAACGTTACAGGTAAACAACCCCTTCCCTTAACCGATCTTCACCAAAATCAACAGATCTTGAGAACTCTGAAATTCAGGGCTGTATGCGAAACATTATTTGATTCTGTTTTAATTTGCGGCTGTTATCGTTTGCCAAACAAACAAAATTACCCTTGCTAAAAAAAACCCGTTGCAGGTAAACTACCCCTTTCCCTCAACCGATCTTCACCAAAAACAATAGGTCGCGAGTACTCTGCAAATCAGGGCTGCATGCAAAACATTATTTGATTCTGTTTCAATTTGCGGCAGTTATCGTTTGCCATATAAAAAAATCTACAGACCCACAGATAGACAGACAGACAGACAGACAGACAGACAGCCAGACACACACACACAGACACTTTTCGGAAAACGACTTTTTTTCATGTTTTGAGTGTAGGAGAATCAGAATCTGCAATAATCTCGAACACGATTTTTTTTGCCATCACCATACTTCCATTCCTTAAGGAATATGGAAGTAAATATCGGTATGGAGAAGCATACATGACTTCCATATTCTAAGACTTATAATCTGAAATATGCTTGCCTGCCAAGCACGATATATTTTCTAATATATACATAATTTACATTAAAATGAAAAAATTATAATTTTATTGCCTGGCAACAAAATTATTTTATTTTTAACAATTACCATTGTTTGAAAAAGTTTAAATGAATTTTCAAGTACTTTACTCTTGTTAAAACGTAAAAGGTTGCCGGTAAACTACCCCTTCCCCTTAACCGATCTTCACCAAAATCTAATGGCCTTGAGTCCTCTACAATTCACTTACGTATGCAAAAAATTATTTGATTCTGTTTGAATTTGCGGCAGTTATCGTTTGCCATAGAAAATACGCTTTATAACAAACGTTGCTGGTAAACTACCCCTTCCCCTCAACCGATCTTCACCAAAAACAAAAGGTCTTGACTACTCTACAAACCAGGGCTGTATGCAGAAAATTATTTGATTATGTTTGAATTTGCGGCTGTTATCGTTTGCCATAAAAAATAAAGTTGTTAAAAAAACGTTGTTGGTAAACTACCCCTTTCCCTTAACCGATCTTCACCAAAAACAATAGGTCTTGAGAACTCTACAGTTTAGGGCTGTATACAAATAATCTTTTGATTCTGTTTGAATTTACGGCTGTTATCGTTTGCCATAGGAAATACCCTTGTTAAAACAGAAAACGTTACATGTAAACTACCCCTTTCCCTTAACCGATCTTCACCAAAATCAACAGATCTTGAGAACTCTACAATTCAGGGCTGTATGCGAAACATTATTTGATTCTGTTTGAATTTGCGGCTGTTATCGTTTGGCAAACAAAAAAAATTTCGCTTGATAAAAAAAAACCGTTGCCGGTAAACTACCCCTTTCCCTCAACCGATCTTCACCAAAAACAATAGGTCGTGAGTACTCTACAAATCAGGGCTGTATGCAAAAAGTTATTTGATTCTGTTTGAATTTGCGGCAGTTATCGTTTGCCAAAAAAAAAAATACCCTTGTTAAAAAAACGTTGCAGGTAAACTACCCCTTTCCCTCAACCGATTTTCACCAAAAACAATAGGTCTTGAGAACTCTACAATTTAGGGCTGTATGCAAATAATCTTTTGATTCTCTTTGAATTTGCGGCTGTTATCGTTTGCCATAGGAAATACCCTTGTTAAAACATAAAACGTTACAGGTAAACTACCCCTTTCCCTTAACCGATCTTCACCAAAATCAACAGATCTTGAGAACTCTAAAATTCAGGGCTGTATGCGAAACATTATTTGATTCTGTTTGAATTTGCGGTTGTTATCGATTGCCAAACAAACAAAATTACCCTTGCTAAAAAAAAACCGTTGCAGGTAAACTACCCCTTTCCCTCAACCGATCTTCACCAAAAACAATAGGTCGCGAGTACTCTCCAAATCAGGGCTGCATGCAAAAAATTATTTGATTCTGTTTGAATTTGCGGCAGTTATCGTTTGCCATAGAAAAAAATCTACAGACAGACAGACAGACAGACAGACAGACAGACAGACAGACAGACACACAGACACTTTTCGGAAAACGACTTTTTTTCATGTTTTGAGTGTAGTAGAATCAGAATCTGCAATAATCTCGAACACGATTTTTTTTGCCATCACCATACTTCCATTCCTTAAGGAATATGGAAGTAAATATCGGTATGGAGAACCATACATGACTTCCATATTCTAAGATTTATATTTAAAATCATTTTCAGCCAAACAGCCAGGCTGTGTCTTACCTGCCTTTTTATTGCTGTATTAAATGAAAAATATTATATTACATTAAAATGAAAAAATTATAATTTTATTGCCTGGCAACAAAATTATTTTATTTTTAACAATTACCATTTTTTCAAAAAGTTTAAATAAATTTTCAAGTACTTTACTCTTGTTAAAACGTAAAAGGTTGCAGGTAAACTACCCCTTCCCCTTAACCGATCTTCACCAAAATCGAAAGTCATTGAGACCTCTACAATTCAGGGACGTATGCAAAAAATTATTTGATTCTGTTTGAATTTGCGGCTGTTATCGTTTGCCATAGAAAATACACGTGATAAAAAAACGTTGCAGGTAAACTACCCCTTCCCCTTAACCGATCTTCACCAAAAACAATAGGTCTTGAGTACTCTACAAATCAGGGCTGTATGCAAAACATTATTTGATTCTGTTTGAATTTGCGGCTGTTATCGTTTGCCATAGAAAATAAAACGTAAAAGGTTGCAGGTAAACTACCCCTTCCCCTTAACCGATCTTCACCAAAAACAATAGGTCTTGAGTACTCTACAAATCAGGACTGTATGCAAAACATTATTTGATTCTGTTTGAATTTGCGGCTGTTATCGTTTGCCATATAAAATACCCTTGTTAAAAAAACGTTGCAGGTAAACTACCCCTTTCCCTTAACCGATCTTCACCAAAAACAATGGGTCTTGAGAAATCTACAATTCAGGGCTGTATGCGAAACATTATTTGATTCTGTTTGAATTTGCGGCTGTTATCGTTTGCCAAAAAAAAAAAAAATTTCCCTTGATAAAAAAAACCGTTGCTGGTAAACTACCCCTTCCCCTCAACCGATCTTCACCAAAAACAATATGTCGCGAGTACTCTACAAATCAGGGCTGTATGCAAAAAATTATTTGATTCTGTTTGAATTTGCGGCAGTTGTCGTTTGCCATAGAAAATACGCATGATAAAAAACGTTGCTGGTAAACTACCCCTTCCCCTCAACCGATCTTCACCAAAAACAATAGGTCTTGAGTACTCTACAAATCAGGGCTGTATGCAGAAAATTATTTGATTCTGTTTGAATTTGCGGCTGTTATCGTTTGCCATATAAAATACCCTTGTTAAAAAAACGTTGTAGGTAAACTACCCCTTTCCCTTAACCGATCTTCACCAAAAACAAAACGTATTGAGAAATCTACAATTTAGGGCTGTATGCAGAAAATTATTTGATTCTGTTTGAATTTGCGGCTGTTATCGTTTGCCATAGAAAATACCCTTGTTAAAAAAACGTTGTAGGTAAACTACCCCTTTCCCTTAACCGATCTTCACCAAAAACAAAAGGTATTGAGAACTCTACAATTTAGGGCTGTATGCAAATAATCTTTTCATTCTGTTTGAATTTGCGGCTGTTATCGTTTGCCATAGGAAATACCCTTGTTAAAACATAAAACGTTACAGGTAAACTACCCCTTTCCCTTAACCGATCTTCACCAAAAACAATAGGTCTTGAGAACTCTACAATTCAGGGCTGTATGCGAAACATTATTTGATTCTGTTTGAATTTGCGGCTGTTATCGTTTGCCAAACAAACAAAATTTCCCTTGCTAAAAAAAAACCGTTGCTGGTAAACTACCCCTTTCCCTCAACCGATCTTCACCAAAAACAATAGGTCGCGAGAACACTGCAAAACCGGGCTGTATGCAAAAAATTATTTGATTCTGTTTGAATTTGCGGCAGTTATCGTTTGCCATAGAAGAAAAATCTACAGACAGACAGACACACAGACACACAGACACACAGACAGACAGACAGACACACAGACACTTTTCGGAAAACGACTTTTTTTCATGTTTTGAGTGTAGTAGAATCAGAATCTGCAATAATCTCGAACACGATTTTTTTTGCCATCACCATACTTCCATTCCTTAAGGAATATGGAAGTAAATATCGGTATGGAGAACCATACATGACTTCCATATTCTAAGATTTATATTTAAAATCATTTTCAGCCAAACAGCCAGGCTGTGTCTTACCTGCCTTTTTATTGCTGTATTAAATGAAAAATATTATATTACATTAAAATGCAAAAATTATAATTTTATTGCCTGGCAACAAAATTATTTTATTTTTAACAATTACCATTGTTTCAAAAAGTTTAAATAAATTTTCAAGTACTTTACTCTTGTTAAAACGTAAAAGGTTGCAGGTAAACTACCCCTTCCCCTTAACCGATCTTCACCAAAATCGAAAGTCATTGAGACCTCTACAATTCAGGGACGTATGCAAAAAATTATTTGATTCTGTTTGAATTTGCGGCTGTTATCGTTTGCCATAGAAAATACGCTTGATAAAAAAACGTTGCAGGTAAACTACCCCTTCCCCTTAACCGATCTTCACCAAAAACAATAGGTCTTGAGTACTCTACAAATCAGGGCTGTATGCAAAACATTATTTGATTCTGTTTGAATTTGCGGCAGTTGTCGTTTGCCATAGAAAATACGCATGATAAAAAACGTTGCTCGTAAACTACCCCTTCCCCTCAACCGATCTTCACCAAAAACAATAGGTCTTGAGTACTCTACAAATCAGGGCTGTATGCAGAAAATTATTTGATTCTGTTTGAATTTGCGGCTGTTATCGTTTGCCATAGAAAATACCCTTATTAAAAAAACGTTGTAGGTAAACTACCCCTTTCCCTTAACCGATCTTCACCAAAAACAAAAGGTATTGAGAACTCTACAATTTAGGGCTGTATGCAAATAATCTTTTCATTCTGTTTGAATTTGCGGCTGTTATCGTTTGCCATAAGAAATACCCTTGTTAAAACATAAAACGTTACTGGTAAACTACCCCTTTCCCTTAACCGATCTTCACCAAAAACAATAGGTCTTGAGAACTCTACAATTCAGGGCTGTATGCGAAACATTATTTGATTCTGTTTGAATTTGCGGCTGTTATCGTTTGCCAAACAAACAAAATTTCCCTTGCTAAAAAAAAACCGTTGCAGGTAAACTACCCCTTTCCCTCAACCGATCTTCACCAAAAACAATAGGTCGCGAGAACTCTTCAAACCCGGACTGTATGCAAAAAATTATTTGATTCTGTTTGAATTTGCGGCAGTTATCGTTTGCCATAGAAAAAAAATCTACAGACAGACAGACAGACAGACACACAGACACACAGACACACAGACACACAGACAGACACACAGACACTTTTCGGAAAACGACTTTTTTTCATGTTTTGAGTGTAGTAGAATCAGAATCTGCAATAATCTCGAACACGATTTTTTTTGCCATCACCATACTTCCATTCCTTAAGGAATATGGAAGTAAAATACCCTTGATAAAAAACTGTTGCTGGTAAACAAACCCTTTCCCCTAACCAATCTTCACCAAAAACGATAGGTCTTGAGAACTCTACAATTCAGGGCTGTATGTAAAATATTATATGATTTTGTTTGAATTTGCGGCTGTTATCGTTTGCCATACAAAATACCCTTGATAAAACAAAAAACGTGGCCGGTAAACTACCCCTTTCCCTTATACGATCTTCACCAAAAACAATAGGTAGCGAGTACTCAAGAAATCAGGGCTGTATGCAAAAACTGATTTGATTGTGTTTGAATTTCCGGCTGTTATCGTTTGCCATAGAAAATACCGTTGTTAAAAAAACGTTGCCGGTAAACTACCCCTTTCCCTCAACCGATCTTCACCAAAAAAAATAGGTCTTGAGAACTCTACAATTCAGGGCAGAATGCAAAACATTATTTGATTACGTTTGAATTTGCGGCTGTTATCGTTTGCCATAGAAAATACCATTGTTAAAACATAAAACGTTGCCGGTAAACTACCCCTTTTCCTTAACCGATCTTTACCAAAATCAACAGATCTTGAGAACTCTACAATTCAGGGCTGTATGCGAAATATTATTTGATTCTGTTTTGAATTTGCGGCTGTTATCGTTTGCCAATCTAACAAAATTACCGTTCATAAAAAAAAACCGTTGCCGGTAAACTACCCCTTTCCCTCAACCTATCTTCTCTAAAAACAACAGGTCTCGAGTACTCTACAAATCAGGGCTGTATGCAAGAAATTATTTGATTCTGTTTGAATTTGCGGCTGTTATCGTTTGCTAAAAAAAAATCTACAGAGACACAGACACACAGACAGACACACAGACACACACAAAGACACTTTTCGAAAAATGATTTTTTTTCAGGTTTTGAGTGTAGTACAATCAGAATCTGCAATAATCTCGAACACGATTTTTTTTGCCATCACCATACTTCCATTTCCTTAAGGAACATGGAAGTAAAAATCTACACACAGATAGACAGACAGACACACACACAGACACACACACAGTCACTTTTCGAAAATATCGGTATGGAGAACCATACATGACTTCCATATTCTAAGATTTATATTTAAAATCATTTTCGAAATGAAATATTACCATAGAAACTACTTCTTTCTGCTTACTGCTTCAGCGTTAACGACAGTTCTGAGGTCACTAACGTATACCACCTCACGTTATCGCACTCGATTTTCACTGATGATGGAAATCGATGGCATTGCCGAAACGTCTGGTTTTGTAGAAAACATTGGACTACGACCAAATATCCCGGTAAGGAATTTTAACAAAAACTACTTCTTTTGTTCAAAAAGGTATGCAAAAACCTAGTTGATTCTGTTTGAATTTACGGCAGTTATCGTTCGTCATATAAAAAATTACCCTTGTTAAAACATAAAATGTTGCTGGTAAACTACCCCTTTCCCTTAACCGATCTTCACCAACACCAATAAGTATTGAGAACTCTACAATACAGGGCTGTATGCAAAACATCATTTGATTCTGTTTGAATTTGCGGCTGTTATCGTTTACCATAGAAAAAAATTACCCTTGGTAAAAAACCGTTGCAGGTAAGCTACCCCTTTCCCTTAACCGATCTTCAACAAAATCAACAGACCTTGAGTTCTTTATAATTCAAAAAATTATGCAGAAGAGTAGTTGATTCTGTTTTAATGTACGGCAGTTATCGGTCGTCATAAAAAAAATTACCCTTGATAAAACATAAAATGTTGCTGGTAAACTACCCTATTCCCTTAACCGATTTTCACCAAAACCAACAGGTCTTGAGAACTGTACATTTCAGGGCTGTATGCAAAACATCATTTGAATCGGTTTGAATTTGCGGCTGTTATCGTTAACCATAGAAAATATCGGTATGGAGAACCATACATGACTTCCATATTCTAAGATTTATATTTAAAATCATTTTCGAAATGAAATATTACCATAGAAACTACTTCTTTCTACTTACTGCTTCAGCCTTAACCACAGTACTGTGGTCACTAACGTATACCACCTCACGTTATCGCACTCGATTTTCACTGATGATGGAAGTCGATGGCATTGCCGAAATGTCTGGTTTTGTAGAAAACATTGGACTACGGCCAAATATCCCGGGAAGGAATTTTAACAAAAACTACTTCTTTGTTGCCGATAACGTTGTACACATATATATCAGTGGCGAAGTTACATGGAGGCAATTGAGGCAATGCCTACCCTAACAAATTCTGTAGAATAAAAATTATAAATACGTATGAACTACATAACGTAAAGATTATACATTGTTACTGTGACTGTCAAATTTATTAAACCGAAACGTGCTTTATTGAGCGACCGCTAGATGGTGACAGGTGAGATTCGGCATAGTTCGTTTAAATCGAATGAGGCAACCTGAACTTGCCTCAGCGTTTTTTGTATACATCGTATGTAAGCAATGTAGTGGTGTGATAGGGAAGTGTAGGGAGGGGGGATTGTCCCGCGCTGTACACATAGAGCGTTGAGGCATGCCTCACTTCTGTGGTCCAAACAGTTAAGTTAAAGCGCCTGTGTTGTTACTAAGTGTTTATTTTATGCGGTTATTAAAAGTGTCACTGTTATTCCGCTGAACTAACAGATGATCAAGATTGTTATTTGAATTATTTGTAACATTAAACATATATATAGAAACTAACCAAGTTTAAAAATTTGAAGTTCAATCAGTTGTATTATTGTGTATGACTAATACAAGGATTGTTCAATAGACACACGTATAGAGCTGTAAAGCATTTTTTATTCAACGATTTTAAAAGAAGTCTCCAATAACATTAAGACATGAGTTCCACTGTTGCGCTAACCTGTAGATTCCCTGCTAGTAAAATTCTTACGGCTGTTTGTGGAACCATTCGGTTACAGCAAACTCTACCTCAGCGTCCGATTTGACCCACCGTCCTTTTAGTGATTCCTTAAAAAAAATTTAAGATAAGATTTTTGCCTACCCATTCATTAACTACTAGCTTCGCCAGTAAACAAATTGATGTCCATTTTTTTCGGCTTGCACGCGTTATGTTGGTGTGGGTTTCGGCACTTTCCATTTAAAAAGCGTGCAAACGTAAGAAAATAAACATGAGTGAGGCCAGAAATAACGTGAATTGTGTGTTTGTGTCTTACCTGCCTTTTTATTGCCGTATTAAATGAAAAATATTATATTACATTAAAACTAAAAAATTTTAATTTTATTGCCTGGCAACAAAATTATTTTATTTTTAACAATTACCATTGTTTCAAAAAGGTTAAATAAATTTGCAAGTACTTTACTCTTGTTAAAACGTAAAAGGTTGCAGGAAAACTACCCCTTCCCCTTAACCGATCTTCACCAAAATCGAAAGTCCTTGAGACCTCTACAATTCAGGGATGTATGCAAAAAATTATTTGATTCTGTTTGAATTTGCGGCTGTTATCGTTTGCCATAGAAAATACGCTTGATAAAAAAACGGTGCTGGTAAACTACCCCTTCCCCTTAACCGATCTTCACCAAAAACAATAGGTCTTGAGTACTCTACAAATCAGGGCTGTATGCAAAACATTATTTGATTCTGTTTGAATTTGCGGCTGTTATCGTTTGCCATAGGAAATACCCTTGTTAAAACATAAAACGTTACAGGTAAACTACCCCTTTCCCTTAACCGATCTTCACCAAAAACAATACGTCTTGAGAAATCTACAATTTAGGGCTGTATGCAAATAATCGTTTGATTCTGTTTGAATTTGCGGCTGTTATCGTTTGCCATCGGAAATACCCTTATTAAAACATAAAACGTTACAGGTAAACTACCCCTTTCCCTTAACCGATCTTCACCAAAAACAATAGGTCTTGAAAACTCTACAATTCAGGGCTGTATACGAAACATTATTTAAGTCTGTTTGAATTTGCGGCTGTTATCGTTTGCCAAAAAAAAATTTCCCTTGATAAAAAAAACCGTTGCAGTTAAACTACCCCTTCCCCTCAACCGATCTTCACCAAAAACAATAGGTCGCGAGTACTCTACAAATCAGGACTGTATGCAAAAAATTATTTGATTCTGTTTGAATTTGCGGCAGTTATCGTTTGCCATATAAAATACGCTTGATAAAAAACGTTGCCGGTAAACTACCCCTTCCCCTCAACCGATCTTCACCAAAAACAAAAGGTCTTGAGTACTCTACAAATCAGGGCTGTATGCAGAAAAATATTTTATTCTGTTTGAATTTGCGGCTGTTATCGTTTGCCATAGAAAATACCCTTGTTAAAAAAACGTTGTAGGTAAACTACCCCTTTCCCTTAACCGATCTTCACCAAAAACAATAGGTCTTGAGAACTTTATAATTGAGGGCTTTATCCAAAATAGTATATGATTCTGTTTGAATTTGCGGCTGTTATCGTTTGCCATACAAAATACCCTTGATAAAACAAAAACCGTGGCTGGTAAACTACCCCTTTCCCTCAATCGATCTTCACCAAAAACAATAGGTCTTTAGCACTCAAGAAATGAGGGCTGTATGCAGAACATTATTTGATTCTGTTTGAATTTGCGGCTGTTATCGTTTGCTATAAAAAATACCCTTTTAAAACATAAAACGTTGCCGGTAAACTACCCCTTTCCCTTAACTGATCTTCACCAAAAACAAAAGGTGTTGAGAACTCAACAATTCAGGACAGTATGCAAAACATTATTTGATTATGTTTGAATTTGCGGCTGGTATCGTTTGCCATAGAAAATACCCTTGTTAAAACATAAAACGTTGCTGGTGAACTACCCCTTTCCCGTAACCGATCTTTACCAAAATCAACAGATCTTGAGAACTCTACAATTCAGAGCTGTATGCGAAACATTATTTGATTCTGTTTGTATTTGCGGCTGTTATCGTTTGCCAAACAAACAAAATTACCCTTGATAAAAAAAACCGTTGCCGGTAAAATACCCCTTTCCCTCAACCGATCTTCACGAGAAACAACAGGTCGTGAGTACCCTACAAATCAGGCCTGTATGCAAAAACGTATTTGATTGTGTTTGAATTTGCGGCTCTTATCGTTTGCCATATAAAATACACTTGTTAAAAAAACGTTGCTGGTAAACTACCCCTTTCCCTTAACCGATCTTCACAAAAAAAAATAGGTCTTTAGAACTCTACAATTCAAGGCAGAATGCAAAACATTATTTGATTATGTTTGAATTTGCGGTTGTTATCGTTTGCCATAGAAAATTCCATTGTTAAAACATAAAACGTTGCCGGTAAACTACACCTTTCCCTTAACCGAGCTTTACCAAAATCAACCGATCGTGAGAGCTCTACAATTCAGGGCTGTATGCGAAATATTATTTGATTCTGTTTGAATTTGCGGCTGTTATCGTTTGCCAAACCAACAAAATTACCCTTCATATAAAAAAACCGTTGCTGGTAAACTACCCCTTTCCTCAACGTATCTTCACTAAGAACAACAGGTCGCGAGTACTCTACAAATCAGGGCTCTATGCAAGAAATTATTTGATTCTGTTTGAATTTGCGGGTGTTATCGTTTGCCATAGAAAAAAAACTACAGAGACACAGACACACAGACACACAGACAGACACACAGACACACACAAAGACACTTTTCGAAAAATGACTTTTTTTCAGGTTTTGAGTGTAGTACAATCAGAATCTGCAATAATCTCGAACACGATTTTTTTTTCCATCACCATACTTCCATTTCCTTAAGGAACATGGAAGTAAAAATCTACACACAGATAGACAGACAGACACACACACAGTCACTTTTCGAAAATATCGGTATGGAGAACCATACATGACTTCCATATTCTAAGATTTATATATAAAATCATTTCGAAATGAAATATTACCATAGAAACTACTTCTTTCTACTTACTGCTTCAGCGTTAACGACAGTACTGTGGTCACTAACGTATACCACCTCACGTTATCGCACTCGATTTTCACTGATGATGGAAGTCGATGGCATTGCCGAAACGTCTGGTTTTGTAGAAAACATTGGACTACGACCAAATATCCCGGGAAGGAATTTTAACAAAAACTACTTCTTTTGTTCAAAAAGGTATGCAAAAACCTAGTTGATTCTGTTTGAATTTACGGCAGTTATCGTTCGTCATATAAAAAATTACCCTTGTTAAAACATAAAATGTTGCTGGTAAACTACCCCTTTCCCTTAACCGATCTTCACCAACACCAATAAGTATTGAGAACTCTACAATACAGGGCTGTATGCAAAACATCATTTGATTCTGTTTGAATTTGCGGCTGTTATCGTTTACCATAGAAAAAAATTACCCTTGGTAAAAAAACCGTTGCAGGTAAGCTACCCCTTCCCCTAAACCGATCTTCAACAAAATCAACAGACCTTGAGTTCTTTATAATTCAAAAAATTATGCAGAAGAGTAGTTGATTCTGTTTTAATGTACGGCAGTTATCGGTCGTCATAAAAAAAATTACCCTTGATAAAACATAAAATGTTGCTGGTAAACTACCCTATTCCCTTAACCGATTTTCACCAAAACCAACAGGTCTTGAGAGCTGTACATTTCAGGGCTGTATGCAAAATATTATATGATTCTGTTTGAATTTGCGGCTGTTATCGTTTGCCATAGAAAATACCCTTGATAAAACAAAAAACGTGGCTGGTAAACTACCCCTATCCCTTAACCGATCTTTACCAAAAACAATAGGTCTTTAGTACTCAACAACTGAGGGCGGTATGCAAAAACTTATTTGATTCTGTTTGAATTTGCGGCTCTTATCGTTTGCCATATAAAATACCATTTTAAAACATAAAACGTTGCTGGTAAACTACCCCTTTCCATTAACCGATCTTCACCAACACCAATAGGTATTGAGAAATCTACAATACAGGGCTGTATGCAAAACATCATTTGAATCTGTTTGAATTTGCGGCTGTTATCGTTAACCATAGAAAAAAATTACCCTTGATAAAAACTGTTGCTGGTAAACTACCCCTTTCCCTTAACCGATCTTCACCAAAAACAATAGGTCTTGAGAACTTTATAATTGAGGGCTTTATGCAAAATAGTATATGATTCTGTTTGAATTTGCGGCTGTTATCGTTTGCCATACAAAATACCCTTGTTAAAACAAAAAACGTGGCTGGTAAACTACCCCTTTCCCTCAAACGATCTTCACCAAAAACAATAGGTCTTTAGCACTCAAGAAATCAGAACTGTATGCAAAACATTATTTGATTCTGTTTGAATTTGCGGCTGTTATGGTTTGCCATAGAAAATACCCTTTTAAAACATAAAACGTTGCTGGTGAACTACCCCTTTCCCTTAACCGATCTTTACCAAAATTAACAGATCTTGAGAACTCTACAATTCAGAGCTGTATGCGAAACATTAGTTGATTCTGTTTGTATTTGCGGCTGTTATCGTTTGCCAAACAAACAAAATTACCCTTGATAAAAAAACCGTTTCTGGTAAACTACCCCTTTCCCTCAACCGATCTTCACCAGAAACAATAGTTCGTGAGTACCCTACAAATCAGGGCTGTATGCAAAAACGTATTTGATTGTGTTTGAATTTGCGGCTCTTATCGTTTGCCATATAAAATACACTTGTTAAAAAAACGTTGCTGGTAAACTACCCCTTTCCCTTAACCGATCTTCACAAAAAAAAATAGGTCTTGAGAACTCTACAATTCAGGGCAGAATGCAAAACATTATTTGATTATGTTTGAATTTGCGGCTGTTATCGTTTGCCATAGAAAATACCCTTGTTAAAACATAAAACGTTGCTGTTGAACTACCCCTTTCCCTTAACCGATCTTTACCAAAATCAACAGATCTTGAGAAATCTACAATACAGGACTGTATGCAAAACATCATTTGATTCTGTTTGAATTTGCGGCTGTTATCGTTTGCCATATAAAACACCGTTGATAAAACATAAAACGTTGCTGGTAAACTACCCTATTCCATTAACCGATCTTCACCAAAAACAATAGGTCTTGAGAACTCTACAATTCAGGGCTGTATGCAAAACATTAGTTGATTCTCTTTGAATTTACGGCAGTTATCGTTCGTCATAGAAAAATTCCCCTTGTTAAAACATAAAACGTTGCTGGTAAACTACCCCTTTCCCTTAACCGATCTTCAACAAAACAAACAGACCTTGAGTTCTGTATAATTCGAAAAGGTATGCAGAAGAGTAGTTGATTCTGTTTTAATGTACGGCAGTTATCGTTCGTCAAATAAAAAATTACCCTTGATAAAACATAAAATGTTGCTGGTAAACAGCCCTATTCCCTTAACCAATCTTCACCAAAACCAAAAGGTCTTGAGAACTCTACATTTCAGGGTTGTATGCAGAATATTATATGATTCTGTTTGAATTTGCGGCTGTTATCATTTGCCATATAAAATACCCTTGATAAAACAAAAAACATGTCTGGTAAACTACCCCTTTCCCTTAACCGATCTTCACTAAAAAAACAATAGGTCTTTAGTACTCAACAAAACAGGGCTGTATGCAAAAACGTATTTGATTCTGTTTGAATTTGCGGCTCTGATCGTTTGCCATATAAAATACCCTTTTAAAATATAAAACGTTGCTGGTAAACTACCCCTTTCCCTTAACCGATCTTCACCAACACAAATAGGTATTGAGAACTCTACAATACAGGGCTGTATGCAAAACATCATTTAATTCTGTTTGAATTTGCGGCTGTTATCGTTTACCATAGAAAAATATCGGTATGGAGAACCATACATGACTTCCATATTCTAAGATTTATATTTAAAATCATTTTCAGCCAAACAGCCAGGCTGTGTCTTACCTGCCTTTTTATTGCTGTATTAAATGAAAAATATTATATTACATTAAAATGAAAAAATTATAATTTTATTGCCTGGCAACAAAATTATTTTATTTTTAACAATTACCATTGTTTCAAAAAGTTTAAATAAATTTTCAAGTACTTTACTCTTGTTAAAACGTAAAAGGTTGCAGGTAAACTACCCCTTCCCCTTAACCGATCTTTACCAAAATCGAAATACATTGAGACCTCTACAATTCAGGGATGTATGCAAAAAATTACTTGATTCTGTTTGAATTTGCGGCTGTTATCGTTTGCCATATAAAATACGCTTGATAAAAAAACGTTGCTGGTAAACTACCCCTTCCCCTTAACCGATCTTCACCAAAAACAACAGGTCTTGAGTACTCTGCAAATCAGGGCTGTATGCAAAACATTATTTGATTCCGTTTGAATTTGCGGCTGTTATCGTTTGCCATAGAAAATACCCTTGTTAAAAAAACGTTGCAGGTAAACTACCCCTTTCCCTCAACCGATCTTCACCAAAAACAGTAGGTCTTGAGAACTCTACAATTTAGGGCTGTATGCAAATAATCTTTTGATTCTGTTTGAATTTGCGGCTGTTATCGTTTGCCATATGAAATACCCTTGTTAAAACATAAAACGTTACTGGTAAACTACCCCTTTCCCTTAACCGATCTTCACCAAAAACAATAGGTCTTGAGTACTCTACAAATCAGGGCTGTATACAAAACAGTATTTGATTCTGTTTGAATTTGCGGATGTTATCGTTTGCCATAGAAAATACCCTTGATAAAACAAAAAACGTGGCTGGTAAACTACCCCTTTCCCTCAACCGAACTTCACGAAAAACAATAGGTCTTCAGAACTCTACAATTTAGGGCTGTATGCAAATAATCTTTTGATTCTGTTTGAATTTGCGGCTGTTATCGTTTGCCATAGGAAATACCCTTGTTAAAACATACAACGTTACAGGTAAACTACCCCTTTCCCTTAACCGATCTTCACCAAAATCAGCAGATCTTGAGAACTCTACAATTCAGGGCTGTATGCGAAACATTATTTGATTCTGTTTGAATTTGCGGCTGTTATCGTTTGCCAAACAAACAAAATTACCCTTGCTAAAAAAAAAACCGTTGCCGGTAAACTACCCCTTTCCCTCAACCGATCTTCACCAAAAACAATAGGTCGCGAGTACTCTGCAAATCAGGGCTGTATGCAAAAAATTATTTGATTCTGTTTGAATTTGCGGCAGTTATCGTTTGCCATAGAAAAAAAATCTACAGACAGACACACAGACAGACAGACAGACAGACAGACAGACACACAGACACTTTTCGGAAAACGACTTTTTTTCATGTTTTGAGTGTAGTAGAATCAGAATCTGCAATAATCTCGAACACGATTTTTTTTGCCATCTCCATACTTCCATTCCTTAAGGAATATGGAAGTAAAAATTAACCTTGATAAAAAACTGTTGCTGGTAAACTACCCCTTTCCCATAACCAATCTTCACCAAAAACGACAGGTCTTGAGAACTCTACAGTTCAGGGCTGTATGTAAAATATTATATGATCTTGTTTGAATTTGCGGTTGTTATCGTTTGCCATACAAAATACCCTTGATAATAACAAAAAACGTGGCCGATAAACTACCCCTTTCCCTTAAACGATCTTCACCAAAAACAATAGGTCGCGAGTACTCAAGAACTCAGGGCTGTATGCAGAAACTTATTTGATTCTGTTTGAATTTGCGGCTCTTATCGTTTGCCATAGGAAATACCCTTGTTAAAACATAAAATTTTGCTGGTAAACTACCCCTTTCCCTTAACCGATCTTTACCAAAATCAAAAGATCTTGAGAGCTCTACAATTCAGGGCTGTATGCGAAATATTATTTGATTCTGCTTGAATTTGCGGCTGTTATCGTTTGCCAAACGAACTAAATTACCTTCATAAAAAAAAACCGTTGCCAGTAAACTACCCCTTACCATCAATCTATCTTCACCAAAAACAATAGGTCGCGATTACTCTACAAATCAGGGCTGTATGCAAAAAATTATTTGATTCTGTTTCAATTTGAGGCTGTTATCGTTTGCCAAAAAAAAATCTACAGACACACAGAGAGACAGACAGACACACAGACACACACACACACACACACACACTTTTCGAAAAAAGACTTTTTTTCATGTTTTGAGTGTAGTACAATCAGAATCTGGAATTATCTGGAACACGTTTTTTTTTGCCATCACCATAATTCCATTTCCTTAAGGAACATGGAAGTAAAAAGTAAATATCGGTATGGAGAACCATACATGACTTCCATGTTCTAAGATTTATATTTAAAATCATATTCGAAATGAAATATTTCCATAGAAACTACGTCTTTCTACTTATTGCTTCAGCACTAACCACAGTACTGTGGTCACTAACGTATACCACCTCGCGGATTCGCACTCGATTTTCACCGATGATGGCAGTCGGTGGCACTGCCGAAAAGTCTGGTTTTGCAGAAAACATTGGACGACGGCTGAAGAGCCCGGAAAGCAATTTTCACAAAAAACTACTTCTTTGTTGCCGATAACGTAGTACACATATAAAAAATTCTCCCCTCCACCTTCAACTATAATTTTTAATAATACAAAATTACCCCCACCCCGTTCACCTAACCTCTTCATTTAAAGATATTTCATCTACGTTTCTACAGTGGATTACTATGAGCTTCTTATCAGGATACTTTATTTATAAAAATTTAGTACTTTACTCTTGTTAAATCATAAAAAGTTTCTGGTAAACTACCCCTTTCTCTTAACCGATCTTCTCCAAAATCAATAGGCCTTCCGTCCTCTACAATTCAGTGATGCATGCAAAAAAATATTTGATTCTGTTTGAATGTGCGGCAGTTATCGTTCGTCATGGAAACGTTTCTCTTGTTACAACATAAAATGTTGCAGGTAAACTACCCCTTTCCCTTAACCGATCTTCACCAAAATCAATAGACCTTGAGCTCTCTGCAACTCACGAAAGGGTGCAAAAAATTATTTGATTCTCTTTAAATTTTCGGCAGTCATCGTTCGTCATAAAAAATTACCATTTTTAAAACATAAAACGTTGCTGATAAACTACTCCTTCCCTTAACCAATGTTCAACAAAATCAACAGACCTTGAGTTATTTTTAGTTCAAAAAGGTATGCAAAAACCTAGTTGATTCTGTTTGAATTTACGGCAGTTATCGTTCGTCATATAAAAAATTACCCTTGTTAAAACATAAAATGTTACTGGTAAACTACCCCCTTTCCCTTAACCGATCTTCACCAACACCAATAAGTATTGAGAACTCTACAATACAGGGCTGTATGCACAACATCATTTGATTCTGTTTGAATTTGCGGCTGTTATCGTTTACCATAGAAAAAAATTACCCTTGGTAAAAAACCGTTGCAGGTAAGCTACCCCTTTCCCTTAACCGATCTTCAACAAAATCAACAGACCTTGAGTTCTTTATAATTCAAAAAATTATGCAGAAGAGTAGTTGATTCTGTTTTAATGTACGGCAGTTATCGGTCGTCATAAAAAAAATTACCCTTGATAAAACATAAAATGTTGCTGGTAAACTACCCTATTCCCTTAACCGATATTCACCACAAACCAACAGGTCTTGAGAACTGTACATTTCAGGGCTGTATGCAAAATATTATACGATTCTGTTTGAATTTGCGGCTGTTTTCGTTTGCCATAGAAAATACCCTTGATAAAACAAAAAACGTGGCTGGTAAACTACCCCTTTCCCGTAACCGATCTTCACCAAAAACAATAGGTCTTTAGTACTCAACAACTGAGGGCGGTATGCAAAAACTTATTTGATTCTGTTTGAATTTGCGGCTCTTATCGTTTGCCATAGAAAATACCCTTTTAAAACAAAAAACGTGTCAGGTAAACTACCCCTTTCCATTAACCGATCTTCACCAACACCAATAGGTATTGAGAAATCTACAATACAGGGCTGTATGCAAAACATCATTTGAATCTGTTTGAATTTGCGGCTGTTATCGTTAACCATAGAAAAAAATTACCCTTGATAAAAACTGTTGCTGGTAAACTACCCCTTTCCCTTAACCGATCTTCACCAAAAACAATAGGTCTTGAGAACTCTATAAATGAGGGCTTTATGCTAAATAGTATATGATTCTGTTTGAATTTGCGGCTGTTATCGTTTGCCATACAAAATACCCTTGATAAAACAAAAAACGTGGCTGGTAAACTACCCCTTTCCCTCAAACGATCTTCACCAAAAACAACAGGTCTTTAGCACTCAAGAAATCAGGGCTGTATGTAAAACATTATTTGATTCTGTTTGAATTTGCGGCTGTTATCGTTTCCCATAGAAAATACCCTTTTAAAACATAAAATGTTGCCGGTAAACTACCCCTTTCCCTTAACCGATCTTCACCAGAAACAAAAGGTCTTGAGAACTCTACAATTCAGGACAGTATGCAAAACATTATTTGATTATGTTTCGAATTTGCGGCTGTTATCGTTTGCCATAGAAAATACCATTGTTAAAACATAAAACGTTGCTGGTGAACTATTCTTTCCCTTAACCGATCTTTACCAAAATCAACAGATCTTGAGAACTCTACAATTCAGAGCTGTATGCGAAACATTATTTGATTCTGTTTGAATTTGCGGCTGTTATCGTTTGCCATATAACACACCGTTGATAAAACATAAAACGCTGCTGGTAAACTACCCTATTCCATTAACCGATCTTCACCAAAAACAATAGGTCTTGAGAACTCTACAATTCAGGGCTGTATGCAAAACAGTAGTTGATTCTCTTTGAATGTACGGCAGTTATCGTTCGTCATAAAAAAATACCCTTGTTAAAACATAAAACGTTGCTGGTAAACTACCCCTTTCCCTTAACCGATCTTCAACAAAACAAACAGACCTTGAGTTCTGTATAATTCGAAAAGGTATGCAGAAGAGTAGTTGATTCTGTTTTAATGTACGGCAGTTATCGTTCGTCAAAAAAAAATTACCCTTGATAAAACATAAAATGTTGCTGGTAAACAGCCCTATTCCTTTAACCAATCTTCACCAAAACCAAAAGGTCTTGAGAACTCTACATTTCAGGGTTGTATGCAGAATATTATATGATTCTGTTTGAATTTGCGGCTGTTATCATTTGCCATATAAAATACCCTTGATAAAACAAAAAACGTGTCAGGTAAACTACCCCTTTCCCTTAACCGATCTTCACTAAAAAAACAATAGGTCTTTAGTACTCAACAAAACAGGGCTGTATGCAAAAATGTATTTGATTCTGTTTGAATTTGCGGCTCTGATCGTTTGCCATATAAAATAACCTTTTAAAATATAAAACGTTGCTGGTAAACTACCCCTTTCCCTTAACCGATCTTCACCAACACAAATAGGTATTGAGAACTCTACAATACAGGGCTGTATGCAAAACATCATTTTATTCTGTTTGAATTTGCGGCTGTTATCGTTTACCATTGAAAAAATTAACCTTGATAAAAAACTGTTGCTGGTAAACTACCCCTTTCCCTTAACCAATCTTCACCAAAAACGACAGGTCTTGAGAACTCTACAGTTCAGGGCTGTATGTAAAATATTATATGATCTTGTTTGAATTTGCGGCTGTTATCGTTTGCCATACAAAATACCCTTGATAAAACAAAAAACGTGGCCGATAAACTACCCCTTTCCCTTAAACGATCTTCACCAAAAACAATAGGTCGCGAGTACTCAAGAACTCAGGGCTGTATGCAGAAACTTATTTGATTCTGTTTGAATTTGCGGCTCTTATCGTTTGCCATAGGAAATACCCTTCTTAAAACATAAAATTTTGCTGGTAAACTACCCCTTTCCCTTAACCGATCTTTACCAAAATCAAAAGATCTTGAGAGCTCTACAATTCAGGGCTGTATGCGAAATATTATTTGATTCTGCTTGAATTTGCGGCTGTTATCGTTTGCCAAACGAACTAAATTACCTTCATAAAAAAAAACCGTTGCCAGTAAACTACCCCTTACCATCAATCTATCTTCACCAAAAACAATAGGTCGCGATTACTCTACAAATCAGGGCTGTATGCAAAAAATTATTTGATTCTGTTTCAATTTGAGGCTGTTATCCTTTGCCAAAAAAAAATCTACAGACACACAGAGAGACAGACAGACACACAGACACACACACACACACACACACACTTTTCGAAAAAAGACTTTTTTTCATGTTTTGAGTGTAGTACAATCAGAATCTGGAATTATCTGGAACACGTTTTTTTTTGCCATCACCATAATTCCATTTCCTTAAGGAACATGGAAGTAAAAAGTAAATATCGGTATGGAGAACCATACATGACTTCCATGTTCTAAGATTTATATTTAAAATCATATTCGAAATGAAATATTTCCATAGAAACTACGTCTTTCTACTTATTGCTTCAGCACTAACCACAGTACTGTGGTCACTAACGTATACCACCTCGCGGATTCGCACTCGATTTTCACCGATGATGGCAGTCGGTGGCACTGCCGAAAAGTCTGGTTTTGCAGAAAACATTGGACGACGGCTGAAGAGCCCGGAAAGCAATTTTCACAAAAAACTACTTCTTTGTTGCCGATAACGTAGTACACATATAAAAAATTCTCCCCTCCACCTTCAACTATAATTTTTAATAATACAAAATTACCCCCACCCCGTTCACCTAACCTCTTCATTTAAAGATATTTCATCTACGTTTCTACAGTGGATTACTATGAGCTTCTTATCAGGATACTTTATTTATAAAAATTTAGTACTTTACTCTTGTTAAATCATAAAAAGTTTCTGGTAAACTACCCCTTTCTCTTAACCGATCTTCTCCAAAATCAATAGGCCTTCCGTCCTCTACAATTCAGTGATGCATGCAAAAAAATATTTGATTCTGTTTGAATGTGCGGCAGTTATCGTTCGTCATGGAAACGTTTCTCTTGTTACAACATAAAATGTTGCAGGTAAACTACCCCTTTCCCTTAACCGATCTTCACCAAAATCAATAGACCTTGAGCTCTCTGCAACTCACGAAAGGGTGCAAAAAATTATTTGATTCTCTTTAAATTTTCGGCAGTTATCGTTCGTCATAAAAAATTACCATTTTTAAAACATAAAACGTTGCTGATAAACTACTCCTTCCCTTAACCAATCTTCAACAAAATCAACAGACCTTGAGTTATTTTTAGTTCAAAAAGGTATGCAAAAACCTAGTTGATTCTGTTTGAATTTACGGCAGTTATCGTTCGTCATATAAAAAATTACCCTTGTTAAAACATAAAATGTTGCTGGTAAACTACCCCCTTTCCCTTAACCGATCTTCACCAACACCAATAAGTATTGAGAACTCTACAATACAGGGCTGTATGCACAACATCATTTGATTCTGTTTCAATTTGCGGCTGTTATCGTTTACCATAGAAAAAAATTACTCTTGGTAAAAACCGTTGCCGGTAAGCTACCCCTTTCCCTTAACCGATCTTCAACAAAATCAACAGACCTTGAGTTCTTTATAATTCAAAAAATTATGCAGAAGAGTAGTTGATTCTGTTTTAATGTACGGCAGTTATCGTTCGTCATAAAAAAAATTACCCTTGATAAAACATAAAATGTTGCTGGTAAACTACCCTATTCCCTTAACCGATATTCACCACAAACCAACAGGTCTTGAGAACTGTACATTTCAGGGCTGTATGCAAAATATTATACGATTCTGTTTGAAATTGCGGCTGTTTTCGTTTGCCATAGAAAATACCCTTGATAAAACAAAAAACGTGGCTGGTAAACTACCCCTTTCCCGTAACCGATCTTCACCAAAAACAATAGGTCTTTAGTACTCAACATCTGAGGGCGGTATGCAAAAACTTAATTGATTCTGTTTGAATTTGCGGCTCTTATCGTTTGCCATAGAAAATACACTTTTAAAACAAAAAACGTGTCCGGTAAACTACCCCTTTCCATTAACCGATCTTCACCAACACCAATAGGTATTGAGAAATCTACAATACAGGGCTGTATGCAAAACATCATTTGAATCTGTTTGAATTTGCGGCTGTTATCATTAACCATAGAAAAAAATTACCCTTGATAAAAACTGTTGCTGGTAAACTACCCCTTTCCCTTAACCGATCTTCACCAAAAACAATAGGTCTTGAGAACTCTATAATAGAGGGCTTTATGCAAAATAGTATATGATTCTGTTTGAATTTGCGGCTGTTATCGTTTGCCATACAAAATACCCGTGATAAAACAAAAAACGTGGCTGGTAAACTACCCCTTTCCCTCAAACGATCTTCACCAAAAACAATAGGTCTTTAGCACTCAAGAAATCAGGGCTGTATGTAAAACATTATTTGATTATGTTTGAATTTGCGGCTGTTATCGTTTCCCATAGAAAATACCCTTTTAAAACATAAAATGTTGCAGGTAAACTACCCCTTTCCCTTAACCGATCTTCACCAGAAACAAAAGGTCTTGAGAACTCTACAATTCAGAACAGTATGCAAAACATTATTTGATTATGTTTCGAATTTGCGGCTGTTATCGTTTGCCATAGAAAATACCATTGTTAAAACATAAAACGTTGCTGGTGAACTACCCCTTTCCCTTAACCGATCTTTACCAAAATCAACAGATCTTGAGAACTCTACAATTCAGAGCTGTATGCGAAACATTATTTGATTCTGTTTGAATTTGCGGCTGTTATCGTTTGCCATATAACACACCGTTGATAAAACATAAAACGTTGCTGGTAAACTACCCTATTCCATTAACCGATCTTCACCAAAAACAATAGGTCTTGAGAACTCTACAATTCAGGGCTGTATGCAAAACAGTAGTTGATTCTCTTTGAATGTACGGCAGTTATCGTTCGTCATAAAAAAATACCCTTGTTAAAACATAAAACGTTGCTGGTAAACTACCCCTTTCCCTTAACCGATCTTCAACAAAACAAACATACCTTGAGTTCTGTATAATTCGAAAAGGTATGCAGAAGAGTAGTTGATTCTGTTTTAATGTACGGCAGTTATCGTTCGTCAAAAAAAAATTACCCTTGATAAAACATAAAATGTTGCTTGTAAACAGCCCTATTCCTTTAACCAATCTTCACCAAAACCAAAAGGTCTTGAGAACTCTACATTTCAGGGTTGTATGCAGAATATTATATGATTCTGTTTGAATTTGCGGCTGTTATCATTTGCCATATAAAATACCCTTGATAAAACAAAAAACGTGTCAGGTAAACTACCCCTTTCCCTTAACCGATCTTCACTAAAAAAACAATAGGTCTTTAGTACTCAACAAAACAGGGCTGTATGCAAAAACGTATTTGATTCTGTTTGAATTTGCGGCTCTGATCGTTTGCCATATAAAATACCCTTTTAAAATATAAAACGTTGCTGGTAAACTACCCCTTTCCCTTAACCGATCTTCACCAACACAAATAGGTATTGAGAACTCTACAATACAGGGCTGTATGCAAAACATCATTTGATTCTGTTTGAATTTGCGGCTGTTATCGTTTACCATTGAAAAAAATTAACCTTGATAAAAAACTGTTGCTGGTAAACTACCCCTTTCCCTTAACCAATCTTCACCAAAAACGACAGGTTTTGAGAACTCTACAGTTCAGGGCTGTATGTAAAATATTATATGATCTTGTTTGAATTTGCGGCTGTTATCGTTTGCCATACAAAATACCCTTGATAAAACAAAAAACGTGGCCGATAAACTACCCCTTTCCCTTAAACGATCTTCACCAAAAACAATAGGTCGCGAGTACTCAAGAACTCAGGGCTGTATGCAGAAACTTATTTGATTCTGTTTGAATTTGCGGCTCTTATCGTTTGCCATAGGAAATACCCTTCTTAAAACATAAAATTTTGCTGGTAAACTACCCCTTTCCCTTAACCGATCTTTGCCAAAATCAAAAGATCTTGAGAGCTCTACAATTCAGGGCTGTATGCGAAATATTATTTGATTCTGCTTGAATTTGCGGCTGTTATCGTTTGCCAAACGAACTAAATTACCTTCATAAAAAAAACCGTTGCCAGTAAACTACCCCTTACCATCAATCTATCTTCACCAAAAACAATAGGTCGCGATTACTCTACAAATCAGGGCTGTATGCAAAAAATTATTTGATTCTGTTTCAATTTGAGGCTGTTATCGTTTGCCAAAAAAAAATCTACAGACACACAGAGAGACAGACAGACACACAGACACACACACACACACACACACACACACACACACACACACTTTTCGAAAAAAGACTTTTTTTCATGTTTTGAGTGTAGTACAATCAGAATCTGCAATTATCTGGAACACGTTTTTTTTTTGCCATCACCATAATTCCATTTCCTTAAGGAACATGGAAGTAAAAAGTAAATATCGGTATGGAGAACCATACATGACTTCCATGTTCTAAGATTTATATTTAAAATCATATTCGAAATGAAATATTTCCATAGAAACTACGTCTTTCTACTTATTGCTTCAGCACTAACCACAGTACTGTGGTCACTAACGTATACCACCTCGCGGATTCGCACTCGATTTTCACCGATGATGGCAGTCGGTGGCACTGCCGAAAAGTCTGGTTTTGCAGAAAACATTGGACGACGGCTGAAGAGCCCGGAAAGCAATTTTCACAAAAAACTACTTCTTTGTTGCCGATAACGTAGTACACATATAAAAAATTCTCCCCTCCACCTTCAACTATAATTTTTAATAATACAAAATTACCCCCACCCCGTTCACCTAACCTCTTCATTTAAAGATATTTCATCTACGTTTCTACAGTGGATTACTATGAGCTTCTTATCAGGATACTTTATTTATAAAAATTTAGTACTTTACTCTTGTTAAATCATAAAAAGTTTCTGGTAAACTACCCCTTTCTCTTAACCGATCTTCTCCAAAATCAATAGGCCTTCCGTCCTCTACAATTCAGTGATGCATGCAAAAAAATATTTGATTCTGTTTGAATGTGCGGCAGTTATCGTTCGTCATGGAAACGTTTCTCTTGTTACAACATAAAATGTTGCAGGTAAACTACCCCTTTCCCTTAACCGATCTTCACCAAAATCAATAGACCTTGAGCTCTCTGCAACTCACGAAAGGGTGCAAAAAATTATTTGATTCTCTTTAAAATTTCGGCAGTTATCGTTCGTCATAAAAAATTACCATTTTTAAAACATAAAACGTTGCTGATAAACTACTCCTTCCCTTAACCAATCTTCAACAAAATCAACAGACCTTGAGTTATTTTTAGTTCAAAAAGGTATGCAAAAACCTAGTTGATTCTGTTTGAATTTACGGCAGTTATCGTTCGTCATATAAAAAATTACCCTTGTTAAAACATAAAATGTTGCTGGTAAACTACCCCCTTTCCCTTAACCGATCTTCACCAACACCAATAAGTATTGAGAACTCTACAATACAGGGCTGTATGCACAACATCATTTGATTCTGTTTGAATTTGCGGCTGTTATCGTTTACCATAGAAAAAAATTACTCTTGGTAAAAAACCGTTGCTGGTAAGCTACCCCTTTCCCTTAACCGATCTTCAACAAAATCAACAGACCTTGAGTTCTTTATAATTCAAAAAATTATGCAGAAGAGTAGTTGATTCTGTTTTAATGTACGGCAGTTATCGTTCGTCATAAAAAAAATTACCCTTGATAAAACATAAAATGTTGCTGGTAAACTACCCTATTCCCTTAACCGATATTCACCACAAACCAACAGGTCTTGAGAACTGTACATTTCAGGGCTGTATGCAAAATATTATACGATTCTGTTTGAAATTGCGGCTGTTTTCGTTTGCCATAGAAAATACCCTTGATAAAACAAAAAACGTGGCTGGTAAACTACCCCTTTCCCGTAACCGATCTTCACCAAAAACAATAGGTCTTTAGTACTCAACAACTGAGGGCGGTATGCAAAAACTTAATTGATTCTGTTTGAATTTGCGGCTCTTATCGTTTGCCATAGAAAATACACTTTTAAAACAAAAAACGTGTCCGGTAAACTACCCCTTTCCATTAACCGATCTTCACCAACACCAATAGGTATTGAGAAATCTACAATACAGGGCTGTATGCAAAACATCATTTGAATCTGTTTGAATTTGCGGCTGTTATCATTAACCATAGAAAAAAATTACCCTTGATAAAAACTGTTGCTGGTAAACTACCCCTTTCCCTTAACCGATCTTCACCAAAAACAATAGGTCTTGAGAACTCTATAATAGAGGGCTTTATGCAAAATAGTATATGATTCTGTTTGAATTTGCGGCTGTTATCGTTTGCCATACAAAATACCCGTGATAAAACAAAAAACGTGGCTGGTAAACTACCCCTTTCCCTCAAACGATCTTCACCAAAAACAATAGGTCTTTAGCACTCAAGAAATCAGGGCTGTATGTAAAACATTATTTGATTATGTTTGAATTTGCGGGTGTTATCGTTTCCCATAGAAAATACCCTTTTAAAACATAAAATGTTGCAGGTAAACTACCCCTTTCCCTTAACCGATCTTCACCAGAAACAAAAGGTCTTGAGAACTCTACAATTCAGGACAGTATGCAAAACATTATTTGATTATGTTTCGAATTTGCGGCTGTTATCGTTTGCCATAGAAAATACCATTGTTAAAACATAAAACGTTGCTGGTGAACTACCCCTTTCCCTTAACCGATCTTTACCAAAATCAACAGATCTTGAGAACTCTACAATTCAGAGCTGTATGCGAAACATTATTTGATTCTGTTTGAATTTGCGGCTGTTATCGTTTGCCATATAACACACCGTTGATAAAACATAAAACGTTGCTGGTAAACTACCCTATTCCATTAACCGATCTTCACCAAAAACAATAGGTCTTGAGAACTCTACAATTCAGGGCTGTATGCAAAACAGTAGTTGATTCTCTTTGAATGTACGGCAGTTATCGTTCGTCATAAAAAAATACCCTTGTTAAAACATAAAACGTTGCTGGTAAACTACCCCTTTCCCTTAACCGATCTTCAACAAAACAAACATACCTTGAGTTCTGTATAATTCGAAAAGGTATGCAGAAGAGTAGTTGATTCTGTTTTAATGTACGGCAGTTATCGTTCGTCAAAAAAAAATTACCCTTGATAAAACATAAAATGTTGCTTGTAAACAGCCCTATTCCTTTAACCAATCTTCACCAAAACCAAAAGGTCTTGAGAACTCTACATTTCAGGGTTGTATGCAGAATATTATATGATTCTGTTTGAATTTGCGGCTGTTATCATTTGCCATATAAAATACCCTTGATAAAACAAAAAACGTGTCTGGTAAACTACCCCTTTCCCTTAACCGATCTTCACTAAAAAAACAATAGGTCTTTAGTACTCAACAAAACAGGGCTGTATGCAAAAACGTATTTGATTCTGTTTGAATTTGCGGCTCTGATCGTTTGCCATATAAAATACCCTTTTAAAATATAAAACGTTGCTGGTAAACTACCCCTTTCCCTTAACCGATCTTCACCAACACAAATAGGTATTGAGAACTCTACAATACAGGGCTGTATGCAAAACATCATTTGATTCTGTTTGAATTTGCGGCTGTTATCGTTTACCATTGAAAAAAATTAACCTTGATAAAAAACTGTTGCTGGTAAACTACCCCTTTCCCTTAACCAATCTTCACCAAAAACGACAGGTTTTGAGAACTCTACAGTTCAGGGCTGTATGTAAAATATTATATGATCTTGTTTGAATTTGCGGCTGTTATCGTTTGCCATACAAAATACCCTTGATAAAACAAAAAACGTGGCCGATAAACTACCCCTTTCCCTTAAACGATCTTCACCAAAAACAATAGGTCGCGAGTACTCAAGAACTCAGGGCTGTATGCAGAAACTTATTTGATTCTGTTTGAATTTGCGGCTCTTATCGTTTGCCATAGGAAATACCCTTCTTAAAACATAAAATTTTGCTGGTAAACTACCCCTTTCCCTTAACCGATCTTTGCCAAAATCAAAAGATCTTGAGAGCTCTACAATTCAGGGCTGTATGCGAAATATTATTTGATTCTGCTTGAATTTGCGGCTGTTATCGTTTGCCAAACGAACTAAATTACCTTCATAAAAAAAACCGTTGCCAGTAAACTACCCCTTACCATCAATCTATCTTCACCAAAAACAATAGGTCGCGATTACTCTACAAATCAGGGCTGTATGCAAAAAATTATTTGATTCTGTTTCAATTTGAGGCTGTTATCGTTTGCCAAAAAAAAATCTACAGACACACAGAGAGACAGACAGACACACAGACACACACACACACACACACACACACACACACACACACACACACACACACACTTTTCGAAAAAAGACTTTTTTTCATGTTTTGAGTGTAGTACAATCAGAATCTGCAATTATCTGGAACACGTTTTTTTTTTGCCATCACCATAATTCCATTTCCTTAAGGAACATGGAAGTAAAAAGTAAATATCGGTATGGAGAACCATACATGACTTCCATGTTCTAAGATTTATATTTAAAATCATATTCGAAATGAAATATTTCCATAGAAACTACGTCTTTCTACTTATTGCTTCAGCACTAACCACAGTACTGTGGTCACTAACGTATACCACCTCGCGGATTCGCACTCGATTTTCACCGATGATGGCAGTCGGTGGCACTGCCGAAAAGTCTGGTTTTGCAGAAAACATTGGACGACGGCTGAAGAGCCCGGAAAGCAATTTTCACAAAAAACTACTTCTTTGTTGCCGATAACGTAGTACACATATAAAAAATTCTCCCCTCCACCTTCAACTATAATTTTTAATAATACAAAATTACCCCCACCCCGTTCACCTAACCTCTTCATTTAAAGATATTTCATCTACGTTTCTACAGTGGATTACTATGAGCTTCTTATCAGGATACTTTATTTATAAAAATTTAGTACTTTACTCTTGTTAAATCATAAAAAGTTTCTGGTAAACTACCCCTTTCTCTTAACCGATCTTCTCCAAAATCAATAGGCCTTCCGTCCTCTACAATTCAGTGATGCATGCAAAAAAATATTTGATTCTGTTTGAATGTGCGGCAGTTATCGTTCGTCATGGAAACGTTTCTCTTGTTACAACATAAAATGTTGCAGGTAAACTACCCCTTTCCCTTAACCGATCTTCACCAAAATCAATAGACCTTGAGCTCTCTGCAACTCACGAAAGGGTGCAAAAAATTATTTGATTCTCTTTAAATTTTCGGCAGTTATCGTTCGTCATAAAAAATTACCATTTTTAAAACATAAAACGTTGCTGATAAACTACTCCTTCCCTTAACCAATCTTCAACAAAATCAACAGACCTTGAGTTATTTTTAGTTCAAAAAGGTATGCAAAAACCTAGTTGATTCTGTTTGAATTTACGGCAGTTATCGTTCGTCATATAAAAAATTACCCTTGTTAAAACATAAAATGTTGCTGGTAAACTACCCCCTTTCCCTTAACCGATCTTCACCAACACCAATAAGTATTGAGAACTCTACAATACAGGGCTGTATGCACAACATCATTTGATTCTGTTTGAATTTGCGGCTGTTATCGTTTACCATAGAAAAAAATTACTCTTGGTAAAAAACCGTTGCTGGTAAGCTACCCCTTTCCCTTAACCGATCTTCAACAAAATCAACAGACCTTGAGTTCTTTATAATTCAAAAAATTATGCAGAAGAGTAGTTGATTCTGTTTTAATGTACGGCAGTTATCGTTCGTCATAAAAAAAATTACCCTTGATAAAACATAAAATGTTGCTGGTAAACTACCCTATTCCCTTAACCGATATTCACCACAAACCAACAGGTCTTGAGAACTGTACATTTCAGGGCTGTATGCAAAATATTATACGATTCTGTTTGAAATTGCGGCTGTTTTCGTTTGCCATAGAAAATACCCTTGATAAAACAAAAAACGTGGCTGGTAAACTACCCCTTTCCCGTAACCGATCTTCACCAAAAACAATAGGTCTTTAGTACTCAACAACTGAGGGCGGTATGCAAAAACTTAATTGATTCTATTTGAATTTGCGGCTCTTATCGTTTGCCATAGAAAATACACTTTTAAAACAAAAAACGTGTCAGGTAAACTACACCTTTCCATTAACCGATCTTCACCAACACCAATAGGTATTGAGAAATCTACAATACAGGGCTGTATGCAAAACATCATTTGAATCTGTTTGAATTTGCGGCTGTTATCATTAACCATACAAAAAAATTACCCTTGATAAAAACTGTTGCTGGTAAACTACCCCTTTCCCTTAACCGATCTTCACCAAAAACAATAGGTCTTGAGAACTCTATAATAGAGGGCTTTATGCAAAATAGTATATGATTCTGTTTGAATTTGCGGCTGTTATCGTTTGCCATACAAAATACCCTTGATAAAACAAGAAACGTGGCTGGTAAACTACCCCTTTCCCTCAAACGATCTTCACCAAAAACAATAGGTCTTTAGCACTCAAGAAATCAGGGCTGTATGCAAAACATTATTTGATTCTGTTTTAATTTGCGGCTGTTATCGTTTGCCATATAAAATACCCTTTTAAAACATAAAACGTTGCTGGTAAACTACCCTTTTCCCTTTACCGATCTTCACCAAAAACAAAAGGTCTTGAGAACTCTACAATTCAGAACAGTATGCAAAACATCATTTGATTATGTTTCGAATTTGCGGCTGTTATCGTTTGCCATAGAAAATACCCTTGTTAAAACATAAAACGTTGCTGGTGAACTACCCCTTTCCCTTAACCGATCTTTACCAAAATCAACAGATCTTGAGAACTCTACAATTCAGAGCTGTATGCGAAACATTATTTGATTCTGTTTGTATTTGCGGCTGTTATCGTTTGCCAAACAAACAAAATTACCCTTGATAAAAAAAACCGTTGCCGGTAAACTACCCCTTTCCCTCAACCGATCTTCACCAGAAACAATAGTTCGTGAGTACTCTACAAATCAGGGCTGTATGCAAAAAATTATTTGATTCTGTTTGAATTTGCGGCTGTTATCGTTTGCCATAGAAGAAAATCTACAGACAGACAGACACACAGACACACACACAGACACTTTTCGAAAACCAACTTTTTTTTATGTTTTGAGTGTAGTACAATCAGCATCTGCAATAATCTCGAACAAGATTTTTTTTGCCATCACCATACTTCCATTTTCTTAAGCAACATGGAAGTAAATATCGGTATGGAGAACCATACATGACTTCCATATTCTAAGATTTATATTTAAAATCATTTTCAGCCAAACAGCCAGGCTGTGTCTTACCTGCCTTTTTATTGCTGTATTAAATGAAAAATATTATATTACATTAAAATGAAAAAATTATAATTTTATTGCCTGGCAACAAAATTATTTTATTTTTAACAATTACCATTGTTTCAAAAAGTTTAAATAAATTTTCAAGTACTTTACTCTTGTTAAAACGTAAAAGGTTGCAAGTAAACTACCCCTTCCCCTTAACCGATCTTCACCAAAATCGAAAGTCATTGAGACCTCTACAATTCAGGGACGTATGCAAAAAATTATTTGATTCTGTTTGAATTTGCGGCTGTTATCGTTTGCCATAGAAAATACGCTTGATAAAAAAACGTAGCTGGTAAACTACCCCTTCCCTTAACCGATCTTCACCAAAAACAACAGGTCTTGAGTACTCTACAAATCAGGGCTGTATGCAAAACATTATTTGATTCTGTTTGAATTTGCGGCTGTTATCGTTTGCCATAGAAAATACCCTTGTTAAAAAAACGTTGCTGGTAAACTACCCCTTTCCCTCAACCGAACTTCACCAAAAACAATAGGTCTTGAGAACTCTACAATTTAGGGCTGTATGCAAATAATCTTTTGATTCTGTTTGAATTTGCGGCTGTTATCGTTTGCCATAGGAAATACCCTTGTTAAAACATAAAACGTTACAGGTAAACTACCCCTTTCCCTTAACCGATCTTCACCAAAATCAACAGATCTTGAGAACTCTACAATTCAGGGCTGTATGCGAAACATTATTTGATTCTGTTTGAATTTGCGGCTGTTATCGTTTGCCAAACAAACAAAATTACCCTTGCTAAAAAAAAACCGTTGTAGGTAAACTACCCCTTTCCCTCAACCGATCTTCACCAAAAACAATAGGTCGCGAGTACTCTGCAAATCAGGGCTGCATGCAAAACATTATTTGATTCTGTTGGAATTTGCGGCTGTTATCGTTTGCCATAGAAAATACCCTTGTTAAAAAAACGTTGCCGGTAAACTACCCCTTTCCCTCAACCGTACTTCACCAAAAACAATAGGTCTTGAGAACTCTACAATTTAGGGCTGTATGCAAATAATCTTTTGATTCTGTTTGAATTTGCGGCTGTTATCGTTTGCCATAGGAAATACCCTTGTTAAAACATAAAACGTTACAGGTAAACTACCCCTTTCCCTTAACCGATCTTCACTAAAAACAATAGGTCTTGAGTACTCTACAAATCAGGGCTGCATGCAAAACATTATTTGATTCTGTTTGAATTTGCGGCTGTTATCGTTTGCCATAGAAAATACCCTTGTTAAAAAAACGTTGCAGGTAAACTACCCCTTTCCCTCAACCGAACTTCACCAAAAACAATAGGTCTTGAGAACTCTACAATTTAGGGCTGTATGCAAATAATCTTTTGATTCTGTTTGAATTTGCGGCTGTTATCGTTTGCCATAGGAAATACCCTTGTTAAAACATAAAACGTTACAGGTAAACTACCCCTTTCCCTTAACCGATCTTCACCAAAATCAACAGATCTTGAGAACTCTACAATTTAGGGCTGTATGCGAAACATTATTTGATTCTGTTTGAATTTGCGGCTGTTATCGTTTGCCAAACAAACAAAATTACCCTTGCTAAAAAAAAACCGTTGCTGGTAAACTACCCCTTTCGCTCAACCGATCTTCACCAAAAACAATAGGTCGCGAGTACTCTGCAAATCAGGGCTGCATGCAAAAAATTATTTGATTCTGTTTGAATTTGCGGCAGTTATCGTTTGCCATAGAAAAAAAATCTACAGACAGACAGACAGACAGACAGACAGACAGACAGACAGACAGACAGACACACAGACACTTTTCGGAAAACGACTTTTTTTCATGTTTTGAGTGTAGTAGAATCAGAATCTGCAATAATCTCGAACACGATTTTTTTTGCCATCACCATACTTCCATTCCTTAAGGAATATGGAAGTAAAATTACCCTTGCTAAAAAAAAACCGTTGCCGGTAAACTACCCCTTTCCCTCAACCGATCTTCACCAAAAACAATAGGTCGCGAGTACTCTGCAAATCAGGGCTGTATGCAAAAAATTATTTGATTCTGTTTGAATTTGCGGCTGTTATCGTTTGCCATAGAAAAAAAATCTACAGACAGACAGACAGACAGACAGACAGACACACAGACAGACAGACAGACAGACACACACACAGACACTTTTCGGAAAACGACTTTTTTTCATGTTTTGAGTGTAGTAGAATCAGAATCTGCAATAATCTCGAACACGATTTTTTTTGCCATCACCATACTTCCATTCCTTAAGGAATATGGAAGTAAAAATTACCCTTGATAAAAAACTGTTGCTGGTAAACTAACCCTTTCCCTTAACCAATCTTCACCAAAAACGATAGGTCTTGAGAACTCTACAATTCAGGGCTGTATGTAAAATATTATATGATTTTGTTTGAATTTGCGGCTGTTATCGTTTGCCATACAAAATACCCTTGATAAAACAAAAAACGTGGCCGGTAAACTACCCCTTTCCCATTAAACGATCTTCACCAAAGCAATAGGTAGCGAGTACTCAAGAAATCAGGGCTGTATGCAAAAACTTATTTGATTGTGTTTGAATTTGCGGCTGTTATCGTTTGCCATATAAAATACCCTTGTTAAAAAAACGTTGCTGGTAAACTACCCCTTTCCCTTAACCGATCTTCACCAAAATCAATAGACCTTGCGCTCTCTGCAACTCACGAAAGGGTGCAAAAACTTATTTGATTCTCTTTAAATTTTCGGCAGTTATCGTTCGTCATAAAAAATTACCATTTTTAAAACATAAAACGTTGCTGATAAACTACTCCTTCCCTTAACCAATCTTCAACAAAATCAACAGACCTTGAGTTATTTTTAGTTCAAAAAGGTATGCAAAAACCTAGTTGATTCTGATTGAATTTACGGCAGTTATCGTTCGTCATATAAAAAATTACCCTTGTTAAAACATAAAATGTTGCTGGTAAACTACCCCCTTTCCCTTAACCGATCTTCACCAACACCAATAAGTATTGAGAACTCTACAATACAGGGCTGTATGCACAACATCATTTGATTCTGTTTGAATTTGCGGCTGTTATCGTTTACCATAGAAAAAAATTACCCTTGGTAAAAAACCGTTGCAGGTAAGCTACCCCTTTCCCTTAACCGATCTTCAACAAAATCAACAGACCTTGAGTTCTTTATAATTCAAAAAATTATGCAGAAGAGTAGTTGATTCTGTTTTAATGTACGGCAGTTATCGGTCGTCATAAAAAAAATTACCCTTGATAAAACATAAAATGTTGCTGGTAAACTACCCTATTCCCTTAACCGATATTCACCACAAACCAACAGGTCTTGAGAACTGTACATTTCAGGGCTGTATGCAAAATATTATACGATTCTGTTTGAATTTGCGGCTGTTTTCGTTTGCCATAGAAAATACCCTTGATAAAACAAAAAACGTGGCTGGTAAACTACCCCTTTCCCGTAACCGATCTTCACCAAAAACAATAGGTCTTTAGTACTCAACAACTGAGGGCGGTATGCAAAAACTTATTTGATTCTGTTTGAATTTGCGGCTCTTATCGTTTGCCATAGAAAATACCCTTTTAAAACAAAAAACGTGTCAGGTAAACTACCCCTTTCCATTAACCGATCTTCACCAACACCAATAGGCATTGAGAAATCTACAATACAGTGCTGTATGCAAAACATCATTTGAATCTGTTTGAATTTGCGGCTGTTATCGTTAACCATAGAAAAAAATTACCCTTGATAAAAACTGTTGCTGGTAAACTACCCCTTTCCCTTAACCGATCTTCACCAAAAACAACAGGTCTTTAGCACTCAAGAAATCAGGGCTGTATGCAAAACATTATTTGATTCTGTTTGAATTTGCGGCTGTTATCGTTTGCCATAGAAAATACCCTTTTAAAACATAAAACGTTGCATGTAAACTACCCCTTTCCCTTAACCGATCTTCACCAGAAACAAAAGGTCTTGAGAACTCTACAATTCAGGACAGTATGCAAAACATTATTTGATTATGTTTCGAATTTGCGGCTGTTATCGTTTGCCATAGAAAATACCCTTGTTAAAACATAAAACGTTGCTGGTGAACTACCCCTTTCCCTTAACCGATCTTTACCAAAATCAACAGATCTTGAGAACTCTACAATTCAGAGCGGTATGCGAAACATTATTTGATTCTGTTTGTATTTGCGGCTGTTATCGTTTGCCAAAAAACAAAATTACCCTTGATAAAAAAAACCGTTGCCGGTAAACTACCCCTTTCCCTCAACCGATCTTCACCAGAAACAATAGGTCGTGAGTACTCTACAAATCAGGGCTGTATGCAAAAAATTATTTGATTCTGTTTGAATTTGCGGCTGTTATCGTTTGCCATAGAAGAAAATCTACAGACAGACAGACACACAGACACACACACAGACACTTTTCGAAAACCTACTTTTTTTCATGTTTTGAGTATAGTACAATCAGAATCTGCAATAATCTCGAACACGATTTTTTTTTGCCATCACCATACTTCCATTTTCTTAAGCAACATGGAAGTAAAATATCGGTATGGAGAACCATACATGACTTCCATATTCTAAGATTTATATTTAAAATCATTTTCAGCCAAACAGCCAGGCTGTGTCTTACCTGCCTTTTTATTGCTGTATTAAATGAAAAATATTATATTACATTAAAATGAAAAAATTATAATTTTATTGCCTGGCAACAAAATTATTTTATTTTTAACAATTACCATTGTTTCAAAAAGTTTAAATAAATTTTCAAGAACTTTACTCTTGTTAAAACGTAAAAGGTTGCTGGTAAACTACCCCTTCCCCTTAACCGATCTTCACCAAAATCGAAAGTCATTGAGACCTCTACAATTCAGGGACGTATGCAAAAAATTATTTGATTCTGTTTCAATTTGCGGCTGTTATCGTTTGCCATAGAAAATACGCTTGATAAAAAAATGTTGCAGGTAAACTACCCCTTCCCCTCAACCGATCTTCACCAAAAACAATAGATCTTGAGTACTCTACAAATCAGGGCTGTATGCAAAACATTATTTGATTCTGTTTGAATTTACGGCTGTTATCGTTTGCCATACAAAATACCCTTGTTAAAAAAACGTTGCAGGTAAACTACCCCTTTCCCTCAACCGATCTTCACCAAAAACAATAGGTCTTGAGAACTCTACAATTTAGGGATGTATGCAAATAATCGTTTGATTCTGTTTGAATTTGCGGCTGTTATCGTTTGCCATAGGAAATACCCTTGTTAAAACATAAAACGTTACAGGTAAACTACCCCTTTCCCTTAACCGATCTTCACCAAAACAATAGGTCTTGAGAACTCTACAATTCAGGGCTGTATGCGAAACATTATTTGATTCTGTTTGAATTTGCGGCTGTTATCGTTTGCCAAAAAAAAAAAATTTCCATTGATAAAAAAAAACCGTTGCAGGTAAACTACCCCTTTCCCTCAACCGATCTTCACCAAAAACAATAGGTCTTGAGTACTCTACAAATCAGGGCTGTATGCAAAAAATTATTTGATTCTGTTTGAATTTGCGGCAGTTATCGTTTGCCATAGAAAAAAAATCTACAGACAGACACACAGACAGACAGACAGACACACAGACACACACACAGACACTTTTCGGAAAACGACTTTTTTTCATGTTTTGAATGTAGTAGAATCAGAATCTGCAATAATCTCGAACACGATTTTTTTTGCCATCACCATATTCCTTAAGGAATATGGAAGTAAAATTACCCTTGATAAAAAACTGTTGCTGGTAAACTAACCCTTTCCCTTAACCAATCTTCACCAAAAACGATAGGTCTTGAGAACTCTACAATTCAGGGCTGTATGTAAAATATTATATGATTTTGTTTGAATTTGCGGCTGTTATCGTTTGCCATACAAAATACCCTTGATAAAACAAAAAACGTGGCCGGTAAACTACCCCTTTCCCTTAAACGATCTTCACCAAAAACAATAGGTAGCGAGTACTCAAGAAATCAGGGCTGTATGTAAAAACTTATTTGATTGTGTTTGAATTTGCGGCTCTTATCGTTTGCCATATAAAATACCCTTGTTAAAAAAACGTTGCTGGTAAACTACCCCTTTCCCTTGACCGATCTTCACAAAAAAAAATAGGTCTTGAGAACTCTACAATTCAGGGCAGAATGCAAAACATTATTTGATTATGTTTGAATTTGCGGCTGTTATCGTTTGCCATAGAAAATACCATTGTTAAAACATAAAACGTTGCCGGTAAACTACACCTTTCCCTTAACCGAGCTTTACCAAAATCAACAGATCTTGAGAACTCTACAATTCAGAGCTGTATGCGAAACATTATTTGATTCTGTTTGAATTTGCGGCTGTTATCGTTTGCCAAACAAACAAAATTACCCTTCATAAAAAAAAACCGTTGCTGGTAAACTACCCCTTTCCCTCAACCTATCTTCCCTAAAAACAACAGGTCGCGAGTACTCTACAAATCAGGCTGTATGCAAGAAATTATTTGATTCTGTTTGAATTTGCGGCTGTTATCGTTTGCCATAGAAAAAAAATCTACAGAGACACAGAGACGCAGACACACAGACAGACACACAGCACACACAAAGACACTTTTCGAAAAATGACTTTTTTCAGGTTTTGAGTGTAGTACAATCAGAATCTGCAATAATCTCGAACACGATTTTTTTTGCCATCACCATACTTCCATTTCCTTAAGGAACATGGAAGTAAAACGACTTTTTTTTCATGTTTTGAGTGTAGTACAATCAGAATCTGCAATAATCTCGAACACGATTTTTTTTTTGCCATCACCATACTTCCATTTCCTTAAGGAATATGGAAGTAAAATGGAAATGTAAACATTACATAATTGAGATATGCTTGCCTGCCAGGAACGATAAATTTTCTCTGATACATGATTTAAATTAAAATGCAAAAATATAGTATTTTGTTAAAGTGAAATGAAATGTTTTCCATAGAAACTACTTCTTTGTTGTCAATAACGTATTACACATAATAAAACTTATAAAATTTACTTCCTCCATCAACTACCATTTAATTTATAAAAAAATTATAAAAAAACCACCTCCCCCTTTCAACTACCACTTTCATTTATAGATATTTCATCTACCTTCCTACAGTGGATTATAATGACCTTCTTTTCAGGATACTTTATTTATCAAAATTAGGCACATTACTCTTGTTAAAACGTAAAACGTTGCAGGTAAACTACCCCTTTCCCTTACCCGATTTTCACCAAAATCAATAGGCCTTGAGTACCCTACAATTCAGGGCTGTTTGAATCGCAGGTTTAGTGTGTATGAGGGTACACCGTGGACAAGAATTTTCAACATTTCCTATTGAGCGTTGCTTAGAGTAAAGCTGCGAATCTACAGTGTACGTTTCACAGAACAAACACGCGGAAAAGAAGGAGCGCTCCGAAGTCACTCATGGACCCTCAGCATCTTGCAGAGGGTTCATTCCCTAAAGACGAAAATCTGTCTATGAATCGTTCCTCTGTAAACACGTGCAGTTACACTTCCCAGCGATCCACAGGAAGCAAATCGCTATCCACGGTGGACACTTTTTCGGCTTGTACGCGTTATGTTGGTATGGGTTCGGCACATTCCATTTAAAAAGCGTGCAAATGTAAGAAAATAAACATGAATGAGGCCAGAAATAACGCGAATTTTGTGTGTGTGTGTGTGTCTTCCCTGCCTTTTTATTGCGGTAGTCCTAATAATAAAATTGAAACGTAAACAGTACATAACTGAGATATGCTTGCCTGCCTCGCACGAGATATTTTCTCTTATACATGATTTACATTAAATTGAAAAAATTATAATTTTATTGCCTGGCAACAAAATTATTTTGTTTTTAACAATTACCATTGTTTGAAAAAGTTTAAATCAATTTTCAAGTACTTTACTGGTGTTAAAACGTAAAATGTTGATGGTAAACTACCCCTTCCTCTTAACCGATCTTCACCAAAATCAAAAGGCCCGGAGTTGTCTACAATTCAGGGATGTATGCAAAAAATTATTTGATTCTGTTTGCATATGCGGCAGTTATCGTTCGTCATAGAAAAAATTACCCTTGTTAAAACATAAAACGTTGCTGGTAAACTACCCCTTTCCCTTAACCGATCTTCACCAAAAACAACACGTCTTGAGAACTCTACAATTCAGGGCTGTATGCGAAACATTATTTGATTCTGTTTGAATTTGCGGTTGTATCGTATGCAAAAAAAAATGACCCTTGATAAAAAAACCGTTGCTGGTAAACTACGCCTTCCCCTCAACCGATCTTCACCAAAAACAATAGGTCGTGAGTACTCTACAAATCAGAGCTGTACGCAAAAAATTATTTGATTCTGTTTGAATTTGCGACTGTTTTCGTTTGCCATAGAAAATACCCTTGATAAAACAAAAAACGTGGCTGGTAAACTACCCCTTTCCCTTAACCGATCTTCACTAAAAACAATAGGTCTTTAGTACTCAACAACTGAGGGTGGTATGCAAAAACTTATTTGATTCTGTTTGAATTTCCGGCTCTTATCGTTTGCCATAGAAAATACCCTTTTAAAACAAAAAACGTGGCCGGTAAACTACCCCTTTCCCTTAAACGATCTTCACCAAAAACAATAGGTAGCGAGTACTCAAGAAATCAGGGCTGTATGCAAAAACTTATTTGATTGTGTTTGAATTTGCGGCTGTTATCGTTTGCCATATAAAATACTCTTGTTAAAAAACGTTGCTGGTAAACTACCCCTTTCCCTTAACCGATCTTCACCAAAATCAATAGACCTTGAGCTCTCTGCAACTCACGAAAGGGTGCAAAAAATTTTTTGATTCTCTTTAAATTTTCGGCAGTTATCGTTCGTCATAAAAAAATAACATTTTTAAAACATAAAACGTTGCTGATAAACTACTCCTTCTCTTAACCAATCTTCAACAAAATCAACAGACCTTGAGTTATTTTTAGTTCAAAAAGGTATGCAAAAACCTAGTTGATTCTGTTTGAATTTACGGCAGTTATTGTTCGTCATATAAAAAATTGCCCTTGTTAAAACATAAAATGTTCCTGGTAAACTACCCCCTTTCCCTTAACCGATATTCACCACAAACCAACAGGTCTTGAGAACTGTACATTTCAGGGCTGTATGCAAAATATTATACGATTCTGTTTGAATTTGCGGCTGTTTTCGTTTGCCATAGAAAATACCCTTGATAAAACAAAAAACGTGGCTGGTAAACTACCCCTTTCCCTTAACCGATCTTCACCAAAAACAATAGGTCTTTAGTACTCAACAACTGAGGGCGGTATGCAAAAACTTATTTGATTCTGTTTCAATTTGCGGCTCTTATCGTTTGCCATAGGAAATACCCTTTTAAAACAAAAAACGTTGCTGGTAAACTACCCCTTTCCATTAACCGATCTTCACCAACACCAATAGGTATTGAGAAATCTACAATACAGGGCTGTATGCAAAACATCATTTGAATCTGTTTGAATTTGCGGCTGTTATCGATAACCATATAAAAAAATTACCCTTGATAAAAACTGTTGCTGGTAAACTACCCCTTTCCCTTAACCGATCTTCACCAAAAACAATAGGTCTTGAGAACTTTATAATTGAGGGCTTCATGCAAAATAGTATATGATTCTGTTTGAATTTGCGGCTGTTATCGTTTGCCATACAAAATACCCTTGATAAAACAAAAAACGTGGCTGGTAAACTACCCCTTTCCCTCAAACGATCTTCACCAAAAACAACAGGTCTTTAGAACTCAAGAAATCAGGGCTGTATGCAAAACATTATTTGATTCTGTTTGAATTTGCAGCTGTTATCGTTTGCCATAGAAAATACCCTTTTAAAACATAAAACGTTGCAGGTAAACTACCCCTTTCCCTTAACCGATCTTCACCAGAAAAAAAAGGTCTTGAGAACTCTACAATTCAGGACAGTATGCAAAACATTATTTGATTCTGTTTGTATTTGCGGCTGTTATCGTTTGCCAAACAAACAAAATTACCCTTGATAAAAAAAAACGTTGCTGGTAAACTACCCCTTTCCCTCAACCGATCTTCACCAGAAACAATAGGTCGTGAGTACTCTACAAATCAGGGCTGTATGCAAACAATTATTTGATTCTGTTTGAATTTGCGGCTGTTATCGTTTGCCATAGGAGAAAATCTATAGACAGACAGACACACACACAGACACTTTTCGAAAACCTACTTTTTTCATGTTTTGAGTGTAGTACAATCAGAATCTGCAATAATCTCGAACACGATTTTTTTTGCCATCACCATACTTCCATTTTTACTTCCATATTCCTTAAGGAATGGAAGTATGGTGATGGCAAAAAAAATCGTGTTCGAGATGATTGCAGATTCTGATTGTACTACACTCAAAACATGAAAAAAAGTCGTTTTCCGAAAAGTGTCTGTGTGTCTGTCTGTCTGTCTATCTGTGTGTCTGTCTGTCTGTAGATTTTTTTTCTATGGCAAACGATAACTGCCGCAAATTCAAACAGAATCAAATAATTTTTTGCATGCAGGCCTGATTTGCAGAGTACTCGCGACCTATTGTTTTTGGTGAAGATCGGTTGAGGGAAAGGGGTAGTTTACCAGCAACGGTTTTTTTTTTAGCAAGGGTAATTTTGTTTGTTTGGCAAACGATAACAGCCACAAATTCATACAGAATGAAATAATGTTTCGCATACAGCCCTGAATTGTAGAGTTCTCAAGGTGTTTTGATTTTGGTGAAGATCGGTTAAGGGAAAGGGGTAGTTTACCTGTAACGTTTTATGTTTTAACAAGGGTATTTCTTATGGCAAACGATAACAGCCGCAAATTCAAACAGAATCAAAAGATTATTTGCATACAGCCCTAAATTGTAGAGTTCTCAAGACCTATTGTTTTTGGTGAAGATCGGTTGAGGGAAAGGGGTAGTTTACCAGCAACGTTTTTTTAAAAAGGGCATTTTCTATGGCAAACGATAACAGCCGCAAATTCAAACAGAATCAAATAATGTTTTGCGTACAGCCCTGATTTGTAGAGTACTCAAGACCTATTGTTTCTGGTGAAGATCGGTTAAGGGAAAGGGGTAGTTTACCTGTAACGTTTTATGTTTTAACAAGGGTATTTCCTATGGCAAACGATAACAGCCGCAAATTCAAACAGAATCAAAAGATTATTTGCATACAGTCCTAAATTGTAGAGTTCTCAAGACCTATTGTTTTTGGTGAAGATCGGTTGAGGTAAAGGGGTAGTTTACCTGCAACGTTTTTTTAACAAGGGTATTTTTTATGGCAAACGATAACAGCCGCAAATTCAAACAGAATCAAATAATGTTTTGCATACAGCCCTGATTTGTAGAGTACTCAAGACCGATTGTTTTTGGTGAAGATCGGTTAAGGGGAAGGGGTAGTTTACCTGCAACGTTTTTTTATCAAGCGTATTTTCTATGGCAAACGATAGCAGCCGCAAATTCAAACAGAATCAAATAATTTTTAGCATACGTCCCTGAATTGTAGAGGCCTCAATGACTTTCGATTTTGGTGAAGATCGGTTAAGGGGAAGGGGTAGTTTACCAGCAACCTTTTACGTTTTAACAAGAGTAAAGTACTTGAAAATTTATTTAAACTTTTTGAAACAATGGTAATTGTTAAAAATAAAATAATTTTGTTGCCAGGCAATAAAATTATAATTTTTTCACTTTAATGTAATATAATATTTTTCATTTAATACAGCAATAAAAAGGCAGGTAAGACACAGCCTGGCTGTTTGGGTGAAAATGATTTTAAATATAAATCTTAGAATATGGAAGTCATGTATGGTTCTACATACCGATATTCTTAAGCAACATGGAAGTAAAATATCGGTATGGAGAACCATACATGACTTCCATATTCTAAGACTTATAATCTGAAATATGCTTGCCTGCCAAGCACGATATATTTTGTAATATATACATAATTTACATTAAAATGAAAAAATTATAATTTTATTGCCTGGCAACAAAATTATTTTATTTTTAACAATTACCATTGTTTGAAAAAGTTTAAATGAATTTTCAAGTACTTTACTCTTGTTGAAACGTAAAATGTTGCAGGTAAACTACCCCTTCCCATTAACCGATCTTCACCAAAATCTAATGGCCTTGAGTCCTCTACAATTCACTTACGTATGCAAGAAATTATTTGATTCTGTTTGAATTTGCGGCAGTTATCGTTTGCCATAGAAAATACGCTTTATAACAAATGTTGCAGGTAAACTACCCCTTCCCCTCAACCGATCTTCACCAAAAACAACAGGTCTTGAGTACTCTACAAACCAGGGCTGTATGCAGAAAATTATTTGATTATGTTTGAATTTGCGGCTGTTATCGTTTGCCATAGAAGAAAATCTACAGACAGACAGACACACAGACACACACACAGACACTTTTCGAAAACCTACTTTTTTTCATGTTTTGAGTATAGTACAATCAGAATCTGCAATAATCTCGAACACGATTTTTTTTTGCCATCACCATACTTCCATTTTCTTAAGCAACATGGAAGTAAAATATCGGTATGGAGAACCATACATGACTTCCATATTCTAAGATTTATATTTAAAATCATTTTCAGCCAAACAGCCAGGCTGTGTCTTACCTGCCTTTTTATTGCTGTATTAAATGAAAAATATTATATTACATTAAAATGAAAAAATTATAATTTTATTGCCTGGCAACAAAATTATTTTATTTTTAACAATTACCATTGTTTCAAAAAGTTTAAATAAATTTTCAAGAACTTTACTCTTGTTAAAACGTAAAAGGTTGCTGGTAAACTACCCCTTCCCCTTAACCGATCTTCACCAAAATCGAAAGTCATTGAGACCTCTACAATTCAGGGACGTATGCAAAAAATTATTTGATTCTGTTTCAATTTGCGGCTGTTATCGTTTGCCATAGAAAATACGCTTGATAAAAAAATGTTGCAGGTAAACTACCCCTTCCCCTCAACCGATCTTCACCAAAAACAATAGATCTTGAGTACTCTACAAATCAGGGCTGTATGCAAAACATTATTTGATTCTGTTTGAATTTACGGCTGTTATCGTTTGCCATACAAAATACCCTTGTTAAAAAAACGTTGCAGGTAAACTACCCCTTTCCCTCAACCGATCTTCACCAAAAACAATAGGTCTTGAGAACTCTACAATTTAGGGATGTATGCAAATAATCGTTTGATTCTGTTTGAATTTGCGGCTGTTATCGTTTGCCATAGGAAATACCCTTGTTAAAACATAAAACGTTACAGGTAAACTACCCCTTTCCCTTAACCGATCTTCACCAAAACAATAGGTCTTGAGAACTCTACAATTCAGGGCTGTATGCGAAACATTATTTGATTCTGTTTGAATTTGCGGCTGTTATCGTTTGCCAAAAAAAAAAAATTTCCATTGATAAAAAAAAACCGTTGCAGGTAAACTACCCCTTTCCCTCAACCGATCTTCACCAAAAACAACAGGTCTTGAGTACTCTACAAATCAGGGCTGTATGCAAAAAATTATTTGATTCTGTTTGAATTTGCGGCAGTTATCGTTTGCCATAGAAAAAAAATCTACAGACAGACACACAGACAGACAGACAGACACACAGACACACACACAGACACTTTTCGGAAAACGACTTTTTTTCATGTTTTGAATGTAGTAGAATCAGAATCTGCAATAATCTCGAACACGATTTTTTTTGCCATCACCATATTCCTTAAGGAATATGGAAGTAAAATTACCCTTGATAAAAAACTGTTGCTGGTAAACTAACCCTTTCCCTTAACCAATCTTCACCAAAAACGATAGGTCTTGAGAACTCTACAATTCAGGGCTGTATGTAAAATATTATATGATTTTGTTTGAATTTGCGGCTGTTATCGTTTGCCATACAAAATACCCTTGATAAAACAAAAAACGTGGCCGGTAAACTACCCCTTTCCCTTAAACGATCTTCACCAAAAACAATAGGTAGCGAGTACTCAAGAAATCAGGGCTGTATGTAAAAACTTATTTGATTGTGTTTGAATTTGCGGCTCTTATCGTTTGCCATATAAAATACCCTTGTTAAAAAAACGTTGCTGGTAAACTACCCCTTTCCCTTGACCGATCTTCACAAAAAAAAATAGGTCTTGAGAACTCTACAATTCAGGGCAGAATGCAAAACATTATTTGATTATGTTTGAATTTGCGGCTGTTATCGTTTGCCATAGAAAATACCATTGTTAAAACATAAAACGTTGCCGGTAAACTACACCTTTCCCTTAACCGAGCTTTACCAAAATCAACAGATCTTGAGAACTCTACAATTCAGAGCTGTATGCGAAACATTATTTGATTCTGTTTGAATTTGCGGCTGTTATCGTTTGCCAAACAAACAAAATTACCCTTCATAAAAAAAAACCGTTGCTGGTAAACTACCCCTTTCCCTCAACCTATCTTCCCTAAAAACAACAGGTCGCGAGTACTCTACAAATCAGGCTGTATGCAAGAAATTATTTGATTCTGTTTGAATTTGCGGCTGTTATCGTTTGCCATAGAAAAAAAATCTACAGAGACACAGAGACGCAGACACACAGACAGACACACAGCACACACAAAGACACTTTTCGAAAAATGACTTTTTTCAGGTTTTGAGTGTAGTACAATCAGAATCTGCAATAATCTCGAACACGATTTTTTTTGCCATCACCATACTTCCATTTCCTTAAGGAACATGGAAGTAAAACGACTTTTTTTTCATGTTTTGAGTGTAGTACAATCAGAATCTGCAATAATCTCGAACACGATTTTTTTTTTGCCATCACCATACTTCCATTTCCTTAAGGAATATGGAAGTAAAATGGAAATGTAAACATTACATAATTGAGATATGCTTGCCTGCCAGGAACGATAAATTTTCTCTGATACATGATTTAAATTAAAATGCAAAAATATAGTATTTTGTTAAAGTGAAATGAAATGTTTTCCATAGAAACTACTTCTTTGTTGTCAATAACGTATTACACATAATAAAACTTATAAAATTTACTTCCTCCATCAACTACCATTTAATTTATAAAAAAATTATAAAAAAACCACCTCCCCCTTTCAACTACCACTTTCATTTATAGATATTTCATCTACCTTCCTACAGTGGATTATAATGACCTTCTTTTCAGGATACTTTATTTATCAAAATTAGGCACATTACTCTTGTTAAAACGTAAAACGTTGCAGGTAAACTACCCCTTTCCCTTACCCGATTTTCACCAAAATCAATAGGCCTTGAGTACCCTACAATTCAGGGCTGTTTGAATCGCAGGTTTAGTGTGTATGAGGGTACACCGTGGACAAGAATTTTCAACATTTCCTATTGAGCGTTGCTTAGAGTAAAGCTGCGAATCTACAGTGTACGTTTCACAGAACAAACACGCGGAAAAGAAGGAGCGCTCCGAAGTCACTCATGGACCCTCAGCATCTTGCAGAGGGTTCATTCCCTAAAGACGAAAATCTGTCTATGAATCGTTCCTCTGTAAACACGTGCAGTTACACTTCCCAGCGATCCACAGGAAGCAAATCGCTATCCACGGTGGACACTTTTTCGGCTTGTACGCGTTATGTTGGTATGGGTTCGGCACATTCCATTTAAAAAGCGTGCAAATGTAAGAAAATAAACATGAATGAGGCCAGAAATAACGCGAATTTTGTGTGTGTGTGTGTGTCTTCCCTGCCTTTTTATTGCGGTAGTCCTAATAATAAAATTGAAACGTAAACAGTACATAACTGAGATATGCTTGCCTGCCTCGCACGAGATATTTTCTCTTATACATGATTTACATTAAATTGAAAAAATTATAATTTTATTGCCTGGCAACAAAATTATTTTGTTTTTAACAATTACCATTGTTTGAAAAAGTTTAAATCAATTTTCAAGTACTTTACTGGTGTTAAAACGTAAAATGTTGATGGTAAACTACCCCTTCCTCTTAACCGATCTTCACCAAAATCAAAAGGCCCGGAGTTGTCTACAATTCAGGGATGTATGCAAAAAATTATTTGATTCTGTTTGCATATGCGGCAGTTATCGTTCGTCATAGAAAAAATTACCCTTGTTAAAACATAAAACGTTGCTGGTAAACTACCCCTTTCCCTTAACCGATCTTCACCAAAAACAACACGTCTTGAGAACTCTACAATTCAGGGCTGTATGCGAAACATTATTTGATTCTGTTTGAATTTGCGGTTGTATCGTATGCAAAAAAAAATGACCCTTGATAAAAAAACCGTTGCTGGTAAACTACGCCTTCCCCTCAACCGATCTTCACCAAAAACAATAGGTCGTGAGTACTCTACAAATCAGAGCTGTACGCAAAAAATTATTTGATTCTGTTTGAATTTGCGACTGTTTTCGTTTGCCATAGAAAATACCCTTGATAAAACAAAAAACGTGGCTGGTAAACTACCCCTTTCCCTTAACCGATCTTCACTAAAAACAATAGGTCTTTAGTACTCAACAACTGAGGGTGGTATGCAAAAACTTATTTGATTCTGTTTGAATTTCCGGCTCTTATCGTTTGCCATAGAAAATACCCTTTTAAAACAAAAAACGTGGCCGGTAAACTACCCCTTTCCCTTAAACGATCTTCACCAAAAACAATAGGTAGCGAGTACTCAAGAAATCAGGGCTGTATGCAAAAACTTATTTGATTGTGTTTGAATTTGCGGCTGTTATCGTTTGCCATATAAAATACTCTTGTTAAAAAACGTTGCTGGTAAACTACCCCTTTCCCTTAACCGATCTTCACCAAAATCAATAGACCTTGAGCTCTCTGCAACTCACGAAAGGGTGCAAAAAATTTTTTGATTCTCTTTAAATTTTCGGCAGTTATCGTTCGTCATAAAAAAATAACATTTTTAAAACATAAAACGTTGCTGATAAACTACTCCTTCTCTTAACCAATCTTCAACAAAATCAACAGACCTTGAGTTATTTTTAGTTCAAAAAGGTATGCAAAAACCTAGTTGATTCTGTTTGAATTTACGGCAGTTATTGTTCGTCATATAAAAAATTGCCCTTGTTAAAACATAAAATGTTCCTGGTAAACTACCCCCTTTCCCTTAACCGATATTCACCACAAACCAACAGGTCTTGAGAACTGTACATTTCAGGGCTGTATGCAAAATATTATACGATTCTGTTTGAATTTGCGGCTGTTTTCGTTTGCCATAGAAAATACCCTTGATAAAACAAAAAACGTGGCTGGTAAACTACCCCTTTCCCTTAACCGATCTTCACCAAAAACAATAGGTCTTTAGTACTCAACAACTGAGGGCGGTATGCAAAAACTTATTTGATTCTGTTTCAATTTGCGGCTCTTATCGTTTGCCATAGGAAATACCCTTTTAAAACAAAAAACGTTGCTGGTAAACTACCCCTTTCCATTAACCGATCTTCACCAACACCAATAGGTATTGAGAAATCTACAATACAGGGCTGTATGCAAAACATCATTTGAATCTGTTTGAATTTGCGGCTGTTATCGATAACCATATAAAAAAATTACCCTTGATAAAAACTGTTGCTGGTAAACTACCCCTTTCCCTTAACCGATCTTCACCAAAAACAATAGGTCTTGAGAACTTTATAATTGAGGGCTTCATGCAAAATAGTATATGATTCTGTTTGAATTTGCGGCTGTTATCGTTTGCCATACAAAATACCCTTGATAAAACAAAAAACGTGGCTGGTAAACTACCCCTTTCCCTCAAACGATCTTCACCAAAAACAACAGGTCTTTAGAACTCAAGAAATCAGGGCTGTATGCAAAACATTATTTGATTCTGTTTGAATTTGCAGCTGTTATCGTTTGCCATAGAAAATACCCTTTTAAAACATAAAACGTTGCAGGTAAACTACCCCTTTCCCTTAACCGATCTTCACCAGAAAAAAAAGGTCTTGAGAACTCTACAATTCAGGACAGTATGCAAAACATTATTTGATTCTGTTTGTATTTGCGGCTGTTATCGTTTGCCAAACAAACAAAATTACCCTTGATAAAAAAAAACGTTGCTGGTAAACTACCCCTTTCCCTCAACCGATCTTCACCAGAAACAATAGGTCGTGAGTACTCTACAAATCAGGGCTGTATGCAAACAATTATTTGATTCTGTTTGAATTTGCGGCTGTTATCGTTTGCCATAGGAGAAAATCTATAGACAGACAGACACACAGACACACACACAGACACTTTTCGAAAACCTACTTTTTTCATGTTTTGAGTGTAGTACAATCAGAATCTGCAATAATCTCGAACACGATTTTTTTTGCCATCACCATACTTCCATTTTTACTTCCATATTCCTTAAGGAATGGAAGTATGGTGATGGCAAAAAAAATCGTGTTCGAGATGATTGCAGATTCTGATTGTACTACACTCAAAACATGAAAAAAAGTCGTTTTCCGAAAAGTGTCTGTGTGTCTGTCTGTCTGTCTATCTGTGTGTCTGTCTGTCTGTAGATTTTTTTTCTATGGCAAACGATAACTGCCGCAAATTCAAACAGAATCAAATAATTTTTTGCATGCAGGCCTGATTTGCAGAGTACTCGCGACCTATTGTTTTTGGTGAAGATCGGTTGAGGGAAAGGGGTAGTTTACCAGCAACGGTTTTTTTTTAGCAAGGGTAATTTTGTTTGTTTGGCAAACGATAACAGCCACAAATTCATACAGAATGAAATAATGTTTCGCATACAGCCCTGAATTGTAGAGTTCTCAAGGTGTTTTGATTTTGGTGAAGATCGGTTAAGGGAAAGGGGTAGTTTACCTGTAACGTTTTATGTTTTAACAAGGGTATTTCTTATGGCAAACGATAACAGCCGCAAATTCAAACAGAATCAAAAGATTATTTGCATACAGCCCTAAATTGTAGAGTTCTCAAGACCTATTGTTTTTGGTGAAGATCGGTTGAGGGAAAGGGGTAGTTTACCAGCAACGTTTTTTTAAAAAGGGCATTTTCTATGGCAAACGATAACAGCCGCAAATTCAAACAGAATCAAATAATGTTTTGCGTACAGCCCTGATTTGTAGAGTACTCAAGACCTATTGTTTCTGGTGAAGATCGGTTAAGGGAAAGGGGTAGTTTACCTGTAACGTTTTATGTTTTAACAAGGGTATTTCCTATGGCAAACGATAACAGCCGCAAATTCAAACAGAATCAAAAGATTATTTGCATACAGTCCTAAATTGTAGAGTTCTCAAGACCTATTGTTTTTGGTGAAGATCGGTTGAGGTAAAGGGGTAGTTTACCTGCAACGTTTTTTTAACAAGGGTATTTTTTATGGCAAACGATAACAGCCGCAAATTCAAACAGAATCAAATAATGTTTTGCATACAGCCCTGATTTGTAGAGTACTCAAGACCGATTGTTTTTGGTGAAGATCGGTTAAGGGGAAGGGGTAGTTTACCTGCAACGTTTTTTTATCAAGCGTATTTTCTATGGCAAACGATAGCAGCCGCAAATTCAAACAGAATCAAATAATTTTTAGCATACGTCCCTGAATTGTAGAGGCCTCAATGACTTTCGATTTTGGTGAAGATCGGTTAAGGGGAAGGGGTAGTTTACCAGCAACCTTTTACGTTTTAACAAGAGTAAAGTACTTGAAAATTTATTTAAACTTTTTGAAACAATGGTAATTGTTAAAAATAAAATAATTTTGTTGCCAGGCAATAAAATTATAATTTTTTCACTTTAATGTAATATAATATTTTTCATTTAATACAGCAATAAAAAGGCAGGTAAGACACAGCCTGGCTGTTTGGGTGAAAATGATTTTAAATATAAATCTTAGAATATGGAAGTCATGTATGGTTCTACATACCGATATTCTTAAGCAACATGGAAGTAAAATATCGGTATGGAGAACCATACATGACTTCCATATTCTAAGACTTATAATCTGAAATATGCTTGCCTGCCAAGCACGATATATTTTGTAATATATACATAATTTACATTAAAATGAAAAAATTATAATTTTATTGCCTGGCAACAAAATTATTTTATTTTTAACAATTACCATTGTTTGAAAAAGTTTAAATGAATTTTCAAGTACTTTACTCTTGTTGAAACGTAAAATGTTGCAGGTAAACTACCCCTTCCCATTAACCGATCTTCACCAAAATCTAATGGCCTTGAGTCCTCTACAATTCACTTACGTATGCAAGAAATTATTTGATTCTGTTTGAATTTGCGGCAGTTATCGTTTGCCATAGAAAATACGCTTTATAACAAATGTTGCAGGTAAACTACCCCTTCCCCTCAACCGATCTTCACCAAAAACAACAGGTCTTGAGTACTCTACAAACCAGGGCTGTATGCAGAAAATTATTTGATTATGTTTGAATTTGCGGCTGTTATCGTTTGCCATAGAAGAAAATCTACAGACAGACAGACACACAGACACACACACAGACACTTTTCGAAAACCTACTTTTTTTCATGTTTTGAGTATAGTACAATCAGAATCTGCAATAATCTCGAACACGATTTTTTTTTGCCATCACCATACTTCCATTTTCTTAAGCAACATGGAAGTAAAATATCGGTATGGAGAACCATACATGACTTCCATATTCTAAGATTTATATTTAAAATCATTTTCAGCCAAACAGCCAGGCTGTGTCTTACCTGCCTTTTTATTGCTGTATTAAATGAAAAATATTATATTACATTAAAATGAAAAAATTATAATTTTATTGCCTGGCAACAAAATTATTTTATTTTTAACAATTACCATTGTTTCAAAAAGTTTAAATAAATTTTCAAGAACTTTACTCTTGTTAAAACGTAAAAGGTTGCTGGTAAACTACCCCTTCCCCTTAACCGATCTTCACCAAAATCGAAAGTCATTGAGACCTCTACAATTCAGGGACGTATGCAAAAAATTATTTGATTCTGTTTCAATTTGCGGCTGTTATCGTTTGCCATAGAAAATACGCTTGATAAAAAAATGTTGCAGGTAAACTACCCCTTCCCCTCAACCGATCTTCACCAAAAACAATAGATCTTGAGTACTCTACAAATCAGGGCTGTATGCAAAACATTATTTGATTCTGTTTGAATTTACGGCTGTTATCGTTTGCCATACAAAATACCCTTGTTAAAAAAACGTTGCAGGTAAACTACCCCTTTCCCTCAACCGATCTTCACCAAAAACAATAGGTCTTGAGAACTCTACAATTTAGGGATGTATGCAAATAATCGTTTGATTCTGTTTGAATTTGCGGCTGTTATCGTTTGCCATAGGAAATACCCTTGTTAAAACATAAAACGTTACAGGTAAACTACCCCTTTCCCTTAACCGATCTTCACCAAAACAATAGGTCTTGAGAACTCTACAATTCAGGGCTGTATGCGAAACATTATTTGATTCTGTTTGAATTTGCGGCTGTTATCGTTTGCCAAAAAAAAAAAATTTCCATTGATAAAAAAAAACCGTTGCAGGTAAACTACCCCTTTCCCTCAACCGATCTTCACCAAAAACAACAGGTCTTGAGTACTCTACAAATCAGGGCTGTATGCAAAAAATTATTTGATTCTGTTTGAATTTGCGGCAGTTATCGTTTGCCATAGAAAAAAAATCTACAGACAGACACACAGACAGACAGACAGACACACAGACACACACACAGACACTTTTCGGAAAACGACTTTTTTTCATGTTTTGAATGTAGTAGAATCAGAATCTGCAATAATCTCGAACACGATTTTTTTTGCCATCACCATATTCCTTAAGGAATATGGAAGTAAAATTACCCTTGATAAAAAACTGTTGCTGGTAAACTAACCCTTTCCCTTAACCAATCTTC